>CM041522.1:35486286-38008786 GCA_023091065.1 Dianthus caryophyllus | reverse complement strand
TCGTATTTAAAATTCCGAGCAGTAGAAACATTAAGGGAACTATCGAAAAAACTGGTACACTCGATCAACAACGAGTGGTTTTGAGCTTAAGGTATGATTAGCGTTGCGTGTTATGATCATATATGTCATGTATGCAGGTCCTTATATGAGACATATCCATCGAAAACCAACTCGATCACAGATCCTTGCCATGAGAATACGTATAGACCTCGAATACTCACGATTTATTGATGAACGAGCCCGGGGTGAAGGTATGTTTGTTACCGAGAGTAGGTCTCTTTTGAGACGGTCTCGTAATATGTGAGACTATATTTATAACTTAGATTGGTGGTAGGGATGTCGTTGGGGCGGGGCGGGGGCGGATATAGGCTCCCCCACACCCGTACCCACCAAGAAAAACCTCTACCCATACCCACCCCACCACCCATGGCGGGTACAAGTTTTCAAACCCATACCCGCTCCACCACCCATGGCGGGTACGGGTAAGCGGGTATTATGCGGGTATATGAGTATAAATAATATAAAAAATGTTTATATGAAGCGGGTATGCGGGTATTGTGCGGATATGCAACATCCACCCCCGCCCCATTACCCATGGCGGGTACAATTTTAATACCCATACCCGCCCCACCACCCGCGAAACTTATACCCATCCCACCCCAACTGGGGCGGGTGTGGGCGGTACCCACTAGTATCCGCCCCATTGACATCCCTAATTGGTGGTAACGTTTTTGGACTAAATGTTACTCCGACAAAATTAATGCGACAAAAGAGTCACGTACTAACACTTATGATATCAAAACTGCATTTGTAGAAATTAGGTTGAACTTAAAGAGTTGATCCAAAATCATAAACTTATTATAACATGATCCAACTCGACTAGAAGAGCATTACCTATGATGATCAAAGCCATTAACAACTATCTTATTGTGAAAGATATTTTGATAATAAATGTAAATATCTTATTATCATATTAACAACTATTTATATATTTTAAGTTATATACGGTCAAAAGTTACGAAATTTTGACTTTCAAAAAGATAAATGGGACTAACATTGTGGAACGGGGGGAGTATTTTATTATAGATCTCACATGTGAAATGGTTACACGTGAGATATATGCTAATATTCATATCCCGAGATAAAGGACTAATCATATAAATATTAGTCCTGTATGACAATTTTGGTCGAGCAATGCACTTGAACACACATGCAAATATTAGAATCAAATGTGTAGAGCTTCAAATTAGATGACAATTGAATTATCGACAAATTTCATTGGATTTAGTCAAAATCTGTTGGTATTAATTTTAAATTGAATAGAAAAATGAAAAATAGTCATAAATCGCTAAGAAATGATGTATTTTTATTGACAAGTTTCATTTACATTATTTTTTATTAATAAAAGATAAATCATTCATTATTAAATATAACTTACTCATTAAAAAAATAAATCATTCATTATTAAATACACATTATTAAAACCCGTGCATCGCACGGGCTTTAAAACTAGTTAAATAAGAAAATTATGTGTTATATATTATTTATTTCAATTTTAGAATTCTATGAATTTTTATATATTTCTTTTGCTCTGTTTTCCTCATATTTTAAAATATAACTTACTTATATACTCCGTATATTTTTTTTTCTTAAATTATTTATTAAATTAACAATATCTATATTTTAATTTTGGTATCCTTATATTATGAGAATCCAAATTGTAGATTTTGGAAACATCTACTTTTAATTTTGTTAAATGTTAATAATTAATTTTAGGCGAAATTGCAAATAACTACCTTTTAAAACCACTTTTTTTCAAATAACTACCTTTTATAATTTTTTTTTCAAATCATTACCTTAAAACGTATTTTTGTTTTCAAATCAATACCAGTTCCCCAGAAATCTCATTTAACTCAAAAAAATAAGGATGGAAAGTGCTGAAAAGTGAAAGAATCATTGTTTGATTGAATAATATGAGAGAAAAAATTAAAAACAATGGAAGAAATTTTAGGTAAAGAGGTAAAGAGGAGGAAATGAAGAGGTTAAGTTAAATAGAGGAAGAAGGGTTAGAAAAGGGTAGAAGGGTAGAATGGGTATTTGACATGGGTGTTTCAAATAAAAGGCAACAAAAATTTTCAAAGTGGTCGGAATTTGATAAAATATGACGTTTTCCGGGGAACTGGTATTGATTTGAAAACAAAAATACATTTTGAGGTAGTGATTTGAAAAAAAAATTATAAAAGGTAGTTATTTGAAAAAAAATGGTTTTAAAAGGTAGTTATTTGCAATTTCGCCTTAATTTTAATCTACTACTATAATTTAATTAAAAATTTCCAATTTTAGAATTTTACTCCGTATAAATTACCATATTTCTTTTACTTTTTTTTTTCCTCATATTTTAAAATATACCTTACTTATATATATTTTTTTTCCTTAAATTATTTACTAAATTAAAAATAGTTTAAGGCAACAATATCTATACTTCAATTCTTATATTACGAGAATTAAAATTGTAGATTTTGGAAACATATACTTTTATATATATATGTATATATTAAATTAATATTAGGCAGGCATCAGCCATGTCCTGTGATTCATGTTGTAGCAAACCCGATGCTACATTGGTTTCTCCTTGGCAAACTCCACGTTCTGGTAATTAATATATATGTCCCATTGCTTTGGAAACTGAAAAATCCGATAAATTTATTGCAATTAACATTGAATTGTTTAACAGGCGGTTATTCTTCTTCACCTTGGGATCACGTGTCCCCTTCACCTGTACCTATTCGAGCTTCTGCTTCCTCTCTACGATCTTCGACCTCCCGACATGGGGAATTGGCAAAGCGCTTGGTATGTCTTTTTTTTTTTTTCAGAAAAGGTAGAAACTTGATAATGTGATTGCATACAAGGGTTAATCGATACGTAGGGATCGTCCAACCGTTTTTGGAAAAAGGTTGCATTGATTACTAATTACATCAAATTTGCTTCTTTCTTAGGTGAGGCGTGATGGAACTTTAATGTCACGTGCTCAAAGTAAAAAAGTTTCGCAAATGAGTGCTGACAAACAGCAATGGGGAGACCGACAACTTTTGAGGTCAGGTGCTGTTCGAGGCACGGAAGTTCAGACCCAAATTGACGATGAAGAAGAGAATAAAGTTATTCTTTTAGTGCATGGTAACTTAATTGACACTTCCCTCTTTCCAAATACTGAGAATAAGACAATATAGAAAACGGAAAACCTCTCCAATAAATTTGAATAGAGTCATGTGTGTGGTGTATGACGATTGCTAACACTTTAGTTATGTGTATGATGCAGATACAAAACCTCCTTTTTTGGATGGTACAGTAGTTTACACTAAACAGGCTGAAACGCTGATGCCTATAAAAGATCCAACATCTGATATGGCTATAATATCCCGTAAAGGGTCTACTTTAGTACGACAGATTCGAGAAAAGCATAGCATGAACAAATCTAGACAACGCTTTTGGGAGCTTGCTGGGTCTAAACTCGGTGATATTCTTGGTGTAGACAAGACAGCTGAACAGATTGATGCTGATAAAGCCGAGGTTGGTGAAGATGGGGAGATTGATTTCAAGGAAGAAGCAAAGTTTGCACAGCATTTGAAGAAAAATGAAGGTGTAAGTGACTTTGCAAGGACTAAAACTATGGCTGAGCAGCGACAATACCTTCCTATATTTTCTGTACGAGATGAGTTAATGCAGGTAATTTATTTACATTTTTGCTTCAATATTCACTTTGTTATTATCTCTACATTCACCCTTATCATCCCATGTTTATTCACTTTGTTACTACGACAAATTCTATCCCAAGAAACCAAAGGCGTTTTGTGAAATTCCTCATGGCCATCCCATAAACAGTCCGTAGAAGATAACCTCTTTGAGCTAATAGGAACTCCCAAGTACTTAAACAGCAAGCTCACTTGTTCGTTTTCTGGTGTAACAGCTGATTCGCGAGAATCAAGTCATTGTTGTAGTTGGAGAAACTGGTTCAGGGAAGACCACCCAATTGACACAGGTTTGTAGCCTTATTGTTCAGTATCATGTCTTCCTATGCATACTATTTGACTATAATTAATGAAAATTAAACAACGCCCGAAAGTATGCCATGACTATAGGAAAATTTACATTGTTGTCAAGATGTAGGTACTGGTCTCAAAGAAAATTGATCTAATATTTTGTCAAATTGTTTTAACAGTATTTGTATGAAGATGGCTACACTTCGTATGGTATTGTTGGGTGTACACAACCTAGACGTGTCGCTGCCATGAGTGTAGCGAAAAGAGTTTGTGAAGAGATGGAAACTCAACTGGGTGATAAAGTTGGATATGCTATTCGTTTTGAAGATGTTACTGGACCTAACACCAAAATCAAGGTTACTATATTTTCTCTTTCAAAATCTTCTCCGCAATTACGATTTCAATTTCCTTTGTAGGAAGGAAAACAGATGCTTCCATTTCCCTCCCCTCAACCCAGCATATTATCCAAGCAAATGAATCTACTCTCAATTGTTTTCCTTACATTTTTGTGTTCTAATTCCTCTCTTTATCACAATGCAGTATATGACAGATGGTGTGCTGCTACGTGAAACGTTGAAAGACACTGAGCTTGAGAAATACCGGTAATAATACAAAACCTTATATTATCGTAGTATTATATGGAGTACGTACTAGTATATCTTATGCTTACTGTCTGACTGTCTTGAAGTTCTAATGTGAGTTTATTATCTTTTCAGTGTCATTGTAATGGATGAAGCACATGAGAGGTCACTGAGCACAGATGTTCTGTTTGGGATTCTGAAGAAGGTGGTTGCACAGCGACGAGATTTCAAGCTCATTGTAACATCAGCAACTCTAAACGCAGACAAGTTTTCAAGTTTTTTCGGAGGGTAATGTTTGTTACACCTGGCTCACTATCTTCCAGAAGGGCTTCTCCATGTTTTCTGTCTCTTTAACTAAATGAACTCACCATATCTTACATTTCTTGTGTTGCAGTGTCCCGATTTTCAAAATTCCAGGCAGGACATTTCCAGTTAATATATTGTACAGTAAAACACCATGTGAGGATTATGTTGAAGGTGCTGTTAAGCAGGCGATGACGATTCACATAACTTCACCTCCTGGTGATATTTTAATTTTTATGACCGGTCAAGACGAGATTGAGGCAGCATGCTATGCCCTTGCAGAGCGCATGGAACAACTAGTTGCGTCAACTCAGAAGGCAGTTTCAAAGCTTTTAATATTGCCTATATACTCTCAGCTTCCAGCTGATCTTCAGGCGAAAATATTTCAGAGGGCAGAGGATGGAGCTCGAAAATGCATTGTAGCTACCAACATTGCGGAGACATCTTTGACTGTTGATGGCATCTTTTATGTCATTGACACTGGTTATGGAAAAATGAAGGTCTATAACCCAAGGATGGGGATGGATGCTCTGCAAGTTTTCCCCGTGAGCCGTGCAGCTGCTGATCAAAGGGCTGGGCGTGCTGGTAGAACGGGCCCTGGTACATGTTACCGACTCTACACTGAAAGTGCTTATCTAAACGAGATGCTTCCTAGCCCTGTGCCTGAGATACAGAGAACCAATCTCGGGAATGTGGTTCTCCTACTGAAATCTCTGAAGATCGAGAACTTGCTGCACTTTGATTTCATGGACCCACCTCCTCAGGAGAACATCCTCAACTCCATGTATCAGCTTTGGGTGTTGGGTGCCCTTGACAATGTTGGGAACTTGACCGACCTCGGCTGGAAAATGGTAGAATTTCCACTAGACCCTCCCTTAGCTAAGATGCTGCTGATGGGTGAACAGCTCCATTGCCTCGACGAGGTATTGACTGTTGTCTCTATGCTCTCAGTCCCAACCGTTTTTTTCCGTCCTAAAGACCGGGAAGAAGAGAGTGACGCTGCTCGTGAAAAGTTCTTTGTTCCCGAGTCAGATCACCTCACTCTTCTCAATGTTTACCAGCAGTGGAAAAACAATGATTATCGAGGAGACTGGTGTAACGACCATTTTCTCCAAGTCAAAGCTTTACGTAAAGCTAGGGAGGTTAGGTCGCAACTTCTGGATATCCTTAAACAACTGAAGATAGAACTTAAGTCTTCTAATGACTGGGATGTGGTTAGGCAAGCAATTTGTTCTGCATATTTCCATAACTCTGCCAAGCAGAAGGGGATCGGGGAGTACGTTAACACAAGAAATGGTATCCCGTGTCATTTGCACCCGAGCAGTGCTCTGTATGGGTTGGGTTACACACCGGAGTATGTAGTTTATCACGAGTTGCTTTTGACAACAAAGGAGTACATGCAGTGTGTCACGGCCGTGGAGCCACAGTGGCTGGCCGCGCTCGGGCCTATGTTCTTCTCCGTCAAGGAGTCCGACACGTCGTTATTGGAGCATAGAAAGAAACGAAAGAAGGAGAAAACTGCCATGGAAGAGGAAATGGAGAATTTGAGAAAGGAACAAGCGGAAGAAGAGACAAGGAAGAAGGAAAAGGAAAGAAAGAAACGAGCAAAAGATTGTCAGAAAATCGTAATGCCAGGTCGTGGCACGACTTATTTGAGACCTAAAAAGATGGGACTGTAACCTTATAGAAACGAGCAAAAGATTGTCAGAAAATCGTAATGCCAGGTCGTGGCACGACTTATTTGAGACCTAAAAAGATGGGACTGTAACCTTATAGCAATTGTACGATTTAGACAACTGTAAGTTGGTAATATATTTACCTGTTAAGGCTTGTGTGTAAAAATCAGTTACTATTCACCTTCGTCAACTGTAATAATTTTTCACTTTGATTATAAAAAACATGAGTTGCAATCCTCGACATTTACACATCACAAACAGGGATCAACCAGTATGGTGGCTAATAGTAGCAATCACAAGAGTCCTACCGACTAAAATGAAAGGCGAAAAAGATAAATGTTTCGCAACAAACAACAGTAATTGGACTTGATTTTTCGCATTCACCAACATCGGTCGCATTCACCAACAAAAAAATAATCATATAATGTTATCTTAAATTAAATTAAATATAATGAGATTAAAATTACATGAAATCTTCAAAAGGGTCGTCATCATCCCATTGAAGGACAGGAGTGCCAATATTTTGCTCACGTTTAAGTTTATCCTTTAAAAACCAATCACAAACTCTTCCTGCATTCAACTCTTCTATTTCGCACCCTTCTTGCTCTGCTATCACTCTTAACAAATTCAATGACGATATCTGCCATTTCAATTCACACATTACATTACGTTATTAGACTTAACAGTTCAGACCAGTTTAATCACGTGTTTAATCAGAAAGGAATAGGAAATTTTAAATTGTAACGCCTTCTATTAGACTTAACGGTTTAGACCAGTTTAATCACGTGTTTTCAGAATTGAAAGTTTGTAAATTTAAAATCCCATAAATTTGTTAATTCAAATCACCTTAAGAAATAAGTTTACCCTATAAAAACTATATAGACGTACTTACTACCGTAATTAGGCTGGAGTTATCGATTCAAATTATCGATATATGTACAAACTATCAAATTCAGGTAATTAATTATACAATGTTGTTGCATTTTGCGATTTATGTGTTATTTTGTTAAATTATTATAATGTCATATACGGAGTACTATGGAGTATAACAAAGTTTAATTTATATGTAGATATATTTACCGTCAATCGACAAAGAAATCGTTCATGTGTATTAAGACCAGAGATCTCAACCAAACCAGCTTCCTCAAGAGAAAGAAATCCCCGTTTTTCGCCCGTCATGTCACCGCCTTCTCCGTCGAAATTGGAAGCCCTCAATGCAGGCATTTTGGCTACTGTTGTAGTAGAAGTGTTCATGGAAATGCATGGCTTTAGTGTATGAAATAAAAACTTTGGTATGTTAGAGTACAATGGTGAGTTATTATTAAAGTTGATATTATTATATAGATTGTAAGGTTTATTATTAATTATGTGTATGTGCATGTTCATAGTGTATTTATTATGTTTGTTATGTAAGAAATTTGGTAATTAATGTTATGAAATAGATTATTGTGAAAAAAATAAATAAAAAAAATGAGGATAACATTGAAGTGTGGTGTGTATTGAATCTTATGGATTTGGATAATGAACTCTTTGAATTTTGTTTGGTATGTGGCAATATTGGCCCAAATCTTTGGTTCAATTTGAATTGTTTTTTTTTAGAATAATACTGAGTAATTGAATTGAAATCGCTACATAGAGACGGATTTGCAATTGAAATATAGCCCGACGTTTGGTGCATTTTCAGCTATACCCATAAATTAATATAGTTAGTCTATAGCATAACCAAACAAGAGTAAACCGTTAAATTTAGCCGTTAGTTTTGTTTCCTATAAATTTTTACCCATTTTTTTAAGCATTTATGTGCATTAAATATTTTGCTTCACCCACCATTATTTTCAGCCGCTACACCTTCACAATTTTATGCAAAAATATGGAGGAAAAAAAAAACTGAAAAAAGGGGTGAAATTTTATAGAAAATATAAGTAACACCTAAATTTAACGGTTTATTCTTGTTTGATCACGGTTGAGACTAACTATATAAGTTTAGGACCTTAGGAGGTACATTTGGGAATACGCCAGACGTAAGGGTTCAATTGAAAAAAGTGAAAAATAGGAGAATATAGATATGAAAAGCCTATATAATTTTAACAGTATTCTACTAGAAGTTGTGATAATTTAATTTCTAATACAAAGTATATTATACGCTAATCATATTTAAACGGTCTAGCGCAAAAACCCCGTAAATTTCACGATTCGCATACGGTTCGGACAATATCCCCTTGACCCGTTCCCCAAAAAAAACAGCGAAACTATCCGAAATCAATCAATCAATCAATCAATCAATTCCTGAAACTAAAACCCTAATTAAGCAATCAATCATTCTATTTTTTCGTCGCTTTGATTGATTATATCGTAATTGAATTGTGATGGTTAGGGTTTTTTTTAGTGTAATTGTGTAGTTTTTAGTTAGAATTTTTTGGGGATATGTTTTACTCCCTCCGTCTCGGTGATTTGTTTACATTTACTTTATACACATTGATCGATGTGAGGAGAGATGTAGAGAAAAAACTAATAGAATAATAATATAAGTACAAAAGGGGTCCCGCTTGCTTAAAATTATGAAATGTAATTGGTTAAGGGAGTAGGGGCCCACCTCCCACATGGGTGACCCATGACCATTTATGGAAAGTGTAAACAAATGACCCGTAACTCCCTAAATAGAAAGTGTAAACAAATGACCGGGACGGAGGGAGTAGTAAACTAACCTTAAAGTGTGGTAGGAATGCAAAAGTTGATTGTGAAATGAGACCGTTGTATGCGTTCAACATTCTAATTTTCATGCTGTTTTTTGATGACTTGGTTACACCTGTGCGATTGTTTCACACAAAACTGACCGAGACGAGAGATATGATCATTTGTTGTATCAAGCTCAATCATTGATTGGGTTCAGAGGCGAAGGGAACTAGTAACAAGGGGTAACATGTGTTACCCCATCAGCTGAAAAAATATTTTTCTGTTTTTCAATTGCAAAAATCAAGTAGCACTAAAAGGTAGAAAATATTTAAATAATCAAAGTAATATGTAATCATTGCCTACTTTCAAGTTTCAACTTCCAAGGATACAATCATACAAGTCTACTATTTTTTTTACGGCTACTTTTCTAGTTTTCTCTACTTTAGTTTATCTTTTTCAATTTAATAACAAAACAATATACTTTTTCATCACAATTTGAAGCCATTTCACACCCTAACAAAACAAAGGTATGTCTTCTTCCTTACACTTCGTATGATATTTTTTGTAAAATTGTACTTTAAACTTTTTCTTACTCTACATATTATTAATTGTGAATTTTATTATTTGAGTTTTAGGTGATTTGTTATTTAATTATATTTATTTTACAATATTAGTAATTTATTAGATAAATGTAAAATGTCACATAAAAATTAGAAGAAGTAATGTTTAATTCCATAAAAGCTTAATTACATATAAGATTATAAGGTATACATGAAACTAAATCCAAAAGTATTAAATCATTTTAGGATGTGTAATCAAATTGAGTTTATTGCTTAAATGTATTTTGTATTTTTGTATTTAAGCCTATATTTTGTATTTTTGACTTTCACTTGTTATAAAATGACAATATATTTTAGTATCCTTGCGGAGCAAATATTCTTGCTAGCCCATGTATGAAAGTCTGGCTTCGCCCCTGATTGGGTTGATCAAAATACGAGAAATTTTACGTCGTCTATCTACTCGTATGAAGTAGGAGTAGCTGAATGCATCATTTCGTTATGTTTATTTTTGGTGGTTGAATTGGCTATATCATTACGATATCTTAACATGGAAAAGGGATACACGACTCATTACGATATCTTAACCATGTTACTCTTGTCTTTACTTAATTTCAGGCGACATTCGTTGTGAGAAAATACGCTGTTAAGACAGGTCTCAAGTCTGTTAAGGAGATTGCCTGCTATTGAATCAGCGAAATTTCAAGACTACTTTTTGACGGTAATCACTCTGTAATTATTTGCTGATTCTGATTTCGTGAAATTTACTCTCTTTTCACAGAGAAGGTGGCTTACTCAGCCTGTACTTATTTGCAGAGGAATACAACGACATCTTGCTCGTTACATATCTTGCCATGTTGACTAAATCAGCTTATCCAATATGGAGGCGGAAACATCCTTGTTTTATCTTTACTTTGCTGTTCGTATGTGATCATTTTGATGGAGTGCAATGAACGAGCACATCGACAAAATCAACACTGCGTATGATCGACACAATCGTAGGGGAGGGCGCTCTGCTTTCATATGATCCGTGAGTCCCATTATATCAGTGTTTTCTAGCATCTCAATATCTTTGCAACTGTTTCGTGACACCTGCTCATTTCCTCATTAGATTTTGACCTATCATTCTTCGTTCATGATCTTATTAGGCCGGGTCAGATTCGAGTCTCGAGTCACCGTTGTTGGGCTCACCGGGTTTGGTACGTTTTATCAGGTCTGTTTGGGGCGCCATGAAATTATGAAAAGGGAGATCAGATGTCCATGAATAAGCCTCACCCGAGTATTCTTATGGTTTTTAAGGCGATATTAAGTCACATAAAAAGTATTTCATTCATTTAAGTTCACGACATTCATGTCTAGTGTAAAAATTTAAGAGACGGTTGTGCGGAGGCTGTGTTTGACAAGTAACTTGCGGCCGTGAGGAGTGGTGAGATTCGAACTCGTGACATTTTAGTCACAAGGCTTTGATACCATGTTAGGAACCAACTCAACCAAAAGCTTAAGCTGATGGTTGGAGGCCCAAAATCGATTATATACTCTTAACAGAATGGACGAAACGTCTTGAGATATACGCTTATATGAGATTCTTAGAACAGAAAATTAGCTCCATATTTTCATCTGTTAGAAATAGCCTTATATATTACTCTTCCTCAATTGATGCTTCAAATTGTAGTTAGCAATGACAAAATTGTCAAAATTAGTTGGAGAGATTGAACAACTCCAAACAAAAGCTGTTGATAACTTTGGATGAATACTACTCAACTATAGATCGATTGTATACGTTGGTTAAATTTATGCGGTAATTATTTATTCATAGGTTATCAATTATCATGCGTCGAGCTCAAAATCTGTTAAAAATTCGAAAGCTTGGAATGAAGTTTACACATTTGTGGAACTAAGTTTACATTTTATTTTACGATTAGTCAATTGGCCGAAACTACTATGTACGAGAGCAGTATCCACAGCTTCGAAGAGCAAAAGCAACCCAAGACAAACCACGAAGTAAACAACGCAACAAAACCTTGATTTTGAAAGCCATCATTGACGACTAATACGGCCAATTTACCTTCTTTGAGACAAGTTTAGGGAATTTCTGTCCCGTATAACGAATTTCCTTTACATTTATTAGAAAAACCTTGATTTTGCAATCGATTATTGTAGTTTGATCCTACTCGTAGCATTGTGATTTTGTAAATAAACTGAAAGCGAGATCACAACTAACCAAAAACCGTATTTTCATACAATTCGACGTCCTCGTTACTACGACATTTTATGTAAATCCAAAATACAAGGGAAAATCAATCAGAAGCTAGACAATGTAACTCTGCATGATGCTTAAAATCATGCTCATCAATGACGTGCATAGATTACTAACATTAATTTTATTGTAACTCAATAATTAATTGTTAATTTCTAATAATTAAATTAATAATTTGTCCAATTAAAGGGGACACGTTTACTAATTCTGAAACAAATGATGCAATTATCAACTTAGAATATTGAACTTCTCTAACCACTCTTACTTGTTTACACCGTGTATATATATCTATTCATATAACCATGCATTTTCATGTACGTATAAACTCATTTAATTCACTCTACCTCGTACTTTTAGTCATATTTCCTACCGAAAAATTCTGATTGAAGATGAGGCGAACATTGAGTAACGAAAAGACGGGACTGAAAAAAGGTCCGTGGATGCCTGAGGAAGATCAGAAACTCGTTGATTATATTCGTAAGCATGGCCCTGGCAATTGGAGACATCTCCCTGATAAAGCCGGTATAGTATACACTTTTTAATGCAATAAGTTTTTTGCGCTTTTTATTTCGTGAGGAAATTTTGATCGACTGTGAACATTCTATTGTTAGTTTTACCGCGATTATAATGTTAAACACGTACGAAGAACCTTATAGTCATGTCGTGGTTGATAACTTAAAAATTTTGATTGTAAATATTTAGGGCTTCAAAGGTGTGGCAAAAGTTGTCGTTTACGATGGACCAACTATTTGCGGCCAGACATCAAGAGAGGTAGATTTTCATCGGAAGAAGAGGAGTTTATAATTCAACTTCATAGTGTTGTGGGCAACAAGTAAGCGCATATATACGCTTTATTCCATTATATTTCAAAATATATTTTATTCCGTGTTAACCTTATATATTTTCGCCACTTCTATTTGGTTGTTCATCATAGGTGGTCAGCAATAGCAGCTAAATTACCAGGAAGAACCGACAACGAGATAAAGAATTACTGGAACACCCACATCCGGAAAAGGTTGCTCGAGATGGGAATCGATCCAGTGACCCATGGCCCTCGCCTCGATCTCCTTGATTTTACATCCATTTTGACTTCCCTTCATCACACATCATCCTCACCAAACATTCTTACTTTACTAAATTTACAAACCCTACTAAACCCACAACTCCCAAATTTAGCTACTACTCCTTTAACATCTTCACAAAATGAGATACAAACTAACACTTCCTTTCTTAGCAAAACTCTAACAAATGCACACTTACTTAACCAAATTGACTCACAAGTTCAAAATTACTCGACTTTCGACAAGCCTAATATGGCTGAAAATCCGTCAAAGGTTTCAAGTATAGAGACATATCCTAACTCGTATGCTCAAGATGATCATGTAAGTATTCAATCGAACGAAGGTAACCCTAGTTTTATCAACAATCACGGTGGCGTCTCCTTGGACTTTTCATCGCCTTGTTCGGGTTTAGCTCATCCTCTTGATGCAAGTCATATATATCTGAATAGTAGCCCATGTATTCACGAAGAAGAAATAGATTGCTTTTTTAACAACATACTCGACAAACTTGACCCTGATAAAATATGTTGAATGAAGATACGAGTTAGCCTTGGGTTTACAACTATGAATATTGAACCACTGAACTGATCATTTGCATATTTGCATATTTGTATTATTAATTATTGTCAAAATGTTAACAAAATACGTACAATCAACGAAATTAAGATTTCATTACATACATTACCACAATTGAAATACATATGATCGTTTCGACAAACTTGAGGACTAATCTTAATTCTTAAGTAGCTAATGCAATTAGCAAATGCATTGAAAATTTACAGGACTATAAAACCGAAAAAAAGCCTAGTTAAAGCATATATATATAACGATAGCAACAAAGACACAAACAATCAACACACATATATATTGATGTAAACGACACACATGTCATGCGACCAAGGACGATTACTAACCACAGCTTCATCACTCGCCTTAGCATTCGATCAACAACTTCTCCCTTTCTTCCCTTGACATTATAAAACATGAATTCATTAACTCACGATTTTGGCATTATAAAACATTACTCTCTCTGTCTCAGTCATTTGTTTACACTTCACTGATACGAAGGGAGTATTTAAACTGAATAAAAAGACTATATATGTTTATCGCTTGTTAAGTAGGTGGTAATTAGCATAAAAAAAGTTTCAGTAGGAGGGAGATTTTGAAGAAGAAGTTTAAGTTTAAAGTTTTAATCTCAGTAACTCATTTCATTAGATTATTATTGATGAGTATAAATGGCTTTGCTTGTCTTAAATTTCTTACGAAGTCAATGGAGTTCACCATTTTATTGAGCTAGAACTAGTTTTAGGGCCCGTGAAAATCACGAGATCATGCGTTAACATATTTTTGATTTCATAGTTTATTATTTGGACATATTTGTAGTTTTATAATGTATTTAATTCGAGTATATGTTTTAATTTTGATTGATATGGAATATTATTTACCTTATATTGTGTATCTTAGTAAAATACATATATGAATAAATCACTGATTTAAAATGGTGAGAAATGTCAAGCTTGATTAGTTTATCTCTATATTTAACGATTATGCAATCGTATGAAAATACTAACAATAGAATTGTATCTCTATCGGTTGATATTTCCAAATTAAGAACACTATAACAAAATGAAATAACTAAGTTCACTTTATTGGTAAATAATCTTTTCCTTTTTTTGTCATTTTTACTAAATAATCCGTATATAATTAATTGTAGCTCGGTCAAACGACATTTGAATAACATCGTTAGATTGATGTTAAAAAATTTGCATGTTATGTGGGATAGTTTAAAATTAAAATAAGGGTAAATTACAAAATACCACCTTTTAAAATTGAAAATTTTCAAATTACCACCTTTTAAAACATTCTTTGTAAATTACCACCTTTTATAACGCTTTTCCACTCAAATTGCCACCTTACTCCAATTCCGGTGTAAAAATAATTTACTCTGTCTCAGTCATTTGTTTACAGTTTGACTTTTTTCCCCTCACAAAAAAGTCAAACTGTAAATAATTCACTGAAAAGTGGGGGCAAAACGGATTATTTTTTCACCGGAATGGGAGGAAGGTGGCAATTTGAGTGGAAAAGCGTTATAAAAGGTGGTAATTTACAAAGAATGTTTTAAAAGATAGTAATTTGAAAATTTTCAATTTTAAAAGGTGGTATTTTATAATTTACTCTTAAAATAATGATGTAACATTCGAAGATCACTCTATAAACCCTAAATTAAAGCAATACATAAATTCTAAATTGTCTCATAATGTATTATAACTCAAAAAAAATGAAAACATAAAAATTACTACCTAATATAATAATAATTTTCTTCTAATTTATACTCCGTATTAAGCTAAGCGTATGATATTTAATTTAATTTTTATCATTAAATTAGATTAGATATTATAAAGATTACAAAGGCAAATTAAAGGATAGCATTGTAAATTTATTTATTTTTAATTTTTTTATGTAACAATTTATAGTAAAATATTAGCTTAGGTGGCAATTAAATATCCCTTAACTTTTATAGGAAGGAGTAGCGACATAAAAACCCTAGGTAGATTAAACCCTAATTTGCTTTTTAATATATTATATAGATATAGATGATTTTATTTTTTTTAATAGTGGATGGAGTATAATATTCCGTCTCATAAATTTGATTCTTAAAATGCAAGAACTTGTTGGGAAAATAAGAGTTAGTTGTCCTTGTTCTAGTATAAAATGTAACACTTTCATTGTGTAATGCAACTCAACAATTCACAACTTCATATTCATCATCTTCCTCGATTCATTTATATTTCTAACATGGTATCAGAGCCAAACGGCTTCTGAGAACTGAATCCTAAAATTCTGCTGCCCTGCCGGTGGGCGTTAATCGACGACGCTCACCGGCAGGATCTCGTCGATAAATTATTTCTTTCGTTTTGATTGAGATGAAAAACTTGTGTCTATTTCTCGGTGTCCTTTCTCCACATTTTAGTGTTGATTAATATTTTCATCAGTTTTCTAAATTTTCTTCCAAATTGGTAATTTTCTAGCCACTTCCCAAAAAAAAAAGAATAAATAAATAAAAATGAATGGTTTCCCAGACCATCTCGTTGAAACTGCTCTCTTTCAGTTTCCTTATTTTTATTTACCAAAAAAAAAAATTCTTTCTTATTATAGTCAGCAGAAAATAAACAAAAGAATTTCAGATTGATCTTCTATACTAGTATGAAAGAAGTTGATGCACTTTGCAAGGACATACACATCCTCACAGTTGTTATGCATTTTGATCTTGAAGTGAACAAGTGGATCATTACTTCACCCCTTCAATTTTTTTGGCGTTTGTTTCTTGATGAACTCTATTGAGTCGGTCTCTTTGGGTCTTTTGGCTTCCGGTGATTTGGTTTCTTAAATTGGTTATTTAAATTTTCGCGGAGTCGAAAGGTGTGGTGTTTTCCTCCGATAAAATTTCAAGTTGCCCGGTTTTCGAAGAGTATAAAAAAAATGGTTATCTCTTTGTTTCTTTTGATTTCGACGGATAATTTTCCGTTTTATCAGGATCGATTAATGTTTCTGTCGTTTTATCGGGATCGATTAGTGTTCCCGCCGTTTTATCGGAATCGATTAGTGTTCCCGCCATTTTATCGGGATCGATTAGTGTTCCAGCCATTTTATCAGGATCGATTAGTGTTCTTGTCGTTTTATCAGGTTCGATTAGTGTTCCTGACGTTTTATTGGATCGATTCCTAATGTTTCATTCAACAAGTTTGAGAATTTGTTTGATGGGTATTATACTCGTGTCCACCCGGTGTACGCTATGACGTTCTCGTCCGTGTTCGTGAAGAATCAAGACCGAATACCACAGACATTTGAAAAATTATGAATATGTCGTTTTGTTATTTTTAGCAAACCCATGGAAATTTCAATTAATTTCCATGGGTTTGAGGGGGGGTGTTAGGAAAATAAGAGTTAGTTGTCCTTGTTCTAGTATAAAATGTAACACTTTCATTGTGTAATGCAACTCAACAATTCACAACTTCATATTCATCATCTTCCTCAATTCATTTATATTTCTAACATGGTATCAGAGCCAAACGACTTCTGAGAACCGAATCCTAAAATTCCGCTGCCCTGCCGGGGGGCGTTAATCGACGACGCTCACCGGCAGGATCTCGTCGATAAATTATTTGTTTCGTTTTGATTGAGATGAAAAACTTGTGTCTATTTCTCGGTGTTCTTTCTCCACATTTAAGGGTTGATTAATATTTTCATCAGTTTTCTAAATTTTCTTCCAAATTGGTAATTTTCTAGCCACTTCCCCAAAAAAAAAAAAAGAATAAATAAATAAAAATGAATGGTTTCCCAGACCATCTCGTTGAAACTGCTCTCTTTCAGTTTCCTTATTTTTATTTACCAAAAAAAAAAAAAAAAAAATCTTTCTTATTATAGTCAGCAGAAAATAAACAAAAGAATTTCAGATTGATCTTCTACTAGTATGAAAGAAGTTGATGCACTTTGCAAGGACACACACATCCTCACAGTTGTTATGCATTTTGATCTTGAAGTGAACAAGTGGATCATTACTTCACCCCTTCAATTTTTTTGGCGTTTGTTTCTTGATGAACACTATTGAGTCGGTCTCTTTGGGTCTTTTGGCTTCCGGTGGTTTGGTTTCTTAAATTGGTTATTTATATTTTCGCGGAGTCGAAAAGTGTGGTGTTTTCCTCCGATAAAATTTCAAGTTGCCCGGTTTTCGAAGATTATAAAAAAAATGGTTATCTCTTTGTTTCTTTTGATTTCGACGGATAATTTTCCGTTTTATCAGGATCGATTAGTGTTTCTGTCGTTTTATCTGGTTCGATTAGTATTCCTGACGTTTTATAGGATCGATTAGTGGTCCTAATGTTTTATTCAACAAGTTTGATAATTCGTTTGACGGGTCTTATACTCGTGTCCACCCGGTGTACGCTATGACGTTCTCGTCCGTGTTCGTGAAGAATCAAGACCGAAGACCACAGACATTTGAAAAATTATGAATATGTCGTTTTGTTATTTTTGGCAAACCCATGGAAATTTCAATTAATTTCCATGGGTTTAAGGGGGGGTGTTGGGAAAATAAGAGTTAGTTGTCCTTGTTCTAGTATAAAATGTAACACTTTCATTGTGTAATGCAACTCAACAATTCACAACTTCATATTCATCATCTTCCTCGATTCATTTATATTTCTAACAGAACTACATGAAAGTATGAAATTGAACTATGTTTTTCATGCGACATCCTGCATATAATTAATATATAATATATCGCCTGCTTTAAACTTTATCATATTGATTGATAAGACTATAAAAGGTAGAAGAGTAATTCATAAAGAGAGTTTTATTAATAGAATAAGCCCATATGTTTATGAGTATGTTGGGCTTGGGTACGTTCCAAGAACCCTAGAGAAAAAAAAAATTGTGCTATATATATTTTTTACAGAGATGAATAAGAAGGTAGACAATTCTATCTTGTACAAAATATAACATGGTATTAGAGCCCAGGGTTCTGCGACCTAGACTATGAATCGTAACTAGGCAAAAAAAAAAAGTGTTACCCATTGTTGGGGTTAGTGTCCTCCACAGTTAGTGCAATAACATAAATAAATCTCTAAAGGTACACAGGGTACATTTTGTATTTAATCAGTTGATTAACGTTTATCGATAACGGTTGGCTTGCTAGATAAGTTTGACGTTATTGTCATACAGATGGCGGTGATCAACTGGTCCCTAAGAGTCACACCTAAAGGATGTGTTTGAGAGATGTGATCATTTGAGAAAATGATCATATCGATGCCTTAATTTATGACTAAACGGTTAGTCAGTATTGTTGACTAAAAGGTTAGTCAAATGTGATGATGTTACTGACTAAAATGTTAGTCAGTATAATAGTAAACCGGCTATTTAATACAGATTAAATAATGTTAGCTGAGACGAGTTAAATGTAATTCGCGAATTGAATATAAAATGTTATATTTAATTGTTGTGTATAATGCAAGTTAATTAAATATAAACCGTTATAATTAATTAGTAAATTATAAATATAAGGATATTTATAATATATTATAGTCGGTCCATTCAGATGACACTAGTAATAAAATGCATTATACTATAAGCTAAAATGATCATAAGAAAAGTGTCCAGATACATCCTAGTCTAGATACGTTTTTTTGATCAATAAGTTATTGTATTTGAGGAGAATAATATCTCCCCAAATACTACTCATTTGGCTGGCCATTAGGGTTGATTTAGGAGAAGATTGGCTTTCCTATTTCTACTTTAATTCTCTCCTTAATTCATTATTGAGTCACAACACTAAAATCCTTAAGAAAGAAAATCAGTTTTCTCTCTAATTTTCTAGCAAACTCAAGGGCATATTTCAACACATCTTGGGTGAGATAATTAGGAGATACCATCCTTTTGGTATTGTTCATAGGCCTATTTTGCAAGGATTAAAGGTTAATTCTTAAATCTATAAACTTTATTATGCAATTTTGATTTATGACCATAAATCTTATAAAGTTTTTCATTATAATCCTGTGGATTTTAAGGTCTATATACGGATATAAACCTACAAGTGGTATCAGAGCCTTAGGGCACATGAAATTTTTATAAGGTTTTCATAAAAATCGATTTTGTGTAATTTTGAATTGATTTAAAAAGGCCACGTTTTAAATCTTATTTTGGCCGAATGGTTTTTCCAATTTGGCCGTGTGATTTGTGATGTTTTTGGCTATGTTTTGGTCTTTTTGATTCATAATTATCGATGTTTTAAGATGTTAAAATTATCTCATATGAATTTGCATTAGTTTTTATTTAATACCGATTGAATTAAAACTTAAAAGGATCAATTCTTGTATGTTATTGAACATATTGTTTTGCTATTCATTAGATCTATCAGTTCATGATGTTTAAATTAAAAAGTTAATTTGAATATCTTAAATCAATGTTTAATACGGATTAAAATTGAGTTAGTATCGATCTAATTATTAGCACAATCGAATTAAATCAGTTTAATTCATTTTTTTAAGTTGGCCGAATTAAAATTGTTTTTTTGTAATTTTTCAATTTTTTTATGTTGGCCGAAACATTAATTAAAAAAAAAAAAAAAAAAAAAAATTCGGTTTAAATTTTAATTTGGCCGAGATATATTTGTTTGTTTTTAATTTTTGGAAATTGATATCTTGTACGGAGTAATATCTTATTATATTCTGTGTTATTGTGAAGCAGTTCACAATAAAGATGATACCTAATATTTTAAAGAAGTTTAAAATATTATTATGATCTAATTTCTGTTATAATGATAATATAAATTATTTCTTTTGGATTATTGTTTGATTAAGATATTATGAACAATTAAGGAATTGTTGCATAATGATAATCATTTAAAAAGGGTGGTTTGGATTTAATCAATCTGTATGCATTGATTTTATTATGTTTAGTTGATGCTATTTATATATGTTTGTGAATGAATGTTTGAATGAATGGTTTAT
This sequence comes from Dianthus caryophyllus, assembly GCA_023091065.1. Classification (NCBI taxonomy): domain Eukaryota; kingdom Viridiplantae; phylum Streptophyta; class Magnoliopsida; order Caryophyllales; family Caryophyllaceae; genus Dianthus; species Dianthus caryophyllus. Next base: position 37,988,136 of record CM041522.1, on the reverse strand, counting down.
TTTACGCATTATTTTTGTACAAACGGTTGTAATTTACTAGTGTAGCCTTAGAAGATTATGTTTTCGTAATGAAGGAAACATAATTTTGGTTGTATTTTTGAAATCTCGAATCTCCCATCTTGTAATATTTTTATTTTGGCATATTTTGAATTAGAATGTAAATAGGTTTATTTTGTAATTCAAAAATGTAATTTTGAGAAGATTCAAGATGAAGATTCAAGATGAAGATTCAAGATGGACTCCCACTTAAAGCCCAAGATGAAGAATGAAGACAGCTTTAGGGTCCATGGATGGATTCCAATTTGTATATGTCTTTATTTTCATAGGGATAGGCCACATTAGGTGTTTTGTTTTTGCGTTTTTCCTTTTACCGTTTTCATTGCATTCACGTTAGATTGTAGCATCATATTCCGCCTAAACTAAACCAAACCACCTAATATGCATGAAAATGGATCATATAGTTGATCATATAGTTGCATTCTTTTCATAGACATACGGATGTCATTCGTTTAGGGCTATCACCTCGATTTAATCATTCTCGAAAATGCTAGATATTTGTTCACTTAAAATGAATTAAAATGAGATGATAGGACCTTCCTCTATTAATAAAATTGAGATTAGTCTTTATAGGAAAAGCATGTTATGAGCCCCTTCTTCGTCGGTAGGCATGTAGGACCTTACTCTCCACATGACCCCTTCTACGTTGGGTAAGTAGTATGCGTTGACCTATTTTACCTCAACACTATAGTTCGAGTAATATCTTGTAGTTATGGTGGACTAATAGATAGGATTTACTGAAATCTATCGACCAAGAATTCTAACAGTAGAATTAGCCAAAAGGTTGGCTTATCAATTTAAAGAAATTGAGTCTTGGGATCACTTATATAATTCTCGAGGGAGGTCGATTATATGAGTGCGCGAGTCATTGCATTAAATTCGTTATTGCTTACGACTTAAACCTTTAAAACGATGTTTTCTTATCTTCTCACTTCTTCTCTCTTTTCACAGTGTCGAATTCGTTATATTCAGATATAACTACTATAACAAATGGCTGTACGTACTGACGAACCAATGCCAAGTGCCACACTAACACACGAATCATGGCTTAGAATTTTTATGGACAGCATGAATCAGTCCACTCGACTGAAGAGTGATGGGTCCAATTTTTTTCTTATTGGGAGGCCGCATTACGGAATGCCGCCATCGCTGACGGTAAGCTCAAGTACTTGACTGAGCCACTGCCGACTAAACCAGCTCCCGATGCAGGAGCAGATGAAGTCTATCTTTATAATGATTTCATGATGGAGGCGGGTGCGATACAGAACATACTCATCTATTCAATGGAATCCAATTTGCAAAGAAGGTTCATAACCCAGGGTGCAAACAAGATTTTCACCACCCTTACTAAGGAATTCTCGAAAGCACCGAGAATTAAGAGTTACGAGTACACTACTCGTTTCTTTGAGGCTAGACTCCAGAAGGGTCAACCGGTTGGTCCACACCTTCTCGACATGATCAAGAACGTTGAGAAACTGGAGGAGCTTGGTTGCAAGATCAATGAGAAGATCATCGTTGATCGTGTGCTTCACTCTCTTCATGATGGGTATGCCCTCTTTAGGGCAAACTATTATATGAATGACATGCAGAAAAGTCTACATGAGCTTCACTCACTCCTCGTACAGACGGAGAGTGATCTGAAGTTGAGTGGGAGCATGAAATAAGATGTTCTCATGATAGGCAACAAGCACAAGGGCAAGGGTAAGGCTCCGGCTAACCTAACTGTAGGAAAGCCAAAGTTTAAAAAGCCAGTGATTGCGAAGAGTGGGCCTGGTGAGTCTAGCGGTAGCTCACAAGGCAAGGTAAAAGCAAAGCAAAGCATGGAGTGCCACCATTGCCACAAGTCTGGGCATTGGAGGTGGAACTGTCCCGTGTATGCTGAGGACATAAAAGCAGGCCGCATCGCTCCTGTTGGTATGTCTTCTTTTATTCATATGATTGAGATTAACCATGCAAGTTTCGGAACTTGGGTACTTGATACTGGTTGTGGTTCTCATCTGTGCAATCATTTGCAGGGCCTAAGAAGCATCAAAACTCTGGCAAGAGGTGATGTAGACCTGCGAGTGGGGAATGGAGCAAGAGTTGCTGCCATTTCAGTAGGAACATATGTAATCCAACTCCCGAGCGGATTTGAGTTATTTCTAAATAACTGTTACTATGTACCTAGTTTATCCAAAAACATTATTTCTGTATCCGTTCTTGATAAAGAAGGATTTTCATTTTCAATAAAGAATAATAGCTGTATTTTCTCATTGAACGATATGATTTATGGTAAAGCAGTTTCCATGAACGGAATTTATGTTTTAGATCAAACCACAGATATTATGCATGTGAGTAACAAGAAAGTAAAGGTTGGTGACAAAGATCAAACGTATTTATGGCATTGCCGAATGGGACACATAAATGAGAAACGCGTGAAAAAGCTCATTGATAATGGGACAATAGCCCCATGTGACTATGAAACTTTTGGCACGTGTGAATCATGTCTTATAGGCAAAATGTCTCGAATTTCCTTCAAAGGTGTTGGAATGCGCGCTGCTGACCTATTAGGACTCATACATACTGATGTGTGCGGACCTATGTCAATCAACGCTAGAGACGGCTATAGGTATTTTATCACTTTCACGGACGATTTGAGTAGATATGGACATGTCTACTTAATGAAGCATAAAAGTGAGTCCTTTGACAAGTTCAAGGAATTCCGAATAAGGTTGAGAACCAACCGGATAGAAAGATAAAAGCACTACGCTCGGATCGTGGTGGCGAATATCTTTCAACCGAGTTTGATCGACACCTGAAAGACCGCTAATAGTATTACGATTAACTCCACCGAACACCACAACCGAATGGTGTGTCCGAACGCAGAATCGAACATTACTTGATATGGTTCGATCCATGATGAAGTCACACGGTAGTACTGACTCATTGTGGGGCTATGCTCTTTGTCACCGCTCTTATACTTAACCAAGTCCGTCTAAAGTCAGAGACAAGACTCCATACGAGTTATGGAAGGGAACGGTCCCTAACTTGTCCTTTATTCGGGTTTGGGGTGCGAGGCTTATGTCAAGTGGAGACACGAGGATAAGTTCGCCCGCGATCGGCCAAGACATACTTTATTGGTTATCCAAAAGGAATGTTTGGTCATTACTTCTATTCGCCAACCGAACAACGTGTTTTTGTTATGCTAGTGCGACGTTCTTAGAGAAAGAGTTTCTCAAGACAAGAGAGGTAATAGAACCTTCGATCCGCTTGAGATTCTCGAACCAACAACCGAGCAACCTATGGAGGAAAGCTCCTTCTTCGTCTGCTGCGGTTAATATTCCCTTGGAACCCAGGAGGTCGGGTAGACTCTCCATTCCTCCAGATCGATATATCGGTATAGTCGAGGAGAATGGGAGAGACGACGTTTTACTCCTTGAGAGTAACGAACCCGTAACCTATAAAGGTGCCATGACATGTTCCGACTCAAAGCTATGGCAAGAAGCCATGCAATCCGAGATGGACTCGATGTACGAGAACAATGCATGGGATCTGGTTGACTTACCTGATAAGGCTAGGCCTCTTCAGTGCAAATGGCTTTACAAGATAAAGCGATCTGTAGAAGGACAACCAGATATATACAAGGCACGACAAGTGGCAAAAGGTTTCACTCAAGTGCAAGGGTTGCACTATGATGAGATCTTTGCACCCGTAGTCATGCTTCGTTCCATTCGGATACTCTTAGCGATTGCCACCTTTCATGACTATGAAATTTGGCAAATGGACGTGAAAACAGCCTTCTTAAACGGTTATTTGGAGGAGGAGTTGTACATGGTACAACCCGAAGGTTACATCGATCCTGAAAATCCTAAGAAGGTTTGCAAGCTTAAGCGTTCCATCTATGGACTTAAGCAAGCTTTACGGAGTTGAAATCATCGCTTCGACCAAGTGATAAAGGAGAATGGATTCACTCGATCAGTCGAGGAACCATGCCTATATATCAAGTCGAGTGGGAGCAAGATTGTCTTCCTAATACTGTACGTCGATGACATACTCTTGATTGGGAACGACATACCTCTCTTAACTTCGGTAAAAGTATGGTTAAAGAACCATTTCCAGATGAAAGATCTGGGTGAGGCACAACGGATTTTGGGGCTCCGTATCTATAGAGATAGATCACGACGGATGTTATCCCTCAGTCAGGAGTCTTATATAGATAAGATTCTTGAGAGATTCAGTATGACCAAGTCATGTTCCTTATGCTTCGGTAGTTGGATCGATCATGTATGCCATAATGTGTTCACGTGCAGACGTGGCATCTGAAATGGGTATTGACTTATGGAGGTGCTATAAGGCTATGCGCAATCAGTTGCGCAGACGCTAACTTCTACACGAATCGAGATGACTCGATATCTCAGCTCGGATTCGTCTTTACTCTTTATGGTGATGCGGTCAGCTGGAAAGTTCCAAAATATAGTGTTATAGTAGATTCTACGACTGTGTCCGAGTACTATGCTATTTAGTTGCAAGAAAGCGTATGGATGCGTCGATTCTTACAAGGACTAATCAGAGCTCCTAGTTCGAATGACACTATCACCGTCTATTATGTTAATAGAGGTGCCATCTTCCAGGCTGAAGAGCCTCAAGTCCGGCAACTAGTCTAGATTTGTACGTCGGTATATGATAAGCATGACGGGCATGTTATATTCATGAGAATTAAACGTGTTCCTGGTTATACTAGTACTTGACGTGGATTAGATAAATGTATCTTTTTCATATACTATTTATAACATCATCGTTTTGTTTTATATATTTTGTTTTTCCATGTGGATTGTACGGACAACTTTGAACACCACAAAGTGAACTGGAAAACATTATATTTGTATTGGTCCGTAATCGCCTACATGAGCTGATAACTCTGGCGATTATTTTGTGACGTCGATTGATGGTGGGTTCAACGAGCCATAAGTCAAACTGTTGACTGATCGATCACAGATGCGGGTTTACTGAAATCGCGCAGGACATTTTTGTGACGACGACATGGAGTCCTAAATGTTTCAGAACATTAGGTGCCTGGTCGTGGATAGGACATCCATAGTGTTCCTAGAGTCGATTCTTTTGACTATCGACTGTCTCTTGAGATTAAGGCAGATTTTGGGTGACTTTGGTTTCTTTCTCACGGTCGACCGTAACAGGAGGCCAAGCAGATTTTCACTGGGTCATTTCATGCTGCGCTTACATCTGCAGGATTCGAGTTGAGGGAAATATCCAACCTTTTATCGAGTTGTAATACTTTTTCTCAGGGCCACTCGAGGAGCTGTAACTGAAAATGCATGGCCATGCTCGAATATTGATTCGTTTATCAGTTAAGTTACTCTCTAGTCGGGGAAACCACTCTTGACTCTGATCGCTTGTGAACTACGACCTTTGAAAGTACAGACTTTGCAAATTGGTTTACATTGAGTGGGAGAAATTTATTATGGATATGAGAATCGGTTATCGCACCTACACTTGTACGGACAAGTGGGAGATTGTTGGGGTTAGTGTCCTCCACAGTGAGTGCAATAACATAAATAAATCTCTAAAGGTACACAGGGTACATTTTGTATTTAATCAGTTGATTAACGTTTATCAATAACGGTTGGCTTGCTAGATAAGTTTGACGTTATTGTCATACAGATGGCGGTGATCAACTGGTCCCTAAGAGTCACACCTAAAGGATGTGTTTGAGAGATGTGATTATTTGAGAAAATGATCATATCGATACCTTAATAATAACTAAATAGTTAGTTAGTGTTGTTGACTAAAAGGTTAGTCAAATGTGACTAAAATGTTAGTCAGTGTGATGATGTTACTGACTAAAATGTTAGTCAGTAAAATGATGGTACGGCTATTTAATACAGATTAAATAATATTAGCTAAAACGAATTAAATGTAATTTGTGAATTGAATATAAAATGTTATATTTAATTGTTGTGTATAATGCAAGCTAATTAAATATAAACCGTTATAATTAATTAGTAAATTATAAATATAAGGATATTTATAATATATTTTAGTCGGTCCATACAGATGACACTAGTAATTAATTGCATTATATTAAAAGCTAAAATGACCAAATACAAAAGTGTCCAAATACATTATGGATTACTTGGTCAAAAAAATAATGTATTTGAGGAGAACAAAATCTCCCCAAATACCTAGAGATGGCCGGCCATAGGGGATTAGGAGGGAGCATATTTACTTCCTAATTCTACTCTAATTCCTATTCGATTCATTCACTATTTTACAAACACAAAACCTAGAGAGAAAAACAGTTTTCTTCTCTAAAAATTCTCTAGCAATTCTAAGGTATTTCTCAAAACATCTTGGGTGAGATTATTAGGAGATACCATATTTTTGGTATTGATCTTAGGCCAATTCATAAGGATTAAAAGGTTAATTCTAAATCTTATTGTTTTATTATGCAATTTCTTTTTATGACTTTAAATCTTATAAAAGCTTTCATTATAATCCTGTGAATTTAATGGTCTATATACGGATATAAACCTACAAATTGTCCTGCGCGATTTCAGTAAACCCGCATCTGTGATCGATCAGTCAACAGTTTGACTTATGACTCGTTGAACCCACCATCAATCGACGTCACAAAATGATTGCCAGAGTTATCAGCTCATGTAGGCGATCACGGACCAAAACACAATATATAGTAATTCAGTTCACTTTGAGGTGTTCAACGTTGTCTGCACAACCCTCATGAAAAACAATATATAAAACAAAACGATGATGTTAGAAATAGTATGTGAAAAAGATACATTTATCCAATCCATGTCAAGTACTATTATAACTAGGAACACGTTCAATTCTCATGAAGATAACGTGCCCTTCAAGCTAATCATATACCGACGTACATATCTAGACTGGTTGCTGGACTTTAGGCTCTTTAGCCTGGAAGATGGCACCTCCATTAATATAACAGATGGTGATAGTGTCATTCGAACTAGGAACTACAGTTAGTCCTTGTAAGAACTGACGCATCCATACAGCTTCCCCTGCAACTAAATAACATAGTACTCGGATACAGTCGTAGAATCTACTATGACACTATATTTTGGGCGATTTCTTGACGCGATTGCCATAAAGAGTAAAGACGAATCCGAGCCGAGATATCGAGTCATCTCGATTCGTGTGGAAGTTAGCGTCACAAGAATCGATTGCATAGCCTTATAGCACCTCCATAAGTCAATACCCATTTCAGATGCCACGTCTGCGCGTGAGCATATTATGGCATACATAATCGATCCTACTGCCGAAGCATAAGGAACACGACTAGGTCATACTGAATCTCTCAAGAATCTTATCTATATAAGACTCCTGACTGAGGGATAATATTCGTCGTGATCTATCTCTATAGATACGGATCTCCAAAATTCGTTGTGCCTCACTCAGATCTTTCATCTGGAAATGGTTTTGTAACCAAACTTTTACCAAAGTTAAGAGAGGTATATCATTCCCAATCAAAAGTATGTCATCGACATACAGTATTAGGATGACAATCTCGCTCCCACTCGACTTGATATATAGACATGGTTCCTCGACCGATCGAGTGAATCCATTCTCCTTTATCACTTGGTCAAAGCGATGATTCCAACTCCGTGAAGCTTGCTTAAGTCCATAGATGGAACGCTTAAGCTTGCAAACGTTCTTAGGATTGTCAGGATCTGTGAAACCTTCGGGTTGTACTAGGTACAACTCCTCCTCCAAATAACCGTTTAAGAAGGCGGTTTTCACATCCATTTGCCAAATTTCATAGTCATGAAATGCGGCAATCGCTAAGAGAATCCGAATGGAACGAAGCATGACTACGGTTGCAAAAATCTCATCATAGTGCAACCCTTGCATTTGAGTGAAACCCTTTGCCACTAGTCGTGCCTTGTATATATCTGGTTGTCCTTCTACAGATCGCTTTATCTTGTAAAGCCATTTGCACTGAAGAGGCCTAGCCTTATCAGGTAAGTCAACCAGATCCCATACATGGTTCTCGTACATAGAGTCCATCTCGGATTGCATGGCTTCTTGCCAAAACTTTGAGTCAGAACACGTCATGGCACCTTTATAGGTTACGGGTTCGTTACTCTCAAGGAGTAAAACGTCGTCTCTCCCATTCTCCTCAACCATACCGATGTATCTATCTGGAGGAATGGAGAGTCTACCCGACCTTCTGGGTTCCAAGGGAATATTAACCGCAGCAGACGAAGAAGGAACAGTTTCCTCCATTGGTTGCTCGGTTGTTGGTTCAGGAATCTCCGACAGATCGAAGGTTCTATTACTTCTCTTGTCTTCGAGAAACTCTTTATCTGAGAACTTCGCACTAGCCGCAACAAAACTCGGTGTTCGGTAGGCGAATAGAAGTAATGACCAAACATTCCTTTTGGATAACCAATAAAGTATGTCTTGACCGATCGCGGGCCGAGCTTATCCTTGTGTCAACTACTTGACATAAGCCTCGCACCCCCAAACCCAAATAAAGGACAAGTTAGGGACCGTTCCCTTCCATAACTCGTATGGAGTCTTGTCAACAGCTTTAGTCGGATTTCGGTTAATTATAAGAGCAGCTGACAAAAGAGCATAGCCCCATAATGAGTCTGGTACAACCGTGTGACTCATCATGGATCGAACCATATCAAGTAATGTTCGATTCCTGTGTTTGGACACACCATTCAGTTGTGGTGTTCCGGGTGGAGTTAATCAGTAATCGTCTCCGCGGTCTTTCAGGTGTTGATCAAACTCAGTTGAAAGATATTCGCCACCACGATCTGAACGTAGTGCTTTTATCTTTCCATCCAGTTGGTTCTCAACCTTATTCTAGAACTCCTTGAACTTGTCAAAGGACTCACTTTTATGCTTCATTAAGTAGACATAACCATATCTACTCAAATCGTCCGTGAAAGTGATAAAATATCTATAGCCATCTCTAGCGTTGATTGACATAGGTCCGCACACATCAGTATGTATGAGTCCTAATAGGTCGTAAATACAAGCATTCCAACACCTTTGAAGGAAATTCGAGACATTTTGCCTATAAGACATGATTCACACGTGCCAAAAGTTTCATAGTCAAATGGGGCGATAGTCCCATTATCAATGAGCTTTTTCACGCGTTTCTCATTTATGTGTCCCATTCGGCAATGCCATAAATACGTTTGATCTTTGTCACCAACCTTTGCTTTCTTGTTACTCACATGCATGATTTCTGTGGTTTGATCTAAAACATAAATTCCGTTCATGAAAACAGCTTTACCATAAATCATATCGTTCAATGAGAAAATACAGCTATTATTCTTAATTGAAAATGAAAATCCTTCTTTATCAAGAACGGATACGTAAATAATGTTTTTAGATAAACTAGGTACATAGTAATGCTTATTCGTAAATAACTCAAATCCACTGGGAGTTGGATTACATATGTCCCTCTTGAAACGGCAAAGAACTCTTGCTCCATTCCCCACTCGCAGTCTACATCACCTCTTGCGAGTTCGATGCTTCTTAGGCCCTGCAAATGATTGCACGATGAGAACCACATCCAAGATCAAGTACCCAAGTTCGAAACTTGCATGGTTAATCTCAATCATATGAATAAAAGAAGACATACCAACAGGAGCGACGCGGCCTGATTTTATGTCCTCAGCATACACGGGACAGTTACGCCTCCAATGCCCAGACTTGTGGCAATGGTGGCACTCCATGCTCTGCTTAGCTTTTGCCTTGCCTTGTGAGCTACCGCTAGACTCACCAGGCCCACTCTTAGCAACCACTGGCTTCTTGAATTTTGGCTTACCTACAGCTAGGTTAGCCGGAGCCTTACCCTTACCTTTCTTGTTCCCAATCATGAGAACATCTTGCTTCGTGCTCCCACTCAACTTCAGATCACTCTCCGTCTGTACGAGGAGTGAATGTAGTTCATGCAGACTTTTCTGCATGTCATTCATGTAATAGTTTGCCCTAAAAAGGGCATACCCATCATGAAGAGAGTGAAGCACTCGATCAATGACGATCTTCTCATCGATCGTGCAACCAAGCTCCTCCAATTTCTCAACGTTCTCGATCATGGCGAGAAGGTGTGGACCAACCGGTTGGCCCTTTTGGAGTCTAGCTTCAAAGAAACGAGTAGTATACTCAGAACTCTTAATTCTCTGAGCTTTCGAGAATTCCTTAGTAAGTGGTGAAAATCTTGTTTGCACCTTGGGTAATGAAACGTCTTTGCAAATTGGGTTCCATTGCATAGATGAGTACGTTACAGAACGCACCCGCTTCCATCATGAAATCGTTATAAGCAAAGGTTTCAAATTTCTTCGCAGATCGGAGCTGGTAGAGCCGGCGGTGGCTCAGTCAAGTACTTGAGCTTACCGTCAGCGATGGCAGCATTCCGTAATGCGGCCTCCCAATCAGAAAAGTTGGACCCATCATGCTTCAGTCGAGTAGACTGATTCATGCATGCTGCCCATGAAAATTCTAAGCCATGATTCGCGCATTAGTGTGGCACTTGGCATTGGTTCGTCAGTACGGACAGCCATTTGTTATAGTAGTTATATCTGTATATAACGTATTCGAAACTGTGAAAAAGAAAGAAGAAGAAGAAGAGAAAAGATAAGAAATCATGGTTTTAAAAGTTTAAGTCATAAAGCAATAACGATTTAATGCAATGACTCGTGCACTCATATAATCGACCTCCCTCGAGAATTACATAAGCGATCCCAAGACTCAATTTCTTTAAATTGATAAGCCAACCTCTTGGCTAATTCTACTGTTAGAATTCTTGGTCGATAGATTTCAGTAAATCCTATCTATTAGTCCACCATACCTTCGAGATATTACTCGAACCACAATGTTGAGATAAACTAAGTTGACAGCCACTACTTACCCAACGTAGAAGGGGTCATATTATGCCTACCGACGAAGAAGGGATTAATAGTGGTTCGACTTATAAAGACTAATTCTCAATTTCAGTTTTAGAGGAAGATCCCATCAACTCATTTTAATTCATTTTAAGTGAACTAGTATCTAGCGTTATCGTGAATGATTAAATTGAGGTGATAGCTCTAAACAAATGACATCCGTATGTCAATAATCTAGGATGCAACTATATGATCCATTTTCATGCATATTAGGTGGTTTGGTTTAGTTTAGGCGGAATATGATGCTACTATCTAACGTAAATGCAATGAAAAACGGTAAAGAAAACGCAAAAACGAAAAACACCTAGTGTGGCCTATCCCTATGAAAATAAAGACAAATACAAAGTGGAATCCATCCATGGACCCTAAGCAAGTCTTCATTCTTCATCTTGGGCTTTAAGTGGGAGTCCATCTTGAATCTTCATCTTGAATCTTCTCAAAATTACATATTTGAATTACAAAATAAACCTATTTACATTCTAATTCAAAATATGCCAAAATTAAAAATATTACAAAATTGGAGATTCGAGATCTCAAAATACAACCAAAATTGTGTTTCCTTCATTACGAAAACACAACTTCCTAAGGCCACACTAGTAAATTACAACCGTTTGTACAAAATTAATGCGTAAAATTAAACCATTCAAAACATTCATTCACAAAAATATATAAATAGCATCAACTAAACATATTAAAATCAATGCATACAAAATGATTTAAATCCAAACCACCTCTTTAAATGATTATCATTATGCAACAATTCCTTAATTGTTCATAATATCTTATAATCAAAGCAATAATCCAAATCAATTTATATTATCGGTATAATATAAATTAGATCTCAAAATATTTTAAACCTTTTTAAAATATTAGGTATCATCATTATTATGAACTTCTTCACAATAACACAAAATATATCTTTATAATAAAACAAAATATGATCAGATATCACAAAATATTAATTACCAAAAATAAGTAAATATTTCGGCCAATACAACAAAATACCGAATTAAAATTTTTTTTTTTTTTTTTTTTTTTTAAATTTTTAGAAAGTTTCGGCCAAATAAAAAAAAACTTAAAAATTTTTTTTTTTAATTTTAAATCGGCCAAAAACAGAAAAAAAACAAAAACAACAAATTAATCCGACCAACAAGAAAATTGAATCAAACTGATTTAATTCAATTATACTTATAATTAGATCGATCCTAACTCAATTTTAATCCGTATTAAACATTGACTTAAGATGTTCAATTTAACCTTTTAAATTAAACAACTTAAAACTGATAGATCTAATGAAAAGCAAACGATATGTTCATAAACATATAAATTTTGATCCTTTTATATTTTAATTCAATCAGTATTGAAACAAAACTAAAACAAATTCATATGAGATAATTTTAACAACTTAAAACATCGATAATTATGAATCAAAAAGACCAAAACACGCCAAGAATTGACAAACTCATACGGCAAAATCAACAAAACAACACGGCCAATTAATTAAGGTTGATTAAAGTTGACTTTTAATCCAAACATACGGTCAAACCAAAATCAATTCAATTAATTCAAGTTGATTAAAGTTGACTTTAGCAATCAAAACACACGGCCAAAGAATCAAATTGATTAAAAATTTACACAAATCATACGGCCTACTTTAATCAAATTGATTAAAATTACACAAAATCAATTTTATGAAAACCATATAAAAAATTTCATGTGCCCTAAGTCTCTGATACCACTTGTAGGTTTATATCCGTATATAGACCATTAAATTCACAGGATTATAATGAAAGCTTTTATAAGATTTAAAGTCATAAAAAGAAATTGCATAATAAAACAATAAGATTTAGAATTAACCTTTTAATCTTTATGAATTGGCCTAAGATCAATACCAAAAATATGGTATCTCCTAATAATCTCACCCAAGATGTTTTGAGAAATACCTTAGAATTGCTAGAGAATTTTTAGAGAAGAAAACTGTTTTTCTCTCTAGGTTTTGTGTTTGTAAAATAGTGAATGAATCGATTAGGAATTAGAGTAGAATTAGGAAGTAAATATCCTCCCTCCTAATCCCCTATGGCCGGCCATCTCTAGGTATTTGGGGAGATTTTGTTCTCCTCAAATACATTATTTTTTTGACCAAGTAATCCATAATGTATTTGGACACTTTTGTATTTGGTCATTTTAGCTTTTAATATAATGCAATTAATTACTAGTGTCATCTGTATGGACCGACTATAATATATTATAAATATCCTTATATTTATAATTTACTAATTAATTATAACGGTTTATATTTAATTAGCTTGCATTATACACAACAATTAAATATAACATTTTATATTCAATTCACGAATTACATTTAATTCGTTTTAGCTAATATTATTTAATCTGTATTAAATAGTCGTACCATCATTTTACTGACTAACATTTTAGTCAGTAACATCATCACACTGACTAACATTTTAGTCACATTTGACTAACCTTTTAGTCAACAACACTAACTAACTGTTTAGTTATTATTAAGGTATCGATATGATCATTTTCTCAAATAATCACATCTCTCAAACACATCCTTTAGGTGTGACTCTTAGGGACCAGTTGATCACCGCCATCTGTATGACAATAACGTCAAACTTATCTAGCAAGCCAACCGTTATTGATAAACGTTAATCAACTGATTAAATACAAAATGTACCCTGTGTACCTTTAGAGATTTATTTATGTTATTGCACTCACTGTGGAGGACACTAACCCCAACAATATTTTTGTGACGACTACATGGAGTCCTAAATGTTTCAGAACATTAGGTGCCGGGTCGTGGATAGGACATCCATAATGTTCCTAGAGTCGATTCTTTTGACTATCGACTGTCTCTTGAGATTAAGGCAGATTTTGGGTGACGGTGGTTACTTTCTCACGATTCGACCGTAACAGGAGGCCAAGTAGATTTTCACTGGGTCATTTCATGCTGCGCTTACATCTGCAGGATTCGAGTTGAGGAAAATATCCAACTTCTATCGAGTTATAATACTTTTTCTCAGGGCCACTCGAGGAGCTGTAACTGAAAATGCATGGCCATGCTCGAATATTGATTCGTTTATCAGTTAAGTTACTCTCTAGTCGGGGAAACCACTCTTGATACTGATCGCTTGTGAACTACGACCTTTGAAAGTACAGACTTTGCAAATTGGTTTACATTGAGTGGGAGAAATTTATTATGGATATGAGAATCGGTTATCGCACCTACACTTGTACGGACAAGTGGGAGATTGTTGGGGGTAGTGTCCTCCACTGTGAGTGCAAAAACATAAATAAATCTCCAAAGGTACACAGGGTACATTTTGTATTTAATCGCTGATTAACGCTATCGATAACGGTTGGCTTGCTAGATAAGTTTGACGTTATTGTCATACGATGGCGGTGATCAACTGTCCTAAGAGTCACACCTAAAGGATGTGTTTGAGAGATGTGATCATTTGAGAAAATGATCATATCGATGCCTTAATTTATGACTAAACGGTTAGTCAGTGTTGTTGACTAAAAGGTTAGTCAAATGTGATGATGTTACTGACTAAAATGTTAGTCAGTATAATAGTAAACCGGCTATTTAATACAGATTAAATAATGTTAGCTGAGACGAGTTAAATGTAATTCGCGAATTGAATATAAAATGTTATATTTAATTGTTGTGTATAATGCAAGCTAATTAAATATAAACCGTTATAATTAATTAGTAAATTATAAATATAAGGCTATTTATAATATATTATAGTCGGTCCATTCAGATGACACTAGTAATAAAATGCATTATACTATAAGCTAAAATGATCATAAGAAAAGTGTCCAGATACATCCTAGTCTAGATACGTTTTCTTGATCAATAAGTTATTGTATTTGAGGAGAATAATATCTCCCCAAATACTACTCATTTGGCTGGCCATTAGGGTTGATTTAGGAGAAGATTGGCTTTCCTATTTCTACTTTAATTCTCTCCTTAATTCATTATTGAATCACAACACTAAAATCCTTAAGAAAGAAAATCAGTTTTCTCTCTAATTTTCTAGCAAACTCAAGGGCATATTTCAACACATCTTGGGTGAGATTATTAGGAGATACCATCCTTTTGGTATTGTTCATAGGCCTATTTTGCAAGGATTAAAGGTTAATTCTTAAATCTATATACTTTATTATGTAATTTTGATTTATGACCATAAATCTTATAAAGTTTTTCATTATAATCCTGTGGATTTTAAGGTCTATATACGGAGATAAACCTACACCCATGATAGTGTGACCTAAGTCATAAAGTAATTTAAAAAGGTATTGTCCATGGTTGTGTGACCTGAGCGGTAAAGTAATACAGTACAGAACCATACACGTGAGGGGGCGTGTGATGGACTGGCGAACACTTTTACGTCGTTAATAAAAGGGCCAAATTAATCAATTTATAAACCTTACTAAGTATGCACTAACAACGTAGTATATGGTAAGTAAGGGTCGAACCCATGGGAAGGCCGAGTATTGAACTCGTTTATGCTAGCTAAGTGATCCAAAACGAAATAAGGCAAGCAGGAACTCGTAAAAGGGGAGGATAAGTGTTTGAATTTGTGATCGAAGACTAATAATTGAACAAGTAAAAACGATAAAAGAAAGATAGTTAAAAGTTGAATTAAAGGTATTGATTTATATTGACATCCATCATCATAATATAGCATTGATCATAGCCAAAAACTCGATTAAACCATTGTTGCTCTATATCGACAAAACTAAGCATGCGAAAAACATCCATTTCCGCATACCACTACAAAATCATGCAATCCATAACAATCTAGAATGAATTTAACATGAGTTGTGCATTAAAAATGATAGACAAGAGCATGAACTTATAAAAATAATCTAATCCTCATAAAGTTCACTAATCACCTCCTTAATCAACACAACAATCCACAAATCCATGAGAGAATTGTATCAACAATGTCACACAATAGATAATTACCAACAATCTAGAGGCAAAAACCTAATGACAATAGATAAATTCACTAATCATATGATGATCAAGCATAAAAATCAATGAATTAATCATAAACAACATTAATAACAAGGAGAGATTAAACAATAGGATTAAAAGATAGAAACTTGGCTCACAATGTATATTAGATGACTTCACATCAATACAAACCAAATAAGAAAGAGATTAGCCACCCATATTTGGCTTAATTCCTTCAAATTCTTCAAGAGAAAGACTAATTACCCACTAATTACTCACTAATTACCCACTTATTAAAAAGCTAATGATGAACTAATTGAGAGAATTCTAAAAATTAAAGATGTCTTGCAAAATAAGGTAAGTGATAATGATAAAAACAATCCTCCTAAGACAACTTAAAAACTCGTCAAAAACTTAAATGAAATGCTGCGTTTTGAGTTCTGCGCCCTAGGCGCATTGGCTGAGGCACCCTAGGCGCATGGCTGCTGGAAAGTTTCACGGATTTAGCTTCTTGTTTCCATACTTAGCCAAATTCCCACTTGTTCACTCCAATGCCTTTGTCTTCAAAATTAGCTTGACTTCATCGACTTGAATGAATTCTCGGGTCGGCTTGGGGTCATGACTCGTAGTCGGCTCCAAGATTGACCTTGAGCTTGACTTTCACGTTGACCTTGACTTTGTCGTTGACTTTGACTTTGACTATAATGCGATTTTAGCTTGGTTCCTCGTATTCGTGTAAGCGCTTCTAAAACCATCTAAAAAGACGGAAATTGAGAATTCAACACTTAAAACTCGCACTTTAACTTCGAACAAATGTGTCGTATCATGGACCTCCACAGGTAATGTCCCACATCGATTGAGTATGAGAGAGTTGTCTAGCTTATAAACTAAAAAAGTCAATTGCAAATTGATTTTGGAATGGAGCATCCTACGGTTTATGAAGAGACACTTCTGTTGTTATGGGCGTAACCCAGGCCTGTTTGTGGGTTCTAACATTTAATATTGATTTATGTTGTTATGATTTACTTATAAATACAAAATACTAAAGGGTATTTATAATACCACATAAACTATTAAACTCGAACTCTTACTAACCTAAACGTCGGTCTAGCCCAATACTCTAACAAATACTATTACTCCCTCCATCTCAAAATAAGTGTCCCCTTTTGATTTTTCAAAAATCCCAAAATAAGTGTCCCCTTTAGAAAAATTACTAAATTACCCTTATATATTGTCATCCTTCCTTATTGTGTGAATTTGTGTATTGCTAAGTTTTCTTAATGAAAATATTAGTATAGCGGTATTTTTCTACTAAGCTCTCTCACCTATATTAGTATAGGAGTAAAATTGGAATTATAAGAAAATATTGTGAAAATTAAGCTAAGGGATGGGAGTGAACTTTTTCTACATTTTTTAAATCTAAGGTTTAAATAAAAAGGGACATTTATTTTGGGATAAAGTGAGTACTCCCTCCGTTTCAGTGAATTGTTTACAGTTTGACTTTTTTGTGAGGGAAAAAAAGTCAAACTGTAAACAAATGACTGAGACAGAGGGAATATAACTTTATATAAGTGCAAGTACGGAGTAGTTATCACTTTAAGGGTACATTAAGTAAAAATAGTACTCCCTCCGTTTCAGTGAATTGTTTACAGTTTGACTTTTTTGTAAGGGGAAAAAAGTCAAACTGTAAACAAATGACTGAGACAGAGGGAGTACTCCGTACAATACTCGTTGATTAAATTGAGTCATTGTCAGCTAGAGAAGGAGATCAACATGGAGAAGTTATTATGGCATGGAAAGGTGTGGGGGGTTGAGGTTGTTATAATTGTTGAAAAGTGAAAACCATATATATATATACACACACAATAAATTAATATTTGACCAAACTAATTAACACCAACGTTTCATAAGCTAAACGATTATTCACAGAGAATCATGCCAAATCATTACGTTTTACCCATTAGTTACGTATATTTAATACATTTAAAATATCGTGGTTTAGTAGTCAGGGTAGTCAGAGCAACCAGTTTCAGGTTTAAATATCCTTTTTTAGTTGTAATGGACATGTACTTATGCCTCCTCTCAGACCAAACAACACATATTAAGTGCTCTTTAGTTTTATTTGTTAATACCATTTATATTTGGGGTAGAAATAAGAATGAAAAAACATGAGGTAGTGAATAAAATGTAGAGGAAAAATGTGGGGTCAAAATGTATAGGGGCCATATTATGCGAAAAGAGAATGGAGAAACACACACAAAATGGGTCGAAAATGAAAAGTGGAAAGAACATTAAAAAGGGATGAGAGTATATTTTTATTTATTATAAATATTACAGTTTAATATTAAAAGATGTCATTTTATAATATTAATACTGTAGGATATTGCTCCACCTATTTTCTGAATTATCAAGTTATTTTTCAAATACTATTTCAAAAACATAATAGCGGTAGAAAAGCATGAAAAATAATAAACTTTCTAAGTTGAATTCCCTTTATACATTTGCCCTTGATATCAATTAATTTTAATTACTTATTTCTTTTTGTAAGGTAAGTTTTGACCGAAAAAATTTAAACTATATATCGATTTCTAATGCCCTAGAATAATGTAGAAAATAGAAATTAATACTCTTACGTCTTACTACCTATTGTCATCCAACTATTATACATATACTGAGTATGCGAAAGATAAATATCTGTAACTATAATTTTTTGGTAAATGATCTTAAAACTAAGAACTTGGTTCATGTAAAACAATATCTATGAAAGGAACTAATATTTTTTAAGATTCTAACACACAAAATGGTAAATCATGTCTTATTACTAATTAGTTAGTTGCCCCATATCATAAGATTCATAACAACTTTTATTTAGAATTATTTATGTTGTTCTTTTACATGCTTGTTCTTATCGGAATTATCACATTTAACAATTAACAATAAAGGTATTGACATTTGAGCGAGAAGAGCATAATTTCTTTATAAAATAGATCGTGTGAAGGACTTCCACATGTAAGGTTTCACATCAATGGAATATAAGAGAATTGTTCAGCTTATAAAGTAAATGAGTTACTCTACTCATTGTCAATTGGTTTTGGGTTGGAGCCTCCTGCACTTGCTGAGGCGGACATTCTCTATGTTATACGGGCGTGGCCCAGACCTGTTTATCGTTCTTAACAGATCGTCTATAACATTTACTTCTATCATTCGCTATAAAACACTTGTTACCTTAACCTAAAAATAATATTTAACAAAATATGCATTGACCTTGATATAAAAAAGTGTAAGGACACACCCATTTTCCTAAATGTACTCTAAGTGTCCTACAAAAGGTCAAACATTTTCCTACACTTTGTTTTTTTAATAATTATTACGATTACGATTACTATAATACTACTCCGTATTATTATTACTCTATTAATTTACCGTACAAAATACATACATGTCACAAAACTACAAAATAAGGGCAACAACGACTAAATATTATTGGTTAATATTTGATAGGGATTTTAGGAGCTTGGTTTTGCTGTAAACAAGTGTACAAAAATGATGTAATCGTAGATTTTAATTTGAGGTGACAAATCATTGTTAATTAAAATGTTTAATTATCTTATATATGGATTATTAGTCAAAAATATTTGTGTTAGATTACCAAATTAATTCTAGAAACTACAAAACGTGTGTTAAACTCTTAAGCAAGTGGAATTATTGTTTTGTAAATGCATAGGTTAGCTTGTTCATTCGTTATGTTGTATTTTTGCATTGGACGTCGATCATGATTAATATGTAATTGAAAAACTACTTTGAATTGGTTTTTATTACGGTTTCGATTACTTTGTATCTATTGAATAGATGCGCATCCGCTAATTAATAGTCATTTCAGATACACACAAACACAAGATTTTAAAAATAAAGGACTGGATCAACTGAACCGAAAAAATCGATAACTGCACGTTTTATAGGTTCGGTGAACCGAACCTCGCTCTAAGGCATAACGGTTAATAATTTGGTTTAGAGTAGTTCTTGTGTAAGTTGGGACTGACGTTAATATAACGTAAGACAATACATGGGGAGTTATTAAAAAAAAAAAAAAAAAAAAGTAAAATAAAATTAAATAACAAGTAACCACCCTCATGTGAGATGTCTTACAATAGACTTATTATAAGACTTGTCTCACATGAGAATTAGTGTTTGGTTTAATGTTCGATATTTTGAGTTAACGGCACAAACCGAACCGTTAAGAACAAAAAAACAAATAAATTATACTTATAGTTAAAACTAAAGTATAAAATTTAACTTTAAAACTTTCATGAAACATTAATTGTTTTTACTCTATCGCACTTTTCCAACACTCCAAAATCTCATTCTTGTAAGATGAAATCTCATGTGGACCACTCTTGCTTCAAATTCAACGTGTTTATTGTTGTTTTTAGTGTTCAATACGCATTTTTAAGTTATTACTCGTATATTGATAAATAATTTTCTATTGAGTATAATTTAATTCTTAATGGTACATTACATTATCAGACATTTTTAATTTGTCATTTATAATTTGGAGTGTTAGTATGTTGTTAAAGTCCGTCGTAATCGATAATTAAATTTGAAAGAGTAAATGGTTCAATTCGCGGTAAATCGCAGAACCGAACTGTTAAAATAGTGAACCGAACCTTAAAAACCTTTTCTTAACTGTTCGATTTATGTTCGAATTGTGCCTGGACCGAAAAATAATTAGGTTTATGATAAAAGTTATAGAGAAAAATAATTATGTCATATTATTTAACATTAAAATGCATTTTTATCATGAAATAATAGGTATCCTAAACCCTTATGTAAGTTCAGTCAGTATGATAAGTTCTTTATAACAACATTTTATAATCGGTACTTAATAAATTATATTTTAGGACTTTTGAAGTAAGGAGATTTGATTGAGACACTACTACAAATCTGAGCAAAAACAACGGAGCAAAAACAACACAAATTAGCCTTGCCGTTGTTTATAATATTATAAACAACGACAAAAAAATTTCCGTTGTTTAATCTATAGGCGCCAAATCTAACTCATAACTAAAAACAACGAAAAAACAATTATAAACAACGGTTAAACTATAAAAAACGGTTATTTACAAAAATGTGTTGTTTTTAGTTAGACTTTAAATAACGGTTTCGTAATTAAAAAAGCGTTATATTTAATTAACATTAAAAAAAACGGTTATTTCATAAAAACCCTTTTTTTGTATATTAAAAAAAACGGTTTTTACACATAAAAACCGTTTTAATTAATACTAATATTAAAAAAAAAAATTAATAATTAAAAAAACGGTTTTTTTAGAAAAACCGTTATTTTTAATAAGTTTTTTAATTATTAAAATTTTTATACGATTTTGTAATATTAAAATTTTTAAACATTTTTGTAATATTAAAATACTTCATATTTTCTTCTTTATATTGAAATGTATTTAATAAAATTGATATTGAATTAAAGAAAGTAGTTAAATTGATTAACAATATTATATATATAATATATATTTTTGAATACCTAATATTTTTGTTATTTATATATAACAAGAAATTTTTTGATAATTTATATAAATTGTATCTAGAAATTTTTGATAATTTATATAAATTATATTTGGATAATTTATATGTAATTATATCAATTTCGTAATTTTTTTTTTAAAAAAATTGAATTATTTAAAACGGTTTTTTTTAAAAACCTTTTTTTTTAATAACTTTTTATAACGGTTTTTTTTTTTAAAACCCTTTTTTTAATAACTTTTTATAACGGTTTTTTATAAAAAACCGTTTTTTTCTTTGTTTTAAATTTTTTAAAGTTTGGCGCTCATAGGAAGATCAAACGTTTTTTTATTTTTGCCTTAGTATATTTATTTTTGCTGCTTCTTATTTTTGAGTCGTATTCATTATCAAACACTCTCTTCTACTTCATTTTTTTTTCATTCGTATTCTTTACTCTAATTTTATTCGAAACAACCTTTCATTTATATTAGTTTCAATATTGTTCATTGTTTAATTTAAGTTTAAAGTTTACTTTGTTCGAAGTTTGCTAAGCCCTAATTTATATTCCTTAAAAAGGTTCGTTTTTCATTCGTTTTATTATTCTTCATTCTTTTTATTCCCTAATTTCGTTTTTTTTGTTTGATTTTATTGTATGTATGTTATTGTTGTTGTTCTTGTTGTTGTTGTTACGGTTGTTGTTGTTGTTGTTGTTGTTGAGGTTGCATTGTTGTTGTTGTTGTTGTCGATGTTGATGTTATTGTTGTTGTTTTTTTTTTTTGTTGGTATTGTTAATAGAGTTAAAGAAAGAAGAAGGTGAGGAAGAAAATGAAGTACAAATGAGAAGAGGGAGATGAAAGTGAGGAAGAAGATGAAGTATAATCAAGGTGTATTCAATTTTCATTTTCGTTTGCATAGGTTATGTCGTTTAATGTGGATTTTTAGCGATATACTACAAAAAGAATTTTTTTGATAATTTATATAAATTGTATCTAGAAATATTTGATAATTTATATGAATTGTATTTTGATAATTTATATAAATTGTATTTGGATAATTTATATAAATTGTATTTGGATAATTTATATGTAATTATAACAATTTCGTAATTTTATTTTTTTTTAAAAAAAAAATGAATTATTTAAAACGGTTTTTTTTATAAAAACCGTTTTTTTTAATATTAAAAAAAACGGTTTTTTGTTAAAAACCGTTTTTTTTAATGTTTTTAAAAAACGGTTTTTTTGTAAAAAACCGTTTTATTTAATCAAAACCGCCAAATTTTTAAAGAACGATATTTTTGATATAAAAAACGGTTTCGTATATTTTTTTTGCGTTGTTTTTGATTATAAGCAACGGCCATGGAAACAACGGTTGGATTTTTTATATAAAACGGGTTTCTTGCGTTTTTTTTGCTTAATTTTGTGCTAGTGAGATAGTCAACAATAGAAAGATGGTGAGATAATTAATTTAAGGATTATTGTTTATTAATAACACTAATCCAAGTTGATTATACAATAATATGACACGTATCTATACTTCCTTTTAGTTGATTACTTGTTCCTGTTGAACGTAGAAACCTTGCACTATCTACGTATATTAATAATTAAATTAAATACTATTATCAAAATAATTTCAACTTTTTGACCTATATTATGCAGGTTACTACTTACTTTGGACTAATTACATTTTCTTAACATGTTTACGATAACAGTTGACTTTTTAGTGTGAAAGTAAAATCTTGGAATTTATACCTTTGGTTTGTCTATTTTTATTCCCCTTTTTAAGTTAACGGTTTTTCTATCCTATGCTCACTGAGCGCGCATAGAATAACTGTATAAGAGCTTAAATATAACAATATTTTTACACTTAATTTTATTTAAATTAATAAAAATTGGTTTATTTTCTCTTTCTCATGAGAAATTATAGAAATATTCTCATTTTTAACTTATCTCATCCTATTCATCCTATGCCCAGTGAGCATAGGATAGAAAAATCGCTTAACCTAAAACGGTTTCTAAGATAAAATTTTAACTCTAATATATAGTACTTTGAATATGAATATTCTCATTTAATTTCTTCTAGCAGTATAATGTCGCGAATGGTTTTAAAACTATAGTTACTAACACATATTGACGCTGATAAATATGCAGTATTATACATTTTTATATAATTGTCGTCACTTTTCTTTTAAAAAAAAATACTTGTACGGATAATGGGATGAGAATAAAAACAATATTGGTTAAATAAACTTTTATTAAAACAATTAATTTAAGATAAATTTACTTTGGTCAAATAAGTATGGAGTATATGGTTAAATTAAATATAACCCCTACTCCTTTTATAACTTTTTTTTTTCCTCCAAAATAACCCCTTTATATATTTTTTCTTTAATAACATAATTCATTTTTAAATAAATTTGTTTCAAAATCACACTCAACATTGAAATATGTTACCTAAAAATGAAATATCCGCATCCTTAATTAAGGAAGGATTTCTCAAGGGGCGTTAGCCTATTTTTAGGCATTAATAATTGTCACTTTAAAGGGGCGTACCCAGTGGCAGACTTTGGACAAAAATTTATGGTGGGTTAGGAATTGACGTGAGACCTCTAGCACAAAAATTAATAGTTTACCACATGTACTACCATATCAATTTTTTAGTAAGTTATATAACAAACATATATATATATATATATATTTAGAGTGGGTCGGGCCTAGTCCTGGCAAAGGGAAGATTGTCACGTCACTGACTGTACCCCGGCCCAATATGTGTTTGGTTGTCATTTTTAAGTAGCAAATACCGATGTTGAGGGTTATGTTCAAAAAAAATATATGCGAAAGTAAAAAACAATGTTATAAACAGAGTTATTTTTTGTTTACCCTAAATATATTTTTAAAAGTAAAATTTTATATTCAAAATCTATATAATAAATCAAATATTGATTATTATATTACTATATGATGTTGTTTTTACTATGAAATGAATGTATTTATTGTAGTAGGGACAATTATGAATTGGATAAACCTTTAAAAACCTAAAAAGTGTAATTTTGAACTTTGTAGTGATTGGAGCAAGTGTAACTTTCTTTGTTGTTTGAGATGAAAGTCAAAATTGTAATGTCTACTCTTCGAATTATAAGGAAAGTCAAATAAATAAAATATTATGAGAACCTTTTTTGATCGAGTCACTATTTTGAAGAACTTGTTAATTGCTAATTATTGGGTTGGTCGGTCTTTTCGAGGGCTTATTTTTCTTTACTTGCCTCCACATTTTTTGATTTTATGGTGTATGGTTGTATTGCATAAGAGACTTTTTAGTTTTCTAAATGAGTTAAAAGCTTCTAAAAGTGCAAGTTGTACATTCTTAATGTTATGGATAACTATGACTTTAAGGACGTTCATATAAAACTATCAAATTTGTATTCTCTCTATCCCACTCATTTGTTTACACTTTTCTGAAATTCCCGTCACAAAAAAAATCAAATTGTAAACACATCACTGAAACGAAGGGTGTATAATTATTGTAATGGTATGGATAAGTATGACGATTGACCGTACCCGTACTTTACCGTTTGTAAATCTCACATGTGACCACAGAATTATATGCAACGTAATTATGTACTCCGTAAATGATAAAATAAACAGATTTTAGTGTTAAATACTTTTTTTATACTTCAATCCGTTGGATAATAATATGCCCTATAGGGATAAATAAACTTTTTATAGTTCGTCTATCATATGCTTAATTATTAAACATTTTTAGATAATATTTATTTGTTCTATCTATTGTCTAAAATAAAAATTATACGAAGCATGTTTTAAGTGTAAAGTTGATCTATACTTTGAAAATTTTTCAATACGACGTTGTTGTGTGAAACAATTGATTGCATATAGTAGTTTCACCTAAGCTATTATTTTATACTTCGTACATACTAAGAATTTTGCCCATGGACAAATATTAGATTAAATAGGAAAATAATTGTAATACACGGTCTATAAAGATTAGATACTAACTATGGAGTTATTCAATATGGAGTATATTATTCACGGAGTGTAATTAAGTAATGAAGTATCGAATTTTAAACTGCCAAAAAGGCGTTAATTTTTGATGTATTTTATTGTTAATGTATTCTTATTATGTACTTCGTATATCTATTACTCCCTCTGTCTCACTCATTTATTTACACTTCTCTTAAATCCGCTCACAAAAATGTCAAACTATAAACAAATCATTGGAACAGAGGGAGTAGTGTTGTAAGAAGTAAGTCACAAAAACTATACTCCGTACAATAATTTATTATAATTTGATATACAAAACATTGAAATCCTTGATATACAATTTAGATTTGCTTACGTAAAATTGGCTTAAAAGTGGTTAGTATATACACTTAAAAATATACACAATTATGCCATAATTGTACGTACGTGGCGTCAAAATGATGTTTCCACTTCGTAATATGAAATGAAGACATAATGTTCATGCATGAAGCATATATACTCGTTATAGAAAGTGTGACATAATTTAATTGATTTATTAAATATAATTATTATTTCATTTTATTTACATGCAAAGCAAGCTTATATATGAGGTTACAATTTTCCCAAAGAAGAGGGACACGTAACCTTTTGTTACACAAAAAGGACGGCAACAAATTATGTTGACTTATTATTATCTACAAAGTTTTATCATCTATGACATGTATATATATATAGACGACGTACACACATTTTTCATAACGCAAATAAAACTTATAACATAAATTCCCTTGCTAAGAAAACTTCATCGAACTAGTAAATTTCCGAGCAATTTCAATTTTATTTACTACAAAAAATGGGACGACCGCCTTGTTGTGATAAAAACGGGTTGAAGAAAGGTCCATGGTTGCCTGAGGAGGATCAAAAACTCGTTGATTATATTCAGGAACATGGGCCAGGTAATTGGAGGACTCTTCCTAAGAAAGCTGGTAAGTTTCTATACGTTATTACGGAGTATATTTTTTTGTGCTTCTTTTTCTTGTTACAATATCGAATAAATAGTTATTCACGAGCGATACTGTTTATATATAGGCCTTCAGCGGTGTGGAAAAAGTTGTCGACTTAGATGGGCTAACTATCTTCGACCAGATATCAAGAGAGGAAGATTCACATTTGAAGAAGAGGAAGCCATAATTCAGCTCCATAGTGTCCTTGGCAATAAGTAAGCTTATCATGTTGATAAGTGTTTAGTTCATTATTAGAAAGTTGTGCAATTAAGTAACCAAAACAAAAATTAAAATGACCCATTTCAAATTTTGCTAATTATCTTTGGCGTTCTTTGTGTAGATGGTCGGCAATTGCCGCAAAATTACCGGGAAGAACTGATAATGAAATCAAAAATTATTGGAACACCCATATTCGAAAGAGATTGCTCCGTATGGGAATCGACCCCGTGACACATACACGTCAGCTCAACCTAATAAACCTTCACTCTATTCTAAACGATTCTCTTCAAAACTCGTCACAGTTTAACTTACTAAATCTGCTCAGTCTACAAAGTCTGGTCAATCCAGACCTCTTTAGACTAGCCGCCCTTCTATCACAAACCCCGACTCAAGCTCAAACTCAAACCCAAAACCAAGACCCGGACATTATTTTACAAAACCTTCAAACCAACCAAATGATCAATAATTCTACACCATTAATCCAAGACCAATACAACCAAACTACATTTCAAAACTACAGTGTACCAAATCTAACAAACACCCAAGTTATGCAAAATGGTACAAACGAATGCACTACTACAATTTATCACTTGAGCCAGCAGAACTTTATACGCGACACTAGTGATGACGTCCAACAACAAAACGACTATTACAATTCCAATAACAGTCAAATCATTGCAGATTTCTTAATGAACACACCGGATATTCAATCCGATAACAGCGACCACATGTCAAAATTCTCCTCGGTCTTCTCAACGCCCTGTACGAGCCAAGACACTCCGTTGAATTCGAATTCGGAGCTCCCTAACAGCACCATGAGCAACAACAATAGCGAAGAGGAAATCGATAGTTATTGCCAACAGTTGTTGAATTTTGATATTCCAGTTAATTTTTTTGATATATGATATAGCTAGTCATGTAGCTCATATATAGATATGTATCATGTGTGTTGTGGAGCATGATCATATAGTTTTTGTAATCATCTCAAGTTTTGTTTGGTGCAATAACGTTATCGTTTGCTATTTTTTTTTTTTCTTTTTTGGCTTGATTTGGTACATTCGTTACTCCGTCTGTTTCAGTCATTTGTTTACGCTTCTTTAAAATTTCTTTTACAAAAAAGTTAAAGTGTAAACAATTCACTGGAACGGATCGGAGGAAGTAAAACAATACTAGCGATTTTTGTTTGATGGATTAGTTAATACGGAGTATGTTGTTCTAAATAATAGGCTACAAAAAGTAATTAAAAAATACATTGCATGATCTCCACATCATGTCAAATGATAATTGGCCATCATGTTTCGTATGGTTAAGCTTAGGCATATCGATTTCACGATAACTTTATCGATAACTGTTTTACGTGAAAAATATTACTTTTAGTCTTTTAGCAATAATTCTCTTAAATTGATCAATAAGAACTACTTTCGAATAAAATTACACATTTTTATAGCGTTTGATTTTGTCATGACAATCTAGTATATAGCAACAATATACTCCTCGCATTTCGGTGATTTGTTTACATTTGCTTTTACAAAATTAAAATATAGAGAAAAATATAAAGGTCACTTATATTTGTTACTCTGTAGATGGTTTAATTGAATTTATTTATTAAAAGGACCCATATTTACATGGGTCAATTCTTGACAAATTTGAAAGTGTAAACAAATAACTTCTAACTAAATGGAAATTGTAATCATCCGATGGAGTAGTGATTATTATCCTAATTTTTGTTTTAATAAATTTTTGAAATAGTTTTGTTGACGATAATAATTGTGAAAATCTTTGGGTAATATTTAACGTAAATTGTAAACAAAAAATAGGACAATAAAATTAAGACTGTAAAAAAGGTAATTTATTATAATTGCAAATATATTACAGTAAGTTACAATATTTTTTTTCTGGTCTAATTATATGAGCCAAACGGCAGTACTCCGTACAATAGATCACTATTAGGCTAACGTATTGTCGGTATTAATCTTAAATTACGATTATTATATATGCATCGTGGCCCATAAAGTATTTGGTGATTGAATTTTTCCAGTGAAATACTATTGACTATAATTGTAATCGAATATCGATTAAATGAATGAGATCAACAAAAGGTTATACTTGATTTTTATGTGAGCCAAAATTCAAAAAAATTATTACTCCGTAACAATTAATTGAAACTAAGAGAATACATGATTACGTGAACACCGAACGGTAACAATTTTCGAAAATATATCGTCTAAACCGACTTATTTAACACAAATTCTCATATAAAACGGGTAACCCGTTTTAAGCTTAAAACGGGTCAAATATTTAGAATAAGACAAAAGTAAAAAGTGTAGGAAAAAGTAAAGTGTTTTGTCTTATGTGTGCAAGTGGATGAATACTTGACCCGTTTTAAACTTAAGACGGATAACCCGTTTTAAGGGAGACTTATTACTTATTTAATGGACCACGAGTTAATTAACCGGTACACACGTGACTCAAACGAGAAATGGAAAAACCAAAAAGGGTTAAAATAAGATCGAATTCCCGCCCTTTTCTTTCCCCTGAATGTTCCCCCAAATTTTCCCTAATTCATCACCGAAAACCCTAATTTCGTCTCAAAAATTCCCAAAATCCCCAACTCACAACAATTTCAATCACCAATCAATCAAGCTTATGTTATGAAATCCAGGCAATTCATTTCACGTCGAAATTGCACCAGTTGATCTGAATTGATTTCGAATTTCGCAAATATTAATCGCAATTCCATGTATGCTCGTCAATTTTGTCTTTAATCTTTTACTTATAACATCAGATGATCGTTCTTTGTCGGAAATTTCTAGTGTTTTCCAATTATCTACCGTCTTATGAGTGAAACAGTTTCATTTTAGAATTTGTGTCGTTCATTAGCGCAAAATAAAAACGACTGCTGATGTATTTATGAGATGTATATATGATGTTGATTATGTTAATTTATTGAAATAATTTCAGGTTTTCGCTGATTTTTGCGCATGGAATGTCATGGAAGTTTCCATTAACCCTAAATTTTGTTTGATTAAAGGTGAGTAATTTTAAAATGCAATTAATTTGTTTTTATGTTAGCGGTGTTTAGTTTGTTGGTTGTATATGATGTGATAGTTGATGTAAGATTTTCCAAATTTTTTTATTTGATGTTTATGATTTGGTGATTGAGCTTTTTTCTTTAGTTTTTAATTGGTAGATTCTTGTATAATTGAGTTTTGTGGTTTGAGTTTGGTATATTGTGATGTGATAAGTTGAATACTCAGTTTAACTTGATCTATTAAGTTATGTTGTAATTAATTCGTACGTAAAATCGTCTTCACTTTTGTGTAAAAATCTTTGGTTGTTGTAGAGGTGAATCTCATTGTTAATTTACCTGCGATGCTTATACGACAACATTATGAGGAAAATGTTGCCTATAACTGATTGTATTATATTCAACTATAATATCGTGTCGAGATCTTAGTTGATGAGCTCAATTATAATGCGAGTTAATAAGTTTGTAAATCGAGTTCTACATGTTGGAAGGAAGACTCTATATGCGGCGGATGAATGTATGATTGACGGATTACCATAGTGACTCAAGGTTCTTAAACGTAGAGATCGAGAGTGTTTCGTGATGAAAGTAAATATTGTGTTTAGCATTGTGTCATATGATGACGCTTCACAGTAAAACCGTTCTTTTTAAAACTGGCGTAACGTTTCAGGCTATAAGAGCTCAAATGTTGGTGAAGTAGGTAATATAAATATTATCATAACACAGTTAGGTTTGGTGTAATGTATCTGTGAAATATTGTGGTTGCGAAGACAGAACATTCAAAGGATTAAAAGGGGATGAACATAACAAATTTATGAGATGATACATAAGGAGGAGCTTGTGGTTAGTTGGTTACGATGGCGATGGTTTTATGAGTATGTTCTTTTTTGACAAGATATAACAGCTTGTGCACCTAACGATCTCCTTACACAAATTAGTTAGCTTTGTTTTATGATTCGTCTTTAGCGTTTTACTCATCATATTGAAAATTTGAAGTCCAGAAAGTTATAGAGTGCATTTCTTGATTTCGGAAGATAATCATGTATGCAGTATTAGGTGAATACGACAAATAACTCTGATTTTAGTCTAAAAATGCCTCTCAAACGCTCTATCAAGAATCAGTGAGGCCCTAATAGAAGCGCCTTAGGCTACCTTTGCCACCTTTTGTTGCATAAAACGCCACAAGCGATGATTAGTCAATATTTATTGTAGAAATATGCTCTCTGCTTCTTTCCCACCCTAGAAAACTTAAATATTTCTGTAACAAGATTAAATTCAAAAAAAATTCTACGTAATGATGTCCGTATCATGTACTCTCTCCATTTAGTTTATTTCACTGCATCTGACTGAAGCTCTCTTTACGTAATTAGCCAATTATAGTGAATTGGACCGAACAAATGGAGCAAAAACTTACACGCTGCTCATTGAGATGGTAGATTGAAGTTGCTCACTGCTCTTTAACGTCATATTCTACCCCCTTATTAGTTTAGGAAGCAGACATTTTAGGAGTCAAGATCTTCTTTTTTCATACTAGTATTCGATAACGCTTCTTGCTTCCACGTAAAAGGTGGATAATGAATGCTCACCTTACCACAATGACTGAAAAGTACAAATGTTTTGTAAAAGGAAAGCTGAAATTTTGTTGTTTGTAAGGTTCGGTTTTCTTAGAGATACTATCATTGTATCAAATTTCGTACGTTCTAATCCTTGGTACCGAAATTGTTCTTCACGGCCCAATCTTAGTCATTGTGGATTTGTGGGTCGATCTCCGACAATACGCTCTTAAAATGCAATCGTGATAGTCTCTAAGACCGTACTATATTGGCCTTGTGGGATATCAGTTGTATTTAGGAGCGACCACAGCAGCCGATACTGCAGTCGTTACCGACGCTTGTATTGGCCCCTTGCTGCTGTTCTAGCCAATACAATCTGTACTATTTTAACTTGAATGTCGACCAGAAACTCCCAAATTACAGCACCAATTTGACCTTGCAGGTTATAAGCTGTTTTATAATTAAAAAATGGTTGATTGTGTGATCATCATTCATCAATAGAAGCAGTCAGATAGTCCAATCAAATGAATCCACGTGGCCCACTATGCTGAGGTGGACAAATGAGTGTTTTCGAAGTCCTCAATATCATGAAAGTTCTTCCCAACGGTTAGTACATTTTTGTCTTTGATTTATACTCGTATGCATGAATTGCTTATAATAGTAATTAACTTGTACATCATACATTGGCTACTGAGATCTCATATCCCAATATAACTCTTAGCATATTATTCCCTTTGATTTAATAATTTTTCTTAATAATTTGTTTTGCAATATGAAGTACTCGTAGTATTTTAGAAGATTTTATGTCAGTGGTGAAAGATAATGATAAAAAGTAATCCCTTCATTCCAGTGAATTGTTTATCGTTTGACTTTTTTGTAAGGGGGATTTAAAAGAAGTGTAAACAAATGACTGAGACAGAGAGAATATTTATATAGTCCTAATATTTCATCTGTTCTAGTCAAATTATCAAGTCAATTATTTACGCTTTATGTTTTTTCGCCGCCACTAAACAGAAAAAAGTGTAAACAATTCTCAGGGAAAAATGGACTATGAAAAATGATGACATCATGACAATTGAATGAGCCAAATAGAGTAATTTACATTTGTTATGTTTTATATAACAAATGTGTTTTATGCTAGACACTGTATCATTTCTTATACATATAATCAAGTTTGAGTAACATACGTTTATAGAATGGTGTTATTTAATTCATCTTCTTATACAATGGTTTTGAATCTACTTCACAGCTCATAAAATTATAGAAACTTAAGCATCACGTTGATAATTCACCTAATATGAACACCTCAGCTAGTCATAATTTAAACAATTGATAGTTTATTAGTAGAACCATACACAAGAAAGCTGCTGAGTTAAGACAAAGCTATTACCGTATTAGATTTGAGATATAATTAAGCTTTGAATAATGGTGTTATTCTCTTTAAATTACTATTAACTTCTGATTTATTTAGTCCTCAAGTGTCTCCCTAATCACCAGCATCAAGGCATCTTTGTAATATTAAGTATATGGCTTCATTTATTATGCTTTGATTTAGGTTTTAGTCATTCTATTTTGGGTGATTCAACACTTGACAACGAGCTTAAACTAATACTCTCTTCATTCATCATTTTCTTCTCATTTCAGTTTGGCTCAAAAATTAAGATGAATGGATTATGTGGGTGAAACTAAAGTAAAAAAATAATAAGTAGATTGTGTGGATGTGATTGTGAGTAGTTAAAAATTGACAAAAATAGAATGAGAAGAAGACGATAGAATTTTCTTTATGGAAAAGTGGGAAGAAGATGGTGAAATTGAGGGAGTACTACACTCCATATATTATACTGATGTCTTCACTATAGTTTACGTAGAAGTTTTAGACAATCGACTCTCAGATAATTTCTTTAAACCGAAAATATGTGAATTTTTAATATATTACTGTGTCTGAATAACATAAATTACTTACGGGTAATGCGAAAATAGAAAGGATGAATGAATAAATAAATCTCAGTAGGACATAAATTAATGTTTGACTAAGGTTGTCTAATCTTAGGAATAAAAAGCCAGACGAAGAAGTTTGTGCACATGATGTTTGATGCTCTTAATACACTGTCCACATATCTTTATTGAATTATGAAAATGAAAATTCTAGTCTAGTCAGATAATTACAAAACTTTAGAGGATGGAGGCATCTTAAACAGTGATATTATAAAACACACACCTTCTTCTAATCTCTGTGTGCCACCTGTCAAAATATACCCAATTAATATTAATATATTGATATAATAATTGTCTAAAAGTATTATGTGGCAAATCATTGGTGGTCAATTGAAACCTGCTGTTTGATCACCAGTTTTTCTTTTTTAGACTGGCAAATCAAAGCAAGTAGAAGACTTTTTACTTGGCTACTTCATCTCCAACTGATGTATCAATGAAAATGATGTTTTATTGTTCAAAGTTGCAATTAATTTTATAGACTAGAGTAGGGCGTGACTATCAACAGAATGAACAAATGAACTACTCCGTCTGTTTTAGTGAATTGTTTACAGTTTGATTTTTTTGTGAGGGAAATTTGAGAGAAGTGTAAATAAATGACTGAGACAGAGGGAGTACTACTTCATTGTGACCGTTGTTAATTTGAAGGATCATTTGAAATTAAGTTCAAGATATTCACATCTAGTTTTTAAAACCACAAAGCTAGAGGATCGGAGTAGATCAGTAGAGAAGTCCGACTTGTGAAGACGGAATCATTAGGTTTAGATTTGTGATATGATAGGGAGACAAAAGATAGATGAAATATTATACTCGTAGTAGGTTTAGATTTATGTTACTTAATTAGGCTCAGACTTATTCGGTAGTGGTACCTGATTGAATTGCCTATATTTTGAACAATTTTAAATTATATTGCTTGAAAATGAAATTTTTAAGTGTCCTACCGTTATACGGTGTCGAGTGTTGGTGTACTGGAGGTTGAGTGTCGGACATGATACCTTATTCAAATGTTCAGTGGCCGGTCAAGAATAATGGAGTATATTGGAAATTTGAACATCCAATAGAGTATGATTGCTTGAGAATACATACATGAAAATCAATTGAATTTAGAGGCGTTTAGAAGAGGAGAACAGAGAAGGCAAAATATGACCCTCTATAAAAGAATAAAAGTGATTTTCATGTAGTGTCAATATTGCGGAATCAATCAATGCGTCGTGCTACAAAAGTATACGACTGAGTGACCGATCATAAGTTTAGAATACTTAAAAGGAAAAATATAGAAGTAGTTTTGAGTTATGTCTGAAAAATCAAATACAAAATGCAAACAAATTTATGAGACAAATGGAGGGAGTATACTAAAACACTACAGAGATGAAGAAGAAAAAATTAGGCATGATTTTTTATTATTTTTGATTGATCGAGAAAAGACATATCGTAAAGTATCAAGAAAAGTATTTTGATGACTCTTAATAGAAGGTAGTGTTACACTAACACACTGCTTGGTTTGAAGCCGAAGCGACATTGCATATAGCTGTTAAAAGCTACAAACAGAAGGGATTAAAAGACACTAGTATCATCGTGGAAACATATAATTGGCTTTAGATCCTGTTTGTGTGACGTAATTTGGTTGAATTGAATTGTGTGACGTAATTTGGTTGAGTTGAATTGAATGAACTGAATTTATTCATCCCTTCATTTAAGTCCAAACCAAACATTTACCTTTTTGGCACTATTTATGTGTCGATAATCTATGAAATTCCCGACAATCTATAAGTGAAAATATAGTCATGTGTGATCTTGTTTGATTTCTCTTTATGTGTACAATATTAATATCCAATTTTTAATTTTTTTGTGTGAAATTATAGATATTTCTATTCTGACATTCGTCTCGGCAAATGTGATAAAGCAACCGTAGTGTTTGGACTTAAATGGAGGGAGTAGAATCTATGGTACTTAATTTGGTGTAGTTTGTTAAGTAAGTATCGGAATATAATTGAATTGAATTTGGACCGAATGAATCTGAATAAATCAAATTCAAAATATTATTAAAGCTTCTATTATGTTGAAAATTTCCTCCTCAATAATGTTGAGACTTTTGATGCTCTCAATTCTTGTTCCTATTTTGATTGATGTTAAGGATAATTTTAATTTGTTTATAATGGCCGGGTAGGAAGAAATAACTTTCATACCCACTCCATTATAATCATAAATTACTATATTTATTTGAAAAATTAAGTAATAAAGCCAATATGAAAGCAGTTGTACTCTTCATTATGCTACCTCCCACTTAAGTGGAGAATTTGCAAAATTATTACTTCCTCCATTCCATTTGATTTTATATGTTTGCTTTCTGCACGTACGTCGATACACGTTTTCTTTTGTTCATATATCTTTAGTTACCTATTTCAAAAAATTATAAAAATTTGATATTAATAATATACTCGAAAAGACAATTAAAACAATATCTCACGTGATTATGTTTTATTTTATATGTAAAAATTATATCGACCATATCTTCACTCGTGAATAGTGTCCAAAAACCAAACGTATACAATTAAACGTGTTATAACGGAGGCGTCCCGTTACCAACAGTTTGATAATAACGCAAGAAGAATAAATAAAAAATAACAAACAGTAATAAAACGACAAGCAACTTACGTGGTTCGCCGGCAAAATCACCGACTACGTCCACACCAACAAGGAGACCAAATTTCACTATTGTGGAGATAATAGTACACTTTTATGAGCTCTCTTTGTCAATACATAAGAGACTCAAATATTTTTTGGGATGATTACAAAAGACTAAGGAGCATCCTATATATAAGAATAGAAATGCTTTA
Source organism: Dianthus caryophyllus (assembly GCA_023091065.1). Taxonomy (NCBI): domain Eukaryota; kingdom Viridiplantae; phylum Streptophyta; class Magnoliopsida; order Caryophyllales; family Caryophyllaceae; genus Dianthus; species Dianthus caryophyllus. Next base: position 37,952,037 of record CM041522.1, on the reverse strand, counting down.
ACTCTTAGTAATCTACCGATGTGGGACGTTGATATCAACTTATATAGTAAACACAACGCCCATACTTACTTGCACCATCGATGTGGGACAAACCACATTCTAATGCTAGTTCACAATTTAACTCAAATCACAAATATGGACAATTGCTAGTCACTTTTCCTAACAAATCTCCACCTTGACTTGAATTGTCCAACATGAACCCAGCTCCAAAAAAGGTGCAACCAAATCAGCTTCAAACAATTAGTCGACTCTCAAGTCACTACTTGTCCCAGTAGTCTCCACATTGACTTGAACTCAACAAACAAAACGGACAAAGCAGACCAAGTGTGCAACAACGTGACCAAATGTACTAAGTACCAAATGTAGCAAGTGAAGCTACCACACGTGCAAGCACTCACATATCAACATACCGACTTGGCCAAATGTAACATATTACTACCAACACCAAAACAGATGTACGTGATACCAACGTCACCAATGATGGAATGGTGTACCAAACAATACACACAAGACTCCAAACCAAAAATCTCCTCCATAACAAATATCATGGCCAAATGTACCGTCGTACCAAATTGCCCAAAAGGACACCAACGCCATGAACAAAACAACGTCTCACTTGAGTAAACAACGGTGTCATGACCACCACAAAATTTGCCTACACCAAGGCACAACTACTCAAGTCGAAACCAAACAACATTCTTAGCGAGCCAAATCACCCCATCATAAGATGCCAACATTAGACTAACTAGTCTAATCAAAATGCTCCAAAGAACGAACCCCCGTCGAAGTTCCAAATGACCACTCTCGCGATCCCAACGGCTCTCTTTCAAGAGCCCAAAAATGGCTCCACCTTGAGCCCCAAATCGCCCCACCACATGGGGCGCAAACTGCCTCATTGAGGCGCAGAAACAACAGTGGAAAGCTTGTCTTGAGAACCACGCAGCTCAACCCATATAGGAGAAGACTCCACCTTACTGTTGACACTACCATCGTCATACAAGCCTCCCAATCCCAAATTATCCATTTGATCACCAAATGATCCAAATTGGATGTGCCTCAAAGTATCGTCCAAACATCCAAGTTGTGTATGCCCCAACTTAGACTCAAGACTAACAGAAGAACGACCACTCAACGCACCAATAGCCAGCACGGTACCATGAAGGACATACATAGCACCTTCTTTGATACCTTTCCACAAAGCCGACGAACCTTTACTAATGCACAAAGATCCACTATCACCATGAAAATTGTAGCCTTGCTCTACCAACTTCCCTAGTGACACAAGATTTCTCTTCAATCGTGGAATATGTCTTACACCCTCTAAGAAGATCACATTACCATCATATGTCTTAACCCGAACATTCCCGACTCCTACTATTTCACACATAGACCCGTCAACCATGGTAACCTTGTCCCCTTGCGAAAGTTCATAGGACTCGAACAATTCCATAAAAGGACATTTATGGTAAACACAACCCGTGTCTAAAATCCAACTATCCACAGAATGTGGAACAACATCAACAACGAGAGCATAATCTTCCTCAGAATCACACTTGACACTTTTATGTGCAACAGCAGCAACATTAGCATCCTTCAACTTAGGACACTTATCTTTCCAATGACCAGGTTCTTTACAATAATTGCAGACACCTCTACGATGACCCTTATTCTTGGCTTTACCCATTTTAGGGCCCTCAACTTTAGCAACAAGCCCCATCGGACTACTGTCTACAAGACTACTAGATGCTACTCGGCGCAAATCCCTAGTGTGAAGCGCTGACCTCACCTCCTCTAGGGTCAAAGAATCTTTACCAACAACGAAAGACTCAACAAAAGTCTCAAAAGAATTTGGCAAAGATACTAACAAAATCAAAGCAGCGTCCTCATCATCTATCTTAACTTCTATATTACGCAAGTCTAGTAAAATAGAATTAAGTCGGTCAAGATGTTCCTTAAGAGACGTACCTTCTTGCATACGAAGACCGAACAAACGTTGCTTAAGAAGCAACTTGTTGGTTAGAGTCTTAGTCATGTACAAAGACTCCAACTTCAACCACAAACCTGCAGCAGTTTCCTCATCGGCAACTTCAATAATCACATCATCAGATAAACACAACAGAATCAAAGAATGAGCCTTCTCCTCTAAGACTACCTCTGCTTCTGTCTTAGCCGTGTCTTGTGATTTTTCTTTTACCTTTGACAAAACAGACCAGACACCTTGCTGTCTAAGCAAAGCTCTCATCTTTAACTGCCATAACCCAAAACTATTACTCCCAGTGAACTTATCAACATTCAAAACTGTTGCTCCAGACATCTTCTCACCAAAAAATTATCAAACCCAAAATACGCCTAAAACCAACAGCGGAAGCTAAAACCCTAGGTCAGAACCTGAGGCTCTGATGCCAATTTGTTAGAACGGAAGCGCTGACGACTGACGTTGGGCCTCTGCTGCATCGGTGTCCACGGTCTATAATAGTATGATATTGTCCGCTTTGGGCCTAGCCCTCACGGATTTACTCTTGGGCTCCTTCCCAAAAGGCCTCATACTATTATATTTGATAACCCCTTATATAGATCACCTTTCACCTATTCTCCACCGATGTGGGACTTGAGTTTGCACCCTAACAATCCTCCCCTCAAACCAAGGACCATCATCATGACTCGGACCTTGAACTCTTTGGAGAACCTCCCCACAATTTACAGCCCCAACTTCTAGGCACCTTAAGCATCACCAAGACTAGGTACCCTCCCCTTAACGGGCATATTAAACTCCTCTGCATCCAATATACCCTGGACCGGGTCCGCCACTTCAGAAGTCCTAGAACACAACGGTCTCTGGCATCCAATCTGATAAGGATCCACTAGACCTGTGGCACCCAATCTGATAAGGGTCCACCTGATCAACAGTTCTAGTACACATAAGGTCTTCCGCTTGACCTATGGCGCCTTCTTGGTCCATTTCACCAAGGACCAAACTTGCTCAAGAGTCCATCTCGAGCTAGGAGTTTTCGGGCCACCTTCAATTCTTGGGCCAAATGCTTCTCCACTGGTGCCTAGCCCAAGTCGACCTTGGGCTCTGATACCAATTTGTTAGAACGGAAGCGCTGACGACTGACGTTGGGCCTCTGCTGCATCGGTGTCCACGGTCTATAATAGTATGATATTGTCCGCTTTGGGCCTAGCCCTCACGGATTTACTCTTGGGCTCCTTCCCAAAAGGCCTCATACTATTATATTTGATAACCCCTTATATAGATCACCTTTCACCTATTGTTATAACGGAAGCGCTGACGACTGACGTTGGGCCTCTGCTGCATCGGTGTCCACGGTCTATAATAGTATGATATTGTCCGCTTTGGGCCTAGCCCTCACGGATTTACTCTTGGGCTCCTTCCCAAAAGGCCTCATACTATTATATTTGATAACCCCTTATATAGATCACCTTTCATCTGTTCTCCACCGATGTGGGACTTGGGTTTGTACTCTAACAAATCCTCCCCTCAAACCAAGGACCATCATTATGACTCGGACCTTGAACTATTTGGAGAACCTCTCACACTTTTGCAGCCCCAACTTCTAGGCACCCTTTTTCATCCCCAAGACTTGGTAGCCTCCCCTTAACGGGGATCTGAAACTCCCCTGCATCCAATATACCCTGGACCGGGTCCGCCACTTCAGAAGTCCTAGAACACAATGGTCTCTGGCATCCAATCTGCAAAGGACCCACCAGACCTGTGGCACCCAATCTGATAAGGGTCCACCTGATCAACAGTTCTAGTACACATAAGGTACTCCGCTTGACCTACGACGCCTTTCTTGTCCATTTCACCATGGACCAAACTTGCTCAAGACTCCACTCGAGCTAGGAGTTTCGGGCCAAATGCTTCTCCACTGGTGCCCAGCCCAAGTCGACCTTGGGCTCTGATACCAATTTGTTGGAACGGAAGCGCTGACGACAAAGAGAGCTCATAAAAGTGTACTATTATCTCCACAATAGTGAAATTTGGTCTCCTTGTTGGTGTGGACGTAGTCGGTGATTTTGCCGGCGAACCACGTAAGTTGCTTGTCGTTTTATTACTGTTTGTTATTTTTTATTTATTCTTCTTGCGTTATTATCAAACTGTTGGTAACGGGACGCCTCCGTTATAACAAACTGGCATCAGAGACTCAGGTTCTGACCTAGGGTTTTAGCTTCCGCTGTTGGTTTTAGGCGTATTTTGGGTTTGATAATTTTTTGGTGAGAAGATGTCTGGAGCAACAGTTTTGAATGTTGATAAGTTCACTGGGAGTAATAGTTTTGGGTTATGGCAGTTAAAGATGAGAGCTTTGCTTAGACAGCAAGGTGTCTGGTCTGTTTTGTCAAAGGTAAAAGAAAAATCACAAGACACGGCTAAGACAGAAGCAGAGGTAGTCTTAGAGGAGAAGGCTCATTCTTTGATTCTATTGTGTTTATCTGATGATGTGATTATTGAAGTTCTTGGATGAGAAAGCTGCTGCAGTTTGTGGTTGAAGTTGGAGTCTTTGTACATGACTAAGACTCTAACCAACAAGTTGCTTCTAAGCAACGTTTGTTCGGTCTTCGTATGCAAGAAGGTACGTCTCTTAAGGAACATCTTGACCGACTTAATTCTATTTTACTAGACTTGCGTAATATAGAAGTTAAGATAGATGATGAGGACGCTGCTTTGATTTTGTTAGTATCTTTGCCAAATTCTTTTGAGACTTTTGTTGAGTTTTTCGTTGTTGGTAAAGATTCTTTGACCCTAGAGGAGGTGAGGTCGGTCGCTTCACACTAGTGGATTTCTTGTGAGTAGCATCTAGTAGTCTTGTAGACAGTAGTCCGATGGGGCTTGTTGCTAAAGTTGAGGGCCCTAAAATGGGTAAAGCCAAGAATAAGGGTCATCGTAGAGGTGTCTACAATTATTGTAAAGAACCTGGTCATTGGAAAGATAAGTGTCCTAAGTTGAAGGATGCTAATGTTGCTGCTGTTGCACATAAAAGTGTCAAGTGTGATTCTGAGGAAGATTATGCTCTCGTTGTTGATGTTGTTCCACATTCTGTGGATAGTTGGATTTTAGACACGGGTTGTGTTTACCATAAATGTCCTTTTATGGAATTGTTCGAGTCCTATGAACTTTCGCAAGGGGACAAGGTTACCATGGTTGACGGGGCTATGTGTGTAATAGTAGGAGTCAATGTTCGGGTTAAGACATATGATGGTAATGTGATCTTCTTAGAGGGTGTAAGACATATTCCACGATTGAAGAGAAATCTTGTGTCACTAGGGAAGTTGGTAGAGCAAGGCTACAATTTTCATGGTGATAGTGGATCTTTGTGCATTAGTAAAGGTTCGTCGGCTTTGTGGAAAGGTATCAAAGAAGGTGCTATGTATGTCCTTCATGGTACCGTGCTGGCTATTGGTGCGTTGAGTGGTCGTTCTTCTGTTAGTCTTGAGTCTAAGTTGGGGCATACACAACTTGGATGTTTGGACGATACTTTGAGGCACATCCAATTTGGATCATTTGGTGATCAAATGGATAATTTGGGATTGGGAGGCTTGTATGACGATGGTAGTGTCAACAGTAAGGTGGAGTCTTCTCCTATATGGGTTGAGCTGCGTGGTTCTCAAGACAAGCTTTCCATTTGTTGTTCTCGCTACCAACGAGCGGTTTAAGCCCCATGGGGCGGGGCGCTTTGGGGCACAAGGTGGAGCCATTTTTGGGCTCTTGAAAGAGAGCCGTTGGGATCGCGAGAGTGGTCATTTGGAACTTCGACGGGGGTTCGTTCTTTGGAGCATTTTGATTAGACTAGTTAGTCTAATGTTGGCATCTTATGATGGGGTGATTTGGCTCGCTAAGAATGTTGTTTGGTTTCGACTTGAGTAGTTGTGCCTTGGTGTAGGCAAATTTTGTGGTGGTCATGACACCGTTGTTTACTCAAGTGAGACGTTGTTTTGTTCATGGCGTTGGTGTCCTTTTGGGCAATTTAATGCACGGTACATTTGGCCATGATATTTGTTATGGAGGAGATTTTTGGTTTGGAGTCTTGTGTGTATTGTTTGGTACACCATTCCATCATTGGTGACGTTGGTATCACGTACATCTGTTTTGGTGTTGGTAGTAATATGCTACATTTGGCCAAGTCGGTATGTTGATATGTGAGTGCTTGGTACGTGTGGTAGCTTCAGCTTGCTACATTTGGTACTTAGTACATTTGGTCACGTTGTTGCACACTTGGTTCGTTTGTCCGTTTTGTTTGTTGAGTTCAAGTCAATGTGGAGACTACTGGGACAAGTAGTGACTTGAGAGTCGACTAATTGTTTGTCGATTTGGTTGCACCTTTTTTGGAGCTGGGTTCATGTTGGACAATTCAAGTCAAGGTGGAGATTTGTTAGGAAAAGTGACTAGCAATTGTCCATATTTGTGATTTGAGTTAAATTGTGAACTAGCATTAGAATGTGGTTTGTCCCACATCGATGGTGCAAGTAAGTATGGGCGTTGTGTTTACTATATAAGTTGATATCAACGTCCCACATCGGTAGATTACTAAGAGTTAAAGCATTTCTATTCTTATATATAGGATGCTCCTTAGTCTTTTGTAATCATCCCAAAAAATATTTGAGTCTCTTATGTATTGACAAAGAGAGCTCATAAAAGTGTACTATTATCTCCACAATAGTGAAATTTGGTCTCCTTGTTGGTGTGGACGTAGTCGGTGATTTTGCCGGCGAACCACGTAAGTTGCTTGTCGTTTTATTACTGTTTGTTATTTTTTATTTATTCTTCTTGCGTTATTATCAAACTGTTGGTAACGGGACGCCTCCGTTATAACAAATTGGTATCAAGTCATGATGATGGTCCTTGGTTTGAGGGGAGGATTGTTAGGGTGCAAACCCAAGTCCCACATCGGTGGAGAATAGGTGAAAGGTGATCTATATAAGGGGTTATCAAATATAATAGTATGAGGCCTTTTGGGAAGGAGCCCAAGAGTAAATCCGTGAGGGCTAGGCCCAAAGCGGACAATATCATACTATTATAGACCGTGGACACCGATGCAGCAGAGGCCCAACGTCAGTCGTCAGCGCTTCCGTTCTAACAAATTGGTATCAGAGCCCAAGGTCGGCTTGGGCTGGGCACCAGTGGAGAAGCATTTGGCCCAAAGACTTGAAGGTGTTTGTTATAACGGAGGCGTCCCGTTACCAACAGTTTGATAATAACGCAAGAAGAATAAATAAAAAATAACAAACAGTAATAAAACGACAAGCAACTTACGTGGTTCGCCGGCAAAATCACCGACTACGTCCACACCAACAAGGAGACCAAATTTCACTATTGTGGAGATAATAGTACACTTTTATGAGCTCTCTTTGTCAATACATAAGAGACTCAAATATTTTTTGGGATGATTCTGAAAGACTAGGGGCATCCCATATATAAGAATAGAAATCTTTAACTCTTGTAATCTGGATGTGGGGACGTTGATATCAACTTATATAGTAAACACAACGCCCATACTTACTTGCACCATCGATGTGGGACAAACCACATTCTAATGCTAGTTCACAATTTAACTCAAATCACAAATATGGACAATTGCTAGTCACTTTTCCTAACAAAACGAAATGGAGGAAGTAAATAAATCATTATGTACGGCCTCCCATTTATAGGCCGCTTTTTACCATGGTGCTTCTTTTTTGTTCTTTTGGTTTCCTAGTTCGTATATTATTTAATTATGTAGTTGGTTGTAATTGAAAATTATTGAAAGGACTGAAGGTTTTTGACTTTCTAATTGCAGTATTTTGCAGAGAGTGCTTGTTGAAAAACAATTTTGATTGTAGGTGGACGCGTGTTGGAATGTCGGACATGGGTATGTTGTTCAAAATTTAAACTTTTTGGTCTCAAGTGTCGAAGTGTTGTGCTGAGTCTGAGATACAATATGACTACCAAGTGAAGTTTTGTAACAACGTAGTGTGGAACTAGAACTGTAAGTAAAATGCGTGAATGAAATAAATCTCGACAAAAACTAAAACATCCTATTTTATCAATGAATTTTTACTTCATCATGTAGAAGCCTTGAGATATCGGGTTGACGTTACTAAAGTTGATACCTTGTCGATATGCTCGAAAGTTAAATACACATTAAAGTGCATTTGATTATTGTTACATTGTATTTATGATACGGAGTGTAACTCAAGGCCTATTTTGTTTGAGCATCTTTGTGTTCCTGTATTTACAGCACGCCTCGTGCATCAAATTGTTTGACGCGTTAGGAAAGTTTTATTATACGTACAATACATGATCACTTTTTAACATACTATGGCTATTGTATACCTCTAAAAAGCAGTCAAATGTAACTTAACGATGACCATTGTAAGTTTTAAAGTAATCATGTTTTATGCACTATAAAAATACTAGACGATTTGACACGAGTTTTAATATTGTTTTTATCTTCTCATCAGCAGCATGATAATCTTTGTTTTTACAGCCTCAGCTTCTACTGGATGACGGATTTATTGGCCTGGTGTTCATCACTTGAAGTTTCGGAATGAATCTTGGATTTCTTTGAAAAAATTCTGATATACTCAGGTAAGAATGAACACTCTCCATATTTATTTAATCTAAAACTGCATGCTGCCATGTTTTACGTAAGTAATCTGTATGATCACGAGGACTATGAGCTACGTTACTCATACTCGGTTAGAATTTGGAAGTATTTGACTCGGTTATTTGTTTAGCTAGAGTAAACTATTTTTTCCAATGAATTTCATGTTTTCTTGGATTTTACTGAAGTTTACACTAGTGTTATACAGTAGGAATTTCGATCTTGTAGTTTAATTGGTATTTTGAAATCTGAGAACGACATATAGCTAAAGTATTTAAAGTATTAAATAATCGATGCATTATTTTCTTGAGATGGTCGGTCTCTATTATTGTCAATACTCAATAGACACAGAGAAATCAATGTTATCTTCTTATTATCATTGTGAAAAGACAGTTTAAATTGAATCCATTCAACCAATTAATGATGCTATATGACAATATTGACTTGTTTCGGTCATGAGTTAAATCTATATACTTGTTACCATCTGCTGTCGTTGTTTCTAATTGCGTCCGTGTAAAATGTGGTCGCTTTAACGCTTATTATTGTTAAAAATGTGCCCGTTTTAAAAATGAAGTAGTTATATTTATCCAATAATGATCATCTTCAACTTGAAATTATTCATGTTTGATACATTAAAAACCCGTTTAATCCTTCTGATAGTCCCGCCAATTTTTGCACTTGTCGTAGAATTATTGCATTCTTGCACTGTTAGACTTAGGTGTGATTTTCTACATCTCTATTTATTTTATGGAAAAACTTTACCCTTAATTAGTTCAGCTTAAAATCTGAAGTTTTTTCCTTAAACGCAAAGTATTCACTCAATTACACTGTGTGATGTTTGAAAAACAAGAGGGTGTTTGTAGTTTCTTTCTTCTTAATTCAAGGATTAAATAGAGTTTGCACATGTGAGTTGGTCAATCTATTGTGAAGTTGAATATCTGGTAGATATTATTACTAGTCTAGATTTTAGTATTAGATGTCTCAAATATCATACTCCGTACGTAATTAGGTCGATTTAGTTTCCGTGTTATTCCAAAGTAGGAAGAACACTTTAGAATACAGGGATTATAAGATAGTCATTTAAATTATAAGAAGAAAATCATACAAAAATGCTGCATGTGTAATTATCGTTATTAAACTTTGAGACTTAACGTATATATTCAGCAAATTAAAAATGCAGTTTTGGTTGAGTTTTCGTTTTAGATTTTGGATTTTCAATGGATCTAATAATCTTCTAGGTAGACATTTAAAAGTCATCTACCATAATGGATTTTTATGAATTTAACGACTAAACATAATGCATTTGCCATTTTAAGTCAGATACTGTAAACTAATATGAGAAAAAATTGTCTGAGATCGTAATTGAGTTTGGGTGATAATGTAACTTAAGTTCCTATGGTCTTAAATTATTGATTAGGTCTCCTCATGTATATTACTCCACTCATCTTGGATGAAACGTTATATACTCCGTCTATTTTAGTCATTTATTTACCTTTTTATTTTTAGAATAAGCGCAAATTGACGATTTTCTATTTTCTTTAATCTTCACTAAGATTATATTTTAACATTTTAAATTGAGATAAGAAGATAATAGTTATACAGTTGCACCTATGTATTTTTTCTTGAGTTTTGGATCAAAAATTATCTGAAGTCAAATAAAAATGTGGAGTTTGACACAATAGCAATTATAACAATTTTTGAAAATCCTTCATTTTTTTAGTCTACCGTGAAAACTCAAAATAATATGTCCAATTAATTAATTAATTATTTTTTTTTTTTTAAAAGCCCTTGTATTGGAGAACTGCTAGATTTGTTTTATATAGCCACTTCCAAAATGGAGAATTATGTAATTGTGAAAATGTGGTCAAATAATACGAGTAAGAGTTATCACCGATGACAGCCAATTAAGGGGGGTGGACGGTGTGTTAATTACCACATTTTCATCGTTTAAATTTACATCACCGCAATTTTAGTTTGTTTGTTAGGATCATTTGGGTGAGTATTGCTTGCGACTGAATATTCGTTTTATTCGTAAAACGGATGCAAATATTACCGCATGTTGATGATCAGGATGAAACTTTTGGTGGTTTCTAAGCTACGTCTCATGTGAATTGATATTTATTTGACCCGTTTTAAGGTTTGAAACGGGATATTTCATGCCAAGTTTTGATATTGTTTGCCTTTTTCTTCCTTCATACTTAATAATCAAAGTTTTCGAACGTTATACAATGGGCCAATGTCACCTCATATATTTTTGTCCATCGCAGAACCCCTTCCATTACCACTACTACTAAAAGTACTAATTGGTGCGTACTGAGTAGTAAATTTTGAGTGCGTAATGGTGACCTTCACAATTAACCATAAAAGCGAGTTTGAAATTCAGCTTTGATAAGTTTAATACATGAAAGATGGTGACCTTCACAATTAACCGTAAATAAAGTTTTCTTTTAGCCTTTCATAGTTACTTTGGCATCAATAGGAGGATCTAATAAGTATCTTAATTGTTTAAAGAGATGACCATAATCTTAATTAAATGACACTTAAGTGAAGGGGTGAGGGGGATACGTGGGCAAAGTGCGTTGGTAACAGCTAATGTGAACTCTGAAAGTAAGCAAAGAGTTTCCGCCGGAAAATGATAATAGACCCATATGATTTTTAAGTGTGTGCATAATAATATGTAGATGGATGCTGTGGACAATTATTTTTGGACAGTTTATTTTGCAGTCTTTTAGATCTTCTAACATCGGATTAAAATATTGTTATTTTGATTGACACAAAAGCCAAATAAAAAATAAAATTACACGGAGTAGTATATTTTAATAAGTTATGAGAAGAGAAGGTAACAGAGAAGATAAAAAGGAAAAAATGGATAGCAATACTCTAATAAGTTTGATGACTTGTGACATATGGTACCACTTCTATTGCTTGATAACCCCCCTCTTTATGGTAGCATTTTATCATTATAATATAACTTTGGGACCATTTCATTTCATTATTGTTATTATATGCTCTACTTTTGGACTAACATAATTGCTTGTGTGAAGTCAAAACTTTGGGTTTCATGTTTTTGCTCTAACTTTTGCTTGGATTATGGTGTGTTTTTGTAAAAAGCTTCTCTTGTTTGGAGTGATGTTTTGGGTGGTCATTGTACATGTATTAGTTAATAATATGGAGTAATAGTTTTATGATTAGAAGCACATGGTATGGGTAAACATGTGTATTATCCACTCTTTCAGTCTACGAATTTTCACACGTGGAGTGTATTGGTATAAAAAAAAACTTTTGATGAGCCTTAACCATTAGCTTAAGTTTTTGGTTGCAGTAGTTCTAACAGTTTGGTCTAAATGAAAGTGTCGAACCCGAGACTCGGCATCAAAGAAACTACTCGTATAAGACATCTTTAATAAAACTACAGACATGTTTCGTAAACTATATATTTTAGAATATATAGAATAAGATGACATTTTCATTGATCCATCGTCCACGTAAAACTTCTAGTTACAGAGTATTTTTTTTTTTTTTTAAGTATATTCACATTCAATTAATGTGTAATTATGTACTCCTTATGTGATTTAAAAGATCTCAATGACGTAGATTTTACATAATTTTGTCCAAAGAGAAGGGACACGTCGCCTAAGTTAAACACAGAGGACGGCACCAAATCCTGTTGACTTCCCTTTTGTCTGTCACACTCTTTCCCTTTATATACACATACACCCCTTTGTACCTTCTCTACGGACTTAACCTTCATTTTTTACTTTAATTCTTTCTCTTTATTTACATAAAATTACCATGGGAAGAGCACCTTGTTGCGACAAAAATGGACTTAAAAAAGGTCCATGGACTCCTGAGGAAGACGAAAAACTTGTCGATTATATTCAAAAACATGGTTACGGTAATTGGAGAACTCTTCCTAAGAATGCCGGTAAAGCTTATATTACTCCCTCTCTTTATATTTTCTTCTTGTTGTATTTGTGTCTGTCTGATACTTGGAACATCGATATCGATATGAGACTTTGACACTTCATTCTTTTTAAGCCAAAGACGTGCATTGTTTGTAAGAAGTAGTCGAGTCTGACACTTGGTTAGTGTGTTAAGTACCCTTGTAGGATATTTGTGGCCGAGTTATTTTGTAGTACTTGTCTCGAAGCTGAGTCGTCTTCAAAGTGTAAAGGCTTGCGCATGGATGATACTATGTACTTTTAGACTTCACTTGCACAACTATGTATCGTTTGTATGCATGTTGCTTTAGCGTTGTTTTACGTATTTTCTTAATTTTTATGCAGTATATGTTGAAGTATATGTGCTTTGTTATGCAGGCCTTCAAAGGTGTGGTAAGAGTTGTCGCCTTCGTTGGACAAACTATCTACGGCCGGACATCAAAAGAGGAAGGTTTTCTTGTGAAGAAGAGGACTCTATTATTCACCTTCATAGTGTTTTGGGAAATAAGTAAGTATACGAGAAGCTTCGCGATCTAACACTCTAATTTCGACGAAATTTTCATTACGAGTCTAAAAACAGTTTGAATGAGCTAAACGCGTAAAAACAGTCGCACATACAACACGATTTATACCTCGCCATAGCCATGAGTCTTTAAGACGCCAGATTTTTTTTTTTTTTTTTTTTTTTTTCTTTTTTGTTATTGTCATGTGATTGATTACGTTTCTTTGTTTGGTTGGTGTAGATGGTCAGCCATTGCTGCTCGTTTACCAGGAAGGACCGACAATGAAATAAAAAATTACTGGAACACAAACATAAGGAAACGATTACTTCGTATGGGAATCGATCCTGTGACTCACAGCCCTCGTCTTGACCTTCTCGACCTTTCTTCCATCTTTCGTAATTCGTCATCTCTTTGCAATCCTTCATCAACATCTTCTCAAATGAACATGTCGGCGCTGCTTGGCTTGCAACAATCATCCATGGTCAACCCCGAACTCTTAAAACTCGCTTCGTCTATTCTCTCGACCCAACGACAAAACCCGAACTCTTCCTTAATGCAACATTTTCAAGGGAACGGATATTCAAGTAATTCTCATTTACAAAATGACTTCGATAACACGGTTGTCCAAGGTACTCAAATTCAAACTCCGATCCAAAACCCTATCTCGCGATGCAACACAATGACGACTGCTACTGCTATGACCACTAGTGCTAGTTTTGCACCACTATTCGATGAATCCCACTTAATTGATCCTAATTTCGAGCAATACTCGACAAACATTCAAAACTCGAGGCAACTTTGGCAAAGTAATGAATTTGTCGATATGAATCCTACGAATATCAGTTGCTATGGCTCTGATCAAGGTCTCATAATCGACCCTAGTTTATCCAATGATTCGACGTTCTACCAAAACATAATGAACTATGCATCATCGGTCATGTCTACTCCATCTTCGAGCCCCACACCATTGAATTCGAGCACAAATTCGACTACAAATGTCAACACTAACGCTACCGAAGACGAAAAAGAGAGTTATTGTAGTGAGATGGTCAAGTTTGAAATTTCCGATATTGATGTTAACCAGTTTATGTTAGCTGAGGCAAATTGTTGATGTAATGAATATAATTGCGGCATTATCTTAACATTTTCCTCTTATTTTATTTATTATGTATATAGTATATAATTATATATTTATATTAGTGTAAATTAATGTAGGAAAATTATTTGTGTAATTTTCAGCTGATGTATTAAGAATATATATCATCAAATCTCACTTTGTTTTTACATTAATTGGAACTTTCGCATGACTTATTATATCTTCTAAATCAAAATTTTAAATTACTACGGAGTATAATCATATTTAAGTGATTTTCTTGCCAATACGTGGTTTCCTTTCCAAAACTTTGAATCCTCATTTATGAGTCTAGAGTAATGAACTTTTCTAATAACCGACTTAATGTGCACAAATTCTTATTTAAGACGGATAATTTGTCTTAAGGTTAAGACGGGTCAAGTATTTACAATAAGACAAAAGACAAGTGGGATTGAAATGATGCAATATATTTGTTTTTTATGCAAATGCAGATTGACTGCCTTAAGTTCTTAAGACGGATATACCCAGATAAGTAGTTAATTACTCCTTAATGTGATGACTGATGATGAAGAGGAATTGAATATATTGTCCAACTTATATATGTTGAAAATAAAATTTCACGTTCACAAAATATATTTCTAATTCTATACTTTGATTGTGAGAGTTGAGTACATTATATGTTAAGGGGCTACATTATATGTTAAGGGGCTACCCCTCTCATTATCAATTGGTTTTCGGATGGAACCTTTTTCAACTTATGAAGTGTTTTCATCTCTTGATGAGCGCGACCCAGGCCCAGTGCATGAATCTAATATGAGTCGTCATATTAAAGACGTTTTATTTTGTGACGATCAACTGAAATAATAATGTAAAATTCTTATTTGAATTTAACTGGTTCAATACTACTTCTAACTGATGATGTATATGCGCATATATTATTGAATTTTACCTAATTGATGATGTATGGTTAAAATTCAATACTACTTCTAATTGATGATGTAAAATGCGCATATATTATATTATTTTAATAAAAAATAAACATTAAGTAAGTTTAAAATTTTAGCCCTCGTAAATATTTCGATCCTTGATCCGCCCCTGCATGCACCGTAATAATCTTATGACAAATTTATCATATGACATTAAAAACTTTTCATAACATCAAAATTTCTCACATATAAAATAATATACTCTCTATTATGTACTTTAGTCCACACAAACTTAGTCCAAGTATAAATCAATAAAATTCAAAATGAAACAATAATATTCAAACGATAAATCATTGATATAGATTCAAAAATAAAAAATATTATCCATAAACTTATTATAATGTTAGCATGCATAATTGCATGCAAATTTTAAAAAAGAATCTACTGGACTCCGCTAATCATTGTCGTCTTTTAGTTAGCATTGCAAACCTAATATAGTAATAATTCCTATTTCTTTATTCACAAACAACCTATAAACAGCAAGAACATATCGAAGTACACAAATTCTTGTGTAAGTCGAGCCTTACAATAAATTATTGTAAGTCGACTTATTTGTACTAGATTATATAAGTTTTGTACCATTTTTTAAATAATATGATTAGTATTACTAAATTCTCTTTAGTACCCTTATAAGTAACTTTTGTATATTTTTTGTTTATTTTTGTACCTTTTAAACTGCAATTTGTACTTTAGTCTTACATTAATTTAATGTAAGACTTGTCTCACAGGAGACTTACTGATCTAAGTAATCTAACTCTCTTAATTTTAATATTCATGCACTTTCATAATTTGGTACTCTACTTTTTAATTTAATACTCACTCCCAAGTCCGATCCATTCTTCTTTTATATTCGCATTTAAACCGATTTTTTAAGTGTTACTCTGTATTATATAAATAGTTAAATATAGGGTAACAGATAAACTATAAGTTAAATTTACGTAATTGTTCAATAATGAATATTATAATTCACTCATGAACTTTTCTGTAAATTTTATATTTAATAATATCTCTAATGTTTTTCATATACTAAAATTTCTTTATCAAAAACATAAATAAATTACGTAAGAGGTTTGATAATTAGTTTGCTTAACTATGTGCAATCAACTGATTATAGGTAATAATTTTTATATTTTCAACTTCCAAAGTTTAACCGTCATTATTTTAAAGCGTATAAATAATGAAAGTATAACAATAGGATATTTACATTTGTTGTTAAAGCATCTTTTCAAAAATTATATTTTTAACAAAAAACGTCCTGTATGAACAAGAAAAAAAGACAGCGAAACATCGATATTGGAGAGCGCGTATAAAGTAAATGAGATAAACAAAATTACGTGAAGGGACTATATATATATTTTTTTTTTTTTTTTTACCAAGTCTATTACCTTGACAAATACTCCGTACAAGTAGACAAAGTTGTAAAAAAAGTAAGACGGGTTTGAGCAACACCGACATGAAGTCCCGGTAACCTCGCCGGAGACAGCTGACATTTAACTCATGTGAATTTGACACGTGTCCTACCTTTTCTAATTCCTAAGCTAACTGTCTTTGCACAGAATAATTAAATTATTTATTAGTTCAAGGTTTTGTCTTATTACTAACATGCATTGTGATTAGTCACTCACCTTGTTGGAAATTAATAATTATTTGAGTTAACCTGAAAGGTGCAACAAATTGTGTGAGGTCTCAGGCTTAAATCTCACCTGGAGATCAATTTCTCTACTTGGCCACCGCAGCCCCCGTCGATGGTGGCTTACATGGTACATGTGGTGGTGCGGGAATGCATGTGCCCGGAGGACTCAACCCCCTCGTAATCAAAACAAAAAAAAAAAAAAAAAAAAAATAAATTATTATTTAATATTTTTTTTTTATGATTATAGAAAATTCTAATGGTAAATTGACCAACACTAGCTAACATGTGTCTCACATAGATGAATGTAGAAAATAAATTGTACGGTTTAAAATAACTAATTAATTAATTAATTGAAGCGTGAGATGATTGCTAAAAAATATTTAATTGTTAATTTATTATGAGTATTATAATAGAGGTTAGGGGTGTAAATGATCAAAGTCGGCTCACGAGCCCTCGAAATCAAATCGGTTAAAGCTCAGCTTGAGCTCAGTCAAACTGATCTCGAGCCCGAACCCGAGCCGAGTTAGGCAAAATCCGAGTCGATTCTGAGCTTAGTAAAGCTCGGATCGGAAGCTCGGATTTGGGCTCGTTTTCATTTTTATATATAATTTAGTCTATATATATACATTATATTTTGCTACAATTATATATATTTTTTCTTTGTAATATCATTTGATCATTTTTTTAATAAAATATTTTATTAAAATTGTTATATAGATATTTATTTAATGGATATTGAAAAAAAACAAAACAAACGTTGAAAATAATATCCAACAAAGCTTAAATTGGGCTCGAGTCGAGCTCGAGACTTCTTCTGAGCCGATTCCGAGCTTTGCATTTTTGAGCGCCGATTCTGAGCTCGAGAAAATTTTTCCAAGCCGATTCTGAGCCCACCTGAACTCGATATCAGATCGGCTCGGTTACACCCTTATTAGAGGTGTCGAGAGAATTTATTGGCCATTTTATGCTTAAGTGGTCTTCAAATATTTTAAAAATTGCGAAAATAATTTTTTTTTATATGTAATACTCCAGTATAAACTTGAATCGTATAAATTTACAATACCAAACATCCATGTACTTTGTAGTTTATATACAAGTATTTATTCGTTTTTAATTTTTCGTTTTCTTATCTAAATTATTGTTATTATCTTCTCATTAAAAATATTCGTGAAAATTGTTAAGTAATTCTTCCTGAATCAGAAATAAATTTCTTACTAGATATGTTCATTAACAAGCGTATTGTAGTAAAACTATGATTATCGATGCAATTCCTCATTCTTGAGGCATTATTTAACACTGCCTCGTTACACACATGTTCATATTATAATATTTAGAATTTATTTGCAAATACATATATTTTGCCTTTATGTAATATATCAAAACATATTGAAGATTCTAAATCTAAAAATCTCAAAGTAATATTGATAGGTTATTCCACATGGTATTAGTCTTTAATCTTCCATAAAAATTTATCTTAACAATATTTTGTTATGAAATTCAATAAATATAGATCATTTCAATTTAAATTATCGATGATCTTGTTAAAGGTATAGCTTTTAAAAATAAACTCAAACTATTCATATGTAACGGTTTTAATTGCTCCGTTAAAATCAATTCTATACATTTACTTTATACATATATATTAATTAATGCTCGTTTTGTTTTGTTCATATGATATGTTTAGTTACGTATTATCAGAATTTATAAAATTTTAATACTAATACAAAAAGGCTACAAGTACACCTAGTGTACCGAGCCCTTTGGTACACGACTAATAGGAAGCCTCCACATAGATTATAAAAAAAAAAAAAAAAAAAACAAGTTAAAATAATTATAGGTGATTAAGTTACCTCCAATAATTAAATTTAAGTTCAAATTTTAAAAAATTCAAACTTCTTACAAGACCATCCATATTCTATTTTTATTTCATAAATTT
The DNA here is from genome assembly GCA_023091065.1 of Dianthus caryophyllus. NCBI lineage: Eukaryota > Viridiplantae > Streptophyta > Magnoliopsida > Caryophyllales > Caryophyllaceae > Dianthus > Dianthus caryophyllus. The sequence goes on along the minus strand of CM041522.1, from coordinate 37,933,345 downwards.
CCTTTTTTATTTTATTATGCTTTAGAAATCGATTTATTTTTTGGAAACTTTATATTTTCGTAAATTTTTGTAATCACAGAAGAAATAACAAAAATATCTTAAAAGATTTTTATTTTCTTTTAATTCGATGAGTTCTATTAAAATAAACAACTAAAATGAAAATTTCATATATTTATATGCGAATAATCTTTTTAATATAAATAAATTGTTGTACGATGTAAAAATTTAATAATTTCTTCGTTAAATGAAATTAAAATCGATAAAAAAAAAAAACCCATTAACATGATTCGACTATAATTTGTAGTCTTTTGATTATAATTTTTATTATTTTTATGAGTAAGATTAAGTTAAAATAAATTATGTTTATCTGCAATAAATAAAATTAATCTTAGCACAAATCCTTAAATTAATTTGGTGCATATAGTAAATAATTTTGGCGTCATTATAATTTGCTAATCTTCGTCAACATTTTCATTTCCAACATTTATTTTTATAGGTCATGTTCACACAAGATAAATTGAGTGAATATGCACTAAAGTTCTTTTGCACACTGTGCAGAATCAGAAGATCTTCCATATTAATAATGTGTTCGGTAACCCTGTAAAACAAAATCCCAAATGACATATTTTTATTTTATATGTTAAAAATTATATTGGAAATTATACTCACTTATGATACAATTTATTGACGTGGAAGAAGTATTTGAGAAGTCAGTACCGAAGCTTTCGCATGCAGACCCTAATTTTCGAAGTATTTGAGAAATTTACGTGCACACGTAACGTGGGGCCCATTCAATCATGTTTTGGAGGCTTTCGAGTTTACGTTGCGTAATCTACTTTTGGTGCTTAATTACTCTTGTTAATTACGGCCTTTTTGTTTGGTATTTATGATTTTTAGTCTTTGACTTCGCCCATATTTCTTTTTTTTTTTACTATTTAGAACTTAATTGAGTGGAATTAAATTAAATTGAAACTAAATCAATTTTCTATGAATATATTCTTAAATTAAAAAAGATATTAAAATTTATAATATAATATGAAGTATAATATAGTTAAAATACTACACCTCTTATTCATTTGATTATATATACATTTGCTTTTTGCACGTACTCCGATACACGTTTTATTTTGTTCAAATCTTTAGTTACATTACAAAAAATTATAAAAATTTGATATTAATAATGCGCTTGGAATGACAATTAAAGTAAGATCATACATTACTATTTATATTTTATTTGTTAGAAGTTATATACTCCATAAAAAATTCTTCTCACTTGGAAAAAGGAAATGTATAGAATCAAGTGGAATAAAGGAAGTATAATTTAAGATAATATGTAATTAATTTATTATTCAAAAAAAAAATAATAATAATAGTAATAAAATTAAAATCAACGGCGGAGATTAAATCTCAAAGGGAGGTGGGAAGGCCGGTCAATGGACCGGCAGCCGGTCAACCGGCCGGAAAAATTAAAATCTTTTTTTTTTTTTTTTGTTAAAATCTCATTTTTTTTTGGGTTAAAATCTCAAATTTTTTGGTTAAAATCTCAAACCTGAAATTTTGGGCTTAACGACTTTCCCTCATAACTTGTGCTTGATTGATCTTATCCCACCGTACATATATTAATAATGGATAAATCTTAAACTATAAATTATGCGCAAGACAAATTTGTATATAATTTACGTATGCATGTACTAGGAATTGTCTCTTTATTTTTGAATTAGGGATTTTATTCCCTAACTATTAGTAAAAGTGATAAGAGTATACTAATATGAGGTTTCATGAACCTTGAATTTGGAATACAATTCTAAGGTTCTACAAGTATTAATGTTATACTCACTCTGTCCCAGTGATTTGCTTACAGTTTGACTTTTTTGTGAGGGATTTGAGAAAAATGTAAACAAATGATTGAGACAGAGGTAGTACAAAAAACATCATACAAGTATTAATATTTTAACACGTGCGGACTCTTATGATGATAAGTAATTATATTACTCGATCATTTGAAAAATTTTAATTAATAGAAATTTTGAGATAAAAGATTGTATTATACTCTGTATTTTATTTGTCTTAATAATTTGTTTATCTTTTATTTTGAGAAGGGGATGCAAATTGATATACTCGTATATTTTTTCTTATATTATTATATAAATTAATCTCACAATGATCCCTAAATGTAAGGATACCGATTTTAAAGCAAAAGTAAAGTAAATTTTGTTTTGATATAAAAAACAGCTCCTTTATATTATTTTGTAAAAATAAAAATATAAACAAAACGAATAAATCAATAAACGATCGGAATTATATAGTATTTCTTATAAATTCTGTCTCAAATTATGTGAACAACAACACATAAGCAACACGCAAAGTAGACATCATTAATTAACAAGATTGTTATAAATGATTGCAAACATGGGCGGATCCAAGGCAATTATTATAAGATACACCCACGTGTATCAAGTTTCATACTCTCACCCCACCAAATTTACCAAATTAATCCTAATCATTGTATTCCTTTTATTTTGCAGTTTTTATAAAATAGATTTTATTCTAATTTAAATTTTAGTTTTATAATATAAAAAAATTTAAAAACTATATCAATATTTTTAAATTTTTGTATACTTGATATTGAAATCACATTTTGATATATTTTTAATTTTTTTTCTATTATCAACAAATTCTTAAAAATTACAAAGTACTAATTTATTCATAAAAACTAACTTACCTATTCAACACAATGAGTTGCTATATTCAAAATATTAAAATAAAACATTTTATTATAAATACAACAATTTGAAAAATTAAAATTGTAGAATCATCAAAAAAAATATATTGAATTGTCTTATTCAAAAATCTAGTTACATATATTCACTAAACAAAACACATATATTCACAATTATACTTGTATATTCACATAACTTATTCATTTTAGGTTATTAACGTATTCATTTTAGGTTATTAACGTATTCATTATAATTTAATGAATATGTAAGTTAGTTTTTATGAACATATCATATGTTTTGGTGAATATGTTCCGTAGTTATTCAATTTAGGTTTTTTTTTTTTTTTAAATGTCCTTCAATTTTATTAAAATAAAAGTCTAATTTCTTGAATTCGCAAGTCGGTTTTTATGAATACGTAAGTAGTTATTAAAGAAATATCAGTCAAAAAGATAAAATTCAAATATATTCAAAAGTATATCAAATATGGTCTTTATTTAAAGAACACAAAAAATATGAATAATCGTGTAATGTTTTTATTTTTTTTACTTGAAAAAATAGTATTTAAAATCAGTTTTAGTTAAATATTGAATAAAAATTAAAAAAAAATTAAAAGAACTTGATAAAGTCATGTGTGATGGGGCTACTTTTGTCATTTTACACCCTTGGGTACTTCTTTCTACATGCTCCCGGGTGCATGATATAATTTACCGATCCCAGGGGGGTTCAATGAGATCAATTGAACCCCCAAACTTCTAAAATATTTACTAATATCAACTTTGTTTAACAACAAAAATTAATGTGGTTTGTTGATTAAGGTGCTCTCTTGTGAAGTATAGGTTGTGGGTTCAAGTCTCACAATCTACTTTTTTGTAATAATACTCTTAAATGCTATACTATGGCTAATAATACTCTAAAAAGTTTACTTAATTTATTTATATTCAAAATTTGTGTTTTTATCAAATTTGTATTTCATTAATTTTGTGCGATAAGTTAGAACAATTGCATATGAGCACTGAAAAATAGAACACCAAAAATATAAAGAATTTTTATCTACATCGTAAAACATAAATTTATCGATTGTGACAGTATGTCATTGTAAAAAAAAAAATCGCACCTCCAAACCTTTAAGTTGAGACCCGCCTCTGATTGCAAAAGTTTTGAGCTTATTTTCCATGTGATTACTTTTTAATGATTTATTCAAACCATCTCAAGCAACTTCTAATAGTGTTGAATTTTTTGGCTTGTGTTTTGACCATCAACCGACCATTTCATATTTTCGTCTTTTGACATACTACGCAATGTACGTACGTACTTATCTTTTCAATTTCATTATCCATTTTTCAGTCAAAATTTAATTGTTAGGATTTTATCATTTTGTGAATGAGAATTTTTTTAAGGAAAACTTTTTTCTTTTTTTTTTTTTTGGTAAAATGTGAAATATATTGATAAATTCATTCAACCATACATGACTATTAGAGATGGCAATGGATCGGGTTCGGATCGGGTGGAGCGTCACCCGAATCCATCATCCGACTCCACCCACTCCACCCGAATCCATCATCCATCCGATAATCTATCACCCGAATCCAATCCACCCGTCGTCCACGGGTGAATCGGGTGGATCCGTGGATGACAAAAAATAAAATAAAATAAAAATGAATATTTTAATGACTTATTACCGATTTTTCCTAAATTTTTCGATAAGATGATTAGAAGACGATTAATTCCATAAACAATTACAACATGAGTTGTTTCAAATTTATTTATTTTTTATAATATGTTGATAATTATTAAAAAAAATTATTTTTGTTCGGGTGGATGTTGGGTCGGGTGATTAGCGGGTGATGGATTGGATGAAGGTCCACTCGAATCCAACCCGATCCATCATCCGCTTCATCCATCATCCATCATCCATCATCCATCTTTCATCCATTTAAGTCGGGTTACAATCCATTTATTTGGATCGGGTGGATTGAGTTTTTTCGGGTTCGGGTGAGATTGACATCCCTATTACAGACCATACTACCAAAACAAAACCATTTACTTAACAAAGACAACTACTTCGTAAAGTAACATCAACCATAACTTTCGATACTACAACATTAGGGATCGGTACTCGAGCCTCCAGTTTGCAAAGATTTCTGGCACGCCAAATCTGATAAACAAGGCCACAAACCATAACTTTCGACACTACAACTTATTTTATTTTATAATTTCCAAAAGTATAATTTTGAATGGTAGTAAGCTTGAAATATTATGGCTCATATGTTCGTTACTTTTGATGTTTGTTTATTCACATATTTTACATATAATGTACCGTGGTGGACGCCGAGATTTAGTAGTGTGGGTGCACCATCGATAACAAAAACACGGATTATATATAAAAAAATATAGCTTATATAAAAAATTCATATTAGCCATTACTAACAGCTAATATAATGGAAGTATATTGATACTAGTATAATACAATTTATACTGCCCAAAACTTTTCATTGGTAGCCTGCTACGACCCAATTGGAATTTTCGACCTTTTGGTGAGCAGTTTAGGAACAGGTACTTATGATGATGTTTGGATGCCGGGTTGCATGCGCGGGTTGGAGTGAGCGACCAGTCCTAGATGCATCTGTGTAGTAATCGTTTTTGGGAGCATCCTTTCTGAGACTCACTTTTGGACTCACCTAGTTTTAACTTTTAGATTCATTTTCGCTTTTATTTTACCACGCTTGTGTGGTTGTTGGAGTTGTGGTCACCTTTCGAGTGATAGGTTTATACCAGTTTCTTTTGTATTCAGCTGTTTGTCTCTTTTATTATTTCAGATTTTACCAGGTCATAACAGGTTGTTGTTTTCTCACATGGACTTGGCTTCAGTCATGTCCTTGTAACACTCCCATTTTGCCGAAATTAGATTTGGCTAAAATGGGTTTTCTACAAATAAACCATACTACTATCAAATACTACCTTAAAACTAACTAATTAACACACTAATTCAACAAAATCGACTATAAATTGAAAACCCCCAATTTCTAGGGTTAGGGTTTGACGAAAAAATTAAAATAAAACGATTAACTACGAATTATACCTTTAACAACTCGAGTAACTAGGCTAGAACTTGAATTCCCGACGAAAACACCCAAAAATGACCCCAAAATCGACCCCAAAAACGAAACAGCCGAGGAGGGGGAAAAACGGCAGCGTGCGTGGTGGTGACGGAGCGGTGGCAGTGGCGACGGTGCGAAGGCGGTGGTGCGGTGGCGCGTGAAAGGTGGCGGTGGTGGTTGATGAAGATGGTGGTGGTGGTGGTGATGGATGAAACAAAAATGTCGATGTTGCTCTCTTACTTATCTCGCATTTAGCTTATATTTTAGGCTCAACACTCTCGAAGCATACTCATCAACATTTATTTCCCCACAAAACACTAGGTAGAAGACGCTACAACAAGACGACAGACTTAGTGGACGACAGCAAAATATGCGGACAACTACAACAAATACAAATATACTCCAAATATATACAAACAAGTATCATGTTCATCCACCGTCATTTCAAACTCTATAACCGCACACACAACTACGAGTATTACATATGAACAAGTCTCGCTCAAACACAAGGTATATACGAATACCATTCAAATACTTATCCTTCACTTCACTCATGAACACAACACATCATTACAATTCATTCTACCTACGTTAACCACCGACAACCCAACAAGCTCTAACTTCACAACAAAGCTTTTCCATATCGTGTAATAACATAGCAGCTTAACTGCGTACTTGGCAACAACAGAGTAGTGTAACAGCGTTCCCAGCATCAAAACAACGTACAACAGTAGCTTTCAACGAATATAGTAGTGATATAAAAGCACAACCGCTATTTCAAAACTACTTTCTACCCAACTCAATAAGCCCCAACGCCCTTCCTACAACTCGTAATACAAGCAACTGCGAGAGACTTAGTATCAATTAGAGATATCATTACATGACCTTCGTGAATGGCAAACCACAAATCTGCCACCCGAGCACACCTAGAATAGAAACGTGACGCATCACACAAAGCAGCGACAAGAAGACAACATAACGTAACACGAACAATAGCTACACGACCCATATGTATTACCTTGTACACATTCATTAATAGCAGCGCACCCCACAACAAAAATAATCACACGACATACACATTTTTCCACATCCTACGAGTCACGACACACTAAGACGCACATTCAAAACTGAACTAAGTACTCGCAACGATTTTTCTCATCTATTTCTCGTTCTCATCATTTCTTATCGTTTCACTTCCACGTCATTCTCATATCATCCTCATCTTATTATCGATATATCAATCTCACCATACTACAATTTGCCATTCTATCGAGCTTCAAACAATTGTCACACAGAATAACTCTTAATCATCGATAAAACGATACAGCATGCACATCTCAATTATGATACTTCAGCACAAGCAACCATTAGTATAATCAAAGCAATGCGACAGTTCTACGACAAACAATATCATAACAAGACATGTCCATGGAAATTATATTCATTCATTAGACACACATGTATTAAGTATAATGAAAGCAATGCCACAGTTCCACCACAACAATATAAAATTATATTTAGCAACAAACAATTCCACAGTTCCTCAAAATGCACAATAAAGTATCTCTAGTGACCATAACGTCCCATGTCTTTCCTCCATCATGTGATTACAACATCCCAACTGACATATACATATATAAAACATTAAACATATACATCTTCTATAATTAAACAAATCATGATCATAATAGACTCAACAACGTTTATCCATCATAACCGTACTCATACATGCCATCATCATCACATCGTTACATCAACTCGTATAAGCATAACAATTCCTTAACATATTATAACATTACTTATATCAGCATCAAACTCACAAGCATTCATCTCAAGATCACATAATAACGTATCCCCACTAAACTACCCCAACCTCGCTCAAACTTACCACGTAGTTAACCGCTTAACTTCACAAGTGTCAGTCTCTCTAGGGACGTCTCCCAACCTCAGCTTCAGGACATCTCCTTAGCCTCAGTGTTGACTGACTCCTTGATCCACTTCACGGGGTTCATTTTAATTTATTAATCCTACATTCATTTTATTACTCCTATGACCTCTACATTCATTTTATTACTCCTACATTCATTTTAGCATTCATTTTAGAATTCATTTTAAAGTTCATTTTTGGATCGTCTCTCTGATACCACTTTGTACAACGGCGTGTTGCTTTCCCTGTGTGATTTGGAACTGTGCTTTAAAAGGGTAGTGATTTCGTCATATGCATAGTACATATTAGGAATCGTGTTTGTGATTTAAAAGGGTAGTTATGAGGACAGAGGGAAGTTGCTGTACTAGGTCAAAGTTTGATATGATGATGAGGTAGCACACCTTATAAGCCTAGTTATTGCCAATTTGGATTGTTATCTTGATATACATGAGTGTAATAATAATCAGTCTCAACAATAATTAAATTAAATTGATGGGCGTGATGGAAACACGTTTTTTTTTTCTTTCCTTGACGTATGTTGTTAGTTACGCGGACGTAACTCTTTTTTTTAGGGGGGTAGGAACATCGCGCCCCGATTCTGTTATGTTTTATATCGTGTTATACATATTTTCTTGCTGGTCATTCGATTAGAGAACGTAGAGCCCTTAGGTTAAGCAGTAGAGTTTTGACGTGATGTTGAGCAGGGTTACGTTATGAGTCTAGTTGAGTTACACTCAGTTTTGGTTTCAGTTCTGTTGGCGTGAGTAGTGAAACTTCGGGACGAAGTTCTTTTAAGGGGGGAAGGTTGTAATACTCGGTATTTTTAGTGCCTTAATTTAAGTTAGGATTAGAGCTGTCAGTCGAGTTTTATATATTTTTTAAAGTCGAGTATTATGTTAAGTTGAGTTCTGATGACTATGAGTAAGTGGTAATAATAATAATAATAATAATAACTAAAATAATAGTAGTAATAAGAACAATAACAACAACAACAAAAGAGTCAAAATAGAATAGACCCATATAGGTCCAACAAAACCCTTACCCAAAACAAATAAGTCGACCAAAAACACTCAAAAATCGACCCAAAATCGACCCCAAAACAGCCCCAACGAAAACAGCCGATAAGGGGAAGAGAAGATGGTGGTGCGGTGGCGTTGGTGCGGTGACGGTGGCGTGGTGGCGGTGGCGAGGTGCGGTGGCGGTGGCGTGTGAATGATGGTGATGGTGATGGTGGATGATGAAGATGGTGGTGATGTAAAGTGGTGGTGGTGATGAAAACAAAATAACGATGCTGATACTACTCTTTTTTATTTTATTTTTATTATTAATTTTTTTTTATTTGTTGTTTGGTCGACTTATTTGTTTTGGGTAAGGGTTTTGTTGGACCTATATGGGTCTATTCTATTTTGACTCTTTTGTTGTTGTTGTTCTTATTACTGCTATTATTTTAGTTATTATTATTATTATTATTATTATTATTATTATTATTATTATTATTATTATTACCACCACTTACTCTTAGTCAGAACTCAACTTAACATAATACTCGACTTTAAAAAATATATAAAACTCGACTGACAGCTCTAATCCTAACTTAAATTAAGGCACTAAAAATACCGAGTATTACAGCCTTCCCCCCTTAAAAGAACTTCGTCCCGAAGTTTCACTACTCACGCCAACAGAACTAAAACCAAAACTGAGTGTAACTCAACTAGACTCATAACGTAACCCTGCTCAACATCACGTCAAAACTCTACTGCTTAACCTAAGGGCTCTACATTCTCTAATCGAATGACCAGCAAGAATACCCTTACGATGATGTTTGGATGCCGGGTTGCATGCGCGGTTTGGAGTGAGCGACCAGTCCTAGATGCAGCTGTGTAGTTATCGTTTTTGGGAGCATCCGCTTTTGGACTCATTTAGTTTCCACTTTTAGTTTCATTTTCGCTTTTGTTTTACCACACTTGTGTGGGTTATTGGAGTTTGTGGTCACCTTTCGAGTGATCAGTTTATACCAGTTCTTTCGTATTCAGTTGCTATATCTTTTATCGTTTTAGTTTTTACCAGGTCATAACAGGTTGTTGTTTTCTCACATGGACTTGGCTTCAGTCATGTCCTTGTGACACTCCCATTTTGACGAAATTAGATTTGGCTAAAATGGGGGTGTTACAAAGAATTTTTATTAAAAAAAAAAGAAAAAGAAAAAAAAAAGAAAAATATCGGAATTGAAACTAACTTACCAAAATGATGCAGGCTTTGTTCGTGGTAGACAATTGATACGGTAATTGTTGACGTCAAAGGAAATTGTGAGATAGAAAAAAAAATTGAAGTGAAGGCAAAGGAGTTGAAAAGGAAATTAGGGAATCGAATAGAAAAAAAAAAATAGAAAGACAGAATGTAAAGCGTCTCTATTTACCGCGGGTAGAAGGAGGGCTTTCAAAACTTAAAATATTTAAAAAGCAAAAATTGAAGTTAGGGGAATTGAACCCCTAACCTATAGATTGTGGGCTAATAAGTAGTACACAAACCATTAGTCCACTGTACATTTTTTTTAATATTACACGTTTTTGTATATAATCTAATATTGTTTTTTAGGGTTTTTCCCAGCTGTACCCCTGTACTATTGGGTTTTCCCAACTGTACCCGTGCGTATATCGTATTCCCAACTGTACCCCTGAGTTTCTTTAATAACTCCAACTGTACCCCTAAGTTTCTTTAATTTACCCAGAATCATACCTGAAATCATACCTGAAATTGAACAGAGGAAGGAAGGACTGCAAAAGTTCAACGATGAAGATGTTTCAACGACGATGAACTGCAAAAGTTCAATAGCAAAAGGAAGGAGATGAAGAGAACAGAGGAAGGAAGGTGAAAGAGTTTCAAAGGGTTTTAAAAAAAAATTGAATCAAAAGAAAGAAATGACGGTTAATAAATTGACTCAACTTCTAATTTACAACTAATCCTTCCACGTAGGGAAATTAGGCGCTCCACGTAGGCAAATTACGCATCCTAATTGGCATTTAACGGTGATAATTGACGTCTTAAGCATAAATAGTTATGGTTGGGAGTAATTAAGGAAACTCAGGGATACAGTTGGGAATACGATATACACAGGGGTACAGTTGGAAAAACCCAATAGTACAGGGGTACAATTGGGAAAACCCTTTTTTTTATTTAAAAAAAAATGGAGTGGAGGCACGTGCACCTTGGTGCACCCACCCCCTCTGCCGCTGATAATGTACGAATTCACTAGCAATTATTTAATTTTACTTTTTTTAAATGACATTTATATATAATCAGGTGATCTCATTTTTAAATGTGTTCACTTTAATATTATTTCAATCGCTATCAATCGATTCTGGTCAGAGATATTGTACCATGTGAAAGGCCTCTACTACTAACCCATAAAAAAGCGGTAACAAACTCACAATAATCTTATTTCTTTTCACTGTTTTAATACAGAGTAGTTGTACTAAAACTATGCGAGACTTATTAAATGAAAATTAAGCAATAATTACTTTGTTGAGATTATATACTTATTTAATTCGATAAAATGAAGTCCTTATTGTAGATAGATGCATGTGATTCGAACAATATTACAAAGTAAATTTATACAAGTACATCATACCACAAAACTTCTATTAGACCACCCACATCCATAGTTGGTGATTCACTTTTTTACACTGTTGAATCAAGTTAATAGGTGATTAGTGAGTTGATTATGGTGATTCACTTGGAAAAGAATCAAGTGGTGACCTCCTTTCTCAAACTGAATCAAGTTGCTTTTGTATTTGCCCCATAAAAAATTGCTGCAACTTCCTTTGTTGTCCCTCCAAGTTGTTGCACTGTAGAACACAAAAATCAAATTCCAATGTTCACACAAATGAAACTCTTAAACGGCTATTGATTTTTTTATTTTTTATTTTTTTTTGTATTACACACTAAAATAATTTTATCCAAAAAGTAATATATCTAAAATCTAAATATAATATCTCATATAAGTAAAACTATAATCCCAAAATGACCAAATTGAAATTTCAGAAATTGAAATCCCAAAATGATACAAATCATTTGTTGAGTATACCGTATCACCGCTTGTCAAATTGAGATGAAACATAAAATTAAATGGAAAATTGCACAATTCAATTGGATAAAAAATAAATTTGCATCTACTCCCTCCGTCCCGGTCATTTGTTTACACTTTCTATTTTGGGGGTTACGGGTCATTTGTTTACACTTTCCATAAATGGTCATGGGTGACCCATGTGGGGGGTGGTCCCCTACCCCCTTAACCAATTACATTTTATAATTTTAAGCAAGCGGGACCCCCTTTGTACTTATATTATTATTTTATTAGTTTTTTCTCTACCTCTCTTCTCACATCGATAAATGTGTATAAAGTAAATGTAAACAAATTATCGAGACGGAGGGAGTAATTTCAATCAAAATAGGAGTATATAAATAATGATAAGCATGCACCTGTTAATGGAGGTGGATGAGCGGATGTTGTGGTGGTTCGATTTGACAAGCGGTGCATGTTGCGGTGGTTGACGGCAGATCGGCAGGCGAAAAAGATATAAGAGGACGGAGGCGGAGGAAGAAGACAATGATATGATAATTTTTTCATTTTTTTGGTGAGAGAGACAGTATGATTTAAGAATGTGTAGAATGTATGGGTATAATAGGAATAGGTTTGGTTTTTTAATTCTAAGTTTGATTTTAATTTTACTCATTTAATTTAGTTCATTTAATTGATTTTATTTTCTAATTTTATGGTAATCTTTTTTTTTTTTTTTTTTTTTTTTTTTTTTTTTTTTTTTTTTTTTTAAATTTTGGTAATCTAATTAAATCTAAACTTAAATAACTTTTATAATTTTAAATAATCTTAATTTTAGTTTGATCTAACTTTTTTTTTTTTAAATTTTAAGTATTATTTTTATTTAGAATTTGTCAATCATCAAAATTAAAAATAATAGTTTATTACTCCGTATATGGTAATTTTAAATCTATAAAATAATATTTGAAAAAATGAAAATGAAATTAAATTGGTAAAATTTAAAAAATAAAAGAAAAGGTGTGGTGGGGTGGGGTAGATATTAGATAATGTAGGAAAGGGAATGATTGAAAATGAGTAAAAGTTGAAAATGATTGGGTTGGTGATTTAGGTGGTGATTTTTTTGGATGGGAAGAAATAGGTGGGTCAAATTAATTAAAATGAGATTAAGAGTAAAAATGAATGGTGATTTAGTTATTGTGATTTCTGGATGGAGATGGTCTTACAAATATTAAGCAATTGAATACGGAGTATAACTTCTAGAGATACCAAAATGTCCTTTTCATTTTTCATCTTCTATTTCACAATTTAGTTTTTCTCTCCTCTCTCCAAAAAATTCAAAGCACCTACCACCGTCGAACCACCAACATCGGTCTGTCCGCCGCCGTCCCTACCACCACGTACCCCCAACCACCTTCCACCACGTTCGACGACCACCCTAAAATTTTCAAAAAAAATTTAAAAAAAATTCTTGAAAAATTTGAGAGTTTTGAATGAATTTGCATTGAAATCAATTTATCCAAAAAGAGCGAAATTTAGATTTTAGAAGGGCATAGGGTGGTAAACTTATGACAAAAAAGGGTACAACAGAGTAAAAGTCGGGTACAGTTGATCAATTACGTTTGTTTTTTTTTTTTTTTTTTTTTTTTTTTTTTTTCTTTGGATTTAATTCATCATACTTTTGTATTCCGCCAATGATAAAATTAATTCGATTAGAAAAATAAAAGATTACAAAATTGAAATTCCAAATGTTTGCTTTTGATTAACCTTTTTAATTTAATTGATGACATAAAGTTTACTCCGTATTATATAAATATTGCTTTTTCTTTGCTTTTTAATTAAAGAAAACATTATACACAGTGAGTGAAAATTATAAAACGTGTGTATAGTATACGCAAAGCATTTTGTCGTTGTCTTGTAACATCTCATTTTCATTTATCTTTGATTGTGAATGGGTATTCTATACTACTCCGTAATATTTAGAGCTAGTCATTTGTGAGGGTCAGTTCGACTAGCCTGATCCGTCCACCCAATTGCCCAGATTCGGCTAGCACGGCTTGGCCTGACCCGTCCTAGTAACACGTTGTGTCGGGCCTTTAATGTTTTACGAATTCGTAACTAATGAGTTTGGCTCAAGCCTTGATTTGGCAAGCCCGTCCAGGCACGCCACCATAAAAACCAATTTTGGGCCTAGCAAATAAAGCTCAACCCATAGTGGGCTGGACCGTGTTCGGCCCAGACTGGCTCATGTTCAGCCTCCTCTACTCGTAATTTCGTATGTAACAAAGTGTGACTTTTATTAGGAAGAAGTTTGCCTTCTTTTAAAATTTAAATTTATAAAAATACCGAATACTCTTTTTAAATCTGCAAGTTAATAATCATTTTCTCTTTGGTTTAAACTTTAAAATAATAGTATTGCTTATTTTTATGAAATATGTATGCATTTACAATTTCATTTGTTTTACAACAAAGTTATGTTTAATAAATTCAAGAAATTTCTTTTCAGTAAACGGTCAATTGAATATTAGATGATGTTTACTTTAAAAACAAGAAGGTAAAAAAAATTAAAATTGGAGAACGTGAAAGACTCTGGACTATATTAGGTACATAGTCCAGTGGAATTTAAACACTCTTTTTTTTTTTTTTTTGGTACACTGGAGGGGCGACCCCCGAAAATTAACTAGCTACTAAACGACTATATTAGGTACATAGTCCAGTGGAATTTAAACACTCTTGATGACATTTTTACATTCAACATTAGTTGACAAATTACAAGGCATATCAATTAAAGGATAGTTTTAATTTCTTCTCTGCACCAATCTTCAAATCATTGATAAATGCATCAAAATTTCTCTCAGATGATCCATTAATTGATATTGCATTCTCTAATAGTTGTTTAGCACCCTTAATATTGTCCTTAAGCCTAGGACCCATTGATTCTTTCATCAATAGCTTAATCTTTTGTGACACCTCCTCTTTTTTAACCGGTTTCTCGTCGCAAAGATAATATCCGATCCTCCAATCATCCACGACTAATTTCCGATTCGTGAATTGGTCAGTGAGTAGCGGGAAACATAGCATCGGGACCTGGTGCCATACACTCTCTATGGTCGAGTTCCAGCCACAATGAGTCAAAAACCCCCCAACAGCAGGGTGCGACAGGACTGCAATCTGATTAGTCCACGTGACAATAATCCCGCGATCCCTAACCGCGTCCTTGAAATCAGCCGGTAATGGGTCGGGGTCGTCTGAGCTAACCATATCGGGTCGGATCACCCATAGGAAATGGACTCCACTTAACCTAATTCCATTGGCTATTTCCAATAGCTCTTGTTTACTAATATGAGCATAGCTACCAAATGACACATATAAAATTGACCCATTGGGCTTAGTGTCTAGCCATTGGGTACAATCCGATTCGGTCCATAGGCTCGTAGAAACGGCCCGTTTAGCGACCCCGAGTTTGAATAATGGGCCAATTGTGTAAAATGGTATTTGGGCTTGGATGGCCTTAGTAGTGTTGGGCTCAAGTTCTTGGACCGTATTACTTAATATAAAATCAGCCCGTTTAACGTCGTTAATTGCTCCAAATATTGATTCATGATATATGCTTGTCATATCCTCTTCTTGTAAATACGACATGAGATCTGTCGTTTTGAGTGATTTTACTCCGGGAATGTAATCTATTGTGTCCTTGCGTGTACCTGAATTTCAAAAATCGGAGAAAATTGGAATACGTATGTATGTACGATATCTATCTTGTACGATCGTAACAAGTTAATGTAATCTAACCTATATGAAAAACTAAATGACATTGTGTTGATTAAATAGAAAAGGTATAACCATGTAAAATAAAAATGTCCGGATCCATATGTTACAAACCATCTTATTTAAAAAATACACGTACGTATACCATTGATTTTGGGAATTGATAACGTCACTAAAAAATGTACTTTGCCACTAACTGCCCGTCAATATCCTAGTGTATATTTGTGACTATTGTGAGCGGCGTTATGATTACCCTTAGATTTTTTATCTGTGCAAGTTGCCAACATGCCATGTTTACTTAGTACTATGTCACATTATCGTGTCGTCAATTTGGTTCACATGTCTACATAATTTCATATAGATGATTGTACTACATGTCTACATAATTTCATATACATTACTCCGTATTACTTTTCATAATATATCACCTTACATTTACCAAAAAAAAACAAAAAAACAAAAAAACAAAAAAAAAAAAACTGAGGTGACAATAATTGATTTATGTTAATCTACTTTTATACTGAAATGACATAAAATAAACTACTTTTATTTGTTTGACCCACTAAACAAAAGTATAGTCAATTATTAAAAAAATGGATAGAATAATATTGGAGTCAACATTTAGAAGAGGCAATATGGTTTGGACATTGTGGCCTTGTGGGTATTTAAGTATTTACTTTATTTGATTAATGATCACCCACCAATGTTAGTGAAGTTTATTTAAAAGTTCAAACTGCAAAAAATCTATGACTTTTTATCATAATAATAATAATAATAATAATAATAATAATAATAATAATAATAATAAAGAAAAATAATAATAATAATAATAATAATAATAATAATAATAATAATAATAATAATAATAATAATAATAATAACAATAACAATGACCAGGGGCGGATGTTTGTGTGGACCTAACTGCTCTTCCCCTTGACTTGTAGACCAAGTTAGCAATTAGGTATGCAGAGGGTTGTTCTTGTCTGGTCAGTATAAATGTGTTAAGTACAAGGATTTATATGCGGCAGTTGGTTACGGTTTCCTACCGTTCTCTTTCTCTACGTTGGGGGAGCTGCATCTGGAGGCCATAGCTTTGTTCAAGCGGGTTCAGAACTTCTCTACCTTTCATGATGTAGGGGTTCGAGTGTCCGCTTACATTTTTATTAGACTTAACTTTGCTATAGCTAAGGGGGTGGGGGCCCAAATTACTGTTTCTCGGCTCCCCACAAATTTCATGTAAATTGTATTTTTATATATCAATAATAATTGCGGTTTATAACAATAATAAGGCAAAATTACAAAAAATTACCGTATAAAACCAACTTTTTGCAAATAACTACCTTGTATAATTTTTTTTTGCAAATAACTACCTTATAACACATTTTTTATTCATAATGATACCACTTTGCCTGAAAACCCAATTTACCCAAAAATTTTTTATCGTTTGACCATTTTGTCACTCGTTATTTGGCTACCCCAACACAACAAAGATATTTAGTATGAGTATACTGGGTATTTTATGTCAAATTTATCGGAAATTTTGACCATTTTCAGGTGACTTGGTAGTGGTATGCATAAGATTTGTAACATTTAGGTAGTGATCTGAATAAAAAGGCGTTATAAGGTAGTTATTTGAAAAAAAAAAATTATATAAGGTAGTTATTTGCAAAAAGTGGGGTTTATAAGGTAGTTTTTTTTTTTATAATTTTGTCTAATAATAATAATAATAATAATAATAATAATAATAATAATAATAATAATTTTATTTAACATTATATATTCAAAATAAATTATACTCCGTATTTTAAAAACAATTTCTCTAAATTTTGTGCTTATTCATTTACTTTTGGTCTTGAATGAGGCACTAGACCATTATCACATAAGAAAATATTTTTAAATATAAGACCTACTTTTCATGATAGTTCCGCCTGAACGGCTAGGCATGAATATCTTGTGTCAAAATGTAGTAGATACTCTATTTTGGTGCACTAGGGTTACACACATATTGAGTATTCTATTATGGAGTAGAATATAATTATATAAGGTCCAAATAGAAAAAAAAAATAGAGGAATTTTCATTAACTACGTTGTACAAAGACGTGGTAGGTTAAATATAGAAGTTTATATTAATGGTGTTTCCTAAATGTTTATGTACTCGATAGTTAGATACATTGTCGATTTGTTCATTTGTTGTATAGCTATAACGATATATTCTTCGTTTATATAACATCAAATAAATCGAATGTAATTTAAAATTTAAATTTAATATATAATACAAAAAATTACCTGGAGCAACATGACCGTTTTTAGTAAGCAAGTGAAAATGAAAATAAATATCAAGCACCAAAGCAGCTTCGGTCCAAAACGAAACATAAAACAACCCGAATTTTTGAGCGACATTTGACGCCCAAACCGAATAACTATCGGCCACTAGGCAACACGTGTACGGCTTGGATTTGACCACGTCCGCAACCGCGACCTCTACGTGGGCCGGGTACGTGTGCATCATTGCCCCAATCCAATGGTCATGGTTTAGTGACCGGTCGTACCCTAAGGGTAGCCCGTCCGAGATGGTCATGTACTCGATATCCGCAATCGACCCATTGACCGCCCCAGAGAAAATGTGGGTCGGGTCAAGGGTCGGGTTCGAGGACATGATCTGTTCATGGATGACTTCAGTGTTTATGAACGTTAATGAAAACCCCTTTGAGGCTAATTTTATGGCTAATTGAATCGTCGGGTTCATGTGACCTTGGGTTGGGTACGATATGACTATGGCGTGCGGTTTTCTTTTTGGGATTTTTTGGGTCGGGTTTGAGTTGGAATCGAAACTTGTTGTTGACATAGGCATTTTTTTTTTTTTTTTTTTTTCTTTTTTGTGTTTTTGGGATGGAAAATTGTATGTGATTTATGATTGTAATTGTAATGTTTTGGGTATATATTGGGATATTGCATGTATAGTGGCACAATTATAAAACTTGAAAATGAATGCAAGTTGATGAATTAATTTCAATTTTTTTCCTAAAATTGGAGTAAAATAGGGCCAATTGCGATGGAATATTAATCAATGTTCTATGATAACAACGAATCATGGAACTTTGTAATGATTAATTCGAATACGAATGTTAAGGTTGTTGAATTTAATTTGTTTAATACTCGTACTATATTTTTGCTAATAATGGATTCATATTTGGTGTGAAACCTCTAAATTTTGACTCCTAATTTGGTTCATTAATTATTGTATAGAAATGGACACCATTAACAATGACAAAATGGTGAGGAGAAGAAGGATTGATTTTTTAGGAAGTCTATCTTAAAACGAGTAGAATTTGTTTCATATTTAAAATGGATGGATGGTAAATATACTATCTCAAATCAAAAGGATATTTAACAACATAAATAAATTATGTTTTGTAATAAATAACTTTTTTTTTGTATTTAAATTTCTTAAGGTGTCGTTTGTTTCGTGCACGGGTATAAGTTTGGAATTAAGAATTATATTTGGCTGGTATGGGTTGGAACTTGATTCCTGATACTATATGTTAGTTTCTGTTTTAGGCGGTATGAGTATGAAACTCTTTAAATTTTCAAGTGAACACAAAATATGAGTTTGACTCAATTCAAATTCCTACTCTCTCTTCTATTTTTTTCTACCTCCCCTATATGCTTATCTCTCATACATGGTTGAAGGTGTTTGATTTGATATTGGAATGAATGTAATATCACAAATTCTTGTGTAAGTCAGACCTTACAATAAATTATTGTAAGTCAACTTCATTTGTACTGGATTATACGGAGTAAAGGTTTTGTACTATTTAAGTGATAATTATGATTAATTATTACAAAATATTTTTTGGTACCCTTGTAAGTGACTTTACAAAATATTTTTTGATACCCTTGTAAGTCAACCTCATTTGTACTGGATTATACGGAGTATAGGTTCTGTACAATTTGTACCTTGGTCTCACATTAACTTATTGTGAGTTCTGCCTCACAAGAGAATATATAGTTACTATTTATTACGGAGTGTTATTTTAAGCAAAAATTACAAACAACTACCTAATAAAACCAAAGATTTTCAAACAACTATCTAAAATAACTTTTTTTCCAACTTCTTGGATTTAACAGGAAAAATAGATAAAATGTTTGTTTTGCCCTTTTAATTTTCTTTCCCTATCACTCTTCATCTTCTTTCATTCTCCATTTGTTCAATTCCTCTCTCTCTCTCCTTATATCATCTTCTCCATCATCTTCAACAACCTCGCCCAAGCAATAACAACATCAAGATCAAACCATCATCACCAAACCTCCTATAATCACCACCGCTTCTAGTGTCATGTACCGACATCGACCAAAGCCAACCCCAGCAATGGCAAATTGGCAACTTCAACATCAAACCAACACCAATATCATATCGTCATCGCTTCTAGTGTCACCTACATCTACTATGTTGAAGTTATGTGAGGAAACATTAAAAAAGTTGAAAATAAATTTCATAATCGAGACATTTTAAGTATTTTAGAACCTTAAAATTTGGAATGAAAGTAGACTAGATTCCTACTCAGTTTCTACCACGTTCAAAGTCAAAACTCTCAATTCCTCATCATTTTTTTTACTGCAAATAATCTGCATGTTAGTATTTATTTAGTTTTAAAGAATCGGTAAATTCGACTCCAGGTTGCTTAATTCCATGTCCAATTTCACGAGCTTCTCAAACATTAGTAAATAAAGAATCAGTCTTGCCAAACAAAGGAGAGAACTGAAAAAGTCAATATAGGAAAGAGTCTTATCAACTAAATAGTACTCCCTCCATTCATATCCACAAGGCAAGTTTGATTTTTCACACTTGTCAACGCGCGTTTTGCGCGTTAAATATCTTTAACTACGTTTATTCAAAAAATATAAAAAATATATTTTAATTTTGTACTCGTAAAGACTTATCAAATAAGATCATACATGAATATATCTACATTTATGTATCGAGAGATAATTAAAGTTGAATGTCGAAGTATAAATAGTGTCTAAAAAGCAAACTTGCCTTGTGGATATGAATGGAGGAAGTAGAAGAACATCTACAATGTAATATAAAAGAAACACAAAATTAAATTGGGGCTTACACCGATGAATGTCGATGGTAGCCCCAAATTGTTAAAGGTCAAGTTTTCATAGATTGGCACTTCTTCACAAAATAAAATGGAGAATAAAATGGAGAATCGCAAAATCTTATCTAAACAAAATCTTAAAATTAGCTAAACAAAGACGTATCGAAAATAAAATGGAGAATCGCAAAATCTTAAAATTAGTCTCATGTGTGATGTTATTAAGGGCACTTCTTCACAAAATCTTATCTAATTAAACAAAGACGTATCAAAAATAAAATGGAGAATCACAAAATCGAGCACACTGCACACCCATCATTTAACAGGAAAACGTAAAATTAGCTACAACACATTACACAAACCTGCATAAACTCGGGCAGCGTGAACCTCAAGTCGCCAACTATTCCGCCCTGCACATGAGCGTTGACGACTCCGAAAACTGTCAAACAAAAACGCATAGGCTGATGTATGGTCCAACGCCGCCTTTTCCTGATGTCACTTCGTCTAACTGGTGTCCAAGCCAAAACACATCGGCCGGGTAATATATTAGCAAATCTATGAGTTAAGGGTAAGATAAGGACCCCAACTTTGCAATATTTTTCAGTTGAAGACCTTAACATTTAATTTTACAGTTAAGGATCTCAACACTAACACCGTTAACTTTCAACATAAATCAATAATACTCATTACCTTACAATAAATTTTGACAACTGATCTTCATTATTATTCTTAACTATCAAAACTAAAAAACGTAACATATAGCAAAAAAAGACTAGAAATGTCAAAATTAATCTGATTTCAATTTACAAACTAAAATTTTACTTTCATTTCACTCGTAGCATATATCCACAATCCATAATCTGTAAAAAGTTACGATAAACCAAATTAAGTCACAAATAATTACAAATACTCATACTATTGTGTATGCTCTAAGCCATATAGCATAATTAAACACCTACCGAATTTAACACTGTAAATATACAATGTTTTACAGCACCTAAGTATACAAAATTGACGATGATATATAACCTTATATGTACATGAAAAAGTCAATAAAGCAATATTGTGATACTCCCTAAATTAGGACTTGAAATCAAATTAATTTACACAATTAGATCAAAAATCAAACAGAATGGAATTAATTGTTCCAAATAAGTTAGCATCGTACACTAACATACGGAGTAATAAATTCGGACAGAATAATTTCATGACGAAAAGTGTTAGCAAATTTTGAAAACTAAGCATCAACTTGTGAGTAAGTATATTATAAGAAGCTTTGACACGTACAACGTGTAATCTGCTACTGAAATGTGACCATTTAAATGCTTAAATAACTATTTTAACGCTTAATATGGCCACATATTGAGGTTATAAATGGGCAAATTAATCGTAAAGTAGTCACATTAAGAGATAAAATGATAACATTTCAATTACAGTAATCCATCGTACATGTGAAATATATATAAAATCATTTTATATTAAACTTTGCCTTTCACTTGCGATTTGGATGAAAATTAAAATAGCCCAAACTACCCAAACGTGATGGAGAAGACAAAATTTTATTTTCTCAAAGGATATTTTGTGGGTTTGTCTAATTTTGATTTGAAATCCAAGGCACGTTGTTTTTTGGTTTCCAAATATTGATGAGCCCAGCAATATTTGTGTGTAAATAAGCTAACGGTGTTAATTTGAGTTCCTTAACTGTAAAATTTAAATGTTTGGATCCTTAACTTGAAAAAACTGTAAAGTTGGAGTCTTTGTCTTACCCTTAACTAACTCGCAAATCTATCATATGAATCCGTCAATTAAAATTTGAAAAACGGGATGTACCAAAGTGCAAGCAAGGCAAGCTAACTGAAAAGGAGGTAGTCCGCTATGTTGTGTGTTCTTGTATTTAATCGATCTTCATAGTAAGCAAGTAACGCCATAAAAACAACGACAAATGGCTGGTGCACTTAGGGAAGTACCCTTGAAGGATGATAATCCTTCATATTAAATAAGATTAATTAATTAACATGAATTAAAATTACTGAAATAATCTAATAAATATAATGTGAATGAATGAATGGTAGTCATGGAGTAATCTGAGTAACAGAGTATTATACTTGAATCACATTTAAGTATTTAACCTAAAAGGTGGATTGACCGTTTAATAGAAACTTGTATATTTCCAATTGATAACTGAGTTTTTTTTTTTTTTTTTTTTTTTTTCAAATGTTTTTTAAATAATTTCAATGCAAAATGAACGAACATACTAGGAAAACTTTGTAATAGTAATAGTTACCGGGGGTGGACCCAGAATTTTTAAATTGGGGCAGCAAAATTAATTTTAATTAATTACGAAGTCATGAAAAAAAAAATCATCTTAAATACAATATACTATATATTGTACAATATATTGTAAATACAATATACTATATATTAATATATTTCGATTTCTAGGTGTTGCTAGTACAACTTTCGATTTTTTCTTTAGTATGAGGTAGCAGCCGCTACCTCATAGCACTACCTAGGTCCGCCCCTGTCGTTAATCGTCAACATTGTGTTCCATGAGATGACTAAGCCATCACAAACTCTATGCTACAGTACCTAGTGACGTTTTTGCGCAACGCCATCGTCTCGTCTCTTTAATAGCGCCCTTAAACATGTACACGACTTAAAAACATTGTACTAAGACAAATAAATCAAGGCATAAATGTTTGATCAAAAAGAAAAACCAACAACGAAACTTATATGATTTTTCATATGCTGGTTTTCAGAACTTCCCGTTCCCGATGATCCACAACCAATCGAGGCCGGCACCGAACAATACTCCAACTGTTAAGAAGAATACCAATAAATTCCCTAACGCGTTCTGTTCGGGCCCCTATATTGATTCAAACCCACATAATTAGCAAAAATAATTAATTGACAATTAGTAAAATAATTAACCCTAATGGTACTGATTGTATATGTATACCTTGTATCCTTTCGGAGCCGCTGTCATGACACAAACAGTAAAACAACCATTTGTTAGCCCTAATAAACCAACCAACGCGATCATATACCCTTGATTAGCGTACTTGGCTGTGAAATAAAAAGCAGGTACAAAGATGAAGCGGCCAATAATCACTGCCGAGAGGCCCTTTCTGGATTCTAGTCGTAGGAGGTCGATGAGTGGAATGTACACTCCAATTAAATCAGAAACATTATACGCTGCAACTAAGACAGGGGCGTACCTTTCAAAAACGCATAAACGATAACATCAATTAGGAGTAATGACAATTTTGTTAAAACAAAGTATTAGTATGAATTAATGTTAAGGTGATAAATCAATGATTCAACCCTAGTAAGATTAGTTATAGACTTATAGTTACAATCTTATTCTCCAACACGTACGTACATGACTGATATAGTTTTCAGATATACGAGAAGTTTTCTTATATACTAAAACGTGACAATGGATACATAAATTCAATAATGGGTAGCGTAAATATAATCACATTTTATAAATAAAAAAAAAAATGAAAGAATTGGCATACCATTTACCAAGTCCGTGTTCTCCTGTGTTTTCGTATAGAAAACCCGGGAATATGGATAATGTCAGGACGTAGATTAGTATTAAGTCGGCACAATAATCCCAATTCTGTGACAGCAGCTGTCTGAGTGTCAAAAGATCATCCACATTCACTGTAACTTCAACCTCATGTACACCGGCTGCAGCGAGGTCCGCATTCACAGTTCTAGACCCTTCAGCTGCGGCCTTGGCTCGGAAATATTTAATAATCGGCAGCTTGGGAAGATAAACCGCATACAGAATGGCACACATGAAATTAATTGCCGCCGCAATTGACAAAAACAGAACTGCAAAACACAAGACATTAACCATTAATTAGTAACATATATAGGGTATTCTCAAAACTTAAAAACTCTATTTACAACTGGCTAAAGATTAAAAAAAAAAAAAAAAAGGGTTTTTTTATAAGGTAACCCTGAACTTTTTCAAATCCCACAAGGTAACCCTGCAAATTAAAAAACATCTTTGGTAACCCTGTACTTAATTAATACCTATCAGCGTGACCCTGAACTTGTATTCCGTCAATTTTTCCGTTAAATAGTTAACGGAAAGTGTTGTGCTGGATTTAATTTTGTGTTTTTTCTATATGGTAACCCTGTGATTTAAAAAAATTCTACCTAATAACCTTATATTTGTACATAACGTGATCATCAAAACTTATGGGTCCGCAAGTAACCTCAGAAAAACAAAAAAGATTGTAACTTTCGTAAATTAAACCATAAAAAAACACAAAATCATAATAAAAAAACATAATTTCACATTTAAAAATAAGGAAAAACGCTTATCCTTACATTTGATAGATTAATAACTCCCTTATATGTTATTTTTATAACATAACCCATTTTAAGACATTTTTGTTTCTAAATCACTCCCAACGTCGAAATATGCTACTTAAAAATGGAATATTCACACCCTTAAATGAAAATTTCTTAAGAGGTGTCGACATATTTTAGACATTGGTGGTTGTAACTAGGAAGGGACATACGCTATAATGTTTTTAATTTCTACTTTTAAGTAAGAAAATTCGACATTGGGAGTGATTTTAAAACAAAAGTAAGAAAACTCGACATATTAAATCCAGCACAACATTTTCCGTTAACTATTTAACGGAAAAATTGACGGAATACAAGTTCAGGGTCACGCTGACAGGTATTAATTAAGTACAGGGTTACCAAAGATGTTTTTTAATTTGCAGGGTTACCTTGTGGGATTTGAAAAAGTTCAGGGTTACCTTATAGAAAAACCCAAAAAAAAAAAAAAAAAAAAAACAATATATTCACTGGTATAATACGGCAGGAAACGTACTAGTTCCCTTGCGTAGACCGTCATGTGATTTGTTGAACGCTGCTTTGGTTACCAGCCTCAGGCCAGATGTTAACGCACCGGAAGCGGCCACACCAGCAAAGAACGACTAAACGTACGTGAACAAAAAATAAGATGGTGTTTACGAGCTGTTTGAAATCTCTCAATTCCAAAAACTTGTTTTCAAATGTCATCAAAAATTTTACGAAACTCAATCGATGTTTTATTTAAGTGATGATTAACCGATGTTATCTAAAGTAATTTGAACATTTTTGGACGTGCTTTATAAGCTAAAATAAGATAATTAAAATATGTCCTAGATCAGTGGCGAATCCAGAGTTTTCAGATAGGGGGTACGAAATTTTTTTCGAAACTAAAAACATTCATATATATTATACATTACAAAATATTTCCAATAATCTAAATTACATCATCATTCAAATGGCGCGTGGGGGTAAAAGATTCGCGGCTTGAAAATAATCCATTACACTATCCATTACACTATCATTCGTAACTAGGTAATCAAGTGAAAATTACCGAATTAGTGGCTTGAGAGTTGAGATTAAATTAGTTGTGTTTATTTGTTAGTTTTTTACTTCCTCCATTCCGTTTGATTCTATACGTTTGACCAAAACACGGTAATTAAGGTAGAAGAAAATCAAGTGGGGTAGATAATGGAATTACTTAAATACCCCTACTTTATTGTTTGCAAGTGGGTTGAGTGAGTATTAGTGAAGGGTATATTGGTCTTTTAGTTTAATAAAGTAGAGACTAAAATAGAAATGTATAGAATTGATTGGAATTTCCGAAAAAGGAATATGTATAGAATCAAATGGAATGGAGGAAGTAATATTTTGATTTTGTTTTTGAAAGAAGAAGATTTTAATTTTTTAATGGGAGAAAATTTCAATTTTAAGGAATTAGTGCTTTGGGTTTAACTAGGTAAGTAGGCATGTGGGATGTGGGTTAGTCACGAGTGATTTTTTTTTTTTTTTTTAAAACTTTTTTAATTTTTTGCCAAATGGGAGGGGGTTCCATAGAACCCATAGAACCCCTCCCTACGCCCCTGTCCTAGATCTTATATCTAAAGAAAGATGTATCGAAAATCAAATGTAGAACTGCAAAATCAAGCACACTGCACACTCATCGTTTAACAGGAAGACGTAAAATTAGGTACAACACATACCTGCAAAAACTCGGGTAGCATCAACGCCAAGTCGCCGACCATTCCGCCCTGCACATGAGCGTTGGCGACTCCGATAAAGCAAACAAAAACACATAGGCTGATGTATGGTCCAATGCCGCCTTTTCCCGAAGTCACTACGTCTAACTGGTGTTCAAGCCAAAACACACGGGCCGGGTAATATATTAGCAAAGCTATCATCTGAATCCGTCAATTAAAATTTGAAAAACAGGACGTACCACAATGCAAGCAAGGCAAGCTAACGTGAAAAGGAGGTAGCCCGCTATGTTGCGCGCTCTTGTATTTAATCGAGACTCATAGTAAGCAAGTAACGCCATCAAAACAACGACAAATGGCTGGTGCACTAAGGGAAGTACCCTTGAAGGATGGTAATCCTTCATGAGAAATAAAATTAATTAATTAATTAAATTAATTCAGTAATTAACATGAATTAATAGAAACTTGTATATTTCCAATTGATAATTGAGTTTTTTTTTTTTGTTTTTTTGAATAATTTAAATGCAAAATGAACGAACATACTGGGAAAACTTCGTAATAGTAATCGTTAATCGTCAACATTGTGTTCCATGAGATGACTAAGCCCATCCCAAGAAACCAGCATATGAATTCCGCTATTCTTTTCCCCTGAAAGATCCAAAACAAAAAATTATGTCAAATAATTAATACTGAGTACTTGTATGACAAAATTGTTCTAATAATGTGTGTATTAAAAAAAATGAATGAATTAGAAGGGAAATATTGTACTCCCTCTGACTCAGTCATTTGTTTACTTACCCTTCTTTCAAATCTCCCTTACAAAAAGGTAAAACAGTAAACAAAACTCCGGAACGGAGGGAGTATTTGATAAATATTCCCGTTAAAAATAAAAATAAAAACATATTACTACCGAATACCTCCATTTCAGCAGAAATAACGCCATTTTCTTCACTTGATGTAGCCATCACAAACTCCTAAGAATAATTTTATAAACATGCATGAAGAATAATTTTACAAACATGCATTGATGCCAGGAAGCAGGGGCAGACCCAGAAATTATTTTTTGGTGTAGCAAAATATCTTAATAATTTATACGCTGCTTCGAACTTTAATATTTTTTTTGGTTGGGCCTTGATTATGGCTAACATATTAGGTTAAATATTGTTAAATGTATATTCATATGAAAACTCTTTTCTTAAAAAAGTTTATGGAATTTTTTTTTTTATGGTAAAATTAAAATTAAAAGCTCAACTTGTAAAACAAAAACGTCATATACTATTATGTTATAGAAGGATTAAAGGAGTAATGCATAGTACTCTGTATCGATCAAACATTTCCAAAAAAAAAAAAAAATCACAATATCTTTAACAAAATACATTGAATGAAATAAAATCACAATTATGTATTTATGGTATTAATTGATGATTTCCAAGGTATAGATTCAATGGAAAGAAAAAAAAAGAAAAAAATTGCAGCCACAAAACTTGAACCCACAACGAAATTGCAAGATGATGACTAAAACCCTACACCATACCAACTCACCACATACCAATTATGTAGCCATTTTCTTCACTTGATGTAGCCATCACAAACTCCTAAGAATAATTTTACAAACATGCATGAAGAATAATTTTATAAACATGCATTCATGCCAGGAAGTAAACTTTTTTTTTTTTTTTTTTTTTGGAAATTGGAACACTAATTAAATTGGGTTTTGGAGTGTATAATCCAAATTACAACTTAAAATTCTACTACTACTACTACTACTACAGTAATAGAAATAAATCTTCGAAAACATTAATTAACTTGAAAAAATAAAGAAAACGGGAAGAAAATTTAGATAAATACATTAAAGGATTTGACAATTGAAGTGTTTACCGAATATTGTTGAAATGTTGGATTAGAAAGTGCAACCAAAGGAAGATATTGTAGGAAGTACTACTTATTTAGTAATGTTGAAGGGTTAGTCAGTGTAGATGTTTAATTAGGACTCTTATTATGATCTTATTAATTATTTATTTATTACGGAGTATGTCACAAAAAACAACACCGTATTATAGACTATCTTTTTCTCCAAATTTAATATTGACAATATTTGAATACATATAAAATAGGCAACTATCCAATGTATAAATGGAAAATGATAATTTCTCAATTTTTATTTTTTATAAATTTAACAACTTATAAATTTGTTTGTTATAAGTTATTTTCAATTACTACATTAGATTTGAAAGTTACTTTAACCACTAGAGTATCACATGAAAATTAGAATTGTTACAACATGCATATGCATATGATATTGAAATATACTTCAAATACTTGTTCCTACGTTTTAGGAGTAAGCTTTAGTTCATGGGTTTCGTTTTTCGGTTAGTTTGTTTCCTTTTTTTTTGCCTCATGTGTGTTAATGAGTTGATAATCCTACTTCTTAGGCACTACATTAGACGTGAGACATAGGGTTAGTTTCCTCATGCATTTCTTTCTATTTAAGCATTGCAATACTCTTTCTGTTCAGTAATTCTTCTGTAAGGCACAACTTACACAAAATTAATGCGAGACCAAAGTACAAATTACAATTAAAACGATACAAAATTATAAAACAAATCTACTAAAGTCACCTACAGGGGTACTAAAAAAATTTAGTAACAATTAATCATAATTATCAATTAAATAGTACAAAAGCTATATAAACAGGTACAAATGAGGTGGACTTACAATAACTTATTGTAAGTCCTGACTTACACAATAATTTGTGTAAATGAAAATCATTTTCCTTGCATTCTCTGTATTTTGTTTCAGTTAAAATTTCAAAACATATAATAAATTTTGGTATTATAGCTTTAGGTTTCGTGTCCTAGGACTTGTCATGGCTTCAAAAGAGGATTTTTTTCGAGCAATGTGATAGTCACCATTCACCAATTTTTATAGAATTCCTAATTTAGATTTATAAAATTATTAATCACAATTTTTAACTAATATAAATATTTTATGTTATTTCTTTGTGATATAGATTATTTTTGGTATTTAATTAAAATTTTTAATCAGATACGAAATACTCCCTCCCATTTTTTTTTATCTTCCCACAAGTTTTTTGGGGAAAAAATAAGGAAAAGGGATTGTGGGGTGGAGATTAGAAGTTGAGAAAAAAAGGTGGGGTCACAAAATATGAAAGCCATAAGATTTGGACCAAAAAGGAAAGGGGAAGATTAAATAAAATGGGTCCAAAAAGGAAAGTGAGAAGATTAAAAGAAATGGGAGGGAGTATTAATTTATCCATATTGGTTTTTTTTGGTGCCCAATTTACCCATATCGTTGACATTATCCTACTAAGAGTCTAACACTATGATTTGATAGCCTATTGAATTACGGAGTATGATTTTTTACAATTTAATCAAAGTTCGGTAGAATGCAATTGTAACACCCCGACTAAACAATGGTAAAAGATAAATATATAGGAGTACTATTTTAATTGAGATTAAAAGTTTTCTTGCACTCACAATCTTTAAGCAATGGAGAAATATAATGTCTTAATTTCAGATCTGATAATGATGATGTAGTATAGGAAGACATTTTGGGTTTAATTAGTACTTTGTACGGAGTAGTAGTTAGAGTAAGGTGGAGTTTGGAGGAGAATAGATAATTAATGAAGATTAAAGCTTCATATGAAAGGTAATTTTAAAGCAAAGAAAAATTCCGTTAGTCAATGACGGTCAAACCCCAAAACTCAACAGAATTAGCGATTTGGTAGTGACTCACAAATTTTTAAAAATGTAAGGTAGTTCTTCACAAAAAATAAAATGTAAGTTAGTTCATCGCAATTCGACCAAAATATAAGGTGGCGTGACAAAAAAACCCTAAAAATTATACGGAGTATTTAATTGAATAAAGCATCTATTGTCCGCCATAATTTACTCCCTTCGTTCCAGTGATTTGTTTACAATTTGACTTTTTTGTAAGGGGATTTGAGGAAAGTGTAAACAAATGATGCAATTTAATCGCAAAACAAAAAGAGAGAAAATAAGTGTATATGAAAAATAGCTAAGGATATTAAATGGAAATTTTAGCTATTAAATGGAAATTTGAGGCTTAAAAGTGTAAACGAACGAGTAAACGCGTTAAGAATTGAGTAACTACGTAATCAACTAATATAAATTATGTATATATAGTAATTACAAAACATGTAAACTAATAATAATGAATTCGTCGATCTCACGGGACATAGAAATGGTTACTTAATTCATCAAAAACTTCCGTTGCCGATGATCCACAACCAATCCAAGCAAACACCGGAAAATATCCCAGCCAGAAGGAACAACACCAACAAGTTACCAAGCGCGTTCTGCTCCGGCCCCTACATTGATTCAAACCCACATTACCCAAATAACTCGAAGCAATTAAAAAAAAAAAAAAAATCAGTCGATAATTAAGTAATTAACAAAACTCATATAGATAATACTAGTGAAAATGAAGCAAACCTTGAACCCTTTTGGTGCAGCAGTCATGACACAAACGGTTAGATGACCGTTAGTTAGTCCGAGTAATCCAACCAATGTGATCATCCACCCTTGGCTCGCGTACTTGGCAGTGAAGTAAAATGCAGGCACTAAAACGAAGCGAGCAATGATCGCTGTCGCTAGCCCTTTCCGTGATTCCAGGCTTAGGAAGTTGATTAGTGGAGTGTATCTTCCAATTAAGTCCAAGACGTTGTACGTGGCAATCAACACGAGAGCGTACCTTTGAAAATTAAGAATAAAAAAAAACTCGTAAATTTTTTATGAGAATAATTACGACTCATACGAGTTTTGCTTGGGTATTGGGGTTAAATAATAAAGATGATTGAGTTTCTTGAGAAAGAGGAATTGCTATACCATTCTCCGAGGCCATGTTTACCGGTGTTTTCGTATAGGAAACCGGGGAATATCGACAACGTCAGCACATAGATCAGAAACAAGTCAAGAAAATAATCCCAGTTTTTTATTAGTAGTTGTTTGGTTGTCAGACGATCCTCGACTTTTGCACTAGCATCAACCTACACAATTTGAAGTGTCTTAGAAGACACACTCGAATGTTACGCAGATAACTTCGAATTGCAGGACGAGTGTGACGTACCTGATGAATGCCAGCTGCAGCGAGGTCGGCAGTGACGGTTTTAGACCCTTCAGCAGCGGCCTTGGCACGAAAGTACTTTACAATCGGCAACTTAGGAAAATACAGCGCGTAAAGAAAGACGCAGAGGAACTCGATTGCTGTCGCAATTGACAAAAACAGAACTGCAAAACACACGACGTTAAGTACTTAAGCATCCCTCGAAGCATTACACGG
The DNA here is from genome assembly GCA_023091065.1 of Dianthus caryophyllus. NCBI lineage: Eukaryota > Viridiplantae > Streptophyta > Magnoliopsida > Caryophyllales > Caryophyllaceae > Dianthus > Dianthus caryophyllus. Next base: position 37,901,319 of record CM041522.1, on the reverse strand, counting down.
TCTCACGTATAAAAAAGACAATAGGAAACTTACTAGCACCCTTGCGTAGACCATCGTGAGATTTGTCGTAAACCGCTTTTGTAATCAGTCTTAGACCGGAGGTTAATGCACCGGAAGCCGCCAATCCAGCGAAGAAAGACTGAACGTGAAAATAAAGAGAAATGAACAATAATTGCAAAATGAAACACTCCCATTGTTTCACAGGAAAACGCAGAATTAGGTAGAAAGCGTACTTGCATAAACTCAGGTAACATGAAGGACAAGTCGCCGACCATTCCACCTTGGACGTGAGCATCAGCGACACCAAAAGCGGCAACGAGAAGACATAGGCCTACATACGGACCAACACCGCCTTTTCCTGACGTTGCTACATCTAACTGTAGTTACCAAGTTAAACACACGAGTATCCTAAGCAAAGTTTTCATGAATCATCATCTGAAACCGTCAAATATATTATGGAAAAGTGGGCTACCAAAATGCAACCGAGAGTAGCAAGTGCAAAGAGAATGTAGCCGGCTATGTTGCGCTTTCTAGTATCGACTCGAGCTTCGTGGTAGGCGAGTATTACCATACATCCCACCGCAAATGGCTGGTATACTAGTGTAAGCACTCTGGAAGGATGATAATCCTTCATTAGAAAGGAAAAAAAAAATATAGAGTTTTTAGTTGTACATTATATAAGTAAACGATAATAAAATGATGTTTTTTCGATACTTCACTTTATGATTTTTTGTTTAGTATGTCATGTGACGCTTGACTACGAAAATTCCCATGTTTTGGACTGTACTGTGACACCATGTATGGCCCCGGGCCACCGGTAATAGAGTCTAAGTATCATATTGTACTTCAATTACATTTAAACTAAAGAATGGATTGCCAAATTAATAGAAAATTCTATTAATTGAATTAATAACTCGAAATTTTGAAAATTGAAAAACCAAAGTAACAAATAAAAGATCGGTTTTTTTAACATGTGCATACCATAATATTTACGAGGAATGAGATAAACATACCGGGAAAACTTTGTAGTAATAATCTCCGATAGTCAACATACTGCTCCACGACATAAGTGCACCCAACCCAAGCAACCAACATACAAACACTGCAATTCTTTTACCCTGAAAAACCCCAAAATTATACTATCAATAATCAATCAATAATTGTCGATTAATACGGATCGAGTATTACAAATTGTTCTGTTAAAATTTTTATACGCTTTCAACCCGTTACTCGTACTTGCGTAACTAGACTAGTCATGATTGTTACCGATATCTTTAAGACCGGCCAGTATTATGATAGCCTTATATTCTTGTTACATTTTGGTTGTAGATATCTGTCGCACTCGTACAATAATTATTACTAAAATTAAATAAAATTTGATGCATGACGATAATATTACCTCCATTCTTGGAATAATCGCATTTTCATCGGTTGGTGTATTCATGACAAAATTGTTTCCTATTATCAAATTAAAATGAAATTAACATTGTTTAACGAATATAATCCTAAGCAATTAGTATTATAGTTCTCCATGATGCCCTTATGAAAATTATTTTAAAGGGGAAATATAAGGAAAAAACTTGCACGAATGTTAAGCATTATTTTGTTCAATAACAATATCTTTTACTTTGCTTTCAAAATTGGAACACAAAATTAGGGTTTTGGAGGAATGACCCAACTTAAAAGTCTCCTCAATTAATCAAAACAAATCAACGAAAATATAAACTAATGAACAAAATAAACAAATGTGAGAGCAAAGTACAAATTGCACTTGAAAGAGTACAAAAATATAAAACAAATATACCAAAGTCGTTTATAGGGATACTAAAAAAGTTCAGTGACGGTTAATCATAATTATCACTTAAATGGTATAAAAACTATATAATCGAGTACAAATGAGTCAGACATTGTAAGGTCTGACTTACTTTAGAATTTGTGCAAACTAATTAAAAAGTTATTTTAGGGCGACATAAGTCATAACCTAATGTTTTTTCATATGCAATGATGTACCCTTTTCGGTCAAAATGAGACTGACTTGTTATAATTTATGCTATAATTTAACTGAAAAAGGGACGCAGCATAAAAATACAAAACTACCAAGAATAAAGAAAACAAGACAAACATTCCAAAAACAAATAAAATGAAATTTAAGAATTTGATAATCAGAGTATTTACCGTCTAAATGATGAAGTTTTGGAATAGAAAGAGCAGCAAATAATTTGTACGGAGTAGTAATTGTGTATAGTAAGGAGTAAATTAATTTGTGTTTTAGTATGATTATTATTATGTTAATGTTAATGTTAATGCAATGTAGAGAAGTTTTAAATTTTTTAAATGTTTAAGTAGGTGCACAAAGTATTCCAAGTATGGAATAAAAGACAGACGTATGGAATATAGAATCTTTATCGTTGACCGTATAATAAAAAAAAGTCAAAGATTCAAGAATTTAAATATATTTTTTTTTTTACACATACGTTGTATAATTACCTGTAAAGAAAAAGATTGTGTAGCATACATTGGAATGTTTACAAGAATATTAGAGATTTTGCAACATTTTTACTATAAAAGAAGATTATATACTACTCCGTATAATACTATATATGTCATGTTAGATAATATGTATTGAAAAAGATTATTACTCCGTATTAACTTTTGAAATAAGTTTTTAGATGGTGGAATAGTGTTACGGTTATAATTAACCTCTCACGCAAGCGCAACGCGGTCGTAGTAGAATGAGAGGGTCGAATCCACGGGGATGACTTGTTAGGCTTTAAGTTTTGTTTTCGTATTAGTTTAGCCGGACGAAATTTGGTTTTGGAGAATTCTTTAACTTTACAAAATAATAAATAAAACTAGAAGAAGAAAATACAAATAAATGAAGTAAATCGAGGTGAAAAAGATTAGAGTCCGACTCATCCACTAGCATACACAATAAGAAATCACCGTGGGGAAAACGTCTCCATAACGAAACTACTCCCCTCCTGGGTTTGTAGGTCGCTACCTCTAAATTATCTAGAACTCCCCTCCCGGGTTTGTACTAGGTCTAACACGAAAGTCCACTCCCATGGCACTAACACATTAGTTAAGGGAATAAAAATCGACTCTTACCACTCACAATTTCGACAATTTGATAAAACAATTCAATACAATAGACAAAATAGCTGGGGATTAATCGAACCCTAAACACAAAATTACTCACTAATCATAACTAATTCAACACAAATCATGTAAATAATGAACTCAAACATACAACTTAGAACAATTGAATAATAAAGATCAAAACTTTAGAATCATCTAAGAGTAAAATAAGAGACAAAATTGAACTTAAATTGAAATGAAAAAGATCAAATCTTTACATAAATTACAAATAAAATTAACAAACTAAAGACTAAAAGCTAAATTAAACTAAATTTAATTAAAAAGGAGAGAAAATTATACAACAAAAAATGGAGGAATTTGACCCGAAATTGTGTCGTCTACTTCTACTGTTGTTGCGTCTACCCTTCTGCTCTCCGTGACTGCCCTCCTATTCTCTTTTTACTTTCTGCCCACTCCTTGCTCTACACTTGCTGCCTCATCTCCCTTTTTATTTTCATGTTGGGCTTTTTTTTGGGCTTTTTTTATATCCATTTGATTCCGCTCCATTTATCTTATCGTCTCGACTTAATTTTATTTCCGTCTTTCTTCAATCTCAAAGTACTTTCTTCACAAAATGGTACCTATAAAATATAATAACAAAACGCAGTACCATATTCTCGATAAAATAGCTAAAGTACGATAAAAATATAACTGAGCTCACCAATCTGTAATCGACTACAAATTGAGCTATTTAACCAATTAAGACCGCAAAACGGATTACATAAGAGTTATAATATGGGTATAAAATCGGTAAAAATATAGCTTATCAAATAGATAAGTAACCTAATTAACGAAAATATTTTTATGTGACGGTCTCACACTGTAAGATTATAGACTATATTCTTAACATATATAGAGTAAAAAAAGTTCATAGATTTCTAACATGTGACAGTGATAACGTAAGCGTGAACTGCCTTTTAGTATAATAAAGATAAGATATTCCCACACCACAATATGCATTGTTTTAATTTCAACGTCATCTAGATTGTTCTCAACCTCAACTCGATCGATACACTACGAAAATGTTTTGATCTTGTAGTCAGGACGAAAGTATCATGTAACTTAGGCCATATGTTCGATTTCCTCTCGCTGTGTTGCTTTGCGCCTCTACTACAACAAAAGAAAATGAAAAAGACCTCAATCGCGCAAATATACCTGAGGAAGATGAATATAAAATAATGTGCGCCGAAATAAATCATGGAAACTCTTGAACATCAAACACGAAACAACAGTTAGCACGCTTTCAAACATAGCGGATTCAATAACATACGTAGAATCAGGTCGTCTCGTCTACGCTCCATTTATATTACAAAGGCGGCAAAGCCAACGCTAGAATGCCTTGACTAAATCTCTCAATAAAACGTCAGGCAGGTTCCCTGCTGCGTGATCTAAAGCATCCAGGGACATCAAAATCATACGTTAATTTCATTCGGTTAGCCCTTACCAAAGTGAAAAATCACCAGTATTTACATTTTGGAGCGATAGTGAGCTCAGCAATCGTCATCATCAGCCTTGTTTTCAACCGCTAGTTTGGGTTTGTGAAACTGAACTGAAACTGGAGACGGTGGATGCAGGTCGACAAACGCTTTGGCGCCTTCGCCAAAGGTTCCTACGCATATCGTGTCACCACGTCCATGCCAAGTGCCTCCTTGTACATTGTTCATCTCCAACGTCCGAGACTCCTATATTCCAAATTCAGGTACACAACTATTAACCAAACTTTGATGAGATTTTAAGCTGGCACAGTTTTAATGTGCCTCGGATTTTACATAAGACTAGAAACTGCAAAAGCGTACCTGAGAAATGGTGCAGCAGGGGCAAATTAAATGGAAGACGCAGTCATCCAATGAACTATCAGTACCCTGCAATATAGAAAAGCTCTACACTCAAATCATTGTCACACGAGTTGTAATAACTTGTTCTTCTCATCGTACTTTACGTCTTTACTTGACTTATCATAAAACACTTACCAAAAAAAACGTCAAATATTTAAGAAAACAAAACATAAGCACAAAATAACTAGAATGTGCAAAATACAACTGCTGCTTGCGATTCATCCTTTAGCGAGCATCAGCAAACATAGCTGCAATACAGTTTTGTTCTAGACTCGTGTCAAGTTTAATTGAATCTATCGGAAATAACATTATCATAAGTATGCAACGTCAAGGAATCAAAGGGAGGATTAATATGCTAATCGCGGTGTCAAATAACCGACTCAATCTCAATGCCTGAAGTGGTTGACATAGCCTAATCACAGTCGTTCCGCCTATAATGCGACCAACACAAGCTCAAAAATGGTCTTAGAAATTACTGAGTCCTTCACAAAATTGGTAGTGATGCTTAAGCTGTAACTTGTACTCCATATTACATAACATGGTTGTAATTCCAAATCGATTATAAAATAAACCGTTGAACTACACAATAATGTCATTACGGAATACAATGTTCAAAGGTATCAAGGTGTCGATTAATTTCTGATATGCATAACTCACTTTACAACACAGGAATTGAGACAAAAATCGATGACTTAAAACATGTTTCAGATTAAACAGCATCGCCGAAAGTAGAGACACGCATTTCAACCATTTTGTGACGTTTTCCGCTGAACAAGGACAAAAAAGTGGCAAGATACGAAATGAAAGGATATACGAAAATTACAAACCTTAATATTGAACTTCTTTCTCATCTGAGTTCTGAAGAAGCCTAAATATGTTCCTATTGAAACCGTAAATGCTATGGCCAGATATAGGAAACAACGTCTCCCAGTGACTATGAAGGCAACACAGTTTAGAAAAACTGCGACAGTCATAAGCAAGTATACAGTACCCTGCAGCACCAAATTGGTTTTCTACTTTAGAAAGCGATTTTTGTAAAGACGATAACAAATACAACAGCCATATAGCTCACATCCTAACATAGCGACATTCTAAGAAGATACCGATTTTGTGATACATTTTACATAGAAGAAGCAGAAAAAGGCGGTCAGAGTGGCTTTCAAATTGCCTTCAATAAAGTAATACACACGCATTGACTACACTATTCACCCCTCTTAGCATATCATCGATTTAATGCCATGAAAAAGAACTATAAATTGGCGTGTTTGCATGACATGGGGTGACCTGCATCAGCACCGCTAACGAATACCTACTATAATAATCATCCCTTCCCGGAGTGAGGTCGTCATTTCCACCGTCCTCAACTAGGGAGGCAACATTCAACAAACAGGAAAAGAATGAAAAAAATATGATTGCGACATTGGCTTTAGAAATAGATAGCATACACAGAAACACAAATGAAACTTGTTAGCAAACTACACCACTACTTAAGCAAAAGGAACCATTTTGCACTGAACATTCGAGATTTTTTACCTGAATAAAACAGGACCCTTGACCTGCTCGCTTCATGTTTTTCCCAAATCTGTAGCATGGACAGCTGTACAACCGAAAAATGATTAGCAAAAGTCAAAGATAAATCAACCCTTTTAATCAAAGACCAACACAAAAAGAGTCAAAGACTTCAATCACAATCATTAAATTTTAACTCAGTTTAATGATCATGTTTTTCAATCTTCTTCTCTCATAAACAATTAAAGCAATATATGTTCGGCTACTTCCTCTCCCATCAATATAAGCTAATTATATAGAGAATACTCGTTTGTGAGACGAGAAGGTTGGAGAAATTCGATGAAAATCGACTTTTCTTAGTATCTAATTAAGAACAAATAACTTCAAATGGAAACATATACATGTTAGTCCTTTGATAATAACATATACTTTGACTTATCTAACAAAGAAGTGTCATTAACTTCAAATAGAAACAAGTAATCAAAAAACAAGACTAGAAAATCTACGAGACTGTCTCACGATAAGTTTATTTATAACAGCATTAACATCAAAACCGTTTCACATGAGAATTTGTGCAGAACAACTCGATAAAAGAGAAATGAGAGAGAAGGAAAGAAAGAAAGAAAGGTCACCAGAAAGATTGAATAGCAATACTATGATCATCAAAACAATCAAGGACTTCACCTTCCCACATCCTCAAAACACCACCACCACCACCACCGCTGCCGCCACCGCTGCCGCCACCGTCTTCATCATCTTCATTCTCAAAAAGCCTCCATTTTCCTTGGCTTTGCACAACTGTTGAACATAACACATCAAAATCCAAAACTGCACACCCTTCAATCAACTTTTCTTCTTCCTCATTCTTCTCACAATTACCACCTAATTTCTCTTCCTTTCTTAATTCTGCCATTGACCCCACCAAAGTTCTTCCTTTTTTTTAGGGTTTATACTAAGGAATTTTGAATTTTTGCTCCCCAAGTTTGCACCTTTTAGCAAATTCAAAAGGTACCCAACAAAAAATAATCGCCCTTTTTTTATATAAATTAGTTGACAAAGTTTGCAATTTTTGTAAACTTGCTCACAAAGTTTGCACAAATCACCTTTTTTTTAGGGATTTTCTTTAGCAATGATTCTACAAATTGATTGGCAAATTCTGCAACTTTTTGTCAAAATTTGAATTCAATTGAACTTCCTCAAAACTTTCTCAAATACCCACAAAAATCAACCAAAGAATCTCTAAAATTTAGGTTTTCTCCACAATAAATTGCGCAAAAAATTTGCAAAAATCAAACCTCAAGCAACCTAAAACCAACTTTTTCCAATAATTACCACCAAAAAGACCTCAAACTCAAATAAAAATTGCAACTTCAAAGAATCTCAATATGCAAGTTACAAACTTTTTCTAATTCCTCAGGAAAAAAAATGTATATTTATTCAAGAAAAGCATAAAAATTAAAAATTAAAGGATATCTATGAATAATGGTGGGATTGGATAAACCCAATTGTATAATGCAGGTAGACATCTAGTTGTATTTTTGCTGTCAATATTAATAGGAATAATAAATTAATAATAATAAATAAATTTAATAATTATAAATATAAATTGTTGTTGTTTTTTATTACTCCCTCCATTCAAATCCAAACTTGGCATTTCACTATTTGACACTATTTATGGACTTAGAGAATCTTTGAAATTCCGTCAAATATATAAATGATAATATAGTCATGTGAGATCTTGTTTGATTCGTCTCCTTAAATACGATAATAATATCAAATTTTTATAATTTTTCATCATGTAAAACTATAGATATTACTGAATTCTACAAAACACGCCGACGAATGAATTTGTACATCATGCGAAGTTTGGATTTGAATGGAGGGAGTAATAATAATGGGGGAATAAAGGCATTTAATTTTGGTTTGGACGGTTTGGTCTAACGAAATGCTGATTTTATTGGCAGGTGGGATGCATAATACTGGTAAGAAATATCACAAATTCTTGTTTAAGGCAGATGCCTTAAACTTAGAAAGCAGTTAAATACTGCACAAAGACAAGGACAAGTGGGGAGAAAGTTGTTCTCCCCACTAGCTTCTTTGTCTTTTTAAGATTATTTAAGCTCCCAAGAAACGGATAACCCGTTTTAAGGGAGACCAACACAAGAAATATTGGCAAGTTCTTTTTAAAGTTTTATTTGTTTGCTTTTTTGGTGGGATTTTGTAGATAATCACCACCATATTTTGCTGGTAATAGCATAGAGGTGATCTTAAGGTTTTGTTTGGAAAAACTAGTTGAAAAGTTAGATGAAAGCTGAAAAGCTAACTGAAAGCTGAAAAGATAGCTGAAACTGAAAAGTTAGCTGAATAAGTAGCTGAAAAGGTAGCTGAAAATAACAAACTAATAAGGTAGCAGAAATTATTATACTGTTTGGTAAAACAAGCTGAAATAAGAACTGAAATAAATTAATTGACATAAAAGGACATGATTTTTATTCTATGGATGAAGTTATAAGGGTATAATAGTAAACATCTTCAGAATGTAAATATTTATTTTTAATAAAATTTCTGAAATAACTTTTTATTTCAATTAATGAAATAAGTTTTCAGCTAGCTGAAATTATTTCCAGTCAACCATCACCAAACACTTCCAGGTAAAATAGGTAGCTGAAATTTTAGTCAAACCACCTAGCTGGTCAAATAAGCTAGATGATTTGTGCAACTAAACAGGGCCTAAGTCTGTTGGTCCGGTCGATCCGACCCGAATTTTTCATGGGCTTGAGCCTTATTTTTGGGCCCAAAAAGCCCATGGCCTGAAGCCCGTGACCCGATTCATAAAATTGGGCCGAGTTTGGGCCGACTTCAAGGCCCGCATTTTGTCCCGGCCCGACTCGAACATATTTAAAATTTACAAACTTTTGTATAATTTAAGGATGAAAATTAAACGAGTGTTAGTAAATAAAATTAATCAACTAATTCCTAATTTTTTTTGGTGTGCAACTAAATCCTAATTAGTGTATGAGTCTTTATAATTCGTTTACAATAAGTGTGAAATACTTTAGTAATTATTTTTACACTAATTATGTGATAAATTAATGAACAAATGAATTTTTTTACCCCACAAATCGTTTATTATCAATAATTTATTCACCAATATATCAAGTACAACTTTATAATTAAAAACGCCAAGTGAGCATAGCATGATACTAAATAGGAGTAACGAATATTTTTAAAGTCGCTTAAAAAATAAATTTTATACGCTCGAAATGGCCCGAATAAGCCCGAAGCCCGCTAAAAGCCCGAATGGGCTGGGTTTGGACCGACAAAATTGATGACCTAACATAATTGTACAATCGAGTATGGATTCTATGGTTTCACGAAATGTTAGAAAGAACGATCTTATCATAATTAATAAGCTCAATTAGAGTACGTAATAGCCCTGAAAAAATAACAATTAAAAAAAATTGCAATTAAATTCTTCCAGTAATTTTCCTGTGAGACTAACCTTACACTAAATTAATGCGAGAATAGAGTACAAATTGTAGTTAAAATAGTACAAAAACATGAAACAGATATACTAAAGTCACTTTAATGGTACTAAAAAATTTAATTACATTTAGTAATAATTATCATTAAAATGGTACAAAAACTATATAATTGAATACAAATAAGGCTGACTTATAATAACTTATTGTGACACAAAATTTGTACGGATTAAAATTCTTATGTTTAGGTAGTGGTAGTTTCTTTTCTTCTTTTATCTCCCTTCAACTACTTCATATAAACCCTGAAAAAATATATTGAAAATCAAAATTTCATCCACTAACAAGTAATCCTTGATTAAAATTCAGGTTTGCATCTTTCCTCAAAAAAAAAAAAAATTCAGGTTTGCATCGTTTTATTCTTTTTTATTTATTTTTAATTTCAATTTCTTGACCTTATATTGATACAGTGTAATATTAATTATATTGTTAATATTGGTGTCTTTCTATAATTTGTGAGTTTTCGTGAGTATAACTCGTGAGTTTAATTGTCTGAAAATAAAGTTTAGGGGCCACACTTACGGATAATGACAACAGTTAGGGGTACCATATAGAATATCCGATAAATTTTGTCTTAAAAAAGACGATATCCTTTTTTAGACCATTTTTTTTCACCCACATTTAAGTATATGGTGATTGAGTATTTAGTGACACATGTGACATGTCTACAGACTACAGTAGTCCGAAAAATTGGTCTGTCACAAGACTTACTCTGATTGATAACGAAATCATTGTATTAAATGGAATGAAAGAATATCCAGCTTATCCAAATTAGGCATCTACTTTAAAGTCATAATCGAAGGACAGAAACGAACTTATGATTGTCAAATTACGTGCATTTATTGAGACAAATTTGTAAGGATATGGATTGCAAATTGGGCGGGCCGGCCCGATTCAGATTCGTCAATCCGACCTATTTTTAAAAAGCTCAGCCCGGTCAATTGTAGCCGGCCAACCGGACTATCACAAGGGCTTTGCCTAGGTTGAAGTTTTGAGTCCCACTTAAAAAGATTGATTATTTTTTCAGCAACCCTCCTATAAAGCGGTTTTATGCCGTAAGAAAATATGGACCCAATAAAAAGTACTCTAGGCTTCAGGTAAGACCGTCTAATATGCCGAGACCTAATAATATTGAAGGAAATCACTTCATAATAACTACTCTTGTCTATAATCGTGAGACTGTATGGTACAATTCAAAAAACTTTTCATATATTTTCATAATATAAGTAAAATAAATCCAATTTATCAAACGATTTTTGTCATCATAATAGTCATGATCAAAATAAAATAAAAAGTTTATGTTAAAAAATTATTTGGCCTTTACATGTTGTTGGGCCCTACGTTTAGGCCCACTATTTTTGGCCCAAACAAGGGCAGCAAAGCGCAAGTTTCTGGACGCAGGTTCTTGGATGCAGAGTCCTGGTCTCCTGGACCCAGGAGATATTCAGATATTATTAGTCATCGCTTAGCAGACGAAGTCAAAAGGAGTTGAGATATTTCCGAAGACTGTTATTTGCAACGTTGATATACTGCGTTTAAGGTAAGAAATCAGGGAAGTTGAGGGGATACTAAGAAAAAGGTGCAATAAAAGGAGAAAATAAAGGGGGTTCTATCATATAAAAGAAGTTAGGGTTGTATTTGGAAGATCATTCAACAACAATCATCATACACTACTACTCACAAGCATTAATCCAACTCCTACTTCGAAAAATACATAAATAATATTCCCAAAATATGCATCCGAACACGATATTCATTGTAATTGTAATCTCAATTCGATTATAGTGGAGGATTGGTGGGACTATAGCTTCCCCCGCGGTCGTTTCCTTCATCGGGTTTTTCCGCGTAACCAAAAAACCTTTGTTTTCTTCTTCGTTACGTTTCTCGCTCTACATTTCACTTTTATTTCACGTTAAGTATTTCACATACAATTATATCGCTTTAACCCCGCAGTCACTAGATTAAACCTTAGGTAAATGTTTACCAAAACACATGTTATTTACTCTTTTCTCATCGTTAACATAGGGTAGTTTACAAATTTATTACGGAGTATAACTGAAACAACTGTGAAAGACAAGATTTTTTTTTCAGTAAGTCTCATGTGAGACTAGCTTTACACTAAGTGAATGCGAAATCAAAGTACAAATTGTAGTTAAAAGGGTACAAAACATGAAATAAATCTACTAAAGTCACTTTTAGGGGTACTAAAAAATTTAGTTACCATTAATAATAAGATAATTATCACTAAAATGATACAAAAACTATATAATCGAGTATAAATAAAGCTGACTTACAATAAGTTTTAGGGGTGCTAAAAAATTTAGTTACCATTAATAATAATTATCACCAAAATGATAACTTATTGTTACGCTTAACTCACACCAAAATTTGTGTGTTTTTTTTTTTTTTTTTTTTTAATAAGTCACCAAACTATAATTTCATTATCGATAGCTGAGTAAATAAACTAGCTGATTTATGCAAATAAACCGTAAACCGAACTACTTGTAGATCACATTTCGAGCTAAACATAGCAAAATTGTACATTACATCTCGAAATAAATCCAATCAAATTAAAGTAACGATCAAAATTGACAAAATTTGACCACTAAAGTCAAACAACAAGAATTATTCAAATTAAACTATGAATCACAATATCACATGGCACAAGCTAAACCACTTAACAATGCTTAGACTTTCTTTCGCATGGAATTAGAAAACATTTTTAAAGTTTATACTTCGTAGTGTTTTTGTATTTACATTACAAACTAATTTAACTTTTTAAAATTGTATTATGTCTTCTTATTATTATGTGCAAAACAATTACATGTTTTTCCTTTGTTTGTTATCTTTAGTTGTTGTTTTTGCACAACAAGGCAATGACAAAACTCTAACAGACCCCGAAACAGTCGTGTCGAGTAATGCAGTTTTCAGGCTCGGCTTTTTCACCCCGACTAATAACTCAAGGAGTCGCTATGTCGGGATTTGGTATGATCAAAAGGGTTTTGACAAGAAACTCGAGGTTGTTTGGGTAGCGAATAGGGAAAGGCCACTGAATGACACTTCTGGTGTGCTTAAGGTTTCTAAGGACGGGAATTTGGTTGTCGTGGATCGACTGAACTCGACTTTATGGTCGTCTGGTGTTCCATCTTATGAGTCTACAAACTCGAGCTTTCGAGTAGAGGATACTGGTAATCTTGTTTTACGGTCGAATGTTAGTGGAGAAATTGTTTGGCAGAGTTTTGATCACCCTACTGATGTGTTTTTACCCGGGATGTCGTTTGCAATTGACGGTACAGTTACTGATACGCAGACCTTGTTTCGGTCGTGGAAGAGTCCCGTGAACCCATCAGATGGAAATTTTACCGTGGGGGTTAAAGCGGGATTTGTACCTCAAATTCTTATGTGGGATAATGATCAGCCTCGTTGGAGAAACGGTCCTTGGAACGGTAATCTATTCGTAGGAGTGAAGTCGGTTTTAAGTATCATGGTGAACGGGGGCAAAATATATTTCGGGTTTTCTGTAGGTGACGAATCTACAAGGTTGCTGCTGCACTTTGTGGTGAATTACGATGGGAACTTGGTTGAACGAGATTGGAATGCTGGAAGTAAAAAATGGGAGACTGTGTGGAACTCTCGACAAACTGAGTGCGACGTTTATGGGAAATGTGGCGTGTTTGGGACCTGTAACGCGACAAATTCACCTATATGTGTTTGCATAAGAGGGTTTGTGCCGAGTAATAATACTGAGTGGAACGTAGGAAATTGGACGAGCGGGTGTGTTAGGAGGATTCCACTGCGGTGTGGCGACAAAGAAGACGGGTTTTGGAAGGTGAGGGATGTCAAAGTACCGGATAATCCACAGTGGTTGTCAGCAGCGAGAGAGGACGAATGTAACAGACTGTGCGCAGAGGAATGTTCGTGTGTAGCTTACGCGTATTATTCGAGTATTGGGTGTATGACTTGGAACGGTAGCCTGATTGATATTGAAGAATTCTCCGACAGCAGAGGCATCGATCTGTCCATTCGATTGGCGTCTTCAGAGCTAGGTAAATCACTCAACAGAGAGTTTTTTTTTCCTAATTTTGAATGAGTCGATCTCATAATATATTAAACTCTCGACTCAATTTTCGCAGGCCCATCAAAACAACAACCACAGAAACATCATAAATCTGTTTCAGCGAAACCTAAATCGTGGATAGTAATTGTTGCAGTAGTGGTTAGCATTACAGCTGTTGTATTTGGAATCATTTTGTTCTGCAGACTCTCTGGTAACGTCTTTTCTCTTTTCCTTTCGTCACTTCAATTTCGATCTGTACGATCTAGCTATGTCAAACGACGTTCTTTTTTGTTGTTGTGAAAGGGTCGAGAATCACGCAAAAGGCTGACGTCTTTGTAAAAGAAGACAAAAGTGGAGATGAATTTGGCGACTTGCCGATATTTGAACTTGAAAAGTTGGTGATCGCAACGAATGACTTTCACGAGAGTAACAAGCTCGGGCGAGGTGGTTTTGGTACCGTATATAAGGTACCATCATCAGATCAATCCATTTCTTTACGTCTTATTTTGTATTTCTTCGCTAGGGGAGTGTTAAGAGTTAAGACGTGGCGTTTGTTTGAAGGGTAAATTGGAAGACGGAGAGGAAATAGCAGTGAAAAGACTCTCAAAACTATCGGGCCAAGGACTTCAAGAGTTTATGACCGAAGTGTTGGTGATCTCTAAACTTCAACACCGAAATCTTGTCCGCCTTCTCGGTTGTTGTGTCAAAGGAGAGGAAAAGCTATTGGTGTATGAATACATGCCTAACAAGAGCTTGGATACACTTCTCTTCGGTTCGTATTAAAAATCTTCTAAAAAATATTTTGTAAAAGTTTTCTAAGCTTAGAAAATGTGCGACTCTGATACCATGAATTAATGTTTCATACTCAGATCAACTTCATCGAGAGTTGCTAGGGTGGAGTACGCGATTCAACATCATCCACGGAATAAGTCGAGGCATTCTCTACCTTCACAGGGATTCTAGGTTAAGAATCATACACCGAGACCTTAAAGCAAGCAACATTTTATTGGACGACAAACTCGCTCCAAAAATATCGGATTTTGGAATGGCCAAGATTTTCGGAGGCAATGAGGATCAAGCCATATAGGATATACTCATACACTCTTGGCGATATTCTCGGCATCGGAAATATTCTCGTAGATATTTTGTTTCTATTTCTCATTCATTCTGTATATTTCCTTTGACTCCTTTTAGGTAAATAATCCTAGGATAGTAGATCACTTTTCGTACAAGCCAATGCTTGAACATGTATAAATGAGGGTTGTACATTGCATTAAAGGGGCAGAGAATACAGAACGAATTCAAAAGTTCATTGACTGTCATTTTACTTTATGGTATCAAATTTTCAGTTTTGATCCTGTGCCTCGTTTCTTCTCGCCATGTCCGGCGGTGATAAAACTCCGCCACCTCACGTGGTCAACCCTCTTTATGCTCTCTCCAGTCACGATACTCTCGGCTCGAAAATAACTCATGTTGAATTCAACGGCTTGAATTATACTGAGTGGGCGAAAAGCATCTCTAATGCGTTGGGTGCCAAACGCAAAATCGGGTTCATCAACGGGTCAGTCAAAGCCCCTGCGTCAAGTTCGGCTGACTACGACGATTGGTTTACGGCGAATTGCACGGTCATCGCTTGGATATTTAGTTCCATCGAACCTACCCTACGTTCCACAATCTCGTATCGCGATACCGCGTTCGAATTATGGGAAGCTATTCGACGTCGATTTTCCCTTGGTAATGAGGTAAAACTTTATAATCTCTACTCTGACCTTGCTTTATGTCGTCAAGAATCTGATGAAAGCGTAATGCATTATTTCGGCCGCGTTAAACAACTTCTTGATGAAGTAAATGATTATGATCCGATCGATACGTGTGCGTGTTCGGGTTGTACGTGTGGTCTTACTGATAAGGCTGAAAAGAAACGCGACAAGGCACAAGTTCGCTCGTTTTTAATGGGTCTTGACTCGTTTTATCAGCCTGTACGTTCACAGATTCTTGGGACCAAGCCTCTTCCAACACTTGAGGACGCGTACTCTCGCATCATTCAGGAAGAAGACGGGCGTCCCAAGTCCACGGCGCCCTCATCCATGGCCTTTGCAGTTCGTAGCGGGAAGGCGTCCACTTCTCAATCCACTAGGCAAGGCCGTCCGTCTTGCACTTTCTGTAAAAGATTGGGACACACCGAAGAGCGTTGCTGGGCCAAGCATGGCTATCCTGAAGGGCGCGGTCCCAAGCGAACACCATCTGACTCGGTCGACTTGTCCTCTGCTGCTCCATCTACGAGTAGGGTGAATGCTATTCTTGGTGAAACTTCTGCTGCTAATTCCGTTCGCCTTGCTGGTAAGCATACTTCCGTATGGATAATTGACACGGGTGCGTCTAATCATGTCACAGGAGATTCGTCCTTGTTTACTTCTGTTAAATGTGTTTCGCCTTTGTCTGTCGGTTTACCAGACGGCACTTACTTCCGCGTAACTCATGTCGGACGTGTGTCTCTCACTGACAGCCTGTTTTTGGAGGATGTGTATTTTGTTCCTCACTTTACTTGCAACTTACTCTCCGTCTCGCAGGTTCTCTCGTCTCACAATTTTGAGTTTCAATTCACTAATCATAATTGTGTTATTCAGGACCCTGTTTCGAAGACGAGGATTGGTGTGGGTGAGTTGTTCGACGGACTTTATCAACTTCATGTGGATGTTCCGGGGCGTGTTCACATGCTTCGAGGAGATGATCACACTCTTTGGCACCAGCGTTTAGGGCATCCCTCTTTACAAGTGATGGAGTATTTTCCTTTTTTTAAACGTAGTTCACATAGTTCTGCAATAAAGACGTGTGAAATTTGTTATCGTGCGAAACAAACACGAACACCTTTTCCTTCAAGTTCTAATAAAGCTGCTGCATTATTTGATTTAATTCATGTTGACGTTTGGGGTCCTTATCGACCTAATCGTGCTTGCGGTTCTCGTTTCTTTCTCTCTATTGTGGATGACCATTCTCGTTGTGTTTGGGTGTATTTAATGAAAACGAAAGATATGGTTCCTGCTTTACTTCGTGATTTCTTTGCACTTGTTAAACGACAGTTTGCTCGCGAGGTTAAAGTCATCCGCAGTGATAACGGGACTGAACTTAAGCCTTTATTTGAGTATTTTCGGCATGAAGGTATCATAAATGAGACCTCTATGGTTCGTACTCCGCAGCAAAATGCCCGCGTTGAACGCAAACACCGACACATTCTAAATGTCGCCCGTGCTTTACGTTTTCAGAGTGGTTTATCGGTTGATTTCTGGGGCGAATGTGTACTTACTGCTACTCATCTCATTAATCGGACCCCTACTCGTATTCTCGACGGTAAAACACCCTATGAGTTGTTATACGGTAAAGCACCTGATCTCTCTCTCTTGCGTGTGTTTGGTTGCTTGGCATACGCAAAGAACTTGGCTCCGTCTAATAAGTTTGACTCGCGTAGTCACCGTTGTGTTCTCATTGGCTATCCCCTTGCAAAGAAGGGGTGGTCCTTATATAATATGGACAATGGCGCCTTCATTACGTCCCGTGACGTCCATTTTCATGAGCATGTCTTTCCGTTCCATCACTTGTCTTCCTCTGCTACGCCTTCCGCATCTGCTACTCTTGCTGCGACAGACTTTGATGAGGCCCCTCTTCTATCCGATTTTGCTGCACCTTCTACACCTCACTCGTCTTCCTCTTCACAGTTGGCGTCTTCTTCCTCCTCTCCTGCTGCTGAGGTTACTGCAGCCCCTCCTAATTCGGACACAGCTGACACAATTGCTGACTCACACGTGGAGGAGGCTGTAGCTGCTACGGACCAGCCTGCCGACTGTTCTGCTCCTCATTCGGACACAGGTGACGACGTCCTCGGTCGCGGTCAACGTATAAAGTTTCCTAATTCTCGTCACGCTGATTTTGTTCGCTGGAATCATGTCAATATGACGTCCTCTGCTCTCGCCGACACTCCTATCTCTGGTAGCTCTTTTCCCTTGACGAGTTATGTGAGCTGTGCTTCTTTCTCTCCTTCGCATCGCCATTTTCTTGCTGCTATTACGGCTGATGTGGAGCCCAAGTCATTTAAGGATGCGATGGCCGATCCTCGCTGGCGGACCGCTATGGCCGAAGAGATTGACGCGTTAGAATCAAATCAAACCTGGTCTATCGAGGACTTGCCAGCTGGTAAATCCGCCATTGGGTGTATGTGGGTCTACAAGATTAAACGGAAAGCGGATGGAAGTGTCGAACGGTTTAAGGCTCGGCTAGTGGTTCTTGGAAATCATCAAGAGGCCGGCATCGATTACACTGAAACTTTTGCTCCTACTGTTAAGATGGTTACGATTCGCACGTTTTTGGCCGTCGCCACTATTCGAAAATGGGAACTGCATCAGATGGATGTTCACAATGCATTTCTCCACGGTGATTTATCGGAGGAAGTTTATATGAGGTTGCCCCCGGGGTTTAGCCGTGGATTATCTGGGAAAGTGTGTCGGTTGCGGAAGTCGCTTTATGGTTTACGACAAGCTCCTCGATGTTGGTACGCCAAGCTCTCACACGCCTTACATCAATATGGTTTTGTTATGAGCTCTTCGGATAATTCCCTTTTCACATTTCGTAAGGATAGTGTTGAACTGCACTTGCTTGTCTACGTGGATGACTTGGTGATAGCCGGCAATGACCCTTCCGCTATTTCCGCCTTCAAGCTCTACTTAAGTACGTGCTTCAAAATGAAGGATCTCGGTAAGCTAAAATATTTTCTCGGCCTTGAGGTGGCTCGTAATTCTACTGGTTTGTTTATCTGTCAACGCAAATACGCTCTCGATATTCTCTCCGACACCGGTCTTCTCGGGTGTAAACCATGTAGTGTTCCCATGGATGAAAATCAAACTCTCGCCGAGGCTACCGATGCGGCTTTCGAGGATGCCACTCAATACCGACGGCTCGTTGGTCGACTCATCTATCTAACACTCTCTCGCCCCGAGCTTAGTTATCCGGTTCATGTTCTTACTCAATTCATGCAGGATCCCACGGTTTCACAATGGGAGGCTGCCCTCCGTGTGGTACGATACTTGAAGGGTAGTCCGGGTCAAGGTCTCTTGTTCCGTTCTGACGGAACGCTTACCCTTGAGGCGTATTGTGATGCTGCGTATGCTAGTTGTCCCTTGACTCGACGCTCCGTCACCGCCTATTTTATTTGTCTTGGGGGGTCTCCTATTTCTTGGAAGACGAAGAAGCAGCCCACCGTGTCTAGATCCTCGACGGAAGCTGAGTACCGTGCTATGGCCGCTGCCACATGTGAAGTGCTTTGGCTCAAGGGACTACTTCGTTGTCTCGGTGTTACTATTCAGGATAGCGTTCGTCTTCATGTTGACAATCAGAGTGCCATACACATTGCTACCAATCCCGTCTGTCATGAACGCACAAAGCACATCGAAGTCGACGTTCATTTTATCCGAGACGAGATCAAACGTGGGGTCATCACCCCACATTACGTACCCACTCAATCGCAGTTGGCTGACATTTTGACGAAAGCCCTTGGCCGCGGGCGCTTTCACGATTTGTTGCACAAGTTGGGCGTTACGAATCTCCACGCTCCAACTTGAGGGGGGGGTATAGGATATACTCATACACTCTTGGCGATATTCTCGGCATCGGAAATATTCTCGTAGATATTTTGTTTCTATTTCTCATTCATTCTGTATATTTCCTTTGACTCCTTTTAGGTAAATAATCCTAGGATAGTAGATCACTTTTCGTACAAGCCAATGCTTGAACATGTATAAATGAGGGTTGTACATTGCATTAAAGGGGCAGAGAATACAGAACGAATTCAAAAGTTCATTGACTGTCATTTTACTTTAAGCCAACACCAACCGGGTTGTCGGGACCTAGTAAGGACCTGTTATACTCATCTTACTTCTTTTTTTAACATATCAAATACTTCGACACACGTCAGACAGTTACAGATGACTAGTTAAAACTTCAGAATACTTTTGACTTAAGACAACTTAAGACGACGTGAACAAATCCTTAGTCATGATTTCATTTTGTAAATGACATAAAAATTAGAGAGTGCTAGGGTTGATTTTAGATGATAATTGTTCTCTTTGATTGAAATTGTAGCGGTTATATGTCCCCGGAGTATGCAATGGCTGGACGCTTTTCAGAAAAGTCAGACGTTTTTAGCTTCGGGGTGCTGCTGCTAGAGATTGTAAGCGGAAGAAGAAACAGCAGCTTCAATGACGAAGAGAGCTTAAGCCTCGTAGAGCACGTAAGTATTATACAACCTGAACATAAAAACAGAAATCTCGGTTATTTTTATCACAAATTTATATATTTTTCTCTGCTAATGCTGTGCGCAGGCATGGAGACTGTGGAATGCAAACGATATTGTGTCGTTGATTGACCCTGTGATCTCGGGATCAAGTTTCCAGGACGAGATCTTGAGGTGTGTACAGGTAGCGCTTTTGTGCGTGCAGGAACTGCCCGAAGATAGACCGAACATTTCAATGATTATATCCATGATCGATAGTGAAGTTGCGAGTCTCCCATCTCCTGCGCAACCTGGCTTCACGCTACGGAGGCATGCTCTTCATGACCGAGCTCAGCCAGATGAAAATGAAAATGGCTCAGTCAATCGTATTTCGGTTAGCCACGTGACTGGCCGGTGACACCTTATTAACTCTTACAATTAGTAGACCTGTCAAATTTTGACCCGTAGATAAGTAGATTGTTTGGTTAAATCTTTTGAACTGTCTGATATTCTCAGTTTCTCGTTTCGATAGGGAAAATCGGTGTACAAGGCGGTACTTTACATTATTTTTCTAAATGTATATTTAGTATTTTTTTTTTTTAAAAAAAAAAAAAAAAAAATTATAAATGGTTTTCTCATAACAATTTCAAATATATTATGAGTATGTTCATATTTGAATTTTCTTTTTTTCTTTACCAAGTTGATTATTGAAAATATTATCCAAACAAATGAAATGAATTGTTTAGATTTGCACGAATGTCCTTATTGATCTCAAAATTCCTCCTTTAAGAAAAACAATCACATATTTCCTCGATTTCAGTAATTTATACTAGTGTAGATCCCGTGCATTGCACGGCATTTATAGATACATAATATAATTATTCAAGATTTAATATTAGTATCTGACTATTTGTACATTTTAATAGAGATAAAACATGTGCGTATTAATTTAACATGTAATAATAGTTTAATTTATTGATGTTGATAAATTAATGTGTGAATGTAAATGTTGATAAGCAAGATTCGCCTTTAGACAACGGCCAAATAATTAAAAGTTGTTTATAAAGGCTAATAAAATAACCAAAGCATTAATATTTATCATCTTTAAAATACAATAATTTTTATATGCGTTTTGTATTTCAAATTTCCTTTAAGTGATATTTGCAAAGTATTATAATCACAATGAATATAATCCATACAAGAGACCGTCTTAAATATATACAATATTTTAATCATAAGTTTACTAAATATTAAATGTATCTTAGGCTGCGTTTGGGAACTTGGAATTCATTTGAAATTCTTGAATTCAAATGTGAAATTTGAAATGTTGCATTTCAATTCCAAATCCAATTCCATAGTGATGTTTGGTGGCGCATGGAATTGGAATTGGAATTGACAACTCTAATATAAAAATTTTGTTAAAAATTTATAACAAAATGAAATTTAAGACTATTGTATCAACTTTTAAAATAATATTTTAAGATTTTACTTTTTTTTTAAGTCATACGGAGTAAGTGTGAAAAAACAAAAAGGAGGGGAATTCAAATGACTACTCAAACCATAGGAATTGAGATGAACCAACTTTGAACTACCATGGAATTGGGATGGAATTGAGCCAATTCCAATTCCAATTTTTAGAGTTCCCCAAACATTGGAATTGGTTCAATTCCGGAATTGAATTCCAATTCCGGGTTGCCAAACATGCCATTAATGAATTGCGGGTGCACAATCCTCCAATCATAATCATTTGTGAAAAGAAATTATATTATCATAATCCTCTAAATTTAATTAATCCTATTCTCTTACTATTTGATTCAGTACACTAATATAATTCGTATAATGGTTTTAATTAGACACCTATTCCTACTACATATGTAGTTTAGTTTAAATTTAAATCATCTTTCATAAGTTTTTTTTTTCCCCCAAAAAAAAATTTTGAGGATGATAATTTGGTGTCCTAAATTATTTATTGTTGTTTCCTAGTTTTTTGGAGCATAATTTGGTGAATAAATTGTTTTTGGGAATTTTCTTGGTAGGTAAGTTGGAGGATTGTGGGTAAATATTTAGGACAATAAAATTGTACTTTTAGATTTGCTATTTTCCAGCCCAAGCCCAAATATCATTTGAGCGGGAAAATTTTTGGAGTGTGGTCTTTGTTTTAGTATAATTAAGATTTACCTTTTTATTTAAAAAAAAAATATACTACAAGTTTAGAGTTTTGTTCATACAAAATGATCTTTTAAAACTTTAAAATCGATTAGAAGAAAACAAATAATTGTAGCTTATTTTGCTTGAGTATTTGAACGTAAACAAATAATTGAATCAAATGAAGTACTGTAATTAATCGGAATTGTTCTTTAACTTATAGTGCTTGGAGAGTTGGAGTAGGTCCGTTCTAACTATTAGATCAGATCACGACATCTTGACTCGATAAATTCATTGAAGTCATTGTGATTTAGACTTTAGAGTCTTAGACTCTAAACCTTAAAACTTTCAAACACATGATATCACCATACTTGGATAAAAAATTGTTTGGCTCAAACTTGTATAAGACCTGTGGAGTAGTATATATAAAGATTAATGCCTCAAATAAATTTTACGAGTAAGCAAAAAATAAAAAGTGTGGAAAATTTTAATTTTTATTTACGTATGTATCTCATGCCAAAACAATCAACATGTCTCCATATACTTTGCTACACACATTTTTTTGGCCTAATTACTTTGATAGTAATTCCAAGCACAATAATTTCACAACCAACATATTTGCATAGCATAAACAAGACCATGTACAACGGGTTGGATCCACCGTCAAGTCCGATAAACAGTAAATCGACTGTGAGAGCCTTGCAGTCGACCCCTCGTAACCGTACTGGTACGTAAGGCAGAACAATTTGTATTTATAAAGTTTATTAAAAAACAATACTCCGTATATGCTCATATATAATACGGAGTAGTTTAAATGATACATGAGTTAAAAATTCATATGACCTGTCAATTTACCTGAAATACAAATCGAACTCATGACTTGTTTGGTTTTCATGTAGGAATGCAACGCCCAAGACGAGCTGGCAGGATGCTAGGTAATTGAATTTGTTAATTTATAAAAGGTCATAAAATACATGAATTTACAAATTTTCAAATTTCACTTTTTGCAAAACATAGAGTAATTAACAATGAAATTGAAAAACTAACGAGTATTAGGCATACTAGCTTAAATCCCGTGTATCAATGCATAAGTGATTTATAAAAGGGATAATAAGATATAATCATTTTATTGTACATACATAGAGTAATGAATATAACCTACATAAATTTTGTATTATCAACTTTATATGTAAAAAAACCCAACATTTATTTACAATTAGAAAATATTGACAACCTTTTTTTTTTTTTTTTTTTTTTGTTTTTTTTTTTTTTTTTTTTGTTTGTTTGTTTGTTTGTTTGTTTGTTTGTTTGTTTAAGGTGGTGTTTAACAAAACTCGTTTTTTAACCCCGTATAAAACATTCCGGAGTGATCGTTTTCCCATTATTTTCAAAAATCAAAACAACCGACTTGTCGTTTTCTGTGTGATGGGGATGAAAATGATGATGATAAATAGATAACTTAACTTAACGTTCATAAAATCCTCGATTACATATGTTTACATAAACTGATAAACTTTGAATTGACTTTTTCATTGTTACTCGTACTATACAGTCGTACTCGTTATGTATTTCGTTAGTAAAATAGTAGGATATATTTTACATTACGCATATGTTTATCGATCATCTGTATAAATTTCAATAGACTAAAACGGTTGATTTTTTTTTCTCATCTATACCCTTGTACTTTTCACTCTTTTCAGTTGTACCCCTGCGTTTGGCGTATTCCCAGTTGTACCCTTAAACTTATAAACGTAATCCCAACCGTAACCAAACTAGAGTAAACTATTAAATTTAGCCGTTAGAGTTGTTTCATATAAACTTTCACCCTTGTTTTTTCAGTTATTTCCTCCAACTTTTCACATTAAATACGCTACTCTACCCTCCATTATAAGAAACAAATTGTTCCGTACATGTGTTTGCTCTTGTGTTAATATTAAAAATATACTGTAATTAAATGAGCTATCATAACAGTTGTGTCGAGAATTATTTATTAAAAAAAAAAAGTTAACATCAAACACATTAAAAATCAAATCAAATATATTATATGTGAGATAGAATTTTTGAGTTTTACGATTAAGAGGCCGTTGGTTCGTCACGATCATGAATCATTCCAGGATGATATGAGTTTGGAACTTGATTCCTCAAATTTTGTATTTGGTTTAAAATTGATTTTGTTTTTCATTCCCATATGTTGGGATATTATGAGGAGAGCGGATCACCTGTCCCATTTTTGTGTCCCACTTGGTGTCCCATTATCACATATGGTAATAAATCTCATAAATATAAAAGATTATTGAATAAGTAATTATTTAAAAGAGAGACATATTGTCATATGTGGTAATGGGACACCAAGTGGGACATAAAAATGGGACAGAGAATCCGCATTCTATTCTAAGATATGGCGAGATATCGACATATGGTGTTTTAGGAATACGGTATATTAATATATATCGTAAAGAATAATATGATAATATTTGGCATATAAATGATATTGTTGCCAAAATTAAATCTAGTCGTATTGTTATATATAGTGTGTTATTGTAATAGTTACTACACAACGAATATCATAATAACATTTCCCTTATGCAATTCTATTATGGTATCATAATAACCCCAAATTTTTTTGTTCCAACAATAATTGATTTTTCGTTTCGAAATTGCCAAATTTAAAAAAGAACATTCATAAATTATTTACACATTGAAAATAGAATTGACAAAAAAATTGAAAATATGAAAAATAAAATTATAAGAAAACAAACTTTATATTTATGAAAATCATTAGCTCAAAAAATGTGATTTTTTATTTTTTTAAAATACTCCCTCCGTTCCACAATGTTAGTCCCGTTTCACTTTTAGAAAGTCAAAGTTTCTTAACTTTAACCGTAAATAACTTAAAATATATAAATAATTGATATACGATAATAAGATATTTACATTTGTTGTCAAAATATATTTCACAAAATTTCACATGTTCGAAGAGGAGCGTTGGAGACCGCGTAAAGTCAAATCGGGACTAACATATTGGTACAAAGGGAGTACAAGTTTGAAGATTAATACCATGGGTATGAGTTTCCATCATACCCACCTTCCCTAAGGTTTCTATGAGAAATGAAAAAACTGCAAACAAATGTAAGACCAGCCGTAGTAGTGGTTTTAAAGGTGGTGAAGACCTACTTTTAGATTAAAAAAATAATAAAAATCAAAGACCTTCCCCCCACCTAGAGCTGGCAAGCTTGACCCGACCCGAGTGACCCGACCCGAACCCGAGCAAAAACCGACCCGATTAACCCGAAAATATTGTGACCCGAAAACCGACCCGACCCGACCCGATGACAACCCGTAACCCGACATGACCCGATAATCGCGACTAACCCACCTGCAGATGATGACGGGCCGATATCGACCCGACTAATTTGACGACCCGATAATTATTAAGCTTAATTTTATTGGATTTAAAGCAAATTATTATTTAGAATGATATATTTGACTTAATAATGAAGTAATTAAATAAAATAACGATCAAAATACTTATTTTAGTGGTTAAAAATTGAAATAATTCGATATAATCGCGCTGACCCGATAATGACCCGACCCAAACCCGACCCGACCCGATACACTATTTGACCCGATATGACCCGACCCGATGACGACCCGAACCGAACCCGACTCGACCCGAAAGGGCACTTTGACCCGACATGACCCGAACCCGACATGACCCGACCCGACTTGACCCGACCCAAACCCGACCCGACTGACCCGATTGCCACCTCTACCCCCACCTAGGTCCATATTTTGCATTTCTTCACCTAGGTGAAGACCTTGTTGAACCTTTTTTTTATTAATTTTTTTAATCTAAAAGTAATTTGTTTACAGTTTGACTTTTTTTTTTCTCACAAAAAAGTCAAACAGTAAACAATTCACTGGAACGGAGGGAGTACCTTATTCCAAAATAAGATGAACCAAACACCCCTCGAGAAAAAGGTAAAATAGTAAAATGATTTAAAATTAGCTACGGAGTACTTGTTAAAGCCTATTTGAAACAGTTTTTTTTTTTTTCCCTTTGAAACGAACTGAACTGAATGAGCACAAACTGAAGTAAACTCAAATTTAAAAAAGAATACGAAACCCACGTAAAACAAAACTACATCCGACCACATTGAAAAAGATTTAGGAGCAATAGATTAAAAATGATTTAACGCACGCACTATGCGTCTAATGTCTATGCATAATCGGTTTCTGAAAATTACGCATCCTAATTGGCAATTAACGGTGATATTTAACGGCTTAAGCATAATTAGTTACGGTTGGGAGTAATTAAAAAACTCAGGGGTACAGTTGGGAATACGATATACGTGAAAAAGACAATGAAACCCAATAAGACAGAAGACAAATTTTAAAAACCCAAAAAAAAAATACTTACAAAATTGATCCGACTCGATATGAATTTGACTTGAAATTTGGATTGAACCGACCTGAAAACTATTGAACCCGACCCGCCCCAACGCAAACTTATCCCAAACCGAACATTAGCTACACGGCTACACCCAAAATAGCCTAATAACCCGAGCCCGAAATGATCCGACCCGATCTGAATAAAATTAAGAAGTATGTCTCCACCGTTCACGCGTATTGATTGCATGTTGGTTTAGTTTGAAACTCCAATTTCAACTTTAATTTGATTTATCGTAATTTCTTCAGGATTTAATTTTGTTCTTTTTACGAAATTAGGTGTTCAAATTCTCAGACCTTCTGCGTAGACTGTAAACTTCAGCATTGATTTTGATTTTTGAAATACTTGGATTCAATTTTAGAGTTTAAGTAGTTGGATGTCCAAGAACAATTAATCTAGGGCTGCTATTACGAACTCGTAATTGATTTGAAATGTTTGAATTTAAATTTAAAATTTACAAGGTTTTATTTCAATTTCAATTCCAATTCTAAACGATGTTGTTTGATGATTCTTGGAATTGGAATTGACTATTCTTCGATATAAAATTCATTTTATTAACAGAAAAGTTACTTTGAGAATATTATTTCGACTTTAAAAACTATTTTTTCAAATTTCGGAATTCAATTTCAATCTCGAATTGTCATACATACAGTTGTTTAAGCAGTAGCATCATATTGTAGTCTATGTTATTGGATTGTTGGTGTTTGTTTCAGCACAAGAAAACATTGATACAATTTTAAGAGATCCCAAAACATTGGTGTCAAGTAATGCGGCTTTCAGACTCGGGTTTTTCAGCCCAACTAATTCGAGTAATCGCTATGTTGGAATTTGGTACAATCAAAGAGATTCTTATGGAAAATTGGTGGTTGTATGGGTAGCTAATAGGGAAAGGCCGCTAAATGACACTTCCGGGGTGCTTAACATCTCCGAGGATGGAAATTTAATAGTCAGTGATGGACAAAACAAGAGGTTTTGGTCGTCAAATGTACCGGCTAATGAGTCGAGAAATTTGGTGTTTCGACTTGAGGATACTGGCAATCTGGTTCTGCTGTCAAATGTTAGCGGGGAAATCATTTGGCAGAGTTTTGATCACCCTACTGATGTGTTTTTACCGGAAATGTCGTTTACCATTGATAGTACGCTAACTGAGAAACAAGTTTTGTTTCAGTCTTGGAAGAGCCTTGTGGATGCTTCTGGTGGAAACTACACGTTCGGTGTTGATACGCGTGTTCCGCCTCAGATTGCTATGTGGGATGGTGATAAGCCTCTTTGGAGAAGTGAAACTTGGAATGGTAGTGTATTTATTGATCCGAATTCGGTTCTTACAATGGTGGTGGATGCACGAAAAATATACTTAAGGTTTTCCTTGGTAAACAGGTCAGAAAACTTGCTACATTTGGCGGTGAATTACGATGGAAGTTTGGTCGAAAGAGGTTGGGATGCTGGTAGTAAAAAATGGGAGACAGTATGGAACTGGCGAAAAAGTGAGTGCGATGTTTTTGGCAAGTGTGGAGCATTCGGGAGTTGTAAAGCGACAAATTCACCTATATGTGATTGCTTGAAAGGGTTTGTGCCACGTAATATTACAGAATGGAGTAAAGGAAATTGGACAAGTGGGTGTATTCGTAGAAGTGAGCTGCAGTGTGGGGCCGTAGGCGACAAAGCAGACGGGTTCTGGAAGCTGGGGAATGTCAAGGTACCAGATAATGCACAGTGGTTTTCGGAGGCAACTGAGGACGAATGTAATAATCACTGTACAGAGGAATGTTCTTGTTTAGCTTATGCTTATATGTCGGGTATTGGTTGTATGACTTGGAACGGCAGCCTAATTGACATTCAAGAATTCACTGATTACAGAGGCTATGATATCTTCGTTCGATTGGCCTATACTGAGCTAGGTATTCACTTAACAAAATGGTTTCGTTTGAAATTTCCTCGTCTTTAGTTGTTCTGATGATCATGCCAAGATTCTGATAAACTTTTATTTTCGACCAGCTTAGTACTTACTCGTTGGTAATTAGTTTTTGAAAGTTGCTGAACCATACCACAGAATTCTGGTCTTCTGGAAACAAAATTTATTTGTACTTCAGTTATTAGCCAATTAGCCACTTGTTCGTTTGTCTATGTAAATTTTGACATAGTTTTCGTTACAAATCTGCCTTTGCATTTTTGGCCGTGTAGTTGCGTAATTCTGTCCTCTTAGTTTGCCTTAGGCAGGAGCTCCTTAAGCTATTACCCGATTGAACAATGTGATTACGGAATATTGAACCCTCATCTCGTCTTTTGCAGGCGCATCTAGACAACAACAGAAACATCCTATATCAGATTCAGGGAAATCTAGATTATGGATAATAATTGTGGCAGTAGTTGTTAGCATTACAGCTGTTGTATTTGGAATCCCGTTGTTGCATCGACAATATGGTGACGCACTCTCTCTTTTGCTTTCATCATTTCGGCCTGTAAAGCAAGTTTGCAACACTACCATCTAGCCATGTTTAACTGACATTAGTTTTTGTGGAAGGGACGAGAATCACACAGAAGGCTAACATCGATGAATTTGGTGACTTGCCTATGTTTGAATTTGAAAAGTTGGTGACCGCAACAAATAATTTTCATGACACTAACAGGCTCGGGCGTGGTGGGTTTGGTACCGT
Organism: Dianthus caryophyllus; assembly: GCA_023091065.1. Taxonomy (NCBI): domain Eukaryota; kingdom Viridiplantae; phylum Streptophyta; class Magnoliopsida; order Caryophyllales; family Caryophyllaceae; genus Dianthus; species Dianthus caryophyllus. The sequence continues at coordinate 37,871,733 of CM041522.1, read as the reverse complement.
GTATAAGGTACCCCATCTGATCCATCAATATTTTTTATGTCTTCTGTTGTATTTTTTAGCTGGGGCGCTTTGAGGGATTGTGTGCGTTGGTGTTAAGACGTGACGTTTGTTTGAAGGGTAAACTGGAAGACGGTGATGAAATAGCGGTGAAAAGGCTCTCCAAGCTCTCAGGCCAAGGACTTCCAGAGCTTATGACCGAAGTGTTGGTAATCTCGAAACTTCAACACCGAAATCTTGTCCGCCTTCTTGGGTGCTGCGTCGAAGGAGAGGAGAAACTGTTGGTGTATGAATACATGCCTAACAAGAGCTTGGATGCACTTCTCTTTGGTTTGTATCAAAAATCAAGAAAAAAATTGTTTTTTTCTGCTTAGAAAGTATTAGGTTTTGATACCATGAGTTGATGTTTGATATTCAGATCAAAATCACCAAGAATCGCTAGGGTGGAAGACTAGATTCAACATCATCCGTGGAATAAGTCGAGGTATTCTTTACCTTCACAGAGATTCTCGATTGAGAATCATACACCGAGACCTTAAAGCAAGCAACATTTTGTTGGACGACAAACTTTTTCCAAGGATATCTGATTTTGGAATGGCAAAGATTTTCGGAGGCAATGAGGATCAAGCTGCCACCAACAGGGTCGTCGGGACCTAGTAAGTACTCATGATCTCAATTTTTTAAACGACAATTAATTACACTGATGCCTCAGAGGCTTTCGCCTATGATGGTGTATAAAGCGTGAAATGTAAGCAACCGTGTCCTTGCATATGGTTGAGTGGCCAATATAAGTAGTACTTTAGCTCATGTTTTAAAACAAAAAGTTAGTGAGTCCTCGGGTCTGTTTTAGATGATAATAGTTCTGTGTTTGAAATTATAGTGGTTATATGTCCCCGGAGTATGCAATGGCTGGACGCTTTTCAGAAAAATCAGACGTCTTCAGCTTCGGGGTGCTGTTGTTAGAGATTGTAAGCGGTAGAAGAAACAGCAGCTTTCACAACGAAGAGAGCTTATGCCTCATAGCGCATGTAAGTATATTACTCCGTATCTTGCAACATGAAATTAGAAATCTTAGTTATTCCATCGCAAAGTGATTTTGTTTCTCTTTGAATGCTGTGTGTAGGCATGGGATTTGTGGATTGCAGACGATATTGTATCGTTGATTGACCCTGTGATTTCGGGATCAGGTTTCCAGGACGAGATCTCGAGGTGCGTACAGGTAGCGCTTCTGTGTGTTCAGGAATTACCTGAAGATAGACCGAACATGTCAATGGTTATTTCCATGATCGATTGTGAAATTTCTGATCTCCCACGCCCTGAGAAACCTGGTTTTACGCAGAGGAGGTACGCTTCTCATAATCATGGTCTGGTGGATGAAATTGTGATTGGTTCGGTCAACCGTATTTCACTTAGCCAAATAAGTGGCCGGTGACACTGTAACAGCGCTTATGAAGGATATTTGTTTCGCTCCTTTATCTTGTCATGTGTGTGATGGTCTTATGTGTACAGCGAACTTGTTTGAGGCGACGAAGGGTGTGTTTCTGTATTTTAAACAGCTTTGTGCTGCGTGTACAACTGTCTTGAATACGTTTCTGTTAATGTTAAGATATTGTCTCACCTTAGCGGTCCATTGATTGTACAGTGTGAGATTTTATCTACACAGATTTGCTTGTACTGTGAAAAAATAATAGAAATTTACTCGTATATGAAATTTTATAGGTATTCTATTAGTATAGGGTTTGTGTTCGAGTTACATTACATGTATTTATCGTGTGTATTAAGGAAAGCAGTTTTTGTGAAATTGTTTGTGGACGCATCCTTGAGATAATGTTGAATTCTGCAGTTCGACGTATATATGCCTTTGAGATCTTGCATTTTTTGTTTTAACTTTTTATCCCCTAACTTCGACATATTTTCGTTTGTGAGAGTTATAATGAACCAACGTAGAGAAACAGTTCGATCAGATGAAGGACGTATGATCTTTTCCGAATCAATATTTTATGTGTGATGTCATGCAGAAGGAAGTACTATAAAAGTACCAATTAAATGAATGATGATGTACACCATTAGATTTATAATATAAATTGTATAAGTAAACAATTTGATTCATGGAAAAACATATATTTCTTTGACTAAATTATTTAAGTCCCTTGGTAAACTAAGGAAACTTCATACTTGTCAGCTTTTATTATCAAATTTTGCATAATTGTCATCATTTTTTCTTGACTGAGTATAGTTTTGATTTGTTGCTATGTTCTTGAGCTCAATGCATCTCAAAGCTGCAATTTACTCATTTCTGTTAATAATATCATGGTTCGATTTTGAGTTTGGTTGTGCAGCATCAGACTCTATTACCGTCTCTGAAGTTTTAGAAGACGGAGAAACGTTAACCTCACACAATGCTGTTTTCAAGTTGGGCTTCTTCAGCCTGGCCAACTCGAGAAACCGTTATCTTGGCATATGGTTCAATAACAAGAAGGATCCTGAGAAGTTTACGGAGATTGTATGGGTGGCCAACAGAAACCATCCTGTAAATGGCTCGTCATCTGCTGTGCTGAAAATTTCAGATGACGGAAACCTTCTAGTGATAGATGCCCTGAACACACCTTATTGGTCATCCAATGTATCATCAAACGCAAGTGATACAACAGCTCAGATTCTTGATACTGGTAACCTTGTTTTGCTGTCAAAAGGTAGTAATACCTGGATTTGGCAGAGTTTCGATCATCCGACAGATTCGATTTTGCCAGGAACGAAGGTGACTTTTAGTAAAACTGAACATGGTACCTCAACAAAGTTCCAATCGTGGAAGAGTAGTACTGATCCTTCAAATGGTCGCTATTCTGTAGTTAATCTTCCTCGGGAATTACCCGAATTCTTTATTCTTGATGGTGATAAACCACTATGGCGTACTGGTCCGTGGAATGGTAATTTATTTCTTGGAATTTCTGCATTTCGTTCTGAGTCTCCGTCTGGATTCAATGTAGATGATCATAATGACACAGTTGATATATCATACACCGCAGTAAATCATGATGACCTGTTTTTGGAACGATATGTTCTGACGTATAACGGGAATCTAGTACAGAAGACATCGAATGATAGCGGCGTTAACTGGGAAGTCAACTGGCAGTCCTTAGATTCTGAGTGTGATGTTTACGGGAAGTGTGGCGCTTTTGCAGTTTGTAACCCAAGTAAGGTACCCATCTGTGAATGTTTGAAGGGGTTCAGGCCGAAAAATTATAACGAATGGAGTAAACACAATTGGACAGATGGGTGTGTTCGGACAACAGCACTTCAGTGCGGCGCTTCAGGAAGCGCAACAGACAAGTTTCTGCAACTGAAAAATATCAAAGTTCCGGATTATGCTCACTGGATTATAGCAGGTCCAGATAATTGTCAGAAAAGTTGCTTGAAAAATTGCTCGTGTGTAGCCTATGTATATCATCCTGGCATCGGATGCATGTTATGGAGTGTAAGCATGATTGACCTGCAACAGTTCTTTGATGACGGAAGTGATCTGTTTGTTCGTTTGGCTAACTCGGAATTACCAAGTGAAAGTAACAGAAAGAAAATTATCATATCAGTCACGGTGATTTCGAGTGCATTGTTGGCTATCATCTCGGCGTTTTACTTGTGGAAATGGTTTAGTCACAAAAATGGTAATATTTGTGTACTGAATTTTTTTCTTTTTTGATAAATGTACTGAATTTTCTCTATTTTAGTAGGATATAGAGCAAAGACAACGCCTAAAGAAGCGCAATGGCAAAGCATTTTTGGCGGAACAAATCATAACAACGATTTTCAGGACATGCCATTGTTTGAGTTCACTAAGTTGGTGGCTGCAACAAATAACTTTTCGGAAGTCAACAAGCTAGGTCGAGGGGGTTTCGGCACAGTGTATAAGGTAATCAATTGTTTTCATCACGGAAGTTAATTTTAATGGGTTGGTGTCAAACGATTCCCTGTGACGGTTCATGTTGGCTGCATACATTTAAGCACAACGACTCGTTCAGGATATATGTGTTGAGCGGGATTTTAATCATTCATCCGACATCTTACCTCACCACAGACTCATAGATAGGAACATTTAAGCACACTGTGTATCTATAAGATGATGTATGAAACTGAAGACGCGTTAATATATTCAGGGAAGATTTGAAGACGGACAAGAGATTGCCGTCAAGAGGCTGTCGAGAGCATCAGGACAAGGGCTCGAGGAGTTTATGAACGAAGTAATGATAATCTCGAAACTTCAGCACAAAAATCTCGTCAGGTTGTTGGGATGCTGTGTAGAAGGGGACGAAAAACTGCTTGTGTATGAACTACTGCCAAATAAAAGTTTGGACTCGTTTCTCTTCCGTAAGTGACATTATCATACCATAACTTGTATGCTACTGCCAAATAAAAGTTTGTTTACTTGTGTACTTGTGTTATACAAAGATCCACGACTGCATGAAGAGTTGGATTGGCAAACGCGATTCAGCATCATCAAAGGAATATCACGAGGCCTTCTGTATCTTCACAGAGATTCAAGATTGAGGATTATTCACCGAGACTTGAAGCCGAGCAACATTTTGCTAGATGATGAGCTCAATCCGAAGATTTCTGACTTTGGAATGGCTAGGATCTTTGGTAGTAAACAATATCAAGCCAGCACGTTACAAGTCGTGGGAACCTAGTAAATACTCAAAACTCTACCCTTACGATATGTACCGTTGACAGACTGTTAAAAGAATCATCATGAAGTTTTAATTTGCGTGTTTGCAGTGGCTACATGTCCCCCGAATATGCAATGGAAGGCCGGTTTTCTGAGAAATCGGACGTATTTAGTTTTGGCGTGTTGCTGCTGGAAATCGTCAGTGGTCGAAGGAACCACAAGGTTATGGATGAAGACTCTTTGAATCTCCTAACATATGTAAGTTTAAGTGTTACCTTACAGTACCTTTTCTTAAACTTTTTCGGCAACTAATCGAACACTCCAAAAAATTTAGAACTTTAGACAATTTCAAATGATTTCAAAAAAATTTAGACTTCATACAATTTAAAAGACGAAGCGAACATGTTCTTAAGCTTTGCATCACATGACTATTTGCTTAGTCAGTCACTAATGCTTAATTGTTTTTGCAGGCGTGGAAACTTTGGAACGAAAACGCCATGCTCAAGTTGATCGATCCAGCAATTCTCGACGAATGCTCTAAAGGGCAAGTATCAAAGTGCATACAAGTAGGTCTATTGTGCGTCCAAGAATATCCTACAGATAGGCCCGACGTTCCTGCACTAATTTCCATGCTTGATGTTGATGACGCAAAATCACTCCCCATCCCAAAGCAACCTGGCTTTACACGAAGCAATGACGGTCCCAGTGATGCAGATGTCATTAATGGTCACGGAGATTTCTCAGCAAACGGCGTTTCTTTGACTGCTGTTAGCGGTCGTTAGAGTTGCTTCAGTTTGCCAAATACATGATACATTTCTAGTTTTGTTAATTTTGTATACAAGGATGTTTAGATCTACTTGTTTCAGTAAAACTCATGAATTGAAATTATACATTTTTTTGAGGCATTAACTGATGGAATTGACCGAAAACTTGACTAGGTAAAACACAAATTCTCCCACGAGACTGTTTATGTGTACGCGTACAACTGGATACTGAAGTTCAAAATGCGACTGTTTATATGGCTTATGGCTCTGCCTATGACACACGAAATGCTTGCAAGACTCGAGGTGATAAATGTTGGACACAGTTATTTGTCGGAAAAATTCATTTCGATCATGGGTTCAAATGAATTGTTATGTCCAAAAACGTCGTGTCAAACTTTAATTCACGATTTGTAAACTACAGATTATCAAAGGCAAATTTTGTTTTTCAAATATGAGATGTCGACCAAATTGAATCCCCGATCATATGTCGAAGAGGTCATAGCCTAATGTGGAAACCGAGGTCAACAACACAACAAACTTAGATCTCCTCCCTAGCTACGATATTATGTCATATAGGTTGGTCTAACTACTCGCTTCTATCGAAACAAAATATAATAATCACAATAACTCCAATAGTTTTGATACTTCATGAGTTCATGTCATACATCTCATAGATGACTTATTTGCAAAGTACTAAAAAAAGGTACCGTTTTGATGTACTGACCAATTGAGCATACATCATTTCATTGAACCATTCAATGTTCTTCAATTTATTTTCATTTACAAAAATACAATCATTATTACGGAGTATAAATAATACTTTTAACGGTCTTCGACTGAATGGCGATATATTATTCAATACATGTCACAATAATAATGACGATGGTAACATTTTAGTCGCAAATACCACGTTATATTCAACAACAAAAATATATTTCCAATGCATCTCAAGGCTATTTATATATTTTTGATAGTCAGTTTGCTTGATGTCGAGTTCAATTCAGCTGCATCCAATTCTATCAGCACAGGGCAAATTCTAAAAGACCCGGAAACATTGGTCTCGAACAATGCCAAATTCGTCTTGGGATTCTTCAGTCCAAACACCTCGACCACGAGTCGATACCTTGGCATATGGTACAACGTCAAGAACATCGCTGACAATGATTTGGGGATCGTATGGGTAGCCAATAGAGACCGTCCAGTGACAAACTCGACTGCTGTGCTCAAAATTTCAGATGACGGTAATCTGCAAGCGATCAGTGATGAGCAAAATCAGATACATTGGTCATCAAATGTATCAAATAACGCGAATGTTTCAGTTGCTGAGCTCCTCGATACAGGTAACCTTGTACTTCGTCAGAAGAGTAGTGGTACCGTGATTTGGGAGAGTTTTGAGCATCCTACAGACACGTTGTTGGGAGGAATAAAACTGACTTTTAACAAAAGTTTGTATGATACAAAAATAGATTTTAGATCATGGAAGATTGCTGCAGATCCATCAAGTGGCCGCTTTCGGATGGTTAGTCTTCCTCGAGATTTACCCGAGTTCTTCGTTGTCAAGGGTGATGAGCCGTATTGGCGTACAGGGCCTTGGAACGGGTATTTGTTTCTTGGTATAGAGCGGTTTCATTCTGAAGTATCGTCTGGGTTTAATGTCGACGACCATGACACCACGGTGGATATTTCCTATGAATGGGCGGATTCATCGCTTTGGGAGAGGTATGTTCTGAGACACAACGGGATTTTTCGGCATAGCATTTGGAACGACAGCAGCAGTAAATGGGTAATTGGCTGGCAGTCTTGGGGGTCTGACTGTGATGTTTACGGTAATTGTGGCGCTTTTGCAGTTTGTAATTCAAGGAAAAATCCTGTTTGTGAATGTTTGAAGGGATTTATCCCGAAAAACGTTGAGGAATGGAACAAAGGCGATTGGCGTAATGGGTGTGTTCGGAGAACTGAGCTGCAGTGTCGCGTGCCAGAAAGCAAAGTCGACAAGTTTTTGAAGCTGAAGCGTATGAAAGTACCGGATTATGCTCACTGGATTGCAGCGAGTCCAAATGAATGTCAGAGAAACTGCTTGAAAAATTGCGCGTGTGTGGCTTACTCACATTATTCCGGCATCGGATGCATGTTTTGGAATGGAAGCTTGGTTGATCTACAACAGTTCTCTGTTGACGGTGCTGACGTCTTTGTTCGTTTGGCCAGCTCAGAGTTACCAGGTGAGCTGCTTAAACTATTGTATCAACTCGACTTTCGAAGTCTGAAACAATATTTCAAAAAAAAAAAAAAAAAAAAAACAATCTCACTTTATTGCCACGACAGTTTTTGAGGCACTTGAGTGATGCCCTTTCGTGTTTTGCAGACGAGAGTATAAGGCGGAAAGTAAAAAATCGCAGTTGCCGTGATTTTGAGTGGATTCATATGTATCATCTCATTGTATTACCTGTGGAAGTGGAGAGGTAACAGATATTTGTTAACATTTCTCGAGTTTGCGACATTTTTTATACCTGAATTCACTCGCTACTCTTCTTTTCATCAGGGAAGAAACCTCGAAACCCATCTAAAGAGGCAGAATGGCAAACCATTTTTGGAGGTTTCGGTTCTAGGAACAGTTTTCAGGATTTGCCATTGTTCGAGTTCACGAAGTTAGAGGCCGCAACAGATGGGTTTTCTGAAACCAACAAGCTCGGTCAAGGGGGTTTCGGCCCAGTTTATAAGGTAATTTAGAGCGAGGTCATTGCACGCTGTACAACAGTTTTACGAGATATTTCGTTTGAAACTTTATAGGTTTGTTAATTTAATTAGGGAATATTAGAAGATGGACGGGAGATTGCAGTGAAAAGGTTGTTGAGAGCTTCAGGACAAGGGTTACAGGAGTTTATAAACGAAGTAACAGTGATTTCAAAACTTCAGCATAAGAATCTCGTCAGACTATTAGGATGCTGTGTCGAAGGGGAGGAAAAGCTGTTGGTGTACGAACTTATGCGAAATAAAAGTCTCGATTCTTTTCTCTTCGGTAAGATGATCATACGCTAACTTTAGAGCATCGTAGGATGTATATATTTGTGATTTTTTTTTTTTTTGTGCACAGATGCAGACCAACGTGAAAAATTGAACTGGCAAAAGCGATTTAACATCATCCAAGGAATATGTCGAGGCCTTCTTTACCTTCATAGGGATTCGCGATTGAAGATCATTCACCGAGATTTGAAGCCGAGCAACATTTTGCTAGACGGAGAGCTCAATCCAAAGATTTCAGACTTTGGGATGGCTAGAATCTTTGATAGCAAACAAGATCAAGACAACACAATTCGAGTAGCAGGAACCTAGTAATTATCTCAAATATCGACCCTTATAGTACGTACTGTTTTTTCCAGACGTTTTACAACTAACATGAATGCAGTGGGTACATGTCTCCAGAGTATGCATTGCAAGGCCGGTTTTCCGAGAAATCTGATGTGTTTAGTTTCGGTGTTTTGCTGCTTGAAATCGTCAGCGGCAAAAGGAACCATAATTTTACAGATCACGAGTCTTTGAGCCTCTTAGTGTATGTAAGCCCCCTTGACTTAATTCAACTTTATTCAGCTCGGCTCCAAAAATTTCAAACGACGGTTTAGTCGAGATTTTGAACTGTATCACAATCCCTTAGGCGATTTTTGAAATGTTTTCAGGCATGGCAACTATGGAACGACGACGACATGCCCTCATTCATCGACCCAACAATTAGCAACCAAAGCGTTGAACGACAGATTTTCAAGTGCGTACAGGTAGGGCTACTTTGCGTCCAGCAACTTCCAGAAGACCGACCTGATTTTCCTGCTCTAAATTCAATGCTCGAAAACGCTGATAACGTCGAATCTCTTCCAATACCAAGCCAACCTGGGTTAACACGAAGCAATGAAGGGTCCAATAACGGAATTGTCGCAAGTGGCCACGAACGTTGCTCAGCAAACCTTGTTTCCGTGACTACTCTAACCGGTCGCTAAATGTGTCCGATTTATACAGTTTACGCTAACGTACCACTGGTGTGTAAAATAAAACAATCTGTAAAACTGTGTAACTGATCAACTGACAAGATACATGTCCACGGTACTTTTAATTTTGTAATTTGAAATTGAATTGATGTAATTAAATCGTCTTTCGTGTAAAGATGTCTTTCGAATCATAAAAATTTACGACAGCAAAATGTTGAAATTTCTTAACTCGATCGATCATATTTTGATACGTAGTAATTTATTTTTTTATTTTTTTTTTGGGTAAATTTTTATGTGTGGAAGTGCAATGATAGAAGGTCGTCTATGTCAATTTCTTGTATAAACATTTTCATTATGTGTTATGTTGACACTTTAGTCAATTTCTAATTCGGAAGCACCTCATTTATAGCACCTCATTTAACACGTGAGACGATCGTGTGAGACGGTTTTACATAGGCTTACTCTCACCGAAAGAAAGTCGTTTTTTTTATAATGGTAGGTTTGTCACTACAAGAGGGATCACTTTAATGTGCATAGACATATGACCACCATTTCAATGTTGGTTTTGATCATTTTTAAGCTTCTTCAAATTTTACTCAACGAAAAAAAAATGTGTGTCTTGGGAGTAAAAAGACGTGTGTCAAATGAGCAATTACGATGATTGAATTTAGTCACTACAAAAACGTCATTCGCATAGAACATAAAACCATAGTTGGATACTTCAAATTATAGTGATCTTAGATCATAAAGTCTAAAAAAAGATGGTTGTATGCGTATAACCGACAATAAAAATATAAAATACATTATGATTAAATCTATTAGCAGTAACTTACACGTATACAATAATTTTATAATAAGAACCTGTTCTTTCGGACTTTTTAGAATTGAATCGAATCGAATCAATCGAATGAATCGAATCAAATGAATGAATCGAATCGAATAGAATGAATGAATCGAATGAAGTTCAATTAAATAACATAGATGTCTTTGAATCGAACTCATCGAGCCCGAAGTGGTGAATCCCAGGCCCAGAATGGGTGAATGGCCCAGTGAATCGAATCCAGGCCGAATGGGTGAGCCCAATCAAGTGGTGAATTGAATCGAAATGTCTTTGAAAATAAATTTGAAAAGAAACAGTCCTTGCTTTTTTGTGTGTGTGATAATTGAAATACAGAAAATTTGAACAGCAAATAAATCTACCAGATCCATACCGGCACAATAAGATGAAAAGAGACAAGCTACCTGGTGAGTAAGTGATAGAAGTGGAATCAAGAGAGAGCAAGTAATTAACATCCCAAAAACTTATGGTCCCGTCACTATGTCCTGTTATATATAAATTCTTGATATTTGAATATCCAGTGAAGTGAGATGGAGTGAAGTGCTTCGCCTCGAAAGGAAGAAGGCTTGGCAAAATGAGAAATTCTTGTTTATTTTTGGACAGCTCATTTGGGTTTGAGATGATCTTCATATCAACACATGGCTCAGGCAGCTGAAGCCCAAGTTTAATTGTTTGATTTTCAGTATCTTCACTCAACAAGATCACCTACATTGAACTCTCCACATATGATTTTCAGTACAGATAAGATGCAAAAATCAAAAATGAAGTATTAGCTACGAGCCCACGGCGATGTGATGAGTTTTGGTTCAACAAGAAACCAGTAGCCTAGAACAAAAACCTCAAGAGTATATCGTGCTACCAGCTAAATACAAAAACCACAGATCGAAGAGAAGATATGTGGGAATCAATATGGAGTTATTAAGGTTAGTAGCATAGACTGTTGGGATAAACTCAAGTAAACTGATCGATACGCTAATGCCATGAGGTAGCCAGGATGGTCTTACGTAATATTGGGTCCAGTGTAAAACTAAAAGTTCAAATGCACTGACAGAAAAGAGCAAAAGAAGTTCAAATAAAAAAAAGTGTTAAACCAGAGACGAGGCTAATAAGGAATACTTGGAGAAAAGAAGACAAACTTGGTGGAGAGAGCAAGTATGTTGTGAAGAGGATCATAAGACAAAGTAGTGGCTGCAAACGGAACTCCATAATGAAAACTGAGATGCGGAGCCACATGATTGGGTTTCAGACAATCCGAGAAAGCCGCAGGCTACAAGGAAGACTAACTAAGCAGTGCAGGATGTTTGATTGAAGATTGACGGAGCAACAAATACAAATTCAAATTCATGACTTACCTTCTTGGTTGCTTTTCCCACAAGCTTCTTCACAAACATCTTCCTGTGTAATTTTTACAGAAACCACGATGACTTTCGATTTCAGTTTCTCCACTCCACTCCACTCCACTCTTGTTTACTCCAACACTAAAACTCTTGATCTTGATTTATACTCCGTAATTCAATTCAATTCAATTCAATCCCCTCATCAACTACTAATACAGCCGTTTTCATCAATCAACTTAACTCATCACTCATTACTGACGCAATCACTACAATAACAATAATATGATGCTCCTCATTTAGGGCCTTAGGCCTCTTCTCTTCGTCTGAAGTTTTCTGGACCAATCTTAAGTTTTCTGAAGTTATATGAAGTTATCTGAAGTTTTCTGAACCAGAAAATTACTTAAGATGAAGAGAACATGCCCTTAATTCTAACCAGAGATTTCTAACATACGGAGATAACGGAGTATATCTTATCATCCTTCCTTTTATTTTTGCCACATACAGAGTATCACTTTTTAACGCTATTTACCGGCTTTGAAAATTTTGAATTTATTATGCCAATATACATACAAGGGAAAAATATAAGGTATTTGAGGTTTGCAATTTTTCTCGAAATACTTTTTGTTTTTGTTGAAAAAAAAAAAAAAAAAAAACCCCTTTAACTGACAATAATTTTTAGTTATGAATTCAGAATTCGATCATTATTGTTTTCAAAGTAATCGTCTTTTCGAGCTCTTCAAATTGACATACAAAAAAAACATGTTTTAAACACGTGGTTTCAAGTTATGGTCGGTCAAAGTTATTTTATCGAGAAAAATTTGACCGACCATATCTACTAGTCACGTGCGAGTTGCGAATCTGGAAAATTCGATGTTCAAATTGATCGTCTCAACGAGACCTACAGCTTAGGCAAAACGATTATCAATTTCTAAACTCGTAACTACGAGTTAAGCTCCGTTAAAGTTTTTTAGCATGAAAAGAGGGGTATTATGGTAAAGTGACAAACCTCAAGGGTACCATGAGAAATATGTCTAATCACCTATAATTTTGAATATTTTGAATTTATGGCAATAATTTAATTATTTATGTGCTCAATTAATTTATGTACATAGTATTACTACTTGTTTTAATAAGAGTTTTTCTAACGCGTGTCTTAATGAAACATGTTAATTGCTAATTTTGAAAGAATTCTCATAAATATATCATGAGGAATCGAAAAAAAAAAAAAAAAAAAAAAAAAAAAAAAACATCCTACTTAGACAATTATCCATTAACTTATTTGTTTAATTAACACCTTAGCATGACACACATAAGAAAACCTCTTTTGATATAGAGAGTAATTGTTATTTGGGGTTGTAAACTAATTTTTTGAGTATAATACATTAAATTCCATTTGGATACCCACCCTAAAAGTGGAGTGAACTTTAGATCAAATGTCGAACGAATCGAAACATTGAGATATTGAGATATTGAAGACAAGTCTTATTGCGTTGGGGTGAGAAATACCCATGCATTTTACAAGTGTGAGATTTGATATCATGTTAGAACCACAAATGGTCCTAGGTCACGCCCAAAACACGGATAATGTTCGCTTCTTTAGTCGCAGTAGGTTCCATCCAAAATAAATTGACATTGGTGGAGTGACTCCTTTACTCTATAAAAAAGGATAATTCTACTTCACCAATGTGAAACCTCACATGTGGAGATCTTTTCCAAGAATGCATACTATTGTGTGGTGATTAATATACTTCGATATTGTTTACATCCAGGACCACTTATTGGAGATCAGTCCGTGTGGCGATTAATTAAGTCAGTGTAATAGTAGCTCAACTTTAGAAGCTTGGCCATAACCATCTTCTATAATTAATGTGCCATGTTTCGTTATACTTCGTATTTCATAGTGAAAATGACTGAAATCAGTAGTTGCATTGGTTGCCTAAATGCCTTGTTAACCCACCAGGCCAGTAATCAAAAGAATTAAGTCGAATTGGTTATGAAATTGGTAGTGGCTGTTGGACTTTTTCATAAAATATTGAGATTTTATTCGATATTATTATTTTGATAAGATAATATCTTTTATATCTTATTCAGTTGTCTTATGAATATGTATGTGGTCCAATTTTAGGTAATAATCAGTTTTTTTTTATCAAAGAAACTGACTCTTAAAAGGTTTCCTATTTTGACTCGGTCTATTATCTTTATTCTGTTCACACACAATATTTTCATAATCACTTGCTACTCTTTGATGGCAAGATTAGTATATATATGAGGGTGATTTATTTGTTTTGGTCACTGAACCTACTCTCCATTATGAAATAATATACCATCTATATTGTGAGTGCGAGGGTTTGGAACCAATTAATTACACAGGGTTGCCGTATTACAAGCACGTCATATATGAGGATTATTATTATTATTATTATTATTATTTATTTGGGTCTTCTTTATTATTATTTCTTATTATTGAATACTATATTTATTAATTTATAAGCAATGGCTGGAGGTATGTCTCGATCCATAATCGCTTCCGCATATTAATCTCATAATTATGTTGTTTTACATGAGATTAAATTTATAACTCTTACAGTGGCATAATACGAAGAACGGAGTACTCCGTATAATATGTGAGCAAATTGTGTTGGTGATTAGAAATGAGAACATAACGGGAAAAAAGACAAGAGACAATGGTATACCTTAGAGGTGATCATGGGCCGGGCCGGGCCGGGTTTGGGCCGGGCCTAGTAATTAAATTTAGCCCAAATGTGCGGGTCGGGCCGGGCCGGGCTATAAGTGCGGGCTTATTTTATTGGCCCAAACCCGGCCCATTCGGGCTTTTAGCGGGCTTCGGGCTAAATCGGGCCATTCCGGGCTTATAAAATTTATTCTACAAGCGACTTTAGAAATATTCATTACTCCCTATTTAGTACCATCCTCACTTGACGTTTTTAATTATACAGTTGTATTTGATATATTGGTGAATAAATTTTTAGTATTAGAAGATTTGTGGGGTAAAAAAATATTCATTTATACATAAATTTATCGCATACTTAGTGTAAAATAAATTAATAAGGCTTTTCAAACTAATAATATCTGAATTATAAAGACTCATACACTAATTTGGAATTAGTTGATTAATTTTATGTACTAGACTCAATATAATTTACATCCTTAAATTATACGGAGTAGAAAAGTTTCTAAAATTAAGGCATGTTCGGGTCGGGCCGGGCCAAAATGCGGGCCTTGAGGTCGGCCCAAACCCGGCCCAATTTTATGAAATGGGCCGCGGGCTTCGGGCCATGGGCTTTTCGGGCCTAAAATCAAGGCCCAAGCCCTATAAAAATTCGGGTTGGGCCGGGCCGGGCTATCGGGCTTGGGCCATTTGATCACCTAGTATACCTATATGTATTGTATAATTGAAGTTATAAGATGAGCACATGTCTACTTCATGATGTGGAGCTTCATGATGTGGACTAGGAGTATTATTTTCATTTTACTTTTTTCATCTTTTTTTATCTAACACTTCACTTTTTCATAATTATTAAGAAAAAGTGAAAAAATGTGGGGTAAGATGAAGAAAAAAAGTAAAATAGTTTAATAATAAAAAATTTACTGTGAGTGAGAAAAAATAGTTTTGTGTGTGAAAAAGTATGCTATGTGAGAGAAAAAAGTTATTAAAAGGGAAATGGTAAGAAAATTAGGTTGTTCCTAGGATACTATACGACCAACCTATTTCATCTTCCTTTCGAATGAGTGAGGTAAGTTGAAGACATTATACATCGCTACCCCTTGCTTTCTTTACATGTCATGTCATATTTCAAGAACCTCAACATTTTAAGTATTTTTATTCATAATAGATGAACTTTATATTAAGTTTTTATTCTTATTGGAAACATCAAAACTTAAATAGAATCTATATAGAAGCATCACATACATTTATGCATAAGTTTTTCAATAAGAATCGGGCTCTTAAACTTAAGAACAAATTTTTTTCTGCAGTAAAAAAAACTTTATAAATAGAGTTCTCGGTGACAAACTCGAGGTTACTGCGGCAGTTAACCTTACTTTCTCTCTTGCATTTCGTACTCTTCATTCTCTCACCATTTATGGTTTTTAGACTTCCTCTTTTTAACTTAAATTTTCATATTAAATATTAGTTCAATTGTTCAATTTTAAGAAAGATTAACATATAGAATGGTGGAAAACCTGTCAAATAAAAATTAAAGAGATACTTCAAGCACTTTTTAATATTTATCAAACTAAATTAAAAAAAAAAAAAAAATGGAGTACAGTACTTCGTATTCCAATATTAATAAACATTTCTATCTAAAAAAGAAAGTAGAAAGACTATTGTTACTTTGTTTACAAATAAATATTTCTATTAGGGTTTTTTGTGAGACATTACCTTACATTTACGTCGAATTGTGAGGAACTACCTTACAAATTTTTTTTTTTTTGGCGAAGAACTACCTTATATTTTTAAAAGTTTGTGGGACACTACCAAACCTCTAATTCTGTTAAGTTTTGGGGTTTGACCGTCATTGACTAACGAAATCCCTCTTTGTTTCAAACTTACCTTTCCTTTGAGCTTTAATTTTCATTATCTTTCTCCTCCAAACTCCTAATTTCATCATATGTTTCATCATCATCATCATCAATCCTGCAAATTTTATTAATCAATGCATTACTTTTTCTTTATTGCTCAAAGATTGTGGATGAAATCACTTTTAATCACAATTGAAGAAAAAATATGTCTTTTTAAACATTAAATATCACAGATCTTCATCTTAATCATTAAAAATTTGTTCTTTCTTTTTCCCCTAACACTATTAATCAAGAATTCACCTCTCAATTATCACCATGTTACCACTCACATTATTCACAGTCACAATTACAAAGAGTAAGAGAAAATGTAGTTGTTTGAGAGACCAACAAATGAGGCACTTTTAATCTGATATGAGAAAATTATTTTCCTATTTTATTTAAAAAATCACCGTCCATTTATCAAAGACTGGTTGATAATTTTAATTTGGGGAAGCAGCGAGGTAGGAAAATCATACCCAAGCCCTTTTTGGGGACACCTAGTTGACTTCGCCACCGTATCCGAAACCAAAAGACACCCTATAAATGATTGGTGAATTCTTTTGAGACGAAGGCTAAATGATTGGCGATAACACTATATCTATGGTGGCAAGAAGATGATGGTTGTTGATTGCTTCACAATTCATATGTGCAGTTTATGAGTGAATTGTTGGAAATCCCTAGACTTTTTTTACATTACAATTATCTATTTCCAATCCTCCTTTTGTTACTTCTAAATTTGAAATTATAATCTTATTGTTTGTTATTTTGTGTATTTTGCATTTTTTACGAATTGTACATGATTCACAATTGAAAAATGTCGTAGATATAAGAGAACAATGGTAGATTAGAGGTAAGATTTGAAGAAGATGAGAATGAAAGAAGAAAAAGAAGAAAAACTGCAGTCAAAGAAGAAAGCTTTAACGTTGACTAACGGCCAACGACCAAAACTTAACGAAATAAGCAATATGGTAGTGCAATAGGAGTTGCTCTTGCAAGGCAATAGTAATGGAACCCATTTGCACCTTTGAAGAGAAATGCAAGTTTTGTCAAAGGAAACCTCATGATCAATGGATCAAGGAGGCATAGGTGGTAAACTTGGGTCCTAAATCACATTTCATCCCCAGAAGTCGATGCCTAGAAAAGCCCCTAAGGAAAGGAAAGGAAAGCAACAACCTAGGCCATGAACCATGAAGCCTATCTTGACATGTCGGTAGAGATTTTAACGTAACTCCCAATCTGCTCATCCAATTGAAGTGAAAACACTTTCATATGAAAGCTAGCTCAAAGAGCTTTCATTTGACATATGGTTGGCTATCTGGTTCAAAGGGAGCTGAGAGTTATGACTTCTACAAGTTAGGGGTCAAATTTTGAAAACTCAGTCCATAGGAGGATTCGACATGTCCGTACTAAAAGTTGCATATCTTGAGCTCTATGCCATATTTTTGGGTGATTCGTTTTGTATTGGATAGCTAGCTCAAATACCTTTCCAATGACATATCATGGGCCTTGTCATTCAACGTGAGGGTGAAATGGTGAAGCCTACAACTCACTTCAATCTCAGGAAATCTAGTCCGAAACTGTTTTGGGAATAATGGGCAATATCACTTTTATACTTTCTCCTTTTTGTATGAGCTTACTTTGGGGACCATTTGGGAGTCTTCCCATGAACCCAAGCTCACATGGACGTGGAACACACAAGAGAAGGGCCAAGATGTTCAGCTGATTTCAAGTTCAAAACAAAAGCTCAACTTTTGCTAGTGTCATTGTCAATGTATTGCTTTATGTCTTTATCTACTTTATGCTTTGTTTCCTTTTGTTTAGGATCAGATTTAGAGACCTTTGTACCATCACTCCTTGCTCTCTAAGGCTTAGATCTCAGCCCTTGGATTTGAACCCAAAAGGAGAGGATGTAGTCACAAGTCCTTGTCTTACTTTATGCTTTTTAGTTTTGTTTGCATCAGCTTTGTAAGGTCCTTTGGACCATTTTCTTTTGCTGATTCTAAGGCTCCTTAGCAGCCCTTAGATCAAGTAATAATGTGTGGTCAAGATGTAAAGCATTGGCGTATATAAGCCAAGCTTATCACAATGTAAAAATCAGATTTTGTTGCAATGAAGAAAAACCCTAGCTTGAGTGTTTGCTCAACTAAACTCTCTTGCTTTGTGCTTTGAGTGTATTTTCGAGTTAATTAGTGGCTTTGTACTTAATTACTCAACCCTTCTATCCTTGGCTAAGTGCTTGGAAGAAGACTATCCCTTTTTATTTTCGTTTCCACATAATTTCAGAAAAAACATCACAAAAACAGCCCTACAAAAAACGTGTTACTTGCTTTGTATCAAACCAAAATTCTTTGTGTTTTGAGTGAACTTTGAGCCCTTGAAGTTTCACTCCAGGTAGTGTCTCACAAACTTTTAGAAATGTAAGGTAGTTCTTGGCTGAAAAAAAAATGTATGGTGATACCTTACAATTCGGCCTAAATATAAGGAAGTGTCTGACAAAAAACTCTTTCTATTAATACACCATGTACCAAAATTATACATCATACAATTACGTACAAGAAAATATTCGACCATCTGCTTCCCCTTCTAGTTTGACTCACAAATTAAGGTGGGTGAATATAGGGGTGTGCAAAAATAACCGAACCGAGAAACCGAACCGAAAAAACCGAGAACCGCACGTTTTATAGGTTCGGTAAACCGAACTGTTAAGACATAATGGTTCGGTGCACCGAACCGTTAAAATTAACGGTTAATGGTTCGGTTTAGGTTCGGCATTTTGAGTTAACGGTTAACCGAACCGAACCGTTAAGGGCAAAAATATAAATAAATTATACTTATATATACAAGCTAAAGCATAAAGCTTAACTTTACAACTTTCATCAAACATCAAATATCAATTGTGTATTCTACCTTATTTTTCTAACACTTAAAAACATCTTTTTTGTAAAATAAAATCTCATATGCACCACTCTCGCTTCAATCTTAACATATTTATTACTTTGTTAGTGTTCAAAACGCATCTTTGAGTCATAACATTGATAAATTTTCTATTTACTATGATTTAGTTGATAATGGTACATTAGATAAGGTATTTGTAATTTGTCGTTTCTATTTTGGACCGTTAGTACGTTGTTAAAGTGCGTCGTAATCGATAATTAACTTAAAAGAAAAAAAGTTTTAACAGAGTAAATGGTTCGCGGTGAACCGCATAACCGAACCGTAAAGTAACCGTTCTTAATGGTTCGGTTTAGGTTCGGATTTTTCCCGAACCGAACCGTGCACGAACCGTAAAAATTAATGGTTCGGTTCACCGAACCGTTAATGAACACCCCTAGGGTGAAGTGTGTGGGTGAGATTAAAGTTAGAAAAATAATAAAACAGATTGGATGAATGAGATTAGTTGAAAATTGACAAAAATAGAAATGGGAAGAAGATAATGAAATTTCCTTTTAAGAAAAGTGGAAAAAAGATGGTGCAATGGAGGGAATACATAATAATGAAAATCAAAATAATAAGATTAAGATTTAAAGTAGCCTAAATATATAAGAAATGAATTGAGGCACGCTAAGCGCTTTCCGAAAAGATGAGACGCCCCTTCTGCTCGAGTAGTTTTATTATTATGATAAATTCAACCCCAATAAATTCAATTCATTCCGAATAAATTTAGCTAAGCTCTATTACTCTCTCTGTCTCAGTCATTTATTTACACTTTCTTCAAATTTCGCTCACAAAAAAGTCAAACTGTAAATAAATCACTGAAATGGATGAGTAATTAAATAGGAAGATTGAATTAGTCAAAGGAGCAAGTAATCAGAAATCGGTGTCACTTTCACTTAATTAGCCGGTAGTTGGGCAGAAGACCAAGTGGAGTAATAGGGGTCATAAAATATACTCCTATTAGAGGAAAGAAAGAAAAAGAAAAGACTTACCGCAAACATTGACAATTGACAAAAGTGGAAACATATTGCCGACGTATATGAGATTTTAATTTTTAATGGTCTCATTCTCATCCCTCATTAATTTTTAATACCCACGTCGGGGAACACCGTCGTTGTCCCATGTCCCTCATTCAAGATTACCGACGTTCAATTTCTTCTTCTAACTCCCGTTAATTGGTTTACATATTTAAATTATTTGGTACAAACATATAAAATTACACGATATATGTTTTTAGGTGATTTGAGTTATTATCGAGTCACTTGGTTGTAGTCGAATTTTTGACTAAAATGATTGTAAATACGAGATCATATAGTATGAGTTTGATCAAATATGGGGTGTGTGTGCACTCCATATATTTTCTTTGTCGAGTTTAGGAATTAAATGGATGATTACATATAGAACAATATTTTTTATTTTATTTTTGGTAAAAAATGAAGCGCTAGACCATTATAACAGGGAAAGAGAATTTGAACATGAGACCTACTACTCAGGGTATCTCAAACTTAATCACTAGGACGAGGAAGGAAATGGTCGTCCCTTGTCCCCAGGGGCCAATGTAAAATGAGTATTTTCGAAGAATTGTTGCGACCCTCGTAGGGATGCCTCACCCCAGAGCCGAGAGGCCAATGTAAATTCGAGTTTTGCTCAATTTTTGGCCAAGAATTGTGACTTTTGTCATCTGGGTTTCTCAGAGTAGTAACTTACATCCATCGTTCATTAAATTCCATTCGATTCATTAGATTCTTATTATTTGACCAAAATCTACATCATAAAATGGTCAAATGATAAGAATCTCATGAACTAGAGAATAATTGTTTCAAGTACGCTCTATATTTAGGTATTCCGACGAAGTGCCAAAAATCAACACAATTCCAACATGAAGATTACCCATGAGGCTATGATCATTATATCCATCAAATTACAATTTTTTAGATGTTCCTATTTAAAAAAAATAATAATATTCTAATTCTTAATTAGCTTTGAAGATAACCACTGAGCCAGATTTGATATGGTCTCATTTTTTTATTTTAAAATTACTTTATCATTTTCAATAGACAAATAACATATACTCCCTCCGTTTCGGTGATTTGTTTACATTTACTTTATACACATTTATCGATGTGAGAAGAGAGGTAAATAAAAAAACTATAAAAATAATAATATAAGTACAAAGTGGGTAAAATAAAACAATGTTATTGGTTAAGGAAGTTGGGTCCACTTCCACAAGTGGGTCACCATAGACATTTATGGAAAGTGTAAACAAATGACCCGTACACCCATAAATGGAAAGTGTAAACAAATGACTGGGACGGAGGGAGTATTTACAAAACTAAAATTACACACCATTGAACTATTGGTGGTACTTCATATACACACTTAAAATTAGATTTTTTCGTAATGAAAATTATGTTCCTTCCTTAAAATTAGGATATTTTTTTTGGTACCTTTGAGATTTGCCACTTTATCTATAATATTCCTCTTTTTATGGTACGGAGTAAAAAACTTTGATTTATCTTAACTTGTAGCTACGAGTTTAGAAATTGACAATCGTTTTTCTTAAGCCGTACATCTCATTGAGACGATCAATTTGAACATCAAATTTTCTAAATTCGCAACTCATGACTAGTAGATATGAACAGTCAAAATTTTTTCGATAAAATAACTTTGATCGACCGTAACTGAAACTACGTGTTCTGAACATGAATTTTTTTTTATGTCAAATCGAAGAGCTCGAAATGACGATTGATTTGATAAAAAAAAATGATCGAATTCTAAATTCGTAACTACAAGTTATGGTCAGTTAAAACTTGTTTTCACAAAATAAAGAGTATTTCGAGGAAAATTGCAAATCTCAGGGATACCGTGGAAAATATCCCTTAAAATTAACGTTAGGTTTTTGCTTACAATTTGAATGCTTTGTATATTAAAAAAAAAAACAGTTAATTTTTTTTGGTTTGAATGAGACACTTATTTTGATATGGCACTAATCGCGCTAAGAGTATCTCCGTACGTCTTAACCATTAGGCCATAATATTATCGATAAGTCCCACCCACGTAGGTACATAATATATGTGTAAATTTGGGCCTATAAATAGGACACTAGTGAGTACTCAATAGTAAGTCATAATAAGTGATAGCAAATCAGAAAAGAAAGAAAACAATAATGAGTAGGTCTATTTTGGTTATTGCTTTCCTCTCTTCACTTGCACTCTTCTTCGCGTCTCATGTTTCCGCTCGTAACCTGCTTGCTGATGCCACCACTCGTATGCATCTTTTCTCTTTTCTCTTTTATTTTTATTATTACTAATTAATTAACTGAGTATAAAGTAGTTATAAAGTTGCATCTTGTATGTATTCGTATAATTAAAGGGTTAGCTTTGTTTTATGTGTAACGGTCTAACACGTACTTACGTACTGTCCATGCATGCAGAGGGTACGGATGAGGCCAATAAGGAATTAGACGGATATGGTGGTGGTAGTGGTTACCACTACGGTGGATATGGACATGGCGGACATGGACATTATGGCGGGGGTGGTCATGGTCACTACCCACCAAACTCCCAAGACGACAAGGCGGTCAGAGATGATAATAATGTCAAGCCTGAGGGCTATGGTGGTTCTTATGGATCCGGATATGGCCACGGTGGTTATGGCCACGGTGGTTATGGACATGGTGGTGGCGGTGGATATGGCGGTGGTGGATACGGCCACGGTGGTGGTGGTGGCGGATACGGCCACGGAGGTGGTGGATACGGTCATGGAGGTGGTGGATACGGACATGGAGGTGGTGGATACGGCCATGGAGGTGGTGGATATGGTCACGGCGGAGGAGGTCACTACCCACCAAACCAAGAAAATGACAACTAAATTAAACAAGACGACCACACATGCAGCTTCTACGTACTTTATGTCTAAGCTACTCACCACTTTGTTATAGGACTCATATACGTCCCACTGGTGTGTATGTATCGTATCAATAAACTTATAAACATGTCGTCATAGTTCTCCCAACTGGAGTTTTTAAGAGCAGTTTCAAGTATGCATGTACAGAGTGTTACACTATATTATGTGGTCAATTACTCAATTAAGTACGAGTACTTAATAATACGGAGTAATTGCTAAATATATATCCTTCTTATACTTGATTTTGTTAAGTTTGAAAATCAAAAATTATTATCCATAGAAAAGATATTCTATATCGCGGAGTAGTAATTTTAGATGTATATCTAAATTAAAAATTACGGTGTGCCAATTAGAAAAGAGGAAAGATAAAAGTTTATAGACTAAAAATAGATTAAAGAAATTTAATTGGAATTGAATAATGTGAGTAATAATACATATAATATTTCTTCTTGTCCAAATAATTCAAACTATCATTAATTCCCCCAATAATCTCAATTATAATACGGATTACATATTATCCTCTCAAAATAGTCCCATTAAAAATTTTATCCGTTCGCTGCTTACTTTTTGCTAGAGGTGATTAGCGGGTGACGGATTGGATGAAGGCCCACCCGAATCCAACCCGATCCATCATCCACTTCATCCATCATCCATCTTTCATCCATTTAAGTCGAGTTACAATCCATTTATTTGGATCGGGTGGATCGGGTTTTTTCGGGTTCGGGCCAAATTGACATCCCTAGGTGACGCAAAGTCATTTTCCATTAATTAAATAGGGAGATTGAATTAGTCAAAGGAGCAAGTAATCCGAAATCGATGTCACTTTCACTTAATTAGCCGGTAGTTGGACAGAAGACCAAGTGGAGTAATAGGGGTCATAAAATATACTCCTATTAGTAGAGGAAAGAAAGAAAAAGAAAAGAATTGCCGCAAACATTGACAATTGACAAAAGCGGAAACATATTACCGACGTACGGAGTATATGAGATTTTAATTTTTAATGGTCTCATTCATCTACACGTGTATCCCTCATCCCTCATTAATTTTTAATACCCATGTCCCTCATTCAAGATTACCGACGTTCAATTTCTTCTTCTAACTCCCGTTAATTGGTTTACATATTTAAATTATTAGATTAAGCCAAGAATAATCTGAACTGGTCCTCTTATTCCGAGTTAATCCACGAATAATCTCAACTATTGAGGTAACATTCCAATGGCCAATCTTAACATGCTTTAATCAATAAAAAAAGAAGTGAAAAAGGTTTGAATTTTACTTAAAATAAGAGTGAGGCAAAGTTAGAGTCGATTTTACCATTTTTTTTACGTGTTGTAGTCGTTTGAAATTGGCCAAAGTACATTATTGGAATGTTACTTTAATAGTTGAGATTATTCGTGGATAAATTTGAGTTCGGATTATTTATGGAATAAGAGGACCAGTTCGGATTATTCTTGGCAATTAATCCTAAATCATTTGGTACAAACATATTAAAATTACACGATATATGTTTTTTAGGTGATTTGAGTTATTATCGAGTCACTTGGTTGTAGTCGAATTTTTGACTAAAATGATTGTAAATACGAGATCATATAGTATGGGTTTGATCAAATATGGGGTGTGTGCGCACTCCATATATTTTCTTTGTCGAGTTTATGGCCGGATTAAATGGATGATTACATATAGAACAATATTTTTTATTTTATTTTTGGTAAAAAAAAGAAGCGCTAGGCCATTATAACAGGGAAAGAGAATTTGAACATGAGACCTACTACTCAGGTATCTCAAACTTAATCATCACTCGGACGAGGAAGGAAATGGTCGCCCCTTGTCCCTAGGGGCCAATGTAAAATGAGTATTTTCAAGAATTGTTGCGACCCTCGTAGGGATGCCTCACCCCAGAGCCGAGAGGCCAATGTAAATTCGAGTTTTGCTCAATTTTTGGCCAAGAATTGTGACTTTTGTCATCTGGGTTTCTCAGAGTAGTAACTTACATCCATCGTTCATTAAATTCCATTCGATTCATTAGATTCTTATTATTTGACCAAAATCTACATCATAAAATGGTCAAATGATAAGAATCTCATGAATCAGAGAATAATTATTTCAAGTACGCTCTATATTTAGTTATTCGGACGAAGTGCCAAAAATCAACACAATTCCAACATGAACATTACCCATGAGGCTATGATCATTATATCCATCAAATTACAATTTTTTAGATGTTTCCTATTTAAAAAAAAAATTATTCTAATTCTTAATTAGCTTTGAAGATAACCTATGAGCCAGATTTGATATGGTCTCATTTTTTTATTTTAAAATTACTTTATCATTTTCAATAGACAAATAACATATATTTACAAAACTAAAATTACACACCATTGAACTATTGGTGGCAGGGTTTTAAATATCGGTATCGGTCGCGATCGCGGTCGCGGTGTCACGGTATCGGTCCTGAACCGCTTGTATCGGATTATGACTCGCTCGTCGCTGTTGATTTTTGTTTTATCGCTTTTTTAGCGATATTTACATATAAACATATTTATGATGTTATATTATGTCTAAATATGTACGAAATAATGTTTTTAAGGGTGTAATGAAAATCTCGGTCGGTATAATATATGTGTTTAGGCGTTCAAATGGTAATAGTACATAAATTGGAGTAGTTGAAAACTTTATGAATAGGCCTCAAATTATATAATGAATTAAAATTAAGTAATAAATAAAAAATAATGATAATTTTACGTAGTAATAATTTAGATAATTTTACGGAGTAACAATTTTGTTTGATTGATTTAATAATTTTACGGAGTATTCTATAATAACTACAGAATAATATAAGCAACAAATAAACAAAATATGAAGAGGGAGTACGAAGGACTGAGTACTTGTGTTGTTGAGACAACCAAAGAAATCAAACCATATAAATCAATAAAAAAAATAACACAAACAAAAAGACCCACGTTACCACTTCACACTTTCACAGCCACATGTAGGGGTGGCAATGAGCCGAGCTGATACCGAGCTCACTTAAGCTCGAGCTCGGCTCGTATCAAATTATTAGAGCTCAAACTCGGCTCATAGCTCAACGAGCTTTTCAAATTGCAGCTCGAGCTCGGCTCGTATAACCTTTTTAGAGCTCGAGCTCGAGTTCGGCTCGTATAATGTTTTCGAGCCCGAGCTCGAGCTCGAGTTCACCTCGTATAATATTTTTGAGCTCGAGCTTTATAACACATTTAAAGTAATTCAATAGGCAATACGAAGGTTTAGAATAGAAATTGTGACTTGTAACTTTGTAATTTTTAGGAAATTCATTTATATTTTTAATTTTTATTGGTATAAAAAATTACGAGCCTAGTCGAGCTTAATCGAGCCGAGCTCTATAGGGCTCGGGCTCGAGCTCGTATTCAAAAGCCAGGGATCGAGCTCGGCTCGGGCTCATATTTGACCGAGCTCGAGCCGAGCTTTGACCGAGCCGAGCCCGAGGGCTCTACGAGCTGGCTCAACTCATTGCCACCCCTAGCCACATGCCACAAAAGACAAAAGAAATAAGGGATATTTCCCATGGTACCCTCGAACTTTGGCAGATTACACATGGTACTCCATGTGTGAAGTTTGTTCACATGGTACCCCTAAACTTTGTGAATATGTGCCCAATATGCCCATTTTGTGACGGAAAACTTAACGACGTTAAGTTTAAGGAAGAAGACATCAATTATGAGTTTAGGGTACAATTTAAACCCATATTATTCCTCAATTAAATGCTATTATGAGTTGATTGTTTAGTGTAAATTTTGTTGATTAGAGTACAAATAATAGCATTTAATTGAGGAATAATGTTGGTCTAAATGTATCCTAAACTCATAATTGGTGTCTTCTTCCATAAACTTAACGCCGTCAAGTTTTCCGTCACAAAATGGACATATTGGACACATATTCACAAAGTTTAGGGGTACCATGTGAACAAACTTCATACATGGGGTACTATGTGTAATCTGTCAAAGTTCGAGGGTATCATGGGAAATATCCCAAGAAATAAAACCACTCCCACTTCATCCCTACCAAGCCAACATTTCAACAAAAAAAACGAAAAAACCAGAAAAAAAAAATCACAGAAAATGGTCAGAGGGCCCGAGTTAACCCTTTCAAGCCAACATTTTGGGTCCTTTTGAAATGATCCGTTAAAACTCGCCGAATCTCGTCTCGGTGGCCACCGAGTCCGAGACTTTTCGGCCGAGACGAGTCAACTCGGCCGAGTTTTTGAACCCTGATTGGTGGTACTTCATATACACACTTAAAATTAGATTTTTCTGTAATGAAAATTATGTTCCTTCCTTAAAATTAGGGATATTTTTTTATGGTAGCTTTGAGATTTGCCACATTATCTATAATATTCCTCTTTTTATGGTACTGAGTAAAAAAAAACTTTGACTTATCTTAACTTGTAGCTACGAGTTTAGAAATTGACAATCGTTTTTCTTAAGCCGTACATCTCATTGAGACGATCAATTTGAACATCAAATTTTTCAAATTCGCAACTCATGACTAGTAGATATGAACAGTCAAAATTTTTCCGATAAAATAACTTTGATCGACCGTAACTGAAACTACGTGTTCTGAACATGAATTTTTTTTATGTCAAATCGAAGAGCTCGAAATGACGATTGATTTGATAAAAAAAATGATCGAATTCTAAATTCGTAAGTACAAGTTATGGTCAGTTAAAACTTGTTTTCACAAAATAAAGAGTATTTCGAGGAAAATTGCAAATCTCAGGGATACCGTGGAAAATATCCCTTAAAATTAACGTTAGTTTTTTGCTTAAAATTTGAATGCTTTGTATATTAAAAAAAACAGTTAATTTTTTTTGGTTTGAATGAGACTTTTATTTTGATATGGCACTAACCGCGCTAAGAGTATCTCCGTCTTAATTAACCAGTAGGCCATAACATTATCGATAAGTCCCACCCACGTAGGTACGTAATCCTTGTAAATGCATGAATATAATATTCCCTCCATTCATAACCAAATTGCAAGTATGCTTTACGCACGGGTTTTAAGAAATCGATTTTATAATACTCCCTCCGTCCCGGTCATTTGTTTACACTTTCCATTTATGGGTGTACGGGTCATTTGTTTACACTTTCCATAAATGTCTATGGTGACCCACTTGTGGAGGTGGACCCAACTTCCTTAACCAATCACATTATTTTATTTTACCCACTTTGTACTTATATTATTATTTTTATAGCTTTTTTATTTACTTCTCTCCTCACATCGATAAATGTGTATAAAGTAAATGTAAACAAATCACCGAAACGGAGGGAGTATTAAAAGGACAACTAGTGGAGTGAAGATATTAGTATTTAATGTTATTTGTAGTGAATATGTTGTAAACTAGGTTCAAACCATAATAACCTAGTTACGAACGATAAACTTAATTCGTTCACAGGACCTTCGATTAGAAACAAATCACATGGAGAAATACGTACCTTGGTCCGACATGATCGTGAGCGGCGAGACGGCGTCGGGAAACGGCAGGCGGTGGTCAGCGGTGGCGCAGGGCAGACGTGAGACGTGAGAGGCAGAGGTGAGGGTGAAGCCTTGGTTTCTCCTCTCTCTCCCTTAAACCCTTAATTGTGTTTTTCCTTAATTCGTTGTATACTAATAACGGTTTAGTATATTTAAATAAGGGCGAGAGGAGGACCGGGCTTCTTTACCTAATTAATTTAATCGGTCCGTCAACAATTAAATTAACTGGGCTACTCCCACTGAAAAGCCCAACTATTATATTTAGCTAATTACCGCACTTAACTAAGATTAACCATAGGTCCAAAATAACGTAATAATAATTAAATACAATACCGTATAAAATTATTCTTACATTCTCCCACTTGGACCATAGGTACATCTTCTTACTGTTATATGCTGGTAAACATAAGTTTGCAAAGGGCGCTAAATCAACTTAACGGCTTTATCTTAATTACCTCGAGAGTCCTAAAACAACAATAGAGTAATGGCGGTTCCACATTGTCTACTCAACATGGTTCCTTCCATCTACTACTGAATGCTGTCCCATGACAAACGATCCGTATAGAGGAGTAAGCATAATGGTCCCTTTAATGTCTCTAGGAAAAGACTATTTCTGTTTTCAACTACCAATCATGTGTACACATAAAACAATAATGTGAAAACAGAATAATTCGGAATATTCATAACATAAGGTTGATCAAAACACAGTATCTTTTCAAAACACCAGCAATCCACATAACATAATACTAAGTGCTATTCTCAAGACCCATAAGGCTAGCATGCATCAATAATGTCTTGGGTGATAGTCCCTTAGTGAGTGGATCTGCTATAGTAGCACTGGCCAAAATGTGCTCCACAGATACTGTTCTCTTCCGAACTTCCTCTTTAACTGATAGGTATTTTATCTCCATGTGTTTTATACCCTTAGAATACCTATCGTTCTTCGAAAAGAACACGGCCGCAACATTGTCACAGAAGATTTTCAGCGGTCTTGCGATCGAGCTCAGAACGTTCAACCCCGAAATTAAGTTCTATAACCATAATCCTTGATTTGTAGCCTCAAAGCACGCTACAAACTCGGCCTTCATAGTGGATGATGCAATAATTGTTTATTTAGCACTTTTCCAGGAGATGGCTCCTCCTGCTAAGACAAACACGTAACCTGAGGTGCTTTTACTGCTATCCTCGCATCCACCAAAATCTGAATCAGTGTAGCTAATCACTTCAAGCTGATCAGAATGCCTATAAGTGAGCATGTGACTCTTAGTCTCTTGTAAGTACCTTAACACCTTTTTCGCAGCCTTCCAGTGTTCCATACCAGGGTTGCTTTGATAGCGACCCAGCACACCTATTGCAAAACTGATGTCCGGTCTAGTACAGACTTGGGCATACATAAGGCTTCCAACTATTGAAGCATAACGGGTATCTTGCATTCTTTTATGTTCCTCATCAGATTTGGGACATAGCTTCAAGTTAAGCTTATCGCCCTTTTGAATAGGAACTATACTGGAATTGCATGCAATCATACTGAATCTCTCTAGTACCTTTGAGATATATGCCTTCTGAGACAGACCTAATGTCCTCTGTGACCTGTCACGGGATATTTCTATCCCTATCACATAGGACGCCTCACCCATATCTTTCATCTCAAAGTTACTAGATAAGAAACTCTTGGTCTCCTTGAGTAAGCTCAGATCACTGCTGGCGATCAAAATATCATCAACATACAGGACTAAAAAGGCAAACTTACTCCCACTGACCTTCAGGTATATACATTGATCAACAATGTTTTCCGTAAAACCGAAGGCAGTTATGGTATCATGAAACTTAATATACCATTGCCGAGAGGCTTGCTTAAGTCCATATATTGACTTCTTTAATAAACAGACTAGGTCCTCCTTACCGTCTTCAACAAAACCTTCAGGTTGAGACATGTAGACTTCTTCCTCTAAACTTCCATTCAGAAATGCCGTTTTCACGTCCATTTGATGTAGCTCTAGATCAAAATGAGCTACTAACGCCAAAATGATCCTTAATGAATCCTTCTTCGAAACTGGAGAGAATGTTTCATTATAATCGATGCCTTCTTTCTGGTTAAAACCTTTAGCTACAAGGCGGGCTTTATGTCGCTCTATTTGGCCAAGGGAGTCGCGCTTGGTCTTAAAGACCCATTTACTGCCGACTGCCTTATGCCCTTTAGATAGAGCAACTAATTCCCATACTTTATTTGTAGCCATAGATTTCAATTCCTCATGCATGACATCAATCCATTTATCAGAATCATTGCCTTTTATGGCTTGTGAAAACGTCACTGGATCTTTATCCAATCCTATGTCAAACTCTTGCTGTAGCATATAAAGTTCATATTCATCTCCTACAGCCGGCTTACGAGGTCTTGTGGACCTCAATACAGGAACCTGAGCTATACGAGGTCTTGTGGACCTTCTTACAGGAACCTCAGCTGTGGGTGTATTTGCTACTTCAATGACTTCAGGGATGGCAGGAGTCACATTGATGGGTTGAGGTTCATCATCCTTATATTGTTCCCTTGCATCGACATTGTCGATTAGAACGCCATGATTAGAGATTAGAGGTACAGAAATGGGAACCGAAGTTTCCTCTCTAATCTCATTGATGATGACCTCATCAATTCTCCCACTGACTTCGCCATCCTCTAGGAATTTGGCATTTCCAGTCTCTACTATTCTGGTGCTGTGTTTAGGACAGTAAGACTTATACCCCTTTGATTTAGAAGCATACCCGATGAAAAAACCCGCTAATGGTTTTAGAATCGAGTTTCTTCTCCTGAGGATTGTAGATGCGTGCTTCTGCGGGGCAACCCTAAATGTGTAAGTGTCTCAAGCTCGGTTTCCATCCTTTCCACAGTTTAAAAGGTGTCTTTGAAACTGCCTTACTAGGAACCCGGTTTACGACATACACTGCAGTCATAAGTGCGTGCATCCACAATGATTTGGGTAAATCTGTCATACTCATCATTGCCCTTACAGCCTCTAATAGGGTTCTGTTACGTCTTTCAGCGACACCGTTCATCCAGGGTGAACCTGGAATTGTGTACTGAGTGACAATACCCAAACTTTCTAGAAGTTTAGCAAACGGACCAGGATGTTATCCTGATTCATCATATCTACCATAAAATTCTCCACCTCTGTCAGTTCTGATGATTTTCACTTTCTTTACAAGTTGCCGCTCAACCTCCTTAATGTAAAGCTCTACGACATTTACTGATTGAGACTTTTCATGCAACAAGTAAAGGTAGCAATACCGTGAATAATCATCTATAAAGGTGATGAAATACTTCTCTCCAGAAAAGGAGGGAACATCAAATGGACCGCATATGTCTGTATGAATGATCTCTAAAAGAGCAGTGCTTCTTGTGGCGTCCCTTTTAGTGTGTTTGGTTTGCTTGCCATTAATGCATTCCACACATGTCCCAAAATCAGTAAAATCAAGAGAAGGAAGAATGTTGTCTTTTACTAACAACATCATTCTTTCCCTCGAAATATGGGCCAACCTTTTATGCCACAAGAACGCTGAGTTATCATTCGACCTTACACGTTTCACACCAACAATACTATTATCTTTAAATAAACTGAAAGAACCGTTTCCAAAAGTCACAGAAAAACCAATACTGTCCAGTTTAGACAATGAAATTAAATTACGAGACATTGATGGAACAAAATTGTATCCCCTAAAGTAATTTAAATCCACTACTTAATTCTAAACTAAAGCATCCTATAGCTTTAATGGATGCTTCAGACTTGTTTCCCATGAGTAGGTTTCTCTCATTTTCT
The DNA here is from genome assembly GCA_023091065.1 of Dianthus caryophyllus. Taxonomy (NCBI): domain Eukaryota; kingdom Viridiplantae; phylum Streptophyta; class Magnoliopsida; order Caryophyllales; family Caryophyllaceae; genus Dianthus; species Dianthus caryophyllus. Next base: position 37,839,401 of record CM041522.1, on the reverse strand, counting down.
TTTATGGTTCGGGTCGAACTTAAGCCCTGTAATGAGTTAGAAACGTGTACATTAGCACCAGAGTCTTATTGCCTGATGGACCTGGCATACTGGATGAGCTTGACTTACTGCTCGTCCAGTCCTTCATTTTGGACTGTCCCTTTCCCTTAGAGCCCTCACTTTTATGCACAAAGTGCGCTTGAGGTATGTTATGCCCTTTAGCATTACTTAGGCGCGTGGCTTCCTGAACAAGCTTATTAGCAAGTTCATCCACTGTCCATGTCTTCTTTATAGCATTGTAGCTGACATGAAATGCCTCAAACTCTTTAGGAAGTCCTTCAAAGACGAAATGCGTTAATATGAGATCTTCAACTTTAAGTCCCAACTTGAACAACTTAGTGGCTAAGCTTTGCATATGCATTATATGCTCAGCCATGTCCATTTTCTTTTCATCATACTTACAATGAGACAGTTCAGTGAGAAACTTTCCATTTAATACCTTGTCAGAAGGCTCGAACTTCTCCTTAAGTTTTGCAAGATATTTCTTACTTGTGTCACATTCAGTATCTGTAATTGAGTTCTTAATGTCCACAACAGTGACTAGACGTAGAAATGAAAGACAGTTACCATCCTTGTCTTTCCAATCCTTATACGCCTTAAGTACTGCCGCGTCCTTCTCATCAAACTTAGACACGGGAGGACCGTCCTTCTTCAAACAATCACTGAAATTTAACATGGACATAGAGAAAGTTACAATCTCTATCCATTCAGCGTAGTTTGATCCAGTAAGTAGAGGAACAGTCGAGAGACAATAAAATAACAATTTATTTTTGAGCAACTTCATAGTTGGAAAACATGCTCAACCATTAGTCTTTGAGTAAACACACAATTAGCAATAATGAATAAGACTTGTGCAATAATTGAGAAACCTAACAATTTTGATTAAACCAAGTACGGCATCTGCGGATAACCTATACCAGTCTAATCTCAATTAATTAAGTGTTCTACACTTTTATGGATAAATCACTGATATACGCCGGTCCACCTGCGGGTAAGACCTAAGGGCTAGTAATTTATCCTCAATACTTGCTTATTCTGACCTTCACTGTCTTAATTGAGTCCACTGTGGTGTAACTCAAGCTTAATGTGAATGTCTAAGGCTTATTTAAACTTTAATGAAATCAAAGAACATGAGATGGTCCACTGCGGTGTAACTCAACTCAACTTAATAATGATTTCACTCATTCATAGTGTAATAATTCTTTACTGAAATTTCAATCTCTTATGAATGGAAGCGACTGTATGTGCAACCAAACAAACTTACTGAGATATTTCAAACAATTATATCGACTATAAAAGAGCGCAGCGGAAATATACGGGAAAGCCCCACAGAAAACCCCAAAAATTCATTGATCCGTTAAAATTATAAACGGAGTACTTACGAAGCCAAAAGCAAAAATAGGACTTCAAATAATAATAACTTAATCCTGATTTCTAAAAGAATCAGCAATAATGAATATAGGCACAACAACAATATTTCACGGCTTAAACAACAATTTCCATAAAATAATACATGGCCTTTAATCAAAACAAACCCCATTAACAAACCTCCAAAACATTACACATAATCACCATTAAACAACAACATTAAAAGCCACTATTATATCCCTTAAACAAATTTCCATAAGCAAAATAAAGTAGCAGGACTGCAGGAGACCACTAATGACTTACAACGTGAACTCCATCATAAAAGCATCATTAACATTACATCATCATGAACATCATTAATTCAAGGCCATTAAAACATCAACTACAACACGGCTGAAAAAAAAATCAGCCAAGACAACCACCATAAACCCGACAAAACCAACCACCATACACGGCCAAAACTGACCTAAAACTCCGGCGAAAAACAACCAGAAAACAGCCAAAACCGACCCCAAAATTCTGACCAAAAAATCAACCAAAAACAAGCCACAAAATTCTGCCAAAAACAGAGCCAAAAATTGACCCTAAAACCGACCAAAAACGACAACTTTAAATGACCAAAATTGGTCCGATAATCATGGATAAGTTTCTAATCACAACAAGGCTCTGATACCACATGTAAACTAGGTTCAAACCATAATAACCTAGTTACGAACGATAAACTTAATTCGTTCACAGGACCTTCGATTAGAAACAAATCACATGGAGAAATACGTACCTTGGTCCGACATGATCGTGAGCGGCGAGACGGCGTCGGGAAACGGCAGGCGGTGGTCAGCGGTGGCGCAGGGCAGACGTGAGACGTGAGAGGCAGAGGTGAGGGTGAAGCCTTGGTTTCTCCTCTCTCTCCCTTAAACCCTTAATTGTGTTTTTCCTTAATTCGTTGTATACTAATAACGGTTTAGTATATTTAAATAAGGGCGAGAGGAGGACCGGGCTTCTTTACCTAATTAATTTAATCGGTCCGTCAACAATTAAATTAACTGGGCTACTCCCACTGAAAAGCCCAACTATTATATTTAGCTAATTACCGCACTTAACTAAGATTAACCATAGGTCCAAAATAACGTAATAATAATTAAATACAATACCGTATAAAATTATTCTTACATATGTGGGCCCTACTAATATAATAGTATTATTTCTATAGCCAAAAAAAAAATGTGCAATTTGGATTTGAATGGCCAAAAATAAAATACGTGTAAATTTGGGCCTATAAATAGGACACTAGTGAGTACTCAATAGTAAGTCATAATAAGTGATAGCAAATCAGAAAAGAAAGAAAACAATAATGAGTAGGTCTATTTTGGTTATTGCTTTCCTCTCTTCACTTGCACTCTTCTTCGCGTCTCATGTTTCCGCTCGTAACCTGCTTGCTGATGCCACCACTCGTATGCATCTTTTCTCTTTTCTCTTTTATTTTTATTATTACTAATTAATTAACTGAGTATAAAGTAGTTATAAAGTTGCATCTTGTATGTATTCGTATAATTAAAGGGTTAGCTTTGTTTTATGTGTAACGGTCTAACACGTACTTACGTACTGTCCATGCATGCAGAGGGTACGGATGAGGCCAATAAGGAATTAGACGGATATGGTGGTGGTAGTGGTTACCACTACGGTGGATATGGACATGGCGGACATGGACATTATGGCGGGGGTGGTCATGGTCACTACCCACCAAACTCCCAAGACGACAAGGCGGCTGTAGATGATAATAATGTCAAGCCTGAGGGCTATGGTGGTTCTTATGGATCCGGATATGGCCACGGTGGTTATGGCCACGGTGGTTATGGACATGGTGGTGGCGGTGGATATGGCGGTGGTGGATCTGACCCACGGTGGTGGTGGTGGCGGATCACGACCCACGGAGGTGGTGGATCACGGTCATGGAGGTGGTGGATACGGACATGGAGGTGGTGGATACGGCCATGGAGGTGGTGGATATGGTCACGGCGGAGGAGGTCACTACCCACCAAACCAAGAAAATGACAACTAAATTAAGCAAGGCGGCCACACGTGCGAACCTACGTCTTTATGTACAAGCCTACTCACTTTGTTATAGGACTCATATACGTCACCGGTGTGTATGTATCGTATCAATAAACTTATAAACATGTCGTCATAGTTCTCCCAATGGAGTTTTTAAGCGATTTCAAGTATGCATGTATGCAGTGTTACACTATATTATGTGGTCAATTACTCAATTAAGTACGAGTACTTAATAATACGGAGTAATTGCTAAATATATATCCTTCTTATACTTGATTTTGTTAAGTTTGAAAATCAAAAATTATTATCCATAGAAAAGATATTCTATATCGCGGAGTAGTAATTTTAGATGTATATCTAAATTAAAAATTACGGTGTGCCAATTAGAAAAGAGGAAAGATAAAAGTTTATAGACTAAAAATAGATTAAAGAAATTTAATTGGAATTGAATAATGTGAGTAATAATACATATAATATTTCTTCTTGTCCAAATAATTCAAACTATCATTAATTCCCCCAATAATCTCAATTATAATACGGATTACATATTATCCTCTCAAAATAGTCCCATTAAAAATTTTATCCGTTCGCTGCTTACTTTTTGCTAGAGGTGTTCACCGGTCCAAAATCGCGCGACAGGACTTAACCGAACCTCAAAGCCCATCGTTCAAACGCAGAGATCAGTCCGGTTAGGAGTGGACCCGGACCAGACTGGACTTAAACTCCTTAATTAGGTCGTCCAGGTTTAGACCGAACCAGACATTTAATATAAAGTTTTTATTCAAATTTGGATCGGACCGAATCGAAAACTGGTTTTCAAAATTTTCAAGAGCCAAAGATCGGACCACTTTTTAAACACCCTTACTTTTTAGTTTCATTTAATTGTTTCTTCTAGTTGTAAGAAGAAGAAGAAGACGACGACAACAACAACAATAATAGTAATAATGTGAGCTGAACTTAATATCTGAATCGAATCGAATCGAATCGAATCAATCGAATAAAGGCTGAGTTGAGCTGGCCGAAGTGGCCCGAAGTGAAATGAGTTGAGCCCAGGCGAAATGAATGAAAATAAGTCCGAAAGAACAGGTTCTAGATCTTACTAATTAATGTCGTGATAATCATCAACCCGACACTTATGTTGGCTTCACCAAACTAAAAATGATACTCATGGAGTCATGGGCGTCATGGCTCTTGGCCATAAATTTGTAGACATGCAGTGGTTTATTTTATTGGAAAATTTAACACTAATAATCCATCATTTTAATGGTCTTCCAATAATAAACCGATCTTTATTTAATCCCATAATAAACCCAACTATTACCCTTATCTTTTTTAAATGGACTCTTTTACCTTTAACCTACTACAGCAGTCAACTTGTTTTTAAGTCACCTTTTAATGGCATCCTTTTTCCTTTCTATTCCGCTGCATCACTCCTCTTGTTCCCAATACCACTTCAATTCTCATACTCCATTCTTTCTTCTTTAATTTTCTCCTTCATTGACTCAACTCTCTCACTTTCTCTATATAAAATCAACAAACACATCATATTCACAATTAACTACAAACCCAACAACAACAACCGCCGATGAAAACACCAACATCACGACCACTGTACTCCGGCCTACGCCAAGTTGACTTAACCTCTTTCGGAACCAAGGCCACCGCCGACGTCCTTCTGTCTCCGGCGTCACCACTGGACGTCGTCTCCACCCTCTGCCTTGCTCACCGTCGTTCCTACTTACCACCACCGCCGTCCTTGTCTTGGTCACGGCCGAGCCACGATGATGTCGATTTGGTGAGGTTTAAGGGTGGAGTGAGGTGGAAATGAGGGCGGCAACGAATAGACGAGGTAGGCAGTAGCAATGCTCCAATGATGAAGAATGAGAAGTTTGACTAATTATTTGGTGGTGGTTAATGTTATATTTGTATATAAATAGTGGTATAATCAAAGAAATAAAAGTTCAGGAAAAATTTGAGGATGATGATGATGATGGTAATTGATCTGAAAAGAAAGGTTTTAAAAAGGAAGGAGCAGGGAGAAAACGAATTTCGGTTGAATATGAGTGTAAGGGGCGGTGGTCGGAGTCACACTAGACGCCTATGATGAGTAATTGATGATGATGGTGATGATTGATTGATTTAATTTGAAGAACAATGTGGGCTACAAAGAAGGAAGGAGGAAGAAAGAAGGTGACACTTGCAGTAGGTTGATTTTGGAAGGAGGAAGAAGCTAACTTGCTATAGCAGGTCACCAACAAGTTAATTTTAATGGGGGTTCATTTACGGAAAGACTAGTATTATGCCCGTGCAAATTGCACGGGTATGTTTTCTTATAAAATTCAAGTAGGAACGTACGAATGATGAAGTCGTCGTATAATAGGTTTAATAAAAGAGTCTTTTGAAATAATCAAATGTGTATTTGTATGTGTATTACAGAAAAATACTTACAACAAATAAATTATATGAGAAACAACCATAAGCAAAAATTCAAAACATTACAGAAAAAAATTAGGATAAAATAAAAAATACAACGATAAGATGATTCACGGAACTATTATTTCTGAAACATTTCTTGCTTTATAAACTATGTTATTTGTTCTATTTGAGAGCTTTTTTTTTTTTTTTTTTTTTTTTTTTTTTTTTTATTTTCGAGTATGTTGTTTAAAATTTGCACTTTAAGAAACTTTTTATATTCTTTAATTATTTTCTTTTAATTACTTTCATAAATTAAATTTTAAAGTAAAGTACTTAAATCTCTTGACTTTTTGTTATGCAATATAATTGAAGCCTTAATTAGATTTAAAGTCATAGATTTTTATGCACGGGTCAATTAGTCGAGTAATCAATATATCGTCTTGCTTAGCTAAGTAAATTTTATGTAAAGAGTTTGCTGTATTTTACACGGACATATAGGTTTTATCCCTGTGCAAATTGAAATAATATGCAATTATATCCTATTTTTAATAATAATTACTCATTTAGCTAAGCAAGACGATATAACGAATTAATCAACTATGAAACACTGATGAATGTGAACCCAGCCAATTTGTACTCGTGCATTTGTAGTAAAAAGTTCATTACAAATTGCTTTGAAATTTGGGCATAAGTCATCGAATTTTATGCTTGTATAAATAATAATTTTATACCCGTGCAAATTATCATTATGAGATGATAAAGAGCAATTTTATGCCCGTATAAACAAAAAAATTATGCATGCCCGTGCAAATTATCATTATTATATGACAAATAACATTTTTATGTACGTGCAATTTTATCATTATTATATGACAAAAAAAATTATATGCTCGTATAAATAATAATTTTATGCCTGTATAAACAAAAAAAATTATGCATACCCGTGCAAATTATCATTATTATATGACAAATAACATTTTTATGTACATGCAATTTTATCATTATAATATGACAAAAAACAATTCTATGCCCGTATAAATAATAATTTTATACCCGTGCAAATTATCATTATTACTCCTTCTATTTCACCCAATTAGCCCCAGTTTCCTTTTTCGGAAATTTCACTCATTTAGCCCCATTACTATTTAGGACACCTTTATACAATCAAAATAACACTTTTACCCCTACTAATATATTCATTTTACTAAAAATACCACACACTTTATCATCTAAAATGGACCCCACTCAACCAAACTACCAATATTACCCTTAACTTTTCAATTCTCTTAAAAATTGTGCAAAAACCTATGGGACTTATTCATTGAAATAGAGGGAGTATATGACAAACAACAATTTTATGCCCGTGCAAATTGCCAAAAAAAAAGTTATATATTATTTTTTGAACGTTTAATTTTATGTCCAAGCACATTGCAAAAAAACTTATTGTTTAAATTATATTTGAAAGTAAAATTTAAATAGTACATAAGTAAAATACATAAAACACAGTAAATTTAAAATTAAATATATAAAACACAGGCGTAAGTAAATTTATATTGCAACATATTCATTCAGTGGGTATAATATATTCTTCCACATTTATCAGATTTTATTTTAAATATTCAACCGAATTAAGTTTTTATTTTAGGTTATATGAATAGTTTACACATTTAAAATTTAATAAATTAGATCCCACTGTAAAATATCATTATCTAGTCTTATGTCCATGTAAATTTCACGGTTACATTCTTTATAGAGTTCAAGTAGCTAGGAACATATGAATCGTATTTACATAAGAGATATATAAATCGTATTTACTATCGGGCCATTGCAAAACACCTAAACCCCTTCTCTCTTCTAATGAACCAAGCCCAATATACTACTAAGTCTAAGTGTCTAACTCTAAGCACTCATATAAAAAATGAAATAAACTTAACCCTAGCTATCAATCTCCCACCCTCCCTCCCTCGCACTACTCTAGTACTCTCTTAGACTCCATTGCTGACTCCCAAAACCCTCAATATAACCTCCTACATTTCACTCTCATCCTCACTAATAATAAACGGCATAGTTAAAATTTTCATGAAATTCTCCATTTTTTACCAATATTTTCGGTATTTGATCGAATATTTTCATTTTGTAATCGTCATGCAGGAATTCAAGTTGTGAATTTAGTTTTTTTTGATCTTATGTCGTTTTAATAATTTCAAGTAAGTTGATTTAAATTTAACGATGTGAATTTTTTCACCAATTTAATTTTCTAAGTAATTAATTTTTAGATTTTATAATCTTATATTTTTTTTTATATTGAATTTAGTCTTTTAAATTTGTAATTGTAATTTATAATTTATAATTTAAAATTATTATTGTAATTTATATTAATTCATATTTGTTTCTGTAATTTACAAAACTATTATATATTCGGTTTGTTTTTTTTTTTTCATTTGTAAATTAGAGTGTTTTTGTTGGTGAAAAAATATACAGATTTTTTTTGGTGCTTTTAAATTAAAAGAATGGAAAGAAATGGAGGGTCCCACTCAAAAAATCAACTTTTAACCACAGTGCGACACCTCAGCACTGTGGTTATTGCATTGTAAAAAGGATTTGGTTTTAGTTAGGTTTATTATGAGATTAAATATAGATCGATTTATTATTGGAAGACCACTAAAAGGATGGATTATTGGTGTTAAATTTTCCTATTTTATTTTATTTTTATAGAAAAAGAATAATTCACTAATACAGAGTAACAAATTATTTCACGAGTACTCCCTCCCATTTTTAATGATGTTCCTACTTTATTAAAATATTCCTTTCAATAAATATAAAGTGGGAACATCATTAAAAATGGGAGGGAGTACAAAGTATTACAAAATTAAACAAACTGAAAATTTCCACTACTACAAATCTGAGTAAAAACAACGGAGCAAAAACAACACAAATTGCTATGTTCGTTGTTTATAATATTATAAACAACGCAATTAAAATTTCCGTTGTAAAAATTATAGGCGTCAAATCAAACTTTTCACTAAAAACAACGAAAAAACCATTAAAAACAACGGGGGCATTATAAAAAAACGGTTTTTATTAAAAATGTGTTGTTTTTGAGTTAGACTTTAAATAACGGTTTCGTAGTGAAAAACCGTTGTTTTTGAGAAAAAAATTAAAAAAAACGGTTTATTGGAAATAACCGTTTCTTTTAGTCAATTAAAAATAACGGTTTTTTCAATAAAAACCGTTTTTTTAAACCTAAAATACAAAATTACGATTTTTTTTTTTAAAATTAAAAAAAACGGTTTATTGAAAATAACCGTTTCTTTTTGTCAATTAAAAATAACGGTTTTTTCAATAAAAACCGTTTTTTTAAAGAAATTTGGCGCTGGTTATTTTTTAGTCTGCTTTTGGAAGATTAAACGTTGGACGAGTATATTTTTTTCTCTCATAATCAAACATTCTGCTACTTCATTATTTTTCAATTTCTCCCTTTGTTCATATAATATTTTCAATTCATTCGAAATTTATCTTTCAATTATATTAGGTTTCAATATTGTTGATTCGTTTAATTTATGTTTAAAGTATACTTTGTTCGAAGTTTGCGTAAGCCCTAATTTATATTTCTTAAAGAGGTTCGTTTTTCATTCTTTTTATGTATTGTGCATTCGTTTTATGCACTAATTTCGTTTTTTTGTTTGATTTTATTGTATGTATGTATGTTGTTGTTGTTGTTGTTGTTATTGTTGTTGTTGTTGTTGTTGTTCTTCTTCTTCTTCTTCTTCTTCTTCTTCTTCTTCTTCTTCTTCTTCTTCTTGGTATATTGTTGAGCACTTGTTGTTGTTGTTGTTGTTGTTCTTCTTCTTCTTCTTCTTCTTCTTCTTCTTCTTCTTCTTCTTCTTGTTGGTATATTGTTAAGCACTTGTTGTTGAGGTTGTTGAGGTGGTTGTTGTTGTTGTTGTTGTTGTTGTTGTTGTTGTTGTTTGAGGGTTAGGGTGAGGGGTGGGGCACGGTGGGACACGGTGGAGACAAGGGTGGGGCTGGGTTGGGCACGGTGGGGCACGGTGGGGCAGATTGAGGATGTGCCCGTTGTCGTTGCATTTATATTCAGGTACTTGGCATTTCTGGCGTAATTTCCTTCATATTTTTTACTCGATACTTTTAAGTCTTTCCTTCACTTTAAGTCTCCTTTATTCCTTGTTGGTGAAGGGTTGGACTAATAAGTGTGAGTGATGGATCCGTACCTACGTACTTGTGTTGTTTTAGACATAGTATGGCCTTAAAAGTGTATGTATTTTTGGATTACAGAAGCTTGTAGTAGATAATATAGAGTACTAACATATAACCTACTCAAATTTGAGGTCCAATGTATAACCAAACTTCTTGTAATTGCAGAAGATGATGACTCATATTACCCCGCACCCTTACCACAGGTATGGTGTCTTGTAGTGCTACTTTCTCTCTAGTATTATCTGTTTTGTTGATATGCCAACTTTGCATCCCCGACAACGTATTATAACATTCCCAGTTCAGAGCTTTGCTAGAGAGAGAGATGTTAGTTGTCAATATATAGGGGTGTGCTACATCACATGATGCGGGTGAGATGTTGTTGTATGAGCGTGAGGGTGTGTGTAGACGGAGTAATAAGATTTAGTAATATGGAGTAATAATACGTGATAAACGAAGTAATAATTAATATGTGGTAATATGAAGGAGTAATACGGAGTTGTTGATGGACGATATTTAGTATTGGAGGTTTGTTTGCGTCGTAAAACTTTAAAAGGGCCAAAACACCCTTTTAGAGGCATTTTTTTGAAAAATTATTCGGACGTCAAAGCCCATCCCCATCGCGTAGATCTCGAAAAGTTAGGCGGTTTGAAAAAAAAAAATTTGCCCCAATCGGACACTCTGGCGCAAAGTTATGGCCGTTCAAAGTTTTGACGAACGATAACCTCCAACCGACTTTGATGACCCATTTCTTTGTCGTCGCCGGCCGGAATACAGAACAGTTTGCACCGTAAGAAAGGCCCCGCTGCACTCTACCTTACTTAGGTGTTCAAATGACGGTGGGTCCGTCGATGGCGTTGGTTCCGACGGCTTGAACTACGATGGTTAGATTAAGCTTTTTCAAGTATCTATTTTATTATTACGCACTAAGATAATTATATATTTTTTTCTTTTTGTAGTATATCGCTAAAAATCCACCTGGAACATCATATATGGCGCAAGAAATTGACGAGGAACGAGATATGCGGGGAAAATTTGTATTTAGCTATATAAAGAGGCAAATATCTTAGCTTTTATAAACGATTTGTTGTTGTTTTTATAATACTACGTAACCTATGCAAACGAAATCGTAGTATTATAAAAATATATATTATTATTGTTGAATGAGTACGGATTGATTTTTTTGCAGGAATAATCAAGGTGTATTCAATTTTCATTTTCGTTTGCATAGGTTACGTCGTTTAAGGTGGATTTTTAGCGATATACTACAAATTCATATTTTTTGATAATTTATATAAATTTTATCTAGAATTTGTATTTTGATAATTTATATTGTATTTTGATAATTTATATAATTGTATTTTGATATAAATTGTATTTTGATAATTTATATAAATTGTATTTGGATAATTTATATAAATTGTATTTGGATAATTTATATGTAATTATAGCAATTTCGTAATTTTATTTTTTTTTTTAAAAAATTGAATTTTTTAAAACGGTTTTTTAAAAAAAACCGTTATTTTTAATTTTTATTAAAAAAAACGGTTTTTTAAAAAAACGGTTTTAAATAATTATTAAAAAAAACGGTTTTTTAAAAAAACCGTTTTTTTTAATAATTAAAAATAACGGTTTTTTCATTTTAACCGTTTTTTTTAATGTAAAATCTGAAATTTTTAGAAAATCTTATTTTTAATATAAATTACGGTTTCGTATATTTTTTTTTGCGTTGTTTTTTTATTATAAACAACGGCCATGGAAACAACGGGTGTATTTGTTATAAAAAACGGGTTTTTTGCGTTTTTTTGCTTAATTTTGTGCTAGTGTTAACATGATTTTTTTCGAATTTAAACAAAGATCTATAGCTAGTAAAAAGATACATGCAATAGTTTATTTAAGCAACAAATAAATAGAGATACACAATGATTATGTTATGCTACGTAATTGTCTAAATATACTAAACATGGGATCCGGAGAAAAATAAAGTGAAGTAACCAATTAAATAAATGAAATAAAATTAATTACTCCGTAATAGAATACAACTTGTTATATACGGAGTATCACCTATATGATGAATTGAAAAGTAAGAGTTATGTATGGAATAACACAAATTCTCATGCAAAACGGGTAATCCGTCTTGACGAGTTAAATATTTCCTCCATTCCGTTTGATTCTATACATTTTACCAAAACACGGTAATTAAGGTAGAAGAAAATCAAGTGGGGTAGACAATAGAATTACCAAACTACCCCTACTTTATTCTTTAAAAAAGGACATTGCAAGTGGGTTGGGTGGGGTATTAATGAAGGGTATATTGGTCTTTTAGTTTAATAAAGTACGGACCAAAATAGAAATGTATAGAATTGATTGGAATTTCCGAAAAAGGAATATGTATAGAATCAAATGGAATGGTGGAAGTAGTTAGGATAAGACAAAAAGTAAAAAGTGTAGGAAAAAGTAGAGTGTTTTGTCTTATATGTGCAAATGGATGAGTACTTGACCCATTCTAAGCTTAAGACGGATAACCCGTATCAATTATGAAAAAGTAGAGTGTTTGGTATAAGTTGTCGAAGATACTCGACGTGCTTGCGGAAAAACCTCCTCCACGTGTTTGGTACAGGCGTTGCTGAGAGTGCGGAGTGGTTATGGGAAATAATTTGGAGATTCGATGGTATTTTCGAGGGTTTCGAGCATTTGCCACAGTCTTTCGATGTTATGGCGTCGATGCTTGTTGAAGAAGGGGTGATTAGGGAGGCTCAGTTGTGGCTTTCTGTGGCAAAAATGCGGGTTACAACTCTGGATCAGAATATGGTGAGTGCAACGAATGACTTGCTTTTACAGTCGGAAACGACGTGTGGATCTCTTTTATATGGACTTCAGAAAATTTGGGATGAAGTGGGTGAGACTGACTCGTCGAGGGACAAGATGTTATCTGAGCTTGAGCAAGAGTGTCTAGAAGTTTATAAGAGAAAAGTCAATCAGGTTAACCGATCTACGGCTCAGCTACGTCATTCTCAGGCCGAGCTCGTAATCGTTTGCTTTGTTATGGGTGAGCTTCCAATAAATATTTGGCAGATATTCTTCGAGAGGCTTGATATTCCTCTGCTATGGGAGATGCATCTTGGTACGGACATTTTTACGGGGTGCTTGAGACCCAATAGCCACTACTGTACTGCACTTATTAGCTCGATGTTCACAGTGGGAAGGATGGATCATACATCACATGGTTGAATCATTTGACTTGAGGGCAAGTCAATTTTGAAGGGGGGAAGTATGTTATTGTAGTAGTAAGAAGCATAAGTAGTATAAATATATAGTGTTCTCATTGTAAACAAAATAAGAATTCATTCAATAACACAATTACTTTTACACTTTCAATTACTGTTTTCATCTTCTATCAGTTACTCTCAAAATTCACAAGGTTTAAAATACAAATATCGCGGTATTATAAAAATAATGGTTTAAAATGATAAATTATTGGTTGAGGGAAGACACTAGGGGCCCGGATTGACAAATTGACAGGTTTAATTGACGTTTCAAATTTATGTAGTGTTGAAATTGATTATATTAGAAATAAAACAAAAAATTTAGGGTTATACGGGAGAAAAAGTAAGAAAGTCAGGTTATACCATAGAATGCTTAAAAATGTAGGGATATAACGTAGAAATCAGAAAAACTGAGAGGTACACGCAGGGGCGTTTTCAGTGTGGGTGCCATGGGTGCCATGGCACCCACACTTTTTTCGGGAAAAAATTAATAAGTTTGGCTTACAAAAAATATTATGCCTTAAAGGAGATTTGAACCCCCAATCAACAACTCACAAATTAACTCCACTACCATTAAGCCATATACATTTTGGTAATTAATGAGTCAACATTTATTATTATATATTGATAGCTCTTTTTTTCAAATTCACTTCACTTTTACCATTTTTATCAAGACATTTATTTCACCTATTTTAATTTAACATTTCATTTACTTTTCTATCATTTAATAATTTTTATTCTTTCGTCTAGACTTAAATTTTATTCGAGACCAAGATAAACATAGTTTTATAACTTAAGAGGAACTTCATTTTGAAAAACGCCTTTCGCAATGACGTTTTTTTGTTTTTTTAATTTTTTTAATTTACTTTTGTTATTTTACTATGACATTTTGTTCTACGACTCATTTCTTTTAATTAATTTAACCAGGTAAAACGCCTCGCGCGATAACGTTTTGTGACTTAAAAAATTGAATCTACATGCACCCCCATAAGGGTAAATAGTTTTATTTTTGATCCAAAACTCTAATATTTTTTTATTTTAAGAACACTATTTTACCAAATCATTAAAAAAAAAAAAAAAAAAAAAAAAAAAAAAAAGATGTTAGATACTTGTTTTGATCCGAATTTTAACTTTTATCCGACTCCTATTATACCGCCGATATTTTTTTCTCGACTCATATAACCTGACGGATCCATTTGTCAAGTTTAATCGGCACCCACAGTTCAAAAAGTCTGAAATCGCCCCTGGGTACACGATAGAATATCCCTTTTTTTTTAATAGGTTCAAGTATGTTGATGAATTGTTACTAATAACTGAACATTGAGAACTATTGTGTAATTTATTTGAATTTGAATGTCAATTTGGGGAAAAATGTTGTTTAATTAACGCTTGCTTAGATTATATATTGTGGTGATAATGTGTGCACTTTTTTTTGAATGCCTTTCATTTGAGTACATATTGAGACTGTTGTGCGTGTATAACGACTTTTTTTAGAGGTTTACAAAGTGATCATTGTTTACTTTAATAAGGCTTACAATATAATACGGGATACTATTATGTTGTAGGCATGAAACGGTCTCATTCTTATTGGAGAATAACGACGAATTTTATAAATTAGCGAAATGAGGCGTTCCCACGAATTTTTCACCACCAAAGTGTAGTCCTGGACTGCACCAGATCACATAACAGCCAACATGAAGAAGCATGAAGGGCATGGAGAATGTATTACCTTCATATTATAATGGTTTGTGAAAATTTGAGCATGAAGCACAATATGAAAGCTTTATCATGATTTCTCTGGGTGCCTCTGGTAAAGACTTTTTCTAGAATTGTACTAAATACTTTTCAATAGAATTGACCAGATTTTCCGAGCAAAATGAGAAATTCTTGTTTATTTTTGGAAAGCTCATTTGGGTTTGAGATGATCTCCATATCAACACTGCACATGGCTCAGGCAGCTGAAGCCCAAGTTTAATTGTTTGATTTTCAGTATCTTCACTCGATCAACAAGATCACCTACATTGAACTCTCCACATATGATCATGTTTCCCAAACAGTTTGGAGACTAATAAAGAGGCTAAACCAATAGGCATGAACTCAAATAGCAAAGAGCCCGCCCGCTAACATTAGCATATAAGCTTAAGTTAAACAACTTTTAACAATTTGATCTATTGGATATCGGAAAGCGCCAAGATAAGTGTGAGACATTGGGAAGGTCCAAACTGAATCCTATTACCTGAACTAAGTTTATAGGTTTACGTGGCATCAATGGTACCAATAATATATAGTCGGTTAGCTTTCCCATCTGAATATACCCACTTCAGAAAAATGAAGTATTAGCTACGAGCCCACGGCGATGTGATGAGTTTTGGTTCAACAAGAAACCAGTAGCCTAGAATAAAAACCTCAAGAGTATATCGTGCTACCAGCTAAATACAAAAACCACACAAGAGAAGATCTGTGGGAATCAATATGGAGTTATTAAGGTTAGTAGCATAGACTGTTGGGATAAACTCAAGTAAACTGATCGATACGCTAATGCCATGAGGTAGCCAGGATGGTCTTACGTAATATTTGTTAGAATATATTTATATATTCGTACGGATATGGGCCACTAATGTAATTAATTATGTGTCGCACTATTATAAAATATAAACCGATAAATAAAGTGATCCATAAGGTAATAATATCGGTATTGGGTAATAAGGAAATATTGGTCATGGACTTAATGTGTAAAAGCAATTTAGTTCTTTATCAATGAGGTAGATATTTGGCGAACATTTATGGAAACCCTATAAAGGGTCTCACACTATAAATATAGGTTTGGTAAATTGAGCACACCATCCACACAAATAAAAAAATACAAGAATTAAGGGTTTTCTTTTGGCCTCCCATCAACCATAAGAAAAGTGAAGGGTGTGCCGAAAGGAAGATCGGATCTCGAAGGGCTATGAATCCTTCAGTGCGACAGTATTGATCTAATTTATTCTTAATCTGCTCACACTGCGATCTAGGGGTTTTCTAACAAATTGGTATCAGAGCGATATCGTGTAGATCGTTAAGAATGGCCGATTAATTATTTTCGACCATAAGTTTTTTTTCGCGCGATTATTTCTCTGTTGAATCGCGCACGAGTCCCTTCGGTTTTCCCTATCTCAGCCATGTTGTTTGTGTGATTCTTGGATTGAATCACGTGTTGTTTCCTTGTTTTCGGCAAAGTTTGGTTTGTTAAGGTCTTTAATTTGTTGTTAAGTAATCATGATTGTTTTTTGGAGTAATCTGCCGTAGTATTCATTATGATTGCTTTTGCTATCTTCAGTCATGCTTTTACTTTTGACAATTAAGTTATATTACTTGTTTGGCACATGTTCTTAATTTCTCCAGTACTTCGTATTGTTTAGTGCCTGTGATTTGCTTTGTCTTGGTTTTGATTAAGTATATAAGTAATGATTATGTCCTTTTCCTTTTCATTACTCTTTTGCTACAATTTCATGTGCTATTCGGCTATCAATGTTTTACGAAAGGGTTTTTGGTATTCGTCTGCTCGTGTTTTGATGTGCTTCGGCCTGCGTGGTACATTGTATTATATTGATTCCGTCAGTTTCTCGTGTAGCAAGTTATTTTTTTGCTTAATTATATGCTTAATCATATATATAATTGACATTATGATGTAATGAGTTATGACTATGTTTATACATGTGTCGATTTTGTTTGTGAAATTGATACTTTATAAGTATATAAGGTTTATATATATTTCAATGAAGGTGTTTCTTTTACATTGAAATATTAAGGTTAAATTTAATTCAATTAATGGTATAAATATTTGGGTCTAATGATTTGAGATAAATTGATCGGTAGGACTAAGTCGGCCCAAAGGAAGGCTAGTCTTGTAATGATTAATTTATTGAGAACATTGGATATTGTGGGGTGTGTATTTTCGTGCGGGTGTGAGTCGGCCCAAAGGAAGGCTCATATTTGGCAGAAATACACACAACACCTGTGGTGGTGAATATGTGACAATTATATGGTTTATTAAGTGTGAATACAAGTCGGCCCAAAGGAAGGCTGTATTTACATGATTATTGTCAATATTTGGTCACTACAACAAGATTACCACTGACAGTTAGTGTTACTGTCCAAAGACTTGACACTAATGTTGTTACCGGTGTCTTGAGATGGGAAAATATACCTCTTATTTGAATTTAAATTTTAAATAAGGTTTATGAGCATGTTTCTTATTAAAGTTGTTTGTTTTATTCAGTTAATATGTCTGCTGCTACTATTTCTGGCAATTTAAGCTCTATTCCCATGCTAAATGGGACGAATTTCAAGGATTGGAAAGAGAACATGTTAATTGTTCTTGGCTGCATGGATCTAGACCTTGCTCTCAGGGTGGATTCTCCCACTCCTCTTACGGATGCAAGTTCTCCCGATGAAAAGAGAGAATTTGAGAAGTGGGAGAAATCCAATCGCATGAGTCTTATGATCATAAAGCGCGGCATTCCGGAGGCTTTTAGAGGTGCGGTGTCCGAAAAGATTACCAATGCCAAGGAATTTCTTCTTTGAAATTGAAAAGCGTTTTGTTAAAAGCGATAAAGGCGTAAAACAAATGCGCTTCACTGCGGACTTGATTTCAAGGAAATATCAATTCGATGGGAAATATAAGGGAGTACATCATGGAGATGTCTCATGTTGCTTCAAAACTTAAGGCACTAAAGCTCGACTTGTCGGATGACTTGCTCGTTCATTTAGTATTGTTATCTCTCCCTACACAATTTGAACAGTTTAAAGTAAGCTACAACTGTCAAAAGGAGAAGTGGACTCTAAATGAGCTCATTTCTTATGGTGTGCAAGAGGAAGAGAGGTTGAAGCAAGATAAGGTCGATGTTGCTCTCTTGGCTAGTACCTCTAAAGGAAAGGGCAAGAAAAGAAAGTTTGAATTTAAGGCTGCAACTAAGGGTTCTGATGAGCAGAAGGAAGGTGATGAACCAACTGGTTGTTACTTCTGTGGAAAGCCAGGACACATAAAGAAGAATTGTCTAAGATATCAGGCTTGGCTCGCTAAGCGAGCAAAGAAAGGTACAATTCTTAATTTGGTTTGTTCTGAAGTTAATTTAGCTTCAGTACCTAGAAACACTTGGTGGGTAGATTCAGGTGCGACTACTCATATTAGTGTTTCTATGCAGGGTTGCCTAGCACACCGAAAGCCAAGTGAAGGCGAAAGATACATCTACGTGGGAGATGGAAAGTCGGTGGAAGTTGATGCTATTGGCACGTTTAGATTATTATTAAGGACTGGTTTTTATTTGGATTTGAAAGACACTTTTGTTGTACCGTCTTTTAGACGGAATTTAATTTCTGTATCTCTCTTGGACAAATCCGGTTATTATTGTTCATTTGCGGACAGGATATTTATATTGTCTTTAAATTCAAATATTGTTGGAACTGGTTCTTTATGTGGTTTCGATAATCTTTACATGCTTGATAATATTGCATCATACAGTGAAAAACCTGCACATAGAATCACGTGGTACTAAGCGTAAATTTAATCAGGAAAATTCAGCGTCATTATGGCACAAAAGGTTAGGTCATGTCTCGAAAGAGAGAATTCAAAGGCTTGTGTCTGATGGCATTCTAGATTCGCTTGACTTCACAGACCTTAATGTTTGTGTAAGTTGTATTAAAGGAAAACAAACCAAAGTAAGGAGGTTAGGAGCCAACAGAGCTACGGACGTCTTAGAATTGATACATACGGACATCTGTGGGCCATTTCCTACGGCTTCGTGGAATGGTCAACGGTATTTTATATCATTCATAGACGATTACTCTCGTTATGGCTACCTTTACCTAATTCATGAGAAATCAGAGTCTTTGGACGTGTTCAAGGCTTTTAAAGCCGAGGTTGAGCTTCAGCTCAACAAAAGGATTAAAGTTGTCAAATCTGATCGTGGTGGTGAATACTACGGCAGATATGACGGTTCAGGTGAACAACGTCCAGGACCATTTGCTAAGTACCTAGAGGAGTGTGGAATAGTCCCTCAGTACACTATGCCAGGATCACCTAGCATGAACGGTGTTGCTGAGAGACGAAACCGAACTCTTAAGGACATGGTAAGGAGTATGATTAGTCATTATACCTTACCTACATCACTCTGGGGAGAAGTACTAAAGACTGCAGCCTATATTCTAAATAGGGTACCAACTAAAGCAGCTGTCAAGACACCTTATGAGCTTTGGACGGGTCAAAAGCCTAGTCTTAAGCATTTTCATGTATGGGGATGTCCAGCTGAGGCGCGACCTTATAGGCCGCATGAAAATAAACTGGACTCCAAAACGGTGAGCAGCTACTTTATTGGTTATTCGGAGCGATCAAGGGGTTTCAAGTTTTATGATCCCGCTGTAAAGAATATATTTGAGACGGGAACTGCAATATTTTTTGAGGATGTTGAGTTTGGGGGGAGAAATAAGGTTAATGACATTGTATTTGAGGAAGAATCGATTTCGATTCATATGGTTGTTCCCGATGATGTGCAGGTTCCTTTACCTGTCACTACTATCGAAGGAGCAAATGAGGAACCTCGTCAGGACAATGTCAATATTGATCCCGTTCAAGATGATTTGTTTGTTCCACAAGAACAACCCGTCATTAAGAACGAGATCCCAGAAATTCAAACTCAACAACCTCAAGATTTAAGGAGATCCACTAGAGTAAGGAGAAGTCCTTTTTCGGATGAATTTGTATATCTCCAAGAACATGAGGATTCTAGTGAACTGTTGGAAGATGATCCAATCAACTTCCAGCAGGCCATGAAAAGTTCTAATGCTCAAATAGGCTTCTTGTCAAAGGTATCACAAGTTCAGTGGGAGAAAGTTCATATTTATGGTTTTATGTGTGGATGACACCTTGCTAGCCATATAAGGTACTAAATAAGTTTGGCATGCAAGACTGTAAACCATGGTATACTCCTATCGTTAAGGGAGACAAGTTTAATTAGTCTCGAATAAAGTGCCCTTAAGGTAGCCTTAAAATTAAAGAAATGCAGGAGATTCCTTATGCACATAATATAGGGAGTCTTATGTATGCTCAAGTTTATGAAAAGACCAGATATAGTAAAAGGGGTCTTAGATATCCCAAGGCACTAAGGTTAACATGCTCACTAATCGGAAGTCTGATGTTTCTGGAGATCATTGGTTATTCAGACTTCGATTTTGATGGATGCCTGGACACTCGAAGGTCCACTTCAGGTTGTGTCTTTCTAATGGCTGGATGAGTCATTTTATGGTAAAGTGGGAATCATTTTATTATTGTTGATTCCACTATGAAGACAAAATTCATAACTTGTCACCAAGCAACAATTCAGGGCATATGATTGCGAAATTTTGTTGCTTGTTTGAAGAGTTGTGAATAGTATCGAAAGACCATTAAAGTTTTACTGTGATGATCGAGCAGCTATTTTAAATAGAAGCTCGAGTATATCCAGGCATATTGAAAGGGAGTTCCTCATCGTAAAGGAACGAATACAGAGTGGTACGGTTTCAATTGAACATATAGGAACAAACTCCATGATTGCGGATCCGCTGACTAAAGGATTGCCTCCAAATAAGTTTGTAGAGCATACTGCTCTTATGGGAGTTATATCAAGTCAGGATATTATGGTTTAATGGGAGTACTTGTTCCGTATGCGTTTATTTTTCCCTTATGTAAATTGTATACAGATATTCTGCAGAAATAAAGTTTAAAGCTTAAGGTTTAAAGTTTAAAGTTTTATCCACTCTAAAAGGTGATGCTTTTGCATTGTTTGATCTCAATTAAAGTTAAAGTTGGACCAGTTGGAAATAGGCATGTCAGATCACATTGCGTGTAATTTCCGACTTACACATCCATGATTGATCTATGTCATTTAGTTGTATTGGTGTATGTGACCAAGGAAGGTTTAGTTACGCTAATTGTGACGAAAGCCGCCTTGATCCTACATTAGTATGATTAATGGACGAGATTGTTGAGGACTACCCTAAAGTTATAATGGTGCATTTCAGTTGCGCGCTAAGGTTATACACATATAATTACATGTGTGTCCCAGTGGGAGATTGTTAGAATATATTTATATATTCGTACGGATATGGGCCACTAATGTAATTAATTATGTGTCGCACTATTATAAAATATAAACCGATAAATAAAGTGATCCATAAGGTAATAATATCGGTATTGGGTAATAAGGAAATATTGGTCATGGACTTAATGTGTAAAACAGGCTAGTTGCCTTATCAATGAGGGTAGATATTTGGCTGCTTATTTATGGAAACCCTATAAGGGTCCCACACTATAAATATAGGTTTGGTCCCCATTGAACACACCATCCACACAAATAAAAAAATACAGTAATTAAGGGTTTTCTTTTGGTCTCCCATCAACCATAAGAAAAGTGAAGGGTGTGTCTCAAAGGAAGATCAGATCTCAAAGGGGCACTATGAATCCTTCAGGTACGCTTCCGTATTCAGTCTAATTTATTCTTAACGGTTCACTGCAGTGCCGAACTAGGGGTTTTCTAACAATATTGGGTCCAGTGTAAAACAGAAAAGAGCAAAAGAAGTTAGATTATGCTTTACTCAGCCAACAAAAAGGTTAAGATTTTACTATTGGGAGGTTGAGCAAGGCGATGCAGACAGTCTTGATCGATGGAAGCAAGGAAACAGGTCTTATAAATTGAATCGTGCATGCATGTCATAATCTCTATGTGAATGGTTCTTATGCTAAGTTAGTTTTTAGTAAATTTTTAATCAAGGAATGCATGTCGAGTCACCACCGTTCAAATTATAGATATTTCCAAATGCCAGGCAAAGAGAAAAGAGTACGTTAATAAATGGATATACTACCTCTTGGTTTCTGCAGTGGGTTGAGGTAATATATACCTCACAGAAGATGCAGTTGCATCTTTATTTGTAGTTCCTGAGATAGACAAGTAAATAACTCAAACATTCAATCTCTCGCTTTATTTATTAAACTCTTAGGGCTCGCTTGGGATGGGAGTTACTATTACGGGAGTAATGGAACAAAAAAAAAAAAAGAAATTAGAGGAGATAGGTGGTTGATGGTGGATGTTAATGGTGGAAAAAGGAGTATGAGGAGGAATAATTCTATAAAAAAGGATAATTCTACTTCACCAATGTGAAACCTCACACGTGGAGATCTTTTCCAAGAATGCATACTATTATAGTATTATGTGGTGATTAATATACTTCGATATTGTTTACATCCAAGACCACTTATTGGAGATCAGTCCGTGTGGCGATTAATTAAGTCAGTGTAATAGTAGCTCAACTTTAGAAGCTTGGCCATAACCATCTCCTATAATTAATGTGCCATGTTTCGTTATACTCCGTATTTCATAGTGAAAATGACTGAAATCACTAGTTGCATTGGTTGCCTAAATGCCTTGTTAACCCACCAGGCCAGTAATCAAAAGAATTAAGTCGAATTGGTTATGAAATTGGTAGTGGCATAATACGAAGAACGGAGTACTCCGTATAATATGTGAGCAAATTGTGTTGGTGATTAGAAATGAGAACATAACGGGAAAAAAGACAAGAGACAATGGTATTCCTATATGTATTGTATAATTGAAGTTATAAGATGAGCACATGTCTACTTCATTATGTGGAGCTTCATGATGTGGAGGGAGTATTATTTTCATTTTACTTTTTTCATCTTTTTTCATCTAACACTTCACTTTTTCATAATTATTAAGAAAAAGTGAAAAAATGTGGGGTAAGATGAAGAAAAAAGTAAAATAGTTTAATAATAAAAAATTCACTGTGAGTGAGAAAAAATAGTTTTGTGTGTGAAAAAGTATGGCATGTGAGAGAAAAAAGTTATTAAAAGGGAAATGGTAAGAAAATTAGGTTGTTCGTAGGATACTATACGAACAACCTATTTCATCTTCCTTTCGAATGAGTGAGGTAAGTTGAAGACATCACACATCGCTACCCCTTGCTTTCTTTACATGTCATGTCATATTTCAAGAACCTCAACATTTTAAGTATTTTTATTCATAATAGATGAACTTTATATTAAGTTCTTATTCTTATTGGAAACATCAAAAATTAAATAGAATCTATATAGAAGCATCACATACATTTATGCATAAGTTCTTCAATAAGAATCGGGTTCTTAAACTTAAGAACAAATTTTTTCCTCCAGTAAAAAAAACTTTATAAATAGAGTTCTCGGTGACAAACTCGAGGTGAAAAAGTACTGCGGCAATTAACCTTACTTTCTCTCTTGCATTTCGTACTCTTCATTCTCTCACCATTTATGGTTTTTAGACTTCCTCTTTTTAACTTAAATTTTCATATTAAATATTAGTTCAATTGTTCAATTTTAAGAAAGATTAACATATGGAATGGTGGAAAACCTGTCAAATAAAAATTAGGGTTTTTTGTCAACAACTACCTAAAGTTTACGTCATTTGTCATACGACTACCTAACATTTTAAAATTTAATCATAACTACCTAAACTTTTTCACTTTTTGTCATACAACTACCAAGTGACGAATTCCGATGGTTTGAGTCAAACTCCGACATTGACTTGGTCCTTGGCACGTGACAAATCCAACCTGAAAAGAAGAAGGCTAGTTCAACATATGCATTTCATTCTCCAATTCATTGCACTTGCTTTCAAGTGTGTTAACCAACACCTCCATGACTTCATTATCACTTAAATCTCCATCATGTTGACCCAATTGTAGCTTAAGATGCCTATTCTCATTCAACAATTCATTGATAACCTGTTTTTGCCACTTCGTCATGTCTTGATCAATACAACGAAAGAAGATGTAACCACGCCTACTCGTATTAGGGTTCGAAATTTGCAACAAACAAACCTTCTTCCCGGATTCATTGTTGTCCACAATGTCTTCTATTCGATATAGATCCCACAATTGCAAATCATAGCCATACTCGAATTGTTTGACGACAACGAGCTACTCGACATTGCAAAATATGTTAATTAATTAATTTCAATTTAGGTTTAAAAGAGGAATTTTTATTAAAATTAATAAATTGGGGTAAAAAGAGGGTTTTTGAAGAGGGTTTTGGCGAAGAAGCTTAAATTAAATGAGAAATGCGTGGGGAGGGAGGGTTTAGAACCCATGCTGGATTTGTCACGTGCCAAGGACAAGTCAACGCCGGAGTTTGACTAAAACCATCGGAATTTGTCACTCGGTAATTGTATGACAAAAAGGGAAATAGTTTAGGTAGTTATGATTAAATTTTAAAATGTTAGGTAGTCGTATG
This sequence comes from Dianthus caryophyllus, assembly GCA_023091065.1. Taxonomy (NCBI): domain Eukaryota; kingdom Viridiplantae; phylum Streptophyta; class Magnoliopsida; order Caryophyllales; family Caryophyllaceae; genus Dianthus; species Dianthus caryophyllus. The sequence continues at coordinate 37,814,753 of CM041522.1, read as the reverse complement.
ACAAATGACATAAAATTTAGGTAGTTGTTGACAAAAAAACCCTAAAAATTAAAGAGATACTTCAAGCACTTTTTAATATTTATCAAACTAAATTAAAAAAAAAAAAGTATCAAAAGGAGTACAGTACTTCGTATTCCAATATTAATAAACATTTCTGTCTAAAAAAGAAAGTAGAAAGACTATTTTTACTTTGTTTACAAATAAATATTTCTATTAGGGTTTTTTGTGAGACACTATCTTACATTTACGTCGAATTGTGAGGAATTACCTTACATTTTTTTTTTTTTGGCGAAGAACTTGCTTATATTTTTAAAAGTTTGTGGGACACTACCAAACCTCTAATTCTGTTAAGTTTTGGGGTTTGACCGTCATTGACTAACGAAATCCCTCTTTGTTTCAAACTTACCTTTCCTTTGAGCTTTAATTTTCATTATCTTTCTCCTCCAAACTCCTAATTTCATCATATGTTTCATCATCATCATCATCATCAATCCTGCAAATTTTATTAATCAATGCATTACTTTTTCTTTATTGCTCAAAGATTGTGGATGAAATCACTTTTAATCACAATTGAAGAAAAAATATGTCTTTTTTACCGTTAAATATCACAGATCTTCATCTTAATCATTAAACATTTGTTCTTTCTTTTTCCCCTAACACTATTAATCAAGAATTCACCTCTCAATTATCACCATGTTACCACTCACATTATTCACAGTCACAATTACAAAGAGTAGGAGAAAATGTAGTTGTTTGAGAGACCAACAAATGAGGCACTTTTAATCTGATATGAGATAATTATTTTCCTATTTTATTTAAAAAATCACTGTCCATTTATCCAAGACTGGTTGATAATTTTAATTTGGGGAAGCAGCGAGGTAGGAAAATCATACCCAAGCCCTTTTTGGGGACACCCAGTTGACTTCGCCACCGTATCCGAAACCAAAAGACACCCTATAAATGATTGGTGATTTCTTTTGAGACAAAGGCTAAATGGTTGGCGATAACACTATATCTATGGTGGCAAGAAGATGATGGTTGTTGATTGCTTCACAATTCATATGTGCAGTTTATGAGTGAATTGTTGGAAATCCCTAGACTTTTTTTACATTATAACAATTATCTATTTCCAATCCTTCCTTTGTTACTTCTAAATTTGAAATTATAATCTTATTGTTTGTTATTTTGTGTATTTTGCATTTTTTACGAATTGTACTTGATTCACAATTGAAAAATGTCGTAGATATAAGAGAACAATGGTAGATTAGAGGTAAAATTTGAAGAAGATGAGAATGAAGGAAGAAAAACTGCAGTCAAAGAAGAAAGCTTTAACGTTGACTAACGGCCAACGTCCAAAACTTAACGAAAGAAGCAATATGGTAGTGTCTCACAAACTTTTAGAAATGTAAGGTAGTTCTTGGCCGAAAAAAAAATGTAAGGTGATACCTCACAATTCGGCCTAAATATAATGAAGTGTCTGACAAAAAACTCTTTCTATTAATACACCATGTACCAAAATTATACATCATACAATTACGTACAAGAAATTATACAACATAAATGCTCCCTCGATTCCACCATCTGCTTTCCCTTTTAGTTTGACTCACAAATTAAGGTAGGTGAAGTGTGTGGGTGAGATTAAAGTTAGAAAAATGATAAAACAGATTGGACGAATGAGATTAGTTGAAAATTGACAAAAATAGAAATGGGAAGAAGATAATGAAATTTCCTTTTAAGAAAAGTGGGAAGAAGATGGTGCAATGGAGGGAATACATAATAATGAAAATCAAAATAATAAGATTAAGATTTAAAGTAGCCTAAATATATAAGAAATGAATTGAGGCACGCTAAGCGCTTTCCGAAAAGATGAGACGCCCCTTCTGCTCGAGTAGTTTTACTATTATGATAAATTCAACCCTAGTAAGTTCAATTCATTCCGAATAAATTTAGCTAAGCTCTATTAATTAAGGAAAGTGATACTACGCCACCCGGTGGTACTGACCTCAGTACCACCGTAATTAAAAAAAGAAAAAATAAATAAATTAAAAACATAACTTTTTTTGCGCCAAATTTTTAAGGGCAACATTGTAATTCTATAATATTTTCATTTATTATGATTATATAATATTTAAATTTAAAAAAAATACTCCGTATCTAGTAAAATCTATTGTATATTGCATCCTTATGGGTTTGAAATTCTTTACAACTAAAATTTCATGAATTAGATAATCATACAGTATTATTCAAGAAATTAAATTATTTCCAAATTATATTCATTAGAGTTTTCTGTAAAACTTTAAAGAAAGTGAGGTATGTTTTCATCATTAATCGATGAAGAAATTTAATTTTTTTTTTCCTACGTATAATTATTGCCCGAGTCTATGAACTAATGCATTCGCATAATTATTGTTACATGCATTGCATCCTTATCTTTTATCCGTACTTAATTAGATTTAATAATCACTAAATCAATCGCTCTATATATATAAAGAGGGTTTTTTCGAGTGCTCTCCTTAATTCAATGAGTTTTAGCCAATAAGAAAATTGCACCCTAAAAGATAGATTAAATAATTTAAATTAAGAACAATAGTAATTTGAAAATAAATAATTATATGGAACATAATTTCCTTATTTAATTATGATACATTAGATAATATTTAGTCAGATCTTTTGTTTAATTTCCTTATTTAATTTCCTTATTCAATTCTCAAGGTTTTTACTGTGTCATACTTGTGTCACGTTCATTGTTAATTTAATTATGTGTCATACTCAAAGCTAATCATTTATTTATTTATTTATTTATGCATGATTTTTTTTTTAGACCTTTTCATTCATTTGTGAATTAAATTCAACTAAAAACAAGTGGAAGATCAAAGTTGGTGTATTCAAGATTATGGGAAGTACTGAACTTTAGAAATAAAAGTAGTTTAGTGTGTGAGGATGAGGTAAAAAAAATCAACATGGTGTAGTATAATGATAAGGAAAGTGTAGCTTAGCTAATAGCTAAACGTGCATCTATAATTTAAGAGTCCATGTACATACTAATTAATATAAACATTACTCACGATTTTTTTTTTATATCCTTTGTTTCGTTTCGAAGTTAACATTTTTGCATATATTATCTTGAAGAGCCTATATATTATACATATGCTACATTATCAACTATGAAAGTTATGCAAAGCAAATCACAGTTTAAAATTTTTAAGCGAAGCAAATCACAGTTTAAAATTTTTATAATCTTATATTATTTTGCAATAATAGTACGATCGTGTCACAATGATAATTATCAACTATAAAAATTCTTTTTGTGGGTAACAAATTTATATTGCTCTAATATATTATACAACGATCATGTCACAATGAAAGTTTGGCCTATTGAATCTTTGTCACATTGGCTTTTTATTTGTTTATTATTTGTTTAAACTATTGAAAACCTGGTTAATCCTACGTATATATATTCATTGTCACCTTTCTTTAAATCAAATGTCTTATTTTTTTTAATTATGATGGTTTTACATTTAATTTTTTTTAATGTTATTCTCTTCTTATATATTGTGATATTCAATATATTTGTGTACATATGTACGGTTTTATTTTGGTTGAATATGTGAATTCCAAATTTTTATAGTGTAATATACAGAGATATTTATGTTAGTTTAAATTGTAAATATTTCTGTTATTATTGGCGATATATAGATAGTTCTAAAAAGTGTCATATCGTTCGAAAAATTGTATAAAATTAAATGAAATGAAATGTTCACATCATTGCAATAAAAGAGATTAATCCTTATGACTTAAAACGGCAAGTGAAGTAACAATCAACAACATCTATATCGTATATATGGTTACAATTTGCAACGCGATCAAATCATCAAATATAAGATTATGCAAATATGTACCAAATTAATTATTTCTACGTATGAAAGTTCAATTGCTATATTGATTGGCATTTAATAGTAAATTTCGATATTTTACAAAAATCATTTCCACATATTTTTTGTCCTTATATAACTATTACAAGATGGAAATTTGTCATTAATATTTTTTATAATTTATTGAGAAGCATAATAATTATAGATGGACCAACTATTGTGAAGTTTTTTAATTATTTTATTTTATTTGATAATAATTATAGATGGTCCAAAATTGAGAAGCATAATAATTATGGAAAATTTTGAGATAAAAAGATATTTCAAATTTTTGAGGAATTGTACATCATAAGTGTTAACGTTATGCATAATTTTATGATCGTTACTGGGTAATAATTTTGAGGTGTTGTTTGATTTTGAACATTGGCCTTAAATTTAAATTTGTTTTCAATGTGAATGTTTATTCTATATACTGTCAATGATGTAAAATTATGATATTTGATATACAAAATTAAATATAATCTATAATTAATTAGATTTTCAAATTTCAAAATAAGTACACACATATTTATATATGTTTTTAATAGACACGTCATTTTATTTTCACTCGATATTATTATTGCCTTTTTAGTTTTAGACTAATCGCACAAATAAATTTAACCTACTATTTATTGTTATTGTATGTGAATTAATAAAGTTACCCGTGTATCGCACAGGCATTTCACCTAGTATATCTATATAATTGAGGGTTTTTTCGAACGACGTGGTAGTCTCCAACTTTTGTGGGACTCTTAGAGCATGTACAATGGGAGGTTTTTTGCATTGAGATTGTAAATAAAAACTCAAAAAAAAAGTTCTTCCCATTGTATGATAAAGTTTGTTGATAAAGTTCTTAATTAAGTTTGAAAAGAAGAACTGGGTTCTTCCAAAAATCAAGAAGAATGGTACTCCCTCTGTCTCAGTCATTTGTTTACAGTTTGACTTTTTTTCCCTCACAAAAAAGTCAAACTGTAAACAATTCACTGAAACGGAGGGAGTACATTGAATGACTTGTGCGTGTACAACAAACATACACATGCATTGCAAAAAAATTAAATATTTGGTGGGACCCACAACATTATTTGCATGCAAATTTTACATGCTCTCTGACCTCTCTCAACGTCTATATTTTTTTTTTTTTGAAAGACAACGTCTATATTTTTTTTATGGATGTTTTAATTGCATTTTTTTTAAGTTTAATTTTTAAATTTGAGTTGTATATTTTTATCATGTTTTTATATATATATACTCTACATTATATCTTGTCTTTGTATTATATACATATTCATACTTTCTTTCTATTTTATATCATTCAAAATATCAAGATAAATATTATGGGAGAAAATATTAGAGATAATGGTATAAATTCAAATAACAATATAAAATGTGAAAAAATCTTTAAAACAATAAAGAAATTAAAATTAAAATTAAAATTAAAATTGACAATTAAATGATAAACATTAATATATAGTGTGGGTCCCATTGAAGAACTTTATTTAAAGTTCTTCCATTGTGTGTAAATGTTCTACATTTTTGAGTTTGTCAAAATATGACATGGCAAAGGAAGAACTTTTTAAAAAGTTCTCCCATTGCACTTGCCCTTATATACTCCGTATACTTTAATTTTTCAAAATTATTATTAGTTAATATTTAATAAATGATATATCCTATAATTCTTTTTATGATAACTAATTAGATTAATTACTTTTAATCCTTTAATTAATGATTTTTTTTAACATAATTATATTTTAATTTTATTACTACGGTCTATGGACTTATAAAGGGGATGGGGACTTTGGGTGAGTCATTTCTACCCCCGCGTGTAGCATTGTACTCCGTAATTTTATTTTATTTTGTTTATTATTATTATTATCCATTTTTTATCACCTTTTGTTTGTAATTATCTTAACTAGAAAAACTATTGTGATAAAATTCTAAATTCATGGTTAAATATATTTCTACTAGTTGTAAAGCCCGTGCGATGCACGGGTTTTAAATATGACATTATAAAAGAAAAAGAAAAAAATCAATAAATAAGAGTGTTAATTTTTTCTTTGACCAATAATAAACGATCCTCCATATTATATTAAAACGAATATACTTTTTTAAATTTGAGATGAATTAATACATAAATAAGAAAAAATTAAAAAAAAAATAAACATTAGTAAAATGTTAGCGTTCTTTATATAACTACTTTTAAGTGTAAAACGAAATGAAATCAAATTATCTTAATGATACCTAATAATACTAACATTGATAGCTAAGACCCCACTCTTTTCGGCTTATTGAACCTAAACTTATAAGAGTTTAATTTATAGAAGATTAGTTAAAATCGTTAGAGCTAAGGTGGATTTGTTGGAGTTGAAGTAAAACTTTTGTTTGCAAATTTGTTGTGGTTGAGGCTACGCTAAACTTATAAGGGATGAGTTGAACTTATTGAAATTTTCCATGGCCTTAATCTCCTCGATTTTCCAAGACTTTTACAATGAAAAATAGATGTGTGAGTGGAATTCAATGTTATGCAATCTCGTTGAAGGGTTGATATCTCCCTTAGATTTAATTTGTCATTACCCTAGTTTATATCTACCTCGTATTAAGAAAGTTTGTTAACACGGTCTATATAACTCTTCTACATCCCTCTATTTCATTGAAAAAGTCTCATGGGCTTTTTCACAAATTTTAAGGAAAATAAAAAGTTAAGGGTAATATTGGTAGTTTGGTTGAGTGAGGTCCATTTTAAAGGATAAAGTGTGTGGTATTTTGGTAAAATGAATATATTAATAGGGGTAAAAGTGTTATTTTGATTGTATAAATTTGTCCTAAATAGTAATGGGGCTAAATGAGTGAAATTGCCGAAAAAGGAAAGTGAGGCTAATTGAGTGAAATAGAGGGAGTAAGATTCTTCAATAACTTAAAGATTTTTTTTAACCTTATCAAATTCTTAGCCATATTTAATTATCCATTAAAATTTGGTAACATTTTATAGTTTGTTCTTGTGAGGTTTTTTTTTAACTTATTTGTAACTCTTAAGTAACTGCAATATCTACATTGACATAGTATGTAGATTAGTAAATGCTAGATTGAACCAACTTCAAGACAAAATTTCAATGTATAGCGTGATTTAGGTTATATAATTGGTGATCAACCTATTCACTAATATAATTATGCTGAAACTCTTTTTAGTTTTACAAATTCTATCTTCTGAAATATCGTAGGAGTACAATTGAACACAAATATTATCTCCTAAAAATATATAATTTTATATTTATCTATTATATTATTTAAAAGTTGTAATTAATAATCTTTGTCACGATCTTATTAATGTAAAACTTTAAACTATAGTTTTATTCTATTATTTACCCTTTAGGACAGCAATAGTGAAAAATTATTCATTTTATAAAATATCAATCATTCATTTGTGTATATTTCATTATAGTGTCATTTGAATAATCCCTCTATTATTTGGCCTATTTTAAGATTAAAATAGATAGCACATCTTAAATTAAACTATTTGTAGAATATGGTACATATTATATAGGGGTTATAGACTTCTAAATCTAGTGAACTTTCGACATCGAAGTAAAAGACTCATAGTTTCATTCTCTACATACACTAATACACATAATACAAAGGATAATTGTTGCACTTAACTTATCGATGAAATAGTAACCAAACAAAGAAATACGTAAAATATGCACTATTAGTCATATTTTTTTTTACTTATTGTATTATATTAAGATAAATTGTCACTGATGTTGACATAACTAACAAAATTAAAACCACAACATATTAAGAAATTACAATAACCTTAAAAAAAAATTAAAAAAAAAAATCAAGTTTCAAAAAGCTTAGATAATATGTGATAGACTCGTAGAACAACGTGTCGATAATATTATCTACAAAATAAATACAACTAAATTTAAACATTAATTATTTTGTATTATTAATAAATTAAAAACATAAATTAAATATAATATAATTTCTCTTTTGTATTATTTTTGTGTTTAAAAAAATATAACTGGTTAAGGAGGTTAAGAATTGAAACAACCAAAGAGATCGTCCATAATATATCTTGTTAGGAGTAATGATCTGTGTTGCCGTTGTTTTCCATTTGAAACTAAGATGTGGTGAAAAAAATCTGTTAATACATAAATATATTTATCAGTAAAACTCAAAAACAAAACAATAAAGTCTGTGTCAATAATTAATACAGTTAAATTATAATACTATGCTTTGAAATATAATTGTTACCTTTAATTAATAGGCACGTATATATTATTCTTTACTAATACTCCATTTTTTCCGATGATAATACAAATCATATGCTCCTGAAGCAAACAAAAACAAATGAGTGATATATATATCAAATAAATACTTAAATACATTGGCGTTTTTAGGGTGGGTGCCATGGGTGCCATGGCACCCACACTTTTTTCGGAGAAAAATTAATAAGTCTAATAAAAAATAAAAAAAAATAATATGCATTGAAAAAGATTTGAACCCCTAACCAATAACTCACAAACCAACTCCATTACCATTAAACCACTTACATATTTGTAATTAATAAATCAGTATTTATTTTATTATATTCATATTTTTTTTCCAATTTTACAACTTTTATCAAGACATTTATTTTACCTAATTTTAATTTAACAATTTATTTACTTTCTATTATTTAATAATTTTTATTTCTTTCTTTTTGGCTTAGACTTTATCGAAACCAAGATAAACATAGTCTTATAACTTAAGAGAAACTTAATTTCAAAAACGCCTTTGGCAATGACCTTTTTTTTGTTTCTTTAATTATTTTTTTTAATTTACTTTTGTTTTTTTTTTTTACTTCGTTTAAAATCGCCATCTCAAGTGATATCTTTTAGTTCATTGAAAACGCACCTCAAATAGCGTTTTGTTCTACGACTCATTTCTTTTAATTAATTTAATCAGATAAAACGTATCGCGCGATAGTGTTTTATGGCTTAAAAAAATCCGAGTCTACATGCACCCCATAAGGGTACGTAAATAGTTTAATTTCCGACCCAAAATTCTAATATATGGATATTTTTTATTTTTTTTTAAAAAACACTATTTTACCAAATCATTATGAAAAAAAGACGTTAGAAACTTATTTTTATCCAGATTTTTACTTTTATCCGACTTATATTATAAATTTTTCCTCGACTCATATAACCTGACGAACCCGTTCGTCAAGTTTAATCGGCACCCATATCCCGAAAAGTCTGAAATCGCCCCTGCTTAAATAGTACTCGTATTTGAGTACATTGAAAGGATAAAAAACTAAATTACATAAATAATTGCTCTAACAACCAAAAGTTACAAAATAGTACTCAAAAAAAAATCACAAATACAAATCAAACTAATTACGAAGTAGAACTTTGGATGAGAGCAAGAGACTAAGGGTGTATATATATGCACTTGTATATTAACTCTCCTAATGATATTCTAAATCCTATACTAATATCCTATAATATCCTATAATAATATAATTAATATCCTATAATAATTTCTATCTCCGAGTTGCATCAAGTTACAATATACGGTTAAAATTGTAGGATTCTAATTCTCTTATTAAATTTAGTGTTTATTAAATTTAGTGTTTTGAAATTTTATAATTATTATCAAATTAAAATTAGAGTTTTAAAAAAACTGGAGACTACCACGTTGCTCGAAAAAACCTCCAATTATATAGATATATTGATTACTTAACTTATATACTCTTAGTATGTTTAGAACGACAACTTATTTATTTATATATATAAATATATGATCTAATTATAAAGTGTTTGATAGACCTATTATTATATACGACGAGTATGTCTAAAATCTTATTTTATTCTGGGTTATTACAATATATAAGACTAATTATTAGGGTATTTTGTCAAAAGGTACCTTCAATTATACCCACTTTGTGAACACCTACCTTTTATAAAAAAAATTGTTGACTCATACCTTACATTTCTTAAATTTAGTTGACACCTACCAAATTACTAATTCCGTCAAAAATAGTCAACATTCCGGTGTTGACTTGCCTAAGTCACGTGAGAGGAGTTTTGTTTGGTCTTCCCCTCTTCTAAATTCATTTCCCCCTAAGAAACCCCTTTTAAACCTAACCCACCTCCTCCTAGTTGTTTACACATACCCAAACTTATTCGCCCAAAATTTTCAAACATCCCCTTTTCTCTTCCAAAGCTTAGGTAATTAATATACTTAAACAATGTTCCATTATTTTAGGTTTTTACAATTACTATTTGTTTAAAGGTTAATATGTTTTTGTTTTTTATTTGTTTGACTGTTCTACTTTATGCTTATTTGACATTATTTTAGGTTTTTACAATTATCTACACTTAATAAATGTTGGAAATAAAGGAGGAAAATTTGGAGGGAAAGACCAAACAAACTCATCTCACGTGACTTAGGCAAGTCAACACCGGAATGTTGACTATTTTTGACTAATTAGTAATTTAGTAGGTGTCAACTAAATTTAAGAAATGTAAGGTATGAGTCAACAATTTTTTTTATAAAAGGTAGGTGTTCACAAAGTGGGTATAATTAAAGGTACCTTTTGACAAAATACCCTAATTATTATTATAAAAAGTTAATCTCATCAAATTATTAATTATTCCAGATACCATTGTATAAATTTTTACAAACGAAAATTTCGTAATAAATTAAAAAAAAAAAGGATATTTAGTACTCCGTATTACTCTAAAAATGAAAGAATAGATAATTCCTTATATTGGAGAAAATGTGCTGGTATAGTTGTCCAAAATCACATACTAATATCAATAAAATTATCAATAAAATCATGTAGATACTATATATTAATATTTAGTTTTACAATTTTTTTCCTTCTACTTTCAAATAACAAAAAATTATTATAAACTATTTACAAATATATAAAAACATTTGAATAAATCTAAAGATTAGGAGAGAGTGTTCATATATTAAAATGTTAAGACATAAAAATATGAATAAATGTGAAAATTTTAACTAAAGACATCTTAATCTTTATAACATTCTGATAGCATGCAATAAGCTTTTTGTAGTAAATTTACTTTTACTTTCACTTATAGTATTTTGCAGCGGCAACTTAAATCACTTTAAAATTTAACTCTCTATTATATGAAAAAACATTATAACAACGTAACGTCGTTAAATGACGCAAATTTATTTAGCATGAACCAAAAATTGAATATTAAAATAACTTAGGGAGTAATGAAAGTATAAAAGAAATATATATTTAAAACCCGTGCATCGCACGGGCTTTATTACTAGTATGTAATACATGACATAAATTAATCTCCAGAACTATTTTTAGATGAAGGAAGGTTCTTATAAATTGATTTTATAATAATCAACTTGTATGCATAATAAAACATCTAAGAAATACTCCGTAGTTTGTAGACTTTAAGAGCATCTCCAACAGACAGCTACAAGGTATTGTAGCTAGACTTGCCATGTCATTTTTCTAGGCTATTCTACTTTTCGGCTACAAACCGCTCCAGTGGTGAGCTACAACATATTGTAGCTTGTACAGGTCTCACATTCTTTTTTTCACCAATGAAAATTTAACATTATTTTTTATAGGGATATTCTATATGGTACCCCTCAGTTTTTTGACTTTCTACATGGTACCCCTACATTTTCGAAAACATACATGGTACCCCTAATTGTTGTCATTATCCGTAAGTATACCCCTGAACTTTGTTTCTAGACAATTAAACTCATTTTTAAGCGTTAAATGATTACTTGGGCGTGTAACGAAGCTTGGTTTTATCATCCCATGACATAAGAACTTTATTAGGCTCAATATTTATTTTAGACGTGATAATTTTGTAGGGAAACAATAACTTATTTGTCGTAAAATTTTATAACCCATATATATTAATAAATATTAGGTTGTTGATGGATATTGAGCTTAATAGAATCTTTATGTCATGAGATAATAAATGACAAGTTTGGTTACGCATCCAAGTCATCACGTAAGCCTAAAATTGAGTTTAATTGTTTGAAAACAAAGTTCAGGGGTATACTTATGGATAATGACAACAATTAGGGGTACCATGTATGTTTTAAAAAATATAGGGGTACCATGTAGAAAGTAAAAAAACTGAGGGGTACCATATATGTTAATATAGATGAAATATGAATTCATAGAAAGATAGATTGTATTATTATTGAGTTGATCTAATTTACATTACAACTAACCACCTTATATAGACTTTAGATGGAAAGCCAAAAGTTTACATTTATTATTAAACTTAATACTACTATTAATATCGAGACATAATTATATGTCTCCTCATATACTTTATAATATAGAATATCCCTTTTTTATATTTGAAGCAAGCTCGTAGCTTGGTGGAGCTACAATGCTTGTAAGCTACTCCCTCCACTCATATCCACACTACACATTTGCTTTTTCACATTTGCCAACGCGCATTTTGCGCGTTAAATATTTTTAGCTACGTTTATTCAAAAAATGTAAAAATTAGATTTTAAATATGTACTCATCAAGACGAATCAAACAAGATCACACATGAATATATCTACACTTATATATCGAGAGAAAATTGAAATTGAACGCTTAAGAGTGAATAGTGTACAAAATAGAAACATATCATATGGATTTGAATGGAGGGAGTACATCCTAATTTTCTATCACCAATGGTAAGCTACATGCTTATAATTTTATCAAAATTGCAAACAAGTCCCTAAAATGTACCATTGGAGATGCTCTAACAATGATATTTTTCTACAAATAATTTGATAATTTAATTACAAAAAAAAACTAGTAACAATAAATAATGTCAATATCTTTTTTACCCTTTTACAAATATTCACTTGAAATTTCAAAATTTTAAGACGGAAACCAAAATATGTTAGAAAATTACATTAATACCCTTGGTGGTACTACATGTGGGTGGCTAGGGATGACAATGGATCGGGTTCGGGTCGATTGGAGCTTCACCCGAATCCATCACCCGACTCCACCCACTCCACCCGAATCCATCATCCATCCGATAACCTATCACCCGAATCCAATCCACCCGTCGTCCACGGGTGAATCGGGTGAATCCATGGATGACAAAATAAAATATAAAAAAAATAAAAATGAATAGAAACATGACTTATTACCGTTTTTCCCTAAAATTTTCGATAAGATAGTTAAAAGGTGGTTAATTTCATAAACAATTACAACATGACTTACATGAGTTGTCTCAAATTTATTTATTTTTTGAAATATCTTGGTAATTATTAAAAAAAAAGGTAGTATTTTTATTCGGGTGGATGTCGGATCGGGTGATTAGCGGGTGACGGATTGGATGAAGGCCCACCCGAATCCAACCCGATCCATCATCCACTTCATCCATCATCCATCTTTCATCCATTTAAGTCGAGTTACAATCCATTTATTTGGATCGGGTGGATCGGGTTTTTTCGGGTTCGGGCCAAATTGACATCCCTAGGTGACGCAAAGTCATTTTCCATTAATTAAATAGGGAGATTGAATTAGTCAAAGGAGCAAGTAATCCGAAATCGATGTCACTTTCACTTAATTAGCCAGGTAGTTGAATAAGACCAAGTGGAGTAATAGGGGTCATAAAATATACTCCTATTAGTAGAGGAAAGAAAGAAAAGAAAAGAATTGCCGCAAACATTGACAATTGACAAAAGCGGAAACATATTACCGTCGTACGGAGTATATGAGATTTTAATTTTTAATGGTCTCATTCATCTACACGTGTATCCCTCATCCCTCATTAATTTTTAATACCCATGTCCCTCATTCAAGATTACCGGCGTTCAATTTCTTCTTCTAACTCCCGTTAATTGGTTTACATATTTAAATTATTAGATTAAGCCAAGAATAATCTGAACTGGTCCTCTTATTCCGAGTTAATCCACGAATAATCTCAACTATTGAGGTAACATTCCAATGGCCAATCTTAACATGCTTTAATCAATAAAAAAAGAAGTGAAAAAGGTTTGAATTTTACTTAAAATAAGAGTGAGGCAAAGTTAGAGTCGATTTTACCATTTTTTTTACGTGTTGTAGTCGTTTGAAATTGGCCAAAGTACATTATTGGAATGTTACTTTAATAGTTGAGATTATTCGTGGATAAATTTGAGTTCGGATTATTTATGGAATAAGAGGACCAGTTCGGATTATTCTTGGCAATTAATCCTAAATCATTTGGTACAAACATATTAAAATTACACGATATATGTTTTTTAGGTGATTTGAGTTATTATCGAGTCACTTGGTTGTAGTCGAATTTTTGACTAAAATGATTGTAAATACGAGATCATATAGTATGGGTTTGATCAAATATGGGGTGTGTGCGCACTCCATATATTTTCTTTGTCGAGTTTATGGCCGGATTAAATGGATGATTACATATAGAACAATATTTTTTATTTTATTTTTGGTAAAAAAAAGAAGCGCTAGGCCATTATAACAGGGAAAGAGAATTTGAACATGAGACCTACTACTCAGGGTATCTCAAACTTAATCATCACTCGGACGAGGAAGGAAATGGTCGTCCCTTGTCCCTAGGGGCCAATGTAAAATGAGTATTTTCGAAGAATTGTTGCGACCCTCGTAGGGATGCCTCACCCCAGAGCCGAGAGGCCAATGTAAATTCGAGTTTTGCTCAATTTTTGGCCAAGAATTGTGACTTTTGTCATCTGGGTTTCTCAGAGTAGTAACTTACATCCATCGTTCATTAAATTCCATTCGATTCATTAGATTCTTATTATTTGACCAAAATCTACATCATAAAATGGTCAAATGATAAGAATCTCATGAATCAGAGAATAATTATTTCAAGTACGCTCTATATTTAGTTATTCGGACGAAGTGCCAAAAATCAACACAATTCCAACATGAACATTACCCATGAGGCTATGATCATTATATCCATCAAATTACAATTTTTTAGATGTTTCCTATTTAAAAAAAAAATTATTCTAATTCTTAATTAGCTTTGAAGATAACCTATGAGCCAGATTTGATATGGTCTCATTTTTTTATTTTAAAATTACTTTATCATTTTCAATAGACAAATAACATATATTTACAAAACTAAAATTACACACCATTGAACTATTGGTGGCAGGGTTTTAAATATCGGTATCGGTCGCGATCGATCGCGATCAGCGGTGTCACTGATATCGGTCCTGAACCGCTTGTATCGGATTATGACTCGCTCGTCGCTGTTGATTTTTGTTTTATCGCTTTTTTAGCGATATTTACATATAAACATATTTATGATGTTATATTATGTCTAAATATGTACGAAATAATGTTTTTAAGGGTGTAATGAAAATCTCGGGCGGTATAATATATGTGATTAGGCGTTGAATGGTAATAGTACATAAATTGGAGTAGTTGAAAACTTTATGAATAGGCCTCAAATTATATAATGTAAAATTAAGTAATAAATAAAAAATAATGATAATTTTACGTAGTAATAATTTAGATAATTTTACGGAGTAACAATTTTGTTTGATTGATTTAATAATTTTACGGAGTATTCTATAATAACTACAGAATAATATAAGCAACAAATAAACAAAATATGAAGAGGGAGTACGAAGGACTGAGTACTTGTGTTGTTGAGACAACCAAAGAAATCAAACCATATAAATCAATAAAAAAAATAACACAAACAAAAAGACCCACGTTACCACTTCACACTTTCACAGCCACATGCCACAAAAGACAAAAGAAATAAGGGATATTTAAAGTAGTGCCTCGACTTTGGCGGATTCTGCGTAGTACTCCATGTGTGAAGTTTGTTCACATGGTACCCCTAAACTTTGTGAATATGTGCCCAATATGCCCATTTTGTGACGGAAAACTTAACGACGTTAAGTTTAAGGAAGAAGACATCAATTATGAGTTTAGGGTACAATTTAAACCCATATTATTCCTCAATTAAATGCTATTATGAGTTGATTGTTTAGTGTAAATTTTGTTGATTAGAGTACAAATAATAGCATTTAATTGAGGAATAATGTTGGTCTAAATGTATCCTAAACTCATAATTGGTGTCTTCTTCCATAAACTTAACGCCGTCAAGTTTTCCGTCACAAAATGGACATATTGGACACATATTCACAAAGTTTAGGGGTACCATGTGAACAAACTTCATACATGGGGTACCATGTGTAATCTGTCAAAGTTCGAGGGTACCATGGGAAATATCCCAAGAAATAAAACCACTCCCACTTCATCCCTACCAAGCCAACATTTCAACAAAAAAAACGAAAAAACCAGAAAAAAAAAATCACAGAAAATGGTCAGATGGCCCGAGTTAACCCTTTCAAGCCAACATTTTGGGTCCTTTTGAAATGATCCGTTAAAACTCGCCGAATCTCATCTCGGTGGCCACCGAGTCCGAGACTTTTCGGCCGAGACGAGTCAACTCGGCCGAGTTTTTGAACCCTGATTGGTGGTACTTCATATACACACTTAAAATTAGATTTTTCTGTAATGAAAATTATGTTCCTTCCTTAAAATTAGGGATATTTTTTTATGGTAGCTTTGAGATTTGCCACATTATCTATAATATTCCTCTTTTTATGGTACTGAGTAAAAACAAACTTTGACTTATCTTAACTTGTAGCTACGAGTTTAGAAATTGACAATCGTTTTTCTTAAGCCGTGCATCTCATTGAGACGATCAATTTGAACATCAAATTTTCCAAATTCGCAACTCATGACTAGTAGATATGAACAGTCAAAATTTTTTCGATAAAATAACTTTGATCGACCGTAACTGAAAATACGTGTTCTGAACATGAATTTTTTTTATGTCAAATCGAAGAGCTCGAAATGACGATTGATTTGATAAAAAAAAATGATCGAATTCTAAATTCGTAACTACAAGTTATGGTCAGTTAAAACTTGTTTTCACAAAATAAAGAGTATTTCGAGGAAAATTGCAAATCTCAGGGATACCGTGGAAAATATCCCTTAAAATTAACGTTAGGTTTTTGCTTACAATTTGAATGCTTTGTATATTAAAAAAAAAACAGTTAATTTTTTTTGGTTTGAATGAGACACTTATTTTGATATGGCACTAATCGCGCTAAGAGTATTTCCGTACGTCTTAACCATTAGGCCATAATATTATCGATAAGTCCCACCCACGTAGGTACATAATATATGTGTAAATTTGGGCCTATAAATAGGACACTACTGAGTACTCAATAGTAAGTCATAATAAGTCATAGCAAATCAGTAAAGAAAGAAAACAATGATGAGTAGGTCTATTTTGGTTATTGCTTTCCTCTCTTCACTTGCACTCTTCTTCGCGTCTCATGTTTCCGCTCGTAACCTGCTTGCTGATGCCACCACTCGTATGCATCTTTTCTCTTTTCTCTTTTATTTTTATTATTACTAATTAATTAACTGAGTATAAAGTAGTTATAAAGTTGCATCTTGTATGTATTCGTATAATTAAAGGGTTAGCTTTGTTTTATGTGTAACGGTCTAACACGTACTTACGTACTGTCCATGCATGCAGATGGTACGGATGAGGCCAATAAGGAATTAGACGGATATGGTGGTGGTAGTGGTTACCACTACGGTGGATATGGACATGGCGGCGGACATGGACATTATGGCGGGGGTAGTGGTCATGGTCACTACCCACCAAACTCCCAAGACGACAAGGCGGCTGTAGATGATAATAATGTCAAGCCTGAGGGCTATGGTGGTTCTTATGGATCCGGATATGGCCACGGTGGTTATGGCCACGGTGGTTATGGACATGGTGGTGGCGGTGGATATGGCGGTGGTGGATACGGCCACGGTGGTGGTGGTGGCGGATACGGCCACGGAGGTGGTGGATACGGTCATGGAGGTGGTGGATACGGACATGGAGGTGGTGGATACGGCCATGGAGGTGGTGGATATGGTCACGGCGGAGGAGGTCACTACCCACCAAACCAAGAAAATGGCAACTAAATTAAACAAGACGACCACACATGCAGCTTCTACGTACTTTATGTCTAAGCTACTCACCACTTTGTTATAGGACTCATATACGTCCCACTGGTGTGTATGTATCGTATCAATAAACTTATAAACATGTCGTCATAGTTCTCCCAACTGGAGTTTTTAAGAGCAGTTTAAAGTATGCATGTACAGAGTGTTACACTATAAGAGTATAAGACTATAAGTTATGTGGTCAATTACTCAATTAAGTACGAGTACTTAATAATACGGAGTAATTGCTAAATATATATCCTTCTTATACTTGATTTTGTTAAGTTTGAAAATCAAAAATTATTATCCATAGAAAAGATATTCTATATCGCGGAGTAGTAATTTTAGATGTATATCTAAATTAAAAATTACGGTGTGCCAATTAGAAAAGAGGAAAGATAAAAGTTTATAGACTAAAAATAGATTAAAGAAATTTAATTGGAATTGAATAATGTGAGTAATAATACATATAATGTTTCTTGTCCAAATAATTCAAACTATCATTAATTCCCCTAATAATAATCTTAATTATAATACGGAGTACATATTATCATCTCAAAATAGTCCCATTAAAAATTTTATCCGTTCGTTGCTTACTTTTTGCTAGAGGTGTTCACCAATCCAAAATCGCGCGACAGGACTTAACCGAACCGGCCTCAAAGGCCCATCGTCCAAACGCAGAGATCAGTCCGGTTAGGAGTGGACCCGGACCAGACTGGACTTAAACTCCTTAATTAGGTCGTCCAGGTTTAGACCGAACCAGACATTTAATATAAAGTTTTTATTCAAATTTGGATCGAATCGAATCGAATTGAAAACTGGTTTTCAAAATTTTCAAGAGCCAAAGATCGGACCACTTTTTAAACACCCTTACCTTTTAGTTTCATTTAATTGTTTCTTCTAGTTGTAAGAAGAAGAAGACGACGACGACGACGACAACAACAACAATAATAGTAATAATGTGAGCTGAACTTAATATCCGAATCGAATCGAATCAATCGAATCGAATGAGCCGAAATAATCGAAATGAATCGAATCGAAGTGAGCTGAATTGAACTGAAATGAGCTGAAAATAAGTCCAAAAGAACAGGTTCTAGATCTTACTAATTAATGTCGTGATAATCATCAACCCGACACTTATGTTGGCTTCACCAAACTAAAAATGATACTCATGGGCGTCATGGCTCTTGGCCATAAATTTGTAGACATGCAGTGGTTTATTTTATTTTATTTTATTTTATTTTTATAGGAAAAGAATAATTCACTAATACGGAGTAACAAATTATTTGACGAGTACTCCTACAAAGTATAACAAAATTAAACAAACTGAAAATTTCAAATGATTTTTTTCGAATTTAAACAAAGATCTATAGCTAGTAAAAAGATACATGCAATAGTTTATTTAAGCAACTGTGGAACCCGGGATCGGACCCAACTCGGCGTCTTGCTTAAGGGCGGATTTTAAAGTTAAAAAAGATTAAGTTGGAAAAACCTTTAAGAACTGTTATGGAGTCGCCACCTATTTATCGCGGAAAATAGGAACCTGCTACCATGTTCTAAGTTAAAAACATGTCCTAGATTTTGGAGCACGCCGACACCCCTAGATCTAAGGCTGTGAAACCAGATTGGATTCGGGGTGAGGGTACTTTAGAAAAAGAGTTAATTCAAATAATGATTTATGAAAACCTTTTAGAAAAGCCTATGTAAAAATAGCCTCTACTGACCTAGAACAATCCATGTAAGATGATATTTGAGCTAATGTTATCGCTACGTACAAGTGCGATAAGTTTGTAAAAGAATGCAGATCACGGATGCAAAAGATTGATTAAAACCCTCGATTTAGCATGTTTAACTTGTTAACGAATACAGTTCGATTAAAGGTCGAATTCCTTGTTTAAGTTGATTTTAATGCAAGACAGAAAGGGTGCAAGATGCATGCAATTAAAATAAAGTTCAATTGTCCATTGGTTTATTTTAAAAGGTCGGTTGCTTATGCGACTTTGGCGTGTCATCGGATATGGAGTGTACCCGAAGTAATAAGAACACTTGGAAGGCAAGGGCGCTCGGGAGCCAAGCCCGGGGGGGGGGGCGCTAGAGTGTAGTCCCCTTTGTTAGTCTATAGAAAATAAGAAAAGCTTTGATCCAAGTGGATCGGTACCTACCTTGTCCTGGCTCGGATCTGGGCAGAGCTTCGCTTCTTGAACTTAAAAGGAGGATGAATTCAACACGGGATGGTGTGTTGAACTCAAGGATTTGAGTGCTTGAGGCTTTTGTGGATGTATTTAGGTGCATACCGTGCTAGACGGTATATTTTGTGGGACCCATGTGTGGGTGCTAAAATTAAGAAGAGAGGTTGTGAGAAGAGAGGGTTTTCTTGTGTGGAAAACTTGTATGAATAGGTCGTGCATAGGGTTGCATTTATAGTAGAAGAGTCGGACGAAATTAGGAAAGCTGGGAAAAAAGCCACCCTGGGAAACCGCATAGCTTTATGCGGTTTGGTGGGCAAACCGCATAGGCTTATGCGGTTTGCTCCATGAGCCGCATAAGCTTATGCGGTTTGTCAGGCTGGTTTTAGATTGGTTTTCCAAGTTTCGTCCGAATAATATCTTTGGAGATTACGGATAATCCTTGTCTTGCACGTCAAGAAGGGTTATCAGAGGTTCCCCTAAGATATTTTGAGGGTTGCGGGCTTTGGAGTATGGGCCAAAGACTGGGTTTGGGCTCGGTTTTGGGCCCGAGACCCGTAAAAATGAAAAGGGTGTATTTGCATAGTTTTTGTGAGATAAGGTAAGACGTGAAGCCGTATTTTGTGTAAGACGGGGCTAAATAGCGGTTTTAGCTACCGGGCCTAAATTTAGGAATTTAGGAATGCTGAATTAGACCTTGTTAATGTAAAAGGGCCAATTGTAGTGCAAATGCGAAGCTCATGCCAAATGAAGCAGGACGAGGACCAAGCTAGACTTCAAATGGACAAAATGAACGTTATTTAAATGCGATGCGATGCGACCTAAATCATTTTAACATTTCAAAACGACTCAAAATGAATTCGACATTAGTTAGAACCGTAAAAGTCAACGTTAAACATGCGTAATAAAAGTCCGTGATACATCACAGGGTTTTGTTTGGGAGGGTACGGATATGGGTATCCACAGAGCCCCGGTTTGGTCGAGCTCGGACTAGAGCGCTAGTCAAACTCCACGACCATATCAGGACCATTACGGTCTCGATATAGTCGGTGAGCAAGCATGTGTCCATGGGTGAGACGAGGACTTCGAACCGGGCTAAACGGGGAGGGACGTGCGCATTTTAAGGACGTGGCGGTCCGTGCATGCTATAAGGGCCTGCTGGCCTGCTGGATGTCTTCGTCGTACTTGTTGTACTGTCGTTGGTGGTGCCTTTGTATATGCTTGGTATCGTCGGATGCCTGGGGCTGCTGCTTGTAATGTCTTCGTATTGCATGTGTATGAGGGGCTAAAGTGCAGGGGTGCATGTGCTTGTAAGATGTTTGGGTATGTATGAGGTGTATAATTGAGTAGGGGTGTTCATGTAGATGTAGGTGTAGGTCTCGTGAAAGAGCGTCCGTGTAATGCTTGAACTCGCCGAGGAGCGTTTATGTAGAGTGAAATGCTTGGAGTTAGGTGTATATTGCAGAGTGCTTGTGCTTGGGCTCGCCGAGGAGTGTCTATGTAGTCGTAGTTGCATATGATTGCCTTTCGTTGAGGAGAAGGTGATGTAAATGCTCGTTGTCGTGTAGTGCCGTTGTCGATGTTGAACTGGGTCTCGCCGAGGAGCGCAGGTGCTTAGTGTAGTATTTGCTGGAGAAGTACTAGTTTGCTAGGGAAGGGTGTATATGTATGGTCTCGCCGAGGAGCGTAGGTGTAGTTGTGGTTGTTTGATCTTGTGGAAGAATGATGGTGTTTCGTCTTGTAAGAGTGCAGTGTATATCCATGGGAATTATGGACCGAGGAAGGTGTATGTGCTCATGTATACTGCTCCGTGTAATTGCTTGGACTTGTTGGATGTGCTGATGTAGACGCTTGGTGTTTATGCTCCGAAGTTGAAGGATGACTCGTTCAGGATGCTTTGTAGAGGTGTATTGGCGTACTGGGAAGAATGCCGCAGGGATGTAGGCTAGTGATTTGCTGGGGAAGTCGAAGGATATGTCTTGGACTCCGTGGAAAATGTATGTATAGGTGTGTGGACTCCATGGGGAGGAAGTGATACTCCACAGGGACGTGTAAGAGGGTGTAAGGACTCGTGAAGAGTGTTCGTGTTTACGCTTACATGCAGTGTATTAAATGCTTAGTACACGCGTATGGCGGACTGTAGGTGACGCCTTAACCAAGGCATAGCGCGTAATGTATGTGCTAGTGCTTGTGGCGGACTGTAGGTGACGCCTTAACCATGAAAGCTTGTGTGTATGAAGAAAAAATGAGGAGAAAACGTGGAACAAATACGGAGTATCACCTATATGATGAATTGAAAAGTAAGAGTTGTGTATGGAATAACACAAATTCTCATGTAAAACGGGTAACCCGTCTTGACGAGTCAAATAGTTAGGATAAGACAAAAGTAAAAAGTGTAGGAAAAAGTAGAGTGTTTTGTCTTATTTGTGCAAATGGATGAGTACTTGACCCATTCTAAGCTTAAGACGGATAATCCGTATCAATTATGAAAAAGTAGAGTGTTTGGTATAAGTTGTCGAAGATACTCGACGTGCTTGCGGAAAAACCTCCTCCACGTGTTTGGTACAGGCGTTGCTGAGAGTGCGGAGTGGTTATGGGAAATAATTTGGAGATTCGATGGTATTTTCAAGGGTTTCGAGCATTTGCCACAGTCTTTCGATGTTATGGCGTCGATGCTTGTTGAAGAGGGGATGATTAGGGAGGCTCAGTTGTGGCTTTCTTGTTGGGGTTAGTGTCCTCCACAGTTAGTGCAATAACATAAATAAATCTCTAAAGGTACACAGGGTACATTTTGTATTTAATCAGTTGATTAACGTTTATCAATAACGGTTGGCTTGCTAGATAAGTTTGACTTTATTGTCATACAGATGGCGGTGATCAACTGGTCCCTAAGAGTCACACCTAAAGGATGTGTTTGAGAGATGTGATCATTTGAGAAAATGATCATATCGATACCTTATTTAATGACTAAATGGTTAGTCAGTGTTGTAGACTAAACAGTTAGTCGAATGTGACTAAGAGGTTAGTCAAATATGATAATGAATATTATTTAATAAAGATTAAATGATATTAGATGAGAGGAATTAGTCAGAATTTAAATTGAATATAAAAGGTTATATTTAATTATTGCGTATAATGTGGGCTAATTATTCGTAAACAGTTATAATAAATTAGCAAATTATAAATATATGGATATTTATGATTAATTATAATATAAGAATATTATAAATTACATTATACATTAAAAGCTAAATAGAAACTAATTAAATGGGTTAAACCTTTTAATTAGATTGGGCTTTAAATTTGAGGTGGAAAAGTCCACCCCATGACCCCCTTTTAGACGTGTGAATTAGGGTGGGGAGGAAGTTGATTTCTTCCTCTCTACTTAACCTAATCACTCTTCTAATCTCATCTAACTCTTCCATTCATTCATCTATACTACAACACAAAAACCTAGAGAGAAAATTAGTTTTCTCCTCTAAAATTCTCTAGCAAATTCAAGGGTATTTCTCAAATCATCTTGGGTGAGATTATTAGGAGATACCATATTTTTGGTATTGATCTTAGGCCAATTCATAAGGATTAAAAGGTTAATTCTTATTCTTTTATTATGTTGTGCAATTTTGATTTATGACTTTAAATCTTGTAAAGTTTTTCATTATAATCCTGTGAATTTTAAGGTCTATATACGGATATAAACCTACAAGTGGTATCAGAGACTTAGGGCACATGAAATTTTTATAAGATTTTCATAAAATCGATTTTGTATAAATTTTTAATCAATTTCATAAGTTTGGCCGAATGAATTGGATTGATTTTGTATTTGTTAAGTTGGCCGTATGATTGTTTGCTAATCAAGTTTGACTTTTTGACTATTTCAAAAGTTGGCCGAATCAATTTCATAAGTTTGGCCGTATGATTGTTCTTAAATCAAGTTTTATATTTTGGTAGTATCTTTCATAAAATCAGGTCATTTGTTTACACTTTCCATTTATAGAGTGCGGATCATTTGTTTACACTTTCCATAAATGTCTTTTGGTGACCCATGTGTGGAGTGAGCCCAACTATTTTAACCAATCACATTATTTAATTTTACCTACTTTAAATAAAGTGGAACCTCATTTGTACTTATATTATTATTTTTTAAGTTTTTCCCTTTACCTCTCTCCTCACATCGATAAATGTGTATAAAGTAAACGTAAACAAATCACCGAAACAGAGGGAGTAGTTTTTATGTGTAGGCCGGATGTTTTTGTTTAATTTTGGCTTAATTTGGTCTTTTTGATTCATATTATCGATGTTTTAAGATGTTAAAATTATCTTATGTGAATTTGCATTAGTTTTGATTTAATACCGATTGAATTAAAGCTTAAAAGGACCAAATTTTGTATGTTTATGAACATATTGTTTGCTAATCATTAGATCTATCAGTTTTAAGTTGTTTAATTTAAAAGGTTAAATTGAATCTCTTAAGTCAATGTTTAATACGGATTAAAATTGATTAGGATCGATCTAATTATAAGCATGATTGAATTAAAATAGTTTAATTCATTTATCTTAATGTTGGCCGAATTAAATTATTTTATATTTTGGTATATTTTGTTATTTTGGCCGGTTTTTGAAAATAAAAAAAAAATATATATATATATTTTATTCGGCAATTTTAATATAGTTGGCCGGAAATTTTTTTTTTGGAAAATATTTTGTCATATTATAAAGATATATATTTTGTGTTATTGTGAAGCAGTTCACAATAAATATGATACCTAATATTTTAAAGAAGTTTAAAATATTATTGTGATCTAATTTATGTTATAATGATAATATAAATTATTTCTTTTGGGTTATTGTTTTGATTATAAGATACTAGCATAATACCCGTGCATAAATGCACGGGATGTACAAAAATAAGTTATACTCGTAGTTAATTGAAAATTTTGGTAATTGAGTTAAATATTAAATTAATATAAAAATACTTCGTAGTAATAATATAAACGCAACCTAAATAAACATGTATTCTTAGACCCAAAATACAACAAACTGTATTTTACCCGACCGCGTATTTATTTAACATGTAACATGCATATTTGACTCGCAATTGTCTTCTAATTAACCCGTTTAATATGTTCAAAAGTGTCAATTTTGATTTATTGTCTTCTAATTTTTTTATACAAATATAGTTATAAATTTATTTTAAAATATATCATAATGTGGCAAAAACCGATCAAAGTATCGCAATATATTGTCTTAAAATTCATCATTTATTATAATAATATGGTAAAGCGCTTAAAATGTTATATTGAAAACACATTAAATAAAAATAGGCAGTTTATGAGATAAAAATAAAAAAATATTCGGTTGTACATAGAAGATATTGACTTACTTATATGACATAATTTAAAAAAAGAAATAAAATAGAAGGGGTAAAATAAAATAAAATAAAAGGGTAAAAAAAAAGTTGGAGGGAAAATTTGTGTAGGATGGTTTTTGTTATATATAATTAATATAGATTATGAACAATTAAGGAATTGTTGCATAATTTTAATCATTTAAAAAGGGTGGTTTGGATTTAATCAATTTGTATGCATTGTTTTATTATGTTTAGTTGATGCTTTATATTTTGTGAATGGATGTTTGGATGATTGGTTTATTTTACGCATTAAAAATATACAATCGGTTGTAATTTACTAGTGTGGCCTTAGAAGATTATGTTTTCGTAATGAAAGGAAACATAATTATTGGTTGTATTTTGAGATTTCGAATCTCCCATCTTGTAATATTTTTAATTTTGGCATATTTTGAATTAGAATGTAAATAGATTTATTTTTGTAATTCAAATATGTAATTTTGAGAAGATTCAAGATAAAGATTCAAGATGGACTCCCACTTAAAGCCCAAGATGAAGAATGAAGACTTGCTTAGGGTCCATGGATGGATTCCAATTTGTATATGTCTTTATTTTCATAGGGTTAGGCCACACTAGGTGTTTTTATTTTTGCGTTTTTCTTTACCGTTTTTCATTGCATTCACGTTAGATAGTAGCATCATATTCCGCCTAAACTAAACCAAACCACCTAATATGCATGAAAATGGATCAAATAGTTGCATCCTAGATTATTGACATACGGATGTCATTTGTTTAGAGCTATCACCTCAATTTAATCATTCACGATAATGCTAGATATTAGTTCACTTAAAATGAATTAAAATGAGTTGATGGGATCTTCCTCTAAAACTGAAATTGAGAATTAGTCTTTATAAGTCGAACCACTATGAATCCCTTCTTCGTCGGTAGGCATAATATGACCCCTTCTACGTTGGGTAAGTAGTGGCTGTCGGCTTAGTTTATCTCAACATTATGGTTCGAGTAATATCTCGAAGGTATGGTGGACTAATAGATAGGATTTACTGAAATCTATCGACCAAGAATTCTAACAGTAGAATTAGCTAAGCAGTTAGCTTATCAATTTAAAGAAATTGAGTCTTGGGATCGCTTATATAATTCTCGAGGGAGGTCAATTATATGAGTGTATAAGTCATTGCTTTAATATGTTATCTTTTTGACTTAAATTTTAAAACAATGGTTTCTTATCTTCTCTCTTCTTCTTCTTTCTTTTCACAGTTTCGAATACGTTATATACAGATATAACTACTATAACAAATGGCTGTTCGTATTGAAGGACCAATGCCGAGTGTCACACTTGAACGTGAATCATGGCTGAGAATTTTTATGGACAGCATGAATCAGTCCACTCGACTGAAGAATGATGGGTCCAATTTTGCTGATTGGGAGGCCGCATTACGGAATGCCGCCATAGTGACGGCAAGCTCAAGTACTTGGCGAGCCACTGCCACGAACCGACTCCGTCACGAGGAGGAGATGAAGTCGTAGCTTGTAATGATTTCATGATGGAGGCGGGTGCGTTACGGAACGTGCTCATCTATGCAATGGAATCCAATTTGCAAAGACGATTCATTACCCAGGGTGCAAACAAGATTTTCACCACCCTTACTAAGGAATTCTCGAAAGCTCCGAGAATTAAGAGTTACAAGTATACTACTCGTTTCTTTGAAGCTAGACTCCAAAAGGGCCAACCGGTTGGTCCACACCTTCTCGCCATGATCGAGAACGTTGAGAAATTGGAGGAGCTTGATTGCACGATCGATGAGAAGATCATCATTGATCGAGTGCTTCACTCTCTTCATGATGGGTATGTCCTCTTTAGGGCAAACTATTACATGAATGACATGCAGAAAAGTCTGCATGAACTGCATTCACTCCTCGTACAGACGGAGAGTGATCTGAAGTTGAGTGGGAGCACGAAGTAAGATGTTCTCATGATTGGGAACAAGAAGGGTAAGGGTAAGGCTCCTGCTAACCTAGCTGTAGGTAAGCCTAAATTCAAGAGGCCAGTGGTTGCCAAGAGTGGGCCTGGTGAGGCTGGCGGTAGCTCACAAGGCAAGACAAAAGCTAAGCAGAGCATGGAGTGCCACCATTGCCACAAGCCTGGGCATTGGAGGCGGAACTGTCCCGTGTATGCTGAGGACATAAAAGCAGGCCGCGTCGCTCCTTTTGGTATGTCTTCTTTTATTCATATGATTGAGATTAACCATGCAAGTTTCGGAATTTGGGTACTTGATACTGGATGTGGTTCTCATCTGTGCAATCATTTGCAGGGCCTAAGAAGCATCAGAACTCTGGCAAGAGGTGATGTAGACCTGCGAGTGGGGAATGGAGCAAGAGTTGCTGCCGTTTCAGTAGGAACATATGTAATCCAACTCCCGAGCGGATTTGAGTTATTTACGAATAAGCGTTACTATGTACCTAGTTTATCTAAAAACATTATTTACGTATCCGTTCTTGATAAAGAAGGATTTTCATTTTCAATTAAGAATAATAGTGTATTTTCTCATTGAGCGATATGATTTATGGTAAAGCTATTTCCATGAGCGAAATTTATGTTTTAGATCAAACCACGTAAATCATGCATGTGAGTAACAAGAAAGCAAAGGTTGGTGACAAAGATCAAGCGTATTTATGGCAATCGTAGTATGGGACACATAAATGAGAAAGCGGCGTGAAAAAGCTCATTGATAATGGGACAATTGCCCCATTTGACTATGAAACTTTTGGCACGTGTGAATCATGTCTCATAGGCAAAATGTCTCAATTTCCTTCAAAGGTGTTGGAATGCGCTGGCGACCTATTAGGACTCATACATCTTGATGTGTGTGCGGACCTATGTCAATCAACGCTAGAGATGGCTATAGGTATTTTATCACTTTCACGGACGATTTGAGTAGATATGGACATGTCTACTTAATGAAGCATAAAAGTGAGTCCTTAGACAAGATCAAGGAATTCCAGAATAAGGTTGAGAACCAACCTGGATAGAAAGATAAAAGCACTACGTTCGGATCGTGGTGGCGAATATCTTTCAACCGAGTTTGATCGACACCTGAAAGACCATGATAGTATTACGATTAACTCCACCTGGAACACCACAACTGAATGGTGTGTCCGAACGCAGGAATCGAACATTAATTGATATGGTTCGATCCATGATGAGTCACACGGTAGTACCTGACTCATTTTGGGGCTATGCTCTTTTGTCAGCTGCTCTAATACTTAACCGAAGTCCGTCTAAAGCTGTAGACAAGACTCCATACGAGTTATGGAAGGGAACGGTCCCTAACTTGTCCTTTATTCGGTCCAGGGTGCGAAGCTTATGTCAAGTGGAGACACGAGGATAAGCTCGGCCCGCGATCGGTTAAGACATACTTTATTGGTTATCCAAAATGAATGTTTGGTCATTACTTCTATTCGCCTACCGAACACCAAGTTTTTGTTGCGGCTAATGCGACGTTCTTAGAGAAAGAGTTTCTCGAATACAAGAGAGGTAATTGAACCTTCGATCTGTCGGAGATTCCTGAACCAACAACCGAGCAACCAATGGAGGAAGCTGTTCCTTCTACGTCTGCTGCGGTTAATGTCCCTTTGGAACCCAGGAGGTCGGGTAGACTTTCCATTCCTACAGATCGATATATCGGTATAGTCGAGGAGAATGGGAGAGACGACGTTTTACTCCTTGAGAGCAACGAACCCGTAACCTATAAAGCTGCCCTGACATGTTCCGACTCAAAGCTTTGGCAAGAAGCCATGCAATCCGAGATGGACTCAATGTATGAGAACGATGTATGGGATCTGGTTGACTTACCTGATAAGGCTAGGCCTCTTCAGTGCAAATGGCTTTACAAGATAAAGCGATCTGTAGAAGGACAACCAGATATATACAAGGCACGACTAGTGGCAAAAGGTTTCACTCAAGTGCAAGGGTTGCACTATGATGAGATCTTTGCACCCGTAGTCACGCTTCGTTCCATTCGGATTCTCTTAGCGATCGCCGCATTTCATGACTATGAAATTTTGCAAATGGATGTAAAAACCGCCTTCTTAAACGGTTATTTGGAGGAAGAGTTGTACATGGTACAACCCGAAGGTTACATTGATCCTGAAAATCCTAAGAAAGTTTGCAAGCTTAAGCGTTCCATCTATGGACTTAAGCAAGATTCATGGAGTTGGAATCATCGCTTCGACCAAGTGATAAAGGAGAATGGATTCACTCGATCAGTCGAGGAACCATGCCTATATATCAAGTCGAGTGGGAGCAAGATTGTCTTCCTAATACTGTACGTCGATGACATACTCTTGATTGAGAATGACATACCTCTCTTAACTTCGGTAAAAGTATGGTTAAAGAACCATTTCCGGATGAAAGATCTGGGTGAGGCACAGCGTATTTTGGGGCTCCGTATCTATAGAGATAGATCACGACGGATGTTATCCCTCAGTCAGGAGTCTTATATAGATAAGATTCTTAAGAGGTTCAGCATGACCAACTCCAAGAAGGGGAACCTTCCAATGATCTCAGGGGTGCATTTGAGTAAAGTTCAAGCACCAAAGACATCGGAAGAGGTCGAGCGCATGAGTCGGATTCCATATGCTTCGGCAATAGGATCGATCATGTATGCCATGATATGCACACGTCCAGACGTGGCATATGCATTGAGCATGACGAGCCGATACCAAGGCAATCCAGGTGAAGCACACTGGATGGCCGTAAAGAACATTCTTAAGTACCCACGGAGGACTAAAGATTGGGTATTGACTTATGGTGGAGACACTGAGCTATGTGCAACCGATTCTGTGACGCTAGTTTCCAAACGGATCGAGATGACTCGAAATCTCAATCTGGATTCGTTTTTACTCTTAATGGCGCTGCGGTCAGCTGGAAAAGCTCCAAACAAACTGTTATAGCAGATTCAACGACTGAGTCCGAGTACTATGCTGCTTCAGAGGCTGCGAAGGAAGCTATATGGATGCGTCAGTTCTTACAAGGACTAACTGTAGTTCCTAGTTCGAATGACCCGATCACCATTTATTGTGACAATAGTGGTGCCATCTTCCAAGTGAAGGAGCCTAAGTCCAGTAACAAGTCTCGGCACGTGCAAAGGAAGGCTCACATGATCCGAGATTACGTGGAGCAGAAGGAGATAGTGATTGACAAGATTGCTACGGATGATAACATAGCAGATCCTCTCACTAAGCCGTTGAGACAAGATAAGCATGAAGGGCACGTTAAATCCATGGGAATTAAGCGTGTTCCTGAGTTGTATTAGTTGTTTGTATGGATTTGACACTTGTATTTCCTAAAACTTCTAATAAAATCATCGTTTTGTTTTATATATTGTTTTTCATGAGGGTTGTGCAGACAACGTTGAACACCTCAAAGTGAACTGAATTGCTTTATATTTTGTTTGGTCCGTGACCGCCTACACGAGCTGATAACTCTGGCGGTTATTTTGTGACGTCGATTGATGGTGGGTTCAACGAGCCATAAGTCAAACTGTTGACTGATCGATCACAGATGCAGTTCTTGAAATCGCGGGACAATTTTGTGGCGACAACATGGAGTCCTAAATGTTTCGTAATATTAGGTGCCTGGTCGTGGATAGGACATCCATAGTGTTCCTAGAGTCGATTCTTTTGACTATCGACTATCTCTTGAGATTAAAGGCGATTTTGGGTGACTTTGGTTTCTTTCTCACGATCGGCCAGTAACGAGGAGGCCAAGCGATTTTCACTGGTCATTTCATGCTGCGCTTACATCTGCGAGGATTCGAGTTGCGGAAATATCCAAACTTCTATCGAGTTATAATATTTATTCTCGGGGCCACTCGAGGAGTTATGGCCGAAAATGCATGGCCATGCTCGAATATTGATTCGTTTATCGGTTAAGTTACTCTACAGTCGGAAACCACTCATGATCGATCACTTGTGAACTACGACCTTTGAAAGTCTGAGACTTTGCAAATTGGTTTACATTGAGTGGGAGAAATTTATTATGGATATGAGAATCGGTTATCGCACCTACACTTATGCGGACAAGTGGGAGATTGTTGGGGTTAGTGTCCTCCACAGTTAGTGCAATAACATAAATAAATCTCTAAAGGTACACAGGGTACATTTTGTATTTAATCAGTTGATTAACGTTTATCAATAACGGTTGGCTTGCTAGATAAGTTTGACGTTATTGTCATACAGATGGCGGTGATCAACTGGTCCCTAAGAGTCACACCTAAAGGATGTGTTTGAGAGATGTGATCATTTGAGAAAATGATCATATCGATACCTTATTTAATGACTAAATGGTTAGTCAGTGTTGTAGACTAAACAGTTAGTCGAATGTGACTAAGAGGTTAGTCAAATATGATAATGAATATTATTTAATAAAGATTAAATGATATTAGATGAGAGGAATTAGCTGTAATTCGGAAATTGAATATAAAAGGTTATATTTAATTATTGCGTATAATGTGGGCTAATTATTTGTAAACAGTTATAATAAATTAGCAAATTATAAATATATGGATATTTATGATTAATTATAACTAGTTTGCATGCCCGGCCCCGCCCGGGCTTACTATATTTACATTAAAAATTAATTTTATATAAATTTACACTATATTAAATACTTGTCCAGTTTATACATTTACTATTTATGACATATTAGCATTATATTAAATACTTGTCCAATTTATACATTTACTATTTATGACATATTTGTATGAAAATTCTTGAAATCATAATTAAGTATAATTGTTAATCATATTTCAATTAATATAAAATTATTCTCAATGCATACATTATCAATGTATACTCTCATGGAAAATATTATTTTGATATAAAATTAATGATATTAAATCTATGAGTTTTTCTTGATATTTTATTTCAAATATTAACTCACAAATATTAAATTTTTCCTAATGTGAGTCATAATATTTTTTAGGTAAGTTTTATTTAAATATCACAG
The DNA here is from genome assembly GCA_023091065.1 of Dianthus caryophyllus. Classification (NCBI taxonomy): domain Eukaryota; kingdom Viridiplantae; phylum Streptophyta; class Magnoliopsida; order Caryophyllales; family Caryophyllaceae; genus Dianthus; species Dianthus caryophyllus. Next base: position 37,782,265 of record CM041522.1, on the reverse strand, counting down.
AGAATTAGTTGTTTTAAATAACATTAAAAATTAAATACTAAATTTTCCTAATGTAACCTAACTAATTTAATTGTCATTAAAAAGTATATTACTTTCAAAAATTTATTTATTTTATTTTTCACACCTTCCTAATATAATGTATCTATTTTTTCCAATTTTAATTTGAAAATATAGAGTGTTTGTTACAATATTTGATTATATATTTTTAAGGATGTTTGATTATGTTTAAGGTAATTTTTCTTTTTCTTTAAATGCTTTACTAAAAAAAACATATTTTATTTTAGAATCCTAATAATATTAAAATATCTAATTATAATAAGCTTAATAATTTTTATTATATATTAATATAATAACTTAAATTATATATATTAAAATAATATTTTTTATCAACCAATTATATTAAGACAAATGTCGACCATAGAGACTATGGTTTCGACTTTATATATATATATTAGATATAAGAATATTATAAATTACATTATACATTAAAAGCTAAATAGAAACTAATTAAATGGGTTAAACCTTTTAATTAGATTGGGCTTTAAATTTGAGGTGGAAAAGTCCACCCCATGACCCCCTTTTAGACGTGTGAATTAGGGTGGGGAGGAAGTTGATTTCTTCTTCTTTACTTAACCTAATCACTCTTCTAATCTCATCTAACTCTTCCATTCATTCATCTATACTACAACACAAAAACCTAGAGAGAAAATTAGTTTTCTCCTCTAAAATTCTCTAGCAAATTCAAGGGTATTTCTCAAATCATCTTGGGTGAGATTATTAGGAGATACCATATTTTTGGTATTGATCTTAGGCCAATTCATAAGGATTAAAAGGTTAATTCTTATTCTTTTATTATGTTGTGCAATTTTGATTTATGACTTTAAATCTTGTAAAGTTTTTCATTATAATCCTGTGAATTTTAAGGTCTATATACGGATATAAACCTACATTTCTGTGGCAAAAATGCGGGTTACAACTCTGGATCAGAATATGGTGAGTGCAACGAATGACTTGCTTTTACAGTCGGAAACGACGTGTGGATCTCTTTTATATGGACTTCAGAAAATTTGGGATGAAGTGGGTGAGATTGACTCGTCGAGGGACAAGATGTTATCTGAGCTTGAGCAAGAGTGTCTAGAAGTTTATAAGAGAAAAGTCGATCAGGTTAACCGATCTACGGCTCGATCGTCGGCGATTCTTGATTACGGTAGAGCTTCGTAATCGTTGCTCTGTTATGGGTGAGCTTCCAATAAATATTTGGCAGACATTCTTCGAGAGGCTTGATATCCCTCTGCTATGGGAGATGCATCTTGGTACGGACATTTTTACGGGGTGCTTGAGACCCAATAATAGCGCCATCAGATCTTTGCACTTATTAGCTCGATGTTCACAGCGGGAAGGATGGATCATACATCACATGGTTGAATCATTTGACTTGAGGGCAAGTCAATTTTGAAGGGGGGAAGTATGTTATTGTAGTAGTAAGAAGCATAAGTAGTACTCCATATAAATATATAGTGTTCTCATTGTAAACAAAATAAGAATTCATTCAATAACACAATTACTTTTACACTTTCAATTACAGTTATCATCTTCTATCAGTTACTCTCAAAATTCACAAGAGTTGAGCTTGGCTCCTCTAGTTTTGTTCTTCCCCAAATCGATTAGGGTTGAGCTTGGCTCCCTTAAATTGATCAATTGAAGAAGATTAATCCCAGAATTCGGTTTCTACAACACATTGCACGCTGTACAAAAGTTTCACGAGATAATTTTTTTGAAATTTTAATTGAGTGTTATTTATTTAGTGTCAAATTCTTGGCCAGATTAGGCCCAGGCTGAAGTGGTGGCCAGGCGAAATGTCTTTGAAAATAAGCTGGAAAGAACAGGTCCTTACACCTAGACTCGACCCGTAAGATCCAACTCAAATAACCTAACCCTAATTTGATCGGACACTACTACACTAGAACTTAATTTTCGAACTTGATACGAAACTCGAGTTGGCCCTATTAGTTATAACCAATTCAAATGTTGCAGTAAAAAGATTAGATTATCCATAAATAACTTCAGATGATCCAAAAATTACGAGAACTCAAAATAATCCGACTCAACACACATTAACTCTGAAATAGTAAACTCAAGATTAATCAGGCCAGTCCACTTTGAACTCGATCCGATTGACCGATTTGCCACGTTTTAAGTTATACTTGTACCCTCTTATTAACTTCAAGAAATATTTGATGAGAATCAATCATCAATCAATTTTGGAAGAACAATTCAATGTCCTCACTTCTCATTCTTCCCTGAATTTTGTTTCCCTAAATTCATATTCCTATTAATTATTATTTCACGAAAATTCTCAGCTTTTTTTGGAAAGCTGATACGGGTACACATTGTGTACAAATTCATTTTGTACACAACCAATGAAATTATGACACGTGGCAATTAACCAAAAAAAAAAGAAAAGAATTAAGGAAGTCAGTAGGCGGGAGTTAGGGGGGTTTTTAGAGAATTAGTTTGGCGGGATTTTTTTTTATCACTCCTTCTAATTGCAAAATTATTCAGTTTCCCTCAAAAAAAGATTATTGAGTTTCCTTAATTGAATAATTGTAATATTTTTAATTAAATTAATTTAATCCTTGTTTATCAAAAAAAAAAAAAAAATAAGATAATTTTAAAACCCTAAACCGTGGGGAAAAAAAAAAATAACAGGTACTCCGTATTTTCTAAACCCTAATGATCGTGTTCTTCATCATTATCAATTACAAAACGAAAACTGTCGACAATGTCGGGTAACAATGATGTTTGGTTTGATTTGAATGAGTATTATGACGAAGAATTCGGAGGGAGTGAAGGTTTTTTTGATGAAAATGAAGGGAATGAAATTGAATTGAATAGTAATGGTGGGTCAATCGAGCCGGTAGAAAATTCTATAGAGGAAGTTGTCTCGACTGAGGAATCACCAAATCCTGTTGAAGAGGCCGTGAATGCAGTGGAAGGTGGGAATGATACTAATGACGTCGTTGCTGATCCAACTGTAGGTATGGTTTTCCCTAATTGTGACTCATTTGCCGAGTTTATTATTAGTTATGCATTGAGAAAGGGTTTCGAAGTGTTCACTAGATCGAATTCACTAAAGGCCGAATTTAGAAACGCCGGTGTTACTCGTAAGTGTGGAGGGAAAAAAGAGCCTCGCTATCACATGATGGAGAGGCTTCGTCTTGCTTGTAAAAAAGGTGGACAGAAACGTAGCGAGAAATCGAATGTAACTGGCTGTAAAGCTTGTTTTGAAGGAACTATCCAGGATGACGGGTTTGTTATTAAAACTGTGCATTTGGAGCATAATCATGAGCTTGATCCAGCTAACAGTCGTTTTAAGGTGAGTTCACGTACCATAACGGATTATTTCAAGGAACGAATTGTGCTTAATGATCGTGCTGGCATTCCTATTACGAAGAATTTCAATGCAATGGTTATTGAGGCTGGCGGTCACGAGAACTTACCTTTTAATCATCGAGACTTGCGAAACCTTGTGAACTTGGAAAGACGGTTAGAAAGAATTAATGGTGACGCTGCTGCGTTGGAGGAGTACTTTGTTAAAATGAAAACCGAGAACCCTGATTTTTTTTATGCAATAAAGAAGGACAATGATGGTCGACTCCAGAACGTCTTTTGGGCTGATGCGCGATGTCGAGCTATGTTTAAGGTGTTTGGGGACGTTGTTACTTATGACACGACATTCTTATGCAACAGGTATTTTTAATCAATCTTTCCGTAGTTGTAATTTAAATTATTTTAGTTGTAATTTTAATACGGTTTGATCAGCCGAGGAGTTTGTTACGATAATTTTATTAACGTTTGTGGTCATTTAAATTTTCAGGTATCGTTTACCGTTTTCACCTTTCATCGGGGTGAACCACCACGGTAACTCCATATGCTTTGCCGCGGCCTTGATAACAAACGAAGACACGGAGACATTTATTTGGGTCTTCGAGAGATGGCTAGAATGCATGGGTAAAGCTCCACCCGTCATCCTTTCAGACCAAGATAAAGCAATTGGTAAGGCGATCGAGACTGTATTTCCAGGTTCGAAACATCGACTTTGTCTTTGGCATATGATGAGGAACGCTGTTAAGAATTTGGGTCGTTACGGTTTTTGGAAGGAATTGTGTTCTGATTTAAAAGCCGTTGTCCACGATACGTTGAGCGAGGAAGATTTTGAACAGGTTTGGACAGTCATGGTCGATAAATTCGGTGTTCACGACAACGCTTGGATTAAGGAGTCGTACAATATTAGAAGACGGTGGGTGCCAGCTTATTGGAGGGGAACATTTTGCGCAGGTATGTCATCTACGCAAAGGAGTGAGCAGTCTAATCGTTTCTTTAAAGTTCGTGTAAGCCTTGAGACGGGGCTTAGAAATTTCATGACACAATTTGACCTAGCTCAACAAAGTAAGGTAGAAGATGAGAAAACACAAAATTTTATTTGTAAGGATCGTCCTTTACCGTTTGATAAATCAGTTGTTGTAGAGGAGGTTTTAGTAAACTATACACAAATGAGAAGTTTAAAGAAGTAAAGGAACAAGTTTATGCGGGAATTCGAACGTTTATTTCATTGGTCATGCGGATGGGGTCTTATGTTGTTTATAAAGCCGAAGAGCAAATTGTGCAACCGTGTTGGAAGGAAGGATTCCGCACTTATGATGTCACTCTTGACAAAGACGTCGGCGTCTTTAAATGTTCTTGTCAATTGTTTGAGTTCAAGGGTATCTTGTGCAAACATATCATCCAATGTATGGTTAAGGAGAATATTAAATCTATTCCCGACAAATACATTTTAGATCGTTGGAGGAAAGATTTAATACGCGGTTATGAGCATATTCGCGTTGGGTACTACAACCCCGACGAAGTTGAAAGTGTGAAGCGTGCTATGAAGGTGAAGGCTAAAAATGCATACATTGAGAAGCTTTCTTTGCACAATGATGAAAGCATTATCACGAAATCTGAAGAGTTTAGTGATGACTTTGTTAAAGAGCTAGAGAATATTGTGGGTATTGAAACCGTGAGGTCGACCTTGGATGCGAATGGTATTTCAAAGGTTGTCGGAAAGAGACGGATACAACCACGAGAATGCAACATGAGACACATTGCTAGAAACACGCCTCAAAGGTTGGATTCACAACTTAAAGATCCCGTGGACAAAAGGGGTACCGGTAGAGGTCCTAAACCAAAACAGAAGACTACGAGAAAACGAGTTGGTGGCGACCTCCCACAAAGCCCCTTGAGCCAAAGAAGTCGTACGTCGTCGGAAATTGATTTGTTTCGTTAGTTTTGCATTTACTGTTTTTGTTTGTAACTCTTGTTTAGGAATGACTTTGTGAGAATATGTTAAACTGATTTGTTTCGTTAGTTTTGTTTCTTTAATTAATTGTTTAATCACTTTTGTTCGAGTGTTTGCTTATTTTTAATGACGTTTTACTTATGTTGACAACTTTTTGAATTGTTAAATCATACTACATTACGACAATAAAATCACAATACTACGCAACAATACAAAATTAAAGATAGAAAACCGAATTGAAGAGCTCGAAAAAAAAAATTATGTCGGTCAGAAAATTTCTACACAATCATCTTTCTCAAAATTCAAGGTAATTTATTAGTACAACCTAATTTTTTTTATTTTTTTTTTAATAGGTACAAGTATGTTGATGAATTGCTACTAATAACTGAACATTGAGAACTATTGTGTAATTTATTTGAATTTGAATGTCAATTTTGGAAAAAATGTTGTTTAATTAACGCTTGCTTAGATTATACGGAGTATATTGTGGTGATAATGTGTGCACTTTTTTTTTATTGCAAGTATATGCCTTTCATTTGAGTACAAATTGAGACCATTGTGCGTGTATAACGAGTTTTAGTAGTAAATTTTGACTATTTTTTAGAGGTTTACAAACTGATCATTGTTTACTTTAATAAGGCTTACAATATACACAAATTCTTACGTGAGTCAAGTCCTTACAATAAAATATTGTAAGTCATTACGTTGTAGTCGATTATATAGTTTTTTTTTTGGGATATTTCCCATGGTGCCCCTGAGGTTTGTCATTTTATCCATAATATCCCTCTTTTCATGCTAATAAACTTTGACTGAACTTAACTTGTAGTTACGAGTTTAGAAATTGACAATCGTTTTGCCTAAGCCGTACATCTCGTTGAGACGGTCAATTTGAACATCAAATTTTCCAGATTCGCAACTCATGACTAGTAGATATGGTCAGTCAATTTTTTTTTCAATAAAATAACTTTGACCGACAATAACTTGAAAAAAAAATAACTTTGACGCAACAATACTACTTCAATTTTTTTTATGTCAAATTGAAGAGCTCGAAAAGACGATTACTTTGAAAACAATAATGATCGAATTCTAAATTCGTAACTACTCCCTCCATTCTATCCATTTGGCCCCCTTCCTTTTTTCACCATTTTTAAATGTGAAAAAAAGTGGGTAGTGTGGAGAAAAATTAGAATAGTTTAATTATAAAAAATTGAATGTGAGTGTGAAAAAAATAGGTATGTGTGAGAAAAAGTAGGGTATGTGAGAGAAATTATTACTAAAAAGGAAAATGGGGCTAATTGGAAAAAATTTCCGAAAAGGGTATATGGGGCTAATTGGAAAGAATGGAGGGAGTACAAGTTATGGTCAATTAAAGATTTTTTTTCACAAAACAAAGGGTATTTCGGGAAAAATTGCAAACCTTAAGGATACCGTGAGAAATATCCCTTTTCTTTTACCATTGGATTCTAACTAAATTTCTTAGTACCCTGTATGTGACTTTAGTAGATTTGTTCTTTACCCTTTTAACTACAATTTATACTCTGATTTAATGCTAGTCTCACAGGAGACTTAATGTATAAGGCTCCACAAATCAATAAATTAGCGAAATGAGGCTCCCATGAAAATGATTATAGATAATGAGCTTATGTAGGATCGCGTGGATTTGGTTCTAGTTAAAGTTTCGATATATAGGATCTATGTATAAGAATTAGTGGGGTCTGGGTCGAGGCCTATATGACCTAAACTCGAACTTGTATAGTAACCCGGGTCGAACTGGTCTAAATTACGGTTGGGTTTTGGACCCATTGCTATAGTAAGCAAATCCTGTGAATATGTTCTCGTTGATGTCGGCCAGACCTTTGTGTTGCATGTCCGTCATGACACTTCACTCTAGAACAAAAAAATACTGAAAATTGGACACAAAATAGCCGTGGCTGACACTCTTAGTTTCTTGTTTAATTTTTTTTTTTATGTGGAGCGTTGTTAAGAATAGCTCGAACTTTGGATTACTCTTACACACGACGTTAGTTGGATTTCTTGTGATTAAGGGTGTGTTTGGATTGAAGGAAATGGAGGGAAAGGAAGGGGAGGGAAATTGGGGGATTGATTTTCGCTTTGTTTGGATCTAAAATGGAGGGAAGGAAATGGAGGAGGGATTTGGAGGGATCTATTTTCACTCGCCAGCTAGTGGAATCCCTCCAAAATAGGCAAGATTTGGAGGGAAAATGGTATCCAAACACCACCATTTCCCCTCCCCTCCCCTTCCTTCCCCTTCCTTCATTTCCCCTCACCTCCCTTTCCCTCCTATTTTGCTATCCAAACACACCCTAAATGAATTTTTAATAATCTCAACTATATGACTATGCCTGCTACCAATTCCAATAGCTACCCCCTACCCGTAGTTTAAAGCCAATTTGTACCGATGGTAATTTAATAGAAGACTTGACTTTGTAACTTAATGATATCGCCATATCATTGGCTTACTATAGAAAAGCATAGTTGTTAAATACTCTGGTATTGCATGATTGAAGAGGACCCTATGCCTATTCTTGAGCAGCTTCAAAACCTTAAAATCCTTCAGTTTCGTATATGCTATGATGGGCCGAAGATGAAGTGCTCTGCCACGGGATTTCCCAAAGTCACCTATTTGGCCCTAGATGGCTTGCGGTTCTTGAAAGACTGGTCCGTCGACCAAGGGGGATTTCCGAAGCTCCAAAAGATTGGAATCTACAGTTGCCCACTCCAGGCATTTCCCGACACTCTCCCTCCAAACATTTCGTTTTCGTGTACCCCTGACCTTCAAGAAAAAGTCAATGAATTTCGCCAGCGAGTTACTATCTCAGAAGACCATCCTGGGTCTTCGACTGGAGGACAAATCAATGTAGCCTGGTCAACGTGGGAGTAAAACCGCTTTCGTCTAAATCATTTCTGCAGTAAAGGAAGATAATAATTTTGGTTGAAGGGAAGTGGAGGAATCCATTGTTCTTTCCTTCTAGTCAAATTAGAATCATTTCTCGGGTTCTTTCTTCCTCGCTTCTCACTCACTTTAGGGTGAGGCTTACTGTATTTCAATTTCCCGTACTTGCTGCTTGACATATTGTGTATGTATTGTGTGTAAGTTCGTTTTCTGCAAGCGTGTTTTTTGTGTGAATGAATCTCATTCCCTTGTAAACCTCTGCTTTTACTCGATATGTATTAGTTTTGTTCGCCTGTTCGGTTGATGTATTCCCATATTTCCCGTCCTTTTTTCACTTCAGCAATCAATTTTGACAGTCTCTGGTGTGTATGTTTGTCGCCTTATGTTAGAACTTCTAGACTTTCTGATGCTAATGTTGGAGAATTTGAAGAACATTATGCAAATTTGCGATTTTGTATATACGTGATGAGCTGTGAAATTGGTAGTAAATGTCTGTAGTATTTGTGGAACTTTCAGTAACATGAAGCTCTAAGTTATGGTTTTAATTGCAATTGTGTCTCTGATTACCGTCAGTTCATTGCTTCATTTTTCTCAAGTGTTTTATCCTTAGTTCCCATTGTACGGATATTGTAAGTAACGCTTTTCTGCAGCGGTTTTACAGTATGCCTAGTCGTTAAGCTCGATTGATGTTGCTCTGCGGAGCATTTTAAGCGCAACAGTAACCTTGTGTTTTGCTGCTGTAGTGTAGCGCAGAAGGGTACTCTGGTTCTTACAAAGCTTGGTAGAGGGACTTTGTGGCTCTGTTTGGCAAGTTTTGCTGCGCATTTCGAGACTGTCATATATTTCGTTCAGCTGCTCAGACGATGGCTACCAAGTGTCTGTCATGTCACCTCCGTGTTAATGTCTGGTGAGCTCCATCCCTTCCTTTTTCGGCGGCTCATTAATTCCATTTGCCTATTAACGTTTAGGACACAACATCGTTCCTAGTTCAATACTTCGACGTAGCTTTCTATAGCTAACGTTATGGCAAAGTCTAAAATAAAACCATTGTATGCATACAACGACCAATAGATTTAAACAACACATCATCTAATGAGATCCATAAATGGGATAATGTTGATTAATTATATTGGTCGCTGTATGCATAGATAGATCTTACGATAAAATTACTCGAAGAAGTGTTACAAAACAGTGACAAACTAGTCATGTCTAAGTTTAAAGATACAAATAAACTCACGAAATCGGAAAAGAATGGACTGAGTAAACCTTAAGGACGAGGACTACGGAAACCTAATGAGACTGGACTAAAATAGTAGATGTTTTAACGGAATTCCACAAAAAAAGTAGGTGTTTCGAAATCTTGTTACGCAAGGTGGTTTTTTTTTTCGGGAAAGATATATATAAAAACAAAGGTACTCCGAGTAATGTCTGAATAATCGACGACTACTACCAAGTGGTACCACTTCTTATGTCATGAGTGACTTGTAGGAGACAAGTACTAAAATAGTATCTTATTGATCAATTGAAGAGAGATTCTATATGAGGAATATGATAAAAATATGTTACTGAGAAAGACATGCCATGACCATATTTTTGGTGTAAAAAAAAACACGAGTCACGTTGACGGAAATATTCAATGTTCTTCGAAGGTCGCATGTGTGTTCAGACTTCTTATGAACCAAGTTATGTGTAAGTTCATCACCTTTGACTTGGTGAAGATTTTGATTCTTATTTACTGAGATTTTATAACTGCAATTGATCATGTAATATAATTTTTTACCATATAAGTCTTAAACAAGTTCGAGTAGTGTATTACTAATATTGCAATGCATCTTAAGGCTGTCATTTACACATTTTTGTTAATCTCTATATTCAATTTTCGTTTCAGTTCAGCTGCGGTAAATTCTGTTACCTTTTCTCAGGTTTTGGAAGACTCGGAAACGTTGGTCTCTAGCAATGCTAATTTCAAGCTTGGGTTCTTCACTCCGAGTGACTCGACTAATCGGTATCTTGGCATATGGTACAATAACAAGAACAGTTCCGATAATAATTTGGAGATATATGGGTGGCTAATAGAGACAGTCCGATAAAAGACTTATCACCGGCTGTACTCAAATTGTCGGGTGATGGTAATCTCCAAGTAACAGATGAACAAAATACGGTTTATTGGTCATCAAATGTATCATCACGCAACGCTAATGATTCAGTAGTTCAGCTTTTAGATACGGGTAACCTTATTTTGCATCCAAGGGGTAGCGATACTGCGATTTGGCAGAGTTTTGAGCATCCCACAGACTCATTTTTACCAGGGGCCAAACTTATGTTTAACAAAAGTATGTATGATGCTAAAACAAATATTCACTCGTGGAAGAGCAATACTGATCCATCAGTTGGCCGCTTTCGGGTTGTAAGTCTTCCAAGGGATTTGCCGGAGTTCTACATTATGGAGGGTAAAGTACCTTATTGGCGTTCGGGGCCTTGGAATGGGTATCTATTTCTGGGAGTGCCTTACGTACATGCGGAGGTTTCTTTTGGGTTTAATATTGACGACCATACTGACAGTGTGGAGATATCGTATGAGTTAACAGAACAATCGCTTTTCGAGAGGTATCTCTTGACTAGTGACGGGGTTATGGCACGAAAGCATTGGGATGACAGTAATAGTAGTTGGCGAGTTGAATGGCAGTCTTTAGGCTCTGAGTGCGATGTGTACAGTAAGTGTGGCGCATTTGCAGTTTGTGATCCGCGGAAAGATCCCATTTGTGAATGTTTGAAGGGATTTAAGCCGAAAAATGTTGATGAATGGAGCAAAGGAAATTGGACTAATGGGTGTGTACGAAGAACTGAACTGGAATGTCGCGCTCCAGGAAACAAAGCCGACAAGTTCTTGCAACTGAAGAATGTCAAAGTACCAGATTATGCTCAGTGGATTTTCGCAAATGCTGATGCTTGTCAGAGAAATTGCTCGAGAAACTGTTCGTGTTTAGCTTATTCATATTATTCTGGCATAGGATGCATGTTATGGACTGTTAGCCTGATCGACCTACAACAATACCCGGCTGATGGCACTGACCTTTTTATTCGTCTAGCCGTTTCAGAATTACCAGGTGCGCAGCCAAACAGATCTTTCGATTATTTCATATGCATTTCCTTACATCCGTTATAGTCTATCTACTTTTAATGTTAATCCTCTTTATTTTTCAACACACGGTTGACGGTTGCGTATCTCACTGTAGACATTTGCCTAAGATACTCTGGTATCAGTCTTTAATCTTCTTCCATGTCGTGCAGGTAAACGTGACAGGCAAAAAATAATCATAATAATCGCTGTTATTTTGGGTGCATTTGTATCCATCTTGGTATACTACACGCGGAAGTGGATGGGTCACAGATATGGTAGATTTTGTTCCTCTGCTTGTCGGTATGTGACGTGCACGAAATCTGTTACACCACCTAAAGATACACAGTGGCAAAACATTTTTGGCACGCCAAGTTGTAGCAATGATTATCAGGATTTGCCCGTGTTTGAGTTCCAGAAGTTGGCAGACGCAACCAATGGCTTTTCGGAAACCAACAAGCTTGGCCGAGGGGGGTTCGGTCCAGTGTACAAGGTATTTCAACTGTTTCTTAGAATGTGATCCTCAGTTTTTTTCATAGGCTTGAGACTGCGTAACGTCTGACACTTTATTTTATCCTGATTTTGTAAAATGATGATCGTAAAACCAAAGGGAAAATGGGAAGACGGACAAGAGATTGCAGTTAAGAGGCTTTCAAGAGACTCGGGACAAGGATTACAAGAGTTCATGAACGAAGTAATGGTGATCTCGAAACTTCAGCATAAAAACCTCGTAAGGTTGTTAGGATGCTGTGTAGAAGGAGAAGAGAAACTGTTGGTTTACGAACTGATGCCAAATAAAAGCTTGGATGTCATATTGTTTGGTAAGTACTCCGTAAAACGTACATAATCGAACCTGAGTGCATCTTCGATCAAAATAATTACTTAGCTCTAATGTTTCTCGACTTTGTGCAGATCCACAGAATCGTCAGTTTCTGGACTGGCAGACGCGTTTTAGCATCATTCAAGGAATATCGCGAGGGTTGCTATATCTTCATAGAGATTCTAGGTTGAGAATCATTCACCGAGATCTAAAGCCAAGCAACATTTTGCTAGACGAAGATCTCAATCCAAAAATTTCAGACTTTGGGACGGCAAAAATCTTTGGAACCAAACAAGACCAGGCTAGCACCTTACGAATCGTGGGAACCTAGTAAGTATTGCAAAACTTCATCCTTATCATATGCACCATAGTCCAAATTACATACACCTAAATCATGATTCTTAGTGTGTCCACTCGTGTTTGCAGTGGCTATATGTCTCCAGAATATGCAATGGAAGGCCGATTTTCTGAAAAGTCGGATGTCTACAGTTTTGGAGTCCTGCTACTCGAAATCGTTAGTGGCAGAAGGATCAACAAGCTTCCGGATTACGATTCTTTAAACCTCTTAGCATATGTAAGTTTCGAGGAAAATTCTTTTTATTGTGCATCATAACTCTAGTGAACGCTAAAGCCAATATATTTCGACGTCCTAAGATTATGCTATGATTTTATGTGGCGAGGCTGTAAACATTCTTTTGGGACGAATGGCTAATGTTCCCAACTGGCCAAAAAGTCGGTCTTAAAACCTTAATTATCGCCTTAATGTCAAACTATAAGTTGTTACCCAAAACATGCGTGTAGATGATCTTGGTTAAGATTTTCAGAGGGATGTTTTTACCTAAAAACATGCCCTTATTATAGTTTTTGATGAAGATATTGTTAAAACGTTTTCAGGCGTGGAAATTGTGGAACGACAATGATGTAGGCTCACTAATTGATCCAACAATTCGCAACCCATGCTTTGAAGCGCAGACGTTTAAGTGCGTACTGCGTACAAGTAGGGCTACTATGCATCCAAGAATCTCCTGCAGATCGGCCTGACGTCTCCATGCTGATATCCATGCTCGATTTTGATGATGTCGAGACCCTTCCAGCTCCGAAGCAACCTGGGTTTACCCAAACCAAAAGCCCTCGAAATTGTCAAGAACATTGCTCGGTAAATGGTTGTTCCATGACTACTCTTTGTTGTCGCTAGTACTCGCTGATTTTAGAAAATAAGTTTCGGCTTTTTAGAAATAGTATCGACTTAATTTGTACCAACTACGGTTGCTATTTTCGGCAGATAGTTTACATTTACTTTTTCAATCACACTTATCCATTCTTAATTGTAAAATTTATTTCATTTCTAGTCACATATAAAGTTACTACGATTGCCGAGGTATGGACTTCGTGGTCGAGTCATCTGGTCTGTAGAATCCCAAGGCGAATTTGGCATTGTTTGAGATTAATGTTTCGGATGTTTTAGGATTTGCGTGCTGCGAATAGAATTGGATGTCGCTGAACTGGACTCAACATCGAACAAAGAGATTATCAAAAATATGTAAATAGTAGCTTGAGATGCATTGAAAAGTTTGGAATGTTAGTTCGGGACTAATGTCTTCATAATCACATGAATACCATGTACCCAAAAAAAAAATAATCACATGAATACCAAAATTTCACTTTAAAAGTGAGGGGTGTTGAGACTCGAACCCGTGACCTTTAATTGGTCACAAGGCTCTAATACCATGTCAGGAACCAACTCAACTAAAAGCTTAACCTAATGGTTAGAGGCCCAAGATCGGTTATATATTCTAACATCATTGTATGTCCATAAGGACCATAACCGGTATCTACTACCGCGGAGTACCATTTTGATCACTATGGCCCTGTTTGGTTGCACAAATCAGCTAGCTTATTTGACCAGCTAGCTGGTTTGACCAAAATTTCAGCTACCTGTTTTACCTGGAAGTGTTTGGTGAGGGTTGCCTAAGAAATATTTCAGCTAGCTGAAATAAAAAAATAAGCTAGCTGGTTACAAGTTTATTTACTATTATACCCTTAAGACTTTATCCATAAAATAAAAATCATGTCCTTTTATGTCAATTAATTTATTTCAGTTATTATTTAAGCTTGTTTTACCAAACAATATAATTAATTTCAGCTACCTTTTCAGCTACATTTTCAGCTACCTATTCAGCTAGCTTTTCAATTTCAGCTACCTTTTCAGCTTTCAGCTAACTTTTTAGCTAGTTTTCCCAAACAGAACCTATAAGACCCCGAGTAATGTCATAATTTAGTCCATAAAAGTTGCCGTAGTTATTATATAAAGATATCATTTTAGTCATGAATATCGTGTCATATGCATATAACGGTCCGGTGGAATAACTAAAATGAGACTGTTTGATTACGTCGAACTTGAAAAACATTGAATAGTTCAATAAAGTGATGTGTGTCATTTGTCAAGCATTAAGCTTCAATATAATAGGACATGTTTATGCAATAAGTCTTGGGTTGAAAATCAATAACAAAATCCAACAAGGTACTTTTTTAAGTACTCCTTACTTTGCAATAAGTCACTCATGACATGTTCTTTTTTGTTTTGGTGTATATCAAACCGGTTAAAACTGTATTCGAGTCAGATAAGACTACAAAAGACGGTAATATTCTCCCTCATGAGTTTTAACATGATTGCGTTCTTAAAACTCGAACTTGAGACTTCGGGTAGTTAGTGTTGTAACAGATGCAAAGAAGAAAGAGAAAAATGAAACAACAAAGAAAGAACGCACAGATTTACATAGTTCACTAACGTTGTGTTAGCTACGTCCACAGGGCGGAAGGGAGAAAGTTTTATTAATTTGAGAGAAGTTTTCAGTTCAGATTCAGAACAATATGATAAGCATATGAGTTAGGGTGAGGCTTAGAGAGTTTATATAATACTTTCCAAGACCTAATACAGATTTGACATAATTACGGCCCAGATTCAAGGCATATCCAACAGTTAGAACAACTTCCCATCAATTGATCTAAATGCTCATGAGTACGACAGGTGTCAAAACTCAAAACTCAAAACTCAAAACCCTTGAGGTTTATACTCCTTAGTATGTAGTTCGCTTGTGATTATTGTATATTGTTTTAGCATAAGCAGAGTCGTAAAACTAACCAATATGACATTATGCCGTAGCGAGGAGATTTGAATTTTTGTATTTCCTGTTGGGTCTGATTTTATATCAGTAGGCTAAGACCTTTTCAATTGATGTATCATGTTTATCTTAGAATATAATGATTCGTCTCAATTAGTCTGAGTTCAATTTGGTTGACATTTTAGACCTTGAAAAGAAAAATGGTCTCCACTAATACGAGATTTTTGTCACAAATAAACCGTCGTACCCATACAACAATGATCTCATTGGAGAATTTGTGTTTACAGATTACTTGTTTAGGTTCTCAGCCAACCCCATCAGTTTAAGTCTAACAAAATCTAGCGACCGCTAAAAGAAGTCAAACAAACGCCGCTTGCTGAGCAATCTCCTTGACCATTTACGACATTCCCATTACTGCAACTGCCTTTGCCTCGTGGAAAGCCAGGTCGCTTTGGAATGGGGAGTGTATTCTCGTCATCAACGTCAAGCATGGAAATTAATGCAGGAACATCGGGCCTATCTGTAGGATATTCTTGGACGCACAATAGACCTACTTGTATGCACTTTGAAACCTGCCCTTTAGAGCATTCATCGAGAATTACTGGATCGATCAACGAGAGCATGTTGTTTTCGTTCCACAATTTCCACGCCTGTAAAGAAAATTAAGCGTTAGTTGCCTACTATCTAAGCTAACAGTCATATGATGCAGAACTAAAGGACATGTTCTCTTCGTCTTTAAGTTGTTTGAAGTCAAAAACAAATTCTGAACTTTTCTGAGGTTTTCTGAAGTTCTGAAATTTTCTGAAATCGAAGTAGTCATACTTGTTTTATAAGTAACACTTAAAACTTACATAAGTTAGGAGGTTGAAAGACTCTTCATCAAGAACCTTGTGGTTCCTTCGACCACTGATGATTTCTAGCAGCAATACTCCGAAACTAAATACGTCTGATTTCTCAGAAAATCGGCCTTCCATTGCATATTCGGGGGACATGTAGCCACTGCAAACACGCAAATTAAAGGCATCATGATGACTATTTAAACGGTCTGTCAACGGTACATATCGTTAAGGGTAGAGTTTTGAGATATTTACTAGGTTCCCACGACTCGTAACGTGCTGGCCTGATATTGTTTGCTGCCGAAAATCCTAGCCATCCCAAAGTCGGAAATCTTCGGGTTGAGCTCATCATCTAACAAAATGTTGCTCGGCTTCAAATCTCGGTGAATAATCTTCAATCTTGAATCTCTGTGAAGATACAGAAGGCCTCGTGATATTCCTTTGATGATGCTAAATCGCTTTTGCCAGTCCAACGCTTCATGCGACTGTGGATCTTGATAAAACAGTAGTACACTTGTGGATACAATAGCTAACAAAAAATCATAGATGAAGAGTTATGGTATGATAATGTTACGTACCAAAGAGAAACGCGTCTAAACTTTTATTTGGTAGTAGTTCATAGATGAGTAGCTTCTCGTCCCCTTCTACACAGCATCCCAACAACCTGACAAGGTTTTTGTGCTGAAGTTTTGAGATTATCATTACTTCATTCATAAACTCCTCGAGCCCTTGTCCCGACGCTCTCGACAGCCTCTTGACAGCAATCTCTTGTCCGTCTTCTAATTTTCCCTAAATACAGTAATGAGTCTTTAGTATCAACATACATCATTACAGCGACTACATTACACAGATTTCTCCAACGAATCGTTCTATATATCTTAACAACATATGCAAAACCTTAACCTCAAATTATTATTGAGCAACAAAAACAATTAATTACCTTATACACTGGACCGAAACCTCCTCGACCTAGCTTGTTGATTTCCGAAAAGTTATTTGTTGCAGCCACCAAGTTAGTAAAGTCAAACAATGGCATGTCTTGAAAATCGTTGCTATTACTCGTTGCGCCAAAAATGTTTTGCCATTGCGCCTCTTTAGGCGTTGTTTTTGCTCTATATTCGGCTAAAACAGAAAACATTCGGTAAATTGGACTCTGCACATCTAATAAATTTCCAAATATTGGCATAAAAAATGCAGAAATGTTACCAATTTTGTGACTAAACCACCTCCACAAGTAAAACGCTGAGACGATAGCCATCAATGCACTCGAAATCACCGTGACTGATATGATAACTTTCCTTCTATTACTTACATCCGGTAATTCCGAGTTAGCCAAACGAACGAAAAGATCAGTTCCGTCATGAGAGTATTGTTGTAGGTCAATCATGCTTACGCTCCATAGCATGCACCCGATGCCAGAATAATATGAATACGCTAAACACGAGCAGTTTTGCAAGCAATTTCTCTGACAATTTTCTAGACCTGCTACAATCCAATGTGAATAATCCGGCACTTTGATATGTTTCAGGTGCAGAAACCTGTCTGCCGCAGTTCCTGAAGCGTTGCATTGCAGTCTTGTTTTCCGAACACACCCATTTCTCCAATCACCTTTCCTCCATTCATCAAACTTTTTCGGCTGAAACCCCTTCAAACACTCACAGATGGGTATCTTCCTCCGATTACAAACTGCAAAAGCGCCACATTTCCCGTACACATCACACTCGGATTTTAAGGACTGCCAATTTACTTCCCAGTTATTACCACTGTCGGTTGATATCTTCTGCGCAAGAATCCCATCGTACGTCAGAATATATCGTTCCAAATACGACTCATCTTGATTTGCCACGTAGTATGATGAATCGATAGTGTCATTATTATCATCGACATTGAATCCAGAGATAACTTCGGAGTTCATGTTCGGTTTTCCAAGAAACGAATACCCGTTCCAAGGCCCTGCACGCCACAACGGTTTATCACCATCCACAATGAAGAATTCGGGTAATTCTCGAGGAAGACTAACAATACGATATCGACCACTTGACGGGTCAGTACTACTTTTCCATGATTGAAACCTTGTTTTGGTTTCGTGCATTGATTTTTTGAACGTGAGACTCATACCTGGCAGAAACGAATCCGTCGGATGCTCGAAACTCTGCCAAATCACGGTATTACTACCCTTTGACAGCAAAACAAAGTTGCCAGTATCAAGCATCTGAGCTACTGTATTAGTTGTCTTAGATGACACATTAGATGACCAGTAAGTCGTGTTCAGGGCATCCGTCAGTAGAAGATTTCCGTCATTTGAAATTTTCAGCACAGGAGAAGATGAGCCATTTACAGGACGGTCTCTGTTGGCCACCCATATAATCTCGGAAAATTGCTCGGGATCAATCTTGTTATTAAACCATATGCCAAGATACCGGTTTCTCGAATTAGTCAGGCTAAAGAAGCCCAACTTGAAATTACCATTGTCAGAGGTTAACGTTTCTTCGTCGTTCAGCACTTCAGCCAGTTATTGAGTTTTTTGATGCAGCAGAACCCAACTCGAAATCGAAGCACGATATTATCAGAAATGAGTAAATAGTTATAGCAGCTATGAGATGCATTGAACTCATGAACACTGCACATATTATTAGATAAAGTGACTATTTTAACGTTCAAATTTATGTTCAGTCAAAACTCAAAAATACGACATTTTATACAAAATTTGTTAATTAAAAAGCTGACAAGTATGAAGTTTCCTTGGTTTACTTTGAAGACAATTAAATAGTTTAGTCATTCAATTGGTTAGGTGAACAATAAGGTACTTTTATATATGATACTTCCATCTGCATGACATCACAGATTAATACACTTTGTCGGTGTCGTAACTGGTGAAATAGAACCTGTTTATCCGGTTAGTCTATTTCTTTACGTTTCTTGAAAGCACAAAACCGAAATAAACGTTGAATTACGGTTGACCCAGCCATTAACATTTTCATCCTTCAGAGCACGGTTACGAGGTCCCGTACGTCCACTGCGTGAAGCCAGGTTGTGCAGGGCGTGGGAGATTAGCGACTTCACTGTCGATCATGGAAATTACCATTGAAATGTTCGGCTACTATCTTCGAGCAGTCCTGCAACACACAGAAACGCTACCTGTACGCACCTTGAGATCTCGTCCTAGATATCTGATACCGAAATCACTGGTTCAATCAATGACACGATATCATCTGCGTTCCAGAATTTCCACGCCTACCCACTGCATTTGAAGCCAAAAAAAAAACCCAAATCAATTTGCAATCTAATAACCGAGATTTCTGATTTCATGTTGCAGGATAAAACACTCATAATCAGAGGCGGATCTAGGAATCAAAAGTACCTTGGGCTAAATGACTATAATTTGTTCATAAATGTAATTCGTTTTCAAAATCAAAATCAATTATTATTAAAAGACGAGAAATGGAAGGGGATATATTTGTTTGTCAATCGATGCCAAATATCTACATTACGACTCAAGTGAACATATAACGCTATTAGTATTTGTTTTTATTATATTCAGATGCGAATAATACCATTAGTATAAAATATTGCAAGTTTTTTCAATTAATCTTGTAATTTTGCTTTAGAAAACGATTTCTAAAAAATAAAAATTGTGTTAGAGAGCATAATTTTATTTTATTTTTGAAACTTAGAGAGCATAATTTTAGTCCTCTCACACATACCAAATAAAAGAAAAGTTAGGTAACAAAATAATAAAAATAAATTAGTACTCCCTCAAAACTTCCAAAAGGAAAATAACAAGCCTCAAGTTTCGAACCCTTAACACATGCAATGGTTAATGTATCAGTTTACCACTAAACTACTAAGAGATTGTTGTTCAATAATGCAGTAAATTGATTATAATATTGTACTGCAGTATTTTTTTTGAGCCCAAATGTTACTTGGGCTAAAGCCCATACTGCCTCCCCCTGGATCCGCCCCTGCTCATAATATATACCGCAATGTCTGATCATATCATTCAAATTGTCATATACTCATACCCCAAATTTAGGATAAAACACTGATAAAAATGAAGCATGGAGTTGATAATAATCAGAGACGGAAATGTGAATAATACCGCAATGGCCGATCTATAATTTACTGAAAAGTCGATAAATATTCTAAAACACATACGAGTATTGCTTAGAGAAGCTCTCTAATTGGCATAAAATCGTCAAAATCTCCTACATTAGCATCAGAAAGTCTTGGAAGTTCGAACATAATACAACAAATATACGCAACAGAGAGTGTGGAAATTGATAACAGAAGTGAAAGAGGACAGGAAATATATCGAGTGAAAGCAGAGGTGTACAACTGTACCAGAGAATGAGATTTATTCACACAATAAACACGCTTGCAGAAAACGAACTTACAAACAATATACAATACAGAATAAGTCAAGCAGCAAGTAAGGGAAATTGAAATGCTGTAAGTCTCACCCTAAAGTGAGTGAAAAACGAAGCGAAGAGAATGATAGAGAAGATAACAATTTAACTTGCCGGAAAGAACAACGGATTCCTCCATTTCCGTTCGACCTAAATTTATCTTCTTCTTCACCTTCCTTTGGTTCAAATATGCAGAAACGATTAAATTAAAAGCAGTTTTACTCCAAGGTTGTACTGACTACATTGATCTGCTGCCCTCCAGTCGAAGACCCAGCGTGGGCTTCTGAGACAGATACACTCTCGCGAAATTCCTTGACTTTTTCATCAAGGTCAGGGGTACATGAAAACAAGGTGTTTGCCGGGAGAGTGACAGGAAACGCCTGGAGTGGGCAATTGTAAATTCCAATATTTTGGAGCATTGGAAATCCCCCTTGGTCGACGGACCAGTCTGTCAGTTCGCCCAAGCCATCCAGTAAAAGATACGTCACTTTGGGAAATCCTGTAGAAGAGCACTTCATCTTCCGCCCATTATAGCATATACGAAACTGAAGAATTTTAAGGTTTTCCAGCTTCTGAAGAAGAAACATAGGGTCCTCTTTAATCTCGCAATACCAAAAACCCAACTCGACCAAATTGCGAGGAAACATCTCAGCTCGTATAGGTAGAACAAGTGGCATTGTCTTACTCCTGTCAATATGTAAAGTACGCAGAGATTCGGACTTTAATAGCACCATGCTGGATTCTCCAAATAATAAACCAGCGTCCACTTTAAGACTCAAGTACTTAATGCTTGAGGATTCAAGAACGGACGCCAAACCGTCCCATCCTCTCTCTAGACTTTTACAAGTAGCCGAAAGTTTTCTAGTACTTGATAGTTTCTGTAAGCAATTCGCATCAACTTGGTCCAAGTCTACATTGTCGACCATTTCCAAATGGCTCAAGTTGTCGAGGTTTAACAAGGTATTCCCATCCTCGATCTTATACCCTTGCGTACCGAATTCAGCTTTTTCTTGTGACATTAATCTTGTCGGAAAGTATAGATGTCGCAAGGTGGTTAAGTTCCTTAACACGTTAGGCAACTCAATTCGGACCTTTTTCACGCGTAAATCAAGGATTAGCAAGCATCTCAATTTGCTAATGGAGGTGGGCAATTTAGTAACACGTGTTCCCTTCAAGCTCAGATACCTTAAGTAGATTAGATTTCCAATTTCACTAGGCAATATCCCTCCCAGGACGACACCTTCAAAATCCAAAACTCGAAGCAATAGGAATCTTCGACAAACAACTCTAATCCATCCACTTGCGACTTCATTCCCATCTTCTTCACTTGTGACTTCATTCCCATCTTCTTCGCCGCATATAGAGATGAACAAGAGTGATCTCAGAGATGACACATCTCCTGTTAGAGCGCTCATATCAAACACGACCTTTGGTGGTGCTCTGCCCACATGCAAGGTGAGACGACGAGCCTTTTTACTGTCAGCAGTACCAGCGGGATCACGGTGCTCGAGATCCACTATTTCAACAAAGTTTTCTTCTCTAGTTATCTCTAAACACTTATCCCGTATAAGATCATGAAGGCTGCAAGTATTGATCTTATCATAAGCGTCATTATCAACCACTCGAACCATACCTTTCTGAACCAGCTGATTCAAGTAGCTGTCAGCGATCTCTTCCAATGATTTTTTACTACCAATTCGATCTTGGATTGGCGAGACTATGCCGTCTGCTATCCAAAGATTGTATATTCTCTCCACGCTAATCTGGAAATCTTCCGGAAAATGACTCATATGAAGGAAACAAGGTTTAATATTGTAATGCAAGTCGTAATACCCCATCGCTAGCACATCATACACTCTGCTGTATAACCCATCTCCCTGCAGGTGGAACAGAAGATCGTCAAGCACCAATTCCCATTCACGTAGTGATTTTTTGGTAGCCAAAACTCCTCCTAGTACAATAATCGCCACGAGATTCCCATCGCAATGTTTGAGCATCTTCCACGCCACCTCTTTCATTTCAGGGTCTACATATAGACAATCACCAAGGGATTCCCCAGTGGCGGACCCAGGATTTCTTCCTGGGGGGGGCACCGTACCAGTGGTGGACCCAGGATCAGTGGCGGACCAAGGATTTCTTCCTAGGGGGGGCACCGTACCAGTGGCGGACCCAAGATCACTGGCGGACCAAGGATTTCTTCCTAGGAGGGGCACCGCACCAACAAAAAATTGCACGACAAAAATTGATTGCGGTTAGAAAAAAAAAATGTGATCGTTTTTTTAAATTACCTAAATCAATGCAATCGGCGTAGATTTATTTTCTTTTATCAAGAGATCAAAAGTAACAAAAAAAAATTATATTTTTTGTTCATTTATTTAGGAAAAATATTGACAAAGTTTTCAAATAAACATCGATTTTCATAAATCAGTGTTAAAAGTCTAGAAAATTAAACGAAAAATGAATAGCTGGTCATAAGTGTAGTTTCGTCATAACGTAATTTTGATCATTTTTTGGGAAAGTTATTGATATAAAATATTTCAATGAGTTCCAATTTTTATAAATTAATTCTAATATGTTAGGGAAACCAAAAAAAATAAATACAAAATATAATAAAAATCTTTATTTGAAGATAATTTTAGTTTATTTTTTGTGAAAAGAATTTATAAAGCATTTAAATGAGTTATAATAATTAGAATTTTCTTAAATATGTTTAGTAAACATTTAGAAAGGGGTAAAATGAAGATCTTGTGATTCAAACCTCAAACCTTCAACTAATAGTTAAGAGGCCCAACCAACTGAGCTACTTCAACATTAACATTATGTCTACAACGCATTATAGGTATACAAGTTTAGGCATAGAATCATGATGACTACAACGCAAAAATAATACTTGGTGAACTAGAAAACTTTAGAAGTTACTCAAAACTCATATTCATGCAATCTAGGATGCAACTACGTTAGACATAAAGAGTCGAGTCAATCCAACAACTATAAACCGGTATAACTAAGAGATTTGCCTCATGTGCTACGTGCGTGATGATAACAATGAGTTCTTGAATTGTTCGTATTGTGATATAATTGGTATGTTAGTGTTTATTATTAGAGAATATTCTAGATTACAATAATAATAGGAACATTCTAGAGTTAGGGTTTCTCGATATCTCTTTTAGTATAAATATGTAACTTTACTTATGAATAAGACTCAACTGATTCAACTCATTCTATTCTAATATTTATAATGCACAGTATATGTTGTTAAGAAAGTTTATGCAAAAAATATGCGAAGGAAGAGGAAGAAAGAGAACACGAAAAGAGGGCCACATACCTGGTAGAGATTTCTCTTTAAAATTTCCCCAGTATTGTAGAAGTTTCCAACAATTTTCATCGTTTAGAGTATTAGCTTCAAATGTAGAAACCATTCCATCACCAAGATTTAATAATATTTGTGGATTTCTTGTTGTAATCAGTAGTTTACTTTTAAAAGACGACTTTCGGATGGGAAAAGCAGGTGCAAGCGATTGCCAATCAGCATCTGTCCAAACATCGTCAAGAACGACTAGGGACTTCTTCTTTGTAAGGACATCGCAAAGCTTTCCAGGCAATTCTGAATTCGAAAACTTTTGAACAATCTTTCTATCCTCAGGGATTAGTTGATACAAAATGTCCCTACAGATGGTTTCGAAATGGACTTGCTGAGAAACATATGCCCAAGCAACACCCACAAACCCTTTCTGTTCATGTATGAAACGATATTATATTAGACCTGACAGGGTGCGTAGGTTCTGTTAAGCATATCAATGACTCCTACAATAAGAGGTGACAATTATTGACACGACCGACAACGTAACACGAATTGAACGAGTTAGGGCTGTGAAAACGTGACCTATATAATTAATTAATTGGGTCGACACGAGCATGACAAAAAATTTAACTAGGTCAGGTTAGGGTTATATTCTTTCGACACGCATTTAACTTTTCTTCAAAGATCATTATTAGTTTGGCTGGGTCGATAATGTGCCTTAAATAAGAAAACACGATATTTAATTTTGCAATTTGGGGTTAATAAATCATATACAAGTCTGTCATGTTAGAGATTTTAATGGGTTACATGGGTTGAAAATTATCTGCTTAAAGATAAATGAGTTAAACAAGTCGGATTGGGTTATGAAAAAATTAAAAATGAGAATGAGGCGGGGAAAAAGAAAAGTCGCAAACCTTGGCACGAGGGTCACCATAAACCTGTCGAGCGATAGTGGTTTTGCCAATCCCACCCATACCATGAACAACCACAATCTTCTTTTGTGGCGCTTGTAACTGAGCGATCAAACCGGTAACATGATCCTCAATTCCAACAACAAAATTAGCTGTATCGTGTGCGTAGGTTCGCCTCTGCTCGGCCAGCAAAGTCCTGACTCTGTCCTTATGCGACAAGCCTACATCATAAGGGCCTCTTACGCCATATTGTTGCAACCTCGAGGTCAGCTTTGACATTTTGGAGGTGACAGTGTCGATTTGGGAGCCAACTTTGTGCACCGCTTGAGGATCCTTCCAACAACGCGTCAGCCACAAGAGGTAATCCAGAATCACACTTTCAGTCTCCTTTTGGTTGGAAACTTTCAGAATGAAAGTCTCAATGATATCCTCGGCTTCAAGAGACAAGTCGCTTATTTCCGAAATCCATTTTCTGATGAGAGCATCGTTGTTCTGCTTCATGTCGGCGTCTAATAGAAAACACTGCATCCACTCAAGCTCACTTTTGAGTTCCTCCACATTGCTTCTCACTTTTTTGAGGTACCTCACTTCCTTCAAAGCTAACTTTCCTACCCATTGAGCTGCTGCCTGTATGGAAGCTATTTTAGACATGCCTATCTTTTGATCAACCTCACACACACGTAACTTTTATCATCTGTCTATATGTTACGATTTACCTGCAAATGAAAGCGGCAAGTATTGAGATAACATACACATGCATGTAAGTAGCGAGTACATGAAAGCGCATTAACTACTCTTGTCAAACGTACAGCAGTTCGCTTAAGGTCGACTCTCGTCATGTCAATTCAGGTAGATAATTAGATATACGAGGCATAATTACATTTCTATATATGCTTTTTCTCTTTACCACATTTGCCAAGAACTATACTACTTGTTGCGACGTAAACTAGGGTACGTCTTAAATGAAAATCAAACACAAAGGTTATGGCGACAAGGTGGCGGCCTTTATCGCCAGGAAAAAAAAAAAGAAAAAGAAAAAGAAATGTTATATTGTCCAGAGGTTATAGTACTGAAAATACAGGTTATACCTTATAACTAGCTGTCAAAATCTGACCTGACCCAGTAAATCGACCAAAACCGGCCTGAAAATGCCCGAAATAAACCTGCTTTTTTGACTCGAAGCCAAAAAAGACTCGAACCCGAAATGACTCGAAAAAAAAAGGGTCAAAATCCGACCCGTAGCGGTTAACCCGTTAACTCAAGAAATTTACGTTCCAAGATAGAAAATTTCAATACCAATTTTTTTTTTTCAAATTAAAATTTTTATTTCAAATCAATTTTAAACATTTCACACCTACCAAACTATTCATAATTGACAATTTTCACTTAAAATATAATCTTTATTATTTAATAATTTAATAATTGTATAAACACTCATAGTAATGATGTTTGTTAGTTGCATTGGACATTATGAATTTGACACATCTTGAATCACTCTTTACGAAATTTTAAAACAAAATTAGATGTGGTGAATAAGTGAAAAATGGAAAAAAAAAAATGATAATATACGTCGATAATTTGGGGTAAGATTTTAGAATTTGAAGACATAACTTGGACTCTACAAGTATTAATCAAAATCTTCATTGTTATATTTTACTGTTTTACTTTATAATTTATGTCTTTAATATCCACATCAACCACTTATAATTAATACTCTTATGTTATATGTAAATATTGACTTAATAATTACACGTCTAAATATACTTATTTTGAAATATTATCAATTTTTAACTTATCATTCAAATTTTTTATTTCTTTTTTATATTGTATCATCAATTAAAGTATTTTTTTCTTAGTGAAAACTAAACTGTCATAAAAAATAAAATAAAATAAAATAAAAAACAGAAAAAAGAAAATATCGATAAAGGGGCATTAATTAACCCGTATTTTGACACTAACCCGACCTGTAACCCATATACACCCGATATATATTACCCGAACCCAAAATACACCTGACCCATATGTTATCCGATTTATGGTTATCCGAACCCAAAATCCGCCCGACCGACCTGTTTAACATGTCTACTCACACCAGTGTATTTGTTTTTTTTTTATTCAACAAATAAAATGCAACGAAAACAGTAAAGATAAGTAAGAAATCGAGATACCACAAAGGCTACATGAGACCTCCATTGTTACCTAGCTATGTAGGTTTTGATCAAGGCTAATCCACAAAGGAAGAATTCTACGGACTACGGAGGAATGAAATCACGAATGCTATGAAATTCAATCATAAAGAAATGGAAATTTTGGGTTTTATTTCAAAATATTCTCATCTTTACAATGCTATAGAGTCCCTTATATAGAACATTAGATTTGAGGTTACACCCTTAGAATCCATTTTAATTATAAAACTATTCACCTAATTTTGGTCACCTATGTTAGAATTTGACCCATTCACATAAAATTCATGACCAACGTCGTCCTTAGGCCCTTTTCTTTTTGGCTTACATGAACTGAAATTATAGAAGTGTTGAACTGAAATCTATTAAAATTAAAGCTTAGCTTGGTAGGGTTTATGGAAGTTGAACATATCAGAGCTGAACTTATGAAAGCTGAAATTAAGCTGAAAAGAACAGGAGCTTAGTCTTGTTAATAAATACGATTAGCTCGCTCTCCACCCAGATCCACCCACCACTTGACCTTGGATGTGGTGATCTAATCATGCATTGTGGACTATATTAGCTACATCACTCTGAAGACATGAGTCATCTACGAGAACTTATACGAGGATAATTTTGGGTTCATGTTTGAACAATCGATAGTTTCAACAATACGATACTGAATACTCCATACTCTCCATGAGAATTGCCCTTATTCGTGCATTACCCTACCTGTGGTTATTGAATGAATTATGTCCATTGTCCTATAATAATTAACCCGCTTAATTCTATGTCGGGTTTGTATAAAACTTGTTTATATCCTCAAAACCCTACAGTTATACCCGTAAGTTTCCCTTTTCGAGACCATGACTTCGCTACTGCTGTTACACATATTATTTTAGCGTAATTTAAATAAACAATTTCAAATTTTGAAAATATTTATCAGTTAAGAACCATCAATTTCCGTTTTGGCCGCAATTTTTTTAACAGAGGTAAAATTTTGGCTGTAATTTTAAAAAAAAGGTTATATAAGGTTGTAATTTATAATTTTGTATAGTTATAAGACTGTAATTGATAATTTAGCAAAAAAATATTTTAAAATCCGTAAATTTGCCAAGGTTGGTAAGATACATTTTCATTGAATTAAAAAAATAAAAATAAAAAAAACTGAAAAATATGAGAAACATGAATAGATATCTATATTTGACAACTATGCTTTTTAGTAAGCAAATGGTAAGTATTATTATCAAGTTATAAAGTCAAAGTCTTCTTTTAAATTACTTTCTACTCAAATTGGCTGAATACTGTTACTATAGTGTTATGACCAGATTTTACACTACCCAGAATTGGCAGTTCTGGATAGACGTTGCGAATATGGTACAGAACAGGTCAGAAGAGGTATGGCAGTTATAGCCCAGAACAGGTCAGAAGAGGTATGGCAGTTATAGCCCAGAACAGGTCAGAAGAGGCATGGCAGTTGTGGTCAGCAGAGGTCAACTATAGCGGTTACAAAGATCATGGGATAATGGAAGATATCATAGCTGAGCAGAAGTGGAGTCAATGGAAGTTATTTAACTACCTAAGATCATGGGTAGTTATTGGCATGCAGTTCTGCGGATCAGAATAGAAGTCATAATGGGAAGTTACAAGTCATGCATAGTGGGTAGTTATCCAACTACCTAAGTTCATGAGATAGTGGCCCTAGATTTTAGGAGTTGTATTGTGAGCATTCTACCTATATATAGAAGCTCACTTAGTCATTTTGGGAGAGCTTTTTGAGAGGTTTTTCCTTAGGTTTTCCTTATACTTTCACATAGAAGTACACATAATCGAGATATTAGCATTATTCGCTAACTCTTCCTACGAAAATCATTCAATTGTAATCAAAAGCCTTGTAATCATCATGAGATTAATAAAAGAAGTCCTGGCTTGGTAGCCTTGATTTTCCCCATCTTCTTCTCGGGGTTTCTGCGTCATCAATCTCGTTGTCCTCTCGATTCTGCTCGGAGAAGGCTATGTTCTGCTCTGTTTCATCAATCTTGTAGTCGTCAATTCTGTTCGGAGAATATTATGTTCTGTTCTGTTTCGCAAACAGTACTAGTTGACCCATCTTAGCTCTTTTTCACCCTTGTAGAAAATTTACCAAAACAATTTGGCGCCCACCGTGGGGCATCTAGTTTATTAGTTTGTGAAACTCTCTTCTCAAAATTCCACAAAAAAACACACTCTTGTCATGACCACATGGTTAACAAGATCCTTGAATAACTAGCACAATAGTTGGAGGAATCTCGCTCGAGGATTGCCTCAATTTTACAAGAAAATACAAGACTCAAAGAGATTGAGTCAGTCTTGAATCGGAACAGAATTCCAGCGAGATTAGTGGTTACAACTCAAGAATCAGGCCAGAATTGTCCTTATCTTTCATCACAAAAAGAAAAGTTTTTTCCTATCATGATGGGGACAAAGGCTATGAAGATCAACTCAAAGAGGACTCTCCTAGGAACCAGAAGCCTCTCCTAAGAAAATGAAGGACCATTCCCTTCGACAATATCACGGTTTTGAAGGATGTTAGAAAAAATTCAACGTTCCATCAATTGAAGTTGTGCTATAGAGCAGAACATCCTCAAGACCACGTTGCGCAATACAACCACACGATGCTCTCCATTCTTATTCCCAAAGATTCGACGGAGACTTGCATGTGCAAAGGCTCCAATTCTGTAATGTCAGTCCTGAGCATTTCTGGACTGATCTTTTCCGCCACGTTCTGGACAATTTTCACCACGCCTGTAGATGGCATGTTAGGCGGTGATGTCTGGGTAGGACCTCCAGTTTGTTCTGCTCCTCAGCTTTCAACTCCTGGAACCCTGGAGTAGGTGTGATAACTCTACTTGGAATGGATGGAGGTTCCACGTCAGAACTACCAGCCAGAATAGCTTCTGTCGTTTGCTGGAGTAGTGCAGAGTTGAACAAAGAAATGTTCTCAATTCTGAACAGTGACAGTTCTGGGACAGTTCGTACTTACAAGCAAGGGTCGTCATACTTGAAGAAGATGCCTTCAACAAACAGAACAGCGGAGTTTGTGTCAGAATAGGCCTAACAAGAAAGCTGGAAGTGGTCGCTGCCAGAACGTAATCGTTCATACCGGAGACAAGAGTGAACACATGTCCACTCATCCAGCCCTAAGATAAGAGATTTTGAATACTGTGGAACCCGGGATCGGACCCAACTCGGCGTCTTGCTTAAGGGCGGATTTTAAAGTTAAAAAAGATTAAGTTGGAAAAACCTTTAAGAACTGTTATGGAGTCGCCACCTATTTATCGCGGAAAATAGGAACCTGCTACCATGTTCTAAGTTAAAAACATGTCCTAGATTTTGGAGCACGCCGACACCCCTAGATCTAAGGCTTGTGAAACCAGATTGGATTCGGGGTGAGGGTACTTTAGAAAAAGAGTTAATTCAAATAATGATTTATGAAAACCTTTTAGAAAAGCCTATGTAAAAATAGCCTCTACTGACCTAGAACAATCCTTGTAAGATGATATTTGAGCTAATGTTATCGCTCATTACAAGTGCGATAAGTTTGTAAAAGAATGCAGATGCAGATGCAAAAAGATTGATTAAAACCCTCAGTTTAGCATGTTTAACTTGTTAACGAATACGGTTCAGTTAAAGGTCGAATTCATTGTTTAAGTTGATTTAAATGCAAAATAAGAAGGTGCTAGATGCATGCAAATAAAATAAAGTTCAATTGTCCATTGGTTTATTTTATAAGGTCGGTTGCTTATGCGACTTTGGCGTGTCATCGGATATGGAGTGTACCCGAAGTAAATAGAACACTTGGAGTGCAAGCGCTATTTGGGTGCCAAAGCCTGGGGCGCTAAAGTGTAGACCCCTTTGTTAGTCCATAGAAAATAAGAAAAAGCTTTGATCCAAGTGGATCGGTACCTACCTTGTCCTGACGCTTCAGATCTGGGTAGAGCTTCGTTTCTTGAACTTGAAAGGAGGATGAATTCAACACGGGATGGTGTGTTGAACTCAAGGATTTGGGTGCTTGAGGCTTTTGTGGATGTATTTAGGTGTATACCGTGCTAGACGGTATATTTTGTGGGACCCAAGTATGGGTGCTAAAACTAGGAAGAGAGGTTGTGAGAAGAGAGGGTTTTCTTGTGTGGAAAACTTATGAGAATAGGTCGTGCATAGGGGGGTATATATAGGAGAATAGCCGGGCGAAATTAGGAAACGCGGGAATAAAACCAAGCTGACAAACCGCATAGCCTTATGCGGTTTGTGGGTGAAACCGCATAGGCTTATGCGGTTTTGGGGCGAGCCGGAGCAGGTTGTGCGGTTTGGTGGTCGGGCTAAATTTCGTCTTTTTTCGTATTTCCTTAATCCGATTTACGAAATCTTGGAAATATTCGGCTATTATCCCTTGCTTGTGCTCCAAGAAGGCCTAGTATGATCTTCTAGAGAGTTGTTGAGGGCTTTGGAGTGCGGGCCAAAGATGGGTTTGGGCTCGGTTTTGGGCCCGAGCCCTGAAAATGTAAAAAGGGTGTATTTTGTAGGATTCTGTGAAATAAGATAAGACGTGAAGCCGTATTTTGTGTAAGAGGAGGCTAAAGGGAAGATCTAGCCACCGGGCCTAAATTTAGGAATTTAGGAATGCTGAATTAGACCTTGTTAATGTAAAAGGACTAATTGTAGTGCAAATGCGAAGCTCATGCCAAATGAAGCGGGACAAGGACCTAGCTAGACTCCAAATGGACAAAATGAACATTTATTTAAATGCGATGTGAAGCGACCTAGATCATTTTAACATTTAAAACGACTCAAAATGAATTCGACATTAGTTAGAACCGTTTAAGTCAACGTTAAAGCATGCGTAATAAAAGTCCGTGTTACATCACAGGGTTTTGTTTGGGAGGGTACGGATATGGGTATCCACAGAGCCCCCAGTTTGACTGAGCTCGGACTAGAGCGCTGGTCAAACTCTACGACCATATCCGGACCATTACAGTCTCGATACGATCGGCGAGCGAAGCATGTGTCCATGGGTGAGGCGAGGACTTGAGCCAGCTAACGGGAGGCGTCTGCGATTTAAGGACTTGGCGGTCGCGCGATACTATAAGAACTGCTTGACCTCTTTGGATGTCTTTCGGCTTGTTCTTTGATGTCGTTGCTTGTGCTGATGTCGTTGTTGATGTTGATGCCGTTGTTGACGCTGATGCCGTTGTTGATGTCGTCTTTGGGTCTCGCCAGAGCGCAGTGCTTAGTGTTGTACTAGTCTGGGAAGGGTGTATGGGTATGGTCTCGTAGGAGCGTAGGTGTAGTTGTAGTTGTTTGGCCTTGTGGAAGGATGATGCTGTTTCGTCTTGTAAGCGGTGCAGGTGTCGTTTCGCCGGGAATTATCGTCTGGAGAGAGTGTAGGTGCTCATGTATGTGCTTGCGTCTTGTAGTTGGTGTAGAAGCTTTGACTTCTTTGGATGTCTTTGGTGTAGATGTCTGGTGTTTATGCTCCATTGGGGAAGTTGAAGGGTGACTCGTTCAGGATGTAGAGGTGTATCTGCTAGGGAAGTCGAAGGATATGTCTTGAACTCCGTGGGAGATGTCTGTGTAGGTGTGTGGACTCTATGGGGAGGAAGTGATACTCCACAGGGACGTATAAGTGGGTGTGAGGGCTCGTGAAGAGTGTTCGTGTTTCTGCTTCTGTACCGTGTATTAAAGGCTTAATACACGCGTATGGCGGACTGTAGGTGACGCCTTAACCAAGGCATAGAGCATAATGTATGTGCTAGCGCTTGTGCGGACTTTAGGTGACGCCTTAACCATGAAAGCTTGCATGCGTGAAGAAAAATACTTAGGCTTGACGAGCCTAATATGGGGAGACAACGTGGAACAAAACACGCCTTAGAAATTGCCTTGTTGACTAGTGATTCTTCCGGGGAATCTCTTATCAATCGGCGACTTCAAACGTGAACTCATTCGCACATGTCGCGGCTTCAAATCCGGAATAATTCGAATTCTGCGATTGTCTTCTGAAATCTTCATTTTCGCCTGCTTTGACCATGAGACGTGGTATCAGGTGATTCGTTTGGATTCATGTGATACTTCATCTCTCTCGGACTTAGAATGCATGGTGCTTGGGATGCTTCTTGGACATGTTAGGGTGTTCATTGTTGTGGGCGTACGTTCGGGTGTTCGTTGTTTGATGCACACATGAAAGTGTTATACTTTTAGTGTGCATGCTCTTGTTTGTAGCGGTTCTGGAGGTGTCGCTCAACCGAAAAAATTATCCCATTTTTCGTTGTGAAGGTTTGATTCTTGATAGGAAGCGTCAGCCCCCAGTTTGACTGAGTTATGGTGTCGGTGTATGTGAGCCCCCAGTTTGACTGAGTTATGGTGTGTAACGATAGTCAAACTATGTAAAAGGCTATGGGTTGCATTAGGATAAAGGGTGTTTTCGGATTACCCCCTCGAGTTTGACTAAGTTTTGAGTGAAAACTAAGTCAAAGTGAAGAGCATGGGGTTTGGATTACCGTCGTCGTCGCCCTTAGTTGTCTAGGTGATCTTGTGTAATAAGGATTGTGTGAACCCTTCATTACATGACTGTTCGTTGTAGCTTGGCTTGGGCTTCTAGTGGCTTCCGTTGTCTTAAACCTGTGTTGTATTGTGCTTCCGTGGACCTGCGTAGTTAGTAGGCTCGGGTTTGAAAGTGAAATGATTCCCGATTGGGATGTTTGGATTAAAAAGCTTTTGTTGAAAAATCATTTTTGTGAAAGATTCATTTTAGTTGTCGAAATGAGCTTTAAAAATGAATGCTAGAAATGTCGGTTGTAAGGCTTCATGCAAGATGAAGGGGTGTTAGACGTTGTAGGTTCAAGCTAGAGTTGTGAAGGCCGCGGAGGGTTACTTGAGTGCAAAGGTTGAAAAGCCCCCAGTTGTCGGTGGAATCTCATGACAACACGGAGTGGGATGTAGTGCTAATTTCGGTTGTGCTTTGCGTAAGCTGCCTACGTATCCACGAATGTGGAATCAAACCGGCGTAGTTCGGTAGTGCTTTCGCTCAAAATGTGTTTACTCGAGTGAGTTAAATTCGAAGAATGCTGTTACTCAAAATGTATGTTAACTCGAATGGTGAGTTAAATTTTGGGAAAGGCTTAGACTTCGAAGATTCGAGATGCATTTCAAGGACTTGAGATGCATTTTCGAAAGGCACATTTTGCTTGCGCGAATGGGTGTGTTTTTGCAAAAGGTGAATTGCAAAATTGAGTTAATTTTGAAGGGTGATTAGCTATTTTGAGGATGCATTGCCTCGTGTATGTTTGAAAAGTCGTGTCGCCCCGTGGGAGCGTTTTTAAAACTGAGAAGTTTTTGAAAGGAGCGGTTTAAATGTCGCTAAATTGTTTGATTGGAAGAGGATTGACTCGACGTATGACTCGATGCTTAAAATGCCGAAAAGTTTGCAAAATAGAGACGAATCGTATGCGTAATTTGAGACTCGACGGTTGCATGGATGCCATGTTCGGGAACACGTGTGTTGGTGGAGCCCCC
Source organism: Dianthus caryophyllus (assembly GCA_023091065.1). NCBI lineage: Eukaryota > Viridiplantae > Streptophyta > Magnoliopsida > Caryophyllales > Caryophyllaceae > Dianthus > Dianthus caryophyllus. The sequence goes on along the minus strand of CM041522.1, from coordinate 37,747,789 downwards.
AGTGGTGCTTGCTTGTCTGCGGTGGGATGCTGTTGTTCCTGCAAAACAGTGTTAGACAAAAAAGCAGAGTACTACTCCTAAGTCTATGGCAACTTTGCCTTGACGAATTCGTTTTAGTCGCCTCGATAAAGAAATAGTTTGCCTTTGAGCTTTGTGAATTTTTGTTGACACATCCTTAGCATGGAAAGCTTTGGACGAGGAATATTTTGTGGATTTTTGTAAAAGGTTGGTTGAGCTCGGGAGAGCGGCCTACGTATCCGTGGTTACGGAATCAAACCTAGCGTAGTTCCGAAAGGGATGTGTTTGTTTTGGTAAGGAGGTGTTTTTATAAAAAGGTGCGTGTTTAAGGACTCGCCGGTCCAAAAGGGGTGTTTATGTGTTGACCTTGATAATTGCATCCTAAGGGTAGGTTCTCCTTAGTCGATCTAGGCTGGTTGCTTGCTACTTCTGTTTTGTCTTCAATTTGGAATTTCAAGGACCTGGCCACTCGTTTCTGGGCTTCTGCATTTCCGCCTTTGGGGTTTACCGCTTATTGATTTCTAAGCTTGTTGGCTTCTTCAGCTTTTTGACTTCTTAAGCTTTCGACTTCTTAAGCTTTCGACTTCTTAAGCTTTTGCTTCTTAAGCTTTCGACTTCTTAAGCTTTTTGCTTAGTTGTTTTGCCCCTTGTTCCGGAGCTTTTGAGACTTTTGCTTTTTGGTGACTTTGGTTTTTGACCTTTGTACCTTGTATTCCCGTTTGGTTTGAGAATATCCCACGCTCTGTATGGCTTGGGCTTGAGCTCGGACCTTGCTAAACCCTGTGGCTCGGTGGTCGCTCGTGATCGTGTGTCTATCACGCCGGGCTCCTCTGACAAGTTCGTTTGCTTATTAGGCACGCGATCGAGTGCGGGAGGCGATCCAGAATACTCGTACTTTTGGTCGCGATCAAATTCATGACCACTATGGAGCTCCAAATTAATGGATCCTCCTCCAAAAGCAGCGGAGTAGTAGACCACGAGTAGACTAGTGAACCTTTGGTGTTTAGTCGTCGGAACCTTCTTTGTCTTTGTGTCTTTGACTTAAATGTTAACTTGGACCTTCAGATCCGCCTAGACCTCCTTCGGATAGCTACTCCTAGGATCACGATGTATGTCGGTGCAAAATGTTTTTTATGAGTAAAAAGGGAAAAAGGAAACTGGGTTGTTGGCAAACTTATTCCCTTATCGATTTGTTAAAATGTCGTGCGTCGAACACTCGATTATCCTAGACTGACGGAGATTGACTCGATGCTTAAAAACTCGACCGTATTGAAAAGACTCAATTTCTTGAGGAGATCCGTGAGATCGTCGTGGCGCCTTGATGGATTCTTATTTGGGTGTTTGAGACGCACATGTCTCGGATGGGGTTGATGCTCGCGTTGGGACTCGCTTTCATGCATACTTAGATTTATCTTTGATTTTGCAAAAGTTTTGTTTTCAAGAAGTAGGATGTTTTGTTGAGCAAAATGTGTTGTCACATTTTGGCTCGATGTAAAGCGTTCGAGTTGAAATGTGTTGTCATATTTCGACTCTGCAAGAGATGATTCAAGGTAGTGATGAGCTACTTGAACCGAGAGTGCTTTGAAAATGCGATGGAAAGCGGTAGTGCCCATTTTCATGCATTCACTTAAGAAAGAGTTAGACCGGCGGCTAGAGCCACTTGGTCCGACATCAAAGTCCTCGGGATTGAGCTTGCTCATTCCCGAGTTTTGTTCTTTGCAAAAGAGGAATGTCTGATCCTAGAAGGTTTTGGGCTAGTGAAAACCTTCGAAAAGTGCTTATATTGAAAGAGGTAAAAGAAAAGGCTTTGAGCCGTTCGATTTGTTTTTGCGAAATTCTTCGATAATGGGCTGACACTCTCGGGTTTGAAAAGAGTTTTGTGCTAAAAAGAGTTGGGATGACCGCGAGCCATGCGGCCGATTTTGAGTTAGAAATGTTTTAAAACGTTTCATGCTCGACGATGTTTGGTGATAGAAAGCTAGAAGTTTATGCTAACGGTGTGTTGCTAAGATCCTGTTGGTGGATGCTCGAAATGGCGTTTAAGCTATTTGAGTCGAAGGTGTCAAAATGCGATGAGGACGAGCTTGCTTGTCCACATGGATTTTGTCAAAGGAAAAATGGATCGAGGTGGTTTGAGCCATTCGATCCGATCGTGAGTCCGCTTTGACAGACTCACCAAGAATGCGTTCTAATCCTTGGGTTATACTTCGTGAAAAAGCACACGATAAATGGATTAGGATAACCGTGGGTTATTTAAATCCATTTATGTTTTCAAAGGCTTAGGGAAAGTGAGTTTTGTGTTGGGTTGCTCATGATGTTTGCAATGTATTTAATTAACGATTGTTCATTCGTTAGTTCATTTTTATCGCACGGATTTTTATGTTGTGTTGTTTGATTGATTTGTTTGATTTTTGTTTGTTGTTCATTGTTTATTTGTTCGTTTTTAGCTTGAGACGAGACGTAAGCAAACTTATTCGTATTATTCATTAAAGAAGAATTGTTTGACAAATCAGGAGGAGAGCTGGAGCTAGCCTCCGAAAGTCTAAGCTAAAACTAGAAGGTGGGTCGACAGATGACCCGACACCTAAAGGATTAGATCCTAAGAGGATTTCTTCTTCTTTGCGTTTGCCAATGCTTCCGTTCTCGCCATCTTCCTCTTAGGTTGTGACGGCTTGCGTTTTATGGATGCATCTCCGGTTGTTAGTTTATCCTCCATGCTTGCGTTAGGGGTTGGGTTGTTTTCGGGCATGACAAAGTCTGAGTGATCTTTGGGAGGAAGTGGTCCTGTGGAGATCGTGTGGTTGTATGGAGTGTGATCTTTGTTGGATGGTTTGGGTTGCATGGTGAAAGAGTTAATCTTTTCGTCACCTTGGATCGTGGCTTGGTTGGACATAGGCCATTCGTCCCCTTTATCGTTGAACGAAGCGCCAATGATTTGATTGTCGCTTGGTTTGATATTGTTGGAGCAGTTCATAATGGGAGGTGATCCCACGAAGATTGTGTGGTCGGCGAAAAGGTTGTCGTTGTTGGGCGGCTTGGACGGTTGAGACGGTTTGTCGAGCTTTCCTTGGTCGATGAGATCTTGGATGGCGTGCTTCAGTTTGAAGCAGTCTTCAGTGTCGTGGCCTTTGCCTCTGTGGTATGCACAGTAAGCGTTCGGATTCCAAAGTTTTGGCTTTTTGTCTTCGGGTGGCTCGTTGGTAGGCCCGATTGGTTGTAGGTACTTGTTTTCAACCAACCTATGGAATGCCTTAGTGTATGGCATGAAGCTCTTGTATCTTTTGGTTGCAAATGCGTCGAAGCTACCCACAGTGCAGTTTTCCTCACTCTTGGTGGCGCGAGGAGACTTTGGTGAGTTATCTTGGTGGGTGTTGCCGGTATATCTGGCCATGGCGTTAGTCCTGAAGTCGTTCTCGATTTGAGTGCCGACCTTGATGAGTTGTTCAAGTCTTGGATGTTCTTTGTCTGCATGTATAATTGATACACGGGTCGCAGGTTGTTTATGAATTTAGGAACAAGTTCGTCCTCATGCGGACGATCTGGAATTTGTGCGCTTAGCTTTTTCCATCGAGAGAGATATTCAGTGAAGCCTTCATTGTCCTGTTGGTTAAGGGCCTCGAGAGTGTGGATGGAGACGTGTTTGTCGGTCTTGTCCTTGATACGTTGTTCCAAACGTCTTATCTCGGTCTTGTGGTGATTCAGCAGGCGTTCGAGGTCGTCAGTCAGCTTGGTGATTTGTTCACGGAGTGCGTTAACATCATCATTGCCGGCCATTTTGCGGGTGTAGGTTCGTTTCTTGTAGGGGGTGACTATGTGATTCTTGGCACGACGAGTATCCAGCTGAGGCCTATATTTCACTTCGTATATTAGTGACACGACTCGACCCACTAGACTCACGATCACTCTAAGCATTCATTTTTAGCTTATTTCTTTGTTTAGAAAGACCTTATATGTTTTGAAAAAGGAGGTGCTCGAAGAGGTTTTAGCTAAAGGAAGTTTTTGAGGCGAGGACGTGTGCGCACGTCTCGCCTCGATGATGTTAGCTTTGTCGAGCCCATTTAACGGTTCATCGTTAAGGGCTCGAGCCTAGGTGGGTGAAAGGGGTTTGACTTGAGAGCGGTTAGCTAGTTGAGTCGAGGATGTTGAAGAATGGATTAGGTTGTGTGGCGTGTATCTAGTTAGTCCTACTAGGTTCAATGTTCATTTTAGGCGTTCATTTTTGCTCATTTCATTGTTTTGAAAGACCTTTTAAGCTTGAAAAAGGAGATTTTCGAAAAGTTTTGGCTAAAGAAAGCTTTTGAGGCGAGGATGTGTGCGCACATCTCGCCTCGATGTTAAAAATTTTGCTTTGCACCCGTCGAACTAGTATCGGTGATTTGCCGAGGTGAGCTCGAGTTCGGATGTGTAAAAGAGAATGGATTCGACTCGAGAGCGGTTAACAAGTCGAGTCGAGGATGTTAAAAGTGGAGTCTAGGCCGTGTGACCTAGAGGATTGAAATCCACGAGCTCGGGTTTTAGTCCTTGCTCGGGTTTTTGCTTGTTAGTGAAAAAGGAGATTTTTGAGAAAGCTTGTTTCAAAAATTCGCGATAGTTTTGTTTGAAAAGTGTTAGCTTTGTTAGATGTTAGGTTCATTTATCTTTGAAACGTTTAAGCGAGTTGTCGAAGATATGAATGCAAATGCTCGTTTTGAAAAAGACCATGGAGTGCATAGCCTCGAACTTGTACGTATGACTCAAAAAGGGTGAAAAAATGAGTCAGTCGGGTACACCTCCAACTACCTCGAGTACGCTTTGGCAGATACTTAACCCCTTCATTTCCTTGCGCCGGGGCGATAGGTTTTCTGAAGGGAGCACTGGGGCGGTCGAGATAGCCGTTCTGACGGCAAGCCGTGGAGAGGCGAGAGGAAAGCTAGCCCGGCATGTGCTTTATCGAGTGGACAAGCCTGCATGTGGGAACCACCTCTCGAGGGTGCAAAGGGCGCCTAGATTCCAAAAGGAATGGACTCTAAACGAATGTGCATAGCTCAAATATGTATACTTGGATTGTTCAAGGCTTTCAAGTTTCACCTCTTTATTTTTAAAAAGAAAAAGCTAGTTTTAAGTTTTAAAAATAAGATCTCCCCAGCGGAGTCGCCAAACTGTGGAACCCGGGATCGGACCCAACTCGCCTTGCTTAAGGGCGGATTTTAAAGTTAAAAAGATTAAGTTGGAAAAACCTTTAAGAATCACATGGAGTCGCCACCTATTTATCGCGGAAAATAGGAACCTGCTACCATGTTCTAAGTTAAAAACATGTCCTAGATTTTGGAGCACGCCGACACCCCTAGATCTAAGGCTTGTGAAACCAGTTGGATTAGGTGAGGGTACTTTAGAAAAAGAGTTAATTCAAATAATGATTTATGAAAACCTTTTAGAAAAGCCTATGTAAAAATAGCCTCTACTGACCTAGAACAATCCTTGTAAGATGATATTTGAGCTAATGTTATCGCTACGTACAAGTGCGATAAGTTTGTAAAAGAATGCAGATGCAGATGCAAAAGATTGATTAAAACCCTCAGTTTAGCATGTTTAACTTGTTAACGAATACGGTTCAGTTAAAGGTCGAATTCATTGTTTAAGTTGATTTAAATGCAAAATAAGAAGGTGCTAGATGCATGCAAATAAAATAAAGTTCAATTGTCCATTGGTTTATTTTATAAGGTCGGTTGCTTATGCGACTTTGGCGTGTCATCGGATATGGAGTGTACCCGAAGTAAATAGAACACTTGGAGTGCAAGCGCGCTGGGTGCCAAAGCCGGGGGGGCGCTAAAGTGTAGACCCCTTTGTTAGTCCATAGAAAATAAGAAAAAGCTTTGATCCAAGTGGATCGGTACCTACCTTGTCCTGACGCTTCAGATCTGGGTAGAGCTTCGTTTCTTGAACTTGAAAGGAGGATGAATTCAACACGGGATGGTGTGTTGAACTCAAGGATTTGGGTGCTTGAGGCTTTTGTGGATGTATTTAGGTGTATACCGTGCTAGACGGTATATTTTGTGGGACCCAAGTATGGGTGCTAAAACTAGGAAGAGAGGTTGTGAGAAGAGAGGGTTTTCTTGTGTGGAAAACTTATGAGAATAGGTCGTGCATAGGGGGGTATATATAGGAGAATAGCCGGGCGAAATTAGGAAACGCGGGAATAAAACCAAGCTGACAAACCGCATAGCCTTATGCGGTTTGTGGGTGACCGCATAGGCTTATGCGGTTTTAGAGTAGCCGGGCGAGGTTGTGCGGTTTGGTGGTCGGGCTAAATTTCGTCTTTTTCAGATTTCCTTAATCCGATTTACGAAATCTTGGAAATATTCGGCTATTAACCCTTGCTTGTGCTCCAAGAAGGCCTAGTATGATCTTCTAGAGAGTTGTTGAGGGCTTTGGAGTGCGGGCCAAAGATGGGTTTGGGCTCGGTTTTGGGCCCGAGCCCTGAAAATGTAAAAAGGGTGTATTTTGTAGGATTCTGTGAAATAAGATAAGACGTGAAGCCGTATTTTGTGTAAGAGGAGGCTAAAGGGAAGATCTAGCCACCGGGCCTAAATTTAGGAATTTAGGAATGCTGAATTAGACCTTGTTAATGTAAAAGGACTAATTGTAGTGCAAATGCGAAGCTCATGCCAAATGAAGCGGGACAAGGACCTAGCTAGACTCCAAATGGACAAAATGAACATTTATTTAAATGCGATGTGAAGCGACCTAGATCATTTTAACATTTAAAACGACTCAAAATGAATTCGACATTAGTTAGAACCGTTTAAGTCAACGTTAAAGCATGCGTAATAAAAGTCCGTGTTACATCACAGGGTTTTGTTTGGGAGGGTACGGATATGGGTATCCACAAATACTCTCTTGTTTTTTCTGTTTTGGACTGATAATCTCGATATTAGCAGTCTTGTTTTCAGTTCTGGACTGGTAATCTCGATATTAGCAGTCTTGTTTCAGTTCTGGACTGGTAATCTCGATATTAGCAGTCTTGTTTCATTTCTGGGTTGATAATCTCGATATTAGCAGTCTTGTTTTCAGTTCTGGGCTGGTAATCTCGATATTAACAATCTTATTTTCGGTTCTGGACTGGTAAACTCGATGTTAACAGTCTTGTTCTGGACTGATAGTCTCGATATTAATAGTTCTGTTTTCAATTCTGGATTGACAATTTTGATACTAACAGTCTTGTTATAGATTTTTCAGGATTGATTTCCAAGCTTGAGAGTCTTGTTATAGATGTTTCAGTTCTGGACGCTTGAAGGACACAACCAGTCCTGCACGGAGGAATACGAGCAAGACTGAACAACCACAATCACAAGATCCAAATCAATCTTCACCTTTTTCTCCTTACACTCATAAAGTTGATTATGCTAATGACGGTTCTAATATTTGTGGTTTGACTTGTGTCACAAGCACTGAAATGATAACTTAAGAAGAAATGATGTCGTCCCCACAGTAACTAAACAGAATCGAAACTAGTGACTCTTGGTCACGGAGATCGTCAAGGCGATTACGAATGGTTATGCTTGGTGTCTTGGAAGAAATGAGGATCAACCATGATAAACTCACTACAAATTTTAACATGCTTGTGGATTCTACGGAGAGACCTAGGCCAACATACTTTGGGCAAAATTTCTCTACCTACAAAGGAGTCTCTTCTCTTAATTATTTTATTGATTTAATTTGATGACGTTGTATATCTTGCTTGGTATGTTTTAATTCATAATATAATGCTCGTGCCTTCGACGTACCACTAATATGTCAAAATGTCTATCAAGTAGGGAATCTTGATGATCAATGGAGAATGGCGAATACACAAGAGTGCTATGGAGTAGCCTTAGAGTCGCTATTCAAGACAGAAATCCAACATGTAGAAATCAAAGAAACAAGTCTCCTTAAATATCTGACAAGACAGAACATAGACATCCTCGACCACTCCTGCTCTGGTGTGACACTACTGGTAGGTGATGTACCGACCAGGATCAGGTATGTCCTTGGTAGTTAATCTTTTACACCAAAGTATCCTGCTCGTGGACTCGCTTTGACAGACTGGTATAAGTCATGTCCTGGTCTGATCTCTCACAAGTCTGATGTTGGCCCAAAGTTCAAGTCCATGCAGTGGAGACGCAAGAGATTTCCTCTAGAAAGGAAATAATTAACGACGAGGTTCAAAAGCTTCTAGACATGAAATGGTAAGAGAGGTAATGTATCTTGATTGGTTAACCATCGTAGTAATCATCCGACAAAAACATGGTATGTTTCAAGTGTTGATTATGTTTATTTAAGATAAAGTTTGCACATAGATTCTTTTCATCTACCCAATACTAATGTTGTGCTTGCCAAGATTTCAGGATACAAGTAGCTTACAATTGTGGATGCTTTCATCAAGTCCAATCGAATCGAAGTGTATCCTACTCATCAAAAGATGAATTTTATTTTTTGCATAATATATTTTTAATTTGTTATGCCTTACGCTTTGAGAGATGAAGTTGGGCAACCTACCAAGGTGGTAATTAGCACAATGTTGGAGTATTTTTATTAGGGACACAACGAAGGTGTACACGTATGATTTGGTGATGAAGTCCAAGAGTGTCAAAGATCACGTTCGACACTTGCAAGCATCCTTTTGTATTCTTGGAGAGATATAACATGAAGTTCAATCTTGTCAAGCACTCATGTGGCGTTTCACCAAGACAGTTCCAAGGGCACATTGTTGGCAAGAGTGGATCTGAAGTCAGTTCTGTGCAAATCAGAACTATTATTCAGTCCTGTGCAGATCATATTATCCAGTGCAGTGCAGTGCAGATCATACAATCCAGTGCTGTACAGATCATACTAATTATCCAGTTCTGATCGATGAAAAGGATAATCTACGACACCCCATATACTGTGCAAGTAAGAACCTCTTGGATGCCGGAATAAGGTACACTCTTCGAGAAATATACATTTTTACTTAATTAATGTATATTACAAAGTCTGATCTTATTTTAAGAGTTATCATATTATTGTCGTGACTAACTTTTCCGTCAAGCCAGTCTTGAGAAAGTCTGGGCTGTCCGGGAGTATGGTTATATGGTTTGTGCAGATCATTATGTATAACATCAGTTGCAGGCTAAGACTGCCATCAAGTCAGAATCCTTGGCAGATTTTGTGGCGAATTTCAGTTCTGGTCTGGAAGGAGACTTCGGCCTTGAGATTTTGGTCACATGAGAATAATGAAAGCTTGGACCTTCTACACTGATAGAGTTGCTAATGTCAGAGGATCAGGATTGACACAGTCCTGAAATCGCCACAAGGGGACAGAATAGCCAAGGTTGTAAGTTGTGAAACTTGTTACAGATCCGATTTTCAGCCTTGTCTTGATCTTGTGATTAATTTTCTCATGTGTTATTATTTTATTATCTTTTAAATTTTGTTAGTGATTAATTATTTTTTACAAGTCGGAGTTTTTCTAACGCTTGATGATGATTGATTTTGCATGAGGTATTTTTCAAATTTGCATGCTAACGGCTTTGAGCAAGAATCACCCTATAGTCTTGAGGACTCTCTGGTTGGAAGAATTTCAAATTTTGCAGAGGTAAACCATTGTTACAATGATCACCAAGTCAGGTTTGAATTTTTATCAGTTCTGGTCTGACGTCTATATATAAGTCTTGATGCTTATCTCTTGAATCTTGACCCTTTTAATTTCCTACCCGTTATATTTTCTGGGTGTTTCTTTTCTGCTCGTTGTGTTCTGAATTATCTTTTTGCATTGTTTCCTTGAATTTGCTAAACGTTTCCCTTGAGAGAACTAGGGGCATCTTTTGTGTCTTGAATCTCCATCTTTCAAGACTATCGACTCTGAAATTTTGCAAGTCACTAAAATCGACAAAGTCAAGATTCGCAAGTCGTACTGGTCAAAGCAAGTCAACCCAACAAGTAGTATGAGGGTGATGGATTCATTGGTACGTGGTCGGCAAGACATTCACAGAAGTGATTGTCAGAACAGGTTTGAATTTCGTTCAGTTCTGATCCCGAATTTTAATCCTGATCTGGTACGTGTCTTGCAGAATTTTTTAATGTTGTCTTTGTAGCCGTTGCTTTTTGAGTTTATTTTTGCAAGAGTGTTTTCAACCCTATACCAACGTGATCGAACTTCCTGAACGGTCTCATATTCTTATTGCTCAAGGTTGACGAGTTGTTTTAAGAAAGGGTATAGGTTATACTTTTTACGCGTGCTCACATGTTTTTTGAGAAGTATGTGGCAGGTGAAAATTCATGGTGTTAAAGATGACGAAAGAATGTCAAGATAGAGCTTTATGGAGAAGATTGTTGTCCTTGTTTTCTAACTACAAAGTGGGGCACTGATGACACTAGAAAGTTGTCATTCGCTCCAGAACAGACGTTGTCGCTCGCTCCAGAACAGACGTTGTCGTTCGCTCCAGAACAGACGTTGTCGTTCGCTCCAGAAGAGATGTTATCGTTCGCTCCAGAAGAGAGGTTGTCGTTCGCTCCAGAACAGACGTTGTCGTTCGCTCCAGAACAGAAGTTGTCATTCGCCCTAGAACAGAAGATGTCATCTGCTCCAGGACAGAAGATGTCATTTGCTCCAGAATAGAAGCTGTACATATTTGAAACAGTGAAAGAGGTAATTTCATTATTAAGGAAAGCAAAATCTAAAGGTACGCAATTCATCGCTTGTTGTTATTAATAACAAGTTGGACGTTAAGTTAATTGCATCAACCTTTATAGCTTTATAGCTTTTTATAAGACATATTTCTTTCTTTCTAACTTGTTTATGTTTGTGAAGAAGTTATCTTTCCAGAATTGGTTATTCAAACACCAAGGTATGTCCTTTGTATTCTAGATTCTAAAATTATTCTTTGTTCACTAACCTTGAAATCTTCGAACAAGTGAGAAATGCAGTAAAGATTACGTCGACCTCGTATCAAGATGTTATGGTGAGAAGATTCAACAAGAATGTCAAAGCGAGAGCCCTTGGCAAAGGAGAATTGTTTTAGAGAGATATATTCAAGAATGCAAGAGATGTAGCATCAAACAAGTTTGCTCAAGTTGAAAATGTCCTTACCTCGTTGACTCTATGATCGGTCAAGGGGCACATGAATTGGTAACTCTTGAGGGAAAGTTGATTCCAAAGCTTGGAAATCAACCAAACTCAAGCTCTATTTATTTAATTTCAATTAATTTATTTTATATATCGCTTTACTTAATATTATTTTATCATGAGAAAAACCATTGAATACATCAATGGCTAGTACTAACCAAGTTTTTACATTTTACAGCACTTTTCCAGAATCTCAAAGTATTCTCAATCTTGCTTATTATATATCAAAAGTTTTTTCATAATATTATACCAGGAATCTTGGAGCATATTATCTTGTGTTTATGGTCACGTTGCCGTTCTTGGAGCATATATTAACTTGGAGTATATTATCTTGTGTTTGCGGCCTTGCGCTACACACTTTGAAGAATATTTTCTATTTATTACAGTCTTGCACTATGCCGCCAACTTTGGAGTTCATCATAATGCTCTTGCAACCTTATCTTGTCAGCCTTTGGATTATATAAATATGGAAGCATCTTATTTTGATCCTAATTGCATCAAGTTCTATCATGTATCTTATTCTACTATTTTTGGAGCTTATTCTATGCAATCTTGATATTGGAGTTTTACCCTTCAGCCCCGGGCGGATCTTCAAAGACTCTTGAAGCCTTTTCCAGTCATGAGTAGAGTTCTCAATCTTGAGCACGTTTATAGTTTTGAGCTCGTGCTAAGCATCTTTGGAGCTTGTCCTCCAGTATTAACCCTAGTCCTTGGTCTCGAGCATATCGTCAGTCTTGGAGCCTAGACCTCCGGCCTTGCAAAAATGGAGCTAGTCTACGATGGTATAATCTAACTTTTATTTCTAGTTTTGAAAATTACATTTCCAAAGATGTAGTAAATATTTTTATCTATCACAAAAGACTCACTAAAAACCTAGTATGTCACATATTACAAATAAAGGAATCTATCCTCCGATTACGCTTTGGAACTTATCCTCGATTACGCTTTGGAACTTATCCTCCGATTACGCTTTGGAGCTTAACCTCGATTTTACTTTGGAGCTTAACCTCCGATTGAGCTTTTTCCTCGACATCTTTGGAGTTACCCCTCGATTTTATGCGACTAGAACATGTATTCCGGTCTCGAGCTTAGAACCTCGGCATTCTTGCGGCCGATTCTGCGGTGGGCGATCCTCCAGACAACAATGCGGCCGATCTGCAGAGGAGCGATCCTCCAGACAATAGTGCGGCCCGATCTGCAGGCGGCGGACACTGTCGTTGAGGGTGCGCCTCTGATTGACGGACCAGGGCTTAGCGCTGCTAAGAGAGTCCTATAATATCCCTCAAGGTAAGCCATGATCATGCGTACATAAGTCCGGTGTACACTGCGAGGTTAGTACATTCACGTAACAATAGAAGCGATAGAAGCAATAGCGACAATAGTGATTAAGTCCTTGGACCACCAAGGCTAATTGCTTAGCAAAGGCTGTCAGAGCAGACTAGAAAAATGTCTTGCTCTGCAGACTAAGCAAAAGATCCACAGTAGCAACAAAAGTTAAGCCCTTTGGAAAGACATAAGGCACACATACGACGAAGCCCTTTGGAAAGACATAAGGCACACATACGACGAAGCCCTTTGGAATGACATAAGGCACACATACGAAGAAGCCCTTTGAAAGACAAGGCACAAAGCATTTAACCATCCTCGAGAAGGTTAAACAATAGTTCATACGATGCATTATCAACAGTCAAACGAAGTATCTACAGATCAAGTCACCGCAAGTTTTGCACAATCTAATGGGTCTCAACTATCCCCAGATTGCACAACATGTGGCTAGCCTTCCTTTTTTAAGGTTAAGGAGAGTCCAAAGCTCGTATATACTAAGGGAACATCTCTTGTCCAACAAGCCATATCAAGGTTCAAACTATAGTGTTTCAAAGCAAGGTATAAGCCCAAGGTATGCCCCTCGATAATCTATTCGTTGTATGTTCAAGTTGAACTTACGATTTACTAGTCATCGCTACCGTGAAGCAGTCACATCAGGTTTTGAATCTCTTATCTTCTGTTTGAATTTCAATTTTCTGAACGTTGGATTTAATTCTGGAACTATAGTGGTATTCTGACTAAACCTCGTAAAGTTAGTTGTTCTATCTATTCTCGCTTTGTCCCGAGTCATGTGTATAGAGTTGTTTCCTCAAGATTGCCGAACGCGCTCTTGAGAAAACAAGGGCATTTGTTATGACCAGATTTTACACTACCCAGAATTGGCAGTTCTGGATAGACGTTGCGAATATGGTACAGAACAGGTCAGAAGAGGTATGGCAGTTATAGCCCAGAACAGGTCAGAAGAGGTATGGCAGTTATAGCCCAGAACAGGTCAGAAGAGGCATGGCAGTTGTGGTCAGCAGAGGTCAACTATAGCGGTTACAAAGATCATGGGATAATGGAAGATATCATAGCTGAGCAGAAGTGGAGTCAATGGAAGTTATTTAACTACCTAAGATCATGGGTAGTTATTGGCATGCAGTTCTGCGGATCAGAATAGAAGTCATAATGGGAAGTTACAAGTCATGCATAGTGGGTAGTTATCCAACTACCTAAGTTCATGAGATAGTGGCCCTAGATTTTAGGAGTTGTATTGTGAGCATTCTACCTATATATAGAAGCTCACTTAGTCATTTTGGGAGAGCTTTTTGAGAGGTTTTTCCTTAGGTTTTCCTTATACTTTCACATAGAAGTACACATAATCGAGATATTAGCATTATTCGCTAACTCTTCCTACGAAAATCATTCAATTGTAATCAAAAGCCTTGTAATCATCATGAGATTAATAAAAGAAGTCCTGGCTTGGTAGCCCGCAGTTTTCCCCATCTTCTTCTCGGGGTTTCTGCGTCATCAATCTCGTTGTCCTCTCGATTCTGCTCGGAGAAGGCTATGTTCTGCTCTGTTTCATCAATCTTGTAGTCGTCAATTCTGTTCGGAGAATATTATGTTCTGTTCTGTTTCGCAAACAGTACTAGTTGACCCATCTTAGCTCTTTTTCACCCTTGTAGAAAATTTACCAAAACATATAGGTATATATATGTATTGCAATTTGAAAATAATAATAATAATAATAATAATAATAATAATAATTCATCTCTATGAAACCAAATCCAACTTAACGTCGTGTTTAAGAGTAATCCAAAGTTACGAGTTACTTTGGAGTTTGGACAATTGCTAGATACACAAGGGAGTGATCATGACCACCGCAAAATCGAATAAAAAGTGCATGACCACTAATCACAATTATGTCCACGTCCATGGGATTACTGATTGGCTATGAAATTTTACAATCTCCTTTTTCCAACATGCATATGTTCCATCATTTCATTAAATTTATATCTCATTTTCATTAAATTTTTTTCCAACATAAGTACTCCATATACCATTTTTAATTATAATAAGTTTCAACAAAAGATTGTTAATATTTTTTAATTTTTATTATCACTCTTTAAATCCTCCCAAACATAAAGGGTACACTTATTTTGAAAGAGAAATAGTACTCCATCTGTCTCAGTCATTTGTTTACACTTTTCTCAATTTCCCTCACAAAAAAGTCAAAGTGTAAACAATTCACTGGAACGGATGGAGTAATTATTTTTGGTGTGATGGTCATATATAGTGATTATACTAATATGAAAAGAAAGAAAATTTATAGAAGTCATAAACATAAACAGGTACTCCCTCCATCTCAAAATAAGTGTTCACTTACTGGCTATTTTTGGAAGGATTTAAGAAATGATAAAAAAAATAAAAAATTTGTCCGTAAGCCGGCTATAGACACACAGCCCTCTCAACCAAATTAGAAGACCCGTTCAACCAAAACACTAATGTACTGATTGAGGTCCAACAATAAAATTAGGGTTTTTTCGTGGTTTTTGATTGAAGATCAAACTAGCTTGACTAACACATAATTTATGCAATACTCCATCGTTTTTTAAGAAAACTCTGTTATTTTTTATTTTTTTAAAAGAAGTGACACTCGGACACCTGAGGGAAATTCAAATTTGACCACTTTATGACTTAATGTGCCAACTTCTAATACATATAAAAACAGAAACATTGAAAAGGTAGAATGAGAGTATTCTAAAAAATTGACACGTCATCTAAATTACAGTTTTTCACTTTACCACTTCACCCTTAAAGCAAGTCTCATACCTTTTCGGGTTCCCGTCTCATTCATTAATGGTCGTTTGATTAATGGTATTAAACTCATTAAGCCATTAACGACTACATGTACTGAAATAATCATATTTGATATTTAAAGTCAATAATTTAGTAGTTCAATTAAACTTATTTTATTACAATTTAGAAATATGAAGATGTTAATTCAAGACTATGATAGAAAAAATGACATTTTAATAATATTTACATTTAAGTTTTGAAAAACATAATAGACATATAATTATAACAAACGACGAACTAATATGTTTCAAGGTTCACAATAGTATTTAAACATATTCCAAAATATAAATCTGTCATATACATATCAAACATTTAATAATTTGTAGAGAAATATTCTAACTAGAAAACCACTTAATTCAATAAATAATTTCTTAAAATAGAGTGTGCATCCCACAAGATTTGACACTATCTAATTTTATTTTATTTTAGGAATTACACTATTTAAAATAATTACACACAATGAAAATTTAATGTGTCAAAAACTACTAACCTATTAAAATTGAAAAAAAAAAATCTAAATTAAATTGAGTTAAATCAAATTAATTGGTGGTAGTTTGAAAGTTTTTTTAAATTAATATTTGTCTTTAATTTAAGTGTCTTTTGACTTTTGAAATGCCAAAATTGTGGTTACAAGTCAATTTGAAGTAGTATAAATATTTAGGTTGTTCATTCATTTTGGTTAAAACTAGACATTTACAAATTAGTTTAAAGTGGTGCGATGAGTTATATTAAACATAATGAGTGTGAAATTTGTTTATCATTTTTTTTTTAAAGTATTTTGCAATTATCGTTGTTCCTACAATTAAGTTTTCACAATAATTTTAGAATATAGATTATTTCATTTCATTGTAATTTTTATATATTCGTAACACAATTAGGAATATTGATTAAATTAAAGTAATATCTATATATTCAATATGTATCTTCACTTAATTGTATGAAAATTTCCCTGTTCATCGTTTTAATGTTTCTTACGTGATGTTGGTTTTGATTAATGTAAAATTCGCATGAGAAGGTTGTCTACTTGTGTTGAAATGGTATTCTTCGTTCAATATCATGATTGTATTTATTTTAAATCTATTTTCTATTTTCATTTTTACGTTTTTTTCCCAAATGGTGAGAATTAGTACGAGTATGTTTAAGCCATAATATCTTAACGTCATACGAATTTATAGCGGACTAAGTTATATATCATTCAAGAAGATATCTCTATAGATTATTTTGGGGTTTGAAGGTATCTATATTTTTTTATATCAATAGAGAAGTTAAATATCCAATAAGATAAAGAAATATACTCCTTTCACCCCAAAATAAGTGTCCCCTTTTATATGGAATTTACATAGAAAATGAGACGCTTATTTTGGGAAGGATGCAATATTATAATAGGAGAGCATGAAATAATTTATCAAATAAGATGATCTAATTATAACCTTATAGTAAGACATCTCACATTGAGGTAGTTATTTCTCTTCATTTTAAGGATTCTATAATTTTTAATTTTTGCAAGTTCTATCTAATAAGACAGTCTTAACGGAGGTATTTGAAAAATATCGTCTTTCACTAATAAAGTAGTGATGAGTATCCTAATACGTACATAAAATTAATGTGACCACATAGTCCACATTTACGTTGCTCATGACTAAAATAATGTGGTCGCTCAATCTAATTAACAACTCTTAATAATGACCAGTGGCGGATCTTCAACGAAATTTAACGGGGGGCCGGAACGTAGGTTTAGATACATACGATCTACTAATTAAGTGCAATGTACGGAGTAGTATTCCTCAATTACTTACGTGATAAAATTTAACCTTTTATAGCTAGTATAATGTATTGTACGGAATAATACTGCTTATAACGTGTTTGTGCTTGCTAAAGTTATTATCAATAATGTTCATAAATATTGCCACTTTTTGTAAAATATTATCTTGCTAAAATAATGAAAAGCAGTAACAATAAGGAAGAACAATGTGACCTTGTTTAGAAAAGCAAAAGTGATAAAGAGATTGAGAAGTAAAATTAAACAAGCACAAATTTAATGAGTAAAAAATTTAAAAATTTTGTGGTGATATTAATTATCTTGTGAAAATAAATCACAAGGCATAAAAGAAAAAAGAAGAGAAATAAAATAAGCCAAAAAGGGGAGTATGAAGTATTGAACCCTTGACCTCTCATAGCAAAGTTAGAGTACCAACAATTGAGCAATAGCATCTCTGATGTACTGATAATGGGATGTTTTGTATTTGTTCCAAAACTTAGGGGGGGCCCGGCCCACCCCCAACTCAACCAAGGTCCACCATTGATAATGACCTATGTATACTCATATATAATACAAACTAATATTTACGATCAAGCATAATATAGATCGTTGCTCCGTATTTGGCTTTTAATTTGTCAAAATTTTCTTTAACTTAATTGATAGTACTATGTATATTAATTTGAGTTGTTGTTCCTTGATGATAAATATAAATTAAAGGTAAATTCTCTGTCATTTTAAAGTCTTCATAAAAGTAAAAGTGTTATGGTGATTGCTATCGTGTTGCCGTATATATTCTACCACACCAACGTGAATATTCTATAATTATTTTAATACAAATTTAGAAGTGATTAAGATTTCAAATCAAGTAAATAATCGTTTAATAGTGATAAAATATTCAGACAAGTAGGAACATTCAACACATAAGATTTTTGGAATAACCGTGTATTATACGGGTGTTTAAACTAGTTAAAATCTCAAAAAAATTGGTCACATTCACTTGTGACTTCATTCTTGTCTTGTTTCGTGTTAGAATATATAATCGATCTTGTGCCTCCAACCATCTTCTTAAGCTTTTGGTTGAGTTGGTTCCTAACATGGTATCAGAGCCTTGTGATAAAAAGGTCACGGGTTCGAATCTCACCAACCCAGATAGGCGAGCCTGTAGTTGCGTCCACGTTTCAAGCCCAAAGAACATTCGCGTGAGGGGGCGTGTTAGAGTATATAATCGATCTTGGGCCTCCAATCATCAACTTAAGCACGACCACGTTTCTTGTTGAAGCGTTCATTGCGACATCTGCACAGCTCTGCCTACATACAAGGTCAGACGACGAACCTGTTTACTGACAAAATCTGCAATATCAGATGGATTATGGTGCTCGAGATCCACTATTTCAATAAAGTTTTCTTCTCTAGTTACATATTAGGCATACAAATTTAGGCTTAGAATCGTCTCATTCAAACAGAAAAACTGCTTCAACGTATTCCCTGGATGATGTCGATCCGTGTCTTTCGCCCTAATAACTGTTGAATATTTCCAAGCATGTAACGTAGGATGTTATTCCACATTGGTGAAGGATTGTCGAGCCCAATAAAAAGCAGACTGGTTTTGGGTTTGGCCCGATTCGGTTTTTCCGTATCTAAAATCTGTAATAACAGATTATATTTATCTGTTTTTTTGACAGTTAAATGGCAACCCTTCACAGTCTCCATTTTGGCGCGTTGATCGAATTTTGACAGTATAGATTCGTTCGCCAAAAGGGGTCTTCTGTCTACAAATAGAAGACATGAATGTTTGTCAAATTCATTCAACAACTTCCCCACAAAAATACTGATACATAATGGTACAAATCAAATGAGGAGTTTGTTGTTGGCTAGAATTGGTGTCTTAGATCTAGGTAATCTTAAAGAAGATACACTATTTGGTTGGATAGCCTAAGGAGATAATAGAGTGTCTATATTCTAGCACCCCCTTGTATGGTACTTGATTTGTACTCAAACTGGATGTATTGGTTTTGAATTTTAATATAACTTACCTATTACCAAAAAAATAATGGTATAGTGCAAACCGAATATTAGTGTGACTCTAGTATCCTTGAGACGTTCAATCCACCCCTGTGCACTCGGTAGGGGCGAAATAGTCTTAAGGGCAGTGTATTCGTACACGCTTGAGGAGTCGGTAATATTATATGTAATATACAGTTTCAGTAATATAATTTCTGTTTCGTAATTTCATTGTTTTCGTGATATTTACTTCAACAATCTTAAGACTATTTTCATGGCGAGCGTGAAAGAGATGACGACGAACTTCATGAAACTAGACAAGTTCGACGGGGGTAATTTCCGCAGATGGCAGAAAAAGATGCACTTCCTACTAACGACCCTTAAAGTTGTATATGTTCTGACCACTCCACAGCCTACAGAAAGGGAGGACGAGACTTTGGAGGAAGGACGGGCCAGGGCAAAGTGGGAGAACGACGAGTACATATGTCGAGGCCATATTCTGAATGGTATGTCCGATGCCCTGTTCGATACATACCAATCTGTGGAATCTGCCAAAGACTTATGGGATCAATTGGAAGCAAGGTATATGCGTGAAGATGGTACGAGTAAGAAATTTCTTGTTTCACAATTTAATCTTTATGTCATGTCCGACAAGAGGTCTGTTATGGAACAATTTCACGAGTTAGAACGCATCCTTGGTAACTTTAAGCAACATAATATGAACATGGATGAATCTATTATTGTTTCAAGCATTATCGACAAACTGCCTTTAAGTTGGAAAGAATTTAAGCATAGTCTTAAACATAAGAAAGAGGATCTGTCTTTTGAGGAATTGGCTAACCATCTTCGTGTAGAAGAAGAATTTCGTAAACAGGAGGAAAACAAGAACCAAACTGTCCATGTTATTATGGAAGAAGGCCAATCTAGTAAGGGCAAAGGCAAAGGCAAGTACAGTGGTAAAGGCAAAGACAAATCCAAAGGCAAAGGGACTAAGAGAAAGGAAAACTTCGATGATCAGGAGAAAACCAAAGGCCCATGTTGGATTTGCAAAGGTCCTCACTTGAAAGTCGAATGTCCAAAAAGAAGAAGTTCTGGAAATTCCAAAGCTGGTCCAAGTGGTTCGAAAAAGAAAGGTTCCGATGGCAATGAAAATTTTGCTGCAATAATTTCATAGATCAACATGGTTCATGACAATAATGACTGGTGGGTTGATTCGGGTGCAACAAGACATGTATCCAAAGACAAGGCAAATTTCAAGACCTATGAGACAATGGCAGAACCAACTTTTCTCTATATGGGAAATCAATCTCCGGTTACTGTTTTAGGCAAAGGAAGTGTAGAGTTGCAATTTACTTCCGGAAAGTGTCTTACATTAAATGATGTGTATCATGCTCTTGATTTAAGTAAGAATCTGATGTCTGGTTATATTTTGAACCAACACGGTTTCAAGCAAGTGTATGAAGCCGGTAATTATGTAATCTCTAAGGGTGGAGTGTTTGTCGGCAAAGGGTATGCCCATGCCGGCATGTTTAAGTTAAACATTGTTACTAATAATAATAATAATATGATGAATGTTGTTGCTTACTCTTTGGATACTTCTGTTTTATGGCATAATCGCTTAGGACACGTTAATTTTCGGAAATTAAAAGACATGTCCAATTTATCTTTAATTCCGTCTTTTGATAAAAATAATGTAACCTGTAAAACATGTATGGTAACAAAAATTACTAGACTTCCATTCCCTTCTGTCACTAGAGAATTAAAATTGCTAGAATTAGTTCATAGTGATCTATGTGATATGAGTGATAATCTTACTTTTGACGGTAAACGTTACTTTGCAACTTTCATTGAAGATTATTCCAGGTTTTGTCATGTGTATCTATTGCATTCTAAAAATGAAGTACTTGATAAATTTAAAATATATAAATCTGAAGTAGAACTTCAGTGTGAATCATTTGTAAAATGCCTTAGATCTGATAGGGGAGGGGAATATTATGATCCCGGATATTTCCAAAGTTCTGGAATAATTCATCAAATTACAGCACCTTACACACCACAACAGAATGGTGTTGCTGAACGGAAAAACCGAGTTTTAACTGAAATGGTTAACGCCATGTTATCCAACTCGGGTCTGTCCCATGGTTATTGGGGTGAAGCATTACAAACTGCTTGTTATATCCTTAATAGGGTGCCTACAAAGCGGCAAAAGACGATGACTCCTTATGAGCTTTATAACAATAGAAAACCAAACTTAAGTCATCTTAAAGTTTGGGGTTGTAGAGCAATCGTCAAAGTACCAGAACCTAAAAGAAGGAAACTAGGTGAAAAAGGAATTGAGTGTTTGTTTGTAGGTTATGCTGCTAACAGCAAAGCTTATAGGTTCAAAGTAATTGAACCAAACGATCACTACTCTGTCAATACTATTATCGAGTCTAGATATGCTATCTTTGATGAAAATCGTTTCTCATCAATTCCTAGCCTCGTGATATAACAGTTGAGCCTATAAATCCTAATTGTAATCATGAAAGGACTACCTCAAACACTTCTGATGAGGAATCACTACAAGTTAGGAGAAGTAAGAGGGCTCGAAAAGCTAAAGATTTCGGTTCAGATTTCTTTATGTTTCTCGTGGAAGGGGGACCAGAAAATAATTCCGTAGAAAATTATATTCCATACTGTTATAATATGGATGCTGATCCAATCACCTTTGAGGAAGCAATGAAATCTCCGGATGCATCATTCTGGAGAGAAGCTGTTAATGACAAGATGGACTCGATCATGGGCAACAAAGTGTGGAAGTTAGCTGACCTACCACCAGGCTGTAAACCCATAGGCTGTAAGTGGATTTTCAAGAAGAAAATGAAAGTCGATGGAACTATCGATAAATTCAAGGCTCGGTTAGTAGCTAAAGGTTACACTCAAAAAGAGGGCCTCGATTATTTTGACACTTACGCCCCAGTTGCGAGAACTACAACAATTAGGATACTAATTGCTTTATCCTCGGTTTATAATCTAGTGATTCACCAAATGGATGTTAAGACAGCTTTTCTTAATGGTGAACTAGATGAGGAGGTATACATGGAACAACCAGAAGGATTTGTTGTTTCAGGTCAAGAACACAAGGTCTGTAAGCTGGTCAAGGCATTATATGGACTTAAACAAGCTCCTAAGCAATGGCATCAAAAATTTGACGAGATTCACTAGTGGAAAAAACCCCAATAGTGGCGGTGCAATAGTGTCGGTTTTAAAGGAAATGACACTAAATGTTCAAAGGAAGATATATGGTGTCGGTTTAAGTTAAAAACGACACAAAAAGGTAGAGTATTGGTGGCGGTTTTAAAATAAACCGCCACAATAGATGTTTTGGTGGCGGTTTTAAAAAAACCGACACATTAAGTTGCAATTTGAGTTAACATATGGTGGCGGTTTTATGTAAAACCGACATTATATGTTATAACATATGGTGGCGGTTTTAAATGAAACCGACACTATAGTCAAAACACACGAACAAAAACAAAACACACAAACATATGGTGGCGGTTGTATGTAAAACCGACATTATATGTTTAACATATGGTGGCGGTTTTAAATGAAACCGACACTATAGTCACTAACAAAAAAAAAAAAAGAACGACACTTGGGCGCGCTTTAATTCTATCTCTATCTCAAAAACAAAACACACAAACAAAACCCACAAAAACCCTCTCAACAAAACGCACGCCATCTTCGATCCGCTTCCACCACCGCACGTCTCCGGCCACCACCTCAACACCACACTCCTTCATCTTCATCTTCCAGATCTGCTCCACCGATGTCCTCCAGATGTCCTCCAGATCTGCTCCACCGACGACCCTGGTCACCTTCATCTTCATCGCCTCATTATTTGCTTCTTCCATCCGCCAGGTTTGCCATTTCTTTTTCTAAGGTCGATTTAGGTTACTAGTTTCTCTAATTTAGGGTTTTTATCTTTCGTTTTTTGATAAATTGCTTCAGTTTAGGATGATTTAGCTTTTGAATTTCACCAATTTAAGGTTTTTTTTTTTTCAATATATCGCTTCTTCTGGTTAAATCAGGTTTTTAATTTTTCCAATTTAGGGGTTGCGTTGATTTTTCGGTTTGTTAAATTGATAGCTTCAAAGCAATGATTTCGAAAAGTACGATTTTTTTCTGGAATTTTTTTTCGGTTTGTTTTGACACTGTTAGGGATTGTGCGCAGAAAAATCGTACGAGACTCCGCTTCGTCGACCTTGGTCGAGTCTCTTCATACCTCATCTTTTTCGATTGATGTCATATTTTTGTTTCGTTATTGATGTTTATGAAGTTGTCACTGATGTTAACTAGTTTTGCATTTACTTGATTAATTCTGTGAGCTATATGTAGTGTGAAACATTTTGTGTGTACTGTCTACTAGTTACTTGCTTGGTCAGTGGTTATTGAAATGGTGACGTTGTTGATACTTGTTGCAGTGAAAAAAAGAGCTGAGAGGGTGTGGAGGGACGGTTTTAGGGTTCGGATATGGTGACGATTGTGAGTGAGGAAACTGCTGGTGGGAGATTGGCGGGTGGATTATCAAGCGGACAACGTTGTCATTCCAGCGACGCGCTGAATCCGTTGGCGGAGTGGCGGTTTTCAGAGCAGGTTGAGAATGGCACCCCCTCGACTTCACCGCCTTATTGGGATACTGATGACAGCGATGATGACGGAGGTAATAAACAACGTTGGCTGCTTAATTTTACTCTAAGCCGTCATTAATACAGTTGATTATTAGCTAAAGTGGCACCTTTGTACTGTGTATTCTGTTGTTTCCAATTTATGTACTAATGACTGGGTTGTGGGATTTAATCATCTCTCGTTGTTTCTCTGTGTAGCAAACCATGACAAGCTTCTTCCAGGTTTGATTAGACTCGGTCATCAGTAGAAATTTCATGCCTTTGATCCCCCATGCTCTAATTAGCTGATATTCTATACCTTTAAACTTCTAATCCCTCAAAAAATTTTTGTACAGGATGGAGCCATTTTGCTCAATTCACTATTGCTGTTGTGAATAAAGACCCGAAGAAATCAAAATATTCAGGTTAGTGGATATGATTAAGTAATATCAGTTGATTCACTTTGTTTGTGATCAATGTCTTGATTCTGATTTAGAGATGGATAAAATGCAGATGTTGTTATTGTTGTGGCACTTTGTTTGTGATCAATGTCTGTTCTTCGTATCCTCAAGGCCTTTTTAATGGTGAGCACAACACTTTTTTATGCTGCTGATTTACTTCGTGTGAATTTTCTCTATCAAAGGAAATACAAAATCAGTGTTTTTTACTTGTTTTATTTTGTCTGTTTCTTGTGTTTTGAGTTTAATCTTCTCATGACAATATATAGTCAAGCAGTGCTCCCTTTGATTCATAACTCACGAGTATTGTTCTATAGAGTCTATACAACAATAAAGAAGTTCGTATCAGAAATGCTAACACTTGTTTCTTTTTATTCTATTTTTGCTTTTCTGGCAAGTATTTATTTAAGTTATAGAATAGATATGGCAGCCTCTCTTCAGGCATCAACAACATTGTTGCAACAACCAACTAAGGTTGTTGTCCCTAGAAACAGCCTTACTCTCAGGTCTACTCCTAATGTCTGCAAGGCTTTCGGTCTCGACCACCCATCTGCTGGTAGACTTTCTATGTCTCTTCAGTCTGATGTCAAGGACTTCGCTCAGCGTTGTGTTTTGTCGTGCTTGATTTCGATGAAATTAATGGCGTATATTAGTGACTACTTTATTACTTGGATAAGTCGCTAGCCAAAATGCTTTGGTGTATTTTAGACGCGCCTTTTTGCATTTTAATGTCCGCACCTTTGTTAGCTTGAACTCATGAAGTGAAGGGATGATTTTTGGTGATCTGATTGTTGGATGAGTTGTATAATAGCTCGTTGTTTGCTCACATTTTTTTTTTTTCGTATTATCGCTGGTTGTTCTTTTGGTGATTTGCAGATCATTACTATAGATTTTTTCATAGATTTTTTTCCCTGATGTTTGTTAATTTCATCATTTTAGCTGCTTCTCGCTGTGGGAGCGAAACTGGAACACGTGATATCTCAGCTTGCTCAAGTCTTGTATAATGGGAAAAGTGAGGTACATCGTACCAAGGCTCATCATAGGGTAAAGGCCAATTTTTGTCTCGTAATTCTATTTATTATACCGAGTTTGTCAACATTATGACCTTACATTCTTGCGTGCGGTTTGTTTTCCAAATTATTATACAAGTTATGTGTAGTTACAAAGACGCTTCCCCTTTACGCCATCGTCACGCGGTATCTTTCGCTCAATTACATTACAAGGTCAGTTGATCGACTGATCGGGTGTTGACATTTATTCCTTTGTTGTTAACGACATTTATTCCTTTTTTGTTGATCATGAAATTATATGATGAAAGTCAACGTGTTTTGGATTATACCAATATGTCCACATAATGTATTCTATACCGTATTCGTAATGTATTCTATGTCCACATAATGTATCCTGTGAACTTTAGAAGTTGTATGTGTAAAATGTTTCCTAAGAATTGTGTTTCTGTTGATTTTAGTTCATTTCATGTTTTAAACTTGTTTTAATTTCATTTTTGGCAGACAAATGGCACCCAAAAAGCAAATGAAAATACTACGGGAGTTTCAGAGGCACTCTACGGAGATGGACTTGAGCGGCTCTCGTTCATTGCATAAAATTAGATGTGTGGCGATTGGAAAGAATTTAAAGGCTCAATTCTTGTATATATGTGTAGCTTAGTGCAGGCCGTGTTTGAGATCATTTATACTCTTAGATATATCGAGCTTGTATTGAGATTTTATTCCTCATATTGGAGGATGTAACCTTGTGACACATTGATTCAATAAAATTAGGATTTTCGTTTCAATTTGTAGGAATTACGAATATTGGCAACAAAATAATTAAATATATGTTTTTAAAAAAAAAAAAATTTACAGGCACTCTATTGTGGCGGTTGAAATAAAAAATGACACTATAGTTGACTAAAAATTAACCATATTGTGGCGGTTTTTGTTAGAACCGCCATCATAGGTAAGACCTATAGTGGCGGTTTTTGTTAGAACCGCCATCATAGGTCTTACCTATGATGGCGGTTCTAACAAAAACCGCCACTATAGCTCTTACCTATGATGACAAATAGTGGCGGTTCTAGCAACAACCGCCACTATAGGTCTTACCTATGATGGCGGTTCTAACAAGAACCGCCACTATAGGTATTACCTATGATGGCGGTTCTAACAAAAACCGCCACTATAGGTCTTACCTATGATGGCGGTTCTAACAAAAACCGCCACAATATGTTTATTTATGGTGTCGGTTTTCGAACCGACATGAATACCATACACGTCCCCCCTATATACGTCATACCAAAACCGCCACTATAGGGTCCTTTGAACCGCCACTATAGGGGTTTTTTCCACTAGTGATTGTACTTGGTAACGGTTTTCATATAAATAATGCAGACAAATGTGTATATTACAAATTTGTTGGAAACAAAGGAGTTGTAATATGTTTATATGTCGATGACATGTTGATTTTTGGTACCGATCTCAAGGAGGTGGAAGATACCAAGAATTTTTTGTCTGCTAATTTTTCCATGAAAGACATGGGTGTGGCCGACGTTATTTTAGGTATTAAAATAATACGTCAAGGAAATGGGTTAATTTTGACACAGTCACACTATGTTGAGAAAGTGTTAAAGAAATTTAACAACTTTGATTGTCGACCGGTTTCTACGCCGTTTGATCATAGTGTTACTTTGACAAAGAACACTGGTCAACCTGTAGCACAACTAGAATATGCTAAAGTGATAGGTTGTCTTATGTATGCAATGACATGTACAAGACCTGATATTGGTTTTGCAGTTGGAATTATGAGTCGTTTCACTCATAACCCGAGTTATACACATTGGCATGCGGTTAGAAGGATTCTTAAATACCTTCGAAGGACTATTACCTATGGAATACATTATTCAGGATTTCCATCGGTTATGGAAGGACATTCATATGCAAGTTGGATATCTAATAACGATCACTCGTCAACAAGTGGATGGATATTCAAACTTGGCGAAGTGCGCTTGGGGCTCAAAGAAACAAACGTGTATTGCATTCATCCATGGCATCGAATTTATTACACTAGCATCGACTTGTAAAGAAGTTCGAATGGATTAGAAATTTATTGTATGACTTGCCACTATGGCCAAAACCGATGTCACCGATATCACCAGATTGTGATAGTGAAGCTACATTAGGTCGGGCATACAATAATGTTTATAATGGTAAATCAAGGCATATTGGTTTACGACACAGTTATGTGAAACAACTAATTCATGATGGAGTTATAACTGTGGTTTTCGTACGTACTCATGAGAATCTTGCAGATCCCTTGACTAAAGGCCTACAGAGGGATTTGGTGGTAAAGACCACAAGGGGGATGGGTTTAAAGCCTATTGAAGTAATTACTAATGGTGGAATCTCGACTTAACGCTTGATAGAACCATCGAGTCTTAAGTTCAATGAGATCAAGTACAATTTCTAGTGACTGTAAGCACATATTGTATAATCATCCCAAGGTCAGTGCTTAGTTACCATAATGTTAACAAGGATGAGTTATGTAAATAACTAAATACTCTTAGTGAACTTTAGTGCTCAAAAGTCTGATGTAATGGTTTCCCCGGGTATGCCTGGGTGTATATGTATTATAATACTTATACTTAATGAATAAACATTTATACATTGTTCAATTCATTCGCTTTTGCACTTTGATATTTTTGTTATGGATATTGATAAAGTTCACCTATATGAGCTTAAAGTGAGGCCGCTTTAGGGAGTTAATTTAGGCTTAACTTCTTAACGCTTATGAATGGATACGGGACGCATGGCCATAAAATGTGTCGGTACCGATTTGTATCAGGGATTAAAGGATCTTGTGTGTGGCTTGAAATTAAGTAGTCACAGAGGATTGCTGGTTCAATGCTCTGTCAACTAGGCTTTCCTGACTATTTGAAAGACATGTTCACTAAAATGAAGGTTCAATCGCAAGACACCTTCATCTATGCATAAGATTGTAAACTTAAAATTGCTCGGAAATGACGGGGGATTGTTGAATATTTCCAAGCATGTAACGTAGGATGTTATTCCACATTGGTGAAGGATTGCCGAGCCCAATAAAAGCAGACTGGTTTTGGGCTTGGCCCGATTCGGTTTTTCCGTATCTAAAATCTGTAATAACAGATTATATTTATCTGTTTTTTTGACAGTTAAATGGCAACCCTTCACAGTCTCCATTTTGGCGCGTTGATCGAATTTTGACAGTATAGATTCGTTCGCCAAAAGGGGTCTTCTGTCTATAAATAGAAGACATGAATGTTTGTCAAATTCATTCAACAACTTCCCCACAAAAATACTGATACATATTAATGCTAATAATGGTATAGTGCAAACCGAATATTAGTGTGACTCTAGTATCCCTGAGACGTTCAAATGTTCAATGCACCCCTGTGCACTCGGTAGGGGCGAAATAGTCTTAAGGGCAGTGTATTCGTACACGCTTCAGGAGTCGGTAATATTATATGTAATATACAGTTTCTGTAATATAATTTCTGTTTCGTAATTTCATTGTTTTCGTGATATTTACTTCAACAACAACTCTCGATGAATTCGAAGTGAGCATTAAACATTAACTCACGGTATCGGAACAAATCAATTTTTTAAGCTTAAAATCTTTTTACAAAATACTTCATATACGAATTTTAGTACGAACAAAACCGAAGTGCATCCAAGCTCTTGTTAGGCACAATCTCATGAGCTTTTCTACTCCAAGTGGATCTAAACATTGATGTATACATTATACAAGACTAGATAATGTATGTGAGAAACTGCTTGTAGAATCAATAAGTCTAACGACCCCTAACAGAAGTCAAAGAAACGTCGTTTGCCTTTGAACCGTATTCGTTAACAAGTTAAACATGCTAAACTGAGGGTTTTAATCAATCTTTCTATACCTTTAAACTTCATGCCTTTGATCCCCCATGCTCTAATTAGCTGATATTCTATACCTTTAAACTTCTAATCCCTCAAAAATTTTTTGTACAGGATGGAGCCATTTTGCTCAATTCACTATTGCTGTTGTGAATAAAGACCCGAAGAAATCAAAATATTCAGGTTAGTGGATATGATTAAGTAATATCAGTTGATTCACTTTGTTTGTGATCAATGTCTTGATTCTGATTTAGAGATGGATAAAATGCAGATGTTGTTATTGTTGTGGCACTTTGTTTGTGATCAATGTCTGTTCTTCGTATCCTCAAGGCCTTTTTAATGGTGAGCACAACACTTTTTATCTGTCATTGATTTACTTCGTGTGAATTTTCTCTATCAAAGGAAATACAAAATCAGTGTTTTTTACTTGTTTTATTTTGTCTGTTTCTTGTGTTTTGAGTTTAATCTTCTCATGACAATATATAGTCAAGCAGTGCTCCCTTTGATTCATAACTCACGAGTATTGTTCTATAGAGTCTATACAACAATAAAGAAGTTCGTATCAGAAATGCTAACACTTGTTTCTTTTTATTCTATTTTTGCTTTTAAGCAAGTATTTATTTAAGTTATAGAATAGATATGGCAGCCTCTCTTCAGGCATCAACTACAATGTTGCAACAACCAACTAAGGTTGTTGTCCCTAAACAAACCTTACTCTCGTGTCTACTCCTAATGTCCGCAAGGCTTTCGGTCTCGACCACCCATCCGGGTAGACTTTCTATGTCTCTTCACCGATGTCAAGGACTTCGCTCAGCGTTGTGTTTTGTCGTGCTTGATTTCGATGAAATTAATGGCGTATATTAGTGACTACTTTATTACTTGGATAAGTCGCTAGCCAAAATGCTTTGGTGTATTTTAGACGCGCCTTTTTGCATTTTAATGTCCGCACCTTTGTTAGCTTGAACTCATGAAGTGAAGGGATGATTTTTGGTGATCTGATTGTTGGATGAGTTGTATAATAGCTCGTTGTTTGCTCACATTTTTTTTTTTTCGTATTATCGCTGGTTGTTCTTTTGGTGATTTGCAGATCATTACTATAGATTTTTTCATAGATTTTTTTCCCTGATGTTTGTTAATTTCATCATTTTAGTCGCTTCTCATTGTGGGAGCTAAACTGGAACACGTGATATCTCAGCTTGCTCAAGTCTTGTATAATGGGAAAAGTGAGGTACATCGTACCAAGGCTCATCATAGGGTAAAGGCCAATTTTTGTCTCGTAATTCTATTTATTATACTGAGTTTGTCAACATTATGACCTTACATTCTTGCGTGCGGTTTGTTTTCCAGCGTTATTATACAAGTTATGTGTAGTTACAGCACGCTTCCCCTTTACGCCATCGTCACGCAGGTATCTTTCGCCCAATTACATTACCTGTCGGTCACGTTGATCGACTGATCGGGTGTTGACATTTATTCCTTTGTTGTTAACGACATTTATTCCTTTTTTGTTGATCATGAAATTATATGATGAAAGTCAACGTGTTTTGGATTATACCAATATGTCCACATAATGTATTCTATACCGTATTCGTAATGTATTCTATGTCCACATAATGTATCCTGTGAACTTTAGAAGTTGTATGTGTAAAATGTTTCCTAAGAATTGTGTTTCTGTTGATTTTAGTTCATTTCATGTTTTAAACTTGTTTTAATTTCATTTTTGGCAGACAAATGGCACCCAAAAAGCAAATGAAAATACTACGGGAGTTTCAGAGGCACTCTACGGAGATGGACTTGAGCGGCTCTCGTTCATTGCATAAAATTAGATGTGTGGCGATTGGAAAGAATTTAAAGGCTCAATTCTTGTATATATGTGTAGCTTAGTGCAGGCCGTGTTTGAGATCATTTATACTCTTAGATATATCGAGCTTGTATTGAGATTTTATTGTAGGGATCGGATCCCACTCACTAATCAAGTATTAGTGTAAATCAAATTACTCTAATTTGATTTAGCAAGATCTATGTAGTTAACAAAAGTATTTTGTTACAAGATTAGAAATTTATACCTTTCTCTTAAAGGAAAATAGGGCACAAAACTAGAACTCCTTTCTAGTTTTGTTTGTTGAATACAAGCTTAGGATGATCCTCCAAGACCGAGTTTCCAAACAAGGAAACCTCCTTTAGATAGCACCCAAGAACACTCCAAATAATACTAAGTATTTTGATCTAGAAATGACTTAGTATTTAACTTGATATTATGTAATATTACTATTACTAACACTTAGTAATACTTTTGTAATATTGGTATTAATAACTTATTATTTAGAGAGGTTTTGAGAGAGATAGAGAATGGAAGAGTTTAGAGAAAAATGCATAAGTGACCCTAACTTTGCCTTGTGTTTTTATATAAGATAAACAACAAAACAAAGTGTGTCTAGCACACTCAAGGGGGCCTCCATGCATAGGGAGAGGAGAGATCTCTTTTTCTTGTTTAGACCAACTTGTTGCATGTTAATAATGATGTTTTAAGCATGCATAAACAAAAGGCTAAGCAACAAAGCATATAAGACAAATCAAGAGAATCTCCCTCTCCTTTCTCCTTATGTTGGACTCGTTTCAAGGGCCTCAATATGGGTCCAAAATGTTTTCAATATTTGTCCCACAAATACTTATAATTTATCACTTAATTATCTAATATAATAAAGTGTAAATTAATTAAACTCTTCCTTAATATACATGTACTCTACACATATATTAAAAATGAACTTTACTAATCTCATTAGTAAAATATACACATTTAGTGATTTAACGTTTAATCACTAATTCCCATCTCCTCAATTAATTTTATCGATATAAAATTAAATTACTCGAGTTCACAACTCGATTTCTCTCTAAATTAATTCACTGACTAACCGTTAGTCAATTTATCAAGTTACTAATATAATCGTATCTCATACAATATATTAGCTTAAATATTTAGATGCGTTCTATAGGTGTGACTTAAAGGGATCAATTGATTACCGGCGTTCTCACGACAATAACGTCAAACTCTAGTCAGCCAACCGTTATTGATTTACGTTAATCAATTGACAATAATACTAGGATTATCCCCACGTATTCCTTAATTGAGATTTATTAAGTAATCGCACTATTGTGGAGGACACATACTCCAACAATCTCCCACTTGTCCGAGACAAGTTGTGCATTACCAATTCTCATGCCCGTTTCACATCTCCCACTCGATGCAAGGTGTCTTACAGGTCGTACTTGCATCCTGAGATAAAAATCATGAGTGGTTTTCTCGATAAGGAGAGTAGCTGTCTGACCGGGGAATCTACCGTAGATTCTTACCGAGCGTGGCCACGCATTTTCAGGGACTACTCCTCGAGTGGCCCAAAGATGTTTTACCCTGACGAGGGTGGACATTTCCCTTCCACTCGATTGTCTCAGATAATGCATCACCATGACCCCAAAGATGCCCTTATAACCCCCTTTCACGGCATGGCTTAGGACAAAATGAAAGTCACTCGGAACCGCACCGACTGCATAATCACTCCACCAAAGAATCGACTCAAAGGAATACTATAGAATTCCCACCACGACCAGGTTTCAATCTCATTGAAAAGGAATTCTATAAGCGTCACCGCCTCGACAGTGTTCTTCATACCGCCTATGCAAACGATCACCATCACATATGACCCTATGGTGTTGAACCCACCATCGATCGACTTGCAATCTAGTCTCTCGGAGACGTCACCTCATATGAGAGCCTAGGGACCAAATACTTAGTTTATTCCGTTCACTTGAATATGTTCAAAGTTGTTACACAAATATTCGGATAAACAAAGTATGCATTCATAACGACTTAAGATAAAAACAATGAATGTTATTTTCATATATGTAAAAAGATACATCGTTCAATTACATATTACGAAACTAAAGGAAATCTGGCATACGCCGCAACCCCATAGAGGCGGTGTGCGCGTCATGCTTAGCCCTCGAGAGGGGCTTGGTTAAAGGATCAGCGATATTATCGTCTGTCCCAACCTTACAAATATCTATTTCCTTCCTTTCCACATTATCTCTAATAACGTGGTATTTCCTCAAAACGTGTCTAGACTTGTTGCTAGACTTGGGCTCCTTCGCTTGGAAAATAGCCCCACTGTTATCACAATAAACAGTCACAGGATCCACGGCACTAGGGACTACTCTTAGTCCATCCAAGAATTGCCGAATCCACACAGCTTCTTTAGCGACTTGAGATCTTTGCCAAATACTCGACTTAGTCGTAGAATCGCAAAGTGACACTCTGTTTGAAGCTCTTCCAACAAACAACTCCTCCATTCAACATAAAGACATAGCCGGATTGGGATTTCAGATCATCCCCATCGGTTTGGAAACTTGCATCCGTGTAACCCTTTACACGTAGCTCAAGTTCTCCTCCAAACACTAGAAACGAATCCTTAGTTCTTCTCAAGTACTTAAGGATGTTCTTCACAGCTATCCAGTGACTCTCACCGGGATTAGCTTGATACTGGCCGTCATGCTCAAAGCGAAAGCGACATCGGACGAGTGCACATCATAGCATACATGATTGATCCTACAATGAGGCATAAGGGATCAATTTCATGCGTTCAATTTCCGCAGGAGTCGTAGGACATTGAGATTTCTTCAATGTTATTCCTACACTCATCGGAAGAAAGCCTCTCTTGGAGTCTTTCATATTGAACCTATCAAGAATCTTATCAATATAAGTTTCTTGACTTAATGCTAGTATCCTCTTAGATCTATCTCTATAGATCCGGATACCCAAGATGCGTTGTGCCTCTCCCAAGTCCTTCATTTGGAAATGGTTTCCCAATTCCACCTTTACCGAGTTCAGACTTGGAACATCATTTCCAATCAGTAGTATGTCATCCACATACAAAACAAGGAAGGTTACCTTGCTCCCACTAAACTTCATGTACAAACAAGGTTCCTCGGCACTACGAGCGAAACCATGTTGTTTGATAACATGATTGAATCTGTGATTCCAACTCCTCGATGCTTGCTTAAGACCATAAATGGATCTCTTAAGCTTGCATACTTTCTTAGGGTTGGATGTATCTACAAACCCTTCAGGTTGTGTCATAAACACTTCCTCTTCTAGAATCCCATTCAAGAAGGCGGTTTTTACATCCATTTGCCATATTTCATAGTCATGAAATGCGGCAACCGCTAAGATTATCCTTATGGATCGAAGCATAGCAACTGGTGCAAAGGTTTCATCATAATGAATACCTTGGACTTGTGAAAAGCCCTTTGCCACCAATCTAGCTTTGTAAACATCAATATGTTTATCTATGCCGAGTTTGATTTTGAATATCCATTTACACTGAAGAGGTTTCACTCCTTCAGGTAAATCTACCAAGTCCCAAACTTGGTTCTCGTACATAGAATCCATTTCGGATTTCATGGCCTCAAGCCATTGTTCGGAGTTGGGGCTACTAATAGCCGCCTTGTAGGTTGAGGGTTCGTTGCTTTCGAATAACAACAAATCACCCTCCTCCTCGATGTTACCGAGGTAACGGTCAGGTTGTTGACTAACTCTTCCTGACCTCCTAGGGATTATAACCGTGTCGCAACGACGAGGAATCCGCTTCCTCATTTTCTGTCTCGGTTTGTGGCCCTTGAACTTCATCAAGTTCAAATTTTCTCCCACTCTGTTTCTTAGAAATAAATTCATTTTCTAGGAAAACAGCATCACGAGCCACAAACACTTTGTTCTCGTGAGGGTTGTAGAAGTAATAACCACAGGTTTCCTTAGGATAACCTACAAATAGACATTTGTCAGACCTTGGAGCGAGTTTATCGTCAGCTTTATTCTTGACGAATGCCTCACATCCCCAAACTCTCATGAATGGCAAAAAGGGAACCGTTCCCATCCATATCTCATACTGAGTCTTATTGGCCGCTTTAGTCGGACTTGATTTAGTGAAAATACAGCAGATAATAGCGCAAAGCCCCAAAATGATCCAGAAGCTCGGTTTGACTCATCATAGACCGAACCATGTCAAGCAAAGTTCGGTTTCTCCTTTCTCGCAACACCATTTAATTGTGGTGTGCGGAGGAGTCCATTGTGATATTATACCACAATTCTTAAGATGTGAATCAAACTCATTACTTAGATATTCGCCACCACGATCCGATCGTAGTGCTTTTATCCTTTTGTTTAATTGGTTCTCAACCTCATTTTGAAATTCTTTAAATTTCTCAAAAGCATCACTTTTATGCCTTATTAAGTAGACATAACCATATCTACTTAAATCATCGGTAAAAGTAATGAAGTAATGATATCCTCCTCTAGCGGTGATGTTTAATGGACCACACACATCGGTATGTATGAGTCCTAAAACCTCACTTGCTCGTGTCCCTTTACCGCTAAAGGGTTGACGAGTCATCTTGCCTAAAAGGCAAGCTTCGCATGTACCATATGATTCGCAATCAAATGGTTTGAGAACCTTGGTCTCAACAAGTCTCTTTATGTGTCTTTCGTTTATGTGACCTAAACGACAATGCCAAAGGTAGGATTTGTTTGATTCATTCATTTTGAGCCTCTTGTTCTCAACATGATAGACATCATTAACATCATTTAAAACATAAATACCTCCAATTGAAATAGCTTCACCATAAACCATTTCATTAAAAGAAAAAGTACAACGGTTGTTCTTAATCTCAAAACAAAAGCCTTCCGCATCTAACACGGAGACGGAGATAATGTTTTTGGTTAGAGTTGGTACAAAATAACAGTTATTCAAAAGCAACTCTAATCCACTAGCAAGAGCGAGTACAAAAGTTCCCACTAAACTACGCTACTCTAGCACCATTGCCCATGCGGAGATCTACAACACCCTTGGCTAGGGCCAGCACGTTACTCATCCCCTGCAAATGATTACAAAGGTGAGATCCACATCCGGTATCCAATACCCATGTAGAAATGCAAGCATGATTGATGTCAATCATATAGAGATTAGAAGGAATACCTTTGGATGTCTCACATCCATTCTTGAGATCCTTCTTATACTTGAGACAATTGCGCATCCAATGACCCACCTCATTACAATATTTGCAAGTGTCTTTGAGGGGTCTTCCTTGTTGATCTTGGGCTTAGGCTTATGTGGAACACCTTCCACAATAGCCTTTCCCTTACCCTTGCCAATGTTAGATGGCCCCTTCTTGGCCACCTTCCCCTTCTTCACTCCCAAGTTCATGTTCTTCATTTTCATGGAGAGAACGTCTTTCTTCTCCACCTCATTCACTTCCATATCCCTCTCGGCTTGGACCAAGAGTGCATGAAGTTCATGGTAACTCTTATCCATGTTGTTCATGTTATAGTTTACTCTAAAGTGAGCAAACTTGTTAGGAAGAGAATGGAGGATGCGGTTGATCGCAAGAGCCTTGGGTATAGCACACTCTTGACGCTCAAGAGTGTCTATTTGCTCAATCATCTTGAGCACATGAGGACCAACTTTTTGGTTCCTCTCAAGCTTTGCGTCGAAAAACCGAACCGCGGCTTCATAAAGCCTTATTTGCGGTGTTTTGGAGAACATGGTTGTCACTCGAGTGAATATCGCATATGCACTCTTTTGAGTAACCATTCGGAGTTTGAGAGCGGGTGCCATGGACCAAATCAAAACGTTTTTGACGTCATTGTCCACTCGCACATACTCATCATTGGCGGCCCGAGCCGCGCCGGCTCGGGAAGTGGGGTCGGCGGGTGGGTGATCGGTAAGGTGCTTGGGCACATTGTCGGATCTTGGCGGCACCCTTCATTGTCGAATCCCATTCGACGAAGTTGCTACCGTCATCCTTGAGGATACACTTATCCATCACGGTTCGCAACCATGAATCTTTGCCCAAAATGGGCGCGGAGTTGATGATGATGATGCCATTGCGATAAAGCGATTCTACAATAAATATGAGGAAATATATAAGCATTCATTGTTCATTTATAACATTTGCTAAAACTCATTTTTAAAACAAATGTCCATTTATATAATGATCTCCCACGAAATTATATAAATGATTCCAAGACTCGTTTTTCATATAAAATTAGACATCTCATGTTTCCTTTTATATAAAAGCGATAAGTCAACACTTGACTAATTCTACACTAGAATGCTTGGTTGATGATTTTCTTTAAAATGCATCTTTTAGCCCCAAGTAACTCTTATTCGGTTGAGTCCAAACCAAATTAGCATGGGACTTCCTCCCACTACTTACCCATGGTAACAAGGTTCCACGTCGCGGAGGTCCTCACGAACATGGGGTTCATAGTTGCTAAATTTGGAAAGGCTTAATCTCAATTCATTTTGATAAAAATTGTGGGTGATCTTGTCAATTTTAGTCATAAAATTCTTTATAAGTGAACTAATTTAGGAATCGTGACTTAAATCGACAATCATAGTGGGATATCGTGGCATGCATGGCGATTTTGGCATGTGTGGAAAATAAGCAAACAAACAAGCATCAAGCAAACATAAACCTAGTATGGCCACCTAAAGTAATTAAAATACAAGGAGTTACAAATTGGAAACCAACTCCTTTGGTCCCTCTTCATAATGGATCTCATCCAAGGCTCCTCCTTGCAAGCTTTAGAACTCTTCTAAGGCTCCAAGTCGATCTCCATCACCGGTCTTCGATTTACAAATAGTTACAAGTATGATTTACAAATGAATACATAGCAATCCTATTATACATTTATAAATGAAATAAACTATTAAAAATTACAAACCGGCGATACGAGATCGCATTTAATTACAAACCACACGATATTCCCTATCATTACGGGTAATATCGGTAAAAATATAACAAACTATGGCCATACTAGTAAAAATAAACATTCATTCAACAATAAACATTCATCCAAAAAGCAAGATGTAAAGCTTATAAATAAAAACATGCCAAAATCGCCTTAAACAATAATCGCATTTAATCGTTTCAAACCGATCTCATTTTTTTAACCGATTAATCTTATATTAATCAATAATGCTTAAAACACCTTTTAAGCTTGAACTAAACTTCTAAACTGATTTTAGAACACCCAACATTAGTTTATACTAACTTATGGTGATTTTAGTTCATAAACATGGTCATTTGCTAATTAGAAGTACTTTAATCATAACCCTTTTATGAATAAAGCTTAATAAAATCAAAATAAAATAAAATAAAATTATTTTTATTTTGAAAAATTTTTGTATATTCTGGAACACTTCCAAAATATCAGAAAAGAAAAGTTTGGCCAGGAAAAATTTACGAATTATTTTATATAAAATAACATACGATTTCATCGATTTTAACTCATAAAATCAAGAAAACGTCTAAAACAGTGAGGTAAAATCCCAAATTTATACGAGAGCATCCTCATAATGTGCAAAAATATTGGTATAAATTTCATGTCCAGAAAACAAAATTTACTATATTTTTGGACATAAAATGCAAACCATACCGATTTTAAACAAAAATATGAATAAATATTCAAAACTCAAAATCTGACTTTGAAAATTTACATGCAGAATTTATAAATATGAAATATCACTGTGTAAAAATTTCGTGACCAGATTCGAACTATAACTATTTATAGTAATTATTTTAGCCAAAAACACACTTTTTGACTCGGTTTTGTATAAAAATCATTTAAATTAGCAAACAAATTCCAAAAATTACGAAATTTGACCAGAAACTTCATGAGACCAGAAACTTTGCATGCAATAAAAATCTCGTGTTAAAACCATTTTTAACACTATTTTCGGATTTTATGTTATTTATTCTCAATAAATACATAAAACTCCAAAAACAACAAAATAAATTTGTAACTACAAGCCTTGTCTCTGATACCACTTGTAGGGATCGGATCCCACTCACTAATCAAGTATTAGTGTAAATCAAATTACTCTAATTTGATTTAGCAAGATCTATGTAGTTAACAAAAGTATTTTGTTACAAGATTAGAAATTTATACCTTTCTCTTAAAGGAAAATAGGGCACAAAACTAGAACTCCTTTCTAGTTTTGTTTGTTGAATACAAGCTTAGGATGATCCTCCAAGACCGAGTTTCCAAACAAGGAAACCTCCTTTAGATAGCACCCAAGAACACTCCAAATAATACTAAGTATTTTGATCTAGAAATGACTTAGTATTTAACTTGATATTATGTAATATTACTATTACTAACACTTAGTAATACTTTTGTAATATTGGTATTAATAACTTATTATTTAGAGAGGTTTTGAGAGAGATAGAGAATGGAAGAGTTTAGAGAAAAATGCATAAGTGACCCTAACTTTGCCTTGTGTTTTTATATAAGATAAACAACAAAACAAAGTGTGTCTAGCACACTCAAGGGGGCCGGCCTCCATGCATAGGGAGAGGAGAGATCTCTTTTTCTTGTTTAGACCAACTTGTTGCATGTTAATAATGATGTTTTAAGCATGCATAAACAAAAGGCTAAGCAACAAAGCATATAAGACAAATCAAGAGAATCTCCCTCTCCTTTCTCCTTATGTTGGACGGTTTCAAGGGCCTCAATATGGGTCCAAAATGTTTTCAATATTTGTCCCACAAATACTTATAATTTATCACTTAATTATCTAATATAATAAAGTGTAAATTAATTAAACTCTTCCTTAATATACATGTACTCTACACATATATTAAAAATGTACTTTTACTAATCTCATTAGTAAAATATACACATTTAGTGATTTAACGTTTAATCACTAATTCCCATCTCCTCAATTAATTTTATCGATATAAAATTAAATTACTCGAGTTCACAACTCGATTTCTCTCTAAATTAATTCACTGACTAACCGTTAGTCAATTTATCAAGTTACTAATATAATCGTATCTCATACAATATATTAGCTTAAATATTTGGAGTACGTTCCTATAGGTGTGACTTAAAGGGATCAATTGATTACCGCCGTTCTCACGACAATAACGTCAAACTCTAGTCAGCCAACCGTTATTGATTTACGTTAATCAATTGACAATAATACTACGATTATCCCCACGTATTCCTTAATTGAGATTTATTAAGTAATCGCACTATTGTGGAGGACACATACTCCAACATTTATTCCTCATATTGGAGGATGTAACCTTGTGACACATTGATTCAATAAAATTAGGATTTTCGTTTCAATTTGTAGGAATTACGAATATTGGCAACAAAATAATTAAATATATGTTTTTAAAAAAAAAAAAAAAAAATTACATGCACTCTATTGTGGCGGTTGAAATAAAAAATGACACTATAGTTGACTAAAAATTAACCATATTGTGGCGGTTTTTGTTAGAACCGCCATCATAGGTAAGACCTATAGTGGCGGTTTTTGTTAGAACCGCCATCATAGGTCTTACCTATGATGGCGGTTCTAACAAAAACCGCCACTATAGGGTCCTTTGAACCGCCACTATAGGGGTTTTTTCCACTAGTGATTGTACTCGGTAACGGTTTTCATATAAATAATGCAGACAAATGTGTATATTACAAATTTGTTGGAAACAAAGGAGTTGTAATATGTTTATATGTCGATGACATGTTGATTTTTGGTACCGATCTCAAGGAGGTGGAAGATACCAAG
The DNA here is from genome assembly GCA_023091065.1 of Dianthus caryophyllus. Lineage (NCBI taxonomy): Eukaryota > Viridiplantae > Streptophyta > Magnoliopsida > Caryophyllales > Caryophyllaceae > Dianthus > Dianthus caryophyllus. Next base: position 37,707,084 of record CM041522.1, on the reverse strand, counting down.
AATTTTTTGTCTGCTAATTTTTCCATGAAAGACATGGGTGTGGCCGACGTTATTTTAGGTATTAAAATAATACGTCAAGGAAATGGGTTAATTTTGACACAGTCACACTATGTTGAGAAAGTGTTAAAGAAATTTAACAACTTTGATTGTCGACCGGTTTCTACGCCGTTTGATCATAGTGTTACTTTGACAAAGAACACTGGTCAACCTGTAGCACAACTAGAATATGCTAAAGTGATAGGTTGTCTTATGTATGCAATGACATGTACAAGACCTGATATTGGTTTTGCAGTTGGAATTATGAGTCGTTTCACTCATAACCCGAGTTATACACATTGGCATGCGGTTAGAAGGATTCTTAAATACCTTCGAAGGACTATTACCTATGGAATACATTATTCAGGATTTCCATCGGTTATGGAAGGACATTCATATGCAAGTTGGATATCTAATAGCGATCACTCGTCAACAAGTGGATGGATATTCAAACTTGGCGGGGGTGCAGTTTCTTGGGGCTCAAAGAAACAAACGTGTATTGCAGATTCATCCATGGCATCAGAATTTATTACACTAGCATCAGCTTGTAAAGAAGCTGAATGGATTAGAAATTTATTGTATGACTTGCCACTATGGCCAAAACCGATGTCACCGATATCACTGTATTGTGATAGTGAAGCTACATTAGGTCGGGCATACAATAATGTTTATAATGGTAAATCAAGGCATATTGGTTTACGACACAGTTATGTGAAACAACTAATTCATGATGGAGTTATAACTGTGGTTTTCGTACGTACTCATGAGAATCTTGCAGATCCCTTGACTAAAGGCCTACAGAGGGATTTGGTGGTAAAGACCACAAGGGGGATGGGTTTAAAGCCTATTGAAGTAATTACTAATGGTGGAACCTCGACTTAACGCTTGATAGAACCATCGAGTCTTAAGTTCAATGAGATCAAGTACAATTTCTAGTGACTGTAAGCACATTTTGTATAATCATCCCAAGGTCAGTGCTTAGTTACCATAATGTTAACAAGGATGAGTTATGTAAATAACTAAATACTCTTAGTGAACTTTAGTGCTCAAAAGTCTGATGTAATGGTTTCCCCGGGTATGCCTGGGTGTATATGTATTATAATACTTATACTTAATGAATAAACATTTATACATTGTTCAATTCATTCGCTTTTGCACTTTGATATTTTTGTTATGGATATTGATAAAGTTCACCTATATGAGCTTAAAGTGAGGCCGCTTTAGGGAGTTAATTTAGGCTTAACTTCTTAACGCTTATGAATGGATACGGGACGCATGGCCATAAAATGTGTCGGTACCGATTTGTATCAGGGATTAAAGGATCTTGTGTGTGGCTTGAAATTAAGTAGTCACAGAGGATTGCTGGTTCAATGCTCTGTCAACTAGGCTTTCCTGACTATTTGAAAGACATGTTCACTAAAATGAAGGTTCAATCGCAAGACACCTTCATCTATGCATAAGATTGTAAACTTAAAATTGCTCGGAAATGACGGGGGATTGTTGAATATTTCCAAGCATGTAACGTAGGATGTTATTCCACATTGGTGAAGGATTAGAGCCCAATAAAAGCAGATCGTTTTGGGCTTGGCCCGATTCGGTTTTTCCGTATCTAAAATCAGAATAACAGATTATATTTATCTGCTTTTTTGATGCTTAAATGGCAACCCTTCACGATCTCCATTTTGGCGCGTTGATCGAATTTTGACAAGATAGATTCGTTCGCCAAAAGGGTCTTCTGTCTATAAATAGAAGACATGAATGTTTGTCAAATTCATTCAACAACTTCCCACAAAAAATACTGATACATATTAATGCTAATAATGGTATAGTGCAAACCGAATATTAGTGTGACTCTAGTATCCCTGAGACGTTCAAATGTTCAATGCACCCCTGTGCACTCGGTAGGGGCGAAATAGTCTTAAGGGCAGTGTATTCGTACACGCTTCAGGAGTCGGTAATATTATATGTAATATACAGTTTCTGTAATATAATTTTTGTTTCGTAATTTCATTGTTTTCGTGATATTTACTTCAACAACAACTCTCGATGAATTCGAAGTGAGCATTAAACATTAACTCACGGTATCGGAACAAATCAATTTTTTAAGCTTAAAATCTTTTTACAAAATACTTCATATACGAATTTTAGTACGAACAAAACCGAAGTGCATCCAAGCTCTTGTTAGGCACAATCTCATGAGCTTTTCTACTCCAAGTGGATCTAAACATTGATGTATACATTATACAAGACTAGATAATGTATGTGAGAAACTACTTGTAGAATCAATAAGTCTAACGACCCCTAACAGAAGTCAAAGAAACGTCGTTTGCTGAGCAATCTCCGCGACCATTTGTGGCATTCCCGTCACTGGAACCGCCTTTGCTACGTGTAAAGCCAGGTTGCTTGGGAATGGGGAGCGTTTTTGCGTCATCAACATCAAGCATGGAAATTAGTGCAGGAACGTCGGGTCTATCTGTAGGATATTCTTGGACGCACAACAGACCTATCTGTATGCACTTTGAAACCTGCCCTTCAGAGCATTGGTTTTGAATTGCTGGATCAATAAACGAGAGTATGTCGTTTTCACTCCACAGTTTCCACACCTGTAAAAAAAATGAACAGTCTTAAAATACACAACTTATGGTCATGTTCTCTTCGTCTTTTCAGTACTTGTCTAAAGTCTGAACTTTTCTGAAGTCGACTCATCTGAACTTGTGTGAAGTTTTGGAGTCTTCAGAAGTGTTTGATAAGTTAATAAAAACAAAAAATGAGAAGAACAGGTACTTAGAGTAACACTTAAACTTACATATGTTAGGAGGTTCAAAGACTCTTCATCAAGAACTTTGTGGTTCCTTCGACCACTAATGATTTCTAGCAGCAAAACTCCGAAACTAAATACGTCTGATTTCTCAGAAAACCTTCCTTCCATTGCATATTCGGGAGACATGTAGCCACTGCAAACACGCAAAATAAAGCTTCCTGATATTTTCATTTTAACGGTCTGTCAATGGTACATATCGTTAGGGTAGAGTTTTGAGATTTTTACTAGGTTCCCACGACTCGTAACGTGCTGGCTTGATACTGTTTACTACCAAAGATCCTAGCCATTCCAAAGTCGGAAATCTTTGGATTGAGCTCTTCATCGAGCAAAATGTTACTCGGCTTCAAATCTCGGTGAATTATCCTCAATCTAGAATCTCTGTGGAGATACAAAAGCCCTCGTGATATTCCTTTGATGATATTGAATCGCGTTTGCCAGTCCAACGCTTCATGCAGCCGTGGATCTTTGCGTAACAACAGAACACATGTGAATATAATACTCCGTATATAGTTAATGTTGGGCCCAAATTTTACAAGCCCAGATTTGGCCCAGAAAGTTGTCGCAGCGAGGGCCAGCTCAGGACCCTGGACAGGACCCAGGACAGGACCCAGGACAGGGCCCTGGTCAGGACCCTGAACGGACAGGATCCTCAGGAGCCCCACCAACGGAACTATACAAAATCAAAACGGATAATTAAGGCAGTTGCGGGAATGGGGGAGGCGTTACAAAGAAGGAGCGAATCAAGGCTATACAACAGGAAACAATAACGGCTAAGAAAGGAGGAGAGAGGGGCGAAAATCCAGGAGGACCACACGTATAAAAGGAGATTTAGGGTTCAGGGGAAGGCATTCAACATTCTGCAATTATACTACAGCACACCAAAGCATACAAAACACATTCTTCAGCAACCCCTTTACTTTTCCAGCATACTTTGTACTAAATAACGTGCCTTTGCACCCTAATCCTGTAATCCTCCTTTGAATAGTGGATAGTTGGTGGGACAAGAGCTTCCCCCCGCGGTCGTTTCCCACATCGGGTTTTCCGCGTGACCAAAAAACTCTCGTGTCTCGTTTTGTTCTCTTCGTTGCATTTCTTTACGTTTCCTTTCGCAGTTCTTAGTTTGGTATACAATTAGGTCGCTTTAACCCCAATCACATTAAATCAATACTTGGTAAATTTTTTGCCAAAACATTTGGCGCCGTCTGTGGGGAATTGCGATCGTCTTTGTAGCCAGATTCATCTCCTCAACTAGCAATCATGTCAAGCAACGCCAGTCAAGGATCGACCCGATTGCCGGTGGTGTCAGCGCAGTATGCTCTCAAAGAACGGTCTCAGGGTCCTCAACTGCCCTGGTTCCCACGACTAGGATAGTGTCTGCTGCAGCAACTGCTGCCCAGCCAGGACGCACCGCAGGGGTCCCAAGATCACCCTCCTCAGCACCCAGGGGATCACCGCCTGCCAGCACAGGAGGATTCGGAATGCCCCCAGGATGGCTGCCAGAGTCCACAGGAGGCTCTCAGGGACGTGCCAGCACACAGCCTCAGGATCCGCTCCATACCCTAATGAGGAGCATGGAGTCGCTATCCAGGGTTATGGACCAAGTACGCAGAGGAGGCGAGGAAACCTGTGGATACCCATATCCGTACCCTCCCGCACAAAACCCTGTGATGTATCACGGACTTTTATTACGCATGCCTTAACGTTGACTTATACGGTTCTAACTAACGTCGAATTCATTTTGAGTCGTTTTAAATGTTAAAATGTTTAGGTCGCATCACATCACACTTAAATAAACGTTCATTTTGTCCATTTGGAGTCTAGCTTGGTCCTCGTCCTGCTTCATTTGGCATGAGCTTCGCATTTGCACTACAATTAGTCCTTTTACATTAACAAGGTCTAATTCAGCATTCCTAAATCCTAAATTTAGGCCCGGTAGCTAAAACCGCTATTTAGCCCCCTCTTACACAAAATACAACTTCACGTCTTACCTTATTCCACAAAATGCAACGAAATACACCTTTTACATTTTTCCGGGTCTCGGGCCCGAAACCGAGCCCAAACCCAAGCCTTTGGCCCGCACTCCAAAGCCCTGAACACCACAAAATATCTCAGGATTATCCTAGCTGTTTTCTTGAGCCACACGTCCAAATTATCACGTAATCTTTCAAAGATTTCGTCAAACCGAAACTAGGAAATTAGGCCTAGAACCACACCTCCAAACCGCACAGCCTTATGCGGTTTGAAGGGGAAACCGCATAAGCTTATGCGGTTTGCCCTGGCAACCGCATAAGCCTATGCGGTTCCTCGGCTTGTTTTTATTCCCTGCTTTCCTAATTTCTCCGAGGTTTTTAGTATATATAGAGCCCTATACCCGACCTCATAACACACAATTTATTATCAGATTTCACATCTGACACACTTCTAAACACCCTCAAAGCCTCAAGCACTCAAATCCTTGAGTTCAACACACCATCCCGTGTTGAATTCACCCTCCTTTCTAGTTCAAGAAGCGAAGCTCTGCCCAGATCTGAAGCGTTAGGACAAGGTAGGTACCGATCCACTTGGATCAAAGCTTTTTCTTATTTTCTATGGACTAACAAAGGGGTCTACACTTTAGCGCCCCCCCCCCCCGGCTTTGGCACCCGAGCGCGCTTGCCTTCCAAGTGTTCTTATTACTTCGGGTACACTCCATATCCGATGACACGCCAAAGTCGCATAAGCAACCGACCTTATAAAATAAACCAATGGACAATTGAACTTTATTTTATTTGTATGCATCTTGCACCCTTTCTGTCTTGCATTAAAATCAACTTAAACAATGAATTCGACCTTTAACTGAACCGTATTCGTTAACAAGTTAAACATGCTAAACTGAGGGTTTTAATCAATCTTTTTGCATCTGCATCTGCATTCTTTTACGACCTTATCGCACTTGTACGTAGCGATAACATTAGCTCAAATATCATCTTACAAGGATTGTTCTAGGTCAGTAGAGGCTATTTTTACATAGGCTTTTCTAAAGGTTTTCATAAATCATTATTTGAATTAACTCTTTTTCTAAAGTACCCTCACCCCAAATCCAATCTGGTTTCACAAGCCTTAGATCTAGGGGTGTCGGCGTGCTCCAAAATCTAAGAACATGTTTTTAACTTAGAACATGGTAGCAGGTTCCTATTTTCCGCGATAAATAGGTGGCGACTCCATAACAGTTCTTAAAGGTTTTTCCAACTTAATCTTTTTTAACTTTAAAATCCGCCCTTAAGCAAGACGCCGAGTTGGGTCCGATCCCGGGTTCCACAGTTTGGCGACTCCGCTGGGGAGATCTTATTTTTAAAAACTTAAAACTAGCTTTTTCTTTTTAAAAATAAGGAGGTGAAACTTGAAAGCCTTGAACAATCCTTGTATACATATTTGAGCTATGCACATTCGTTTAGAGTCCATTCCTTTTGGAATCTAGGCACCCTTTACACCCTTGAGAGGTGGTTCCAACACGCAGGCTTGTCCACTCGATAAAGCACGTGCAGGACTAACTTTCCTCTCTCCCCTCCACGGCTTGCCGTAAACGATTATCTCGACCGCCCCAGTGCTCCCTCTAGAAAACCTATCGCTCCGGCGTAAGGAAATAAAGGGGTTAAGTATCTGCCAAAGCGTACTCGAGGTAGTTGGAGGTGTACCCGACTGACTCATTTTTCACCCTTTTTGAGTCATACGTACAAGTTCGAGGCCATGCACTCCATGGTCCCTTTTCAAAACAAGCATATGCATTCATATCTTCGAAAACTCGCCTAAACGTTTCAAAGATAAATGAACCTAACATCTAACACCTTTTCAAACAAAACTATCGCGAATTTTTGAAACGAGCTTTTTCAAAACTTCCTTTTTCACTAACAAGCAAAAACCCAAGCAAGGATTAAAACCCGAGCTCGTGGATTTCAATCCCCTAGGTCATACGGCCTAGGTTCTACATTTAACATCCTCGGTTCGACTTGCTAATCACTCTCGAGCCGAATCCTTCTTCTTTTACACATCCGACTCGAGCTCACCTCGGCAAATCACCGATATCAGTTCGACGGATGCAAAGCAAAATCTTTTAACATCGAGACGAGACACGCGCACGCATCCTCGCCTCAAAAGCTTCCTCTTGCAAAACCTTTTTCGAAAATCTCCTCTTTTTTCAAACTTAAAATGTCTTTCTAAACAAAGGAATGAGCTAAAACGAATGCCTAAAATGAATGTGAGTCTAGTGGGTCGAGTCGTGTCGCTAATGCAAAGTGAAATGCAGGCCTCAGCTGGATACTCACCATGAATCGCATCATCACCCCTTCCTTCAAACGCTCCTCAAAGATGGCTAACCTCAACAAGCTGAAAACCCTCCGTCGCCGCATTGATCAGCTCACCAAAAACATCGACAACTTGAAGGCCTTGCATCAATTCGAAGTTGCACGCTTGGAACAACGCTCCAAGGCCGACAAGCATGTCTCCCTCCACACTCTCGTCACCCAACTCCAAAAGGACGAAGAAGATTTTACCCAATATCTCGTCCGTTGGAGAGGATTACTTGCTCGGGTTCCGAATCCTCCGCACGAAGACGAACTCATGTACACATTTCTCGGTAGCCTACGACCCGAGTGGCGAAAACATTTTGATTACGGCGACGCCGAGAATTTCGAAGAACTCATTGAAATTGCCCTGAGCCCAAAGCAACCCCACAATCTATGACAATCCGGCAATCTTCCTCGGATCAAGACCGTCATGGATTGCTCCTACTTGGTCACACCCACCAACAACCAAATCAATGGGTCCGTCTGATGATTTAAGACGAAGAGCTGGCCACCCACTAACAAAACGGTAGCCCAACTCGACTACTCCTTCCTCGAATAAAAACAAAAGCAACAAGAAGGGAAAGAAAAAGAAGGGCAACAAGCGGTCAAAGCAAAGATCAAAAAGAAAAGAGCGGCGGTCAAAGTAAAGATCAAGAAGAAAAGGGCAAGCGGCGAGAAGGAAAACCAAGACGAGGTTTCACACCTCACACGCCCGGCCGTCCTTATCAAAATATTTTCACCGATTTAATACGCCCAAAGCAATCATGCGCCGAGAAAGGCAAGGCCGTACTCCAGGAAGACGCTCCTTCCACAAGCACACCTCTACATCCACAAAGAATCCCACCACCAAACACGAGTGAATCGCTTCAAAAGCAACTCACTCGCACAAAAGCCGATGTTTCAATCTGGGCCCTTCTACGAGACTCAGCTGAACATAGGAATGCATTCATTCGCGCTCTACAAATAGCGTGTGCAGACGCTGAGATCTCTCCAGATCAAATGGTCAGCCATGTCACTAGGGATCGTTACCGGGGCTATCACCTTCTCAAACGACGATCTCCCGCATTTGGATCAAACCACAACCTCGCCTCTATACATCAGCGTTGAATGTATGAAGAAACCTTTGCCCGTGTCCCTTGTTGATAACGGCTCTGGACTCAATGTTCTCCCATTACCCACGGCACACGGTCCCCGCCTATCCGACAAAGACTTCACCCCAAGCATGGGCGGAGTCACAGCTTTCGACGGAACCCGACGTCACGTGAAAGGAACCATTTCTCTTCACATACGCAGTGGTCCCATAGAAAGAAAAGTCGAGTTTCAAGTCATCGACATGACCCCTTCCTATAACATACTCCTGGCACGGCCATGGATTCACTCCACCAAGGTCCGTAACTTCTACTCTACATCAAAGGTTAAGATCCCTCTCAACGAGGAAGTCATAACCTTGAATGCCTCAAACTTCCGAGCCCTTTTCGATACACCAAAGAGCCCACTCGCCGAAATCGTGGCTGAACCCGCAGAAGACTTATGTGGTTTCGACTTCGAAGTTGGCGCCATCACATGCACACCAATCAAAACCTACAAACCCTTCAAAACAACAAACAACAATAGCCTTTGGCTCACCATGGGCCTAGGCTACAAACCCAAGGACGGTGACCAAGAGCGAATGGTCAAAGAAGTCCAAAAACGAAAGTCAACCCACAAGGTTACCCTACGACCTTACATCCTTGACTTAGACGCATATTTCACCCCAGGAGGAAAAGTCGACGGAAATACCTCCCTTCGAGACCTCATCCACACATCCGGTTCGCTACTCTAGTGAGGTCGAGCATAATGCACCTCGGACCCCACCGGGCATCAAAAATGAAGAGATCGTCGCCACTATCATGCGTGATCGACGTTTCGACCCTAACCAACTGATAGCCGACGCCACTGATAAAACCCTTAATGGATGGTATAAAACGCTGAAGTGGACCGATGCACAAGGCCACCATTTTCAGCTTATCACCGGCGAAGGACCGCTCTTCGACCACATCACCAACCTCAAAAACAAAGAGGCAAGCACCCCAAGCAACCCAAGCACCCCAAGCAACTCAAGCAGCTCAAGCAGCTCCTCAAACAGCGAAGACGAAGAAGAAGAAGAAGAAATTCTCTTAACTTCTAATGCTCTAAGTGTCGGGTCATCTGTCGACCCATCTATCCTAGACTCTAGCTTTAGTTTAGACTTTCTTTTTACGGAGGCTAGCTCCAAGCAATTTTCTGAATTGTCGAATAATTTTTCTCAAAATAATGAAATGAATAAATTTGCTTACGCCTTGTCTCAAGTTAAAACAAACAACAAAGCACAAACATCTAACAATCAACAAACAACAAACAAATCAAAAGACACTAACTCATGCGATAAAAATGAACAATCTCTAAACAAATACATTGCAAACATTGTCTCTCCCAAAACACAGGACCCTATCATCGAAGAAACCATAACCATAAACGTGGGAACCCCCGAAGAACCAAGGGAACTACAACTAGGAGCCTCACTAGACGAACACGAGCGCACCCAATTTACACAACTCCTGAGCGAATTCAAGGACGTATTCGCTTGGTCATACAAAGACATGCCCGGCATCGAACGAAGCATCGCCGAGCACCGCATCCCCATCAAACCCGGATACAAACCCATCAAGCAAAAGCTAAGAAGGCTACGTCCCGAATGGTCCCTTATGGTCAAGGAAGAAATCGAAAAACAACTACACGCCGGTTTCATCCAAGTCATCGAGTATCCTGAATGGGTCTCCAACATGGTCCCAGTCCTGAAAAAGAATGGCGAAATTCGAGTATGCGTTGACTTTCGCGACTTGAACAAAGCCAGTCCCAAAGATAACTTTCCATTACCCCATGTGGACGTCCTAGTCGACAACACCGCTGATCACGCCCTCCTATCCTTCATGGACGGCTACGCAGGCTACAATCAAATCAAAATGTCACTTGAAGACATGGCAAAGACGGCCTTCATTACACCGTGGGGACATATCACATACGCTTATGCCCTTCGGCTAACCAATCTTTGGCGCTACATACCAACGCACCGCTACAACCCTTTTACACGATATGATGCACAAAGAAGTCGAAGTTTACGTCGACGATATGATCGTAAAATCAAAGGAAAGGAGCGATCATATCACCAACCTCCGCAAATTCTTCATTCGCCTACGACAATACAAAATGCGCCTCAATCCCCAAAAATGTACTTTTGGAGTTAAATCAGAAACTACTAGGACACGTAGTGAGCCAAAGAGGCATCGAGGTCGACCCCTCGAAAGTCAAAGCAATCCTCGAAATGCAACCCCCGAAGAACCTCGACGAGATTCGAAGTTTCTTAGGCCAAATCCAATACATCTCACGCTTCATCAGCAAACTCACCATGATATGTGAACCAGTTTTCAAGAAGCTCAAGAAAACCGACCACGTTGAATGGGACGAGGAATGTCAAAAAGCATTTGACAAGGTCAAAGAATTGCTAACTAACCCGCCGGTTCTACAACCACCCCAAGAAGGTTTACCCTTATCCTTATACCTTACAACAACACCCACCGCCATGGGCGCCATGCTCGCTCAAGAAGTAAACGGTGAAGAACGCGCAATCTACTACACCAGTAAAAAGTTTCTCGATTACGAAACTCGATACTCACCCGTCGAGAAGAGTTGCCTAGCCTTAGTATGGTCATCCAAAAAACTCCGTCACTATATGCTAGCACATCAAACAAGGGTATATTCCACAATGGACCCCGTAAAATACCTCTTCGAGAAACCTGTACCTAACGGACGAATGGCCAGATGGACATTGCTCCTAGCCGAATTCGACCTTAAGTACGTACCCCTCAAAGCAATTAAGGGACGAGCAGTCTCCGATTTCCTAGCCGAAAATGCAATCACCGAGCAACCAATCATAGACACCACATCCCTTCCAGATGACGGGATTTACAACATCGACCAAGAACAATGGGAATTATACTTCGATGGTTCATCCAACTATCGAGGTCATGAGTAGAATACTTCTCATATCCCCAAATGGCGAACACACACCCTTATCCATTAAACTGGACTTCGACGTGACAAACAATGCAGCAGAATACGAAGCATGCTTGCACGGTCTCCAAGCAGCGCTTGTACTCAACGCCCGCAACATAAGAGTCTATGGGGACTCCTCCCTCATAATCAACCAAGTGTCCGGAGCATGGAAGATACTTAACGAAAACCTAGCATTATACCAAAACAAAATACAAGAGCTCATAAACGAATTCTACCACATAGAATTCATACACCTCCCACGCGAAGCAAACCACCACGACGCGCTATCCAAACTCGCGTCCCTAATCAACATACCCTGGATGGAAACTCTACCCATTGTCGTGGAAAGACGAAACGAACCCGCATACATCTGTGACATCGAAACCGAGGAAGAACAAACCGACCCTTGGTACCAAGCAATCATCAACTACAAAACAAACGGCGAATACCCGCCAAACACCGACAAACGGGCCAAGCGAGCCCTACGCCTATTATCATCACGATTCGTGCTGGAAATGGGCAAACTACTCAAAAAGACACCCCAAGGCACACTACTCTTATGTGTCGATCACAAAAAAGGACACGAAATCATGTCCCAAGTACACGATGGCGAGTGCGGACCACACATGAACGCACGAGCCATGTGCAAACAAATCATAAGGCTAGGATGGTATTGGACTACCATGGAAGCCGATTGCGCAAAATATGTCAAACATTGTCATAATTGTCAAATCTTTGCAAACGTACAACACATACCTCCTTCACCACTATACAGTTTAACCTCGCCATGGCCCTTCTCCACATGGGGAATTGACGTCATTGGCAAAGTACAACCCGTAGGAGCAGGAGGACACTGCTTCATCCTCGTGGCCATCGACTATTTCACCAAATGGGTCGAAGCCGCATCGTACCGCAAGCTAGGCACAAAAGAAGTCGCAAAATTCATACAAAACAACATCATTTGCCGCTATGGCATACCACACGAGTTCATTAGTGACCAAGGCACGCACTTTCAAGGAGAAGTCAAGCCACTTCTTCTCAAATACAAAATACAACGACACAAGTCATCACCCTATCGACCGCAAACCAACGGCGCAGTTGAGGCAGCAAACAAAACCGTCGTATCAATCCTTAAAAAGATGATCGACACCTGCCACGACTGGCCCCACAAAATCCCATTTGCATTATGGGGATATCGCACCACAATCCGCACACCCACAGGCATGACACCCTATTTCCTAACCTACGGGATGGAAGCCGTTCAACCCGTAGAAATCGAAATGCAATCCCTTCGAATCCTCATGGAAGCAGACATTCCTGGCCGAATGGCACGCGAGCGCTACGAGCACCCCATTCCCTTAGACGAAACACGACTACATTCACTAAGTACAGTCCGAATGTATCAACCTCGCCTGCATCGCGCCTACATCAAACGGGTCAAACCACGAAACATTAAAGTGGGCGACCTAGTACTCAATCCGTCCGAGCACCATTACGGTCGACCCAGGAAATTCAAACCCAATTGGGCGGGCCGCATTTGGTCAAAAACATCCTTCCCGAGAGGAGCGACGCTTAATCGACCTTGACGGTCAAGACTTCCGATTACCAACAAATCTTGATCAACTCAAGAAATACTACCCTTAAACAAATTTGCAATGTACTTCACAAAAGGACAAAACTCGCTCTCGCATGAGTGAACTACGCTCGGTTTGATTCCACGCACTGTGGATACGTAGGCAGCTTTGCAAAGAGCTCAACCGAATCACACGAACTACGCCGGGTTGATTCTCAGATTCAAAAAGCGATACGTGGCGACTTGTCAAAAGTACAACCGAACTTTTTCAAGCACGCATGCCCAAAGCTTAAAAAGGTCGAGGGTTTTGCACTCACAAAATGACACGCTCGAAGCTTAAAAAGGTCAAGAGTACAGTCAACACAAAAACAAGAATCTGAGTCCGAAGCTTAAAAAGGTCGAGGATTTAAGACAAAACAATCCAAAACGCACAAGTCCAAAGCTTAAAAAGGTCGAGGACTTAAAGACGGAACAAGTCAAACAAACGAATCCAAAGCTTAAAAAGGTCGAGGATTTAAGACAAAACAATTCAAAACGCACAAGTCCAAAGCTTAAAAAGGTCGAGGATTTGAGACAAAATGCAAGTGTTCGAAGCTTAAAAAGGTCGAGAACATCTCAAAACAAAACAAGAGAAAACAACGAGACAAGACAAAAGCAAATCAATTCTATTTTATTACTTTATTTAGAATTTTCCGCAATTTAGAAAGGAGCTAGGAACAAGCCTCCTTAGCCCTTTATTCAAATCTAAAACATGTATTTAAATAAAGGAATCTTTCTAAACTAAACAAAACAAACTACTCAAGTCTTTTTCTGACGCTTCGGGTTCACCTCTTCATCTTCAAGAGGCCAATCCGCCACAACTTTCGACCTAAGGACGGGAGTAGATCTCTCAAAACCTGGGGGCTCGATCGGATCCTCATCCTGCTCAACTGGGGGCTCCTCGATCCTTGGCCCTAGGCGATCTTTAACGGTCACCTTCGGTCCAAGCCTTTCCCGCGCCGGTCTCGAAGAAGAAACACCTGCACCAACAGTACAAAGATCACCATAGTCCCTCCTTTCGCGCACCGCCTCATACGCCAAGGAGGGCCTTGGCCCATTCTTTTCCCTCCTCCTTTGATTCTCACGTTCCTTAGGATCATTGGAACGGTACCACCGTGTATAGAAGTCCGTAACACGGCTAGACTCTATATGCTCCGGCACAGCCCAAGTAACACGGTCCGACCATCCTCGGATCCAAGCATCAATCATCTGGTTGTTTAGGACAACAACCCCTCCAACCTGCGTATCCTGATCCGGAATAGTCTGCGCAAGCCCGATTTGCCTCTTCAAGCGAAGAGGATGAATCCATACACCCCGTTCAAACCCGCACAACATCAACCCACGAGACGCATTTGCAATAGACGGCGCCGTAACCGCCGTAATACCCCACCACGAAACATACCAACGAATGCTGCTCTCCCTCACAAACCCCCGGTAGTAGTTGAGTGAACGCTCCCGAGGGTTAGCCCAATCCATCTTCCGAGACGTCGTCCCCGCCGCCTTGAAGACACTTCCAAGGGGAAGAGCTCTATACACACTCAGCCTCTCCATGAGCCAAACGTTGAGAATCCTAGCGCAACCCCTGCATTTAACTCGGGCGATTAGCATAATCTGGCCGCCTAAGCCCAGTATAGTCTCCGCTAGGATCAACGCAGAAGGATCATGTCCCCTCTCCATCTCTTCGACAACACGAGCATACCTCGCGTTCCCGAACACCCCGTCTGGCATGGACCCCGCAAAAGCATAACGATGAACCAAACAAAAAGCAAGGGCCCTCCGCCTAGAACGGTCCGAAATACTAGTATCAGCCTTATTCATATATCGTTGACACAAGAGAAGCATGTTTACCTTGCCTCCCTCAAACAAACTCGCGGCATGTGCGTTTGTCATCCCAAGGAAGTTTCGCAACATCCCGTTGTAACAAAGCTCACTCCTCACGACCACAGGAGTAGTCCGTTTCGACCATCCAGCAATGGCCGAGAACTCCTCCATCAAAGGGCACACCTCTCCCCCGGGAAACCTAAAAACATGCAAGCTAGGATCCCAATAATCTAAGCACGAATCAAGGAAGTCTACATCGACTTTCATTTGACGAAAGCCAATAAATACACCCGCACCGTCATCATACACCGCCTTCTTCATTGCCGAACTCAAGGAAGACGTCCACCTCTTCAAAAGAGCATCAAAATGCTCCTCCATTTTCTTGGACACACAAAAAAAAAAAAAAAAAAAAAAAACTTTTATAAATATACCCAATATATTTGTGAAAGCAAAATCCTAAAGCAAAAGCACAAAGAAGAGAAATGATTGTGAATGAAGATTATGGCACGCACCCCCTCTCCTTATATAGGAAAACAATATCCGAAATATGGAAAATACAGCGCTAGCAGCCAGGCCAGCAAACCGCATGGCTCTATGCGGTTTGCACCCCAAACCGCATAAGCCTATGCGGTTTTCCCTTGCAACCGCATAAGCCTATGCGGTTTCAGGGGCTGGCTTTTCTCAAAATTTTCCTAATTTCGTCTTTCCTAAAACCCTACAACCTACTTTGGGCTACGACATTCTTTCGTTGTTCCCCATACATCAACATCACGCTTCACTTTAGCAATTCCGATTCTTACCACGAGTCAACGCATAACATTTTTCGCATTCACACGAGCTCATTTCGCATTTAAAATGAACTTTTTGCAAAACATTTTCACAATCTAAAATAAACATCAACGCATCCCACTCGGGAATCATATCATTTCTTCAACCAAGCCCACCAAACAGGTTTACCGACGAAGTTCAAGCTACAACAACAAAGTTCAAAGTTCAAGCTACAACGACATGTACATAAAGGTTCATACAATCTTTAAATACACAAATTCACTCGGGGTGACGGCGCCGATACTCGTCGAACTCACGCCGAATCTGAGCCGTCTCAGCTCGGCTCTGACACAACTGAGTCTGCTCGTCAGCCATCCTCCACCTGTTGGCTATACGCCATAGCTTCTTATGCGCCTCTTTAGCCACCTGTGAAACACAACACAAACACAGTTCACACTTTTCTCCATTTTGCCTTCATTTCACTCAAATTAAGTCAAACTTAGGGGGGAAATTTCAAAACAAACGCAGTCTACCCCACTTTACCTTAATTTCACCCAAATTAAACCAAACTGGAGGGGATAACACAGAAAACGACTCTCACAAGTTTGATCATCGATATACTTCATACCTCGATCAAACTGGGGGCTTATACACATACATACAATCACACAAGTACATACCTTCTTCACCTTGCTCGTCCAAATTGTCCATGCCCGCTCGAAGAGTCACCGCAAGTACGACCGCAGAACAAAGGTACGACGCACGCCTGAGTCAACATACTCGGTAGTAGTAGCGAAGTCATCACGCTGCTCTGCCATCTCGGGATCAAACTCTGCAAAACAAATACAAACGCACACGTCGGAAATTTTTCGCAAAATTACCTTACGCACCCCCAAACACCGGCACACATACCTCAATCGCCCACAAGCAAGCCGAGATCGAGCAAAATGGGCATAGTCTTCCCAGATGCAGGAGGCTCACCGACTCTCCTCTCCATACAACGCCACACGATCCTGGCGAAACCCTCGCTCAAACAGACCCTCGGCGGATCCTCAGCACCACCGAGCCGCCACCCCGCTCGAAAGACCAAACGCTCTCCAAGGTACCAAACCGATCCATACGCTGGCGTCGCTATGTATAAGCGCTGGTTTCTCGTGATCGCAAACCTAGCCCCAATGCCCTCAGGAATATTCCTGTACTGGCCCCACGGGAACGGCACGAACTACAAACAAAGACAAGACGAACACGCTCACAAATACAGATACAATACAATCATTTTAAGTACACCCTATTTAAAATGGTTCAAGCACAAACCTCATCAAATCGCATTCTGCCTGAGACGATCCCTAACATCATCATACGACCAATTAAATGCAAAGACGGTTACATCGCACCCCAAGTATCGCATCACGGGTACTCCTCACGATCCGCGACAAAGACGCTGGGGAGCAGAAAGGGAAAGTGGCTAAGAATCCACGACTGCACACAAGAAACAAAAACATGTTACAAGGACAAAAGACAACAAAATGAACAAAGAATGCACCTAAGACGAAAACGTAATCAATACACACCTCCATCAAGAAGCTAGGCGCGACTAAGGACAGTCGCGACCCTCGATCCATGGCCCGCGGTCTCACAAAGATCCATGCGTAAACGAATGCACAAGCCCGCAGACGGCGCCACCCAGTCAAACGTCCCAATTGCATTCCAATCCAGGAGGTGCATAAGGACCGATGTCGATGCCCGCTCACCCTTGTCGCCGAAGTACACGGCGCTCACAAACCACCACAACCACATACGAGCATTCTGCTGCCGCTTCCACTCCGAGGGGCCATACTCGGTCTTCCCCTCAAAATACTCCAAGATATAGCTCGTCTTGAAGGTATAGGGGCGACCACAAATCACCTCCAAACCACCGCCAACCGCGGCAGTCACAACCTCGTCCACAACGGACGGCGCAAACACAAAATCCATGTCGCGATCCCCAAACCGGCCTGCTATGACCGCGCAGATCGGACAAGGTAATGCCGGCCAAAGCCAGGCATATGGAACGCCGTCGTGGTGTCCCAATACCTATCCAAGAAGGCCCCGATCAACATCAGGTTGGCGTCTGGCTTCTTCCTCGCAATCTCCCTCCAATGGCCAACCAACGGGCCAAAAGCACTACGCAACACCCAAGCTTGCGCCCTCGGCGGAAGCCTCTCCTCAAAAGCACACATTGCGGACGAGACGCCCGAGAAAGTCCTCATCGGGCCCTTATCCCAACCCATCGTCGCTCGATAGGAAACATGTCTCTCCGGAGCAAGCAGAAGGTTGTGGCCATCCCAACCCTTCGCGAAAGCCCTGTTCGCGCGTGACTTTCGCGGCCTAGAGCTACTCGCCCTAGGCGCGACCTCCTCGACCTCCTCGACCTCCTCAGCAACCTCCATCTCGGCTTCCAGCTCATCCACCAGCTCTTGAGCAAGCTCGTCCTCAGGATCACGCACAGGAACATTTCTCCCACGGCCCCTACCTCGTGACTGACCACGTCTCGTGGGCAGATCACGAGGGTCGGCTTCCCTCTCACTACGTGTACGCCTTAAGCCGCTCGAGCTAGAGGCTCCCTCAGTCCTCGAGCTAGCACTCCTGCGGGATTTTGACCTCGTAATACGACTAGAACCTTCTCCTGCAACCAAACACAACCATTACACACAGCTATAATACATGCAAGTATACAACTTGGCATACACATACGCAAATACACACAAATAATACTCACATAATACATATACATTCCCTCAACACATTGCACTATACACTTCACAGAGCATTTTTAGGCCTAATTCATAATTGAGCCGAAAACCGTTCTCTGCATTTCAAAATCACAACTTTATGGTTTCTACGCGCCATAATAGTCCCCAACAACAACCCATTACAAGCAATTGCATTTTGGTCACCCCGATCAAAAACCCCCAATTCGCCTTAATTACTCCGTATAACTACGACTTAAGACGGCGATTTGAAAGCCCTAACTCGACTTTTTCGAAAAACTAACGCTATAGGCATGCTATACTCGCTATGGGCATCCTACACCGAAGTTTAATTGAAATTCCGGGTCGGAAAATCCGGGTTCGTTTTCGGGCCCGAAACCTAATTTGGACGTTTTTCACACAAAGACGGTCTAAATCACAATCAATTCAAACATACACGTTCACATGGCATAATGCAACACAATGACGTCAATTTCAAGCATTCAAACGGCAAATTTCAAGCAAAACTCGGGTTTTCATTCAAAACCCGTCTTTTCAACATTTCAAGGCAAAACTACCTAATTACAACGACAAATAACGTAAAAGCAAGTTAAAATGGAGCATTACCTCGTTCCATAGCGAAGCAACGCAAGGAAAACGAGCAAAAACGGTTGAGAAATCGAAAAATGACGTTTTTTTGAGTTGAAAAACCGAAATGATACAATGAGCTTCACTCACGGTTTGCTCGTGTTATATAAGCCCCCAGCAGCCAACTAGGGAAACCGCATAACCTTATGCGGTTTGCCCAACGAACCGCATAAGGCTATGCGGTTCATGCCCCAGGTTTTTCTCGGTCTTCTCTCGTTTTACGCCTACTTTTCGATTCCTAATTCATTTTAGCCCCAATGCAACTCCAAGTACGTCCCGTGCTTGGGTTAAGGCATCACCTACAGTCCGCCATACGCGTATATTAAGCATTCAATATACGGTACAGAAGCAGAAGCACGAACGCTCTTCACGAGCATTACATCATTTTCTCCACCACGGAAGGCAATCATATGCAATTACGACTACATAGACATTCCTCGGCGAGCCCAAGCACAAGCACTCTGCAATATACACCTAACTCCAAGCATTTCGCTCTACATAGACGCTCCTCGGCGAGTTCAAGCATAAGCATTACACAAACGCTCTTTCACGAAGCCTACACTAGCACTTACACAAACATTTTACAAGCATATGCACCCTGCACTCTAGCCCTTTTTACATCCAACACATGCAATACGAAGACATTACAAGCACAAGCACCAGCATCAACATTTGACATCACAAGCATACGCAAAGGCACCAGCAAACGACAACAAGCACGACGAAGACATCCGGCAGGCCGGCAGGCCCTTATAATATGCACGGACCGCCAAGTCCTTAAAATGCGCACGCCCCTCCCCGCATAGCCCGGTTCGAAGTCCTCGTCTCACCCATGGACACATGCTTCGTTCCGCTGACTGTATCGAGACTGTAATGGTCCGGATATGGTCGTGGAGTTTGACTAGCGCTCTAGTCCGAGCTCAGTCAAACTGGGGGCTCTGTGGATACCCATATCCGTACCCTCCCGCACAAAACCCTGTGATGTATCACGGACTTTTATTACGCATGCCTTAACGTTGACTTATACGGTTCTAACTAACGTCGAATTCATTTTGAGTCGTTTTAAATGTTAAAATGTTTAGGTCGCATCACATCACACTTAAATAAACGTTCATTTTGTCCATTTGGAGTCTAGCTTGGTCCTCGTCCTGCTTCATTTGGCATGAGCTTCGCATTTGCACTACAATTAGTCCTTTTACATTAACAAGGTCTAATTCAGCATTCCTAAATTCCTAAATTTAGGCCCGGTAGCTAAAACCGCTATTTAGCCCCCTCTTACACAAAATACAACTTCACGTCTTACCTTATTCCACAAAATGCAACGAAATACACCCCTTTACATTTTTCCGGGTCTCGGGCCCGAAACCGAGCCCAAACCCAAGCCTTTGGCCCGCACTCCAAGGCCCTGCACATCATAAAATATCTCAGAAATATCTCAGCTCTTTTCTTGAGCCACACGTCCAAATTATCACGTAATCTTTCAAAGATTTCGTCAAACCGAAACTAGGAAATTAGGCCTAGAACCACACCTCCAAACCGCACAGCCTTATGCGGTTTGGAGGGGAAACCGCATAAGCTTATGCGGTTTGCCCTGGCAACCGCATAAGCCTATGCGGTTCCTCGGCTTGTTTTTATTCCCTGCTTTCCTAATTTCTCCGAGGTTTTTAGTATATATAGAGCCCTATACCCGACCTCATAACACACAATTTATCATCAGATTTCACATCTGACACACTTCTAAACACCCTCAAAGCCTCAAGCACTCAAATCCTTGAGTTCAACACACCATCCCGTGTTGAATTCACCCTCCTTTCTAGTTCAAGAAGCGAAGCTCTGCCCAGATCTGAAGCGTCAGGACAAGGTAGGTACCGATCCACTTGGATCAAAGCTTTTTCTTATTTTCTATGGACTAACAAAGGGGTCTACACTTTAGCGCCCCAGAAGCTTTGGCACCCGAGCGCGCTTGCCTTCCAAGTGTTCTTATTACTTCGGGTACACTCCATATCCGATGACACGCCAAAGTCGCATAAGCAACCGACCTCATAAAATAAACCAATGGACAATTGAACTTTATTTTATTTGTATGCATCTTGCACCCTTTTCTCTTGCATTAAAATCATCTTAACCAATGAACTCGCCCTTTATCTGAACCGTATTCGTTAACAAGTTAAACATGCTAAACTGAGGGTTTTAATCAATCTTTTTGCATCTGCATCTGCATTCTTTTACGACCTTATCGCACTTGTACGTAGCGATAACATTAGCTCAAATATCATCTTACAAGGATTGTTCTAGGTCAGTAGAGGCTATTTTTACATAGGCTTTTCTAAAGGTTTTCATAAATCATTATTTGAATTAACTCTTTTTCTAAAGTACCCTCACCCCAAATCCAATCTGGTTTCACAAGCCTTAGATCTAGGGGTGTCGGCGTGCTCCAAAATCTAAGAACATGTTTTTAACTTAGAACATGGTAGCAGGTTCCTATTTTCCGCGATAAATAGGTGGCGACTCCATAACAGTTCTTAAAGGTTTTTCCAACTTAATCTTTTTTAACTTTAAAATCCGCCCTTAAGCAAGACGCCGAGTTGGGTCCGATCCCGGGTTCCACAAAACCGCTAGAAGGTTGCAGGCTCTGGAGTCCAAGGTTCAACAGGGAAGCAGCGGATCAGTGCTCCCAGGAACTAGCTCTGGAAGGCGTGTCCCAAAGAAGCGGAGGATTCTCAGAGCCGGGTGACTCAGCTTGATCTCGGAGGAGTCACCCCAACATCCTCAGCATTCCAGGACCTTGGGGCCATTGCCATCGATACCTCCCTAAGCCTCGGCGGCCAGCAACCAAGTCCAGGTAACTTCGTGTCCAGCAACTTGTACGGAACTAACGTTCCTTTCTTGACAGGAACTCCAGAGCAAAACTTGGACAGAGTGGCTACCGGATCAGTTGTGACTGCAGCGCCATTGTTCGCGGACCCAGTACACCACGACGCTGGGGCCCTGGCAGGAATAGGGTTCAGCCGCGCCGTAGAGCAGCAGTTGTAGGAGCTGAGGAGCATGATCACCAAGATTCCAGGGGTGCCCAGGCCGCTGGAGAGCGGCGATGGGCGATTCTGCCGACTCACCTTTGTGGGATCGGCATCTCACACACTCATGTTCCAAAGGGTTTCAGCCCTCCTACCATGACGCTGTACGATGGGACCTCAGATCCTCAGGATCACGTGAACCAGTACAAGCAGAAGATGATGGTGGTCACGGCAACGGGGGCCTTGAAGGAGGCTTGCATGTGTAAGGGCTTTGGCTCCACCCTCACAGGAGCAGCTCTGGAATGGTTCGTCAGCCTCCCGAATCGGTCCATCACCTCGTTATTTGGGTAGTCAACGCCTTTGGTCGTGATTCGCCCGATGGCGAAGGCAGAAGCGGACCCGGCGACACATGCGCTGGTCTGTCGGAGAAACAACAAGGGAGTTCCTCAACCGCTTTAATAGAGAAAAGGTCTCCATCCCGCGCTGTGATGTCGCAACCGCCATAGAAGCCTTTCGCCAGGGTCTCAGGGAAGACTCAGACCTCTACAGGGACCTGACGAAGTATCCATGCTCAACGTTCGAAGATGCTCAGGCAAAAGCGCTGGCAGCCATCAGGCTCGAGGAAGATGCAGCGACCAGGAAGAGGACCCATAGCAGCCCTCCCAGGAAGATCACTAGCGACCGCAGGAACGAGAGATCCAGGCCATACCAAAAGCCTACAGTCAACAAAGTTTCAGGAGCCGTGGACTGGAGGAACCGTCAGGATCTCCCACCAAAGGTAAGTGAGTACAAATTTACTACTGATACTGATGGGTTGCTAAAACACTTGCAGGACCTGGGAGACAGGGTCAGGTGGCCACGAAAGAGCCCTGCCAACGGGGACTCCAGCAGGAAAGACTCGAGCAGGAGGTGTGAATTCCACGATGACATCGGCCACAACACTGAGGATTGCATAGCTCTGCGGAGGGAGCTGAAGTACCTCCAGGATAGGGGGCACCTCGACCACATCCTACCAAGAGCCTCCAGGTCCAGCAAGGTGGGGTCCACGGAACAGGTCCTGCCGTCGCCGCCTCCATTGTATACAAAGATCGTGAATGTAATAACGGGAGGGTCGGAGCTGTGTGGCCTGAGTTACTCAGCAGCCAAGAGGCGAGCCCGGAGCAGCAAGGGAGAAAGGCCAGCATCCTCAGCCAGGGTGGCTCATCATAACCTACCAACTGTGACGTTTGACGAGCAGGACGCTGAAAACACACCTGAGGAACATCACGACGCCCTGATCATCACCATGTCCATAGGGAACTGTTTGGTGAAGAGGATCCTGGTAGATACAGGGAGCTCAGTCAACTTGCTCATCCGCACTCGGCCGAGGACATGGGCTTCAGCGAGAAAGATCTGGTGAAGAAACAGGTTCCTCTGGTGGGTTTCAGCGGCGAAACAGCACATTCCTTGGGAGAGATCACAATCCCAACCTTCGCAGGGGGCATCAACAAACAGGTAAAGTATTTGGTTATTGATTGCCAGTCATCTTACAATGTAATCCTTGGCAGGCCCTGGATCCACGAGATGAGAGCGGTACCCTCAACGTACCATCAGTGCGTCAAGTTCCCAACGCCCTGGGGGGTGCAAGAAATCCGTGGTGATCAGGAGGCAGCGAAGGATTGCTACAAGGATGCTCTGAAACCAACCGTGGTGCCCCCGGAAGCATAGCAATTACAGAAAAAGCGCGCTGAGGAGATGTACCAGGAGCCAGAGCAGCCTGACCTGGACCAGGTGAACCTAGACGCGCAGCATCCGGAACGCACGGTCCTGATAGGATCGGACTGCACAGGTGATATCCGAACTAAACTTGTCAATTTGCTTAGAGCTAACATGGATTGCTTCGCTTGGTCCCACGAAGATATGGTAGGGATAGACCCGAGTGTCATAACGCACCAACTCAATGTGGACCCTGGATACACCCCAGTCCAGCAGAGGAGGCGCAAGTATGCTCCAGAGCGCCACCAGATTATCAATCAGGAGGTGGAAAACCTGCTGAACGCCGGGAAAATCAGGGAGGTTAACTACCCTGAATGGCTCTCAAACGTGGTGGTAGTGCCGAAGAAGAACGGAAAATGGAGAGTGTGCATAGACTTCACGGATCTGAACAAAGCATGCCCCAAGGATCCATTTCCTTTGCCCCACATAGACGCAATGGTGGACGCTACAGCCGGACACGAGATGTTGACGTTCCTGGACGCCTGGAGCGGATATAACCAGATCAGGATGCATCCCAGGGACTAGGAGAAGACAGCCTTCAGGACGGAGAGAGGTATATATTGCTATAATGTTATGCCCTTTGGTCTGAAAAACGCAGGTTCCACTTACCAAAGGCTGGTGAACATGATGTTCAAAGACTTAATTGGGAAAACAATGGAAGTATACATAGACGACATGGTGGTCAAGTCCCTGAAGGCAGAACAACACGCTGAGGACCTGGCAGAAACTTTCGGGACCCTGAGGAAGTATCAGATGAAGCTCAACCCCCAGAAATGCACCTTCGGGGTTTCCTCTGGGAAATTCTTAGGATACATTGTAACGCAAAGGGGGATAGAGGCAAGTGTGGAGCAAATCAGGGCCCTGCTTCAGCTGGAGTCCCCAAAGCAGCCCAAGGACGTACAAAAGCTAACAGGAAGAGTGGCAGCGCTCAGCAGGTTCATATCCCGGTCCTCGGAGAGGTGCAAGCTGTTCTATGACCTGCTGAGGAAAAGTCAAAGATTCGAGTGGACACCGGACCACGAGGCAGCCTTCCAGGAGCTGAAAAAGTACCTAGCAGCACCACCGCTCCTTGCAAAGCCGGGGCCTGAGGAGCCGCTGTACCTGTACCTGTCTGTAACAGAGGTGGCTGTGAGTGCCGTGCTGGTCAGGGAGCACGAAGGGTCCCAGCAGCCGATTTACTACGTGAGCAAGTCTCTGCTCCCAGCAGAGACCAGGTACACTGAACTCGAAAAACTTGTTCTTGCATTAATCACAGCCTCCTATAAATTGCGTCCTTATTTTGAATCCCATATTATAACTGTGGTCACTAATTTCCCCATCAAGAGTGTCTTGCGAAAGCCTGAACTTTCAGGAAGAATGGTGAAGTGGTCGGTGCACCTGAGTGGATATGACCTAAAGTACGAGCCCAGGAAAGCTATAAAGTCACAGGCCCTTGCAGATTTCATTTCCGAGTTCAGCCCTGCTCAGCAACCCGGAGTACAGGAGGAGGCCTGAGCTTGGAATCTGAAGGACGAATAGGACCCTGGAAGCTGCACGTGGATGGAGCCTCCAATATGAGAGGTACTGGAGTTGGTTTGGTGCTACGATCCCCGAAAGGAGACTTGATTGTGCAGGCAGTACGATGCGAATTCCGAGCAACCAACAATGAAGCGGAATACGAGGCCTTGATACTAGGGCTGAAATTGGCGAAGGACATGAAAATCCGAAATTTGGAGGTGTTCAGTGATTCACAACTCATCGTGAACCATATGAACGACACGTATGTAGCAAGGGATTCCAAAATGGTAGCGTACCTAAAGGTCGCAAAGGAATTGGAAGCAGAGTTCGACAGCATCCAGATAACTCAAGTCCCTAGGGACCAGAATGTGGAAGCTGACGCCCTAGCATCGCTGGGGGCAACTTTCAAACCGGTTGGGATGTCCAATGTGCCTATAGTACACATTCTGAGTCCTGCGATTGGAATTGAACTGGCCCTCCCTGAGGAGGGGAAAGACTCCTACACGGACCAATGTTGGAAGTGGCTCACGGAAGCAGGGGGAATTCACAGTGCAGAGGTGCAACAGCTCGGGCCAGATTGGAGAAAGCCATACATGGATTGGTTACAGGAAGAAAAGTTGCCAGAAGACAGGGGGGAGGCCAGGAGCCTAAGAATGAAAGCGTCAAGGTTTGTCCTCATTGATGGGGTCCTCTTCAGGAAGTCACTAGCAGGACCCTACTTGCGGTGTTTGGGAGAACAGGAGGCTTTATCAGATTGTATGAAATCCACAGTGGCGACTGCGGAAATCATACAGGGGGCAGGAGCCTAGCCAATAAGGCGTTGCGGCAGGGTTACTATTGGCCCACTATGAGAAAGGATGCTGTGGAATACACCAAGAAGTGTGACGCCTGCCAGCGTCATGCGCCAGTGAAGCACCAGCCTGGGGAGCCTCTCCACCCTATCATCTCCCCCTGGCCCTTCATGAAGTGGGGGATGGATGTTGTAGGACCACTGCCCAGGGCCCCAGGAAACAGGTTATACATGCTGGCAATGACGGATTATTTCTCAAAGTGGATTGAAGCCGAGGCTTATGCGCAGGTGACCGAGCAACAGGTTATTTCGTTCATCAAACGTAACATTATTTGCAGGTTTGGAATCCCTTCAGAGATAATATGCGACAACGGGACCCAGTTTATATCCGGGAAAACGCAAGGCTTCTGCGGCATATACAACATTACCCTGAGGAAGTCAGCACCCAGGTACCCTCAATCCAATGGGCAAGCAGAATCCAGCAACAAGATAGTGATAGACAACCTCAAGAAGAAGTTGGAGGAGATTGGGGGCAAGTGGGCTGATGAGCTTCCTTTGGTGCTGTGGGCAGACAGGACCACTCCTAAGGTGGCCACGGGCCAGACACCCTTCAGCCTGGTGTTTGGCGCCGAGGCCGTAATCCCGTCAGAGGTCAGGGTCCCCACGCTAAGATATGGGTGCCAAACGGAAGAGAGGAATCAGGCTGCTATGGTAAGTTCCCTGGACACGGTAGATGAACTCAGGGAGAGCGCTAAGATCAGATTAGCATCCTACCAGCAAGCGGTTGCTAAAAGCTACAGCAGGAGAGTGCGAATCAGGACCCTGCAGGTAGGGGATCTGGTCCTCAGGAAGGTTTTCCAGAATACCAAGAACCAGCGAGCAGGGAAGTTCGCCTACAACTGGGAAGGCCCTTACCAGGTCGAGAGCGTTGTAGGAAGAGGAGCTTACAGGCTAATGACCATGGAAGGAGAAATCATCCACAATCCATGGAACATCCTTCATCTCAAAAAATATTACATTTAAGGGGCGCTCAGGGCCCCAGGGACTTCGAGGCTCCCAGCAACGTTAAAAGGGCGCTCAGGGCCCCAGGGACTTCAAGGCTCCCAGCATCGTCACCCAGGTTCCTTTTGCCCCACCTGATTTTCGAAAGCCTGCCTTTAAAGGCAGTTGTTTATTTGTAAACCCGTTTCAAACTATTGTAAGCATATACAGTTTATGAGAAAGTTTCTTTGAAAAGTTATTTAGCAATTTCCTTTGTCACTTCAAAAAAGTACTTTGCGAGTCTTCTAAAACTATTTCTATCTTTGAAATGTTAGGGCAAAAGTGAGGCCTGCTTGGCCCCTACGCTTATCCTCCTTAGAGAGGACTCCGTGCGCGTGGCGATAAGGGATAAACATGACCCCACTTGGACATCTCAGATTCCAGAACCACCAAAGTCACCACTACAAGGCTCGGCATCGGGGATAAACATGACCCCACTTGGACATTAAGACTCCAGGCCGGCACTAAGTCGACTCTAAAAGCATGCATACAAACGAACGCGCGCGCTACAAACGAACGTAAGTGAAAACATGGTTGGCCACTGTTGGGACCAAAAACCCAGGCTGGTCCAGAACCCTGGGCCAGGCCAGGACGGGTGCAGAATCCATAGTCAGGACCAGAACGTATAGACAGCACCAGACAGGACAGACAAAACAAAGGTGCAGGCCAGGAGAGGAAAACTCAAGATGGGCCAAGCCCAACGAAAAGGAAGTCATTATGAGCAAAGCCCAAAAAAGATAGCAGCAACCCTAAAGAAGACGTTGGAGAGACCCAGTCAAGCATGCTGAAACTCAGCCTTGAAGATAGGAACAGCTTCAGAAACCGTTGGAGAAGTTACCTACAACCAAGGGAAGAGACGTTGGAGCCAAAGACACTATATAAGCAAGAGAATTCAGAAGAGAAGGAGATCAGATATCATTCAACGCAAGCACACAACTCCCAACACTTTCCTCAAGCAACTAAACACTCCATAATTAATTTACGCCTTATTTGTATCCTGTACCAGTTGGTCCAGACTCTGTACCTTCTATTCCTGAACTAGTGAAGATCCTCTCCTGGCTTGGCGCCCGTGGTTTTTCCCTTAACATTTAAGGGTTTTTCCCACGTAACATATCGTGTGTCTTGTTCCATTTTTCATTGTTTTTCTTTACGTTACAACTCAATAATCACGATCACAATTAAAGGATAGTACTAGTAGATCCACAATCACTTAAACGAACCGTGTGAGAAAATCACCCCGAACAGATTGGCGCCGTCTGTGGGGATACTAGTTTATTAATCCTACAAAATTTTCCAAAACCAACGAGATCAACCAACGTGAGAGATGGAAGGCACAAGTGCAGAAGCCATGCTCAAGCTCCAGGAGGAATTGCAACAAGCCAAGCAGGTTGCAGAGCAAGCCAAGAAAGCTGCAGAGGATGCCAAGGCTGAAGCAACAAGGCTGAAGGAGGCTGAGGCTGTCCTGAAGAAACAGCTGGAGTCCTCTGTCCAGAAGAAAGCCTCAGGATCCAGGATCCCGCCAGGTACACCATTTTCTAATGTTATCAAACAACTTGACTTCTCTACTTTCTCTTCTGCAGGGTCAAAAGGTACAAAAGGCGATCCACTCCATGTGGAGGAAGATCAAGAGAACAATGGTGCAGGAGGAGGCTACTATCGGTTGCTCCCGATGATGTGCAGGTTCCTTTACCTGTCACTACTATCGGAGGAGCAAATGAGGAACCTCGTCAGGACAATGTCAATATTGATCCCGTTCAAGATGATTTGTTTGTTCCACAAGAACAACCCGTCATTAAGAACGAGATCCCAGAAATTCAAACTCAACAACCTCAAGATTTAAGGAGATCCACTAGAGTAAGGAGAAGTCCTTTTTCGGATGAATTTGTATATCTCCAAGAACATGAGGATTCTAGTGAACTGTTGGAAGATGATCCAATCAACTTCCAGCAGGCCATGAAAAGTTCTAATGCTCAAATAGGCTTCTTGTCAAAGGTATCACAAGTTCAGTGGGAGAAAGTTCATATTTAAGGTTTTATGTGTGGATGACACCTTGCTAGCCATATAAGGTACTAAATAAGTTTGGCATGCAAGACTGTAAACCATGGTATACTCCTATCGTTAAGGGAGACAAGTTTAATTAGTCTCGAATAAAGTGCCCTTAAGGTAGCCTTAAAATTAAAGAAATGCAGGAGATTCCTTATGCACATAATATAGGGAGTCTTATGTATGCTCAAGTTTATGAAAAGACCAGATATAGTAAAAGGGGTCTTAGATATCCCAAGGCACTAAGGTTAACATGCTCACTAATCGGAAGTCTGATGTTTCTGGAGATCATTGGTTATTCAGACTTCGATTTTGATGGATGCCTGGACACTCGAAGGTCCACTTCAGGTTGTGTCTTTCTAATGGCTGGATGAGCCATTTTATGGTAAAGTGGGAATCATTTTATTATTGTTGATTCCACTATGGAGACAAAATTCATAACTTGTCACCAAGCAACAATTCAGGGCATATGATTGCGAAATTTTGTTGCTTGTTTGAAGAGTTGTGAATAGTATCGAAAGACCATTAAAGTTTTACTGTGATGATCGAGCAGCTATTTTAAATAGAAGCTCGAGTATATCCAGGCATATTGAAAGGGAGTTCCTCATCGTAAAGGAACGAATACAGAGTGGTACGGTTTCAATTGAACATATAGGAACAAACTCCATGATTGCGGATCCGCTGACTAAAGGATTGCCTCCAAATAAGTTTGTAGAGCATACTGCTCTTATGGGAGTTATATCAAGTCAGGATATTATGGTTTAATGGGAGTACTTGTTCCGTATGCGTTTATTTTTCCCTTATGTACATTGTATACAGATATTCTGCAGAAATAAAGTTTAAAGTTTAAGGTTTAAATTTTAAATTTTAAAGTTTTATCCACTCTAAAAGGTGATGCTTTTGCATTGTTTGATCTCAATTAAAGTTAAAGTTGGACCAGTTGGAAATAGGCATGTCA
Organism: Dianthus caryophyllus; assembly: GCA_023091065.1. NCBI lineage: Eukaryota > Viridiplantae > Streptophyta > Magnoliopsida > Caryophyllales > Caryophyllaceae > Dianthus > Dianthus caryophyllus. Next base: position 37,677,158 of record CM041522.1, on the reverse strand, counting down.
GATCACATTGCGTGTAATTTCCGACTTACACATCCATGATTGATCTATGTCATTTAGTTGTATTGGTGTATGTGACCAAGGAAGGTTTAGTTACGCTAATTGTGACGAAAGCCGCCTTGATCCTACATTAGTATGATTAATGGACGAGATTGTTGAGGACTACCCTAAAGTTATAATGGTGCATTTCAGTTGCGCGCTAAGGTTATACACATATAATTACATGTGTGTCCCAGTGGGAGATTGTTAGAATATATTTATATATTCGTACGGATATGGGCCACTAATGTAATTAATTATGTGTCGCACTATTATAAAATATAAACCGATAAATAAAGTGATCCATAAGGTAATAATATCGGTATTGGGTAATAAGGAAATATTGGTCATGGACTTAATGTGTAAAACAGGCTAGTTGCCTTATCAATGAGGGTAGATATTTGGCAGCTTATTTATGGAAACCCTATAAGGGTCTCACACTATAAATATAGGTTTGGTCCCCATTGAACACACCATCCACACAAATAAAAAAATACAGTAATTAAGGGTTTTCTTTTGGTCTCCCATCAACCATAAGAAAAGTGAAGGGTGTGTCTCAAAGGAAGATCAGATCTCAAAGGGGCACTATGAATCCTTCAGGTACGCTTCCGTATTCAGTCTAATTTATTCTTAACGGTTCACACGGTACCGATCTAGGGGTTTTCTAACAATATTGGGTCCAGTGTAAAACAGAAAAGAGCAAAAGAAGTTAGATTATGCTTTACTCAGCCAACAAAAAGGTTAAGATTTTACTATTGGGAGGTTGAGCAAGGCGAGTACGGACAGGTCTTGATCGATGGAAGCAAGGAAACAGGTCTTATAAATTGAATCGAGCATGCATGTCATAATCTCTATGTGAATGGTTCTTATGCTAAGTTAGTTTTTAGTAAATTTTTAATCAAGGAATGCATGTCAGTCACCACTGGTTCAAATTATAGATATTTCCAAATGCCAGGCAAAGAGAAAAGAGTACGTTAATAAATGGATATACTACCTCTTGGTTTCTGCAGTGGGTTGAGGTAATATATACCTCACAGAAGATGCAGTTGCATCTTTATTTGTAGTTCCTGAGATAGACAAGTAAATAACTCAAACATTCAATCTCTCGCTTTATTTATTAAACTCTTAGGGCTCGCTTGGGATGGGAGTTACTATTACGGGAGTAATGGAACAAAAAAAAAGAAGAAATTAGAGGAGATAGGTGGTTGATGGTGGATGTTAATGGTGGAAAAAGGAGTATGAGGAGGAATAATTCTATAAAAAAGGATAATTCTACTTCACCAATGTGAAACCTCACACGTGGAGATCTTTTCCAAGAATGCATACTATTATAGTATTATGTGGTGATTAATATACTTCGATATTGTTTACATCCAAGACCACTTATTGGAGATCAGTCCGTGTGGCGATTAATTAAGTCAGTGTAATAGTAGCTCAACTTTAGAAGCTTGGCCATAACCATCTCCTATAATTAATGTGCCATGTTTCGTTATACTCCGTATTTCATAGTGAAAATGACTGAAATCAGTAGTTGCATTGGTTGCCTAAATGCCTTGTTAACCCACCAGGCCAGTAATCAAAAGAATTAAGTCGAATTGGTTATGAAATTGGTAGTGGCATAATACGAAGAACGGAGTACTCCGTATAATATGTGAGCAAATTGTGTTGGTGATTAGAAATGAGAACATAACGGGAAAAAAGACAAGAGACAATGGTATTCCTATATGTATTGTATAATTGAAGTTATAAGATGAGCACATGTCTACTTCATTATGTGGAGCTTCATGATGTGGAGGGAGTATTATTTTCATTTTACTTTTTTCATCTTTTTTCATCTAACACTTCACTTTTTCATAATTATTAAGAAAAAGTGAAAAAATGTGGGGTAAGATGAAGAAAAAAGTAAAATAGTTTAATAATAAAAAATTCACTGTGAGTGAGAAAAAATAGTTTTGTGTGTGAAAAAGTATGGCATGTGAGAGAAAAAAGTTATTAAAAGGGAAATGGTAAGAAAATTAGGTTGTTCCTAGGATACTATACGACCAACCTATTTCATCTTTCTTTCGAATGAGTGAGGTAAGTTGAAGACATCACACATCGCTACCCCTTGCTTTCTTTACATGTCATGTCATATTTCAAGAACCTCAACATTTTAAGTATTTTTATTCATAATAGATGAACTTTATATTAAGTTCTTATTCTTATTGGAAACATCAAAAATTAAATAGAATCTATATAGAAGCATCACATACATTTATGCATAAGTTCTTCAATAAGAATCGGGTTCTTAAACTTAAGAACAAATTTTTTCCTCCAGTAAAAAAAACTTTATAAATAGAGTTCTCGGTGACAAACTCGAGGTGAAAAAGTACTGCGGCAATTAACCTTACTTTCTCTCTTGCATTTCGTACTCTTCATTCTCTCACCATTTATGGTTTTTAGACTTCCTCTTTTTAACTTAAATTTTCATATTAAATATTAGTTCAATTGTTCAATTTTAAGAAAGATTAACATATGGAATGGTGGAAAACCTGTCAAATAAAAATTAGGGTTTTTTGTCAACAACTACCTAAAGTTTACGTCATTTGTCATACGACTACCTAACATTTTAAAATTTAATCATAACTACCTAAACTTTTTCACTTTTTGTCATACAACTACCAAGTGACGAATTCCGATGGTTTGAGTCAAACTCCGACATTGACTTGGTCCTTGGCACGTGACAAATCCAACCTGAAAAGAAGAAGGCTAGTTCAACATATGCATTTCATTCTCCAATTCATTGCACTTGCTTTCAAGTGTGTTAACCAACACCTCCATGACTTCATTATCACTTAAATCTCCATCATGTTGACCCAATTGTAGCTTAAGATGCCTATTCTCATTCAACAATTCATTGATAACCTGTTTTTGCCACTTCGTCATGTCTTGATCAATACAACGAAAGAAGATGTAACCACGCCTACTCGTATTAGGGTTCGAAATTTGCAACAAACAAACCTTCTTCCCGGATTCATTGTTGTCCACAATGTCTTCTATTCGATATAGATCCCACAATTGCAAATCATAGCCATACTCGAATTGTTTGACGACAACGAGCTACTCGACATTGCAAAATATGTTAATTAATTAATTTCAATTTAGGTTTAAAAGAGGAATTTTTATTAAAATTAATAAATTGGGGTAAAAAGAGGGTTTTTTTGAAGAGGGGTTTTGGCGAAGAAGCTTAAATTAAATGAGAAGTACGTGGGGGAGGGAGGGGTTTAGAACCCATGCTGGATTTGTCACGTGCCAAGGACAAGTCAACGCCGGAGTTTGACTAAAACCATCGGAATTTGTCACTCGGTAATTGTATGACAAAAAGGGAAATAGTTTAGGTAGTTATGATTAAATTTTAAAATGTTAGGTAGTCGTATGACAAATGACATAAAATTTAGGTAGTTGTTGACAAAAAACCCTAAAAATTAAAGAGATACTTCAAGCACTTTTTAATATTTATCAAACTAAATTAAAAAAAAAAAAAGTATCAAAAGGAGTACAGTACTTCGTATTCCAATATTAATAAACATTTCTGTCTAAAAAAGAAAGTAGAAAGACTATTTTTACTTTGTTTACAAATAAATATTTCTATTAGGGTTTTTTGTGAGACACTACCTTACATTTACGTCGAATTGTGAGGAATTACCTTACATTTTTTTTTTTTTTGGCGAAGAACTTCCTTATATTTTTAAAAGTTTGTGGGACACTACCAAACCTCTAATTCTGTTAAGTTTTGGGGTTTGACCGTCATTGACTAACGAAATCCCTCTTTGTTTCAAACTTACCTTTCCTTTGAGCTTTAATTTTCATTATCTTTCTCCTCCAAACTCCTAATTTCATCATATGTTTCATCATCATCATCATCATCAATCCTGCAAATTTTATTAATCAATGCATTACTTTTTCTTTATTGCTCAAAGATTGTGGATGAAATCACTTTTAATCACAATTGAAGAAAAAATATGTCTTTTTTACCGTTAAATATCACAGATCTTCATCTTAATCATTAAACATTTGTTCTTTCTTTTTCCCCTAACACTATTAATCAAGAATTCACCTCTCAATTATCACCATGTTACCACTCACATTATTCACAGTCACAATTACAAAGAGTAGGAGAAAATGTAGTTGTTTGAGAGACCAACAAATGAGGCACTTTTAATCTGATATGAGATAATTATTTTCCTATTTTATTTAAAAAATCACTGTCCATTTATCCAAGACTGGTTGATAATTTTAATTTGGGGAAGCAGCGAGGTAGGAAAATCATACCCAAGCCCTTTTTGGGGACACCCAGTTGACTTCGCCACCGTATCCGAAACCAAAAGACACCCTATAAATGATTGGTGATTTCTTTTGAGACAAAGGCTAAATGGTTGGCGATAACACTATATCTATGGTGGCAAGAAGATGATGGTTGTTGATTGCTTCACAATTCATATGTGCAGTTTATGAGTGAATTGTTGGAAATCCCTAGACTTTTTTTACATTATAACAATTATCTATTTCCAATCCTTCCTTTGTTACTTCTAAATTTGAAATTATAATCTTATTGTTTGTTATTTTGTGTATTTTGCATTTTTTACGAATTGTACATGATTCACAATTGAAAAATGTCGTAGATATAAGAGAACAATGGTAGATTAGAGGTAAAATTTGAAGAAGATGAGAATGAAGGAAGAAAAACTGCAGTCAAAGAAGAAAGCTTTAACGTTGACTAACGGCCAACGTCCAAAACTTAACGAAAGAAGCAATATGGTAGTGTCTCACAAACTTTTAGAAATGTAAGGTAGTTCTTGGACGAAAAAAAAATGTAAGGTGATACCTCACAATTCGGCCTAAATATAATGAAGTGTCTGACAAAAAACTCTTTCTATTAATACACCATGTACCAAAATTATACATCATACAATTACGTACAAGAAATTATACAACATAAATGCTCCCTCGATTCCACCATCTGCTTTCCCTTTTAGTTTGACTCACAAATTAAGGTAGGTGAAGTGTGTGGGTGAGATTAAAGTTAGAAAAATGATAAAACAGATTGGATGAATGAGATTAGTTGAAAATTGACAAAAATAGAAATGGGAAGAAGATAATGAAATTTCCTTTTAAGAAAAGTGGGAAGAAGATGGTGCAATGGAGGGAATACATAATAATGAAAATCAAAATAATAAGATTAAGATTTAAAGTAGCCTAAATATATAAGAAATGAATTGAGGCACGCTAAGCGCTTTCCGAAAAGATGAGACGCCCCTTCTGCTCGAGTAGTTTTACTATTATGATAAATTCAACCCTAGTAAGTTCAATTCATTCCGAATAAATTTAGCTAAGCTCTATTAATTAAGGAAAGTGATACTACGCCACCCGGTGGTACTGACCTCAGTACCACCGTAATTAAAAAAAAGAAAAAATAAATAAATTAAAAACATAACTTTTTTTGCGCCAAATTTTTAAGGGCAACATTGTAATTCTATAATATTTTCATTTATTATGATTATATAATATTTAAATTTAAAAAAAATACTCCGTATCTAGTAAAATCTATTGTATATTGCATCCTTATGGGTTTGAAATTCTTTACAACTAAAATTTCATGAATTAGATAATCATACAGTATTATTCAAGAAATTAAATTATTTCCAAATTATATTCATTAGAGTTTTCTGTAAAACTTTAAAGAAAGTGAGGTATGTTTTCATCATTAATCGATGAAGAAATTTAATTTTTTTTTTCCTACGTATAATTATTGCCCGAGTCTATGAACTAATGCATTCGCATAATTATTGTTACATGCATTGCATCCTTATCTTTTATCCGTACTTAATTAGATTTAATAATCACTAAATCAATCGCTCTATATATATAAAAGAGGGTTTTTTCGAGTGCTCTCCTTAATTCAATGAGTTTTAGCCAATAAGAAAATTGCACCCTAAAAGATAGATTAAATAATTTAAATTAAGAACAATAGTAATTTGAAAATAAATAATTATATGGAACATAATTTCCTTATTTAATTATGATACATTAGATAATATTTAGTCAGATCTTTTGTTTAATTTCCTTATTTAATTTCCTTATTCAATTCTCAAGGTTTTTACTGTGTCATACTTGTGTCACGTTCATTGTTAATTTAATTATGTGTCATACTCAAAGCTAATCATTTATTTATTTATGCATGATTTTTTTTTTAGACCTTTTCATTCATTTGTGAATTAAATTCAACTAAAAACAAGTGGAAGATCAAAGTTAGTGTATTCAAGATTATGGGAAGTACTGAACTTTAGAAATAAAAGTAGTTTAGTGTGTGAGGATGAGGTAAAAAAAATCAACATGGTGTAGTATAATGATAAGGAAAGTGTAGCTTAGCTAATAGCTAAACGTGCATCTATAATTTAAGAGTCCATGTACATACTAATTAATATAAATATTACTCACGATTTTTTTTATATCCTTTGTTTCGTTTCGAAGTTAACATTTTTGCATATATTATCTTGAAGAGCCTATATATTATACATATGCTACATTATCAACTATGAAAGTTATGCAAAGCAAATCACAGTTTAAAATTTTTAAGCGAAGCAAATCACAGTTTAAAATTTTTATAATCTTATATTATTTTGCAATAATAGTACGATCGTGTCACAATGATAATTATCAACTATAAAAATTCTTTTTGTGGGTAACAAATTTATATTGCTCTAATATATTATACAACGATCATGTCACAATGAAAGTTTGCCCTATTGAATCTTTGTCACATTGGCTTTTTATTTGTTTATTATTTGTTTAAACTATTGAAAACCTGGTTAATCCTACGTATATATATTCATTGTCACCTTTCTTTAAATCAAATGTCTTATTTTTTTTAATTATGATGGTTTTACATTTAATTTTTTTTAATGTTATTCTCTTCTTATATATTGTGATATTCAATATATTTGTGTACATATGTACGGTTTTATTTTGGTTGAATATGTGAATTCCAAATTTTTATAGTGTAATATACAGAGATATTTATGTTAGTTTAAATTGTAAATATTTCTGTTATTATTGGCGATATATAGATAGTTCTAAAAAGTGTCATGTCGTTCGAAAAATTGTATAAAATTAAATGAAATGAAATGTTCACATCATTGCAATAAAAGAGATTAATCCTTATGACTTAAAACGGCAAGTGAAGTAACAATCAACAACATCTATATCGTATATATGGTTACAATTTGCAACGCGATCAAATCATCAAATATAAGATTATGCAAATATGTACCAAATTAATTATTTCTACGTATGAAAGTTCAATTGCTATATTGATTGGCATTTAATAGTAAATTTCGATATTTTACAAAAATCATTTCCACATATTTTTTGTCCTTATATAACTATTACAAGATGGAAATTTGTCATTAATATTTTTTATAATTTATTGAGAAGCATAATAATTATAGATGGTCCAACTATTGTGAAGTTTTTAATTATTTTATTTTATTTGATAATAATTATAGATGGTCCAAAATTGAGAAGCATAATAATTATGGAAAATTTTGAGATAAAAAGATATTTCAAATTTTTGAGGAATTGTACATCATAAATGTTAACGTTATGCATAATTTTATGATCGTTACTGGGTAATAATTTTGAGGTGTTGTTTGATTTTGAACATTGGCCTTAAATTTAAATTTGTTTTCAATGTGAATGTTTATTCTATATACTGTCAATGATGTAAAATTATGATATTTGATATACAAAATTAAATATAATCTATAATTAATTAGATTTTCAAATTTCAAAATAAGTACACACATATTTATATATGTTTTTAATAGACACGTCATTTTATTTTCACTCGATATTATTATTGCCTTTTTAGTTTTAGACTAATCGCACAAATAAATTTAACCTACTATTTATTGTTATTGTATGTGAATTAATAAAGTTACCCGTGTATCGCACAGGCATTTCACCTAGTATATCTATATAATTGAGGGTTTTTTCGAACGACGTGGTAGTCTCCAACTTTTGTGGGACTCTTATATACTCCGTATACTTTAATTTTTCAAAATTATTATTAGTTAATATTTAATAAATGATATATCCTATAATTCTTTTTATGATAACTAATTAGATTAATTACTTTTAATCCTTTAATTAATGATTTTTTTTAACATAATTATATTTTAATTTTATTACTACGGTCTATGGACTTATAAAGGGGATGGGGACTTTGGGTGAGTCATTACTCATTTCTACCCCCGCGTGTAGCATTGTACTCCGTAATTTTATTTTATTTTGTTTATTATTATTATTATCCATTTTTTATCACCTTTTGTTTGTAATTATCTTAACTAGAAAAACTATTGTGATAAAATTCTAAATTCATGGTTAAATATATTTCTATTACTTAACTTATATACTCTTAGTATGTTTAGAACGACAACTTATTTATTTATATATATAAATATATGATCTAATTATAAAGTGTTTGATAGACCTATTATTATATACGACGAGTATGTCTAAAATCTTATTTTATTCTGGGTTATTACAATATATAAGACTAATTATTAGGGTATTTTGTCAAAAGGTACCTTCAATTATACCCACTTTGTGAACACCTACCTTTTATAAAAAAAAATTGTTGACTCATACCTTACATTTCTTAAATTTAGTTGACACCTACCAAATTACTAATTCCGTAAAAAATAGTCAACATTCCGGTGTTGACTTGCCTAAGTCACGTGAGAGGAGTTTTGTTTGGTCTTCCCCTCTTCTAAATTCATTTCCCCCTAAGAAACCCCTTTTAAACCTAACCCACCTCTCCCTAATTGTTTTCACATACCCAAACTTATTCGCCCAAAATTTTCAAACATCCCCTTTTCTCTTCCAAAGCTTAGGTAATTAATATACTTAAACAATGTTCCATTATTTTAGGTTTTTACAATTACTATTTGTTTAAAGGTTAATATGTTTTTGTTTTTTATTTGTTTGACTGTTCTACTTTATGCTTATTTGACATTATTTTAGGTTTTTACAATTATCTACACTTAATAAATGTTGGAAATAAAGGAGGAAAATTTGGAGGGAAAGACCAAACAAACTCATCTCACGTGACTTAGGCAAGTCAACACCGGAATGTTGACTATTTTTGACGGAATTAGTAATTTGGTAGGTGTCAACTAAATTTAAGAAATGTAAGGTATGAGTCAACAATTTTTTTTATAAAAGGTAGGTGTTCACAAAGTGGGTATAATTAAAGGTACCTTTTGACAAAATACCCTAATTATTATTATAAAAAGTTAATCTCATCAAATTATTAATTATTCCAGATACCATTGTATAAATTTTTACAAACGAAAATTTCGTAATAAATTAAAAAAAAAAGGATATTTAGTACTCCGTATTACTCTAAAAATGAAAGAATAGATAATTCCTTATATTGGAGAAAATGTGCTGGTATAGTTGTCCAAAATCACATACTAATATCAATAAAATTATCAATAAAATCATGTAGATACTATATATTAATATTTAGTTTTACAATTTTTTTCCTTCTACTTTCAAATAACAAAAAATTATTATAAACTATTTACAAATATATAAAAACATTTGAATAAATCTAAAGATTAGGAGAGAGTGTTCATATATTAAAATGTTAAGACATAAAAATATGAATAAATGTGAAAATTTTAACTAAAGACATCTTAATCTTTATAACATTCTGATAGCATGCAATAAGCTTTTTGTAGTAAATTTACTTTTACTTTCACTTATAGTATTTTGCAGCGGCAACTTAAATCACTTTAAAATTTAACTCTCTATTATATGAAAAAACATTGTAACAACGTAACGTCGTTAAATGACGCAAATTTATTTAGCATGAACCAAAAATTGAATATTAAAATAACTTAGGGAGTAATGAAAGTATAAAAGAAATATATATTTAAAACCCGTGCATCGCACGGGCTTTATTACTAGTATGTAATACATGACATAAATTAATCTCCAGAACTATTTTTAGATGAAGGAAGGTTCTTATAAATTGATTTTATAATAATCAACTTGTATGCATAATAAAACATCTAAGAAATACTCCGTAGTTTGTAGACTTTAAGAGCATCTCCAACAGACAGCTACAAGGTATTGTAGCTAGACTTGCCATGTCATTTTTCTAGGCTATTCTACTTTTCGGCTACAAACCGCTCCAGTGGTGAGCTACAACATATTGTAGCTTGTACAGGTCTCACATTCTTTTTTTCACCAATGAAAATTTAACATTATTTTTTGTAGGGATATTCTATATGGTACCCCTCAGTTTTTTGACTTTCTACATGGTACCCCTACATTTTCGAAAACATACATGGTACCCCTAATTGTTGTCATTATCCGTAAGTATACCCCTGAACTTTGTTTCTAGACAATTAAACTCATTTTTAAGCGTTAAATGATTACTTGGACGTGTAACGAAGCTTGGTTTTATCATCCGATGACATAAGAACTTTATTAGGCTCAATATTTATTTTAGACGTGATAATTTTGTAGGGAAACAATAACTTATTTGTCGTAAAATTTTATAACCCATATATATTAATAAATATTAGGTTGTTGATGGATATTGAGCTTAATAGAAACTTTATGTCATGAGATAATAAATGACAAGTTTGGTTACGCATCCAAGTCATCACGTAAGCCTAAAATTGAGTTTAATTGTTTGAAAACAAAGTTCAGGGGTATACTTATGGATAATGACAACAATTAGGGGTACCATGTATGTTTTAAAAAATATAGGGGTACCATGTAGAAAGTAAAAAAACTGAGGGGTACCATATATGTTAAGATAGATGAAATATGAATTCATAGAAAGATAGATTGTATTATTATTGAGTTGATTTGATTTACATTACAACTAACCACCTTATATAGACTTTAGATAGAAAGTCAAAGGTTTACATTTATTATTAAACTTAATACTACTATTAATATCGAGACATAATTATATGTCTCCTCATATACTTTATAATATAGAATATCCCTTTTTTATATTTGAAGCAAGCTCGTAGCTTGGTGGAGCTACAATGCTTGTAAGCTACTCCCTCCACTCATATCCACACTACACATTTGCTTTTTCACATTTGCCAACGCGCATTTTGCGCGTTAAATATTTTTAGCTACGTTTATTCAAAAAATGTAAAAATTAGATTTTAAATATGTACTCATCAAGACGAATCAAACAAGATCACACATGAATATATCTACACTTATATATCGAGAGAAAATTGAAATTGAACGCTTAAGAGTGAATAGTGTACAAAATAGAAACATATCATATGGATTTGAATGGAGGGAGTACATCCTAATTTTCTATCACCAATGGTAAGCTACATGCTTATAATTTTATCAAAATTGCAAACAAGTCCCTAAAATGTACCATTGGAGATGCTCTAACAATGATATTTTTCTACAAATAATTTGATAATTTAATTACAAAAAAAAACTAGTAACAATAAATAATGTCAATATCTTTTTTACCCTTTTACAAATATTCACTTGAAATTTCAAAATTTTAAGACGGAAACCAAAATATGTTAGAAAATTACATTAATACCCTTGGTGGTACTCACACCGGGTGGCGCTAGGGATGACAATGGATCGGGTTCGGGTCGATTGGAGCTTCACCCGAATCCATCACCCGACTCCACCCACTCCACCCGAATCCATCATCCATCCGATAACCTATCACCCGAATCCAATCCACCCGTCGTCCACGGGTGAATCGGGTGAATCCATGGATGACAAAATAAAATATAAAAAAAATAAAAATGAATAGAAACATGACTTATTACCGTTTTTCCCTAAAATTTTCGATAAGATAGTTAAAAGGTGGTTAATTTCATAAACAATTACAACATGACTTACATGAGTTGTCTCAAATTTATTTATTTTTTGAAATATCTTGGTAATTATTAAAAAAAAAGGTAGTATTTTTATTCGGGTGGATGTCGGATCGGGTGATTAGCGGGTGACGGATTGGATGAAGGCCCACCCGAATCCAACCCGATCCATCATCCACTTCATCCATCATCCATCTTTCATCCATTTAAGTCGAGTTACAATCCATTTATTTGGATCGGGTGGATCGGGTTTTTTCGGGTTCGGGCCAAATTGACATCCCTAGGTGACGCAAAGTCATTTTCCATTAATTAAATAGGGAGATTGAATTAGTCAAAGGAGCAAGTAATCCGAAATCGATGTCACTTTCACTTAATTAGCCGGTAGTTGGACAGAAGACCAAGTGGAGTAATAGGGGTCATAAAATATACTCCTATTAGTAGAGGAAAGAAAGAAAAAGAAAAGAATTGCCGCAAACATTGACAATTGACAAAAGCGGAAACATATTACCGACGTACGGAGTATATGAGATTTTAATTTTTAATGGTCTCATTCATCTACACGTGTATCCCTCATCCCTCATCCCTCATCCCTCATCCCTCATTAATTTTTAATACCCATGTCCCTCATTCAAGATTACCGACGTTCAATTTCTTCTTCTAACTCCCGTTAATTGGTTTACATATTTAAATTATTAGATTAAGCCAAGAATAATCTGAACTGGTCCTCTTATTCCGAGTTAATCCACGAATAATCTCAACTATTGAGGTAACATTCCAATGGCCAATCTTAACATGCTTTAATCAATAAAAAAAGAAGTGAAAAAGGTTTGAATTTTACTTAAAATAAGAGTGAGGCAAAGTTAGAGTCGATTTTACCATTTTTTTTACGTGTTGTAGTCGTTTGAAATTGGCCAAAGTACATTATTGGAATGTTACTTTAATAGTTGAGATTATTCGTGGATAAATTTGAGTTCGGATTATTTATGGAATAAGAGGACCAGTTCGGATTATTCTTGGCAATTAATCCTAAATCATTTGGTACAAACATATTAAAATTACACGATATATGTTTTTTAGGTGATTTGAGTTATTATCGAGTCACTTGGTTGTAGTCGAATTTTTGACTAAAATGATTGTAAATACGAGATCATATAGTATGGGTTTGATCAAATATGGGGTGTGTGCGCACTCCATATATTTTCTTTGTCGAGTTTATGGCCGGATTAAATGGATGATTACATATAGAACAATATTTTTTATTTTATTTTTGGTAAAAAAAAGAAGCGCTAGGCCATTATAACAGGGAAAGAGAATTTGAACATGAGACCTACTACTCAGGGTATCTCAAACTTAATCATCACTCGGACGAGGAAGGAAATGGTCGTCCCTTGTCCCTAGGGGCCAATGTAAAATGAGTATTTTCGAAGAATTGTTGCGACCCTCGTAGGGATGCCTCACCCCAGAGCCGAGAGGCCAATGTAAATTCGAGTTTTGCTCAATTTTTGGCCAAGAATTGTGACTTTTGTCATCTGGGTTTCTCAGAGTAGTAACTTACATCCATCGTTCATTAAATTCCATTCGATTCATTAGATTCTTATTATTTGACCAAAATCTACATCATAAAATGGTCAAATGATAAGAATCTCATGAATCAGAGAATAATTATTTCAAGTACGCTCTATATTTAGTTATTCGGACGAAGTCCCAAAAATCAACACAATTCCAACATGAACATTACCCATGAGGCTATGATCATTATATCCATCAAATTACAATTTTTTAGATGTTTCCTATTTAAAAAAAAAATTATTCTAATTCTTAATTAGCTTTGAAGATAACCTATGAGCCAGATTTGATATGGTCTCATTTTTTTATTTTAAAATTACTTTATCATTTTCAATAGACAAATAACATATATTTACAAAACTAAAATTACACACCATTGAACTATTGGTGGCAGGGTTTTAAATATCGGTATCGGTCGCGATCGCGGTCGCGGTGTCACGGTATCGGTCCTGAACCGCTTGTATCGGATTATGACTCGCTCGTCGCTGTTGATTTTTGTTTTATCGCTTTTTTAGCGATATTTACATATAAACATATTTATGATGTTATATTATGTCTAAATATGTACGAAATAATGTTTTTAAGGGTGTAATGAAAATCTCGGTCGGTATAATATATGTGTTTAGGCGTTCAAATGGTAATAGTACATAAATTGGAGTAGTTGAAAACTTTATGAATAGGCCTCAAATTATATAATGTAAAATTAAGTAATAAATAAAAAATAATGATAATTTTACGTAGTAATAATTTAGATAATTTTACGGAGTAACAATTTTGTTTGATTGATTTAATAATTTTACGGAGTATTCTATAATAACTACAGAATAATATAAGCAACAAATAAACAAAATATGAAGAGGGAGTACGAAGGACTGAGTACTTGTGTTGTTGAGACAACCAAAGAAATCAAACCATATAAATCAATAAAAAAAAATAACACAAACAAAAAGACCCACGTTACCACTTCACACTTTCACAGCCACATGCCACAAAAGACAAAAGAAATAAGGGATATTTCCCATGGTACCCTCGAACTTTGGCAGATTACACATGGTACTCCATGTGTGAAGTTTGTTCACATGGTACCCCTAAACTTTGTGAATATGTGCCCAATATGCCCATTTTGTGACGGAAAACTTAACGACATTAAGTTTAAGGAAGAAGACATCAATTATGAGTTTAGGGTACAATTTAAACCCATATTATTCCTCAATTAAATGCTATTATGAGTTGATTGTTTAGTGTAAATTTTGTTGATTAGAGTACAAATAATAGCATTTAATTGAGGAATAATGTTGGTCTAAATGTATCCTAAACTCATAATTGGTGCCTTCTTCCATAAACTTAACGCCGTCAAGTTTTCCGTCACAAAATGGACATATTGGACACATATTCACAAAGTTTAGGGGTACCATGTGAACAAACTTCATACATGGGGTACCATGTGTAATCTGTCAAAGTTCGAGGGTATCATGGGAAATATCCCAAGAAATAAAACCACTCCCACTTCATCCCTACCAAGCCAACATTTCAACAAAAAAAACGAAAAAACCAGAAAAAAAAAATCACAGAAAATGGTCAGATGGCCCGAGTTAACCCTTTCAAGCCAACATTTTGGGTCCTTTTGAAATGATCCGTTAAAACTCGCCGAATCTCATCTCGGTGGCCACCGAGTCCGAGACTTTTCGGCCGAGACGAGTCAACTCGGCCGAGTTTTTGAACCCTGATTGGTGGTACTTCATATACACACTTAAAATTAGATTTTTCTGTAATGAAAATTATGTTCCTTCCTTAAAATTAGGGATATTTTTTTATGGTAGCTTTGAGATTTGCCACATTATCTATAATATTCCTCTTTTTATGGTACTGAGTAAAAAAAAACTTTGACTTATCTTAACTTGTAGCTACGAGTTTAGAAATTGACAATCGTTTTTCTTAAGCCGTACATCTCATTGAGACGATTATTTTGAACATCAAATTTTTCAAATTCGCAACTCTTAACTAGTAGATATGAGCAAATAAAATTTTTTCGATAAAATAACTTTGATCGACCGTAACTGAAACTACGTGTTCTGAACATGAATTTTTTTTATGTCAAATCGAAGAGCTCGAAATGACGATTGATTTGATAAAAAAAATGATCGAATTCTAAATTCGTAAGTACAAGTTATGGTCAGTTAAAACTTGTTTTCACAAAATAAAGAGTATTTCGAGGAAAATTGCAAATCTCAGGGATACCGTGGAAAATATCCCTTAAAATTAACGTTAGGTTTTTGCTTACAATTTGAATGCTTTGTATATTAAAAAAAAAAACAGTTAATTTTTTTTGGTTTGAATGAGACACTTATTTTGATATGGCACTAATCGCGCTAAGAGTATCTCCGTACGTCTTAACCATTAGGCCATAATATTATCGATAAGTCCCACCCACGTAGGTACATAATATATGTGTAAATTTGGGCCTATAAATAGGACACTACTGAGTACTCAATAGTAAGTCATAATAAGTGATAGCAAATCAGAAAAGAAAGAAAACAATAATGAGTAGGTCTATTTTGGTTATTGCTTTCCTCTCTTCACTTGCACTCTTCTTCGCGTCTCATGTTTCCGCTCGTAACCTGCTTGCTGATGCCACCACTCGTATGCATCTTTTCTCTTTTCTCTTTTATTTTTATTATTACTAATTAATTAACTGAGTATAAAGTTGCATCTTGTATGTATTCGTATAATTAAAGGGTTAGCTTTGTTTTATGTGTAACGGTCTAACACGTACTTACGTACTGTCCATGCATGCAGAGGGTACGGATGAGGCCAATAAGGAATTAGACGGATATGGTGGTGGTAGTGGTTACCACTACGGTGGATATGGACATGGCGGCGGACATGGACATTATGGCGGGGGTGGTCATGGTCACTACCCACCAAACTCCCAAGACGACAAGGCGGCTGTAGATGATAATAATGTCAAGCCTGAGGGCTATGGTGGTTCTTATGGATCCGGATATGGCCACGGTGGTTATGGCCACGGTGGTTATGGACATGGTGGTGGCGGTGGATATGGCGGTGGTGGATACGGCCACGGTGGTGGTGGTGGCGGATACGGCCACGGAGGTGGTGGATACGGTCATGGAGGTGGTGGATACGGACATGGAGGTGGTGGATACGGCCATGGAGGTGGTGGATATGGTCACGGCGGAGGAGGTCACTACCCACCAAACCAAGAAAATGGCAACTAAATTAAACAAGACGACCACACATGCAGCTTCTACGTACTTTATGCCTGCCTACTCACCACTTTGTTATAGGACTCATATACGTCCCACTGGTGTGTATGTATCGTATCAATAAACTTATAAACATGTCGTCATAGTTCTCCCAACTGGAGTTTTTAAGAGCAGTTTAAAGTATGCACGTACAGAGTGTTACACTATAAGAGTATAAGACTATAAGTTATGTGGTCAATTACTCAATTAAGTACGAGTACTTAATAATACGGAGTAATTGCTAAATATATATCCTTCTTATACTTGATTTTGTTAAGTTTGAAAATCAAAAATTATTATCCATAGAAAAGATATTCTATATCGCGGAGTAGTAATTTTAGATGTATATCTAAATTAAAAATTACGGTGTGCCAATTAGAAAAGAGGGAAGATAAAAGTTTATAGACTAAAAATAGATTAAAGAAATTTAATTGGAATTGAATAATGTGAGTAATAATACATATAATGTTTCTTCTTGTCCAAATAATTCAAACTATCATTAATTCCCCTAATAATAATCTTAATTATAATACGGAGTACATATTATCATCTCAAAATAGTCCCATTAAAAATTTTATCCGTTCGTTGCTTACTTTTTGCTAGAGGTGTTCACCAATCCAAAATCGCTGACAGACTTAACCGAACCGGCCTCAAAGGCCCATCGTCCAAACGCAGAGATCAGTCCGGTTAGGAGTGGACCCGGACCAGACTGGACTTAAACTCCTTAATTAGGTCGTCCAGGTTTAGACCGAACCAGACATTTAATATAAAGTTTTTATTCAAATTTGGATCGAATCGAATCGAATTGAAAACTGGTTTTCAAAATTTTCAAGAGCCAAAGATCGGACCACTTTTTAAACACCCTTACCTTTTAGTTTCATTTAATTGTTTCTTCTAGTTGTAAGAAGAAGAAGACGACGACGACGACGACGACAACAACAATAATAGTAATAATGTGAGCTGAACTTAATATACTGGAACTGAATCGAATCGAATCGAATGGAAATTTGAATGAAATGAAATGAATCGAATCAAGTGAGTGAATTGAATCAAAATGAATGAAAATAAGTCCAAAAGAACAGGTTCTAGATCTTACTAATTAATGTCGTGATAATCATCAACCCGACACTTATGTTGGCTTCACCAAACTAAAAATGATACTCATGGGCGTCATGGCTCTTGGCCATAAATTTGTGGTTTATTTTATTTTATTTTATTTTATTTTTATAGGAAAAGAATAATTCACTAATACGGAGTAACAAATTATTTGACGAGTACTCCTACAAAGTATAACAAAATTAAACAAACTGAAAATTTCAAATGATTTTTTTCGAATTTAAACAAAGATCTATAGCTAGTAAAAAGATACATGCAATAGTTTATTTAAGCAACAAATAAATAGAGATACACAATGATTAGACCTTGTTTATTGGTAGTTGGAGAAAATAGTTTAGGAGTAGTTTAGATAAATTTTTGCATAAAAATAAAAGAAAACTAAAATAAAAAACTTAAACCCGTTGGAGCAAATCTCCAAACTAGTTGGCCATAAGAACACTTGGAACTAGTTCTAAACTAGTACAAGTGTCAATTTATTATTGGTCAACCAATTTTGTAAGTGTTTATTTTTTAAACTTTAGTTTTATTTTTTATTTTACAAAATATAAAAATTTGAAAATTATACCAAAATTCATATTTTTTCATGCTTTACAATTAGAGATCCATTTTCGTATCTTTCAGAGTAAATATATTTATTTATTTTTCGTTGATTTTTTTACATTTATCACTAATTGTAAAATTAACTTTATGTAAAAAATTAAAAACCTAAAGTAATAAAAAAAATATTTAATTATAATTTAATAAAGTATAGAATGTATAGATTAGAGTAGTTTAAGTTAAACTACGGATAAAGTGTGAAAAATTGAAAGTAGTTGGAGAAAGTAGTTAAAGAATAGAAAAATATTATTTTATTACCTAAACTACTTTAAACTAGTTGGAGCTAAACTACGGATAAACATGGTTTTATGTTATGCTACGTAATTGTCTAAATATACTAAACATGGGATCCGGAGAAAAATAAAGTGAAGTAACCAATTAAATAAATGAAATAAAATTAATTAATAAAATACAACTTGTTATATACGGAGTATCACCTATATGATGAATTGAAAAGTAAGAGTTGTGTATGGAATAACACAAATTCTCATGTAAAACGGGTAACCCGTCTTGACGAGTCAAATAGTTAGGATAAGACAAAAGTAAAAAGTGTAGGAAAAAGTAGAGTGTTTTGTCTTATTTGTGCAAATGGATGAGTACTTGACCCATTCTAAGCTTAAGACGGATAATCCGTATCAATTATGAAAAAGTAGAGTGTTTGGTATAAGTTGTCGAAGATACTCGACGTGCTTGCGGAAAAACCTCCTCCACGTGTTTAGTACAGCGTTCTTTGAGAGTGCGGAGTGGTTATGGGAAATAATTTGGAGATTCGATGGTATTTTCAAGGGTTTCGAGCATTTGCCACAGTCTTTCGATGTTATGGCGTCGATGCTTGTTGAAGAGGGGATGATTAGGGAGGCTCAGTTGTGGCTTTCTTGTTGGGGTTAGTGTCCTCCACAGTTAGTGCAATAACATAAATAAATCTCTAAAGGTACACAGGGTACATTTTGTATTTAATCAGTTGATTAACGTTTATCAATAACGGTTGGCTTGCTAGATAAGTTTGACTTTATTGTCATACAGATGGCGGTGATCAACTGGTCCCTAAGAGTCACACCTAAAGGATGTGTTTGAGAGATGTGATCATTTGAGAAAATGATCATATCGATACCTTATTTAATGACTAAATGGTTAGTCAGTGTTGTAGACTAAACAGTTAGTCGAATGTGACTAAGAGGTTAGTCAAATATGATAATGAATATTATTTAATAAAGATTAAATGATATTAGATGAGAGGAATTAGCTGTAATTCGGAAATTGAATATAAAAGGTTATATTTAATTATTGCGTATAATGTGGGCTAATTATTCGTAAACAGTTATAATAAATTAGCAAATTATAAATATATGGATATTTATGATTAATTATAATATAAGAATATTATAAATTACATTATACATTAAAAGCTAAATAGAAACTAATTAAATGGGTTAAACCTTTTAATTAGATTGGGCTTTAAATTTGAGGTGGAAAAGTCCACCCCATGACCCCCTTTTAGACGTGTGAATTAGG
Organism: Dianthus caryophyllus; assembly: GCA_023091065.1. NCBI lineage: Eukaryota > Viridiplantae > Streptophyta > Magnoliopsida > Caryophyllales > Caryophyllaceae > Dianthus > Dianthus caryophyllus. The sequence continues at coordinate 37,657,141 of CM041522.1, read as the reverse complement.
GTGGGGAGGAAGTTGATTTCTTCCTCTCTACTTAACCTAATCACTCTTCTAATCTCATCTAACTCTTCCATTCATTCATCTATACTACAACACAAAAACCTAGAGAGAAAATTAGTTTTCTCCTCTAAAATTCTCTAGCAAATTCAAGGGTATTTCTCAAATCATCTTGGGTGAGATTATTAGGAGATACCATATTTTTGGTATTGATCTTAGGCCAATTCATAAGGATTAAAAGGTTAATTCTTATTCTTTTATTATGTTGTGCAATTTTGATTTATGACTTTAAATCTTGTAAAGTTTTTCATTATAATCCTGTGAATTTTAAGGTCTATATACGGATATAAACCTACAAGTGGTATCAGAGACTTAGGGCACATGAAATTTTTATAAGATTTTCATAAAATCGATTTTGTATAAATTTTTAATCAATTTCATAAGTTTGGCCGAATGAATTGGATTGATTTAGTATTTGTTAAGTTGGCCGTATGATTGTTTGCTAATCAAGTTTGACTTTTTGACTATTTCAAAAGTTGGCCGAATCAATTTCATAAGTTTGGCAGTATGATTGTTCTTAAATCAAGTTTTATATTTTGGCCGTATACTCCCTCCGTCCCGGTCATTTGTTTACACTTTCCATTTATGGGGGTACGGATCATTTGTTTACACTTTCCATAAATGTCTTTTGGTGACCCATGTGTTGAGTGGGCCCAACTATTTTAACCAATCACATTATTTAATTTTACCTACTTTAAAGAAAGTGGGACCTAATTTGTACTTATATTATTATTTTTTTAGTTTTTCCCTTTACCTCTCTCCTCACATCGATAAATGTGTATAAAGTAAACGTAAACAAATCACCGAAACAGAGGGAGTAGTTTTTATGTGTAGGCCGGATGTTTTTGTTTAATTTTGGCTTAATTTGGTCTTTTTGATTCATATTATCGATGTTTTAAGATGTTAAAATTATCTTATGTGAATTTGCATTAGTTTTGATTTAATACCGATTGAATTAAAGCTTAAAAGGACCAAATTTTGTATGTTTATGAACATATTGTTTGCTAATCATTAGATCTATCAGTTTTAAGTTGTTTAATTTAAAAGGTTAAATTGAATCTCTTAAGTCAATGTTTAATACGGATTAAAATTGATTAGGATCGATCTAATTATAAGCATGATTGAATTAAAATAGTTTAATTCATTTATCTTAATGTTGGCCGAATTAAATTATTTTATATTTTGGTATATTTTGTTATTTTGGCCGGTTTTTGAAAAAAAAAAAAAAAATATATATATATATATTTTATTCGGCAATTTTAATATAGTTGGCCGGAATTTTTTTTTTTGGAAAATATTTTGTCATATTATAAAGATATATATTTTGTGTTATTGTGAAGCAGTTCACAATAAATATGATACCTAATATTTTAAAGAAGTTTAAAATATTATTGTGATCTAATTTATGTTATAATGATAATATAAATTATTTCTTTTGGGTTATTGTTTTGATTATAAGATACTAGGATAATACCCGTGCATAAATGCACGGGATGTACAAAAATAAGTTATACTCGTATTTAATTGAAAATTTTGGTAATTGAGTTAAATATTAAATTAATATAAAAATACTTCGTAGTAATAATATAAACGCAACCTAAATAAACATGTATTCTTAGACCCAAAATACAACAAACTGTATTTTACCCGACCGCGTATTTATTTAACATGTAACATGCATATTTGACTCGCAATTGTCTTCTAATTAACCCGTTTAATATGTTCAAAAGTGTCAATTTTGATTTATTGTCTTCTAATTTTTTTATACAAATATAGTTATAAATTTATTTTAAAATATATCATAATGTGGCAAAAACCGATCAAAGTATCGCAATATATTGTCTTAAAATTCATCATTTATTATAATAATATGGTAAAACGCGCTTAAAATGTTATATTGAAAACACATTAAATAAAAATAGACAGTTTAAGAGATAAAAATAAAAAAATATTCGGTTGTACATAGAAGATATTGACTTACTTATATGACATAATTTAAAAAAAGAAATAAAATAGAAGGGGTAAAATAAAATAAAATAAAAGGGTAAAAAAAAAGTTGGAGGGAAAATTTGTGTAGGATGGTTTTTGTTATATATAATTAATATAGATTATGAACAATTAAGGAATTGTTGCATAATTTTAATCATTTAAAAAGGGTGGTTTGGATTTAATCAATTTGTATGCATTGTTTTATTATGTTTAGTTGATGCTTTATATTTTGTGAATGGATGTTTGGATGATTGGTTTATTTTACGCATTAAAAATATACAATCGGTTGTAATTTACTAGTGTGGCCTTAGAAGATTATGTTTTCGTAATGAAAGGAAACATAATTATTGGTTATATTTTGAGATCTCGAATCTCCCATCTTGTAATATTTTTAATTTTGGCATATTTTGAATTAGAATGTAAATAGATTTATTTTTGTAATTCAAATATGTAATTTTGAGAAGATTCAAGATAAAGATTCAAGATAGACTCCCACTTAAAGCCCAAGATGAAGAATGAAGACTTGCTTAGGGTCCATGGATGGATTCCAATTTGTATATGTCTTTATTTTCATAGGGTTAGGCCACACTAGGTGTTTTTATTTTTGCGTTTTTCTTTACCGTTTTTCATTGCATTCACGTTAGATAGTAGCATCATATTCCGCCTAAACTAAACCAAACCACCTAATATGCATGAAAATGGATCAAATAGTTGCATCCTAGATTATTGACATACGGATGTCATTTGTTTAGAGCTATCACCTCAATTTAATCATTCACGATAATGCTAGATATTAGTTCACTTAAAATGAATTAAAATGAGTTGATGGGATCTTCCTCTAAAACTGAAATTGAGAATTAGTCTTTATAAGTCGAACCACTATGAATCCCTTCTTCGTCGGTAGGCATAATATGACCCCTTCTACGTTGGGTAAGTAGTGGCTGTCGGCTTAGTTTATCTCAACATTATGGTTCGAGTAATATCTCGAAGGTATGGTGGACTAATAGATAGGATTTACTGAAATCTATCGACCAAGAATTCTAACAGTAGAATTAGCTAAGCAGTTAGCTTATCAATTTAAAGAAATTGAGTCTTGGGATCGCTTATATAATTCTCGAGGGAGGTCAATTATATGAGTGTATAAGTCATTGCTTTAATATGTTATCTTTTTGACTTAAATTTTAAAACAATGGTTTCTTATCTTCTCTCTTCTTCTTCTTTCTTTTCACAGTTTCGAATACGTTATATACAGATATAACTACTATAACAAATGCTGTTCGTATTGAAGGACCAATGCCGAGTGTCACACTTGAACGTGAATCATGGCTGAGAATTTTTATGGACAACATGAATCAGTCCACTCGACTGAAGAATGATGGGTCCAATTTTGCTGATTGGGAGGCCGCATTACGGAATGCCGCCATAGCTGACGGCAAGCTCAAGTACTTGATCGAGCCATCGCCGCGAACCAGCTCCGATGCAGGAGGAGATGAAGTCGTAGCTTATAATGATTTCATGATGGAGGCGTGCGCATTTAACGTGCACATCTATGCAATGGAATCCAATTTACAAAGACGATTCATTACCCAGGGTGCAAACAAGATTTTCACCACCCTTACTAAGGAATTCTCGAAAGCTCCGAGAATTAAGAGTTACAAGTATACTACTCGTTTCTTTGAAGCTAGACTCCAAAAGGGCCAACCGGTTGGTCCACACCTTCTCGCCATGATCGAGAACGTTGAGAAATTGGAGGAGCTTGATTGCACGATCGATGAGAAGATCATCATTGATCGAGTGCTTCACTCTCTTCATGATGGGTATGTCCTCTTTAGGGCAAACTATTACATGAATGACATGCGAAAGTCTGCATGATGAATCGCATTCACTCCTCGCATGCAGAGAGTGATCTGAAGTTGAGTGGGAGCACGAAGCAAGATGTTCTCATGATTGGGAACAAGAAGGGTAAGGGTAAGGCTCCTGCTAACCTAGCTGTAGGTAAGCCTAAATTCAAGAGGCCAGTGGTTGCCAAGAGTGGGCCTGGTGAGGCTAGCGGTAGCTCACAAGGCAAGACAAAAGCTAAGCAGAGCATGGAGTGCCACCATTGCCACAAGCCTGGGCATTGGAGGCGAAGCCCATCCGTGTATCTTTGAGGACATAAAAGCAGGCCGCGTCGCTCCTTTTGGTATGTCTTCTTTTATTCATATGATTGAGATTAACCATGCAAGTTTCGGAATTTGGGTACTTGATACTGGATGTGGTTCTCATCTGTGCAATCATTTGCAGGGCCTAAGAAGCATCAGAACTCTGGCAAGAGGTGATGTAGACCTGCGAGTGGGGAATGGAGCAAGAGTTGCTGCCGTTTCAGTAGGAACATATGTAATCCAACTCCCGAGCGGATTTGAGTTATTTCTGAATAACTGTTACTATGTACCTAGTTTATCTAAAAACATTATTTCTGTATCCGTTCTTGATAAAGAAGGATTTTCATTTTCAATTAAGAATAATAGCTGTATTTTCTCATTGAACGATATGATTTATGGTAAAGCTGTTTCCATGAACGGAATTTATGTTTTAGATCAAACCACAGAAATCATGCATGTGAGTAACAAGAAAGCAAAGGTTGGTGACAAAGATCAAACGTATTTATGGCACTGCCGTATGGGACACATAAATGAGAAACGCGTGAAAAAGCTCATTGATAATGGGACAATTGCCCCATTTGACTATGAAACTTTTGGCACGTGTGAATCATGTCTCATAGGCAAAATGTCTCGAATTTCCTTCAAAGGTGTTGGAATGCGCGCTGCTGACCTATTAGGACTCATACATACTGATGTGTGCGGACCTATGTCAATCAACGCTAGAGATGGCTATAGGTATTTTATCACTTTCACGGACGATTTGAGTAGATATGGACATGTCTACTTAATGAAGCAACAAGTTCAAGGAATTCCAGAATAAGGTTGAGAACCAACTGGATAGAAAGATAAAAGCACTACGTTCAGATCGTGGTGGCGAATACCTTTCAACTGAGTTTGATCGACACCTGGAAGACCGCGGGATAGTATTATAGTTAACTCCACCTGGAACACCACAACTGAATGGTGTGTCCGAACGCAGGAATCGAACATTAATTGATATGGTTCGATCCATGATGAGTCACACGGTAGTACCTGACTCATTGTGGGGCTATGCTCTTTTGTCAGCTGCTCTAATACTTAACCGAAGTCCGTCTAAAGCTGTAGACAAGACTCCATACGAGTTATGGAAGGGAACGGTCCCTAACTTGTCCTTTATTCGGGTCTGGGGGTGCGAAGCTTATGTCAAGTGGAGACACGAGGATAAGCTCGGCCCGCGATCGGTTAAGACATACTTTATTGGTTATCCAAAATGAATGTTTGGTCATTACTTCTATTCGCCTACCGAACACCGAGTTTTTGTTGCGGCTAATGCGACGTTCTTAGAGAAAGAGTTTCTCGAATACAAGAGAGGTAATTGAACCTTCGATCTGTCGGAGATTCCTGAACCAACAACCGAGCAACCAATGGAGGAAGCTGTTCCTTCTACGTCTGCTGCGGTTAATGTCCCTTTGGAACCCAGGAGGTTGGGTAGACTTTCCATTCCTCCAGATCGATATATCGGTATAGTCGAGGAGAATGGGAGAGACGACGTTTTACTCCTTGAGAGCAACGAACCCGTAACCTATAAAGCTGCCCTGACATGTTCCGACTCAAAGCTTTGGCAAGAAGCCATGCAATCCGAGATGGACTCAATGTATGAGAACGATGTATGGGATCTGGTTGACTTACCTGATAAGGCTAGGCCTCTTCAGTGCAAATGGCTTTACAAGATAAAGCGATCTGTAGAAGGACAACCAGATATATACAAGGCACGACTAGTGGCAAAAGGTTTCACTCAAGTGCAAGGGTTGCACTATGATGAGATCTTTGCACCCGTAGTCACGCTTCGTTCCATTCGGATTCTCTTAGCGATCGCCGCATTTCATGACTATGAAATTTTGCAAATGGATGTAAAAACCGCCTTCTTAAACGGTTATTTGGAGGAGGAGTTGTACATGGTACAACCCGAAGGTTACATTGATCCTGAAAATCCTAAGAAAGTTTGCAAGTTTAAGCGTTCCATCTATGGACTTAAGCAAGATTCACGGAGTTGGAATCATCGCTTCGACCAAGTGATAAAGGAGAATGGATTCACTCGATCAGTCGAGGAACCATGCCTATATATCAAGTCGAGTGGGAGCAAGATTGTCTTTCTAATACTGTACGTCGATGACATACTCTTGATTGAGAATGACATACCTCTCTTAACTTCGGTAAAAGTATGGTTAAAGAACCATTTCCGGATGAAAGATCTGGGTGAGGCACAGCGTATTTTGGGGCTCCGTATCTATAGAGATAGATCACGACGGATGTTATCCCTCAGTCAGGAGTATTATATAGATAAGATTCTTGAGAGGTTCAGCATGACCAACTTCAAGAAGGGGAACCTTCCAATGATCTCAGGGGTGCATTTGAGTAAAGTTCAAGCACCAAAGACATCGGAAGAGGTCGAGCGCATGAGTCGGATTCCATATGCTTCGGCAATAGGATCGATCATGTATGCCATGATATGCACACGTCCAGACGTGGCATATGCATTGAGCATGACGAGCCGATACCAAGGCAATCCAGGTGAAGCACACTGGATGGCCGTAAAGAACATTCTTAAGTACCCACGGAGGACTAAAGATTGGGTATTGACTTATGGTGGAGACACTGAGCTATGTGCAACCGGTTACGCAGACGCTAGTTTCCAAACGGATCGAGATGACTCGAAATCTCAATCTGGATTCGTTTTTACTCTTAATGGCGCTACGGTCAGCTGGAAAAGCTCCAAACAAACTGTTATAGCAGATTCAACGACTGAGTCCGAGTACTATCTTTGCTCGTAGGTCGCGAAGGAAGCTATATGGATTTCGCTTCTTACAAGGACTAACTGTAGTTCCTAGTTCGAATGACCCGATCACCATTTATTGTGACAATAGTGGTGCCATCTTCCAAGTGAAGGAGCCTAAGTCCAGTAACAAGTCTCGGCACGTGCAAAGGAAGGCTCACATGATCCGAGATTACGTGGAGCAGAAGGAGATAGTGATTGACAAGATTGCTACGGATGATAACATAGCAGATCCTCTCACTAAGCCGTTGAGACAAGATAAGCATGAAGGGCACGTTAAATCCATGGGAATTAAGCGTGTTCCTGAGTTGTATTAGTTGTTTGTATGGATTTGACACTTGTATTTCCTAAAACTTCTAATAAAATCATCGTTTTGTTTTATATATTGTTTTTCATGAGGGTTGTGCAGACAACGTTGAACACCTCAAAGTGAACTGAATTGCTTTATATTTTGTTTGGTCCGTGACCGCCTACACGAGCTGATAACTCTGGCGGTTATTTTGTGACGTCGATTGATGGTGGGTTCAACGAGCCATAAGTCAAACTGTTGACTGATCGATCACAGATGCGGATTTACTGAAATCGCGCAGGACAATTTTTGTGACGACAACATGGAGTCCTAAATGTTTCAGAATATTAGGTGCCTGGTCGTGGATAGGACATCCATAGTGTTCCTAGAGTCGATTCTTTTGACTATCGACTATCTCTTGAGATTAAGGCAGATTTTGGGTGACTTTGGTTTCTTTCTCACGGTCGACCGTAACAGGAGGCCAAGCAGATTTTCACTGGGTCATTTCATGCTGCGCTTACATCTGCAGGATTCGAGTTGCGGGAAATATCCAAACTTCTATCGAGTTATAATATTTATTCTCAGGGCCACTCGAGGAGTTGTAACTGAAAATGCATGGCCATGCTCGAATATTGATTCGTTTATCAGTTAAGTTACTCTCTAGTCGGGGAAACCACTCATGATACTGATCACTTGTGAACTACGACCTTTGAAAGTACAGACTTTGCAAATTGGTTTACATTGAGTGGGAGAAATTTATTATGGATATGAGAATCGGTTATCGCACCTACACTTGTACGGACAAGTGGGAGATTGTTGGGGTTAGTGTCCTCCACAGTTAGTGCAATAACATAAATAAATCTCTAAAGGTACACAGGGTACATTTTGTATTTAATCAGTTGATTAACGTTTATCAATAACGGTTGGCTTGCTAGATAAGTTTGACGTTATTGTCATACAGATGGCGGTGATCAACTGGTCCCTAAGAGTCACACCTAAAGGATGTGTTTGAGAGATGTGATCATTTGAGAAAATGATCATATCGATACCTTATTTAATGACTAAATGGTTAGTCAGTGTTGTAGACTAAACAGTTAGTCGAATGTGACTAAGAGGTTAGTCAAATATGATAATGAATATTATTTAATAAAGATTAAATGATATTAGATGAGAGGAATTAGCTGTAATTCGGAAATTGAATATAAAAGGTTATATTTAATTATTGCGTATAATGTGGGCTAATTATTTGTAAACAGTTATAATAAATTAGCAAATTATAAATATATGGATATTTATGATTAATTATAACTAGTTTGCATGCCCGGCCCCGCCCGGGCTTACTATATTTACATTAAAAATTAATTTTATATAAATTTACACTATATTAAATACTTGTCCAGTTTATACATTTACTATTTATGACATATTAGCATTATATTAAATACTTGTCCAATTTATACATTTACTATTTATGACATATTTGTATGAAAATTCTTGAAATCATAATTAAGTATAATTGTTAATCATATTTCAATTAATATAAAATTATTCTCAATGCATACATTATCAATGTATACTCTCATGGAAAATATTATTTTGATATAAAATTAATGATATTAAATCTATGAGTTTTTCTTGATATTTTATTTCAAATATTAACTCACAAATATTAAATTTTTCCTAATGTGAGTCATAATATTTTTTAGGTAAGTTTTATTTAAATATCACAGAGAATTAGTTGTTTTAAATAACATTAAAAATTAAATACTAAATTTTCCTAATGTAACCTAACTAATTTAATTGTCATTAAAAAGTATATTACTTTCAAAAATTTATTTATTTTATTTTTCACACCTTCCTAATATAATGTATCTATTTTTTCCAATTTTAATTTGAAAATATAGAGTGTTTGTTACAATATTTGATTATATATTTTTAAGGATGTTTGATTATGTTTAAGGTAATTTTTCTTTTTCTTTAAATGCTTTACTAAAAAAAACATATTTTATTTTAGAATCCTAATAATATTAAAATATCTAATTATAATAAGCTTAATAATTTTTATTATATATTAATATAATAACTTAAATTATATATATTAAAATAATATTTTTTATCAACCAATTATATTAAGACAAATGTCGACCATAGAGACTATGGTTTCGACTTTATATATATATATTAGATATAAGAATATTATAAATTACATTATACATTAAAAGCTAAATAGAAACTAATTAAATGGGTTAAACCTTTTAATTAGATTGGGCTTTAAATTTGAGGTGGAAAAGTCCACCCCATGAACCCCTTTTAGACGTGTGAATTAGGGTGGGGAGGAAGTTGATTTCTTCCTCTCTACTTAACCTAATCACTCTTCTAATCTCATCTAACTCTTCCATTCATTCATCTATACTACAACACAAAAACCTAGAGAGAAAATTAGTTTTCTCCTCTAAAATTCTCTAGCAAATTCAAGGGTATTTCTCAAATCATCTTGGGTGAGATTATTAGGAGATACCATATTTTTGGTATTGATCTTAGGCCAATTCATAAGGATTAAAAGGTTAATTCTTATTCTTTTATTATGTTGTGCAATTTTGATTTATGACTTTAAATCTTGTAAAGTTTTTCATTATAATCCTGTGAATTTTAAGGTCTATATACGGATATAAACCTACATTTCTGTGGCAAAAATGCGGGTTACAACTCTGGATCAGAATATGGTGAGTGCAACGAATGACTTGCTTTTACAGTCGGAAACGACGTGTGGATCTCTTTTATATGGACTTCAGAAAATTTGGGATGAAGTGGGTGAGACTGACTCGTCGAGGGACAAGATGTTATCTGAGCTTGAGCAAGAGTGTCTAGAAGTTTATAAGAGAAAAGTCGATCAGGTTAACCGATCTACGGCTCAGTACGTCAGGCGATTGCTGATTCTGAGGCCGAGCTCGTAATCGTTTGCTCTGTTATGGGTGAGCTTCCAATAAATATTTGGCAGACATTCTTCGAGAGGCTTGATATTCCTCTGCTATGGGAGATGCATCTTGGTACGGACATTTTTACGGGGTGCTTGAGACCCAATAATAGCCGCTACTGTACTGCACTTATTAGCTCGATGTTCACAGCGGGAAGGATGGATCATACATCACATGGTTGAATCATTTGACTTGAGGGCAAGTCAATTTTGAAGGGGGGAAGTATGTTATTGTAGTAGTAAGAAGCATAAGTAGTACTCCATATAAATATATAGTGTTCTCATTGTAAACAAAATAAGAATTCATTCAATAACACAATTACTTTTACACTTTCAATTACAGTTATCATCTTCTATCAGTTACTCTCAAAATTCACAAGAGTTGAGCTTGGCTCCTCTAGTTTTGTTCTTCCCCAAATCGATTAGGGTTGAGCTTGGCTCCCTTAAATTGATCAATTGAAGAAGATTAATCCCAGAATTCGGTTTCTACAACACATTGCACGCTGTACAAAAGTTTCACGAGATAATTTTTTTGAAATTTTAATTGAGTGTTATTTATTTAGTGTCAAATTTATCAATCAATTGAATCGAATCAAGTGAAATAATCAATCGAAATGTCTTTGAAAATAAGCTGGAAAGAACAGGTCCTTACACCTAGACTCGACCCGTAAGATCCAACTCAAATAACCTAACCCTAATTTGATCGGACACTACTACACTAGAACTTAATTTTCGAACTTGATACGAAACTCGAGTTGGCCCTATTAGTTATAACCATTTCAAATGTTGCAGTAAAAAGATTAGATTATCCATAAATAACTTCAGATGATCCAAAAATTACGAGAACTCAAAATAATCCGACTCAACACACATTAACTCTGAAATAGTAAACTCAAGATTAATCCGACCCAGGTCCACCCCAAACTCGATCCGATTGACCGATTTGCCACGTTTTAAGTTATACTTGTACCCTCTTATTAACTTCAAGAAATATTTGATGAGAATCAATCATCAATCAATTTTGGAAGAACAATTCAATGTCCTCACTTCTCATTCTTCCCTGAATTTTGTTTCCCTAAATTCATATTCCTATTAATTATTATTTCACGAAAATTCTCAGCTTTTTTTGGGTGTAGCTGTGAAATTCAGAAAATTTCTACACAATCATCTTTCTCAAAATTCAAGGTAATTTATTAGTACAACCTAATTTTTTTTTTTTTTTTTTAATAGGTACAAGTATGTTGATGAATTGCTACTAATAACTGAACATTGAGAACTATTGTGTAATTTATTTGAATTTGAATGTCAATTTTGGAAAAAATGTTGTTTAATTAACGCTTGCTTAGATTATACGGAGTATATTGTGGTGATAATGTGTGCACTTTTTTTTTATTGCAAGTATATGCCTTTCATTTGAGTACAAATTGAGACCATTGTGCGTGTATAACGAGTTTTAGTAGTAAATTTTGACTATTTTTTAGAGGTTTACAAACTGATCATTGTTTACTTTAATAAGGCTTACAATATACACAAATTCTTACGTGAGTCAAGTCCTTACAATAAATTATTGTAAGTCCGCTTCATTTGTAGTCGATTATATAGTTTTTTTTTTGGGATATTTCCCATGGTGCCCCTGAGGTTTGTCATTTTATCCATAATATCCCTCTTTTCATGCTAATAAACTTTGACTGAACTTAACTTGTAGTTACGAGTTTAGAAATTGACAATCGTTTTGCCTAAGCCGTACATCTCGTTGAGACGGTCAATTTGAACATCAAATTTTCCAGATTCGCAACTCATGACTAGTAGATATGGTCAGTCAATTTTTTTTCGATAAAATAACTTTGACCGACAATAACTTGAAACTACGTGTTCTAAACATGAATTTTTTTTATGTCAAATTGAAGAGCTCGAAAAGACGATTACTTTAAAAACAATAATGATCGAATTCTAAATTCGTAACTACTCCCTCCATTCTATCCATTTGGCCCCCTTCCTTTTTTCACCATTTTTAAGAAAAAAGTGAAAAAAGTGGGGTAGAGTGAAGAAAAATTAGAATAGTTTAATTATAAAAAATTGAATGTGAGTGTGAAAAAAATAGGTATGTGTGAGAAAAAGTAGGGTATGTGAGAGAAATTATTACTAAAAAGGAAAATGGGGCTAATTGGAAAAAATTTCCGAAAATGGTATATGGGGCTAATTGGAAAGAATGGAGGGAGTACAAGTTATGGTCAATTAAAGATTTTTTTTCACAAAACAAAGGGTATTTCGGGAAAAATTGCAAACCTTAAGGATACCGTGAGAAATATCCCTTTTCTTTTACCATTGGATTCTAACTAAATTTCTTAGTACCCTATATGTGAAGAAATTGATACACAACAAACATGATAAACACTGAGGAATTTTCAAATAACGAAAGATACTTCACCTTCTTTGATAGGTGAGCTCCTGATAATTTTCATTCAATTCACTTTTTCCTTCTTACATTCATTTGTGTGTTTTTGAGCTTAAAAACCCTAAAACCTTAAACAACAGCAACAAAGACGAGTTTTGATGAAGATCACTCTGTCATTTGTTTTTCTTGGGCCTTACATTCTTTTGGCCCAGTTTGTTAATAAGTTGGCCTATGTCTCCTTTATTTATGACTTGGGCCAATTCATTCATATAGCCCATTTTACACTCCCCCTCAAGATGAGAGGGTGGTGTTTTCAGCACTCCCATCTTGTTCAACAACTTGTAATGAGGCTTCATCTTCAATGGTTTGGTGAGTACATCAGCAAGTTGTAGATGTGTGGGAACATAAACTGGCCGGCTCAACAATGCCTTGAGCGACTTTTTCTCGAATAAAATGACAATCCACTTCTATGTGCTTCGTCCTCTCGTGATAAACAGGATTTGCAGCTATAGCAAGAGCTGCCTGATTATCACAATGCAGAGGTGTAGCCTGCAGCTTCAATCCCAAGTCTTTCAACAATGATCTGACCCAGGTTACTTCACACACTGTGAGTGCCATAGCCCTATATTCTGCTTCTGCAGACGACCTAGCTATAACACCTTGTTTCTTGCACTTCCAAGATATAGGAGAGTCCCCTAACAGAACACAAAAACCTGTGGTAGATCTCCTTGTGTAGGGACATGAGGCCCAGTCTGAGTCACAGTAGGCCCTTAGCCTTGCACTTGACCCATTAGCTAACAAAATACCTTGACCAGGAGCAGATTTAAGATACCTCAGAACCCTTTTGGCAGCCTGAAAGTGATCTGAGGTTGGAGACTGCACAAATTGACTTAAGAGGTGCACAGAGAAAGAAATATCTGGTCTAGTAATGGTAAGGTAGATGAGCTTTCCAATTAACCTTCTGTAAATATCAGGATGTTGCAGAGGTGTACCTTTATTAGGTTCAAGCTTCACATGTCCATCCAATGGTATCCTCAATGGTCTTTCATTCTTCATTCCAAATTCTTTGATCATGTCACAGGTGTACTTTTTCTGAGATACAAATAACCCTTGAGGGGTATGATCAATTTCAAGACCAAGAAAATAGGTTAGCTTGCCAAGGTCTTTCATATGAAATTGATTTTGGAGAGTATGTTTCAGACCATCAATTTCAGTCATACAATTGCCAGTAATGACCATATCATCCACATACACCAAAATCACAGTCATGTTCTCCCCTTGATGCTTTATGAACAAAGAATGATCTGCATTTGATTGGACAAATCCTGAACCTTTGAGCACTGTTGAGAGCTTGGAAAACCACTGTCTTGGGGCTTGTTTCAGGCCATAAAGGGCCTTTTTCAGTTTGCAAACCAGATTTCCTTTGTATCTTTCAGGAGGATCACTTTGCACAGTTAACCTGTCTCCAAGTTTAGCATAACCATGAGGCATCTGCATATACACTTCTTCCACAAGATCTCCATGAAGAAAAGCATTTGTGACATCCATTTGACACAGATGCCATCCTTTCATTGCTGCAACAGATAAGAGAGCTCTAACAGTTGTCATTTTTGCAACAGGTGCAAATGTTTCTGAATAATCAAGGCCTTCTTTTTGTCTACAACCTTGAATCACCAGCCTGGATTTATATCTTTCCAATGTGCCATCTTGATGGTACTTGAGTTTATATAACCACCTGCATCCTATTGCTCTTCTTCCTTGAGGAAGTTCAGTAATCTCCCATGTCTGATTCTCTTCCAATGCATCAAGCTCCTTATTCATTGCATCAACCCAATTCTGATTCTTCACAGCATCTTTGAAATGATATGGCTCAGTCAAGGATGTCATTCTTTCTACCATATTAGCAAATGAGGTGTGAACTTGTGCATCAGTGACTTGGCTCACTTCAGATGCATCTGAATCCCCAGACCTTCTTCTTCTTCTCATATTTACTACATAATCATTCATCCAGACAGGTTTTCTTCTTTCCCTTACAGGTCTGATGGCTTCTGTCTCTTGATTTTCACTTTCTTGTTCTTCCAAGTTTACTTCTTCTGTTTCTGATTCACTGACAGGAATTTCAGACCCTTCTGAGTCACCTTCAGAATCATCATTTTCAGCTTCAGGTTCAGTTCTCAGAGTTTGTGGACCATTTCTGAGGACAGGTGTTGATTCTGATATCTCAATATCAGACTGTTGATTCAGTTGAACAGGTGTAGGTTTAAAATACACACCTTTGGAGTCCAAGGACATGGGAAAGATATTTTCATAGAACTTCACATCTCTTGACACAAACCTTCTCTTGCTTATCAAGTCTTGGACTTTGTATCCCTTTTGAGTCATTGAGTATCCCAGAAAAACACATGGAAGTCCTCTTGGTTGCAGCTTGTCTTTATTTCTTTCAGGATTGTATGCCATAACAAGGCAACCAAAGGACCTAAGTTGATCATATTTGGGTTTTTGCTTGTGCAGGACTTCAAAAGGAGTTTTGTTCTTGATTACAGGTGATGGTAACCTGTTAATGATATGTGTAGCAGCAAGGACACAGTCTCCCCAATACTTCAAAGACAAACCAGATTGAAATCTCAGTGCTCTACTCATCTCAAGCAAATGTCTATGCTTCCTCTCCACAACTCCATTTTGTTGTGGTCTGTCTACTATACTGGTCTGGTGCACAATACCATTCAAATCAAAGTATGCAGTACATTGTTTGTCATCAAATTCCCATGCATTGTCTGACCTAATTATCTTCACTTTCTTGCCAAATTGAGTTTTTGCATATTCACAGAACTTCATGATATTTCCATATGCATCAGACTTCTGACACAGAAGATACACCCAAGTGGCTCTAGAGTTATCATCAACAATAGTGAGAAAGTACTTGTACTTCCCTTGATAGAGAACCCTATAGGGTCCCCATATGTCTATATGTATAAGATCAAAGGGTTGTTTTGTTTCAGACATGCTAAGAGAATAAGATGATTTTGCAAGTTTAGCCATTGGACAAGTCAAGCACACAACATCAGATTTCAAACATTGATTTCTCACATTCAAAATATTTTTCATAACATTAGTTGATGCATGACCCAATCTATTATGCCACAGATTAAAAGATCCAACATCATTCACATTAATTCTTGAGTCACCAACATCTGAGTTTCCACAAAATTCTGTCTTTTTAACACTACTTTCTACATTATTTATGCAAGTACTAGTAGATAACCTTGTTTCTTCAGACTGATTCAGGTAGTACAGACCATTCACTGCTGTCCCAATGACTCTGATCTCCTTACTCTCACAGTCCTGCACAAAGCATTGACTGTCACTGAAGAACACACTACATTGATTATCACTTATCAGCTTTTGCACAGACAGCAAGTTTTGCTTAAACTCTGACACATATAACACATTTCTTAGTTGCAGCCCATTTTCAAGACACATATCACCTTTGTGAGTCACACACACAGTTGTTCCATTTGGCAGGTTTATTCTGGGACCACTTTTAAATTTCTGAACATTGTTCAAATTGGCTCTATCATTCACCATGTGATCAGAAGCTCCAGAGTCTATTATCCAAACATGTTTCAAATTATGAGTATCATGATGAGAAGTTATACCTGCAAAGTTGCACTCAATCTCATCATCTGTATCACATCCTTGCTTCATAGAAGACCCAGTATTCCCAGGCACCAATTTTAGCAAGTTCTCCAGCTGTTGAGTTGCCATGCCTATAGCTGCAGCTAGGTCTTGTTCAGAGTTAGCATTTGCAGCAGCTTTCTTAGGCCCTTTAGACCCTTGTCCACTGTAGGTCTTCTGATTGTTGTATCCTGCACCAGCATTCTGAGAATAGGTTTGTTTTCCAGGATTATTCTGACCTTTGTAGGAGGTTTGGCCTCTTGAAACAAACTTGGTTCCATTTTTCTTGTTTTTAGGGTGATTGACTGGATACCCAACAATTTCCCAGCAAGCTTCAGACTTGTGGTTCCTCCTTCCACAGTGCTTACATGGGTCTTCTCCATGATCTCCTTTTCCAAAGAATGCAGACACTTCATGCCCTTTCATGCCACTCACATTGTTGTTTTGAGCCTCTTCCTGCAACAACATGGACACAGCTGCATCCACAGTTGGGAGAGGTGACATAAGGAGAATGTTGCTTCTTAGAATTGAGTATCCTTGGTTCAGACCATTCAAGAACTGAAACAGCCTCTTTTCTTCAGCTTGATCAGTTGTGGCTTTCAGATAAGCAGTTATCTCCTCAGTTCTCTGAGTGATTGGTGGAAAATCATTCATATTCTCCAATTCATCCCATATAGTCTGTAGTTGAGAATAGTACTCTTCCACAGACTTGGTTCCTTGTTCCATCTCATAGCAATCCTTGTTGAGCTTGAATTTTCTTGCACCATTAGCCACTGTATACCTTCTTTTCAAAGTGTCCCAGATTTCCTTGGCAGACACACCATACATAATGATTCCTTTGATTCTTTCACTTACATTCATAAAGATCCAGGATATCACCAAGCTATTAGAAGTATCCCACGCATCTTGTTTCACAGCATCACTATCATGCCTTTTCACCACACCTGTCACATACCCCAATTTTCTCTTGGCTGAAAGAGCAAGCTCCATTTGTCTTCTCCATAGGCCATAATTCTCACTTCCAGTCAGAGCAGGAGTAATTTTCAAGGTTTGGGTGCCCTCAGAGGGGTTATAATACAACGGATCAGTGGGCAGTATCACATTAGCTTCATTGTCAGCCATGGTAGGAATATCTAAGCTTTGAAAAGAAGAAAATGACACAAACAAGGATAAAGATGAAAACTTTCAAGCAAACAAGAGAAGACAAACACAAGTACAAATTCCTTCAGTGGTTATCAAGAGCACTTGGCTCTGATACCATGAAGAAATTGATACACAACAAACATGATAAACACTGAGGAATTTGCAAATAACGAAAGATACTTCACCTTCTTTGATAGGTGAGCTCCTGATAATTTTCATTCAATTCACTTTTTCCTTCTTACATTCATTTGTGTGTTTTTGAGCTTAAAAACCCTAAAACCTAAAACAACAGCAACAAAGACGAGTTTTGATGAAGATCACTCTGTCATTTGTTTTTCTTGGGCCTTACATTCTTTTGGCCCAGTTTGTTAATAAGTTGGCCTATGTCTCCTTTATTTATGACTTGGGCCAATTCATTCATATAGCCCATTTTACAGCCCATTTTACAATATGTGACTTTAGTAGATTTGTTCTTTACCCTTTTAACTACAATTTATACTCTGATTTAATGCTAGTCTCACAGGAGACTTAATGTATAAGGCTCCACAAATCAATAAATTAGCGAAATGAGGCTCCCATGAAAATGATTATAGATAATGAGCTTATGTAGGATCGCGTGGATTTGGTTCTAGTTAAAGTTTCGATATATAGGATCTATGTATAAGAATTAGTGGGGTCTGGGTCGAGGCCTATATGACCTAAACTCGAACTTGTATAGTAACCCGGGTCGAACTGGTCTAAATTACGGTTGGGTTTTGGACCCATTGCTATAGTAAGCAAATCCTGTGAATATGTTCTCGTTGATGTCAGCCCGACACTGTGTTGCATGTCCGTCATGACACTTCACTCTAGAACAAAAAAATACTGAAAATTGGACACAAAATAGCCGTGGCCGACACTCTTAGTTTCTTGTTTAATTTTTTTTTTTATGTGGAGCGTTGTTAAGAATAGCTCGAACTTTGGATTACTCTTACACACGACGTTAGTTGGATTTCTTGTGATTAAGGGTGTGTTTGGATTGAAGGAAATGGAGGGAAAGGAAGGGGAGGGAAATTGGGGGATTGATTTTCCTTTGTTTGGATACAAAAAATGGAGGGAAGGAAATGGAGGGGGAGGGATTTGGAGGGATCTATTTTCCCTCCTCAAAGCCTAATTGGAATCCCTCCAAAATAGGCAAGATTTGGAGGGAAAATGGTATCCAAACACCACCATTTCCCCTCCCCTCCTCTTCCTTCCCCTTCCTTCCCCTTCCCTCATTTCCCCTCACCTCCCTTTCCCTCCTATTTTGCTATCCAAACACACCCTAAATGAATTTTTAATAATCTCAACTATATGACTATGCCTGCTACCAATTCCAATAGCTACCCCCTACCCGTAGTTTAAAGCCAATTTGTACCGATGGTAATTTAATAGAAGACTTGACTTTGTAACTTAATGATATCGCCATATCATTGGCTTACTATAGAAAAGCATAGTTGTTAAATACTCTATATTAGAACAGGTCGCTAACTAGATGTAGAAAATAACAGGAGTTATAATCGAGACTTGTTTATAAGTTAGTGGGTTACGTCTTAGAATTAAAATATCGCTTGACTTATGAGCTTGTTACTACTAGGGATTGTACCCCGTAAATTTTCACGATGATCCGATCATCCAAACTTGAAATTGCTGATTATTCACGCGAATTACATGACCTGAGTCTACCTTAAGCGACCTATTTGACGAGTCTAGTTGAAGCACTACATGTACTATATATATGTATATATACGGAGTATATGTTATCTCAATACTTGCAGCTTTGCAGGTAAGTCCTAGCTCATAACTGATCATAAAGGTTATGTGTGTGAGAGATTGATCGAAAGATTGGCATGTCTATATCTTCCATAAAGTCAGCAGCTGAATGGGTAGGAACGTTAGCATTGGAAGAAGTGAAGTCCCTCAGAAAAGTGAGAGGTAACGTGGCGGAACTCAAAAGCGAGCTTGAATGGATGCAGTGTTTTCTATTAGATGCGGACGTGAAGCAGAATAACGATGCTCTCGTCCGCAAATGGATGTCGGAAATAAGCGACTTGTCTCTTGAAGCCGAGGACATAGTAGAAACCTACATTCTGGAAGTCTCTGAGGAAAGGGACATTCAGAATATGATTCTGGAATACCTCTTGTGGCTGTCGTGTTGCTGGAAGGATGCTGTAACGCTGCACAAAGTTGGTTCTCAAATCGACGGTATAACCTCCAAGATGTCAAAGCTGACCTCGAGGTTGCAGCAATATGGCATAAGAGGCCCCTATGATTTACAGTCGTCACATAAGGACAAGGTCAGGACTTTGCTGGCTGAGCAGAGGCGAACCTATTCCCATGATGTAGCTAATGATGTTGTTGGAATTGAGGATCGTGTTGGTGGTTTGATCACACAGTTACAGGCGTCACAAAAGATTGTGGTTGTTCATGGTATGGGCGGGATTGGCAAAACCACTCTCGCTCGACAGGTTTTCGGCCACCGTCGTTCCAAGGTTGATATCTTTTCTTTTTCAGCCTCATGCCCTCATTCTCCTTTATACCTGTTATCTTTTTAAGGTTCTTTCGGGTCTAGATCGGGTTGCTAGTCTATAATTCAAGATTCAGATGTGTTGTTATCGTTCTAATTGTGGCTCGACTTACACAACCCAAGCATGCATTAATTCGACTCGCATGAATTGACTCTTATCGGTCGAACTCGAACCTACGCCAGCCTGTTTGGCAGGTCTAATATAACGTCTTTTCGTATATGAACAGGAAGGCTTTGAGGGTGCTGCCTGGGCATATGTTTCCCAACAAGTTCATTTCGAGACCATCTGCAGGGACATTTTGTATCAACTAATCCCTGATAAAAGAGAAGCGGTTAAAGGGTATTCGAGTTCAGAATTGCCAGGAGAGCTATGTAATGTCCTTACAGGGAAGAATTGCCTAGTTGTTCTTGACGATATTTGGACAGCTGATGATTGGCAATGTCTTGCACCCGCTTTTCCTATTCGAGACCCGTCTTTATAAAGCAAATTGCTAATTACAACAAGAAATCCACAAATATTATCAAATCTTGGTGATGTAGTGGTTTCTAGATGGGAAGCTAATACTCTAGGTGATGAAAATGGTTGGAAACTTCTACAAAACAGGGGCAATTTCACTGAAGATTCTCTACCAGGTATGTGTCCATGTACTTCTCCCTATTATCGGTACATTTTTTTTTTTGGGTTTGGATTCGATGAAGCTGAATTTTTGTGAAGTTTTTTCCATTCTATATTGAGTACGTATCTGTTAGAATCATGTAACGGGCCTGGCCAAACCCAAGTGGAAGAGAGCGAGCCCGGGCTCTGATACCATGTTAAATTCCACGGGCCTGGGCCACACCCGAGAGTATGAGAGAGTCCGCTTATAAGGTCTAGGAGGTTTGTTCCATCCAAAAACCAATTGGCAATAGGTGGAGTAGCCCCTAGGCCTTATAAACAATATCAACTCCCATCTCATGACCGATGTGGGATCGCATGTGGGAATTACGGAGTATATATTAGGCTGGGTTTATCTCCAACAGTATCACATGGTGAAGTTGAATATCATTCCTTATTAAAATTGATCTTTATATGTAGACCCTGTAATGAAGGAGGTGGCGCTAAAGATGCTTAAACGTTGCGATGGGAATCCCTTGGCGATTGTTGCACTAGGAGGAGTTTTGGCAACCAAAAAATCACTGCATGAATGGGAATCGGTGCTTGACGATCTTCACTCCCACTTGCAGGGAGATGGATTATACAGCCGAGTGTATGATGTGCTAGCGATGGGCTATTACGACTTGCATTACAATATTAAACCTTGTTTCCTTCATACGGGTCATTTTCCGGAAGATTTTCAGATTAGCGTGGAGAGAATATATAATCTTTGGATAGCAGATAGCATAGTCTCGCCAATCCAAGACCGAATTGGCAGTAAAAGATCATTGGAAGATATCGCTGATAACTATTTGAATCAGCTGGTTCAGAAAGGTATGATTAGAGTGGTCGATATTGACGCTTATGATAAGATCAATACTTGCAGCCTTCATGATCTTATGCGGGATAAGTGTTTAGAGATAACTAGAGAAGAAAACTTTGCTGAGACAGTGGATCTCGAGCACGGTAATCCCTCTGGTGTTGCAGATGCTGACAGTAAGAAGGTTCGTCGTCTGACCTTGCATGTAGGCAGAGAAGCAGTGGGCGAGTCTGTTCTGAAGGCTTCATCAGGTAATGCGTCATCTCTGAGATCACTCTTGTTCATATCTACATGTGCCGAAGAAGACAGGAATGAAGTCACATGTGAATGGATCAAAGATGTTTGTGAAAGATTCAAATTGCTTCGAGTTTTGGATTTTGAAGGTGTTGTCCTGAGAGAGATGTTGCCTAGTGAAGTCGGAAATCTAATCTACTTAAGGTATCTGAGCTTGAAGGGAGCACATGTTACTGAATTGCCCTCATCCATTTGCAACTTGAGATGCTTGCTAATCCTTGATTTACGCGTGAAAAAGGTCCGAATCAAGTTGCCTAATGTGTTTTGGAAATTAACCTCCTTGCGCCATTTATACTTTCCGACAAGATTACTTTCACAAGAAGAAAATGATGTTCGGTGCCAAGGATATGAGATTGAGGATGACAATAGCTTGTTGAACCTCGACAATCTGAGCCATTTGGAAAAGGTCGACAATGTAGACTTGGACCGAGTTGATGAGAATTGCTTATGGAAACTATCTAGTGTTAGAAAACTTTCGGCTACTTGTAAAAGTCAAAGTCGTGGATGGGAAGGTTTGGTGTCCGTTCTCGAATCCTCGAGCATCAAGTACTTGAGCCTTAAAGTGGACGCTGGTTTATTATTTGGATCATCAAGCACCGTACTATCAAATTCTGAATCTCTGCGTATTCTACATATTGATTCGGAAAGGGAACCACCGTGTTTTTTACCTATACGAGTAGAAATGTTCCCTCGTAATTTGGTCGAGTTGGGATTCTGGTATTGCATGATTGAAGAGGACCCTATGCCTATTCTTGAGCAGCTTCAAAACCTTAAAATCCTTCAGTTTCGTATATGCTATGATGGGCCGAAGATGAAGTGCTCTGCCACAGGATTTCCCAAAGTCACCTATTTGGCCCTAGATGGCTTGTGGTTCTTGAAAGACTGGTCCGTCGACCAAGGAGGATTTCCGAAGCTCCAAGAGATTGGAATCTACAATTGCCCACTCCAGGCATTTCCCGACACTCTCCCTCCAAACATTTCGTTTTCGTGTACCCCTGACCTTCAAGAAAAAGTCAATGAATTTCGCCAGCGAGTTACTATCTCAGAAGACCACCCTGGGTCTTCGACTGGAGGACAAATCAATGTAGCCTGTTCAACGTGGGAGTAAAACCGCTTTCGTCTAAATCATTTCTGCAGTAAAGGAAGATAATAATTTTGGTTGAAGGGAAGTGGAGGAATCCATTGTTCTTTCCTTCTAGTCAAATTAGAATCATTTCTCCGGTTCTTTCTTCCTCGCTTCTCACTCACTTTAGGGTGAGGCTTACTGTATTTCAATTTCCCGTACTTGCTGCTTGACATATTGTGTATGTATTGTGTGTAAGTTCGTTTTCTGCAAGCGTGTTTTTTGTGTGAATAAATCTCATTCCCTTGTAAACCTCTGCTTTTACTCAATATGTTTTAGTTTTGTTCGCCTGTTCGGTTGATGTATTCCCATATTTCCCGTCCTCTTTTCACTTCAGCAATCAATTTTGACAGCATCTGGTGTGTATGGATGTTTGATATTCGATGTATTGGAGGGTCACTTTAACTATAGAGTTTTCAAAGGGTTTTAAATAATGTACTTAGCTGGTTCTGATTGTAAGTAACGCTTTTCTGCATCGGTTTTACAGTATGCCTAGTCGTTAAGCTCGATTGAAGTTGCTCTGCGGAGCATTTTAAGCGCAACAGTAACCTTGTGTTTTGCTGCTGTAGTGTAGCGCAGAAGGGTACTTTGGTTCTACATCGCTTGGTAGAGGGACTTTGTGGCTCTGTTTGGCAAGTTTTGCTACACATTTCGAGACTGTCATATATTTCGTTCAGCTGCTCAGACGATGGCTACCAAGTGTCTGTCACGTCACCTCCGTGTTAATGTCTGGTGAGCTCCATCCCTTCCTTTTTCGGCGGCTCATTCATTCCATTTGCCTATTAACGTTTAGGACACAACATCGTTCCTAGACGAGGAGAATTTTTTTGTTTATGTACATATTTTCAGAAGCTCTCGAATCCAAGTTTAATACTTCGACTAGCTTTCTACAGCTCTCGTTGTACATATTTTGAGGGATCATTTCTTTACGGCAAAGTCTAAAATAAGACCATTGTATGCATACAACGACCAATAGATTTAAACAACACGTCATCTAATGAGATCCATAAATGGGATAATGTTGATTAATTATATTGGTCGCTGTATGCATAGATAGATCTTACGATAAAATTACTCGAAGAAGTGTTACAAAACAGTGACAAACTAGTCATGTCTAAGTTTAAAGATACAAATAAACTCACGAAATCGGAAAAGAATGGACTGAGTAAACCTTAAGGACGAGGACTACGGAAACCTAATGAGACTGGACTAAAATAGTAGATGTTTTAACGGAATTCCACAAAAAAAGTAGGTGTTTCGAAATCTTGTTACGCAAGGTGGTTTTTTTTTTCCGGAAAGATATATATAAAAACAAAGGTACTCCGAGTAATGTCTGAATAATCGACGACTACTACCAAGTGGTACCACTTCTTATGTCATGAGTGACTTGTAGGAGACAAGTACTAAAATAGTATCTTATTGATCAATTGAAGAGAGATTCTAGATGAGGAATATGATAAAAATATGTTACTGAGAAAGACATACCATGACCATATTTTTGGTGTAAAAAAAACACGAGTCACGTTGACGGAAATATTCAATGTTCTTCGAAGGTCGCATTGTGTTCAGACTTCTTATGAACCAAGTTATGTGTAATTAAATTCATCACCTTTGACTTGGTAAAGATTTTGATTCTTATTTACTGAGATTATAACTGCAATTGATCATGTAATATAATTTTTTACCATAAGTCTTAAACAAGTTCGACTGTTCGAGTAGTGTATTACTAGTATTGCAATGCATCTTAAGGCTGTGATTTACACATTTTTGTTAATCTCTATATTCAATTTTCGTTTCAGTTCAGCTTCGGTAAATTCTGTTACCTTTTCTCAGGTTTTGGAAGACTCGGAAACGTTGGTCTCTAGCAATGCTAATTTCAAGCTTGGGTTCTTCACTCCGACTGACTCGACTAATCGGTATCTTGGCATATGGTACAATAACAAGAACAGTTCCGATAATAATTTGGAGATTATATGGGTGGCTAATAGAGACAGTCCGATAAAAGACTTATCGCCGGCTGTACTCAAAATGTCGGGTGATGGTAATCTCCAAGTAACAGATGAACAAAATACGGTTTATTGGTCATCAAATGTATCATCACGCAACGCTAATGATTCAGTAGCTCAGCTTTTAGATACGGGTAACCTTATTTTGCATCCAAGGGGTAGCGATACTGCGATTTGGCAGAGTTTTGAGCATCCCACAGACTCATTTTTACCAGGGGCCAAACTTATTTTCAACAAAAGTATGTATGATGCTAAAACAAATATTCACTCGTGGAAGAGCAATACTGATCCATCAGTTGGCCGCTTTCGGGTTGTAAGTCTTCCAAGGGATTTGCCGGAGTTCTACATTATGGAGGGTAAAGTACCTTATTGGCGTTCGGGGCCTTGGAATGGGTATCTATTTCTGGGAGTGCCTTACTTACATGCGGAGGTTTCTTTCGGGTTAAATGTTGACGACCATAATGACAGTGTGGAAGTTTCGTATGAGTTAACAGAACAATCGCTTTTCGAGAGATATCTTCTAACTAGTGACGGGGTTATGGCACTAAAGCATTGGGATGACAGTAGTAGTAGTTGGCGAGTTGAATGGCAGTCTTTAGGCTCTGAGTGCGATGTTTACAGTAAGTGTGGCGCATTTGCAGTTTGTGATCCGCGGAAAGATCCCATTTGTGAATGTTTGAAGGGATTTAAGCCGAAAAATGTTGATGAATGGAGCAAAGGAAATTGGACTAATGGGTGTGTACGAAGAACTGAACTGGAATGTCGCGCTCCAGGAAACAAAGCCGACAAGTTCTTGCAACTGAAGAATGTCAAAGTACCAGATTATGCTCAGTGGATTTTCGCAAATGCTGATGCTTGTCAGAGAAATTGCTCGAAAAACTGTTCGTGTTTAGCTTATTCATATTATTCTGGCATAGGATGCATGTTATGGACTGTTAGCCTTATCGACCTACAACAATACCCGGCTGATGGCGCTGACCTTTTCATTCGTCTAGCCGTTTCAGAATTACCAGGTGCGCAGCCAAACAGATCTTTCGATTATTTCACTGTAGACATTTGCCTAAGATACTCTGGTATCAGTCTTTAATCTTCTTCCATGTTGTGCAGGTAAACGTGACAGGCAAAAAATAATCATAATAATCGCTGTGATTTTGGGTGCATTTGTATCCATCTTCGTATACTACACGCGGAAGTGGATGGGTCACAGATATGGTAGATTTTGTTCCTCTGCTTGTCGGTATGTGACGTGCACGAAATCTGTTACACCACCTAAAGATACACCGTGGCAAAACATTTTTGGCACGCCAAGTTGTAGCAATGATTATCAGGATTTGCCCGTGTTTGAGTTCCAGAAGTTGGCAGACGCAACCAATGGCTTTTCGGAAACCAACAAGCTTGGCCGAGGGGGGTTCGGTCCAGTGTACAAGGTATTTCAACTGCTTCTTAGAATGTGATCCTCAGTTTTTTTCATAGGCTTGAGACTGCATAAGTCTGACACTTTATTTTATCTTGTTTTTGTAAAATGATGTTCGTAAAACCAAAGGGAAAATGGGAAGACGGACAAGAGATTGCAGTTAAGAGGCTTTCAAGAGACTCGGGACAAGGATTACAAGAGTTCATGAACGAAGTAATGGTGATCTCGAAACTTCAGCATAAAAACCTCGTAAGGTTGTTAGGATGCTGCGTAGAAGGAGAAGAGAAACTGTTGGTTTACGAACTGATGCCAAATAAAAGCTTGGATGTCATATTGTTTGGTAAGTAAAACGTACATAATCGAACCTGAGTGCATCTTCGATCAAAATAATTACTTATTAGCTCTAATGTTTCTCGACTTTGTGCAGATCCACAGAATCGTCAGTTTCTGGACTGGCAGACGCGTTTTAGCATCATTCAAGGAATATCGCGAGGGTTGCTATATCTTCATAGAGATTCTAGGTTGAGAATCATTCACCGAGATTTAAAGCCAAGCAACATTTTGCTAGACGAAGATCTCAATCCAAAAATTTCAGATTTTGGGACGGCAAAAATCTTCGGTAGCAAACAAGACCAGGCTAGCACCTTACGAATCGTGGGAACCTAGTAAGTATTGCAAAACTTCATCCTTATCATATGCACCATAGTCCAAATTACATACACCTAAATCATGATTCTTATGTGTGTCCACTCGTGTTTGCAGTGGCTATATGTCTCCAGAATATGCAATGGAAGGCCGATTTTCTGAAAAGTCGGATGTCTACAGTTTTGGAGTCCTGCTACTCGAAATCATTAGTGGCAGAAGGATCAACAAGCTTCCGGATTACGATTCTTTAAACCTCTTAGCATATGTAAGTTTCGAGGAAAATTCTTTTTATTGTGCATCATAACTCTAGTGAACGCTAAAAGCCAAAATATTTCGACGTCCTAAGATTATGATTGTATGTGGCGAGGCTGTAAACATTCTTTTGGAACGAACAGCTAATGTTCCCAACTGGCCAAAAAGTCGGTCTTAAAACCTTAATTATCGCCTTAATGTCAAACTATAAGTTGTTACCCAAAACATGCGCGTAGATGATCTTGGTTAGGATTTTCAGAGGGATGTTTTTACCTAAAAACATGCCCTTATTATAGTTTTTGATGAAGATATTGTTAAAACGTTTTCAGGCGTGGAAATTGTGGAACGACAATGATGTAGGCTCACTGATCGATCCAACAATTCGCAACCCATGCTTTGAAGCGCAGACGGTTAAGTGCGTACAAGTAGGGCTACTATGCATCCAAGAATCTCCTGCAGATCGGCCTGACGTCTCCACGTTGATATCCATGCTCGATTTTGATGATGTCGAGACCCTTCCAGCCCCAAAGCAACCTGGGTTTACCCAAACCAAAAGCCCTCGAAATTGTCAAGAACATTGCTCGGTAAATGGTTGTTCCATGACTACTCTTTGTTGTCGCTAGTACTCAGCTGATTTTAGAAAATAAGTTTCGGCTTTTTAGAAATAGTATCGACTTAATTTGTACTAACTACGATTGCTATTTTCGGCTGATAGTTTACATTTACTTTTTCAATCACACTTATCATTCTTAATTGTAAAATTTATTTTTCATTTCTAGTCACATATAAAGTTACTACGATTGCCGAGGTATGGATTTCGTGGTCGAGTCATTTGGTCTGTAGAATCCCAAGGCGAATTTGGCATTGTTTGAGATTAATGTTTCGGATGTTTTAGGATTTGCGTGCTGCGAATAGAATTGGATGTCGCTGAACTGAACTCAACATCGAACAAAGAGATTATCAAAAATATGTAAATAGTAGCTTGAGATGCATTGAAAAGTTTGGAATGTTAGTACGGGACTAATGTCTTCATAATCACATGAATACCAAAATTCCACTTTAAAAGTGAGGGGTGGTGAGACTCGAACCCGTGACCTTTAATTGGTCACAAGGCTCTAATACCATGTCAGAAACCAACTCAACTAAAAGCTTAACATAATAGTTAGAGGCCCAAGATCGGTTATATATTCTAACATCATTGTATGTCCATAAGCACCATAACCGGTATCTACTACCGCGGAGTACCATTTTGATCACTATGGCCCTGTTTGGTTGCACAAATCAGCTAGCTTATTTGACCAGCTAGCTGGTTTGACCAAAATTTCAGCTACCTGTTTTACCTGGAAGTGTTTGGTGAGGGTTGCCTAAGAAATATTTCAGCTAGTTGAAATAAAAAATAAGCTAGCTGGTTACAAGTTTATTTACTATTATACCCTTAAGACTTTACCCATAAAATAAAAATCATGTCCTTTTATGTCAATTAATTTATTTCAGTTATTATTTAAGCTTGTTTTACCAAACAATATAATTAATTTCAGCTACCTTTTCAGCTACCTATTCAAAATTTTTCAAATTTTCAACAATTTTTCACTTAGCTTTTAAACAAAGTTCTTATAAGACCCCAAGTAATGTCATAATTTAGTCCATAAAAGTTGCCGTAGTTATTATATAAAGATATCATTTTAGTCATGA
This sequence comes from Dianthus caryophyllus, assembly GCA_023091065.1. Lineage (NCBI taxonomy): Eukaryota > Viridiplantae > Streptophyta > Magnoliopsida > Caryophyllales > Caryophyllaceae > Dianthus > Dianthus caryophyllus. The sequence goes on along the minus strand of CM041522.1, from coordinate 37,628,244 downwards.
ATATCGTGTCATATGCATATAACGGTCCGGTGGAATAACTAAAATGAGACTGTTTGATTACGTCGAACTTGAAAAACATTGAATAGTTCAATAAAGTGATGTGTGTCATTTGTCATTAAGCTTCAATATAATAGGACATGTTTATGCAATAAGTCTTGGGTTGAAAATCAATAACAAAATCCAACAAGGTACTTTTTTAAGTACTCCTTACTTTGCAATAAGTCACTCATGACATGTTCTTTTTGTTTTGGTGTATATCAAACCGGTTAAAACTGTATTCGAGTCAGATAAGACTGCAGAAGGCGGTAATATTCTCCGTCATGAGTTTTAACATGATTGTGTTCCTTGAGAACGAGCTTGAGACCTCGGGTAGTTAGTACAACTCCCCACCAATTGATCGATCTAAGTGCTCATGAGTATGGCAGGTGTCAAAACTCAAAACTCTCGAGGTTTATACTCCTTACTATGTAGTTCGCTTGTGATTATTGTATATTGTTTTAGCATAAGCAGAGTCGTAAAACTAACCAATATGACATTATGCCGTAGCAAGGAGTTTTGAACTTTTGTATTTCCTGTTGGGCCTGATTTTATATCAGTAGGCTAAGACCTTTTCGATTGATGTATCATGTTCATCTTAGAATGATTCGTCTCAATTAGTCACACGTAAACCGTCGTACCCATACAACAATGATCTCATTGGAGAATTTGTGTTTACAGATTACTTGTTTAGGTTCTCAACCAACCCCATCAGTTTAAGTCTAACCAAATTTAGCGACCGCTAAAAGAAGTCAAAGAAACGCCGTTTGCTGAGCAATCTCTTTGACCATTTACGACATTCCCATTACTGCAACTGCCTTTGCCTCGTGGAAACCCAGGTCGCTTTGGAATGGGGAGTGTCTTCGCGTCATCAACGTCAAGCATGGAAATTAATGCAGGAACATCGGGCCTATCTGTAGGATATTCTTGGACGCACAGTAGACCTACTTGTATGCACTTTGAAACCTGCCCTTTAGAGCATTCGTCGAGAATTACTGGATCGATCAACGAGATCATGTTGTTTTCGTTCCATAATTTCCACGCCTGTAAAGAAAATTAAGCATTAGCTGCCTACTATCTAAGCTAATAGTCATATGATGCACAACTTAAGGACACGTTCTCGTCGTCTTTAAGTTGTTTGAAGTCAAAAACAAATTCTGAACTTTTCTGAGATTTCCTGAAGTTCTGAAATTTTCTGAAATCGAAGTTGTCATTCTTGTTTTATAAGTTAGCGAAAAAACTAAGACGAGTAGAAGAGGTACTTAAAGTAACACTTAAAACTTACATAAGTTAGGAGGTTGAAAGACTCTTCATCAAGAACCTTATGGTTCCTTCGACCACTGACGATTTCTAGCAGCAATACTCCGAAACTAAATACGTCTGATTTCTCAGAAAATCGGCCTTCCATTGCATATTCGGGGGACATGTAGCCACTGCAAACACGCAAATTAAAAGACTTCATGATGATTCTTTAAACGGTCTGTCAACGGTACATATCGTTAAGGGTAGAGTTTTGAGATATTTACTAGGTTCCCACGACTCGTAACGTGCTGGCCTGATATTGTTTGTTGCCGAAAATCCTAGCCATCCCAAAATCGGAAATCTTCGGGTTGAGCTCATCATCTAACAAAATGTTGCTCGGCTTCAAATCTCGGTGAATAATCTTCAATCTTGAATCTCTGTGAAGATACAGAAGGCCTCGTGATATTCCTTTGATGATGCTGAATCGCTTTTGCCAGTCCAACGCTTCATGCGAATGTGGATCTTGATAAAACAGTAGTACACTTGTGGATACAATACCAAAGAGAAACGCGTCTAAACTTTTATTTGGTAGTAGTTCATACACGAGTAGCTTCTCGTCCCCTTCTACGCAGCATCCCAACAACCTGACAAGGTTTTTGTGCTGAAGTTTTGAGATTATCATTACTTCATTCATAAACTCCTCGAGCCCTTGTCCTGACGCTCTCGACAGCCTCTTGACAGCAATCTCTTGTCCGTCTTCTAATTTTCCCTAAATACAGTAATGAGTCTTTAGTATCAACATACATCATTACCAGCGACTACATTACAGTGTGCCAGATGCTCACAGATTTGTTGATTTCCGCAACAAAAACAATTAATTACCTTATACACTGGACCGAAACCCCCTCGACCTAGCTTGTTGATTTCCGAAAAGTTATTTGTTGCGGCCACCAACTTACTAAAGTCAAACAATGGCATGTCTTGAAAATCGTTGCTATTACTCGTTGCGCCAAAAATGTTTTGCCATTGCGACTCTTTAGGCGTTGTTTTTGCTCTATGTGCTGCTAAAACAGAAAATATTCGGTAAATTTGACTCTGCACATCTAATAAATTTCCAAATATTGGCATAAAAAATGCAGAAATGTTACCAATTTTGTGACTAAACCACCTCCACAAGTAAAACGCTGAGACGATAGCCATCAATGCACTCGAAATCACCGTGACTGATATGATAACTTTCCTTCTATTACTTACATCCGGTAATTCCGAGTTAGCCAAACGAACGAAAAGATCAGTTCCGTCATGAGAGTATTGTTGTAGGTCAATCATGCTTACGCTCCATAGCATGCACCCGATGCCAGAATAATACGAATACGCTAAACACGAGCAGTTTTGCAGGCAATTTCTCTGACAGATTTCTAGACCTGCTACAATCCAATGTGAATAATCCGGCACTTTGATATGTTTCAGGTGCAGAAACTTGTCTGCCGCAGTTCCTGAAGCGTTGCATTGCAGTTTTGTTTTCCGAACACACCCGTTTCTCCATTCACCTTTCCTCCATTCATCAAACTTCTTCGGCTGAAACCCCTTCAAACACTCACAGATGGGTATCTTCCTCCGATTACAAACTGCAAAAGCGCCACACTTCCCGTACACATCACACTCAGATTTTAAGGACTGCCAATTTACTTCCCAGTTATTACCACTGTCGGTTGATATCTTCTGTGCAAGAATCCCATCGTACGTCAGAATATATCGTTCCAAATACGACTCATCTTGATTTGCCACGTAGTATGATGAATCGACAGTGTCATTATTATCATCGACATTGAATCCAGAGATAATTTCGGAGTTCATGTTTGGTTTTCCAAGAAACGAATACCCGTTCCAAGGCCCTGCACGCCACAATGGTTTATCACCATCCACAATGAAGAATTCGGGTAATTCTCGAGGAAGACTAACAATACGATATCGACCACTTGACGGGTCAGTACTACTTTTCCATGATTGAAACCTTGTTTTAGTTTCATGCATTGATTTTTTGAAGGTGAGTCTCATACCTGGTAGAAACGAATCCGTCGGATGCTCGAAACTCTGCCAAATCACGGTATTACTACCCTTTGACAGCAAAACAAAGTTACCAGTATCAAGCATCTGAGCTACTGTAATAGTTGTCTTAGATGACACATTTGGCGACCAGTAAGTCGTGTTCAGGGCATCCGTCAGTAGAAGATTTCCGTCATTTGAAATTTTCAGCACAGGAGAAGATGAGCCATTTACAGGACGGTCTCTGTTGGCCACCCATATAATCTCGGAAAATTGCTCGGGATCAATCTTGTTATTAAACCATATGCCAAGATACCGGATTCTCGAATTAGTCAGGCTAAAGAAGCCCAACTTGAAATTACCATTGTTGGAGGTTAACGTTTCTGCGTCGTTCAGCACTTCAGCCGCAGTTATTGAGTTTTTTGATGCAGCAGAACCCAACTTGAAATCGAAGCACGATATTATCAGAAATGAGTAAATAGTTATAGCAGCTATGAGATGCATTGAGCTCATGAACACTGCACAAACATTTAAATTTATGTTCAGTCAAAAATATGACATTTTATACAAAATTTTGTTAATTAAAAAGCTGACAAGTATGAAGTTTCCTTAGTTTACTTTGAAGACAATTAAATAGTTTAGTCATTCAATTGGTTAGGTGAACAATAAGGTACTTTTATATATGATACTTCCATCTGCATGACATCACAGATTAATACACTTTGTCGGTGTCGTAACTGGTGAAATAGAACCTGTTCATCCGATTAGTCTATTTCTTTACGTTTCTTGAAAGCACAAAACCGAAACAAACGTTGAATTACGGTTGACCCAGCCATTAATATTTTCATCCTTCAGAGCACGGTTACGAGGTGCCGTACGTCCACTGCGTGAAGCGAGGTTGTGCAGGGCGTGGGAGATTAGCGACTTCACTGTCGATCATGGAAATTACCATTGAAATGTTCGGCTACTATCTTTGAGCAGTCCTGCAACACACAGAAACGCTACCTGTACGCACCTTGAGATCTCGTCCAAGATATCTGATACCGAAATCACTGGTTCAATCAATGACACAATATCATCTGCGTTCCAGAATTTCCACGCCTACCCACTGCATTTGAAGACAAAAAAAAAAAAAAAAAAAAAAAAAAAAAAAAAAAAAAAACCAAATTAAATCAGTTTGCAATCTAATAACCGAGATTTCTGATTTCATGCTGCAGGATAATACTTGCTTGCAATCTGACATCAAAGCCTCACTCACCCTAAAGTGAGTAAAAAACAAGGCGGAGAGAACGAGAGAGAAGATGGGACTGAAGATCGTCAACGTCAAGAACCGATTCCCATTCGTGCCACCGCCTCCATTGCATGGTCTATATAGAAGATCAAAAGTATTCCCTTCATTCGATCAAATTTTTGCACTTATTTTTTCGACAAAGTTGAGGGATCTGAACTTGTGGCTTTGTAGTAATAAGGAGGATAACGAGCATCAATTAAGTATACTACGTGCGTAAATTTTGGCCTACAATATTCTCATTTACACTGAAAAATTAGGATGACAACAATCCATAAAACTAGCATTAGTGTTTACAGTTTACCTAGATAGGTTCTCAGCCAATTCCATTTGTTTAAGTCTAACAAAATCTATCGACCGCTAACAGAAGTAAAAGAAACGTCGTTCGCTGAGCAATCTCCGTGACCATTTGTGACGTTCTCGTCCCTGAGACAGCCTTTGATGCGTGTAAAACCAGGTTGCTTGGGAATGGGGAGTGTTTTTGCGTCATCAGCGTCAAGCATGGAAATTAGTGCAGGAATGTCGGGCCTATCTGTAGGATATTCTTGGACGCACAATAGACCTACTTGTATGCACTTTGTAACCTGCCCTTCACAGCGTTGGTTTTGAATTGCTGGATCGATCAACGAGAGCATGTCGTTTTCGTTCCACAGTTTCCACGCCTGTTAAAGAAAATTAAGCTTCAGCGGATTTCTAAGCTAACAGTCATATGATGACGCACATCTTAAGGACCTGTTCACTTCGTCTTCTAAATGGTCTCAAGGCTAAAATTTTCTGAAGTTCTGAAATGTTTGATAAGTTAACGAAAAACTAGAATGAGAAGAACAAGTACTTAGAGTAACACTTAAACTTACATATGTCAGCAGGTTTAAAGACGACTCTTCGTCCAGAACCTTGTGATTCCTTTGACCACTGACGATTTCTAGCAGCAAAACTCCGAAACTAAATACGTCTGATTTCTCAGAAAAAAGGCCTTCCATTGCGTATTCGGGAGACATGTAGCCACTGCAAACACGCAAAATAAAGCTTCCTGATAATGATTTCTTTTTTACGGTCTGTCAATTGGTACATAAAGTGAGGGTAGAGTTCTGAGATTTTTACTAGGTTCCCATGACTCGTAACGTGCTGGCTTGATATTGTTTGCTACTGAAAATCCTAGCCATTCCAAAATCAGAAATCTTCGGATTGAGCTCATCATCTAGCAAAATGTTGCTCGGCTTCAAATCTCGGTGAATAATTCTCAATCTAGAATCTCTGTGAAGATACAGAAGGCCACGTGATATTCCTTTGATGATACTGAATCGCTTTTGCCAGTCCAACGCTTCATTCAGCCGTGGATCTTTGTACACAAGTGAGTATAATAATTAATAAAATAAAACATCACAGACCCATACAAGATATGGTATGATAATGTCACGTACCGAAGAGAAACGCGTCCAAACTTTTATTTGGTAGTAGTTCATACACGAGTAGCTTCTCGTCCCCTTCTACGCAGCATCCCAACAACCTGACGAGGTTTTTGTGCTGAAGTTTTGAGATTATCATTACTTCGTTCATAAACTCCTCCAGCCCTTGTCCCGAAGCTCTCGACAACCTCTTGACAGCAATCTCTTGTCCGTCTTCACATTTTCCCTAAATATAGTAACACGTCTTTATTTTCATACATCATGCTACAGCAACAGCATCACACAGACACACAGTGTGCTTAAGTGTTACTGTCTGGTGAGATAAGATGTCGAATGAACGAGTGAGGAAAGTGCAAAGATTTGGGGATAGTATATAGTAAAAGTCGGAAACAATTTCATCAGCAATTCTACTTCACAAGAGGAAGGCTATGTGCATCTGAAATAATTAGTTACCTTATACACTGAACCGAAACCCCCTCGACCTAGCTTGTTAAGTTCCGAAAAGTTGTTTGTTGCAGCCGCCAACGTGGTGAACTCAAACAAGGGCATATCCTGAAAATCTTTGTTACGACTCGTTGCACCAAAAATGTTTTGCCATTGTGCCTCTTTAGGTGGTTTGGTCGCTCTATATCCTGCTAAAGTAGAAAACAGTCGATAAACTCGATTGTACTGGACCTTATAATTTTCCAAATACTGGAAGCCAAAATATACAATGTTACCATTTTTGTGACTAAACCACTTCCACAAGTAAAATGCTGAGACGGTAGCAACCAATGCACTAGAAATCAGCGTAACTGATATGATAATTTTCCGTCTGCTACTTTCACCTACACAGCAGGGAAGAAAAATAAGAAAATCGACTTCATACAGAAAGGTTAGTGAGATGCTGTTTAAGCTTCTCACCTGGTAATTCCGAGTTAGCCAAACGAACGAAAAGATCTGCTCCGTCAACAGAGTACTGCTGTAGGTCAATCATGCTTACGCTCCATAACATGCATCCGATGCCAGAATAGTATGAATACGCTAAACACGAGCAGTTTTCTAAGCAATTTCTCTGACAGTTATCTGGACCAGCTAAAATCCAGTGTGCATAATCCGATACTTTGATGTGTTTCAAGTGCAGAAACTTGTCTGTTGCGCTCCCTGAAACGTGGCACTGGAGTTCTGTTGTCCGAACACACCCGTTACTCCAGTCGCCTTTGCTCCATTCATCAAAAGATTTCGGCATAAACCCCTTCAAACATTCACAGATGGGTACCTTCCTCGGATTACAAACTGCAAAAGCACCACACTTCCCGTAAACATCACACTCAGATTCTAGGGACTGCCAATTAACTTCCCAGTTAATGCCACTGTCGGTCGATATCTTTTGTGCTAGAATCCCATCGTACGTTAGAACATATCGTTCCAAATACGACTCATCTTGATTTGCCACATCGTATGATATATCGACAGTGTCATTATGATCATCGACATTAAATCCATTGGCAACCTCAGACTGAAAGTACGGCACTCCGAGAAACAAATATCCATTCCAAGGGCCTGAACGCCATAGCGGTTTATCACCATCCACAACGAAGAATTCGGGTAATTCTCGAGGAAGACTAACAATGCGATAACGACCACTTGACGGGTCAGTACTACTCTTCCATGACTGAATCCTTGTTTTCGTTTCACGCACTGATTTTTTGAAGGTGAGATTTATACCTGGCAGTAATGAATCTGTCGGATGCTCAAAGCTTTGCCAAATCACGGCATTAGTACTACTACCTTTTGACAGCAAAACAAGGTTACCAGTATCAAGAATCTGAGCTACTGTATCATTTGTGTTAGATGACACATTTGATGACCAGTAAGTCGCGTTCAGAGAATCCATCAGTAGAAGATTTCCGTCATCTGATATTTTCAGCATAGAAGATGAGCCATTTACAGGATGGTCTCTGTTGGCCACCCATATAATCTCCGTAAACTTTTCAGGATCGTTCTTATTATTAAACCATATTCCAAGATACCGGTTTCTCGAATTAGTCACGCTGAAGAAGCCCAACTTGAAATTACCATTGTCGGAGGTTAATGTTTCTGCGTCGTTCAGCACTTCAGTGGCGGTTATAGAGTTTGTTGCAGCTGAACCCAAGTCGAAATCGAACCATAATACTATCAGAAATGAGTAAATAGTTAGAGCAGCTCTCACATTCATTGAGCTCATTAAAATTGTACTCAGTGAAAAATGATGACATTGTATACAAAAATTTGTTAATAAAAGCTGATAAGTTTGAAGTTTTCTTGGTCTACTTTGAAGAGAATTAAATAATTTAGTCAAAGAATTTTGTATTTTTTAAGCATTAAGTTGTTTTCTGATATGATTTTAATAGCATTAAGTGTAATGTTGCTCATCATCAATCATTCAACACAAATTCTTGTTTGCGACGGCCCTTTTTGGTCGCAAGTTGCGACGGGAAAATGTTACCATTTTATTGTAAAATGTTACCATTTTATTGCAAAATGTTTTATAGTAACATTTTCCCCGTCACAAGGGAGACGAGCTGATCATTCAATTGGTTAGGAGATCAATATGGTACTCCGTACTTTATTTGTACTTTCTTCTGCAAGACATCACACATAAAATAAAATACATTTTGTCGGGATCGTGACCCTTGAGTGAATTTTGTCCATCTAATCGATCTGTTTCTTTACGTTTGTTGAATAACGTTTGTTGAATAAGTACAACTCACCTTCTATATGTTCAGATTCAAAAGGCCGAAAAGAACAGGGTCTAATTTTTTTTTTTTTTTAATAGCACACATGATGCATGAAAGGAATTATATTCATATATGGATTTGATGTTTATGAAATTAGATATACCATTTGGGTTTGTACTTTAATAGTACTTATAAAAGCTGAGCTAAATTTTAAGAGTTGAAATTAAACTGAAAAGAACGGGGCCTCACACCTACAATTTGTCGTAAAAACTACTATTGAAGAACAACAAAATTGAGATAAAAAAACATAAATAGTTTCCATCTTCTTATTACCACAAATATGTAACCAACTGTCCAACCTTAAGAATAAGCCAAAATAGAGTAAGTATTTATGAAATGGTTTTACACGGGTTTCACATGTACAACGTGGTACTTGTAATTAAATTGGTTTATTTAGCGTTTAAAATGACTACTTTAACGCTTAATATAATAATTGATGTGAATGAAATATGATTTAAATTGCGTATGAAAATATTTGAATGTTTTAAGTGTAATACATGACTTACATGAGTATATGATATATGAGGTTGCCCCTTAACTTTCTGCTGAGTCCTTCACGGTAATTAGTGCACGAGATCGGCGGACAAGCTAGTTGGTTGAAATTAGGGCCGGAAATTATAATCACTGTCAGATAAATTTTGACTGACTAAAACTCTTAGATACAAGTAATTAATTTTACTTTGTTAAATAGTTTCAAAAAAAATTTTACTTTGTTAAAAAATTAAAAAAAAATAAAAAAAAAAAAATAAAAAAAAAAAAAAAAAAAAGTAAAATACTTTGTTACCGATTCCTGGGAAAACGGCGACTGATGATCAAGAATCAAGTTTCAATGATGATCAGAAACCCTAACCCCCAAGTCAATTTGATTGCTCGATTTTTGCGGAGCTTGCATGAATTTATGAACGAATATAACTCCAGAATTAATCTACCTTTCAATTAATCGCTTCAAATTGCTGTCTTTTGTGGTGGATTGATGTAACAATATGCCTCTAGATTTTGACATTGAATTAATCGCAGTTTTCCTGGGAAAATTGATGTTTTCCGACGTTACGATTTGTCGGAGAGTTGGACATGGCTGTAGTGAGAGTAGATTTCGATATTTTCGGTCTAAAATGAAGTGTCGAGGTATATATCTCTAATCATATTACTTCAAATGATTTTGTGTTAGGTTTGAAAATTATTGAATGAAGATAATATTGTGTTGTTGATTGATCATTACAGTAAATACGTTATTCTTCTGTAGACAATAATTCGTTTAAAAATCGTTTCCATTTCTCGTTTCGAGCTGTACTATGAGTTGCTCAGACTCAGCTAGAATTATCCTGATTTGTGTAACTATCGTATTACTGTCGAGTGTCGAGTAGTACAGTTAGGTATAACGCGAAGTGTCTGGAGGGTCGAAGCATAGTCACTTTACACTTGTTTAATGAGCTCTCTCGCAATTGCAATGAAATCGATTTTAGTTGAGAATGATTGATTTGTTCGACATAAGACCTTTTGATATAATTATGTTGTACGACAGAGAGACGTGATCATAGAGTTGCTATAGCTGTATTATAAATTTACTTGATGCTTTAGGAATTCCGTTGACGCATATATTCGTTATTTGTCAACGTAAAGGAGGGCCTCTTTAACGTTTCTGCTCCTCCCCGTACATAGTTGTTATGAATGAATTAGGTAATATTTCTTCGATTTTGACTCACTATACATTTAAATGGTAGTATGATTGACTGATTGTCATAAACCAATGGCTCTCAAACTGGTATTCGCATCGATGCATCTCAAGGCTGCTATGTACAAATTTCTGTTAATCATTCTGTTAAATTTCAAGTTTATTTCAGCCATGTCGACTTTTATTACAACCAGTCAATTACTAAAAGACCTGGAAAAACTGATTCTTGATAATGCTAATCTCAGGATCAGGTTCTTCAGTCCAATCGATTCGAATAATCAGTATCTCAGGGTATAGTACGATAGTTATCACAAGGATAGCTTTTGTAATAATTTTGAGGTTGTATGGGTAGCGAACAGAGATTGCAGTGAAAGTCCTGCCTACCGAGTTGAAAATTTCAGATGACGGTAAACTTCAAGTCATCAGCAAACAAGGTTATAATTGCAGCATGTATAGACGAGAGTTATAGCAGTGTGCTGTTTTTAGCCCATGTTGTGCAGATGAAAAGTGGCAGGCGGAAAATAGTTATAGCAGTCGCAGGTTATAATTTATATGTTAGCTTTATATCAATTATAACAAGGTTTAGTTTACAAAAATATATCATTATATCCTTGGTGATAATCCCTTTCTTATAATTTCTACGGACACATGTTATGAAGACGATATGTTTTTTGTTGGTCGAGAGTCGCCATGGGTGCTCAGTGAAGAGATAATGGCTGGCAAAGAAGTCTACTCCATTTCCATGGGACATGCACACAGGAATGTGATGTAAGTTGAAGAGTCGTTTTCATTTGAAATAATCAATGTTTGTTTTTAAGCGAACGTGGTCCTTTCCAAATATTGAGTTTTTCTCAAACTTGTACGGAGTCGTTTTTATAAACAAGTTAATTATATTTCATATTTGACTTGCTGTACATTCAAATATTATTGTGAGTATAAGCTTATGCATCATGTTAATGGACATTATTAGCTTTGAAGTTATGATTTGCAGTTTAACAATGCATCTCAAGGCTGCCGCATATACAATTCTGTTAGTATCTTTGTTGAATTCAAAGGTTATTTCCGCTGCATCAGACTCAATTACCACCCCTCGAATTCTAAAAGATTCAGAAACGTTGACCTCGACCAATGCTGATTTCAAGTTGGGGTTCTTCAATCCCAATGGTTCGACAAATCGGTATCTTGGCATATGGTTCAACAGACAGGGTTCTGATAATACTTTGGAGATTGTTTGGGTAGCCAACCGAAACAATCCCGTAAAAGACTCACCTGCCATGCTGAAAATTTTAAATGATGGGAATCTTCAGGTAACAGATGAACAAAATAAGATTTATTGGTCATCAAATGTGTCATCCAAGGCAAATAGTTCAGTAGCTCAACTCTTAGATACCGGCAACCTTATTTTGGTTCCAAACGGTAGTGATGACAGCATTTGGCAAAGTTTCGATCATCTTACAGATTCTCTATTGCCAGGGGTGAAGCTGACCTTGAATAAAAGTATGCATGATCCAAATATAAACATTTGGTCTTGGACGAGCAGTAACGATCCATCAAGTGGCCGCTTTCGTATTGTTAGTCTTCCCCGGGATCTACCCGAGTTTTTTATTTTAGACAGTGATAAACCTTATTGGCGTTCTGGGCCTTGGAATGGATATCTATTTCTTGGAGTGCCTTACGTTCATTCCGAAGTCTCGTTCGGATTCAATGTAGATGACCATGTTGACACAGTGGATATCTCATATGAATTGCCAGATAAGTCACTTTTGGAGAGGTTTGTTGTGACTTATGATGGGAATTTGTGTCAAAAGATCTGGATGGATAGTAGCAATAGCTGGGAAACTACCTGGCAGTCTTTACAGTCTGAGTGCGATGTTTATGGGAAGTGTGGCGCTTTTGCGGTGTGTAATCCTAGAACACGGCCCACTTGTGAATGTTTGAAGGGGTTTATGCCAAAAAAAATTGATGAATGGAGCAAAGGCAATTGGACTAATGGGTGTGCTCGGAGAACAGAACTGCAGTGCCGTGTAGCAGAAAGTAAAGTTGACAAGTTTCTGCATTTAAAGAATATCAAAGTTCCGGATTTTGCTCACTGGATTTTGGCAGATCAGGAAGCGTGTCAAAGCAACTGCTTGCGAGAATGTTCATGTTTAGCTTATTCATATTATTCTGGCATCGGATGCATGTTCTGGAATGAAAGCCTGGTTGATGTGCAACAATTTTCTGCTGATGGTGCTGACCTTTTCATTCGTTTGGCTAATTCAGATTTGCCAGGTGAGACGCTTCTGCATGGTTGTGTCGGATCTATTGATCATTTTATACGCATTATCAAACAATAACTTGTATAAAAAGTTCACACTATTCAGAGCATCAATCTGTAGAGTTATACTTCATAGTCTCAATTGATGTATATCGATGCAATTATCAATACAATCTTCGGTATGACTCATCTCGTGAGAATATTTCTGAATATTCAATGCAAAGGTTTGTTTGCAACCTCGCCATAGTCTGGAGGTTTTGAAGCACTTTGTTGATGGTTTGGTGTTAGTTTTGTTGTTGTTTTTCATTTTGTTTTTCGTACCATTTTGTTGTTATCAGTTCGTAACTAATTCGTACCATGGGATTTTGTAAAATTTCTAATGTTTTGCAGATGAAAGTGGCAGGCGCAAAACAATTATTGTGGTCTCAGTGATTTCGGGTGCATTTGTATGCATTATCTCAATCTACTGCCTGTGGAAGTGGACGGGTCACAGATTCGGTAAACTTTTGTTTCCTCAATGCAGTCTACAAGATCTCTTGCAAGAAATTTTACTCATGTTTTTTTTTTATCGCTTTGCCAGCAAAGAGATCTACGACACCCCCTAAAGGAACACAATGGCAGAACATTTTTGGTGGCGCACCAGGCTACAACAATGATTTTCAGGATTTGCCGTTGTTTGAGTTCACAAAGTTGGCAGCCGCAACAAATGAGTTTTCAGTAATCAACAAGCTCGGCCAAGGGGGTTTTGGTCCAGTTTACAGGGTAAGTTTTGTTTCGCACTTTCTCATGTGTTTAGAGTTTTCCGTATTGTATTTCCACTGAGATCGTTAGATGCATACGCAGGTAGATCTGCAAAGACATTTTGTTTCGTTTATGTTACCACTGAATTGCTTATCATGACCCTTTTTGAACCTGTACAACTTTATAAGTGATTGCACCTTACTCAACAATGGTCATAATAAGCATTACGATGTTCACAGCTTTTGTGGAATGGATCGGAAATGTTTTAATACATTATAATGTTTTTGGAGACGTTAGATGAGTGGCGGATTTTTATTCCACTTAACTCCTTGAAAACTCGTACATGTCACTCTCTCTCCTCATGTTTTACATGATGAATTACCTCGTCTCTAGGGAAAATTGGAAGATGGACAGGATATTGCAGTTAAGAGGCTTTCAAGAGCGTCAGGGCAAGGGTTGGAGGAGTTTATGAACGAAGTATTAATGATCTCTAAATTTCAGCATAAAAACCTCGTCAGGCTATTGGGGTGTTGCGTAGAAGGAGAAGAAAAATTATTGGTGTACGAACTGCTGCCAAATAAAAGCTTGGACGCTCTTCTCTTTGGTAAGATAATCATACGGCAACCTGCGTATTCTATATCATGACATTTGTATATTAATATGGAGTATATCCTATGCACAGATCCAGATCAACGTAATTTGTTGGATTGGCAAAGGCGATTTAGCATCATACGAGGAATATGTCGAGGCCTTCTTTATCTTCATAGAGATTCTAGGTTGAGGATTATTCACCGAGATTTAAAGCCAAGTAATATTTTGCTAGATGAAGAGCTCAGTCCAAAAATTTCTGACTTTGGAATGGCAAGGATCTTTGATTACAAACAAGACCAAGCTAGCACGAATCGAGTCGTGGGAACCTAGTAACAATCTCAAATTCGACTTCTGTGTGATATTTACCGTTGTCCGCTGATCATAATTCATGCATCTGAATCATTAAGCTTACTTGCCTTAACTTGTGTTTGCAGTGGTTACATGTCTCCAGAATATGCATTGGAAGGCCGGTTTTCCGAGAAATCAGATGTGTTTAGTTTTGGAGTTTTGCTGCTAGAGATCGTCAGTGGTAAAAAGAACCACAGGTTTCCGGATAATCAGTCTGTGAACCTCTTAACATATGTATGTCGAAGTAAATCCTAGAAATTTTGCATCATATTTGTAAAGCTAATAACATTTAACCTTATCTTGGTATAATTTACTGATGGCGGTTTGACCCGAGGTTTGATCTCAGCATAGTTTTGGCCCTTGACACTTGATAAACTGTTTTCAGACATGGAATCTGTGGAACCAAAACGACATGGACTCGTTGATCGACCCAGCAGTTCTCAACCGAAGCTTTGAAAGTCAGATTTTTAAGTGCATACAAGTAGGGCTGCTGTGCGTCCAAGAATTTCCTGAAGATCGACCTGATGTTCCCTCATTGATTTCCATGCTTGATGATGCTATTAACGTCGAAACTCTTCCAATTCCAAAACAACCTGGCTTTACACGAAGCAAAGCTTGCTCTAGCGACGGAATTGTCACAAGTGGCCACGAGCAATTCTCAGAAATCGATGCTTCTCTGACTGCTCTTAGCGGTCGCTAGCGTGTCAGTTCTATACTGTTTGCTATTACACTAATTTGTTGATCCATTTAATATCTGTAACATTTTTTTGGCGGTGCTGCTGTTAATTATGAAATGGGTTTTTTTTGTGCAAGACTGTTACTGTTTTATCAACAGCATTCTGGTGTATATATTATGAGGTTTTAGACTCTTGAAGTTCAAGCGGGAAAGAGATGATCTATCGGTCGTAAAGTGGTACTTGTCTGAGTCAATTTTCTAGTTTTACCACACGCTGCGAGTTCAGTTCAACAATGAGTCATTGTATGCGCATCTGAAGCCATCCAAAACACAGACGAAATCAGCGATGAGTCTCCATTTTTGCTGCAGCCAGAGACTTCATAGTTTACCCTATTTCATTACTTTGTTCATGACCTGTGTTACACAGAGTTGGTCGGAACTATATTTGACGCTACACACAGGTATGTATCCAAGTATTAGAGTCAAGCTATTTTAAATTTATCGCATTTGTGCCATCGGATGAAACCTCTGAGTATTTTACCAAAGTCGGGTTCTCGAGTGTCAGAGCAGCACAGCATGCAATTACAACAGAATGATCAATGATGGTCGACATAAGACCTTGATATGATTATGTTATTTAAAATTGATTGACATGGTCAATGTTGTAGCAACATCCTATTACAAACTAACTTGATGCTTAAAATATTCGTTGCGACTTGCGACTGATATTTAATATTCTTCCAAAGTAAACGAGGTCCTTTTCAACGTTTGATTTTTTCTCCAACATGTATTATTTATGAACAAGTTGTGTATATTTCGTAGTTTTTGGCTTAACATCGATTTGAATGATTATATCAGCATTATCATAAGCTCATGGCTCATGTTAATGGACACTTGCCTCAAATCATGATTTCGAAATCGTCAGTTCATCTTAAGGCTGCTATGTACATAATTCTGTTGATTTCGTTGTTCAATTTCAGGTCTGTTGTTGCATTGAATTCAATGACTACCCCTCAAATACTAAAAGATGCAGAGACGCTGACCTCCAACGATTCTAATTTCACGCTTGGGTTCTTCAGTCCAAAAGGCTCGACAAATCGGTATCTTGGCATATGGTTCAATGTTAACAGTTCTGATAGCAATCTGGAGATTATATGGGTAGCCAACAGAGACAGTCCGGTAAAGGACTCATCTGCCCAGCTTAAATTTTCGAAAGACGGTAATCTTCAAGTAACTGATGAACAAGATAAGATTTATTGGTCATCGAATTCGTTGTATAAGGTAAATACTTCAGTTGCTCAGCTCCTAAATACAGGTAACCTTGTTTTGCTTCCTGAGGATAGTAAATCCACGATTTGGCAGAGTTTTGACCATCCCACAGATTCGTTTTTGTCAGGGGCAACAATTAGCTTTAATAAAAGTATATATGATACCAAAACTGACTTTCGATCATGGAAGAGTGCAAATGATCCGTCAAGTGGCCGCTTTCGCCTTGTTTGTCTTCCTCGGGATATACCCGAATTCTTCATTGTGAATGGTGATAAACCTTATTGTCCGGATGTGATGTTTACGGGAAGTGTGGCGCTTTTGCATTGTGTAATCCTTTGACGCGGCCAATTTGTGAATGTTTGAAGGGGTTTAAACCGAAAAATCCTGGTGAATGGAGCAAAGGCAATTGGACGAATGGGTGTGTTCGGAAAACCGAATTGCAATGTCGTGCAGGCAAAGCGGACAAGTTTTGGCATTTGAATCATACCAAAATACCAGATAATGCTCACTGGATATTCGCATTTCCAGATGAGTGTCCAACGATATGCATCGAAGAATGTTCATGTTTAGCTTATTCATATCATACTGGCATCGGATGTATGTTATGGAATGGAAGCATGGTCGACATACAACAATATTCTAGTGACGGTGCTGACCTTTTCGTCCGTTTAGCTGCTTCAGAATTGCCAGCTGAACCAACTGTAACAGTTAAACCAGGTGATTAATTTAAACAAGATTGTATCAATCTTTTGACCATTTCGTTTGCGTTGTCAGACATCCGATTAATATGGTCAGAAAGTTCTTATAAACAATTTGTCGTAGTTTATTTCCGTAGTTTAGCAATCTGCTTTGCTCTGCATGGAATAGCTCGCTTAGACGCATTGATCAATATAAGCTTCGTTATGCTGCCTCGGTATATTAGACCCTGTACATGCAATAATTGAGAGGCTTTGAGGCGCTTTGCTGACGTTTTTTTTTTATTTCTTACTTCTCCGGTGATGTGCAGATGACAGTGGGAGGCGGAGGACAATTATCGCAGTCGGATTGAGTTTAAGTGCATTTGTATCTGCTATCTTAATCTACTGCTTGTGGAAGAGGATGGGTCACAGATATGGTAACGTTATGTTTTCATAACGCAACATTTGTAGTCTGTGTCGTCAAGATCTCATATCGATAACTTTGTTATTGTTTATTTTTGGCTTTCACAGCAAAGCGGGCTTCCACACCACGTAAAGAGGCAAAATGGCAGAACATTTTCGGCGATGCAACAGGTTACAACAACGATTTTCAGGATTTGCCATTGTTTGACTTCACGAAGTTGGCAGCTGCAACAAATGATTTTTCGGAAACCAACAAGCTCGGTCAAGGGGGTTTTGGTCCTGTGTACAAGGTTTGTTTTATTTCAAATGTGTATGTTTGTATTGATATATTATATTTCATGGTTGCAAAATTCCGACTTTAAGAAATGCTATGGACGGTCTCTTTTCGTCCTTATATCCTCGAATTGATAACAATATATGCAAATATACTCTGTAGAGTACTATTTTATTGGTTTGCAAGTGAAAAAGGTTGATTAATACCTAGAAAAGAGACTGTTTGTAGCATTGCTTAGGCTGAGTCACATGTTCCGCTTGGTTTTTACTTTTTATGTATTTTCGAATAATATGATTATGACGCAGTGAAGTAAGATCGTCGGCTTAAAGTATATGCATGAATGACTTATCTGTAGGGAAAATGGGAAGATGGGCAAGAGATTGCAGTGAAGAGGCTTTCGAGAGCTTCGGGACAAGGATTGGAGGAGTTTATGAACGAAGTATTGGTCATCGCAAAACTTCAGCATAAAAACCTCGTTAGACTGTTGGGATGTTGTGTCGAAGGAGATGAAAAACTATTGGTGTATGAATTGATGCCGAATAAAAGCTTGGATGCTCTCATCTTCGGTAACATAATCATATCTTCGTTACCTTCTAACTTATCAATGCATAACTATCTTTGATGTTTTTTTCCCTGAATTAACATAATACTTCTTTCACAGATCCAAACCAACGGAAACTGTTAGACTGGCAAAAGCGGTTAAAAATCATTCTAGGAACATGCCGAGGCCTTCTCTATCTGCATCGAGATTCTAGATTGAGGATTATTCACCGAGATTTGAAGCCAAGTAACATATTGCTCGATGAGGAACTCAATCCGAAGATTTCAGACTTCGGGATGGCAAGGATCTTCAATAGCAAACAGGATCAAGCCAGCACGGTTCGAGTCGTTGGAACCTAGTAACTATTTCTATCTCATATCTTCACCCTTATGATTCTTACCATTGTCTGATCATACACCAGAATCGTGAAACTTGTGTGCCTTAATTCGTGTGTGCAGTGGCTACATGTCTCCGGAATATGCATTGGAAGGCCGATTTTCCGAGAAATCAGATGTATTTAGCTTTGGGTCTTGCTGCTAGAGATTATCAGTGGCAGAAAGAATCACAAGTTTTCGGAGCACGAGTCTTTCAACCTTTTAATATATGTAAGTTTAAGTAAATCCTTTGGAATCTGTTTCGTACGCTAAGGCCACTCCATGGAGCGATTAAGTGCTAGTCGTTCGAATAAGTGCTAATCTTTTGATTAAGGATTCACATGACGCAAGTGATTTTTAAACTGTTTTCAGACGTGGAATCTGTGGAACCAAAACGATATGCTCACGTTAATCGACCCAGAAATGCTCGACCGAAGCTTTGAAAAGCAAATTTGTAAGTGTATACAAGTAGGGTTACTGTGCGTCCAAGAGTGCGCTGAAGATCGACCCGACGTACCTTCGTTGATTTATATGCTTGACAATGCTGACAGTATCGACACGCTACCAGTTCCAAAGCAACCTGGCTTCGCACGCAGCAGAATTTCTTTAAGCGATGATATATTCACAGATGGTCAGGAACATGGCAGCTCGTCAAATGCCGTGTCTCTGACTGATCTCACCGGTCGCTAACGTGTTTGATTCTTTAGGGCTCGCAGGTTCTGTGTGTTTTATTAACTTTGGTTAATTTCGATTAATTTCGATTGGGACCAAGATTGTGTGACGGTTTCTAGTTTGGTTAATTTCGATTGGGACCAAGATTGTGTGACGGTCGCTAGCGTGTCAGTTCTATACGTTTGCTAATTACACTAATTTGTTAATCCATTTAAAATCTGTAACATTTTTTGGCGGTGCTGCTGTTAATTCTGAAATGGGTTTTTTGGTGCAAGACTGTGACTGTTTTATCAACAGCATTCTGGTGTATATATTATGAGGTTTTAGACTCTTGAAGTTCGAGCGGAAAAGAGATGATCTATCGGTCGTAAAGTGATACTTGTCTGAGTCAATTTTCTAGTTTCACCACACGCTGCGAGTTCAGTTCAACAATGAGTTATCGTATGCGCATCTGAAGCCATCCAAAACACAGATGCACCCATACAGACGAAATCAGCGGTGAGTCTCCGTTTTTGCTGCAGCCAGAGACTTCATAGTTACTCCTATTTCATTACTTTGCTCATGATCTGTGTTACTAAGAGTTGGTTGGAACTATATTTGACGCTACACAGAGGTACGTATCCAAGTATTAGAGTCAAGCTATTTTAAATTTATCGTATTTGTGCCATCGGATGAAATCTCCGAGTATTTTACCAATGTCGGGTTCTCGAGTGTCAGAGCAGCATAGCTTGCAATTACAACAGAATGATCGATGATGGTCGACATAAGACCTTGATATGATTATGTTATTTAAAATTGATTGACATGGTCAATGTTGTAGCAACATCCTATTACAAACTAACTTGATGCTTAAAATATTCGTTGCGACTTGCGACTGATATTTAATATTCTTCCAAAGTAAACGAGGTCCTTTTCAACGTTTGATTTTTTCTCCAACATGTATTATTTATGAACAAGTTGTGTATATTTCGTAGTTTTTGGCTTAACATCGATTTGAATGATTATATCAGCATTATCATAAGCTCATGGCTCATGTTAATGGACACTTGCCTCAAATCATGATTTCGAAATCGTCAGTTCATCTTAAGGCTGCTATGTACATAATTCTGTTGATTTCGTTGTTCAATTTCAGGTCTGTTGTTGCATTGAATTCAATGACTACCCCTCAAATACTAAAAGATGCAGAGACGCTGACCTCCAACGATTCTAATTTCACGCTTGGGTTCTTCAGTCCAAAAGGCTCGACAAATCGGTATCTTGGCATATGGTTCAATGTTAACAGTTCTGATAGCAATCTGGAGATTATATGGGTAGCCAACAGAGACAGTCCGGTAAAGGACTCATCTGCCCAGCTTAAATTTTCGAAAGACGGTAATCTTCAAGTAACTGATGAACAAGATAAGATTTATTGGTCATCGAATTCGTTGTATAAGGTAAATACTTCAGTTGCTCAGCTCCTAAATACAGGTAACCTTGTTTTGCTTCCTGAGGATAGTAAATCCACGATTTGGCAGAGTTTTGACCATCCCACAGATTCGTTTTTGTCAGGGGCAACAATTAGCTTTAATAAAAGTATATATGATACCAAAACTGACTTTCGATCATGGAAGAGTGCAAATGATCCGTCAAGTGGCCGCTTTCGCCTTGTTTGTCTTCCTCGGGATATACCCGAATTCTTCATTGTGAATGGTGATAAACCTTATTGGCGTTCTGGCCCTTGGAACGGGTATTCATTTGTCGGAGTCCCTTTGTATTCCGTAGTTGCCTCTGGATTTAATGTAGATGACCACGGTGACACAGTGGATATATCATATGAAATGCAAGGTGATTTGCTAAGGTATATTTTGACTTACGATGGAATTTTGCGTCAAAAGATTTGGGAACAGCAGGAGAACGGTAGCTATGCCTGGGGAAGTTACTGGCAGTCTTTATTGTCCGAATGTGATGTTTACGGGAAGTGTGGCGCTTTTGCATTGTGTAATCCTTTGACGCGGCCAATTTGTGAATGTTTGAAGGGGTTTAAACCGAAAAATCCTGGTGAATGGAGCAAAGGCAATTGGACGAATGGGTGTGTTCGGAAAACCGAATTGCAATGTCGTGCAGGCAATAACACTAATAATAAAGCAATAATCAATAGCCAAGAGTAAAGCAATGAACTTTCAAACTCACAATTAAATCCAAACCGTTTCAATCACTTGAATTGAGAAAAGGGAGATTAGTTACTCATACCGATGGTTACAAAATAATTGGAAAGTTTGATCTTCAATCCCCCTATTTTAATGAAAAAAAACTAAAAAATAGATCTAAAACCTAAAAAAACTAAATAAATGATAAAGTGAAGCAGATGATAACGTATCAGGAGCAATGAAGGCAGGTTTTCCTCTTTGTTAAGTAACATCCTTTGTTTCCTTAAAGCCCAACAAAATAAAGCATGAAAAGGAAGCCCACGAAACATTTGTCCGCGGCCTGCTCGCGGCACACTCGCGGCTCGCTCGCGGGAATGGTTCTGCTCTTTTCTGCTACTTCTTCTTCTTGTCCAAACCTCGTCCTTGCCTCCTCGTGTCATGGCTTCCTTGACTAACTTCAAAAACACGACAAAATGCCATACATCAACGATTTAATCCAATTCATCCTAGATCAACAAACCTTCACTTAATCACCCGAAAACGCTCTAAATTAGGCCTAAAACTCCATTTCTAACCTATACTAAATACGACTCATCACAAAGCGGACAAGTTTTGGCATTTGAATCATACCAAAATACCAGATAATGCTCACTGGATATTCGCATTTCCAGATGAGTGTCCAACGATATGCATCGAAGAATGTTCATGTTTAGCTTATTCATATCATACTGGCATCGGATGTATGTTATGGAATGGAAGCATGGTCGACATACAACAATATTCTAGTGACGGTGCTGACCTTTTCGTCCGTTTAGCTGCTTCAGAATTGCCAGCTGAACCAAGTGTAACAGTTAAACCAGGTGATTAATTTAAACAAGATTGTATCAATCTTTTGACCATTTCGTTTGCGTTGTCAGACATCCGATTAATATGGTCAGAAAGTTCTTATAAACAATTTGTCGTAGTTTATTTCCGTAGTTTAGCAATCTGCTTTGCTCTGCATGGAATAGCTCGCTTAGACGCATTGATCAATATAAGCTTCGTTATGCTACCTCGGTATATTAGACCCTGTACATGCAATAATTGAGAGGCTTTGAGGCGCTTTGCTGACGTTTTTTTTTTTATTTCTTACTTCTCCGGTGATGTGCAGATGACAGTGGGAGGCGGAGGACAATTATCGCAGTCGGATTGAGTTTAAGTGCATTTGTATCTGCTATCTTAATCTACTGCTTGTGGAAGAGGATGGGTCACAGATATGGTAACGTTATGTTTTCATAACGCAACATTTGTAGTCTGTGTCGTCAAGATCTCATATCGATAACTTTGTTATTGTTTATTTTTGGCTTTCACAGCAAAGCGGGCTTCCACACCACGTAAAGAGGCAAAATGGCAGAACATTTTCGGCGATGCAACAGGTTACAACAACGATTTTCAGGATTTGCCATTGTTTGACTTCACGAAGTTGGCAGCTGCAACAAATGATTTTTCGGAAACCAACAAGCTCGGTCAAGGGGGTTTTGGTCCTGTGTACAAGGTTTGTTTTATTTCAAATGTGTATGTTTGTATTGATATATTATATTTCATGGTTGCAAAATTCCGACTTTAAGAAATGCTATGGACGGTCTCTTTTCGTCCTTATATCCTCGAATTGATAACAATATATGCAAATATACTCTGTAGAGTACTATTTTATTGGTTTGCAAGTGAAAAAGGTTGATTAATACCTAGAAAAGAGACTGTTTGTAGCATTGCTTAGGCTGAGTCACTTGTTCCGCTTGGTTTTTACTTTTTATGTATTTTCAAATAATATGATTATGACGCAGTGAAGTAAGATCGTCGGCTTAAAGTATATGCATGAATGACTAATCTGTAGGGAAAATGGGAAGATGGGCAAGAGATTGCAGTGAAGAGGCTTTCGAGAGCTTCGGGACAAGGATTGGAGGAGTTTATGAACGAAGTGTTGGTCATCGCAAAACTTCAGCATAAAAACCTCGTTAGACTGTTGGGATGTTGTGTCGAAGGAGATGAAAAACTATTGGTGTATGAATTGATGCCGAATAAAAGCTTGGATGCTCTCATCTTCGGTAACATAATCATATCTTCGTTACCTTCTAACTTATCAATGCATAACTATCTTTGATGTTTTTTTTCCCTGAATTAACATAATACTTCTTTCACAGATCCAAACCAACGGAAACTGTTAGACTGGCAAAAGCGGTTAAAAATCATTCTAGGAACATGCCGAGGCCTTCTCTATCTGCATCGAGATTCTAGATTGAGGATTATTCACCGAGATTTGAAGCCAAGTAACATATTGCTCGATGAGGAACTCAATCCGAAGATTTCAGACTTCGGGATGGCAAGGATCTTCAATAGCAAACAGGATCAAGCCAGCACGGTTCGAGTCGTTGGAACCTAGTAACTATCTCTATCTCATATCTTCACCCTTATATATGATACTTACCATTGTCTGATCATACACCAGAATCGTGAAACTTGTGTGCCTTAATTCGTGTTTGCAGTGGCTACATGTCTCCGGAATATGCATTGGAAGGCCGATTTTCCGAAAAATCAGATGTATTTAGCTTTGGGGTCCTACTGCTAGAGATTATCAGTGGCAGAAAGAATCACAAGTTTTCGGAGCAGGAGTCTTTCAACCTTTTAATATATGTAAGTTTAAGTAAATCCTTTGGAGTCTGCTTCGTACGCTAAGGCCACTCCATGGAACGATTAAGTGCTAGTCTTTCGAATAAGTGCTTATGTTTTGAATAAGGATTCACATGACGCGAGTGATTTTTAAACTGTTTTCAGACATGGAATCTGTGGAACCAAAACGAGATGCTCACTTTAATCGACCCAGAAATGCTCGACCGAAGCTTTGAAAAGCAAATTTGTAAGTGTATACAAGTAGGGTTACTGTGCGTCCAAGAGTGCGCTGAAGATCGACCCGACGTACCTTCGTTGATTTATATGCTTGACAATGCTGACAGTATCGACACGCTACCAGTTCCAAAGCAACCTGGCTTTGCACGCAGCAGAATTTCTTTAAGCGATGATATATTCACAGATGGTCAGGAACATGGCAGCTCGTCAAACGCCGTGTCTCTGACTGATCTCACCGGTCGCTAACGTGTTCGATTCTTTAGGCTTTGCAGGTTCTGTGTGTTTTATTAACTTTTTTTTTGTCTCTTGTTGATCGTGTTGTATATGGAAACTCATGAAAATGTACATTATGTTGATTGTGGTTTATATGATTGATTATTTGTTTGAGATCGCGTACAGAGTCAGGTCTTAACTTGTAAGTTTTCGTGTGAACCCAAGTCGGGATTATGTACGAGTGTCAAATTCCGTCTTAGATAACCCCGGTAAACAATTCGATAAGTCGTTAACGGAGTTAGTGCGTCGATTGATTCGTATTGGTTATGATATACCTTCGCCCTAGTATTTCTTATATTTAATGTTTATCGCGTCTTTATTAGTTTAAATTTATATTTTTAGTTATTATATTAGATAAATATTCAAGTTATGATTTGCGTAGATAACTCATAATTTGAGACGACACTACTACTTAGTCCCTGACCTCCCTAAGACCGACTCGTAAGTGCTACAACTGACCCGTGAGCTTGTGGTAATTTTATAAGTCTTCAATAAACTGTCTAAAATAATAAATTTTTTCGGTCCCGACTTGGGCCAATGTAAAAAATTGAAAACTCGATAAAATAATAAGATAATAATATTTCGGGAGAACACTTTATAATATTCGCTCCCAATAAAATCCTAAATTAATAATTTCATAGAAAATGAAAAAGGATTAATTGCCAAGAATAATCCGAACTGATGCTTTTATTCCATAAATAATCCGAACTTGAATTAATCCACGAATAATTCCAACTATTCAAGTAACATTCCAATAATGAACTTTCACCAATTTCAATCGACTTTAACACGTAAAAAAAACCGTGAAATAGACTCTAACTTTGCCTCACTCTTATTTCAAGTAAAATTCAAACCATTTTCACTTCTTTTTTTATTGATTAAAGCATGTTAAAATTGACCAAAGTTCATTATTGGAATGTTACTTGAATAGTTGGGATTATTCGTGGATTAATTCAAGTTCGGATTATTTATGGAATAAAAGAACCAGTTCGGATTATTCTTGGCAATTAATCCAATGAAAAACATATACTCCGTATTACACTATATTGAAGTACTCCGTATGATTTAATAGTTGTCTATTTTTCTTTAAAGCTCATGTCTATGCGGAGCTCATCTCTAACTTCTCTTATTGCATCCAATAGCTCAGGTGTTGTATACTTGCATTGTATAATAAAGTTGTGAAGAGTGTTCGATGCCATATTTTCTTCAATGCATCTGAATACAGTAGTTACATTAAGAACTTCGTTTCTTTCGCATTTTTGAAATTGAATCAATCGAATCGAATCAATCGAGCAAATCGAATCGAAATGAATGAATCGAATTGAATCGAATTGAATCGAATCGAATGAATCGAATCGAACGTTCAATTAAATAACATGTCATTGTCTTTGGAATCGAATCGAATCGAATCGAATCGAATCGAATCGAATCGAAGCTAAACTGAAATGTATTGAAAATAAGCTGGAAAGAACAGGTCCTAAGTCTTAATAATGCTAAGCTTGGGGTCCCAAGGTTCGCTGCAACGTAATTCTAAGAGGCATAGACTAATTTGCCTTTTTGTTTGATACGTATAATTGCTTACTTTATACAGAAATATAAATTACGTTGAATCGGTTAAAACTCTTTAAATTAATAATCATTAATTTATCGATCAATTAATAACTATCTAAATTAATAAATTTCTCCGATCCCAACATTATCCGTACCGAGACAAAATCAACTTTATCTTGAGTTATTTAAATTAATAATCATTAATTTACTCAACTTACCAAAACTT
Source organism: Dianthus caryophyllus (assembly GCA_023091065.1). NCBI lineage: Eukaryota > Viridiplantae > Streptophyta > Magnoliopsida > Caryophyllales > Caryophyllaceae > Dianthus > Dianthus caryophyllus. The sequence goes on along the minus strand of CM041522.1, from coordinate 37,601,893 downwards.
CCGACATTTTTTTCCTTTCATAAAACATTCCCACATTTGATTATTAATCAACCCTTCAAAAATCCACCAAAACAACAACAACAAAAGTCAAAAACCACTAAAATTTTCAATAATAATTTATAAGAATGAAAATCACAATAATAATTTCAATCTTCATTCTAATTTTTCCCCCAAATTGTGTCACATCAACTGACATTCTCACAACATTTGATCATCTCAACATAAACACAACATTAATCTCAAAAGCTGGTAAATTTGAGTTGGGTTTTTTTAGCAAAGGATTTCCCAAAAATTATTTTCTAGGAATTTGGTATAAAGATATTATTAATTCGGAAAAAGTTTTAATTTGGGTTGCAAATAGAAATTCTCCTTTAGTTAGTGATTCTAGTCTTCTTAAATTTGGAAATAATTCCAACATTTTATTATCCGATGGCGGGTCCGATATTATATGGCGGACCCGCCCGTCAAGTGGGTCAAACCCGGTCCTCCAACTTTTGGATTCGGGTAATTTGGTTATTATAGAGACGGGAAATTCGAACCTGAATGATAATATCTTTATTTGGCAGAGTTTTGATTACCCGACCGATACACTAGTATCGGGCCAAAAACTTGGGTGGGATTTTAAAATGGGTATAAACCGGTTTTTGTCGTCGTGGCAGAGTCAAGATGACCCGAGTACCGGGGATTATACTTTTAATTTGGACTATCACGGTGACCCGGAAATTTATTTGAAGGATGGGGACCAAATTATTTATCGTAGCGGGCCGTGGGTAGGGCAACGGTTTAGTGGAGTACCCGAAATGAGGACGGGTGACGCGGGTATTGATTTTACATTTTATAAAGGCACGGATGAGATTTATTACAAATTTGAAATATCATCTGACGATAAAATTAAATCGAGAATAGTTTTGAATTTCGAAGGGGTTTTAGAAAGATGGACGTGGGCACCGGAGTCGAACCGGTGGATTAAATATTGGTACTCGCAAAAGGACCAATGTGATACTTATAACGTGTGTGGACCCTATGGAGTTTGTAATGTAAGTGCATTGTTCGTTTGTCAATGTCCACAAGGGTTCGAACCTAAGGACCGCACTGCCTGGCATCTACGAGACGGATCAGACGGTTGCGTGAGGAAAACGATGTCGGATTGTAAGAGTGACGGGTTTCTAAAAATGGAGAATATGAAATTGCCTGACACGATCACGGCTTATGTGGACAAAACTCTGAATCTTCACCAGTGTAGGGACTTGTGCAGGAAAAACTGCAGCTGCACAGCTTACGCTGATTTAGAATATGTCAAAGGAATTGGGTCAGGTTGTGTTATTTGGACCGATAACTTAGATGATATGCGCAATTACATTGAGGGTGGACAACCACTATATGTGCGAGTAGCTGCTTCTGATTTAGGTACGTGTTATTTGAACCAATAACTTAAATGATATATGAAGTTATGATAACTTACGGAATATAAAATATGAAAAACAATAATTAAATAGTACTACATCTGTTTTAGTCAATTGTAAGATCATTATTGTACAATTTAAAAGATCATTATTTACTCCATCCGTTTCAGTGAATTGTTTATAGTTTGACTTTTTTCCCCTCACAAAAAAATATTTAGATATTGAGTGAATGATTAGAATATGAAATTAGATTGATGCTACGTACCTATCCACTAATAAGTGTGATTCTGACTTCCTTGGAATTGTTTAAAAAATTTGTTAAATTCTGTTAAAATGCATGTAAACACGTCATGTAGAAGAGAACGTGATCACGCCTAAACAAAATCTACAATATCGCAACATCTTTACGTTGACTTGCGACGAACAAAAGGTTGCATAACTATCTAATTATTTGACCCGTTTGAAAGTTAAAACGAATTATATGTCCTAAGAAAGACTAATAACTAATCCCTTTGTACGTGTCATAATGTTAGTCTCACTTTGACTTTACGCGATCTCCAACGCGCTTTTTCAACCATGTTTTTTTATAGCTTATATGCGATTGTTTTTGGTTAAAAAATTAAATTTTATGAAATATATTTTGATAACAAATGTAAATATATTATTACTCCGTATCATATAACAATTATTTATATATTTTAAGCTAAATACGGTCAAATTTACGAAACTTTGACTTTAAAATAGTAAATGAGACTAACATTGTGGAATGAAGTATTTCACTAAGTAATGACGAATAAAGTGGATCGGCTGTGTCTTACATGCATAGATGCAAAAGTGTCTTAGTGTTTTTCATATTTTTTTATGACAAATTTTTACCGTGAAATGGTCTAGTTATAAACTTATTACAATTTAAAATTTCTATTTTTATTTGATTCGTTACAGGTTCATCAGCAGGCAAGTTGATGAAGAAAGTGATTATCGGGGCTGGAATATCACTATTAGCTATAATTTGGGTCGGGTTAATTACATCCTTTATTTTATTCAGGTCTAAAAGTCCAAGAAATTCGAACCATAGAGGTACACAGTACACATATTACCCTTTGATTCAATCATTTATTTACCTTTCTGTTTTGAAAATGAGTATAAAATACAGTAATCGTTTTTTCCATATAAAATTATTTTTTTAAAACATTAAAATCTATTAGACAGAAAGTGAACCATTGTAATTATGTGATATGCTTGAGTATTGGATTAAAAATTACTGTAGGTCATGTAAAGACGTCGATTTTTGCCCATTCTCAAAATAGATGATCAAACAATTTAACAATTTTGTGGTTATTCATGGGGATTTTCGACAACCCGTTCATTTGACATGTCGTCTTTTTAACGTTTTTTCCGATAGATGATATAGTCTCGAGGAGACGTACAACCGGAATGAGCCAAGAAATCCTTCTCAATGGGCAAGTAGTAGTCAGTAGCACAAGAGAGTATTCCGGGGACGCAAATTTGAACAATGCAGACGATTTCGATTTGCCTTTGTTGGATCTCTATACCTTGGCTATTGCGACCGACAACTTCTCCGATGCTAATAAACTCGGTCAAGGTGGTTTCGGCCTTGTATACAAAGTAAGATTAAATGAATAGACGTCATATAACGTATGAATTGGCTGAAAACATAGACGCTTAATATAACGTATGAATTCGCAGGGTGTGATGCTAGATGGGCAAAATGTTGCGGTTAAAAGACTGTCTAAAGAGTCAGGACAAGGAGTCGAAGAATTCAAGAACGAGGTCCGACTCATAGCGAAACTTCAGCATCGAAACCTCGTTCGATTACTAGGTTGTTGCGTGGACATGGACGAAAAGATGCTTGTATACGAGTATCTCGAGAATCGAAGCCTCGACTGCATTTTATTTGGTAAATCCCTTAATCTTTGCCTAAAGATTACGTTGATAACAAAGTAAAGAGATCAGATGTACGTAATTGAATGCGACTAGTATGTTACAGATAAAGAAAGATGCTCGTTACTAAACTGGCAAACACGGTTCAATATTATTTGCGGGATTGCGAGAGGCCTTGTGTATCTTCACCAAGACTCGAGATACAGGATTATTCATCGGGATTTGAAATCAAGCAACGTACTCCTCGACAGCGATATGAATCCAAAGATATCGGATTTTGGCATGGCTAGGATTTTTGGAGGGGATCAAACTGAAGGAAGCACGATGAGAGTTGTCGGAACATAGTAAGTAGCAACAAGTTATCCAAAGTTTGTTTAAAATTCCCTTCACAAAAAATTAAAGAATTTGTTGAGTCGGAGGGAGTACTTATACTCTTGTGTTCTTTTTATGCAGTGGGTACATGGCTCCGGAATACGCCATGGATGGACTATTCTCGGTAAAATCAGACGTGTTCAGCTTCGGCGTGCTAGTCCTAGAGATATTAACCGGGATAAAGAATAGAGGATTTTACACTTCGGATCACGAGCTCAACCTTCTCGGACACGTAAGTTCTCCACCCCATGGTGTATTGTACCTATAACGTACGAATGTGTCGATTGGGTCGTGTCATTTCGATCTAACGTACTTGATTGGGTTGAGACGGGTCGTATTCGAGTTTTGGGTTTGTGTCGAGTCTGCTATTATCTGGTCAATCAAGGTGGGATCGGGTCATTATCAGTCGAATCCCTTTCAAGTTAAATTATACTCGTACAATTTTATTCATAAGTGTGGTGTTTTACTTCGTAATTATATTTTTTCGGAAAAAATTTAAAGGAATAATCTCAACTAACACAAACTTACAAAAATAATCTTAATTCAAAAAAAAATCTCAATTATTGAAAATCATTCATACACTGTTCAATTTAAATCAGCTCAAACAGATACAAGAGAAGTTAAATCGAATTTCAATGTTCATCGCTCTTATTCTATCTAAAAATAAAATCGATTCGACCTTCTTAAAATTGGCTAAAGTATATTATAAAATCGATTTGACCTTCTTATTACTCCGTATAAGTTTCCGTTATATTTTATGCTTGTAATTTGAATCCGGTTGATTAGAGTTTAAGGTAAAAAATTTCGGCTCTAGTCTTAGTCGAGTTAGGTCAATTCAATTTTTTATTTTTTGAGTGTTTCGGACTTGGATATTGGGTCAAATTCCCCGGGTTGGGTCAGCTTCGCTAGATCTAAAGGTACCGTGTATCATATGGTTTTCCATGTCTGCGATTGCACCATCTAACGAGAACACGTACAAAACTAAATCCTTTGTGCAGGCGTGGAAGCAATGGAGAGAAGGGAGCGGAATGGAAATACTCGACAAGTCAATGGGGAATCGATGCTCATTACACGAGGTTTCGAGATGCCTTCAAGTTGGGCTTTTATGCGTACAAGAGCGGCCCGAAGACAGACCGACGATGGGGACCGTAGTACTTATGTTGAGCAGTGAATCAACTCCTTTGCCTCGACCTAAACTTCCCGGTTTTTGCATTGGTTGGACGCCTAATGAAACTACTTCTGCTTATACTAATAACAAGTTAGACGAATCGTTTTCGGTCAATGAGGTTACGGTTACTGTGTTAAAAGCTCGATAACTAGGATTCCGGTCGTATATCGTGAATCAGAGAATCCTGGCCCAATAAATACTACCGGAGCCATAGGCCTGTTTTCTGGATCTTTAACTGTATTCGGTTTCTTACGCTTCCACATTTAATCGAGTAAATTAAAACAAGTTATTTTATCGACGATATTGATAACTTATTAAAGCCAAAAAGGTTCATTGAATTGGTTGTGCTTTAAACATTGTACTCTGAACTTCTTAGAGCAAGTGCAATGGAGGTTTTTAGTCCTTGGGTTTGTCAATAAAACTCAAAAAATAAAGTTCTTCCCATTGTGAGTCTTCTTGGGTTTATTAAAATAAGAAATAAGTTCTTATTTTAGAACCTAGTTTTTTATTATTTCCAAGAAATTTAAATTAATTTGATAGAGTTAAAGAGTAGTAGTGGGTCCCAATTAAGAACAAAGTAAAAGTTTTTCCATTGTACTAAAAAGTTCTTATATTTTGTAGTTGTTGAAAAATAATTGAAAATATAAAGAACTTTATATAAAGTTCTCCCATTGTGTTTGCTCTTACGATTTGTAACAATTAACGAATAATACTAGGTTGTCTTGATTCTCGGGAAGTAGTTTGTCTTGGAACATTAATTTTGAAAAATCTGAAAACAAATTCTCTAGATAAGTCTATCAAAATATATAATTTAGAGTCTTAATATATCTAGAGAACTTCATAGAATTATCAAGGATATTTAGTTAGTATAATCTAAAATATTAGTATAATCTAGAAATATTCATGTACTAGTATAAATAGCAAGTTTTAGTCATTTGTATGTGTGTAGTCCATAACTCCCATTGTGGAGTTATTAGGTCTCACCCTTTGTAGGAAAAGTGTGGTCAGCCCAATTGAAAACAAGGTCCAACATACAAAAGCCACTCAACAAATTAAGTGTGCTTATGCTATTTTAAATAAGGCCCAACAAAAGCTAGCCCAACTTGAGTGGTCCAAAGGAGTTCGAGAAATGAAGAAAGAAGGAGTGAAGAACAAAAGGCAGGTGCATGCAAATGGTGTGAGCTGGAGTTTGTCTTCTTGCTAATATCAGTCTAGGGTTTTGTGTAAATTCTTATATATATATACCTCACTCTCATTGTATTGAAATTAAGACAACAAAAATTACAAAAGAAGAAATACAAAGAACAGAAGTCTTCAAGAGGTGACCTATATTCATCTCTATTTCCTTCAGTGTTTATCATGCTATTTATGTTGAAAATTCTTCATGGTATCAGAGCCTTGTGCTCTTGATAACCACTGAAGGATTGTCTATGTTTGTTGTGTTGTGCTGTGTTTTCTGTTCGTATGTGTGCTAAAGTCTTCATTTTTATTTCGAAAGTTTGTGCCTTTTTCTGTTTTTCGTTTGATCTCTGTTCTATTGCCTCCTCTGAAATATCTGTGTAGTTGATTATGGCTGAAGTTGAAAGTGCTGTTGTCACCACTACTATTTTACCCTCTGATCCACTGTACTATAATCCATCTGAGGGAACACAAACCCTTAAGATCACTCCTGAACTGACTGGGATTGAAAATTACGGCCCATGGAAACGACAAATGGATCGAGCTTGCCCTTTCAGCAAAGAGAAAATTGGGTTATGTGACAGGTCTTGTGACTAGGGATGCAAGTGATGTGGTGAAGCAAGATGCTTGGGATACATCAAACAATTTGGTGATTTCCTGGATTTTTCAAAATGTGAGTGAACGAATTAAGTCGGTTATCTTGTATGGCCAAAGTGCAAAGGAGATATGGGACACTTTGGCAAGGAGGTATACTGGTGCAAACGGTGCTCGAAAATTCAAGTTGAACAAGGGCTGTTATGAAGTTGAGCAGGGAAACAAATCTGTTGAGGAGTATTATACACAACTTCAGGGTATGTGGGATGAGCTGGAAAACATGAATATCTTACCAGTCATCACTCAAAAGACCACTGAAATTGTAGCTTACTTGAAGGCTCTTGAGGAACAGGCTGAAGAAAAGAGACTCTTTCAGTTTCTGAATGGACTAAGCAAGGAGTATGCAATGCTGAGGAGCAACATATTGTTGATGAGTCCCTTACCAAGTGTGGAAAATGCTGTGTCAATGTTGTTTCAGGAAGAGACCCAGACGGGAAATACTACTGGAATCAAAAATCAAGAGGTTTCAGTCTTTCTGAGCAAAGGAGAGTATGGTGAAGAAGCCTGCAAGCATTGTGGTAGGAAAAACCATAGGTCAGATATGTGTTGGGAGGTTGTAGGTTACCCTGTTGGACATCCAAAGAACAAGAAATTTGGTGGAAAAGTTGGGTTCAAAGGGCAAGGTAATTACAAGAATCAAGGAACTTTTGGTAGGCAAGGATATGGTGGAGGAGGAAACTACAACCAAAACAACTTCAGACAAACTGGTGGTTAGGGATTCAAAGGTCCAAGAAAAATGGCTGCTACTGTGAAGACTGAACAGATGGATCTGGCTGCTGCTATTGGGAATGCTACTCATCAACTTGAAAGTCTTCTGAGGATGGTACCTGGAAACAACAACTCAATCTCATCAAGGACAGGAGGAGGGGACACTGATGAAGAACTTGAGTGTAACTTTGCAGGTATAGCAACTAATAAAAATTTTTGTACTCTGAAACGTAGATGGGTAATTGATTCTGGGGCTTCAGATCATATTACTTGTGATAAATCTCTGATGGAGAATGTGTCTGAACTGAAGAATGGTCCAAAGATAAATTTACCAAATGGAGATTGTGTTTATGTCACTCATAAAGGTGATATACAGTTTGAGAATGGATTGTGGCTGAAAAATGTGTTGTATGTACCTGTTTTCAAACAGAATTTAATGTCTGTGCAAAGGTTTGTGAAGGATAATCAAGGCAGTGTGGTGTTTGATGGTAAAAAATGCTGTGTGCAGGGATGTGAAGGTGATGAACTCAGAGAATTGGGAAGAGCTGCTAATGGTCTATACTATGTTAATCAAGATGAAGTAAGGAGATGTAAAGTTTTTGCTTCTAAGTTTGATAAGTTTGATTTGTGTGTTGATAAACAATGTGAAGTTGGAAATTGCAGTACTCAGACTGAACATGTGAATAATAAAAGTGATTTTGTTAAGACTGGTGTGAATGATATTGCTCATTATAGTTTGTGGCATAATAGACTAGGACATGCACCTCCTAGTGCTATGAAACATCTGCTGAATATTAATGCAAATTGTTTGAATTCTGATGGTGTGTGTTTGATTTGTCCAATGGCTAAACACACAAAGTCTTCTTATCAACTGAGTCAGAGTATAGCAGAAAGTCCTTTTGATCTCATCCATATAGATATATGGGGTCCTTACAGAGTTACTTATAGAGGGAAATTCAAGTACTTTCTCACTGTGGTGGATGACTGCTCAAGGGGAACTTGGGTGTATCTTTTAGCTCAAAAATCAGAAGCTTATGCTCATATCAGAAATTTCTGTGAGTATGTGAAGACACAATTTGGAAAGAAGGTGAAGCTGATTAGATCCGATAATGCTTGGGAATTTGATGACAAGCAATGCATAAGTTATTTTGAACAAAATGGGGTTATTCATCAAACGAGCATCATTGATAGACCTCAACAAAATGGCATAGTCGAGAGAAAGCATAGACATCTACTTGAAATGAGTAGAGCCTTGAGGTTCCAATCAGGTTTGTCTTTAAGCTATTGGGGAGATTGTGTTTTGACCGCAGCTTATCTCATTAATAGGCTGCCAAGCTCAGTGATCAAGAACAAAATTCCCTATGAAGTTATATATGGATGCAAGCCAAAGTATAGTCAACTGAGAGCTTTTGGATGCTTGGCTATGGTGTATAATCCTGAGAGAAACAAGGATAAGTTTCAACCTAGGGGTTTGCCCTGTGTGTTTCTTGGGTATCCTATGACACAAAAGGGATACAAAGTTCAAGATTTAATCAGCAAACGAAGGTTTGTAACAAGGGATATTAAATTCTTTGAGACAATATTTCCTTTGTCAAATCATGCAAAAGGCAGATATCTACATCCTTCACATGTACAACTTGGGTGCAGCAATGATCAGGTGATGAACACTTCAGAAGAGATACCTGACTGTCACCTCCAAGATACAAGAGAAGAAGAAGTGGATGTAGCTGAAATGAATGAACAAACTGATGATGTTTGTGAAGAAATGGAGGTACAGATTGAAGAATCTGCAGAAGGTGTACAGATTGCAGAAGGTGCACCTGAGATAACTCAAAGAACTTCCCACAGAGAGAAGAAACAACTTAAGTGGCTGGAAGATTATGTTGTTCAAATGCAGAAGAAGAAAAGACGGTCTAAAGCAACTGAAATCAGTCAAGTGACTCAGACAGAAGTATCAGAGTCCTTTGCAAACATGGTAAACAACATTGTCTCAAGATCAGAACCTTATTTTTATAAGGATGCTGTGCAAAATGGAGACTGGGTAGAGGCTATGAATAAGGAATTGGATGCCTTGGAACAAAATGGTACATGGGACATCACTGAGCTACCAAAAGGGAGAAGAGCCATAGGCTGCAGGTGGATATATAAACTGAAATACCAACCTGATGGAACTCTCGAAAGGTACAAAGCTAGGCTTGTTATACAAGGATGTAGACAGAGAGAAGGGTTGGACTACAGTGAGACGTTTGCCCCTGTAGCCAAGATGACTACTGTAAGAGCATTGTTAGCTGTGGCTTCCATGCAAGATTGGTACACATGCCAAATGGATGTGACAAATGCGTTTCTACATGGTGATTTGAAGGAGGATGTGTACATGCATCTACCTTGTGGTTATGAGAAGCTTGGAGACAGAATAAAGGTAAATCAGAAAGCTCAAGAGAAACATGATGGTGCATTGGTTTGTAAGTTAAAGAAAGCATTGTATGGACTGAAACAGGCTCCACGACAATGGTTTGCTAAATTGTCTCAGGTGTTGCTTGAGTCAGGCTTTATTCAGTCCCAGGCTAATCATTCTTTGTTTGTGAAGCATAAGGGAGGCTGTGTCACAGCCATATTGGTGTATGTGGACGATATGGTTATCACAGGAAACAGTATGGTGGAGATTGAAGAGTTGAAGAATGTTCTCAAAAACAAGTTCCACATGAAAGACATGGGGAAACTGTCCTACTTCTTGGGTCTGGAAATAGGACACACTGAGCAAGGCATGTTTTTGTCTCAACGAAAATATGCTATGGACATGATTAAGGAGTTTGGGATGTGTAATGAAAGGCCTCTCAGGGTTCCACTGGATGTTCACACAAAATTGGAACCAGAAAAGGGGACTCCCCTGTTGTGTCCTGAAGATTACAGAAGATTAGTAGGGAAGTTGATCTACTTAACCATTACTAGACCTGATATTTCATTTTCAGTGCAATTACTCAGTCAGTTTGTTCAAGCTCCTACTTCAGATCATTTACAAGCAGCCAAACGAGTATTGAGGTATCTTAAATCCTCACCTGAACAAGGAGTTCTGTTGGCTAAGTCATCCAAAGCCACACTTAATGCGTATTGTGATTCTGACTGGGCTTCATGCTCTTATTCAAGAAGGTCTACCACGGGGTTTTGTGTTTTACTTGGTAACTCACCTATCTCATGGAAATCGAAGAAACAAAGTGTAGTAGCTCGTTCTTCAGCAGAGGCAGAGTATAGAGCAATGGCTCTTACCGTGTGTGAAGTTCTGTGGATAAGGTCTCTTCTCAAGGATCTTGGGATCAAAAAATTGCAGACTACTGTGTTGAATTGTGATAATCAAGCCGCGTTGGCTATAGTGGCTAATCCTGTCTATCACGAAAGGACAAAGCACATAGAAGTGGACTGTCACTTCATTCGTGAGAAAGTGGCAAAAGGTGTGGTCAAGCCTGTTCATGTGTCGTCATACAACCAAATTGCTGATATGTTTACGAAACCCCTGCAAATGGCTGCTCATTACAAGCACTTACGCAAGATGGGAGTGTCGAAGAAACCACACTCACATCTTGAGAAGGAGTGTAGGAAAAGTGTGGTCAGCCCAATTGAAAACAAGGTCCAATATACAAAAGCCACTCAACAAATTAAGTGTGCTTATGCTATTTTAAATAAGGCCCAACAAAAGCTAGCCCAACTTGAGTGGTCCAAAGGAGTTCGAAAAATGAAGAAAGAAGGAGTGAAGAACAAAAGGCAGCTGCATGCAAATGGTGTGAGCTGGAGTTTGTCTTCTTGCTAATATCAGTCTAGGGTTTTGTGTAAATTCTTATATATATACCTCACTCTCATTGTATTGAAATTAAGACAACAAAAATTACAAAAGAAGAAATACAAAGAACAGAAGTCTTCAAGAGGTGACCTATATTCATCTCTATTTCCTTCAGTGTTTATCATGCTATTTATGTTGAAAATTCTTCATTCCCCCTCGTGTACCAAACAAATTCAACATTCAATATATGAAAATCATGTTTGGGAATTACGGGTCCACAATACAAATACTTCCACTATCAAAATTTCAACAGTTTGTTTAAGGTAACCACATACGGAGTATAATAAAATGGGTCGATTGAACCAAATGGTGGTTGTCCAGGTGGAATTTGGGTTAACCTGGAAGGTGCAACAAATTGTGTGAGGTTCCAGGCTCAAATCCCACCTGGAACCGATTTCCCCACTTGGCCACCGCAGCCCCCGTCGGGGGTGGCTTACATGGTACATGTGGTGCGGGACGATTGAATATGGTGATGAGAAACTCGGTCCATCCCAAATTAAGTATCCATTTTTATTAAAATTTTCTCAAAATAAATGTCTTCTTTCTATTTATAGTAAATTTTAAGAAATAATTTTCAATTTTTTTTCATTTTCATTAACAATTCTTAAATCTTCCCAAAATAAAAAAAAGATACTTATTTTTAAGGTGTAGGAAGTAATTTTTATTTAAAAATGTGGTTTGTGATTATGGTTTCGACCAAATGTAGCAAGATTTATTACATTTCACTACGAAGTACTCGTACTCCGTATATTTTATTGACATTTCCCCTGACGTATTTGGTTAATACTCCATATATATGATGCGAGTATCAGTTCATATGAAAGGGGTATTCAAATTCTACTCTACACAAGCAGTAGACAAATCATAATTCAACAGATAACTTGTGATTTGATGTGACCACTTTATACTTTAATGCTTAATTTGAATATTTTAAGTTTTCAAAGTCTCATTACAAAGGGGTATTTTAAGTTTTCAAAGTCTCATTACAAAAAAAAATAAAATAAAATAAAAAAAATAAAAAACATTAAACCCGGCACATAAAATACTAGAGTAATCACATTATAATCACGAGCCTCTTATGTATACGGAGTATGTGAAACGGACTTATTTTAATTATATACTCTAGTTTTACCGGGAAAAATGAATTTTTTCGGCGGTTAATTATCAAACACTACCTTTAAAAAACACATTTTATCAAATACCACCATTAAAAAAAATTGTCAATTACAACATTTAAAAAATATTTTTTGTCAAACATCACCTTTTGGCCGGAATTTGACTGAAGTCAACTAAACTCCGACATTTTTTGTCACTAGAGCTTTTTGTCACTAGAGCACGTTTTTTTTAAGTTGGAAAGATGAATTTCTATGTTAACTTGCCTTACATTATTAACTTCCTATCTACCAACAATACTTCCGTTGACACCAAACCAAGAGGAAGAAGAAGACGACACTACACATTTCACCAAAAAAAAAAGAACCCCCAAATTTTCAGAAACTTCTCTGAGGCATTTCGTCGAACACATAATGGGCGACTCAAATCAGCAGCTAAAATCAGAAGCTTTGTTAGATCAGATGAAAGCCCATCTTTCTTCTGATGCTGGCAAAGATATTGCTAAACAAATTGGCCTTGTTTATCAGCTCAATATTGCTCCCAAGGTCAATCTTAATTCCTCTTTTTCACTCTTCAACCTTTGATTTTGATGAATTTTGCTGTTTTCTCAACTGATTTTTGTTGTTGGGTATGTTTGATTTCATGTTTTCGGATGTTGGTTCTATCTAATTTTCTGGAAATTGAATTTTTTTTATTTTTTTTTTGGTGAAATTAAGCATGTTTGATTTGAAGAAAATTGGATTTTGTTCTTTTGATGTTTTCTGATGTTGTGGATTTAATTTCAGCTCACCTCGGTTCAGTTTGGATTTTTGCTGAAATGATCAGATAACTTCAGCAAAAAAGAACAGGGATCTACAGATGAATTTGCTGTTTTGTGAAGTGATTTGTGGTGTTGTTTATGAATGATTTTGATGTTTTGTGAAGTGATTTATGGTGTTGTGTTTGATTTTGCAGAAAATTGGATTTAATGAGGTGATTTACACAGTTGATCTCAAGAAAGGTGAAGTTAAGAAAGGTTGTCTCTTTGATCTAAAACTGCGTTCAATTTCGATTATCGTAAACGGTTATGATTGTGTGTCTGATACATAATGTTTGTTCTTTGAACGATCAAATTATTCCATTAATGTTGAAATTTAGACAAGTCGCTTTTATGCTCACTCGCATTCATTAATTTTACAAAAAAGAATTTGAAAAACGATGGAGACGACTGAGTTGAGTTTTTGTTTTTGTAATTGACGCATTACAAATTCATTGATTTGGCGACAGTTGTGCCTCGCGTAAAAAGTGAAGTGTTTTGGTTGTGTTTGTTGGATGTGTGTGAATAGAATGAAAAGGTGATGGAGTAGTTTGGGTTGCGTTAGCTATATTTGTGGAAATATTACAAATTCACCGTATAAGACGGAAATGTGGAACGTTAACTTGGAAACTTGGAATGATTTGTGAGTCGTCTCTCGTTACAAGTCTTATCTCATTAAATACGTGATCATCGAAAATAATAGTGGTTAGGTATGTGGTGATTTTAGGGAAGTATGAAGACGGGACTCCAGATGCAACATTATCGTTCCAGGACGACGATTTTCTAAAGATTGCAACTGGGAAAATGAATCCTCAAATTGCGTTTTTGAGGGGTGCGCTCAAGGTGAAGGGGAGTATAACCGCAGCCCAAAAATTTACGCCTGACATTTTCCCTAAACCCTCTAAGCTGTGATTCCTCGATTCCCTTGTTTTTACTTTCGAAGAAAATAATCTGTGATGATGCATCGTGTACTGCTTACACTAGATTTGAGTACGCAGAGGAGTCGTGTTATGGATCAGGAGTATCATGTTGCTTTATAGGTTCCTCGTGTCCCTTGTCTTTAATGTTTCGGAGACTACATAATAAAATACATGTCTTTAATGTTTCGAAGACTACATAATAAAATACATGTTTCAGTGTTTTACTTGCTAGATTTAGTGCATCGAAGGTTCATGTTACGGATCAGGACTTCAGGAATATCATAATTGCTTGCTGTTCGAAATCCTTTTTACGTCTCCTTGTGTGTTTTAGATAGCCTTGATGAAATCGAAGTGAATTTCGAATAAGCTCTTCCTTGATACAGGATTAACGTGTCTTAGATAGCCGTCAGTTGTGTAACGACATCCCAACATGTTGAGCACTTGCGAAAAGCCATTAGATAGATCTTTATAGAATAGCATGTTATCTACATCGTGTTACGTCAACGCTATCCTTGTACCGCATTTTGCGTATGCTCCGCAGTCGAGACGACTCCCCGACTCCTTCCATTTTGAATATCGATGAAGATGCTAAATGTCCACCTTGGGGCTTTGGTTGCGACGGAATAATTTCATCTTTTTCTAAAGGGCAGTGATCGTTTTTCTGTGAATTTGCTGAACAACGATTTGGTTTCTCAAAAATGCACGTCTTTTCTTTGCTGAAAACCTATTTTTTCCAAAAAAAAAAAAAAAAAAAAATAAAACGGAAAAACACTTTTTTTTTTTCATTTGAAAAGTAAGATATAAAAAAAATAAAACAGAAAACAAAAATAATTCTTTAAAACGCGTCAGGTAGGGGTCGAACCTACGACCTTCTGCTTAGGAAACAGACGCTCTATCCACTGAGCTACAGACGCATTGTTGTTATACGCTCCTAATATAAAATAATTAAACTTTTATAAAGGGAAAAAAAATTAGGTGGATGAAAAAGAGTTTTATCATATTGTAATGCTTCATCTTGGCAGATTCTTTCCCTCATCTTCTGTTGTTATTACGATTTTGATTTTGATTTGCTTCGGTGAATTGTCGAAAGATGGTCTAGTTTAAGAAATTCGATCCAAATTGTCCAAAATCTACACATATAAAACACAAACGTTTAAAGAATAAATAGATCTAGACCGATTCAATAATAAATCGAAAACTAATGGATTTTTGATAATGACTTGCGAAACTCTATGTTTAATTTAATTGTTTATAAGTAACCGTATATTTTTTTTAGGCAATCGTTGTTTCACGGTTCTTTGAACTGGGCCACGGAACATTGTTTTTCGATGGGACACTTATTTCAAGAATGAGAACTTACAACCTTGTGGAAGAGTAATTTTTCACAGTGACATTATCACAGCCCTATTCTTTTTGCCAAAAAGGAGAGGTTAGGCCATTAAAACGAGAAAGGGGAATTCGAACTTCAGACCTATTGGTTATTAGAGTACCTCAGTCCTAACCACTAGATTATGGCATCCTCCGTATGTAACTAACTATATGTGGAAGTCTAAATCTAATACTCCCTCCATTCCAAAAGCTTCTTCCAATTTCAATATGACACTAGAATTAAGGAGTGTTGATTATGATTTGTGTGGAAGAAATTAAAGTAGTTAATACTTAATACGGAGTAATAAGTAGATTGTATGAATAAAATTAAAAGAAAATTGACAATAATAGTTATTGGTAGAAGGTTTGGAATTTCCATTTAAGGACTATGGGTAGAAGTTCTTTGGGTAAAGGGAATACTTTCTCCATTCCATTTGATTCTATACGTACTCTTTTTTTGGAAATTCCATTCAATTGTATACGTTTTAATTTTGGTCCATACTTTATCAAGTTAAGGGTGTGTTTGGATTGAGGGAAATGAAGGGAAAGGAAGGGGAGGTAAAGGGAGGGATTGAGTTTTTATCGTTTGGTTACAAAAAATGGAAGGAGGGAAATGGAGGGGGAGGGATTTGGAAGGATTCATTTTCCCTCCTCTAAGCCTAATTAGAATCCTTCCAAAATAGGCAAGATTTGGAGGGAAAATGGTATCCAAACACCACCATTTCCCCTCCCCTCCCCTTCCTTCCCCTTCCTTCCCTTTCCCTCATTTCCCCTCCCCTCCCTTTCCCTCCTATTTTGCTATCCAAACACACCCTAAAAGACTATACTACTCTTAATTTATTACCCGCCCACCCACTTTTAGAAGAATAATGTAGGGTTATTTTGGTATAATATTCTCAACCCCACTAGATTTTCTTCTACCTTAATTATTATGTTATGGTCAAATATATATTATCATAAAGAATGGAGGAAGTAGAATATAGGAGATCTTAACACTTTATTAGGAGAAGAAGTAAATTGGTCTAATAAGATCCAAACTCACACTACTTATAAAGTCTCCTATCTCTTCTTCTCATAGAGTCATAGTCATAGGTATGACTTGGACTCATATTCATGTAAGCCTAGTGATGAGTTGATAACCAGATGATAAATCAGCTGAATAGTTTCAACAAAATTAATTGTTAGAAAATATAAAGCCTTCACATGTGAAGTCGTACCATAACGGTGGAGTAACTGAGAATTCTTCGCGTTATAAAGGCACGTGGACCTCCTACTATTATCAATTGGTTATTGTATGGATGGATTCCCGTGAGTTTCAAGGTCAGACATTAACTTCCATTTCTGACATGGTCAGCCCAGGTCCTATCAAAAATTTATATCACAGCCCATGGTTAAAATCCATTCCCGTGAGTTTCAAAGCCAAACATTTCCTTCCATTTCGAGCATAACCACGCCCTGCCAGAAATTTATTATTAATTAAACATTAAACATTTTATTTCTAACGATCATCTAATCCCAAAATAAGCTCTATTCAACCTAACATTACACACGTATTCAGTATTTGGCCTAATATAACCCTAATCTCCGAATTTAACCGAACCCCATACGAAAATAACCCAAACACCAATAAATCCAACCTAAATTCGACCCGACAACATCTAAATGTGTAGTTGGAGTAGGTAGTCGTAGTTAATGCGGAAGCTGTAGATTTGTAGAACAAATATCAATCAACAATTTTGTGGTCGACTCATGGTATCAACGTAACCACATAGCCCTAATAACTTATTATTTCTCGTCTAATAACACACTTCTACGTGGTGCATATCTTTACATGTGATTGTATCCTATATTTTTTTACTTAATTTCACTTTTGCTTTACACATTTTTGAGAACGACTTCTCTATAGTGTCGTCTAATTTCGTTCTAACTTTTAGGCATTAAGAATTACTAGTATAATGCACGATTTAACGCAAATTGCGTTTGATAACATATTGTATTAACTGTAAATATATCATATAGTTAGATAATTATATAACATATTGTATTAATACAATCATATTATTCTTTGATACATTACCATGTTGGAAATAGTTTGAAAAGTCCATGGAAATAGTTTAATTTGAACTTCTAGAAGGCTAAAACTGGTTCTCCGTAAAGTAGTATACAATTACTCTGTATTGTGATTTTTATTGTCGTTTACTCCTTATTTAATAATGGCAATAAATGAAAACGTATTACAATATTGGTGTGTATCCAACTCGCGGTACAATGATTTAATATCATAATCTGTTTATTTACCGTTGAAAACTTTATAGTAAATCTTAGCTTAAACCAATTTAATTTTCAGCCTCATTAGTCCACATATAATATGTAATCATAATATATGCTGGTCCTATAATGTTTATCGCTACTTATCAACAAGTTATGTTGACATTTCACCTATAACATTAAACACAACATAGCATTTTATTTCTTTCAAAAAACATCTATTTTTCTGTTTCAGTCAGTTGTATACGTTTTATTTTTAGGTTGCTCCACTCAATAGTATAGATTTGTGTTCACATTTAAAATTTCAGATGATAAAATTGACGGGAGTTGAAAATGAAAGTACAAGTTTGTATAAAGCAAACGTAAATAAGTCGTTGGAATCGAGAAAGTGTTATTTTATCTAGAAAATATCACATGTACACTTATGTACTCCGTATTTAATAAGGTTGGTTAATTTGTGTTACATATTCAAGAATTTGTCATACATTTTTATGCATGAAAAAAACAAGAAATGTTTTTGAGAGTTTTACTTCTGCTTCTTACATTACATTTGTGCTGTTCAATTGACACCATTACTCCTGGCAATCCGTTAAAAGACGGCAATTTCTTGATCTCGAAAGGCGGAAAGTACACATTAGGCTTCTTTAATCCCGGAAATTCTACCCGAAAATATGTTGGAATTTGGTTCAGTAAGGTCTCTGTGCAGACTGTTGTTTGGGTTGCAAACAGAAATAAACCTGTCACTACTGATTTAAACGCGACGGTGCTGTCAGTCGCCCGAGACAGGAATGTTCAAATTTTGTCGGGGGAGTCTGTCGTGTGGTCGACTAACGTGTCGATTCCTTCGACTGACATCAACAGCACGACGTTACAGCTGCTGAACACGGGTAATTTGGTGCTGTCGACGGGTGATAAAAAGACGATAGTATGGCAGAGTTTTGATCACGTGACGGACACGTTTCTGCCAGGAATGATACTCGGAATCGACAAAAGAACAGGACTGACGCGTTCACTGACTTCATGGACGTCGACGTTCGACCCAAGTCCCGGGAATTACACGTTCAAAGCGGACCCAAATGGGTCTGCACAGTTCTTTTTGTACCAAGGTTCGACCCGTGTGTGGCGGTCAGGTCCGTGGGTTGGTCAGAGATGGAGCGGAGTACCCGACATGACACGAGCGTATATTTTTAATTACAGTTTTGTCAGCAACGTTGATGAGGTGTCCGTGACGTATGATGTGTTGAATGACTCAATTATATCGATTTTTTTGGTGGACGGTGTGTCCGGGACAGTTCAACGACGAACGTGGCATGAGGACAGTAAGCGGTGGATCGTGTTTTGGACTGCTCCCAAGGAGTTGTGTGATCAGTACGGGGAGTGTGGCGCTTTCGGAAACTGTAATTCTAACAGTGGGAATCAGTATCAATGCTCTTGCTTTCCTGGGTATATATTCTCAACTTATGTTTGTTTCGATGTTTTTAGGCTGTGTAATGTTGCCTGAAGCTTTCTTGAATTGTCTGAAGTTGCCTGAAGTTCATGAAATTCGCTCGGTTATCTTCACTATTCCTGTCTATTGATTAAGTAAATAGGCATTTGTCACGGATATGATCCCGTTTGCAATAGAGTATAACCGATTAACCGTAGAGTAGAGCATGCTTTTTTAGGTTGTTTTATCAGCTTTTATGTTTGGTACTGTCTGAATAGATATCAACCAAAATCGCCACAAGACTGGTACCTTCGAGATGGAACACAAGGCTGCTTACGAGAAGAAAACAGGTCCATGTGCAGAAACGGCGAAGGGTTCTTGAAGTTACCTAGCGTTAAACTACCTGACACGTCGAAAGCAGTCGTGAACAAGACCTCAACATTGAAAGACTGTGAAGAAGCGTGTCTGAGAAACTGCTCTTGCACAGGCTACGCTGCTGCAGACGACAGCGGTGAAGGTAGCGGATGCATCGCACTGTATGAACCGTTCATTGATGTCAGAACATATGCTAGTGGTGGCCAGAACGTCTACTTCCGCGCTGATGCAGTTCAGTTAGGTCTGAATCCCGCGTTACTGCAACTATCTTATTGTAAGACCGTCTTACCGTAGACTAAACTCGACTCTTTTCTCCTGTGCAGCTAAATATAGTTCATTGAAAAGCAAAAGAGCGCACAAGAAGCTGGAAGTAGTTATGATAGTCGTAGCTGCTCTTTCATTCGTGATTTTAGTCTCGTCCATAGCATTGTGCGTGTATCAGAAGATGAAAAGAGGTATTGCAACGAATGTCTTTTAAAAATTATCTTGTTCTTTTTGGTTGACTGATAAGCCGTTTTGTCCGATAATAGAAAGAGAGGAGGAAATGGAAAGGTCGTTGTGGACGAAAGATGCTGATGATCAAAGCGACGTGAGCTCAGAGTTACCCTTTTACTCGCGTAATGAAATTGGTAGCGCCACAGATGGTTTCAGTTTCGCTAACAAGCTCGGAGAAGGTGGTTTCGGGGCAGTGTATAAGGTATAAATATACATAATTATGTTCCGACTGATCCATATTTTTCGGAAACTGTGTAGTCAACAAAACGTTGTGCATTTAGGGACGGTTGAGAAATGGGCAGGAAATCGCGGTGAAGAAGCTAGCACTGAACTCGGGACAGGGTATACAAGAATTTAAGAACGAAGTGAGGTTGATCGCGAAACTCCAACACCGAAATTTGGTGAAGATGTTAGGGTGTTGCATCCAAGGAGAGGAGAAGATGCTCATCTATGAGTTTATGCCTAACAAAAGCTTGGATTATTTCATCTTTAGTAAGTTTCTGAACCTTTGTTCCGGTTTTCGGTTTATATATGATGCTACACAAATTTAGAGCCAGAAAACGGGTAGAGTCAGTTTGGTCGTCGAGTCATAGGTTGGGTTAGCCAGAAAACGGGTTAGATCTACTTGAGTCGATCACGTTCATGTTGTTCGAAGAGATGTACAATAATATGCACTCCCTTTCGTTGCAGAGCAAGAGAATAAGTCAGCTTTAGATTGGGCGAAACGAGTAGATATTATAATGGGGATCGCTCGAGGGATGTTGTATCTTCACCAAGACTCGAGACTTAAAATCATCCATAGGGATTTGAAGGCGAGCAATATCTTATTGGACGAAGACATGGTCCCGAAAATTGCTGATTTTGGAATGGCGAGAATATTCATGAGCGAGCAAAAGGAAGAGAACACAAACCGGGTTGTCGGGACATAGTAAGTCTACTTTATACACCAAAAGCACATTTCGATAAACACAAAATAGACTGATTGTTTTCATTGTTTGCAGTGGATACATGGCACCGGAATATGCACTCGAAGGTCTCATTTCAATTAAGTCTGATGTTTTTAGCTTCGGAGTTTTACTGCTAGAAGTTATCAGTGGGAGAAAGAACTCGGGTTTTTATCCCGACAATCCGTCCATCAATTTAGTCGGTCATGTAAGTATCTCCGGCAAACTAACTGAACTAAATATAATCGAAGTGAAGCTCAGCTGAATGGAAATTTTGCGCAGATTTGGGAACTTTGGAAAGTCGGAAATGCCACAGAGATCGTGGACCCTGTGCTGAAAGACCTCGACAGCGAACAAGTGGTGAAATTCATCCAAGTAGGACTGTTATGTGTGCAAGAAAGTGCAGATGATCGACCAACAATGGCAGAAGTAGTCTTCATGCTAAGCACTAACATGGACTTACCGTCTCCAAACCAACCCGCTTTCATTCACAAGGGCAGTCGCTACGACATTGATCCGTCCTCGTCTAGTGCTGGTGCTGTTTCTGTGAATGAACTATCTGTTACGGCCATAGTCGAGGGTCGCTGAGAAAACCTATGTAAGTATCAGTAAACTGTGGTTATGTGATATGTAAGTATTAGCAAGATTACTACAACTACAGAAGATTCTCAATCAATCAAGAGATTAGACAATCAATCAACCTCCTTAAATTAAGTAATTAGAATTGTATTCATAATAGGATTAGTATTATGTTCATATTGTAAAAAGAGCAAGTTGTATATATTACACATATCAATCCAAATGAAGCCAAATGAAGCAAGTATCAATTGATTGTCAATCAAGCTACTCATGTATACAAATATAATTGTGTTCATACTATACTTTAGGAAACTCATTAAAATCACATCAAATCATATACTTGTAATTAGGACTCTAATACTAGTAATATTGTACAGCAACTATCCTATAAATACCTGTATTTGTAATGCAATTCTAAACTTAATAAAACCATTTTCTTACTCTTCATAATTCTATCATGGTATCATAGTCTCGTGCTCTTGATAAAGGATAACACCTCGGAGTAGATCCTGAGGCCAAACCACCCACCCAAAATCTTTCACTTGGCCTACCCCTCCACCTTTTCCGCTACCACCAACTCAGAATTACATCCAACCCCAAACCAAAATTATAGCCAAAACCCTCCTTGGCACAAACCGTTATCTCAGCCAAAAATATGTTAAATTATAGTTTCGAGTTTTACTTATTCAAAACCATAATATTATTCACATGAACAATAATCTCACCCATAAATTTTATGACATACTACCAACTTGGCCATAAAATAAATATAAAATAAAATAGGATTAATTGTCAAGAATAATCCGAACTGGTCCTCTTATTCCATAAATAATCCGAACTCGAATTAATCCACGAATAATCCCAACTATTGAAGCAACATTCCAATAATGTACTTTGGCCAATTTTAACATGCTTTAATCAATAAAAAAAGAAGTGAAAACGGTTTGAATTTTACTTAAAATAAGAGTGAGGCAAAGTTAGAGTCGAGTTCACCATTTTTTTTACGTGTTAGAGTCGATTGAAATTAGTCAAAGTACATTATTGGAATGTTATTTCAATAGTTGGGATTATTCGTGGATTAATTCGAGTTCGGATTATTTATGGAATAAGAGGACCAGTTCGGATTATTCTTGGCAATTAATCCAATAAAATAAAATATATTAAAAAAAATAATAAAAAAAATATATTGACAAATCGTGGCAAAAGATAGTCCTCATCAAACTATAATCACCATGCACACTCAAACTTTTTTATTGCTTTTTCTTCCTGTTCAACCCAATGGTACCCTCCTTTGTATTTTTAGGCAAAACCAAGCAGCCATATAATCACTTATATTCAATTGGATATGCACCAGAACAACCCAAAATATGATAAATTATCGTCTCGAAATTTACTTTTTCAAACCCATAATATTTTTCATGTCCAAGATAAACTCACCTATGGTTTTAATCTTGATAAATGTCAATGAGATAATAACCACACCGACAAAAACCATAAAATCATACTTCGTATTTGTTTATTTTTACAACCACGGTTTATCTTCACAACACAACCACATGTTTTTATTATTTATTTTGTTTATAAGTCATCTTATTCTTCATACACACCATAAAATTTTATGGTACACTATTAACATGGCCATAAAATTAAAATTCAAAAAAAATAAAAAAATAAAAAATAAAAAATAATTAAAACTCATTAATCCACCCACTAGTCATTGATCTCAAGGTCTCAACACATGACCAAAACTCAAAACCCTCGGTAAAAAAAAAATAAATAAATAAATAAATAAATAAAATAATAAAAATACAAATAAAATTGTTGACTCGACCTTGTCGTTTAGTTTTGATGATGACTTTGATTTTTGTTTACTATGCTATAATCCGTATGTTAGTGTTTATGATACTTAGTAGGTTGTGAAGCATTCAAGTAAGAATCAAGCTTTGCTATTGGGAAACGCGAATCAAATCAATGCTATATAGCGTCTTATGAAGCACTAGTATTTAATGTATACTTATCGTCCTTGTAATGACAAGGGTAATAGTAAAACAACAAGACAAATATGCGTTTCTCTCCACGGTTGTAGTATCAGGCTGGAAACGCACGTTTCCAGTGCGTTTCCCTAGTCTAGACACGACAACCACGGATTACACTCTGCGTTTCCAGGAACTCTGTGAGAAACGCAGAAAGTAATTCTCAAGGCCTTATTTCCAAAATCTGATTTGGAAAAGATATTTTGATGAAATATGTTCCTCACAATCTTTATCTTTCAAAATATCTTTTTACATATTTGAAAATGATTTTATAGTTTGTTTTGAAGTAAAAATATTTTGGAGAATATTGCATCTATCTTTTTAGGAAACAAAACCTTATCAAACTATACTTCTACCTTTATTTGATTTTGGTTTTGGAAAATATCTTATGCAATCTTTTTACTTCTATTTAAGATCAGCATGTTAGAAAATCATTCTCAACCTTTTCGTGCATTAAGTTTTAAATTTAAGTATTTTGCAAATCAGTTTTAAGCATTCATTGTCTTTATTTGCGAAAACTTTTCAAAAGGTCTTTGAAACGAAATCTCTTGTTGCTTAATCGTTACTCAAGTCACTTGTGCTAGCATCGTCTCGTATCCGTTCTCTTGTGAACAATTGTTGAGACACAAACTAGCTTTCTTTTGCTTGAGAGAAAGAGTGCAACTTGAAAGAGTTGTAGAGAGATTAATATATTGTAATCCGAAGTAGGTACTAATATATTAATAAGAGAATAGTGGACGTAGGTCTCGGAGTGTGAGACTGAACCATTTCAAAACCCGCTGCATACTTACTTTCTGTTTTTACATTTACAAGTATTTTCGTTTACGTTTCCGGTTTTATTTACAACGTTTCCTCTACGATTCCAAACAATTCTTCATCGTTTCCAGCAGATCTTTCAGTAGTTACTTTGCGTTTCCAGCAGACTTGAATTAAACGTAATTAATGTTGGAGCTAGTGTCCTCCACAGTTAGTGCAATAACACGAATAAATCTCTAAAGGTACACAGGGTACATTTTGTATTTAATCAGTTGATTAACGTTTATCGATAACGGTTGGCTTGCTAGATAAGTTTGACGTTATTGTCATACAGATGGCGGTGATCAACTGGTCCCTAAGAGTCACACCTAAAGAATGTGTTTGAGAGATGTGATTATTTGGGAAAATGATCATATCTGTAACACCCCGACTTTTCCTAATATTAATTATTCGTCTCAATAATATTCGTAATTCATTTCTCTTGATTTTCTCATTTTTGGCTCGAGAAGGTCGGTTCACTTGTCACGTTGGATAAGCGAGGCCGTAGTCGGAACTTAAAAAACGATGCCATTTCCTCATACGAACTCCGATTCAGGCGATTCAAAAGGCTAAACTGCGTATTTTTTCGACGCCGTCGCAACTGCCAAAATTTCACAGACAAAATCCGCGAGCGACCCGCGAGAGGCCCGCGAGAGGCCCGCGAGCGACTCTGCTTTCTGCGGGTTATTGTTGTTTCGATCCGTGACTTCTTATAACTTATTAAATACATATTCTAACCTCCCCTCAGCCCTAGTTAACTCATTAATCTCACCATTCATTAATCTAAAACCCTAATCCTCTCTTCTCTCTCCTAAAACTCCATTAATTATCTCTCAAACTTCGCTCAAGATCATTCAATTCATCTCCAATTCAGCCCTAATTCGCTCTAATTCATTCCTTCACTAATTCCTTCGGTAATTCTCATCGTATAGTATAGTTTTCAGATTATGTTATTATTGTATATGTATATTGTGTGTTCTTATATTTTGTATATGTTATTATTGTGCTCTAATCAAGGAGAAGAAGACTTGGGGTGAAGAGGATACTATCCTAGTTGAAGAAGAAGAAGACTAGGACAACTTTCATCTCTTGAACAAGGTAACTAGGTGTAGCCCTAGACATATTTTGACATGTGTGAGACCATATGATTGATTGAGGATGAATTGATTGTTGTTATGTATGTAAAGCTATGGACTTTGGGTTGATTGTGCTGTGAAATCATGTTATTGGTCTTAATTGTGTTGGTCTCACACTATTATATCTAATGGATTGAATTGGGATGTTTGTTATATTGAATTTGGGTTATATTGTTATTAGGTTAATTAAAGATGATAACTTTGGGAAATATAATGATTTATAATAGCTACTCTTGAGTTTTTATGGTTATTACTCCGTATTTAACATGTTGGTTATGGTTAGTATTAAGTTCTTAAGTTAATTACTCCGTATTAAGTTTGTTATTGTATGGTTGATCATAGGTCATGTTGAGGATGAGTATAAATTGGATGATTATGTTGTTAATGAGTTTAAGATGGATATTATATTGGGTGAATAATAAAGGATGATTGATATGATATTGATTGTGAGTTGGGTTACTTGGTTTGCTATAATGTTAGTAATTGTTGTATGGTATGTATTGGTGGTATTGGAGACGGTTTATGTTGTTGGTTTGATCGTAATGTTATGCTTGAGTTAAGTTTGCATGCGTGTACTGTTCTGGCACGTATGTGAGGAGCTCCGACGTCCTAGTTTGGACGGATACCGCCCATAATCCCCTCGGCTATTCTTGTTCGCTTAGTTAGAGCGACTATGGGTTCTTAACCATGTTGGTTAGAGACTATGGTTTGATATATGTCGTCACCGTTCTTGTTCGCTCGGTGGAATTTGGCCAAATTTAGACTAATGAGTTTGAGGAACTTCTTGTTCATTTGTTCCGCCATAGGGTTTGAGTGATTCTTGTTCGCTTCACTCGAGGTGATTCTTGTTCGCTTCACCTAGTGCTCTGCGCTTACTCTTGCGCTTGTGTTGATCGGTTACGAGTTGGGTTGAGTAGGGAAGGTTGTTGGTGACGCGTGGTGGTTGTGGTAGTTGTGCCGTGTTGTTTGAAGTTGTTGTTCTTTCTATTGTCGGTTGTTTTGTACTCTGATTATAGGCCTTAGGCCAGTTGAGTTGGTTAATTATTAAGTTGGCTCGAGGTTGTCTTATGTTTATTGTACACTTGGGTTGTATTGCTATATATCTTGGTTATGTTGAAATATGACTGGGGAGCACCTAGTTACTCCCCACTGATTGTGGCTGTTACTTTCCTTGTGGCAGGTTAGCGCAGGTTCGGGTTTGGAAGTGAGGAAGCTGTGAGGATTGACCCCGTAGCTAGCTTTGATTCGTCTTGGACTAGACTTTGGATTAGACATATACTTGTTTGTCGTTTTCATACTTATGTTGGTCTTAGATTTGGTTGTAAGGGGTATTTATTCCCCACCTCTAGGCCTCAAGGCCTACCCTTTTATCGTTGTTTAGTTGGTTTAGTGAGTAATGATCCGGATTCCACGGTGTTTCCGCCACCGTGGCTCGCTTTTATTTTCTTTTATTTTATAAATCCTTTTTATTTCTTTATTTTCTTTTGTTGGAAAATCCGGGTTGTTACAGTTGGTATCAGAGCGAATACGCTCCCAACTCTCTTAGGTGAGTGAGTAGAATTTGACTTAGAACACCGAGTGAGAGTGTTGGGGTAGACACATTAGGGGGTCTACGTTATTTGTGCATATGTATGAGTAATTGTGTGAATGGTGGTCTTAGGATTCCCACCATTAGATCATATGTTTGCTTTGGATGCAGGTACAAGGATGATGGTGTCATGCGAGGTCGGGTGTCGACTCGATAAATCTCTACATTAAAAATTTACTAGTCCTGCCTCCGAAATAGTCTTAAAAAGCTTTTGATTTGATTTAATCGTCGTTTTTAAAATGTACTCCTTTATTTCAAAATGTTTCACTCTGATAATTGTCTTCTTATGTACTACTTGGTTTTTCTGCTTTCATCATACTTTATACTTCTATTTTCTTACCAAATCATGTTAGCCTTCATTTTTAATATCGACAAAAAGGGGAGTATTTTGCATTCCGTTTTAGTACACTTTTATGACCCTAGCTTTTTATTGTTATTCATTTGAGAGTTCAGTTTTATTGAAAATTTTAGCCTATTATTGCCTTGACGATCTCTTGACTTAACTTTTCAATTCATTCGTTTCTTCGACTTTAATCATTTGATTATTTGCATGTCAAACCTTCTTTATTCCTCCAATCTTTTGAAAAGCCTAGGGATTTAATTTTGAAAGTCTTTGAGTCTCTCCGACTGTTCAGCTGGAACAAGAATCCTGAAGCCGGATCGCGATTTCATGATCCTACCATCGAGTAGTACGCATGAAGTCCTTAATCTATGTCACCTACCGTATTCGTGGGGACCTCTTTCAGCTTGCTAGCTACACCTATTTTTGTGCATCCAGCTTGTTCTTGGATCTCACCATACAGCTGTTTTAAAACCATTAGCCGAATTATAACTTGAGCTTCTTTTTCCCCAATAAAATTTCTTATTGTGTTCATTATCATCTTTTTCAATAGGTCGTGCTGAAATAATTTATAAACTCTCTTATTTCAAGAATGTTTTCATCGATTCTATTAACTAAACCTATTTTTGTATCTTTGTGCTTTAATGATTTGTGTATCCTTCTTGTACATTCTTATTTTGTAACTATGTTGACGAAAAATTTTAATCAGCATTGTTTTACTTCACCATTCATTTTTAAACGCGTCCATACATTTTGATGGCTTTTTACTCAGTCAAATTTGAAAATGACTGATGCTTATCCATTGCATCCACTTTTGATCAAAACCTCTTTGTCATCCTAAACTTTCTTTTATGAAGTTTTCTAATTTGAGCATTTAGTTTATTTAAATATTATTTATTCTACTCGGTATTGTAGTAGCTTCATTTTTCTAAAATCGCTGTCATTTTGAAACTCAACTTTAAGACTTCTCCTTTCAATCGTATCTTCTGAGCATATTCTATATCCACAAACTTTTTGGATTTACCTTTTGGTCTTGCCTTCATGCTCTATGCTATCATGCCTCTCTAGTGTCTCTATAGAACTACACCTCTTGTCTTTGAGCTAACTTTTAAGGTACCGATCTTCTACTTCTTTTCTTCCCTTGCCTTTCGGTTGCCATTCACATCCTAAAATTGTAAAAACTCCTGATGACTTAATATCAATCTGGTCCCCGCTTAAGTTCCCTCGATCACTTGCTTGTCAACTAAGCTAGTAGGGTGATTTATCCATCTCCAGCTCGAGACTTGATTCCTAGGTTGTCGCTGTTATGGGAGTCACAGATGTTGGAGCTTAGTGGATTAGTAGCTAATGGTATGGATGTCCGGTTAGGTGGCGCACATGGTTAGTCGTGGTGGCCTGAGTGGATTCCTAGTTTTGTGACTTCTAGCTAGAGCTTCATGAGGTAGCTTAACCGTTCTTGAGACAATGTTTGTGAGTTATAACCTTCGTGAGTAAAAGCTAATATCACGATGGGTAGTGGTAAAGGAAGTGATGGTATCCATACAGGTAGTATTTTTGAGGATTCGATTATGATGGTATATGGGGTGTGATAATCATGAGTTAGTGAGAATTGGGAAGTGATATTGTGGTGAGCAATAATCGGCTTTAAGGAAAACCTAAAGGTTATAGTGAGTATGATAAAACTTTGGGGTTTGTACTTAAAAGGATAATGTAGGAATGACAAGTGTGCATCTTGTGGTTTTGTGTATGTGCTAAATATAAGGAAAATCATTAATGGGAGGAGAGAATTCGAGGTCAGTAAGGTAGCGACGTTCGAGAAAGGTGTGGATAGACGTGTGTATGATAACAATGGGTTGAGAGAGTAGTAAGCTTTTAGCGATACATTTTAATAGCTACGTGTCAGTATACGTGTGACTTGAGAATGAGACGATATGGTATGACATAGTTATGGTTATTTCGTTGTGGAGTGTGGATAGATGTGAGGAGCGATATAGACTTGAGCTTGGATCACGTTATGATTGAGGGTATAAGGTTTGTCTTTGGCATCGATTTGAGGACTAGTTTGTGCGGCAATTGTATTGGTGACGTTAGTTAGGTTGTCCGTGGGTTTAAAATGCGTTTGGAGTGTGTTAAGATTTTGGATTGAGATACTATGTTGAGTTGATATGGACATACGAAGCTAATAATAATCAATTTGGGTTTGTCGAGCATATGATGTATCTATGGTATACAAGTTTACATAAACTAGCGATCCACATCCTAGCAGTTGGTGATATTGAGCTAACATAAGCTTCGTTAAGCGTGTCTATGCCTTTGATATCATGATGAGTAGAGTTAGTGATTATTATCTTGAGGACCATAGAAGTACGTAGTTTTCTTAGTCCTTTGGGGGTATTCTTTCGTTCTCAAGTTTCGAGGACGAAACTTCTTTTTAGGTGGTGAGATTGTAACACCCCGACTTTTCCTAATATTAATTATTCGTCTCAATAATATTCGTAATTCATTTCTCTTGATTTTCTCATTTTTGGCTCGAGAAAGTCGGTTCACTTGTCACGTTGGATAAGCGAGGCCGTAGTCGGAACTTAAAAACGATGCCATTTCCTCATACGAACTCCGATTCAGGCGATTCAAAAGGCTAAATCACAGATTTTTTCGACGCCGTCAAGAATCGCCAAAATTTCACAGACAAAATCCGCGAGCGACCGAGAGGCTCATGAAGGCCCGCGAGCGACTCTGCTTTCTGCGGGTTATTGTTGTTTCGATCCGTGACTTCTTATAACTTATTAAATACATATTCTAACCTCCTCAAATTTCTAGTTAACTCATTAATCTCACCATTCATTAATCTAAAACCCTAATCCTCTCTTCTCTCCTAAAACTCCATTAATTATCTCTCAAACTTCGCTCAAGATCATTCAATTCATCTCCAATTCAGCCCTAATTCGCTCTAATTCATTCCTTCACTAATTCCTTCGGTAATTCTCATCGTATAGTATAGTTTTCAGATTATGTTATTATTGTATATGTATATTGTGTGTTCTTATATTTTGTATATGTTATTATTGTGCTCTAATCAAGGAGAAGAAGACTTGGGGTGAAGAGGATACTATCCTAGTTGAAGAAGAAGAAGACTAGGACAACTTTCATCTCTTGAACAAGGTAACTAGGTGTAGCCCTAGACATATTTTGACATGTGTGAGACCATATGATTGATTGAGGATGAATTGATTGTTGTTATGTATGTAAAGCTATGGACTTTGGGTTGATTGTCTTTGTGAAATCATGTTATTGGTCTTAATTGTGTTGGTCTCACACTATTATATCTAATGGATTGAATTGGGATGTTTGTTATATTGAATTTGGGTTATATTGTTATTAGGTTAATTAAAGATGATAACTTTGGGAAATATAATGATTTATAATAGCTACTCTTGAGTTTTTATGGTTATTACTCGGTATTTAACATGTTGGTTATGGTTAGTATTAAGTTCTTAAGTTAATTACTCCGTATTAAGTTTGTTATTGTATGGTTGATCATAGGTCATGTTGAGGATGAGTATAAATTGGATGATTATGTTGTTAATGAGTTTAAGATGGATATTATATTGGGTGAATAATAAAGGATGATTGATATGATATTGATTGTGAGTTGGGTTACTTGGTTTGCTATAATGTTAGTAATTGTTGTATGGTATGTATTGGTGGTATTGAGAGCGGTTTATGTTGTTGGTTTGATCGTAATGTTATGCTTGAGTTAAGTTTGCATGCGTGTCTTGTTACAGCGCGTATGTGAGGAGCTCTGACGTCCTAGTTTGGACGGATACCGCCCATAATCCTCGGCTCTTCGTGTTCGCTTAGTTAGAGCGACTATGGGTTCTTAACCATGTTGGTTAGAGACTATGGTTTGATATATGTCGTCACCGTTCTTGTTCGCTCGGTGGAATTTGGCCAAATTTAGACTAATGAGTTTGAGGAACTTCTTGTTCATTTGTTCGCCATAGGGTTTGAGTGATTCTTGTTCGCTTCACTCGAGGTGATTCTTGTTCGCTTCACCTAGTGCTCTGCGCTTACTCTTGCGCTTGTGTTGATCGATTCTGAGTTGGGTTGAGTAGGGAAGGTTGTTGGTGACGCGTGGTGGTTGTGGTAGTTGTCTTAGTGTTGTTTGAAGTTGTTGTTCTTTCTATTGTCGGTTGTTTTGTACTCTGATTATAGGCCTTAGGCCAGTTGAGTTGGTTAATTATTAAGTTGGCTCGAGGTTGTCTTATGTTTATTGTACACTTGGGTTGTATTGCTATATATCTTGGTTATGTTGAAATATGGGAGCACCTAGTTACTCCCATTTGATTGTGGTATTACTTTCCTTGTGGCAGGTTAGCGCAGGTTCGGGTTTGGAAGTGAGGAAGCTGTGAGGATTGACCCCGTAGCTAGCTTTGATTCGTCTTGGACTAGACTTTGGATTAGACATATACTTGTTTGTCGTTTTCATACTTATGTTGGTCTTAGATTTGGTTGTAAGGGGTATTTATTCCCCACCTCTAGGCCTCAAGGCCTACCCTTTTATCGTTGTTTAGTTGGTTTAGTGAGTAATGATCCGGATTCCACGGTGTTTCCGCCACCGTGGCTCGCTTTTATTTTCTTTTATTTTATAAATCCTTTTTATTTCTTTATTTTCTTTTGTTGGAAAATCCGGGTTGTTACAATATCGATGCCTTATTTAATGACTAAATAGTTAGTCAGTGTTGTGGACTAAGAGGTTAGTCGAATATGACTAAGAGGTTAGTCAAATGTATTATTTAATAATGATTAAATGATATTAGATGAGAGGAATTAGCTGTAATTCGGAAATTGAATATAAAAGGTTATATTTAATTATTACGTATAATGTAGGCTAATTATTTTAAACAGTTATATTAAATTAGTAAATTATAAATATAAGGATATTTATGATTCATTATAATATAAGGATATTATAATTACATTGTATATTAAAAGTTAAAGAAACTAATTAAATAAGTTTGGATAAACATTTTAATTAGATTGGGCTTTTATATTTTGAGGTGGAAAAGTCCACCCCATTGCTCTATTTGGACGTGTGATTTAGGGTGAGTGAGGGAGTTGTTTTCTTTCTCTCTACTTAACCTAATCACTCTCCTAAATCTCATCTAACCTAATTCATAATTCACATATCATCTTGGGTGTTTCAATTAGGAGATATCATAATTTTGGTATTGTTATTAGGCCAATTTACTAGGATTAAAAGGTTAATTCTAAATCTCTTTATTATGTTATGCAATTTCAATTTATGACCATTAATCATATAAAGTTTTTCATTATAATCCTGTGATTTTAAAAGTCTATATACCGATATAAACTTACAAGTGGTATCAGAGCCTTAGGGCATATGAATTTTTATATGGTTTTCATAAAAATCGATTTTGTATAATTTTAAACCAAAATCTTTGATTTGGCCGTATGATTTATGTTGGCCGAAAGTTTTTTTTGCTGTTTTGGCCGTGTGTTTTACTTATATTTTGGTCCATTTGATTCATAATTATCAATGTTTTAAGATGTTAAAACTATTAGATATGATTTTGAATTAGTTTTGATTTAATACCGATTGAATTAAAACATCAAAGGATCAATTCTTGTATGTTTATGAACATATTGTTTTGCTAATCATTAGATCTATCAGTTTAAGATGTTTAATTTAAAAGGTTATTTTGAATCTCTTAAGTCAATGTTTAATACGGATTAAAATTGAGTTAGTATCGATCTAATTATTAGCATAATCGAATTAAAACTGTTTAATTCATTGTTTTCATTGTGTTGGGCGATTTTTTTTTTTAATTTTGATATTTTTTTATCATTGGCCGTGTATTATCATTAAAAAAAAAATATTTCGGACTTTTTTAATTTTGGCCGATATCTTTATTTATTTTTGGAAATTATTGTTTTACAATTTTTTTTGTTATATTTGTTATAAAGATAACATATATTAAGTGATTATGAAAAGGTTCATAATATTTGATACCAAATATTTTAGGATTAATTGCCAAGAATAATCCGAACTAGTCCTCTTATTCCATAAATAATCCGAACTCAAATTAATCCACGAATAATCCCAACTATTGAAATAACATTCCAATAATGTACTTTGGCCAATTTTAATCGACTCTAACACGTTAAAAAAAATGGTGAAATCGACTCGAACTTTGCCTCACTCTTATTTTAAGTAAAATTCAAACCGTTTTCGCTTCTTTTTTTATTGATTAAAGCGGGTTAAAATTGGTCAAAGTACATTATTGGAATGTTACTTCAATAATTGGGATTATTCGTGGATTAATTCGAGTTCGGATTATTTATGGAATAAGAGGACCAGTTCGGATTATTCTCGGCAATTAATCCAATATTTTAAAGATGTTTAAAATATTTTTGTGACCTAATTTATGTTATACTAATAATATAAATTTTGGATTATGTTTTGATTAAAAGGTATTATGAACAATTAAGGAATTGTTGCATAATTTTAATCTTTCATAAAGAGGTGGTTTGGATTTTAATCAATTCGTATGCATTGGTTTTTATTTTGTTTAGTTGATGCTATTTATTTTGAATGTATGTTTGAATGGTTTAAATTTTTCGCATTAATTTTGTACAAAAGGTTGTATTTACTAGTGTGGCCTTAGAAGATTGTATTTTCGTAATGAAGGAAACATAATCATTGGTTGTATTTTTGAGATCTCGAATCTCCCATCTTGTAATTTTATTATTTTTAGCATATTTTGAATTAGAATGTAAATAGGTTTATTTTTGTAATTCAAAATGTAATATGAGAAGATTCAAGATGAAGATTCAAGATGGAGAGCTCAACTCCCACTTAAAGCCCAAGATGAAGAATGAAGACAAGTTTTAGGGTCCATGGATGGATTCCAATTTGTACTTTGTCTTTATTTTCATAGGGATAGGCCACACTAGGTGTTTTTCGTTTTTGCGTTTTCTTTTACCGTTTTTCATTGCATTCACACGTTAGATAGTAGCATCATATTCCGCCTAAACTAAACCAAACCACCTAATATGCATGAATATGGATCATATAGTTGCATTTTATATCATGGACATACGGATGTCACTCATTTTTAGAGCTGTCACCTCAAATTAATCATTCACGTAAATGCTAGATATTTGTTCACTTAAAATGAATTAAAATGAGATGATGGGACCTTCCTCTTGAGATTAGTCTTTATAGGAAAAGCTGCTATGAGCCCCTTTTTCGTCGGTAGGCATGTAGGACCTTACTCTCCACATGACCCCTTTTACGTTGGGTAAGTAGTATGTGTTGACCTATTGTACCTCAACATTATAGTTCGAGTAATATCTCGTAGTTATAATGGACTAATAGATAGAATTTACTGAAATTTATCGACCAAGAATTCTAACAGTAGAATTAGCCAAGAGGTTGGCTTATCAATTTAAAGAAATTGAGTCTTGGGATCACTTATATAATTCTCGAGAGAGGTCGATTATATGAGTGCACGAGTCATTGCTTTAAATCGTTATTGCTTACGACTTAAATCTTTAAAACCATGATTTCTTATCTTCTCTCTTCTTCTTTCTTTTCACAGTTTCGAATTCGTTATATACAGATATAACTATTATAACAAATGGCTGTACGTACTGACGAACCAATGCCAAGTGCCACACTAACGCGCGAATCATGACTTAGAATTTTTATGGACAGCATGAATCAGTCCACTCGACTGAAGAGTGATGGATCCAATTTTTCTGATTGGGAGGCCGCATTACGGAATGCCGTCATCGCTGACGGTAAGCTCAAATACTTGACTGAGCCACTACCGACTAAACCAGCTCCCGATGCAGGAGCAGATGAAGCCTATGTTTATAGTGATTTCATGATAGAGGCGGGTGCGATACATAACGTACTCATCTATTCAATGGAATCAAATTTGCAAAGGCGGTTCATAACCCAAGGTGCAAACAAGATTTTCACCACTCTAACTAAGGAGTTTTCGAAAGCACCGAGAATCAAGAGTTACGAGTATACCACTCGCTTCTTTGAAGCGAAACTCCAGAAGGGCCAACCGGTTGGTCCACACCTTCTCAACATGATCGAGAATGTCGAAAAACTGGAGGAGCTTGGTTGCAAGATCGACGAGAAGATCATCGTTGATCGAGTGCTCCACTCCCTTCATGATGGGTATGCCCTCTTTAGGGCAAACTATTACATGAATGACATGCAGAAAAGTCTGCATGAACTTCACTCACTCCTCGTACAGACGGAGAATGATCTGAAGTTGAGTGGGAGCATGAAACAAGATGTTCTCATGATAGGCAACAAAAGCAAGGGTAAGGGTAAGGCTCCGGCTAACCTAACAGTAGGAAAGCCAAAGTTTAAAAAGCCAGTGGTTGCGAAGAGTGGGCCTGGTGAGTCTAGCGGTAGCTCATAAGGCAAGGCAAAAGCAAAACAAAGCATGGAGTGCCACCATTGCCATAAGTCTGGGCATTGGTGGCGGAACTGTCCCGTGTATGCTGAGGACATTAAAGCAGGCCGCGTCGCTCCTGTTGGTATGTCTTCTTTTATTCATATGATTGAGATTAACCATGCAAGTTTCGGAACTTGGGTACTTGATACTGGTTGTGGTTCTCATCTATGTAATCATTTGCAGGGCCTAAGAAGAATCAAAACTCTGCCAAGAGGTGATGTAGACCTGTGAGTGGGGAATGGAGCAAGAGTTGCTGCCGTTTCAGTAGGAACATATGTAATCCAACTCCCGAGCGGATTTGAGTTATTTCTGAATAACTGTTACTATGTACCTAGTTTATCCAAAAACATTATTTCTGTATCCGTTCTTGATAAAAAAGAATTTTCATTTTTAATAAAGAATAATAGCTGTATTTTCTCTTTGAATGAAATGATTTGGTAAAGCAGTTTCCATGAACGGAATTTATGTTTTAGATCAAACCACAGAAATTATGCATGTGAGTAACAAGAAAGCAAAGGTTGGTGACAAAGATCAAACCTATCTATGGCATTGTCGTATGGGACACATAAATGAGAAACGCGTGAAAAAACTCATTGATAATGGGACAATCTGTAACACCCCGTGTTATTTTAAAACAATATGATAAAAGAATTTAATTCCTCAAATTAAATTCATCCTTTTTCTATATAATAAAAATGCGACTGAAATTTTTCGCCAAATAATACTAAAATTTCCTAAGTACAAATTTAAAAATTTTGAAAAATAAAGTTTGATGTATTATCTTTAGAATTGAAAAAGAAACACAATTCAAAATTTTATAAAAATCAACACAAAATTAATATCGCCTTTTAAATTTCAAAAATGTTAAGTAGTGATTACTATTCATAAAAATAAAAGTAAAACCTTTTATTCATAAAATTCAATTTCGAACATTTTTCATTTTCAAATAAAAATGAACCCTTATACTTTTCCCGTCTTTGAAATTCGGGTCAACAATTTCAAACACGCAAATCAAAAATCAAACAATCTTATCCTCTTCCATTTTTTTTGAAGAGGCAAACTTAACATCAAGTTTTAATGAGAATATAATCATTTTAATTTATTTTTAATAAATCATATTATATAATAACTAATTACTATTCCTTTTCTATTAAACTAACACTTTTGAAAATTGTCGATATTTGAAGACATACCTAATTTAAATTGATTAACTTTTTGACGTTTGAATATAATTCTTTAAATCTATAACATTCAACGAAAAAAATAAATATTTCGACCTAGGAAAGTTTTATTCAAAATTTCGAGGATTAAGATCCGATTTTTATTTTTAGTATCTTTTGAAAACTAGTTTCATTTTTATTCCCGATTTTATTTCAAAACACTATTTTAAGATCATATCCTTTATTTTGAAACTTTTCGCGTGCGCACAAATCGAAAATTTCGAAAACGAAAATCGAGCCCGATTTTTCTAAATTGAGCCGACCTACTTGGATCTTTTCCAAGCATATCCTCTTCCATTTTTCTTACACATTTTCTTACAACTTTAAATTGTCATCATCATTTTTATTTTATTTGTATTTAAATTAAAGTTTATACTTTTAATAAAAATACTTATACAAATACAATACTATTACTTTAATATTACCATTTTCATTTCCGTCACTTTTAAATATTTTCTTCAATAGTAAATAAAATATTTTAGTCTTAGAATTCAAAAGTAGAAATATTTCAAAAATTCGTCAAACGCGCACACATTAACTTTTATCGCTTTTGACGCCCGACTTTTTAAAACTGACCAAATTCGAGAAAAACATTTTAAAACATCAAAAAGACATTTTTAATTCACCAAATAGTATTGTGGACTTATGAGGTGATGATGGAGTGAATGATGTATTAATTAGTTTAATTAAACATTATTTTTCTTATTAAATCAAAACATATCTAACAAATTTACTTAACCTAATAATTTTACAACTTGTCCTCATTATTTCCAAGTGCAAAAATCAACATTTTGAGCCCTCAAAATGTCGAGCCATTGCCTCCTTATTCTCTCTTTATTTTTCTTCCATTTTTCACCTAAAACCTCTTAAATAAAACCTATAATATTATCTTAATAATTCCTAAGTAATTCTAGATATATTAGAGGGTTTTAAGAGCTAACTTGTATGGGTATTTTGGGTGAAGAAAAATCCGATCTAAAATTTATTTTAGATCCCCGACGATTAACATTCAAAATAAGGTGACTAACTATGTCTTATATTATCCTCTTAGTAAATTAATTTGTTTTGTTATTATGATTTTATGAATATGAAAATTATGTTAAATATGTTAAACATCACTTGTATGTACTTGTATGTTTATGTGTTGTATAATAAAATGATAATAACTAAATAATATGTTAAATAGAGTATGGTAGTATTATGTTTATATATTTAGTTAAATTAATTTTGAGCATTTTTAATTTGTGTTCATATGATTTTTATATTTAGTTATGTTTTATTTGAGTAGTAATCATATATAAAAATTGTGTGATGTATTAAAAATGAGTTTAAAGTGATTAAAAATGAAAAATAAAAATTGTATGTTCATGTATATATATCTCGGCATTTTCCATTTTTTTTACTAAATATTCACTTTTAATTTTTGTAAATAATATGTTAGAATAAGTTAGTTAAAATAGATGTTATCATGTAAAAAGAATTAAATTAGGAAAATAAATTATAATTTATTAAAAGTAAAAATAGTGTTCTTGAGTTTATTGTTGATGTTCATATGTGTTCTTACAATCTTCATGTTGATGTTCATCTTATTGTTCACTTTGATTATGTTTTATATTATGTTTGTTTATAATTTGTGTTTATGTTTAGTTATTGTTTTATATGTTGTTAGTAATATTATATAAATCAACTTAAAACATTATAAATCATTTAGATTAAAAAGTTAGAAATTTAAAGTGTTGAAAAACACTATTCATAATTATAAATGAAATTTTTAGTAAATTTCATTTTAGTTTAAATCGTTTTAGTATAATTAGAATAATTAAAATATAAAGACTTTAAGTTAAAAACCGTTAAAATCGAAAAATGAAAATTTCAACACCACCATCATTGTCCACGGCATCCCTTATGTTTTAGGGTTAAAATTTGTTTTATCACTTTTTAGTTTATTGTTAATATAATATAATTATTAGTTAATAAGTTAGATTTAAGAAATTAAAAGAAATAAATCAATTTTGACACATATATCATATCACACGACATTTACACTTAAAATTGACTAAATTTGACCAAAATGAAATTATCACTAAGTCAGTAAAGTTAAATAGTAATTAGAATTGAATTTTTGTATAAATTGTTTTAGTTATAAATGAAATACAATAAACCGATAAAAATGTTTAACCGTTATAAAAATGAACTAATTCGTGTGATACTGCCTTTGCAATTATTGGACTGTTGGATCTGGACATACGGACTAAAATGAACCATTCACGAAACCATTATTATTAAAAATGAAAATCGCTAAATTTAGTAAATAGACGACTAAATTGAACTAAGTCTCGGTTTAAAATAAATATCACAAATCACTTTTTACAAACCGAACTTAACGTTTTTAAAACTAGACTTTTAAAATATTTTCAAAAATCACTAAGTACAAAACGAACCTAACGACTTTGAAACTAAAAATTTGTACTTAGAAAATAAAAACAAGTTTAGTATTATACTTAAAATATCTTAAGTATAAAAATACGTATAAATATAAAAATACGTACAAGTATAGGAATACGAATACGTTTAAAAATACGAAGTATAAAAATACGAATACGTATAAAAATACGTATAAAATACGATGAATATTGAATAGTGAATAGTGAATAGTGAATAGTGAAAAATGAATAGTGAAATACTGAAAATAAATTGAAAATTCACTAAGTATAGAAAAATTTAAAATGAATAAGTAAATGACTTAAAGTAATTGAAAAACACTTGAATAAAATTGGACATATTAATAAACGTATCAATATAGAAATTTGAAAACGTTAATAATTAACCACACTTCAAATAATAAACGAATATGTTATGTGATCATATGAAACCGAATACAAATACTTAAACGTTTGACGATGAGACTAGGAGAGTCTAGTAACATGTGATATATAAATATCAAATAAATAATGAATATTGAGTAAGTTAAATAAAAGGTCAAGCTTGGGCCTCAGATAAGGGAACGTCAATCGTGAGTGAAGTGGGGTTAAGATAGTCTTGTAGCGGTCGCCATTGTCGTACAAGATAATGAATATGCCAAGGCTTTTGTCTCAGGCTTTAGGAAATAGTCGTTTTATCCTGAGTTAAGGTGCTCTATGATTAGCATAGCTCATTCTTAAATTGGATACTAGTGTACATGTACTAGACTAGGGTTTTATTCCCCTATTTCGCTAAAGTTACCAGGGCATCCGTGCCGATTTGGGCGATTATAGCGGTGGTCTCCTTGCGGTGTTTCGTTCTTAGTGGGCGCGACACTAGCATTCGTTCTTGCCACATGTACAGATCACTTGACGAGATTGTATCTGAAGTTCGAATCATTTCGAACACTAGAGGATGAGATGCAAGTATTATAGTATTCGGCGTGGTTTACGAGTCGAGTAAGCCTCTCCACTATGGAAGTGAGATGCAATCGATCAGAGTACAAGG
This sequence comes from Dianthus caryophyllus, assembly GCA_023091065.1. NCBI lineage: Eukaryota > Viridiplantae > Streptophyta > Magnoliopsida > Caryophyllales > Caryophyllaceae > Dianthus > Dianthus caryophyllus. Next base: position 37,561,310 of record CM041522.1, on the reverse strand, counting down.
GCCTACTCAGTGGTCAGGCTCGTAAGCAGTATGTGTTGTGTGTTGTTTGATTAAATGAGAACGAGTGTGTACCATCTTCGAAAATTAAAGACCACAAGTTTCTGAATTGAATCGAGTCTGCATGATGTGAATGTTACAATACGTATGTTTGTTTGCGATCTGATATCGCTTTGAAATCCTGTTGAATTATTGTGATACTATTGCTATGCTATTATGTGTTATTTGCCTTCATAATTGAATATCATGCTTATATGATTTATCGCTTTAAACCGCATGCTTATTATGACTTATATGTCTTTATATGCTATATGTATTAAGCATGTTTATGTTTTTATCATAATGTTATGTTTATAAAGCGATAATATTAAACCAAAGTAATTGAAATCGAGGGTAAGTATGAGCATAGCTAGTCACTGTCCGCTCAGCGGGCATCCCCCCATCAGTTTATTGTGCAGGACGTTCGTGGACCAGGAGCTGGGTTTTGGATGGAGCAACGAGACGATTTTTATTGCTTTTCCTTAGTCATTTCGAGAGAGATGTAATATATATAACGCTAATCTTTTGAATTTCCGTATTTAGAGTTGTTTTAATCAACTCTTAAACGATGATGTAATATTTTGGGTTATTGTATAATTAATAACGCTGGTTTAAGACTTAATTAATTTCCGCCTTAGTAATTAAAGTCGACTAAAAACCAGGTTGTTACAGTTGGTATCAAAGCTGTCTTGCGACCGTGAGTAACTTAATAGTTATTTCATCTAGCGAGAGACACCTGGGCCGGACATTCATATCGTATGTCAGGCATAGACTACTAGGATCAAATAATAAATTAGATTTTTCTTTTATTAGGTCACTTAAATTATAACTTAAAATCGCGTTAAAGTGTGAGGATGGGTAGAAACCTTAGGGACCGACCATAGACTAAGGACTTTTAAATAACGAACTACTGCCCTCAAAATAAAATACGCTAACTATCGTATGCTTGCTACTTGCTGATGTGACTAACTAAAACTAACAACTATCCTCGGATATAAAATCTAAGTAATAAGTTTAATTCTCGAAAAACGAAGCCATTAATCGAGTACCAGACGACAAGACCTCAAACGCGGCAAATGGACGCATCAAGAACCTTACAGCTGATAAGAAGTTCAAGATCTCGAAGATTTCTGTCGCAGGAAGAATTTCTACAACTCTATCTAATTATCCTCTTTAACACGAATTTTATTTTGTGCTCTTTCAAAAATTTTAACCTCTTTAACTTTTCCTTCTAACTCTCTAATTTCCTAAACCTATAATTTCTAATAACTACTTCTCAAATGAACTTTCATTCCTCTTCCTTAATCTCGCAAAATGATTTTATTTTTGCTTGTCAATTCCTTAAACTTCTTTTGATTGATTCTCAAAAATCCTTCAAGCTATATTAGATTTTAAATCTCTTAAACTTACTATTTCCTTCAAAATTTAAGGATCTTCGAAAATTTTATGATTCCTAATTATCTTCTAAAATTTACTTTCATGTTTCCCTTTGAAAATATCTCTGAAAACTTTTTCAATTAATTCTAAAATTTTATTTTGTAATTTTAAATACCTTCGAAATTATTTAGTTTTAAATCGTATATCCTTTACCTTATATACTATCAAAGTTAGTTATTTTCAAAATTTTAAACTTATCAATACCTATTTCTGAATTCTCAACCTTTAAAATGAATCTTTAGCTTTTCTCTTGAATTTGATAAATATGTTTAAAATTTTCTTAAGGGGGTAGGATATAATATGATGATTTAAAATCATTGATTAAAACTATTCAAAATCATTATTTCAACCAACTTTAAACTATAAATTTAATTTCAAATAAAATTATAAATTGTTTTATTTTAAAACCCTTATAATTTTTTATTTAAATTCATTCCGTACAAAACTTCTAGGCCCCACCATTTTGAAAATCCCTTTGAAATCGATTTCAGAAATGACAATCTAGCAATACTGCTATAATACCTCAAAACATCTCATTTGTAAATATAAAATGATTATATCTTTCAATCTTTCCACTCTATCTAACACCCTTATAATAATTCAGAAATTCAAACTTTTTGAAATTGTCTTATTCTACCAAAATAAAATATCATTATCGAAACTTGTAAAATCTTGATATTCTCTCTAACTGCATTGCCCAACTGCAAGTAGTTGCCCACTCTATTCAAGTTTCGGGACGAAACTTTTCTTAAGGGGCTAGGTTTGTAACACCCCGTGTTATTTTAAAACAATATGATAAAAGAATTTAATTCCTCAAATTAAATTCATCCTTTTTCCATATAATAAAAATGCGACTGAAATTTTTCGCCAAATAATACTAAAATTTCCTAAGTACAAATTTAAAAATTTTATCACTTTCACGGACGATTTAAGTAGATATGGATATGTCTACTTAATGAAGCATAAAAGTGAGTCATTCGACAAGTTCAAGGAATTCCAGAATAAGGTTGAGAACCAACTGGATAGAAAGATAAAAGCACTACGTTCAGATCGTGCTGGCGAATATTTTTCAACTGAGTTTGATCAACACCTGAAAGACCGCGGGATAGTACTACAATTAACTCCACCCGGAACACCACAACTGAATGGTGTGTCCGAACGCAGGAATCGAACATTACTTGATATGGTTCGATCCATGATGAGTCACACGGTTGTACCTGACTCATTGTGGGGCTATGCTCTTTTGTCAGCTGCTCTTATACTTAATCGAAGTTCGACTAAAACTGTTGACAAGACTCCATACGAGTTATGGAAGGGAACGGTCCCTAACTTGTCCTTTATTCGGGTTTGGGGGTGCGAGGCTTATGTCAAGTGGAGACACGAGGATAAGTTCGGCCCGCGATCGGTCAACACATACTTTATTGGTTATCCAAAAGGAATGTTTGGTCATTACTTCTATTCGCCTACCGAACACCGAGTTTTTGTTGCGTCTAGTGCGAAGTTCTTAGAGAAAGAGTTTCTCGAAGACAAGAGAAGTAATAGAACCTTCGATCTGTCGGAGATTCCTGAACCAACAACCGAGCAACCAATGGAGGAAACTGTTCCTTCTTCGTCTGCTGCGGTTAATATTCCCTTGGAACCCAGAAGGTCGGATAGACTCTCCATTCCTCTAGACAGATACATCGGTATGGTCGAGGAGAATGGGAGAGACGACGTTTTACTCCTTGAGAGTAACGAACCCGTAACCTATAAAGGTGCCGTGACATGTTCTGACTCAAAGCTATGGCAAGAAGCCATGCAATCCGAGATGGACTCTATGTATGAGAACAATGTATGGGATCTGGTTGACTTACCTGATAAGGCTCGGCCTCTTCAGTGCAAATGGCTTTACAAGATAAAGCGATCTGTAGAAGGACAACCAGATATATACAAAGCTCGACTAGTGGCAAGGGGTTTCACTCAAGTGCAAGGGTTGCACTATGATGAGATCTTTGCACCCGTAGTCATGCTTCGTTCCATTCGGATTGTCTTACCGATTGCCGCCTTTCATGACTATAAAATTTGGCAGATGGACGTGAAAACCGCCTTCTTAAACGGTTATTTGGAGGAGGAGTTGTACATGATACAACCCGAAGGTTACACAGATCCTGAAAATCCTAAGAAGGTTTGCAAGTTTAAGCGTTCCATCTATGGACTTAAGCAAGATTCACGGAGTTGGAATCATCGCTTCGACCAAGTGATAAAGGAGAATGGATTCACTCGATCGGTCGAGGAACCATGTCTATATATCAAGTCGAGTGGGAGCAAGATTGTCTTCCTAATACTGTATGTCGATGACATACTCTTGATTGGGAATGGCATACCTCTCTTAATTTCGGTAAAAGTATGGTTAAAGAACCATTTCCAGATGAAAGATCTGGGTGAGGCACAACGTATTTTGGGGCTCCGTATCTATAGAGATAGATCACGACGGAAGTTATCCCTCAGTCAGGAGTCTTATATAGATAAGATTCTTGAGAGGTTCAGCATGACCAACTCCAAGAAGGAGAACCTTCCAATGATCTCTGGAGTGCAATTGAGTAAAGTTCAAGCACCAAAGACATCGGAAGAGGTCGAGCGCATGAGTCGGATTCCATATGCATCAGCTATAGGATTGATCATGTATGCCATGATATGCACACGTCCGGACGTGGCATATGCATTGAGTATGACGAGTCGATACCAAGGCAATCCAGGTGAAGCACACTGGATGGCTGTAAAGAACATTCTTAAGTACCTACGGAGGACTAAAGATTGGGTATTGACTTATGGAGGAGACACTGAGCTATGCGCAATCGGTTACGCAGATGCTAATTTCCAAACAGATCGAGATGACTCGAAGTCTCAATCTGGATTCGTTTTTACTCTAAATGGCGCTGCGGTCAGCTGGAAAAGCTCCAAACAAACAGTTATAGCAGATTCCACGACTGAGTCCGAGTACTATCTTTGCTCCGAGGTCGCGAAGGAAGTTATATGGATCGCCGATTCTTACAAGGACTAACTGTAGTTCCTAGTTCGAATGACCCGATCACCATCTATTGCGACAATAGTGGTGCCATCTTCCAGGCAAAGGAGCCGAAGTCCAGCAACAAGTCTCGGCACGTGCAAAGGAAGGCTCACATGATCCGAGATTACGTGGAGCAGAAGGAGATAATGATTGACAAGATTGCCACTGTAACACCCGGTGTTGTCCGAGGTTATTCGGGCCGGGTACCCCGTTGAAGAGGTTCATGTGTTGGCTCAAGTGACATAGTGCTTAAAAGGATTGTAAGTACTACTCATATCAACAAGATGCATCTTCTTTTCTGGTGGCTCATCTTAAGAACTCTTCAGTTAAGCGTGCTTGCTGGAGAGTAGTCTTAGGATGGGTGACCTCCTGGGAAGTTCTCAGGATACTCACGAGTGAGGACAAAGTGCGCTGGAAAGGGCCCGTGTTGGTCTTACCGTGAATGACATTTCGGCCTTTAGTTGGGGCCGGGGTGTTACAAATGGTATCAGAGCAACCCGGCGACCGTGTGGTCGAATCTTGTGTCTTGTTGGCCAGGTACGCACCTAACTGGGGAGGATTCTGGAATGCTATATTGTAAGTACCTACCAGGCGCAACGAGGACGTTGCGTTTTTCAAGTGGGGGTGTGTAACACCCAGTGTTGTCCGAGGTTATTCGGGCCAGGTACCCCGTTGAAGAGGTTCATGTGTTGGCTCAAGTGACATAGTGCTTAAAAGGATTGTAAGTACTACTCATATCAACAAGATGCATCTTTTTTCTGGTGGCTCATCTTAAGAACTCTTCAGTTAAGCGTGCTTGCGGGAGAGTAGTTTTAGGATGGGTGACCTCCTGGGAATTTCTCAGGATGCGCACGAGTGAGGACAAAGTGCGCTGGAAAGGGCCCGTGTTGGTCTGTGGGCGATGTACGCAGCCTGGCGAGCTACCGTGAATGACATTTCGGCCTTTAGTTGGGGCCGGGGTGTTACAGCCACGGATGATAACGTGGCAGATCCTCTCACTAAACCGTTGAGATATGATAAGCATGAAGGGCACGTTAAATCCATGGGAATTAAGCGTGTTCCTGAGTTGTATTAGTTGTTTGTATGGATTTGACACTTGTTTTTCCTAAAACTTCTAATAAAATCATCGTTTTGCTTTATATATTGTTCTTCATGAGGGTTGTACAGACAACGTTGAACACCTCAAAGTGAACTGAATTGCTTTATATTTTGTTTCGCCTACACGAGCTGATAACTCAGGTAATTGTTTTGTGACGTCGATTGATGGTGGGTTCAACGAGCCATAAGTCAAACTGTTGACTGATCGAAGATGCGGGTTTACTGAAATCGCGCAGGACAATTTTTGTGACGACTACATGGAGTCCTAAATGTTTCAGAACATTAGGTGCCGGGTCGTGGATAGGACATCCATAGTGTTCCTAGAGTCGATTCTTTTGACTATCGACTGTCTCTTGAGATTAAGGCAGATTTTGGGTGACTTTGGTTTCTTTCTCACGGTCGACCGTAACAGGAGGCCAAGTAGATTTTCACAGGGTCATTTCATGCTGCGCTTACATCTACAGGATTCGAGTTGAGTAAAATATCCAACTTCCATCGAGTTCTAATACTTTTTCTCAGGGCCACTCGAGGAGCTGTAACTGAAAATGCATGGCCATGCTCGAATAATGATTCGTTTATCAGTTAAGTTACTCTCTAGTCGGGGAAACCACTCTTGATGCTGATCACTTGTGAACTACGACCTTTGTGAATACGGACTTTGCAAATTGGTTTACATTGAGTGGGAGGAATTTATTATGGATATGAGAATCGGTTATCGCACATACACTTGTACGGACAAGTGGGATATTGTTGGAGCTAGTGTCCTCCACAGTTAGTGCAATAACACGAATAAATCTCTAAAGGTACACAGGGTACATTTTGTATTTAATCAGTTGATTAACGTTTATCGATAACGGTTGGCTTGCTAGATAAGTTTGACGTTATTGTCATACAGATGGCGGTGATCAACTGGTCCCTAAGAGTCACACCTAAAGAATGTGTTTGAGAGATGTGATTATTTGGGAAAATGATTATATCGATGCCTTATTTAATGACTAAATAGTTAGTCAGTGTTGTGGACTAAGAGGTTAGTCGAATATGACTAAGAGGTTAGTCAAATGTATTATTTAATAATGATTAAATGATATTAGATGAGATGAATTAGCTGTAATTCGGAAATTGAATATAAAAGGTTATATTTAATTATTACGTATAATGTAGGCTAATTATTTTAAACAGTTATAATATATTAGTAAATTATAAATATAAGGATATTTATGATTCATTATAATATAAGGATATTATAATTACATTATATATTAAAAGCTAAATAAACTAATTAAATAAGTTTGGATAAACATTTTAATTAGATTGGGCTTTTATATTTTGAGGTGAAAAAGTCCACCCCATTGCTCTTTTTGGACGTGTGATTTAGGGTGAGTGAGGGAGTTGTTTTCTTTCTCTCTACTTAACCTAATCACTCTCCTAAATCTCATCTAACTTAATTCATAATTCACATAGCACACAACATTAAATTTTGAGGAAAAAGAAACTGTTCTCTCCTCTAATTCTCTAGCAACTCCAAGGGCATATCTTAATATCATCTTGGGTGTTTCAATTAGGAGATACCATAATTTTGGTATTGTTCTTAGGCCAATTTACTAGGATTAAAAGGTTAATTCTAAATCTCTTTATTATGTTATGCAATTTCAATTTATGACCATTAATCATATAAAGTTTTTCATTATAATCCTGTGATTTTAAAGGTCTATATACCGATATAAACTTACAATTAATTCTATGTCTTAGAAACGTGATAAATCATTTAGTCTTGAAAATTTGAAAAAGTTTTCAAGCACCCAATTCACCCCCCCTCTTGGGTACTTTTCCCTTAAACTCGGATCCATAGACTCTTCAAAAATTTGTTGTAACATTGGCTGAAGAAATGGCCACATGTTACCTTCTTCTCGTTATCACATTCTTTACCCCTAAACCTAATGAGTAAGGATCCTCTCTATTTCTCAAAAAGAAATGGAGGGTCCATTATCTTTCAATGGATGAGATTAAATCTAAGGTTGATTGGAGGGTTGTGGATTTATTTGAAAATAAAAAGGTAAATGAAGGTGATTGAAATATATAATAAAATAGTGTTATGTGAGAGGAAATGGAGAGAAAAAAAATGGAGAGGATCCATTTGCAAACCTAATACCCCTCCACAAAACCCCTTCGTCATCTCCACCACCACCACTGCCGCTGGACTCACCCTCCTCCCTCGGAAAATGCAAACAACCACCATCTCCCTCATCACCATCAATACCTTCCACTATTCAACGCCTTACCAACCACCACCGCAACCACCACTGTACACTCACCCTTTCTCACTCGTAGTACGCGACTGAATGTATTGAAACCCAGATTTTAATCTCAGCCTTTAAAACAAAACTGAAAAATCCCGAAGAAAAAAAATACTCCCTCCTTTTCAATGAGTTAGCCCCATTGGGGTTTGGCTCAAATTTTAAGAAAATGGAAAAAAGTAGGAATAAAGTGGTCTTTTTATTGAATGTGGGGGTTATATTTATGTGGAAATGTGAAAAAGTGGGGGTAATGTGGTAATTTTCAATGCTTAAAGTGGATGAATTTGGAAATGGGGCTAATTGATTGAAATTTCCTTAAAAGGAAACTGGGCTAAATGAATGAAATAGAGGGAGTATATTATTTCCATGTGTTCTTTAGTCCCATTTTTGGACATCAACCTTCTTCCAGACCCAAGCACGAATCTCCTAATCCGGGTCAAGCCCGAATCTGTCAACGAAGCCCCGAATGTCAATCACCATGACCACCATCCTCTACCCACGGTACCAACTCAAAACAACCCCGGATGTCAACCGTTTTTAACGACCCCTAAAACCCTCTTGTTCAGTTATCAAGATTGGTCTTATCCTTCGGACGTCCATCTTGCGGGGGCGTATTACACATATCAATCCAAATGAAGCCAAATGAAGCAAGTATCAATTGACAGTCAGTCAAGCTACTCATGTATACAAATTAAATTGTGTTCATACTATACTTTAGACCATCCCCATCCAGAAATCACACTAACTGAATCACCATTCATTTTTACTCTTAAACTCTTTCTACCCACTTTGATTCACTTTCACCTCCCATCCAACAAGTCACCAACTAAATCACCAATCCTATCATATATTAAATAAACATATATTAAATACATAAATGAATTATAAAAAGAAAGAAAAAAAAAAGAAAAAACAAATGAAAAGCCTTGATTCACTTTGTGAACTAGATCAAGTGATGATTCACTTTGCAATATTTGAGGAAGTGAGTCATGCTAATGGAGGAAGCTAATTGTAATTAACTTGATTCACCCATCCATGAACTAGTTCATGATTCATGGATGGGGATGGTCTTAGGAAACTCATTAAAATCATATCAAATCATATACTTGTAATTAGGACTCTAATACTAGTAATACTGTACATATTTATTATATTCACTATCGCACGCTTAAAATAGCGACTGCGGGCGATTTTCTTTTGTAAAAAAATGTACTCCGTATAATATAAAAAAAGAACCAAAACTAAAATGAAAGTATATAGGTGGCTTGTTTTTCTACTAGCAATAGCTTGTTCTTCTACTAGCAATAATATTTTATGTCTATAATCTCAAACTTTATCAAATTGAAGTTACAAAAAGCCACACCTTTATTCCCTTCAACAAAAAACATTATAATTATAATATTAATAATACCATATGGGTAATTCTTGGTACAAAGCAAGGGACAAAATTAAAAGATTGAGTTGAAAGTCCTTTATTTTACAACTTAGGGTATGTGACACTTTAATAATTACAATGATGAATATAAGGTGGCTTTAATGTACTGTTTTCTCCATTACATTATTTACATTCATGTTTTTTACATTCTATTTAAGCACTATTTACATGTGACAAGAACTTTAAACACATCTCTTATTATATACTCCGTATGGAGTACGTAATATAAAAAGTAGTTTGCGAGATCTTGTTTAAATTGTCGTATATAACGGTAGATGCATTATGATAATACACATAATAGCTTAAAAACTACGGAGTATGTTCGCTCAATTAAACTAGCTACCTAAATGTTATTTATCCAAATTTGGGTGTCCAAAAATCGATGGGGGTCTCGTGTGTAACCGGGTAAGTGCTTGATATAGGCACTAGACATAGTCCTCGACTTCGTAAGTCTTTATTATCGAGTTCTTCATTATCATCAGAAACCTGAAAAATTATCGTGTGAACAAATTAATACTTTGTAGCAATTCAAGCAATTGTATTATTGATCGATTTTCACTATTTTGAAGGTCGTTTACGTTTACTAGACAAATTTCGATGACTTGAGATTATGAAATTTCTAATCGAGTCTTCTTATACCAAGATAAATAAAAAAATTGTACTCCCTTCGTTTCAATAATTTGTTTACAGTTTGACCTTTTTGCGAGGGAGTTTGAGAGAAGTGTAAACAAATGACCGAGACAGAGGGAGTATTGAGTTTGTTAATTAAGTTACCTGTCGATGTTCCACGAACATCTCTCCATTTTTCAAATATGGCGTACTTAGGACCTATCATCAGAAATTAAGCTTGAGTTAACAAACTTGTCACGATTATTGATCGTTACGCTATTGTTATTGTTACTATTTCATCTGTATTACTCCGTAGTAGTTTCTTTAAATTTATATTTTGGGAATTAATATAAATGAACTGTTTTATATGTATGAATGCAAAATTGAATCTAATTGTCATCCAAAATCATTTAGTCAAAACAAATATCGATCTGTCCACATTAATGTTCACTTTGAATAAACTTATATTATAATATACGGAAAACCGTCAATTTTCGTCTTTTTTCAAAATAAAAAGCTAAATTAACAAATTACTGAGGTAGAAGGAGTATTTGGTATTGTATGATATGATGTAACTTTATTGTTGTTGTTGTCGTGTGTATACTTACATGAACTTGGTCGTGGAGAAACTTGATATATTCGATGGCCTCGTGTAGTACCGATGCAGTATCAGTCTGTTAATAAAAACCATATATAATTTTTAAGCTAAATTTTAATATAATGCGAATTATAAGTTTAAAATTGATTGAATTTACTTTAGAAATAAATTAAATAAATAAATAATCAAAATTAAAACTATTAAATTTCGTTACCTTCCCAAATGGGGAAACAAGTTGCTGAAGAGCGGTTATACGGTCCCCTAGCTTCTCTTTACGTACCTAAAATATTTTATGAAATATAAATTTCTAGAAAGTAAATATGCAACAATAAAAAAAAATAGAGCGTAATTTTTTTTTAAAATCGAGATTAATTTATAAATATACCTTAAATGTTGGTAATGAGGAGGGGGTTTCGATTCTCGCCCTCTTAGCTGTTGGTTGATCGTTATTCGAATTTTTCTTCGACTCGTGGCGAGTTTCTTCATGTTTTAACTGTTTATAACAATAACAATATCAAGACAAACATAAGTCTTCGATGATATATTATATTATTGTGCGGTAAATAATGGAGTACTAGAAAAAACACTAAAAGGAATTAAATGGTCAATCGGTATTCAATTCATATATACTTATAATTTAGATTCTGATCGAACATTAATACATTATAGACTTATAACATAATATGAAAATAATTATATACATTTATAAGCAATGAAAATATGATTTTAATTTTTTTGCTGAGATAAATAGATATGAAGTACTTCGTATAAAATATTTGAAATAATGTTTATATCAATAATTACGAAGTATATCAAATCAAATGATAGATGTAATTCGAAATAAAGGGAACATATTTTACCTTGGTAGAACGGTTATCAGCCCAAGTTAGCGACTTAAGATCAAAGGCAGCTCGTATGTCGCTTGAAATTGTCGCGGTGTTGTAGTCGCTATTAGATGATTGAACTAACGGGATACTATTATCATCACATGATTTATCCCAAGAACAATTTGACACTTGATGACGGTCCATAGACCCGGCAAAATCATTAATCGGGTCAATTAATCGAGAAATGGGTTGTGGAATTGCTAGTAGAGGTTCATTATCGACGTTATCATCGAATAGGGTTTGAATCAAGTACGATGTTGAAGAGTTTATTTGGAAATTCGTGGCCATACCGCCTTCGTAAGAGATTGAACTCGAATTATCTCCGGGACTATTATTGCTAGATGTTGTCATGGTTGTGTATTGTGATTCATTTTGGTTAGGAAATTTGGTTGAATCTATTAATTTTTGTATATTTGGTCCTAAATCTTCATAATTTGATTTCGAGTTCAAACTGCCGTGAAATATGGAGCGATCATCGTAGCTCTCTTTAAAATTTCCACTTTTGCAACTGAAAAAAAAATTGATCAAATAGGTCAAGAGTTAGTCTTTTATAAAATTGTCTCACATGTTAAAACTAATCATACGAAATAAAATATTATTGTACTTAGATTAAATCAAAAACTAAAATACAAAAATAACTACGAACTTTGTATTTATTATGTGGTTGGTTATAACTAGGGGTTAGTTAAATAAAACATGATTAGGATCCCCAACTTCCCTAACAAACAAATTTGACAATATTAATTTTATACCTTTTTAATTTCGGGTTTTTTACTGGGCATTGGATAAGAAGCACAAAATGGAAATATTCTCAACATTTTTCTCATTAAATATTATAAAAATTAATTAAAAATATTTTTATTCTCATGAGATGGTGTGAAAAATTTCTCATTTTTAGTTTTTAATCCTATGCCCACTGGGCATATGATAGAAAAACCGTTTTAATTAAGGTAGAAACAAAGAAACTCAATATGGAGTACACATTAATTTTGATAATTGCGTATTAAAATTGTAATAAATATATTTCTATTGTGTTTCAACTCTATAATACTCATATATATTTAAGCAGTTTTATTTTTAAGATATACTCCGTAATTATTTTATATAATAACACATTTTTTAGTAAAATTATAGTGAATATTAAATTTAATTATAATTGACTCGTACTAAAAATTGCATTTTCAAAAAATAAACTAACCAATAAAAAAAGGGACTAGCTTACAATGGATTTTTTTTATTCCAATCAATGGTTGATGTAGTAGGTGAAATTCCAAACCCCAAAATATCAAAGGTAGAATCAAAATCAGCTGAAAACACTAGGTTATTAATATTGTTATTATTGTTATTATTATTATTATAATTTTTATCATTATTATTGTTATTAATATTATTATCACATAATAATGTGTCATTATTATTAAACCTACTACTCTTCATTATTTCATGTGACCATCCAAAACCACTAATGTCATAACAACCACCACCAAGTTGAGCCACCGAGCACGGCGTTGAGCCACCACCGCCACCACCAGAGAAAAGGGTAGGGTTCCACCACGTGCCACCACAAACTCCGCCTTGAAACAACTCTTCTACCATGTTGAGTTAAATTGTACTCCGTATAATTTTGGAAAAAAAAGGAGTACTTAATAATGAGAGTGTTATGGTATGAATAATGAGAGTGTTATGGTACTTATATATATACATGTATAATTGTATATTTAGACTTGTTTATTGTATGGTGGAAAAGCAAATTGTAAGAAGAATGTGGTTGACATTTGACAAAAGAAATTAATAAAATAATGCACTAAAAGTGAATTTATATGCGTCACAACATTTGTTTAAAATAATCTATAACTTTATGAGTTGAAAAATATTTATTTATTTTGTTTTTGTTAATTTTAACTTCATCCGTTCCCGTGAATTGTTAACGTTTGCTTTATTTTAACAATTGACTGAGACAGATAAAGTATTATTTATCGTTATCCCAATTAATTTTTAGTCTTCTTTACTTAAGGGAGGAGGCATCTTAATTATAATAATAATTAAAAAAAAAAAAAAAGGTGAAAATTCTTTTGAGATAGCATGAGTCATTCACTTTGATGTTAAATATACTTCGTATTATTTTAGTAAAACAATTACATCACGTTTATTAGTATTTGGTGGAGTTATAAATATTCAATACTTTTAAAGATACACTAAGATACACTATGTAACTATAGACATATACGGAGTACTACAAAGTATATAATCTAGATTGTTAAATTTTAATCATTTACTTTGATATTTATTTTTTTTGGATAATAATAATTCAATAACAAATCATCAAACGACAATTACAACGAATATGGTAAATTGAACAACAAATCTAACGATAATCAAAGTACAAATTTCTCTTATAGAATAAAAGATCTCAAACCCTAATTTAACAATTCGGCACGACCTCGTATCGCTATCTCCATATAACCTTTGAGGGGATCCTTCAATTCGAATGACGATGGTAGAGAAACCGCCTTGCTCCATTGATTGTTGACGATTAACGTGTATCCATTGAACTATCATCCAACGAGTTATCAAATAATCATTATATTGATAATTAACAAACCAAAAACACCCTATAAAGAAGTACTGAAAAAATCCTACAAAGAGGAACTGAAAACTCTCAACAAAGGAGAGGCTTTTATTGAAATAATAATAGAAAAACATATGGTATCAAAGATTAATTAAGTTTTGGGGCTTACCATCGACAATTGGATGTCAATGGCAGCCCGGAATTATTAAAAGGGAAAAAGGGTTTTTTGGGAGAAAGAAGATGAAGAGGGCTAGGGTTTTTTTTTTGGATCGCAGAACTCATATGATCATATTTCATCTTTTTGTTTTTTTTTTTTTTGAAAACTATTTACTTTGATATTTTAGTTGAGTTAATTCATATAAAATTTGGACGTTTTACTATTTGTTAGAGACTTATTATTAAAGTTTATATGCATCAATTTGACTTAAATTTTATCATAAGGTCGTTCATATAATGATAAAACGACAACTACTGAATATGTTTTTAATTTATGTTCATGTTCGTTTTTTCTTTCATGGAATAGTCTAACTGTTGTTATTATTATTGCGGACTTATTATAATAACCATTATGCTTATCAGGGCCGTCTAACTGGGCGGGCAAGCGGGGCGGGGGAACTGGGCCTCCAAATTTTTGGGGCCCCAACTGTTTACCTCTGTTGTTGTTATAATTACTTTTCACGGGCTTAGAGAAACATATTCTTGCTTCATTGTTTAGTGGTAGTGATCCAGAAATTTTTGCCAAGGGACCAGGGTTCGATTCTCTCTACTTGTTATTTTTAATTTTTCGAGTTTAGTTGTTAAATTGACAACCAACTTTTTCTTCGTAAATTGTAATCTAAATATACCACATTAATTCTTTTTCTTTTTCTTTTTTACATATTTCCACTTATTTCATAAAGCCACCATACATTAAAGTTAAAAATGATACAACTACTTATTTTGAAAGTAAATTTGCGTTTAAGTGAATATTCTCTTCATAGGATTATGTATTATTATATACACTAATTTAAAAATATTTTAAATTTAATCTTCCAAACCATATGTGACCTAAATATACATTAACAAGACACACATCTCATGTAACATTATACTCCGTATTATTTATTGACTTTTATAATTTTTAATGAGATATTGACATGTTGTTTCCCAAAATAGAGTAATTAATTTGAATTTCTAGATACAAGCTAAAAAAATCAATTTTCAATAAGTATATCGCTGCAGTTAATAATTTTTTTTTTTTTTTTTCCTGAAAGCATGCTAAAGAATTTTTTTTTTCATTATAAACCGCTTATTAAAAACGTTATGTCTTAATTATATGAAGTATATGCTATGTTTTACTTTTGATTCGGAGTATTTTTTATCCACATGTTTGTAATGAAAATGTTGATAATGATTTGTCAAAATTAATTAACTAAATTTGTGACAATTTGTCAATAAAACGAGAATTTATTGGCTAAATCGTTACCATATAATTTTGTAAAATTGTGTCTTAGCTTGTGTTGTCGGGGCCTCATTATTAACACCGCCCTAGGCCTCCAAAAATTTTGAGACGGCCCTGATGCTTATCATTTTAAACTCTAATTTTTTTTTTGTGTGTGTGACTGATATTTTGTTATTATGATCATTCGGATAAGCTAGCTTTATCGACGGATAATACAAAATGCAAACAAAAATGTTAGGTTCATAATTAGGGGGCCTCCTTAGCTTGTATTATCGTCAAATTAAAACACTTCTACTTATATTATAATCTTTATTTTTCAAAAAGTAAAGCTATATAGTTATTATTAATTAATTTAATATATTAATATAAAGCAAATTTGAACGTAATCTCCTTAGTTAGGTGTGATGGACCTTAGCTGCCCTTCGTAAGGGTTTATTTGTTAATTGGTCATCACTACTTTATTGAGTTATATAATTGAAGCATAAGTTGTAAAAAAATTGTCATGAGTTATATGTGTAAGCCTCATTTGTTTAATATGGAGCACTAAACATCATTAAAAGTAAGAATACCACTTTATTTTTTAAGATAAATATAGATATAGATATGAATTACATTATATCAATTTCACTCATTTTTATTATTATTTATGTTCGAAGTCCCATTATTTATTTTGTATGTTGAGTAGACTGTCTAACATATAAAAAGCGAAATTGAATACTCGTACAATTGTTTAGGGGAATACATTATTAAATTAAAGATTGTATTAATTGTTATGGGACATTATTCAACTTAAAATCTTCTAATTTTATCTGAGGGCATTTCATTTTTAAATCACATTTTTTGTGAAAATTAAAACCCTCACATTTTCGGTTGACAACTTATATATTATTAGCATAAGGTAGAATATAACTATATGTATATAAAATAAACGTTAATTAGATTGTTGTTTTGGACACAAACTACTAAATTACCTTATAAAATTTTGCCAACGTTAAATTATTACAGAATATTTTTTTTTCTTAGAAAAACGTTGGAACCATATATAAAAACTTTATCTAAACAACCAAGATTATGGAGTATATAGTATCTATTTATTAACTATTGATCTAAAATTGTTATTGGGCCTCCAACCATCACATTAATTAAACTTTTGTTTGAGTTGCTTCTTGATATGATATCAGAGTATCCATAGTATCTATTATGATTACGAGATTACAGATTTACAGAGAATAGATATAGGTATAATAAGGGAAGAAGATAATTAGGTTAGTCCTAATTTTCTATACTACCTAAGTAGACAATATTATATATCTGCAACGTATTGCACTCACTTATCATCATCAAGACATCAATAATACAATTGCTTCTCCCTTGTGCAATTCTCTCCCTCTTATAATTTTAACAGATACTCCCTCCCTTCTTTCCATTTAGCCCCCTTCCCTTTTTCACCAATTTTAAGAAAAGTGAAAAAAGTGGTGTAGAGTGAAGAAAAAGTAGAATAGTTTAATTATAAAAAATTGTATGTGAGTGAGAAAAAGTAGGGTATGTGAGAGAAAAAGTGGGGTATGTGAGAGAAAAAGTTACTAAAAAGGGAAATGGGGCTAAATGAAAAAAATTTCTAAAAAGGGAAATGGGGCTAAATGGAAAGAATGGAGGGAGTAATTAGATCTGAAAAAGAGTTTTTTTTTTTTTTTTTTTTTTTTTTTTTTCTACAGTTGTTATATTTTAGATTATATTATTTTCTTTTATTTTAGTTGAAATGTAAGCTTTCATTCAATCAGTGAAAATCAATACAAACAAATTTACATCACACTCCTCCACCACTCTTTATTAGCTATGGACCATTTCGACTCATCCTCTAATGTAATATGTAACCTTAAGCCCTGTACAATTCTCCTCACTACAAAATTATTATTTTCTTTTACCCTTCAACTATATGTTTATTTTATTAGCTATAATATTTTAAGTTTTGCAATTTAAAAGTATAAGATGGTGATGCATATATACAACTTACTCCAAGAAGTTGAGAAGAGTTAATGACTAAGCTTAATTAGAATTTCAACACAAAAAACCAAAGTTATCGTAGGAGTACAAAATATAAGAAGTTATAAATTTTAGTTTGGGGAGTTAGTCGAAGCTAAGTAATATGGTGCAGTTGACCCGATATTAAACCTGTTCCTCACAACATTAAAAATATATTTTGACAAAACTGACAAAATTAGTCAACCAAAATAGTGTCATTACCGAATCAAATTTTTTAAGTCTACGCTTACGTACGTCGTTAAATTTTCAAATATATTATTACCATAATTTTTAAATATATTATTGGATAAAATTTATCTGAATAAAATGTTACTTGTTTTTTTTTTTTAAATATTATGAAAACAATCACTTATAGTTGTAACGATAACTGTTGGAGATGGATCCAGCCTAATATAAATTCCCACATTGCGTCTCACATCGGTTGTAAGATGAGAGCTTCTTGCTTATAAAGCGCAGTGCTTACTCCTCCTATCACTAATTGGTTTTAGGATGGAACCTCCTAAACCTTATAAGCGGACTCTCTCATACTTCTGGGTGTGGCGAGGGCCGTAGAATTTAATATGGTATCGAGGCCCATTGCATGGTTGTGTGACTGGGCTCGTTAAAGCTGAGCGCTTTGTGCATTTGGAAGAAGCGCAAGTGCCCCCAGGTTCTGATTGTGCAATTTGGAAGAGAGAGCAAGTGCCCCTAGTGCGGTTTGAAAGTGGGCTCGCATGTGAGGCGTGTTGGAGATGGATCATACAATATAAATTCCCACATCAAGGCCTCACATCGGTTGTAAGATGAGAGTTGGTCTTGTTTATAATGCTTAGGGGCTACTCCTCCTATTGCCAATTGGTTTTAGGATGGAACCTCCTAAACTTTATAAGCAGACTCTCTCATACTCTCGGGTGTGGCCCAGGCCCGTAGAATTTAACAATAACATTAGCTATTGTTATTACTACTAATTCAATAATTTTTTTCATAATCTATTTTGAGAATGACCATATATCAACTGTTTTATTTGAGTTAAAATAATTTTTGATCTAACACTTAAGCAAATAACAAGTATATGATTATTCTTTTGTTGGTTAATTGATTTTGCAATATTGAAATTTTGTATGAAGAAAATTGTTGATGTAGCAGTAACGATACAAATAAAAATGTAAACAAATAAATAAATCATACGGAGTATTAAATAATTGGTTACATTGTTTTATTGGTAACATTATTATCCTGCATTGAATTAAACGATAATAACCGTCTTAAGTTCTTAACTCTTCAACAAAAATGTACACGACCACTCTCTCTATTTAGTCCTTTGTTTACCTTTCTATTTGAGACAAAGCGTAAATGTATCATTTTCTCTACACAAAACTAAAATGTAGCGCAGTTATAATAATCTAAAATCATTTACTCTCTCTGCTTTTGATCGTTTGTTTCTGATTTGACTTTTTCCTCACAAAAAGCTCAAATCAGAAACAATTAACTGAAACGGAGGGAGTAGACAAAATTAATGTCTTTTAAAATCAGTGATCATTTTAAATCAAATTATTCTTCTATACGATAAAAACCGTCAATTAGTATTGAATTTATAAATGGAACGGGAAAGGGTTTGACCCATATAGGAGGAATGCGGCGAGCGAAAAATGAGTGGAAGGAAAGAAGGTTAGTTGCGTTCCGTGACAAATGCTTCATGTACGGGTGGCCCGAATTGAGTCCAACCCATGCGCGCGTGCATACACATGGGGCCCTTTTTCCTATTCTTTTCTTTTCTTACTTTTTTTTTTTTTTTTAGACTTTTACCTCGGTTATTATCTTACTCACTCCTTTTCATCAGATAAGCTCCATAAAAATTGACACAAATTTTAAGAAAGTGCAAAAAAAAAAAAAGTAGAGTTATTATTATTTTTTTTCTTTAATATAAAGGTGCCGTATGTTGAAAATTGTAAATAAAAAAAAATAGAGACATAATGATTATTTTCATAGATAAAAGTTTATGAATAGAAAAATGAGGCTAATTGGTTGAAAATTCAAGGAAAATGAGGTTAATCGGGTGGAAAGAAGATAGTACTTTTTAACCCGTCTCATTATATTATTATATATTCCTCGTTTTCAAAAATATCACTTGCATCTAATTCGTGATTGCTTTTTCATATATGGAATTTACAATTGTAATATACTTCATTTTCAATTTTTGTTTCCAATACTACCCTTTTGTCATGTTTTTTTTATAAGGTAAAGAAACTAGATTGATCCTCGAGGGTAGGACCAACCTATTTCATCCTTACGGATGAGAAAGCCCTTTTGTCATGTTATTCTTATACTATGCAGTGCATTTGAGTAATATACGTGGGTGAAAGAGCAATACCTAAATTTTTATAGTTTTGTTTAACACGTATCTGTTGGAGTATAATACCCACATGTGAGTGTCCCACATCGATTGTGGAAGAGAGTGTAGTGTGGTTTATAAAGGCCAAGGGTCCTCCTCTCATTGCCAATTATTAGTTTTGAGAAATGTGGATATCTGCTTGGAGCATAACCGCTCATTCTCTTCCACTTCCAAGTTCTTGGGCCAAGATTCACATGTCTAACAATATCCTCATTAAATTGTATTTAAAACTAATTACTTCTTCCTTTATTTTCACAGCAGTGCGTATTTAAAGGAAATCAACGAAATACGTATCAAAAATATACACGGCTTCATAAAATCACAATATAGAGTTTTAAATGTTTTCATCTACTAAAAGTAAAGTGCAAAATTATATCTTCCATTTAAAAGTAATAAACTAATATAATAATATAGACTAATTTAAGTTGGGACCAAAGATATAAAAGGGTCCATTATCCAAAAGGAGGTAAAAAGAGATTAGGTCATTAGGTCATAGTGTCCAAACAACTCATTGTATGTTCTAATCGTCCTCATACACAACTCAAGAATGTTCCCTCGTTGAATTGACTACTTAATTTGGCGTTTTATTATAATACTCCGTACAATACAATATGTGTTCATGTCATGCATTTTTGACTCTTTTTACCCTACACTTGCACAATTGCCATACATTGGAGTCGTTCATTTCTGTGATTAATTATTATTAGTGAGTTGAATTTGACTAATTAATGCTTTTATTTATATTGAATTATATATTATATATGAAATGTCAATGGGATATTGTACTATTATAAGTCAATGACCTAACAATGATATTTTATGAGGGCGGATCTAGAGTGGGTGGGTCGGGTCTGGGGCGGGGGAGGCGGGTCTGGGGCGAGGGAAGCGGGTGGTGGGGCTGGTGGTGGTTTTAGAAATTCCCCCGTTATGCGGGTAGTGGAGGGCGGATGGTCCCCCGTCAAGGCGGATGGTCCCCCGTCAAGGGTGATGGCGCGGATGTGGAGATGAGTTTTTGTTCGTGGATGCGGATGTAGGAGACTCTTCACCCACCCCCGTCCCGCCCTAATGACATCCCTAGTCGTGCCTTGGGTCATTGGTGTGCCGCCCCACGCGGCTCACCCGCAAAATTTGTTTATTTGAGTTTTTTTCAACCCGATCGATTGAAAATTTGTGCGAATTTGATTTTTAAGCTTAAAATAATGCAAATACAAAGTGAATTTTTATTATTAATTATTCAAAATTACAAAAAAATAAAAATACGAAACGATCTGACCTTACATACAACCACTGTACTTAATTAGTCTCACAAAACGTGAACCCCACAAAATGATGCATAATATCAATACTCATAAATCTCAATATATTATACTAGCATAATGCCCGTGCATAAATGCACGGGATGTATAAAAATAAGTTAATATATAGTTAATTGAAAAATTTGGTAATTAAATTAAATATTAAATTAAATTAAGAATAATAATATAAACACAACCTAAATAAACATGTATTTTCAGACCCAAAATACAACAAATTGTATTTTACCCGTCCACGTATTTATTTAATATGTAACCCGCGTATATGACTTGTTTAACGTCGTTAAGTATTATGAAAATATTTAAATCATTAAACCCGTATTTGTCTTCTAACTAACCCATTTAATAGGTTTGAAAGTTTCAATTTTAATTTTTGCTAATTAAGTATCAAAATTTAGATGATGGAAACGTTGAAAATTGTAACAAAAAAATTAGAATAGTGGAACATTTAATTATTTTTTTATACAAATAGAGTTATAATTTTTTTTAAAAATATATCATAATTTGGTGAAAACCGATCAAAGTATCGCAATACATTGTCTTAAAATTTATCATTTATATAAAAAATGTTATATCGCAATACATTGTCTTAATTTTTTTAAAGCGCGCTTATAATTAAAATGTTATATTAAAAACACATTAAATAAAAATGGTTAGTTTAAGAGATAAAATGTTATATTGAAAACACATTAAATAAAAATGGATAGTTTAAGAGATTTTTACTTACTTATATGACATAATTTCAAAAAGGAAATAAAATATAATAAAAGAAAAGGGATAAAAATAAAATAAAATAAAATAAAAGGGATAAAAATATCTAAAAGTTAGAAGGAAAATTGGAGGGAAAATTTGGGTAGGATGGTTTTTGTTTTATATAATTAACTAGTTAGCGTACCCGGCCCCGCCCGGGCTATCTATTAGTATCTTTGTAAGTTTATTTTTTTTAATTTTTTTTTTGTAAGCAATATATACAAATTATATA
The DNA here is from genome assembly GCA_023091065.1 of Dianthus caryophyllus. Taxonomy (NCBI): domain Eukaryota; kingdom Viridiplantae; phylum Streptophyta; class Magnoliopsida; order Caryophyllales; family Caryophyllaceae; genus Dianthus; species Dianthus caryophyllus. The sequence continues at coordinate 37,539,151 of CM041522.1, read as the reverse complement.
TTATACAATTTTATATTTACTATGATAATTGTATCATTATATACCATATAAAATTGTATCATGGTAAATGTAATTTTTGTGTATATTTACTATGATACAATTTTATACGGTATATAATATTTCGTGCAACAATTTTTTCTAAAATGTGAAACCATAAAATTAATGGTATCACTCAGTTTGTATTTTATAGGAAAAATAGGTCATTTACATATGATTTAATAAGATTACCTACCAAATCATAAATATATATACATGTACTACTTTTTTTTTATATTTTGTTCTTTTTATTTTAAAATATAACTTACTTATAATTTTTTTCCTTAACTTATTATTTATTAAATCAAACATAATTTAGGAAATAATATGTAATCTTCAATTTTAGTATCCAAATATTATCAGGATTCCAAAAGTAGATTTAGTATTATATTTTAAACTAGTTTGCATGCCCGGCCCCGCCCGGGCTAACTATGTTTACATTAAAATTTTAATTTTATTTAAATTTGCATTATATTAAATATTTGTCCAGTTTATACATTTACTATATATTAGCATTATATTGAATACTTGTCCAGTTTATACATTTACTATTTATGACATATTTGTATGAAAATTCTTGAAATCATAATTAAGTATAATTATTAATCATACTTCAATTAATATAAAATTATTATCAATGAATACATTATCAATGAATACATTATCAATGTATACTCTCATGAAAATATTATTTTGATATAAATTTAATGATATTAAATCTATGATTTCTTCTTGGTGTTTTATTTCATATATAAACTCACAAATACTAAATTTTTCTTAATGTGAGTCATAATATTTTTTAGGTAAATTTTTATTAAATGTCATAGAGAATTAGTTGTTTTAAATAACACTAATAATTAAATACTAAATTTTCCTAATATAACATAACTAATTTAATTTTCATTAAAAAATATATTACTTTCAAAAATTTATTTATTTTTATTTTTCACACATTCCAAATATACATGTACCATGTAATAACTTGTGTGAGGTCTCAGGCTCAAATCCCACCTGGAACCATTTTCCCCACTTGGCCACCGCAGCCCCCGTCGGGGGTGGCTTACATGGTACATGTGGTGGTGCGGGAATGCATGTGCCCGGGGGGACTCAACCCCCTCGTCATCAAAAAAAAAAAAAAAAAACCTTAGATTATATATATTAAAATAATATGTACTAAATTTACGTTTTTATTTTATTTTTACTTTCCAACCTTCCAAATATAATATATCTATTTTTTCCAATTTTAATTTGGAATATAGAGTATTTGGTACAATATTTAATTTGATACTTTTAAGTATATTTTGATTTTGTTTAAGGTAAGCTTTTCTACTTTAAATGTTTACTATTTTTTTTTTTTAAATTTAGAATCCTAATAATATTGAAATATATTAATATATAATAAAATAATAATTTTTTTATCAACCAATTATCTTTGTGACAAATGCTAATTAGAGGCTATGGTTTCTATTTATATATATATATATATATATATATATATATATATATATATATATATATATATATATATATATATATATATATATATATATATATATATATATATATGTAAATAGGATCTTATACATCCTCCCAATAATTATACATCCTACATCCAAATCTCAACCATAGGATCATATAGATCCAATGGCTCAAATTAATTCTCACTAATTAATCTAGCATTACACGTATTTAAATAACACTCCCTAAAGGCTCCCTCTTCATTATGTAAATTTGCTTTCTCTCTCTATCTTTTCTATGTCTAATTCATCCAAAATCATTCGAAATCAAACGACGATTCATCTACTCTCGTTGATCATCATCTTCTGAAATTCAGCTTCGAATTCATCCGAAATCAAACTTAATTTCTTCATTCAATTTGAGTTCAACATCATGTCAGGTGTGTTGTCGATCAATTTGCTTTTGTGTTACATTTTTCAAGTCCTTGATTTCGATCTAATTTCAATCACGCCTCAAATTTTCCACTAAGTTTTATCTACAAATCATGATTTGATCAATAACTGTGTATATTTGATCTATTTTAAAAAACGCCTATTACGATTTTGCTTTGTCCAGATAAATTCATGTCTTGTGTAATTGATCCATTCCTTTCAAATTATATTAGTTAATTGATCTTCTTTTTACATTTTTACAGATTCAATACTAGTTTAATGATTTCTTACTCAAATTTTGTCATGATTTTGATATTTAATGTTTTCATCAATTGCTGTCGTGATTTGCTCTATTTATTCATTGATAGTCTTTTAATTATTAACAATTTCTGATGTTGTGGTGGATTTATTTGGTCAATTAAGTTATTATATTGTGTGTCTCTTGTGTGTTGCATACTAGATGTTTGATGAAATGCGTCAATGAAGTATTTTTAATTGTTTTTCAACAGAAGTACCACCAATTTACACTGGAAGTATCATATTTTTACACTAGAAGTATCACGATGTTGATTTCGTTATCATTTTGATTTTACAATGTCTCAATACTCAATATATGAATTTTTGACAAAAAGTATCACATGTTAATATAAAAAGTATCACAATATTATATAAGAAGTATCATAAAGGCAGACAATAAGTATTCCAAAGTCACGTGATGTTGTTTAATTGATCATTAATATTTCTCTCCAAAAATTTTATCTATCAATTTTTTGTTCATCGTCATGCCAGGTCATTTGTGTAATTTGCATGACCGATTAATACCTTTTGTTTTCCCTAGTTGTCAATGTTTATTTACGTTGAGTTTGCGTTCTTATGTTTGCTCGCTAGGTGTTTGATTAAATGTCTCAATGAAGTGTTTGTTGTTGTTTTACGTAAAAGCTAGTGTCACTATTTCACATTGGAAGTATCACAATTTTACACTAGAAGTATCAAATTGTTATATAAGAAATTTTACATGTTAATATAAGAAGTATCAAAATGTATATATATATATCAAAAGTATCACAAGTTAATATATGAAGTACTTATGTTATATTTTTAAACGTTTATATTTGATATGCATGTTATCATAATAATTGAAAAATGATTGTTGTTTTATGTTTGCAGCCAACTTTTAATTCAGATTAATTTTTGGCGTTGAGTGGAAGATGAACGAGAAAATGCACCTTTTCGAGATCATAATTCATGTTGCTTCGATGGTGTTTTAAGCTATTTTAGTATTTGATATATGAATTTTTTTCAATAATTTCATTTACTGTAAGTTTGAATTCGTCATATGTGGTTGAACATATTTTGTTTTGTAATTACTCTACATTCGGACTTCACGTTAAAAGTATCACAACTTAATATATCAAATACCATAATGTTACATAAGAAGTATCACAACATTTCATATAAAGTATCACAATATTTGATAAAAAATGGAATACTAAATGTATCATAACATTATATAAAAGTATCACTTCATTATATCGAAGTATCATCATTCATAATTAAAAGTATCACAACAATCTATAAAAAGTATTACAATCTTTTATTCAAAGTATCACAACATAGCATCATAATCTTTGTAGAAGAGGATAATGTGCAGTGACACTATCCCCAACGTAGCAACTCAATATTGAGCATCTACTTGCTTGTTAGTATTCTGCTTCATCTTCTTGACATTTTTAGTTGTTTCATTAGTTGTGTCACTTCATTTGTAACTTTATATTTTTTCCGTGTTTTCTCGAATGAATATTTGACTCGTTTTCATTTGTATTCCCCTTGGTTGTAGTTGATTTGGTTGGAGTCGTCAAGATTCTGAGTATAAGATAAATATGTTAGTAAATACTCACAAAATGTTAAATTAATAACTATCACTTCTAGTTACAAAAGTATCACAACTATATTGAAACTATCACATAAATTTTGTCAACAAGTTTCACTTATCATAACAAAAGGTACCACAGCTACTCAAAATAAGTATCATCAGAGTTATACAGTAACATGTATCAAAATGTATCAATTATAATAACACAACAAAACTATACATTAGAAGTATCACAATTTTCACATGCTAACAGGTCTAAAGTTTTAGAAACAATTTTCACTTGTCATAATATTTTATAAACAATCAGAAAAACAAAACTAAATCTATCATAACATTTTATATAAGTACCAAACAAAAAGTATCACCATTATACGAAATATCTGACAAAGTTATACACAACCAAGTATCACATGATTTACAAAGTTTGCGTACGAAGTATGATATATACTCTATCGGAGTATCATTTATCATAACAAAAAAATATCACAACTACATATAAGAAGTATCACACTTCATCAAGATTTCATCAAACACCCTACAAGTGGGCAACACACAAGTATGATATACATTCAATTACAAGTATCATTTATCATAACAAAAAAAATCACAATCGTATATAAAAAGTATCACTTTTCATTGAGAGATTTAATTAAACAAAATTTTACGAAAACATTGGAGCAACAATGTTAGTTACATCAACCAAAATATTATAAAAGTAGCACAAAATTAAAAAAATATCAACCAATTTCCAGAAATTTCAAAAATTAACACAATTATAATGGAGAAAAAAATCAGAAACTTGTACTTAGAAAAGTAAATATGACAATACTACACAAAAATCATCAATAAATCAGAAAATATCGAAAAAATTGAATTCAATAATTTTCATACCTAGACAAAGAAGATTACACAAATTTTTTGTAATTAAAGTTGATGATTAACGATTTAGATGAAAGTATCAGAGAATAGTTAGCGATTTGGATGAATGTATCGATGAATTTTGTTGATTAGCGATTTAGAGCTTTGATTTTATGATGAAAAGTAGAGAGAGAGTATGTGTAAGTGACCTAGGATGAAAAACGAATGAAAATTAGCAGCATCTAGTGCCTTTTGTTTACGACGACGTGGCTCAATCTGATGCGTCCAAGTTTCTTTAATCCAATGGTTCTTATTAGGATGTAGGATTTAAAAATATGTTAGGATGTACCGGATCTTAACTCTATATATATATATATATATATATATATATATATATATTAGATTAGATTACATATGTTAATTATCTTCATCTAGAATAGAATTATAAATAATATTAATATTAAATTTTTTCAGTCAATTATGTTGTGACAAATGTCGGCCCTAGAAACCATGGTTTCTGCTTTATATATATATATATATTAGATTAGATATAGAATATAGATTATATCAATACTCATAAATCTCAGTATATTATATTATATTATATTATATTATATTATATTATATACGGAGTATAATAAAAAAAACCTACAAAAAACTAATTATAATTCACTAAAAATATGGACTAATGTCATGTTGTGCGGGTCGAAAGCGTGCCGTAAGCGGGCCGGCATGCGTGCCTAAATTGGGTCGTGCCTAAGGCGGGTCGTCGTGCCATGCCATGCTTTGGCACACCATGCATTTCATATAAAAAAAGGCCCAAGCACGGTCCATGGCCCATTACGTGTCGTACCGTGCTAGGTCTTGTCAACTTGTGCTGCGTGCATGCCATGCATGCTGGGTCGTGCTAGCCCACGACCCAACTTCTATCTCTACGCTCGGGCAATACCCACAAATAGAGAGTTTCATTTTAAAACCAATTAACAATACGATGAGTAACCCCTAAACTTATAAAGTGAACAACTTCCACTTCCATGATCAGGGTAAAACTCATACCTAAAATTAATAAAAATCTAGTTCCGATCCCAATTTCACAAAAATAAATGCTGAGATCATGAGGATGCAAGAATGAGGTCAATTGAGCATTAAAACACGTTGTAGCCTTGTAGGTCAAGAATACAGTGCCCTTAAATGTGAGAGACACACGGACAACTCCCTAAATCTCTATACGGAGTACTCCGTATTATACAAGATGCACCTTACAAACAATAATGTTGACACTTATAAATGTCCTATGACAGTAATCATTGATTTCTTTTTTATTTTTACTTTTTTACTGAATTTTTTTTAGATAAAAGAAAACTAAGTTAACTAGTTAAGCCACAAACCATCTCAAAGGAGTTTAAGATCCTTTAAAAATTGCGAACTTTTACTAGCTTACGAATATATAATATTTTCTTTTGTATGTTAAATAACTGCTCCCTCCATTCAAATCCATTCACAACATTTCACTTTTTCACATTTGTCGAGGCAAATGTCGGAACGAAAATATCTACAATTTCACTCGATAAAAAAATCTAAAAATTGGATATAATATTGTATATATCCATAAAGACGAATCAAACAAGATCACACACGACTATATTTTCATTTATAGATTGTCGGGAATTTCAAAGATTCCTGACATAGTTAAATAGTGTCAATAAAGCAAATGTAGTGAATTGAGTTGAATGGAGGGAGTATAATTATTGAATTACAGAGTATATTATTTTATTTCATTTTTCACGAGAAAAGAAAATCAAATTGAGCAATATATCATCTCAAAAGAGTTTAACATCCATTATAAAAATTTTGCCTTCAGGTGAGGGTGCGTCTTAAATTATATAAACCTATTATACGTGAGGATCAACTTACTTAAAATTTTAAGATTATACTGAGATCTTATTATACATTTGTCATATATATACGGAATATACAAACCCTGAGGCTTTATTATCACATCGTGAATTATTTCAACTAGGGGTCGTTTGGTTCAACATGGGAAGATAAAGTTCCGGGAAGATTAAATTCACGTGAAGTTGTAATTCACATAAATTGTATAAAGTTGTTTGGTTGATGCTTGAGATTTCAATTCATGTGAGAAGAAACACTTACCAATAATGGTCTAGCTAGGTAAGCAACTTCCTACATTATGTAGGTAATAGAACTTCTCAGGAATTAAGTTCAACTTCTCATGATCTTGACAACCAATGAACCAAACATTATTAAGTTAAGTTAATTCATGAACTGAAAAAGCAATCAAACGACACCTCAGAAATTTAGTCATTGTCATAAAAATAAGATCGACTATTTTACAATTAGATATATATTTTACTCCCTCCATCCCAAATTACTTGTCCCTTTTTGGTTTTTGAAAAATCCCAAATTAATTGTCCCCTTTGGAAAAATTACTAAATTACCCTTAGGTCACTTATTGTTGGGATTGCAATTTCCTTGATTGCTACTCTTCTACTTTCTACCAAGCTCTCCCGCCCATATTAGTATTATAAGGGTAAAATTGGAATTATAAGTAAATATTGTGAAAATTAAGAGATGATTGTGGTTTTTTTCTAAATTTCTTAAATCTAACATTTTGGTAAAAAGGGACAATTAATTTGAGATGGAGAGAGTAACATTTTGTTGGCGTCGTCTTATTGTCTTAAGACATTAGTCGTTTAATTTGTCGTATATTATATTGAAATATATATCCCACATTTTTAATGATTCATTTGTTTTGAATTATATGGATTCTTCTCCAGTATTCACTACTCTTTGAAATATTTCATGTTCACACAACAAGTACATGCATACATGCATGCTTTTTTCTCTAAATTTCGTGAGTGTAATCATAACCATTTTCCATCATCACGTTATGAGATGTATTGCTTGATCAATTTCTTATATTGCACGAGTCTAACATGAATCTTATTATGAAACGATAAAGCATGGACGGACAGGCCTATCGACCGATGATCATATGTCTTTTATAATTTTAAAATCACGATTTTTATTTCTATATTTGTTACGAGTTATAAATAATTATATAATAACCAACGAGTAAGCCTAAATTTTTGGCTTACACTTTTTATTGTGAGGCGAATATAAATAATTAAAGCCTATGCGAGGAGTCAACGACTTTAATTTGGTGTGTAGAGTTTAAATATTGTTAACAACGTGCTTGTATAGTTGTATAAGTGAATCTGAGTGGGGTGTACGCTATCAACTGTTTAAGCTCATGGGTTGTCATGTGAGGGACTCTACGAAGTGGTGTACCTAGTACATATTCCTGTTTTTTTTTTTTTTTTTTTTTTTTTTGGGTAACGTGGGGAACCCGCAGTCGCTACCTTCGGTGCGCACAGGGTAAACCCCCGAGGCCCCGAGCGTGCATGATATTTACCAGGGCGACAGGCTCGTGATCTATTAAGATACCGTATTCTAACATTCACAAGATTCTTTCTTGGAGGAATTGAGCACTGGCGAATTTCACTCATGTGTTTAACCACTGTGACCACACCTCATGCAGAATCGAGTACATATTCTTAAGAACAAAAAACTTAAGCTGATAGTTGAAAGTCCAAGATCGATTTTATACACTTTAACACTCCCCTTCACATGAATGCCCTTTGGGCTTGAAGTGTGGACGCAGCTACAAACCCGCCATACCTAGTGCGAATAATCCACTTTGAAAGGGAGATGTGGTGAAATTTGAACCGGTGACCTTTTGTTACAAGGCTTTGATACCACGTTAAGAACCAATTTAACCAAAAACTTAAATTTATGGTTGGAGGGCTAAGATCGATTTTATACACTCTAACACACACTGTCGTATCGAATTGTCCCAAACTAAGATAATTCTAGAGTCTTCTTCTAGTGATGTAAGAGACTTTACCCTATATATGTCAATTTTTTTTTAATTTTATTATGTTCATCTTATATGATACTCCATACGTAGTACGAAGTATAAAGTGATAAGACAATAATAGTAGGGGTTATTATTCCGGTCTATTTTGTGAGACTTTAATATATAACGTGACGGCTTTGTGAGTTTAAAGTGAGTAATTGTCATTTCAGTCTTTTAAGTTAGTTTGGATTTTGTGTAAAATATGGAGGATTACTCCTCATAATCGTCTTGACCATTAATAATAGTTTTGAACATTACTCCTCATAATCGTCTAAATTGTCATTCCAATCATTTAAGTTAGTTTGGAGCTTTTGTGTAAAATACGGAGTAATCCTCCATTCTTGGTTTAATAATAGTTTGGAGCTTATATTATCTCAGTTTGATTTATTTGACTACTCTTAACCCCTTGGGGTTATCCTACACTTGGAAAAAAAAGTCGAAAAAGGAATAAATATAGTAATGATTTTATTATTGGGTTAATTCACGTGGTACCTCTATGTTTTGACGCTCTGCACATGGTACCCTTACTTTTAAAATTTCTGTAGCTCACGTTTTTCGATATTTTTTCTTCCGCTTTCACTTCCATTTTCACCTTCACCTTCACCTTCTTATTTTCCAACCACATTTTACTCAATACTTAATGATTCATGTTTTCACTCAATCTCGACGTCCTAAAAATTATACTACCTAGTCCCTCCATCCCAAAATAAGTGTTCCATTTTGCATAAACCTTAGATTTAAGGAAAGTATAAAAAGCTCACTCTCATCCTTTAATCTTCACAATATTTTCTTATAATTCCAAATTTACCGTTATATTAATATTGGCAAGAGATCTTAGTAAAAGAATACCCTTATACTAACATATGAGGGAAAGTCGTTAAGCCCAAAATTCCAGGTTTGAGATTTTAACCAAAAAATTCGAGATTTTAACCAAAAAAAATAAGATTTTAACAAAAAAAAAAAAAAAAAAGATTATAAGTTTTCCGGCCGGTTGACCGGCTGCCGGTCCATTGACCGGCCGGACCACCTCCTCTTGAGATTTAATCTCAGCCGTTGATTTTGATAATCCAATGGCTAAGATTAGGACTCAATGGCTTTCTCTAGGCTTTGGGCTTAAAAGATCTTATCTCTTCATTGAAAACTTAGTAATACACATTCACAAAATAAGGATGACGGTAGATAAGGTAATTTTTTCAAAGGGAACACTTATATTGGAATTTATATAATTAGCATTAATCAATTTTCCTCATAAACATTAATGAATTTTCCTCAGGCTGTTTATGTATCTTAAATATTTTTGATGAAATTTTTTTAAAAATATTTAATCTCAGTGATTCAGTTCAACCACTGTTGAAACAATCAATCATAAACATTACTCCTATGTTGCATAAAAATTGTGTCGTTTCCCAAAAAGGCCAATCGATCAATGAACACGAAATTTTAAGACGGTCATCCAACCTGATAATAGTAAAATGTAATACCGAAGTAAACAGACAACTAAACATCAGTTCAAATGAAAAACGCCACATCGAGCGCCAGGGATCAGTCTGATCACCGCTGCAGAATTGCAGCACAAAGAAGCGCCGACAACAATGTAGTTCTAAAGCAAACAAAACGACAACTACGAATCAGAGTTTATGTGTGTCTGATAAGGAAAAAAAAAAAAAAAGCATGGTTAAAAACATTGATATGATGAATCAAGGGGAGACGCGTACTCATCACCAATGAATAGTATGACAGACGTCCTTGATGGTCACAACAGGTCCCGGATAAGTGTCGCTCAACCGCCTTATATCGTCGACAATGGCAGGCTTCCACTCCTCGTTCTTCCGACAATGATAGTGATCGTCACCGTGCTGTGTATAGGCGAGTCGGGGTATCCTGATAATTACTTCAGTTAAAGACTTGGCGTTTTGGAGAAAATATTCCAAGAATCCAATCTCCAATGGAAACCCTTCGAAGTTGTCGATTTGCAAGTACTTGAGATGACTGAGAAGTCCCTTGAGAGAGTCGGTATTTGGGCGCATAACCACGTCAAACATGTCCCAAACAACATGAGGTCGCTTCAGATAGAAAGAAAATCATGTTAGTTAAGAGTGATACCGAACATAGTAACCAACATTAGTGTAGTAATTGCACGGTACGCAATTTGATTCTACGATTTAACACCTCAGAAAACTATTCCATTCCAGAATTCAACTGACTCCAAAAGTTAGTTAAACACAATAGTTGAAGACAATATAAACTATCATCCAAAAATAATTTTACGAAAGGGATGATCAAACAACGAACACAAATTCTAGTTTATTAGTTTAATAGTCCCATGTTAATGATTTACGTTTACGTACATAAATTCTGATAGCGTGACTGGTACTTAGTCCGTGACCTAGTAGTGATCAACTCAAATGTTACAATAACTAGTATGCATTAAAACCAGACAAAAGGCAAATAATGCCAATATTTAAGAGACCCTGAACTATGGAGTATTACACGATAAACGAAGCAATTTGCTTCATACGATCATCAGAAAGCGAGAATAATCTGATACCATGCATCACTGGAAATGTTTCATGTTATAACTTATAAGTTAGGGTACTTACATGGATGATCAATCGCAACTTCTGAACACACGGCGCTCTGCTAAGAAAAGTCGTCAGTATCTTCTCATCCGCAGCAGTAGCCCACACAAATAAACACAGAGTTTTCAGATTCTTGAAACAGTTGAGCTGCCACAGCTCATCTTGCAGCTTCGTTAAAAACTACAACAGCAGAAGAATATTGCGCACAGTATGAGATCCTCTCAAAAAGGAAATAAGCGCCAACTTATCATAACTTTAAAAAAAAAAAAAAACGGTAGTTTCTATATTATAATAACATGCCTCGTTCAGTAACGGACTTATAGTCATTTCTGTGGCATGAGACAATGACCTTATAAGATTCAATGCTACCGGAGCAAGCTCCCTGTCCTTCCTCTCCTCGTCATGGTAACTCGTAATATTCAACGCCACAGTGCAGAGGCGGTGCATATTTCGAAATTCAAAGCTTTGAGCCAGGCCTCCCTCATAAGAAAAACTCTCAACACACGGGCCGTGAATATCGAGAACGCACATACCCATTTCAACGCAGTGAGATATATAAATCACTTTCAGTTTAGGGCACGAAATTGTTAATCTCTCTAATCGATATGTGGTGCAATTTTTAAGTGATAAGCTCGTTAGCAGGGGGCACCCCGCAAATAGCTTGTCTGTCAGGAGGTCCTCAGGAAAACCGATACGAGATAAGGACAATGTCGTAAGGTTTGGAAGGTAAATGGCCAAAGGCAGTATGAGAGGCTGATATTTCGCGGTCAACGAAAATTCCTTCAGGGACCCACACGTAAATAGAGAGCTCGGAAGACCTTCCCTCACGTCAATTTTACCAGTAAGTTTAAGGTACTGGACGTTATGCTCGACTGCAAAGTCAATCCATGCATTTTTCAGAAGCACCCAGGCTCCTGGAACAATGTTGAATCGGATCTCCAATGAATCAACTTCGGAACCTTCGTAGTTGTTCAGGGTCCAGTCAACTAAAAAGGAAAAAAAACGACTACGGAATGGCCCTGTAGGAAACTGCTGCTCAACAAATAACAGTTTTGGCAGATTTGCAAATATCTGTTTCCAGCTCCTTGATAATACGCACGTTTTAAAAGCACTCTCAAATGGCAAAAGAGAAATGATTTGGGTTCTGAGCTCATTGGGTAAACTGCTTATTCTATCTTCAACTTTTTCGCGGATCGGCCTCTTTGATTTCGATTCATCGACAAGTGCTTGCATTATGGTTCCAGATATTGCCCAGGTGCTTTACAAACCTAAAAAAACGAAACCTTTTCAAAAACCATGAACACGAGCAGAGAGACGATTTGGATACCAACTAAAGCGACATTGACAATTCACAGAATTAACTAATTTTAAAATAGATAATTTCCCTTGTTTAGCCAAACACTACATACCTGAAAATGACAAATTCAATGACTGAACAGATAAAGTGTGATTCACAAGTATCACATACACTTGCGACATACGGAGTATTAATGGAGATTTAAAAATGACCATAAACAAAAAAGAACGAATTGACATAGTGAAAAGTAAATTTCGACATCTTATATTTAACACTACTAAGAATTGATGTTTCCCTACCCATGGTGATATTGGTGAACTGAAAATCAGCCTTCTATGTATTACAAACTTCGATTTCATAATTGGCTGTAGTAGCAAGACAATGAAGTCGAATAAATCAATGAAACGACTACTGATTTCAAGGTGACAAAAAAGCAGGAAAATTTTTTCAAGCAAGGTTTTTGGTACGTTGTATTTTTTAACAGAAAAAAGAAAACTGGAGTTCCCACGTAAAAAATGAATAATTTTTGTAAAGTCGTTAGCAGGAATGTGCGCGCGCAAAATCTAGCCCATAATAAATCGTGCGAATAAGTTCAGCAGACAGAAAAGAATCAAAGGATCGGAAAAATAAAGTAAGACTCCGATCAAAAGTAAACCTGTGATCCATCTTCCGAACATCTTGGACAAGATTGAAACATAACTAAACATCCACATATTTCGCTTAACAGATGACTCATGGGGAGGAAAGTGAAACATGCTAACAACAAGGGTGATGCATTCATACTGATATATTTACGTTCACCATATATCAATAGAGCAATTCGCTCCTGTTAATAAAATGACAGGCAACCAGGGTGATATACGATGGAGACAATTCTGAATGGCTCCTACAAACTCTCATTATTATTTCAACAGTTTACCAATTATTCACCAAAAAGCCCTCAGAATTAATTAAACTTAGTAGAAATCTTGTACAGAATATAATATTATACAACGTAATTAAATTGCATTTTTCATTTAACGAAACAAATATATTTCGAGGATTCCAAATGAAAACCCCCTTTAAGTGTTTTGGTTGGTGAGCAAAGTCCCTACTTTAGATTCGCATCTCGTTATTAATCGAACGTATCTTTCCGTACACTTTTGACCCTAGAAGGCTATTAAAAATCGTGATTTTCCATGACGGAAAAAAAGAATAACATTGATATCAAAAAATTACATGAATTACTGACTTACAAGTTCTCTTCACAATGCTCTGAACAGCCAACACTTAATCAACTAAACTTGCTTACCACATCCCAAAGCTATTCGTGAACCAAAAACACTTACAAAATATTTTGGTTATTCGTAAGTCTATTTTGTGATTTGCTAATAACCTTTTTCACAACTATATATACTACATAGAAGACCATACTATCTTTATCCTTTTTAATCCGCACATAAAGTGATCTTAGTAACTTACCTATATAATGAAAGAGCAAGTCTTATAAAAGACGGTCCAACAATTAAAAAATTGTAAGTTCTGCCAATAAACAAAGGCCTATTAAAATAAGAACTTTCCATGAAAGAAAAATGGTTTTAGACAATTTATTGTGAAAGACCGATTTTTTTTTTTTTAGACTTAATAGTAATGAAATCGTTTATGATTCGTGCGAATATAGACAAATCCTATCTAAGAAAGACAGTAATCATACAATAATCATCAATTAATGATAAATATCATGAAGGGTTCTGAATGTTTGACCTAAATAAACGTCAGTCCACGGTTTCATAAGTTGTTGGACTCAATCGGAAACAAATCGACAGTTCACCAAAATCACATCATAAGGTGGCCGTTCGGTTCACCACAGGAATTCGTAACATCTGTACACTACGATTTCCCATGATTTCAAAAACCAAGTAAATTTACAACATTTGTTTCGTTGAATACACAAAAACGAAACTCACACTTAGCTAGGGCGGGCGTCTAGGTGATCAACTTCCTCCATTTCTCTAAATTATACCAACCAAGTGATTCATTAATCGATTATATTACTCCAACTCTTCATATTAATCAATTTATACTCGTGTCCAACACTCGACACTAGATATTGATACGACACTTCGACACTTCATTTAAGGCCAAAAGCATAACTTTTTTTTTTTTCTCAAAAAAAGAAAAAACAGTTGGTCAACTGACATAAATGGTAATCACTAAATTTACAGCAATAATCAATTCAGAAATGGGAAAATATTATCAATTATCACAATTAACATGTTTCTAAAAACATCAATACACAAAAATAATTCCAAAAACAACAATTTTATCCAACAACAACAACAACAAATTAAAATCTTAGTATAAAAATTATTTGGGGTCGATTAACATGAATCATTATCTGGAACCGTCCAAAGATAAGAATCAAAATATACTCTACTATAAATTGATGTAATCAACAAAATTAGAACCAAAAAAAAATTCAACACAATTATAGCAAGAAACCCATTAATTGTAAAAATAAATAAAAATCAATTTCATATGACAAAATCAACAGCAAGATTGAATCTTTTTCACCTCTTGTTTACGGCCATAATCGAAAATTTCACCATTTTTTTTTTTTTTTCCCTCATCTTAGTAGAAATTGGAGAATTAATCCTTGATTGAGTGGTAGTAATTTATTGTAAGTGTAAATTAGGGTTTGAGAAGTTCAATAGATGATTGGAACCGTTAATTTGATGTGATTTGATGTTAGAGCAATCATTGGAATTGACACCCATTGTATTCCAAAAATTTTAATCCACTCTAACCGGTTAAAAAAATGGTGAAATCGAGTTTTATTTTAAATAAATTTTAAAATTGGTTTTACCTTTTTTATTTTATTTATTAGAGTAGGTTAAAATTAACCAAAATTAACTCCCATTATCCGTTTTATATGTAAAACGAATCAAGTAGTTAGACTTTTACATAGAAAAGACAAATCTTTTGTTAGTTTTAAAGCTTTCAACTTTTGTCTTATTCAATTATTTGACCCGTTTCTTGTATGAAACGGATATTACCCGTTTTATACAAGAATTTGTGAAATAAGGGGGTAGTTCGTATATATTATTAGAATCAGAGAGGATCACATGAATCCCTTATATTTGGTGTATCCTTTGTACACTCTTAGAGTCCTTGGATCTAATGAAATCAATGGTTGAGATTTCTTTTATTTTTCTTTTTTTTTTTTCTTTTTTTTTTCTTTCTTTCTTTTTCTTTTTCTTTTCTTTTTTTTTTTTTTTATTATTTTTTTTTTTTACGTTTTCTTTTTTTTTTTTACGAATTTTTTTTTTTTTTTTTATTTTTTTTTTTTCTAATTTTTTTTTTTTTTTACTTAATTTTTTTTTTTTTTTTAACGAATTTTTTATTTATTTTTTTTTTACGTTTTTTTTTCGATTATTTTTTTTTTTTACGATTTTGTTTTTGCGAATTTTTTTAAATTCTTTTAGTTTGTCGATTATTTAATTATTTCATTGTTTTTGTTATTTTTTTAACGATTTTGCTATTTTTTAAATTGTTTTAATTTTTCAATTACTTGATTATTTCAATGTTTTTGTTTTTTATTATATTAAGGTAATAACAAATATACGTTAAAGTAACAATTGACGAATAATTATATAAAATTTTATTACCATGATTTTGTCAAGTATTATAACTAAAAGTAACATGTACAAGCTATTAGAATAACTTGATTTATTCTCCTTTAAAGTAATATTGATTGCACTTTGAAATAATAATAATATTATATCAAGAAAATATATGGATTAATAAATGTTTGTTAAAATAACACGCATAAAGCTATTAGAGTTACAATTGTTACACTTTAAAGTAACATTGGTTTCACGTCAAAGAAATAGTAACATCGAATCAAGAAAATAGAAGGATTAATAAAATTTTGTTAAAATAAAACGTAAAAGTTATTAGAGTAACAATTGTTACACTTTGAAGTAACAGGCACATCGTATCAAAAAATATTTAAGAATTAATAAAAATTGTTAAAATAACACATATAAGCTATTAGAGTAACAATTGTTATACTTTAAAGTAACATTGAATATCGTATCAAGAAAATATATAAAAATATATAAAAATTTGTTAAAATAACATGTACTCTGTTTAAGTTGTTAGAGTAACAGGAGTTACATTTTAAAGTAACATTAATTGCATTTCGAAGTAACAGTATATTGTATCAAGTAATATAAGAATTAAAGGCAAAAAAAAAGTAAAAAAAAAAAAAAAAAAAAAAAAATTATTAGAGTAACATGTGTTACATTTTAAGATAGTTATTAGAGTAACAGGTGTTACATTTTAAAGTAACATTGATCAGACTTCAAGAAAGCAATAACATTGTATCAAGTTATATAAGAATTAAAGGCAAACAAAAAAAAAAAAAAAAAAAAAAAAAATTATTAGAGTAACATGTGTTACATTTTAACATAGTTATTAGAGTAACAGGTGTCACATTTTAAAGAATATTGATTGACTTCAAGAAACAATAACATTGTATCAAGTAATATAAGAATTAAAGGCAAACAAAAAAAAAAAAAATTATTAGAGTAACATGTGTTACATTTTAAGATAGTTATTAGAGTAACAAGTGTTACATTTTAAAGTAACATTGATTGCACTTCGAAGAAACAATAACATTGTATCAAGTAATATAAGAATTAAAGGCAAACAAAAAAATAAAAAATAAAAATAAAAAAAAAAATTAAAAATATTAGAGTAACATGTGTTACATTTTAAAATAACATTGATTGCACTTCGAAATAACAGTGACATTGTATTAAGTAATATAAGAATTAAAGGGAAAAAAAAAATGTAAAAAAAAAAAAAAAAAAAAAAATAAAAAAAAAAAAAAAAAATTGTGAGAGAAAAAAAAAAGAAAAAGAAAAAAAGGGAAAAATAAACTTAAAAAACAGGTTGACCAAACAATTTAAGAAAAAAAAAAACATAAATCGAAGAAAAAATTAGAAGGGAGAAAAAAAATCTAAAAATAAATTAGGAGAGATATCATGTGGTAAGATCTCAACCATTAGATCAAGTAGATCTAAGGGTTGAGGAAGGGATGCATGACTCACCAAATTTGAGGGGATTCATGTGATCCTATTTCTTATTAGAATAGTTTATCGATAGTTGAAATTATTCGTGGATTATTTTAAGTTGAATTGGGATTTCTACAGTGTCAGTTTGGATTATTTTCTGTCAATTATTTATGTGTTATACGAAGTAACTTTTATATTTCCTTCATTCTAATAGGTTGTATACATTTGCTTTATGCACGTACATCAATACTCGTTTTGTTTCGTTCATATCTTTGGTTTCGTATTCTCAAAAAATTTTAAAATTTTGATATTAATAATGTGCTCGATAAGACAATTAAAACAAGATCACACATGACTGTTTTTTAGCTTGTATGTTAAAAGTTATATCGAATAGTGTCCAAAAAATGAAACGTATACAACGTATTGGAATTGAGGAAGTATTTCTTTTGAAAGATAGAATCGTAACTTTAGTGATGCGTGACATTCCCATCTATTTTTATCCTTTTTTTAATTATTATTATAAAGTACTGAGTAATTTTCAATCTAGTTTTGTATAACAAATTAATCAAAAAATTAGTGATGCGTCTCGTGAAATTCACGGGGAATCTTTAGGAACCATAGTTCACACAATGACACAATAACTCAAACACCAAAAAAGTATTTAAAAAAAAAGTGAAGGTATATTACACTTGAAATTCCCAACAAACTTTGTAGAGTACCTTACGTCGAAGCGTGCTACACGTCGTTGGCAATCCCAAGGCCGATTTCCCGTCAACAGCCGTAGCAAAATAATCCCAATTTCTGAACGAATAGACATTAGACTTCTCTGTGATTCTCGGGTGGAAATGATTCGTACACAAAATTAAGTTATCCTGCAGTCATATTCTTTTAGCGCTATGATTTGGCTAATTCATTTATCGCTGTTATTTGGAATATATTTGCATTGGTAGACCTTCCAAAATGTTAAGAAATTGGTTAGTATCCATTGTGGATATTTTATATCCGTAGCTTAGCAGTGCTAGGAAGTGTTACTACAGCCAATATATGCCTCTTTTCTCTTCTTTTTTCTAAACAAATGCATATATATAGTTGGTATAAATGCAAAACAGGATAGTATAAATGTAGAAACCATGCAAACATGCCGAGGCATTCTAAAAGGGAATAACAAGCTCACGACGGGATGGAGTGATCTTATGCTTGGAAGCCGTGTGTTGAAGATGTCATTGTACTGTACATCGCCTAGCCGCTGTACCAACCTACCACGTAACGCTCTAAAACGCTCTTTCTTTTTTATGTTTTAGCTTCAATCTGGGACGATGATACCAATCATTACTTGAAACCCTACGTAAATTCGTGAACGTATCTTATCACAAATGGTTCATGGGGTGACCAGATTACGCTTTGACAGTCATTTCCGACTTCTAAGACCACCTCAAATTGTGAAATAATATTTTCAATTGCGTAGTCATAATTATTAGATTAGGGTAGTAAATATCAGATTGATTACAACAAATTATTCTTTGTTAAAGATCCCGAGTAGTTAAATCTTTTACGTTCAATTCGTGCATGCAGGGTACATCAAGGGCAATACGTTATTATGTGATGCACGATGAGATTACTTACACCATTGATGGGATGAAGGTATTCTGTGAGTTGTAATATTTTGTAATGTAAGTATTGAGAGAGTCTAATTGTGCACTACCATATGCAGCCACCCATGACTGCACTGAAGAAGCTCCTGTTTTACAAATATTAGACTTAAACGCCCCCACACGTAAGTACAATTGACAATTAGCTTTGAAGCAAATTCACCTAGATCATTTGCCTTACCATTTCTAATTAACACGTCTTAATGACCAACATGAGTCTTCACAGACATTTGCTCTTTACTTAATGATGCCAGGTAAGGAGCATTTAATGGCAGGTTGCGTTACCATTCGATGTTGTTCACCTCGGGTCAAAACTTGGTGCATGCTTTCATTCATTTTGTACACGATTGTGTTTGTTTGGTGACAGAAGGTTTTCTCGAATGTGATCTTGTGAGAGATTGTATCATGGGATTAGATTAAAGTTGATGTTTAAAAACTAACATCGAATTAAAAAAAAAAAAATGCCTTTGTCGTGAACGTTGTGGACAGGTTATGGAGGGCGTCGATGATTACGTTCAAGATTGTGTTCCACTGGCGTAGAGAAACGACATGGGGTAATATATGCAGAGTCCCGACATCAATAAAACATGTACTCGGAATAGATTGTGACTTTTATAGGAACGGAAGTGATGAAGAAGAATAAGGTGAATATTTCTGGTATAACGAGTAACCAGCCACATTTAATCCTGGTTTCAGATTATACCTTTTTTGGTCATTCCCTTCCCTTGCTCATGGCTAAAAATCCGGACTCATGATTGATTCTCCAGATTTTTCTAACTGGAACAGGGTGAAGATTCGATACTGTGATGGTGCTTCATTCACTGGGGATGTAGAAGATGTCGACCCTGTAAGTGTGCGACAGTCTCACGTTGATATTGTATTTGTTATATTCATCAGTCAGTAATACATTTTCTTTTGAGTTGTGGTTTGACAGGCGACGAGGCTTCATTTTAGAGGAGCTAGAATCTGGCGAGCCGTCATGGAAGATCTGATGTTGAAAGGAATGAGGATAGCCAAATACGTACTGATACATTTAACTGCTTATTTTTTACTTAATTCGGTTGAAATTACTTTGTACGATTAGTTGATTATTGAAGAGCGTCTATCATAAGCTGTTCTTTCTGGATGTTCAGCTGGTGGATTGACTTCCATTTCAGTCATGTTAACATATTCGAACAATTTGTTGTGCTTTTTCCCTCAGTATGTCGTGCCAAGGATCAGAACTCCAATCTTCATACTAAACGCAGCATATGATTCTTGGCAGGTGCGTTACTCTTTGCTCCCTCCTTCACCGTCTTTACTTTAGAGTTTAGACTAATGTCGGAAATAAATTGTTTAACTGACGCTAATCAAAGGAGTAAATTCTGGCGCAGATTAAGAATATATTGGCACCGGCTGCTGGTCCTAATGGCTACTGGTCCAGCTGCAAAACGAGCATGCAAAACTGTTCTACGAACCAACTTCAAGTTATGCAAGTTTCGTTATTATCGAAACCTATTTTCATATAGTGAAGTTTACAGATAGGTATCATCAATCTTCTGAAATTCTGATTCTTTATGCTTCTCTCATTCAGATTTCAGATCAGCGTTTCTAAACGCACTGAAAGGACTGAACAGATCGCCCTCCAGATTAAGGAGGTTGGAACACTGAAATGACTGAACAGATTGCCCTCTAGAATTCAGATTTCAGATTTCAGATTAGCTCTCAATTTAGTTATTACTCGGTATTAAATGCCGTTATTGTTTACACAAGCAAAAATTGAAATTTAGCTGCTAATTGCATAAGCAATAATATTTGCGTTTGATGGAACAGGTGCTTAATCAGGATACAGTCTGGTGTTTGGTGAGGGTGTGGTTAATGACGCCGCATAAGTCGTGCTTTTTAATGCGATCCAGAACTCCAACCTCACGCATATCAATCATAGAATCACATTACAGTTCTCCGGAAACTTCTTATGTCTATCTTTGAAAAAGAGCCAGAGCCGGGGGACTAAAAACACGCAGAACGCTGTCGTTAAAAGGAGTAATAAAACTTCGAGAAGTAATCTGACCAAAGCAAGAAAGAAACCACACGCGAGTGCTCAGAATCCAGAAGATGGTTCTTCGGACAAATTAGCCTAAGAAAGCAAGACGTCTCATGAAACAAGTGAGGTGGTTGTGCCGACAAATGAACAAACTGAGAACGTGGCAAACCCTGCGGAAAAGATCCCGAAGCAGAAGGGAGGGAAGAGACTCGCAATGTCGTCGACAAAGAAGCAAAATATCGCCAGAGTGATCGCCAGATCCGATAAAGCGCTGTTGAAATTGTTGCACTCGCGATCGCCGTGCGCGTCGCTTCAAACTATCTCGACGCCCGGCGCCTTGCCTAGAAAAGAAACAGAAAACAGCGGAAAAACAAACTCCACGATCAACTTAGGCTCGCAGCTTAACTTTACTCCAAGATCAAACGGTGTGCTCAATGTGAGTGAGTACGAACAGATCGCTGCTGCGCAGACAGGCGGAAACATATGGGGTACAGGAAATGCTGTTGTAGGGACTCTAAACGGGAGCGTAGGCGTGTTTCTTACGGACTTTATTCACACGACATGCCAAATTTTGCGAGTCAATTTGGGTTACAGCAGTATTTGTTGCAGGAAAGTATTTTGTCGGGACTGAGGATGAACAGTGGGGGACACCACCCGGTGTTGCCTACAGGAAACCATGGTTTCAACGAAAGCTATGGCGCTGCGTTCAATCAGCAATTGAGATTTAAAGCGGCCCAAAGCGGTGGACTCATGCCTCTGCATTCACCCGACAATATTCGAGCTGGAAACCTTCAGCCGCGATAATCACAAACATTTTGTGTAATGCTGGTTTTTCAATTTATGGTCGCTACATATCAATTAGCAACATTATAATCATCGATAGCTGTGGTTTTCCGGAATTGCTTTTATAAGTTAATAACGTTGAATTCAATGTTTTGCTTTAGAAATACTCCGTATTTTTTTGAAAATCGTGATTGTCTCATGTTTTTTGATCCTGTGTATTTACCTCTCATACTATTGTTACAGAGGGTGTTTGCTATGCTAAGAAGGACTACAACCTTGAAAAGCACCCCGACATCGATGTCCCTAATCTGCAGGTAATTAAGCTCATGCAGAGCCTTAAGTCGAAGGAGTATGTCCGCGAGATATTTGCATGGATGCACTACTTCTGGTTCTTGACCAATGAAGGTATCCAGTACCTACGAACTTACCTCAATCTCCCGTCTGAGATTTTCCCCGCTACTCTTAAGAAGCAGACAGAACTCGATGGTCGACCAATGGGTCCTCCTGGTGATCGCCCACGGTATTCGTTTAATCATATCTTTTGAATCTTAAATTAGTTTTCTCAAGTTTGGTTGTTTATATTTTTCTTGATGCCGTGTGATTTGAATTTTTCTACAGTGGCCCGCCGCGATCTGAAGGTGACAGGCCTAGATTCGGTGATCGTGCTGACTACCGTGGTGGTGAAAAGTGTGGAGCTCTTGCTGATTACCAACCTTCTTTTACAGTAAGTGTTATGGTCTACTAATACACACATAATTATTTGGTTTTGTGAATTTGCATTTGCTGCTTCAATTAGATTTGAAGCAAATGATAATTTCCGTTCTTCTATGTTACTTTCATCTCTGTGTGATTTTATAACTTGCAAAACGTTATTTATTTTTCCTGTAATGTGACACATTTTTTCTTTTGCTTAGGGGTCTTTCCATATCCCGATGCATACAATTTTTGCTCCGTAGTAACTTTGCTTTGCTAGGCAGGAAGATACAATCTCAACCCTTTGCTAATGATTGTATTCTGATTTAGAAATCGTAGCGACGACTCATTTTGAACGTTCAGGTGAACTAATAGACGTGTTTGAGTTATTTTACATGTTATGCCACTTCTTCAATTTTAAAGGCAACGTACTGTGTTAATATTTACAAAAGAGTTGCCTCTGTCATTGGCATCAGTTTGTTCATCGGGATATGCAGTAGGCTGAGAGTTACACAAACAAATGACATTGGCGAACAAGAATTCGATGTTGTACAAATTTAAACGCAACAAATATCCCTGACAACAAAACCCGCATTGGGGACCGTGCGCGCTAGCGCGTGGTCCAACAACTAGTAAGTATAGAATTTAAAACCATTTCACTCAAAGTGAACACTTTATGAGTTCCTTATATTCTAAGCATAATTCTTAAAAATATAATTGTCTAATCTAAACTTAGAACTAAATTATATTGGATAAATTAAATTTTATTATACTCGCTTATAATTTAGAAATAATAGCGTCTTATGTCTTGATTCTTAAATAATAACGGATATACTGTTTTTGACCAATGAAATAAAATGTAAACAAATTTCTAAACGTCCCGTGGATGCCACGGGTTGCATCGCTAGTTATTATTATTATTATTATTAATTATTACGGAGTAATAAAAAAAATAAGGATTTCACAATTTACCGGAAGTAATAGGTAAGCATACGGTTAAATTTTAAGTCGGATCATTTTGAGAAGATAAGTATAATAGTTGTGATTATTGCGGGACTAATGATAGTTTGGATTATTGGGAGAAGAAGAGGCATAGTATGGATTATTCCTGTTAAATATCCCAAAAAAAAAAAAAACACTCTTGCAAGTTCGTCACCACTCCGCAGACCCAATTCAGCGGCTAGAAATCCCTTCAAAGATAATCTGGAAATGCTCCCGAAACACAATTGCCTTCACTGAGGACTTATTCTCCTCATCTTCTGTTTTTTTTTTTTTTTTTTTTTTTTTTTTGACTTACTTAACAATACAGTAAAGTTCGAATGACTTCTGGAAAAAGGAAAAAAAAAAATCTTCTCGTACTTGAAACCTACTAAACATTAGAAAACCAACTAAAACAAAGTGAACATGTCCTAAATAAATCCTTGGCAAACTATAACGCTAAACTCAACCAATATTGTTTATAAATACGATAAAATACATTTGTAGTGTCTTCAAAACTTTTGAGCATTTTGAAATTAGTGTTTCTAAATCACTATTAAAACATTGGAATTATTCTACACAAAAGATCGAGTAGTTATAAGGACATAATTAATTCATGGGAGTTATGAGATATAATATGAAGTTTGGCTTACGTGGCACGCAAATAGAGTGTTTTGAAGGAACTTGGATAATTGAAAGTCAATGAATTAGTCAATGATTGAGATTTAATATGTATTAGATTAGATTAGATTAGATGTTGCATCATTAGATTTCAAATATATGATAGATTATTATTTTTTTGATCCATTTTTTTGTTAACATTTAATTTTGGTTTAAATTTGTATGTGAGTAATATCTTTGTATTGTAATTATCAAAATACATGTACGTTGGGAGTTGTAATGAGATAAGATTGAAAAAATAAGAGTAAAAAGTGATTTTTGTAGTTAAAAAGTAAAATCTAAATAAAAGTTTTTAACAATTGAATGAATCACCCTAAATAAAGCTGGCAAAAAGTGACACGACACGAAAACACGACAATAACCCAACACGAAATTAATGGGTTAGGGTCACGGTGTGGTAGGTAACCCATTTAAGTAATTGGGTTAACATGAACACGAAACGAAATATAAATGGGTTGGGTTTGGGTCAAGAGTTGGAGACACGAATATGACACGAAAGACCTATTTAACTAAATGGGTTAAACATGTAGATGTAGATTAATTCATTAGCCCTACTGACCCATTTTTTCCAAAATTCAAAATAGGAGATCATAATGTTTCTTAAAATATTGTTTAATACTACTTTTGTTTTGTTGGCTTTGCCGACGTAACCTATTATTATTAGATATTTTTAGTTATCGTTTTTAGCGTAGATGTGTTTATATGTTGTTTTCAATTTGACAATGCTTTAATTAGTTACATAGGTTAAACAGGTTTAGCAAGTCAAATTTTAACTTATGAATTTAAATGGGTTAAAAGGTTAGGTCATTTAAAATATAAACGGGTTGGGTTTGGGTCAAACACTAATGACCTGTTTATGTAAATAGGCCAGGTTTGGGTTGAAGGGCCGGGTTAGTGACCCATTTATAAGTGACACGAACACGACACGACCCAACCTATTTGTCAGGTCTAACCCTAAAAAGAAAAATATTAATAAAGGTGGATCAGATTAAGTAGTTTTCCAAACATAATATAGTGAACCCTTAATACCTTAAGTGGCGTGTCTATTAAACATGAAAAAGACTCGACGGAAAAATTATATCGAAATTTCTAAGAAAAGAAAAGAAAAGAAAAGAAAAAAGGGAGTTGTAATTTACAAGAAGGTAGAAGAGAAGGAAATGAGGGTAAAGTATAGGGTAGGTGAAGGGTTTTTAAACTGCCAAAATACCTAAAAAATCGTGATACCCTTGTTTTATTTTATTCTAATCAAACTTACCAAATTGACTGCCTTCCATTTGAATTGATTTACCTCTTAGTCTAAGTCATAACCCGTATACCGAGATATATTTTATAACGATATTATAAAAACAACCAACATAATCTATACGAAGTATATAATTAAAAGAGAATCCTCAACTTACATATGACACAAAAAACTTCTCTTAAAACGCTATGCTTGTGCCACCTCATCAAAGTGTGCCACGTCACCTTCGAAATCAAATAAAATTTAAATTAAATTAAATTAAATTAATTGGTGGTAGTTTGAAAGTCTTTTAATTAATATTTGTGTTTAAATTAAGTGTCTTTAGACTTTTGAAATGCCAAAATTGTGGTCACAAGTCAATTTAAAGTAGTATAAATATTTAGTTATTCATCCCTTTTGATTAAAGATATACATTTAGGAATTAGTTTAAAGTGGTGTGATGAGCGAGTTATATTAAACATAATGAGTGTGGATGAGTTAAATGTTGATCTTAACTTAAAGTGGTGCAATGAGTTCGCTCATTAGACGTATTTTGGTCTTTTCGAGTCGTTTTTTAGGTTCGGATTAAATATGGTAGTAACCATTGAATGTTGATCAATTGTACCCGACTTTTTCTCACTTGTACCCAAAAAAGACCACACTACCCTTCTCATTTCCTCCTCCTACATTTCAAAACTTAAAAACTCTCTCTTCTCTCTCCTCTCTTCTTCATCTTCAATATTTTTCCCCAAATTCAATCCAACCACCATTAAAACCACTTCTATCATCCTAACACCATAATAATACTCCGTAATAATAATAACAACCCAAAAAACAAAGTAATAATAATAAAATAACAAACAAAAAACTTAAAAAAAGAAAAAAGCAAAAAAAAAAAAAAAAAAAAAAAAAGAGAAGAAGACATGCAAGAAAGTGCATAACAAACCCCCCCAAGCCCTACCTCTGCCGCCTGGATTAAACCACCACAGCCACCGTTTCGACTCATACAGTCGCGCGCCACCATACCGTTCCAAACCCTAACTGTTATCGCGGCCCAGCATCCCTTATCGACCCAATAAACAATGAAAATAATAAGAACGAGTGAATTAATTGAAATATGTCGTTATTTGGATTTATAATTTAAATTTTAAATGAATTGTAGATGTAAATTGATTGATTTAAGATGATTTGAGATGATTTTAGGGTTGAAGGATTTAAGTAGGAAAAATAGAGAATTTGATTTCTCAAGGGTAGTGGAGGGAAAACAAATAAACAAAAATGGTACAACTGAGTATAATTTGGGTACAATTGTTCAATTACGTAACCACTAACCGAATCAAGCAGTAGTAGTTCAAAGTCGAAAATAATGTGAAAGTAAGTTTAAAAAACGTACTAAACTTGATGTAATTATCAATTTACTCTTAAAATAATATAGATGAAAAAATAATGGGTTTTTCTATAAGGTAACCCTGAACTTTTTCAAATCCCACAAGGTAACCCTGCAAATTAAAAAACATCTTTGGTAACCCTATACTTAATTAATACCTATCAGCGTGACCATGAACTTGTATTCCGTCAATTTTTCCGTTAAATAGTTAACGGAAAGTGTTGTGCTGGATTTAATTTTGTATTTTTTTCTATATGGTAACCCTGTGATTTAAAAAAATTCTACATAATAACCTTATATTTGTACATAACGTAGTCATCAAAACTTATAGGTCCGCAAGTAACCCCAGAAAATCAAAAAAAATTGTAACTTTCGTAAATTAAACCATAAAAAACACAAAATCATAATAAATAATCATAATTTAACATTTAAAAATAAGGAAAAACGCTTATCCTTACATTTGATAGATTAATGAATACACATCTCAGATTTTTTGGTTGATGATGATGGATTAATTTTGAGCCATAAACCCTATTCTTCTAATTGATTATGAATTGGGGAAATGGAAGAAGTTGAGGAATTAGGGTGGGTTTTGATAAACTAAATGAGTTTTATGTTTTTGAAAATAATCAGTCCACGATGCCATGTCACTAGCCAAGTCAGTCGACAAATGTCCAGCACAACACTTTCCGTTAACTATTTAACGGAAAAATTGACGGAATACAAGTTCAGGGTCACGCTGATAGGTATTAATTAAGTACAGAGTTACCAAAGATGTTTCTTAATTTACAGGGTTACCTTGTGGGATTTGAAAAAGTTCAATGTTACCTTAGACTACCCGCAGTGGTGGTCTTGGAAGGTAGGTCTTAACCTACCTTTTTCATTAAAATATTATTTTTTCAACTCATTACCTTCCCACCAAACCTACCTCTTAATTTACCAACACAATAACACTAGGTCTAGACCTAGGTCTTCTCATTATTTTATCAATATTTTTATATACTTCACATTTAATATTTACATATAATTTTTCTTAATATTTTTATATAAATTTGAATTATTGTTATTATCATAATTTTCATATATTGGTGGATATGAATGTTCAGTATTTAAATTTTGTGATAAATTTTGATATTCATCAAAATTTAATAAGTTGCTAAAAAAGTTTTCATTATTACTAGTCATAATTTTTTGTAAAGTTTCTGATTTTTTTACTTGAATTTTTCTTATTAAAGATAAACAATGGTAGATTGATTTATAATTAATATGAAATTTGAGTTCCTTTTTATAGAGAATTAAAAAAATTCAAAGATAAAGAAAAAATCTATAACTCGACCCGTGTCGCTTTATTATTTGTTGTGTTAGATTTTTGCATATATATTATTATCAATACAAAATAAAAATTTAAAAATAAATTATATTTAATTAATTAAAAGAATAAAAAAGTATTAAAAAAATAAATAAAGGATGGTTTCCACCTAGGTATACAATTTGAGTGTGCGCTCATAGAAGTATACAACAAAAACACTCTGCCCTCTTCACTAAATTTCCTCCCAATTTCCCCAAATGTGTTATCCGGCAAATCCCTAACCCTAACCCTAATTTTTCCCCCAAAATCCCCTCAAATTCACACTTACACACAATCAGTCATCGACGATGCCGACATTCATCGCCGACGAGGAGTTCGCCGTCATCCTCGCCGCCGGCGACGCCGCTGCGGTGGCGGAGAAAGCCGACTCGTTCATCCAAAACCTAATGGCCGAAATTGAGACGGCAAAAGCGAAAGCCGACGCTGCTTCGATCACTGCCGAACAAACTTGCTCGATTTTAGAGCAGAAGTTCCTCTCTCTATCGTCGGATTTCTCTGCTCTCGAATCGCGGAATTCGCAACTCGATTCGACTCTTCAGCAGCGGTCCTCTGAGCTCGCGCAAATTCAGTCTGAGAAGCACCAGCTTTATCTCAAATTTGTATGTTTCTCTTTGCAATTTTGTGTTACTTTTTGAATTATGCTTGTTTAATTGTACTGCCATGATTTTGATCAGCACTAGATGATTTGTTTTCGGTTGTTATTGTAGTCGAGTAGTTTTGGGATGTTAACGGTTTGATTCATCTGCAACGGGTTTAGAGAACAAGTAACGGTGCAATTTTGAATTTAGTTATGAGTTTACAACTTGAAATGTTGTGCAATAGATAATTTATGAATAGTTAATTTAGGTGAAAGCAACTTTCTTGTTCGTCATTGCCATTACGGAAGTGTAAATGCTATCGGAAAATGGTTATGTTGATCGTGTTTTTCGACTTCATTTATAGTGTGTTTGAATAGGTGGATTGTCCAAATAACTTGTTTGGCAAAATACAAAGATTTGGATTTGGATTTGAACAAAATCCATCCCTACACCAATCGAAGCTTAAATTTGGTGATTTCAAATTCCACCTCCACCCCCATGTCATTTGCAAATTCCACATTTTTCAATCTAGATTTGAAATGATAATTTTCAAATGAAATGACTATTTCCAAACGCTACCTTAGGTTAATTACGCAACATAACTATATTCTTCGCGGCATTGTGAATGAAGCTTATTATAGTAAATTAGATGTTTTTTTTGGTAGTTATTAGTTCTGTTAGAAAGTACTCTACCGTTACTATACTCCATGTCTCCATCTACATTCACCATTAGCCACTCATTTGCTCTACTTTCTTCTTGATTTTTGATCCATTACTCCCGTAATAATTACCCCATCCCAAGCGAGTGCTATCGGGCACATACCTCATGGACATAAACCACATTGTGTTCGGTGATGAATTTTGTATCTTTCAGATATAATATTACTCCTTCCCCACCAACTTCTTTATCTCACTTTTCCTTTGGGTACAATCCACATTGTCATGCCCTATTATCAGTTTTATGATGCTTTTTTTTAGTAATTAAATCGTTCTACTTGTATGTACCTTTTGTATCATTTTATGTTCCACTTTAACCCAATCTGTGTACTCCCTTTGTTCAGCTCCATTCTCCTCATTTCACCTCTTGGCTATTCATTCAAGTAGAAAATTTGCTAGATTTCTTGCGATTCATCCAAAAAAATATAGTCATGTGGAATTTGGTTTGATTTATCTTTACGAGTACAATAAATATATCAAATGTTTATAATTTCTAATGATGCAAAACTATTTGGTTTGATTACTATTCTGATTTCCGATCTTGAACTTTATTTCTAAAAAGGAAATAATCCCTTGCCTTAAAATGAAAATTTGGAAGAGGATTATATGTTCTTGTTCCAACATATGTCTTGGCAAACGTGAAAAATTAAATGAGAATAATGGAGTTGAGTGGACGAAGAATTATTTTAGTGGTTGTTCGTAAGATTTATGCTTAATCAATATGGGAGAATCATACTGGTGGCCGTGGTGGGTGGGGGAGTATACACTAATATCCTTTTTTGGATTTTAGAGATGGCTAACATGTAAGACAAAGATAATGACGCTAAGATAAACGCATTAAAGGAAGACAATATCAAATTTAAATTGCAATGCGGATCTCTTGTTGCTCTTCATACAATAGGTGCTCCTAAAGCTCATCAAGGCATTTTAGTTAATGCCTTCGTTACAATAAACTTTGGCACAATGCTTCTATACTTGTTGAATGCAGTTGAGTCTAAAAAAAAAAAACAATGCAACCAATTTAGAAAGTCTTCATCTTTTTGGCTTAATAAAATATCAAGTGCTGAGTGTCAAGAATAACTTGTTAAGGAGCAGCGTTGTGTCTTTTTAATCACCAGCTTCATCTCAAAACAGACCTTTGGATTCTCCAGATAATCTTTTGAACAAGATTACTTATTTGCTAACGTTTACGTGTATTTTGTTTGGGTTGATTAGTGTAATCACGAAATCCAAAACTCGTGATCATAGTTGTGATTTCTGGGGTCAAGAATTTGTTCTTTCATGATTATTGTATATGTTTGATTACTTGGAAAAGAAATAAGGTGTAAGAGTGATTATGCTTGTTGTACCCTAGCTCTATCTTTGATTTGTATGTTCAACTCCATCAAAAACTATTGATTTCTAGTAAAGCTGAACAGTGGTGTTTGAGAAGAGAAGTTAACTTGCTTTGAAGTAGGTTTATTGGGTAGGTGATGTATTGGGTAGTTGAACAGTGATGCTTGAGGAGAGAAGTGAGTTTGCCTAGTTGATTCCCCTTTGGAGGCAGTGCTATGCATTGATGTTCCACGTATGCGTAAAAGCCAATTGAGCATCTTTGTGTGGTTTATATGTGCTTTGAGACAGTAAATTGCTGAAACTGCTTCTAACTTTTTGTTGAAAAAAAATTATATTTTAGAGTTGGTAACAAAACTCAGCTTCTTATCTTCGGCATCATTGGTTAATTACTTGATTACTTCCAAAGCGGTTCCCACTCCAAGAGAGGTAGACGGGGTATTGTGTCTGGTTGACCCTTAATAGTTAACGGTTGAGGCTTGAGCACAAGCAGTGGATCATACCCTCATGAGAAAGAAGTGAAATGGTTTTTATTTTTTTGTTTTGATGCACCACAATATGGCATTGAAGCCCAATGGCAAAACAATGAACTTCTGCTTTGCAAGTTACAAGTAGCTGTAAAAGGTTCAGAGCAACATCGATTATTGATTAGCTGTGTTTGCATGATTGGATTTGGAATATTCTCATAGATGCCTTCAATTTTATAAAATGACCTTGATGGTTTAGATTTCTTTGTAGAAAATGATCTTGGTATTGGTACTTACTCCCTCCATCCAAATTTAAAGTTCATGGGTGGAGGGGTACAAAATTTAAGAGTAAAGTAAGATTTGAGGTGGAAAATGAAAGTTGAGAAAAATTGTGGGGTCACAATTGATAATAACCATGGATTATGGATGGAAATGGGGTAGGAACTTTAAATATGGATGGATGAAAAAGGAAAGTAGGAACTTTATAGGTGGATGGAGGTAGTAGTTGTTATTCTTAGTCTTCTCACTCGAGGAATGAGGTTTCTATGTGTTTTATGGTGTGGTAGCCATATCAATCTGTGACTAGTAACAACGATAACCACTCCCCTCCATGTGCAAACTTGTTCCGCTGTATACTGTGCATCATGAATAGTTATCACGTCTGTTTATGCTTTGAAGGTATTAATTCCCCTTTTTTTTTTTTTTTTTTGAATTGTTCAGATTGAAAAAGACGGAGAGATCGAAAAATTGAAGACTGAGGTGTCAGAGCTTCAGAAGTCGAAAAGGCAGGTGCTGGAATTACTAGGGGCAAAAGACACAGAGATCAGTGAGAAAAATTCTACAATAAAAAGCTACCTTGATAAAATCTCAGAGATGACAGCCCGTGCTGCTCAAAGGGAAGCGAGGGTTAGTGAGGTTGAGGCGGAGTTGCGGCGTTGTAAGACGCACAGTGAGAAATTGTTGCAGGAGAAAGAACTTTTTGAGAAGCATAATACCTGGCTCAATGCTGAGTTGACTGCAAAAGCTGAGACTTTTCTGGAGCAGCGTAGGAAAAGTGCAGAAATTGAGACGGAGATGTCTGTAAAATTGAATGATTTTGAGAAGCAGTACAATGAATGTTCCAGTTCGTTGAATTGGCACAAGCAGAGGGTTGGAGAGCTGGAAGTGAAGTTGGAGTCTTTACAGCGGGAGCTATCTTCAGCCAGAGATGATGCTACAGCTGCTGAGCAGCGGTATTCGGCGGAAATCTCAACGGTTACTAAACTTGTCAATCTTTACAAAGAGAGTTCCGAGGAATGGTCCAAAAAAACCGGAGAGCTTGAGGGAGTAATCAAAGCGTTGGAAACCCACTTAAGGCAAGCTGAAAGTGAGTACAACGACAAACTCGAGAAAGAAGTTGCTGCTAGAACGGATGCAGAAAAGGAAGCTTTGAAGTTGACCGAAATTATTTCAAAATTAGAGGCTGAACTTGAGTCCGGCAGGAGAGCTAGTGAGCTGGACATTCTCCCTCTAAGTACTAGCTTTACCACTGATCCTTTGACAATTACTGGTGGAGCTAATGATCATGCAGTAGTCCCTCATGTCCCAGCAGGTACTTAATACTCTTTTTTCCACGATGTTACCTTATACAGTTTCAACTTTCGACATGTAGGCGGTAGGAGATAGGTGCATAAATTGTCTAATTTGCTTGCCAATTGCTTTGTCATGCCCTACTTCCTTAATTATTTGTAATGTAAACATTTTTGCGACGGTAGAATTGGACATGATGATGCAATTAGTGCAATATCAAGCTTTACTTAGTGATGAATTTTAAACCCTATATATTCAATAGTTATGTGTATGCGTGGTTGCACATATGATTGCCAAATGATCCTTGCTTAGCAATTTAAGATTTCAGCTTTGATTTCATAGTCTTTATTTTCACAGCCTCACAGCACGGAGGTTGTATACTTTGTGGTGATGACTTAAAGTCTTTCTCACTCTGCATTTTCTGCTGAAAAACTTTTTTTTTTTTTGGAGTATACCTGTAGCCCGTCTCATTGGCTATGCTGATTTAATGTTTCTTTCTTTGACAGGTGTTTCTGGGACAGCTCTTGCTGCGTCCCTGCTTCGAGAAGGTTGGAGTCTTGCCAAAATGTACACCAAATACCAGGAGGCTTCAGATGCATTGCGACATGAGCAAATGGGCAGAAAACAAACTGAAGTGATGTTGGAGCGAGTCCTTTTTGAAATTGAGGAAAAAGCTTCTGTTCTTTTGGATGAAAGAGCAGAACATGAACGGATGGCTGATGCCTATGCGTTGATGAATCAGAAGTTGCAGCAATCACTTTCTGAGCAAGGTAATTTAGAGAAGGTCATTCGAGAACTGAAGGCTGAAGTGAAGAAGTGTGAGCGTGAATATAATTATTCACAGAAGGAAATTATGGATCTTCAGGAGCAGGTCACCATCCTTCTAAAAGAATGTCGTGATGTTCAATTGCGTTGTGGATCTGCAAACCAGGAGTACATGGATGATGATGTTGTTGCGCCTTTGGCTGAGGTACATGATGAAGCTGTTATCCAGAAGGTTATATCTGAGCATTTGGTATCTGTGACGGATATAAAGGGGTTGGTTGAGCAGAATGCTAAGCTTCGAAGCCTAGTACGAAGCCTTTCTGATGAGGTTGAAAACCGAGAAATGATGATAAAGGAACAATTTCAAGAGGAGTTACGAAAGCACAAGGAGGAAGCTGCTTCCAGAGTTGCTGCGGTGATGGAGAGAGCGGAAGAGCAAGGGAAAATGATTGAATCTCTACATTCTTCTGTGTCAATGTTTAGGAGATTGTATGAGGAGGAACACCGACTTCGCTCCTCCCAATCTCAGACCACAATTGCACCCTTGACAAATGGGAGGAAGGACTTCATGCAGCTTCTGGAAGATTCCCAGGAAGCGACGAAGAAGGTCCAAGACCAGGCTAGTGAGCGTGTCCGACATCTGGAAGATGAGCTAGCTAGACAGAAGACTGAGATAATGTCACTGCGGTCGGAGAGAGAGAAGCTGGCGTTGGAAGCAAGCTTCGCCCAGGAAAAGCTGGAGAGATTTATGAAAGACTTTAACCATCAAAGGGAGGAATCAAATGGAATTTTGATGCGGAACATTGAGTTCTCTCAGATCATAGTTGACTACCAGAAGAAGCTGCGTGAAAGTTCTGAATCTGTTCATTCTGCTGAGGAGCTTTCACGGAAACTAAATATGGAGCTCTCTGTTTTAAGACGTGAAAAGGAGTTGCTTTTGAATTCTGAAAAAAGAGCTCAAGATGAAGTGAAAGATTTGTCTCAGAGAGTGTATCGTCTTCAAGCTTCATTTGATACTGTACAAAGTGCGCAACAAGTTCGAGAGGAAGCCAGAGCTGAAGAAAGGAGGAAGCAGGAAGAATATGTAAAGCAGATTGAAAGGGAATGGGCCGAGGCTAAAAATGATCTTCAGGAGGAACGAAACAATGTTCGTACTCTTTCGCTTGACCGTGAAAACGTTGTTAAAGATGCAATGAAGCAAGTTGAGGAGATGAGTAAGAGATTAGAAGCTGCATTGCAGGCTGTTACAGTTGCGGATGGTAGGGCTGCTGCAGCTGAGGCACGATATTCTGAACTCGAAAGAAAGGTGAAAGGTGCTGAAACTATGATTGGCGGGAATGATAGTGGACTCCATTTATCTGCTTCTACAAGTGAAGTTATAGAGGACATGACTACCGCAAGCCAATTGATTGAGCGTCTAAAATCAGAAGCTCTAGCCAATAAGGAACACATGCTACAATACAAGAGCATCGCAGATGTTAATGAAACTGCATTGAAACAGATGGAAGCTGCTCATGAGAACTTTAAAATTGAGGCTGAGCAACTCAAGAAGGCTCTAGAATTTGAAATACAGTCCCTCAAAGACCGAGTTCTTGAAGTTGAAAGCGAGTCGAGTTTGAAGTTGAGAGAAGCTGTGTGTGCAGCCTCTCAGAAAGATGAATCTCTTGTGTCCGCTTTAGCAGAAATTGCTGTTTTGAAGGAAGAAACCTCCAACAAAGTTGCTCAGCTTATGGCAACGGAAGTCCAAGTTTCTGTATTGAAAGAAGATCTGGAGCGGGCCCATGAACGAGCACATGCAGTGCAAGCAAATTATGAGAGGCAGGTTATCATGCAGTCTGAAACGATCCAAGAGCTTACGAAAACATCGCAAGCTTTGTCTCTGGTTCAAGAGGAAGCATCTGTGTTGCGAAGAACAATTGATGCCTGCAAATCGGAAAATAATGAACTCAAGGCTAAGTGGGTCTTTGAAAAATCGGAGTTAGAGAAGTCAAAGAGTGAAGCTGAGAAGAAATATAACGAACTTAATGACCAAAATAAAATCCTGCACAGTCAGCTCGAAGCCTTGCATATAAAAGTAGCCGATAAAGAACGCAGTGCTGCAGGTCTTGCTCCGGCAAGCTCCAGTGACGAATCTCAGAGTGAAGCTGGCTTACGTAGCGTGGTTAGTTATCTCCGCCGGTCAAAGGAAATAGCAGAAACTGAGATCTCATTGTTGAAGCAGGTATGACTGTTGCTGTAATGACTAATTAACAATTATCGATAGTGTTTCTTTCCTTGGCAATTGTCTTAGCCCTTTGGTTTTTGAGAGGTTGTTCATTTTCTGCTACTGATATAGCTACCGTTTTTACCTTTAAACAGGAGAAAATACGCCTGAAACTGCAGCTTGAGAGATCGTTAAAAGCATCTGAAACAGCTCAAGCATCACTTAGTGCAGAGCGTGTGAATTCAAAAAGCCTGTTCACAGAAGATGAATTTAAAGCGTTGAAACTGCAGGTAGGCGAAATTAATTTGCTGCGGGAGAGCAATATGCAACTCAGAGAGGAAAATAAGCATAACTTTGAGGAGTGCCAGAAATTGCGTGATGTTGCCAAGCATGTAAAAGTTGAGGCTCAGAAGTTGCAGGGCATCCTCAAAGAGAGAGAGGTTGAGATCGACGGCCTTCGGAAAGAAGTTGAAGTGCACAAGAAAGAGAAGGAGAACTTGACAAGACAAATATCTGATATGCTTAAGGCTTCTAAAAACGTGAACTTGGAAGACCATAATCTCTTGAAAAGTGAAGTTGAGGAGCTGAAAACTAGTGCGAGGGAAAAAGACTCGGTAATCGAAGATAAGCGGAAACACCTTTCTCAGAAGCAGGAACTGATAGCTAAACTTGAACAAGATTTAGAGAGAATCAGACTCGAGTCAACTGAGAGAGATGGTCTCCTTGCAGAAGTCGAAGGATTGAAATTAAATGTTGAAAAGCAGAAGAAGCTTATATTTACTGCTAAGCGGAGGGCAGAGCTTCTGTTGAAGGATAAAGAAACATCTTCTAAGCAGAAGGAAATGTTGCTGAAAGAGAAGGAATCCCTTTTAAATGAGAAGGAAGTTATGGGAAAGGAGAAGGATGCTCTATCGAAAGAAAAGGAAGTGCTTTTAAAGGAGAAGGAAGATTTGATCAAAGAGAAGCAGGAAGTTTTAAAGCATTTAGAGGATCTTCGCCTAGAGAAAAAAACGACTGCAGATGCCGCAGTTGACTCGATAATTAGAGAAAGAGAAAAGGAAAAAGATGCCAGGATACAGATTCTGGAGTTTACTATAAGCAAACTGAGGAAGGAAAAGGAGAAGCGTCAGGGCATAGAAAAATCAATCTTGGCCAAAGTTGAGAGCGTTGATATGCAGAGAAAGAAGTTTGAAGACGAACTTGAAAGGCAGAAGGAGGCTGTGAGGAGGATTTCGGGTGAGCTCGAGAAGCTTAAAAACGTGGAGGATATCCTTCCGGAAGGAACCTCATTGGCGCAGCTTCTTTCCGGAAATAACTTAGATGACATGTCCTCAGCCTATACGTCGGCTGTAGAAATCTTTGAAAGAGAAGCCCACATAGTTCTAAATGAATCTGGTAACCAGAGTTCTGCAACTAATGCTTCTGCCATGGAAGTAACTCCGGTAGTGGCTAGTACCAAACCGGCGTCGACAGTTGAAATCCCAGCAGTGACTCAATCGACTGCTGCTTCCGTTTGCCCACCTACTAAAGCAATTGAAGAAATAGAGCCAAAAGTGTCTTTGCCTAAAGCCAGGAAGTTGGTTCGACCTCGACTCATCAAGCCAGGAGAGCTACGTCGTAATGTTGTGAGATCAGATGCTGGTGGGTCTAAGAATGTCGGGAATCCTGTTTCAGTGCAGGAAATGGCAACACAATCCTCTGTTCCCGAGTCTTCTGAACCTCCCCTGCGAAAGCGCCCTGCGTCTCCTCCATCTGAGCTGAAAGAGGAATGTCTTCGACCTGCGGATTCTAGTTCTAATATCTTGGAGCCATTTCAAAAAAGGTCAAAGGGCTCAGATTCACTGAAAGATGATGTTCATGCTCAAACTGATGTTGAGGCGACACCTACAGCTGAAGAATTACTTGATGCTATCAGTGATATACCTCAAGGTTTGGCTAACGAGGCTTTGAAATCCGAAAAGGATGCCGAAACTTCCGATGGAGTAAGAAATGAAGCTTCAGAATCCCGGCAACCAAACAATGCAACGACATTCGATGTCAATACCGATAACATAGTTGAAGAAGATACCGATAAGGTAATTGAGGTGGAAGAGATGATTGATGATGCAACTGATCTGCAGGCCAGGGCACACGACCAGCATCCTGTCAATGACACTAACAATGAAGATGGAGAAATACTTCCAGAAAGTTCTGACATTGATGCTGCAGATGACACAAATATGACTGAAAGCCTAGATACGACTGATTTTCTCACTGAACTACCTCCTACCACATCTACGCCGTCTCCGTCGCAAGTTGATAATGACCGTTCACATTTGGATGTCAATGAGACGACTTCTCCCGAGATTGCAAATGTCAATGAGCAGATGGAGGAAGGTGAACTAGCGGAAGATGTTACCGAGGATTCAGATAAACCCTCGTATGGTGATGAACAAATTGTTGGGGATACTGGCCGTGCTAATGAAGCCTCTGGAGGGACTATGTCAATCCTGGAATCTGTGGTATCTAGTGAAAACAGTCCGAATGTCGTGAGTGAACAGGATCCTCAGCAGCTATCAGACACTTCAAGGACCATAAATATATCCGACAGAGCTAAGCTGCGTGGAGCAGCAAGACTCGGACGATCTTCTCCTGCTTCAGCATCTGCTTCCACTACAACTCCGTCTCCTGCTCCTGCTCCTGCATCGGCTTCCACTACAACTCCTCCTGCCGCAAGACGAGGTCGGGGAAGGCCTATGGCACGTAACCGAGGTCGGCGTGGTGCACATTAAGGCTAAACCTCTGTCCATATCTTGTATGTTCTCATTTGGGCTCTTTAAATACTAAGTAGTGTGTCATGCTTGAATGATGATAGTTTTAACTTTTAAGTTAACTTGCCACTTGCCATGAACTGAATTCGCAACAAAAATACCTTTTTTAGCAACAAAGGGATGTTTTGCTGAAGTTTTAGGATCCAGAAATGCATGGAAACCACTCTGAGTATCAAGTAAATTGCCATGCTAAATGACCTATATGAATTTTTTTACTTTTTAAAAGAGTAGTCTCGTGTACAATGAGTAACTCAACTTGTGACTTTAAAACAAATAAAGTGGTCACTTTAAGTGTTAAAGTAGTCATCTTAATCGCTATAGCTTTAACGCTTAAAAGTGGTTACTTTGTAGTCCTAAAGAATGGTTTAGAAAGAATGGTTTTGAGTGAATTCACCAGAAACTTTGTTATAGGCGGACTTAAATATCTTCCTTGTGTTTGAAATAGTTATAAACATATCACCATGGATATTTTTCTCTTCACAATCGCGCTTTTGTATCGCGTTGAATTAATCTTGAATATCGTATTTCTTCCTTGTGTTTTGAAACAGTTATGATTATCACCATGGATATTTTTCTCTTCACAATCTCGCTTTTGTATCGCGTTGAATTAATCTTGAATATCGTATTTCTTCCTTGTGTTTTGAAACAGTTATGATTATCACCATGGATATTTTTCTCTTCACAAGCTCGCTTTTTTATCGCGTTGAATTAATCTTGAATATTGTATTTGTATTTTTTGACATTTCTTTCTTTGAACAGGGTCTGTCATGGCTGATATCTACCACGGATGAAGATCCTGAAAATGTATCTAAATAACAGCAAAGGTAGTGAGAATTTACTCGAAAGTTTCACACTTTTTATTAACCCAATTTTTTGTTTTGTCCACCCGTGTTTAATCAGTATGCTGTCTTCGTTTGAAATGGCAGTGAACAATAGCTTCGGAGGATCTGTTCTGGGTTTATTACGCTATTGGACGCCTTTTCTCGCCTCTCACTTATTTCGTGGCTCTTATGATGGGAGATATTTGAGCCCTTCTCCTTCCGATTCTTTGCTCCTGCCTCACGGGCTCATATGCCAATGCGTTTTCGCTTCACGAGTGATGACTGACAAAGCAAACTTGAGCACTATATCTAGCAACTATTGCAGCTCACATCCGAGATACCTTGTGATGCCTTATTTTGTAAACTCGTCTTTTTGGTGAGAGCGTGTCATTTCATCTGGCAAATTATACATATTTTTGATTTTTGAAGCTCCCTTCACGTCTTCCTCGATTTGAGTACCGACCTTAGTGAGTTGCTTAAAGTCCCGGATGTTGCTGATGTTTGAAATACCTAAATGTATGAATTATGCAAGGCAAGCATTTTATTGTTTCCAAGTGACTTAGAGTTGAGAGTTGTCTGCTATTTCACCGTATGAGGGATTAGTCTATGATGACCGGTGAGACCATTGTAATTATACGAGCATTATGTCATGTGATGAATTATCGTCACTGAGAGTTGATGTTTCAATATACATACATCCGGCCCAACTGCTTCAGTCTCTTTCTCAATCGTCACTGAAAGTTGATGTATATAGGCCATGTTTTGCGGATAAGAGTTAGGAAAATAAATTAGAGTTAAGTTGGAATTAATTTCTGAAAAAAAGTATAGTTAAATTAGAGTTAAATTACATCAACAAAACATTAGATTGAAATGAGTTTAAAAACACGCATCAAGTCGGACGGAGTCAAATTAGTTCGTGTCAAGGTGTGGGAGTACAATTCCCTATCATTGTGGAAAAGAAAACAAAATAGTCTTACGAATTTTTTCAAATTTTCCGCAAACAATTTGATTAGTTAAATAGAAAAATAAGATGACGAGAACATATCCTTACACGTAATGATGAGAGAACACAACCCAAAAAAAAAAAAAAAAAAATAAGAGAATGATAAATTTCATCGCATAAATAATGAATTTTACGCTCATAATAAGTAACCATGACGCCAAAAAATTTGAAGATACACGACGACATGTCCAACTCAATTGTCGCTTAAAACAACTAATGCTAATTTTGATACCAAGTGTAACCAGAACGACAACTGAAGAGCTAACAAGAGTAATGACAAAGATATGCGACCTTTTTTTCGTGTTTTTTTTTGTGACGGCAAAACTAGTCTTTTTTTAGCCTAATGACAGCTGCTCAGTTAGGCTTCTCTACAGATCGGCAAAGAAACTGCTAGAAGCTTGACCGTTCGCTGCATTCTTCGTCTTTTTACCTGATAGACACAAGGAAAAGGCTTATCAACGTCGATGAACAACTTTCCATACCCCCGGTATCTCCATTTTAGTCATCCTAGTTCGACTTTAGCAGTCAAATAAAGACGATTTTCCCTGATTTTTCCTCACATTACACAATAGCAAAACGTCTCTAAAAAAGATATCGCAAAAATCGTTGGTTTCAATTAATCAAATGCAACAAATTTAAATAGCAACCAGAAACGTCAATATATGGAATCGTAGACAATTTTAGTAAAGTGAATACAACGTGTTTTTATTTTTACCTCTGGAATCATCGGGAGCATGGGTGTCGACATCCATCCCGTCACTATCACTATCACTGTCGGAAGCCGCAGCTCCATTTCTAACCACACTGGTGGAGCCTTGTAACAGTTCGTCCATATCCCATAACTGCAAGAAAGCAAATGACTGGAAGTTAAAAGAAAATATAAATACATGCCGAGGATCTAAACAACACGGCGAAACAGGTGCCAAGGATGCTCATAGATAAAGAGTTTCATACCTTTAGCGTTTGATCATGTGATATACTGCCGAGATACCTCTTATCATGCGAAAGAGCTGGCAAAAACGAATAATAAAGCTCAATTTTATCTCATATGTAAATGTCGAGAATTTAAAAGAAACGAAACAAACATTAAACAACTAAATAAATCTTATATAGTGAAACATACCAAGACGTTCAACGGGATAATCTGAATGCTCAGCAATCGGTTGGATGATTCTATTCGGTAAAATGCCCACCAAACTGTGACCAAAGACAATATTAAACAACCGTCTGCAATAACTTATTTTTTCCCTAGGAAAGCGAGGCTAACGTCAATCCAAATGCCTATCAGTCTATCACGTACCTAATGATTCCGTTGTATGATCCAGTAACAACCCTATCTTCATCCAACTACAAAATGAGGGTAAGGTAAGACGTCACGTAAGAGTTCCGTATTTACGTTCACGAGTACATCTACGTATAAGCAACAAATGTAAGAGTACTTGAGTGTGGTTTTTGTATTTACCTTTACGAGAGCATCTACGGGATTGGGACACAAATCAACAAATCTATCACTGGAAACATGAATTGCAGAAACATAAGCTGACTACGAAGAATTATCGTAAAGTGAATCCAGAGTCTGAAATACGAATTTCATATCGCACAAATAAAGCATCAAGCACAAGAGATACCATACCTACAATCGCTGAAGAATCCCCACGAATAAAGTAGCAATGTCCCAGTTTGTGTCCCAACAATCACTTTTCGACCATTCTAAGATATTTCATTTGAAACCGATAGTCAAGCAACTAAGAATAGATAGTTCGTGAATAAATTACTTTGGCATAATTGTTGAAGAGGGTCAAATTAGAGATGTGGAACAAAGAAAAACACAACAGGAGAACGACAAAAGAGGCATTAAAACAAGATGATCCTGCCATAATAATTAATAAATACCTTCATAATGACTATAGAGAGCGGTTCATCCTCACAGAACTCCGATTGTGCCTGGACCTTTATTGATAGACAAAGAGAAAAATTAAAACTCGAGTTTTGTTGGATTTGACGAAAAAGCACAAGTAGTCACTGCATGCATTGATAGCTGAACACGCAAATACGTATACAGACCTTGTTACTCCGTAGACTGCAAACAGACAGAGTTCCGTCTCCACTTCATGACATAAATGAAATGATGTCAGGTCATTTACTGATATGATGTAATTATGTAAAAGTCAATTATATAACAACTTAAAGAACGACAAGGAACACCATACGTCTGTAGAAGCTCTCGGTTCCTTACAAATTCTCAGAAAAGGTTGCCAGTAGTCTCTGACCCTCCGTTTAAAATTTTACTCGTCTCTTCTCAAGTGAAAAATATTCATACTTCTATGAGTGATATTGTCAAGACTTATTTATTGTTAGTTTTGTATTCGCTAGAATCAAATAGCTTATGTAATGATGGCTGGAGACAATTCTGAGAACGTACGAAGGGAAGATACTTAGTTTAGGAGAGGCAATAGAAGTTTCAGTCAAAGAAACAAACAAGCAGCAGCAAAATGAGGCCGCATCTAGTAAATGATACGCCAGGAAGAAAAGCCGAAGGGCAAAGGAGGAGGATGAAAAGCATTACGAGAATATGATACAGGATTATGTTCAGTCAACTATATGTAGATTGTCAAACCAAATTAACGAGTCACACAATAAAAATATGAGACAAAATTACACTCATTATGCAACCACAACACAATCTAAGTAAACGTATTACAAATTGCTAATAACAAGTCGACCGGAAAACTAAATAGACATCCAACTTCATGTCAAGATGACGATTTACCTGGTAGCTAACAATCTTGAAGAATCAGAAGCGAAAGTCAAGTCTGAAATGTACTCCTCGTGGACCTGAAAAGTGTTGCAACACGACTGTTGCCTAGTATCCCAAACCTACCAAAACACGTAAAAAAATTGAGGACAAAGCCCGGGAAATATAAGCGCCTGAAATGATACTGTCAGTAAAATGTGTACAACAAATTATGGCACCTCAATTTCAACATCGTAAAATATTAGTTAGAGATACCGATATAGTTTGTTCAACATCCTAGAGCACAAACACATGCTAGAAACTGCTCACAAACACTTGCATCTATCAAGATAGCAGAAAAAACAGCAACAACCGACAAAAACGAACTTGAATGAATGATAATGGAGGTATAATTGTACCTTCACGCATCCTTCGTCATCTCCTGAGGCAATGGTGGCTTCAGTTAAGTTGATTATTCTGTTAACTGGAGCTCTGCATGGAGTTTAGATTGTAAAATGAGTAAATTAGACATCTAATTCTAACGTCACAAAAAACAAAGGATATCACATAATAATAGCCAATACAAGTCTCGCAAGTGAAAAAACTACTCACGAATGAGCATTCTCAAGATGAGCAACTTTCGCTCCAGTTTCCACATCAGTTGCAAGAATTGAACAATCTGGCGAGCCTGTCACGATTGCTGATATCGCCACAAACAAAGAATTATTCATTTTTCATTTCACAAAATAACAACACAACTAAATCGAGCTCTTGTTTAGATAACAGGTGTGGATAATTACCGTGTCCCTCGTGAATAAATCGGGCAGCTCTACACGACTTCTTATGGGCACGAACTTTAAGTACCCTAAAGAAACGGCAACCAGAAAGGCAAAATAAAATTACACCATTTCCATTTCTCAGAAAACAAGACACGTGTGCTAACAAACAATCGACCAAAGCCCCAAACTTTACCTCTGAGGTTCGACATCAGGACCAAAACGATGCCTGCGTAAATAAAAAACCCGATAAATCAACATTTGTACCACACAACTCCACTGATCAATAAATTGAAGGCATAACTCCTTACAGTAGAAGATAACCGTTGATCAATCCCGTTGCAACAAGCGTATCAGACGGATGAAAATCGACGTCAAAAGGAAGCGCCTTTAAGTTTACCTCCATGCCGACTCTTTTATCAACAATGATCACTACAGAATTCTACACCAAATTTTCTACTCTCCTATCCAAATACAAGAACATTTGTCAGAAAACCCACATCAAAATTAATGAAAGGTA
The DNA here is from genome assembly GCA_023091065.1 of Dianthus caryophyllus. Classification (NCBI taxonomy): domain Eukaryota; kingdom Viridiplantae; phylum Streptophyta; class Magnoliopsida; order Caryophyllales; family Caryophyllaceae; genus Dianthus; species Dianthus caryophyllus. The sequence goes on along the minus strand of CM041522.1, from coordinate 37,494,539 downwards.
CCAACTTTAATGTAAAAATCAAAAACAAAAGAACAACCCTGGAAAAATTCATAGAACCCACAAAAATTCTCCAAAAAAAAGGTCATATTTTACTCAATATAATAACTATAAGTCTCTAAAATAATCATATTATCTATTGATATTAGTTGCAAACAGTCTGTTGTATGCATACACCGGTTTCATAACAAAATTATTCGATTCGATAAACCAAAAATCAAGAAAGGTCAAAAGAAAACATATAATTTCATTACGCATACAATAATTAACAACATAATTGAAAGTAAATAAATTCAGAGCTAAAGTGTTTTCACGCATAAATTTCCAAAGTTCAGTTAAAACAGCAAGAGAACAAAAATTAAACCAAAAAAATAATATTTAAAAAACAATTAAGAACACAGAGAATAGAGAAACATACGAAAGATTAGAGCTTTATAATAACAATGGAGAATTAAACTTGAAAAAAAAAAAAAAAAAAAAAAAAAAAAAAAAAAAAAATTAACCAGAGTTGCAAAGGCAGTGAAAGAAATTGCTGCGGCAGGGTTTGCTGGGTTTTGTCAATCGTCTTTTATTTATTCATTTTTTATTTTCTTTTCTTTTCTTTATGGCGTTTTTTTTTTCTTTTTTGGTGTTAACTCCTTTAACGGATTATCCGTTTGCATTTGTAAAACGGGTCAAATAATTAGACATTTAAATAAAAAAGATATTTTTTTTTTTTGTAAATTTCAACGCTTTTAACTTTCAATATGTCTCTTGTGAGACCACCCTTACATTAAGTTAATGCGAGATTAGAGTACAAATTATAAATTATAGTTAGAAGTATACAAAAACATGAAATTTTTGTACTAAAGACACTTTTATTGGTACTAAAAAAATTAATTACAATTAATAATAAATATCATTAAATGGTACAAAAACTATATAATCGAGTACAAATTAGACTGACTTACAATAACTTACTAGTTTAGATCCCGTGCATCAATGCATGGTAATTATAGATATTATTTTTTTTAATTAATAAAATTATAAGTAATAAATCAATTGAAAAATAATAAAATTGTTAATTTATATGATATTTAAGTGTACATTTCGTAACAAATAAAGATAAATTTTAAATAACAAACATATATGAAGTGCATAAATTTTAAGTTCTAAAACTTTATGTACAAAATTTCGGTAAAACATTTATTTTGATATAAAATATAAAATGAAAAGTACAAAGTATTAAAATAAGCAAAAATTTTGTTTTGAAAAAATAGTTTTTTTTAACAAAATTAGAATAAATATTAAAGATACACATATTCGAAATTAAACGTGAAGTTATAGCGAAATAATACATTGAGTACTTACGGAGTAGTTTTCAATTCTAATACATAATTAAACGAAAAGTAAAATATTAAAATAATAAATAATAAATTTAGGAAAAATATTTTGTTAAAAGTTAAGATTTTATTATTTTATGCATAATATTAAAGTGAATATGATTATTGAGTAATGATAATTGTAAGTAATGAATCTAGAGTTAAAAATATATAATATGATGGATGATGTCAGCACGAGGTTTTGGCGGGAAAAAAACGCACAGAATCGCGACATGTGGCAGTGATGATGTCAGCGATAACTGTGGTTTAGTATAATAAAGATTGTGAGCCTTGACTCATATAAGAATTTGGGTTTAACTTTTGTCTTATTCAATTATTTAACCCTTTTTTTATGTGAAACAGATTCCGTTTCACACAAGAATTTGTGAATTGCTAGTGAAAGCCTAAAAGGAAAGAAAGAAGTCAAACGAATTGGGAAATTTAGGAAATTTGGGGGATTCGGGTTTGTGGGTGATTTGTTTGAGAAATTTAGGAAAATTTTGATTGGAAATAGCTAAGGGTTATTCGAATTAGTTTCTTTTTTTTAAATTGTTGTAAGTTGTACTCCGTAATCTTTACTATACTAAACCACAGTTATTGCTGACATCATCCATGTCACATGTCGCGATTCTGTGCGTTTTTTTCCCGCCAAAACCTCATGCTTACATCATCCACCCTATTATATATTATTAAGTCTCTATATTAATTATCTATAATTATCATTACTCAATAATCATGTTCACACGATTTTTCACTTTCAATTTCTATTATGTATCTTTAATATTTATTTTATATTTTTCAAAAAAATATTTATCCTAAACTAAATATTTGCTAATTTAATATTTTTACTTTTCATTCTATTTTTTTAATCAAAAATTAATGTTTAACCGAAATTTTGTACAATAATAAATGTTTTTTTACTTTTCATTTTATTTGCTAATTTAAATATTTTTTACTTTCATTATGTTCAAAAATAATATTTTGTACTTTTTATTCTATTTACTTATTTTAATATTTTTTTATTTTTCATTCTATTTTTTCATTCTATTATAATATATGCACTTCATATATGTTTGTATTTAGAATTTATGTTTGTTCGCTACTAAATTTACACTTGAATATCATACAAATTAACAACTTTCTTATATTTCAGTTGATTTATTACTTAGTATAATTTTATTAGTTAAAAACAATAATATCTATAGTTACCGTGCATTGATGCACGGGATCTAAACTAGTAAATGTATAAATGATACGGAGTAAATTTTTCACATATGCTCAAATAAAAAGTACTTCCTTCATTTCTTCTTTTCCCTCTCATTTTCCCAAAATAGAAATTTCACCTTTTTTTCTTCCATTGCAAATTTTCCTTTTTTTCCTTTTTTTTTAAAAATTTTTCATTTATTTTATCCACTTGAAACATCATTTATAATATTTTATTAATATATTTTCCACTTTATCAACCTTTTACAATTTTCCCAAAGACGGGACCTTAGGCTTATTCCATCCTATGTTATTCCTCCCCTTTCAAACTCAGCCATAAGCCTTGTATTTATATGATTAAGATGGTTTGCGTAAGAAAATAACAATATATCTTCTATAATCCTAGAGATATTATCATAATTTTTTCCGATAATTATCTCAAAATATAGAAGATATAAAATAATTATGAGATACCAAAAAAAAAAAAATTGGTGTCTACAAACATATTCATATATACGAGTATACGACTTATATCACATTGTTGCATATCATATCTGGCCTTTGCAATTAGCAAACTTCTCGTGACCGAAAAAAAAGTACGATTACTTTTTGGGTTAATTGAATATAACCCCCTTTTATAACACTTTTTTTCAAAATAACCCCCTTATATGTTATTTTTATAACATAACCCCCTTTTAATACACTTTTGTTTCTAAATCACCCCCAAAGTCGAAATATGCTACTTAAAAATGGTATATTCACACTTTTAAACAAGGATTTCTCAAGAGGTGTCGACATATTTTAGACATTGGAGGTTGTAACTTGAAAATGGCATACCCTATAATGTCTTTAATTGCAATTTTTAAGTAAAAAAATTCGACGTTGGGGGTGATTTAGAAAGAAAAGTGTCTTAAAAGGGGTTATGTCATAAAAATAACATATAAGGGGGTTATTTTGAAAAAAAGTGTTATAAAAGGGGGTTATATTCAATTAACCCTTACTTTTTATTATAAATTAATTTGATTAAAGTTTAAAACTAATGGTTAAATTTACAAAAAATTACACGTAATATCTTATGATATTAATAACATATTAGTTCATCGCGCTATTATCCATTTGTTACTGATTTTGCCAACATTATATGTTCTTATAATTATGACTAATTGTTGCTAAAATTTTTGAGTACCCTGTAAGTGACTTTAGTCGATTTGTTTCATGTTTTTGTACCCTTTTAACTGCAATTTGTACCTTAATTTCATATTAACTTAATGTGAGTTCCACTATATATGCCTACAAACTCCCTATTTGCATTGTTGATTAACGTATGATAAATCTTATTTAATTTCTTCTGAAAATGAAAAAATTAAGATAAGAAAAGATATTTCAAATCTATTAAAAATTGTCAATGTAAACAACATACTCCGTACTTGTATTGATTTATGCCGATCAATCAATCAATATATATAATATTTACTTAGAAATGAGTAATTGTGGGATAAAAGACCAAATTACTTAAGATATTTTATCTAAAATGACATTATTTCTTCCCTTAAAAATTTGATAACTACATATTTGACCAAATTCTTTTATTCATATGTCATAATAACTTTTTGTGCTTTTTTGTTTTTGATTATTTATTAACTTAAATACTCATTTAACACAAATTCTTGCGTGAGTCAAGCCTCACAATAAGTTATTATAAGTCAGTCTCATTTATACTCGATTATATAGTTTTTGTAACATTTTAGTGATAGTTATTAGTAATTGTAGCTAAATTTTTTTTAGCACTCCTAAAGGTGACTTTAGTAGATTTTTTTTATGTTTTTGTACCCTTTTAACTACAATTTGTACTCTGATTTCGCATTAATTTATTGTAAGGCTAGTCTTACAGGAGACTTACTGCTCATTTAAATTTGATGGAAACATTTAATCTCTTTTGGAGTTTATTTATTTTCAAACAAATCCATAAAATCTCAAATGATTCCGTTATCCAGTTGTCCATGTTCAAACCCTAAAATCAAATCCTCCTATTTCTCTATAAATACAATCAAAAATGTTTTTAGTTTCCACACCCATTTCCTCTAATTTTCTCCTAACAGTTTTCAGTTCATTTTTCTTATGAATTTACACCCCCTTTTCTAAAGTAATCTCAAATTCAAGATAATTAACCTTTTTTTTTTTTTTTTTTGGGATACGTAAGTTAATTATTCTTAAAACTCTTTTACTTCAAAAGAAAAATAGTTACAGTTTCTTTTATCGTAGAATCGTATGTAATTTGTATGAAAAGTTAATAGTCAATTCTTTTCATACAATAATCATTTCTAATTCAAAAATCATATTTTCTCCATTCAAATCCAACACTCACATTCACTATTGGGGTGGTCTTCGAGGCGGTACTTTGACCGTCAATTTCTCTATGTATACATGAAAATTTCTCGTTAAAATTTTGATTTTGTGAAAGATTGTGTTATAATATTTTCAAATATAATATTTTCATATTTTAATTTTTCGTACTTCACGATTTATTTCAAGAGTCAAATTTAATAAAAGTTGACTTTATAAAGCAAATGTCAGTGTTGGATTTAAATGGAGGGAGTATTATGTAACTACCTTGACTGGTCTCTTGTTTATTTAATTTAAAAATTTAATATAATTTCTTTTACAACCTAATTAATTATAAAATTGTTTCTCGATAAAACCTTACAGAAAAAATGGACATAACTTGTCCAAACTGCAAGAGACCAACCGAGGTAGTATACGATCATGAAACGAGGGAGACCGTATGTTCAGAGTGCGGAATTGTCCTCCGCAACAAAAACCACAATGAGAACAACACAGATATTGGAAACGATGCTACTAATCAAATTCTAGCAACCTCCCCAACAACCACCCCAACAACCACCGTAGTCTCATCTCCTGAAGGCAAAAACCACCTCAAATTGAGCAACACCACCAGTTTTAGGACCAACCGCCACCTCCCGATTGCATTTGCAAGGCTCGAAACCATGGCCAAGCGTTTAGGGCTAGCTGAAACCATCAAAGACCGTGGCTGCGAACTTTACAAGAAAATCTTTTATGAAGATAATCCAAAGACTTGTCGAGCAAGAAACCTAGACGCGATGCTGGCAGGTTGCTTGCTTGTAGCTTGTCAGGAGGAACAACTCCCAAGAACGTTGAAGGAATTATTTTCTGTCATAAAAGACGGAAATGCGACTAGAAGAGAGGTCATGAAATCCAAAGTTTTTATCATCCAACAACTAAGTATTGATGTTGCCGCTACTGCTACTGCTACTACTACTACTACTAATATTCTTAAGGAGACAGTTCTTAAGGCAACAAGTTTTGTAAAAAGGTTCTGCTGTAATTTAGGAATTGTCGACGACAGAGTACTAAAAGCAGCCCAGGAGACTGCAGCTAACTGCGAGGACAACATTGACTTACGTCGAAGTCCAATCTCTGTGGCGGCAACAGTGATTTACATAGTAATCCAACTAACAAGAGACGACAAAGAAAGGGCGGCCAAACCGGTAAGCATGAAGGAGATTGCAGACGCTACACAAGTGGCCGAAGGCACTATTCGAAACACATACAGGGATATTTACCCACACGCTACTAGAATCGTTCCTCAATGGTATGCGAACGTGGATAAAATTAAGGATCTTTTGTGCCATCCTCTTGGAGGAAGCCATGGTTATTCTACTAATTTGGTGGTAATTTGGTCCTAAATTAATTGTTTTTAGCAGTGGACGATGTTTGAAATTATTTTGACTATAATTGATCAGATTTTATGGTGTTAGGATACTCTAGAGTTAATTTTTAGTAGAGTTCATAGAGTTTACCATAATTAAATATAAGTATAAGATATGAGTATATTTGTAATTGCAATCAAAGTGAATAAAATACAATTTTTACTAATTTAGGTAAACTCTACCATGTAGAGTTTTTCGATAACTCTAGTCCTATGTCCACTAGTTATATGATAAGAGGTATAAAATAGAGAATATTTCCCATTTTCTCATAAGAAATACGGAGTATTAATTAACTTTTATAATTTTCATTGGGAGAAAAAGGTGGGGACATTTTAAATTTGAGTTTTTTATCCGATACCCAGGGGGCATATGATAGAAAAATCGATTAATTAAACGTTAAAATTGAAAAGATTGAAATACATTGTATAATCAACTTGTTTTAGAAGCAAATTATAAGTTATAAGAAATAGATCAAAGGTACATTGAACTTTCAGGTGATAGATCAAACGGTATCGTGTAGAATAGGCAGTTTACTTGATTACAAAATTTGTATTTAAGAAAGACCTACTAGCTTACATACTCCACAAGAATGAATATATGCTCTGAATTTTTGTGGAGTACTTGTTCAGGAGTTCAACATATACGTGAAATTTTTACATGTATGTATATCATAAGAAGACTAAGTCTACCGAAAATGTTACGACAGGTGATTGGGGCGGAGTACAGCGTTAGGTCTCAGGTTCAAATTCACTCCTTGTCAGAATGACTCTTGCCTCTCTCACATGAAGTCACACCAAAAAAAAAAAAAAAAAAAAAAAAGGGAAGGGGGTGGGAGGAAGGAATGTTGGTGTTTGGATAGATTTTCCGATCCCTCCAAATCTTTCCTACTGTGGAGAGATTTGGGAGATGGTGGTGTTTGGATACTATTTTTCCTCCAAATCTTGCCTATTTTGGAGAGATTCCAATTAGGCTTTGAGGAGGGAAAATGGATCCCTCTAAATCTCTTCCCCTTCATTTCCATCTTTTCATATTTTATATCCAAACAAAGGAAAATGATCCTCTCCTTTTCCCTCCATCCCTTTCCCTCCAATTCATTCAATCTAAACTGACCCTAAGTCTAACCTCGTGACAGAACTTGTAACAATTTTTCAAGAATAAATTGATATTTATGGGGTGATATGTGATTTGACTAATTTTTTATTTTACAAATTCTACAAATAACCATGTTATATGTTATAAGTAAGTAAGTAACTACGTTATCTTGAAATGTAACGTGATTAAACGTAACTAGCTATAATATATTTCAAATGTAACAGTATTATTGTACAAAAAACGTAAAGACTTTTTTATTAAACAAAGTGTATATCAGAAACAAATCCTTACGAGTTACGACAAACTCAAAAACAATGATAACTTCTCAATTTGCATATCTCCATTAACGATAATAAGTGCTCTCTGCTATAAGTATAAAATTGTACCATAAAATTTCTTACGAAAAGAACTTTTATATAAGCATATCTCCAAAAAAAAATATAAAAATTATACCATAAAATTTCTTACGAAAAGAACTTTGATATAATTAGTACTCCGTTTTAGTATGGATGTGGTGGTTTACTTAAATATTTTAAATAAAGGTTACAGATGACTAGGTATATTATTGTTATGTACGACTTACTATACGACATAAGATATGCCATCAATTATTGTTTGGTTTAATACGAAAGGCTATGCGATTGAAGATAATCTTTAGTCAATCTTTATAATTGCCCCTCATTCCTCAACATTACACTTTCGATGGAGAAATCAGGAGGAAAAAAATTCGAGGTGCAATTCTGTATTCTAAGGTGTTGTTTGGTTACATCCATAATAATGGGGGAATTTAATTTTCCCATGAATTTGAAAAATGATGTTTGTTTCCCCTCACAAAATGATGGGAATTTAACTTTCCCATGATCTCTAAATTCCTTCAAAATGGAGGAATTTAATTACCTAGGTCCCCCTAGGTAATTGTAGTTTCCCACATGAAATACTTTCCTGTATGCTAACCAAACGTCTTTTGAGCAAATCATGTGAATTTTTTAATTCCCGTGTTATTATAATTCATGGGAATTTAATTCCTATAGGCAACCAAACAACACCTAAATCCTTAAACTTGAGTAGAATACCAGCTATTTATTATATTAGTAGCAATCTTTTGATGAATATTTTGAATTCTTTGATTTTAATTATTGACCAAAATATTGATAGTTCATAAATAAATACCGTTAGCATCTCAAAATTTGTAGCTAGCTAAATGAACTGATTTTAAAATCGCCTCGTGAATAAGATGAGGTTAAGAAACAAGTGTTAAGATTATTCAAGGGAGAAGAGTAATTTATAAATATGGTTTGAATTGTTGTGTTAGTATAACTGTACAAAGCAATAGAGACATTTATAATACCTAATAAATTACTCTCTCGTTTCGGTGAGTTGTTAACGTTTGCTTTATTTTGTGAGGAAAAATAAAGTAAATGTTAACAATTGACTAGAACATAGAAAATACTAATATTAATATAAACCTAGAAATAGCTAACTCTAGACTCTTCTATGAGAAAGATCTACACCCTAAACCCTAGAAATAACTTTCTACACCCTAAACCCTAGAAATAACTAACTCTAGACTCTTCTTTGAGAAAGATCTAAACCCTAAACCTAATTCATCTAAACCCTAAACCCTAAACCCTAGACTCTTCTATGTCAGATTAAAAGTCACTCCATATATGCTGATGATAATGAAATATTGTGTGGATTGCAATATACATTATGGTTCACGATTCACACAGATGATATTGCTCGTTTGGTCATTGTTGTATATAGATCTGTTTATTTATATGCTATGTAAGTTGGGTGTTTTATAGAAAATAAAAGTTAAAACTTTTTTGTGTTCGATTATAAGACTATTAATTTGTGTACATATAACTTCGCCATGTCATCAAAATGATAAATTTATTCAATAGGCTAATATTTTACAAAAAACCGGGATCTTATTTTCGGTAATGATTGGTGTGATTGGATGATCGAATACGACTGATAATATATTTGTACTGATAATATATTTGTACTATGAAGTACAAATCTATTTAGTGCTAATATTTAGTACAAATCTTATGTTTTCTTCATCAATACGTAACCGTGTTGCTTAATCCTTGGAATAAATTCTTCCATATAAATCGTGAATAATGTGACTAGTTTTGATTTGGAAACAACAACATACTACCATTTTTACGCATATACATCGTCTAGTTTAGCGTCACATTATGTAAATCTTCGTTTCCCAAACAATTCGGAGAAGGCAGATTCTGGAGTAGTGAACTCGATTGCATTAAAGTGAATTGTAACGCGCATAGTTAAGTCTCAAATAAATACGGTGTGTTAGAGTATGTGCGTAATATTGAATCCCACGTCAATCAAGTCGGATAAACATGGCCAACAATGATAATCGTCAGCCTTTTTGACCGAGGGTCGTGCGCCTTTATGTAGCATATAGAGTTGAAGATCCGGGGAGAAATTGAAGACTTGCTATTTTTCTCATGACCGTCTACCAAAAACGACTACTACAGGAAGTTAATTGTTTCTATGACAATCAAGGATGGATAACCCAGTAATAAACCCAAATTAGCATCCAAATACGTAATTTATGACTCATTCACTCGTTACCTAAATTGATAGTAGCGGAAGGAGCACTCCCCGTGTTTCATCAAATTAGTAGCCTCATTTTCTTTTTAAGGAATTTTTAACCAATTAGCCTCATTTTCACATTCATCAACTTTTATCTATGAAAGCCTAATGTCCTTACTTACTTTTTCAGTTAATAACATTCTATATTAAAGAAAAATACCATTATAACCCTACTTTTCACTTTTCTTAATATTTGTGTCAACCCCTAGTGGGGTTTATCTAATTAAAATGAGGGAGACTTATATGATAATGGTGTTCGCCATCTATTAATTAGTTCAAATCTTATGTTTTCTTCTGCAACACGTAAACGTATTGCTCATTTTCAAGGCAACAATGGCCGGTATAACAGAAAAATATGCACGAAGTCGAATGCGACAGATTTTGGAGTAATGAACTCAAAATGCTGCAATATAGAGAGTGAGTTCGACGGAAAAATTAAGATTGAAATCATGATAAGCCAAAGAAATATTCTCAAACATAAAGAGTTTTTCGTTTTATATTTTAAGAGACGTTGGAGATATAATTAAGATATATGCTATATCTACAATTATATCCTTAATTTTTAATCGCCTACCGTATAATTTTTTCTCGCGGTTATGAAATTCTTAATGGCCAACCCTATTGCATAGGAGTGAGAAGCATATTTTTAAGGAAAATTTAACATGAATAAACCATCCTATCAATGATCTTCCATAAATAAACCAACCTTTTGATTAACTCTCAATAAACCAACCTTTACACCTTATCTTCCAATATTAGACTATTCCCATTTTTAAACGATTATTTAAGGGTGAAGATCATATGTTTTTCCCTTTTTTTTCTCTATAACATTAATAATGGAGTGAAAGCATGTGTGTTATAGTTTTCGTTTTACCTAAAATGACAAGTTTAAAATCGAGATAGTTTAATAATGGAAGATGAGGTGCAAAGGTTGGTTTATTCAGAGTTAATCAAAAGGTTGGTTTATTAATGGAAGATCACTAATAAGTTGGTTTATTCATGTTAAATTTTCCTATTTTTAAAGCATAATGATGCTTCATATCCATTTAATACTAATATTTTTTTTTTTCAACAACACGTAAAAGTACCACATTATGGAAAAATAAATACTTGCTTTATAGACCTTAAATGTTACTCCGTACTAAAGTTGATTTCAAAACAACGGAAATTTATACATTTTTCAAGATTATGTTGTTGAGTTTTGCTTGACATTACTTGAAAGTTCACTTCAAAGACAATAATCGTTGCAATAACACAAGAATATTTACAAAGATGGCCTAGAGAATTATAACATAGAATGTTTAGTCATGACATACTTACATAATTATATGTACTTAACCAAAAAGACAAGTATATTTATCTTGTCCCTAGACTTCTTCTATATTTTGGGTTATGTTTTTAGACACTTCTCAAGGCTTGATGATCTAACTAATTTTCATAATTATAATAGCTTATTACGGTATTTGCTATTTATTCATTAAATACTAACTTACCAATTAATAAGGCAACAATCGCTTAAAGTCGTAAATAAATACATGGCTTACAAATTAGTGTAACTCTGCATACAGAAATTTGATCCTTAAAGTACGTCATGCACTTTATCTTTTGATCTAATCCGGTGGTTTGAAATCAATTTTCATGCGATGATTATTACCGATATCTCTTCCTTATCTTTCGTATCTTCCCACGCAAGCCGTATCTCGTCATAAACAACAACTGTATATTCAAAAGATATGCACATAATCAAATATTGTAAATTATTACAGTACATATTGTAATTATAGGAAGTATAATTCTTGTACAATACTCCATCTAGGTGTATATAATCTCTAGCCTCATTTGTATTTAAAATCAATAAAAACACATAACTTTATATGGTATCCAAAAGTCAGCAACGATCCCAAAAATCAACTCCCTTCAACCTTTATCCTCGCCCTGCCACGTTCAAACGCTCCGCCCACAAACACCTTTCCACGCCTGCCACCATGGCAACCACTGAAAACAGCATCCCTAACCCCCATGACGCCACCACTCCCCTCACGTCCTTCAACCTTAGCCATTGCGTCAAGTTCACCTTGACCAACTACACGTCCTGGCGCTTCCAGTTGACCCACATTCTTTTTAGTTTCAGTCTTCTCGGCTTCATTGATGGGTCAAACCCACAGCCATCACTACACCTCCCCTCCGATGACAAAATGGACCCACCAAAACCAAACCCCGCTTATCTAACCTGGCTCAAACAAGATGGGGTTATTTTAGGCGCCCTAATGGATACGTTAACACTTACCATACAAGCTTTCATAGTCCACGCAACCACCTCGAAAGAGTCGTGGGACATCCTTGCTCAAACCTTTGCAAACCCTTCTCGTACTCATATTCTACAACTCAAAGACTGCCTCGATTCAATCGTCAAAACCACTAATCAAACCATAACCAAGTACATGCATGCTATTAAGGCATGTATTAATCAGCTTGCACTCATGGGCTAGCTCCTTGTCTGAAGCTGAATTTCGTGCAGTTGTCGCTGTCACGACTGAAACATTATGGCTCCGTAACCTTCTGACTGAGCTTCATATTACCATCACCAAACCGCCGGCACTATACTGTGATAACTTGTCTGCTACTCTCTATGCCAAAAACCCCGTCTTTCACTCACGGATGAAACACATGGCCCTTTCCTTTCACTTTGTTCGAGAACAACTCCAACTTGGTCATATTCGTATCCCGCATGTCGCCAACAAAGATCAACTAGCCGACGCGCTTACTAAACCACTTCAACGGCAACGCTTTCATGAACTACGAGACATACAAGATTGGACTTCTCTCCCTGTCGTCCATCTTGCGGAGGGCGTATTACCGATATCTCTTCCTTATCTTCTGTATCTTCCCATGCAAGCATAAACAACAATTGTATATTCAAAAGAACAACACAGAATCAAATATTGTAAATTATTACGGTAAATATTGTAATTATAGGAAGTATAAGTCTTGTACAATACTCCATCTAGGTGTATATAATCTCTAGCCTCATTTGTAATTAAAATCAATAAAAACACAGATCTTTATAATGACATCATTTAGTTGTCGTCTTTGAAGTGAATATATTTTTCTGTATTTGGAATAAAAGAATGTTTAGTACTTTATGTGAAGCCCTTTTACAAGAGTTGCGATGTTCATTGCTACAACATCAATGTGCTACAAAGTTTAAACATACGCTAGAGATGACTAGGTATATTATTGTTCTGTACGACTTACAATAAGAAAATGTCTTTGGCATCTATTATTATTAGCTTTAACACAAAACGTTATATATGCTATTGAAGATAATCTTTTGTCAATAATCTTCATAATTGCGCCCCAACATTCCGTGTTTTGAATCCTTAACTGCTGCTATAGAAAGATATATTGTATGAATGGGGAGTTTGTGAGGACAATTGGTGTAGTTTGTGTGTGTGTGTTGCAAATAGAAACATGTAGACTTGAGTATTATACTTGAGTATTGTACTTGAGTAGTGTGAGTAGTGTACATATTAAGTTGTAAACATAATTGTATATATACTCTTGTAACCAACTATCATTCTTTAATTCAATTCATTCATTCTATTTACACCTTCTCTCTATAGCAAACTCTCCTTTTACTTTATCTCTTTATAACTACTTTTGTATACATTTTCATCTTCAAGCTTAGGTCTCACAACAATGGAGGATTGATGCTATGTTTCTACATGGTATCAGAGCCCATGGTTATATCCTGGGTCTCTTGATATGAAACCGGGCCATTTATATGCCGCCGGATATGGGTTCGTATCTCTGTTTAAAATCACTGGTTTCGTGTCACTGATTAAATCACCCATCCGGTTAAGGCTATGTTAATGGGCTTACATGTGAGAGGAGGGGGGGGGGGGGGGGGTGAAAAGACCCTTATAAGACTTCACATGTAAGTCCCACATCGGTTGTGGAGAGGTGAAATGTTCACCTTATAACCCCTAAGGGTTACTCCTCCTATTGTCAATTGGTTTTAGGATGGAACCCCTTGGGCCTATAAGGTGGACTTTCTCTCTAGCACTTGTGGGTGTGGCCTGGGCCCGTTTCTGGTTTCACATGGTATCAGAGCGCCTATTTCTTCATTGTATTTATTGTCAGAAAATGGTGGGCGAAGTCACTTGTTGGCTCAGAGTTGACCTAGGTGATGATAACTTGTTATCAGTTATTAGGCGACGTCGATGGTCGAGATTGATGAAATGGGTCGTATGTCTAGCCTTGATGGCGTGTTGGTATATGGTGTGGATGAGAAGAAATAAGGTTTGTTTTAATTTGAGTGTTGATCATCCTAGAATTGTAATTAATGAGATCAAAATACACGTAAGAAATCGAGTCAATGTATTTCCTAAAGATAGATGGACTAATAGGGAGTTACAGTGGTTGTCATATGTAATATAAATTGTCCCTGATTGTAATATTATTTCATGATACTTCATTTTATAAGAATTGATCGCTAAATTTAGATAATATTTACGTTTTCCCGCTATTCTGTGACTTGCGTATTCATTTGGGTAAACCTTTTCATATTTGTTCGTATAATTATACTCGTACAATAGTCTTCGTTCTTTTATATATTTTCAGCTTAAAATATATCTTTATTACGGCTTTTGTCCTTAGTATGCTTATTTACTACACTACGTATGTTACCGTGTTAGTCTTCATTGATAAGTTTATTGTTGAGAATAATAATATCTGGCCATAAAAGAATATTTCGATACTATTGACAATCCTTCTTATCATTACATAAATATAGATAATGTGAGGTATTTGTAATATCTCAAAACAATAACTAAGTCCAATCCATGTCTATCGTAACTGTGTTTGTGACGATTATGAAATTGTTAAAAGTTAACCCTAATAACATCATAATACATAATGACTTAATCAATCGTTAGCTAAATGAATATTAGCGACGGGTTTATTTTTAAAGAAAAATGATACGGAGTACAAGCTATTTGTCAAGTTGAGTAATCTTGATTAATCATCCTTTAGAAATACATAATTACGTAAACTCATTCCTTAATGTTAAAACTCAAATTAAAACTGGCTTTATATATCTTGAATGTACCTTACTAGATTTAATTTTGCATTTATGATTTATCAAGACTTACGCTTCGAAGTTTCACCTGACATTATATTACTTGAATGTTCACTTCAAAGGCAATAATTACCGTGATGACACAAGAATATTGACAAACTTGGACGCGGCAAGTTCAAAATTAGTTTATTAGATTGAATTGAGCGGAATAGAATAGTCGTACGTGACCGTTTTTGCAATTACTTAAAGACCGAGTGCAATGATATCATTTCTTCCTCATTTTCTGTCATTTTGTGTTCCATAGGACATGTTACCTAAGTCATAGGTTGAAAATTCATAAAACACGGTAAAATGACAAACAAATATTTAGAAATAGGTTTTTTATCAGTTATTACTACGTAATGTAATATATTACCACGTGTAGTACAGAATAGCGTTGATATGTTATTACCTAAAACATATGTCATTATACTATGTATTATGTCATTCTACAATGCACATAATGTTATCACATGTAGTACTAAATAACACTAATAAGGTAATCAATTTCTTAAATTAAGATAAAAATCATGGATAAACTACTCACCAAATACTCATAAGGTCCCTTTAATAATTTTTTTATTTTTATTTTTTTCCACAATATCACGATTTTGTTCATCCTTTTCTAGTAACATTATTTTGTGATTCTTTATTTTACGATGATATTGACCATTGATTTTGAGTCATATATACGTTAGGAATATTCGTGCTACGCCCGATATGCTTATTAATTATCCAACTACTTGCACACGTACTTTTTCATATTCTTCTCGGCTCATTAAATAGTACTTGCTCTGTTCTAGTGAATTGTTAACATTTACTTTATTTTGTGACATTCACTTTATTTTGTGACATTGAAATAAAGCAAATATTAACAATTGACTGGACATAGGGAGTAATGATTAATACAACTCCATTTTTATGTTATACAACAAAAATAGTTACGTATTCATCCATAAAAGAAATAAATAGAGATTTATTGTGCTTAGAACATACAAATCATACATAGCCTCAGATCACAGGATGATTTGGAAACAATCAAATTGCAAATCCATATATAGTATTTTATGATTTATAAACAACTCGTAATTATCTCACCTAATCCCTTAATTTCATAGAGCTATATATAAATTCAGTTTCGTACTCCTTCGAAACAACACAAACCTTCAAAATTTCGTATACACTTCAAAAGTTTAATATAGCTCGTTAAATAGTTTCGCGTTTAAGCGACTTCATAAAAACGATAATGAAGAAAAGAAAGAAAAAACATGACCTACCTTACCGGTGGGCACAGTTAAAATACAATCAAATTAGTGAATTACCAAAATTAATTCGGGTATAAATTAATTTGATATTGCTTTTTTTTTTTTTTTTTTTTTTTTTCCGCTAATAAAATTACGATGTTTTGTCGTTATTTTTTGGGTTGTCCAATTAATTAAAGAGTTATGTAATATATAAGAAAACGTAATTTATTTTTCATATACGGAATTTACTCAAGTTGTATAGTTTTTCATTATTATTTTCAACCCTACCCTTTTTTACTCAAAAAATATGCACAATTCTCTTTTTTTTTTCCCTAACTAATTTTTAGTCAAATTCATTCAATTTTTCAATTTCTTTATCATTAACCCCAATAATAAGTTCTAATCGTTTTTAATTTCAACTTTTGTGTTTAAATTATCAATTTTTATTAATTTTCAATAGATTAAGACAAATTTAAAATTAGGGTTTGTAAAGGGATGATTATAGGATTTGTGAAGGGGTGGTAGTGGCGGTGGTCAGTAGCCGGCGGCGAGGGAATGGGCGGCGGCGGCGTGGGTGAAGGTGGCGACGGCGACGGCGTAGGGTGGAGGGCGGCCGATTGGAGGTTGGGGTTATTGGTTGTTTTAGTTGTTGTGTTTGTGGTGGTTTAAGGTGGTTTGTTGGTGGTGTGTTGGTGAGAGAATTGTGTATATTTTTTGAGTAAAAAAGGGTAAAGTTGGAAATAATAATATAAAAAGTATATATAACTTGAGTAAAATCCTTATATGAAAAATCAATACCCTAGAAAAATTATATTTTAAATTAGTGTAAATTTGTAAACAAGAAAGTTTTAAAATAATTAATCATAGAACGGGCCAAATAATCGAAATCTCCCGTTATTTAATTTGTGAAACCAAATTACACCGAAGTCATTCAACCGCTCATGCTTTTTACTCACAATTTTTTTTTTTTTTTTTTTTTTTTTTTTTTACATCACATAAGGACAGTGCTGATACAGCTACCTCTTCATGTGCTCGAACAAATTGTCAATGCATATCAAAGGTGAATTACAAATGATGAACGAACTACTCACATAGTCGAAAAGCTAATGAAAGCCAGAATAATTATTTTCGCTCCTTATAATGAATCCGGGTACGTATGATTCTATTATTAGTTCATGTTGTATTTCATCTTTTGTTAATTACTCTACGATTATTGGATGATTGGCAATATTGTTGAGTTTATCTTAAATGTCGTATATGTAGTACACATTGGGTATTGACGGCGTTTTTTCCTTCATTGAAAAAAGTCTTTTGTTTGAATTCATATTGTGGAGAGCCATCAGAAACATTTAAAGACTTGGTGAATGTGTAAGTTAATTTAAATTACATGCATTGTAGTATTATTATTATTATTATTATTATTATTATTATTATTATTATTATTATTATTATTATTATTTTTTTTTTTTTTTTTTTATTTTTTATTTTTTTTTTTTTGGTAGGAAAATCAGTAGGCTTTTCATTTAATAATAATGGAAATAGTACAAAGTCGAGAAGTCCTACAAAGGAAAGTCAGGGAACCTATCTAAACAAAACTCGCTATCTGCTCCTCCGAGAGACCATATAGTTAAAAAAATACATCCTTGTGTTGACTATGGATCTAATGGACGAAACAATCAAATTCAATTATTATTATTATTATTATTATTATTATTATTATTATTATTATTATTATTATTATTATTATTATTATTATTATTATTATATTTTAAATTAAATTATTATAGGACTCATATTCTCGTAGTAGTTTACTTAATTAACAAATATTTATAAATTTTTTAGTGCTTTTGCTAAAAAAAAAGGTATCTTGATCAATTAGAGCAAGTAATAGATACCAACACTAGCCCTACGTTTTATTCGGTGAAAGAGGTATGTTATAATCATAAATAATATATATAGTGTCAACTATTTTATTTATAAACTTGATAATAATCAACAACAATAAGTTTAATTGATTGTTTGTTACTATGTTATTATATTAGTGCCCTCGACAACCCAATGACAAACAATGTGAATATTATGTTTGTCCTATATGTTTGAATTGATAAGTCGTAGATATAGAATGATCACACAACGGGTAAGTATTAAGTTGATTGTTAAGTTTAATTAAGCTCAAAATTATCAGTTTTGTATATTATTGCCCCGTACGTACATTTGTGATATATATTTTTTTTTGTAGTATCTCGCTAAAAGGGCAAACGCAACAACATATACGGCGCAAGAAATCGACGAGGTACGAGATTTGTGGGCAAAATTTGTGCTTAGCCATCCAGAGGAAAATATGTGCACGTGAGCTCTTGTAAACAATTTGCAGTGTATATATACTGTTGTAGAAACCATTTTTTGATTACGGAGTATATATTGTTGATGAATAAGTTTGAATTGCGGTGTATGTTGCATGTTGTTGAATGAGCTAGTATGAATTGAGTTTTGTGCTGCAATAATATTTTGTACCGTCGTACTGATAGAAAATTAACCAATATAGTAAATTTTAAAAAAAAAGTTAAAAATAACGGTTAAACACCCAAAACTGTTTTTTAAAATGTAGATTTAAAAAAAAATGTTTAAAAAAAGGTTATACTAAAAAACCCGTTTTCTAAAAGTTTCTCGTAAATAAAAATAATAATTACAATTTTGCTGGAAAAAATTAAAAACAACGGTTTTTTTATTATAAAACCATTTTTGTTAATAAATTAAAATAACGGTTTTAAGAAAACCCATTATTTTTTGTTTATTAAAACAACGGTTTTCTAGAAAATCGTTATTTTTTATTTATTAAAAAAACGGTTTTCTTGTAAAACCCTTATTTTTAGTCAAACGGTTTTTCCCCTTTTTTCTTGTGTTGTTTTTATTAAAAACAACAGCCAAAAAAACAGCGCTCTTTTTTCTTATAAATAGCAGTTTTATGGCTTTGTTTTCGGCTTATTTTGGGGTAAATGCATTTAGCACTCATACATCTTATTCTTTCTTCAAAAACACGTAAATGCATCACTTGATAGAAGTAATAGATATCGATTTTTTTTATCTTAAATGTTTCTTACTAAATTTGATTTAGAATCGACTAAATTCTATGCATTTTCAAGATTTATGTCGCGAAATTTTCCTTGACATTACCTAAATGTACACTTTAAAGGCAATAATCGTAGCAATTACACAATTATAATTACAAAGTTGGACGCAGTTTACGAACTAGCTAGATTGCGTAGAGCGGTATCGAATAATCGTCTTACGATGAATGTTTCTGGCTTTCAATAGTAATTTAAAGATCAAGCTCAGCTATATCATTCCATCATTTACATGTTGCACGAAACATGTGACCAAAGTCATATAGTCATATGTGAAAATGTATTTTAAACAAATAGTGAGAATGATATTTAAAACTTTGAAAAACTACAATACTTATGGAGTTACCGCACGTCATTTTATCACATCTAGCATTTTATAAAGTAACAGATACTACGACTCTTCATTCTTTTTATATATTTTCAGCTTAAAATATATCTTTACTAGTTTTAAAGTCCGGGCGTTGCACGGGTTTGAAATACATGTTTATGTTAGATTTTAATTACACTGTAAATTAAATGCTTTTGGGAAAATAAATAAATAAATTTACCATAACATTATTTAAGTTTCGTAATAGCTTTAACCATGCACTAACGCTGTATATAAAATTCTTAGCCTACACAAATATCAATCAAATAATTAATAAAAATAATTAAAGTGAAAACATTTATTAGTAAGATACAAAAATTAAATTGGAATGATGGTAGGGAATGACATTTTTTTTCTCAAACACTTGTTATCACATAAAACATTTACTACTAATAAGATACAAAAATTAATTAATAAATTTTGCGTACATTATAATGGCTTTTATCGTTAGTATGCTTATTTACTACACTACGTATGTGACAGTGTTAGTCTTCATTGATAAGTTTACTGTTAAGAATAATATCTGGCCGTAAAAGAATATTTCGATACGTACTATTGACAATCCTTCGTGTCATTATATAACAATAGTTAAGTCCAATTCATGTCTATCGTAACTGTGTTTGTGACGATTATGAAATAGTTAAAAGCTAACCCTAATAACATCATAATACATAATGACTTAATCACTCGTTAGCTAAATAAATATCAGCGACGGGTTAATTTTTAAAGAAAAATGATACAAGCTATTTATCAAGTAGAGTAATCTTAAAATTCAAATTAAAACTGACTTTATATATCTGGAATGTACCTTATTAGGTTTAATTTAGAAACATGCAACCCCTACCTATGCATTTATCAAGACGTACGCTTTGAAGTTTCACCTGACATTACTTCAATGTTCACTTTAAAGGCAATAATTGCCGCGATAACACAAGAATATTGATAAACTTGGACGAGGCAAGTTTAAAATTAGTTTTCTAGATTGAATTGAGCGGAATAGAGTAGTCGTACGTGAGTAACGTAACCGTGTTTGCAATTACTTAAAGACCGAGTGCAATAATATCATTTCTTCCTCATTTTCTGTCATTCCGTGTTCCACGGAACATGTTACCTAAGTCACAGGTTGAAACTTCATAAAACATAATAAAATGAAGTACAAATATTTAAAAATAGAGTTTTTATTGGTTACTACCTAATGTAAATTATGTAATATATTGTCACATGTAGTACAAAATAAGGCTGATATGTTATTACCTAAAACATATGTCATTCTACAATGCACATCATGATCATGTTAATCACATGTAGTACAAAATAGCGTTAATAAGGTAATCAATTTCTTAAATTACCACAAAAATCAAAGGAAAACTACTCACCAAATACGGATTAATAATTTTTGTCTTAGAAAAGACAAATGTCATCGATAACAACTCATAAGGACCCTTAAATATTTTTATTTATTATTTTTTTTTTCACGATATCACGATTTTGTTCATCCTATGCTAGTAACATTATTTCGTAATTCTTTATTTTACGATGATGTTGACCGTTGATTTTGAGTCATATATACGTTATGAATATTCGCGCTATGCCAGATATGCTTATTAATCCAACTACGTGCACACGTACTTTTTCATATTCTTCTCGGCTCATTAAATAGTATTTGCTCTGTTCTAGTGAATTGTTAACATTTACTTTATTTTGTGACATTCACTTTATTTTGTGACATTGAAATAAAGCAAATATTAACAATTGACTGGACAGAGGGAGTAATGATTAATACAACTCCATTTTTATGTTATACAACAAAAATAGTTACGTATTCATCCATAAAAGAAAATAAATAGAGACTTATTGTGCTTAGAACATACAAATCATACATAGCCTCATATCACAGGATAATTTGGAAACAATCAAATTGCAAATCCATATATAGTATTTTATGATTTATAAACAACTCGTAATTATCTCACCTAATCCCTTTCATCGAGCTATATATAAATTCAGTTTCGTACTCCTTCGAAACAACACAAACCTTCAAAATTTCGTATACACTTCAAAAGTTTAATATAGCTCGTTAAATAGTTTCGCGTTTGAGCGACTTCATAAAAACGATAATGAAGGAAAGAAAGAAAAAACATGACCTACCTTACTGGTGGGCACAGTTAAAATACAATCAAATTAGTGAATTACCAAAATTAATTCGGGTATAAATTAATTTGATATTGCTTTTATTTTATTTTATTTTTTTTTCTGCTAATAAAATTACGATGTTTTGTCGTTATTTTTTGGGTTGTCCAATTAATTAAAGAGTTATGTAATATATAAGAAAACGTAATTTATTTTTCATATACGGAATTTACTAAAGTTGTATAGTTTTTTCATTATTATTTTCCTTTTTTTTTGGTAAAAATGTAAATTTCATTAATTAATCAAACCAAACTTACAATGTTCAATACACAATCCATACTAATCAAACTTACACAAAATCTTTCTACTCTTTAATCCTCCTTAACCAATCTTTGTCAGCCATGGTCACTTGCTTGAAATCTAATCTATCCAATCTTGACACAATGGCAGCTCGAACATGCTTAATCAGAATCTCCGGCCTGAGCATTGTTCCCTCCAGCCTACATACATTCCTTTGGTTCCACAACCAATAAATCATCCCATTAATAGTAGCACAACAGACATTCCTTTGCACACCACTCAACCTTCAATATCGACTCACTTTCCTCCAATGAATAGGGGATATTCCAATATGCAACCACTGACTAATGTCTTCCAGACATCGTTTACTGTATTCGCACTTGAAGAACAAATGGGAGCAGTCCTCATCTTCCAGATTACAAAAGAAACACAAAACAGAAAGACCAGGCACATACCTCTGTAGTCGGACCAATGTGAGCAACCTGTCCAATTGAACCAGCCACACCACAAATGAGTACTTGGGTACATTAACCCTATTCCAGGTCCAATGAGACCACTTAACCCGCTGACCAACACCACACAACACTCTATACCCATCCTGAACAGTGTATTCAGTACCATCAAAGGTGAATTAAAGATACGGCTTCATGTGCCTGAACAAATTGTCAATGCATATCAAAGGTGAATTACAGATGATGAACGAACTACTCACATAGTCGAAAAGCTAATGAAAGCTAGAATAATTATTTTCGCCCCTTATAATGAATCCGGGTACGTATGATTCTATTACTAGTTCATGTTGTATCTCATCTTTTGTTAATTACTTTACGGTTATTGGATGATTGGCAATAATGTTTAGTTTATCTTAAATGTCGTATATGTAGTACACATTGGGTATTCACGGCGTTTTGTCCTTCATTGAAAAAAGTCTTTTGTTTGAATTCATGTGGTGGAGAGCCATCAGAAACATTTAAAGACATGGTGAATGTGTAAGTTAATTTAAATCACATGCATTTTATTATTATTATTATTATTATTATTATTATTATTATTATTATTATTATTATTATTATTATTATTATTATTATTATTATTATTATTATTATTATTTCTTTTTATTTTTTATTTTTTTGGTAGGAAAATCATCAGTAGGCTTTTCATTAAATAATAATGGAAATAGTACAAAGTCGAGAAGTCCTACAAAGGAAGGTTAGGGAGACCACCTATTTAAACATAACTCGCTATCTGCTCCTCCGAGAGATCATAGTTAAAAAAATACATCCTTGTGTTGACTATGGATCTAATGGACGAAACAATCGAATTCAATTATTATTATTATTATTATTATTATTATTATTATTATTATTATTATTATTATTATTATTATTATTATTATTATTATTATTATTATTATTATTATTATTATTATTATTATTATTATTATTATTATTATTATTATTATTATTATTATTATTATTATTATTATTATTATTATTATTATTATAAATAGCTATATATATTCGAAATTAAATTATTATAGGACTCATATTCTCATAGTAGTTTACTTAATTAAAAAATATTTATAAATTTTTTTAGTGCTTTTGCTAAAAAAAGGTCTCTTGATCAATTAGAGCAAGTAATAGATACCAACACTAGCCCTACGTTTTATTCGGTGAAAGAGGTATGTTATAATCATAAATAATATATATAGTGTCAACTATTTTATTTATAAACTTGATAATAATCAACAACAACAAGTTCAATTGATTGTTTGTTACTATGTTATTATTTTAGTGCCCTCGACAACCCGATGACAAATAATGCGAATATTATGTTTGTCGCTATGTGTTTGAATTGATAAGTCGTAGATATAGAACGATCACACAACGGGTAAGTATTAAGTTGATTGTTAAGTTTAATTAAGCTCAAAATTATCAGTGTTGTATATTATTGCCCGTACGTACATTTGTGATATATATTTGTTTTGTAGTATCTCGCTAAGAGGGCAAACGCAACAACATATACGGCACAAGAAATCGACGAGGTACGGGATTTGTGGGCAAAATTTGTGCTTAGCCATCCAGAGGAAAGTATGTGCACGTGAGCTCTTGTAAACAATTTGCAGTGTATATATACTGTTGTAGAAACCATTTTTTAATTACGGTGTATATATTGTTGATGAATAAGTTTGAATTGCGGTGTATATTGCATGTTGTTGAATGAGCTAGTATGGATTGAGTTTTGAGCTGCAATAATATTTTGTACCGTCGTACTGATAGGAAATTAACCAATATCGTAAATTTAAAAAACAAAAAGTTAAAAATAACGGTTAAACACCCAAAACTGTTTTTTAAAATGTAGATTTAAAAAAAGATGTTTAAAAAAAAGGTTATACTAAAAAACCCGTTTTCTAAAAGTTTCTCGTAAATAAAAATAATAATTACAATATTGCTGGAAAAAATTAAAAACAACGGTTTTTTTTATTATAAAACCATTTTTTTTAATAAATTAAAATAACGGTTTTAAGGAAAACCATTATTTTTTGTTTATTAAAACAGCGGTTTTCTAGAAAACCGTTATTTTTTGTTTATTAAAAAAACGGTTTTCTTGTAAAAACCGTTATTTTAAGTCAAACGATTTTTCACCTTTTTTCTTGTGTTGTTTTTATTAAAAACAACAGCCAAAGAAACAACGCCCCTTTTTCTTATAAATAGCAGTTTAATGGCTTTGTTTTTGGCTTATTTTTGGGTAAATGCATTTAGCACTCATACATCTTATTCTTTCTTCAAAAACACGTAAATGATCACTTGATAGAAGTAATATATATCGATTTTTTTTAATCTTAAATGTTTCTTACTAAATTTGATTTAGAATCGACAAAATTCTTTACATTTTCAAGATTTATGTCGCGAAATTTTCCTTGACATTACCTAAATTAAATGTACACTTTAAAGGCAATAATCATCGCAATAACACAATTATAATTACAAAGTTGGACGCAGTCTACGAACTAGCTAGATTGCGTAGAGCGGTATTGAATAATCGTGTTACGATGAATGTTTCTGGTTTCAGTAGTAATTTAAAGATCAAGCTCAGTTATATCATTCCATCATTTACATGTTGCACGAAACATGTGACCAAAGTCATATTGTCATATGTCAAAATGTATTTTAAACAAATAGTGAGAATGATATATAAAACTTTGAAAAACTACAATACTTGTGGAGTTACCGCACGTCATTTTATCAAATATAGCATCTTATAAAGTAACAGATACTACGACTCTTCATTCTTTTTATATATTTTCAGCTTAAAATATATCTTTCCTAGTTTTAAAGCCCGTGCGTTACACGGGTTTTAAATACATGTTTATGTTAGATTTTAATTAAACTGTAAATTAAATGCTTTTAGGAAAATAAATAAATAAATTTACCATGACATTATTTAAGTTTCGTAATAGCTGTAACCATGCACTAACGCTGTATATAAAATTCTTAGCCTACACAAATATCAATCAAATAATTAATAAAAATAATTAAAGTGAAAACATTTATTAGTAAGATACAAAAATTAAATTGGGATGATGGTAGGGAATGACATTTATTTTCTCAAACACTTGTTATCACATACGGAGTAAAACATTTACTACTAATAAGATACAAAAATTAATTAATAAATTTTGCGTACATTGATAATGTCTTTTATCGTTAGTATGCTTATTTACTACACTACGTATGTGACAGTGTTAGTCTTCATTGATAAGTTTACTGTTGAGAATAATATCTGGCCGTAAAAGAATATTTCGATACTATTGACAATCCTTCTTGTCATTATATAAATATAGATGTGAGGTATTTGTAATATCTCAAAACAAAAGTTAAGTCCAATCCATGTCTATCGTAACTGTGTTTGTGACGATTATGAAATAGTTAAAAGCTGACCCTAATAACATCATAATACATAATGACTTAATCACTCGTTAGCTAAATAAATATTAGCGACGGGTTACTTTTTAAAGAAAAATGATACAAGCTATTTATCAAGTAGAGTAATCTTGATTAATCTTTCTTTAGAAATACGAAGTACATAATTACGTAAAGTCATTCCTTAATGTTAAAATTCAAATTAAAACTGACTTTATATATCTGGAATGTACCTTATTAGGTTTAATTTAGAAACATGCAACCCCTACCTATGCATTTATCAAGAGTCAAGACTTACGCTTTGAAGTTTCACCGGACATTACTTGAATGTTCACTTTAAAGGCAATTATTGCCGCGATAACACAAGAATATTGATAAACTTGGACGCGGCAAGTTTATAATTAGTTTACTAGATTGAATTGAGCGGAATAGAGTAGTCATACGTGAGTAACGTGACCGTGTTTGCAATTACTTAAAGACCGAGTGCAATATTATCATTTCTTCCTCATTTTCTTTCATTCCGTGTTCCACAGAACATGTTACCTAAGTGATAGGTTGAAAATTCATAAAACACAATAAAATGACGTACAAATATAATTAAAAATAGATTTTTTATCGGTTACATAATGTAAATATGTAATGTATTGTCACTTGTAGTACAAAATATATAAGGCTGATATGTTATTACCTAAAACATATATCATTCTACTGTGTATTATGTCATTCTACAATGCACATTATCATGTTATCACATGTAGTACAAAATAGCGTTAATAAGGTAATCAATTTCTTAAATTAACACAAAAATCAAAGAAAAACTACTCACCAAATACGGAGTAATAATTTTTGTCTTAGAAAAGACAAATGTCATCGATAACAACTCATAAGGTCCCTTAAATAATTTTTTTATTTATTTTTTATTTTTTTCACGATATCACGATTTTGTTCATCCTTTTCTAGTAACATTATTTCGTGATTCTTTATTTTACGATGATGTTGACCGTTGATTTTGAGTCATATATACGTTATGAATATTCGCGCTATGCCTGATATGCTTATTAATCCAACTACGTGCACTCGTACTTTTTCATATTCTTCTCGGCTCATTAAATAGTATTTGCTATGTTCTAGTGAATTGTTAACATTTACTTTATTTTGTGACATTCACTTTATTTTGTGACATTGCAATAAAGCAAATATTAACAATTAATTGGACAGAGGAAGTAACGAGTAATACAACTCCATTTTTATGTTCTACAACAAAAATAGTTACGTATTCATCCATAAAAGAAAATAAATAGAGACTTATTTTGCTTAGAACATACAAATCATACATAGCCTCACAGGATAATTTGGAAACAATCAAATTGCAAGTCCATATATAGTATTTTATGATTTATAAACAACTCGTAATTATCTCACCTAATCCCTTTCATAGAGCTATATATAAATTCAGTTTCGTACTCCTTCGAAACAACACAAACCTTCAAAATTTCTTATACACTTCAAATCGTTAAATAGTTTCGCGTTTGAGCGACTACATAAAAACGATAATGAAAAAAAAAAAGAAAAAAACACATGACCTATCTTACCGGTGGGCACACTTAAAATACAATCAAATTAGTGAATTACCAAAATTAATTCGGGTATAAATTAATTTGATATTGCTATTTTTTTAATTTTTTTTTTCCGCTAATCAAATTACGATGTTTTGTCGTTGTTTTTTGGGTTGTCCAATTAATTAAAGAGTTATGTAATATATAGGAATAAAATTATCTTCTAAATTAGAGTAAATTTGTAAACAAAGAAGGTTTTGACTTAATTAATCATAGAACGGGCCAAATAATCAAAACCTCCCGTTATTTATTTTGTGGAACCAAATTACACCGAAGTCATTTAACCGCTCTTGCTTTTTACTCACTGTTTTTTTTTTTTTTTTTTTTTTTTTTTTTTTTTTTTCGTTTTTAGTACATCAGAGAACATAAGGACATTGCTTATGATAGCTACGGTTTTATGTGCTCGTACGCATTGTCAATGCATATCAAATGTGAATTCACAGATGATGAACAAACCACTCACATAGCCGAAAATCTGATGAAAGCCAGAAAAATTATTTTCGCCCCTTATAATGAATTCGGATACGTAGGATTCTATTATTAGTTCATGTTGTATTTTATCTTTTCTTAATTACTCTACGGTTATTGGATGATTGGCAATAATGTTGAGTTTATCTTAAATGTCGTTTATGTAGGACACATTGGGTATTGACGGCGTTTTGTCCTTCGTCGAAAAAAGTGTTTTGGTTAGATTCATGTGGTGGAGAGCCATCAGAAACATTTAAAGGCATGCTAAATGTCCGAATCCAGCTCCCCCAACGTAGAGAAACAGAACGGTAGGAAACCATACCCAGCTGCTGCACACGAATCCTCAGATTTAGCACGATTCAGCTGAGCCGCATCAGCGACAACCCGTCCGGACACAAACTCAGCTAACCCAGTCTGAGTCAAAGGCGACGATCCCGTCAGGTCCACACAGACGTCCCGTCCCTTGTCCCAAGAGTAAAGCAGCAAATCCGCAGGACGAAGAGATCCGCCGTGGTCATCAACAAGACCAATGTCAACCTCCTTCCCAGCCGAGATGCCAGACCTGTAGCAGATGTCCAGTAACGTGACACGGACAAGGTTATTATTATTATTATTATTATTATTATTATTATTATTATTATTATTATTATTATTATTATTATTATTATTATTATTATTATTATTATTATTATTATTATTATTATTATTATTATTATTATTATTATTATTATTATTATTATTATTATTATTATTATTATTATTATTATTATTATAAATAGCTATATATAATCGAAATCAAATTATTACATGACTCATATTCTCATACTCCCTCTATTCAAATCCAATAGCATCCCTTCCCTTTTTGACACTATTCACGTATGTGAATAATATTCGATATAACTTGTAATGTATAAATAAAAATATAGTCCTGTGAGATCTTGTTTTATTCGTCTTGATAATTACAACATTAATATCAAATTTTTATATTTTTATACAATTTAGAACTATAGATATTGTCGTTACAAAACGCGTCTCGACAAATGTGAAAAAGTGGAGGATGCCTTTGGATTTGAATGGAGGGAGTAGTAGTTTACTTAATTTACAAATATTTATAATTTTTTTTAGTGCTTTTGCGAAAAAAAGGCCTCTTGATCAATTGGTGCAAGTGATGGACACCGATACTAGCCCTACATTTTATGTGGTGAGAGAAGTCTGTTATAATTAATCATAAATAATATATATAATGTCAACTATTTTATTTATAAACATTGATAATCAACTATAAATTCAATTGATTGTTTGTTACTATGTTAATATTTTAGTGCCCTCGACAACCCGATGACAAACAATGCAGATATTATGTTTGTCGCTATATGTTTGAATTGATAAGCCGTAGATATAGAACGATCACACAATGGGTAAGTATTAAGTTGATTGTTAAGTTCAATTAAGCTCACAATAATCTATTTTACTATTATTGCCCGTACGTACAATCTGTGATATTTTTTATTCTAGTATTTCGCTAAAAGGGCAAACGCAACAGTACAATATATACGGCGCAAGAAATCGACGAGGTACGGGATTTGTGGGCAAAATTTGTGCTTAGCCATCCAAAGGAAAGTATGTGCACGTGAGCTCTTGTAAACAATTTGCGGTGTATATATTGTTGATGAATAAGTATTAATTGCGGTTGATAAGGTATAAGTCGTATCGCCTATATCAAAATAAACCTAACAAGCAACTAACAATAGCAAGCGGCAAGCAGGATCGTATCCACAGAGAAACGGTGTAGTTCACGGTTAAGTCGGTCAAAGCAGGTCAATCTCGAGGTGTGAAAAAGGTGTTTGATTAAGCTATAAACTAAAGCAGAGAGTAAAGCAGATGAATATAAATGTATAAGGAGAAAGATTAGGGTGTCGGGTTCATATATGACAACGATTCAGGAACGCAAGTTAATAAGACGGAAGAGATAAACTGTGCAACTTGACTAGGTTCGTAAAACGCTCTCTCGAGTCAATTTTAGCCTTAAGCAAATTTAGCGGGCTCTCGCAACTTACTAAATTCAACTTATCTAACTCGCGTAAGTCTAGTTTTAACTCGGCTTTCGATCTTAAATTAAAACATACTCAGGTTCAATTAAACTCAGTTAAATCGGTGATCAGGCGAAATAAACCTAATTCAATTGACATAAAACGCGTAGAAAGAAATCAAGAGCACAATTTAATCAACCAATTTAATCTCAAAACATGTTCCTAAATCATATGTCACAAATCACCCTAACCCTAATTAAGGAATTAGCTACTCATAACTGTAATCAAAGCAAAACAATAAAGAGAAGAAGACATGATGAATGAAAGCAATTGCAATAAAATTAAACTTGAAACTTACGGAGTACCGACGGTTACAAAGTAGATCGATCTTGAAAGCTAAACTAAAGTTCTTGAGTTTTAAAGAGAGAAAACAAAACAACAGTAAACTAAACTAAGGAAAATAAAGCCTAAGTGATTTTCGACCTAAGGAGTGTATTTATATGTTCCAAAACAGTAAACTCGAATTAATTTAGAAAACCGTCAAAATATGTGCTGGGGCCGGCCGGCCGGCTGCCGGTCTGGCAGACCGGCCTGACCCTCCAACTTGGGCCGGCTCTGGTTCTTTTATTCTTGGGCTTGATCCTTGATCATCCCCCTTTGTCTTGGGCCAAGTTTATTCGAATCCTTAGCTTTTGGGCCTTAATAACTCGTGGCCCTCTCCTCCTTTTGGTCTTGGCTTGATTTCCCGAGCTTTCATGCGTGCTCGAGCTTGGTCTTTTTGGCTCAGTTCTCGAAATGCTCCTAACGTCCCGGGTTTTGGCTCAAAACCACCAAAACCTGCAAAATGTAAATGAAAAGCAGCAGTATCGAGAAACATAACAAATAGCTCCTAGAGTCATAGTAAATACGAATAAATACGAGCTAAATGTGACTGAACCGGGGGCATAAAATGAATATAAATAGAGTGTATCAAACTCCCCCAAACCAAACCTTTGCTTGTCCTCAAGCAAATAGCGTCGGAGAAAATCAAAGTGACACGAACTAATCACGCTAGCATCTCGAAGTGGACGACCTATGCACATAAACAATACAACCAAAGTCCATTTCACCGAGAATAGAGCACAAGTCTCAACCATTCACACCACATTATATCGCTAGCCTCTAACGCTTACGCAACAGTAAAACTGACGACAAATCAATTCAAGCAAGGCCAACCGATCGTACCACTAACCATCATCCAATCTTTCCAAATCATTTCCTTTTGTTCTCTTTTCTTTTCTTTTCTGTATTCTTTTTTTTTCCTTCTCTCAAATGTGGAGCATCCCTCGTATGTAGTACCGTTTAGCTTGACGTTCACTCGGTAAAAATCGCGCTCGGGTACACATATTTCCTTAAGGGTTACGTTATTGCTCATACTCTCGGTCGCAGCCAAATTCATGGCCACTGTGGTTACTCAAATCAATGAGTCCCCTCCGAGAGCATCGAAGCATTGCTCCAACATATAAAAGATCATTCCAAATCAAACCACTAACCAACAGACCAACATTCCACAAACCATTTGCCAAGCTCGAATGTCAAAGTCGAAAGTAAACAAGCGAAAAGCAGAAAGAAGTAAGCAAATACAAGTGGGTTAGTGTTAAGGCTCGCAATCTATTAACAGGAAACAAACCAATCGTGCAAGCTACGACAATAGGAAGTCGACTCGGAGATACTAAAGATCAAAGTTAATGCACTAATCAAATCACCAAACGTGTCAAAGCAGGACAAAGCAGACCAAAAAGACTCGTATTTTTGTATTTTTTGAAATTTTTCAATTTTTTTTTGGGTTTTTTTTTTTTTAAATAAATGCACACGAAATGAAAATGCAAATGAACTAATGTACGCGAAAGTGTTTCCCTCCCCCAAACCAAATCACACATTGTCCTCAATGTGGAAAACAGCACAACCACAAAAGCAGAGGAGGACATAAATCATAAGAGGGAAGGAAAGTAAAACGAGAAAACGAGGGAAAATGGGGTAAAGAGTGCTCACAATGTAGAGTAGGAGCTCCCCCAAACCGAAGTAAAGCATGGAGTGGGGCGTAGAATCCCCGTATGTGCATCCAATTCAGTCCAACAACGAAGTACTTCGGCATAGCATGCAAGAATAAACGAAACGACATACCGAATGAGACGGGTGGCCAGATGCCGGCCGGCCACGGCCACTGACCCCCCTTTTTCGATTTTTTGCGTTCTTTTCCTCTGTTTCAAATTTCAGCTACGGCTCCGGTCCTGGCCCGGCAGCCGGTTGGCCGGCTGGGAGGCCTTCTCGTGAGTGTCTTCAACATAATAAGGACCTAAAAGTCCATGAATACCTGCGCGCTAAAAATCACAATAAAATACCCTCGTCCTCGCGCGCTCAAAGAAATCCAAAAGTCATAAAAACAAGCAAACCAAAAGTACAAATGCTAAATGAAAATACAACGTCATCGGGTTGCCTCCCGGAAGCGCTGGTTTATAGTCCCGCACGACTCTTCAAAGCAGCAGATATCAAGTATAAGAAGGCCAAGGTCGTTGGCCATTTGCAACCACCTCGCTTGGCGAAATAGCATCCGTTCGCCATAGAATTCTCCTCTCTCGAGGCAAAGCATTGTAATCCATCACGCAAGGTATGCCATCGCGAAATGGTTCCCCAGGATCGTAGACATCCGCCCTCGTGACCTTCCGTTCCCCCAAACCAGGATCACAGCCACCCTGCGTAAGACCTGCACAAGAAACAGCAGAAGAAACATCCTCCAAAGAGTCTCCAGTAAAGTGAGACGGAGGGGCAAGGTCAATAGCAGCCACAGACTCAGGCTGCATAGGGGCACGGGGAAGACTAGACTTAGTGAATGTGAGCTTCTCCCCCCCCCCCCACCAAGAACGACAAGGTCTTATTCCCCACGTCTATAACAGCACCTGCAGTGTGCAGGAAAGGTCTCCCTAAAATGATCGGAACGTGGGGGTCCTCGGGAATGTCCAGGACAATAAAATCAACTGAATGTAGAATCGCCCTACCTTGACCGGATGTCCTCTAGGATACCTAAAGGTCTCTCGAACAAAGACGGCCGCCATCTGCAGCGTCATAGAGGTAACTCCTAACTTAGTCATATTAAGCTTCTGACAGACGGAGTAGGGAATGACACTGACACTAGCCCCAAGGTCACATAGAGCGTTCTGGACCACATACTTCCCAATCGAGCAGGGGATGGAAAAAGTCCCGGGGTCACTCAACTTAGGAGGTGAACTACCCTGTAGCAAGGCACTACCCTCCCCCAAGAAAGCAATAGTCTCAACCCCATCTATGGTCCGCTTCCTAGCTAGGACTTCCCTAAGAAATTTCGCATAAGCAGGAACTTGACGAATTAAATCAATAAACGGAACATTTACCTGCAGCGTCTTTAGGACGTCTATGAACTTACTCAACTGAGCGGTGAAATTGAGTTCTTGGCGACGACTGAAACGGAGCTTTATTTGAATCGGCGAAGGAGTAGCCATCAGAGCACTAGAAGTGTCACCCAAATCAACTTTTTCCCGCAAAGAAGGTCCAGTGCCGACGATTGGCCGCCGGCCGACCTACCGAACCTCTTTTTCCTCGGATCAGCCATGGTTTCGTCATCTTCCTCCCCCAAATGCTTAGAGCCATCATAGAACGTACCGCTCCTCAAAGTTATAGCGCATGCGGTATCATGGGGAGGATTAGGGGGATTACCTTGGGGCGGCAGAGTGCCCTGTTGACGCGATGCTTGCGAAGTGGCCAATTGAGCCACTTGATTCTCCAACATTTTAATCGCAGCATCCTTGGCTTGGTCGCTCTTACGCATTTCTTTGCATCATTATCTCCTGCGACTTGGCCATCTCAGCATCATGGCCTTCAACTCGCCACACCCGAATCAACAACAGAGCGAGTTGAATTGGTGGGACATATGGGGGTCTTTGGTAGTTCGGAGGGGTTTGTTGGAAATTTTTGTGTGGGGGTATGTAAGGTTGATTTTGTGGAGGTTGGGTGGTTGGGTTTAGGACGTTCTGATTACGGTAAGACAAGAGTGACCTATCGTAACCAGGTTGGTTTTGGTAGGGCAAGTTTTGGTTGTAGTTTTGATACGCAAAAACCTGCTCTTGGGGCGCAGCATACCCCGTATTATAACCCATATCGTGCCCTGTGACAGCGTTCACGTGAGCACTAGAAGAACCACCACCTGTCATCATAGAAATTTGCGCAGTTAGCGCAGCAACCTGACTCGTTAGCGCACTAATAGCCCCCTTATCACGGTCATCATGTGCGGACCGTGAATTCCCTCTCGGCTTACCAAACTGTGCGGAGTGTACCGCCATCTCCTCTATTAAACCCCAAGCTTTGTCATCATCCGTGTTGTTGGCAAAGCGACCCTCAGCAGCAGAATCCAAGATAGCTCGACTCTCCGCATAAAGACCATTGTAGAAGGTCATAATCACCAACCAAGTATTGAGTCCGTGATGAGGACAGTCTCTAATCAGCTTCTTGTACCTGTCCCACGCCTCAGCAAGCGACTCGTCGAACGTTTGTTTGAAACCCTGAATTTGGCTTCTCATCTGGTTCGTTCGCTCAGGAGGATAGAATTTGGAGTAGAATGCTAGAGCCAACCCACTCCAATCTGTAATACCGGCGTCCTCCTTGTTTAGATCAGTAATCCACTCGCGGGCTCGATCTTTTAACGAGAACGGGAACAGCATTTCCCGTATTTGCTCCTGCGTAATCCCGGCCTGCTTAATCGTCGAGCAGTAATCGGTGAACATCTGCATATGCCGACCAGGATCTTCGGTAGGATAACCACCGAACTGATTCCGCTCCACCAAATTTAAGAAGGCGGGGCGAATCTCAAAGTTGCCCTGCACCGTAGCGGGCATAGTGAATCCACTCGGAATGGACTCCGGTGTAGGCACCGAGTGACTCGAAAGTTTAGGCATGGTCACTGGCGGTGGAGTTAACGGAGTACGGGGAGGTGTGTCCTCTTCGTAGGACGATTGCGTTGCACTAGACTCCGCTTGCGACGCTTCCTCAAAATCAGGATCAAGTAACTTTCTCGCTTCCTTACGTAGTCTGTGAAAAGCTCGCTCAGGTTCAGGCTCAAATGGAACTAAACCTGTAGGTGACCTGCGCATAAACAAAACTACAAGAAAACGATAAGAAACGGTCTCAAGGAACTAAGTTCCTTGAGACAAAGAGAAAAACCTGTAAGACTTAACAAAAACTAAAACTAACTAAGCCGTTTCCCCGGCAACGGCGCCAAAATTGATAAGGTATAAGTCGTATCGCCTATATCAAAATAAACCTAACAAGCAACTAACAATAGCAAGCGGCAAGCAGGATCGTATCCACAGAGAAACGGTGTAGTTCACAGTTAAGTCGGTCAAAGCAGGTCAATCTCGAGGTGTGAAAAAGGTGTTTGATTAAGCTATAAACTAAAGCGGTAAAGCGAGATGAATATAAATGTATAAGGAGAAAGATTAGGGTGTCGGGTTCATATATGACAACGATTCAGAACGCAAGTTAATAAGACTAAGAGATAAAGCGTGCAACTTGACTAGGTTCGTAAACGCTCTCTCGAGTCAATTTTAGCCTTAAGCAAATTTAGCGGGCTCTCATGACTTACTAAATTCAACTTATCTAACTCGCGTAAGTCTAGTTTTAACTCGGCTTCGATCTTAAATTAAAACATACTCGGAGTTCAATTAAACTCGCTTAAATCGGTGATCGATGAAATAAACCTAATTCAATTGACATAAAACGCCGTAGAAAGAAATCAAGAGCACAATTTAATCAACCAATTTAATCTCAAAACATGTTCCTAAATCATATGTCACAAATCACCCTAACCCTAATTAAGGAATTAGCTACTCATAAGCGTAATCAAAGCAAAACAATAAAGAGAAGAAGACATGATGAATGAAAGCAATTGCAATAAAATTAAACTTGAAACTTCACTGAGTACCGATTTACAAAGTAGATCGATCTTGAAAGCTAAACTAAAGTTCTTCAGTTTTAAAGAGAGAAAACCAAACAACAGTAAACTAAACTAAGGAAAATAAAGCCTAAGTGATATTCGACCTAAGGAGTGTATTTATATGTTCCAAAACAAGATGGCTTCGAATTAATTTAGAAAACCGTCAAAATATGTGCTGGGGCCGGCCGGCCGGCTGCCGGTCTGGCAGACCGGCCTGACCCTCCAACTTGGGCCGGCTCTGGTTCTTTTATTCTTGGGCTTGATCCTTGATCATCCCCCTTTGTCTTGGGCCAAGTTTATTCGAATCCTTAGCTTTTGGGCCTTAATAACTCGTGGCCCTCTCCTCCTTTTGGTCTTGGCTTGATTTCCCGAGCTTTCATGCGTGCTCGAGCTTGGTCTTTTTGGCTCAGTTCTCGAAATGCTCCTAACGTCCCGGGTTTTGGCTCAAAACCACCAAAACCTGCAAAATGTAAATGAAAAGCAGCAGTATCGAGAAACATAACAAATAGCTCCTAGAGTCATAGTAAATACGAATAAATACGAGCTAAATGTGACTGAACCGGGGGCATAAAATGAATATAAATAGAGTGTATCAGCGGTACGGTGTATATTGCATGTTGTAGAATGAGCTAGTATGGATTGAGTTTTGTACAGCAATAATATTTTGTAATCGTCGTATTAACGGGAAATTAACCAATTTCGTAAATTTATACTCCCAAAACCGTTTTTTAAAATGTAAACTTAAAAAAATGGTTATACTCAAAAAACCGTTTTCTAAAAGCTTCTCGTAAATAAAAATAACAATTACAATTTTGCTGGAAAAAGTTAAAAACAACGGTTTTTATTTATAAAACTGTTTTTTTTAATAAATTAAAATAAAGGTTAAGCAAAATCTTTGTTTTTATTATAATTAATAAAAACAATGGTTTTCTAAAAAACCGTTATTTTTATTTATTAAAAAAACAGTTTTCTTGTAAAAACCGTAATTTTAGTAAAAAACAACGGTTTTAAAAAAACGTTATTTTTGATAAATATAATGGTTTTTCCTTTTTTCTTGCGTTGTTTTTATTAAAAATAACTGTCAAATAAACAACGCCCCTTTTTCTTATAAAAACCGGTTTCATTGCGTTGGTTTTTGCTTAATTTGTGGTAGTATGTTTTTTTTTTCAGTTATATTATATATGTTTCACGAGCGACGTGCACCCGTGAAGCATAAGACGGCATAGATTTTCCTCAAAATAGAAATTAAATTCTATTGATAAGCTCATGGCGAACGTCTCTAGCGACCCTTGTAGTGAAGGTATTGTCAAAGATTCTAAATCTATGATTAGTGTGCTTATTATAAATCCAAGATTACTTTACAATGAGATTTATTATCTATTAGATTGTGCTTATTTATTATTTTCTCACCGAATTATATTCATATGTAGTTCATATACTTAGCTCGATCATTGTCATAAGCATCTTAGTGACAAATAAAGTTGCAGACGATATGATATTTGTTGGAAAATATGAGTCGGTTAACCCGTTGAATAAAACAAATTACGTTATAAGATAGAAAATATCATAACCATTTTTTTTCACATGAAATTTCTTACTTGAAACTAATTTTAAACATTTCACACCTAACAAACTATTCATAATTAAAAAATTTCACTTAAAATATAATTTTTATTATTTAGCAAAAGTATAAACAATCATTTTAATTGCATTTGTTAGTGACATTATGCGTATGAATTTGAGACATCTTCAATCACTCTTGACAAAGTTTTGAAACTAAATAAATGTGGAGAATAAGTAAGAAAATATTAAAAAAGAATGATACATATAAATCGATAATTCGGGGTAACATTTTTGACTTTGAAGATACAACTTGATATCTACAAATATGGATCCAAATCTTCATTGTATACACTACTTCCGTGCGAGTTAGTTACTTACACTTTTTTCTATTTTGTAAGGGGAGATTTGAGGAAAGTGTAAACAAATGATTACGACCGAGGGAGAATTTTATTGTACTCCGTATAACTTTATAATTTAAAATCTATAATATTCATACCATAAACTTATAATTAATACGTCTATATGATAAACATTGACTTAATAGATAACGTCTATATAGTTATTTTGAAAATTTTAAATTATTCAATTAAAGTATTTTCTTAGTGAAAACTAAACCGATATATGAAAAAAGATAAAACAAAAGATCGATAAAGGGGAGTTGGTTAACCCGTATTTTGACCCTAACCCAATCTTAAACCCGTATTCACTCGACCAATATATTACCCGACCCCAAAATGCACTTGATCCGTATGCTACCCGATTTATGGTTATTCGAACCCGAAACCGCCCGACCAACCCGTTTGACAGGTCTAGATGACCCTATTGTTGGAGACTTCATATATTGACCTTTTAGAGTGTGGTGACATGGTTTTAATATTCTTAAAATATAAATTATATAGTATAATAACAGAAAGAAATTTTAGGCTTACGACCATCGGTGGTGGTACGACCCAAAGAAATGGAGATATTAGATTTTTTCTTTTTTTCTTTTCAGGGAGGAGAAAAGAGAAAAAAGAAGCGAAGGTTTATTATATTGTCTGTTTAAACAAATGAATAATGACTAGTTAAAATACAATAAACATTGAGGAAATTTAAGCACATTTAAATAAATTTTACGAAATTTCGAACCATCTTTAAAAAATTATTTACCTTTTTTTAGTTGTTAATGTATATCTTATGACATATTTTAGAAAACCCCGTGGTATATAAAACTAATTAATTATTCACTTGTTGTAATGTGATTTAGTCGCCATGGAAAAGCCGAGGAAGATTGGCATGAAGGTCGAGCTGAAAGCTAAAATAAAAGAGATCGAGGATCATATGTGTACC
Source organism: Dianthus caryophyllus (assembly GCA_023091065.1). Lineage (NCBI taxonomy): Eukaryota > Viridiplantae > Streptophyta > Magnoliopsida > Caryophyllales > Caryophyllaceae > Dianthus > Dianthus caryophyllus. The sequence goes on along the minus strand of CM041522.1, from coordinate 37,455,297 downwards.
CGGCTAACGTGAAGCTCGTAGACAAACGCACTTAGAGCGTGTCAGATCTATGCTAGCCAACTACAAGTATACCCTTGAAGAATATCTAATACCCCAACCTGATGACCCGATAATTTTGGATAATTATAACAATATATTGTAGTCGCCATTAACCTGTTCAGTGAAGATGAAAAAAAACTCTATTGCGAAGGAAATATGGACTATTATCATTTATTTTCACCTAAAATTCTCACATTGTTGTAGTGACATACTCACATCATGTTAATATTTGCCTTAAATGGCCCCACAGTTTGACTTTATACAATAACGTTAATTTAGTATCAACAAGTAAATTTTAAAACAAAAAAAAGTACACACGTAAATAATATTCCTTCAGTCCTAATCATTTGTTTACCAAGGGGCATATATGTCTTTTGTGGAGTTTATTGATCTTTGTGCCAAAATAAATAATAAATAAATAATTGAGGTGGAAAAAGTAATAATAATATAAAATTACACTTAAACTTAGATAAAAAGATGGATAAAAATTAACCAAAAGATATTAAAATGAAGTGTTGGTCTCCCTTAAAACGGGTTACCCGTTTTTTGGGAGAAACGGGTCAAATAGGGGGGAAAAAGACAAGGAACTAGTGGGGGAGAACAACTTGCTCCCCCACTTGTCCTTTGTCTTTTGTGGGATATTTGACCCGTTTCTTGGTTTAAGACGGGTTACCCGTCTTAAACAAGAATTTGTGTAAAATGAATTCTCTACATTTTGTGGTGGAAAAATATGATCACTATGAATGGCATATGTATTGTAATGTATATTTTCTCCAATAATTTTACTAACCCAAAATTCACCATTTTCTTTAAATGTTTTTAGAGTAGAAATGTATCATTTTTTTAGTTTTTACAATGTAATACTCGTACCATAAATTGTCAGATTTATGAACATAATTATTTTCATGCATCACATGAATAATATATGTGAGGTTTTTAAATTTGTAATATATACCTCAAATCAATACGTACATATCCTTAATTTATTATCGCTTACTGTAATAATTTTTTTCCCGATTATAAAATTCTCATTAAATGAACCTAAATCTATCAAGCAGCTCCCTCCCATTTTATATGTTATTCCCATATAATTTTGGGGTAGAAAATCAAAAAGGAAAGATGTAAGATGGATAAAAGAAGGAAAAATGTGAGGCCAAAAAGTATATTAACCATTAGTTTTGGATAAAAAAAAAGGCCAAAAACATATGAAATGATGTCAAAAAGGAAAGTGGAAAGATCAAATAAAACAAAAAGGTGTATATATTTACTTAAAAAGTTTTTTTTAGCACCTCACGCTCTCAAATTTTTAGATACACCTATATTTATATGAGTAAATTATTCTCCCTCCGATTCAACACGTTCATAACGTTTGACCAAAATCCCCCTCATAAAAAAAGTCAAACGTTAAGAACCTGTTGAATTGGATGGAGTATTGAATAATATATTTCTCAGTATCATCAAATAACTTGTTTTTGCAATTTCCAAAACAAAAGGAAGTATGAATTGTTGTTCGTCTAATATGACACGGTATTACATATTAGTGCACATAAAATAATTCAGAACAAAACAAGAGAGTCTAGAAAACACGCACAATAATATCCGGCGTTTACTTAAACAAAATATATTTTTATTTAGTCAATTTATAGAAGTACGAAGGACGTACTAAAGATTACCGTTGAGTGAGTTGGATGTCTTGAGGACAAGGAAACACGACATGCATCCGCGTTGTTTGCGCGTCATGCCAAATTTCCTAAGTTTTGCAACATGGATTTTTAAATAATCCCAACATGTGAAATTCTATTTAGTTTTTCATACTCTTTTCACATCCAGTTACACGAGACTGTTTCGCAATATATTTATAATCGTAATTGATTTTTCATATATGGATTTTACTCAAGTTATATACTTTTTGTCATTATTTTCCCCACCCTACCCTTTTTTACTCCAAAAATATACAAAATTCTCTCTTTTTAATTTTCTACCAAATCTTAAATCAATTTCAATTAAGTTTCTAAATTTTCAATAATGAACTCCAATCATAAATTCAATGAAGTAATAATGTTCTTTTAATTTCAAATTTGTGTTTAGATTATTGAATTTTATTACTTTTAATAAATTTAATTATATTTATAATTAGGGTTTGTTGGAGGTAAAATGTGGGAAGTGGGTTGGTGGATAGAGCTGTAGGGCAGGCGGCGGTGGGATGCAGTGGGCCGGTGGTGGGCTGGCGGTGGGGCGCGGTGGACCGTCGGTGGGCCACGCGGCGGTGGTTGGTAACTTTGGGGTTGTTTAGTTGTGGTAGAAGGTGGGGGTTAGTGGGTAGAGGTGCGGTGGCATGCGGTGGCCGGCAGTGGCAGGTGGTGGCCGGTGGTTTGCGGTGGCCGGTGGGGCAGGCAGTTTATTCTTTTTATTTGTTTTTATTTTTCTTTGGGTTGCTGCTTCTTGGTTTCTTTTTTTTTTTTTTGTACTTTCTTTTATTTTTTTGTTCAATTTTTATTAAAATTCAATAATCTAAACACAAAATTGAAATTAAAAGACACAATTGTTACTTCATTGAATTTATGATTGGAGTTTATGATTGAAAATTTAGAAATTTGATTGAAATTGATTTAAGATTTGGTAAAAAATTAAAAAAAGAGAATCATGTATATTCTTGGAGTAAAAAAGGGTAGAATGGAAAAAAATAATGACAAAAATTATATAATTTGAGTAAAATCCGTTTATGAAAAATTAATACCCATAATAATTAATATCTTTTTTTCACCTTACAGACTCGTAGGTTTTTTCTTTTTTTTTTTTTTTTTTTTTTTTTTTTTTTTTTTATCTCACAGTATTATTATTGTGAAATGGCCTCATAAAAAATCAACATTTACATCTAGCTTGAAAATAACTATTGAATGATGAAAAAGATCTCCATAGTTGTAGAATTTTTTTTATAAAGATAGTCTCAAATTAGTAAATGTGAAACGAATTAGTTTCGATCATGTTATATATTTTACATGGTCCGAAGTTGAAAAAAATCCAAAATATTAACATGGTCCGATAGTTGAAACAAAACAAATATGGCCCAAGTCGAGGAGAGGAGAAGATAATATAGACCCGAGAAGAAGTAAAGTAAAGCTTTAGTTAGAGAAAACATATATAAGGCCCATAAGAATAAACAAAGGCCAAGAAGGAATAAAGTACGTAAAGTCTAACTCTAATTAAAGAGTCAATATGACAGTTGCTATAATGATGGAGGGCGTCTTCAATGTTGGAGTTAACGCAACCGTTACAAGAGTGAATTTATGGAGTATTAACTACCAAGGCGGGAACCAAGGGAGGGTACTGTTGGAGTAAGTGTCCTCCACAATAGTGCGATTATTTAATAAATCTCAATTAAGGAATACATGGGGATAATCCTGTATTATTGTCAATTGATTAACGTAAATCAATAACGGTTGGCTGACTAGAGTTTGACGTTATTGTCGTGATACGGCGGTAATCAATTGATCCCTTTAAGTCACACCTATAGGAACGTACTCCAAATAATAAAGCTAATTAATTGTATGAGATACAATTAGATTAGTAACTTGATAAATTGACTAACGGTTAGTCAGTGAATTAATTTTGAGAGAAATCGAGTTGTGAACTCGGATGATTGAATTTTATATCGATCGATAAAATTATTAGAGGAGATGGAATTAGTGATTAACCGTTAATTCACTAATCATGTATATTTTACTAATGAGATTAGTAAAAATACAATTTTAATATATATGTAAGAGTACATGTATTTTAAGGAAGAGTTTAATTAATTTATACTTTATCATATTAGATGATTAAGGGATAAATTGTATGTATTTGTGGGACAAATATTGCAAAACAAATAGACCCATATAGGGTCCATATGGACCGTCCAAATGCAAGCAAAGGGAGAAGATTCCTTTTGTCTTATTTGGTTTGTCTTTAGCTTTTGCTTTTGTTAAGCATGCTAGACACAATGATGTTGTTTTAAAAGCATTGCTCTTAACAAGAAAAAGAACAAGCATGCAAAGTACACACTCTTCCTCTCCTCTCTCCTTTTGGCCGAGTATATGGGGGTGTTCTACACTCTCCATTTTGCTAGTTCTCTTATTAAAATATAAGGCCTTAGAAAGAGATGGATGTATGCATCTTATTTTACTCATCTCTCTCAAAACTTCTCTAAATAATAAGAAACAAGTTCTTATATCTTTCATGATATTACTAAGTGTTAGTAATAATATTTTCACATATTATCAAGTGTTTACTAAGTGATTTCTAGATCAAAATCATTAGTAAATTTGGAGTTGTTCTTGGGTGCAACTAGAAGGAGTTTTCCTACTTTGGAAACTCGGGTTTTGGAGGATCATCCTAAACTGTAGCTCAAGAAACAAAACTAAAAGGAGTTCTAGTTTTGTGCCCATTTTATTCATTTTAAGAAGGTGTAAATTTCTATAAACTTGTAACAAAGTACATTTGTAACTACATAGATCTTGCTCATCAAATTAGAGTAATTTGATTTACACTAATATTTGATTAGTGAATGGGATGAGATCCCTACAGGTACTAATTACAAGGAATTGAATATTGGAAGCATAATGAAGCACCTATAAAAGGAAGTCAAGATCAATAGAAACACAATTTATTCTCTCTAAAAACTTACATACTTTTATACTCGAAAATTCTCCCGAAATTTTATCCTGTAAACATGTCCTGACAATAGTGCGATATTGCACTCCTGGCTTGGTACCCGTGATTTCTCCCTAATTTAATAGGATTTTTCCCACGTAAACAAATATTGTGACGTTGTTTTCTTTGACATTATTTTCGTTTTGTTCTTACATAATCGCATCAATTTTTGAATCACATAAAAAATGATAATACTAGTCGACCCACGGAATAATACGAATGTGTGAGAAAATCAACCAAACCATTTGGTGCCATCTGTGGGGAGATTAGTTTATTAATCCATCAAAAACTCTTTTTCACATTGGTACAAATAATATCCAAGATGGTTGATGAAAGCGCTGAGGAACTCCAAAGGCTCCAATAAGAGTTGGCTTAAGCCAGTGCTGAAGCGGCCAGGCTAAAGGAAGTAGAAGTTGTCCTGAAGAAACAACTAGAACCTTCCTAGAACAAGGCTTTAGGCTTCAGGATCTAGCTAGGTACTTCTTCTGCTGACATAATCTAACATTTTGACTTTTCCAATTTTTCTGCAAGTTCAGGATCCAAAAATAACTATGGGGCCGCGAAACCTTAAAGGCGATCCATAAGCCAATCTTGGAGGTGTGGAAAGAAACTCAGGACAGCCAAAAGGAATCAATGCAGGATAGCTCATGCTGGCCATGGTGCGAAAAGTCCCAGGACTGCCTTCACCTATAGAGCAGGCCACGCTAGAAAGCTATGCTGACTTGCCTTTTATGATTGTATTGCAATAATGGAGATGCCCAAAAAGTACACTCCGCCTAACCTGAAATTCTATGATGGCACAACGGACCCCCACGAGCATGTTGCACAATATAAGCAGAAAATATTCAATGCTTCTATTCCAATGGAGACACGAGAGGCATGTATGTGTAAGAGCTTTGGCTCTAACTTAACAGGCCCAGCCTTGCGATGGTTCATCAATCTTCTAAACTAGAGTATCAGGACCTTTGCTGAGCTAGTCAACATCTTCAACATCCAGTTCACCAGTAGTAGAAAGTTGGAGAAACAGACGAGCAACCTGTACATGGTTGGACCTTGAGAGATTTCCTGTACCGCTTCAACAAGGAGAAAATTTCCATTTCGAGATGTGACATGGGCACGACAATAGAGGCGTTCAGACAAGGTCTCCTAAGAGATTCTCAACTCTATACTGAACTACCCCAAAACCCTTGTTCTACCTTTGAAGATGTGCAAGCCAAAGCTTTAGCCCATATCAGGGTGGAAGAGGATATGATATTCAGGGTAGGGCTCTAAGAAAGCGACATGGTGGTGCACAGGAGTCCAGCCTGCAGAGGAAATGGTATCAGGAGTGCCCTTTACTAGCGAGAAAAGGTACAAAGATACCGCGACCCTGAAAGGTAAAATGATTCCTAAACCCTGGCCTGGTATGCTACTCATTTCAAACTTTACCATATGTAATTTGTTATCTTATATCAAAGTAATTTGTTTTCTTATACCAAATCTGTGTTGACAAGACTAGCAGGATATAAAGACAAAACAAATTAGCTTAACAAACCAGGGCACATATCCCAACACAAACTAGGGCACATACCCAGTACGACGTACAACAACAGGACAGGGAGTATTGTCCGTGAAGGGAGCCCTAGAGTGTAGGTCGCCTAAAATGACTAAAAGCATGCATGCAACTCTACAAAACAAGTGACAAAACAAGGACAGTCATATGACATATTCACAAACCAAAACAAGGCCACCACAACCATCTATGGTGACCTGACAATTGCAAAGACAAAGTACATTCAAAGGATGGCATGTCCAGGCAGGGGCATTTCCCTCGACAAAACAAAGTTTCAAATGGGGACCAACATCCTTACAAACAAAGTTCCCACAAAACAAAGTTTTATCCAGCCTATTCTGCTGGAGTAGCACTCAGCATATCAACTGTGGTCTGCAAAGTCCAATAGACGCCCATGTCATTAATATCGTGCTCATGCCTGTCCTGAGCCTCACCCAACACTTTGACTTCCTCACACAACTTGGACACCATCTTGTTCAACTCCGCAGTCCTAGCATGCCCGGTACCAGAAATTCTCAGCTGCGTCCTGAGCTATTGTAAGCTCTGACTTATGGGATTCCAGAGAAGAACTAATCAGGCCCTACTAAGACGCAACACTAGACTGACGAACCTCCTGCATAGACAGTATACCCTAAACTCCGATATAGGAAGCATTTCCTCACTTCTAACCCAGGGGAGAAAGCTGAGGAAATGGGGGGCAAATGTTGGGCCCAATATATTTACAAGGTCTGATAGTTGAAACAAAATAAATATGGCCCAAGTCGGAGAGATGAGAAAACAAAATAGAACCGAGAAAAAAGTAAAATAAACAAAGCTTTAGTCAATCTTATTAAACACCAAAAAGGAAGAAAGCAAGTAAAGTCCAACTCTAATTAAAGAGTCAATATGACAGTTGCTATATTGATGGAGGGAGTTTTCAATGTTGGAGTTAATGCAACCGTTACAGGAGTGAAAATAGGGAGTATTAACTACCAAGACGAGAATCAGGGGAGGCTACTAATTACAAGGAATTGAATGTTGGAAGCATAATGAAGCACCTATAAAAGGGAGTCAAGATCAAATCGAAACACAACTCATTCACTCTAAAACCTTACATACATTATACTCTAAAATTCTCTCGAACTACTCTCGAAATTCTGTCTTGTAACTCTGTCCTGTAAACATGTTCTGACACTAGAGGGATACCCCACTCCGGCTTGGTGTCCGTGGTTTTTTCCTAATTCAATAGGGTTTTTCTCATGTAAACAAATATTGTGTTGTTGTTTCTTTTGCATTATTTTGTTTTGTTCATACATAATCGCATCAATCTTTGAATCACATAAAAAAAGATAATACTAGTTGTCCCACCGAATAATACGAACATGTAGAAAATCACCCAAAACAATTTTATTACTAAAAATCTTTGTTTTATGGAGAAGAAAATAATTGTGTTTTTTGTATTTTTATTTTTAGTTAATTTTGTAATCGATAGTATGCGTAATATGCTTTATTATAAATGAAATTAATCTTTTTCTTAAAAGAAAAATTATTCTAGTCATTCATCAACAAAGTATTTCTTTTAAATAATTACCTTAACAAATTTAGATCCAAAGTCCTTCCTTTCTTCAAAACAATATTAATTAGTTTTGTGAATTTGTTTTTAAATATATATAGATAGATTATTACTCTACACAAGTTAGTTTTATTTTCCTAATTCTCCTTTTGATTTTATCTAAATTAAATGTCGTCTTCTGATTTTTATTCGGAATTAAAAAACTACATCAAAATATTATATTCTTATCCACAATTATTTATTTAGTTTGCATTAAATAAAAAGTATATTCCATAACTTTTTTTATTTATTTCAAATAGGATAATTTGTTTCCATAAATTATAAAGCTTGTAATTAGCTAAGAGAGACTGAAAATCATGTAATTCCATGCACCGGCCACAACTAAATATGTTGACGTTGATTTATTCACGCTCTAAAAATATTACCAAACTTTTATCAAATCAAAATATTTGACCTCAAAATAACGAAAATCAACGGCTCCTTTGACTCATTTTTTTTCTTCTGCGTTGTTGTTTTGTGTTTACCATTTCAAACTTTCAACGGTCAAACTTCAATCACAAATATATTCTCATTGTTTGACCTTGAATATACTTACCTTATAATTCCAATTCATTCATTTATTTCCTTCTTTATATATAAATACATTCAACAATCACATAACTTTCATTCAATATATCATTCATCACAAACTTCTCTATTTATATCGACCATAAAAAAACGTAACAAAATCAATATATTCATAAATAATTATATTGATTTTATCGTAATACTATAATACAACATGATTTCGTCGTGGCGGAGGAAGAAGGCTAACCGGGTGGTCGAGACGACACCAAAGGAATTAATAATACCGAACCATTTTCGATGTCCAATTTCATTAGACACGATGAAGGACCCGGTCACTTTGTCAACGGGAATAACATATGACCGTGAAAGTATAGAGAAATGGATTGAAAAAGGGAACGTTACGTGCCCCGTGACAAATCAAGTCCTAAGGACACTCGAACCCGTACCTAACCATGCCATACGTCGGATGATCCAAGATTGGTGTGTCGAGAATCGAGCATATGGCGTGGAACGCATCCCCACGCCTAGGATACCCGTTAGCTCAGTCGATGTGGGTCATGTTTTGCAGAAGATCTCGATGACACGAGATCCAGAAGAGTCTAGGGGGCTAGTAGGGACAATTACGAAACTAATGAAGGAGAGTGAGCGGAATAAGAGGTGCATTGTGGAGAATGGCGCGGGTAGAACCCTAGCCTCCACATTTTATTCCTTTAACGAGGGCGAGGGTGAAACCGTCATTTCACTTTTAGAAGAGGTTATAGGTGGTCTAGCCTCTATGATGCCCCTCGATTATGAAACTGAGGGGCATCTGAGGTCGGTTAGATCTTTAGATCGTTTAGTATGGTTTATACAACGTGGAAGTCTCTCTGGTAGAATAAACGCGACATTAATTTTAAAAGAACTAATTTCAAACCCTAGAGGTCAAACCAAACTTGTTGAAACTTTGATAGCAAGTAGTGAAGGGGTTATAGAAGGATTAGTTAAGCTAATTAAAGAGCCAATTTGTGCTTCTTCTACTAAAGCATCCCTAGTAATCATATACCATATGATCACATCAACTACTCATGACCCTTCAATTAAAAACATGGTAGTAGGCAAATTTGTAGACATGGGTTTAGCCTCAATAGTCCTAGACATTCTTGTAGACGCCGAAAAGAGCATTTGCGAGAAATCACTCGGTGTACTCGATGCCATTTGTCGATGTGACATAGGGAGGAACGCGGCGTATGACAATGCATTGACTGTGCCGGTTGTGGTGAAGAAGATTTTGAGGATATCGGACTTAGCAACCGAGTTCTCGATCTCAATTTTGTGGAGGTTATGTGACAATGAGACTAGAGAGAATGGAGGTGTAGTTGTTGAAGCTCTTCAAGTTGGTGCATTTCAAAAACTTTTGTTGGTTCTACAAGTTGGGTGGAATGTTAATGAGAGGATCAAAGACAAGGTTACCAAGTTGTTGAAGGTCTTAAATCAACACAGGAGTAAGGCTGAGTGCATCGAATCGACCGATTTTAAAAATCTCAAAAGATCATTTTAAATTACACATTCTTTATTCGATCAAGATACACAATTTTGATGTATAGGAAAAGATTTCATTGATTTTAGCATACATTTGCACATTCTTTTAGATTGACCAATGTAAAAATTATACAATTACTAGCTTAGATCCCGTGCATTTATAAATGCACAGTTATTATAGATTTATATTATTTATAACTAAAATAAATATAAGTGATAAATAAAAGGATAATAACATAATAATCATTTTACTGTACATACATAGAGTAATAAATAAACAAAGATTTCATATAAAATAGCTAAAATATATAATCTGTATAAATTTTGTATTATCGACTTTATATGTAAAATAGCCCAACATTTATTTACGATTTAGAAAAAATTAAATACAATCAATATTAAAATAAGCAAGTACTCCGTAATGAATTCAGCATAAATATATTTTTAAAAAAGTTAATTAGTTATACCAAATACTTATTTGAAACTTTAATATGGAGTTATAAACAAAATATTAGAAAAAGCTACTAAGTTTTATTTTATTATAAATATATATATAACAAAAAGTGAAATATTAAAATAAAAAAAATGTACTTAGCATTACTCCCTCCATTCAAGTCCATTTGCATCATAGAGAAATTTTACACTATTCATTCAAGTGAAGCGTTTTTGAAATATCTTTTTATCTATAAATGAAAATATAGTCATGTGTGATCTTATATGATACGTCTTCACGCGTACGACAACCATATGAAATTTTCATAATTTTTCGTAAAGCGAAACTATAGTTATTTCCATCCCGACATGTGTCTTGGCAAACGTGAAAAAGGTAAATGATGTGAATGGAGTTGAATGGAGGGAGTATAATTTAGAAGTGATAATAATCATATATAACGAATCTAGACTTAAAAATGTACTGTATAATGAATGATGTCAGCATTACATTTTGGCGGGAAAAAAATGCACAGAATCGCGACATGTGGCATTGATGATGTCAGCGAGAACTGTCATTTAGTATAATAAAGATTACATTTTGGCGGGAAAAAAATGCACAGAATCGCGACATGTGGCATTGATGATGTCAGCGAGAACTGTCATTTAGTATAATAAAGATTATAGGATATATACTGACAAAAGATTCATCGTTCAGTTAATCCATTCATCCATTTTTTTTTTCTTATTTATCGTTTGATTTTACTTTCGCACGTAATACTTAATTCTTCTTTATTTTTTCTAAATAGAGTTGCGTCGTCACACAAGTGATATCAATGCACCCAAACTTAGAACCTACGAGTAATTCCTAAATGTGTAATATTGTACGGTGTCCTTTTGCTTTTGTACAAATACTGGGCACCATACTATATAATTTACAATACAAATTCTTATATAAAATGTTTATATTTGTTTTAACTTAAAAGCGGGTAAAATATTATGGATAATATAAAAGTAAAGTGTTCGGAAAATAAAATTGTAAAATACGTTCAAATAAAATAATATTTAATCTGTCTTAAATTTAAGATGATTATATCCAATTGTTTTAAGAGAAGTTTTTTCGTTTTTACTAACAAACAAGTTTACGATCAAACGGTCAAAACAAGCGTGTAACATGACAAAAATTGAAGTGGTAACAGAAAGAACGATACTGATGTACATTTTAGACTTATTTAAGGCCGTTCATATTGACTAATATATTTAAAGTCTTACACAACAATTCAAAACCACTATAAACATCTACTTGGTGTTTTATTCATAAAACCTACCCCCATTAAGCAAATAATAGTATATCCAATTGAATACATTATTACTGATTGCTTTGGTGAAGTGGAATGCTAACAAAGTGGATATGTTAGGAGATGTCGAGATATGTCGAGATATCGACATATAATATTCAGGGAATATGAGATTACGAATATCTCAAATAGAATAATTACAATATACTCTAGATTATTATGTTACCTATATTATGTTACCTTGTTATCTATATACGATTTATTGATTGTAAGATTGAACACACAATTTCAATAATACAAATACAATTTATGAAATACTTTATTCTACTAGAATTTATCATTAATGAATTTCAAATGTAACGTTAAAGCATTTAAATGATTTTTTTTTTAAAAAAAATTTCCAGTGAAATTTCAGTTACTTTTGAAAGGAAGTATAATTAGGTTACAAAATATGAGATTTTAATAATAACCCGAGTGAAAAATGACGAATTAATGTAGGGTTTGAGGGATCTAAGCAAATACCATTTTGTCTTCGTTGTTGAAAGATAGGTCGGCGTCGTATCCCGACGTAGTGGTCGGAGTTGTTTTTTATGCAAGATAGTGGTGTAATTAGGGTTCCGGTGAGATTAGTATTATAAGTTGGGGTGGAATGATTGAAAAGATGGGGTCAGGTTTAGTGTTTGGAATGCGGCGACTCACTTGGTGGTGGTGGTTAGAGCCGCGGTGGAGGTCGGAGTGACGATGGGGGCCGGACTAGTTCTTGTGGTGGTTCGGGTTACGGATCGTCATTAGATTCCGGCGACTCATGTGGTGACGGTAGTTAGAGCCGCTGTAGAGGTCGGAGCGACGATGCTAAGGTGGTAGTGGTGGTGGCGGTGGCGGCAGTGATGGTGGTGGTGGTGGTGTGGGTGAAGATCTGACTTTTGTTGCTTTACAAGTGATTTGGGGGTTTATTTAATGTTTGAAGGTCACTAGTGATAGTTGTGTGGTATAATAATTTATTTGTGTTGTTTTTTCGTATGAGGCGGCCTCACCATAGATATACTGAAAGCTCATATTATAGTCGATCATAAGTAAATCGTCGCGGTCATGTTTTTAGTGTAATTTATACTCCCTCCATTCATATCCACACTACCACTATACTATTTTCATCCATTCAAATCCACACTACTACTTTCCTTATTTATTTTAATTTTCACTCAGTATTTACACATAATGTCACATTTGGCCCACTTTAAAGTAGAATTTGTACCAAATTGTTGTCCTTTTATTATTTCTTTAATCATTTCTTAAAACAAGTGCAAAAAGCATAAGTGTAGTGTGGATATGAATGGAGGGAGTATATATTTTCGATATTTGATACTGCGAGTTGTCGTTTTAATTTTGTAGGTGATAATTCGAGAAGTTGGATCAAAATGGAACGGATCAAAATGAATCGTACAAGACGAAATGGCCTAACAATCCAAACAATTAAAAGGGCCCAACTAATTAAAAGGCCCAAAAAGACAAGTAAAAAAAGAAGGGCACGTAGCAAATAGAAAGGGGGCAGCAAAAAGGGAAGCAAATAGAAGAAGACAGACGCGGCACGAGTAGGGGAGTAGAGCAGTAGTTAGAGTGTTAGACGCAGCGACTGTAGACGGTAGATTTCGGACCAAATTTCTTCATCTTATTGTATATTTCTCTCTTTAATTTAGTTAATTTTAATTTTAATTGTATTTTAATCAATAGTTTATTAGCTTAGTTTATAAATTATGTGTAGATTTACTCTATTTTATTTATGTTAAAGTTAGAGATTATGTTTTGTTTTAGTGTTATGTGTTGTTATTGAGCCAAAGTTTTAATCTTTATTGTTAATTTCTCTTAGTTTTATGTTTATGTTTGTCTTTTATCATTATTATTAGTGTCGATTTAATTATGATTAGTGAGTATTTTGTGTTTAGGGTGCGATTAATCCCTAGCTAATTTTGTCTATTGTATTGAATTGTTTACGAAGTTGTTGGATTGTGAGTATTTAAATGTCAAATTTTATTCTCTTGACTTGTGTGTTAGTGCCATGGAAGTGGACTTTTAGGCAAGTCGAGGAAGTCTAATTTGAATCCGGGAGGGAAGTATTAGGTATTTTAGGAAGTTACCTACAAGTCCGGGAGGGGAGTAGTGATTAGTTCCGTAGACATTTTCCCCCAAACTGCGATTCAATAACTTGCGTATACGCGTGCTAGTGGATTAGTCGAACTCTAATCTTTTCCTTATCGATCCTTTCATTTACTTGTATTTTTCTACTAGTTTTCATTTATATTTAGTTTAGTTTTAGAATATTTCAAAATCAAATTTCGTCCGGCTAAACTAAAACGAAAACAAAACTTAAAGCCTAACAAACCATCCTCGTGGATTCGACCCTCTCATACTACTACGACCGCGTTACGCTTGCGTGAGAGGTTAATTATAACCGTAACATATACTCTTATATGTTTGTCAATGTTTATTCTGTTATGTTAATATCTTGAGTTACACAATTGTAAAAGTTATAAAAGTTTGATAATCGTAAAATACTCATAAATTAAACACAAATCTGATAAAATCTCACTTGACTTTTATGTGATATATATTCGGAATTGTTTTGAAGATTCTCATCTCTTATATGAATGTTCAAAAATCAAATGTAAAGTATTGGTCAAAACAGTGAAAGTAACGATTTATTAAAGGTTGGTTTTAGTTTATTGTTGGGTATATTCGAGTTTTTCTAATTATATAACAACTTAACAATTATTTGGTAGGAGTTCGACTTTAATCCATTAACTTTTTTTTTAATCAAATCTATTCTGTACAAAAATATTCAATCAAATGTGTAACAATCTAGCCACTAAGATTACTTTTTTCATATTTAACCAAGTCAAAAATTGTTCCGTGATTTATAAAAACAATTAGTAAAATAATTGCAAAACGGCTCTCAGAGGTTTAGCCTCGCCTTGTGGGTAGAGAACAAGCCGCGTTTATTACAAGTCCTGATATCTTTGTTAACACGCGGCTTACTCAGGAATTGGTTCGAGGATATGACCGATGGTTGATAAAAGTTGATATTAAGAAGGCGTTTGACTCTGTTAATTGGGATTTCTTAAGTTCTATGTTAAACCAATTTGTGTTCATTAATTGTTTTGTTAACTGGTTACTGATTTGTGTTACTACCGCCGTTTTTTCCTCTTTTATTTGTCCTAAGCATGGAAGTGCTATCACGATTGTTTAAAGATATGGTCAATAGACCTTAGTTTTCCTATCACCCAAAGTGTGCTAAGCTGCGTCTTATACGCCTAATATATTTGCCGATGACGTAATGGTTTTTGTTCATGGTGATGTACCATCTGTGAAAGCTGTACATGACACCCTGGATACTTTTGAATAATCGTCATGGTTGCAGGCCGACACGGCTAAGACGAACATCTTGTAGAATTTTTAAGGGGGAATGTAATTAGGAGAAGAGGGAGAAGTTATTATAAACTTTCTCAAATATTAAACATAAACAACTAACCTATATATAGGAATTACAATAACAAACTAGCCTAATTTATTAGTGGATGTATCCCATATTTATCACTACTCTACCCATTATTCCACTAAATGTGATGCTAATTATAAGGAATCATATTGTCGTTATCTAACAACCATGAAACTAACAATTGACTAATATTTTGACATATTTTGGATCATAATAATCCAACACACCCCCTTGATCTAAAATTTGTTGGATCCACGTTCAACCAATTGCAATGTCGACGCGTATTCATTGTTACGTCTCTCGCCGTAACCAAAAAATTACGAGACCTTTGCGTTCTCGTTTTCTTCAAACTTCATCATTGCCCGTCGATAAAATTTACACCGGTCTTTGTCTTCATTGGTGAGCAACATACCTTTAAACGACATGTGATTTTCTCGCACCCACATGGGTACTATGACCCTAAAACTTGTTTGGGCTCAACACCCAAACTTCATACAAAGTCTCCTTTGGAGACATAAACCGAGTCTCCATGCTTGGACTCTTTGAAATAGATATCCTTGCTTCATCAATTCTTCGACAACCTATACCGATTGAAATAGACCAATCTTCACTTTGTGACGCACTTTTCGTCACTGTCTTATTGGTGCACATTATCACCAACTCTCATTTGGAGCACGTCTCTCCAAAATCTCTAGTAGAGCACTTCTCCCTACAAGTCTTCATAATCGATGGAGCCCTTCTCTAATTCTCTCCACCACTTCTTATGGTGCACTTCTCACCATACTTGTGAAGCACTTCTCTTCACCACACATTCGTAGAGCCGTTTTTTCCTCTACTCTTGATAGAGCACATCTCTATATCTCTCATCAAAACATTTCTCGCCATTTTTTTTTTTTAATTTTTTCTTCTGACGCCCCATTTCCGAATCGAACTTGGCTACTTAAGCGGAGGTGACGATAGCGTCAACCTTCTCAACTTAAAATACTGATACCATGTAGAATTTTTAAGGGGGAATGTAATTAGGAGAAGAGGGAGAAATTATTATAAACTTGCTCAAATATTAAACATAAACAACTAACCTATATATAGGAATTGCAATAACAAACTAGCCTAATTAGTGGATGTATCCCACGTTTATCATTATTCTACTCATTATTCCACTAAATGTGATGCTAATTATAAGGAATCATATTGCCATTATCTAACAACCATGAAACTAACAATTGACTAATATGTTGACATATTTTGGATCATAATAATCCAACACATCTATTTTGGGAGTGTTTCTCCTACAACAAAGGCACAAATTTTACAAGATTTTCAGTTTGCTAAGATGGAATTTCCAGTTCGCTATTTGGGGATTCGTCTGAACTCCTCCAGATTAACAAGAGAAATGTGTTTTATGCTTATTCAGAAGATCAAGAATTAGCTTTTCCACTGGTCCGCTCAGTTTCAATCTTATATATGTGGGTAAGATTGAACTTTTCAACTCTGTCATTTTCGATTTTGAAAACTTCTGGTGTTCATGCTTTTTGCTGCCTAAGAATATTATCCTTTACATTGAAAAGCTATGTCATCAGTTTTTGTGGAGTTATAATTCTTAGAGACATAAGTTGATAATTTTAGCGATTATAAACCCACGCTTTAACTCTTTTTTAGTCCATTTTGCGATCTAAATTTCTTAAATAGCTCAATTTACAACTAGTTATATATAATATGGGCCGGTCACATTTTTATCGTATTTTATCCATTTTCTCGACATTCGGCACTTCTTTTTGTTATTATATTTTATAGGTACCATTTTGTGAAGAAAGTATTTTGAGATCGAAGAAAGACGGAAAATAAAATAGAGTTAAAATGGATTAAATGGAATCAAATGGACCAAAGGCCCAAAAAAATGGACATGAATGAGAAAGAAAGCCCACCAAAAAAAATAGAGGAGGGCAGCAAAGAAAAGAGGAGAGCAACACGCAAAGGAGAGAAAAAAAAACAAGGAGGACAAAAGAGTAGAGCAGCAATATTTTTGGACAGGAGAAACAACCGCAGGAAAGAAGAGAGTAGACGGTGCAGTAGAGTAGTGGGTAGAGTACGGACAACGGAGCAACATTTCCTCCATTTTCTTTATGTAATTTTCTCTCCTTTTTTTTTGAGAAAAGATCATTATCATTAATAAAAAGTCATACGACATCTACAACATCTGTCAAACTCAAACGGATACAAATCGATCACAATCATAGAAAATAAATTCTTGTTCAAAGACTGGTCCACTTCAACAGACTCTCCATCTTCGGTTGGCCTCAACAGGCTTTCATCCATAAGACGTCTTTCAACCATAAGAGGGTCTCCGAATCTTCCTTGACGAGTATCGATTTCTTCTGACATGATTAAGTGTAGCCATGAATCGGACAGTATTTGTATAATCATATAACGATTAATAACAATGCTGATCTTCCGCATCTTCTGACTCATAAGAGAACACCCATAAAGGGAACAAACCCACCAAAAGATGGGAACAAACCCATCAATAGATGGGAACAAAACTCCCATGAAGAGAGACTAAAAGCAAAAAGAAACACAGAAAAACTATAAAGGAAAGAAAAAAGACATAAAAGCTAAGAAAGGAAAGAAAAATGGGGTTTACCACTACCGGATCTGGATAGATGACAGCCCCTGGAAGATGAAGAAGAATGGAGGAAATTTAGTTTTTTGGTCTTTAGTTTGTTAGTTTCATTTGTAATATATGTAAAGAATTGATCTTTTCCATTTCAATTTAAGTTCAACTTTGTCTCTTATTTTACCCTTAAATGATTTTTAAGTTTTGATATATATTATTCAATTGTTCTAAGTTGTATGCTTGAGTTCATGATTTGTGTTGGATTAGTTATGATTAGCAAGTAATTTTGTGTTTAGGATTTGATTAATCCCTAGCCTATTTTGTGTTTGTATTTGAATTGTTAAGACAAGTTGTTGAATTGTGAGTTTGTAAACGTCGTTTTCTATTCCCTCGACTTGTGTGTTAAGTACCATGGAAATGGACTTTTACATTAGTTAAGGAGACCTATTACAAACTCGAGAGGGGAGTTTTAGGTAAATTAGGAAGTGACCACCTACAAACTCGGGAGGGGAGTAGTGGTTGGTTTCATAGACGGTTTCACCCTACTTTTATAATTCGACGACTTGCTTATAATTAGAGAATGCTAGTGGAGAAATCGAACCTTAGACCTCTCTTTTATTATCGATTACATTGTCTTTTATTTTACTCGCTTTTCGTTAGTTTTATTAGATTAGAACCCAAAACAACGTTTTAACCGACTAAACTAGAACAATTCCAAGACTCATAGCCTAACTATCCATCCTTGTGGATTCGACTCTCTCATACTAGTACGACTGCGTTGCGCTTGCATAAGAGGTTAATTATAACCGTAACAAGTTTTTGGCGCCGTTGCCAGGGATGGTACTAAGTTAGATTTGAGTTAATTTTGTCTAGTTTTAGGATTAGTCATTTTATTGTTTTTTGGAAAAAATATAAAAAATCAAAAATTTTATTTCTCGGTTTTTCATATGTCTTCTATCACTGCCCTTTTTAGACTCAACCTTAGTTTGATTTCGTCACCTATTGATGTTGGGATTGTCGAGGCTACTGATTAGGAGTTAAAACCGGCTTTGATTGAGTTAGTGAGACAAGATATGTTCTGTAACACCCCGTGTTATTTTAACACAATTTGATAAAAGAATTTAATTCCTTAAATTAAATTCATCCTTTTTCCTTATAATAAAAATGCGTCTAAAATTTTTCGCCAAATAATAATAAATTTTCCTAAGTATAAATTTAAAAATTTTGAAAAATAAAGTTTGTTCTATTATCTTCGGAATTGAAAAAGAAACACATTTCAAAATTTTATAAAAATCAATACAAAATTTATATCGCCTTTCAAATTTCAAAAATGTTAAGTCATTTTTACTATTCATAAAAATTTATGTAAAACCTTTTATTTATAAAATTCAATTTCAAACATTTTTCATTTTCAAATAGAAATGAACCCTTATACTTTTCCCGTCTTTGAAATTCGGGTCAACAATTTCAAACACGCAAATCAAAAATCAAACAATCAACATCAACTTTGTGAAAAGAAAACCTACGTCATTTTTTTTGTGAAAATATGGTCACTTTGATTTATTTTTAATAAATAATTATATATTAATATATAATTACTATTCATTTCTATTAAACTAGCCTTTTTCTAAATTGTCGAAATTTGAAGTCACACTTACTTTAAATTGATTAACTTTTTGACGTTTGTTTATAATTCTTTAAATCTATAACATTCAACGAAAAAATAAGTATTTCGACCTAGTAAAATTTTAATCAATATCTCGAGGGTTAAGATCCGATTTTTATATTTAGTACCTTTTGAAAATTAGTTTTATTTTTATTTTCGATTTTATTTCAAAATACTATTTTAAGATCATATCCTTTATTTTGAGACTTTCTGCGATCGCGCAAATCGAAAATTTCAAAAACGATAATCGAGTCTAAAATTTGACTTTTGACTTTTGACTTTCCTTAGTCAAATTTTATCATCTTCCATGTTCTTACACATTTTCTTACACATTTAATTTATCATCATTACTTTTATTTTTGTTTTTAAATTTAAAGTTTAATACATAATAAAAAGAATATTTATACAAATACAATACTACTACTTTAATATTACCATTTTCATTTCCGTCACTTTTAAATATTTTCTTCAGTAGTAAATAAAATATTTTAGTCTTAAATTTATAAAATGAATACTTTTCAGAAAATCGTCAAAACAGCACATTTTAACTTTTACCGTTTTTCTTACCCGAATTATTTCGTAACGCGTTTTTCGAAAACGAGATATTTTAAAATATCGGGGGGACAAACTATTCACCAAATAGTCATGTGGTGTGGATACCCATATCCGTACCCTCCCAAACAAAACCCTGTGATGTAACACGGACTTTTATTACGCATGCTTTAACGCTAACTTAAACGGTTCTAATAATGTCGAATTCATTTTTGAGTCGTTTGAAATGTTAAAATGAGTCAGGTCACTTCACATCGCATTTAAATAACGTTCATTTTGTCCATTTGGAGTCCAGCTAGGTCCTTGTCCTGCTTCATGTGGCATGAGCTTCGCATTTGCACTACAATTAGCCCTTTTACATTAACAAGGTCTAATTCAGCATTCCTAAATTCCTAAATTTAGGCCCGGTAGCTAAAACCGCTATTTAGCCCCCTCTTACACAAAATACGACCTCGCGTCTTACCTTATTTCACAAAAACTAAGCAAATACACCTTTTTCATTTTTCAGGTCTCGGACCCAAAACCGAAGCCAGACTACTTTGGCCCGCACTCCAAAGCCCTAAACATTATAAAATATCTCGTAAATATCTCAGACTTTTCTTGAGCTTCACGTTTGAGATTATCTCGTAATCTTTCTAAGATTTTATCTGGCCAAAACTTGAAGCGAACTAAAACCGAGCCTCCAAACCGCATGACCTTATGCGGTTTGGTGGCAACCGCATAAGCTTATGCGGTTTGCCACTGCAACCGCATAAGCCTATGCGGTTTGTCGGCTGGTTTTATCCCTTTATTTCCTAATTTCTCCGAGGTCTTTTAGTATATATAGAGCCCTATACCCGAGCCTCATAACACACAATTTACAACTGTAATTCACAAAGATAACACACTCCCAAACACCCTCAAAGCCTCAAGCACTCAAATCCTCGAGTTCAAGACACCATCCCGTGTTGAACTCCTCCTTTAGTTCAAGAAGCGAAGCTCGCCCAGATCTGAGCGTCGAGGACAAGGTAGGTACCGATCCACTTGGATCAAAGCTTTTTCTTATTTTCTTATGGACTAACAAAGGGGACTACATTCTAGCGCCCCCCCCGGCTTTGGCACCCGAGCGCGCTTGCCTTCCAAGTGTTCTTATTATTTCGGGTACACTCCATATCCGATGACACGCCAAAGTCGCATAAGAATCGACCTTATAAAATAAAACCAATGGACAATTGAACTTTATTTTATTTGCATGCATCTTGCACCTTCTTATTTTGCATTAAATCAACTTAAACAATGAATTCGACCTTTAACTGAACCGTTTTCGTTAACAAGTTAAACATGCTAAACTGAGGGTTTTAATCAATCTTTTTGCATCTGCATCTGCATTCTTTTACGAACTTATCGCACTTGTACGTAGCGATAACATTAGCTCAATTATCATCTTGCATGGATTGTTCTAGGTCAGTAGAGGCTATTTTTACATAGGCTTTTCTAAAAGGTTTTCATAAATCATTAATTGAATTAACTCTTTTTCTAAAGTACCCTCACCCCGAATCCAATCTGGTTTCACAAGCCTTAGATCTAGGGGTGTCAGTGCTCCAAAATCTAAGAACATGTTTTAAAACATAGAACATGGTAGCGAGTTCCTAATTTCATGATAATTAGGTGGCGACTCCATACAGTTCTTAAAGGTTTTTCTAACTTAATCTTTTTTAACTTTAATCATAATTCGCCCTTAAGCAAGACGCCGAGTTGGGTCCCTATCGATTCCCGGGTTCCACAGTTTGGCGACTCCGCTGGGGACATCTTATTTTTAAAACCAAAAACTAGCTTTTTCTTTTTAAAAATAAAGAGGTGAAACTTGAAAGCCTTGAACAATCCAAGTACACATATTTGAGCTATGCACATTCGTTTAGAGTCCATTCCTTTTGGAATCTAGGCACCCTTTGCACCCTTGAGAGGTGGTTCCAACACGCAGGCTTGTCCACTCGATAAAGCACGTGCAGGACTAACTTTCCTCTCTCCCCTCCACGGCTGTCAGAACGGCTATCTCGACCGCCCCAGTGCTCCCTCTAGAAAACCTATCGCCCCGGCGTAAGGAAATAGAGGGGTTAAGTATCTGCCAAAGCGTACTCGAGGTAGTTGGAGGTGTACCCGACTTGACCCTACCCTTTGAGTCGAGTCATACGTACAAGTTCGAGGCCATGCACTCCATGGTCCTTTTCAAAACAAGCATATGCATTCATATCTTCGAAAACTCGCTTAAACGTTTCCAAGATAAATGAACCTAACATCTAACACCTTTTTTAAACAAAACTATCGCAAAATTTTTGAAACAAGCCTTTTCAAAAACTTCTTTTTCACTAACAAGCAAAAACCCGAGCAAGGATTAAAAACCCAACTCGTGGATTTCAATCCTCTAGGCCACACCGCCTAGACTCTATTTTAACATCCTCGACTCGACTAGCTCGAGCCGAATCCTTTCTCTCTTACACATCCGACTCGAGCTCACCTCGGTAAATCACCGATATCAGTTCGACGGGTGCAAAGCAAAACATTTTAACATCGAGACGAGATGTGCGCACGCATCCTCGCCTCAAAAGCTTCCCTTAACAAAACCTTTTCGAAAATCTCCTCTTTTTCAAATACAAAGGTCTTTCTAAACAAGGAAATGAGCTTAAAATGAATGCGTAGAATGTTTGTGAGTCTAGTGGGTCGAGTCGTGTCGCTAATATGCAAAGTGAAATGCAGGCCTCAACTGGATACTCGTCGTACCAAAAACCGCTTAGTAATCCCTTACAAAAAACGAACCTACACCCGCAAGATGGCCGGCAACAACGAAGATGTCACCGCACTCCGTGACCAAGTCACAAAGCTGACCGCTGACCTTGACAGACTCCTGGCCACCCACACCACTGAGGTGGAACGTATGGAAGCCAAGATCAAGGAAGAGGCTGACAGGCACGCTAAGAAACTCCAAGCTATGGAGGAAAGGCTCTACGTTTCAAGCACCTACTCCATCCACAAGGAGAATGAAATTGTGCCCGCTAGCATTAAGGATGAGCTCCCTAACAAGCTCGCCCTTAGTGATCTTCCAATCTTTCAAGGACATGAGAGCCCGATCATTCACATCCGAGCTTTCAAATCCCAAATGGCTATAAAGGGCGTCGACGCCAAGCACTGGCTAACTCTCTTCCCGCACTCTCTAGCAGCAGTGCCCAAGACATGGTTCTACTCATTGGACCCACAACGCATTCCTACTTTCGAAGAACTCACGGTTGAATTCGATCGACAGTACCGAGACAACGAAGACACCCAGGTCTCAATCCGCACCCTAGAGGTCCTATCTCAAAAGGACAATGAAGGCTTTACCGACTATCTTACTCGTTGGAAGAAGCTGAGCGCACAAATCCCCAACCGTCCCCGCGAGGACGAGCTCGTACCGAAGTTCATAAATAACCTGCGACCCGTGTATCAATTTTACATGAGGTACAGCAATATTCAGAACTTCAAAGAACTAACTAAGGTCGGCACTCAAATCGAAGATGACCTTAGGACTGGCACCATGGCTAAATACACCGGCCATGCATATCAAGGGAGCTCCTCTAAGTCCTCCCGCGCGGTCAAGAACGACGAAAACCGTACCGTCGGTAACCTTGATGATGACACCCTCGACGCCTTCGCAACTACCTTCTCGCCGCCTCCCAAGGCCAAGAGAAACTTCGACCCTCTCTTTATGTCCTACTCCAAGGCATTTCAAAGGTTGGTCGAGAAAAACTACCTACAACCAATTGGGCCTACTAGCGAGCCGCCCGAAGACAAGAAGCCCAAATCTTGGAACCCCAATGCCTTCTGTGCATACCACCGAGGCAAGGGGCATGACACCGAGAACTGCTTTAGGCTCAAGAACGCTATCCAAGATCTAATCGATCAAGGAAAGCTTAGCAAACCATCTCAACCCGCCAAGCCTTCAAACAACGAAAACCCGCTTGGAAACCATGCAATCTTCGTAGGTTCAGTCCCCATCTTAGACTGCTCCTACCTCATCACACCATCCGAGGACCAAATCAATGCAGTTTGGTCTGACGACGAAGACGAATTTAATATCGGCTACCCAATCGACGGTGATACAACACGTCAATCAACTTGCCAGGGACATCAACCACCTAAAAGCTTTGCACCGTTCAAGTCGGCGCTTGAACTACAAGGCGTCAAGAAAGAACTTCGCCAACCCACCTCTCGATGACCTCAAAACCTTCGTCAAAGCACGAAGAAGGTTTCACCAAATACCTCGTCCAATGGAGGAAACTACTCGGTCGAATCCCAGACCACCCATCTGAGGATAGGCTTATATCTACTTTCCTCGGCAGTTTGCAACCCACCTGGCGATACTACTTCCACTACTGCAGTTTTCGAGATTTCGAACATCTCATCGAAATTGGCACCCACATCGAAACGGATCTCACATCTAGCTATGAAGATCCCGCTTATCAAGCTACCCTCAAAGAAAACACTCTTAGAGGCCGAAAGAGACACAACTCGCATGGCTCAGCAAGGAACTTTGACAAACTCCACATGCCCTACGCCGTAGCATTGCAAAGACTGATCGAAAGGGGCTACCTTGAACCAATCGGCCCTATCAATGAATCGCCCATGAGAAAGAAATCAAAATCATGGGATCCTAATGCCTTCTGTGCATACCATCGAGGCATGGGGCATAGCACTCAAAGATGTCTCACACTCAAACATGACATCCAAGATCTTATCGATCAAGGGCTAGTCAAGAAGCCTAAGGCAAACAGTAAACCCAACAATGACACTATCTACCTTTCGACCATGTCACCAACCTCAAAAACGAAGAAGCAAGCAACTCAAGCAACTCAAGCAACTCAAGCAGCTCAAGCAGCTCAAGCAACTCAAGCAGCTCCAGCGGCACAGAGGATGATGAAGAAGAAGAAGAAGAGATTCTTTTAACTTCTAATGCTCTTAGTGTCGGGTCACCTGTCGACCCATCTATCCTAGACTCTAGCTTTAGTTTAGATTTTCTTTTTACGGAGGCTAGCTCCCAGCACTTTTCTGAATTGTCGAATAATTCTTCTCAAAATAATGAAATGAATAAATTTGCTTACGTCTTGTCTCAAGCTAAAAACAAAGCACAAACTTCTAACGATCAAAAAACAACAAACAAATCAAAAGACACTAACTCATGCGATAAAAATGAACAATCTTTAAACAAATACATTGCAAACATTGTCTCTCCCAAAACACAACGCCCTATCATCGAGGAAACCATAACCATAAACGTGGGAACCCCCGAAGAACCAAGGGAATTACAACTAGGTGCCTCACTAGACGAAGACGAGCGCGCCCAATTCACACAACTCCTAAGCGAATTCAAGGACGTATTCGCTTGGTCATACAAAGACATGCCCGGAATCGAACGAAGCATCGCTGAACACCGCATCCCGATTAAACCCGGTTACAAACCAATCAAACAAAAACTAAGGAGACTACGTCCCGAATGGTCCCTTATGGTCAAGGAAGAAATCGAAAACAGCATGCTTCTGGCTTCATCCAAGTCATCGAATATCCGGAATGGGTCTCAAACATGGTCCCAGTCCTGAAAAAGAATGGCAAAATTCGAGTATGCGTTGACTTTCGCGACTTGAACAAAGCCAGTCCCAAAGATGACTTCCCATTACCCCATGTGGATGTCTTAGTCGACAACACCGCCGATCACGCCCTCCTATCCTTCATGGACGGCTACGCAGGCTACAATCAAATCAAAATGTCACTTGAAGATATGGCAAAAACGGCCTTCATTACACCGTGGGGCACATACTGCTACACGGTCATGCCTTTCGGCCTAATCAACGCCGGTGCAACGTACCAACGCACCGCTACAACCCTTTTACATGACATGATGCACAAAGAAGTTGAAGTCTACGTCGACGATATGATCGTTAAATCAAAAGAGAGAAGTGGTCACATCACTAACCTCCGCAGTTCTTCACCCGCCTACGACAATACAAAATGCGTTTGAACCCCCAAAATGTACTTTTGAGTCAAATCCGCAAACTACTAGGACACGTAGTGAGCCAAAGAGGCATCGAGGTCGACCCCTCGAAAGTCAAAGCAATTCTAGAAATGCAACCCCCAAAGAACCTCGACGAGATTCGAAGTTTCTTAGGCCAAATCCAATACATCTCACGCTTCATTAGCAAACTCACCATGATATGTGAACCAGTTTTCAAGAAGCTCAAGAAAACCGACCACGTTGAATGGGACGAAGAATGTCAAAACGCATTTGACAAGGTCAAAGAATTGCTAACCAACCCGCCGGTTCTACGACCACCCCAGGAAGGTTTACCCTTATCCCTGTACCTTACAACAACACCCACCGCCATGGGCGCCATGCTCGCTCAAGAAGTCAACGGTGAAGAGCACGCAATCTACTACATCAGCAAAAAGTTTCTCGATTACGAAACTCGATACTCACCCGTCGAGAAAAGTTGTCTAGCTCTAGTGTGGTCATCCAAAAAACTCCGTCACTACATGCTAGCACATCAAACGAGGGTCTATTCTACAATGGATCCCGTAAAATACCTCTTCGAGAAACCTGTACCTAACGGACGAATGGCCAGATGGACATTGCTCCTAGCCGAATTCGACCTTAAGTACGTACCCCTCAAGGCAATCAAGGGACGGGCAGTCTCTGATTTCCTAGCAGAAAACGCAATCACCGAACAACCAATCATAGACACAACATCCCTTCCGCATTTACTCGGATTTACAACATCAACCAAGAGCAATGGGAATTATACTTCGATGGCTCATCCAACTATCGAGGTTGTGGAGTAGGAATACTACTCATTTCCCCAAATGGCGAACACACACCCTATCCATTAAACCGATTTCGACGTAACAAACAACGCAAAGAATCACGAAGCATGCTTGCACGGTCTCAAGCGCTTGTACTCAACGCCCGCAACATAAAAGTCTATAGGGACTCTTCCTTAATAATCAACCAAGTATCCGGAGCATGGAAGATACTTAACGAAAACCTAGCACTATACCAAAACAAGATACAAGAACTCATAAACGAATTCTATCGCAGAGAATTCATACACCTCCCGCTAAGAAAACCAATTCGGCCGACGCACTATCCAAACTAGCATCACTAATCAACATACCCCTGAATGGAACGCTACCCATTGTCGTGGAACGACTGAATGAACCTCGCATACATCCGTGACATCGAAACCGAGGAAGAATAAGCCGACCTCGTACCAAGCAATCATCAACTACAAAACAAACGGCGAATACCCGCCAAACACCGACAAACGGGCCAAGCGAGCCCTACGCCTATTATCATCACAATTCGTGATGGAAATGGGCAAACTACTCAAAAAGACACCCCAAGGCACATTCCTCTCGTGCGTCGATCACAAAAAGGGACACGAAATCATGTCTCAAGTACACGACGGCGAATGCGGGCCACACATGAACGCACGAGCCATGTGCAAACAAATCCTAAGGCTAGGATGGTATTGGACCACCATGGAAGCCGACTGCGCAAAATACGTCAAGCACTGCCACAACTGTCAAATCTTCGCAAACGTACAACACATACCTCCTTCACCACTATACAGTTTAACCGCTGCGGGCCATTCTCCACATGGGGCATCGACGTCATTGGCAAAGTACAACCCGTAGGAAGCAGGAGGACACTGCTTCATCCTCGTGGCCATCGACTATTTCACCAAACGGGTCGGCTGGCCATACCGCAAACTTCGGCCACAAAGGAAGACGCAAAAGTCATACAAAACAACATCATCTGTCGCCATGGTATACCCCACGAGTTCATCAGCGATCAAGGCACGCACTTTCAAGGAGAAGTCGAACCCCTCCACCTCAAATACAAAATACAGAGGCACAAATCATCACCCTACAGACCACAAACCAACTACGGCCGAGGCAAAGAACAAACCGTCGTATCAATCCTCAAAAGATGATTGACACCGCCACGACCGCCCCACAAAATCCCATTTGCATTATGGGGATATCGCACCACCATCCGCACACCCACGCATGACACCCTATTTCCTAACCTACGGAATGGAAGTCGCCCAACCCAGAAATCGAAATGCAATCCCTTCAATCCTCATGGAAGGCAGACATTCCTGGCCGAATGGGCACGAACGCTATGAACAACTCATCCTCCTAGACGAGACGTTTGCATTCACTAAGTACAAACCGAATGTATCAATCCCGCCTACAACGCCGCATACAACAAACGGGTCAAGCCACGAAACATTAAAGTGGGTGACCTAGTACTCAACCAGACGAGCACCATTACCGTCGACCCAAGAGGGAAATTCAAACCCAATTGGGCGGACCGTATTTGGTCAAGGAAATCCTCCCTGAGGAAGCGATAAAGCTAATCGACCTTGACGGTCAAGACTTCCGACTACCAACAAATCTTGATCAACTCAAGAAATACTACCCTTAAACAAATTTGCAATGTATTTCACATACCTCACTCTCGCATGAGTGAACTACGCTCGGTTTGATTCCACGCACTGTGGATACGTAGGCAGCTTTGCAAAGAGCACAACCGAATCACACGAACTACGCCGGTTTGATTCTCAGATTCACAACACGTATACGTGGCGACTTGTCAAAAGCTCAACCGATTTCTTAGCACGCAAGCCCGAAGCTTAAAAAGGTCAAGGGTTTCGCACTCACAAAATGACACGCTCAAAGCTTAAAAAGGTCAAGAGCACAGTCAACACAAAAACAAGTATACGAATCCAAAGCTTAAAAAGGTCGAGGATTCAACGCAATTACACGTGTTCGAAGCTTAAAAAGGTCGAGAACACTTCAAAACAAAGCAAAGAAAGCAACGAGACAAGACAAAAGCAAATAAATTCTATTTTATTACTTTTATTTAGAATTTTTCAAAGTTTAGAAATGAGTTAGGAACAAGCCTCCTTAACCCTTTATTTGAATTTAACAACATGTATTTGAATGAAGAAACTTTCTAAAGCAAAACAAAAACAAACTACTGAGCCGTCCTCTGTCGCTTCGGATTAACCTCTTCATCTTCAAGAGGCCGATCCGCCACAATCTTCGAGCTAAGAACAGGAGTAGACCTCTCAAAACCTGGGGGCTCGACCAGATCCTCGCCCCGCTTCGACTGGGCTCCTCGATCCTTGGCCCCAGCGACTTCTTATCAGTCACCTTCGGCCCAAGTCTTTCCCGCACCGGTCTCGACGTAGAAGCACCTGCATCAACAATACAAAGATCACCATAATCCCTCCTGTCACGCACTGCCTCATGCAACAAAGAGGGCTTTGGCCCATTCTTTTCTCTCCTCCTCTGATTCTCCCGCTCCCGAGAATCCTTGGAATAACACCAACGCGTGTAGAAGTCTGTAACGCGAGTAGACTCTATATGCTCCGGCACGGCCCAAGTAACGCGATCCGACCAACCTCGGACCCAAGCATCCATCATTTGTTTGTTTAGGACAACAACCCCACCAACCTGCGTATCCTGCTCCGGGATAGTCTGCACAAGCCCAATCTGCCTCTTCAACCGAAGAGGATGGATCCACACACCCTTTCAAACCCGCACAACATCAACTCCGCGAGCCGTTAAGCCATCGACGGCCAAGCATTTCCGTAATGCCCCACCACGACACATACCAACGAATAGTACTCTCCTTCACAAAACCCCAGAGTAGTTGAGTGAACGCCTCCCGAGGGTTAGCCCACTCGCCTTCCGCGACGTTGTCGCCACGCCTCTTAAAAACACCTCCAAGAGGAAGGGCTTTATACACACTTAGCCTCTCCATGAGCCAACGTTCGTAATCCTAGCGCGACCCGCAGCGAGTTCGCATTTGCTAGCATAACTACTGCCTAAACCCAAAGATAGTCTCCGCTAGATCAAAGCGAAGGATCATACCCGCTTCCATCTCTTCGACAACGCGAGCATACCTTGCGTTCCGAACACACCATCCGCATGGACCCAAAGAAAAGCATAGCGATGAACCAAGCAAAAAGCAAGGGCCCTCCGCCTAGAACGGTCCGAAATGCTAGTGTCCGCCTTATTCATATATCGCTGACATAAGAGAAGCATGTTTACCTTGCCTCCCTCAAACAAGCCCGCAGCATGAGCATTTGTCATCCCAAGGAAGTTTCGCAACATCCCGTTAAAGCAAAACTCGTGCCTCACAACCACCGGAGTAGTCCGTTTCGACCACCCTGCGATGGCCGCGAACTCCTCCATCAAAGGACAAACCTCTCCCCCGGGAAACCGAAACACATGCAAATTCGGGTCCCAATAATCCAAGCATGCATCCAGGAAGTCCAAGTCGACTTTCATTTGGCGAAAGCCAATAAAAACGCCCGCACCATCGTCGTACAACGCCTTCTTCATCCCCGCACTCAACGAGGAAGTCCACCCCTTCAAGAGAGCATCGAAATGAACCTCCATCTTCCCAAAATACAAGGAAAACTTTTATAAATATACCTAATATATTTATGAGAGCAAAAACCTAAAGCAAAAGAAAAGAAGAGAAGTGCTTGTGAATGAAAATTATGGCACGCACTCTCTCCTTATATAGGAAAACCGTATCCTAATATGGAAATACAAATACACAATATACCTCCAAACCGCACAAGCTTATGCGGTTTGGAGAACGAACCGCATAAGCCTATGCGGTTTGGTGCCCCAACCGCATAAGGCTATGCGGTTCCAGGAGGTGGTTTTTCTGCAAAGTTTCCTAATTTCATCGCTCCTAAAACACTACACCATACGCCGCCCTACGACATCCTTTTGTTGCTCCCCATGCTGCAACATTATACAACATCATATACTTCAAACAAGCAAATACGATTCTTACTACGAGTCAAAACAACACATTTTTAGCATTCAACGCAAGCTCATTTCAACACCTTAAAATGAACTTTTGCTAACACATTTCTCACAAATTACATAAACATCAAAGCATCCCATTCGGGAATCAATTCGTTTTTCAAAACCACGCATACTAACAAACAGGTTTCCTAAGGACGACCAAGTTCAAGCTACAAAGACATGTAAACAAAGGTTCATTCAATCTTTATTACACAAGCTCACTCAGGATGACGACGACGGTACTCGTCAAGTTCACGCCGAAGTTGAACATTCTCGGCCCGACTCTGACACACCAATTGAGCCGCTCGTCATTCACGCCATCCTCCACCTATTTGTCAGTCCTCCACAGCCTTCAGGCACATCCTTAGCCACCTACAAAGACATAAACATGAAAACAAATCACGCTTATTCCCATTTTGCCTTAATTTCACTCAAATTAAGTCAAACTTAGGAGGGAATTTCAAAACAAGACACAGCACTCCCCATTTTGCCTTAATTTCACTCAAATTAAGTCAAACTCGAGGGGGTAACACAAAACCACAGAATCGCACTAGTTTGATCTTCGCTATTTCTCATACCTCGATCAAACTGGGGGCTTATACACATATACAACAACAAAATGCATACCTTCTTCACCTTGCCACTCCAAATTGTCCATCCCAACACAATACATCTCCAGACATACGACAAGAACACAAAAGTATCGATTTAACACCCGAGTCATCATACTCTAAAGAGTAGGAAGTCACCCTACCGCTCTACCATATCGTGGTCAAATTTCGCAAACAAAACACAAATGCACACGCCAGTGAAATTTTTCAGTAAAATTTTACCCTACGCACAAACAAACCAAGCAAACATACCTCAATCGCCCACAAGCAAGCCGAGACTCAAAGAAATGACCATAATCCTCCCGAGGACAGAGAAGACTCACCGACTCCCTCACCATACAACGCCACCCGATCCCGGCGGAAACTCCGCTTCAAACAGACCTCTACGGGTCTCTAGCACCACAGACCGGCCACCCACCGATACACCAAACGCCCCCGAGGTACCAAACCGGACCGCATTTGGCCGCTGGCACAAAGCGCTGGGTATCACGTACCCCAAACCTAGCTCCAATGCCCTCGGGAATATCCCTGCATCGTTCCATGGGAAGGGCACAAACCGCAAAGCCAACAAACAACAACAAAGATCATCAACAATGTATACAATCATTTCAAGTACACTCTATTTGAAATAATTCAAGCACAAACCTGGTTGAACTCCATGAGGTTCAGACGCGACCAACGCCATCATACGACCAATTAAAAGTCGCGACGGCTGCATCGCACCCAAGTGTACATCACTGGTACTTTCTCACAATCCTCGTAGTACGCGAGGAAGCGAGAGGAAAGTGGCTCAAGATCCACGATCGCAGAAACAAAAACACATTACAGAAAGCAACAAAACAAGCATGCATCACAAACAAAAGCAAAAGCAATACATACCTCCATCAAGAATCCAGGCGCGACTAGGGACAGTCTCGACCCCCGATCCATGACTCGCGGTCGCACCGCATCCATGCAGAAGCGAATGCACAGACCCAAAGCCGGTGTCACCCACCAAAAGTCCCAATCAGATCCCAATCCAAGAGATATATAAGGACCGCCGTCGACGCCCGCTCACCTTTATCGCTGAAGTACACAGCGCTAACAAACCACCACAACCACATACGAGCATTCTGCTCGTCACTCCACACTGAGGGGCCATACTCGGTCCTCCCCTCAAAATACTCCAAGATATAACTCGTCTTGAAGGTATAAGGTGGAGCGCCGCAATCACCTCCAAACCGCCGCTAACCGCGCCGGCCACAACCTCGTCTACTATGGTCGGCGCCAAATCGAAACTCATATCACGGTCTCGAATCCGGCTCGTTATGACCGCGTACTCAGACAAGGTAATACCGGCCTCAAAGCCAGGCATATGGAATGTCGTGGTGGTATCCCAATACCTATCCATGAACGCCCTGATCAGCCTCAGGTTCGCCGTCTGCTCCTTCTTTGCAATCTCCCTCCAATGGCCAACCAACGGGCCGAAAGCACTACGCAGCACCCAAGCTTGCGCTCCCGGCGGAAGTTTCTCCTCAAAAGCACACATCGCGGACGATACACCTGAGAAAGTCCTCATGGGACCTTTATCCCAACCCATCGTCGCTCGATAGGAAACATGTCTCTCAGGAGCCAACAGAAGGTTATGGCCATCCCAGCCTTTAGCGAAAGCCCTGTTCGCGCGTGACTTTCGCGGCCTAGAAGTACTTGCCCTAGGCGCAGGTTCCTCGGCCTCCTCAGCCTCCTCGGCCTCCTCGGCCTCCTCAGCTCCCTCCTCAACACCCCTCTCAAATTCTAGCTCATCCACTAGCTCTTGAGCAAGAAAGCATCCTCGTCAACAGGCTACCCACACGGACGTTCCTCCCGCCCTGTCCCTTCTCGCCTCGCGATCGACCGCGCCAGACGCAAATTAAGAGGGTCGACATCCCTCTCACTACTGTGACGCCTCATCCGGCTACTCGAACTGGGGGCTCCCTCAGTCCTCGAGCCAGTACTCTTACGGGCCCTCGACCTCGTAGCATAACCGAAACTTTCTCCTGCAAACCAAACATAAACAAACACAAACAACTATAATACATGCAAGCATACCAACTTGGCATACATTATACACAACACCCATACACAAATAATACGTACATAATACATATGCACCCCTTTTACGCACACACAGAGCATTTTTAGGCCTAATTCACAATTAAGCCAAAAACCGTTCTCTACATTTCAAAATTGCAACTTTATGGTTTCCACGCACCATAATAGTCCCCAACAACAACCCATTACAAGCAATTGCATTTTGGTCACCCCGATCAAAAACCCCCAATTCGTCCTAATTACTCCGTATAACTACGACTTAAGACGGCGAATTGAAGGCTTTAGCTCGACATTTTCACAAAATTAACGCTATAGACATGCTATACACGCTATGGGCATCCTACACCGAGGTTTAATTGAAATTCCGGGTCGGAAAATCCGGCTCGTTTTCGGGCTCAAACCCTAATCCACTCGTTTTTCAAGAAAAGACGGTCCAAATCACAATCAATTCACATACACATGCTAGCATGGCATAACGCAACACAATGGCGCCAATCTCAAGCATTCAAACGGCAAATTTCAAGCAAAACTCGGGTTTTCATTCAAAACCCGTCTTTTCAACATTTCAAGGCAAAACTAGCTAATTACAACAACAAATAATGCAAAAGCAAGTTAAAATGGAGCATTACCTGTTTCCATAGCAAGGCAACGCAAGAGAAACGAGCAAAATCGGTTGAGAAATCGAAAAATGACGTTTTTAGAGTATGAAAACCGTAAAATGAAGTTATGAGCAACTCACGGCTCAACTCGAGCCTTATATAGCCTCTACAGCCAACAGGGGTAACCGCATAAGCTTATGCGGTTTGTCCCCTGAACCGCATAAGCTTATGCGGTTTGGTCTTGTGGTTTTTCTCGGGTTTTTCTCGTTTTACGCCCACTTGAACTCCTAATTCACTCTAGCCCAAATGCAACTCCAAGTACGTCTCGTGCTTGGGTCAAGGCATCACCTACAGTCCGCCATACGCGTATATTAAACATTTAATGTACGGTACAGAAGCAGAAGCACATACGCTCTTCACGAGCAAACACATCACTTTCTCCTCAACAAAGCCAATCACATACAGTAACAGCTACTACATAAGCACTCCTTGACGAGCCCAAGCATAAATACTTTACAAAGCATCCGAACACTAACATTACACCAACATCCTACAAGAACACATGTCAAGACATTCAAGCGCATGCACCCTTCACAAGGCCATACATCCAACCCTGATACGCTCACACCTTTGCATTTTAGCACCCCACGCATTTCAACACATACACGAGCCCATACAAAGACATTGCAAGCAGCGGCACTAAACATACAACGGCACCCAGCAAACACAAGACAACGGCATCAACATCAGAGACCAAAGATAGCAACGAAGGCACTCGCAGGCGGCAGTTCTTATAATATGCACGGACCGCCAAGTCCTTAAAATGCGCACGTCCCGCCCCGCATAGCCCGGTCCGAAGTCCTCGTCTTGCCCATAGGCACATGCTTCGTTCCGCTGACTGTATCGAGACTGTGATGGTCCGGATATGGTCGTGGAGTTTGACTAGCGCTCTAGTCCGAGCTCAGTCAAACTGGGGGCTCTGTGGATACCCATATCCGTACCCTCCCAAACAAAACCCTGTGATGTAACACGGACTTTTATTACGCATGCTTTAACGCTAACTTAAACGGTTCTAATAATGTCGAATTCATTTTTGAGTCGTTTGAAATGTTAAAATGAGTCAGGTCACTTCACATCGCATTTAAATAACGTTCATTTTGTCCATTTGGAGTCCAGCTAGGTCCTTGTCCTGCTTCATGTGGCATGAGCTTCGCATTTGCACTACAATTAGCCCTTTTACATTAACAAGGTCTAATTCAGCATTCCTAAATTCCTAAATTTAGGCCCGGTAGCTAAAACCGCTATTTAGCCCCCTCTTACACAAAATACGACCTCGCGTCTTACCTTATTTCACAAAAACTAAGCAAATACACCTTTTTCATTTTTCAGGGTCTCGGACCCAAAACCGAAGCCAGACTCTACTTTGGCCCGCACTCCAAAGCCCTAAACATTATAAAATATCTCAGAAATATCTCAGCACTTTTCTTGAGCTTCACGTTTGAGATTATCTCGTAATCTTTCTAAGATTTTATGCAACCGAAACTTGGAAAGCAGCCCTAAAACCAAGCCTCCAAACCGCATGACCTTATGCGGGTTGGTGGGGCCAACGCATAAGCTTATGCGGTTTGCCCTGGCAACCGCATAAGCCTATGCGGTTTGTCGGCCTGGTTTTATCCCTTTATTTCCTAATTTCTCCGAGGTCTTTTAGTATATATAGAGCCCTATACCCGACCTCATAACACACAATTTACAACCAGAATTCACAGCATAACACACTCCCAAACACCCTCAAAGCCTCAAGCACTCAAATCCTCGAGTTCAGCACACCATCCCGTGTTGAACTCCTCCTTTTTAGTTCAAGAAGCCGAGCTCTCGCGAGATCTGAAGCGTCAGGACAAGGTAGGTACCGATCCACTTGGATCAAAGCTTTTTCTTATTTTCTTATGGACTAACAAAGGGGACTACATTCTAGCGCCCCCCCCGGCTTTGGCACCCGAGCGCGCTTGCCTTCCAAGTGTTCTTATTATTTCGGGTACACTCCATATCCGATGACACGCCAAAGTCGCATAAGCAACCGACCTTATAAAATAAACCAATGGACAATTGAACTTTATTTTATTTGCATGCATCTTGCACCTTCTTATTTTGCATTAAATCAACTTAAACAATGAATTCGACCTTTAACTGAACCGTTTTCGTTAACAAGTTAAACATGCTAAACTGAGGGTTTTAATCAATCTTTTTGCATCTGCATCTGCATTCTTTTACGAACTTATCGCACTTGTACGTAGCGATAACATTAGCTCAATTATCATCTTGCATGGATTGTTCTAGGTCAGTAGAGGCTATTTTTACATAGGCTTTTCTAAAAGGTTTTCATAAATCATTAATTGAATTAACTCTTTTTCTAAAGTACCCTCACCCCGAATCCAATCTGGTTTCACAAGCCTTAGATCTAGGGGTGTCGGCGTGCTCCAAAATCTAAGAACATGTTTTAAAACATAGAACATGGTAGCAGGTTCCTAATTTCCGCGATAATTAGGTGGCGACTCCATACAGTTCTTAAAGGTTTTTCTAACTTAATCTTTTTTAACTTTAATCATAATTCGCCCTTAAGCAAGACGCCGAGTTGGGTCCCTATCGATTCCCGGGTTCCACATGTGGACTTATGTAACCAAATGTGATGATGTTGTTCCCTAATTGCATTTAATTAAAACATTAATTATAATAAAAACTAAAGCATATCTCCTAAAGTCTACTTAACCTATTTTTACTCTAACTTTCCTCATAAGTTTCTAAGAGCAAAATCAACTTCATTTGCTTCCCATAATGTCGTGTACTTCATCTCCTTATTCTCCCTTTATTTTTCTTTCATTTTTCTTCCAAAACCTTTTAAATAAAAACCTTAATATTATTCTAATAATTCATAAGTAATTCTAGATATATTAGAGGGTTTTAGGAGCTAACATACTTGGGTATTATGGGTGAAGAAAAATCCGATCTAAAATTTATTTTAGATCCCCGACGATTAACATCCTAATTAAGGTGACTTACTATGTCTTATATTATTCTCTTAGTAAATTAATTTGTTTTGTTATTATGATTTTATGAATATGAAAATTATGTTAAATATGTTAAACATCACATGAGTGCACTTGTATATTTATGTGTTGTATAATAAAATGATAATAACTAAATAATATGTTAAATAGAGTATTGTAGTATTATGTTTATATATTTAGTTAAATTAATTTTGAGCATTTTTAATTTATGTTCATATGATTTTTATGTTTAGTTATGTTTTATTTGAGTAGTAATCATATATAAAAATTATGTGAAATATTAAAAATGAGTTTAAAGTGATTAAAAATGAAAAATAAAAATTATATGTTCATGTGTTTATAACTCGGCATTTCCCTATTTTTTTTTTATATATTTTCACTTTTAATTTTTGTAAATAATATGTTAGATTAAGTTAGTTAAAATGGATGTTACCATATGAAAAGAATTAATTTAGGAAAATAAATTATAAGTTATTAAAATCAAAAATGGTGTTCTTGAACTTTAATATGATCTTCATGTGTGTTCTTGAAATATTCATGTTGATGTTCATCATTAATGTTCATTTTGATTATGTTTTAGTTTATGTTTGTTAATAATTTGTGTTTATGTTTAGTTATTGTTTTATATATTATTAGTCTTATAATATAAATCAACTTAAAACATTATAAATCATTTAGAATAAAAAGTTAGAAATTTAAAGTGTTGAAAAACACTATTCATAAATATAAATGAAATTTTTAGTAAATTTCATTTTAGTTTAAACTGTTTTAGTATAATTAGAATAATTAAAATATAAAGACTTTAAGCTAAAAACCGATAAAATCGAAAAATGAAAATTTGGAACATCACCTTATTGCTCACGGCATTTTTCATGTTTTTAGGGTTAAAATTTGTTTTATCATTTTTTTAGTTTATTGTTAATATAATTTAATTATTAGTTAATAAGTTAGATTTAAGAAATTAAAAGAAATAAATCAATTTTAACATATGTAGTATATAACACGACATATACACTTTAAATTGACTAAATTTGACCAAAATGAAATTATCACTAAGTCACTAAAGTTAAATAGTAATTAGAATTGAATTTTTGTATAAATTGTTTTAGTTATAAATGAAATGTTATAAACCGATAAAAATATGTAACCGTTATAAAAATGAACTAAATCGTGTGTTACTGCCTTTGCTATTTGGACTGTTGATCTTGGACTTACGGACTTAAATGAATCTTCCACGATACTATTATTTTAAAAAAATGAAAATCGCTAAATTTAGTTAATAGACGACTAAATTTAACTAAGTCTCATTTTAAAATGAATATCATTATCACTTTTTACAAACTGAACTTAACGTTTTTAAAACTAGACTTTTAGAATATTTTCAAAAACTCACTAAGTACAAAACGAACTTAACGACTTTGAAACCAAAAATTTATACTTAGGAAATAAAAACAAGTTTAGTATTATACTAAAATACCTTAAGTATAAAAATACGTATAAATATAAAAATACGCATAAGTATAGGAATACGTATAAGTATAAAAATACGATAAAATACGGAGTATAAAAATACGAATACGTATAAAAATACGTATAAAATACTATTGAATAGTGAATAGTGAATAGTGAATA
The DNA here is from genome assembly GCA_023091065.1 of Dianthus caryophyllus. Taxonomy (NCBI): domain Eukaryota; kingdom Viridiplantae; phylum Streptophyta; class Magnoliopsida; order Caryophyllales; family Caryophyllaceae; genus Dianthus; species Dianthus caryophyllus. Next base: position 37,416,452 of record CM041522.1, on the reverse strand, counting down.
GTAAATAGTAAAATATTGAAAATAATTGAAAATTTTACTAAGTATAGAAAATTGAAAATGAATAAGTAAATGACTTAAAGTGTTTGAAAAACACTTAAATAAAATTTGACATATTAATAAACGTATCAAGTTAGAAATCTAAAAACGTTAATAATTAACAACACCTCAAATAATAAACGAACGTGTTATTATGTGATCATATGAAACCTACAATTCAAATAAAACGTTTGACGGTACTAGGAGAGTCTAGTAACATGTGATATGTAAATATCAAATAAATAACGAATACTGAGTAAGTTAAATAAAAGGTCAAGCTTGGGCCTCAGATAAGGGAACGACAATCGTGAGTGAAGTGGGGTTAAGATAGTCTTGTAGCGGTCGCCATTCTTAGTACAAGATAATGAATATGCCAAGGCTTTTGTCTCGTGCTTTAGGAAATAGTCGTTTTATCCCGAGTTAAGGTGCTCTATGATTAGCATAGCCCATTCTTAAATTGGATACTAGTGTACATGTACTAGACTAGGGTTTTATTCCCTATTTCGCTAAAGTTACCAGGGCATCCGTGCCGATTGGGCGATTATAGCGGTGGTCTCCTTGCCGTGTTTCGTTCTTAGTGGGCGCGACACTTGCATTCGTTCTTGCCACATGTAAAGATCACTTGACGAGATTGTATCTGAAGTTCGAATCATTTCGAACACTAGAGGATGAGATGCAAGTATTATAGTATTCGGCGTGGTTTACGAAGTCGAGTAAGCCTCTGACTATGGAAGTGAGATGCAATCGATCAGTACAAAGGCCTACTCGATTAGTCGTGCTCGTAGCTGTATGTGTTGTCTGTTGTATGATTAATTGAGAACGAGTGTGTACCATCTTCGAAAATTAAAGACCACAACTTTCTGAATTGAATCGAGTCTGCATGAGGAGAATGATAAGATACGTATGTTTGATTGCGATCCGATATCGCCTTGTAATGCTATTGAATTATTGTGATACTATTGATATGCTATTATATGCTATTTGCCTTCATATTTGAATATCATGCTTATATGATTTATCGCTTTAAACCGCATGCTTATTATGACTTATATGTCTTTATATGCTATATGTAATAAGCATGTTTATCTTTTTTATCATAACGTTATGTTTATAAAGCGATAATATTAAACCAAAGTAATTGAAATCGAGGGTAAGTATGAGCATAGCTAGTCACTGTCCGCTCAGCGGGCATCCCCCCATCAGTTTATTGTGCAGGACGTTCGTGGACCAGGAGCTGGGTTTTGGATGGAGCCACGAGACGTTTTTATTGCTTTTCCTTAGTTGTTTCGCGAGAGATGTAATATATATAACACTACTCTTTTGAATTTCCGTATTTAGAGTTGTTTTATTCAACTCTTAAACGATGATGTAATATTTTGGGTTATTGTATAATTAATAACGCTGGTTTAAGACTTAATTAATTTCCGCCTTAGTAATTAAAGTCGACTAAAAACCAGGTTGTTACAGTTGGTATCAGAGCTGACTCGTGACCGTAACATGAATTGCCTAATGCGATTTATGCTTACCTAACGAGAGACACCTGGGCAGTACAAACATATTAATATGTTAAACTGCAAGACTACTAGGATCAAATAATAAATTAGATTTTTCTTTATTAGATCACTTAAATAATAAACTTAAAATCGCTTTAAAGTGTGAGGATGGGTAGAAACCTTAAGTACCGACCATAGACTAAGGACTTTTAAATAACGAATTACTTCCCTCAAAATAAAATACACTGACTATCGTTTACTTGCTACTTGCTGATGTGACTAACTAAAACTAACAACTATCCTCGGATATAAAATCTAAGTAAAAAGTTTAATACTCGAAGATCGAAGCCATTGATCAAATACATGACAACAAGACCTCAAACGCAACAAATGGACGCATCAAGGACCTTACCACTGATAAGACGTTCAAGATCTCGAAGATGTCTGTCGCAAGAAGGATTTCTACAACTTCATCTAATTATCCTCTCTAACTAAAATTTTTATTTTGTTCTCTTTTAAAAATTTTAATCTCTATAACCTTTCCCTCCTAACTCTCTAATTTCCTAAGTCTATAATCCCTAATAACTACTTTTCAAATGAATTTTCATTCCCCTTCTTTAATTTCGCAAAATGATTTCATTTTCGCTTTTCAATTTCATAACTCCTTATAATTTATTCTCAAAAACCATGGAACCTTAATTTTTTTTTTTATCTCTTTTAAAAATTTATAAATCTTCGTAATTTATAATTTCAAATTATCTTCTAAAAATAACTTTCAAGTTTCCCTTTTAAAACATCTTTGAATCTTATTCAATGAATTCTTAAAATTTTATTTCGTAATTTCAAATAATCGAAATTATTTTGTTTCAAATCGTATGTTCTTTGCCTATTATACCAACGAAGTTGATTATGTTCAAATTTTAAACTTATCAATACCTATTTCTGAATTCTCAACCTTCAAAATGAATCTTTATCTTTTCTACTTAAATTTGATAAATATGTTTAAAATTTTCTTAAGGGGGTAGGACAAAATATGATGATTTAAAAATCGTTGAATAAAATTAATTAAAATCATTATTTCACTAACTTTTAACTATATCTTTAACTTCAAATAAAATTAAAATTTGTTTTATTTTAAAACCCTTATAATTTTATTTTAAATTAATCCCGTACAAAACTTCTAGCCCCCACCTTTTTGAAAATCACTTTGAAGTCGATTTCAGAAATGACAATCTAGTAATATTCCCATATTAATTCAAAATGTTCCACTTATAAATATAAAACGATTATATCTTTCAATTTTTCCCATTCTATCTAACACCTTTATAATAATTCAGAAATTCAAACTTTTTGAAAAGTCTTATTCTACCAAAATAAAATGTCATTATCAAAACTTGTAAGATCTTGATATTCTCTCTAACTGCATGCCTAATCATGAGTAATATCCACTCTAATCAAGTTTCGGGACGAAACTTTTCTTAAGGGGGTAGGTATGTAACACCCCGTGTTATTTTAACACAATTTGATAAAAGAATTTAATTCCTTAAATTAAATTCATCCTTTTTCCTTATAATAAAAATGCGTCTAAAATTTTTCGCCAAATAATAATAAATTTTCCTAAGTACAAATTTAAAAATTTTGAAAAATAAAGTTTGTTCTATTATCTTCAGAATTGAAAAAGAAACACATTTCAAAATTTTATAAAAATCAATACAAAATTTATATCGCCTTTCAAATTTCAAAAATGTTAAGTCATTTTTACTATTCATAAAAATTTATGTAAAACCTTTTATTTATAAAATTCAAATTCAAACATTTTTCATTTTCAAATAGAAATGAACCCTTATACTTTTCCCGTCTTTGAAATTCGGGTCAACAATTTCAAACACGCAAATCAAAAATCAAACAATCAACATCAACTTTGTGAAAAGAAAACCTACGTCATTTTTTTTGTGAAAATATGGTCACTTTGATTTATTTTTAATAAATAATTATATATTAATATATAATTACTATTCATTTCTATTAAACTAGCCTTTTTCTAAATTGTCGAAATTTGAAGTCACACTTACTTTAAATTGATTAACTTTTTGACGTTTGTTTATAATTCTTTAAATCTATAACATTCAACTAAAATATAAGTATTTCGACCTAGTAAAATTTTAAACAATATCTCGAGGGTTAAGATCCGATTTTTATATTTAGTACCTTTTGAAAATTAGTTTTATTTTTATTTCGATTTTATTTCAAAATACTATTTTAAGATCATATCCTTTATTTTGAGACTTTCATGATCAAGAAATCGAAAAATTTCAAAAACGATAATCGAGCCCGAAAATTTGACTTTTGACTTTTGACTTTCCTTAGTCAAATTTTATCATCTTCCATGTTCTTACACATTTTCTTACACATTTAATTTATCATCATTACTTTTATTTTTGTTTTTAAATTTAAAGTTTAATACATAATAAAAAGAATATTTATACAAATACAATACTACTACTTTAATATTACCATTTTCATTTCCGTCACTTTTAAATATTTTCTTCAGTAGTAAATAAAATATTTTAGTCTTAAATTTATAAAATGAATACTTTTCAGAAAATCGTCAAAACAGCACATTTTAACTTTTACCGTTTTTCTTACCCGAATTATTTCGTAACGCGTTTTTCGAAAACGAGATATTTTAAAATATCGGGGGGACAAACTATTCACCAAATAGTCATGTGGACTTATGTAACCAAATGTGATGATGTTGTTCCCTAATTGCATTTAATTAAAACATTAATTATAATAAAAACTAAAGCATATCTCCTAAAGTCTACTTAACCTATTTTTACTCTAACTTTCCTCATAAGTTTCTAAGAGCAAAATCAACTTCATTTGCTTCCCATAATGTCGTGTACTTCATCTCCTTATTCTCCCTTTATTTTTCTTTCATTTTTCTTCCAAAACCTTTTAAATAAAAACCTTAATATTATTCTAATAATTCATAAGTAATTCTAGATATATTAGAGGGTTTTAGGAGCTAACATACTTGGGTATTATGGGTGAAGAAAAATCCGATCTAAAATTTATTTTAGATCCCCGACGATTAACATCCTAATTAAGGTGACTTACTATGTCTTATATTATTCTCTTAGTAAATTAATTTGTTTTGTTATTATGATTTTATGAATATGAAAATTATGTTAAATATGTTAAACATCACATGAGTGCACTTGTATATTTATGTGTTGTATAATAAAATGATAATAACTAAATAATATGTTAAATAGAGTATTGTAGTATTATGTTTATATATTTAGTTAAATTAATTTTGAGCATTTTTAATTTATGTTCATATGATTTTTATGTTTAGTTATGTTTTATTTGAGTAGTAATCATATATAAAAATTATGTGAAATATTAAAAATGAGTTTAAAGTGATTAAAAATGAAAAATAAAAATTATATGTTCATGTGTTTATAACCCGGCATTTCCCTATTTTTTTTTTATATATTTTCACTTTTAATTTTTGTAAATAATATGTTAGATTAAGTTAGTTAAAATGGATGTTACCATATGAAAAGAATTAATTTAGGAAAATAAATTATAAGTTATTAAAATCAAAAATGGTGTTCTTGAACTTTAATATGATCTTCATGTGTGTTCTTGAAATATTCATGTTGATGTTCATCATTAATGTTCATTTTGATTATGTTTTAGTTTATGTTTGTTAATAATTTGTGTTTATGTTTAGTTATTGTTTTATATATTATTAGTCTTATAATATAAATCAACTTAAAACATTATAAATCATTTAGAATAAAAAGTTAGAAATTTAAAGTGTTGAAAAACACTATTCATAAATATAAATGAAATTTTTAGTAAATTTCATTTTAGTTTAAACCGTTTTAGTATAATTAGAATAATTAAAATATAAAGACTTTAAGCTAAAAACCGATAAAATCGAAAAATGAAAATTTGGAACATCACCTTATTGCTCACGGCATTTTTCATGTTTTTAGGGTTAAAATTTGTTTTATCATTTTTTTAGTTTATTGTTAATATAATTTAATTATTAGTTAATAAGTTAGATTTAAGAAATTAAAAGAAATAAATCAATTTTAACATATGTAGTATATAACACGACATATACACTTTAAATTGACTAAATTTGACCAAAATGAAATTATCACTAAGTCACTAAAGTTAAATAGTAATTAGAATTGAATTTTTGTATAAATTGTTTTAGTTATAAATGAAATGTTATAAACCGATAAAAATATGTAACCGTTATAAAAATGAACTAAATCGTGTGTTACTGCCTTTGCTATTTGGACTGTTGATCTTGGACTTACGGACTTAAATGAATCTTCCACGATACTATTATTTTAAAAAAATGAAAATCGCTAAATTTAGTTAATAGACGACTAAATTTAACTAAGTCTCATTTTAAAATGAATATCATTATCACTTTTTACAAACTGAACTTAACGTTTTTAAAACTAGACTTTTAGAATATTTTCAAAAACTCACTAAGTACAAAACGAACTTAACGACTTTGAAACCAAAAATTTATACTTAGGAAATAAAAACAAGTTTAGTATTATACTAAAATACCTTAAGTATAAAAATACGTATAAATATAAAAATACGTACAAGTATAGGAATACGAATAAGTATAAAAATACGATAAAATAATGGAGTATAAAAATACGAATATTTATAAAATTACGTATAAAATACGGTGAATAGTGAATAGTGAATAGTGAAAAGTGAATAGTAAAATATTGAAAATAATTGAAAATTTTACTAAGTATAGAAAATTGAAAATGAATAAGTAAATGACTTAAAGTGTTTGAAAAACACTTAAATAAAATTTGACATATTAATAAACGTATCAAGTTAGAAATCTAAAAACGTTAATAATTAACAACACCTCAAATAATAAACGAACGTGTTATTATGTGATCATATGAAACCTACAATTCAAATAAAACGTTTGACGCTGAGACTAGGAGAGTCTAGTAACATGTGATATGTAAATATCAAATAAATAACGAATACTGAGTAAGTTAAATAAAAGGTCAAGCTTGGGCCTCAGATAAGGGAACGTCAATCGTGAGTGAAGTGGGGTTAAGATAGTCTTGTAGCGGTCGCCATTGCCGTACAAGATAATGAATATGCCAAGGCTTTTGTCTCAGGCTTTAGGAAATAGTCGTTTTATCCTGAGTTAAGGTGCTCTATGATTAGCATAGCCCATTCTTAAATTGGATACTAGTGTACATGTACTAGACTAGGGTTTTATTCCCCTATTTCGCTAAAGTTACCAGGGCATCCGTGCCGATTTGGGCGATTATAGCGGTGGTCTCCTTGCCGTGTTTCGTTCTTAGTGGGCGCGACACTTGCATTCGTTCTTGCCACATGTAAAGATCACTTGACGAGATTGTATCTGAAGTTCGAATCATTTCGAACACTAGAGGATGAGATGCAAGTATTATAGTATTCGGCGTGGTTTACGAGTCGAGTAAGCCTCTGCACTATGGAAGTGAGATGCAATCGATCAGAGTACAAAGGCCTACTCAGTGGTCAGGCTCGTAAGCAGTATGTGTTGTCTGTTGTATGATTAATTGAGAACGAGTGTGTACCATCTTCGAAAATTAAAGACCACAACTTTCTGAATTGAATCGAGTCTGCATGAGGAGAATGATAAGATACGTATGTTTGATTGCGATCCGATATCGCCTTGTAATGCTATTGAATTATTGTGATACTATTGATATGCTATTATATGCTATTTGCCTTCATATTTGAATATCATGCTTATATGATTTATCGCTTTAAACCGCATGCTTATTATGACTTATATGTCTTTATATGCTATATGTAATAAGCATGTTTATCTTTTTTATCATAACGTTATGTTTATAAAGCGATAATATTAAACCAAAATAATTGAAATCGAGGGTAAGTATGAGCATAGCTAGTCACTGTCCGCTCAGCGGGCATCCCCCCATCAGTTTATTGTGCAGGACGTTCGTGGACCAGGAGCTGGGTTTTGGATGGAGCCACGAGACGTTTTTATTGCTTTTCCTTAGTTGTTTCGCGAGAGATGTAATATATATAACACTACTCTTTTGAATTTCCGTATTTAGAGTTGTTTTATTCAACTCTTAAACGATGATGTAATATTTTGGGTTATTGTATAATTAATAACGCTGGTTTAAGACTTAATTAATTTCCGCCTTAGTAATTAAAGTCGACTAAAAACCAGGTTGTTACAGTTGGTATCAAAGCTGACTCGTGACCGTAACATGAATTGCCTAATGCGATTTATGCTTACCTAACGAGAGACACCTGGGCAGTACAAACATATTAATATGTTAAACTGCAAGACTACTAGGATCAAATAATAAATTAGATTTTTCTTTATTAGATCACTTAAATAATAAACTTAAAATCGCTTTAAAGTGTGAGGATGGGTAGAAACCTTAAGTACCGACCATAGACTAAGGACTTTTAAATAACGAATTACTTCCCTCAAAATAAAATACACTGACTATCGTTTACTTGCTACTTGCTGATGTGACTAACTAAAACTAACAACTATCCTCGGATATAAAATCTAAGTAAAAAGTTTAATACTCGAAGATCGAAGCCATTGATCAAATACATGACAACAAGACCTCAAACGCAACAAATGGACGCATCAAGGACCTTACCACTGATAAGACGTTCAAGATCTCGAAGATGTCTGTCGCAAGAAGGATTTCTACAACTTCATCTAATTATCCTCTCTAACTAAAATTTTTATTTTGTTCTCTTTTAAAAATTTTAATCTCTATAACCTTTCCCTCCTAACTCTCTAATTTCCTAAGTCTATAATCCCTAATAACTACTTTTCAAATGAATTTTCATTCCCCTTCTTTAATTTCGCAAAATGATTTCATTTTCGCTTTTCAATTTCATAACTCCTTATAATTTATTCTCAAAAACCATGGAACCTTAATTTTTTTTTTTTATCTCTTAAATTTACTATCTCTTTTAAAAATTTATAAATCTTCGTAATTTATAATTTCAAATTATCTTCTAAAAATAACTTTCAAGTTTCCCTTTTAAAACATCTTTGAATCTTATTCAATGAATTCTTAAAATTTTATTTCGTAATTTCAAATACCGTCGAAATTATTTTGTTTCAAATCGTATGTTCTTTGCCTATTATACCAACGAAGTTGATTATGTTCAAATTTTAAACTTATCAATACCTATTTCTGAATTCTCAACCTTCAAAATGAATCTTTATCTTTTCTACTTAAATTTGATAAATATGTTTAAAATTTTCTTAAGGGGGTAGGACAAAATATGATGATTTAAAAATCGTTGAATAAAATTAATTAAAATCATTATTTCACTCAACTTTTAACTATATCTTTAACTTCAAATAAAATTAAAATTTGTTTTATTTTAAAACCCTTATAATTTTATTTTAAATTAATCCCGTACAAAACTTCTAGCCCCCACCTTTTTGAAAATCACTTTGAAGTCGATTTCAGAAATGACAATCTAGTAATATTCCCATATTAATTCAAAATGTTCCACTTATAAATATAAAACGATTATATCTTTCAATTTTTCCCATTCTATCTAACACCTTTATAATAATTCAGAAATTCAAACTTTTTGAAAAGTCTTATTCTACCAAAATAAAATGTCATTATCAAAACTTGTAAGATCTTGATATTCTCTCTAACTGCATGCCTAACTGCGAGTAGTCATCCACTCTAATCAAGTTTCGGGACGAAACTTTTCTTAAGGGGGTAGGTATGTAACACCCCGTGTTATTTTAACACAATTTGATAAAAGAATTTAATTCCTTAAATTAAATTCATCCTTTTTCCTTATAATAAAAATGCGTCTAAAATTTTTCGCCAAATAATAATAAATTTTCCTAAGTACAAATTTAAAAATTTTGAAAAATAAAGTTTGTTCTATTATCTTCAGAATTGAAAAAGAAACACATTTCAAAATTTTATAAAAATCAATACAAAATTTATATCGCCTTTCAAATTTCAAAAATGTTAAGTCATTTTTACTATTCATAAAAATTTATGTAAAACCTTTTATTTATAAAATTCAATTTCAAACATTTTTCATTTTCAAATAGAAATGAACCCTTATACTTTTCCCGTCTTTGAAATTCGGGTCAACAATTTCAAACACGCAAATCAAAAATCAAACAATCAACATCAACTTTGTGAAAAGAAAACCTACGTCATTTTTTTTGTGAAAATATGGTCACTTTGATTTATTTTTAATAAATAATTATATATTAATATATAATTACTATTCATTTCTATTAAACTAGCCTTTTTCTAAATTGTCGAAATTTGAAGTCACACTTACTTTAAATTGATTAACTTTTTGACGTTTGTTTATAATTCTTTAAATCTATAACATTCATCGAAAAAAATAAGTATTTCGACCTAGTAAAATTTTAATCAAAATCTCGAGGGTTAAGATCCGATTTTTATATTTAGTACCTTTTGAAAATTAGTTTTATTTTTATTTCCGATTTTATTTCAAAATACTATTTTAAGATCATATCCTTTATTTTGAGACTTTCTGCGATCGCGCAAATCGAAAATTTCAAAAACGATAATCGAGCCCGAAAATTTGACTTTTGACTTTTGACTTTCCTTAGTCAAATTTTATCATCTTCCATGTTCTTACACATTTTCTTACACATTTAATTTATCATCATTACTTTTATTTTTGTTTTTAAATTTAAAGTTTAATACATAATAAAAAGAATATTTATACAAATACAATACTACTACTTTAATATTACCATTTTCATTTCCGTCACTTTTAAATATTTTCTTCAGTAGTAAATAAAATATTTTAGTCTTAAATTTATAAAATGAATACTTTTTCAGAAAATCGTCAAAACAGCACATTTTAACTTTTACCGTTTTTCTTACCCGAATTATTTTCAGAACGCTGCTTTTTAGACAACGAGATATTTTAAAATATCGGGGGGACAAACTATTCACCAAATAGTCATGTGGACTTATGTAACCAAATGTGATGATGTTGTTCCCTAATTGCATTTAATTAAAACATTAATTATAATAAAAACTAAAGCATATCTCCTAAAGTCTACTTAACCTATTTTTACTCTAACTTTCCTCATAAGTTTCTAAGAGCAAAATCAACTTCATTTGCTTCCCATAATGTCGTGTACTTCATCTCCTTATTCTCCCTTTATTTTTCTTTCATTTTTCTTCCAAAACCTTTTAAATAAAAACCTTAATATTATTCTAATAATTCATAAGTAATTCTAGATATATTAGAGGGTTTTAGGAGCTAACATACTTGGGTATTATGGGTGAAGAAAAATCCGATCTAAAATTTATTTTAGATCCCCGACGATTAACATCCTAATTAAGGTGACTTACTATGTCTTATATTATTCTCTTAGTAAATTAATTTGTTTTGTTATTATGATTTTATGAATATGAAAATTATGTTAAATATGTTAAACATCACATGAGTGCACTTGTATATTTATGTGTTGTATAATAAAATGATAATAACTAAATAATATGTTAAATAGAGTATTGTAGTATTATGTTTATATATTTAGTTAAATTAATTTTGAGCATTTTTAATTTATGTTCATATGATTTTTATGTTTAGTTATGTTTTATTTGAGTAGTAATCATATATAAAAATTATGTGAAATATTAAAAATGAGTTTAAAGTGATTAAAAATGAAAAATAAAAATTATATGTTCATGTGTGTATAACTCGGCATTTCCCTATTTTTTTTTTATATATTTTCACTTTTAATTTTTGTAAATAATATGTTAGATTAAGTTAGTTAAAATGGATGTTACCATATGAAAAGAATTAATTTAGGAAAATAAATTATAAGTTATTAAAATCAAAAATGGTGTTCTTGAACTTTAATATGATCTTCATGTGTGTTCTTGAAATATTCATGTTGATGTTCATCATTAATGTTCATTTTGATTATGTTTTAGTTTATGTTTGTTAATAATTTGTGTTTATGTTTAGTTATTGTTTTATATATTATTAGTCTTATAATATAAATCAACTTAAAACATTATAAATCATTTAGAATAAAAAGTTAGAAATTTAAAGTGTTGAAAAACACTATTCATAAATATAAATGAAATTTTTAGTAAATTTCATTTTAGTTTAAACCGTTTTAGTATAATTAGAATAATTAAAATATAAAGACTTTAAGCTAAAAAGCAGATAAAATCGAAAAATGAAAATTTGGAACATCACCTTATTGCTCACGGCATTTTTCATGTTTTTAGGGTTAAAATTTGTTTTATCATTTTTTTAGTTTATTGTTAATATAATTTAATTATTAGTTAATAAGTTAGATTTAAGAAATTAAAAGAAATAAATCAATTTTAACATATGTAGTATATAACACGACATATACACTTTAAATTGACTAAATTTGACCAAAATGAAATTATCACTAAGTCACTAAAGTTAAATAGTAATTAGAATTGAATTTTTGTATAAATTGTTTTAGTTATAAATGAAATGTTATAAACCGATAAAAATATGTAACCGTTATAAAAATGAACTAAATCGTGTGTTACTGCCTTTCCTATTTGGACTGTTGATCTTGGACTTACGGACTTAAATGAATCTTCCACGATACTATTATTTTAAAAAAATGAAAATCGCTAAATTTAGTTAATAGACGACTAAATTTAACTAAGTCTCATTTTAAAATGAATATCATTATCACTTTTTACAAACTGAACTTAACGTTTTTAAAACTAGACTTTTAGAATATTTTCAAAAACTCACTAAGTACAAAACGAACTTAACGACTTTGAAACCAAAAATTTATACTTAGGAAATAAAAACAAGTTTAGTATTATACTAAAATACCTTAAGTATAAAAATACGTATAAATATAAAAATACGTACAAGTATAGGAATACGTATAAGTATAAAAATACGTATAAAATACGGAGTATAAAAATACGAATACGTATAAAAATACGTATAAAATACGGTGAATAGTGAATAGTGAATAGTGAAAAGTGAATAGTAAAATATTGAAAATAATTGAAAATTTTACTAAGTATAGAAAATTGAAAATGAATAAGTAAATGACTTAAAGTGTTTGAAAAACACTTAAATAAAATTTGACATATTAATAAACGTATCAAGTTAGAAATCTAAAAACGTTAATAATTAACAACACCTCAAATAATAAACGAACGTGTTATGTGATCATATGAAACCTACAATTCAAATAAAACGTTTGACGCTGAGACTAGGAGAGTCTAGTAACATGTGATATGTAAATATCAAATAAATAACGAATACTGAGTAAGTTAAATAAAAGGTCAAGCTTGGGCCTCGGATAAAGGGAACGTCGATCGTGAGTGAAGTGGGGTTAAGATAGTCTTGTAGCGATCGCCAGTGCCGTACAAGATAATGAATATGCCAAGGCTTTTGTCTCAGGCTTTAGGAAATAGTCCTTTTATCCTGAGTTAAGGTGCTCTATGATTAGCCCAGCCCATTCTTACATTGGATACTAGTGTACATGTACTAGACTAGGCTTTTATTCCCTATTTCGCTAAAGTTACCAGGGCATCCGTGTCGATTTGGGCGATTATAGCGGTGGTCTCCTTGCCGTGTTTCGTTCTTAGTGGCGCGACACTTGCATTCGTTCTTGCCACATGTAAAGATCACTTGACGAGATTGTATCTGAAGTTCGAATCATTTCGAACACTAGAGGATGAGATGCAAGTATTATAGTATTCGGCGTGGTTTACGAGTCGAGTAGGCCTCTGCACTATGGAAGTGAGATGCAATCGATCGTAGTACAAAGGCCTACTCGGTGGTCGCCTCGTAGCGGTATGTGTTGTCTGTTGTATGATTAATTGAGAACGAGTGTGTACCATCTTCGAAAATTAAAGACCACAACTTTCTGAATTGAATCGAGTCTGCATGAGGAGAATGATAAGATACGTATGTTTGATTGCGATCCGATATCGCCTTGTAATGCTATTGAATTATTGTGATACTATTGATATGCTATTATATGCTATTTGCCTTCATATTTGAATATCATGCTTATATGATTTATCGCTTTAAACCGCATGCTTATTATGACTTATATGTCTTTATATGCTATATGTAATAAGCATGTTTATCTTTTTTATCATAACGTTATGTTTATAAAGCGATAATATTAAACCAAAATAATTGAAATCGAGGGTAAGTATGAGCATAGCTTGTAACACCCCGACTCATTTCACATTTCATGTCGTTAGTGTCGTTATGTTGGTCTTTCATATCTCTTGATCTTTCTCATTTTTAGCTCGAGGAAGTCATTACGTTAGCTTGAGTATAGAAGGTGTGGTCTTGGTTGCGCTAACCGAGGTGAGTCTTGAGAGTGTGAGTGAGTGTGGGGGTGATTGGAGGGTCATGAGAGGGTCAGAAGTGTTTTGGCGAGCTAGGCGCGAGCTGGGCGCGAGCAGGGAAGGAAAAGAGACCATCCGAAGAAAAACAGAACGAGGCAGCGAGAGACATGGCGGCCAGCGAAGCGAGCGCCGACCATGAGCGAGCCATGAGCAACCCGCGAACGCAGTGGTTTTCGCGTTTTGTTTTCTTTAATCCGTATTTAAGAGGCACGAATTCTATCCTATTTAAACTAAACTAGCCCTAATAACATCAGTTAGCCTCATTCTATATCTCAACTCACAAAACCCTCTCTCTCTCTCATAATTCTCCATTAATTCCTCATTTAATCTCCATTAAAACTCATTCAATTTATTCCTTCTCAACCCTAATCATCTCCTTATTCATTCCTTGCTCAATCCTTCGGAAATTCTTATTGTTTAGTATAGTCTTTTGATTATTATGATTATTATATGCTTGTATTGTGTGTTCTTATGTTTGTATGTATTATATTGTGCCCTAATCGAAGGAGAAGAGGAGCTAGGTGAAGAGGACACCATACTCATTGAAGAGGAGGAGGACTAAGGCTTTGTCATCACTCGAACGAGGTAACTAGGTGTAGCCTTGGTTATATTTTGACAAGTGTGAGGCTTATTGGTGGTATGAGTCATTGGTTGTGATTGTATAATATAAAGTTGTGACATTTGCTTGCTTTGGTTGAATTGTGATCATAAGGAATATGTTATGGGTCTACCACACTACCTTGGGTCTAGTATCATGCTAGGTTGTTATCTCACATAAAATGATGATTTAAAGGTTGAGCTATGGTTAAAGTTGGTAACTTGGTTGATTGTATGATCATTGTTCGCATGCCCTATTATTGTTTAGTTCACTTTTGTTGTTTAAAGCATGCCATTGATCTTGTTAGTTACATTGTGATGATCTTGAAGTATTGTTGGTTGATTGTGAGGTTACTATGGGTTGTATTGGTGGTATTGGAGACGGTTTATGTTGTTGGTTTGGTCGTATTGTTATGCTTGAGTTAAGTTTGCATGCGTGTCTTTGCTCGCACGATGTGAGGAGCTCTGACGCCCTAGTTTGGGCGGATACCGCCCATAATCCCCTGGCTATACTTGTTCGCTTAGTTAGAGCGACTATGGGTTCTCAGCCTGTTATGGTTGGAGACTATGGTTTGATATATGTCGTCACCGTTCTTGTTCGCTCGGTGGAATTTGGCCAAATTTAGACTAATGAGTTTGAGGAACTTCTTGTTCGCTGTTCCGCCATAGGGTTTGAGTGATTCTTGTTCGCTTCACTCGAGGTGATTCTTGTTCGCTTCACCTAGTGCTCTGCGCTTACTCTTGCGCTTGTGTTGATTGGTTACGGATTGGATTGAGTAGAGGAGGTTGGTGTGAGTGTGGTTGTGCCGTGTACACTTGTTGTGTGTGCCGAGTTGGTTATTGTTGTTGTTCCTTGTTTTGTCGGTTGTTTGTACTCTGATTATAGGCCGTAGGCCAGGTAAGCTTGCATATGTTGTTGTTTATGTTTATGATGTTGAAATATGACTGGGGAGCACCTAGTTACTCCCCACTGATTGTGGTTGTTGCTTTCTTTTTTATAGGTACGCGCGGGATGGGCCTATGTGTGAGGATGCCGTGAGATTGAGACCCGTAGCTTGCCTTGTCTAGTTGACTAGCTTGAGTTTTAGAGTTTGCTTAGAATGGATTAGACTTACTTATGTTTTCATTTCGTTGTACTCTGGTTTGGATTTGTAAGGGGTATTTATTCCCCGTTGTTAGGCCTTGAGGTCTACTTTCATTTGCTTGGTTTGTTTTAGGTCGTTGTGAGTGACAATACCGGATTCACGGTGTTTCCGCCACCGTGGTTTTCATTTCTCTTTCACTTTGTCTTATAAAACCTTTTTAAAGCTTATTTTATCTGGTTAAATAATCCGGGTTGTTACAGTTGGTATCAGAGCGAACACGCTCCCAACTCTCCTAGATGAGTGAGTAGAATTTGACTTAGAACCTTGAGTGGAGTGTTGGGTAGTCACCATAGGGGGGTTTGCGTTGCTTTTGTATGCGTTTGAGTAGTTATCTGAAGTGGCATGTTTAGTAAGTGCTACTACTAACTATGTTTTTGCGTTGCAGATGGCCCGAAATGGAAATGCCGCGCAACAAGAACAACAGCGCATCCGTCGACTTGAGGATGCCATTCGCCTTGGCGAGGCACAAGATACCAATCGGGCGATCTTTGACCGTTTTGATCGTCACCATCCGCCTAATTATGATGGCAAGGCCGACCCGGTCGTGCTTGAGTCATGGGTGAGAGAAATCGAGAAGCTCTTCGTAGCTACTGGGTGCCCGGAGGCGCAAAAGGTGGATATTGCCACCTACTATCTGAAAATGGAGGTCGACAACCGTGGGCCTTATCTGAGCTACTCTCAAGCTCAGGTTGGGTTCAATCAAGCTAGGTTCTCGCGCGTTGAAGAAGCGCTTACCCCGATCACCCGGCTGGCGGTAAGGAGCGAAATTCATTAATCTGTACAGGCACCATGTCGACAGAGTACACCGACAAGTTCACCGCTTTGGCTCGCTTTCGCACCGCACGCCGTTCCCGGCGAAGTCGCCGCGTTCGCCGATTTGAGAAGAACTTAACCCCGTGGTTGCGACCGCAGCCGGATTGCCTCTACTACCTTCCAAAGAGCTTATGACAGGCTTTGAGTGTATACGCCGCTTGCTCAGCCGAAGAGGCGGCTGGCCGCCGCAAACAGGTTTGTGAAGAGGCCGCTTGTACCACAATCTTCCTTTCAGTGCGAAGAAAGGAGGTTCGAGACTGACCGCCATGAACCGCACCTGTGTTCCATCTAGGCCGAACATGCTATGCTATAGTGCGAGAAGCCTTACCATCCGGTAAGACTTGTGACGGAGGCCGATCATGTGCTTTAACCGCAGGAGTCAGCATAAGTCCAACGATTGCCCTAAGGTCGCTAAAATTACCGATGTCAGCCGGGCCGGGTTCTAGTTCTACTATCGCCGTGGTTCCTTCGATCAGGATCGCAAAGACTAACCCTCCTGCTCAGAAGGGTCGTATCTTCGTTATGAGTCGCGCCGAGGCTGAGGCTCATCCTGATGTTATTACTGGTACATTTCTTGTTAACTCTGGACCTGCATTTGTTTTGTTCGACATCGTGCTTCTATGTCCTTTATTTCTGCTTCACTCCTCGAGAGGGCCAAGCTTACTTCTTCTACTTCCGTGGATACACTTATTTCTCTTCCCACGGGAGAAACTATTTCATGCTCTACTCTTTACAAGGATGTTCCTATTTCCTTTGGGATATCCGTCTTGCTAGCTGATCTTGATCGCTTGAGCCGCTTCTGAGTTCGATATTATCTTGGGTATGGATTGGTTGGCGGTTCGATGCTCGATTCATTTGCCGTGATCGGAAGGTCTTGCTGAAGGGACCGTCTGGTTGCACGATCTCGCATAGGTGCTCTACTACGAGGCCTAGTGATCGATGGGTGTCTGCGTTGAAGATGAGTAACCTGAGGAGGAAGGGTCATCAGGTGTTCTTGTGCATGGTGAGGATGTCTCTAAGGAGTGAAGTTAGAGGACATTCCTGTGGTTAGTGACTTTCTTTGATGTTTTTCCTGAAGAGTTACCTGGAATTCCACCGAGCGTGATGTAGAGTTCGTTATTGATCTAGTGCAGTGCGGGACCTATCTCTAAGGCTCAGATCGTATGGCGCCACCGGTGAGTTGCAAGAGTTGAAGAAGCGGTTGGAGGATATGATTGAGAAAGGGTTTATTCGACCAAGTGTATCTCCAGGGTGCTCAGTTGTTGTTTGTGAAGAAGAAGAACGGGAGTATGCGTCTGTGTATAGACTATCGCGAGCTGAACAAAGTGACTATCAAGAACAAGTATCCTCTGCCGCGCATCGAGGACTTGTTTGATCAGTTGAAGGGTGCTAGTGTGTTCTCCAAGATCGACTTGAGATCGGGTTATCATCAGATTCCAGTTCGTGAGCAGGATATTCCTAAGACTGCGTTTCGATCTAGGTATGGGCATTATGAGTTCGTGGTGATGCCGTTTGGGTTGACGAATGCTCCTGCAGTGTTTATGGATCAGATGAACCGTACTTTTGGTGAGTATTTGGATCGATGTGTCGTTGTCTTTATTGATGACATATTGATCTATTCAAGGACGGTGAACATGAGAATCATCTGCGTCTTATTCTTGAAGTCTTTGCGTAGAAGTGAATGCGAAGTTCTCCAAGTGTGAGTTCGGGTGAAGGAAGTTGCCTTCTTGGGTCATGTTATATCCGGTGACGGAGCGAAGGTTGATCCAATAAGGTTGAGGCCGTGCTTGGTTGGGAGAGTCAGAAGAATGTGAATGAGATTCGGAGTTTCCTTGGGTTAGCCCAGCTATTACAGGAGGTTCGTCTGAGGACTTCTCAAAGATAGCTAGACCCTTGACTCGATTCTTTGCAGAAAGAGTCCAAGTTTGTGTGGAGTGAAGGTTGTGAAGGCTGCGTTCAAGAATCAAGAAGAGAGTCGACCACCGCTCCGGTGTTGACGCTACCTGAAGAGGAGTTGAGTTCGACGCCTGATGATGCTTGAAGTTGGGTTTGGGTTGTGTTACGATGCGAAGGGAAAGTGATTGCTATCGCGCCGAGGCAAACGCGTGTTCATGAGCGAGAACTACCCTACGCACGATCTTGAGTTAGTCAGCGTGGTGTTTGCTTTGAAGTCGTGGAGGCATTACTTGTATGGTGCTTCGTAAGATTTATCACGGATCACAAGAGTTTGAAATACATTTTTACTCAACGTGATTTGAACATGAGGCAAAGGCGGTGGCTAGAGCTGATTAAGGATTATAATATCGAGCTGCAGTATCATGAAGGGAAGGCGAATGTGGTTGCAGATGCTTTGAGTAGGAAGGTGAGGCATGGGTTGAACGCTGCGTGGGTTCTTCCTGACGATCTTTGCCGCGAGTTCCAGAAGCTTGAGTAGGAGGTAGTACCGCATGGGATCGACATGGGTGCTATGGTTGCTGAACCTGAGTTGTTCCATGAGATTCGAGCAAGCGGTAGCGAGGATTCCGTTTTAGAGGCTTGGAGGTTGCCCAAGGAGAATGGTGGTGCTGAAGATTTTGAGATAGGAGCTGATGGAGGTTTGAGGTTTAAGAAGAGATGGTGCGTTCTAGCGTGAGGTCCTCAAGAGGAAGATTCGAAGGAAGCTCATAGTTCCCCACTGTCTGCACATCCGGTGGTGACAAGATGTACAAGGACTTGAAGGTCGCATTTTTGGTGGCCTAACATGAAGAAAGAGGTGGTGAGTATGTGGGTAAGTGTTTGGTGTGTCGGAAGGTTAAGTTTGAGCACCGAGAGGCCGGAGGATTCTTTGCAACCTCTCGAGATTCCGATGTGGAAGTGGGATTCGATTTCCATGGACTTTGTGATGGGGCTACCTAGAACGCCGACCGGTAAGAATGCTATATGGGTTGTGGTTGATCGCTTGACTAAGGTTGCTCACTTCGTTCCTATGAAGGAGACCTGGAGTATGGAAGAGCTAGCCAATGCATATCAAAGGGAAGTAGTTCGCTTGCATGGGGTTCCTAAGGACATCATTTCCGATCGTGATCCCCGATTTTGTTCTCAGTTTTGGAAGAAGCTACAGGAAGCATTGGGTAGTGAGCTGAAGATGAGTACTGCTTTCCATGCTGCTACGGATGGACAGACCGAGAGAACCATTCAGACTTTAGAGGACATGTTGAGAGCTTGTGTACTAGAGTTCCAGGTTGGTTGGGAGAAGAGCTTGCCTCTGGTGGAGTTCTCTTACAACAACAGTTTTCAAGCTAGTATTAAGATGGCTCCGTTCGAGGCATTGTATGGGAGGAAGTGTAGGAGTCCCATGTGCTGGGATGATGTGACTGAAGCTACAGTGCTTGGACCGGAGATGGTACAGGAGTCCATTGAGCAGGTGAGACTCATTCGAGAGAAGCTGAAGGCGGCGCAGGATCGACAGAAGTCTTATGCTGATTTGAAGCGTCGACCAATCGAGTTTGAAGTGGGTGACAAGGTGTTCTTAAAGGTTTCTCCTATGAAGGGTGTGAAGAGGTTTGGCATCAAGGGAAAGCTGAGTCCTAAGTATGTTGGACCTTATGAAGTGCTGGAACGGGTTGGTGAAGTGGCGTACAGATTGGCTTTGCCACCGAATTTGTCCAAGGTGCATAATGTGTTCCATGTGTCTCAACTGAGACGGTACCGAAGCGATCCATCGCATGTGGTTGAAGCTGACGTTGTGGGTGTAGAGCCTAACTTGACTTATGAGGAGAAGCCGGTACGTATCCTTGATAGGAAGGAGAAGAGGTTGAGGAACAAGGTAGTTCCTTTGGTAAAAGTGTTATGGAGGAGTGAGAAGTATGAAGAGGCGACATGGGAGACCGAAGCTTCAATGCAGGAGAGGTATCCGCACTTGTTTGTCACAGGTAGTTCTTTGTTCTCAAGTTTCGAGGACGAAACTTCTTTTTAGGTGGTGTGGTTGTAACACCCCGACTCATTTCACATTTCATGTCGTTAGTGTCGTTATGTTGGTCTTTCATATCTCTTGATCTTTCTCATTTTTAGCTCGAGGAAGTCATTACGTTAGCTTGAGTATAGAAGGTGTGGTCTTGGTTGCGCTAACCGAGGTGAGTCTTGAGAGTGTGAGTGAGTGTGGGGGTGATTGGAGGGTCATGAGAGGGTCAGAAGTGTTTTGGCGAGCTAGGCGCGAGCTGGGCGCGAGCAGGGAAGGAAAAGAGACCATCCGAAGAAAAACAGACAGGAACCGCGAGAGACCCACGAGCAGCCATGAGCAAAGCGCGCGACCCGCGAGCGAACCGCGAGCAACCCGCGGGCACAGAGCTGGTTTTCGCGTTTTTGTTTTCTTTAATCTGTATTTAAGAGGGGCACGAATTCCTATCCTATTTAAACTAAACTAGCCCTAATAACATCAGATTAGCCTCATTCTATATCTCAACTCACAAAACCCTCTCTTCTCTCTCATAATTCTCCATTAATTCCTCATTTAATCCCCATTAAAACTCATTCAATTTATTCCTTCTCAACCCTAATCATCTCCTTATTCATTCCTTGCTCAATCCTTCGGTAATTCTTATTGTTTAGTATAGTCTTTTGATTATTATGATTATTATATGCTTGTATTGTGTGTTCTTATGTTTGTATGTATTATATTGTGCCCTAATCGAAGGAGAAGAGGAGCTAGGTGAAGAGGACACCATACTCATTGAAGAGGAGGAGGACTAAGGCTTTGTCATCACTCGAACGAGGTAACTAGGTGTAGCCTTGGTTATATTTTGACAAGTGTGAGGCTTATTGGTGGTATGAGTCATTGGTTGTGATTGTATAATATAAAGTTGTGACATTTGCTTGCTTTGGTTGAATTGTGATCATAAGGAATATGTTATGGGTCGGCCTCACACTAACTTGGGTCTAGTATCATGCTAGGTTGTTATCTCACATAAAATGATGATTTAAAGGTTGAGCTATGGTTAAAGTTGGTAACTTGGTTGATTGTATGATCATTGTTCGCATGCCCTATTATTGTTTAGTTCACTTTTGTTGTTTAAAGCATGCCATTGATCTTGTTAGTTACATTGTGATGATCTTGAAGTATTGTTGGTTGATTGTGAGGTTACTATGGGTTGTATTGGTGGTATTGGAGACGGTTTATGTTGTTGGTTTGGTCGTATTGTTATGCTTGAGTTAAGTTTGCATGCGTGTACTGTTCTGGCACGTATGTGAGGAGCTACGACGTCCTAGTTTGGACGGATACCGCCCATAATCCCCTCGGCTATTCTTGTTCGCTTAGTTAGAGCGACTATGGGTTCTCAGCCTGTTATGGTTGGAGACTATGGTTTGATATATGTCGTCACCGTTCTTGTTCGCTCGGTGGAATTTGGCCAAATTTAGACTAATGAGTTTGAGGAACTTCTTGTTCATTTGTTCGCCATAGGGTTTGAGTGATTCTTGTTCGCTTCACTCGAGGTGATTCTTGTTCGCTTCACCTAGTGCTCTGCGCTTACTCTTGCGCTTGTGTTGATTGGTTACGGATTGGATTGAGTAGAGGAGGTTGGTGTGAGTGTGGTTGTGCCGTGTACACTTGTTGTGTGTGCCGAGTTGGTTATTGTTGTTGTTCCTTGTTTTGTCGGTTGTTTGTACTCTGATTATAGGCCGTAGGCCAGGTAAGCTTGCATATGTTGTTGTTTATGTTTATGATGTTGAAATATGACTGGGGAGCACCTAGTTACTCCCCACTGATTGTGGTTGTTGCTTTCTTTTTTATAGGTACGCGCGGGATGGGCCTATGTGTGAGGATGCCGTGAGATTGAGACCCGTAGCTTGCCTTGTCTAGTTGACTAGCTTGAGTTTTAGAGTTTGCTTAGAATGGATTAGACTTACTTATGTTTTCATTTCGTTGTACTCTGGTTTGGATTTGTAAGGGGTATTTATTCCCCGTTGTTAGGCCTTGAGGTCTACTTTCATTTGCTTGGTTTGTTTTAGGTCGTTGTGAGTGACAATACCGGATTCACGGTGTTTCCGCCACCGTGGTTTTCATTTCTCTTTCACTTTGTCTTATAAAACCTTTTTAAAGCTTATTTTATCTGGTTAAATAATCCGGGTTGTTACATAGCTAGTCACTGTCCGCTCAGCGGGCATCCCCCCATCAGTTTATTGTGCAGGACGTTCGTGGACCAGGAGCTGGGTTTTGGATGGAGCCACGAGACGTTTTTATTGCTTTTCCTTAGTTGTTTCGCGAGAGATGTAATATATATAACACTACTCTTTTGAATTTCCGTATTTAGAGTTGTTTTATTCAACTCTTAAACGATGATGTAATATTTTGGGTTATTGTATAATTAATAACGCTGGTTTAAGACTTAATTAATTTCCGCCTTAGTAATTAAAGTCGACTAAAAACCAGGTTGTTAGAGTTGGTATCAAAGCTGACTCGTGACCGTAACATGAATTGCCTAATGCGATTTATGCTTACCTAACGAGAGACACCTGGGCAGTACAAACATATTAATATGTTAAACTGCAAGACTACTAGGATCAAATAATAAATTAGATTTTTCTTTATTAGATCACTTAAATAATAAACTTAAAATCGCTTTAAAGTGTGAGGATGGGTAGAAACCTTAAAATGCCGACCATAGACTAAGGACTTTTAAATAACGAATTACTTCCCTCAAAATAAAATACACTGACTATCGTTTACTTGCTACTTGCTGATGTGACTAACTAAAACTAACAACTATCCTCGGATATAAAATCTAAGTAAAAAGTTTAATACTCGAAGATCGAAGCCATTGATCAAATACATGACAACAAGACCTCAAACGCAACAAATGGACGCATCAAGGACCTTACCACTGATAAGACGTTCAAGATCTCGAAGATGTCTGTCGCAAGAAGGATTTCTACAACTTCATCTAATTATCCTCTCTAACTAAAATTTTTATTTTGTTCTCTTTTAAAAATTTTAATCTCTATAACCTTTCCCTCCTAACTCTCTAATTTCCTAAGTCTATAATCCCTAATAACTACTTTTCAAATGAATTTTCATTCCCCTTCTTTAATTTCGCAAAATGATTTCATTTTCGCTTTTCAATTTCATAACTCCTTATAATTTATTCTCAAAAACCATGGAACCTTAATTTTTTTTTTTATCTCTTTTAAAAATTTATAAATCTTCGTAATTTATAATTTCAAATTATCTTCTAAAAATAACTTTCAAGTTTCCCTTTTAAAACATCTTTGAATCTTATTCAATGAATTCTTAAAATTTTATTTCGTAATTTCAAATACCGTCGAAATTATTTTGTTTCAAATCGTATGTTCTTTGCCTATTATACCAACGAAGTTGATTATGTTCAAATTTTAAACTTATCAATACCTATTTCTGAATTCTCAACCTTCAAAATGAATCTTTATCTTTTCTACTTAAATTTGATAAATATGTTTAAAATTTTCTTAAGGGGGTAGGACAAAATATGATGATTTAAAAATCGTTGAATAAAATTAATTAAAATCATTATTTCAGTCAACTTTTAACTATATCTTTAACTTCAAATAAAATTAAAATTTGTTTTATTTTAAAACCCTTATAATTTTATTTTAAATTAATCCCGTACAAAACTTCTAGCCCCCACCTTTTTGAAAATCACTTTGAAGTCGATTTCAGAAATGACAATCTAGTAATATTCCCATATTAATTCAAAATGTTCCACTTATAAATATAAAACGATTATATCTTTCAATTTTTCCCATTCTATCTAACACCTTTATAATAATTCAGAAATTCAAACTTTTTGAAAAGTCTTATTCTACCAAAATAAAATGTCATTATCAAAACTTGTAAGATCTTGATATTCTCTCTAACTGCATGCCTAACTGCGAGTAGTCATCCACTCTAATCAAGTTTCGGGACGAAACTTTTCTTAAGGGGGTAGGTATGTAACACCCCGTGTTATTTTAACACAATTTGATAAAAGAATTTAATTCCTTAAATTAAATTCATCCTTTTTCCTTATAATAAAATTGCGTCTAAAATTTTTCGCCAAATAATAATAAATTTTCCTAAGTACAAATTTAAAAATTTTGAAAAATAAAGTTTGTTCTATTATCTTCAGAATTGAAAAAGAAACACATTTCAAAATTTTATAAAAATCAATACAAAATTTATATCGCTTTCAAATTTCAAAATGTTAAGTCATTTTTACTATTCATAAAAATTTATGTAAAACCTTTTATTTATAAAATTCAAATTCAAACATTTTTCATTTTCAAATAGAAATGAACCCTTATACTTTTCCGTCTTTGAAATTCGGTCAACAATTTCAAACACGCAAATCAAAAATCAAACAATCAACATCAACTTTGTGAAAAGAAAACCTACGCCATTTTTTTTGAGAAAATATGGTCACTTTGATTTATTTTTAATAAATAATTATATATTAATATATAATTACTAGTCATTTCTATTAAACTAGCCTTTTTCTAAATTGTCTAAATTTGAAGTCACACTTACTTTAAATTGATTAACTTTTTGACGTTTGTTTATAATTCTTTAAATCTATAACATTCAATCTAAAAATAAATATTTCGACCTAGTAAAATTTTAATCAAAATCTCGAGGGTTAAGATCCGATTTTTATATTTAGTACCTTTTGAAAATTAGTTTTATTTTTATTTCCGATTTTATTTCAAAATACTATTTTAAGATCATATCCTTTATTTTGAGACTTTCATGATCGCAAGAAATCGAAAATTTCAAAAACGATAATCGAGCCCGAAAATTTGACTTTTGACTTTTGACTTTCCTTAGTCAAATTTTATCATCTTCCATGTTCTTACACATTTTCTTACACATTTAATTTATCATCATTACTTTTATTTTTGTTTTTAAATTTAAAGTTTAATACATAATAAAAAGAATATTTATACAAATACAATACTACTACTTTAATATTACCATTTTCATTTCCGTCACTTTTAAATATTTTCTTCAGTAGTAAATAAAATATTTTAGTCTTAAATTTATAAAATGAATACTTTTCAGAAAATCGTCAAAACAGCACATTTTAACTTTTACCGTTTTTCTTACCCGAATTATTTCGTAACGCGTATTTCCAGAACGTGATATTTTAAAATATCGGGGGGACAAACTATTCACCAAATAGTCATGTGGACTTATGTAACCAAATGTGATGATGTTGTTCCCTAATTGCATTTAATTAAAACATTAATTATAATAAAAACTAAAGCATATCTCCTAAAGTCTACTTAACCTATTTTTACTCTAACTTTCCTCATAAGTTTCTAAGAGCAAAATCAACTTCATTTGCTTCCCATAATGTCGTGTACTTCATCTCCTTATTCTCCCTTTATTTTTCTTTCATTTTTCTTCCAAAACCTTTTAAATAAAAACCTTAATATTATTCTAATAATTCATAAGTAATTCTAGATATATTAGAGGGTTTTAGGAGCTAACATACTTGGGTATTATGGGTGAAGAAAAATCCGATCTAAAATTTATTTTAGATCCCCGACGTTTAACATCCTAATTAAGGTGACTTACTATGTCTTATATTATTCTCTTAGTAAATTAATTTGTTTTGTTATTATGATTTTATGAATATGAAAATTATGTTAAATATGTTAAACATCACATGAGTGCACTTGTATATTTATGTGTTGTATAATAAAATGATAATAACTAAATAATATGTTAAATAGAGTATTGTAGTATTATGTTTATATATTTAGTTAAATTAATTTTGAGCATTTTTAATTTATGTTCATATGATTTTTATGTTTAGTTATGTTTTATTTGAGTAGTAATCATATATAAAAATTATGTGAAATATTAAAAATGAGTTTAAAGTGATTAAAAATGAAAAATAAAAATTATATGTTCATGTGTGTATAACTCGGCATTTCCCTATTTTTTTTTATATATTTTCACTTTTAATTTTTGTAAATAATATGTTAGATTAAGTTAGTTAAAATGGATGTTACCATATGAAAAGAATTAATTTAGGAAAATAAATTATAAGTTATTAAAATCAAAAATGGTGTTCTTGAACTTTAATATGATCTTCATGTGTGTTCTTGAAATATTCATGTTGATGTTCATCATTAATGTTCATTTTGATTATGTTTTAGTTTATGTTTGTTAATAATTTGTGTTTATGTTTAGTTATTGTTTTATATATTATTAGTCTTATAATATAAATCAACTTAAAACATTATAAATCATTTAGAATAAAAAGTTAGAAATTTAAAGTGTTGAAAAACACTATTCATAAATATAAATGAAATTTTTAGTAAATTTCATTTTTGTTTAAACCGTTTTAGTATAATTAGAATAATTAAAATATAAAGACTTTAAGCTAAAAACCGATAAAATCGAAAAATGAAAATTTGGAACATCACCTTATTGCTCACGGCATTTTTCATGTTTTTAGGGTTAAAATTTGTTTTATCATTTTTTTAGTTTATTGTTAATATAATTTAATTATTAGTTAATAAGTTAGATTTAAGAAATTAAAAGAAATAAATCAATTTTAACATATGTAGTATATAACACGACATATACACTTTAAATTGACTAAATTTGACCAAAATGAAATTATCACTAAGTCACTAAAGTTAAATAGTAATTAGAATTGAATTTTTGTATAAATTGTTTTAGTTATAAATGAAATGTTATAAACCGATAAAAATATGTAACCGTTATAAAAATGAACTAAATCGTGTGTTACTGCCTTTGCTATTTGGACTGTTGATCTTGGACTTACGGACTTAAATGAATCTTCCACGATACTATTATTTTAAAAAAATGAAAATCGCTAAATTTAGTTAATAGACGACTAAATTTAACTAAGTCTCATTTTAAAATGAATATCATTATCACTTTTTACAAACTGAACTTAACGTTTTTAAAACTAGACTTTTAGAATATTTTCAAAAACTCACTAAGTACAAAACGAACTTAACGACTTTGAAACCAAAAATTTATACTTAGGAAATAAAAACAAGTTTAGTATTATACTAAAATACCTTAAGTATAAAAATACGTATAAATATAAAAATACGTACAAGTATAGGAATACGTATAAGTATAAAAATACGTATAAAATACGGAGTATAAAAATACGAATACGTATAAAAATACGTATAAAATACGGTGAATAGTGAATAGTGAATAGTGAAAAGTGAATAGTAAAATATTGAAAATAATTGAAAATTTTACTAAGTATAGAAAATTGAAAATGAATAAGTAAATGACTTAAAGTGTTTGAAAAACACTTAAATAAAATTTGACATATTAATAAACGTATCAAGTTAGAAATCTAAAAACGTTAATAATTAACAACACCTCAAATAATAAACGAACGTGTTATGTGATCATATGAAACCTACAATTCAAATAAAACGTTTGACGCTGAGACTAGGAGAGTCTAGTAACATGTGATATGTAAATATCAAATAAATAACGAATACTGAGTAAGTTAAATAAAAGGTCAAGCTTGGGCCTCAGATAAGGGAACGTCAATCGTGAGTGAAGTGGGGTTAAGATAGTCTTGTAGCGGTCGCCATTGCCGTACAAGATAATGAATATGCCAAGGCTTTTGTCTCAGGCTTTAGGAAATAGTCGTTTTATCCTGAGTTAAGGTGCTCTATGATTAGCATAGCCCATTCTTAAATTGGATACTAGTGTACATGTACTAGACTAGGGTTTTATTCCCCTATTTCGCTAAAGTTACCAGGGCATCCGTGCCGATTTGGGCGATTATAGCGGTGGTCTCCTTGCCGTGTTTCGTTCTTAGTGGGCGCGACACTTGCATTCGTTCTTGCCACATGTAAAGATCACTTGACGAGATTGTATCTGAAGTTCGAATCATTTCGAACACTAGAGGATGAGATGCAAGTATTATAGTATTGGGCGTGGTTTACGAGTCGAGTAAGCCTCTGCACTATGGAAGTGAGATGCAATCGATCAGAGTACAAAGGCCTACTCAGTGGTCAGGCTCGTAAGCAGTATGTGTTGTCTGTTGTATGATTAATTGAGAACGAGTGTGTACCATCTTCGAAAATTAAAGACCACAACTTTCTGAATTGAATCAGTGCATGAGGAGAATGATAAGATACGTATGTTTGATTGCGATCCGATATCGCCTTGTAATGCTATTGAATTATTGTGATACTATTGATATGCTATTATATGCTATTTGCCTTCATATTTGAATATCATGCTTATATGATTTATCGCTTTAAACCGCATGCTTATTATGACTTATATGTCTTTATATGCTATATGTAATAAGCATGTTTATCTTTTTTATCATAACGTTATGTTTATAAAGCGATAATATTAAACCAAAATAATTGAAATCGAGGGTAAGGATGAGCATAGCTAGTCATCATTCAATGAGCATCCCATCGATTTATTGTGCGGGGACGTTAGTGGACCAGGAGCTGGGTTTTGGATGGAGCCACGAGACGTTTTTATTGCTTTTCCTTAGTTGTTTCGCGAGAGATGTAATATATATAACACTACTCTTTTGAATTTCCGTATTTAGAGTTGTTTTATTCAACTCTTAAACGATGATGTAATATTTTGGGTTATTGTATAATTAATAACGCTGGTTTAAGACTTAATTAATTTCGCCTTAGTAATTAAAGTCGACTAAAAACCAGGTTATTACTGATTGGTATCAAAGTCGACTCGTGGCCAGTAACATGAATTGCCTAATGCGATTTATGCTTACCTAACGAGAGACACACAAGCGATACAAACATATTAATATGTTAAAGCTGCAAGACTACTAGGATCAAATAATAAATTAGATTTTTCTTTATTAGATCACTTAAATAATAAACTTAAAATCGCTTTAAAGTGTGAGGATGGGTAGAAACCTTAAATGCAGGCCATAGACTAAGGACTTTTAAATAACGAATTACTTCCCTCAAAATAAAATACACTGACTATCGTTTACTTGCTACTTGCTGATGTACTAACTAAAACTAACAACTATCCTCGGATATAAAATCTAAGTAAAAAGTTTAATACTCGAAGATCGAAGCCATTGATCAAATACATGACAACAAGACCTCAAACGCAACAAATGGACGCATCAAGGACCTTACCACTGATAAGACGTTCAAGATCTCGAAGATGTCTGTCGCAAGAAGGATTTCTACAACTTCATCTAATTATCCTCTCTAACTAAAATTTTTATTTTGTTCTCTTTTAAAAATTTTAATCTCTATAACCTTTCCCTCCTAACTCTCTAATTTCCTAAGTCTATAATCCCTAATAACTACTTTTCAAATGAATTTTCATTCCCCTTCTTTAATTTCGCAAAATGATTTCATTTTCGCTTTTCAATTTCATAACTCCTTATAATTTATTCTCAAAAACCATGGAACCTTAATTTTTTTTTTTTTATCTCTTAAATTTACTATCTCTTTTAAAAATTTATAAATCTTCGTAATTTATAATTTCAAATTATCTTCTAAAAATAACTTTCAAGTTTCCCTTTTAAAACATCTTTGAATCTTATTCAATGAATTCTTAAAATTTTATTTCGTAATTTCAAATACCGTCGAAATTATTTTGTTTCAAATCGTATGTTCTTTGCCTATTATACCAACGAAGTTGATTATGTTCAAATTTTAAACTTATCAATACCTATTTCTGAATTCTCAACCTTCAAAATGAATCTTTATCTTTTCTACTTAAATTTGATAAATATGTTTAAAATTTTCTTAAGGGGGTAGGACAAAATATGATGATTTAAAAATCGTTGAATAAAATTAATTAAAATCATTATTTCAGTCAACTTTTAACTATATCTTTAACTTCAAATAAAATTAAAATTTGTTTTATTTTAAAACCCTTATAATTTTATTTTAAATTAATCCCGTACAAAATTTCTAGCCCCACCTTTTTGAAAATCACTTTGAAGTCGATTTCAGAAATGACAATCTAGTAATATTCCCATATTAATTCAAAATGTTCCACTTATAAATATAAAACGATTATATCTTTCAATTTTTCCCATTCTATCTAACACCTTTATAATAATTCAGAAATTCAAACTTTTTGAAAAGTCTTATTCTACCAAAATAAAATGTCATTATCAAAACTTGTAAGATCTTGATATTCTCTCTAACTGCATGCCTAACTGCGAGTAGTCATCCACTCTAATCAAGTTTCGGGACGAAACTTTTCTTAAGGGGGTAGGTATGTAACACCCCGTGTTATTTTAACACAATTTGATAAAAGAATTTAATTCCTTAAATTAAATTCATCCTTTTTCCTTATAATAAAAATGCGTCTAAAATTTTTCGCCAAATAATAATAAATTTTCCTAAGTACAAATTTAAAAATTTTGAAAAATAAAGTTTGTTCTATTATCTTCAGAATTGCAAAAGAAACACATTCCAAAATTTTATAAAAATCAATACAAAATTTATATCGCTTTCAAATTTCAAAATGTTAAGTCATTTTTACTATTCATAAAAATTTATGTAAAACCTTTTATTTATAAAATTCAATTTCAAACATTTTTCATTTTCAAATAGAAATGAACCCTTATACTTTTCCCGTCTTTGAAATTCGGGTCAACAATTTCAAACACGCAAATCAAAAATCAAACAATCAACATCAACTTTGTGAAAAGAAAACCTACGTCATTTTTTTTGTGAAAATATGGTCACTTTGATTTATTTTTAATAAATAATTATATATTAATATATAATTACTATTCATTTCTATTAAACTAGCCTTTTTCTAAATTGTCGAAATTTGAAGTCACACTTACTTTAAATTGATTAACTTTTTGACGTTTGTTTATAATTCTTTAAATCTATAACATTCAACGAAAAAAATAAGTATTTCGACCTAGTAAAATTTTAATCAAAATCTCGAGGGTTAAGATCCGATTTTTATATTTAGTACCTTTTGAAAATTAGTTTTATTTTTATTTCCGATTTTATTTCAAAATACTATTTTAAGATCATATCCTTTATTTTGAGACTTTCTGCGATCGCGCAAATCGAAAATTTCAAAAACGATAATCGAGCCCGAAAATTTGACTTTTGACTTTTGACTTTCCTTAGTCAAATTTTATCATCTTCCATGTTCTTACACATTTTCTTACACATTTAATTTATCATCATTACTTTTATTTTTGTTTTTAAATTTAAAGTTTAATACATAATAAAAAGAATATTTATACAAATACAATACTACTACTTTAATATTACCATTTTCATTTCCGTCACTTTTAAATATTTTCTTCAGTAGTAAATAAAATATTTTAGTCTTAAATTTATAAAATGAATACTTTTCAGAAAATCGTCAAAACAGCACATTTTAACTTTTACCGTTTTTCTTACCCGAATTATTTCGTAACGCGTTTTTCGAAAACGAGATATTTTAAAATATCGGGGGGACAAACTATTCACCAAATAGTCATGTGGACTTATGTAACCAAATGTGATGATGTTGTTCCCTAATTGCATTTAATTAAAACATTAATTATAATAAAAACTAAAGCATATCTCCTAAAGTCTACTTAACCTATTTTTACTCTAACTTTCCTCATAAGTTTCTAAGAGCAAAATCAACTTCATTTGCTTCCCATAATGTCGTGTACTTCATCTCCTTATTCTCCCTTTATTTTTCTTTCATTTTTCTTCCAAAACCTTTTAAATAAAAACCTTAATATTATTCTAATAATTCATAAGTAATTCTAGATATATTAGAGGGTTTTAGGAGCTAACATACTTGGGTATTATGGGTGAAGAAAAATCCGATCTAAAATTTATTTTAGATCCCCGACGATTAACATCCTAATTAAGGTGACTAACTATGTCTTATATTATTCTCTTAGTAAATTAATTTGTTTTGTTATTATGATTTTATGAATATGAAAATTATGTTAAATATGTTAAACATCACATGAGTGCACTTGTATATTTATGTGTTGTATAATAAAATGATAATAACTAAATAATATGTTAAATAGAGTATTGTAGTATTATGTTTATATATTTAGTTAAATTAATTTTGAGCATTTTTAATTTATGTTCATATGATTTTTATGTTTAGTTATGTTTTATTTGAGTAGTAATCATATATAAAAATTATGTGAAATATTAAAAATGAGTTTAAAGTGATTAAAAATGAAAAATAAAAATTATATGTTCATGTGTGTATAACTCGGCATTTCCCTATTTTTTTTTTATATATTTTCACTTTTAATTTTTGTAAATAATATGTTAGATTAAGTTAGTTAAAATGGATGTTACCATATGAAAAGAATTAATTTAGGAAAATAAATTATAAGTTATTAAAATCAAAAATGGTGTTCTTGAACTTTAATATGATCTTCATGTGTGTTCTTGAAATATTCATGTTGATGTTCATCATTAATGTTCATTTTGATTATGTTTTAGTTTATGTTTGTTAATAATTTGTGTTTATGTTTAGTTATTGTTTTATATATTATTAGTCTTATAATATAAATCAACTTAAAACATTATAAATCATTTAGAATAAAAAGTTAGAAATTTAAAGTGTTGAAAAACACTATTCATAAATATAAATGAAATTTTTAGTAAATTTCATTTTAGTTTAAACCGTTTTAGTATAATTAGAATAATTAAAATATAAAGACTTTAAGCTAAAAACCGATAAAATCGAAAAATGAAAATTTGGAACATCACCTTATTGCTCACGGCATTTTTCATGTTTTTAGGGTTAAAATTTGTTTTATCATTTTAGTTTATTGTTAATATAATTTAATTATTAGTTAATAAGTTAGATTTAAGAAATTAAAAGAAATAAATCAATTTTAACATATGTAGTATATAACACGACATATACACTTTAAATTGACTAAATTTGACCAAAATGAAATTATCACTAAGTCACTAAAGTTAAATAGTAATTAGAATTGAATTTTTGTATAAATTGTTTTAGTTATAAATGAAATGTTATAAACCGATAAAAATATGTAACCGTTATAAAAATGAACTAAATCGCGTGTTACTGCCTTTGCTATTTGGACTGTTGATCTTGGACTTACGGACTTAAATGAATCTTCCACGATACTATTATTTTAAAAAAATGAAAATCGCTAAATTTAGTTAATAGACGACTAAATTTAACTAAGTCTCATTTTAAAATGAATATCATTATCACTTTTTACAAACTGAACTTAACGTTTTTAAAACTAGACTTTTAGAATATTTTCAAAAACTCACTAAGTACAAAACGAACTTAACGACTTTGAAACCAAAAATTTATACTTAGGAAATAAAAACAAGTTTAGTATTATACTAAAATACCTTAAGTATAAAAATACGTATAAATATAAAAATACGTACAAGTATAGGAATACGTATAAGTATAAAAATACGTATAAAATACGGAGTATAAAAATACGAATACGTATAAAAATACGTATAAAATACGGTGAATAGTGAATAGTGAATAGTGAAAAGTGAATAGTAAAATATTGAAAATAATTGAAAATTTTACTAAGTATAGAAAATTGAAAATGAATAAGTAAATGACTTAAAGTGTTTGAAAAACACTTAAATAAAATTTGACATATTAATAAACGTATCAAGTTAGAAATCTAAAAACGTTAATAATTAACAACACCTCAAATAATAAACGAACGTGTTATTATGTGATCATATGAAACCTACAATTCAAATAAAACGTTTGACGCTGAGACTAGGAGAGTCTAGTAACATGTGATATGTAAATATCAAATAAATAACGAATACTGAGTAAGTTAAATAAAAGGTCAAGCTTGGGCCTCAGATAAGGGAACGTCAATCGTGAGTGAAGTGGGGTTAAGATAGTCTTGTAGCGGTCGCCATTCTTAGTACAAGATAGTGAATATGCCAAGGCTTTTGTCTCAGGCTTTAGGAAATAGTCGTTTTATCCTGAGTTAAGGTGCTCTATGATTAGCATAGCCCATTCTTAAATTGGATACTAGTGTACATGTACTAGACTAGGGTTTTATTCCCCTATTTCGCTAAAGTTACCAGGGCATCCGTGCGATTGGGCGATTATAGCGGTGGTCTCCTTGCCGTGTTTCGCTCTTAGTGGGCGCGACACTTGCATTCGTTCTTGCCACATGTAAAGATCACTTGACGAGATTGTATCTCAAGTTCAATCATTTCAACACTAGAGGATGAGATGCAAGTATTATAGTATTCGGCGTGGTTTACGAGTCGAGTAAGCCTCGCACTATGGAAGTGAGATGCAATCGATCGAGTACAAAGGCCTACTCGGGTCGCCTCGTAGCGTATGTGTTGTCCATGTATGATTAATTGAGAACGAGTGTGTACCATCTTCGAAAATTAAAGACCACAACTTTCTGAATTGAATCGAGTCTGCATGAGGAGAATGATAAGATACGTATGTTTGATTGCGATCCGATATCGCCTTGTAATGCTATTGAATTATTGTGATACTATTGATATGCTATTATATGCTATTTGCCTTCATATTTGAATATCATGCTTATATGATTTATCGCTTTAAACCGCATGCTTATTATGACTTATATGTCTTTATATGCTATATGTAATAAGCATGTTTATCTTTTTTTATCATAACGTTATGTTTATAAAGCGATAATATTAAACCAAAATAATTGAAATCGAGGGTAAGTATGAGCATAGCTAGTCATCACCGCTCAATGAGCATCCCCATCAGTTTATTGTGCAGGACGTTCGTGGACCAGGAGCTGGGTTTTGGATGGAGCCACGAGACGTTTTTATTGCTTTTCCTTAGTTGTTTCGGGAGAGATGTAATATATATAACACTACTCTTTTGAATTTCCGTATTTAGAGTTGTTTTATTCAACTCTTAAACGATGCTGTAATATTTTGGGTTATTGTATAATTAATAACGCTGGTTTAAGACTTAATTAATTTCCGCCTTAGTAATTAAAGTCGACTAAAAACCAGGTTGTTACATGTTCCATGGGTTAGATGACGATGATGTGATAGACTATCTTGTGACTTTTGTGGAGAAGTGTGCTACTTTGAGGATTAGTAGTCTTTCCGACCAAATCATTAGACTTCTTCTGTTTCCCTTTAGTCTTAAGGGTAATGCTAGGATTTGGTTATACTCACACCCCCCAAGACTGTTTCTTGTTGGGATGACTTAGTTCCTGCGTTTTATAGAAATTTCTTTCCCCACTTTAAGACTTGTAAGTTTAGACAAAAGATATGTCATTTGAGCAAGGAAAATTTGAGAGTTTGGGTGAGTCTTGGGGTAGATTTAAGGGGTTGTTGAGAGCTTGTCCTACTCATGGGATTCCACCTTGGCTAACTACATTAACTTTCTTTCAAAACTTACTTCCCAAAACTAGAGATATGGTGCTTACGGCGCCTAAAAGAGATTTTGAGGGGTTGAAAGTTGAGGAAGCTAATGCATTGATTGAAAATATGGTTATGGCCGAGGAGAATTGGGGATGAGGAAGAACGACACTTTGTAGTAGACCACAACATTTTTCTTATCATCATGTGAATAATGTCGAATATAATTATGTTCCCCTTTCCTTTGATAATGTGAATGTTGATGATTCTAGGGGTCATAATGTGATTAACGATGATGATGATTATGATGTTTTTGTGGATTCTAATGAGCTTGGTCATGATGTTAATTCATCTTCTCTTGATGATGTCGTTTTGCATGATGATTCTCCTCTCCCTAGTGATAAGATTAAATCTTCTATGTTGTTGGATGATCATATGATGTTTAATGATGATAATGTTGTTGGGTCACTTGAGTTTGATCTTAATGTTTATGATTCTTCTATTGATGATGTTAATGTGCCCAATGATTCTTCTCTTTTAAACCATGATTGCGACTTAAAGAGTGTGATGTTTAATGTATGATTATGTTTGGTGTGAGAAAAATGAACCTCTTGGAGTGAAAGAGGTTAATAAGTTTAGATTGTGTGAGTTTGATACTTTGGTCTTTGATATTGATAATGACTTTGTGGAGAGGGTGTTGACTAGTAGTGAAGAAAGTCTTGAGTTTGATACGAGAGAGAAGTCGTGGGATAATGATCGAGATTGTGGATATTTTTGATAAAAGTCTCGAGATTGAGAGTAGTGATGATGACTTTGTTAAAGAACCCGTTTTGGAGAGTTTCTTTGAGGAGGTTTGTGAGGCTAGCCTTTGTTTTGAGGATGATCTCTTAATTTTATTGATTTCTCGTACTTAGACTTTTCTTCCCCTTATGAGCTTACGTTTGATGATGAGTGGAATTTTTCTCTCGATGATTTCGATATCTATTCGAATTTGTCACCTAATGAGGTTTTGATGGATAGGCATGGAGATTTGTTAGACGAGAAAGATATGTTCTTTGATTTTGATTCTTGTATTGTGCCTTTGAAAGCAAATGATAAGCCTTGGTGTGATTTTAATACATTTGCAACGCTCATTCTTCTTCACAAATATCTTGTTAGTGTGCTTTCTTCACTTTGGAATCGTTTGTCATGTTTGCCCTCATGGACCTCTTATGACCACTTTTGTGTTGATTGGTCGATCTTGTTTGACTTTTTTAATGCGCTCTTTGACCGGTATTTTATATAACTAGATCGTATGTACATAGTTCTAAATTTTGTTAATAGGTTTTGGTTTGTTTTGCTTGGTTTTGCATTTTTGTAGGTACACATTCTATTTCAACTCGGCGGGATCACAAGCTTGTGCAAGTTCTGTTCTTATGGTGACCCACACTTTGCGCTTCACTTGGTAATTTTGATTTACCTTTTTCTCCGTTTCACCCTTTTCCCTAATATAAACATTAAGGACAATGTCTGATTTTAGTGTGGGGGAGGATGTTTTGCATTGTTATATGTGGTGGTTATGGAGATTGTGGTATTGTTGTGGATTTTTGTGCTGAGGAGTTCGGAGAATGTGTTTAGTGTACATATTTTTTTTTGTCTTTTATTTGAAAATTTTCGGAAATCCAAAAAAATTTAAAAATTTTGAAAACCCAAAAAGAGATTCTTGGTGCCTTTTTGTTTCGTAGCATAGTTGATTATCTAGTTCGTTACTTGGATGATAATACTAACTAGAATAAGGACCGCCTGTTCTTTCCAGCTTATTTTCAACTCATTTCGATTCGATTCACCACTTCTGGGATTCGATTCGATTTGATTCATTCCATTCGATTCGATTCGATTCGATTCATTCCTTCGATTCGATTCATTCATTCGATTCGATTCGATTCATTGATTATATTATTTAATTGAACTTCATTCAGTTCAGTTCAGTTAAATTCAACTCGATTCACTCGATTCGATTCTGCTCATTTCAATTGATTCAAATTTGATTGGCCAGTCACTTAAAAAGTCCGAAAGAACAGGTTCTAACTTAGTTATGCATTTTTTTTTATTGTCGTTAGTTAAGTTCCTAGGGTCACTTGTCAGGTGTGATCACGCCTCCATTATTCCACCCTCATTGCACTTAGTGACTTGGTCATCTCGTGATTCTCGTCTCAAAGTGACCTATTTGGCTCGATTGTCACAAAAATTACAAAAATAAAATAAAATAAAAGCTCGTTTCTAATTTGTTTTGCAAGATGCTTTGATCTTCAAGGTATGTTTTTAGCTTCCAAACTTCAAATAACGGGTTGTGGTGACCACTTCGATGCCACTACTAACGGTCACTTTTATTTGACCGAGTGGTAAAGAGTGAAAAACCCGTAAGCTATTGTCGTGTACTCACTTCGTGCCGAGAAAACATGCGGTGTGTCAGTGGCAATTTAGCGAGCGTGAGATTAGCCACATCCGAAAAAAAAAAAAAATTTAGAAAAAAAAAAAATAAAAAAAAAAGGGAAAAAAACAAACAAAAAGGAAATAATATGGAAGCAATTACTTTTGTGAGCATTTAATTTTTAAGAAACGAGCACTTGATTGAGCCAAATTGGGACGACCCTTCCTCCTATCTTTGAAGGCGAAACTTGATGTTAGGAAGCTTAAGACATGAGGTTCATTTCTCTCATATTCCCCACACCCCGACTTGACCTCGAAAGAACTTGATTTAGCAACAATAAGCTAATGCATGACATAAAGTTCTTCTATTTCGTCTTATTACCCAAGTAACCTTTTAGATATTTGACTTTGATACGTTATTTTGTATTCTCGCTCGTGTTGAGAGTGAGAAAGCTACCTAGATGAGGAGGTAAGCTTATTTGAGACCGAACCGACTTTTTCCTATTCTTGATCACGTGCTTATATGAGTGTCGATTCACGATTTTGAGCAAGACCCACCTTGCCTTGCACGTAGTACTTTTTCCTCGTGAGTATTGCGTTGTGAGTTGATGAAGGGGCGGATGGACCCGCTAATTGTCCCGATTCGGATATTATAGTTAGATTAGTTTATCTGTAAATGCTTGTTTAATAATGGTTGAATGTTAAGTTGTGTTTTGAGCTTACTCGAGGACGAGTAAGAGTTAAGTTTAGGGGAGTTTGATAAGTGATAATTTTACCGATTGTAAACTCACACTTTAACTCTTATTTAGTCCATTTTGCGATCTAAATTTCTTAAATAGCTTAATTTACAACTAGTTATATATAATATGGGCCGGTCACATTTTTATCGTATTTTATCCGTTTTCTCGAGATCCGGCACTTCTTTTTGTTATTATATTTTATAGTTACCATTTTGTGAATAAAGTATTTTGAGATCGAAGAAAGATGGAAAATAAAATAGAGTTAAAACAGACTAAATGGAATCAAATGGACCAAAGGCCCAAAAGAAATGGAATTGAATGAGAAACAAAGCCCAAAAAAAAAAAGAGGGCAACAAAGAAAAGAAGAGAGCAACACGCAAAGGAGAGAAAAAAAAAAAGAGTAGAGCAGCAATATTTTTGGACAGGAGAAACTGTCGCAGGAAAGCAGATAGTAGACGGAGCAGTAGAGTAGTGGGTAGAGTACGGACAACGGAGCAACATTTCCTCCATTTTCTTTATGTAATTTTCTCTCCTATTTAATTAAATTTAGTTTAATTTAGTTTTTAGTCTTTACTTCGTTAGTTTCATTTGTAATTTATGTAAAGATATGATCTTTTCTATTTCAATTTAAGTTCAACTTTGTCTCTTATTTTACCCTTACATGATTTTAAAGTTTTGATCTATATTATTCAACTAGGATAATACCCGTGCATAAATGCACGGGATGTAGAAAAATAAGTTAATAGTTAATTGAAAAAATTTGGTAATTAAATTAAATATTAAATTAAAATATATAAGAATAATAATATAAACACAACCTAAATAAACATGTATTTTTAGACCCAAGATACAACAAACTGTATTCTGCCCGTCCATGTATTTATTTAACATGTAACCCACGTATATGACTTGTTTAACGTAGTTAAGTATTATGAAAATATTTAAATTATTCAACCCATATTTGTCTTCTAATTAACCCGTTTAATAGGTTTGAAAGTTTCAATTTTGATTTTTCTTAATTAACTATCAAAATTTAGATGATGAAAACGTTGAAAATTGTAACAAAAAAATTAGAATAGTGGAACTTTTATTTTTTATACAAATAGAGTTTTAATTTTTTTTTTAAATATATCATAATTTGGTGAAAACTGATCAAAGTATCACAATACATTGTCTTAAAATTCATCATTTATAATAATATGGTAAAGCGCGCTTAAAATATTATAATGAAAACACAATTATATAAAAATGGCTAGTTTAAGAGATAAAATGTTATATTGAAAACACATTAAATAAAAATGAATAGTTTAAGAGATAAAAAAAAAAATATATATTACGATCTTTACTTACTTATATGACATAATTTCAAAAAGGAAATAAAATAAAATAAAATAAAAGGGATAATAATAAAGTAAAATAAAAGGGATTAAAATATGTAAAAGTTGGAGGGAAATTTTGGAGGGAAAATTTGTGTAGGATGGTTTTTGTTATATATAATTAATATAGATTGTTCTAAGTTGTATGTTTGAGTTCATTATTTACATGATTTGTGTTGGATTAGTTATGATTAGCTAGTAATTTTGTGTTTAGGCCGGTTTTGATTAATCCCTAGTTTATTTTATCTATTGTGTTGAATTGTTTTATACAAAGTTGTGAATTGTGAGTTTGAAAGCGTCGATTTTTATTCCCTTTGACTTGTGTGTTAATACCATGGCGGTGGACTTTTAGGCAAGTCGAGGAGACCTAATTCAAACTCGGAAGGGAAGTCTTAGGTATTTTATGAAGTGACCTGCATGCCCGGGAGGGGAGTGGTGATTAGTTCCGTAGACCTTTTCCCCCCAAATTGCGATTCGATAACTTGCGTATACGCGTGCTAGTATATTAGTCGAACCCTAATCTTTTTCTTATCGATCCTTTCATTTACTTGTATTTTTTATTTCGATCGACTAAACTAATACGAAAACCGAGACTCATAGGCTAGCTACCCATCCTTGGTTCGACCCTCTTATTGCTACATCGATCGTGTTAAACTTGCATGAGAGGTTAAATAAAAAGCATACTTTGATGAGTTGGAATAGATTGCTTTTATGTAAATGGTTGTGGAAGCTTATAACAAGGCGACGATGTGTTTGGGTTGATTGGATTGAAGCTGTATTGAAAAATCGACCGTGGTATACTGCCCAAGTGCCGAATATGGCAACGATTACATTGAAGCATGTCTTTGGCATTAGAGACGAACCTCTAAATAATTTTAGAGGGCATGTTCGTACGCACTAAGTACTCTCTTTATACTATTTTCTACGCAAACTCTTATTATTTGTTTCGACGACGACACTCACATTACTGTCGATGGTACAAGGTTGTTTGGGATACGACTGTCAAGCCAAGACATTCGGTTGCGTGTATTATGGTTCTTAAAAATTGTCTGGCCACCATAGACAATCGCTGTAAGAGAGGAATATACATTGTTAATCATTGCCCTCTTTGTGAAAATTAACTTGAATCGGAGAATCACTTGTTTTTTGAATGTTGTAACTCTCGACAAGTTTTAAGTAAGATTTTACTTTAGAATGGGCTCTTTCGAAGGTCTAGGAGTCTCAAGCGGGAAATTAAATAGAAAATTAAGAATAATATGGATTTGTAATTATAGGACATTTATACTAGTTTCTCTTTAATAATCGAAAAAAGATGAGATAAAAAGAGTATTGTAAATCAATTTATTAGATCCATGAAATTGGAATGTATGGAAAAACGAGCTTCTTATTGAACCCTCAATATCATCCTCGTAATTTAGGGCTCAAGCTTTTGTATGCAATTTGGTTGGCCCAAACAAGGATAATTGCAAAACCATAATATTCCACTAGATCGTCTAATTGAAAAAAAAAAAAAAAAAAAAAAAAAGCCTACTGCATATAGTTTTTTTTTTTTTCAAGATAATAGTGTGCTTTATTCATCCATATAAGGAAAAATTAAGAATAAAGCAAATCTTACAAAAAGAGATAATCACTATGCCCGAGCATTTAGAATGTCAACTATATCATCAGGCAATATTTTAGACCCATATACAACACAAATGGCTACTAAATACCTAATCCGAATTAAAACGACATTGATGAGGCTAAAGTCGTCACGCCTAACCAAAATAAACCTAACCAAACGACTAACAGAAGCTAGCGGTAAGCAGGGTCGAATCCACAGAGAAACGGTGTAGTTATTAGTAAAGTCGGAGTAAAACAGGTCTGACTCTAGGGTATGAAAAGGGGTTGATTTGAGCTCTAAACTAAAGCAATAATGGAAATGCGTAGAAATCAAATAGGGGGAAGATTAGGGTATCGGGTTCATCATGACAATGATTCAGGAACTCAAGTTCATAGGAAGGAAACAATAAACTGTGCAAATTGAGTAGGTTTGGAAAATGCTCTCTCGAGTCAATTTCAGCCTTAAGCAAATCTAGCGGGCTCTCGCTACGTACTAAATTCAACTTATCAATCTCGCGTAAGTCTAGTTTTAACTCGGCTCTCGATCTTAAATTAAAACTTACTCAGATTCAATTAAACTCAGATGAATTCGTTGATCAGGCGAAATAATCCTAATTCAATTGGCATAAAACGCGTAGAAAGAAATCAATTGCACAATATATTCAACCAATTTAATCCAAAAACATGTTCCTGAACCAAAGGCACAAATTCCCCTCAAACCCTAATTGGAGAATTAGCTAGACATAATCGAAATTGAAATAAAACAATGATAGTAATAAGACATGATAAAAGAATAACCATTGAATTAAACCTGGAGAAATCTGAATTGCAATGAAAAGATCGAGTCTTGCTTGAAGTAATTAAATCTAGACTAAGTGTTTTTGAGAGAGTTTAAAAGAGAGAAAACTAAGTCTAACCTAAAGCAGTAAAGTAGAATGAAAGATGTGTAAAAGAGATATCCCGAAACAACAAGTACAAAAGTATATATAAGTCTCGAAATTGGGCCCAAAACCAACAGCCCAAACAGTCGGCAAAGCTGGGCCGGATTCTTCAGAAATCCGGCCGGATTCATCCCAAATCCGACCCAGGCATGTGGGTGAGTTACTTCGTTTCGTCGCTTGTTTGCTTGATTCCTCCACGTCCTCACTCGTATCCTGAGCTCCCGTATCGGCTTGAGCTTGGTCTTGTAGTCTCGGCACTCATGCTTGCTTCACTTGACTCGGTATTTGGCTCAGGACCGCCAAAACCTGTAAAACGTCAATAAAGAGTAGCAGT
This sequence comes from Dianthus caryophyllus, assembly GCA_023091065.1. NCBI lineage: Eukaryota > Viridiplantae > Streptophyta > Magnoliopsida > Caryophyllales > Caryophyllaceae > Dianthus > Dianthus caryophyllus. Next base: position 37,373,143 of record CM041522.1, on the reverse strand, counting down.
ACCAACATTCACAACAAATAGCTCATAAAATACGTACATACTCAACTAAACGCGAGCTAGATGTGACAAAACGGGGGCATATAAATCGATATAAAACGCACATATCAAACTCCCCCAAACCAAACCTTTGCTTGTCCTCAAGCAAAAAGCGTCGGAGAAAATCAAAGTATCCAAATTCATCACGCTAGCATCTCAAAGTTGACGACCTATGCACATAAACATACAAGCCATAGTCTATTTCACCGAAAATAGAGCACAAGTCTCAACCATTCACACCAACATCGTATTACTAGCTCCTCACGCTTTCGCAAAAATTAAACTTACGACAATTGAATTCAAGCAAGGCCAACCGCGCATACCACTTCCATTTCACCTTCCTTTCCGCATCATTTCATTCTTTTATCTTTTCTTTTCTTTCTTCTTTTTTTTGTTCAAATGTGGAGCATCCCTCGTATGTTATACCGTTTAGCTTGACGTTCACTCGGTAAAAATCGCGCTCGGGTACACATATTTCCTTAAGGGTTACATCATTGCTCATACTCCCGGTCACAGCCAAATTCATGGCCATTTTGGTTACTCAATTCAATGAGTCCCCTTCGAAAGCATCGAAGCATTGCTCCAACTTTATTAATAACCATCCATATCATACCACATTCCAACTTTCCATACGTTCCACTAACCAATTGCCTCGCATGAATATCAATATCGTAAGCAAATAAACGAAAAGCGATAAGAATTAAGCAAATACAAGTGGGCTAGTGTTTGAGACTCGCAATCTATTAACAGGAAACAAACATATAGTACAAGCTACGACGATGGATTTTCAACTCGGAGATGCCAAAGATCAAAATAAGGACACTAATCAATCTCCGAACTAGACAAGTCAAACCAAAATAAGGTTGGAAATTTCAAAAAAAAATTAATTTTAAAGGTTAATTTTAAAGGGTTTTTTTTTCCTAAAATAAAGCACACAAACATGAAAAATGCAAAAGACAAGCGCGAAAGAGCTTTCCTCCCCCAAACCAGAATCACACATTGCCCTCAATGTGGAAAACAGCACAACCACAAGCATAGAAGGACAAACAAAAGACGGGAGTAGGAAAATTAAAGCGAGGAAACGAGGGAAAAGGAGTGAAGAAAGCTCACATTATCAAGTTGGAGCTCCCCCAAACCGAAGCAAAGCATGGAGTGCGGCTTATGATCCACGAATATGCGTCCATTTCAGTCCAGCTATAAAGTGCTTCGGAGTAGCAAGCGAGAAAAAGTAAGGCCCTTCAGCAGAGGGGGCCGAGCAAGGCCTTTCTAGAGGCCGGTCTCAAAAATACTAAGGACGAAGAGTCCACAAGTACCTGCATGCTACATCAATAATAAATCCCTCGCCTCACGCGCTCAAAAGCAAACTGATAATGTCAAAGTCAAAAACAAACCAAACCAAAACAAAGTACAACAAATTACAAAATCATCGGGTTGCCTCCCGGAAAGCGCTGGTTTATAGTCCCGCACGACTCTTCAAGGCTAAAATCAAAACATATAATCTCGCCAAGGCCTTTGGCCATTCGCGACACCCTCACTCAATGTGACACCATCGGAGTGTCGTAGTGAATCGCCTCCCCGAGGTAGCCCAGCAAAGCTCGCCAAAAGTGGGTCTCCATCTCTAAACGGCTCACCATATCTCCCGCGTGCTCCAGGCGGCTCGACCGTGGGTCCTCCATCACCATTGCTCGCGCCATAGACGTCGGCCAGGCGACTTTCTCCCCAAACCATCCTTGCAGCTATTCTTTGACAAACCTGCACAAGGAGAAGAGACATGCAAAACCTCCAAAGTGTCTCCAGTAGAGTGAGACGGAGGTATAACATTAATAGCATTAACCGACTCTAGACGCATAGGTGACCGTGGGGTACTAGGATCACGTAAAGTAAGTCGCTCACCCCCACCGGTAACGTTAAGGTTTTCTTACCCACATCAATAAGTGCACCAGCAGTGTGCAAAAAGGGTCTCCCCAAAATAATCGGGATGTGGACATCCTCAGGCATGTCTAAAACTACAAAGTCGACAGGGATAAAGAACTTCCCAACCTGTACGGGGACGTCTTGTAGGATACCTAAGGGACGCTTAACGGAACGGTCGGCCATTTGCAAGGTAATGCTAGTAGGTCCCAAATTTGTCATGTTTATCCTTTGACACATCGAATACGGGATGACACTGACGCTAGCTCCTAGGTCACATAAAGCGTTCTTAACCTCAAACCTACCTATGGAGCAAGGGATGGAAAAGGTCCCGGGGTCACTAAGTTTAGGGGGTTTACTACCCTGCAACCTAGTACTAGCCTCCCCTACAAAAGCAACAGTGGAAACATCATCTAACGTACGCTTCCTAGCTAAGACTTCCTTTAAGAACTTAGCGTACGCGGGAATTTGAGTCACAAGGTCAATGAATGGAACATTTACCTGTAGAGCTTTGACGACATCCACGAACTTCTTGAACTTAGCCTCGGGCTCTGCACCTCGTTGTCGGCCCGGAAATGGAAGCTTGACTTGGTACGGTGGTGGAGTAGTTACTGTAGAATCCTTTTTAGAAGCATTAGCATTATCAGAGTCAAGAACCATAGGATTTGAATCTTAAGAATCAACCAAAGGCTCCGTAGTAAAAAAATTTGACCTGGGTCGGATTTCAGATGAATCCGGCCGGATTCTCTGAGAATCCTGCCCAGGTGTTTCAGCCGTATTTGCATTTCTCGCCTCAGTTTCAAGTTCGTTCGGGTGCTTTGGGCCACCGTAATGCGTACCACTTCGCAACGTGATCGCACATGCAGTGTCGGGAGGTTGTTGGCCTTGAGGGGGGAGTGTTCCGGGTTGCCTTGACGCTTGAGAAGTGGCTAGCTCTGCCACTTGATTCTCCAGTAACTTGATCGCGGCGTCCTTGGCTTGACCATCTTTTTGCATTTGCAACATGATCGACTCCTGTGACTTTTGCATGGCCAATGTAACTTGTTGCATTTGCAACATCATCGACTTCATTTCGGCCAATGGATCGGGTACTTGCGCAGGTTGAGGTGGAATGTAGGGTGGCTTTTGGTAGGTGGGTGGTTGTTGATATTTGTAGGGAGGGTTGTAGGGGACATTTTGTGGAGGTGGGGGAGTCGGGTTGAGGACGTTCTGGTTGCGATACGACAAAAGTGAGCGATCGTAACCCGGTTGATTCTGATATGGCAGGTTTTGATTATAGGATTGATAAGCGTAAACCTGCTCGTGGGGCGCAGCATATCCCGTAGTATAACCCAAGTCGTGTCCTGCGATAGCATTCACATGGCCACCAGAAGTACCACCACCGTGCAACATATCGAAGCCAGAGTCGGTAGAAGTCGACTAGTTAGTGCACTAATACTCGCCTTATCACGGTCATCATGCGCAGACCGTGAATTCCCCCTCGGCTTACCAAACTGGGCCGAATGAACCGCCATTTCCTCGATCGTTTGCCACGCTTTATCATCATCTGTGTTATTAGCAAATCGACCTCCCGCGGCCGAGTCAAGAATAGCGCGACTCTCGGCATACAACCCATTATAAAATGTCATTATAATCAACCAATCACCCAACCCGTGATGTGGACACTCACGGATCAACCGTTTGTAACGGTCCCATGCCTCAGCTAACGTTTCATCAAAGCTTTGCTGGAACCCCTGAATCAGACTACGAGTTGGTTAGTCCGCTCAGGAGGATAGTACTGCGATAGAATGCAAGAGCTAGACTTGGCCAATCCGTAATACCCGCAGCCTTTATCCAATCCGTGATCCAATCCCGCTCGATCACGTAGAGAAAAAGGGAATAGCATCTCCCTAATCTGGTTTTGAGTGATCCCGTTCTGCTTAATTGTTGAGCAGTAATCCGTAAAAACCTGCATGTGTTTCCCGGGATCCTCCGTAGGATTGCCGCCGAACTGATTACGCTCCACCAAAGTAAGAAAGGCGGGGCGAATCTCGAAATTACCCGTCAAAGTAGCGGGCATTTGGAATCCATCAGGTACAGATTCCGGCTTGGGCAACGAGTGACTATATAATTTAGGCATAGTCACACGTGGTGGAGAAGAAACTGGAGTAAAAGGTGGTGTGTCCTCTTCGTAGGACGATCGCGTTGCACTTGACTCCGAATGCGACGCTTCCTCAATCTCACGTTCGTAGGTCTCAGCGATCTCTTTAAAGAAATTACGCGTACGGTGTAAGGTACGCTCAGGTTCGGGATCAAAAGGGACTAAACCTGTAGGTGACCTGCGCATAAATAGCTCGAGAAAACGGTGAGAACGGTCTCAAGGAACTAGGTTCCCTGAGACTAAGGAGAAAAACCTGCAACAAACACTAACTATAACTAAAACTAGCAAAGCCGTTTCCCCGGCAACGGCGCCAAAATTGATGAGGCTAAAGTCGTCACGCCTAACCAAAATAAACCTAACCAAACGACTAACAGAAGCTAGCGGTAAGCAGGGTCGAATCCACAGAGAAACGGTGTAGTTATTAGTAAAGTCGGAGTAAAACAGGTCTGACTCTAGGGTATGAAAAGGGGTTGATTTGAGCTATAAACTAAAGCAATAATGGAAATGCGTAGAAATCAAATAGGGGGAAGATTAGGGTATCGGGTTCATCATGACAATGATTCAGGAACTCAAGTTCATAGGAAGGAAACAATAAACTGTGCAAATTGAGTAGGTTTGGAAAATGCTCTCTCGAGTCAATTTCAGCCTTAAGCAAATCTAGCGGGCTCTCGCTACGTACTAAATTCAACTTATCAATCTCGCGTAAGTCTAGTTTTAACTCGGCTCTCGATCTTAAATTAAAACTTACTCAGATTCAATTAAACTCAGATGAATTCGTTGATCAGGCGAAATAATCCTAATTCAATTGGCATAAAACGCGTAGAAAGAAATCAATTGCACAATATATTCAACCAATTTAATCCAAAAACATGTTCCTGAACCAAAGGCACAAATTCCCCTCAAACCCTAATTGGAGAATTAGCTAGACATAATCGAAATTGAAATAAAACAATGATAGTAATAAGACATGATAAAAGAATAACAATTGAATTAAACCTGGAGAAATCCTGAATTGCAATGAAAAGATCGAGTCTTGCGAAGTAATTAAATCTAGACTAAGTGTTTTTGAGAGAGTTTAAAAGAGAGAAAACTAAGTCTAACCTAAAGCAGTAAAGTAGAATGAAAGATGTGTAAAAGAGATATCCCGAAACAACAAGTACAAAAGTATATATAAGTCTCGAAATTGGGCCCAAAACCAACAGCCCAAACAGTCGGCAAAGCTGGGCCGGATTCTTCAGAAATCCGGCCGGATTCATCCCAAATCCGACCCAGGCATGTGGGTGAGTTACTTCGTTTCGTCGCTTGTTTGCTTGATTCCTCCACGTCCTCACTCGTATCCTGAGCTCCCGTATCGGCTTGAGCTTGGTCTTGTAGTCTCGGCACTCATGCTTGCTTCACTTGACTCGGTATTTGGCTCAGGACCGCCAAAACCTGTAAAACGTCAATAAAGAGTAGCAGTACCAACATTCACAACAAATAGCTCATAAAATACGTACATACTCAACTAAACGCGAGCTAGATGTGACAAAACGGGGGCATATAAATCGATATAAAACGCACATATCAGACATCCACATTGCGGCAGACGTCTCGAAAAATCCGAATGTTCCTCTCCTTCCAAATTGCATATACCACTGCTTACGCCATGCCTCCTTCTAGAGCAACAATGAATCTGCCGAAGAATAAAGTTAAGGCCACGAGGACGCGTGTAGATTCCCATCCAAATAAGAACAGCCCGAATCAAAGAAAATGAAAAAGGACAGTTAAAGAAAAGATGGCCGTGAGTCTCCTCCGCACTTTTGCATAGTGCACACCTATTCAGAATCATCATGCCCCTCATAACAATATTATCAATGGTAGATAATTTTCGTTGTACCGCTAAAGTAGCAATGAAACTATGCTTCAGTACACAAAAAGAATCCCAAATACCATCATAAACACGTGATCCACTCGAAGAAGAGCAAAGGACATCATAAGCGAGGTGCACCTTAAACTTGCCGCCATGCTCAAAGGTGGACAGCACTCGCCTCGCATTTACGACCGACCCAACACGCTAGAGGTGATCAAATGGCCCAAGCTAGATGGTCCGGCCCGGCCCAACCCGAATTTTATAGGGCTTGGGCCTTGTTTTTAGGCCCGAAAAGCCCATGGCCCGAAGCCCGCGACCCGTTTCATAAAATTGGGCCGGGTTTGGGCTGACCTCAAGGCCCGCATTTTGGCCCGGCCCGACCCGAACATATCTTAAGTTTAAACTTTTCTATTCCGTATAATTTAAGGATGTAAATTATATTGAGTGATAGTAAATAAAATTAATCAACTAATTCCAAATTAGTGTACGGGTCTTGATAATTAAGTTATTATTAGTTCGAAAAGTCTTAGTAATTTATTTTACACTAGGTATGCGATAAATTTATGAATAAATGAATTTTTTTTTTTGCCCCACAAATCTTCTAATACTAATAATTTATTCACCAATATATGAAATTAAAAGCGTCAAGTGAGGATGGTACTGGAGTAATGAATATTTCTGAAGTCGCTTGTAAAATAAATTTTATAAGCCCGAAATGGCCCGATTTAGCCCGAAGCCCCGCTAAAAGCCCAAATGGGCCGGGTTTGGGCCAATAAAATAAGCCCGCACTTGTGGCCCGGCCTTGTCCGACCCGCACATTTGGGCTAAATTTAATTATGAGGCCTAGCCCAAACCCGACCCATCCCAGCCCATGATCACCTCTACAATAACACGCCCTAGTAGCTCATCCCTCATCTGTAGAATGTGATTCCAACTTTCAGGTGCCGAGTCTTAACGCCTACAGTCCAAATGCCCCCTTGACGCCACTGATATGCCAATATCCACCTCTTCCACAAACGAATTTATGACTAATACGATGTTATTATGACTGATATGCATATAGTTATTTATTTACTCCGTACTTTTTTATTCTTTTTATGACTATTACGGTCTTATAAACTTAAATTTAGTTTCTATATTAGACTCATTATTTCTTATATGAAGTATTAAATTATTTCCGTACCACTGATGTATTAACATAACAACCATTTGGTTGATGTGTCAACACAATAGTAATGATCCCAGAAATTGTCATGTGACAAACTATGTGTATCCAACATAGACTGGAAAAACAAGTTACACATTACACTATTTGCACATTTCTATAAGTGAACTACACAAATAAAAACAATCGCAAATCCATAAAGATTACATCATTCTCAACAACTCGACTGTAAAGGAATATAAAGGCATAACTATTGTCTTCTAATTACAAACAAAAAAAAAAAAAAAACCTTCGCCCCATCACCCATGGCGGGTGACCACCGTACTCACCACTTGTGGCGAATTTTTAGACCCACCCGCCTGCACTCCACCCCATAGAATCACATTATTGCAACGTAAATTTCAATAATTTTTTACCGATATTTTCTAATTAAGAACGACATAGCCACATAGAAAACTCATTTAAAAAAACAATCAAAGTATTGTGATTAAAATACATAAGACACACCTTTAAATAATATGAATTAAAGAAATATGGAGTATTAGTTGTATTCATATTTCAAAATCTTAAAGTTAAAAAACAAAAATTAAAATTAATGTTTTAAATTGTTAAATTTTTTTCTAATTTATATTCTTAAGAATATGAATAAAGCGGGTATAGATGGGGCGGGTATAGGCGGGACGGGTAAAGGAGAGGCGGGGGCGGGTAAGGGGGCGGGGGCGGGTACAAGCCGGGGCGGGGCGGGGGCGGGGCGGTGTCTCCACGACCCGCGGCGGGGATCACTTTTAGGATCCACTACCGCTCAACGACCCACTAAAGTATCTTCTATCTCTACCGTTACTGGGGTGGATGCGGGTCGATAGCTGCGTTGACTCGTCCCACTGACATCCCTGCTCAAAAGCAGTATGCGCAATGTTGATATAGAGGCTTGAGATTATTTGCACATGTTTTTATGTGAACAACACAAATAAAAACAATTGCAAATCCATCAAGATTACATCATTCTCAACAACTCGACTGTAAAGGAATATAAAAGCACAACTATTGTCTTCTAATTACCAATAAAAAAAAAAAAAAAAAAAAAAACTATTTCGGCACTCAAAAGCAGTATGCGCAATGTTGATATAGAGGCTTGAGAATATCGACAATAGCGTACGTTCCACAGTCTTGAATGATACAAAATTATGAGAATATGGATCATTGATTCTTATGTATATGTGAATTTATATAATTACTTTGGTTAGTCACATACATTTTTCACTACTTATTATTGGATACGATCTTGTTTCAACAATCGATTCCTCACAATCCTATATTTTAATGATGGAGAAAGAGATTGATGACTTAATTGATTTCCTTAAGAGATACAGATCGAGTATGATATAATTGGCATAAGTATTATCATACTAGTTCAATATTTTATGACACGTTGACACTTTTATAACATCGTCACAGTTCCTCATCGTATATATTTTAAATCATGTTTTTATATTTTCATAAAGTATCATATACAAATGCATTTAATTTCCTTTATTTAATTTGTCTTCCAATAATTACATCCTAATACCACCACTGTAAGATAAATATTTGTATAATAATCAGTCGTTTTCTTTAATATATACGCATATTTAATCAATTTTTATACTTATTTAATCAATATTAATTACGAAGTATAATTATAATGATAATCGTAATTATTTTTATCGACAAAACGTATCAAATCAACAATAGGTCAGGGCATAGAGACATAGAGTAAATGTGTCACACGAGATAAAGGCCATGCACATCACATGACTCACAACTCCTATGTTTAGTAACATAAATATAGTAATAATATAATAAATGCGATGTGCTATAAAATTGTTGCTCGTTGTTTTTTTTTTTGTTTATTTATTTATTTTTTATTTATTTTTTGTGCGTGTTTTCCTTGTGAATTTACGGTTCACCAAAAGATTGAAACGTTTTATTTGACTGCATGCTTTTTATCAAATAAAGGCCATGTACTTTTTCTCTAATTCAGATGAAAACTGACAGAGTTGAGAGTACTATTATTAAGCAACTTATATTATGCTACGGTTTACCGAGTAGTATTATTAATCGGCTTAATTGAAAAAAATGATCTAAAATCATGTTATTTTATACATACGATGTAATAATATTTATAACAGATATATACTGCTAGTATTGAAGTATATATATATTGTCATGTTTTGTCTCTGATAACTGTGGATTCGTATGGTAACGAGGAGTTATGATAACGGTTTCTTATATGTACTTACTTAATTTCATAAAATTCGTTGAAATCACTTGTACGGAGTATTTAATAATTCGTTATGATAACACATTAGATTGTATTCTTGCTTTTTACTCGCCATACATCTATAAGTTGGAAATACTATTAAATAAAATTATAAAATGACTAAACGAGTATGTTCGATCTTCAAACTGTGGACATAATTAACTAGAGTTTTAATTTAGTTATATTAGTAATTTAAATAATAACCAATGTTATCATGAAATACGAAGATGACTTTATAATCCCTTAATTTTATTTTAATTTCTCAAACATTTAAAATTATTTTAATTAGCTTTAAAAGTTCTAGATATTTCTAAAAATTTTAAAATACAAATTACTTAAAAAAAAACACTTTGATCATAAAGTGAAAAAAAATTATGTTACGCAAATATAGTCTCACAAAGAAGGAAACAAAATTTATAACCTCTTCCTTTGGGGAGCGAACGGGATTAGCTCGCTTGAAGGGTACCGTCACTATCATTTATTTCCCAATTTATTATAGGACCAATCTTTAATATATATAACTATCTTTAAATATCAATATAATTTGAGCAACTTATTATTCAAATCGCGTACTACAATCTACGTCTTTACCCTTCATTATTTTTTATAGTGCAAACTACAAACTAAAACATGATAAATTTACGCCAAAACTTAAACAAATAACTACTCCCTTCACTCTAGTGATTTGTTTATAATTTGATTTTTTTTTGTGCGGGAGATTGAAGGGAAGTGTAAACAAATGACTGAGACAGAGAGAATAATAAAACACAATAATATATTTGGATTTAAATACGGTGGGGGCATATTGTTAAATGCACAAAAACTTCACCAACACACACCATTTATTTATAAACTTTATAAAACACCCCCACCAATCACTCATCACTCCAAATTCCTCAAACAAAAAACCTCAATTAACACCTCACCAATCTCATTAATTAATTTTCTCCTATAATATTATTGATCAAACCTCTTAAAAAAAAACATGAGTAAAATACCTAAAATACCCCTAACAATAATATTAATATTATTATTAAACCCTTCATTACTTGAATGTTCATCATCATCAATCCATGACCTCCTAAAAACCAAAGGTCTACCAAGTGGACTCTTCCCAATAAATGTGAAGAACTACACACTTGACCCAAATGGGGTGTTGGAGGTGCATTTCAATGAGCCATGTGAGGCCATGTTTGAGAGTTTAGTTCGGTTCGATTCAGTTGTTAGGGCTAACCTTAGCTATGGAGGGCTCATTGGTGTCCAAGGTCTTACTCAAGAGGAGTTGTTTTTGTGGCTTAAAGTTGAAGACATTATTGTCTATGACCCTTCTTCAGGGCTAATTGTGTTTAATATTGGTCTTGCTCAAAAACAACTTTCTTTGTCACTCTTTGAAGATCCTCCTCTTTGTGTTCCTCAATGTATGTACATTGTTTCAACTTTTCTCTACTTTTTCACACTATTATTCACCTAATTTTAATTATTTGTTTACATTTCTATCAGTTTGAACCAATTCATTTAATTTCAAATTAAAAAAATGGGGTAAACAAATAACTGAGACAAAAAATATATGTAACGTTTTTTTGTTTAACAATTTTTTATGATTTTTGGAGATAAAGCATTAAACATTTAGAAAACCTAATTAATGATTCAGTTAGAAAATGCAATTTCAAAAATTCGGTATATACAGTTGCGATTTTTTTACATTTCCTTTCAAAAATCTAACAGAATTTTATTGTATCGATTAAAACAAAGTTACGATATTTTCTTACCTACTTTAAACATGTTTAACGATTCACCCTAATTTATTTATATTATAAAACTTTCCAAAAGAAATATAAATTTGTCGTCGCGCTTTTCGATATATATAGTATATACTTGACCAATTTTGATCATATGTAATAGTGTGTTCTATAATGATTATATCTAGTTTCACTTCATGTAAAATATGTGATATATTTAAGTTTTTTCCTTACAAGAATTATCATGTGGTTTTTGGACTATTATAACAACACATGTTCTATACTTAATTGTGTGTACATTTATTGATTTCTTCTAGCTTAACACTTAAAACTTTAATGATGCAAGGATCGAGTAAATAAAATTTTAATTTAGATTGTTATACTTCAAATATATCATTTAAAGTAACTAAATTATTCTTAATTACTTTGATGGTGAAATTTATATACATCACCAATCACCCATGCAGTCACTTCTTAGGTAAGTTACAATGACAAAATTTGTTACTATTTAAATTGTAATATAAAATGTTATATTGTCTAATATGTTTAAATTGTGACTGGTAAATAATCTTTTTATAGGTAACTTTATACTTTTATAATGTCTTAATTTTTATTCTAAAACAATGATGCATAATTCATACTCGCTCTATTCCAGTGAATTGTTTACACTTTGACTTTTTTGTGAGGGAAATTTGAGAGAAGTGAAAACAATTAAATGACTGAGACAGATGGAGTATATATTTACGTTAAAGCCATCTACTGCATGAAATGTTTTTACTCCATTACATAATCAATCAAAACATTTTATTTATAGGGTTAATTGAATATAACCCCTTTTATAATACATTTTTTCAAAATAACCCCGTTATGTGTTTATTTTATAACATAACCCCCTTTTAAGACATTTTCATTTCAAAATCATCTCCAAAGTCGAATTTTGTTACTTAAAAATGACAATCAAAAACATTTAAACTACACTCCTTCAAGATACAACCATGAATAACTAAAATATGTCGAAGCTTCTTGAGAAAAATCTATTAATGAGTGTGAATATTCATTTTTTAAGTAACATATTTCGACATTTGGGGGTGATTTTGAAGTAAACATGTTTTAAAAGGGGTTATGTTATAAAAAAAAAACATATAAGGTGATTATTTTGAAAAAAAGTATTATAAAAAGGAATTATGTTCAATTAATCCTTATTTATATTATACGGAGTAATTAACAATAATATTACTTGTGTAAATCCCATGTTGCAAAAATGGTCGTACAAGTATACCAACCAACCTACCTAGAATACAAAATTAATGGGATTAATAATTTTGGTAGGTTAAATTATGGCCCAATTTGTCCTTAATGTAGGGCCACGTGGGGTCCACTAATTTGGACAACTATTCTCTAATTTTTTAATTGGGCCCACTTTTTGTAACTAATATGGGCCAAAGGGCCCAAATGGTTTAGATGTTTCATAATATCACATCATTCACATGCATGGTATGCATGACTTAATGACCCCAAATCTACGTAGTTCTCTGCGTTTCTAGCATGAAGTTATTCGTAATAACTTCGGGGTTCACAAATGTCACGAATGTCATGCATGTTTGTTACACCCTTTGTTTTATTGGAAAAACTTCATTTAATTTTAATCTTTGAGAAAAATAAAATACATAAATAAGACATAATTAATTATTACTCCGTACTCTGTATATGTTATTGGCTTATATTGCATCTTAAGTTTTTTCCTGGTTCAGAAAACTTCAGATAACTTCAGATAACTTCAGATAACATAAGAAAACTTCAGATAACTTCAGAAAACTTTAGATTACTTTAGACAACTTCAGAAAACTTCAGAAAACTTCAGATTTCTAATAAATAAATTAACTAATTATAATAATAATAATAATATCTATGTTATATATAACATTAATGTTATTAATAATAGTGATAATAATATTATTAACAATAATAATTTTAATAATAATCAAAATAATTTGAATAAAAATAAGACCAATCCAAAACCATTTTATTGCAAATCATAAATAAAAAAAATTAGTTCAAATTAAATATATAGACTGTTAATAAAAATTTCATAAAAATTTATCAAATATTAAGGAAAATAAATGCTAAAATTTATTATTATAATAATAATAATAATAATAATAATAATAATAATAATAATAATAATAATAATAATAATAATAATAATAATAATAATAATAATAATAATAATAATAATAATAATAATAATAATTTCATATTATTTCAAAAAACTTCAGATAACTTCAGATAACTTCAGACAACTTCAGAAAATTTCAGATAACTTCAGATAACTTCAGAACACTTCAGAAAACTAAAGATTGGTTCAGAAAACTTTAGACGAAGAGAACAGGCCCTAAGTCGTTACCGAGTATTCTATAAAAGTTTATATAGCATTAGTAATTGAAATATTTATTCCCTCTGTATCAGTCATTTGTTTCTTCCCTCGAATCTCTCTCACAAAAAAGTCAAACTGTAAATAAATTACCGAAATAGATGGAGTACTAATACTTCACACTAACACATACTGTAGTACTCAGTTTTATTCAGTCTATGATTGATTATTATATAATATATATACATATAATTCATTTTTTTTTTATTTTTTATTTTTTTTTTTTTTGAGAATTCGTCTTAAATAACTCTTTTTATTTTATATTACTAATGAATAATTGGGGAAAAAAAAATTTCACAATATTGCAGGGACAGGGACATATGTAAAATTGGGCACAGAGAAGAACATGGACAATAATCAAGCACAAAGATAAAGAAAAACCTTCCTAAGACATGAAATTCCGATTTTACCCTTCTTTTTTTTTCATCAAAATTTCTTATGATGAGCCTTCTAGGAGTAGGGGAGGAATTAAATTGGAATGTAAGGGTATTCTTGACCTTTTAAAAATATTATTTAATTAGAAGAATGATCGTCGACGAACATTAGAACGTTAATTATGTCTCTAGGATGTTTTGTACTTCGTAGTCTACAAGTACAAAAAATATTATACAAAATTAAAGGCAAACAAAGAAATGCAAAAAAGTTTTGATTTAATTTTTTTTGGTGCTTGCATTAATTGATTTTCTTGTACTATCTATTAAAAGATAAAGCTAATTAATTATGTCATGAATCTTCCTTTTAGTGATTGTACTTGAGTTCGAACATAGGGATGACCGAATGAGTATTGAGATGAATTTCTGATAATAAGAGAAAAAAAGAAATTTATTTTCATAATATAAAATTATGCTTGTAGTTATAAGTTGTAACTTTATTTTAAACGAAAAATAGCAAAATATTTATTGTTGAGGTATTTTCCCATATGTATATGAGGGGTATTGTTCCATATCAGTAAAATTATAGTGAAGAGACTAACTTATAAGTAAATGGGCTACTACTCCTTCCATCACCAACAATTAGTTTTGAAATGGAACTACTTCACTTGCTTGTGAGCTAGTCTCGTCCACCTAAGTCTATGGTAAATTATAACATACACCCTTGTGTATATTACTCCAAACATCCACCTTAGTAAATTTACTGTTTTGTCCTTTAGGTTAGTTGATAGTAATTAGAATTCTTTTTTTTTTTATTTCAAATATATATATATATATATATATATATATATATATATATAGAAATAGGATCCTGTGAATCCCCTCAAATTTGGTGAGTCCTGCATCCTCATGCTTGTAGTTGGATCTAATTAATTTGGAGTGTCCAGATTGTGCCACGTCGCCCCTCCCACTCCCCAATATAATGATACAAAATCAGATTTCAATGCTTATAACGTCTTTTAATTTTCTCTCTCTAAACCTACCTCTTTCTCTCCCCTGCGATTTCAGCCTTCGTTCTTCGCTCTTCGTCATTCCTTCTTCGTTTTCAAGCTATTTTCGATCGTCTTCTTTGTTTTCGATCTTAAACCTGAGAATTTTCTCTTTCTTAGCTCTGGTGATGATTCGCCGCTTAAAGCTATTGATTTCGGTCTGTCTGTGTTCTTTAAGCCAGGTAATTTTAGCTGAATTTGTTCGATTTTGAAGGTGAATTGTTGATTTTGTGTTGACTAATTTGTGTTATTCAAGCAATTGATATATATGTCTTTTGTTTGAGTTGTTAGTTTGGTGAATTTTTGATTCTGTAGTCAACTGAAAGTATTCATGATAATTTTAGGTTTTCTGGATTTTGTTGTATTTGTTGACTAGTTAGCGTTATTCAAGCAATAGATAGAAGATTAGAAGCTGTCATTTGAGTGGTGTTGATTTCATTTTGTTTTGTAATTCAATTTTTGTTTGTTTGTATAATTGGTAAATTTTGTATGTATGACATTGTTGAATTACTCCTATAGTTCTATGCATATGAGGTGATATTTGTCGGGGTTATTACGATGATTGTGACAAACAATCTTCATCCCTACTCTTTTGAAGTACTTAATTTCAGGTGTATTTCGATAATTTCAGTCCAAAAGGACACGGCCTCTGTTAAGCGTCAAAAAATTGCTAATAACGGCGATAGTACGTCGTATGCTTTCATCAGTCTCATACGAAACAGTTTGTATGGTGAAAAGGTTAAACCGTAGTTTATCTGACGATTCTTAGAAGTGATGATTAGTGTTAGTTATAAATAGGTTATAATTGTTAAACTAATGATTGAACATGTGATAGCTGATGAAGATAGTATCTATTATTGAGAGGACATGATGAGATATTTGATTTCTGATTAGTGTTAGATGCTTTATTGGGGTATAGCTTTCATGTCTATTTTGGAATAACAAACTCCATGATCTCAGTGTGTGAAACGGCTATGAAATGTTTAATCGTGTACGTAACATGTTTACTTGTTCGTACATACACACTACTTTCGTAGGGTTTATGTTGTGAAAAAACTTATTAGCAATCGTTGAGACCATTGATCTATGGGGAATGAGGAGTGACTAACTACGGTGAACCAAAACTTTTGTGATAAGAACCATACATATTTTGTTCTCGAGGGCCTCCTTAAACGAGAAAAGGTAGCTAGACCTTGGAATCACACTTATAAGAGTGCACATATAGCTTGAATGTGCTCCAGATTAAAGACTTGCGTGAAAAAATTGTTGCACAAATCATCAGCTGTGCCATTAAAGAACGATAGTTTCCTTCTGCCAACAATTCCTATTGTATTAGAAATTTTGGTTAATTTTTGTAGTTTTTTTTTTTTTTTATGTATTGCTGCTGTTTTATGTTTAGATGATGATTTTAAACTAATTAGCATGTATTTTTAAGTAATGATGATAATTATGTTCAAGTAATTAAGATTAATTGATGTTTTTTTTTTTTTTTTCTACAGCATATATTTTGTTACTTTAGTTTATATTTCTTGTTACTATAATGTACTATTCTGTTACTATATTAGTTATGCAACAATATTGACTTTTATTTATGTTGTTTTATTTGCGTTTCGAAGTTTTAATCAAAAGTTGTAGCATCTGATGTTGTTTTTCTGATAAATTTGATGTCTGTCGTTGTTTTTTTTTTTTGCAGCACATACACATGGCTAAATCACATAATTAAAGAAGTTAATAGCTCCGTTGATAAGCGTGATTCCGAGCGAAGACAAGAGCTAACAGTCGTTGTCGAATCTCTTCTTTGCTTTAGATTAGAAATTCAGTGGAGAATAGCTCTGTTGATAAGCTCGTTCTAAGCAAAGACAACATATAACAGTGACCGTCGTCGACTCGTCGTCGAATCTCTTTCTACTCAAGTAGAACAAGCCTATTGTATTATACTTAGTCGAAGCAAAAAAAATTCGTTTTGAAGTCGTGTTACTTTAGTAATTGAGTCATGTTACTGTAATATATGTTCAGTGTTACTGTAATATATTTTCACTGTTACTGTAATATATTTTTAATGTTACTTTAATTGCAGTCTTGTTTAATAGAGTATCAAACTTAGTAGAAGTAAACATAAAATTTGTCGTCTGATAATGAATATTGTTGAAAAGTTGGTCACATCACTTTGTTTTGTGACACAAAATTTGGTTCACTACTCTTGTTACTTTTGTATTTGAGTATTGTTACTTTAACATGTGTTCTCTGTTACTTTAGTATATATTTAATGTTACTTTAATTTGCAAGCTTGTTACCTTAGTATTTTAGCGTTGTTACATTAGTATTCAGGTCTTATGTTACTTTAATATTTTACCATTGTTACATTGATATTTTCAACATACAAGTACAATAAAATAAAATCTAATGTTACTTTAACGTTAAATAACTGTTACTTTAACTGATATTAATTGACAATTCTTGTTGTTGATGATGAAATCGATTCTCTAATATTCAAATACAATATATTACAAATTATGTTACTCTAACATTAAATTATTGATATATATTATAACAGTTAGACGGTTATTTTAACAAATCTTTTAAACAACTATATTCATATATGACAATTAATTTTGTAACAGACAAGTGCAATACGTTGTAACTTATTGTTAATTTAACGTATTATTGTTGTTACATTTATTCAATTTAACTGTTACTCTAACAAATTTGAGATCATATTAAGAAATATTACTGATTCAATTTGAATTCATGTTCACCAGAAATTGTTTTAACATGGACTTGATTTTATATATTTTCTGTTACTTTAATATATATTCTCTGTTACTTTAATATATATTTAGTGTTACTTTGCTATTTGAGTCTTGTTACTTTAACGTTTAATTTCTGTTACATCAATTCAATTTCACTGTTACTTTAACAAATATTTGTTGACGATTATAGATGTTAAGGCAAAACTAAATCTCTAATATACAAATACGACATATTACAATTTTATGTTACTTCAACCTCAAATTACTGTTACATTAGAACAATTAGACGGTTACTTTTATAAAAATTCAACTATAATATACATGACAACTAATTATGTACGGAGTAACATACAAGTACGATACATTATATTTTGCACAAATTCTTGTATAAAACGGGTAAAAAGTCAACCAAAAACTAGAGCTGGATTAAGACGAGCACAAGTTGGAAAAACGAAAAAAGAGAAACACAGACTACAGTGAAAGAGTGTCTAATCGAAGAGGGAGAAACCCATGTCCTCGTCCTCACTCTCTTCCTTCTCGGGTTTCTTCTCTTCCTTGGGAGCTTCAACAGCGGTCGCTTCAGGTGCTGCGGCAGCTGCACCACCTCCAACGAATGAAGCAGCAACGACACCACCGATGATCACCTATCACATTTGAATGATCAGCAACATTTTCACGAGCATCAAGTCTATTTTACTACTCTAATGCCCCAATATAAAATAAATGAAAACAAATGTGAAAGCCTTTAAACACATCATAATTCATAACACACAAATTGAAATTGAATGACCACGGAAAGTGTTGACTCACTGGTTTCAATTCACAGACTATTTCTAAGATATCAAATCCACTGAATACCATCTTCTCATTTCCCAACCCACAAAATCCACAATGAACTCGAATAAAGTAATTGATTATGTAATCATAACGAGGAGTCAAGGACTTCCATTACTAGTTTCAATACCACCAATCCCATGGCACATTATTTGAAGTTTATGAAGTATAACGTGGAGAGGGCTTCAATTTCTCCGAACCCATGTAAGATTGTTTAAGTTTACGGAGTACAGCACCATCTACGACAGGAAATGAAAATATGGTATTCAGTGGATTTCGCACCAATTTGATGATCAATTGTTGATTAATTATGTTCCATGGTTGATTTCGCAGTAGCAAATGATGATTTGATTCTTTCTATTGACGAATTAGCACGACTATAATGATCAATTGAAGAATCTGGAGTATAATTAATGATTAAATTATCGCTGCTAATGATTTTGATTAGATTCAATGATGATTTTGATTTAATTTGGGGTTTTTATGAGAGGATTTTTTGGGAAATCTGATAGTTTGGAGAGAGAGATTAGGTTTAGAAGAGAGAGATTTGGGTAGCTTTTTTTTTGTCAGGCGTAAATGGATGGAAAAGTTTTGACCCCTATTCAATTTTGATGACTTCATCTCATCTTTTAATCTCGACCCTTGATTTAATTAGATCTAAGGGTTCTAAGATGGTACAAAGGATGCACCATATATAAGGGATTCATGTGATCCTCTCTGTATATATATATATATATATATTTTTGCAATTCTCTTATTTTTCAACTTCCATCACTTTGTATAATTATAACAAATCATTATTTTTAATTTTCTCAATCGATTCAATATTCAGTATTTCACATTAACAAATATATCAAACTTCAGATGAATATGTAGTATGTTTTTTGTGAATATGTTGTACTCGAATGTTATTTGTGAATATATGTAGCAATTTTATGAATATATATTTCAAATAAGTGAATATGCATGCTTGAATAAGTGAATATCTACTAATATATAAAAGCATATAATGACATATTCACTAAACTTAAATTTAATTTACCAATTGCGTCAACTTTTTGCGTTTTTATGAATATGACTATTAAATATTTAAAAATGGTAATTATTATTTTACGTATAGCTCAACTCCTATAATGAATATGCTCATTAATTTATATGAGTACGCTAGTATCCTGTATTGAACATAGTATTATAGTTATGTGAATATCTTAGCTTATACAGAGTAACTATGAACAAAATCAATTCTATTTGTAATAAAATAGAGGATATAAATTAATGATAAATTTACTTTAGAATACACAATGTTCAACTTTTATGAATATATTAACATTAGTTTTGAATATATAAATATTAATTTTTTTTTTTAAATATAAAAATAAAATTATATGAATACATAAGTCTATTATTGTGAATATATGTGCTTTATTTATTGAATATATGTTGCTGGAATCGTAGATTAGTCAATGTATTATTCGATTTCTTGTATTTATTATAAAAATGTATTATTTTAGTTCTATGAATATATACCAACTCATTGTGCTGAATATTAAAGTTAGTTTTTATAAATACATTAGTACTTTGTGATTTTTATAAATATATTGATTAAAACAAAATAAAATATATTAAAAATATATCAAATGTGATATCAATTTAAAAAATACAAAAAATAAAACATATTGATATAGTTTTTGAATTTTTTTTTATATTATAAAATTAAATTGTTGTAGAATATATCCATAAAAAGTAAAAGAAAAAAACAAACAAAACAATTAAATTATTAAGGGTAACATGGTAAATTGGGTAGCATGGGAGTATGATACTTGGTACACGTGGGTGTACCTTATAATAATTGTAATTCTATTGGTGCGCTGAAGTGGACTTAACATTTACGGAGTATCATTTAAAAATAATAGTACAAATTATTATCATTATTATTTATTCTTAAGGGTTATCACCAGCCAGAAGCGTCTTAAAACCATTAGAGGTCCGGTGCCAAAAATAAAATGAGACCCTAAAACTCCAGATAAAAACATATATAAGAAAATATTTTTTATTTGATTTACGAATAAAAAGTACACAATGATAATACACTTAGAATAATCTTTATTCTACCTGAAAATTATCCTTCTACGAGCCTTTCTTGAAGCAAATATGTCGATCAAACTTTCAAAATCAACCTTTCTCAACAAATCTTTCGCTATCGCAATTAATGCTAATCCGTTGAGTCGTTCTTGCAACATTGTTGAGCGTAAATAGGATTTCACCAACTTCAACTTCAAGAAACTCCTTTCTGCAGATGCAACAGTCACGGGAATAGTCAACAAAATTCGATACACAATAAGTGCATTTGGGAAATAACTATTACGCTTCAAAAAAGTTAAAATATCAGTGGCTCTCATATCTTGATCAGGTAACACGTCTTTAAGCAACTTCAACTCCATAAAAAGGTCATTTCCATTAATATCAAATCAAATTGTTCACCAATAGTAAGAGCCTTTTGCAGTTAGAATTCAATGACTCATTATTTAATGCTTGCAAATGAACAGAAGTGTAAAAAAGCCAAAGGTATTTTGAAACTCTTGATACTACAAAAAAAAACAATCTATTTGCGAGGGAATTTGCGATGGGAAAAAACATCCGTCGCAAATTTTTAAATTGCGACGGAAAATGAATTTTGCCGACGGATTGTTTTGGCGGGCTGAAAAATTGATTTGGGGCCTTAATTTGCGACGGAATTTTTCAAATGTGCGACGGAAAATATTAAGTCGCAAAAACAACTAAAAAAAAAAACCATCGCAAATCTTGAAAATACCGAGGCAAACTGAATTCCGTCGCAAAATTAAAAAACTTGAAGTCCCACATCGGTGAAAAAAGAAGTTTTGTGATGTTTATATAGTGTAGTTGTGAGTTAATAGTTGAATGAAAATGACGAAACTTATATAAGGGATTAGATATTGCGGTTTACGATTTCGGCATAAGTTTTTTGAGATTACGAGAATTTATTATTATTTTTTGTTTATTTTTTTTATTTTTATTTATTATTTTTTTTGCGACCGAATATTCCGTCGCAATTTTTTTCGACAGAGGTCCGTCGCAAATATTGTAATTTGCGACCAATTTACCGACGGACGATTTCAGTCGCAAAATCCGTCGCAAACGCCCTTTTGTGACGGATTTGACTGTGTTGCGACGGATTTTTTGCCGTCGCAAGGCGTGCTTTTTTTGTAGTGTGATATTGCTCGAATCGTCAATTAAGTGAACTGATAGCTAAATCAACAATAGATAAAAAATAATCCACTTTAAATGATTCTTCAGTTGTTGGGTGAACAAAATCAGAAGAACTACTTTGATTTTCATCAAACTGTTTTTTCCTTCGGATTTCTCTTTTTTTCGGAAATACGGGAACCACACTTAGTTTAACAGCAATTTTTTCAGCTGCATTTACCGCATCTGAAAAGCCCATGTTCTCTATATTCTTCGAAAAACAAAACTAACTTTTTGATATCTTCAATTGCTACATCAAGTACCATATTATGTGACTGTAAATTCTTACTACTCCGTAACATAGTTTACTCTAAACAGTATTAAAGTGGCCAACTTAAATGAACTCGATTGAAATCGAACTAAAACTAAAACTAATATAAACTGATTTTAAATCGAAACGATCAACTCGAATCGAAACTAAATCGAATGACACTTTTACCAGGTCTACAAGTGATCAAGTGGACAAGACAAATTTTCAACTTTAACCCTACTCGAGACAAAAATGAAAAATTAAGATAAGAGCTAAAAATAAACACCAAATTTTAATAAAACATTATCCTTCGTATAAAATTAACCTAAGGGTGTGTTTGGTTGGAAGGTTTTAAGAAAGGGAAAGAGAATTAAATGACCCCATTCTCTTTGTGACTGTTTGTTTCACCATTTTTTCCAATTTCATTCCCCTCTCCATTCTCTATCAATCTCCCAAGTCCTCTTAATTTCTTACCCCTACCCCCCAAGGGAATGAAAATCCCATTCCTTTATCAACCACCCAACTCATATAAATAACCACTGCACCACCAGCCGCGTCACCACCTTACTCCATCGTCACGACCTACTTTGCCGGCGACTTTCTTCCACCTACACGTTGACTGTGCTCCTCGACCAAGTCGTCGGCGATCTTCCTTTGGCCATGACCTCCATCCCAATGTATTCTAAAACACCATGCTCCACACTTTAAAACACCAGATCTGGTGGTGGTGGCCACCGGAGACAGTGTGTCGACTGTGGTGGTGACTTGCCGGTGGTGGTGTGTCCGATGTGGTGGTAGTATGCCGGCTATGGGGAAAGGCTTGCTGGTAACGTTGTGTCAGTTTTGGTGGTGGCTTGCCGGCAACGGGGTGGTGACTTGTTGGCAGCGGGATGGCAGCGGCGTCTTGGCACTTGGCAATGGCAGTGTTAGACTCATATGTCGATGTCGGGATAGTCGACGGTTTGTAGTTGGTTGTGTTTAAAAGTGTTAGATTGCCAGTAAAATTATGTACCAAACATTTTTCTTAATCTAAGGGAATTTGTTGCTTTACCTTTCCTTTCACCTTTATTCCCTTAGTTATTCCCTTTCTGTTTCCCCTGTTGCAACCAAATGCCCCCTAAGTGTGTGTTTTAAAATCCGCTTACTTGTTTTAATTTTTAGACCTTAAATTACTATTTGGGCCGATATTAGCCGGTCCAATTTTTCTAATAAAATTGAACCGAACTCACACAACTAACTCAACAAACTCTTTTCATATTCATTGGCGGGAAAAGTTGTTGAAACTAACTTTTAAAATCACACACAATTAAACCCAAAAATCGACATTAATCACAGCTGATTATTAATTATTCCATGACATAATTACCCGATTAACGTATGATGTTGTTAATTTGAGGTGTTCACAAGCATGTATATTTGTTCAAGGGCGCGTTCAATCATGCCCATAACCTGCTCGACGAAATGCCGGAACTAAATTGGGTGATCACGGTTTTTTTTCTTAAATGTCTTTTTCATTTTTAGGCTGATACGGAGTGGTTTAGCATGATTTTTGAGATTTCTTTGGCGAATAGGGTTCGTATTGTCGAATGTCGATGATTTTATATGTTTGTTCGTGTATATTCTACTATATCGGTCTGTTAGCCCATTTGGTATTTTTATCTGTTTCATTAGCCTGCAATTGTTTTCTTGTCTTTAGTTGTTTACATTCACGACTTAACAAATATGGAGTATACCATTTTGATACAGCATGAAAAAGCGTGTCCGCTGGTATGGTCGAAACTTTTCATGTAATTTTAATGTACTACAATGAATTCTGTTACTCTATTCCACTTATATGCACAGTGGGAGCTTGGGTGGCTCGGGTTCGGCTCGAATTGTTGAGCTCAAGCTCAGGCTCGGCTAGAAGCTCGTTGAAGCCAAGAATATTGAAACTCGAGCTCGGCTCGAGCTCAGTTCGAGCTCGTTTGTCATTTTATTATTTTAACTTACTCACTTTTTGTGTCTAACTAATATAAATATTTTCAAAAAACTAATAAGCTTATTAAATATTAAAAAAAAAATATAATTATATTATATTTATAAATGTCTAAATAATATATAAATTATGTTAGAAACTAACTCAATCAAAAGCTTAAGCTGATGGTTGGAGGCCCAAGATCGGTTTTATACACTCTAACACGCCCCCGCCATACCTGGTGCGAAATAATCCACTTTGAAAGAGAGGGGGTGGTTTGATACTATGTTAGGAACCAACTCAACCAAAAGCTTAAGCTGATGGTTGGAGGCCCAAGATCGGTTTTATACACTCTAACATTAATATTACGATATAATAAAATTATACTAAAAATAATAAACGAGCCCAAACGAGCTTTCGAGCCGAGCCTTACTGAGCTTAAAATCGCAACCAAGTTATCCGTACACTAGCTTAAAAATCAAAAGTAATATAATTAGCACGCTCTAAATAATAAAACCAACGACTATAATACTAGTTTACCGTCCTTCAAGGCTTCAATCACTTGCTCGTTTGCACCAAGCAACGGCTTCGTGAGTTTCTCGAGTAATGGCAGACGATGATTTTTGTCGTAGCTGTACATAAGTGGAATCATCCTTGCAAAATTAGCAATAGAGGCTTTGTAATTAGCCGAACATGGAGTAGCGGACAGAAGGTTTTCGCCAAGGACATTCCACGAATCTGAAATCATCGCAAAAACGTATTCTCTGGCACTTTCAGATGAGCTTCCTTCATGCTCGTTTAAATAGCATTCCACGACTGACCCATCGTATTTCTGATGCTCATCCTGCAGATAGCATCACAGCTTTCTTGTTTTAACGGTTTTACACTATTTTTATAGTAAGAGGGTTTTTAAAGAGACTGTACAGATGAAATAAGAAGTGCGTACCTCAGAGCTACCTAGATCGTCCCAAAGACGAAGAATCTTAGCCGCTAAATACGAAATCTCAGGGTGACGACCCTTCACGAGATTGTTGCAGCTCTCGTCATTTAATCCTAAACCCAAGAAAAAGAAGATGTGTAGATGAACGATATAAGATCCCGTGCTCACTACTTCGTTCTTCATGTATTCTTCTGTATTTGGCATGTATCCCGAGGCAATCCACTTCGTGTGCATTAGGCACGCATTGCTAAATTCCGCCCACTGCATAAACATATACAAACATCATATCTGCTATTCTGCTAAGAGATTTATGCCTCATGTTTTAATTAACCCTGTTCTTTTGAACTTTTTGAACTATATATATTCAACATATCATAGTTGAACTGAGTCTATCGTAGCTGAAAACAAGCGGTAGAATATTATCAGCTCACCACTTTCTGTAGATAATATCCCGGATTCGATCCATGCATAGTATAAATTTTATGGCTTATCTCGTTTGTGACGTCAAAGAGTGCCTTGAGAGTAATTATCATGTAGTCGGGCAAATTTTCGTCTTTGACACACTCCCATCGAGCAACGGCTTCAGTGAATAGAGTGAGCTCCTCAACCGTTCCATAGATATCATAGATATCGTCTAAGATATATATGAATGAAATTATTTTTGTCAGTTCTAGCCTTGGTTCCGCCATATCTGGACCTTCTAGACAAGCTAATGACCACATGTGCCATTTGACGGGTTGATTCCGTGCATCCTTTAGTTCCTTTGGCAATCGAAGTTCTTCCCACCATCTAATTAAACCAATTTCACGACAATGGTTAGTATTGTCTCTCCTATGAAGAATAGTGTCTTTATGTATCAACATAAGAACTACGGTGTATTTCTCAATCATCAGCTTAGACTTTTTGTTGAAACTTGAAAATTACTAATATGATATTATGTTCTTTTAACTAAAAAATCCCAATTTATTACGTTATACGGAGTAACAATTTTAATTAATACTATAAATATCTACATCGACCCAGAGTTTTGGAGTTCGAATTGTAGGAGCCTCTTAAAGTATAAGATGTACCTGAAAATCTCGCTTAATTCATGCTTGGCAGTCATGTGGCCTTTGTCGATATCAATTCGTGCTAGATTGTGTACAACCATCATCCATTTGCTATCATGGGGACAATCGTGTAGCAGCTTCATCGAGATTTTGAAATCTCGAAGGAAGTCTGCGGCCATAAACAACGGTAGGCTCTTGTGACACGGAAGGCTAAGCGTGCTCTGAATAACAGAGGCCTGTTCAATGCTATCGAAGTTGTGCAGGAGAAGATGTCGACTAAATTCACCAGCGGAATCGAGTATGTAGTCTCCACGGAGTCTTACGTGAGACGCTTCATACAAACATAGTAGCCCTTTCAAGTCGCTCCCTAGTTCTTTTTTGAAGTTTCCGTCTTCGTCTTTGAATTTGCCAAATACATCTGTCATAAAAACAACAACATGATCGACATCAAACCAAATCTAAAAAATGACGAAACAATTATATCTTGAGACATCATCTTAGACTTGTAGCTGAGTTTGAGTAAACATAGGAAGCAACACTTACGTGACGACACATTGTATCCTTGTTGCCTCAACAAGCGGAAGCAAAGGGAAGTAGCATAGAGATCGTCATGACCGCCATTTCCAGTGTCAAACATCTCGTGGTACTTTGTAAGTGCGTTACGAATTTCATCTCGAAAGTAGTGTTTGAGGTTTAACCTTTGGATAACATCAATGATGACTAGCTCTTCTACATCATGACAACATTTCTGTAGTTTTCTTGCCATGGTTTCCTTGATTCTCTGCACCCCTTCTTGAAGTTGATGGTCTTGCTACGAACGAGTAAATATCGACAATTACTATAATAATGTCGCTAGGATCGATAATGTGGGTGAGATTGATCGGTTAGATCAGATAAACGAACATATTGCAACCCATTCTTTTCTTCTCATTTGCTTTTGGCACGCGGATTAATAACTTTTGTTCAAAAAATTCGAAAAACAAATACAAATGCGTTAAATGCTTAGAATAATACATTTATATTAAGGCTCTGTTTGGTTGCATTTCAGGCAGCTTATTTGACTAACTACTTGATTTGACCAAAAATCTTATTTCTATGATTAATCACTGAAAAGTATTTCGTGCTATACACTTAACTTTATTTTTTTAAAATCTTATTTCTAAAAGTGCATAGTTACTGCAATCTTCTCTAGATAACTGAATTGTATTTTCTTATCTTTGAGAGTGATTGTATTTTGAGGAAATTATAAAACACGAAGGTTTAATATCCTTCACAATGGTTGGTTTAACATCCTACATACGAGGACTTAATATCACGTAACTAATACATTTAAAAAAGTCAAACCGATTTTAATTTCAGATTGAATAAGAGTGAAGAAAATTTTAAACCGGTTTAACCTTCTTTTGTACCGGTTTGAGTTGGTTAAAATTAGTGATTTACCTTTAAAAAACTCAATTTCAAATGTCTAATTTTAAATTTAAGTTTTGAAATAAAATTCGATTATTTTCCAGACGCCACCTGATAGAATTTGAGGATGACCCAGAAATAAATTAACTTGAAATCGTGATAGAATGAGCCATTTTCAGAATTGAATTTCAATTCTATATTCCCAAACACACCATAAAATTGCGTAGAAATGACGGGTATGGAGGGAGTATAGTTTTAACATACCTTAACTCCATTTAGGATTTCATGGGAGATATAGTTGTCCTTTAATGTGACTTTAGCAAGGACTTTTTTGTTGCCATATTTCTTCATACTACCTACATTCATCATCTTAATAATACTATAATTAGTAATCTCGGTTTTCTTAGGGAAGAAGTTGATGGTTTTGAGTGGGGAAAGTGTAGCCATTCTTGTTTTAGGTATACAAGTGAGTAAAGCTTATAAAATTTGTTTACGTTATTGGATGACAATGCCTGAGGAGTGCCCTTATTTATAGTTCGATTTTTGGTGGTGAGTTTGGGTGTCGAAACATTTATAACTCGGTCGTCATGTGATTGCACAGCGTATGTTAGGGTCGTAGAATGTTTTTGGGTGTTTCATTTTAAAATTAATGTGACCTACATATTATTGTATCATATTCGCGGATCATCAAGTTAAATCACAAAATATTTTGAATAATTCTATAGAAAAGTATCAGTCTATATGGAGAGAGCCCGCTTCATAAGGCCTAGAGGGTTCCATCCAAAACTGATTGATAATGGGAGGAGTAACCTCTAGACTTATCAAGTGAGCAACTCTCACATACATGTAAGCCCATTAACAGAGAGCCTCATATGGGTGAATTAGAGACACGAAACCATATCTGGCAGCATATAAATGGCACGGTTTCAAATCAAGAGACGCAGGATATAACCATGGGTTCTAATACCATGTGAAATCAGAGACGGGCCCGGGCTATACACACCAATGGAAGAAGAGAGTCCGCTTCATAAGGCCTAAAGGGTTCCACCCCAAAACCAATTGGTAATGGGAGGAGTAACCTCTAGACTTATAAAGTTAGCAACTCTCACTTCCATGATCAATGTGGGACTTACATGTGAAGTGTTACTAAGAGTCTTTTCACACTATACATTAATCAAAACGAACCCAAAGGTACTTATGTTGGTAATTTAAGAGTAAATTGCCTGTCGTTTAAGTGTAGTTGGGATTTGTGCGAAATGTAGTAATTACGACATTATAATATGGGTCGGGAGTGTGGAGTGCACGCTCATATAGAAATGATTGTATGTTACAGAACGTTTTCAATAATATAATATTTTGATTACGTTGAATTATGATTTGTACCAAAAGTAAAGTGTTGCATTCTTTCATTAAAGTCGTGTCTTTTCGTAGAAAGGATGTGTTGGTTGAAGGGATCGGATGTGTCCTTTGATCCAAGGAGATGTATCTCTTGATTCAAAGGATATATCCTTGATTCAAGAGTCGTGACTTTTGGCAAAACATCGCGCCCTTTCATTCCTTATATAAGGGAGGGTGTTGTTAGAGGAAATTAATAACATTTTACATGCTTTTTTCCTTACACATTATCGCTACAACAGACCAACATAAAGACTCGAAATATTTCTTTGTTTCTAAGCCTAAGAAGTAAAGGATCGTATTTATTTTATCTTGCGAGAAATTTCGTGTAACCCAAGGCTTATAAGGGTTGGAATATTCTCTAAGGAAATTGGTATCCGTGACTCAAGTATTATCCAAGTAGATTATTATTTCGTCGCTACAATTGTAGGGCGATTCTATTGTTATTTTGCATCGTAAAGTACCCCATAAGCCAAAGTATCCAACTACAAATTCGAGACTCTTATAGCTCAATGATGTACGAATTAAACGTGAACATGGTGTAACAGAAGTAAAGAGTAAAGAGAAAAACGAACAACAAAGAAAGAATGCACAGATTTACGTGGTTCACTAACGATGTGTTAGCTACGTCCACAGGGCGGAAGGGAGAGAGTTTTATTAATTTGAGAGGAGTTTCAGATTACAGATTCAGAACAGTATGATAAGCATATGAAACTAGGTTGAGGGTTAGAGAGTTTATATAATACTCTTTGAACCCTAATACAGATTTGACCTAATTTAGGCCCAAACAGAACCCTAGCCCAATATCAGATAACAGATACCGTTTGGGCCCAAGCCCCCACCAGGGCGTTTCACCCCTGGACCCCGACTCACTGACCGGGCAGCGAAACCTCCGCCCAATGACCGAACAGCGGGACCCCCGAATAGTCACTCGTAGTGGCAACAGACAGATTCAAGGCATATATCTAACACATACCAATTACGAGTGTCAATTAGTATCAACTATCAACAAATGTTTTAGCATGTTCAATGTGTTATGTGACTATGTGAGCATTGACCCAAATTTTTAAGGTCACTGAACCATGTGTTATAACAGAAGCGCTGACGACTGACGTTGGGCCTCTGCTGCACCGGTGTCCACGGTCTATAATAGTATGATATTGTCCGCTTTGGGCTAAGCCCTCACGGATTTACTCTTGGCCTCCTTCCCAAAAGGCCTCATACTATTATATTTGATAACTACCGATGTGGGACTTGGGTTTGTACTCTAACAAATCCTCCCCTTAAACCAAGGACCATCATTATGACTCGGACCTTGAACTATTTGGAGAACCTTTCACACTTTTGCAGCCCCAACTTCTAGGCACCCTTTCTCATCCCCAAGACTTGGTAGCCTCCCCTTAACGGGCATTCGAAACTCCTCTGCATCCAATATACCCTGGACCGGGTCCGCCACTTCAGAAGTCCTAGAATATAATGGTCTCTGACATCCAATCTGGAAAGGACCCACTAGACCTGTGGCACCCAATCTGATAAGGGTCCACCTGATCGACAGTTCTAGTACACAAAAGGTCTTCCGCTTGACCTATGACGCCTTTCTTGTCCATTTCACCATGGACCAAACTTACTCAAGACTCTACTCGAGCTAGGAGTTTCAGCAAATGCTTCTCCAGTGGTGCCCTGCCCAAGTCGACCTTGGGCTCTGATACCAATTGTTATAACGGAAGCGCTGATAACTGAAGTTGGGCCTCTGCTGCACCGGTGTCCACGGTCTATAATAGTATGATATTGTCCGCTTTGGACCAAGCCCTCACGGATTTACTCTTGGGCTCCTTCCCAAAAGGCCTCATACTATTATACAGTATGTTCACTTAACCTTATTACAGTTACAACCTAGTCTATTTGTCTAGTCATTTGTTACCAATTGTTTTTTTCACAAATACCAAGAACACAAATTTTTCAGTGAGTCGATCTCCCAATATCATTATTGTGAGACGTCTCACACAAAGGTAGTTTGTTGGGGTGGTTTATGTTTAGTACGGAGTAAATCATATGTCTCACAATGTGATAAGGTCTCACAGAAAACTGATCTACTGTACCAAGGAAATGCTATTGGGTGTTTGACAAAGTACTAAAACACACTTCGTAATTATTTATCCATTTGCCCACCTCATTTACATATCAAAACTTACCGAAAACGGAATCTGATAATAAATGCTTAGGATGTACAAAGAGCGTAGAACAGTAAGATACATTCACTACATCGACCATGTGTGACGCTTAGGGAACTTTATCACTTTAACTCGTGTAGGATACGTTTAGTTGAATACTCGAATACGAGTGATATAGATTCAAAAACATAACAAAAAGTCAAAAATCCATATATACAAATTATACAATGCTTAAACGAGTTAGTCATGTTGGTTCATCATTGTGGTGAATTATTGTAGAGTAGGAGAATAGGACGTTTATTGATTGTAACTAAAGCTAATTAGTAGGCCAAATGTGTTGTAGAATAGGACGTTTATTGATGAAGTCATGCAACGTCCGTACTCTGTTACATTTGTATTTGTGGTCGCAAAAGATCCGTACCTTCAATTCCAAACATTTCTAATTCAAAAATAAGATTCTACTATTAGACCATCCCCATCCAAAAATTACAATAACTAAATCACCATT
This sequence comes from Dianthus caryophyllus, assembly GCA_023091065.1. Classification (NCBI taxonomy): domain Eukaryota; kingdom Viridiplantae; phylum Streptophyta; class Magnoliopsida; order Caryophyllales; family Caryophyllaceae; genus Dianthus; species Dianthus caryophyllus. The sequence continues at coordinate 37,341,631 of CM041522.1, read as the reverse complement.
CACTTTTTACTCTTAATCCATTTTAATTACTTTGACCCACCTACTTTCCCCCATCCAAAAAATCACCACCTAGTTCACCAATCCAATCATTTCTAAATTTTTCATCATTTTCAATCAATTCTATTTCCCATATTATCTACCCATATTATCAATAACATTTATCATCAAAGGACAAAAAAAAATTCACCATAAAGTAATAATAAAATAATGCTTGATGAAAAAAAATCACAACATTGTGTTATTCTGCAACACCAAGTCATGACACTCATTTCTTCTCTCTCCCACCACTTGTCAACTTTTTATTAGTTTACTTGATATATGAAAGAGAAATTTTATAATAAAATATTATAAAGTGCATGTCACCCAAAAATTATCAGTAGAATGAAAAAAAATTAAGGATAGTGTTAGTGGGTCCATAAATAATAAAAGGTGAAATATATTATTTTTATATTCATAACACTCAATTTACCAATGTTATTGTTGTACATAGTCTTAGTCGTAGACCCAATACGTGAGCACATGATCTAGCTTGAGCTTATCCGTGGAAGCTAGCTAGACGTATTTGGTCATTTCCTTTTCCGAGTTTCATACCTTGTACTGTTCATAATAATTTGAGAAATTGTAATTAATCACCCAGTGAATCTCAAAAAAAAAAAAAAATTAATACAATACTTTTTCTGGTTCGTCATTTTTTCCCCATTTATTCAAAAAAAATAATAATTATGGATTTCTTTTCTTCTCATTTTTCTGACAGATTTTTGTTCAAAAACATTTACTAAGTTATTTCTATGGGTCAATTTTTAGTCTAAATATCATATGAAGTATAATCCATTTGTACGTATTTTCAAAAATTTTAAAAAAATTCGTTAATTCACACACCAAAGTTCCCTAAATTATACTTATATTTTCTCTTTCTTTTTTCCTTTTAACTTTCAAATTTTATACCAAAATTTAATAATCCTTAGAAGGTATTTAATTTTTTGAAAATCCTTTAAACTCCTAAAATTCTTAATAAGATAAATTAAAATAAGACACCCAACTAACTCGTGTCATATTCAATGGCGGGAAAAGCTGTTGTAACTAACTTTTAAAATCACACACAATTGAACCCCAGAAATCTACATTGATTACAGCTGATTATTAATTATTCCACGACATAATTACACAGTTATCGTTTAAATAATCGATTATTAATTATTCCACGACACACCCTTGAAATGCGCTCGCACAATAGGGTGTGTTTGATCTTGCTCGTAAGCTGCTCGATGAAATGACTAAACCAAAATTGTGTGAGCGCGGTTTTTCTTTTTGAACGTCCTTTCATTCTTAGGGTGATACGAAGTGGTTTAGTATGATTTATGAGATTTCTTCGGGAAATACTGGTTGATATTGTCGATAATTTTAGATGTTCGTTCGTTTATATCTGTGAGGTGGGTTTACTATCTGGGTTTGACCGCTCGTTCGTGTTTTGGCCTGGTTTGGCAAGTGAGCCTATCGTCACACTCTATACTTAGTTGTTCGGTACATAAAATTACTCCACCGTTTCAATCAGTTAACCCCATTTGAAATTCCTTTTTAGTATCGGTTTCCTTATTTTAGTTGTTTACATTCATGACTTAAGAAATACTCCGTACACATTTTCACGTAGCGTGATAAGGATTGTCTGCTAAAATAATCAAAACTTTATAAGTAATTTTATCGAACTATTGCGAATTCCATTACTTTATTCCACCTATTATATTAAGTACTCCGTATCTACATAAAGTAAATCAAACGATAGAGGTTTTTCTTGCAGAATTTCCGTCCTTGAAGCACAAGGTGTGACCGCTTACTATAACTACTTTGTTTGATTTTTGAATTTTTATACACCGATCTATGCGACTATGCTTCTCGTACTTGCCTACATCGGAAGCGATTTATATCTTATCTGTGTTATTAACAGTGTGTAAGACTCAAAGAGGATACTTTTCATTCTCTAATCACTCATACAAATATAATACTAACGACTATACACAATGCACGTCTAGTGTCCTTTAATCGCTTACTCGTTTGCGTGCGCTGCCAAGCAAAGGCTTCATGAGTCTCTCTAGATATGGCAAACGATGATTTTGGTCGTAGTTGTACATAAATGGAATCATCCTTGCAAAATTAGCAATTGCGGCTTTGTAATCAACTGAAAATGGTGAAGCGGACAGAAGGTTTTCATTCAGGCGTTTCCACGAATCTGAAATCATCTCAAAAACGTATTCTCGAGCACTTTCAGATGAGCTTCCTTCATGCTCGTTTAAATAGCATTCCACGACTGACCCATCGTATTTCTGTTGCTCATCCTGCAGATAGCATCACAGCTTTCTTGTTTTAACGGTTTTACATTATTTTTATAGTACTCCGTAAGAGGGTTTTTAAAGAGACTGTACTGATGAAAAAAGAAGTGCATACCTTAGAGCTACCTAGATCGTCCCAAAGACGAAGAATTTTAGCAGCTAAATACGAAATCTGAGGGTGACCACTCACGAGATCGTTGCACTTCTCGTCCTCTAATTTTTCACCCAATAGAAAGAAGATGTGTAGATGAGCGATATAAGATCCGGTGGTCGCTACTTCGTTCTTCATGTACTCTTTAGTGGTTGGCATATATCCCGAGGCAGTTCTCTTTGTCTGCACTAGGCATGCATTGCAAAATTCCGCCCACTGCATCAACATACACAAACATCATATACACACTCGTGAATTTAGAACTGAACTGAACTTATCAGAATTGAACTGAATTTATCAACGCTGAAATTAAGACCATGATAAGTTGATAACAAGTTGTAAAATTTTATCAACTCACCACTTTCTGTATATTATATTTCGGATTCATTCCATGCTTAGTATAGATTTTATGGCATATCTCGTTTGTGATGTCAAAGAGTGCCTTGAGAGTAATTGTCATGTAGTCCGGCAAATTATCGTCGATGACACACTCCCATTGAGTTACGGCTTTTGTGAAAAGAGCGAGCTCCTCAACCGTACCATAGATATCGTAGATATCGTCTAAGATATATATGAATGTTATTGCTTTTGTTAGTTCTAGCCTACAGTCCGCCATATCTGGACCATTTAGGCAAGCCAACGACCACATATGCCATTTGACGGGTTGATTCCGTGCATCCTTTAGTTCCTTTGGCAATCGAAGTTCTTCCCACCATCTAAACGAATTTTTCGACGAGAGTTAGTATCGTTGCTTCAACTAAGAATATCGATATAAGAACCATTAATGAGTCTCAAACATCGACAGAAGCTAAAAGTTAAATTTTGGGTTGAGATGATTCCAACATGATACCAGAGTCTGCAACAATCCCGTTCTAATCCTACGAGCCTCTTAAGTCTTTAATTATATGAACGTACCTGCAAGTTTCGGTTAATTCATGCTCGGTGCTCATGTGACCTTTGTCGGTTTCAACTTGTGCTAGATTACGTACATCCTCCATCCATTTGCTTTCATGACCGCAACCATGAAGAAACTTCATCGAGATTTCAAAATCACGAAGGAAATCAGCAGCCAAAAACATCGGTAGGCTCTTGTGACATGGGAGGCTAAGCGTGCTCAGAATAACGGACGCCACATAGGGTTTAATGCTGTCAAAGTTGTGCAGGAGATGATGTCGACTGAATTCACCAGCAGAATCAAGTATGTCGTCTCCTCGAACTCTCAGGTGAGATGCTTCGTACAAACTCAATAGCCCTTTTGTGTCCTTCCCTAGTTCTTGTTTGAAATTCCCGTCCTCATCCCTAAATTTGCTAAATACATCTATCACAAAAATACAACAAAATTAAGGAAACAGAACTGTTTTATGCAACTCCCGCATTTAGAGTAATAATTTGACATTAAACTAAGAAGTCGTGTCATGTATTCGACACTCTAACGTGATGTTTCATGCTAAATACTTGTAACCGAGTCTAGATGACACGAGAGGCAACTTACCCGAAGACACATTGTATCCTTGTTGCCTTAACAAGCGGAAACAAAGGGCAGTATCGTGGAGATCACAACCACCTTTCCCAGTGTCGAACATTTCGTAGTGCTTTGTCAGTACATCATGAATCTCGTCTCGAAAATAGTGACTGAGGTTTAACCTTTGGATAGCATCAATGATGACTAGCTCCTCTGCTTCATGACAGCATTCATGTAATTTTCTTACCATGGTTTCGTTGATTCTTTGCACTCCTTCCTGAAGCTGATAACAAATTATTATCGACCATATAGTCCATATTACAATGTTGTTGAGATCGGGATTTTACCTTCAATCGTTAACGTGGGTTAATTGAATCGCTCAGCGCGGTCCTATACGGTCAAACTAACTCATACTAATGCCACATGTGAAGATTATATTTAATTTTTCCTAATATTAAATTTAAATACCCCCTCCATCAAATCTAATTACATCCAAATACTTTTTAACATTATTCATTTAAGCGAAAGTTATTCGAAAAAAATTGTAATGAATAAATAAAAATAGAGTAATGTGGGATATTGTTTTATAAGTACAACATTAACATCAATTTTTTTTTATACAACTTAGATTTACAGATATGGTTGTTACCAAATATGTCTCGATCAGGGTTGTCAACAAGACGGGTGAATGCAGGTCCCACTTAGCATTCGCACAAGTTAGAGTGGATATGGAGGATAGTTTAGCGGGTCGTGGTGGTGGGATGGGTACCGAAAGTGACCCCTGACAGAGGTGGTGGGGCGGAGTTGAATTGTACCAATACTCTGCCCTGCCCACCCCTGCCCCACCTACACCCGCGCTTACCCATCTTAATAATATTAGTGTTCGGCATGTTAGATTAATTGATTTTTTTAATTGATAATTTTAAATGTGTTTCGTATATATTTTTAATTTGACGTTCACAATATATGAATTGGTAATTTAAAATGTTTTTCCTATGTACCTATATACTTATTGTACATTTGTAATTATTAATGATTTTCGGTAAAAAAAATTGTTTGAATTTTCATTATGACTATGTGATTCTATGGGGCGGGTGGGGCAGGGAACGCATGTCTAGGCAGGTGGTGAGCCGGGTCTGGGACGGGTGGTGGGGTGGGTCTGAGTTTAATAAGTCTCTCGTCAGGCGCGTGGGTCACCCGCCAGGGGTGATGGGACGAGTGTGGAGATGAGTGTTTATTGGTGGATGTGGGTATGGGGTACCCTTACCCCGCCTCCACCCGCCCCCGTTGACATTTCTTAGTCTTGACAAATGTGAAAAATCAAATAATGTAATTGGATTTGAATGGAAAGAGTAATTTTTAATACAGTGTAACTAAAGATATTATTATAGTTATAAATTGTAGATCATCATTTGGACCATTTTGGATTTCCCACTCGGCGGGTGTCTGCGAACCTAATCTTGCCTCATCGCCGGCGCTGATAGATGGGGTGGCCGGTGTGGATGGCGATCCATCAAAAAAAAAAGTTAATGCATTAAATCAGACATGTACGGTTGTACCTAATCTTGGGTAATCTCATTCTTTTCAATTTTTTAACCTTTTATACTCGTGCTAGGCCATTACAATGGAGGAAGGGGGATTTGAACCTGAGACCTACTGCTCAGAGTGCCTCAATCCTGGTCATCAGGTCATGACATTCTCGGTACACAAAGACGGGTTGAGGGGGGGTCATTGGGTACGTGCAGGTGCACCCCCAAAACTTCCAGAACAAATATGTTTTAATGGCATTTATTTTCATCAAATATGATGCATCCTAATGGTTTTTTGTTGGGTGATAAGGTCTTGGGCTTAGTGTACAATTGATTACTAAATATAACAGTGTTTAATAGTACAATAATACTCCGTATAAAAATTTTAAAAACAAATTTGCATGGAATTTTCTTTTCTATGCACCCCCAACTCAACATTTCTAGATCCGCCTTTGTCGGTACACCATCATTTGATTAACTAATATGATACGATACGATACTAGTACGGAGTAGTACTTAACATACCTTAACTCTAATGGGGATTTCATCAGAGACATAGTTGTCCATTAATGTGACTTTAGGATGGACAGTTTTGTTGCCATATTTCTTCATACTACCTACATTATTCATCATGTTAACAATACTATAATTAGTAGCAATAATATTTTGAGCCATTTTAATACTTCCTCTATTCAAAATTATACTAGAAATATCGGTTTTCTTAGGGAAGACGTTAATGGCTTTGAGTGGGAAAAGTGTAGCCATATGTTTATTTGAGATATGTAAATAAGTAAAGCTAAGCTTAATTAAAACGTTTGTGAATGTTGTTGGAAGAAAACGGGTGAGATGTGCCCTTATTTATAGTTGGCTAATTAGGAGGTGTAGAAACATTGATAACTCGTTTCAGGGCAGTAGATTAATTTTAGGGGCCCGTGTTCTGAAATTCAAATGAGGTCCTTATATTAGTTTTAGCGTCATCGTATTAAACAAAAATATGAAAATATATTACTAACTATAACATACTTTGTTCATTTGTAGAGAAAATTACCTATAAGTAAAATTATTTTGTTGACTTTTGTATCACCGAATGTGATATATGAACTACACCATATCCTATTAAGGCCCTCAAATATTCGGGGCCTGTGTTCTTAGAACATGTTGAACATGCCAAAAAAATGGCCCTGACTCATTCACAATGTGATGTCACAGCTTACCTACTAATCTAGGAACGTAAAATGATTTTAGATTGAGGTTTTCGACTTTCGTTTCAAAACTAATTAATACTCCGTATGACCTACTTCGTATGTATTATTTTTATCTTGTTCATATAGGCAGATGTACATACTACATACCAAAATGTATCAATCATTTTTAGGGAAAATTACAGTTTATTGTTACACTGTACACCTAAAAATTAAAACATACTCCCTCCGTCCCGGTCATTTGTTTACACTTTCTATTTTAGGGTGTACGGATCATTTGTTTACATTTCTATAAATGGTCGTGGGCCCATACTAATTTAACCAATTACATCTATTAGTTTCTATAAAATGGGCCATTTATTGTACTTTTCTTATTATTTTATTGGTTTTTTCTTTATCTCTCTCATCACATTAATAAACGTGTATAAAGTAAACGTAAACAAATCACCGAAACGGAGGGAGTATACAAGTGACAAATGATTAAAACAAAAAAAGTACAAATATGTTCGTTGTATTAACTACGTGTGACGCTGGGGTACTTATCACTCTATAACCCATGTAAGAAACATTTAGTAGTATATGAGTTAATAATAGATTTAAATCATTGAAATATAGAATAGTCCATATAAAATGCTATAAATGAGTTAGTCATGTTCGTCGATTTTAGTGCTGAATTATTGTTGTACAGGAGAATAGGACGTTTATTTACTGATGAATGAAGTTTATGCAACATGCATCCCGTACTACTGTACTAGTTTATATTTTCCATTTGTGGACACAACACATCCACATTTGTAATTTAGTGTTCACAAAATATATGCCCAAAATATATACTCCCTCCATTCAATTCCATTCACAAAAATCTAAAAATTGGATATAATATTGTACCCATAAAGACGAATCAAACAAGATCACACACGACTATATTTTCATTTATAGATTGTCGGGAATTTCAAAGATTCCCGACATAGTTGAATAGTGTCAATAAAGCAAATGTAGTGAATGGAGTTGAATGGAGGGAGTATGAAACTAGCATAATATCCGTGCATAAATGCATGCACGGACAGTATAAAAAGTTAATAGCTAATTAAAAAAAATTGATAATTGAATCAAATATTTAACTAAAGTATGAATAATGATAATATAAACGCAGCCCACAACTTGCAACTCATATAAACATGTACAATCAACCGTATTATATCTGACCTCGTAATTACTCAACATGTAACCCGCTTATTTGACCCTTTTAACATATGTATTTCAAAGTTTTTACTCTAACTTTTCTAGATTAACCTATCCAAAATTTGACCACAGTCTCATTAGTATAACTTGACTAAAAAGCAGTAAAATTTTAAAGTGTAATGAAAATATCTAAATCATTTTACCCGTAATTATTGTCTGTTTAACCCGTTTAATAGGTTTGAAAGTGTCAGTTTTAATTGTTAAAGGGATCGGAAAGCTTTAGAAAAAGTTAGTATAATGAAGTCATTTAAATTTATTTATTTGTTATAATATTATCTTACAATATATGGAGTTTATCATAATATGATAAATTACGATTAAAATATTGCATTAAATTGCAATGCTTAAAACCGTAAATAAAAAATTAATCTAAGCAAAAAGCAAAGAAACTAAATAATATAAGACCATTAAAAGTTATCGTAATATATTTAGTTTATCATAATGTGATAAAATACGATTAAAGTAATTGCAATGCTTAAAATCGTAAATAAAAAAAAAATTAATCTAAGTAAAAAGCAATAAAACTAAATAAAATAAGACCATCTGACAGATGAAATTCCTTGCGAAATGGAATCCATGAGCAGTTTAGTGAAACTCGACCTTTCGTACAACAATCAATCTGGAAGAATTCCATTAGAGGGACAATTTGCTATTTTCAATAGCGATGCTTTTGCCGGAAATCCAAATCTCTGCTCGGCGTCTCAATGTACCCACGCCGCCTCTTCTACAAGTTCTCGACAGGGTTTCGTGACAAACACTCTTGTACTTCTCATCAGTCTTTGCTCCGTGGTCTGATCGACTGTCAAACTGTCAGTTGATTAATTTTAGCATTTGAAGCATTAGTTGTGAGTAATTAATTAATTACTCACTATCATCTAATTACGACAATGTATTATTACTAATGGTACCTTGGTACGAGAATTATTTACCTGCCTTAACTATTAGCTATATCAAAATGTCGTTTCTTAGTTGAATTTTGAGTAGTTTTCGCGCACTGGTCACGTATTGAAGTGTCGTAGCTATTAACGATATATTCCCGATATTTGCAAATCAAAAGACAAAATCAATCACTCCCTAAAATCACTCAATCAAAAATGCTTTCCCATTGTATTTATAAATTGATTTAATCCTATGTACAAATTGTCATCCATTAGTCTTATTTAGTCATATTCTTCTCCTATATATATTGTAAAAGTTGTAACGCAATGTAAGTAACATATATAGTGGCGACATGTTTATTCGGCGTGTTAATTTAAGTTTAATGTCGACGGTAACTTTGTAACTAATGATAATTTCTTTTTAAGTTACAATTACTAGGCACATGTCATATCGTTGTAACTCCATTTTATTACTATAATTTTTTGACTTGGGAGCATTATAGCTATAATAAAGCTCATGAGTAAAAGAAAAAACAAACTAATGATTTGGTCAGACATTGGAAGGGAAAACACAATTCACAACCACACCAGATTAAAGATGTTTGAATTATTACTTGGGAGTAACAACTATCACAAATGCTTTGATAGTGAAGGACATAACAAGAAACGACTTATTAGGGCTAACTCATAATTCACTATGGTGAACTTAATAACATTTTATCCAAACAACTTTCGAGAGGGAAGTAAAGGTGGTTGCCCATTATGATCCGGACTGGGGCCTCGAGGTGCTCCCCTATCCAGGTCATTTTTTAAGGTCGATCCTACTTTGACCGTATTTTGAAACCTTTGAGGAGGCAAAGGTGGTTGTTCATTATGATCAGGACTAGGGCCTCGAGGAGCTGACCTATCTTGATGAATTTGTGAAGTCGACTCATCTTTGACCGTGGTTGCCAATTTCTTTTGGGCCCATTAAATGATTATAAGATTGTGCATGGCTACATATGACAAAGAAAATTAAACATTTTATAAGTTTAACCAAACTTAGTGTATGTAGTTGGATGAAATTTGATGTAGCCATAATGTGATAAATCAAATGATGAATTGTATTAGTGAAATGTACATGTATATATACTCCTAAATAGTACTCGTAATTAAATTAATTATGTATATATGGAGTAGGATTTCACCTAAGATTGGTAACAAAAGATATTGATTTAGTATATAATGGTCTTAAATGATTTCACTAAGCTAAGGAATTAATGTAAAAACCACATCACATTACAATTTTTTTTTTTTTTTTGGTATTACAATTATTAATTTATTATTATTATTATTATTATAACATTATTATTATTTTTTTTTTTTTTTATTTTTTTTTTTTATAAACCGCAGCCGGTGTTATTATTATTATTATTATTATTATTATTGTTGTTGTTATACCCAACATAAATATCATTAATGTATAAACCCTTTAAAACAAATATCTCAAAATTATGTGAATATCGATTATGAGATATGTTTACCATTTGCGCTTATTTCAGTACGAATGCAGTACGAATGCAGTACGAATGCAGCAGAGTAAAACTAATTAAGTTTTGGAATGAAGAATTTTGGTTTTAACCCAATTTAATATTAACAATATCGATATTTTGTGCCATTGACATAAATTAACATTTTATACAAAAATATCATTCTCCATATATCAGCTTGAACTTTAATTTTGTTTGACGTTAAGTTTTCGATTGCGATTGAGATTCAAATATTAAACTTGAGCGAGGTAATTCGAGGGTTAATCACAGTTCAATTTAATCCAAATTTTGGATTTCATTGTTCATATCTCGTCTGAGGCTAAATAAGTCTCTAGTCGAAGACACTCATTGGTTCGATATTTCACAAGATTTCGAAGCAAATATCATCCTTTCTGTTTACTAAATCACTTACCGCATAATTTTCGCATCAGTCGATCAGTGACTAAAATCAGAAAGTTGAGTAACAAGAAGACCCATAACCTACTTTAGACAATCGAGACATGCATTTGACGGTCACAAACCAAGTACAAATAGTACAAATGTACAACTTGTAGATTTTTTCTTTAGGATTACAGAACACAAGTCACAACATATACTCTTACATTATGCAGCAAACAGCGATATCTCAGAACAACAGCCATTATCGTTTATCGGCATTTAGGACGTGTCGCCTTATAACAGCAAGTATGCAGAACCGAGAACAGACATGTGATTTTTGCCAGCGTTGCGACCGCGGAGGCACTCCAGATCTACCACTTGCGGATGATCAACAAAAAGATTGACCTGTAACCGTCACGACAACTTTGTAGTTCATTCACAGACATTACTTCGGCAAAGAAACCTTAATTTGAAACCATTTGTAGCTAGGCAGGCATATGGTGCGAACAAAATTTTGTTTCCAAAAATACTCTGGTCGTTTAGAAGGGTCGAAAACTAAATGTATTTGGATAAAGCCTATGTCGCTCAGACTCGGCTACAAGAGTCAACTCGACTATTTTTCGAAAAAGGCCCATGTTTAAGGTGTCGTATTGGCATCGATATGCGCTTATCAAAACAGAAACGTAGCAGCTAATGTACAAAAAGTACAGTAGCCTCAAAGGTAAAAGAGAGATTACCTTGGGTCCATATTGGCTGATAAACCACTCAGACATGCGGGAATCCGTTGCTTCAAACATGGTCCTCTCAATTCCAAGCCGACTGATTATCTTTGCAATGATGTCTGCTCTCAGAGACTCAGCCTGCTGGCAAACGTCTGCGGCGTCGATCGTTATCATGTCTGCCCCCGCCTCTAAACACCTTTCTGCCTTCCGGATTAGGAGATCAACGTCTTCAACAAAATCTACGCACAGAGAACGAATGCAGTTGAGTAAAACTACCCAAAACTATCCAAGACCGCCATTATACAAAATCAATAAATTACGATATTAAACTATCAAATGGCACATAAGTAAGTTTATGTATGGTCCACAAATTGGAGAACCTTCCCGAAAATGTTAATTGTCAAGTGCTTGCATACCATAGGATCGAGGTCGGGGACGTATATACGCTCCATATGCCCTGTTTCCCGACATCGGTATATCACACTTATCAAACTTAACCGCAAACTGAGGCCTGACTTTTAAACCGGCGCTCTTTATCATGCGCACATATCTTAACAGCGCTTCTTCAGGAATTTCAAGTGTTCCAGCATTGAGCTCAATAGTATCAAAACCCAAGCGCTTACATTCCTGAAATTATAACAAAGCTTTTCAGAACATTGTTGTGGTTGATCGAGATGATCCAAATAAAACAACTGTTAATTTTCTGCAGTCACCTCGATGTGTTCCTTAATTGCAGAGGGCCCTTTACGGAGCAAATGCTCTCCCCAGTCACCTGTACTGACGTAAACATTATGCTTGCGTGCCAGCTCATTTACCCTTTTTATGTAACTTTGAGGCATCAAACTATTGGATCCCCCAGAAAATTTCAGTCCATCGACAAACTGCCCCATCGACTCAAAGACGTCCTGCAGGTGTAAAATAACAACTCATTAGCTTAGCCAGTGCAGCAACATTCGACAAGTACGTTTTTGTTATCGATGAGAGATGTGATCCCATGTGCGGTAATAGAATATTAGAACAACTAGCCGATAATTTTAGACATTAATAACCAATTTGTACGTAGATATCTCCATGACAAACACTCTTGTATAGTTGTATAGTTTTATTGCCTGTGTCATAGATGCCAAATGATAATGAATAATCAATAGAGATTAGAGGTGCCAAACACATCACTTCCAATTTAGGAAATGCAGTGAGGAACGTAAATAGTTTCAGAAATGAAAGTTAGCTGTGAAATAAGCTTAAATCAGATACAGAAATGAAATTCTGCAACGGGGTAGCGCTTTTCGCAATTGGCTATCTTAAATGGAGTACTATAGCTGATAGAACAAGATAAACTGTAAGGATTTTTCCGTGGAAAATTCCTCTTAAACATTGTCCATGACGAGAAATGAATATTATAGTCAACACCACAACATATTCCACACGCAAGCGCCACAAAGCGGAAACTATTATGAACAAATAAAACATTCCTCTACTCTCAACGCAGCACAGGCTTCGTTTAGAGAAACAAATCTGAAATCTGGCTTTGGCAAATTGGTATAGTGCTAATGCCGCCATTGGCGGACTTATAATAGGGGAATGCTACAGGCGACCTTAGACTGTTAAAGGGAAGAAAATTAATTGTTAAAAAATAAGACATGAATGAGTAAGTTACTCACAAAAGGAACGCACATCGCAAATAGTTCACCACATGCCAAATTACTCCTCTACGGCTCTATTGTTACCTAGAAACTTCACTTAGTTGACGTGTCGCATGACGAATACGTGCCGTGCGCTACACAGCATGACACTTCCAAGTTCCAAGACTTCACTTTTGATCAAAAAATTTAAAACTTCACTGACAAGTGACAAATAGCGCACACCTTACACTTGAACACGTGTTAAGCGCAAGACTGCCTCGAAGTTTCAATTACATAGTTCAAAATTTAAAACTTCGCTAACAAATAGCCCACCGAATTGCCAGAACAATAAGCGCAAAGCTTGAAGTCCTCCCTCATTAACCAAACTACGTATTATAAAACAGAGAGTTTGAATGAAGGTTGAATTGTATTTCTGAATGAGGATGTACATCATATTTATACTCTATACAAGAGCCCTGTTGCCTAAGTTACAAATATACACTATATCATATATTACGATATGTAGGAATATTATTTCCGTATTTACAAGGTTTGATTGGCTACTGATTTATTCTGAATTGATTTCGATATCTCGTTTGCTTGCACAGGAAGATTACGGCTAATACGCCCCCGCAAGATGGACGTTCGAGGAGTAAGGCCAATCTTGGAACGTAGCGTGAGAAACGGAGACTTGTGAAGCGGCTTGGTCAGGATGTCAGCGAGCTGATCTTGACTGGCAACATGTTGTATGCGAATGCGACCATGTTGGAGCTGTTCTTTAACGAAGTGAAATGAGAGAGCCATGTGTTTCATTCGAGAGTGAAAGACAGGGTTTTTTGCGTAGAGGGTAGCAGAGAGGTTGTCACAGAAAATGGCTGGTGGTTTGATCGTGGTGAAGCGAAGTTCGGTGAGAAGGTTCTGTAGCCAGAGGAGTTCCGTGGTGACAGAAGCTACGGCACGAAACTCTGCTTCTGTGGTGGAGAGGGCAAGGCCAAGTTGTTTTTTGGAGGACCAACTGATGGGGTTGCGGCCGAGGTAGACAATGTAGCCGGTGGTGGAGACGTACGTATCTCTGTCACTGGCCAGACCGCCACAAGACGCATGGAGACAGATAGGGGAGGAGCGATACAATTGGAGACCTTGATCTTGGGTCCCGTTAAGGTAACGAAGGAGGCGGCTTAAGCGGCAGATCCGATGAGAGGCGGTTGGATGATCACGGCCCAGCAAGGCGGTTGATAGGAAAAGCTATATCCGGCCGGGTGAGGGACAGGTATTGAAGACTGCCTACGATAGCCCTATAGTCAGCTTGGTTATGTATCGGGAGGTGATCCTCACGAGCTAGAGATGGAGACGGAACAAGCGGAGTCGCACTAGGTTTAGCATCGATCATCTTGTATTTAGTTAGTAGGTCATGAATGTACTTGGTCTGAGTAAGGTGCAGGCCAAGAGCATTGGGGGTAACCTCGATGCCTAGAAAATAGGACAATGGACCGAGATCCTTAAGCGAGAAACGTTGTGATAATTTTGTAATAAATTGTTGTATTTGAGTTTGGTTCGGACCAGTAATGATTATGTCATCTACGTAAACTAACATGTATATACAGGTTGATGCGTTATGAAAAATAAATAAGGATGAATCCGAGACAGATTGCTTGAATCCATAGGTTATGAGATATGTCTTGAGTTCCGTATACCAGGCCCTAGGGGCCTGCTTCAGACCATAGATGGCCTTCGTTAATAGATGGCCTTCGTTAATTGACAGACGTGGTCAGGAGTGGATTGGTTGACAAAGCCAGGTGGTTGAGTCATGAAGACCGTATCGGTAAGAGTGCCTTGTAAAAAGGCATTGTTAACGTCTAACTGTCGCAGAGACCAAGACTTGGTGACCGCTAGCGACAGAATCAGACGGACGGTTGTTGGTTTAACGACAGGACTGAAGGTTTCGCAGTAGTCAATCTTGGGCGCCAGTGGAACCCTTTCGCAACGAGTCGAGCCTTGTGCTGCTTATGTGAGCCATCCGGGTTGTATTTGTTGCGGAAGACCCACTTGCAGCCTATCACATTTTGGGAAGCGGTGCGTGGTACAAGAGACCACGTGTTGTTGCGCACTAAAGCGTCAAACTCAGCTTGCATAGCAGCTCGCCAGTGAGGAACCATGAGAGCTTGTTTCACAGTGTTAGGAAGGGTATCAGAGGAGGATTGTAGGTGAGCTATTTGGGCATAGCGAGGATTAGGTTTACGGATGTTGTTGGTAAGACGAGTAGTGATGGTACGTACGGGTGGAGGCGGTGGCTGACTGGGCTGAGGTGATGGAGAAGGAGGAGGGTGAGTGAGAGGTGGCGAGGCAGACAAGCTGTCAGCCTGGGGAGGGGAGGACGTAGAAGGGGGGTCAGAAACAGAGGTGGGGTTGGGAACAGAGGGTTTTTGTCGTCTCGAGTAGACAATGGTGATGGGTTTCTGAGTACGACCAGGAGGGTTTAAGATAGGCGTGTCGGTAGAAATTTGAGGCGTGGAGGTGAAAGAAGCGGGACGGAGAGGGTTGTCCACTCCTCGATGGGAGGAGAGGGAAGAGGAGCAGGGGAAGCGGTCGAGAAAGGGTAGATATCGTCATAGAACTTCACATGACGAGAAGTGTAAATGCGATTCGTTTTTGGGTCGAGACAGTGAAACGCACTCTGCGTCGTGGAGTAGCCGACAAAAACACAAGGGACGGACCGATTTTCTAACTTGTGTTTAGTGTATGGACGCAACCACGGATAACAGAGGCAACCGAAATTGTGTAGAGCAGAGTAGGAGGGTAGTTTACTGTGAAGCATGTCATAAGGTGAGCGACTTTGAAGAGAGCGAGTTGGAAGACGGTTGATCAGATAAACAGCAGTGCTGAAGGCAAATGGCCAATATTTCGAAGGAAGATTAGCATGATTAAGGAGGGCGAGACCGGTTTCGACAATATGACGGTGTCTGCGTTCGGCATAACCACTGTGTTCAGGTGTATGCGGGGGAGAAGTGGAATGGGAGATGCCGTTATCAAGCAAGGTGGGATTCAATTTGGTAAATTCACCGCCATTGTCGGAAAAGAAATGTTTAATCGGTTTATTTAAGTGTTTTTCAACGACTGCTTTAAATTGAAGAAAAAGGCGAGTAGTTTCAGATTTCTGTTTTAAAGGGTAAAGCCAAATATATTTGCTATAGTGATCAACGAAGATGACGTAGTACTTGTAATGGTTAAATGAGGTGATCGGACTTGTCCATAGGTCGGAGAAAACTAATTCTAACGGTGACGATGTTGTAAATGACGAGGAATGAAATGGTAACTTTTTGCTCTTGGAAAGGTTGCAAGAAGCACAATGATCATAATCAGTAAAAGAGTACGCAAAAGTTTTATTAATAAGTTTCATTACATCGTACGTAGGGTGGCCTAATTTATGATGCCACGATAAAGATAGGGTCCTAAGATTATTATTATTAGATGGCGGTGCATATGCCATCGGTTGGAGGGGACACCACTCGTAGATCCCGTGTTTAGCTCGGCCTTGGAGGAGGTTGGTTCCCGTTTTCAGGTCCTTAACAAAAAAAGAATCACGTGAGAAGATAACATAAGCGTCGTTGTCGCGGCATAATTGAGAAATAGATAAAATGTTACGGGAAATCCGTGGAACATGAAGAACATCATTAAAGCGTAGAGAGTGAAGAGTAAAATTACCTATATTAGCAATCGGGATAGTGGAACCATCACCAATAATGAGGTCATCGGGGCCGGTATAAGGGTTGTGAAAGGCGAGGGTGTCAAGGTCATGCGTGATATGGTGACTCGCCCCCACTGTCAAGAAGGAAATTCGGGTTAGGGGACACGGTTCCTTGGGTGACAGTATGGGCTGTTGGTTGGCGTTGGTCACGAGAGGTAGAATTAGGAGCAGGGAAAACAATATTTGGGTAAAGGTTGCGAAAAAGGCGACAGAAGGCGATGACGTGACCAAAATCACGGCACCATTGGCACCTTCCTTGGAAGGGCCGTGGGTTGGCAGAAGGAGCAGCCGGGGCTTGGTTACGTTGGGCTGCGTTGTTGGATCTGTTTTGGCGGTTGTTATTACGGTAAACAGGGTTAGCCGCAGGTTGAAACGGGTTGTTGTTATGGTTTTGGTGTTGGAGCAGTAGTTCCTGCTGTAGAAGCTTTTCGTGCAGGGCCTCAAAACTGATTGGAGTGTCCCGGGCCCTGACTGCATCAATCACGGGTTTATATAACTCGTAGTCGAGTCCTCTGAGGACTTTGGAGACCACGTCTTCAGGGTCAACGATCTTACCAAGAAGAGCAAGATGGTCAACGCAGGTTTTAATGGAGTGAACATAGTCACTAACGGTTTGTTGGTTTGTCTTGACAATAGAATCAAGTTTTTCTTTAAGTTGCTGAATATGGGTTCGGGACGGTTTAGCGTAGGTTTCAGCGAGGATATCCCATGCTTCCTTCGCTGACTTAGCCATGACAATAAGAGGTTGACAGGCTGCGGAAAGGGTACCCATAAGAGCACCCAGGAGCAGACCATCTTGTTTTAACCACGACGTATACAGAGGGTTCGGGGTTTCATTTTTCTGGTCATCAACGATCGTGGCGGAGGGAGGTGGGTTGGATCCATCAAGGAACCCGAAAAGACTAAGGCCGAACAGGATGTTCGTTAACTGAAAACGCCAGGCCGTGTAATTGAGAGAATTGAGTTTCACGACATGGGTAAGGTTGGGGGCCGTGAGTGGTTTGGCCTTGTCATCGGGGTTAGGGATAAGGGTGTCGTTGTTGTGGCTGGCCATTGGAAAGGAAGGGAAAACAGAGGGGCGTGAGGAACGTTTGAAGGTGGGTGTTTTGGGGCGAAGAGGTTTAGATCGATTATGACTCGTGGATACCATATAAAACAGAGAGTTTGAATGAAGGTTGAATTGTATTTCTGAATGAGGATGTACATCATATTTATACTCTATACAAGAGCCCTGTTGCCTAAGTTACAAATATACACTATATCATATACTCCCTCCGATTCAACAGGTTCTTAACGTTTGACCAAAATTCCCCTCACAAAAATGGTCAAACGTTAAGAATCTGTTGAATCGGAGGGAGTATTACGATATGTAGGAATATTATTTCCGTATTTACAAGGTTTGATTGGCTACTGATTTATTCTGAATTGATTTCGATATCTCGTTTGCTTGCACAGGAAGATTACGGCTAATACGTATGACAAAACTTACTCAGACCGGAGCTATAACATAAACGATAGATACAAAAAGTAATCTCATATGCCTCAAATTACGCTAATACGTACGGCAATAAGTCTCTCTAAAGACGGATTATCCGTCTTAAGCTTAAAACGGGTCAAATACTCATCCACTTGCACACATGAGACAAAACACTTTACTTTTTTCTAAACTTTTTACTTTTTTCTTATCCTAACTATTTGACCCATCTTAAGGTTAGAACGGATAACCCGTCTTAAATGAGATTTTGTGTACGGACTACAATGTAACTCTTCTGTACGAATACTGTCACCTAAACAAGAAATTATCTGTCGTAGTACAATCCCTAGTAGTACCTGTCAAATTTTATGACACTACTAGTATTATCCTTTCGTTCAGTCTTAACTGTAATGGGGTATCGGCGCAGCAGATTCAGCTAAAAAATAGACAGTACAGAATACAGATGAGCACATTGAATTAACGAATCATCAAGAAACAACAGCTTGAACATTTTAAACGGCGAGACGACCAATTAATCGTTGAAGGTCTCAGCATCATAATCAACACCACAATAAGATTTATAGAACTATAGAAGCAGACTACTAAAGTAGTAATTGTTGCAGAGGAAACAACGCTACACATTTCCTCCTCATAAATTCATTCATTTCTGTTACAACAATTAAAACAAATCACTGAAACCGCTTCAACAAATACAAAAGACGATCAAATTTATCGCTAAACAGCATTGACATGCAAACTATTAATCACCTGCACAACAAATGTTCTGCTCACAATTCAGCTACAACAACAAGAGTATACAAAGAGATGATCAAAAAAAAATTATTCAACGCAAAATTAACCGCAAACTCAAATGTTAATCAAATCAAATTAAATCGCTCAAACCTCACGCATCATAATTGAAACCGCATTAAAATCACCGCTAACATCTAAATTAATCACTCAAACCTCACGCATCAACCTCATGCACAAATCAAACAAAATTATGACAAAAAATCGCGAGTTTTCGTCAGAAATACATCTTCAGCATATAAAAAAAACGACCAAATTAATCTCTCGAACTTTGCGCAACATGATCAACAACATTAAACGAAAAAAAAAAAATCACGAGAAATTTCGAGAGAGAAATGAAGATGAATAACCTGGAGAATGTGGTCAGAGAAGAGAGAGTAATTAGGACCGCGAATTTCGGTGACACCGTACCTCCGAGGCTTCTCAGGCCTATCTTCTTCCTCGTAGAAACTCTTCCACATGTACGCCGCCATTGTTGCGAGATCAAAGAAAGCTTCGAAAATGGCGGAAATCGATTAATTTCGGTTGAAAATGGAGGAAATTTGTGTTTGTTTTTTTTTTTTTTTTTTTTTTTTTTCTGTTTTTGTTTTATTGATTGAAAGAGTTGTTTCTAGAGAATGCTCAGGAGTTCCTTCCAACTAAGTGTTGGTCTCCCTTAAAAAGCAGTTCTGCTTTGGGAGAACGGTTAAATATCGCATTAAAAAGACAGAAGCTAGTGGGGAGAACAACTTTCTCCCCACTGTCTTTGCTCATGCAGTATTTAACCGTGCTTTTTTAAGACGGCATCTGTCTTAAACAAGAATTTGTGTCCAACTAAACACTGTCATCAGTGGGATGACGTGTTAAATGTCGGTTTTCTACGTTTTATCCGTTTTAACAAGTGTACGGACTAATCAATTGATGGACATATCACGTCTACTCCCTCGAAACTTTTTTTCTTTTTTTTTTATAATAATAATTCATTAACAAAACATCAAACGATAATTACAACATACGGAGTATATGTTAAATCAAAATACAAATCTAACAATAATCAAAGTACAAATTTCTCTAATAAAATGAAAGATCTCAAACCTTAATTTGACAATTCGGCACAACCTCGTATCGCTATCTCCATGTAGCCTTTGAGTGGATCCTTCAATTCGAATGACCATGGTAGAGAACCCGCTTTGCTCCGTAGATTGTTGACGATTAACGTGTATCCATTGAACTATCCAACGAGTTATCAAAGAACTATTATATTGATAAATAACAAACCAAAAACACCCCATAAAGAGGTACTGAAAAATCTTACAAAGAGGAACTGAAAACTCTCAACAAAGGAGAGACTTTTATTAAGACAATAATAGAAAAACATATGATATGCAAGATTAATTAAGTTTTGGGACTTACCATCGACAATTGGATGTCAATGGTAGCCCCGAATTATTGAAAGTGAAAAAAGGTTTTTTTGGGAGAAATAAGATGAAGGGGGCTAGGGTTTTTTTTGGGGAGATGTTATGCACCCTCCCTCATACTTTTGATTTAGTCTTATTAATTTTTTCACCATTTTTAAGAAAAAAAAAATGCCGATTAATGGTGGGCATCAGATCAAGGCTGAAAATTAGCGAGCGAAGAGTACCGAAGGGTAGAAGACATAGTACAGATGAGATTCCTTCTCTTCTATTTGTAGGTGTAGAAAGACTGTGGGGTAGGGTTAAAAAAAAGTAAAATAGTTTAATGAAAAAAATTGGACGTGAGTGAGAAAAAGTAGGTATGTGTGAGAAAAAGTGGGATATATGAGAGAAAATGTTACTAAAAAAATAAATGGGGCTAATTGTAAAAATTTCCAAAATGGATATATGGGGCTATTTGAAAAATATGAAAGGGTATCACAATAAAATCATTTTCATCTGAGTTTTAGACTAATTAGATTGATCAATTGAGTCACATATGACTATATGAGCAAAGAGGGTCAACTGATGACTCGATAGTGTCATTTCCACAAAGAGGGTTATAATAATGTGAAAAATTAAAAGGTGATCAACGTGACCCACTTTCTACTGACATTCTCATCCACTTTGGATATCTTTATTTGCGACCTATAATCTGGATATCTATGTCCTTATAATTATAATTTTCAAACTACTAAAATCATCATACAAAATCATATGATCACTCGTAAGTAATTATATGATGAAATTTACATATGATACAAATAACTAAAAGCATCATACAAATCTTGGAGATTGTTGGTGATTTAAGTGTAATCACCGATCATTTGAGTGTAATCAGGGTTTGGTTCAAAGAAGGACGTACTCGGAATGCTATATAGCAAGTTTGAGATAGCGGGGAGCACACTCGTTAATGTTATACTCCGACTCTCCGAGTTTGCATGTTATAATATGATCAAACGGTATATTATATGTTATATAACTAGTATAGCACCCGTGCTCATGCATGGCATTTTTTAGTTGGTCATATTTACAAAAGTTTTATTAAATGAGCAAAAATATAGCACTCTGTATACTATTATAGTGTACAATTTTATAATATTTTAGAAAAATGGTTATATAATTCTCATATGAAATACTCTCTTACGTATAAGTCCATTATTTTGTACTACATATTTTTAAAAGACTCTATTACAGTGAATTAATGTGAGTCCTGTCATATAAGTTACTCCGTAGTTATTTTTGTTTTTTTATATTAAATTTCTTTTTTTTTTAATTATTGATCTCACATGAGACTACTAAATCGCTAATCTAATACATATTAAATCTAAATCATTGACCAAATATATTGACTCTCCCCCTCCTAATTCCTAAACAACACAAACACCAAAATAAATCTAACGCTGCCACGTCGGCTAAAATGGCAAATAATAGTGTCACGTGTACATCATATATTCTTAATAAAAAATATTGAAAATGAAAAGAAAAAATAATGAAGACACACATTTATTATTAATATATTGATTCATGTGTCACCTCTTAAAAAAATACAATAAAAATATATAAAAAAAAAAGCTTAAAATATAATTATCACCCTTCTGTATACATTTTCCGCTATCTAATTGTAATGTTCACCTAAATAAATAGTAAGTTAACATAAAATTTTTTAAATCCCACTATGTTTATTACACATATTTCTTTTTTCTTATATATAAATTTTAATTTGCGGGTAAAAATATTAGTTTTCCTTAGATTTTATAATCCATTTTTGTTACTTAATCAAAACCAATTAACATAAAATAAACAAATATATCCAAATATTCAGTTTTTAAATTTTTAAACAAAATATTTGTTTGAAAATCACATATAAAAAAAATAGTGAAACATTTCACCTACACTCTCTTATATTATATTTCTCATAACATTCTTATTTATTTTAATTTATTATTTTGAATCAATTAATTAATATAAGAAGACCAAAAGACATAAGTTTCTACCATATAAAATCATGTGCATAATTTTAAACAATTTAATAACTTTTATAATTTTATGTTTAGATTCTATTTGTATTTGATTTTGTGGCGTTGATTTTTTTTTTTCCCGGTCTAGATTTATTCTATAGTACAATATTAATTTTATATGTGCATGATCGAATTGGGATATAAAAAAATCATGATGATTGAAAAGGTATAATCAATTTGTTGATTATTTTTGTTAATTATTTTAAAATGAAAGGATAAATACAAGCTGCATTATTTGATTTTTGTTCATTTTATGGTACGTCACAATTACCAAATTAATATATCAAAATGATGCTTGAGAGTTGAGAGGAATGTAAAATAAGTATGATGTATTTTTCTATTAAAATTCGAAAGGAGATGAATAAGGTAGATATATCCATTAAATTTGTTATTTCTACATAGTAAAGAATTCATGAGAAATTGTAGTCATTCGATATACTTTTATAGTAAATTAATATTTTAAAAATTATATATTAATTAATAATATGATAAATTTACACATGAACAAAAAAACATTCTCTATATTTTTTATTTGATGAACTTTTTTTTTTAATATCTAGAATAATTTTAAAGTCAACATTTAATAGAAAACTATAAGCAAGGTAAACCTTTAAGAGCAAAAGCAATGGAGGTTTTTAGTTCTCGAGTTTGTCAATAAAACTCTAAATATTAAGTTCTTTCCATTGTGGGTCTTCTTGGGTTTGCCAAACTAAGAACTAGGTTCTTATTTTAGAACCAAGTTTTTTGTATTTCCAAAATATTTAAATTAATTTGATAGGGTTGAAGAGTAATAGTGGGTCCCAATTAAGAACAAAGTTAAAGTTTTTCCATTACAGTAAAAAGTTCTTAAATTTTGAAATTGTTGAAAAGTAATTGAAAATAGAAAGAACTTTATATAAAGTTCTCCCATTGTGCTTGCTCTAACCTTTATAAATTTCTTCACCAAATAATGGGTTAACTCATAATAAGCAAGGTTTCGACTCACCACTTTTAAAGTTAATTTGGGTTTTGAGTTTAAGTAAATTTGACTATTCTATTTAGGGTTTTTTAAAAGTCTACTTCCAATATAATGCTTTATTTATAGGCGCATTGGTATAAATTTTTTAATTAGATAACACAATTAAGAGTTGATAGAAACTCAATCAGAAAAAATAGCTTATGTAGCTGTAAAATGAATAGAGTGAGGAGAAAATAAAAATTTAACAAATTTATATACAAATTTACATGGTCTGTCCGTCTCATAAGATGGCATAACTCAAAAGTAACTATATTACTTTTCAAACGTAACCTATTTATTTAACTTGAAAATTAATTGTACCTTACTTCAAATGTAACTCTATTGTACGTGAAACGTAACGATATTTTATTAAAAAAATGTACATCAAAAATAAATTTTTACCGATTACGATAAAATATAAATACAAAAATAAATTAACTTATGTACTTTTTTGCTACTTTGCTACTGAATGTCGTAGCATTAAAATAATGTTGTATATAATTGATAATAATGACAAAAACTAAAATAGGATGTATAATGTTGTTATGTGTGGGTGAAGTGTAGTATAACAATAGTGAAATATTGATGGTGTCTCATAGTATGAGACGCCCTCACCATAGAATTACTCAATTTATAAATCTTAAATATAAGATCAAACATATGTTTTTAAATATACCCGTGATTATCACGGGTCATTAAACTAGTTTCCCTCTAAAATCTAATACTTAAATAATCAACGTGATTTAAATATTTATCGTGATACATCTCATATGAGTTAGTTGTTTTTATTTTTTTTTAAATTAAATTTTTATTATTGTTGGTCTCACGTGATACTATGAATTACTAATTTTTCCTCTAAAAATCTAATTATTTAAAATAATCGGCTTAGTCGTTTCTCTTATGATGAAGATGTGGAAGATCGGTTTCTTAATGAATCGTTATGTGGCGTTACACGTGTTGTCGGTTGCAATCAATTTGGTTAGATGAAATTGTTTCTCGTTAAGGCTCAAGATTCTTCGATCCTCTTGTGAAAAGCTGTTTGCGGCGATATGATAGAGGACGTGCTTTGGAGCAATTCATGTATACAGATCTTTCTTTGAACGAGAGTTTCTTTTATTTGACTTTAGTCGATTTGTATCCAATTGACACGTGTTGTAGATGTCGTATGACTATTTATTAATGAACTAGTGTAGCCGTGCAATGCACGGTTTTTATAGTTTTGTATATTTAGGAACATAGAAATTCAATATAATTATGTTGCCGATTTTATTTTTTTTAATGAAGTTAGTTCTCAATTCATCCATAAAGGGAAAAATAGAGTTTTCTTACAAAAATAAGCACCACTTAAAGAGATTAAGAATTAAGACTAATCAAAAAATCATAAACCCCACTATCCTTTGACCCACTTGTGTTGCCGATTATTAGTTTTAAAGACAATTATTTTTTATTTTGTTACTTATTTTTATTCATGTTATAATTATAAATATACTAAAATTTAAATGATATTTAAATTTGACTGTAAAAGAATTTAAACTAAAATTAAGAATAGACTACTTAATATGCGGTATCTTTATTATGAGAGACATGCATAATTAAAAATTATATATAACAGTTTTTAAGGATAACTATTTTCTTATTAACTAATAGACTAATTTTCTTTTTTAAATTATATATAATAATTTTTATAGATTGATTAATTTTACTCCATATTTTGAATAAAAATTTAATAATATATAATATAGAAAACAAAATTATTCTATTATACTATAATTAGATTTTCTAACAAGTAAAACACAAAGAAAATAAGAAACAAAAAAAAAAGGTATTTTAATTAGTGATGTCATTGAAAAAAAATCTCTTTCTCATAGAAAAATATTATTTTAGTGCTCTATTAAAGTATTGTTATAGTTATACTAAAAGCTTTTTTAGAAGATTAAAAGTATAAAGTATTTTTTAAGTTTAATAAAAAAAAAATATTTAATATTGTACATGTAATACTTATATTTTCTTTACAAGTAAGACATTGTAAGAAAAAAAAATTAATTTCCATAAATAGTGAAATCTTAAAAAGAGTATAATATGATACTCTATAAGATATGTATGTTAAAATAAATAAATAAAAGTATAAAGAGTATTTTTTAGTTTTAATAAAAATTTAATCAAGTAACAAATGTTTTAGATTATTTTCATAAATAGCGTAATTATTTTCTAGGAAAAAGTTGGTTGAGTGTTTTCTAATTTAAGTAGAATACATAACGATACGATATGGTATAATTTGACATTGTGAATTATTGAATTCCATTTTTTTCCTAAAACATACATGTTTTTTTATTTGTTCTTTTCCAAAGATAAATTGTACTTAACTTTTTCCAAAAATTCATCATATTTTGACATAATTGTGCATATGTAGTCCTAATTTTGAGAAATTAAATTTGGTTTCCTAAATTGTTTATTATGATTTCTTAAATTATTTATTATGATTTTCTAAATTATAGTTTCCTATTTTTTTTTTGGATAGAGAGGAAGTTTCGTGGAAGGTAATTGGAGAATTGGAGGATTTGGGGTTAGATTTGGGCCAATAAGATTTTAGTTATAAATTTGCTATTTTACGGTCGAAACCCAAGGCCCATTAAGTTGAGCGGGAAAATTTTAAGAGGTGGTCTTTGTTTTAGTATAATTAAGATTGATACTTTCTTTCAAAAAAATAATCGACATGCATTGAATATTTTGTGAATAATTGTTCTTCATATATGAAAATTTTAATATTGAAGAACATGTTAGAAACTAGTAGTAAAGCCCGTGCGATGCACGGGTTTTAAATATGACATTGTAAAAAAAAAAAATCAACCAATAAATAAGTTATCTTTAAATGATACTCCCTCCATTCAAATCCAATAGCATCATTCACTATTTGAGTGGTCTTCGAAGCGGTTCTTTGACCGTCAATTTTTCTATGTATACATGAAAATTTCTCGTTAAAAATTTGATTTTGTGAAAGATTATATTATAATGTTCTCAAATATATTATTTTCATATTTTAAGTTTTTGTATTTCACGATATATTTAAGGAGTCAAATTTAACGATAGTTGATTTCATAAAACAAATGATGTCATTGGATTTGAATGGAGGGAGTATTCCATAAGTGTGTAAATGATAATAAATTTGGATATTTCTAAGGTGCACTGGTTGTAAATGATAGGTTTACAAATATGCACAACTAAAGTGTGTAACAAAACTGATACATATGCAAAAGCATAACTACGTAGCTACGTAGGATCACACCAATGAAAATAAAAAATCTAGTATTTGTCCGTGCACACATGTACTTATATCGTAATTATTATATACGGAGTAGTATTTGTATTACACATGCCTAATCTAGCTACACGTTTTTTACCGATATTTCCGTAGTCTAATATGTAATTTGATTTATTATTTATTTGAATTTGAATATTTGAAACAAAGTAGTATAAAACCTATGATTTCTTGATTGACTAAATTTTGCTTTATTATTATTTTTCATCGCCTTGATTTATTTTTTATGCCTAATTTTCAAATTTTTACCCTACACAATAAACATGAACAATTTACTTCAAAGTTAATACAATGAAATCAACTAAATAATCAATCCATCATGTATATCATTCTTACCTTTTACGTCACATTCCATTTTTGTGCTATTAGTTTTGTAATCGAGTTACTTCTTTTCAATGACAACTTCAAATCTCGAATCCTAATTATATCTACAACATACAAAAAAAAGACATCAGTATTAGTTTAATCAAGATACATTTAAACATCAAATTAAACATGGTTGAATCAAGAAAAATAGTTCAGAATCAAACACACTTATCAAAAACACCGTACCAATTGTAATACTGCAAATCGTAACTGAAACTAAAATATAACCAATTACATTAACATAACCAGATGTTCAAAGGGAAAATTAGTTGGGAACGGGAAGACGTAGTGGTTTAGTAAATTTGACGTCGATGATGTGCTAATTTTTGGTCCAAAGTATTTATAAGACTATGACTGCAATATGAAGGGAATTAGATTTAGGATTCTAATATTGGTCATATTAGGATTCTAGTAACAACTTTAAAAGATAAATTTTGAATATATCGTAATAAATAATTAAATTTGCAGTTTATTAATTTAAATGTTATTTATTTAATTAATATTAGGTAGTTTAAAAAACATGGACTCTCTCACGTCGCTCGAAAAAACCTTCAATTATATAGATATATTGATTGTTGTAGGCCTATTGTTGTAGGCCTATAAATTTATCAAAAGTTATCGTAAGCCCACATGTTCATTATAAGCTCTATAGAGTCGCTTAAAAATCTCACCATTTGCTAAAAAATTCTTCTTTATTAATAAGCCACATGTCACAATAATAAATACTTAATTTTAAATATAAATAAAAATAAAAAATACTATTAAATACTTCCTCCATTCCATTAGGTACCATACATTTGTTTTTTGCACAAAATTTTAGGTGGAACAAAAACATGTGGGGTGAGGTATGCAATGACTAAAATGTCCTTCCACTTGTTTAAGGTGAGTGGGTGGGTGTTAATAAAGTGAGAGTAATTTAGTCTTTTTATTTGATAATGTATGGACCAGATTAGAAATGTATACAAATGAATGAAATTGTCAAAAAAGGAATATGTATAGAAATATAGAATCAATTGTAATGGAGGAAGTATGATTCATAATGACACTTTTTCATATATCTTTTCATTTCACATTATAACTTTTGATTTAACAGTTTAACATAATGATAGATGACATTTTATTATGGAGTAACTTTTACCATCAATACCTAAATTAAATTGTATTTCATTTTAATAAAGCATAGTTTTATACTCAGTAATTAGTAAAAACTAATTTTATTAACTTACAATTGATTTTTGTTTTTAAATATATATTTTATTTAAAGATTTAGAATAAATAATAATACAATAACTTTAACCAGTCAGTCAATGTAGATGCATTCATAACCACATTTTATTAATCAGAGAAAATAAAAGTGACATTGTGTAATTACATCAATATAACTGCATTCGTAATCACGTTATATATTTCTACACCTAATCGATAAAAAATAATCAAAACTGTTTAAGTTTGCTCAAATATTTACATATTCAACAAATTGAACAAAAGAAAACGATTTAAAAAAAATACATATTAATAGTATTATCAAGTGTTGAACACAATCTAAATGTAAAAAAAATAGAGTTACATATGTTTATACATCATATACAACGAACGACACACATATATTAACACGGAAGATTTAATTAAGACGAAAAGTATATTGAATGTAAAAAAAAATAGAGTTACATATGTGTTTTATACATTTTAATTGTGATTTCTTTAATATCTTTTCAACAAGTTGAAAATGGCAGGGTTATGAAACATAAAAGTATTGCTGAATGGAGTGAATACATGAAACATATATTGTCATTTCAAAACAAAATAATTACGTTATTAAGAATAATACAACATTAATTTAGTATTGGTACTAAAATTATATGTTTGTCTTGCAAAAAAAAAAGTCGTATTTGTTTGGAAATACGAAAACTATTTACTATCAACAAAATTGCCCAAAATTTCACAATTAGATCATTTTTATATATGTATGACAATAAATCAAGGTTATAATCTATACTTCACTTACTAAGACTACAAACATGTAAATTAATATACAAATTAAATATGCGAAATATTATAACGAATCCGTGAATCTCACGGAACATAGACTAGTTTCTTCTTAAAAAATAAAAAATTTATGAAAAATAATTATTTCAGCTTAAATAATAACTTAAAGTTTGCAAAAAAATAAAATAAATAAATAAATAGAAAAAGACGAGAAATATAAAGTTTTTAGAAATGTGGAGTACAATTTTTGTGAGTAAATCAAATATGCAAGAAATTAAAATATATCAAGTTTGATTTCTCTTCGTAGACAATAAAAAATACTTCCTCCATTTCATTCATTTAGCCTCATTTCCCTTTTTCGGCAATTTCACTTATTTAGCCTCATTTCTAATTTTGGTTACCTTTAACAATCAAAATATCATTTTTACCCTTACTTTATATCCATTTTACCAAAATACCACACACTTTATCATCTAAAATGGGTCTCATTAAATTAAACTACAAATATTACCCTTAACTTTTTTACTTTTCTTAATATTTGTGCAAAAAGTAATGGGGCTATCTTATTGAAATGGAGGGAGTATAAAATATTATTATATTTTTTATTTTTTAATTTTGAGTAATTTTTAAATTATAGTTATTATAAAAGAAAAATTTAACAACAATAATTCCTCATATCGTTGATCTTCCAAAAACAAATTATTTTTCTTTTAATCCCACAATAAACCCACATATGACCAAACTCTTCCAGAACTGAACTCATCCTAAATTTTACCTATTGATGACCTACTAGAGCACGTCACCACTCACCACCATCTTCCTCATCCTACCACTTTCTTCTCCCACCATTATTGTCATCAATGCCTATTCATTCCTAGATTCTTTCTCCACCTTTAAAATTCTCTTTACTACCACACTCACTTCCTCCTTTCTCCTTAGCTCCTAATTGTCCACTCATCAAAAAACCAACCTCCACTACCACACAACCCTCCAAACACAACTCCAAGTTCCTCCTTCATCCAAATAACCAAATACCTACATCTGTATTTTCAATATGCGATTTATGATTTTAAATCGGAGAAGAGAGGAATAAGTGACTCCGGTGAGACCGGTGATAAGGAGCAACTATGTTGTGATGAAAGGTGATTTTCGGCTAGGTGGTCTCCGTAGAGAAGGGAGAAGAGAACGCCACTAATCGAACGACGATGAGATGGTCCGATTTTTTGGCCGGTGAAGGCGGTGGCGAAAGCAAGGTGGTGGCGGCCGTTGTTAGGTGAGGGCGCCCTCGAGGTGGTGATACAACCACCATTGTTGATATAGTAGTTTTTGTTGTTGTGGAGTGGTGTTAATTTGTTTATGTTGTTCAATAATGGAGAACAAGGGAGTTTTAGGAGAGTTTATGAGGAACTGAATATAATTTCTATTGGGAGAGTTTGCAGAGAGTGATGGATGGGGGAAGGAGACGACGGTTTAGAGGGAGAAGAGGTAGAGGAGGGGGTGACGGTGGGTACGGACGATGGTGTTAATGGAGGTGGAGGATTGTTTTAAGGGTAGAATATTAGAAAAATTGTGGGATATTAAAGTAATTAGATTTTATAAAATTTAATAAAAATAAATAAATAAATAGGAAAATAAAAAGTTAACATGTTGAATAAGTTGCAGGTCACTTGGTCTGTTTATGGAGGAGAGGGGTCATAGGTGAGTTTATTGTGGGATTAAATGAAGGACGTTTTACTTTTGAAAGATCAGCAATAGCATGAATTATTGTTGTTAAATTTTCCATTATAAAATAGACTTACAAAAAAAATGGCCAGCCAATAATAGTGAGACACGTGGCAGAAAGGACGCTAGAGTAAGTTTAGTACATAGTGATTAGTGCATATAGCGTAGTGAATACATAAAACATACTCCCTCCCATTTTATTTGATCTTCCCACTTGATTAAAATAATACACTCATTTAGTAAACAATTGAGAAGATCAAAAGAAATGGGAGGTTAGTATATAACATTTGAAAACAAAATAATTACGTTATTAAGAATATACAACATTAATTTATTATTGGTAATAAAATTATATGTTTGACCAAGCACTAACATATCATTCTCCCATTTCCTTCCTTCTCTTCCCCTTCCCTCATTTCTCCTCCTTTCCATTTCCTTCCTATTTCGTTATTCAAACAAACCCTAAGTTTGGTGCCTTTCAACAAAGAAAAACAAAATTTTAGGTGTATTTGCAAAAAAAAAAAAAAAAAAAAAAAAAAAAAAAAACCTTTAGGTGT
Source organism: Dianthus caryophyllus (assembly GCA_023091065.1). Classification (NCBI taxonomy): domain Eukaryota; kingdom Viridiplantae; phylum Streptophyta; class Magnoliopsida; order Caryophyllales; family Caryophyllaceae; genus Dianthus; species Dianthus caryophyllus. The sequence continues at coordinate 37,310,165 of CM041522.1, read as the reverse complement.
GCGTTCACAAAATAGCGTAAATATTAGTTGTGTTTTGACAAAAAATTATAAAAGGTAATAAATGGTAAAATTTGATATATAAAAGGTAGTAAGTTGCCTTTTTTTAAAAAAAATTTGTTAATGTTTATCTAACAAAATCTATGACTTCAAAAAAAAAAAAAAAAGATCCATTCAAGTAAATATCACTTTTTTTTTTTTATTTAAGTATGACATCATTATTAAGGAAGATAAATTATGTTGATAAAATAAAAAGCAAACTCAAGAAGTATATTGTGTAGATTAAATCAATGAAAATTAACAAAACAAAAAAATTGCATGAAATTTTCTTTTAAAGAAAGTAAAACAAACATAATGAAGAAATATCATATATCACCAATTAATTATCGACAATTTGGCCAAAAAACTTCGTGCACACCACAAAAAAATATCTATTCTTACAAATAATTCTAGAATGTTGGATATAAAATTACCACGATTTCAATGTATTAAAAATCTATGAAGAGATTTATTTACCAATGAAACTAGTGAGGTATAGAAAAAAAAAAATATATACGAAGTAGTATGCATTTATCCAACCTATCGACGCTTACGAGCCTCCACGAGAGGGGAAGTGACAAGGTATAGAAATCTATTATTAAGCGCCTTTCACCAACATCTTAGCATTTTTTTATTTTTTATTTTTTTTGGCAATAGCACAACAGAAAAAGTTACATCCGTTTAGCCCGATTGGAACATTTTAGCATTTTGGTTAAGTTGAATTTCTAATAATAACATGTTATAAATAAAGATAACATGACGAAATAAGAAAGAATATGTTGATAATACTAAAGATGTATCTGATACATTAACTCCTTCAGTTATCCATATATTTATACTATTTAAGTGTGATGCAGGCTGCAATGTCAAGGGTAGAGCGAGGTTTGGTTGGATGGTTGTGGATTCCACGAGCATTTCATGATTAAAAATAGGGAAACATGTTATTTAGATTTGCCTTCACAGGCTGAACCAAGGATAACTTTAAAAGCTATCCACCGGTAAGAAACAATAATTATTTGCATGTTCAAGTTACTACCGATTGCTTACAGGTGGTGGCACAACTTGCTCGGCGGAGTACAAGATCACATCAATTGGAAAACGTCATTCACGACATTTGACACTTATTACCCTTTTATTACCACTACAATAATGCAAAGTATACTTAGTTTTATTCCTGGTTATCTTAATAGGGTAACTCATAACTTTGCTCACAAAGCCAAACTATTGAAATTACCGCTATTTATCATCTTTGCCAAAAAAAAATAAATAAATAAATAAATTAGTGTGTATATGTAGATCCGAAAAATGGGTCAGGCCATTTCGGGTTTCAGGTCAATTTCGGGTTGTGATTATCGAGTCAATTTTAAGTCTCGGATTAGCCTTATCGATTCGGGTCAATCGAATCGGCATGATTTTGTTAGACCTAGTTATATGTATGAAACAATTGTAAGCGTGAAGAGATACAATAATTTAATAATTTAATATGAAGTAACATTTTTTTTACCTACTACTTAGTTGAAATATGAATTTAGGGGGTATTTTAAACTTATACTCCGTAAAAATAAACATTAAAATTCTAGTTTTTTTTTTTTAAATTTCTAAAACTAAAAATAATAATAATACTCCCTCCGATTCACCAGATTCTTAACATTTTCCTTATTGGGGTGATTTTTCATTTCTTAACATTTCCCTTTTTGGAAAGTTTTTTATCTCACAATTAAATACTACCCCACTTGTTTTCCCACTTGTCCACCCATTTTTTTGGTCCACCTTAATTATTGTGCCAAAAGCAAATGTTAAGAATCCGAGAATCGGAGGGAGTAATAATAATAATAATAAATTCAAAAAATTGAGATACATGGCACATGAAAATTGTGAAGAGTAGACTATATTATGAACCAACCCCAATCCCCCCATGACCTAAACTTTCCCATCACTCCCAAATTTCCAACCACACTCAACCCCCTCTCTTCTCTCTCTCTCTTTCTCTCTTTCTCATGGGTCGCAAGGACAAAAAACCCGTCGAAACTCCGCCGTCTCCACCACCACCAACCACCGTCGCCACCACCACCACCGCCTCCTCCACCACCGCCTCCTCTTCTTCCACCTCCACCGCCCCTAACACCGCCATCTCCTCCCCTTCTCCTTCCCCTTCCTCCCCCTCCTCCTCCGACGACGGCGACAGCGTCTCCTCCGACACCCCTCCGCCGCCGCCGCCTCCCCAACCGCAACCTCAGCCGCAGCCGGCGTCTCAGCCCAGATCCAAACCCCCCTCCGCCGTCGTGGCAACCACCACCCTCGCTTTGCCCGCGACTTCCGCAAAAAGGCCTGCGGAAAAAGCCTCAGGCGACGCCTCTGCGGCGGCGAAGCGGGCGAAGAAGGAGTTGCCCCCTGGAACGACGCCGCAGAAGGCGTTGTTCCAGAGAGTGTGGAGCGATGAAGATGAAATTGTGATTTTGAAAGGGATGATTGAGTATAGAGGATTGAAGGGGAGTGATCCCATGAGTAATGTCGACGACTTTCTTGAATTCATTAAGAAATCTTTGCATGTTCATGACGCCAATAGAGCGCAGATTGTTAGCAAGGTGAGGCGGTTGAAGAATCGCTTTTTAAACGCTAAGAAGGCCGAAAACGACGGGAAAAAGAAGCGGATTTCCGACCCTCATGAGGTGGAGGTGCTTGAGCTGTCGAAACGAATTTGGTTGGGTCCCGAATTGGGAGACGACAAAAGGGTTGTCGTTGATAATGGTGGGGTGGTGACTGTGGCGGCTGTGGCCGCGGAGAAGGGGAAGAAGAATGTGGCTGATTTGGGGGCGGAGTTTGGGTTTTCGAGGGAGGAAGAGGCGGTTTTGAAGGAGGGGTTGAAGGTCATGGGGGGCGCGGAGAAGGTGGAGGTTGAAAAGGCGGTGCAGAAGGCGAATGTGGCGTATATGGAAGCGTATTTGTTGAAGTTGAAGGTTTTGGAGATTGCCGCGAAGAAGGTTTTGCAAGGGATTAGGGATGATAAGTGTTAGAATTGTGTGTCGAGATAATCGATTTTTAATGTTTTTTTTTTTTTTTTTTTTAGTTTGTGTTTGTGTAATTGGTTTATAGCTACATTGTTGTGATCTAGTGATGATTGTTTGTGTGTGTCGGGACTAATTTAAAAGTTTAGTCTAAGGTCATTTCTGTTGTTGACGATTGTGGCTGTGTAATCGTAGTCGTGTTTCGTATTTAATAAATGCGTGTTGTTTATCAATTACTCGGTGTTGTTGCAGTTAGGTTTGTTTTTGTAATGGTTGTTATGTTCGTTTTCGCTTCTAACTGAATGAGTTCGTTATGTTCGTTATCGTTATGTTCGTTATCGTTATGTTCGTTTGAAACAGATGATGTACACTGTATTTCTTTTGCCATGTTCGCAATCGTAGTGGATTTGATCAATTTATTGTCTATTTATGGTGTTTTGGCAGATATGGTAACTGTCGTCAAATGTTGAAGCGTCCGACAGTAGCGCACACCTTTGTATCAAGAGTCTCTGAGATCACTTTGTGATTTGTTCATGTAACTTTCTTCAATGTTTTATACGAAGTTAGATTACGGCAACACTGACCATCCTGTAACTCTGTTTGGTTTTCTCATGTCATGTTGCTAGTTAATCGTTGCTGTCAGTATAAAGATGCTTGCTTTGAACTTTACTTGATGTCTAGAATTTCGCGGCTTTCTTTGTCTAGTAACGTGAGGCTCCTGTAAACTCCGTTTTGTTGATATAAACCATTTGAATGTGGCGGAACTTGCATCGCTAAGTGTTGAATGTGAATTCATCTTGAAAACATCCCAAGGAAAAAACTCGTTACTTTACTGATCGTTGTGCACTGTGCAGACTCATCTGCAGGTCTCTCAGTTTCTTCAGCGTTATCGGGTACGTCTTTTTTGTTAAACGTCTTGGGCTGATTTTATGACATTTTTCGTCAAAGGTCAACTATTCTTGTGCCGATATACAATTGCTTCCAAAATAATATGTACTCCGATGAACATTTCAAGTGTTCTATGCTGTGTTTCTTATCTCTGCGCATTCTAATCTCTGCTCAGTTTGTCGTGTTTGCCGTTATTAAGTTCGGACTTCAGATCAGTTTGCAGTTGTTACTAGAAGGTATGAAGTACTAGCTATTGCTGTTAGGGACATGACTTACGGAAATAACAGGAAAAAAAAAAAAAAAAAAAAGGCAACCAAACCCTGAACAAAAAGGTCCATAGTTACAAAATCGTCGTCCATTGCAGAATAAGGTGGTAACTTACATAAGACAACAGTCGCTATATTAATCAACCTAGCTTAGCGAGAACGTCGTTGAGGGTAGATACGGTCTCAGCATAGTACTTTTCCGCTTCTGAACTGCTCTTGATCTTTGCAGCGTGATCCAACTGTCACAAAAAAAAAAAGAAAATTCGTTTAACGGGTTTTCCGCTGACAGAATCTAAGACATTAATATCATATTTACATGCATGAACTGAATCATGACTCACGTTGCTGATAGTATCGAAAAGCTTCCCACTGAGCGCCTGCAGAGATTTCTTCTCGTCCTTGGGCTTCGCAGAGATGATGGTTTTGAGGTCATACCGGAGGTACTCTGCCCGTAGGCGGAGGTCGTTTTGGACGTAAGGCCACGCCTTCTTGTCAATTAACGACTTGACGTCGACGATTTCCTTGGCGGACTCTTTTACTCGTTGCGCTGCCTCGGATGGTGTCAGTGGCTGCAGGTAGAATCTCTCCTTTAATGGTAGTTGAAAGTCTCTTGCCTGATCAGAGTTTAGTGTTCCCGCTGTTGCCATCGGAGACACATATATATGGACATCAGCAATATATTTGTTTCAAAAAATCGTGTCTACGCTATTCATGCCAAATTTATTGTATTCGTTGGATTTTGTTGTCGGATGATGTCGACATGATGGGTATTTTTCACAATATGCAAAAGTATCGACGTCTTAATTTTTGACGTCAGTTAACCATCCGAGCCAATGCTCAGATTTTTGCAATCTTAACCCTGATTTTGCAAAGATTACTCGAGACTTGTTTTCTGATGTCGATGATATAAATTGTGTCAATAATTACATTGACGTAGTTGTCCTATCCCTATTCCTCGAATTACGATATAAAAAGCGTGTACAAGTTTAAAGTTGATGTCGTATTTAAGATGATCGACTTAATTCATCGGAATGTCACTATAAGTATATCTAAGGTTATTAAATTGGACCAATGGGAAATCTTGCAAACACTGGAGTAATGTTGTTGTTGTACTTACGAAGACCGCCAGAAGGCGGAGGAGGTGGACCAATGGGGATTTTCTTAGCCTCGGCAAGGACGGCCTGAACAAATGAACCAGACGCGAGTCCTACTCCGACAACACCCAACATTGCTCGACGATTCGTTTCCATAGACTCACTCGAAGACACGTGCTGAGCTCGTACGCTAAACCCGCTCGTTCTAGGGACAGTCACACGACTCGTGTTTGGCGCCACGAGGCGGGTCGAGACGCTTAAGTGCAAGCTGCCCTCTAACACGGCTTGAGTTGAGCCACATAAGCTTGACGACATTGAAGCCGTTTAGAATGTTTTTTTTATGAATATAACAAAGTTTTTTAAGAGTTTGGATAAAATGTTATAGAAGTGTGTAAAGATAATTGTGTTTTGATGTGGATGATTCTACAATGTTTGTATTTGTTGTGTTTCGAACATCTTATCTCATGTTGGTCCTACATGGATCATAATTTGGATATGAACATAGCCAATTGATGGATGCCACGTGGCTCTTGTTTACTCACTTGTTGGATTAGGTTGGTAATTCATGTTAGTCCATTTTAATTGATTTTTTAAGTTTCACTTTTTTTTTTTCGGCCAATCTCTTGTTGATTTAGTTTATTGTTATTGTTAGAGGTCCATTTAGAAGTAGAAGTGTCTATTACTATACATTAATTTACTAAATTTTTTAACATTTTAACACTATATACCCGACGATTGAGTTTAGAAATAAAATGAAATTAGCAACAAATAAAGGACCCACCCCAAAATAAACTTTTGAAATTACACCCACAATAAAACTGTATATAATCACAATCGAGTAGTATACGGCGCCTAAAAACACAAATTAACATTCTCTCATTTCAAATTTCAAATTTCCACCAAACAATTCTTCCTTCCAACGTTCCTTTTTTCCGCTCTCACTACACTACACTACACTACGCTCCTCGAACCTAAACCCTAAATCCCCAAATCAATTTCTTCCCCAATTTCTCCAATCAATCTCACTCTACTCTTCCATTTCCCTTTCGATTTTTCAATCATGCCTCCTCGCTCTCAAAATCGACCTCTCAAATCACCCCCCAACGTACTAATTCTTTTTTCAATTTTCGAAATTTCAGTTGTTTTTGGGTAAATCGTCATTTTTTTTTTTGGTTTGATTTTGTGTTTTAATTGGTGCAGAAGAAGGAAGGAGACGAGAATCCGCTTGACAAGCGCCGGAAAATCGGCGTGGGGAGGATGACGGGACCCACGGCGGCGAGTCGTGCGCGGCAGGTTTTGTCGACGGTGAATGCCAACCGACAGGACAACAATGTGGCGGATACGGCTTCCGAGGTGGCGGTGGAGGAGGTTGTTGAGTTTACGAAGGAGGATGTTGAAGCGTTGTTGAATGAGAAGATCAAGGGCAAGAAATTTGATCTTAAGGTCTTTATTTATTTTGATTAATCGATTATAAAGTTATGGTGGTTTTGTATGTCTACCTTCGTATGATTTAATTTGCTTGAGTTGATTTTTCGGCGTAATTCTATGATTGCAGTACTGTTGAGGTTTTTTTTTTTTCGAATTGATTATTGTTTTGTTTTTGTTTTGGTGTTCTGGGTGAATTAGAACAAATTGTTGAGGGGTTTTTTGTTTGATTTAATAATTGGTTTGATTTCCGGTGTGATTGTGTGTGTCGTGAATAATAAGGGCTATTTTTAATTAATTATAAAGTTATGGTGATTTTATCTTGTTTATTTGGCTGTAATCCGATTTTTTTCGATTGATTTTTCGGTGTAATTGTGTAAGTGATGCATAGTTTAGGCATCTTGTTGATTTGATTTTCTAGTTTTCGTTTGTTTTTGTGGTTAGAGTAAATTTGAGCAATTCGTTGGAGTATTTTTATTATGATGATTTATGTTTGAATTGATTATGCAGTTGATTTTTTGGTGTAATTGTGTAAGTGGTGAAATATTTGGGAATTGTGTTGAATTGATTGGTGTTTTTTTCGGGTGTGGTGTAGGGTAAATTGGAGCAAATTACGGATTCGAATAAAAGATTAAGGCTCTGCATTAAATGGTTTCAAGGGGTTGAACACAGCATGAATTCGGAGCAGGAGAAGCTCCGTAGCTTGAATTCAGAGCTTGAAAAGAAGTGCGTTGATATTGGTATATATCTCTTTTTTTTGTTCAATTTTATTTTTCCTATAAAAATTGATTGATTTATCAACAAGTTTACATGTTTTTATATATCTGTGAGGTGATCTTTTATAGTTGGTGCTAAATGGTGGACTCGCTTATTGTTAACATTAAATTCGTGATTTTGACTTCGGTAGCTAAAGAACTGCAATGTGTTGTAGTATGGTTTTATGCTTTTATGACTTCGCTTATTGTCCTTTAGTGTTCAATATTCGGCATAAAGGTCTCATGTTTACGAGTGTGATATGGTAATCTTTGCGATTGTGTTTTGATAGAGAATGCAAGGAAGAACAAGGAAGACGAGCTTAATGCCGTCAATGGAGAGTTGAGGGCGAATTACATGGCTGTTCAAGAGAAGCTCTCTAAGGAGGAGTCAGATAAGCGGGTACGTGAGCTTGATATACCGTCTTACTTTGAAACAATGATTCGGGGTTTCTCGACATATATTATATCTACTTCTTATGATGAATCATGCAGGAGGCGATTGAGTCTCATACACGAGAAAAGGACGCACGTGTTGCTGCTGAAACAATGAATGTTTCTTTAACAAAAGAACTTGAAATCGCAAATCTAGAAAAAAAGGCATTTGAGAACAAGGTATTTTAAAACTATTCATCAATCCTTATGGATTGGTATCGTATTTACCCTGGTTTTGTTTGATTCATTCACAACTTTTCACTGTCGATGGTGTCAATAGTTTGAAATGTTGGATTTTCCAGGTAGCAACTGTCAATGATATGTACAAGCGGCTGCAAGAGTACAATACGAGTTTGCAACAGTACAATAGCAGACTCCAATCAGATCTTGCAACATCCAATGCAACACTTCAAAGGGTGGAGAAGGAGAAATCTACAATTGTTGAGAATTTGAGCACATTACGGGGACATTATTCTTCGTTGCAAGAGCAGCTAACAACTTCTCGCGTAACTTTCTTGATCAACGCTTTTTTTTTTCCTCACATAATATTCATTTTAGTGTGGAATGATCTTTGGTGAGAAACTAGGAACTGCATTTGTTAGCTGACTTTTGTTTCTCTTCACTTAGGTAGTTCAAATCTTCTTCTTGAATAGTTTTATGTGCTCAGTATGTGGTATGCCTTTTATGCGTGTAAAAATCAATCTATGATAGTTTAATTGCTCTAAATTTTGTAACCGAGAAATTTTAGCTTAGAGAGTGCTGTTTGTATTATATGTAGTATGCCTTATCTTGTGATTTTAGAAATTTTCTTCAACTGAAAACGTTATTGACTGTGGTCATATAGAGGACTTGTACGAACCATCTATGTGATATACGACACGAGGACATTATTAGACCTTGATGTTAATCTCAAGAATGCGAGCTTATATGTTGTGACATTTGTTTCTCGACAGGCCTCCCAAGACGATGCTATAAAGCAAAAAGAAATGTTAAGCAGTGAAGTGAATTGCTTAAGAGTGGAATTGAACCAAGTGCGAGAAGAACGTGATCGTTTGAATGCTCAAATTCAGCATTTGACATCTGAAATTGAAAAGTATAATGAAAGAACGGGCAAATCTATAGCAGAATTAGACAACCTAATGAAGAAATCAAATGCCTTGGAGGTTTGTTGGTTCCTCGCCTAGTCTTACGTAATCCTGGAAACCATGATATTTGATTTAACCATTTTCGTCATTCCATTGCAGGAAACTTGTGCTGCACAAAGGCAACAATTGCAGCTACTTCAACATCAACTAGCTTCTGCAAATGAAAAACTGAAGGTAGGCTGGACATCTTCTTTGTATCGTTAATTGTAGCTTTTGAGCCTGGATTCACTTTATTTAACTATTTATGATTGAAACGGGGTTTGTGCAGATGGCTGATTTATCGGTTTCTGAGACAAGAACAGTGTTTGATGAGCAAAGACAAGAAATAATTCAACTTAAAAATCGCTTAGCAGAGGCAGAGAGTCAAATTAATGAGAAGGAACTGTTGAGGAGGAAGCTGCATAATACTATTCTGGTAATGAAGTGTACATTCTCAATCTATGCTTAGGTGCTCATCTTGGGTGTGATGTGTGTTTAAATCTGTTATAAATGTGCTGTTTAATGTTACACAATAAATATAAATTGAGTGAGTGCACATGAAATCATACTGTCATTAAGATGAGATTGTATCAAGTGAATACATGTATGGATAACAAACAAGGAATGATGGGTTTAAGGTTATGGATGTGAAAGTGGAGTAGAGACTAACTCAAGGACAAAGTCGTTGAGCGTTCATTTCTCTACCTATTTTTGTGCGTCTTGGAATAATCACTCAACGCGTATAGTTTGTTTTCCATTTGTCACGTTATAAAAACAAAAAATACAGAAGTGGTGCAATCTTGTAATTCTCCATTATCTCCAGTGAAGGATAAGTATTTTGCCGTTTTTCTACAGGAACTGAAGGGCAATATCCGTGTTTTCTGTAGAGTTAGGCCGTTGTTACCTGAGGATGGCTGCTCTTCTGATGCTTCAGTCATCTCTTTTCCTTCATCTGATGAAGGGCATGAGCAGGGGATTGATCTTATTCAGAGTGGTAAGTTTCACTCATTGTGGGTATAGTTTTCTAAACCGCTAACTCCCTATATTTCACACACTCAAGACTACTAATTTGTCATTGTTTATTGTTTCAATTGTTTATTTTTATTTTTATTTTCAGTCGATTGGTGACAAATGTATACGGTTCTAAATGATGATCATGTTACCTGAACCGACTCGGTTGTTATTGACTTATTGTAGTCGATTGGTGATGCTAAAATGCTGTTTTATTGTATGCAGGACAAAAATATGCTTTTACATTTGATAAGGTATTTACCCAACAAGCCACACAAAATCACGTGTTTGAGGAGATATCAGAATTGGTACAAAGTGCGCTTGATGGATATAAGGTGTGTTTTAATAATTCCCCTTTTGTTCGTATGCTATGATGTGAGATTAACATGTTTGTCACAAGCAAATAGTCGTGACAGCTATAGGTCTGTTTCTCACGTTTTTGCAGGTTTGCATTTTCGCTTATGGTCAGACGGGGTCTGGCAAGACGTATACTATGATGGGTAGACCTGAGTCTTTGGATCAGAAAGGGCTCATACCTCGTTCGTTGGAGCAAATCTTTCAGACCAGTCAGCGGCTTTCAACCCAAGGTTGGAAATATCATATGCAAGTAAGTTATTGAATTTTGTGTATTTTTCTTATATACTACTATTTCAGTAAACTCTACTTGCATGATTTGTATAATTTGTACTCAATATTGTTGTTTAGGCATCAGTGTTGGAGATATACAATGAGACGATACGGGATTTGTTAGCGCCTAACCGATCAAGTTGGGATTCCGTCCGTACCGATGGTGTGCCTGGAAAACAATATGCGATCAAGCATGATGCAAATGGGAACACTTTCGTGTCTGACCTTACCATAGTAGATGTCTGCAGCTCAAAGGAGGTTGCTTCACTTCTGCAGCAAGCCGCTCACTGCCGGTATGTTGTCTTTTCTGTGACTGCACAACTAAAATGGCAGATCATAGGGTTGCAGATTGCAGAGTCTCTGTTCAATTTCTTGATATTGATGCTTACATTTTTTTTCCATGTTTGAATCTTATAGGTCTGTAGGTAAGACGCAAATGAACGAACAATCATCAAGAAGCCACTTTGTCTTTACTCTGCGTATATCTGCCGTCAATGAGGTTGGTTACTCTATTTTTACATCTTTTTCGTCGAAGTGACAGTTCTGTGGTTTGTGTTCACACGGTTCTTTTTATGGCCAGACCACCGAAAAGCATGGCATCCTGAATCTGATTGATCTTGCTGGAAGTGAGCGGCTTTCCAAAAGTGGATCGACTGGCGAACAATTGAAAGAAACCCAGGTATTTTCACCTATTTTGTTTTTCACTTCCCAGTGATTTATCTCTTTGAGGTCGTTTTTCTCTGTTTTCTTTCTTCAAATGAATAAAAACACACATCATATTGCATTTTCAGGCTATCAATAAAAGCTTATCGTGCCTTGCCGATGTAATCTTTGCGTTGGCAAAGAAGGACAACCACGTCCCATTTAGAAACTCGAAACTTACTTACTTGCTTCAGGTAAGAATTTTAGATATTATTCATCTCTGTCTGTTAGTACTTGGTTACTAGTATCAGCAACGACAATTTGCGCTAAATATACGATGCTTAAAGAGCAAAACCTTATGTCTCTTTCCGCTGACGTTTTTTCAGCCTTGCTTAAGTGGAGACTCAAAGACACTGATGTTCGTGAACCTATCTCCCGAACCAACTTCCGTAAACGAATCGCTATGCTCCCTCAGATTTGCAGCCAGAGTCAACACGTGTCAGATAGGCGTTCCTCGTCGTCAGACATCTGTAAGATCATCATCAGACTCTCGCCTGAGCATCGACTGAATGCAACCAAACCCTCTACATTTAATATCCTCGCCACAGCTTTATTACCGGAGGTGATCTTTATTTGTATGATTTGTGATTTTAGCGTGTGTAATTCATGTGATATCGATCACGTATCTGGGTTGATTGAATGAGTGTGTATCTTCGATTACATATATGTACTGATATCTGAGCAAAGCTTCCTGCTTGCTTATTACTCCGTATCATCTGATTCACCTTTGTGTATGATCTGTAGATTTATCATTGACATGATCTTGTATTGTTTGTCAGAATAATGCTTCTTACTTTCATAATAGAAATAGTCTATCGATTTACTAGTGAATAGATCTTGCTCCATTTAACTCGTTTTAGATCCACTTTACTTTTACGGCATTTTATGTCTGAATTAACTTCTTGTGATAAGTTACCGGTGGAAAATTGTTACCTAGCCATATGATTACCGAGGACATATTTGGCCGTTCGCTAGGGTTCTTTGCACACACAACCCTATGCGTAGGTGCCTCTTGACATGAGTTTCTAGCGTAGCTTCCACCGTAATTATATCATCGGGTAACCTTACTAATCTGGCTATGTCTTGATTCTAGATATAGTGGAATACAGTAAAATGACTAACTAAACTGGCTACGTTTCTTTTATTGTGAAGTATCATTCATTCTATTCAATTATCGACGCATCCTCATCTTGAGTCATTCGGAAACAGCCTCCCTGTACTGTGTGTTCAACACAGGGATAAGGCTACGTACATCTGAACCCCTCTTACCTCGCATTTTGAGGGAGCCTATATGGCACTGAGGTAATGATGATGATGGTGATCAGGTAATCTTACTAGAGATTTGATTTAGACTTGACGAGACCGAAAGAACTCATCCTAATTGACAATTTTCTTTAGCGAAGCCATAAAATTTTATTCTTCTCAATTGCCGGTCATTAGTTTAGCTTTCTGGTTGAGTTGATCGGTGAGGATTGCGAGTGAAGTGATTGTCAATCACTAGTACATTGCCATCCATGTGTTATTCTATTAAGAGGTACGAATATACTTGCGATGACAGGATGATGGTTTAAACTTGAGTCTCAACCTATAATCGTGTAGTCTGCGTTTTAACTTGATAGAACAATTGATACATTTTGAAATGTTTCGAACACGAATCATTTCGGCATTACAAATTGCTAAGCATCAACAAAAATTTGTTACTATATGATTAAAGTACAACCATAAACAACATTAACAACGACAACAACATTAACAACGACACTTATTTACAATGTTGTTCGATAACCTACAAATATAGTGAAGCAAATCTCACTTGATAGTATAATTAATAGAAGCACAAGATATATCTCGCGATGTATAGTAATCAAGTTATTGTAAAATCGTTTCACATGAGAATTTATACAATATAAGGGTATCAGTGTGGGTACAAGTCATCATTGAGGTCGGTGTGGGGACTAGTGTTGTAGACGTCGTTCATATCATTTTGCTCATCAGACGATACTCGTGTCGTCCCAGCCACGTGATTGACAAGAGCTTCTGAGTACAAAAGTGGCGGCGAAGGTCCTTCACAAGAAGGAAATTCGAATGAGTTGCTATTAATCATGAGGACAACGGACGACATAGTAGGCCTCCTACAAGGATCTTGTTGTACACATAATAGACCTACGTGGATGCATCTACGAGCTTCCACTCTCGAAAAATTGTTTCCCAAGGAAGGATCCACTAGTTCTGTGATAGTACTCGCTTTCCAAACCCTCCACGCCTGTGACAAATGTATACATTTTTAGCATCATATCGTTTCGTCGTTATTTAGTGTATTTTGTACCATATTGAAATTTTGGTTCCAATAGTTAAGAGTGAAGCAGAAGAACATTGTGAAATATAGTGAGTGCCGAGTAGCAACGATGGCAAAAGGGTGACATTATAAGTTTATCTTACTCGACTTAGAAGGCCGTCTTTGGCATCGCGGCCAAAGGATAGCAAGCTGTTGCTTTGGCCGCTTACAATCTCTAATAGTAATACTCCGAAGCTGTAGACATCTGACTTGGTCGAGAACACTCCTGCTCTAACATACTCCGGCGCCATGTATCCACTGCAAGGCACGATCAACAAAATTTTGAGGATATGATTTTGTTTATACTCACTATGTTTCAGTCTACATATATGATTTGAATAACTTAGTATGAGAATTCATTAGCCAAAACCGACTTTTATTAACGTCATCTATTTATATGGATAAAACAGTCTATGTATAGAAAAAACGGTGAATTTATGAAGAAAGTGTCGGCAACCAACTCAACCAAAAGTTTAAGCTGATGATTGGAGGCCCAAGATCGATTATATACCCTAACAGAAAGGTAAACAAATTAGCGAAATAGATAGAGCATGTAACTTAAGGAGTTAAGGCAAACAAAGTATTTGAAATTTGAAGTTTAAGACCATACTATGTGCCAACAACTCTTGAGGTATTGGCTTGTGATTGGTCTAATTTAACAAGCCTTGCTAAGCCAAAGTCCGCAATCTTCGGGTTCATCTCTTCGTCTAGCAAGATATTGCTAGCCTTTAGGTCTCTGTGTACGATTTTGAGATGGGAATCTTCATGAAGGTACAACATTCCACGTGCAATGCCTGTTATGATCTTGATTCGTGTTTGCCAATCCAAATACTTGCTATTGTTTGGGTCTGCAGTGGGAAGACATTCTAAATTAGTGCTGGTATGATCGCACGTGTCAGTCTGTCACCAAAGAATCATAACATATTTGACATTATCCTCATCAAAAGCCCTTTTGGGTGTGAAAGTACCGAACAAGAATTTGTCGAGACTCGAGTTGACCATGTACTCATAAACGAGCAATTTTTCTTCGCCTTCTAAGCAATACCCGAGCAATCTAACTAGATTTCGGTGTTGAAGTTTCGCTAATAACTGGACTTCATTTGAAAATTCTCGGATCCCTTGTACCGACTCTTCAGAAAGCCTTTTAACAGCCACAACTAGACCATTTGGCAGCCTTCCCTATTTTGCAAGAGGAAAATAATCAATTCATAGCAACACTGCACAGTCCACCACACTTTAAAAATTACTTCGCATTTTTCCTAATATAAATCTTGACGAGCCGATTTCGGAAATTCAAAAGCAGTTACTATAATGTTATGAAAAATCATTCAATATTCCACATACACTGCTTGGCCTCGTCTCGCCCTTTAGTTAGATACTTTACACGTGAGACAATGTCACGATAACTAATTTTACATTCTACTTGTTTTAGCGTATAAGATGTGGTCAAATTTCTCAGTACCACGAGGTATATCCAAAGTAAAATTTGGTTGGATACATATTGTAAAACTCGAGAAAGTATTTATTTATTTATTTATTTTTGCAACGATGTTTGAGTATAAAACTGATCTTGCACCTCCAAACATGGTACCAGAGCCTTGTGATCGAAGGTCACGTATCCGAATCTCACCACTCCTTCATTCTAAATTGGAATATATAACACCAGATATGGGAAGACCTGTCGTTGCGCCTATACTTCAAGCCCAAAGGGCATTAGTGTGGGGGCATGTTATAGTATAAACGGATATTAAATCTCCAACCATAGGCTTTAATTAACTTTTGGTTAAGTTGGTTTTGATAGTCATAATGACGAACATATATAACAATGAAAAGGGAACTTAGTTTAAAATCTCGATAACAACTCAAAAGTACAGTCAAATAAGTTATCAAGGTTTTGAAGTTATCGGCGAATATCAAATTTTTAATCGAAATGTAATACCAAGTTGCATGTTTTGAGTTGAATTTAATGGATAAAAAGCGATAAAATACCCTATAAACGGTTCCAAATCCGCCTTGACCGAGTTTATTAGCCACGGAGAAGTTGTTAGTTGCAGATTTAATAGTCTCCCAAGCAATTTGCAAGGCTTCTGAGCTTTCATTATCTTTGACAACTGCAAGAATAAGTCAAATAATGATTACATATACATTTGTATACTATTTGATTACACCAATTGATGTACAATGACATTGTTGTATAAATAATGAGCTTTAATTATTGTAATTGTTATTATGATAATTGTTGTCGTCACAATAAATTGTGATCATTTGCCCATGGTTTACTAAATAATAGCCACATTTGACAATATTGATCCGACCTGATAAACCTGAGATGAACTGATGTGAACCGACTCGACTCGACGTTGAATGTCCGCTTCATCAACTGCAGGAGGCTCCAACTCAAAACTAATTGGCAATGGGTAGATTAACTCCTTCAGTTTATAAGCTAGACAATTCTCTTATATTTCATCGATGTGGGACCTTACACGTGGAAGTCCTTCACAGGACCTAAATCTTACTTAACCCGACCCAATTTGAACAACCCTTTACTAGGTCTAATAGTGATTATTCGTACAATACCTATAATAACGGTCGCATTTGAAATGAAAGTATTGGATAGATTTGTATGAGATATATTACCTAGCTTTTGATCATAATTCTTCCTCTTTGTATGGAAATAGAAAGCAATTCCACATAATAAAATTAAGAACGTAACCGTAGGAATCCCTGCTCTTATAAGGTAGTATCCAACACTTTTGCGGTGTGGCAACACGATATCTGTAACCATAAAATTTAACCGTTAACAGATTACATAGTTAAAATAAAAAAAAAAAAAATCAATTTTGGGGTCTTTCAACCATCTTTTGGTTGAGTTGGTTTTCGACGTGATATCAGAGCCTCGTGACCAAAGGTTACAAGTCTAAATCTCACCACTCCTCTATAGAGGATATTATAGTACTCCGTATATGGTAATATACCATATTATAATGATATTGAGACTATTCACAGGTCTACATTTACTCTATTGAGACTATTCACCTATGTCGGGAATCAGGTCTACATTTACTCTATTGAGACTATTCACCTATGTCGGGAATTTTTGAAATTCCCGACAATCTATAAATGAAAATCTATAGTTATGTAAGATCTTGTTTGATTTGTTTTCATGAGTACAATATAAACATTCAATTTTTAAATTTTTTTATCGTAGGAAATTATAGATATTTCCGTTCGGACATTCGCCTCGACAAATGTTAAAAAGTGAAATGTTGTGAATGGAGTTGAATGGAGGGAGTATTAAGGTTTAGAATAATTATAGTAAGGTTATTTAGAATAGCTGAATAGTATCGATTAACAAGTTAAACTTAGGTAATGTTGGGTTTTCCATATTCCTTACGTTAGAGTTTACTATATAAACTGATGTTATGTATTCACAAGTTATCACAATTACTATTAATAATAAAATTATTCTGTTTATGAATTTTCCCTCTCTCAAATTGTAATACCCTCCTTTCAAAGTGGAATATTTAAAGCATGGCGGGCCTGTCGTTGCGTCCACTCTTCAATCGCAGTGGACATTTACGTTAGAGTATATTTTAAGTTTCTAACGTACACAACCAGTTGTATCACTTGTATGTACAAACTCAAGAATGTGTGTAAAAAACTCAATAATTAGAAAATGTTACCAGAAGGCGTTGACGGAGGAGGGGAAGGCGGCGAAACTGGTTTATAAAATGGCGCCGTGTCATACATAATTTGACAACTAGGCAGATATATCAGCACGGCGACATGTCCACTGCAACAAGTTACGGCTTCTCGATAAGCGAGGTTCAAGCATCTTTCACATGCTAGCCCGAGTACGTCGGGAACACACTGCACAAGGCTATACAAAGTCCCCACACGCTCTTGTACCAACTGAGCTTCCCCCGTTGCAAAACCTCTGTATGAATTATCATAGGCCGCGCTCTTAATGAGTCCGCTCATGGTCGTGAAAACAACCTGCTCGAATCGTCCGGGGTTCGACGAATTGCCTCTGTTGAAGACACCTCCCACAGGCCAGTCCTCCATCTGCGAGAAAAACGACCGGTTTGCATAACGCAGCGTGCATTTATCAGACCACATGATGGCTTCTTTGTACTCATTGCATTGCTGCACGATACTCCTGACTGCTGCCTGCACGCAGTCGTGACAAACGGGTAATTCAACATCGCCTCTGCAGTAAAACAGCCCGTACACTTGGTCACTGCTATCACCACAACTCGTGTTGCGGAATTTTGTTACGGATGACTCGGTTGTCAGGTCTGCTAGAAGGGTATGTAGGTTTGTTTGGTATGTACTTTTCTGTGCGTAATTCCCAGTGTCGAGACAGAATTTGTCAGTGTTTGCAAAACTGGGCTGTGATAGTGCCGGAGTTGTACAGAAATGTAACAGTTGGAGTAGTAATATTTGTGTCACAGTAGTATAAACACGGCAAAACGGTGACATTCTGTAGTTTTGAAGTTGTATAATGACAGTGTTTTCGCTTGTAAACATGCGTGTTTAAGGTTTATTGCATCTTAAAATAATCATCGATACAAAGTCTAATGTCTGAATAATTCAATGGACGAGAATACGAGATATAAATACATTTTCTTGACTTAATCCACGGATTTCTTTTTTCTTTAAACAATCGTCATAAGTCGTAAGTACAATTGCAACGTTACCTTGAAACAATATCAATTTAAGCTATGATAAATATAGGGATAATTTCCACGGTATTACGGGATTTGACAATTTGTATGCGTTATCAACATTTTGAGCTCAAAAATTTTGATTGGCCATAACTTGTGAATTAGCAAAGAGCTCAAAATTTATCTCGAACTCAATTATGTACAGACTATCAATTGGAAGAGCGAGGAACGAGGATGGTTGTGGTTGTTGACGAAGAAGTAATTCATGGTTGAGAAGCTTCTCATGGAGAGAGTCAAAGGAAATAGTGGTGTCGCGAGCGCGAACAGTGTCAATGACAGGTTTATAGAGCTCGTAGTCGAGGCCTTTAAGAATCTTAGATATGACATCTTCAGGGTCAAGAATTTTGCCCATAAGAGCAAGTTGGTCAACACATGCTTTAATTTGGTGCACGTAGTCGGTAATAGATTGGTCGGCAAGCTTGACGACCGAATCAAATTTCTCTTTGAGGGTTAAAATATGAGGACGCGAAGGATTCACATAGGTGTGAGAGAGAGTATCCCATGCTTCTTTAGCGGTGGGACAACGAACAATAAGATATTGTTGGTCCGCATAAAAAGTGCCCATAAGAGCAGCAAGAATCATCGAGTCTTGCTTTAACCATGTCTCATAGGCCGGATTTGGGGCCTCGGTTTTGTCATGCTGAACAATGATTGGTGAGGGTGATGGAGTAGAACCATCAAGGTAGCCAAATAGGCTGAGACCAAAAAAGATTTTGGACATCTGAAAGTTCTACGCAGTAAAGTTCTGCGAGGTGAGCTTGATACAGTGACCCAAGTTGAAGGCCTTGACTGCATCGGAAGTATCAATGGTGGAGACAAGCGTCTCTGGTTTGGGAGAGCCTGACATGGCAGCAGCAGCCGAAGAGTGAGACTGTGAGAGGTGGGGGCTGGATGCTTGAAGACGGCTCGACGAGGACGAAGGTAAGGGTGGGATCGAAGGCCTTTGGATACCATATAAGAAATATAACTTTTGGTTGAATTGTTTTCTATATTTACTATGGCATAAATGAATACAATATTATGTACAGACTATCAATTGGAAGATCGAATAACGTATGTCGTCACGTCGTGGCCAGATCAGATATGGCCAGTCCCAGTTTATTCACTTAATATTGTCGTAAAATACGACACCATTTCTACTGTACTTACCTAACATCTATTTCTGTAAAAACCTCGGCCGTGAACACTGCGTTGCTAAGACTGGACCGTTTCGACAGGATTCTCTTATATGGAAAAGCCGGTGGGGGTTTCGGAGTTGGAAGAGCAACTGCCTCATTGTTCAACATTGACAAGATCAACGTAATGGTCGGCCTTCTAGCCGCGTCTTCCTGGATACACAGCAATCCGATGTGGATGCATCTGGTAACATCACTGATTGAGCAATCGTCTTTTATATTTGGATCGACTAGTTTCGTGACAGCCCCTTCGTTCCATAGCCTCCACGTCTGCACGTACGAAAAACATTCATCAAATCATCACCAAATGATTCATATATGTTCAAGGTCGATTAACGCTTACGTAATTTAGTAGGTGTTCGTCATCTTCTTCTGTAACTGAGACGTTATTCTTGCGTCCGCTGACGACCTCCAGAAGTATGACTCCGAAGCTAAAAACGTCGGACCTGGCTGAGAAGTGTCCTGTTGTTGCGTACTCAGGTGCCATATATCCGCTGTAATAGGTCATCATTTAATGTCATAAGAAAATCGAACTTAATGAATTCCGTAAGCTAATTTGTTAAACTCGTAATTAAGGTACCGAACATACAATGTTCCGGCAACTCTGCTAGTATTCCCCTGAGTTTGTTCATTTCCAAACAATTTGGCCATCCCAAAATCGGCTATTTTCGGGTTCATTTCTGAATCTAGCAAAATATTGCCGGGTTTGAGATCTCGATGGATGATCTTGAACCGAGAATCTTCGTGGAGATACACAAGCCCACGTGCAATTCCTATGACGATCTTCTTCCGGGTGTCCCATTTCAAACACGCACTCCTCTTCGTATCTGCAGTTTTAAACCGGAGTGTTCAGTTCATCATAGTTCAGTTCAGTTCATCGTATGTGCAGTACACTTCAGTGCATTTCTGTTCAGTGAAGTTGTAAGAAAAAGAAAGCGTACCAAAGAGATATCGATCGAGGCTTTTGTTAGGGACAAACTCGTAAACGAGTAACTTTTCGCCCCCTTCCAAGCAAAATCCAAAGAGTTTGACAAGATTTTTGTGCTGCAACTTGGCTACTAAGCAAGCTTCACTCTTGAACTCCCTCATCCCTTGTCCTGACTGACTCGATAGTCGCTTCACCGCTATCGCTTGTCCATCTGGAAGCGTTCCCTGGCAATCAAAACACGAAATAGTTTTACGTTTACTTTTGAGCGTGAAGTATCTGTTATTCGATGCAATTCCGACACACGTGTTCGTTTACCATGTAAACGACTCCAAATCCGCCTTGACCGATTATGTTAGCAGACGAGAAGTTGTCCGCAGCAGCTTTGATTGTGTTGTACTGGAAGTGCAAATTTTCCATGCTCTCCATTTCATCCATTCCTGTAAATCGCGTCAATAGATGTGACGTATTCCAGACAATAAGTCCCAAATTCAAATATCACGATCGGTGCTTTACCTGTAGGTTTCGCCCTTGCCTTTGCTTTCCGAGAACACATGAATATATTCAAGATTAGTGACGTCCCTGCGACTGCTACCACTACGGTTAAACCTATCAATGTCGGGCTGAATTCCTTCCCTACACCCAAGAACACATTTAAATTAGTGTTGATTTATGTTATTTCGACACTTTACTTTATGTGCGTGTCTTGACACGGTACACTTTCTAGCACCATTTTAACCGAAATTGTATTTTCTTGTACAACTGAATCGTCACCTACTGTTTAACATGACTGACGACACTTAGAACTGAGGTCTCGTGCTTTTCGTCTCAAGCTGTCCGAAGTCATGAAATCTGTAATTGGTATGATAAAGTTTAGTGTCACCTGAATTGATGCTGAAATCGGCGTAAAAGTATGCAAGCCTACAGCTTGGCTGAACAAGCGTCCTCAGTTGAATTCCATTCATCTCAAGCCTATTTAAACCCGTCTGCAGACATTCCTTACAGCCTGACCGCGTTAAATCAGGAGTACAATCGACATACGCTATGAGTGCAATTGATTCCTCGACATAAATAACCGCGTTTGCATACATCAGCTGCGACTCATCAACTTTCACTGTATTTGCAAGCCCAATCAACGTGCTCGTCAACTCCTGATCAAACTGTGTATACTTCAACGGGCCCCACTCAAACATCCGGTAAACTGAATCATCTTCAGTCGATAAAATGCTTTGATTTGAGTACCGTAACATGCACTGACCGTACCATATTATCGCCTCAACATCGTTCAGACACTTTTGCTGTATTTGCCCTGCTGCGACAGTTACGCAGTTGCTGCAAACCTGTGCTGTGTATGCTCCATTACAGAGGAAAATACCCTCGACTCGGTTTACTCCTTCCCCAAACGAAGCGTTGTAGAATTTTCTCGTGACTGCTTCCAAGGTGAAATTTGACAGCAGAAGGTTAAGGTTATTCTGGTGCGCTTTTCCGCCATCGAAACAGTGCTCACCGATGTAAGTAACTTGGTCTTCACTAATCACAAGTTTCAAGTAAAAAACTGAGAAACAAATCATAAAAAAAAGTTCTGTTTTATGAACAAACATTTTGTAATTTGTCGACTTAATTAGTGTTTCGACATTAAAAAGGCGAAGATAATTACGTAAATAAATTGAATCGAGTACAAATTACAGCATAAATAATTGAAGTATTTTAATTGCAATGTCATGGTCAAATATGATTTGATTAATTTAAATTAATCTGATCAATCTTTTGAACATTCCAGGCAATTGTTTAGATGGTTTATTTAATTTGATTAATGTAATTTTTTTTTGTTTTAAATAGTAAATTGAGGATGACATGCTAAAAAGTTGACTAACTCAAACAGCCAGCAGAATTTCTAATTAATTCGTTTTCGATGAGATTAATTATTACAGGTGTGAAGAAGAGCTCCACATGCAATGTCCCACATCGACTAATCTAAAGAGAGTTGAATACTATATAAGCCAAGGGATGGAACCTCCTTCGACTTATGAAGTGCTCACCTCTTTCGACGGGCGTGGCCCAGGCCCGATGCATGAATTTAACAACGGGTTGTCTAATTTTCTTGCATATAACTAATTATTAGCAAATCATTCTAAATTTTTTTACCGAGTTAATCCGTATCTGGTACTAAAATCTTCTAACAGATGTGAATGGCCGATCTACAATCCGAAACGCTCACAACAGCGAAAATATCAGCAAAAAATAACATAAACAATTGCAGCAAAGGTATAGTTCTAAAATCATTTAAGGTCAAATAACATGAATTATCATCTGAAATCGTCGATAAATCGTATGAGTAATTAAAACGGGTGAAAATAACAACTTAGTGATTCATCAGATGTGACTTAAACCCTGAAAAAACAATTAAAAAATAAATTCAATGATATAACATCTTATGATAGCTGATTTTACTTTTCAAAAAACAACTACGACGAAAACAATGTAAAATTTTGATTGTAACAATCTATCGCGTTAGAGGTCTTATAATAAGGTCATCTTGCAAACATAACACGCGAAAATTCGTCTTAAAGTACTTTTGATTCGTGACTCACGTAATTAACTATGTCTATATGTTCAATTGCCAAGTAAACTAAACACAAAAAACATAAGAATGAATCAAACAAAACTTGTTCTATGCACGACGATTCTTCTGTGCTCATTAATTGATGCCCAAAACCAAACTAACATCGATCCAACAACAGTTTACCTAGTCAACTACTGCTCAGATTACGGGCATTACAACGAAGGTAGCGAATTTCAGTCGAATCTCTACCTCCTAACATCGAACCTCACCTCGAAATCCAACTCGACCAAATTCTACAACTTCACCTCTGGCGAAACTTCAAGCAAAGATCGTGTGAACGGCCTTTTCCTCTGCAATGGTTTCATAACTAATCAAGACTGCCACAACTGCGTCACGACAGCAGTGGCCGAAATTCAGCAGAAATGTTCGTTCAGCAGAGAGTATGTCGTCTGGTACAGTGGGTGTATGTTTCGATATTCAGATCGACAGATATCCTCCGTCTTAGACAATTCAATATATTTCAACTTTGTGTCCCCCCCAATGGATTTCAGTCAGTTTAATCAGGTACTTTCGAAGGCGTTTATCAATCTTTTCGGTGAGGTGACTGCAAATAATTCGCTGGCGTTACCCTCGAGCCAATCTACTGTTGATGCTGTGGTGAACGTGTCGTTGATTACTTATGTTGACTGCACACCTGATATAAGCCATGCTGATTGCAACCGATGCTTAAAGACTGCCCATGGCAGGCTTCCGATGGTTGGTGCCACAAAAGGAAATTTATTGCAACGGAATTGTCGTCTGACGTATTATTTTAACGACAGCCGGCCTCCAACACCGGGAAATAGGACGACAACGGGTAACTATTGTTTTTTCATCGAGTTCATTCGATTTATGGAGCCGTTAGATTAGCTACCAAGTAGACCTAGCAAACAGATAAGGCCGTGTTGGGTTCATGTTCGTGTCACATGTAAACGAGTCACGAGCCCTTCAACGTGGACCTAACCGAACCCAAATAAATCTTGTTTCATTTGTGTTGACCCGGTTACATGAATGGGTCATCATTCATCAAACCTCTATTCAAATCCAACAATTTGTGACGGATTCGTTTTGTGATTTCTGATGATTTTTTTTTTCCTCAATGACTTTTGCATCGAAATACAGCTTCATGTAAGGAGCAAAACATCGGGTTAGGTGTCGTATCAGCACTTGCAGCAGTGTTTCTGATGTTGAACTTCTGTGACTTTTTCAAGAGACGAAAGAGAATCGTCGTAAAGCCAATTGGTAAATTCCGCGTTTTAAATAAAGGCGAGCAAGATAACACGATCTAAGTTTCTGATTCAAAATCGATTCAGAACTCGGCTTATTGTGTTACAGGGTTGGACCGTGTTGAAGCAAGGGAAAACTTACATTTCGATATTAATTTGATAAAAACTGCCACAGATAATTTCTCCCCGTCTAATGAGCTCGGACGTGGTGGATTTGGTGTCGTTTACAAGGTACGTTTAATTTTGATTAATTTTGATCAATGTCTTACCAGCTGATCTAAACGCTCCTGGGTTATTTTTGCAGGGAACGCTTTCCGATGGACAAAGCGTGGCGGTGAAGAGGCTTTCAAGCGCTTCACGACAAGGGATAAGGGAGTTTAAGACCGAATCTTGTTTGGCGGCAAAACTTCAGCACAAAAATCTCGTCAAAGTTCATGGATTTTGCGTGGAGGAAGATGAGATGCTGCTTGTTTACGAATTCGTACCTAATAAGAGCCTCGATCGATTTTTATTCGGTCAGTTGAATTTTACGACTCAAGAGTACATCTTTTGCTGTTCTCGCATGTGTTTGTCTAGGAACTTTAGTGATCGTATTGTATTACACGAATGATGCGCAGATTCGAAACGACAGGAGTGTCTAAGTTGGGAAACGCGTTACAAAATTATTGTTGGAATTGCTCGAGGCCTGTCATACCTCCACGAAGATTCGTATCCAAAAATAATTCATCGAGATCTCAAACCGAGCAACATTTTACTTGATGCAGTGATGAACCCCAAAATTGCGGATTTTGGCTTGGCAAAGATGTTTGGAGAGGACCAATCTCAAGGAAACACCAGCAGAGTTGCCGGAACATTGTATGCTTTCAAACTTACCCATCATAATTCTTAAATTTTCATAGTTCCGATTATCTGTTCACCTTTCTGTCTTGCGAATTAGTACAATTGACGGTTTTTAGATAATAATAGAAATTGATATATCGAAAATGATCTATGATTTGGAAGGAGGTTGATTTTGATCGAATGATTTTGGTCAATAATTGAATTTTTTTATGCTGTAAAATAAAAAGGTAAATAAATAATTAAATTAAAGCTTGAATTGTGGACGCAAAGGTGGTTGGAGGCCCAAGATCAATTATAAGTATTATTTACGTAATCGAGTGATCATGAGTAAATTGTATAGTCTGTCAACGTGTGAACTCGATCGATTTGTAAGTATCCTAGCGAATGTGTAATGCAGCGGATATATGGCTCCGGAATATGTAACCGTAGGGCACTTCTCAAACAAGTTGGACATTTATAGTTACGGTGTCATACTGTTGGAGATCATTAGCGGAAAAAGAAATCTTTCCTCGGAGCTAGATTCGGCAGACGACAACCTTCTCAATTACGTAAGTTTTTATTGTATTTTTCTGAGCTTTTATGCCAGATAGAATAATGCAATTACATAAAAGTTCTAAGCCGATATTTCAACAATTACGCCCGTTATAATTTTTATTTTTCTGATGAAATTTTTATGAAATATATGTTGGTATTGATCGAGTTTTTAATTAGGCGTGGAGACTTTGGAGCGAGGGCAATCAATTGACATTGGTAGATTCCGCAATAAAGCCTAATTTATCGCAAATTGAAGCAGAACGGTGCATCGAAGTTGGACTAATGTGCATTCAAGAAGATCCAGTAAAACGGCCGAGCATTGATTTGGTGTTGCTAATGCTTAACACTCAACCGCTGACTATGCTTCCTCCTACACCACCTCCGCCGTTTCCTTTCAAGCTACAGAAGCAAAAGGAATCATCGGAGGACAATCAACGCCTCTTCGACGGTACATTTAGTGACTTGGTTCCTCGCTGAGTCGTTGAGATAGAGAAAGAGTGAAAGAGTATAGGTGGAGATTTCTCCTGTAAGACGGTCTTACAAAAATTGAGAACCAAATAAAAAACAGAATTTCTGTTTTATAAACAGACATTTGTAATTAGTTTGACCTAATTAGAGCTTCAGCATTAAAGAGGCGAAGATAATTACGCAATTAAAGTCGATAATTGAGTACAAATTACAAGTACATGAGATGCATAATGTTCAAACTTCACATCATAATTTATTAATTTAATTGCAATGTCATGGTCAAATATGATTTGATTAATTTAATTAATCTGCTCAATCTTTTGAACACTCCATGAAATTGTTTATATAGTAAATTGAGGATGACGTATTGACATGCTAAAAAGTTGACTAACTCAAATAGCCAGCACAATTTCTGATGTATATGTGCGTGACATCAGAAGTTGTTCAGCCTGCAGAATTTCGAATGAATTCTGTTAGGAACCAACTCAACCAAAAACTTAAACTGATGGTTGGAAACCCAAGATCGATTATATACACTAACACGCTTCCTCACGCAAATGCCCTTTGGGCTTGAAGCGTAGACGAATATACATGCCCGCCTACTTGGTGCGATATGTACCACTTTGAAAGTGAGAGGTGGTGAGATTCGAACCCGTTACCTCAAGTCACAAGGCTCTGACCAAAAGCTTAAGCTGATGGTTGGAGGCCCCAAGATCAATTATATACTCTAACAAAATCGTTTTCGATGAGATTAATTATTACGGGTTTTCTAATTTTCTCGCACGTAACGAATTATTAGCAAATCATTCTAATTTTTTTTTACCGAGTTAACCCGTATCTAGTACTAAAATCTTCTAACAGATGTGAATGGCGGATCTACAATCCGAAACGCTCACAGCAGCGACATTATCAGCAAAAAAAACAACATAAACAATTGCAGCAAAGATATAGTCCTAAAACCATTTAAGGTCAAATAACACGATTTATCATCTGAAATGGTCGATAAATCATACGAGTAATTAAAACGGGTTAAAAAATAACTTAGTCATTTATCAGATGTGACTTAAACCCTGGAAAACAATTAAAAATTAAATTCAATGACATAACTGTTAGAGTGTATAAAATCGATCTTGGGCCTCCAACCATTAGCTTAAGCTTTTGGTTGAGTTGGTTTTTGACATGGTATCAAAGCCTTGTGAGTCCTCTTGTGACAAGAGGTCACGGGTTCAAATCTCACCACCCCCTTTCTTTCAAAGTGGATTATTTTGCACTAGGTATGGCGGACCTGTACCTCCAACCATTAGCTTAAGCTGACAATAACATCTTATGATAGCTGATTTTACTAGTCAAAAAACAACTACGACGAAAACAATTTAAAATTTTGATTGTAACAATCTATCGCGTTAGAGGTCTTATAATAAGGTCATCTTGCAAACATAACACACGATATTTTGTTTTAAAATATTTTTGATTCGTGACTCGTGTAATTAACTATGTCTATATGTTCAATTGCCAAGTAAACTAAACACAAAAACATAAGAATGAATCAAACAAAACTTGTTCTATGCACGACGATTCTTCTGTGCTCATTAATTGACGCCCAAAACCAAAGTGACATCGATCCAACAGTTTATC
This sequence comes from Dianthus caryophyllus, assembly GCA_023091065.1. Taxonomy (NCBI): domain Eukaryota; kingdom Viridiplantae; phylum Streptophyta; class Magnoliopsida; order Caryophyllales; family Caryophyllaceae; genus Dianthus; species Dianthus caryophyllus. The sequence continues at coordinate 37,282,333 of CM041522.1, read as the reverse complement.
TAGTCGACTACTGTTCAGATTTAAGGCATTACAATGAAGGAAGCGAATTTCAGTCGAATCTCGATCTCGTAACATCAAACCTCACCTCGAAATCCAACTCGACCAAATTCTACAGCATCACCTCTGTCGAAACTTCAAGCAAAGATCGTGTGAACGGCCTTTTCCTCTGCAACGGTTTCATAACTAATCAAGACTGCCACAACTGCGTCACGACAGCAGTGGCCGAAATTCAGCAGAAATGTTCGTTCAGCAAAAAGTACATCGTCTGGTACAACGGGTGTATGTTTCGATATTCAAATCGAAAGATATCCTCCGTCTTAGACAATTCAATATATTACAACTTATTGTTCCCCCCAGCGGATTTCAGTCAGTTTAATCAGGTACTTTTGAAGGCGTTTACCAATCTCTTCAGTGAGGTGACAACAAATAATTCGCTGGCGTTACCCTCGGGAGTATCTAGTGTTGACGCTACGGTGAACGTGTCATTGCTTACTTATGTTGATTGCACACCTGATCTAAGCCGAAGAGATTGCGACCAATGCTTAAAAACTGCGCAAGGCAGGCTTTCGATGATAGGTGCCGGAACAGGATTTTTATTGCAAAAGAATTGTCGTCTGATTTATATATTTAACGACAGTCGGGCTCCAACACCGAGAAATAGCACGAAAACAGGTAACTATTCGATTTCCCAAGTAGTTAGATTAGCTACCAAGTAGACCTAGCAAACAGATAAGGCTGTGTTGGGTTCATGTTCGTGTCACGAGCCCTTCAACGTGGACCTAACCAAACCCAAATAAATCTTTTGTCATTTGTGTTGACCCGATTACATGAATGGGTCATCAAGCGGTTTCGTTTGTGTTTTCTTTCATGTCTTTTGAGATGTCAAATTAAATAAGTTGGGATTAGTTGAGTTAATAATTCAACCCCATCCGACGCAAATAAATCTTGTGCCCCATTTGTGTCGGCACACAAAATGAGGTCATGAAGCCTCAACCCAAACCCGTTAATTTGGAATTGGGTTCGTGTCATGTTTTTGGATCGTATTAATCTTTGCTGGTTCCATTAATAGTAGTTTAGGGGGATGATCTACGTTTTTAAGAGGTCGAATGTTCGATCCAAAGTTAGTTAACCATCAAAACTGAGATCATTTGTTTGTCAGTAGAGGTTCGATATATTTTGGTGTCGTAAACACTGATGAATTTTTTTCCCAATGACTTTTGCATTAAATTACAGCTTCATGTAAAGAGCAAAACATCGGGTTAGGTGTCGTGTCAGCACTTGCAGCAGCGTTTCTGATATTGAGCATCTGCGACTTTTTCAAGAGACGAAAGAGAATCGTAAAGCCAATTGGTAATTTCCGTGTTCTGAATTATATAGGAGCGAGCAAAATATACTCCGTACAATCTAAGTTTCTGATTCAAATGCGATTCAGAATTCGGCTTATTGTTACAGGGTTGGACGATATTGAAGCCAAGGAAAACTTAAATTTCGATATCAATGTGATAAAAGCTGCCACTGATAATTTCTCTCCATCTAATGAGCTCGGACGTGGTGGATTTGGTGTCGTTTACAAGGTACGGTTTTTAAACAGCAGCGTTTTCTACAAACTACGATTATATTACTGGCTGATCTAAATTCTTCTGGGTTGTTTTTGCAGGGAACACTTTCCGATGGACCAAGCGTGGCGGTGAAGAGGCTTTCAAGCGCTTCACGACAAGGGATAAGGGAGTTTAAGACCGAATCTTGTTTGGCGGCAAAACTTCAGCACAAAAATCTCGTCAAAGTTCATGGATTTTGCGTGGCGGAAGATGAGATGCTGCTTATTTACGAATTCGTGCCTAATAAGAGCCTCGATCGATTTTTATTCGGTCAGCTGCTTAGAGTACATTTTTTGCTGTTCTCGCTTGTGTTTGTCTAAGGCGTTTTGTGATCGTTTCGTACATGAATGATGCACAGATACAAAACGACAGGAGTTTCTAAGTTGGGAAACGCGTTACAAAATTATTGTTGGAATTGCTCGAGGCCTGTCGTACCTCCACGAAGATTCATATCCTAAGATAATTCACCGAGATCTCAAACCAAGCAATATTTTATTGGATGCTGTGATGAACCCCAAAATCGCCGATTTTGGCTTGGCAAAGATGTTCGGAGACGACCAATCTCAAGGAAACACCAGCAGAGTAGCCGGAACATTGTATGATTTCAAAACTTACCCATCATAATTTTTAAATTTTCATAGTTTCCATTATTTGTGCACCTTTCTGTCTTGAGAATGAGTACAATTGACGGTTTTTAGATAATAATAGAAATTGATCGAAAATGATCAATGATTTGGAAGGAGGTTGATTTTGATTGAATGATTTTGGTCGATAATTAAATTTATTTATTTATTTAACTGTAAAATAAAAAGGTCAATAAATAATTAAATTAAAGGGAGTATTATCTATGTAATCGAGTGATCGTGAGTAAATTGTTTAGTCTGTCAACGTGTGACCTCGATCGATTTGTAAGTATCTTAGCGAATGTGTAATGCAGCGGATATATGGCTCCGGAATATGTAACTGTTGGGCACTTCTCCAACAAGTCGGACATTTTTAGTTACGGTGTCATACTCTTGGAGATCATCAGTGGAAAAAAAAATCGTCGTTCGGCGCTAGATTCACCGGACGACAACCTTCTCAATCACGTAGGTTTTTATGACTATTTTTTCGAGTTTTATGTCAGTTCAATTTTTTTCTAATGAAAGATATCAAATCGATGTTAAATCATATGTTTGGATCGTGTTTATTGACTTTGCAATTAGGCGTGGAGACTTTGGAGCGAGGGGAATCAATTGACATTGGTAGATTCCGCGATAAAGCCTAATTTGTCGATAATTGAAGCGGAAAGGTGCATTGAAGTTGGACTAATGTGCATTCAGGAAGATCCAACAAAAAGGCCGAGCATTGATTTGGTCTTACTAATGCTTCACACTCATGAACCGCCGACTATGCTTCCTACACGACCACCGTTATTTCCTTACAGTCTACAGAAGCAAAATGAATCACCAGAGGACAATCAATGCCCATTGGACAATGCATTTAGCGAATTGGTTCCTCGCTGAGTCGCTGAGACATAGAAAGAGTAACGAAGTATATGCCGGAGAAGTTTCCTGTAAAACCGTCTTATAAAAAACATACCCTTGAGACTCGATAATGTTGGGGCTATGTGCCCGTTAATATCTTCATTTATTAAGAACCATTTTAGTTACGGTGTCATACTCTTGTAGATTAGTTGTGTACATAAAATGGTTGTGGTATTGGATACATTCTTATTTGTTTATGTGAATGTGACCCAAATAATAAATTTTAGTTTCATTGTAATATTAGAGCATCTCCAATGATTATTATAAAGGATTGCTTTCAATTTAAAAAAAAAAAATTCAAGCAAGTTGCTTACCATTGAATCCGGAAAATAAGCTCCTGCTTTGCTTGACGCTAAAAATTCAACAAAATAATCTTATAATAATTCATTTATAATATTTATTTAATTTTACGAGCTACAATGTACTTCGTATGTCACTTACCATTGGCGACCTATGTCGTTAGAAAGCATTATTGCTCAAAAATTTGATTTAGCCAGGCAAGGTACAACGTTTTATATCTTGCAATTGAAGATGCTCTTATCAATTCCAAAATTTTATTTACATAAGTTTTACCCTAGTGTAGTCAAATTATCTGAATTGAACTGCACTAACTAATAAAAAAAAATTATATTGATGATAATTGAGCTGAATTGAAATAAGTTCAAAAACATGAGACACAGTGACAACCAACAGTATTAGCAAAATTATTATTAGGCTTGTCGAACAACTTGTTTTATTTTATACGAAACGTATGATATTGTAAGACATATCCAATAAATTTCCCGTGTTATTTAAACTTTCATGGTTGATATCGTTATTTGGCAATTTTCTTATCATCCCTTGCGCCTTGCGCGCGTATGGTGGACTAGGTCCTTCATTCCCCTTCGAAATTTCAAAACGATTTTGAAGATGGTGATTATTAATTTTCTCTTAGAAATTAGTCACTGGTAGGCCCTAAATTTAGGCCTGCTATATTGTGCCCATACAGGGGCAGTAGAGCGCAAATTTCTGAATGTAGGGTCCTGGATGTAGCGTTCTGGACCCAGGAGATATTCAGATATTATTAGCCAGCGGTTAGCAGATGAAGTCAAAGGGAGTTGAGATATTTACAGAGGTTGTTATTCTACTGCATTTAAGAAGAGACGTCAGAGAAGACTGAGTATACAACAATAACAAACAAACTCAGCAAAGGAAGAAACAAAAAGAGAAAATCAAGGGGGCTCCATCGTATAAAAGAATTTAGGGTTTTATTTGGAGGATCATTCAACAACATTTAGTATACACTACTACAAGTATTAGGTCACTACTCACAAGCATTAATCCATCTCCTATTTCGAAAATACATAAATTATATCCCCAAAATACGCATCCTAATTCCTAACACGATATTCGTTGTAATTGTAAACTCAATTCGATTATAGTGGAGAGTTGGTGAAGGAAATATTACTACCCCATAATATGTTATCACTTTGCGAACCAAAATAATGTTATCGCTTTTCATTTATTTTAGTAAGATAATTTGTAGTTAAAAAAATGTCAATATTTATGAACATAATAAATAATACGGAGTAACTTTAGCAAGTGACAAACAAGTACTACAAATGTTAAATTTTGTCACGCAAGTCGATTAGGAGTACTACTATGTACATTACACTGACTAAATTATATGCAACTAAATCTACCTTTTGGCCCCCCGTCTAATTTCGGTGAAGATCCGCCACTGCTAGCGAATGTGTAATGCAGCGGATATATGGCTCCAGAATATGTAACCGTAGGGCACTTCTCCAACAAGTTGGACATTTTTAGTTACGGTGTCATACTGTTGGAGATCCTTAGCGGAAAAAGAAATCTTTCCTCGGAGCTAGATTCGGTGGACGACAACCTTCTCAATTACGTAAGTTTTTATTGTATTTTTCTGAGCTTTTACGCCAGATAGAATTATGCAATTACATAAAGTTCTAAGCCGATATTTCAACAATTAGGCCCATTATAATTTTTATTTTTCTGATGAAATTTATATGAAATATATGTTGGTATTGATCGAGTTTTTAATTAGGCGTGGAGACTTTGGAGCGAGGGCAATCAATTGACATTGGTAGATTCCACGATAAAGCCTAATTTATCGCAAATTGAAGCAGAACGGTGCATCGAAGTTGGACTAATGTGCATTCAAGAAGATCCAGTAAAACGGCCGAGCATTGATTTGGTGTTGCTAATGCTTAAAATTGTCTTTTTCGGGTATAAGTGAGTAAAAGTTAGGTACAGTTGAACAACACTCTAATACAAATTCCAAAGTTTACGTTAGCTAAATTTTATCATACTAAACTCAGGTTACCTCAACTAAACTGTACTAAATTAAGAATAATTATATTGAGTTGAACTGAAGCAAACTAAAATTAAGTTTAAAAGGACTTGAGATCTATGTGCTTTATTCTTCACGACATCATTAGCAAAACTATTTTACAATTTCTCACATGAGAAATAATTTGTGTTATTTTACACGAAGTAATTTTTTTTTTTTTGCTTGCGGTAATAATATTATTACTTCAACTAAAGTAATCTTTCCTAAACATCAATAAACCAACCTATTTGATCTTCCATTAATAAACCAACCTTTTGATTAACTCTGAATAAACCAACCTTTTTTGGGTAAAACGAAAACTATAATACACATGCTTTCACTCCATTATTAATGTTATAGAGAAAAAAAGGGAAAACACATGTGATTTTCACCCTTAAATAATCGTTTAAAAATGGGGATAGTCTAATATTGGAAGATAAGGTGTAAAGGTTGGTTTATTCAGAGTTAATCAAAAGGTTGGTTTATTGAGAGTTAATCAAAAGGTTGGTTTATTTATGAAAGATCACTGATAGAATGGTTTATTCATGTTAAATTTTCCAATTAATAAATTCCTCGGCTTATACAAGATTTCACAATCGACATCGTGATTTGGCTCTTAACTTATCCCTTGGCCAGCGTATGGTTGACTAGGTCCTTTTAGTTCCAGTTTGAAAGTTTCAATGCGATTTCGAAGTAATTATTAATTCTCTTAGAATTGGTCACACGAATAGCCTAATTCTAAATAATGAACGTAATACTCACACGCAATTATATTATATTATTAAGGTTTTAACGATTTTAAAATATAGATGAAATTTTCGTGGGTTTCAGGTTTGATCCCTTCTAAGAGCAATTTTGTAAGAGATTTATGCTATGCTTTATGAGTTACAAACCTGTCTCCCTGATAAGAAGAGCGATTTACATGGTATGCACGGTGTAGCGGTCCGCACTTCAACCCCGTAGATTTTATATTTCCGCACTTTATTTTCGCAACTTAGGAACTTTTGTAAGTCCTTTGGTCAGTTAGCAACCTTAGTGTTGAATCTTGGCCCGGGACATTTAGTATTTCTTAGTTTTCTAGACGGTTTAGAAAAGTATACGCTATTGTGCGCATTCAATGTCTACTACCAAAAGATGTGTACAAGCAAATTTCCCTCTTTACAGGGAACCAGTCAATGAAAACTTCCTTGTACTCAAGCCTTTGATATTGTTGTTGTCTTGCTTACGATCAATACTCTTGCTTGAACGTTGCCTTCCGAGACTCGATAATGATGATCACGACTGGGATTTTCGAGCCTCGACCCCGAGTCCCGTGTCCCGAATAAAGTCATGTACTAGTGGGCGATCCCTCACTTAGTCTTGACCCGGCCTCAAGTTGCTTACATACGAAACTCAAGTTGCTTACTTAGTCCCGTGCTAGTCAAGTGTGCGCGTCACGTCCGTAGTGAAATAAGCGGACCGTGACATTTGGTATCAAAGCTCGGTCTCCACGACGAGCCGCTGAGAAACGTGATGACGGTTTCCGGAAAAGAGCCCGCGGGGGCGTCAGACAAAAGAAAGACCAAGGAGCGTGTGGCGGCCTTGGAAAAGCTGGTGAATGAAAAGATTCCCAAACTCGAGGACATGATAATCAAGGGACACTCCCTCACGGAGACCCTAGACGAGACCGTACAGGTGCTCGATGCGAAATACGTTGATGTCAGTGGACGTCTCCAATCGGTGGAGAACGCGGTGTCGCCAGACCATGTTGAAGAGATGGCTTACCTCCATCGAAAGATAGAGGAACTCGAAAAGACATGCTCGGATCTACTGAGACTGGCGAACACTAATGGTGGCCTAGGCGGCCCACGAAAGGTGAAAGCTCCACCCCCTCGTACCTTCAGAGGGACGAGAGACTCCAAAGAGGTGGACAACTTCATATTCGACTTGGAACAATACTTCCGAGTCACTCAGCTCGAAGAAAACCTGAAGGTGGATACGGCTAGTATGTATCTAGTCGATGATGCTAAGTTGTGGTGGCGTACCAAGTACGCGGAGATACAAGCTAACACTCTCACGATCGAAACGTGGGAAGACTTCAAGAGGATCTTCAAGGATCAGTTCTATCCTGAGAATACTGAATTCATGGCCCGACGAAAATTGAAGAATGTCAAGCACACAAGTTCCATTCGAGAATACGTGAAGGCTTACTCGGCTTGTATGCTTGATATCAAGAACATGAGCGAAGAGGACCGTGTCTTCCAATTCATCGATGGGTTGAAAGATTGGGCTCAACGTGAGATCATGCGACAAAGGCATGAGACCCTATCGGCCGCTCTAGCCGCCGCGGAACGACTCGTCGACTATCATGGGGAGCGTGACCCCAATCAAAAGAGAGGACCGTTCGGTGGGAATGTAAATACTTCAGGCAAGAGCGGAGGTGCTGGATCACAAGTTGGGTCGACTTCGTCTGGTAGCCGGTTCCGCCCAGGAGGTGATCAAGGGAAGAGATGGGGGCAACCTAGCTCCAACTCGAGCTACTCTTCGAGGGGGAGTAACTCTGAAGCGTCCACCGCTAAGAAGCCCTTTGCTTGTTTCTTATGCAAAGGTCCTCATCGATACTCTGAGTGTCCACTGCAAGGAGAATTTAATAATATAAAGAAGAACTTATCGAAGATGTCGGTGGAGAACGACCCTGAGGGGAACGATAACAATGCAAATGGGGTCACTGACGAGGGGTCTAGTGATCAAGAAGATCAAGCGAGGATGGGGGCTGTCCACATGATGTACTCGATGGGAAAAGAGAGCAACCAAACTCAGCATAAAACGACAGAACTTATGTACGTCGACGTGAACATCATGGGGAGAACCACCCGAGCAATGATTGACACCGGGGCTACTCATAACTTTGTTGATCCTCAAGAAGCCAAACGACTTGGGATGAAAATTGATCGTGAAGGGGGCCGTATGAAAGCGGTCAACTCAAGTGCTAAGCCGATATCCGGAGTTGCGAGAAATGTGCCGATCAAGATGGGAGATTGGTCTGGCCAACTTAATTTTACCACTGTTCCCATGGACGACTTCAAGTTAGTGCTCGGAATGGATTTCTTGAAGCGTACATCGACAGTGCCCATGCCGCACCTGCAGTCCCTCATGATGATGGGGTCTAAACCTTGCTTGGTGAAGGTAGTGAAACCGGAAGACGACAAAAAGAAAGGGCCTCTCCTGTCCGCTATGCAATTAAAGAAGGGAATGAGACATGGAGAGCCCACGTATCTATGTACCGTGTCTTTGAAGGAAGACGTCGAAGAGGAGGTCGAGGACCCAAAGGTGAAACAATTGCTCTTTAACTTTCAAGACATGATGCCTGAGAAATTGCCCGAAAACCTGCCGCCGCGACGTTCGGTGGACCATCAAATTGAGTTATTGCCGGGAGCAAAGCCGCCAGCTAGGGGTGCTTATCGAATGGCACCCCCCGAATTAGCAGAGCTTAGGAGACAACTCGATGATCTCCTGAAGTCAGGGTCGATTCGGCCATCCAAAGCTCCTTACGGAGCCCGGTCTTTGCTTCGTAAGAAGCAAGATGGAAGCCTAAGGCTTTGTATTGATTATCGAGCACTGAACAAGGTGACAGTGAGGAATCACTACCCAATTCCGTTGGTGGCCGACTTGTTCGATCAGTTACAGGCCGCAGTCTACTTCACCAAGTTAGATTTGCGGTCAGGGTACCATCAAGTTCGCATTGCCGAAGGAGATGAACCGAAGACAGCCTGCGTCACGCGATATGGATCTTATGAGTGGTTGGTTATGCCTTTTGGGTTGACTAATGCACCAGCCACATTCTGTACTCTTATGAATCATGTCTTCCATGAATACCTGGACAAATTTGTCGTGGTATACTTGGATGATATCGTTGTGTACAGCAGGACGATTGAGGAACATGTTGAACATTTGCGTCTAGTGTTCGAGAAGCTCAGGGAGAACCACCTATTTGTGAAAAAGGAGAAATGTGAATTTGCTCGAACGGAGGTGAATTTCCTCGGACACATAGTGGGAGCGGGCAAGATACGAATGGACCCGAAGAAGATCAAGGCAATAAAGGACTGGAAGGCACCCAGAAATGTTAGTGAGCTTCGATCCTTCTTAGGACTCGCTAACTATTATCGACGATTTATACGGGGATATTCGAAGATTGCCACTCCCCTCACTGAGTTACTAAAGAAAGACTTAAACTGGGAGTGGTCTTGCGAACGGGATAGGGCCTTCGAAGATCTCAAGGCAGCTATAGTTCGAGAACCAGTGCTCGCGCTTCCTGATATTTCCAAGCCGTTCATAGTCGAGACAGATGCTTCCGACTATGCTCTTGGCGGTGTGCTGTTACAAGATGGGCATCCAGTTGCTTACGAGAGCCGAAAATTTAGTGGCCCTGAAACGCGATATGCTGCTCAAGAGAAAGAGTTACTTGCCATCATCCATTGTCTAAGGGGGTGGAGGCACTATCTCTTGGGCTCCAAGTTCATTGTTCGGACGGATAATACTGTAGCCTCACACTTCTTGACGCAGCAGAAGATTAATAGCCGACAAGCAAGGTGGCAAGAACTGTTGGCCGAATTTGATGTGGAGTTTACTTATCGACCGGGGGCATCAAATAAGGTGGCAGATGCTCTAAGCCGACGGTCTGACCTGGCGGCCTTACACACCATCGCTCACTTGTCATCAACGTTAGTGGCGACGGACATTCGGAAACAAATTAAGGACCACATTGAAAATGATCCTACCGCACGAACGTTATTGAAGCTAGCTCGTGAGGGAAAAACTCGGCGGTTTTGGATAGAGGACGATCTACTCTTCACCAAGGGACATCGATTGTTCGTTCCTAAGGCGGGAGGCCTTCGGAGAAGACTACTGAAGGAGTGCCATGATCTTTGCTTGGTCACCCGGGGTGGCATCGTACCTTGAGTTTACTGAAGCAGGGGTATTTCTGGCCGCAGATGAAGGAGGATACAATGGAATTCACGAGAACTTGTCTTGTGTGCCAACAAGATAAGGTGGAGAGAAATAAGCCGGGGGGACTGCTAAATCCACTACCGGTCCCTACTCGACCATGGGAGAGCATATCCATGGATTTCATTAATGGATTGCCGAAAGTGGGCGCACTTAGTGCCATCATGGTGATCGTGGATAGGTTCTCAAAATATGCGACTTTCATTGCGATGCCAAAAGCTTGCGGGGCAGAAGAGACGGCCCTGCTGTTTTTCAGATACGTCGTAAAGTATTGGGGATTGCCACAAAACATTATAAGTGATCGCGATCCCCGCTTTACCGGCGTGTTTTGGAGCGAGTTGTTCAAGCTGTTTGGGTCCAAGATAAACTTATCATCCAGCTATCATCCTCAATCGGATGGACAAACAGAAAGATTCAACAGCATGCTTGAAGAATACTTGCGCCACTTTGTTGGTGCTAGCCAACAAGAGTGGGTGCGACTGCTTGATATTGCACAATTTTGTTTTAACTCTCAGAAGAGCTCCTCTTGAACAAGAGTCCTTTGAGATTGTCACAGTCGCCAGATTCTATCGCCGCGACAATCGCCGCCCTACAACATGGCGAACGAAGCAAAGGGGCAAATGAGTTCATCAAGGAATGGCGCCAGAATGCAGAAATCGCTCGCGCATACTTGGAGAAAGCGTCCCACCGCATGAAGAAATGGGCCGATCAAAATCGTCAACCACGAGAGTTCAAAGTAGATGACATGGTGATGGTGAAGATCAACCCAGAACAGATGAGATTCTTAAGGGGCCGTGACAAGCGCCTGGTGCGAAAATACGAAGGTCCGCTCAAGATAATCAAACGCATCGGTCAAGCCGCGTACAAGCTCGAGAGCCCAGATTGGATGAAGTGTCACCCAGTGTTTCATGTGAGCAGCTTAAAGCCCTACCATCCGGATCAGGAGGATCCCCGCCGCAACAAGACCCGTCGCGCCAACATCCGCACGAAGATCATGCCGACGACTTCTGAAGATCAATGAAGACCTACTACTGAAGACCTTAGTTTGTAAATAGTTTCCTTTTATGTATTTTCTTTCTTTCATCTTTGTAATGTCTCAGGGGCCGACAAAATTAAGTGGGGGAGAATGTAGCGGTCCGCACTTCAACCCCGTAGATTTTATATTTCCGCACTTTATTTTCGCAACTTAGGAACTTTTGTAAGTCCTTTGGTCAGTTAGCAACCTTAGTGTTGAATCTTGGCCCGGGACATTTAGTATTTCTTAGTTTTCTAGACGGTTTAGAAAAGTATACGCTATTGTGCGCATTCAATGTCTACTACCAAAAGATGTGTACAAGCAAATTTCCCTCTTTACAGGGAACCAGTCAATGAAAACTTCCTTGTACTCAAGCCTTTGATATTGTTGTTGTCTTGCTTACGATCAATACTCTTGCTTGAACGTTGCCTTCCGAGACTCGATAATGATGATCACGACTGGGATTTTCGAGCCTCGACCCCGAGTCCCGTGTCCCGAATAAAGTCATGTACTAGTGGGCGATCCCTCACTTAGTCTTGACCCTCAAGTTGCTTACTTACGAAACTCAAGTTGCTTACTTAGTCCCGTGTTAGTCAAGTGTGCGCGTCACGTCCGTAGTGAAATAAGCGGACCGTGACACACGGTTTGCTTACAAGCCATTGTGTACACCAGTGGTATACTGTTAAGATTAGAGTATATAGAATTCATAGAAATAATATTGTATTATTATGAGTTGTTGTCCTTCCTTAAACAATGTCATAGTTACAATTTATAGTAGATAAATGGCAACTCAAAAGTCGTTCATAAATAACATAATACTTAATACTAATAATTCCTAGACTTAATTATAAGTCTATTCATATATCCTAATTAATACTCTTAATACCCTCCCGCAATCGTAACGGTAGTGCAACGAACGTTGCGATTGGAGAATCTTCAATCTTCATCTTCAGACTTCATCTCGGCAATAGTGGTAAAATAAGTGCGTATAGGACTCGCCAGACAATCTTTTAAATGCGTATAGGACTCGCCAGACAATTTTTAAATGCGTATAGGACTCGCCAGACAATTTCAATTGCGTAACTCGCCAGTAAATCTTTTTCAGTGCGTAACTCGCCAGTAATTCTTTTCGTGCGTAACTCGCCAGTAATTTGAATACCGCCTTAACGAAGTTGAAGAAGTGAAATGAAATGAAAAATAGGGCATTTGTAATTTGGGGGTTTTTATTTATTATTATTATTATGATTATGATTATTATTATTATTATTATTATTATTATTATTATTATTATTATTGTAAACTTGGAAAAGAAATGAAAGCCATGACTATGTGGAAAAAAAAAAAAAAACAGGAAAACAAATCCCTCCAAAAAAAAAATTGGAGTTGATCAATGAGTCGGATGAGGAACAGCCGCACAAGCACCATAACTGATGGGTTTTGTAAATAGGGACTTTAGGGAGATATCAACAAAAGCTTTTATTATGGGTGAAATGACCTTAATTAAAATTGCAAAGTTGTTGCATCGTAAATCCATCGCATCAACATGACTAACAAAACAATTTAGTTTATTTGATGATTTAAAAATTACTATTAGTATACGGAACCCGCCGGTGGACAACGACGTCCACCGGCGAAAAAGCGGAAGCGTATCTAAAGACCTCAGTAACGAGGCTTTGATACCATGTTAAAATTAGAGTATATAGAATTCATAGAAATAATATTGTATTATTATGAGTTGTTGTTGTAACACCCCGGCCCCAACCAAAGGCCGAAATGTCATTCACGGTAGCTCGCCAGGCTGCGTACATCGCCCACAAACCAACACGGGTCCTTTCTAGTGCACTTTGTCCTCACTCGTGCACATCCTGGAAACTTCCCAGGAGGTCACCCATCCTAAGACTACTCTCCAGCAAGCACGCTTAACTGAAGAGTTCTTAAGATGAGCCACCAGAAAAGAAGATGCATCTTGTTGATATGAGTAATACTTACAATCGTTTTAAGCACTAGGTCACTTGAGCTCATCACATGGACCACTTCAACGGGGAACCCAGCCCGAATAACCTCGGACAATACCGGGTGTTACACACCCCCACTTGAAGAACGCAACGTCCTCGTTGCGCCTGGTAGCTACTTACAATATAGCATTCCAGAATCCTCCCCAGCTAGGTGCGTACCTGGCCAACAAGACAAAGGATTCGACCACACGGTCGCCGGGTTGCTCTGATACCATTTGTAACACCCCGGCCCCAACCAAAGGCCGAAATGTCATTCACGGTAGCTCGCCAGGCTGCGTACATCGCCCACAAACCAACACGGGTCCTTTCTAGTGCACTTTGTCCTCACTCGTGCACATCCTGGAAACTTCCCAGGAGGTCACCCATCCTAAGACTACTCTCCAGCAAGCACGCTTAACTGAAGAGTTCTTAAGATGAGCCACCAGAAAAGAAGATGCATCTTGTTGATATGAGTAGTACTTACAATCGTTTTAAGCACTAGGTCACTTGAGCTCATCACATGGACCACTTCAACGGGGAACCCAGCCCGAATAACCTCGGACAATACCGGGTGTTACAGTTGTCCTTCCTTAAACAATGTCATAGTTACAATTTATAGTAGATAAATGGCAACTCAAAAGTCGTTCATAAATAACATAATACTTAATACTAATAATTCCTAGACTTAATTATAAGTCTATTCATATATCCTAATTAATACTCCAAATATATACTTAGAACGCACCTAAGGTAGCGGATGTGGGTTCCCACGTCACACAAAAAAAAAGTTTTCAATGATTTTTATGACAATGCGAAAACAAGTGTTAGCTCAAGTGGTAAGAGCTCTTTTTTTAACCTGACAAACAGATCGGGTCGTGTCGGGTTCGTATTCGTGTCAATGTTAAATGGGTCATTGTCCTCCCAACCCTAACCCGACCCATTTACATAATCGTGTCAATTGCCTCAACCCTATCCCGACTCATTTTTATTTTTTTTTTCATAACCCAACCCGACTCGTTTAACCCATTTATCTTTTGGCAGAGCATTTTTAACCCATTTAACCCATATAACCCATTTGAATTTCTAACTGGGACGACCTATGTATGATTCATTACCCCAAATTTTAAAATTAAATCTTGTATTTTAATGTTTTAGATACTTTAGTGTCTTAATTAATCCGATTATGCTACTTTTAGATAATTAACGGGTTACTCGTGTCAAATTCGCGTCGGCAGACTTCAACCCTAACCCGACCCATTTAATTTCGTGTCGTGTTCGTGTCGACCCAATTACTTAAATGGATCACATTGTCTCAACCCAAACCTGCTAACTTCGTGTCGGGTTCGTGTCGTGTTATCGTGTCGTGTCATTCATTGCCACCTCTACTTTTTTTTTCATTTATTTTTAAGTTATTTCCCGCTTAGTACATTGCACCTCGTCAAAATACAATTTGGGTAATTGTTTTGTTTGATTTCAATACGTTTTATTTTGTTCAATTTGACTCTAAAAAATATATACCGAAAATATAAACTCTTAGGCCCTGTGTTTTTGGCTTATAGGAACTGAACTTATAAGAGTTGAACTTATTGTAGCTGAGCTGAATTTATAAAAGCTGAACCTATTTTGTGTGTGTGTAAATTTGTGCTTATAATGTCATAGCTGAACTTAAAAAAGTTGAGTTGAATTTATAACAGCTGAACTGAACTTATAGGAGATGGAATTAAACTGAAATGCGAATAATTTTTTTTTACTTTTTTATAATATAAGCCACAAAAACAGTTTAACCGAAAAAATTCGAACAAATAACCTATTTTCACTAGTATCTCCTCTCAAGTCTCAATCCCATGCTAAAGCCTCAAATATCGCAAATTTCTTTTGTAATGGCCAATGGGGTCGTATATGGCGACAAATTGACTGTCTTTGTCAAAGTTGTTGGTCAACTCTACTACCTTCAAAAAGGAAACATATCAATCCTGTCAATAGTAGTTAGCTTTGACTTTATATAGCGAAAATAATTGAACTTCTAAATCAGTTGGTTTGACGTCAGCCTATTAAAATGACTAATTTTATCGTGAGGCGGTTTCAAATAAATTCGTCGTAGATGTTGATATACTTTAATTTGTTGTAAAATAATGTTACAAATAACACGAAGTCGTGTAACTTATGATGTACAAATTATAAGCGTTTTAGCTCGTGCTCAGCCTATTCATTAGACTTTGATTTTGAAACCGGTAAAAATTTATCAAAAATGTTAAGCAAAACGTACATATAAATTTAGCTACTTGGTCGCTGTCTCGGGATCCTGGTCATTCAACATTCATCCATGATTTTAATTAGTTTGAGGTATTTCTGAGCCAAAATTCTAAGTTGATAGTTTAATATTCGACAGTACATTTATAAACGTTAACACTTTATAACACAAGTGTTCATATTTTATTACGATAAGCCTTAAGACTTTTTCATATGAATATAAAAATAATTCCTTAATAAAGCGTCAAACAATATAAAAATTTCGGTATATCGTCATAAAAAAAATTCGTAGTTGATAAAATGCTCAACTGTCTTACTGATTTTCTGCAATTTTGTTGGTCAATACAATCACCTCATTACCCATATATAAAGCCAAAATATAAAAAAAAACAGCAGCAAAAGATGAAGAAACATATGCACATTTCTTCTCAAATCTTACTAATTTTCTCCATTTTATCCGTCTTTTTGAGGTCGACAAATGGTGTCGAAGACTACACCTTCTTGAAGAGCAATTGTTCAGCAGAAGATAACCGTGTTTCCGACACCAGCATCGATTTTTTGCTTTCCAACCTCACCGCCAGATCTGCCACAAACACATTCTACAACTTCACGACTGGCGAAACAAGTGACAGAGTTTACGGAATTTTCCTCTGCAATAGTCTGTTCATCGACCAAGTCTGTCAGGACTGCGTCACAAACGCGGCCTTAAACATCCGCCAATTCTGCCCCTCGAGCAACGACGCCACTGTTTGGTACTCGAGTTGTATGCTGCGGTACTCAAACCGTGACATCTTCTCAGTCAACGATGTTTCAGTGTACTACAACGTTGTCGCAGGTCCCAAAAAGTTTAGTCAGTATAGTCAGCGACTGTCCGACACGTTTAACAATTTGATTAGTCGATCTACGACTGCGAATTCGACTTCGACCTCGCATATGATTACGATTTACGTGAACCCTGAATTAGTCGCGGGTTGTTACATAGATTGTACCCCGGATATTGGGCCCTCGGGTTGCAATCAGTGTTTGCAGACCGCGTTGGGTCGACTTGCGTTTGATGGGTCTCAGGGTGCTGAGGTTCTACAGCGAAGTTGTCGACTGTCGTATGTTTTGAGTTTCTCGGCATCTGATTCACGAGGTAAGTTTCGATACTAAGCAAAGTTACGGTTTTCCTCTGTTTTAGTCAGTTGTTTCCCTCTTCTTATTTTGGTAGTCATCACTCATCATTAATTGATCAA
This sequence comes from Dianthus caryophyllus, assembly GCA_023091065.1. Classification (NCBI taxonomy): domain Eukaryota; kingdom Viridiplantae; phylum Streptophyta; class Magnoliopsida; order Caryophyllales; family Caryophyllaceae; genus Dianthus; species Dianthus caryophyllus. The sequence goes on along the minus strand of CM041522.1, from coordinate 37,265,391 downwards.
ATATTTTATATTCGTTTCGCTTGAACCAATGACTGCAGACAAGGTACATTATGTTGCAGTGGGAGTCATTGCAGCAATCGCAATTGCATCGTTGCTTAAGAACGTCTACGCTTATCTCCAAAGACGAAACATCATTGCAAACCCTACAAGTATTCCTCTAATCTAACTATGTATAGCTCAAATTTAAGTCATTTTGTGTCGGTAAAAAGCGTGACTTAAAGATCGCTTGCAGGGTTAGATGAGCTCGAAAGCATGGAACACTTGCGCTTCGCCTTTACAGCAATCAAACAAGTCACCGGCAACTTCTCTGAGGCCTATAGGCTTGGTCATGGCGGATTTGGCACCGTTTACATGGTATAAACCGTCACAATGTTGTTATTGACAACTCAAGACATTATACGTCATAATTGTCTAACAGGAGAATAGTTTCGTTGATTTAATAATTTAATTTCAGGGAAATATAATAAATGTCGTCGTTTAATTTCGTTTCAGGGAACGCTTCCCGATGGAAAAGCGGTGGCTGTTAAAAGGCTTTCGAATCCTACTAGTCAAGGAATCAAAGAGTATAAGACCGAGGCATGTTTAACAGCACGGCTTCAACACAAAAATCTCGTAAAACTTTTTGGGTTTTGCTCGGAAAAACAAGAGATGTTGCTTGTCTACGAGTTTCTTCCCAATAAAAGCCTCGATCGACTTTTATTTGGTAATATTCCGTTAATTTGAACTTTGAATCATAAGTCAATCAAAGTTTTCTAAGCTCATTTACGTTTCCATGTATTCTAAATTGTAGATCCACAACGACGAGCATATTTGATGTGGAAAACACGACAAAAGATTATAGTCGGACTTGCACAAGGCCTATCGTACTTACACGAAGATTCTCAACCTATTATCATACACCGGGATCTTAAGCCAAGTAACATCTTGCTAGACGAAGATATGAACCCAAAAATAGCCGATTTTGGCATTGCAAAGCCTTTTGATGTTGATCAAACTCAACCCCATACACGCAGAATCGCAGGAACATTGTAAGTCGCTTTACTACTTAATATCTCAAAAAAGAAATTATGAGATCTGCATTTTAGCCGTAAAATAAAAAGAAAGTCGTACTTTAGGATTTAGGAATACGTTAACAATTATCCATGTTCAACTTGATTCAGTGGATACATGGCCCCTGAGTACGCAACGTCGGGGCGAATATCAGTTAAGACCGACATATTCAGTTTCGGTATCATAATTTTGGAGATTCTAAGCGGCCTAAAAAACAGCGGCTCATATCCAGATATACAGGGTGACGACCTCGTGAACTATGTAAGCTCAAAAAACTTTAATTATTTGGTCCATAAATGTCATTTTCTAAGAAATGCACGCTTTGACGACATTGCCACACTATTACAGGCATGGAGACTTTGGAACGACGATAATCATATGCAGTTGGTGGACCCTGCCCTTCAGGGTAATTACTCGAGAAGTGAAGTCGAACGATGCATACATGTCGGATTGCTTTGCGTTCAGAGAGATCCGGCCAAAAGACCCGACATTTCTTCGGTCTTAATGATGCTTAAAATAGAGGAAAGTTAGCTATTAGCATAGATTATGTACAATTTTTTTTTACTTTTTCAACGACGCGTCTTTGTTATATTACAGTGTTTAGTCCATTCGTGCTCTAGCCGAAACAAAATAACTCGAAATCGTGTACAAACTACAAACTAAACTCAAAATTTTAATTAACTTCACATTATATTACGGGAAAATACTGTCAGAAAATTTCAGCACACTGTCAATAATTGTTTTTAAGAAACAATGATTTCTTCGTCAAGTGTTCACCGAGGAGATAAATCCGCAATCATTTCATTGGCCTGCGTATTAGAGCTTGTACCGGTATATGTTGAATAGTTTCGTCGGTAAGGCGGTGTAGGAGGGCGAGTAGGAAGAGCAAGGGTAGAAACATGTTGGGTGTTAAGCATGAGCAAAATCGATGCTATGTCCGGTCTTTTTGCTGGATCGTCTTGAATGCATGACAGTGCGACTTTCATGCATCTTTCGACTTGATCTTCCGAATAATCTTTCTCTATTTTCGGATCTACGAACTTCAAATAGGCTTCCTCATTCCACAATCTTTCCGCCTGATTAAAAAAAAACAATAGATTTACATTATTCGCTCAAATTTTCTGAAATTGTCGTCCTACTTATTTCAATTTCGCTAGGGAAAATTGGAACAAACGATATCCAAAATTGTAACTTACATAGTCTCGAAGAATCTCGTCTTCCACATTTGGGATTAGACAATTGTTTCTTAGGCCACTTACGATCTCCAAAATTATAATACCGAGGCTGAAAATGTCGGACTTGGCTGAGAAATTTCCCGTTCTTGCATATTCTGGAGCCATGTATCCACTGCATCGATATCATGTTCGTAAAATAATAATTTCTTTATAGACTTTCGTTTGATCGTCAACCAAATAGAAGAGTACCACGGAAATCTTACAATGTACCGGCGACTCTGCTTGTGTTCCCTTGAGTTTGATCAGTACCAAATAGCTTCGCCATGCCAAAATCAGCTATTTTCGGATTCAATTCTTCATTGAGCAATATGTTACTAGGTTTAAGATCGCGGTGAATGATTTTAGGACGAGAATCCTCGTGGAGATACAACAAGCCTCGCACAATTCCAACTACTTCCTCCATTCCGTTTGATTCTATACGTTTGACCAAAACACGGTAATTAAGGTAGAAGAAAATCAAGTGGGGTAGATAATGGAATTACTTAAATACCCCTACTTTATTGTTTGCAAGTGGGTTGAGTGGGTATTAGTGAAGGGTATATTGGTCTTTTAGTTTAATAAAGTAGAGACTAAAATAGAAATGTATAGAATTGATTGGAATTTCCGAAAAAGGAATATGTATAGAATCAAATGGAATGGAGGAAGTATTATTTTGTAACGAGTTTCCCACTTCAATTCGTCTCCTTTCTTTGGATCTGTTCGTCATTTACAAGTATAATTCAAAAAGTCCGCGTGCAAAATTCTTATATAAAACTTATTAATACTCCCTAAATTAATAGGGGTGGACAATTTTAGGAAAATTTAACTCTAGACTATTACGAGTATAATTCAAAACGTTCGTGTGAAAGAGAGAGCCTATAATGAAATTGGTACCAAATAAAACTTTGTCGAGGCTGTTATTGACGAGATACTCGTAGATAAGTAGCATTTCCTCTCGATGCACACAAAAGCCGTAGAGTTTGACAAGATTCTTATGCTTGAGTTTTGCAGCTAAGCATGCCTCGGCTTTGAACTCCGTGACCCCTTGCTCTGAAGCTTTCGACAACCTTTTCACTGCAACTGATTTTCCATCGGACAATTTACCCTGAAAGAATATAATAATTTCGAGCATTATCTGAGCACTTTGTTGTTATGACAAGGTTCGGTGAACAATATGTTAAAATCATTAGCGGTCTAAGTACATATAGTGCCTCAAGCGTCAATAAAGTATGGAGTAGTTATTTAATTTGTACCCCAGAAAAATACGAGAATTTTAATTCACGAAAACCACAGCAAGATTTACTGTACCTTGTATACGATGCCAAATCTGCCTTGACCAATCTTATTCTCTAGCGCGAAGTTGCTAGTCGCTGTTTTGATAAGATCGAAATCGAATTGCAAGCTTTCCTTGCTTTCAATTGCGTCTAACCCTACAATCACGTAGACAGCCGTTATTAGTTTTCCAAACATCTAACCGAGTTTGAGTAACATTGATGTAAAGAATACCTGCGGCCTTCTGCTTAGCGTTTCTTTTCAAAGTAATAATCGACACGTTCAAAAGCAAGGAAACCGCCGCAATTGCTGAACTAACACCCAAGGTAATGTAGAATGTCCAGTCTACATTAGAATAACAACATTCTTATATATAAGACACTTGAATTTCAGGGAAATGATAAATCCACACAGCGGAAATTAACATTCGAATTACGATTCCTCGAGAATTCGAGACTCAATAATTAGTCCTAATTTATCCATAGTAAACAAACCTTGTGAAGGCGATCCAACGTTAGAGAACGCATACATCAACCGGCAACTCGGCTGCAGAATTCGTCCAATATACTTGCCATCACGGTCCAGCCGACGTAATCCCGTCCTCAAACAACTCCGACACTCTGAATCACTCAAATCAGGCGTACAATCGACATAGCAAACAAGCGTGACATCTCCCGAGAGATATACAATTGTAGTGGCTGCTTTCAACGACGAGTCTCCAATTTCAGTCACCTTATCGAAAAGGCCTACAAACGTCGTCGACAACTCCTGGTCGTACGCAGCAAACTTCGACTCACCCATCCCAGCATTATAATACACAGAAACATCATTCACCGAGAATATGTCGTGATCTGCGTATCGTAACATACATTCTGCGTACCAGACAGTCGCCACGTGACTAGACGGGCAACGTCGTTGGACTTCACCAGCCGCGATTGTGACACAGTCCTGGCAGACTTGGTCGAGATACGTCGTGACGCAGAGGAACAGACCGTAAACCTTGTTCAAGGAATCCTCCGTGCTGAAACTGTAGAACTTTTGTTCAATTGATTTCGATGTGAGGTTCGACAAGACGTGGTAGAGATTGTTTTGGAATACATTGTTGTATTGTTCGGTTTCAGAGCAGTTGCTTTGTATGAATGTTATTTGATCAACAGCATTTGTACATTTGAGGGATACCAGTAATACAAGGGTAAAAGTAAATGGTAAATATTTACCGTCGTTCATTTTTTGTAATCTATACGACTACTACGCAGTATTTTTATATATATCGTAATGAATATCGTAATTTTGTACTCCCTCCATTCATTCTGCTCCGTTCTATTTATTTAATTTTGTAAGTAGACAACTTAACCAATCCAAACATTATAAAAAAAGATTAATTATATGTTGACTATTTTTTCTCACTTTAATTAGCTTCGTTTAACAATTCAAAATAAATATGTTATGTCAATCTTGTTGGATCGTTGCCAATTTCTCGGGACATCACGATCAAGATTTAAAAAATTACAATTTGAGCACAATCACAATAAACCATTGATGTTGATGTTACGATCGAAATGCGAAATAGTATGGTGCTATTGGTACAAGTACATAGACTATTTGAGTAGTCGACAAATGACTGTATAAAACTTGATACGATCGAGTGGTACTATTGAATTTTGCTATATGATATACGCTTGTATTTGTGTTCCTTGATGTTTAAGGTAGGCGTGTCTATAATGTATTAACCTGATGGTTAGAGGCCCATATTATTGGTTTATATACCCGTGACCTTTGGTCACGAGGCCAGTAGGCGCTAATACCATGTCAGAATTCAACTCAACTAGAAGTTTAAGCTGATGGTTAAATGTCAGATCGATTTTTATATTAGGAAATGAGTTTATAAAGATATGTGCCATTGTTTAAATCAAACTCACTCAGCGGATGACCGTAGTATATCTTCTTCAAGGATAGACTCGATTAAGAGGCCCGTGTTGCTCCAAACTCGAAATAATATATAGCTTCTTAATCATAAATGATAGTTGAGAATTCTCGAATTCAATAAGTTACACATTTTCACAGTATTAAAATTACAAGTACACACTATCTTTGCTAGTTTAATCAAACATCATCCACATTTAATAAGTTAAACGGAATTACAGTTTATCGCACAATGTAAAAGTCGGTCTTGTATCGTATTAATCACTGAGCATGAGCAAGATTGAAGCGATATCTGGCCTCTTATACGGGTCTTTTTGAACGCAAAGCATTCCGATGTGTATACATCTTTCAACTTCGCTCCACGAGAAATCGCTCTCAAGTGCTGAATCAACCAACTTTACATGAGTCCCTTCGTTCCATAGTCCCCATGCCTGAATGTCGTTCACAACGTTGTTGTCAATCAAAATTCGCAATGCTTAAATTTGGATCGGAGAAGGTACATATAATAGGAAATGTGGCGGATTAAGCAAGATTTGAGTACGATAATAGTACTTACATAACTTAGAAGGTTCTCATCATCGGCATCTAAGTACGAGGAATTATTCCTCAGGCCACTTAGAATCTCTAGCAGTATGACACCGTAACTGAAAATGTCGGCCTTTGCAGAATATCGTCCATTTGTTATATATTCAGGAGCCATGTATCCACTGAATGAATACGTTTATATGAATCAATTACGGAGTATCAATCATCTAGTTAAGTAGATCAACAAACGAACACGCTTTATAAGGAAGCTTACAAGCCGAGAATGATGCTTACAGGGTTCCCGTGACTCTACTTGTATCGCCTTGTGTATGATCAGCTCCGAAGGATCTTGCTATACCAAAATCAGCCACTCTCGGATTCATATCTTCATCAAGCAAAATATTACTCGGTTTTAGATCACGATGAATAATTTGAGGTTCGGAATCTTCATGCAAGTACGATAGGCCTCGAGCAAGTCCTATGATGATCTTGTAACGAGTCTTCCACTTCAAATTTGCTCTGCGTTTGGGATCTGCAGTGTTGAGTACAAGGGTAATCGAACAACGATGAAATATTAGAATGACATTTATAGATTTCGAAAGTAAATGTTCTAAATTCTACCTATTACTTGCTCATATTTTACTACCGAATAGAAGTCAATCGAGGCTTTTGTTCGGCATATACTCGTAGACAAGCAACAACTCTTGTTTTTCCATGCAAAATCCAAAAAGTTTGACGAGATTTCGATGCTGAAGTCGAGCTGTTAAACATGCCTCTGTCTTAAACTCTTTGACTCCCTGGCTTGAAGTGTTTGATAGCCTTTTCACCGCCACTGTTTTTTCATCGGGAAGTGTTCCCTGAAATCAGAATTCATCATCGTCACTAAGCGAGCAACATGTATGTTGATTATTCAGGAATTCAGTTACGATCATTTCTCTAATTGTACCATGTAAACAACACCGAATCCACCTTGACCAAGCTTGTTAGCCTCCGAGAAATTACTAGTCGCTCGTTTGATGGCTACAAAGTCGAAGCGTAAGTGCTCCATGCTCTCGAGCTCATCTAATCCTGCAATGCGTTATAAAGTACATAACAAACACGAAATACATCCAAATTTATTCTACGATGCCCAATATAATTGAAGTACAACGCTATTTTACCTGCGGGACTCACATTCGTCTTTCTTCTTCCTAGACAAATATAGATGTTCAAGGCTATTGATGCCAGCCCAACCGCCAAAATCACACTTAGCGCAGCGTATAGCTCCTTTCCTATAGATGACAGTATGACAAATTAATACTCTCAGAAATGATTTCAAAAGGGAATTATTTCAAACGAAATGAGGTTAACGTAAAATAATCTCGGTAATTTCCCAAAATCTTCCATGAAAGTCAATGATATGGTCGATCAATTTGAATTGGATTGTAAATTAACAATCACTTCAAAAAGTATAATCAAATGAATTGAATGAAGCAGGAAGACATTGATCGAGACGTATATAATGCTAAGGCCGTTGGACGACTAACCTCGTGTATTCGGGGTAGAATCGCTGAAATAATACGACAACCTACAACTTTGTTGCAGAACCATTCCCGATTGAGACCCGTCAAAATTGAGTCGACCTAACCCAACCTGTAGGCAATGACTACACTCTGATGGCCCAATGTCGGGAGTACAATCGACATAGCTAACTGCGATAATGTCACTCGTTACATAAACCGATATGGTGGATGACGTCAGCGAAGAATTCTTCTTTGTAGCCATGTTTATTAGGCTTATAAAAGCGTCCGACAATCGTTGTTGGTACTGAAAATATTTTCTAGGCCCATCTGGTATGTTGCGGTACACCGAGACATCATTGATTGCAAATATGTCGCGATTTGAATATCGTAGCATACAACCAGAGGCGGAGGTAGCCCAAGGGCGACATGGGCCTTGGCCCAATGGACTTTTAAGGGAAAAAAAAATTACAAATTAAGGAAAAAAAAAAAGGTAAAAAGCAAAACATGCAACTTGATAAGCTAGGAAGACTTCTACGAAACCTATTACCTTAAAAGTATGCAAAAATCTTGAGTGTAGGCAGTAGACTTTAATACTAGGCTTTTGTAATTTATTAAAGTTTAATTATTCTAATAATTTTATGTTTCACCATGTAGAATTAGGCAAGAGTTTTAGTAAATTTTGCCATTTTTTTCAAATTTTGTCTAATTTGAATTGTAAATCGTGATATAGTTAACATTAGATTTATTTATAATTTTATGCTATTGTTCTTTGATTTTGTTCTTGTAACGATAAATTTAACGATAATGAAATCTTATTATACTTTCTCCATTCAAGATAAAATAAAATATTTCAATATATCATTTTTGTCGAAAAGTATTTTATAACAATAATATCTATAGTTATGCAATATAAAAAATTATAAAAACATTTAATAATTAATGTAGTAAATGAATTAAAAAATCACATGTAACTATTTTAACTCTTATATATTTCAAAAAATATCGAATATTATTTCAATTAGTGATAATGTCAAATAGTAGAATTGCTCGTTTGAACTTGAATAGAGGGGGTACATAAGTACATATGAACCTTAAATTATAATTATAATTTACAAAAATTTAAGATTATATGATTAATCCTATTTTGAATTCAAAGTGAGTGGACCTCAGAATGTCAAGTACAAAGTTTATTTTTTTTTCATGTAATTTAAATTATTTTATTAGCTATATTTCCCTGTAATTTTTTGGGTAATTATATAAATACGGGATAAGATATTTTTGATGTATATTTTTTTTATGGATAATATGTCGTAAAAAAAATTTGGCCCTTGATGTTTTCAAATCCTGGATCCGCCCCTGCATACAACTTGAGTACCACACGGTCGCATTTGCACTAGATGGGCAACTTAGACCGATTTGAGTGGCCGCGTTTGTGACACAATCGTGGCAAACTTGTTCGATAAACAACGTATTGCAAAGGAAAAGGCCGAAAATTTTATTGTTGCTTTCGCCGCTTGTGACGTTGTAGAAGGTTTTTGTGTTGGATTTCGCGGTGAGTTTGGTTAGCAATAGTTCGAGATTATTTTGGAAATCGATTTCGGAAATGTAATTCTCATTTGGTGAGCATTCATTTGTCAAAAACAAAAATTGATTCACTTCACCATTCATAGACTTTATAAAGATAGTAAAAATGGATACAAATGTAAAGATATGAAAATGTAAGTTATGGATTGATGGTTTTTTCATTTTAATTTTTTTGTGCAATCAATTATCAATTATAGAATGTTCATTCTTATTACAATATCAACTTGCTATCAAAAATTGTTAATTGATACCTTAAAAAAATGTTTGCGGAGTAGTTTAGTAGTTGACATGAAGATTTGGTAAACGTGAGAATTTTACAAGATAGATTTCTCGATGTCGTGTGTTCGATTCCTTTGATTGACATTTTGGGTGATTTTTTTTTCTTTTTTACACTGTTGTTTATAAATGTAGTGAGAAACCACTATGCCATCATCAACTTATTGCTTATTTACTATTTACTTTTTATTTTAGATTCAATAAAATTATTTTTCGTAGTAATACATGAATAATTGGATTCACAATGACGAAATTTACTGTAATATAATGCAGTTAAATATTTGGTGGTGTATTTTAATTGAAATTAGAACAACAATTATACAAAATATTTGAATATCTAACGATAGTAGGGGCCCATATTTATAATTTCGCACAGGGCCGTTAAAAGTTCAGGGACGGCCCTGGTAAACGTGAAAAAACAATTGATGATGGATATGAATAGAGGGAGTAGTATATTTCTCACGATATTTACCGAAGTTTGCTCTTATACCTGTGATACCCCTGTTTTCAAAACTTTGATATGCAGAAATTCTACCATGACACAGTCTTACAACGAATTTATTGTGGGACCTCTCACAATAGGTAGTTAATGTTTCTAAATTTTAGTAATTTCTCCTTGATTGAAGTGGGTCTCATAATGCGAGATAGTCTCACGTGAGACCTACTCATCGATATGAGTTTAGAATCTGGTAAATGTGTTTCCTAAATTGTATATTTCGTGAAAGTGATCAATTTGAATACCATAATTTGTCAGAATCAAAACTCATGACTGTGGGTGGATAAGGTCAATCAAACTTTATTCCAAAAGTAAACTTTGACTATATACTCGTGATTCTGAGAGTGAGAATCCATTAGGTTCAATTCAAGTTTGCTGGAAATTAAACACAAGGAATTTGCAGTTATGTTTCTGTAAACACAGTGTATCTTTTAAGAAACTAAAGTAAAAACATGGAAAATGTAAAAATAAAGTACACATCGGATTTTTGAAGTATATTAGTCTCACATTTCGAGAGCTACGTTCACTATTATCTTATTATTGTTTTCAGTACCTACTCAGGATTACAAAAACATTAATCACTCTACAACCCTCTTAAGTTACACTCTTTCTCTTGTTATAAAAGAAAGCTAGTTTCGTCTCAACAATTGTTATCGAATAGAACGAATACGAGACGGTGCTAGCACAAGTGACTCAAGTAATGATTGAATAACAAGAGATTAATTCAAAGGTCTTTTAAGAAATAATTTTGCAATATAAAAAGAATAAAATTTCAAAGCAATTTTACAAAAGTGTGATGATGAAAATTTCAGTCAAAAGGTAGAAATGATTTTCTCAAAGTTTGTATATAATAGAAGAAAAGATTTAGTTCAAAATCAATTTGTTTCCGAAACAAAACCCATGAGAGAATAGGAAGTTGTCAAGATTTTGTTTACTAAAAGTAAGGAGGAAATATTTCTCAAAAGATATTTATGTCACACAAAGTAATTGGGGATAAAATCAATTTATAAGAATTTACGATAAAACATTTTGGGTATTGATTTTCCGTATACGGATTTTACTCCCGTTATATACTTTTTTCATTTTTTTTCCCCTTCCATACCCTTTTTTACTCACCTTCTATACAAAATTCTCTCTTTTATTTTTCTAACTTTTCTTAACCTAAATTCATACAATTTTCAATTATTTCAATTAATAATTTCGATAATCAATTCAACAAAGTAGTAATTCGATTCAATTTCAAATTTTTTCATAAAGTTATACATTTATTCCATTATTTATCTAGAATGAGAACTTGTAAATGATTTGAATAGTTTGGATTCAATTTTAGATTTTAAAAGGTTACATTATAATTTCAAATACAATTCAACAATGATGTTTATTGACATGTGAGATTAGAATTAGAATTGACAATTTTTGCAAGTTAGAATTTTGATAAAGATTTATACCACACTTGTGGGATTAGAATTAAAATTAGTTGTCCACTGGGTTTCAACATGCAACTTGGCTTACACTCGATATGAAAAGTCCTACCAACATTCAGACGGTGCTATCTTTGCTGGAGCTGTGCCCCGTGCTAAAATTTTTGACCCTAAGATTTTATCCGTCGTATAGACATAACAAGCAATGGGAACTCCCAAAACCCGAGACTTTTAAAAGTTTTCCCCAACTGTTACACATATAAATCAATGGGAAATTCTAATTTTCTATAAACCCTAATTTGATTTTTAACCCAAAATTATCAAGATTAATAAAATTAACATAACTTTATGAAAAAAAATTGAAATTGAATCGAATTACTACTTTGTTGAATTGATTATCGAAATTATTAATTGAAATAATTGAAAATTGCATGAATTTAGGTTAAGAAAAGTTAGAAAAATAAAAGATAAAATTTTGTATAGAAGGTGAGTAAAAAGGGTATGGAAGGGGAAAAAAATGAAAAAAGTATATAACGGGAGTAAAATCCGTATACGGAAAATCATATTCGAATATTTTTATCAGTAAGAATTTCGAAATAAGGCTTTTGAAGAGATTATCTCTGCGGTTCCAATAAGTTTTTGGCCTGGAACCTCAAAGCATATTCTAGGTTCTAGTGTCTAGGCAGTGTGTCACGGTCTGGGTATTTCTCTACGGACGTGACGAGCACAATAGTCTAGCACGGGACGAGTAAGTAAGCAACTTGCGGGTCAAGGCTAAGTGAGGGATCGCCCACTGGCACATGACTTTATTCTCGGTGTCGGGACACGAGACTCGGGGTTGAGCTTGAAAATCTCAGTCGTGATTATCATTATCGACTCTCAGAATGTAACGTTCAAGTAAGAGTATTGATCGTAAGCAAGACAACAACAATATCAAAGGCTTGAGTACAAGGAAGTTTTCATTGACTGGTTCCCTGTACTCAAGCCTTTGATATTGTTGTTGTCTTGCTTACAATCAATACTCTTGCTTGAACGTAGGACCACGTAACCCGAACAATCTTAGTACATATGGTGCAAAACGATTCCACCATAATAAATAAAAATCATTGTCATCATCAAAACTAAACGACATGGTCGAGTTCACAGACATCATAGGCAATATTATAAACCTCAAAGGTTAAAGAAAATAAAATATTTAATTAATCCTTATAAAGTAGAAGCAAATTTGAGAAATCTTATGATAAAGGTTCGGATGCCAGGTTACTCGTAAGTTTTAGAGATATATAGTTCATGATTCCTACTCCCTCTATTCACTCCACATTACACTTTTTCATTTTTGCCATTATTCATCACTAACAATTCAATTTCAAATATCTTTTGATATATAAATGAAAATATATTCATGTGAGATCTTATTTGATTCGTCTTCACGAACTTTCATATTTTTTTTAAAAAACGACGTAGCTAACGATATTTAATCCATAAAAGTCGCGTTGACAACTGTGAAAAAAGAAAGTAGTAGTGTGGAGTTGAACGAGGGGTATTACTCATAAACTATAGTCAACTTACATATATAAGTAATATAACAATATATATGAATATGAATCATAATTAAATGTCGCGTTTTTTTTAATGATTATGATTATGATTATGAATGGGGAGTTGTAGCCAATGCTGCCGGATTTAGTAATTAGACGGTTATCGCATGATTATTAAGACAGGCACGTTGATTAATACTTCGTACATAGGAAGAACATTCAAGCATAAGATTAATATTGTAGATATTGCGTTCAAATAGATAAGTACTAAGAGTTGTTTGGCTCGATATGGAAAGATAACATTTTCAATTAATTTAATTAGCATGATATTGCAATTCAAGTTAATTGCATGAAAATTATTTGATTAATAAGAGGCTATTAGAATTATGTAACGGGCTTGATCAAACCCGAGTGAAGAGAGAGCGAGCCCACTTTATAGTCCAAGGGCAATCTACATTTTTCCAAAACCAAGTTTTAATGGGAGGAGGACCCTTAGACTATATAAAGCACACCAAACTCTCTTCCACACGACTCTCACATGTGGGCATATATTCCACTAGAAGCAAGTGAATTCAAGTGCTAACTTTCACTTATCAAGGGGAAGCTATATAACTAATATAAGTTGATATATTATGTGAAATATAAGAAAACATCAAAGAAAATCAAAGAAAAATTTTCTCGATCTGTTATTCACAGCAAATGTTACATTGACTTTATCCTCGTATGATAGACAGCGTAAGACTTCACGCTTCATGCGTTACACCTGTGGGGTGGTACCGTTACCGCGTGCGGTTTCTGCAATGTAATTGTAACACCGTTAGGACATTACGTACTAGACCGTGATACGTAACACAATATTTCAAAGATCGACTGACTAGGGGAAAAAAAAAAAACATATACCTTTAGATTCGTCTTTGTAACATCCAAAGCAGCTAAGTATGCTGTACAAGCAGCCACAGAAGCAGAAGAAAACGACCCCCAAAACGGCCAAAGCTATAACGCCGCCAATTATTATTAGCGGTAACCATATAATTATGTGCTTTGAACCGTCTACGAAAGAGATTATTAAGTTCTTGTCAATTTGTATTCACAAATGTTATAAGTAACATACCAAGACGAATAAAATACTATTATTACTCCGTATAATATCAGTCGAGACGAAATGTGACCCTATAATTTCTAGTTTATGACATTTTCAATCAATATAACTCCTTCGAAAGTACATACACGTCCATATAAGTAAGAGTCATAATAATCATAATAGACGGTTCACGGTTAAAGGTTAAAAATAAATGTACTCTGTAAGTAAATTGAATTTTCTTGATTTTAGTGCAAGACAAGTTGGTAAACAAGTCAGAAAATGGTTAGAATACATTTTAGTTTTCTATCAGATACAATGATACCGTCCCAATTATTCCCTTTGTCCTAATCAACGGTCTAGACTTATTTTATTTCTCCATAATAAAAATAAAAAAAAAAAAATAAAAAAAAAAAAAAACATAAATAATTAACTGAAACAGAGAAAATAAATAAATAAATAAACGAGTCAAAATACTACCTTTATCACGAACGACAAATTGAGCGGTTGCTTGAGAGCAAAGCAAGAAAAACAACAGAGGAAGTGAACGAACGATACGCATTTGCATGTTGTACTGTTAAAAAACAAAATTGGACAAATCGAATGTTCATATATGTGTGTGTATTTATAATAGAGACTAATATTTACGGAGTATATGTTTATTGTTTATTAACAACCTTAAACATATTGTATGTTGACGTCTTACAACGTTGACTTCTTTGTTCACCAAAAAAAAAAAAAAATAAGAAAAATTATACTCCGGCTTAATTGATTGTATTAGTTAATTACAGCTAACTTGTGTTGGAGATTCCTTTTGCAGTACAATATTTGAATATGTTTCCTTAAGACGGAAAAATTGGATTAAATGTTTAAATCATTTGAGCATATGGGACAATTTTTTGTTCTTTTTGTGCAACTTGCTCTTGAGTTTTGTCTTATCCTAATCGTTTAACTGTCTTAAAATTAAGATGAATATATACGTTTTAAGAAAAATAGGGTGGTCGCTTGGACGACAACAACTACGTCCCAAAATAAACCACTACGCACTAGAAAAAATTAAAAATGAAATTGAAGCCTAAGTGATTGCACTTTCGGACAACGACCACCTTAGCTGATGATACAACAAAAACCCCTCTCCCACCACCATCGCTGTGGTTTTCTCATTTCTGTGCAGTTGCTCTATGAATACTACTCCGAGACAGCGACCACATACAGGTACGGAGCTGGGCTTTGGCCCAATAGGCCCAAGCCGGGTTGAATTTTTTGATAAGTACTATTAGATGCTGAAGTTGATCATAAAAAGAATGTACGTATGTAGAGTTGGCTTTTGGGCCTAGTGTTTAGGTTTTGCAATTAGAGGTTGTGAGTTCAATTCTTAGACTATCTTTATCCACATATTCATTTTCAACTTCATTTTAGATTTTTCCACTCAATTTATTTTACTTTTTATATTCATTTTCTCCAAAACTTTTATTAATTTTGTGATATATTTTTCATTAATTAAATAAATCAAACATTAAATAAATCTTGTAACTTATTTTTATAATTACAAACATATATATAAATGTAAGAAATTATATTACAAACTTGATTCCAACATTCAGGGGCGGCCCCAAGGGGGGGCCAGGGGGGGCACGGGCCCCCCTACCCTTTTCTGGAAATAAAAAATAAGTATTATTTGCTACAAGAAGGAAACAAACATCTATGGTAGTTAAAATGGGTAAGGAGGCATTGTATGTTTGAGAGGTCAAGGGTTCGATTCCTTGTGCCCCATTTTTTTAATTTTGCATGTTTTTAGGCCCTTAACATCATCAATTCAAGAGTTCACCGAATAATATTAAGCGTAAATTAAATATAAACCAGTTTTATAACACTTTTTTTTTTTCAAAATAATCCCCTTATTATTTTTATAACTTTTGCTTCAAAATCACCCCAAACGTCGAATTTTTACTTTACGTCAAAATAACGCTCTTATATGTTATTTTTTTTTATTTGATCTCATAATATTAACTTTACGGAGTAATTCTAATTTTTAAAATCTTCTATATCTTAGGATCGTTTATATACTAGAGACACAATGATTAATAGATAAAAAAAATGTCTATAGGGTGATTGTATTGATTTGGAAGATCTTACATAATACAGTAGTACAATTTTTTTTAATATCGCAAAAAAATTATACGTATACATATATATATATATATATACGTATACGTATAATTATACCGTGTGCCCCCCTAATCAAAAATCCTGGGTCCGCCACTGCCAACATTCCAAGCTACGAAAGAAACTTACATAAACACATTAAATAAAATCAAACAAATAACATTTTCTTTTACTTTTTATTATTCATTTTTTTAATAAATTAAATTTTACTACATTTTAATTGGTTAGATAGATTTTTATATTATCTATAATATAATCTATTTCACTAAAAAAGTCTACCATCTACAATTTATATAAATTAAAATAATATAAAATAGCAGAAAGTGGGTCTCAACATGAGTCTTGAAAATCAAAGACTCATGTTGAGATTTTGGCTCAAATTTTCTTCGTACCCTTCTCTTTATCCACTAAGACCCACCCAAAATCAAATGTCTCAAGTTAAGACTTTTGCTCAAACTTTTGCTAAGACCAGGATAATGTTAGCCTTATTTGTTGCGATATTTTACTATTTTTCTTTTTATTGTATCTCTCCATTTTATTTTTCATTTAAAGCATATTTTGTATTTTTTTTGTATTCATAGTGGTTTCTTGTTAGTATTGTACTCCCCATTTATATGCATGTCATTAATTACCGTCAATGCATTATTTTTTTTAATTATTTCGTAATTTAGAATTTTATCTTATCATTTTAAAATAATTTAAGAATTTTAAGTCTTTGTTGAGACTGTCTCATATCACTTCATAAATAAACTTATCGCGAGATCGTATATATGACTACTTGACAAGTTATGTTTTTTATAAAAATAATTAATGTAAAAAATATTGTTGTTAATCTATTTTCTTCAAACAATTATAGCAATATTTATGAAACAATTATTTTCGTGCTAGTACGAAATTAAAATGATACGGAATATATTCTTGTGAAATTTATAATTAGTAAATGTCACTATACATAATCCAAAATGACGTAAAAAAAAACTATTTGACACGGATTCAATTTATGTGGTTAATATATTTAAGCCCTGGTTGTATTACGTTTCTGGCTTCGTCCCTGACCACATAGGAGTAAATTTTTTGGTTTTGTTATTTTATTTGTAATGGAGCATTGTTATATTGAAGGTAGTTGTTGTCTGCAACAACAACCTTCATTCAGGAAAAAAAAAAAAAAAAGCAAAGACGGATAATGTGGATCTATTCGCTGTACGTAGTTATAAATGAGCCTCATTTTTGTAAAAACTTTCGATAAAATTACCATTTAAGCAAAAACTTCAATTTTACAAGAAACTCTTGTGTTTTCTTATATTCGATTTGTTGTCTCAAAACAGATTTTAATAGCACCACTGTCTAGCTAACCAAAGTATGAAAGTACCAATCGATATTGACTTATAATTGAAAACACTATTGGATGACTAGTGACTTAGTGAGTGGATCTAGTTGTATTTTCGTGCCGAGAGAAGAGATAATTTAGGGATTATTATCAAAGAAGAAGTAAAATTAAGATAAGCAAATGTCAAAGCCAAATTAAAAAAGAGAGTCATAGTGTGCATAATCAGTTATAAACGTGTAGAGAACCTACTCGAATGGAGGAAGTATAAAAAGGTCAATACAAGTCATTAACTTATTATATAGTCATGATTTAATTCAGGTTCAATGACTTTTGATTAATTTCTCAGTTCTCATCTAATCAATTTTAAAGTATTGAAAAATAATTTTATATGAAGAGAACCGTCAATATCTGACTGTTCCCAAAATATAATGTCAACAAATAACAGAGTCAAAGAAAATATTAATCAAATATTTTCTCCATTCCATTTGATTCTATACATTTAGTTTTTGCATGTACACTGATACACGTTTTCTTTTGTTCATATCTTCAATTACGTATCCCAAAAAAAAATTATAAAACTATGATATTAATAATGCACTCGTGATACGTTGGTTCCTTACAACTCGAAAATAAAATTAAAATAAGATCTTATATGACTATACATGTAGTCAAAAACAGGACTATTGAAAGGATTTTTCTTAACTTATCCCAATGAGCATAAGTTAAGGATTTCAAATATAAGAATATTCTCCCATGAGTGGGAGATAAAAAAAATGTTTCTAATTAAAAAAATAATTTTTTGCAACCGATATAAAAATCTTCTTAATTTTTCTTCCCTATCTGTTGCCGACTAGGCATAGGATAGAAAACCCGTTTTTGAAAATGGATCTACCGAGACTAAAAACTTTAACAAGACGGTTTTATAGTTATTGCGAAAATGTTCTCAAATACAAAAAAAAATAAAAAAATAAATAACTCCAACAATCGTTTACCAAGTCCAATAATCTATAACATCAGTGATAGTTTGCATCATCTAGGATATAGTTCCGATATACTCGTTGGTCCTGTATAAATTTGGTCCTTGAGTAGCGAATCATCGTTGGTTGAAGTCGTTGCATCGATCAAAGACCCAATATTGAAAAAGTGGGGAGCGTTCGGACATGGCAGGGTAATTGGTTGTCCATTAAGCACGCCTACTACTAAGGCCATTCTTGGTCTTTGGGCTGCGTCTTCTTGGATGCACAGAAGAGCAATTAGGACGCATAATTTGACTTCGTCTTCGGAGAAGGCGTTGCATAACATAGGGTCTACTAGCTCCAGTAACGCTTCTTCGTTCCACAGTCTCCAAGCCTGTGTCACGCATATATTTCTCGGTTTAACATGACAGTAAAGCCTCGGTTTTTAAAATGTGTGAAACTAGAGGATAATTGTCGACAAAATTAACTAAGCTCAAAATAAGTCATGTGGTTAGAGCCGTTAAACGTTGGATTGTTGACCGTTTGGCTAGAGAAGTCGTTTTGGGATTGTTTAAAGGTAAGTGTTTCGCAAAAGTGATATTTGTAAAGTAAGTATTGTGCAATTTATTCATATATACAATACTTACGCGGTGTAATAGTCCTTCTATTACTGATGTTAATTCTCCAACTCAAAAGACGACTTCCCGAGCAAGTCAAAATCCTCCTAAAGGATAGATTCTGCATATAATTAGTGAGCTGTAAATATTACAGAAAATATTGTAATATAGGAAAGTATAGTCTTGTGCAACAATTCATTCAAAGTGTATATAAACCTAGGCATCCCTGTAAATCATTCATCAACAATCAATAAGAAAATCACCTTCTTATATGGTATCCCACAGTCATCATCGATCCAAACACATCCATCTTTTTCCACGCCCTGCTACTTTCAAACGCTCTGCCACCAAAATTCCCATCTCGATAACCACAATGGCCAATCCTGAAACCACCGTCCCTAACCCTCACGATGCCAACACCCCTCTCACCTCTCTAAACCTTGCCCAATGTGTGAAACTAACCTCCACCAACTACACATCTTGGAGGTTTCAACTCCAACACATACTTTTCGGCTTTAGCCTTCTTGGCTACATTGACGGGTCAACCCCGCAACCAACTGAAACCCTTCCTTCCGACGAAAAGTCGGACCAACCCAAACCCAACCCTGCTTATTACACCTGGTTAAAGCAGGATGGTCTCATTCTAGGCGCCCTAATGGGTACCTTGACCCCAACCATCCAAGCCTTGATAGTCCGCGCTAAAACCTCAAAAGAAGCGTGGGACATCCTGGCTCACACCTTTGCCAACCCATCTCGTACGCATATTCTTCAGATAAAAGACCGACTTGACTCTATTGTCAAAACCTCCGGTCAAACCGTAACCGATTATATGCATGCCATAAAGGCATGTATTGACCAACTCGCCCTCATGGGCAAAGTCCTCGATCCCGAGGACATTATCTCGAAGGTCCTCCGCGGCCTCGATTATAATGTCTTCAAACCCGTGATCGACGCAGTTAGAGCTCGAGACAACCCAATTTCCTTCGAAGCTCTACACGAAAAACTTCTCCAACATGAACTGTTAACCAAACAAAATTCAACCCCTGACCCGTTCCAACCCACTGTGAACGCAGGCTACCGCCCCTCCACGAGCTATCGTGGCAACAACCGCAGCAACACCGCTTCTTCCTCTGGAAACCCGACCAATCAACAACCCAAACCCTTTAAGGGTCGTTGCCAATGGTGTCGGCAGGTGGGTCATGTCATCGCTGACTGCCCTAACTTCCGCAAACTCTTCCCGACCATCATCTTTCCAGCCCCACCAACCCGACAACACAACCAATCTAACCAACCCAATCGTCAAGCCAACACGGCCACCACCAGCGGGTCCTCTGTCCCGAATCCAGCCTACCTCCTTGACAGTGGGGCCTCAAACCATGTCACCTACGACATTGATACCCTCGCCTTGCACACCCCGTACGCCGGCACCGATGGACTTCTCATTGGCGATGGTTCGTCTCTTGAAATCACCAATATAGGTACAACTATCTTACCTCACTCCTCTCTTCATTTAACTGATGTTTTACATGTTCCTTCAATTGCTAGGAATATAATTTCTATTTCTCAACTTTGTAAAGACAACCACGCTTACGTTATTTTCTCCTCATCTGATTTTTGTGTGAAGGAGATCAAGAGTCACAAAACCCTACTCCAAGGCAAGGCTAAAAATGGAGTGTACGAAGTGAGCCCGACCCGCACTACCGCTTCTACTTCTCAACTGGGCTCGTCTTCACCTACTACTACTAGTTCTAGTTTTAGTCTTAATAAAAGCCCACTGGGCTTACCTAGTCTTAATAATTGTAGTACTACTACAAGTTTCAGTTGTAATAAGGACAATATAAGTCCACCTAGCTCTACTTTAATAAGTTCAAGTTCTTGTTTTTCCGTTAATAAAGGCCTCTCTTGGCACCACAAACTTGGTCATCCAAATATTGATGTAATGCGGGTAATTAATAAAAGTTTACAATTTAGTTTACCAAAATTTTCTCATTGTGACTCGTGCCAAATTAGTAAAAGTACTAAATTACCGTTTTCAACCTCCTCCTTCACCTCCACCGAGCCCCTCGACCTCATTTTCTCCGACCTCTGGACTAGTCCTGTCCTATCTCACGACAAGTACAAATACTACGTTATCTTTGTCGATCACTTTAGCAAATATGTATGGCTTTTTCCACTAAAACAAAAGTCTGAAACCGCACAAGTCTTTCTCCGTTTTAAAGCCTTAGTCGAAAAACACTTTAATAAACCCATTCGACGCTTCTTCTCCGACAATGGTGGTGAATTTGTAAAATTGACATCCTCTCTCTTAGATAATGGTGTCAGTCATCTCACCTCACCCCCGCACACCCCGGAACATAATGGCTATGCCGAACGCCGCCATCGTCACATTGTTGAAACCGGCCTCGCCTTATTAGCTCACGCCCACCTACCCACCACTCTTTGGCCTTTTGCCTTTAGTACGGCAGTGTATCTCATCAACCGTCTCCCTACCGCTACTCTAAACAACCTCACTCCGTACTTTCAACTACACAAATGTGTCCCAAACTATGCCAAACTACACAATTTTGGCTGTCTCTGCTACCCCTGGCTCCGGCCATACAGCAAACACAAGCTTGATTATCGCTCCACCCCCTGCATTTTTGTTGGCTATTCCTCCACGCAGAGTGCCTTTCATTGTCTTGAACCAAAAACTAATCGTCTCTTTACCTCACGACATGTCCGGTTTGTTGAGGATGAATTTCCATACACCCGTCTTACAACACCCTCCTCCCCTCCCTCTGACACCACTCCTAACCCTGATGACTGGTGTCAACTCGTGCTACCGCTTCTTCCCTCCACCACTCCTACCCCTAACCCCACGACAACTGAACCACCTCCTCGGGTTCGTCACCCTATTACCCAAGTTTACTCTCGTCGCCAACCCACTCCGCAATCCGTAACCCCCACCCCTTCCACTACTCCGTCTCCCCCTCCTACTGACTCTTCCCCATCCGTCCCTCCCACACCATCTCCAGTGACCCAAACTGCTGCTCCTCGGCAACCACGACCTCCTCCCCCTCCTCGTTCTATTGTGACTCGCCTTGACCATAACATACGGAAACCTAATCCTAAATATGCAAAACTAGCTATCACCTCTGCCTCATCGTCACTCCCCAACACTGTCAAACAAGCTTTAGTCTCCCCACAATGGCGACAAGCTATGCAAGCTGAGTACGATGCGCTAGTCCGCAATCAAACCTGGACTCTCGTCCCTCGTCACTCCACTCAAAATATAGTTGGCTGTAAATGGGTCTATCGGATTAAATACAATCCCGATGGTTCCCTTAAACAACACAAAGCTCGCCTAGTTGCTAAAGGCTTTCACCAACGACCAGGTATTGACTACACGGAAACGTTCAGCCCGGTCGTCAAACCCACTACAGTTCGCCTAATTCTTTCTCTTGCTGTCACCAAATCATGGCTACTTCGTCAGCTAGATGTTAACAATGCCTTTCTACAAGGCACACTAACTGATGACGTCTACATGGCTCAACCTCACGGCTTTGTCGATGAAACCAAGCCTGACTATGTCTGCAAACTTAATAAAGCAATTTATGGTCTCAAACAGGCTCCTCGAGCCTGGCACACTGAACTCAAAACCTATCTACTAAATTATGGATTTAAACAATCTCTTTCCGACTCCTCTTTATTCATTCTTAAAACCACTACAACGTGTATTTACATGCTTGTATACGTAGATGATATCATAATTACAGGACCAAATGCACAACATCTCCAAACCTTCATTACTAACTTAGCTGCACGGTTTTCTATTAAAGACTTGGGTCCCCTCTCATACTTCCTTGGCATTGAGGTCACACCAAACACTCTCGGTCTCCACCTCAACCAATCCAAGTATATCCATGATCTTCTTCTAAAGTCCCATATGGCAGATGCCAAGCCGACCACCACTCCTGCTGCACCTGACACTCACCTTGTTCGCGAAGATGCCGAACCCATCCAAAACCAATCCGACTATAGAGCTATCGTCGGCAGTCTCCAATATCTGTCACTTACACGACCTGATATTGCGTTTACGGTTAATCGTCTAGCTCAATTCCTACACCACCCCACCGCGGCTCACTGGGCTGCTCTTAAACGACTGCTTCGTTACCTTCAAGGCACGCAGACCCATGGGATTCAGCTGTATCGCCACTCACCTCTGTGTCTCCATGCCTTCTGTGACGCTGATTTTGCAGGCGACAAATCTGACTACCTATCTACAACTGGCTACATTATATACCTTGGCCAAAACCCAATCTCTTGGTCCTCCAAAAAGCAGCGAGGACTTGCTCTATCCACCACTGAGGCTGAATTTCGTGCGGTTCTTGCGATTCTGTTGAAATACTTTGGCTCCGTAATCTTCTCACCGAACTTCACCTCACCATCACTACACCACCTGCCCTTTACTGTGACAACCTATCTGCTACGCTATACGCCAAAAACCCTGTCTTCCACTCTCGGATGAAACACATGGCTTTGTCATTTCACTTTGTCAGGGAACAGCTCCAGCTCGGTCACATTCGTATCCAGCATATCGCCAGCAAAGACCAGCTAGCTGATGTTCTTACCAAGCCGCTCCACAGGCCGCGCTTCACTGAACTTCTAGACAAGATTGGCCTTCGCTCCCCGACGTCCATCTTGCGGGGGCGTATTACTGATGTTAATTCTCCAACTCAAAAGACGACTTCCCGAGCAAGTCAAAATCCTCCTAAAGGATAGATTCTGCATATAATTAGTGAGCTGTAAATATTACAGAAAATATTGTAATATAGGAAAGTATAGTCTTGTGCAACAATTCATTCAAAGTGTATATAAACCTAGGCATCCCTGTAAATCATTCATCAACAATCAATAAGAAAATCACCTTCTTATACCTTCGTGTGGTTGATGACGAGAGAGACTGTTTCTTTGGCCGCTCAGAATTTCCAATACTATGACTCCAAAGCTGTATACGTCAGATTTTACTGAAAATTGACCGGCCATTGCATATTCGGGAGCCATGTATCCACTGCATTAGGGAAAACGACGTCACAAGAAAAATAAAATCAAAAACCAAATTAAGTCGATCAACTCAGTAGATTCGTAGTTAATTTCGAGTTGATACTAAAGATAGAAGAGAGTATAAGTTCGTACTATGTTCCTGCGATTCTGTGAGTGTCACCTTGTGTTTGATCTAAATCAAAAAGCTTTGCGAGGCCAAAATCAGCAATTTTTGCGTTCATTGCTTCATCAAGCAGTATATTACTAGACTTCAGGTCTCGATGTATGATCTTTAGTCGAGAATCTTCGTGAAGATACAAAAGTCCCCTTGCAACTCCAACAATAATTTTAAATCTTGTTTCCCAAACCAAAGATTCTCGCTTCAATGGGTCTACAACTTATTTGTTAAACAAATTAAAGTTAGATGATATTGCTGATGAGTCGTGTTTAGTATAGGTTAGTAGTGGAGTTTTAGGATTGAAATAGGGCGTTTTCACGTGATTTCATGGCGTTTTGTTGACTTAGGAATGATCGTGTATTGTCATGGAATTATGGCGTTTTAGCATGTGTTGAAGTGGGTCACAGAGAGCACAAGGAAGAGAAGAAGCAAAACACGACCAGAAGCAAAAACCGCGAGAGGACCGCGAGAGAGCCGCGAGCGGGCCGCGAGCAGCTTAAACGTTGGGCTTCTTTTTCCCGCTTTATTTTGTTGGGCTTTTTAATGTTACTTAACGGGAGGGTTTCCTTATAACAGGAACAACCACTCATATTCAGTTTTTACTTTTTCATTTTCATCCTTCATTTTAGATTGGCATTTTTCTTCATCAACATTTTAGCTTAGTTTTAGATCTAGCTTTCGTTTTTCATTAAAAATCGGGAGATTGAAGATTGATCTTGCCAAGAATTTTGTAACCGTTGGTATGAGTAACTAATCTCCCTTTTCTCGGTTTAAGTAATTGAAACGGTTGGTTTTAATTGTGAGTTTGAAAGTTCTAGTCGTTGTTTTGATTATTGATTATTGCTCGGTTTTGAATTATACTTGCGTAATTGATTTGTGATTGCTAGGTGTACAACTAGTCGTCTGATTCATTGCGTATTTGTTAGTTTTGTTAGTTGAACGGTTTACGTTGATTAACTTAACGCTAGTAACGACTAGGTTTAATTATTGAACGGTTTACGTTGATTTTATTCCTAGGAGCGATTTTCATAACATCTAAAGTACAACTGGATTGTATGTGCTATTTGTTCCTTATCGATTCTCTTGTCATTAAAGCTGCTGACTGATTAAATCTTGAACGGTTTACGTTGAGATTGTCTTTTGGTTAGGGTTAGTTAAGAACGGTTTACGTTTTAATTAGCTAAACATAAGGAGAATTAGAATTGTATGATTCACGATAAGGTAGTCAAGAGTATAAACTAGAACCGGATAACCGTGATCGATTAACTCTAAACCGTGGATTTTATCTTGAACCGAGATCCTTTTAACATCTTATTTTCCTTTCCTTTTTACTCTCTGCGTTTATTTCATTGTATGCTAGGTTTTTGGTTTCAGATTCATCCACAAAACCCCCCTTTATTAGTTCACACTACATTACTTTGTATTTGTGTACTCTTCTGCGCTTAGCTTGAATACGATCAGCCTTATTCCCTGTGGTTCGACCCCTTACTTCCGCTTTACTATTTGTTTAGTATTAGGAATTAAGTGTTATAAATTGTTAATTTGCGGCATACGACTTTGGACCGTCAAATTTTGGCGCCGTTGCCGGGGAATTGTTTAGGCTTTGATTGTTTTCATTGTTTTCGTGTAGGTGTATGCATAATACTCGTTCTACTAACCTGAACCTCGAGCCTTTTGACTCAGAGATTGAAAGAACACTTTTCAGGTTTAGGAGGAACGCAAGTGGTCAAGTCGTCGCCGTTCAGAATCTCGAGGTAGACGTTCCTGAATACGCCTCGGATATTTCAGACGAGAGCGACGAGATGGCCGCTCAAACTATTAAGCAACTTACAGCTCCGGACCTTCGACAACAACCTTTGTGTATCACCATCCCTCCTCTCGAGGCTGGTGTTAACTTCGAGTTGAAATCCGGGCTCATTCATCTACTACCCACATTCCATGGGTTGAACGGCGAGGATCCGAACAAGCATTTGTCGGATTTTCACATTGTCCTGCTCCAAAGATGAAACCTTTGGAGTTCTTGATGAGCAATCAAGCTCGTGGCCTTCCGTTCTCACCGAAGGACGCCGCGAGGATTGGCTCTATTTTCTACCCACGGGTAGCATTGACACGTGGGTCAAGATGAAGAAGGCGTTTCTAGAAGTACTTTCCGCCTCGTTCTTCACAATTGAAGAAAGAGATAAGTAACGCCGAACAACGAGACGGTGAAAGTATGTATGAGTATTGGGAGCGTTTCAAGAAGCTCTGTGGCACTTGTCCTTATCACGGGTACAAGGATCATGATCTCGTGATGTATTTCACGGGTGGTTTAAGCAAGGATGATGCTCGTATGCTCCATGCCGCTAGTGGAGGAGGTATTGCTAATAAAAATCCGGATGATGCGATGGCATTGATCACCGAGCTTGCTGAGAGCTCACGAGACTTTGACAGGAAGACCCCACGAAGAGGGGTTAATGCCGTTGGTTCAAGTCATGCTTTGCTCGAGGAGAAGGTTGATAGCTTGGCAAATCTAGTCAAGGACTTGGTCATAGGTAAGAAATCGGTGTTGGCTTGTGGCATTTGCTCTGCCGAGTCGCACAATAGTGAGAGTTGCCCACAAATGAGGGAGGATACGCCTTTTGAAGGGGTGAATCTTTGCGGGATATATGGAGCCAAGCCAAAGGAAATGGGACCCTTATTCCAATACTTTCAATGCGGGATGGAAGGCTAATCCGGCCTTCCGATGGGGAAATACGCAAGGAAATCCCTCTCACGTTCAAGGTAATCCCTCTCACGGTCAAGGTAATCCCTCCCATGTTCAAGGTAATCCGTCATATGCGCAAGGGCACCACGGCGGTCCACCACGAGGACAATACATGAATCGTCCTCAAAATCCGCCCCCGAACTCACACGCACAAGCTCCACCGAGTCCGCAAATGTCTACTGATGAGATGATTCGTGCTTTGGTAACCAACCAAGGTAACTTTCAAGCTAGCGTGGCTCAAAACCAATTGGAGACTAAGAATAGCATCAAGAATTTGGAGACACAGATTGGGCAAATGGCCACTACTCTTAGTCGATTGGAAGCAAGGGATTCGACTGTTTTGCCTAGTCAAACGGTGGCAAACCCTAAGCCAAATGTGAGTGCCGTATCTTTGCGAAATGGAAGGCAATTGGAAGAGGTCGAGAAGGCCAAGAGGAAGCCCAAGGAGGCTAAGATCAACGAGGAAGAAGAAGAGATAGTGATCGTGGATGATGATCAAGCTACATTGAGCAAGGAGAAGGAGTCGGTTCCTTCACCTTCATTGCCCGTCGAGACGGAGGTACCATTTCCCGATGCACTAAGGAGGAAACATCATTTCGAGCACGACAAGGATATCTACGAGGTATTTCAAAAGTGCGAGGTAAACATTCCCCTTCTTAATCTTCTTAAGATTATTCCTAAGTATGCTAAGTTTTTAAAAGAACTTTGTACGATCAAGAGGAATAACAAGCTAAAAGGGGCCAAGAAGGTCAAGGTGAGTGAACATGTTTCCGCTGTTTTTCAAAGAAAACTTCCTCCAAAATGTAATGATCCGGGCATGTTTACTATTCCTTGTACCATCGGTGACACTAAATTTGACAGAGCTATGTTAGATTTAGGTGCGTCGATAAATGTGCTTCCTTACTCTTTGTATCAATCTGTGAAACTAGGACCTTTGCATGCCACTAGTGTTATTATTCAACTTGCAGATAGGTCTAATGTGTATCCTAAGGGAGTTGTTGAGGATGTCCTAGTTTTGGTTGATGGTTTGATATTCCCTGCTGATTTCTATGTGCTTGATATGGAGCATGATACTCATGCGGCCCCGATCCTTTTAGGTAGACCGTTTTTGAAAACTGCGAGTACTAAAATTGATGTGTCTACTGGTTCTTTGACTATGGAGTCTAATGGTCATGTGGTTAGCTTTAGTATTTATGATGCTATGAAATATCCTGTTGATCATCATGCTGTGAATTTTGTTGATGCCACTGACCCTCTTACGCAAGATTGTTTCAATCTTAGCGGGTGTGATGAGTTGCAGGTTGCTTTGGATAATAGTCTTGATGGGAAGGAGGTAGAATATGCTGTTTCTACTAACTTGCAGGAAGTTGTGGCTGAGCTGAATGATTATGGGAGACCTCTGTATGTTTCTCCACCATTGCCACTAACCCTTCCTACAGAGAGATTGTTACCATCTGTTGTGCAGGCACCTGTAGTTGAGCTCAAGGCTCTACCGGAGCACTTGAAGTACATGTTCCTAGGTGAGGGAGACACTCTTCCCGTCATTATCTCCAGTAAGCTCACCGAGGAACAGGAGAAGCGCTTGAAAGACGTTCTTGTGGAGAATAAGCTAGCGATTGGATGGACTATTGCCGACATCAAAGGCATAAGTCCAAGCACTTGTATGCACCGGATCCTTCTTGAGGAGAATTCTAAGCCGGTGAGACAACCACAACGTCGATTGAACCCACCTATGATGGAGGTGGTAAAGAAAGAGGTTCTCAAGTTACTTCAAGTCGGAATGATTTATCCTATCTCGGATAGTCAATGGGTAAGCCCTACCCAAGTTGTTCCTAAAAAGTCTGGAGTGACAGTGGTTGAGAATGACAAAGGTGAGCTTGTGCCTACGAGTCTGAGAATGGATGGCGCGTTTGTATCGATTATCGCCGTTTGAATACGGTGACGCGGAAAGATCACTTTCCCCTCCCCTTTATCGATCAAATGCTTGAACGACTTGCAGGTAAAGCTTACTATTGTTTCTTGGATGGCTACTCGGGCTACTTTCAAGTAGCCATTGCCCCTGAAGATCAAGAGAAGACCACGTTCACTTGTCCTTTTGGCACTTTTGCGTACCGACGCATGCCTTTCGGACTTTGCAATGCACCGGCCACCTTCCAAAGGTGTATGATGAGCATCTTTTCAGAGTATGTTGAGCGCTTCATTGAAGTGTTCATGGATGATTTTACGGTGCATGGTGATTCTTTTGACAGATGTTTGCATCACCTGTCTCTTGTTCTTAAACGTTGCATTGACACTAACCTTGTTTTAAATAGTGAAAAATGTCATTTTATGGTTGAACAGGGTATTGTTCTCGGACATGTGGTGTCATCTAGGGGTATTGAGGTGGATAAGGCAAAGATCGATACTATTTCGTCTTTGCCCTATCCTACTAACGTCCGTGAAGTTCGATCTTTTCTTGGTCATGCAGGTTTTTACCGCAGGTTCATTAAGGATTTTTCAAAGATCGCTTCACCCTTGTGCAAGCTGCTGCAGAAGGATACGGATTTCCATGTTGACAAGGCTTGCAAGGAAGCCTTTGATGCTTTGAAGAGTCGGCTTACTTCGGCCCCGATCATTCAAGCTCCGGATTGGTCTCTTCCATTCGAGATCATGTGTGACGCCAGTGACTATGCATTGGGAGCTGTGTTGGGCCAACGAGTAGGGAGAGTCTCTCATGTCATTCATTATGCCTCGATGACGTTGAATGAGGCCCAACGAAACTACACCACGACCGAGAAAGAGCTCCTAGCGGTTGTCTTTGCGCTAGAGAAATTCCGATCATACTTGCTAGGTACGAAGGTTGTAGTCTTTTCTGATCATGCGGCGTTGCGCTACTTGATGTCAAAAAAGGAAGCAAAACCGAGGTTGATTCGTTGGATCCTGCTATTGAGTGAATTTGACATCGAGGTGAAAGACAAGAAGGGCGCCGAGAACGTGGTCGCCGATCACTTGAGTAGGCTCGTGGATGTGGATGCTGCTCCTCACGCACACGTTCCGGTTAGAGGCGCCTTTCCTGATGAGACGTTATGGGCTATTAAAGCTATCGAGCCCTGGTATGCTAACTTGGTCAATTTTCTATGCTCATCGCGCTTTCCCTCTGGTTTTTCTAAATCACAGAAGGATAAGCTCAAGAGTGATGCCAAGTACTATGTGTGGGATGAGCCGTACTTGTGGAAGCACTGTTCTGATCAAATTATCCGACGATGTGTGCCCGAGAATGAGATGACTTCAATACTCACTTTCTGTCATTCTCATGCTTGCGGAGGACACTTTGGTGCCAAGCGAACGGCGAGGAAGGTACTTGATTGTGGGTTCTATTGGCCCACTTTGTTTCGAGATGCTCATGTTTTCTGTCAAACTTGTGATAATTGCCAACGAGTTGGTAATATTTCTCGTCGCCACGAGATGCCGCAGGTCTACACGCTTAATTGTGAGATTTTTGATGTTTGGGGAATCGACTTTATGGGTCCTTTTCCGAGTTCACATGGGTATGAATACATTCTGCTTGCTGTTGATTACGTGTCTAAGTGGGTCGAGGCGATCCCCACTAAGACCGACGACGCGAAGGTGGTTGCTAAGTTTATCAAAGCGAACATTTTTGCGCGATTTGGAATGCCCAAGGTAATGATTAGCGATCGTGGAACTCATTTCGTGAATAAGACGATTGGTGCTTTACTCAAGAAGTACCACGTGACTCACAAAGTTTCAACCGCTTATCATCCTCAAACCAACGGTCAAGCCGAGGTGTCGAATCGAGAAGTGAAGTCGATTCTTGAGAAGACAGTGAATCCGGACCGCAAGGATTGGAGTGAGCGGCTAGATGATGCATTGTGGGCGTATCGCACGGCCTACAAAACTCCTATAGGTATGTCTCCTTACCGCTTAGTTTTCGGAAAATCATGTCATCTCCCGGTTGAGCTCGAGCATAAGGCATATTGGGCGATCAAAAGCTTCAATATGCACTTGGATGAAGCGGGAGTACATAGGAAGTTGCAGTTGCAGGAGCTCGAGGAGCTACGGTTGGAATCATATGAGAATGCCGCTACGTACAAGGAGAGAACTAAGGCGTGGCACGACAAGATGATCGTGAGAAAGGACTTTCAAGTCGGTCACAAAGTCCTCCTGTATCAGTCTCGCTTACGTCTCTTTCCAGGTAAGTTGAAGTCTCGTTGGGTCGGTCCTTATATTGTGGTCCATGTTTATGCTCATGGCGCTGTCGAGATCAAAGAACTAGGCACGAATAAGATCTTCAAGGTCAATGGGCAGCGTCTGAAGCCCTACTACGACGGTGCCGATACTGAAGCCGTAGAGTCGATGGCACTTTACGATCCAATTTACGAAGACTAAGCTCGTGTCCTTCCGTCGAGCGAACGACGTTAAACAAAAGCGCTATCGGGGAGGCAACCCTTGATTTATCGTTTTATTTCTGCATTTTTAGTTTAGTTTTCGTTTATCTTCGTAAATGGGTGCTCGTGACAGTTTGCTAGTTGTTTCAGGAATTTGAGCTTCAAAGTGAAGACCCGAAGACTCATGTAAACGCTCGATTTTGCTTAAGCTCTGCTACTGTTGAATAAGGGACAAGAATGTGGTTTGTTCCATCAGATATCGTCATGTTGCTGCTGATTGTTCTTATTATGTGGATATTGTTATGCAATGTGCTCAAATCTGGTTTTGTTGGGGCTGATTTGCATTCTAAGCTATCTTTGCTGTTGTCGGTACTTCTTGGTCGACAGAGTTGGTTGTGGAGAGCATGAGCTTGTGAATCCTAGGATCTGTTTTGTGCATAGGACTCGCGAAACAATGCGGAGGACATATATATGCTTCTATGAGTTCGCCCTTTTTGCTGTGGTACTCCCTTTTTGTTAAAAAAAAAAAAAAAAAAAAAAAAAAAAAAAAAAAAAAAAAAATAACAAAAAAGGGCAGAAACCAAATCATGAGAGACCATGAGGTCCCTCAACCACTCACAAGACAAATTTCACCACTCTTATACTCCTCTTCCTTCCCTCTTTTCATTCATTCAACTTCATAACAAAATAAAAAAAAAAAAAAAAAAAAAAAAAACGAGAGAAGAGGAGCACCGAAGGAGAGCAGCCCTACCCACCACCTGCTGTTGCTCACACCACCACCACCGCAGCCACGTACACCACCTTCCACCGGCGCCGTTGCCGTCTTGCCGGAGCTCCGTTTGTGCACACCATTTTTTCAAAATTAGGGTTTTCTTCCTCTCTTTGATTTGAATTCGATTTTGGTTGTTCTTGGGTCGATTTTTGCATTCTCCACCTCTCTCAAGTAAGTGTGAATCAATTCTTTTCCTCTCCTTACTTGGGTAGTTGATTTCGGTGTGGTTTCGGTGTACCCTAACCCTAAATTCGTGGTGACCCTTCTTTTCTTCGATTCCACTCTTTGATTTTGTTCGTTTTGAGTTAGCATTGTGCTTCAAGTGTGTTTAAAGGAGATGGGCTTGCTTGTTGTGGTTGAATTTGTGATTTGAACCGCTTTTTGAGTTGTTTTGGGTGGTGTGCTGTTGGTTTTGCTTGGTTTTGTCTGTTTTTTTGCTTGACTTTTGGGATTGTGTGGTTGTACTTGCTGGAAATTCGCTGTTGCGAACATTGAGTTTGCGTTGTACTGTTGTGTATTGCATTTTGAGTCGAATGGCTAACACACGAGGTAAAAAAGCCGCTCACAAGGATACTACGGCCGCGCCTCGGGCATCGACATCCTCTTCTCGTCCTCCTAAGCGGTCCCGTGCCGCTGACGAATACATGGGCTGCAACTTGAGCTCGGGGGAGCAAGTAATTTGGAAGCGGCTTACCATGCCTAAGCGTGACGTTCTTGTCACGAAGTTCTTTCATCGGCCGACTTTGGTCAAGCTTGGTTTGTTGGAGGCTGTGGAGGGCCTCCTTACGCGCGCAGGGCTCCCGCATTTTGTTGACAGACATGCTCTCACGTATAAGCGTCTTACTTTAGAGTTTCTCTCCACCTTGCTCTCTCCTGTTGATGATAATCCTCAAGTCCTTTCCTTTCGTCTGCTTGTCGGGGAGGAACTTGAGCCCCGGGAGTTGTCTGAATTTTGGAGTACTATCACGGACCGCCCCATTCGAACGGGCTCGGAAAAGCCCACTCGCATCCCTCATCCTGGTCTTCGTTTGATTTACCGGGTCCTATCTATGGGATTTTTGGGGAAGGGTGAATCTACTCATATCCAGCAGCGGGGCTCTGATTGCTTTACGATATGAACCGAGGACCTGCCATCGTTGATTGGATATTCAAGTTTTTGAACAGTTGTGCGGAGACCCGCCGTGTAACGACAGGGAAGATTGCTTTAGGGGGAATGATCACCTTGATCGCTCTTAGTCAAGGTGTAAATTTGAGCGCCGAGGAGCCGGTTCCAGGGTCGACACAGCTCACGTTGCCGGTCTTGCGCACTATGCGCACTGTCGTCCCAACTGCGAGGGGTGACGCTTATGTTTACCTGCTCGGGACCTCGGAAAAGGTCCCCTACCTTCGCCTTCCCCGCCCTGAGGGGCATGCTATTCGGATTGGCCCCACGAAGCGTGACTTCTATATACCGCCCGATCCCCCTGAGATGGTGCGCATTGCTAGGGCTGCTGCATCGGCAGATGATGATGAGGAAGAAGCTGCGGAAGAGGAGCAGGGCGCTCCTGAAGAGGGTGAACCGAGTCAGCCTCGAGCCTCCATGAGTGACCAATACTGGAGAGCCACTATGGAGGACAACATGGAGGAGCTGCGTGATGAGATGGGCTTTATTCGTGACCAGAACCTTGAGGCGTTGGCGCTGCAACGCTCGGTTGGTGCCATGTACACGCAGCTGCATCCCGAGGTATATCATCCTCCTCCTCAAGCCGTTTTTGATGAGATTGCGCAGCGCAATGAAGCGAGAGAAGCTCGCGCTGCGGAGCGTGTTCGTAGGTCCCGAAGTCGCTCGTGCTTTAGCGCGTGCTTCGGGTCCCCCTCTACTTAATTCGGTATGTATTCTCTCCTCCTTTTTCTTTGTATGTCCTGTCTCACAATGAGGACATTGTTCGGTTTAAGCGTGGGGGAGGGAATTCAACCGTGTTGTATATATTTTTGTACTTTTCTATTTACTTATGTTTGCCAAAAAAAAAAAAAAAAAAAAAAAAAAAAACAGAAAAAATGAAAAAGAAATAAAGTGAATCCCGCTAGGTGAAAACCCGAAAGGGCGCCTAGGCAAAATTGGGATATGTGGCCGAGGGCGGAGTGAAACCGCAAGGGCGGCGCTCCGAGTAAAATGAAGAATCGAGATGCGAGCCACGAGAGTTAGAGTGAGGTGAATAAAGCTAGAGTGAAACCCGCAAGGGCGGGCACTCTAGGCAAAATGAGAGATTTAGGAAATAAAATGTGCTAATACTTCCAATTTTACCGGCGTGGCGACATAAGAAGGGTGACAAAGAAGGACGGAAGGGTAGGTTAGTGGCTACGGTGAGAAGTAATCGCGGTGCACGGAGTAGTAGGCACCTCTCTTGCGATTGGGTTTGACTTATTTCCGGAGTAGAGGCGTTTAGGAGCTTGCTTGTGTGGGTTGTTTGTGTGTGTGACATACTTCTTTTGTCACAGGAGAACATTAGTAGCACAAGTAAGCCGGGCTAGGATGGAGAAATAAGGGGCGTAGTCGGGTTTCTGTCATCATTGTCACGTTTGTCGTTGAGTCGATGGGTATGCATTTCCTAGATTTCGAGGACTTCTGTCATTTTGATGCGAGATTGAGTGAAAATGGCTATTACTCAAGCCATTCGAGGGAGTTGGAGGTTGGAATTTTGAGTGCGACTTGCTTTGTTTTGAGTCCACCACGTTTCTTGAGAGCTAGTGTAGATTTGGCGTGTACGGCGTCCCTTGAGTTTACTCGAGGACGAGCAAAAGCTTAAGCGTGGGGGAGTTTGATGAGTCGTGTTTAGTATAGGTTAGTAGTGGAGTTTTAGGATTGAAATAGGGCGTTTTCACGTGATTTCATGGCGTTTTGTTGACTTAGGAATGATCGTGTATTGTCATGGAATTATGGCGTTTTAGCATGTGTTGAAGTGGGTCACAGAGAGCACAAGGAAGAGAAGAAGCAAAACACGACCAGAAGCAAAAACCGCGAGAGGACCGCGAGAGAGCCGCGAGCGGGCCGCGAGCAGCTTAAACGTTGGGCTTCTTTTTCCCGCTTTATTTTGTTGGGCTTTTTAATGTTACTTAACGGGAGGGTTTCCTTATAACAGGAACAACCACTCATATTCAGTTTTTACTTTTTCATTTTCATCCTTCATTTTAGATTGGCATTTTTCTTCATCAACATTTTAGCTTAGTTTTAGATCTAGCTTTCGTTTTTCATTAAAAATCGGGAGATTGAAGATTGATCTTGCCAAGAATTTTGTAACCGTTGGTATGAGTAACTAATCTCCCTTTTCTCGGTTTAAGTAATTGAAACGGTTGGTTTTAATTGTGAGTTTGAAAGTTCTAGTCTTTGTTTTGATTATTGATTATTGCTCGGTTTTGAATTATACTTGCGTAATTGATTTGTGATTGCTAGGTGTACAACTAGTCGTCTGATTCATTGCGTATTTGTTAGTTTTGTTAGTTGAACGGTTTACGTTGATTAACTTAACGCTAGTAACGACTAGGTTTAATTATTGAACGGTTTACGTTGATTTTATTCCTAGAAGCGATTTTCATAACATCTAAAGTACAACTGGATTGTATGTGCTATTTGTTCCTTATCGATTCTCTTGTCATTAAAGCTGCTGACTGATTAAATCTTGAACGGTTTACGTTGAGATTGTCTTTTGGTTAGGGTTAGTTAAGAACGGTTTACGTTTTAATTAGCTAAACATAAGGAGAATCAGAATTGTATGATTCACGATAAGGTAGTCAAGAGTATAAACTAGAACCGGATAACCGTGATCGATTAACTCTAAACCGTGGATTTTATCTTGAACCGAGATCCTTTTAACATCTTATTTTCCTTTCCTTTTTACTCTCTGCGTTTATTTCATTGTATGCTAGGTTATTGGTTTCGTATCTGTCACAAAACCCCCCCCTTTATTAGTTCTGTCACTCTGTTACTTTGTATTTGTGTACTCTTCTGCGCTTAGCTTGAATTCGATTAGCCTGATTTCCCTGTGGTTCGACCCCTTACTTCCGCTTTACTATTTGTTTAGTATTAGGATTTAAGTGTTATAAATTGTTAATTTGCGGCATACGACTTTGGACCGTCAATTGCTTAGAACGATCGAAAATGAAAATTATATGCCATACAATTGATCAATTCAAAGATTAAAAAAATGCACTTTTACCGTACAGGAAACGGTCCAAACTTAAATTTGGTAAGAATTCGTAGATTAGAATTTGTTCCTTTCCCGAAATACAGAATCCGAGTAATTTAACCAAATTTCTATGTTGAAGCTTCGCAAGCAAAAGGACTTCGTTTTGAAACTCTGAAAGGCCTTGCTCCGAGTTTTTGGAGAGCCTCTTTACCGCTATTACTTGCCCACTTGGAAGCTCTCCCTGGTACAATTCCACCGCAACCAATATCATTATTGACGTCAACGAATGTTCGCATCTTACATTGTATCTCGAGATATATCCAGAGAAATTAACATTCGTAATTGAATAAGTTGACGTGATTTCAGTACCTTAAAAACTTCACCAAATCCACCCTTTCCGAGCTTGTTTTCACTGGAGAAGTTGAACGTTGCGGCTTTGATTCTCTTGAACTCAAATCGCAATGACTCCAAACTCTTGATATCGTCTAAGTTACTCGAATTTGCTACAATGATTTAGCTATGTATGTTTAAATTGAAGATGTTCTTGTTACAAAAATGTAATTCAATGGTCAAACCTACTTTGTCCTCAATTAATCTTCCTCAAATAGCATATCTATATAAAACTATTAAAACAAAATAATTCTCCAAATGCACTTCAAAAAACTTGAAAAAAAACACACCAAAATGCTCTCCCTTCTGCCACGTCAGAAATGTGTGCCACGTCAACCTAATTGAGCACTTGCTCCTCGCTCATTCATCTTCCTCCTAACACTTCGTCCTCACCTCGATCATTCATCTCCCTCCTAACTCCATTTGCACTTCTAATAATATCTAGAAATTGAAAAGGCCCACAATCAATTTTATTCAATTCTTCATCTTTTTGGGTTATACTCCGTAATTGAAGGTCTTGAGACACCGACGTCAACAATAATATGCAAACATTGAAACCATTTAATCGTCGTTTGAATCAATATGAGTGTCTCTTCACGGTATGTTAATCGTCGTTTATCGCCCTGAAATTGATCTCTCCCCGTATGAAATTAATCTTTTAATCGATGTCGTTTTACTGACGATGGTTTTGTTTTCGATTGCGATTTAGACGTTTTAATACTCCTAACTTTTAAGTTAATTTTTTGTGATTATTCGACTTCATTGGAATTGTTTCTTTACTACTCGACATTAAATTTTTCGAATAGAGGTTGTGTTGATGGTAATTTTATTTTCGTCGATAATTTTAATAGTTACTCCAGTATTCCTTAATTGTAAATATGCATTTGTTTGTCATTCGGTGATTATGCTTATCACTGAGCAACAATATTTTGAACTATTGAAATATGAGATTTTTGGATTTGTAATTGTCTCACCTCACCTGTTAGTTGCTTCATGATTTTAGGGTTTAGCTTTTGTATGAATACTATAATTTTTGCCATGAGACGATTGAATCTAGACTCCGAAACTCCTATCCGTCACTGTCCTATACTCTTCGTTATCCTCAAAAAAAGAATGACGTTTGCTTTCTCAATGATGCCGTCATTCTCAACCGTTGTTGTTCTTCAATTCTCAACCATTTTGGTCCACCATGGATTCCTTGACCTTCCATTGCCATGGACTCCATCCACAATGCCTCAATGCAATGGGTAATTTTTGCCTATGTTGTGATGTTTATGAGCAGAGACAAGGTTATTGAGTTTCTCTAAAAGGTTGTGGCTTGCAGGTTATAGAGTTGAATTGTTATTAGCAAGTCATGTATCCCAGTATACAAAAGCACATGAGTTGGACGACACTATTTAACTTATATTTGATTTTCGGTTTAATTTGTCATTTTTATGTGTTACTATGTTGTGATAGTGTAACATGATGTCAAACTTTTTCGGTATTTGCTTGCATGCTTCTCTACAGTCTCACTTATGTAGGTATTCCCTTAAATCACTTCAGTTACGCTGCACTTATGTCTACTTTTCGCGTTTATCTGTTACTTTAGACGTCCTTATGTATGCTATTCAATACAGTTGCTCTTATGGAACTCGTGCCTTTGAGGGGTAACGCATGGAACCGTTTTATATCAGAATTTGCCGTTCCTTGAGAACCTTACTTTAGAATTTTGCAAGCTCATTCACATTTTCTGGTTATCGCTGATATTGCATATCAAACAATGTCTTTACATCTTTTTAACATATATTTATTTATTTTATAACAAGTCAGATTTGGCGATTGAACCTAATGAACAAGTTTATTTGCGCGAAAAGTTGATGAACTTTCCCCTAACCCTTGGCCGTGAGATTCGGGGTCCTGTAAATTCCCCGACTTTTGTCATTTTGAATCTTCACTTATGGTAAATAATTTATTTTCTTATAATATGATTTGTGCTTTTCAACTGTTTAGGTCCCTATCGAAGCTTTAGCTCGAATTGTCAACCAAGATGCTGCAAAGGTAGTCGTTAAGAAGACAGTTAAGCTGTATACCAATTACACAATGTTGTAGGTACTATCTTCAGTTGTGTTGAGTATTTTTCAGTTGTTTTTTTTTTTTTTTTTATAGCTTTCCTACCTTTATTTTAAGAGCTCTTAGTAAGATATAACCGGTATATTATCGGAAATTCGGAATGTTCATTTTCTTTTTTGGAGGGAGAATGTTCATTGTTAGTTCACTGGTAGATCAAGTATAATTTGAGGATGAATTGTAATTGGTGACTTTGATTCCAAAATACATTCCAATGTGTTTTCATTTACTATATATATTTTGTTTTCCTGCTCCATTAAAAAGTAAAAAAAAAAAAAAGACAAAATTATTTTATTTTATTAATTTTTTTTTTCGTAATTTGACAGCGTACCGAATTACTCGTAGTTATTTAGTGCTCCTTTTTGACAAGATTATTGTCACTTGTCTGATATGGTATGGAGTTTTAGAGTTGGTAAATAGGCAAACTAAAAATCAATGTTTTTTTGTTTTCGTTTTACCTTCTCGAAGCTTAATTTACGGTTTGACATTCACAAATCTTGATACTATTTTTGTTCAGTAGGGTGCAAAGTATGTGAATTTTGTTGCAGGGGATAATCCGGCAGATGTGTACTCTAATATTGCAAAAAGGTAAGTTACAACCTATAACTCTAATTAACACTAATGGAGAGTTTTTTGGAGTTACCTCCTTGTGGTATCAAATAGAAAAATTCCACGTAATCAAAGGTATGAAAATGGCACAAAAAGCTGTACCCCATAGGATGTTGATAATGAAAGTGCAGTTAGCCCTGTTTTGTAGACATCTGAGTGCACCAATTACGCAGTCTTTCTACTCTTTGCTTTTCAAGTGCTCATGGTTGAGCAATTGCTTTACAGCCTTTACTAAGTCACCATTTTATGAGATATATATCATGATATCCTACTCAAATTGTGAAAGGAAATAGGAATAACACTGGAGTAAAGTGTATTTGTCATATGACTGCACATTTTCCCACATGCAGGGTCCATGAAATTATGGTTAAAGATGTTGATAAAGACCCCGTTATTAAACCAAATGCATCTCAAGCCAAGCTTATACTGAATCAGGTAGCTTATATCAAAATGCTCTTTTACAGAATCTGCTGCAATTGTTTGACACGGGTGCGTGTTGGACATTGCTGTTTGTGAAGAAATTCTTCTTATTGGAAACGAAGTATCCTAAATGGCATGTAGTGTTGATGTGGAACACCTAACCAAATGTAGCCCCTGCATAAGTGGTGTAAATAATCTGAAATTTGATCATTGAATCATACAACATAATTTATTTAAAGTGGTGCAAATAATCTAAATTGTGATTGGTTTAAAATTGGTATTGCCCTCTGAGTTGTGTTATTTGAAGCTGCTCACATGCCTTTCACGAGTATTATTTTTGTTATTTACTTGATTTATTTATTCTGACTAAAACTACGTAAATTAGAGTAACGCCGGTTATAATCGTTTTGATTTCTTTTCAAGGTAAGGGTTAACCTTACTTTTTAGGTATTTTGTGTTTCGTGTGTTGTTCGATGTCGTTAGTTTGTGTGTGAGTTGTTTCTTTGAATTTTATAGAGTATTGTTGTGTTGGTCTTTGCTGCGTACATTTTGTCGGTCTTTGCAACATATTCGATTCTGGCTAACTGCAT
Organism: Dianthus caryophyllus; assembly: GCA_023091065.1. NCBI lineage: Eukaryota > Viridiplantae > Streptophyta > Magnoliopsida > Caryophyllales > Caryophyllaceae > Dianthus > Dianthus caryophyllus. The sequence goes on along the minus strand of CM041522.1, from coordinate 37,225,065 downwards.
TCATAGTTCTTGCTATTGTAGTTTCTTTTGTTGCGGGTTACATTGTTTATTTCTTCTTTGTCCTTAGTGAACGCCGCTTTGCTAAGTTACATTGACGTATAAATTATATCCATGGCAACGTTAACACAATAAAGATCATCCTATACATCAACTAACAAAAATTGGGCATTTAATTCCATATGAAACTAAGTTTACGCTAAGTTACACAAATTAATTGGAGCTATTTTCCTGCGAAATTTGGGGTTGTCAAAGATTTAATCGCAAATTTGAGGAACTTCATCCAAGAAAAGACAAAAGATTGCACGCTCAATTTGTGTAGAAGTGTGAAAATACACAAGCATGCCCTATGAGTTGTCTAATTAGCATATGTCAAGAGGTCAAACAAGTAGCTCGAGTAAAGCACGGCGGAATCGCTACATCGGCTCAGTCGTCGAAGCGCCAAGAAGGTATCTGCAGTCGTTATCTACCCCGAATTTGACTCCCCACAGTGTTTTTTTTGGCACGTATGCCTTACTTGACAGTAGTCCGAGCGGCCTAAAGAGGGGCGTGGGAAAAGAAAATATGTAGTCAAGAACATGGTAGCGGTTAGGTTTTTGAAAATGGGTTCCACGATCCGGGCTTGCATCATCGATGGGTGTCCTATGTATGCCTTTCGACTCCATAGGGTGTCTCACATGTTTCAAATGTTTTAATTTATTTTGTTTTCATTACTTAGCTAGATGTTTGATGCCTTTTATCTGCTCTTTATTCTTTATATTTTCCAAATGTTAAGTGAAAGTGGTTTGAGAATAGTTTCAAGGAGTATTTAAGTTAGCTTATTTTACCTTACGTGGTTCCCTATTTAATATTCGTTGTTATCACCATGTCCATTGCACGGACTCCTAAAGTGCACGACAAAAGCAGTCAGACCAACACTTTAATGTTGTTTGTTGACACTTACGCCTTACTTGATGGTAGTTTGAGCACCGATAAGAGTGATCGTGGGAAAAAACATATGTAGCACAAGAACACGGTTTGTTTGGATCATTGAATTTGGTTTTCCACAACCTTAATTTAATATTTGTTGTCGACCCCATGTGCTTCAAATTAAATGGCCCCAAAATACCACACTTGCCTTCTCATGAGATAGTTTGAAAACTCGTAAGAGAAATCTTGGAAAAACAAAGGCCACCACACAAGACAACGGTAATGTTTCAAAAACCATTACATACTGACTATGTCTTGTTGTGATTCCGTCCTCCGGCTTGATTTACGTCGCCCCATATGCAAGTACGACTTTGAGTAAGACAAAAAAAAAAAAATCGAACCCTAATAAAGGTACTTTGATAGATATTTTACTCCAATTTAAATCGGCGGACCATTTTAGGTCGTTCCCATCATAATATTGGAAAACCCATTACAACAATTACTCGTGACGATAAATGCAAAATATGTGAACAGGTCTTCCCATCTGCGCTTGCGACATTTGTCTTTGATGGTGGAGAATGTTTAACGTCGAGGTCACCGTCTGATGAGATAATGATGAGGATGAAGGTATTTTTCGGATGTTACGTTTTTGATTCCATGAAGTAGCGCATTGTAAATGTGAGCCGCTTTTTGAAGCCAACAAAGGATTTACCGGCGATGTAGACCCTTTTGTTACTGAACATTACACATAGGCGGTACATAAACGTAAGACCACTAAACACTAATATAGGAATCAAATTATACTCCACCAAATTGGCTTACGCTTTTTGGTTGCACATTCTATCTTAAACCAGGCATCTTCACAGAGATTTGGTCTTTGGAGGCCTCTTGAAATGCGAATCAACGACAAAACTCTCAATCCTTGACGGTATTGTTGTCTTGATTATTTTAATGGGTTCCATGACTACTACATTTGACACAACTCATATCATGTTGCAGTCCGAATGTCTACTTTGGTACTCCATTCTTTGCTCCGCTTATGCACTATCTTCACGTTATTACAACCACGGCCCTGGCGTACTACTCCACTACAAAAAGAACGCTACCAAAATGAAAAGAAATTTCATTCTTTGGACGCAATATTTGTACCGCATTCTTTGAAACTAAGTTGCCCTTTCACATGGTCGCAAACATTCCCCAAGCAAACAAGAAAGTTCAAAAAGTGATCAAGCACGCTTTTCATTAAGTCGGATGCAAGACAATATAGTCAACATTCTCCAACGTTGAGCATCATTCACCAATTTTCAGGTTTTCTTTCTTTGTTGTGTTTCAAGTAAACTTTACAGCATAATAGAAAACTTTGAAAACTAAACAAATTTTGTCACCATTGTCCTCCAATCTTCAATTTCAGGCTGTTGCCCCTTTTCTTGACACGAAAATATAGCAAATAAATGCTCGGCTCGAGCTACCTCCGTAAATAAATGATCGCCTGCGCATGTTGTTGTTGTCATTTGTCTGACCAATGTGGCTGCTTCTTTGTCCATCCGTGTTATTCTTTGGTGTCGTTAAACATCCAATCTTTCGAAGTCGGACCACTGCTGGCGATGTTGAACGTTGATGTCGATGTTATTTTACATTTGGTTTGCAGCTCAGATTTCGGTCAGAAAAATGGTTTCACGCTGTTTTAGTTTTATTCCTCAACAACTCTAAATATCATGTCTGGCTTTTTTAATATTTGTTGGTGTTGGTGGTGGTGGTCGTGTGGCCTGGTGCACGTGTGTTGTGCCTTCATTCCATTCTCAAATTCATGTAGCTTTGGTAGATAACTTAAATTGCTAACTGTCTGTTTGATTCTTCTTTCTTCCCACGCCTCAGATCTGCAATATTTCAAGATGACTGCAAAATAACTTCAGATTCTCATCCACAAGTCACCGTTAAGATCAGGTATGTTCTTCTCCTTGTGTAAGCAGCCCTTCTCTGAATGTTGCCCTGGATTTTAGGAACCCTAATGTATAATTTATAAATATACGCCTTATTCAAAGGATACAGGATACAAGAATCTGGATGTTTCAGCCTACTTACTTTTACGTTTAGTGTTTCTAATTGTTGTTGCTCTAGCCACCGATGTGAACTTCTGTAAATAGAGGAGCTGTTCATTTTTTATCCTCTTTTATTCGTTCGCGCCTCTTAAAATTACCTTTAGGTGCTTGCCAGGTTATCCTTACAAGTGCCCGAACCTACAAATGACTTCAGAGAAAGGTTATCCGAGGTCAATGGTGACCGGCTTTTATCTCTACTTTACGAAAGGTGTATTTGATCAACTTTTAGTCGGACATATTGTGCGCAACTTTACGGTGCTTTGAAATTATGAGAATCTTGGATTTGGCGGTGGTGATATTTTAAAAATAACAAATCAAAAAGCGTAAAAGTGAATGATATGAACATGAAAAAGTCAGACGAACAAGTTTTCTGTTGCCTCTTTTTCCAAAATAAACCCAAGACACTTGATAATACTTCACAATTCTAGAATTGAAATGATCGCTTTTTCTTTTGTTTATCATTGCACCTACGCACTCGTAGCGTAATCGACCACTACATCAAGGCCGATTCCTTTAATTTTGAATATGCAACTGCCCAGGCGAACTCTAATGCTCGAGAAGGACGTGTGATGATCTTCAATTGGGTGGAAGCTGCCAAGGAGTTCCTCTCCATAATTGTCCCTCTGGGCCAGTTTCATAATCGGGTAGACATTTATGTTTGACTATTCATAGAATAATCCGGTGATGAATTCCATACTCTTGTACACCTTGATTTTACAAATGGGTTTAATGAAAGGACTTTGGTAATTTATGTACATAATTTACTCGAATTTGGGCTGATGAGTGTCTACAAAATACCTAATTTCTAAGTTGTCTGCCTTTTGAGGATACATCGAGAGACAAAATGGTAATGTCAATACTAGCGAAGTTGCAGCAGACAAAATTAACATACAAACACCATTAACTGTACAGGTATATTTTGATGAACTTACTAGACGACCAAGCCAGTATCGCTTGTGCCATTTGACTACAGGGCAAATCTCAAGTAAACGCTTACGCCCATGAACATTATACGACGTCACTCTAAAGTTCAAATCTTAAAAGCACGGAAGACGCCGAATGAAAAACCCCCTGTTGTTCCCAAAAATTAAAGTTATTTTCCGAGGACGTGTTGCTATTAGGTAGTAGGTTCAAAATGTAGGAAAATTAATTCTGTGAATGAGATATAGTTGACGAAACCTTGTAATCGGCTGCGATATTTGACTGAATTTGGCTACTCCCGTGATTTTCTTACCATTCGATTGTGATCTTACGTACTTTTTTAATTCCATAACCGAACAGGTTATGTACAAACATTTGACATAATAACTTAATTACGTATGATACAGCGATAATTGCCTGTACAATACGATATGTTACCTTCTCATAACTTCAATAGAGCGGTATAATTAAAATAATACAACGAGTGCAGTTATTGTACAGTAAGTAACGCTATGGTGAAGAAATTATGTTTGATAGTCGTAACAAGTTTAGGCGTTTTTTATTTTGCGCCAAATTTGAAAATGGCATCAAAAACAAAATTGGGCAACTCAATTATTCTGTTTCGGGACTGATTAGGCCTACAAAATCATGTCGTTATAACGATGTATAGAGCAGATAACACAAGTACATGATCAATAACAAACAGAGGAATTCGTACAAGGTGTGGAACGATGCTAAACAAAAATATGAGAGCAAAATATCTTTTAAAAAAAAACTATAATATTTTGAAATCAAAAAAAGACACGGTTTATTACAAAATAACAACCCCAGAAAGCAAAGCACATAACGACTATAACCAACCACAAAAACCAAAAAATAAATTCTCTGAGCCAAGACTACCAGAATAAAAACACAACTCACTAATCTAACGATCGACCTGACTCCCATACTTGGCAAAAACGGATGAAATCACTATAAACGACTACGATGTCTCCATCCACCTCCATTACAATTTCGTAACATTCAACAAATGGATAAAAACGGGGAACAACCCCCCCAAAAAAAAGGACACAGTAGCAACTATCGACTACCAACAACAAAATACGAAACAATAATAGTAACACAATTGATCAAAAACGTGAAGAATACAAAATGAACACCGAAAAGGCCCGTGGATATCCACGGGTCACACCACTAGTTAATGTAAAAATCAATCGTTGTATATCAAAATTTCAAAGTAAAAAAGTAAATAAATAACTAATACAAAGAAAGTATGTGACCTACCATTTGGTGACCCCTTAGGAGCTCCCAAAATAATTTGTGTCGATGATTGTCGACATCGTTTATTGTAATGACAGAGCCATAGACCGGTAAAGAGTAGCACTAACCCAATTAAAGTAGCTGAAGCAACTACGACAATGATTCTCGCCTTGGACGATGGTTTACTCTTCTTTAGAGCTGAAAAAAAAAAAAAAAAAATTGAGTACAGAATTATGAACTCTCAATTTAGTTACGACGAAAAATTTATGTCGTAATAATTGATTCTTAAGGAGGATTATTATTTAGCATCACCTGGAATTGTAGAAGGGGCGAGTGGTATGTCACCTATCCAGAACAATTTGTCGGCATATCTTAGTTGACAGCTAGGCAGGAAGACCATTGCGTCTGTATTTTCACTACAACAATTTAACACTTGCCCATAGGCCTTTTGCAGACAAGCATTACACCCGAAATTGTCAAGGTTAGGGGTGCACTGAGCAAAGCAATATAATTTCTCGGTCGAGGTCACCATATTTACGCTTGCTGCAAAATGCAAAGGGGTGGAAGACGCGGTATAATTGATCAGACTATCCATCGAAGACTTAAGTACCGAAGCAAAGTTAGTGTTGTTTGAGACGTGGCTTGTGTTTCGGGCTTCAAATGATGGAGAAGTCTCAAATGTCGACAAAATGGAACGATTGGCGTACCTAAGCATACATTCTTGGTACCAAACAATACCTTCAATATAAGACCCGCATATACCCTGGATTGTATTCACTGCGTCTTCAATACATCGATTACAATTATCGAGGCTCAAGTCCTCCCGACACTGAAAGAGGCCGTATACATTGTACGGAGGATCTATGTATGTTGCGTTGTAGAACTTAACGGTAGAGGCCTTGGACGAAAGCTTGGTCATGAGGATTACGATGTTGACTTGTCGGAGTATAGCGTCGCCAATATCATTATCGATTCCAACACAACCTTGGTTGACATACGTTACTTGTGCATCAACCGTAACGGTAATTTTGAAGATAATGAACAATAGAACATAATTGAACAAAACCTTCATTTTATAAACTCATTAGAATGTCATATTAACAAGTTTTATTAATTGTGTCGATTGTGTTTTGTAAAGTCAACAACCATAATCATCATCGTTGTACAAAAAGCAAAAAGAAAATTAATATTTTAAGTGTAGAGCATTAATTAATCAAACTCAACCTTTGAATGCTTCAAATTAAAGTTTTTTAAAAAAAGGGTTTTTTTTACGGTTTACCCTCCAATTTTTTTGTTTTCTATCGTATACCCCTATTTTTTTTCACTTACACGGTGTACCCTCAAACTTCATTATCCATTCTCAACCGTGACCTAAAGTTACTTAACCGTTAATTAAACACTAACACCGTTACATTAAGCTCTCATTTCTCCCTATTTTTAATATTTCCTTCTAAATTTATGAATTTAAATATTCATGATTATTTTACGATAAAGTAAATCAATAAAGTTTATGACTTTTAACAACAATTTAAAAAAAAAATTATAAACTTACTATAGAAAAAAATGAATAAGGATGAAAAATAGTGGAAAATTAGAAAAAATAAGGAAATATTTCATAATTTTGAAGGGAAAACATAAGAAATAGAAAAAATAGGAGTTTATTCTAACGGTGTTAGTATTTAGTTAACAGTTTAGTGACTTTAGGTCATCTTATAGAATGAGTAATGAAGTTCAAGGGTACACGGTATAAGGAAAAAAAAAAATTAGGGGTACACGATAGAAAACCAAAAACTTGGAGGGTACACCATAGAAAAACCCTTAAAAAAAAAAAAAAAATATAAAAGATGTGACTATATATTGGGTTAGAAGAACATGTATGCCGTATAAACTTTGAACCATTGAAACTGTCCAATGTAGGGCCTAGACTGGCCTTTTGTGTGGGCTGGGCTGGCCCAACCCGTTAAATGGGCCTTCATAATCAAGGTTAGGCACGGCCTGTTAAAAGTGAACCCAGCTTGTATGGGCCTTGCGCTTTGCTTAAGCCCCATTAAAATTGAAACCAACCCGTAAAAGCCCGTATGTATCTGGTCTGGCGCGTCTGACCCGGTCCGAGTGTCCGACCTTGCTGTGCAAATAGCGGTTGAACTAACATTGCACATACTAACTTTGTATTTTATTATTGGCTTAATTTGTAATAACTACCTTATATATATAAATTTTTAAGGTTTTTTGCCAAAAGGTACCAAACATTTACGTTAAATGTGTGAATAGCACCTAACATTTTGTTTTTGAAAAGGTACCAAACATTATTGTTTTATTTGTCAAGTGGTGTTGAAGCCAATTTCTGTTCAAAATTTCGTCAAAACTAACGGTGGTAGATGACGTGCATATCTTTTGTTTTTAGGGTATTTTGTCAAAATGTACCAAACATTTATATCAAATGAGTGAATAACACCTAACATTTATTATTATTTTTTTTTTATTGATCAATTGTACCCGAATTTTATTCAGTTGTACCATTTTTGCTCATTTTTTTTCCATCTATTACCCTTGACTAACCTAATTCTCCCTCTTTCCCCAATTTAAATTTTCAACCCTAAAAACCCCTAAATTCATCCCAAATCAATCAATTTCTTCTATAATTTATTGAATTTTTAAACCATCGATCCAAATAACAACATATATGATGTTATTCACTCTTATTTTTATATTTATTAATTTATCTTGTACGAGTATATATTAATTTTATTGGTTTATAGATTTTTTTTGGTGGTTAACGGTGGTGGTTGCGGTGGGGCGGATTGGGGATGACGGCGGTGGCACGGAGAGGGGGACGACGGTGTGGGCTGATGGCGACGCCGAGATGCTGGTGGTGGTTGGGCCATGGCCTATGGGCTAGGGTTGGTTGGCTGGCTTGTTTTCACGTAGTTTTTTTTTTTTTTTTTTTTTTTTTAGTTTTTGTATTTTTTTTTTTTTTTTTTTTCCTAAACCGCAATTATTATTGATATAAACACAGTTTACATGAAATTGGTGGGGAGCCGAGAAACAATCTGGGCCCCCACCCCCTTCGCTACAGCAAAGCCTAGTCGAACAAAAATGTAAGCGGACATCCGAGCCCCTGCTTCATGGGAGGCAGAAGTTACAATCCGCTTGAGCAAAGCTACGGCCTCCGAATCCAGCTCCCCCAACGTAGAGAAAGAGAACGGTAGGAAACCATACCCAGCTGCTGCACACGTATCCCTGTACTTAGCACACTTACGTCGAGCCGCATCAGCGACAACCCGTCCAGACACGAAATCTGCTAACCCAGTCTGAGTCAAAGGCGAAGATCCGGTCAGGTCCACACAGACGTCCCGCCCCTTGTCCCAGGAGTAAAGCAGCAAATCCGCAGGACGAAGAGATCCGCCATGGTCATCAACAAGACCAATGTCAACCTCCTTCCCAGCCGAGATGCCAGACCTGTAGCAGATGTCTAGCAATGTGTCACGGACAAGGTTATGCCGGTGCTTAACACCCACAGTACCAGTACACGAGACCGCATGATCCCCATAAACGTCCTCAGCGAACACTCGAGGGCAAGCAGAGCAAGGCCTAGACACCGAGAATAACGGAATACCCAACCGGTAGCCGAGCACACACCGGTAAGTTCTTCCATTCATAGTCTGCCCAAGCCCCGTGATAGGCACCACCCGCAACCAGTCCGAAGAATGGGCCCCCTGCTGAGACCCCCATAAAGCGATCTGCCTTGGGGAAAGCGAGAAGTTAGAATCCGCAGAACCAGCAACCTTCGCGAAATATATATCTGCCAGTTTCCTCATAAGTTTAGTGGCAGCGATCTCACTAGGGTCACGTGGAAAAACAGAACCAGTGGTCTCTGTAAGCCCCTGCAAGGCAACATCAAAAGCAGGACCAGAGGCCATGATACCGGACGGGCGCAGAAGCTGAGCCTGCAACTCTGCAGACTGCAAACGGGACGCTAGGAAAGCGTAATGTATAACGTCCCCCGCAGCATAAACTCCGAGCCCACCTAGCCGAAAAGGGAGCGTGGCAAGGCGCCACTGCCAGTACCCAAAACCAGGCCCGCCCGCGGTGACAATACGTTCCAAGCTAGAACGTAACGCGGCACATAAGGTGAGCCTCCCAGAAGACCCGCGGAGAACAAGTACGAAGAGTAAAATAAAGCTTTGACACACCAGTACAAGCTCGAAGCAGAAGCAACTCACACTGTGGGTCCTCGATCCTCGCAACCAAACCCATAAGCTCGATGGTCTTAGTCACTCTCTTCTCCACTAGTTCACTGCAAAAAGTAGGGCAAGTGCTAACCGGGCCACCCAAAACAGATACGCCACGCAAGGGCCGAGCAACAGAAGGGGGAAAAACACCAGGAAACCGACTCCGGGGATCCTCAATAGGCCAGAAGACCTCCGTCTTATCGACATTAAGACGGAGACCAAAACCTGGGCCATCTGCCATGATCAAATCCAGGACCCTCCCAACCTCCAAAGTGTCCCCCACTATGGTACCATCATCCAAGTACCACGCGTGTAAACAGAGGTCAAACGAGTCCCGAATCTTGCACACTAACGTGTGCAAAACCAATGCAAACAGCAAAGGACCCAAGGGATCACCCTGCTGGACCCCCTGGCAAGAAAATAAGCTATGCGTCCCATAGAAAAGGCGGGCAGGGGTCGAGTAGCAAAACTCCACCCACCGGGAAAGGACAGGACAACGACGCCGAACCTCGAGCAACATGGTCGTACGATCAACCAGGTTGAACGCATTCTGAAAACCGACCAACAGCATAGACAGCCCCACCTCCCCACCCCGAGCCTCCACAAGTCGGTTCAAGGCATATTATTATTATTTGATGAATGGTGGTGAGTGGTTTGTATGGTAGTGAGGATGACGGTAGACAGGTGTTGGTGGTGGTTTATAAGTGGTGGATGGTGATGGGTGGTTAAAATGTGGTGTTTTAAGGTTCTAGAGAGAGAAGAGAAAAAATTTAGTTTGAAATGAAGTTGTGAGAAATGAAAAGGGTATTTTATTTTTTTGGGTACAAGTGAGTAAAAGTCGGGTATAGTTGAACAACACTTTTTTTTTTTTGTGAAAAGGTGCCGAACATTATTGTTTTGATTGTCGAATGGTACCAAAGTCAGTTTCCGTCCATAATTTTTGTCGAAACTAACGATGATAACTGACGTGGATATCTGACTCATTTAATGAAAGTTGGCTTATTTGTAGCTCCCTCAATTTTGACTATCTTCTTCAATTTACCAACTCTTCATTTTCATCTCTTCACTTTCACTTTCTCCATTTCCTCTTCATCTCCTTCACTTTCAATTTCTCCTCAACTACTTCTCTTCATTTTCTTCCTCTTTAAAGGTAACATGGACTCATTTCTTCAACCATTCATCTCTGTTTTACGGTCCTTATCTTCAATCCGATAGTATAAGTCTATTTTTTGTGTTAATTTTTTTTTTTTGCATTCGTTTTAAAGCTTGTATTGACAAATTTATTTCGTTATTTTTCTTTTGAAGTTTTGATTTTGGAAAATTATTATTGTTTGATTGAATTGTTTTGACCATCTAATAAACTATTCTTAAACCCTAATTCAAAAAGAAAATCATTTTTTGATTAGAATTGTTAGTTCAACTTTAACCCTAATTTTCGTTGTTGTGTCTTTAGATGAGTATGTAAATGTATGAGCTAGCAAAAATAGACCAAAACGAAGTGATTAGAGAGCAAATTTGAGAATTTGGCATAGTGGTAAATTTGTGACTGAGAGAGTGAAACGAAAGTATGACAAAGTGACGTTGTTGATGAAACCCGATGTGGATCATGTATTTTCTTCGAGATACAAGTAAGCAACGACATACGCACACGATATGCCAGTCAAGTCCCACTTATAGCCCCCACAAGTTTTCTTCTCGAAGTCCACTACCTACCTATTGTCCTCATGATCTACCTTAAATGTCATTAACCCAGGCCACATCGCACTGCTTTACACATTCTACTCTGTTTGACGGCAATAATGTCAATCTATTTGGCAGCCTCTATGACATTCCCGTTGTACTTCTCGAGGCATTATTTTTTCTTAAGCATCATCTTCATGTTGTACCTCCTTAACCACTCCATCATACTTAGAATAGGCTTGTCCCGACATTTCTTTAACAGTTCTTTGTAGCCATCCACTCTTCCACGTCTTTGTCGTTGATGATTCTCTTCATCACGACCTACGCACTATATCCCTTCCTTTTAAACCACAACTCTCTATTCTTAAGTTTCAATTCCGACTTCATGATGTCTTGCAAATTAAAATAACAAATCTCATCCACATTTATCGATGATTATACACGTTGTTGCTATATATTCTTATTACATGCTAAAGATGAGGCAATGAGAAAATTTATTCTCTTTAAGAATGAAATAAAATTGCAACAATCTACTTTGATAAAGAGGATGTGAACCGATAAGGGAGGAGAATATTACGAGCCAATCTATTTCGGTTCATGTGGAATAATACATGAAGTTACGGCTCCATATACACCATAACAAAATGGTATTGGATAGATGAAAAAACAAAACTCTTAAGGAAATGGTTAATACCATGTTGTTTTACTCGAGTTTAAGTGATGGATTTTGGGGCGAGGTCATGTTAACAGCATGTTGTTTATTAAATAGAGTCCTGAATTAGCGTAACGATGTTACTCATTATGAATTATGGTATAAAAATAAACCAACGTTGACTTATTTTCTAGTTTGGGGTTGTCGGGCAGTGGTTAGACTTCCTGCTCCCAAGATTTAAACCTTGGATGAAAGATGTATTGACTGCATTTTTATTGGATATGCTGAGCATTTTAAGGCTTATAGGTTTTATGTAATAGAACCTAATGATAAGTCATTGAGTCTAGAGATGCTATTTTTTATGAGACTTGTTTTTCTACTATATCATGACCAAACATGTTAACTTCTAATAATGTTGGGAAACACAATAATAGTATCGTTTAACCTATTAAGGTTGATATATCTCAATCTGATTCACTTGAACTCCGTAGCAGTAAAAGATATAGGAAAAAAAAAAAAGCATTTGGAGACGACTTCCAAATTTATTTGGTTGAAGGCCCCAGAGACGAAGTAGGATTCCCATATTCGTATTGTTATCATATTGATGAGGATCCTAAAACATTCGATGAGGCTATAAAATATCACGATGTCTCGTTTTGGAACGAGGCCGTAAATGATGAAATGGATTCATTTTTGGGAAATAAAACTTGGGTTCTAACTGATGTCCCTCGTGGGTACAAACCTTTAGGTTGTAAATAAATCTTTAAAAGGAAGATGAAGGTGGATGGTATAATCGACAAATATAAAGCTCGATTAGTCATCTTAGGTTCTAGGCAAAAGCAGGGTATTGATTATTTCGATACATATGCTCTCGTTGCTCGAGTCTCCACAATTAGACTGTTAAATGTTTTAGCTACTATTAACAATCTAGTTATCCATCAAATGGATTTTAAGATCGCGTTCTTAAATGGATACTTATATGAAGAAATTTATATGAAACAACCAGAAGGTTTTGTTATGCCTGAAAATGAGCATATAGTATGTAAATTAGTGATCATTGTATGGGCTTAAACAAGCAAGTAAAAAATGACATCATACATTTGATGAGATTGTTTGTCGAATGGTTTTAAGCTGAACCAATTAGAAAAATGTGTCTATACCAAGTTTGATAATACTGGTAAAGGTATTATAATATGTCTCTTCATTGATGGCATGTCGATATTTCGTACCGACCAAAAACAAGTTGACCTTTGTACGTAAACTTTTCAATCATCTAGCTTCGCAATGAAAGACATGGGAGAAGCTGACGTGATTCTCGGAATCAAAATTAAACGAAGTGACAAAGGGATATTTTTGACACAATCTTATTATATTGAGAAAGTGTTAAAGAAAATTAATTGTAAAAATTGTGTTCCAGCTACAACTGTAACACCCCGGCCACAACCAAAGGCCGAAATGTTATTCATGGTATCGCTAGGCTGCGTACATCGCCCACACACCAACACGAGTTCTTTTCAGCACACTTTGTCCTCACTCGTGCGCATCCTTGAAAAATTCCCAGGAGGTCACCCATCCTAAGATTTCTCTCCAGCAAGTACGCTTAACCAAAAAGTTCTTAAGATGAGTCACCAGAAAAAAAAAGATGTATCTTGTTAATATGAGTAGTAGTACTTACAATCCTTTTAACCACTAGGTCACTTGAGCTTATCACATGGACCACTTCAACGGGGTACCAACGCCTAATAACGTCTTTTAACAACCTCGAGTATTAAAACAACTCCTATGGAGCCTGGTTTAAAACTTGTTTCAAACAAAGGTGAAACCGTTTCACAGCTAGAATACTCTAGAGTGGTTGGTTGTCTAATGTATGTCATGAAACGCACTAGACCAGACATAGCTTTTGCAGTAGGCAAACTTAGTAAGCACAAAAAGAATCCTAGTACATTGCACTAGTAGGTAATTACTCGTGTGTTGATGTATCTAAAATCTACCAAGAACTATGGACTAAACTATGTGGGTTATCCTTCTGTACTAGAAGGGTATTCTGATACGAGTTGGATGAATAATGTTGAGGATCATATTAACAAGTGGTTGGGTATTCTTTCTTGAGGGAGGTGTCATATCTTGGGTGTCCAAAAAGCAGACATGTATTTCAAGCTCAATTATGAAATCAGAATTTATTGTCTTTGCAGCAGCCGAAAATGAGGCAGAATGACTAAGGAATGATTTGATAGGTGAAATTTCATTATGACCAAAACCAATATCACCCATAGCTGTACCTTGTGATTGTGCAGCTACATTGGCTAAAGCTTCTAGTAAGATGTATAATGGAAAATCGAGACACAGACACATAAGTGTTTGACATAGCTCAATACGTGAGCTGATAACTCATTGAGTGATATCCGTTGTGTTTGTGAGATCTTAACAAAATTTAGCTGATCATTTGACCAAGGGATTAACTAAGGACTTGGTATAAAGTCAGTTGAAGGGACGAGTCTAAAACCCGAATAGATTATTAAAAGTAGGATACCATTTCCTCTCTAATACAATGTTAAAGGCTGAATTCAATGTGAAAGACCTATTTTTATGGATAGACACACTCAAACATATGTCCCGAAGATGAGTGTTTGGACTTGCATGTTGTGAGGTTGAAGTTTATTTTCTTAATTGATCCTTTAAAAAAAATTTGTGTTTGTAGGAACACGATGGAAAAGAATCAACCTATGTGAACATGAAGTACAGCCGCTTCAAAGGAGTTTGGGTTTGGCTCCTGGAATATTCATGAATAGATAAAGGACACTAGGCTTGTAAAGTTGTAAATAAGTGTCAGTTTTTGTAACTTTTGGAGTTAATTTAATTTATGTGTGAATTATCTGCATGTATTCAAAATGTGTAAAAGGGTTCAATGCTTAGTCCCACCCTAATACTCGATTATTTGGAATGTGTAATTTCACTAAGTGGAAATTCAATTTTCGTGATATTTTCATTTATGCATAAATTGGTATGTTTGGTTATTTATATTTAAACCTTGAATTACGCTTAAATGGGAAGAAATGTTGGTAATTTAAGTGTAATTACCGGTTCATTTTAGCGTTTTTTGGTTTGGTTCAAAGATGGACAAACTTTGAAATAATAAAGCGAGTTTAGGAAGTACGAAGTGTACGCTTGCTTATTTATTTACGAGTTCACAGTATAGTTGTCTTTCAAACGACAATGCGCCTGACATTTTACTGTGTAAAAACGGATTTTGGCGGGTATTTTATGAAGAGTCATATCTCTACAAAAATACTGACTCCATACCCTGTACTTCACCCTAATCTTTATCGATAAATAAGAAAAAGAAATTGTGATGATTAATATAAGAAAGTCAGAATACGTTATTCATCTTTGATCACAAAAGCAAATTACTCACAAAAACTCCAAGTTATATCTTAGTTTTTTTGTGCCAAAAACCAAGGACATTGTCTTATCATTTTAGAAAATTCGGTACAACCGAAGCACTAATATACGGGTCGAATTGTTCTATATGGAAAGTGCAGGCGATTCGGTATATTGTTCATTGTTAATTTTCGTTCCAGTACGCTTTATTTAACAGAAACAATTATACCAAAAAAAATAATTAAAAAATAAAAATAACAACCTATCTTGTCAGACCTAGGGATGACAATGGGTCGGGTCTGGGTCGGGTGCTATAGAACCCAGACCCAGACTCGTTTTGCTTGTATTGGACCCAGACCCGTCGAGTCCGATATTCCAAGATCCAGACCCGGACCCGATGGATCTGGGTCCTTTGCCGGTCCGTTTTTTAGTATCAATATAATTTTTTAAGTATTACAGTCGTAACAAATATTTTTAGAAGTTTACGCATTGATAATCTAAGTTCGATTTCATTCATATAGTACTTTATACAAAATATATTCAAAACCTTAATTTTTTTTTTATAAGTGGTTCGTAAAAACCTGAAATAAATAACACGATTTTTGAGCCAAACCTATACTTTAAAAAAGTTATAAGATATAATAGATGATTTACATATGAGAAAAAACTTACTCCGTATTATACTAAAAAAAATGATAGATTAGGTGATCAAAATTAACAATTACTCCATGGTCGGGTCCGGATCTACATGACGAGACCTAGACCCATACCCGACCTGCTTAGCGTAGACCCAGACCCGACCCAGACCCGTTGGGTCAAAAAATATTAGACCCATACCCGGGCAATTTGGGTCGGGTCCAACGGCTCTGGGTTGGATCTGGACCATTGCCATCCCTACTCAGACCTCTCACATTAACAGAAATGTGAAATATCAAAGTTACACAAATTCAAGTAATCTTCAACTGCAAATTCTAAGAATATCCTCCATTTCACAAGTTTTGATTAGTTTTGCATCATCTTGGGCATAATTCAGTAATATATTTCGTTCCCGAATACTCACCAATTTCATACTGTGACCTCCTATTTCGAAATCTTTTTTCAGGTAGTAAGGCACGATTACTCGATGTTCCATCGCTCGAAGTACCTCTGGTGAAAAAGTGGGGTGCATTTGGTGGCGGTAATGTAATCGACTGTCGATTTAGCGCGGACACGACTGACGTCATTCGTGGCCTTAGTGCTACGTCTTCTTGGATGCACAAAAGACCAATTTGGATACATAATTTTACTTCTTCTTCCGAATATATGTCTCCCAATAGTGGGTCGACTAGTCTCAAAGTCGCATCCGCGTTCCAAAGCCTCCATGCCTGTATCATGTAATTAACAACTATTTTGATATCGTCGTTTCAAGTAAAATGTACCGTTATATAAGAACTACTCGCATAATTTATACTTACACGTGGTAGTAGACCTTCATCTTCTTCTGGGTGAAGCAAACGATTTTTTTCGCCGCTAACTATTTCCAAGACTATAATTCCAAAACTATAGACGTCAGATTTGACTGAAAATTTACCGGCCAACAAGTATTCTGGAGCCATGTAACCACTGTACGTCGATGCAAAAATAACAAAGCATTTATCAACGACAGAAAAGACCCTTAATAACACATAACATGCAAGTGAGAGTTGCTCACTTTATAAGTCTAGAGCTTACTCCTCCCATTGCCAATCGATTTTGGGATGGAGCCTCTAGGCCTTATGAAGCGGGCTCTCTCCTTCTATTTGTGATTGTGGCCCTTGCCCGTCACTAGTTTCACAGAAAGATCACTGACATCGACAAAAATGCACATTTTTGAAATTAAATGATGTGAGGGCTTACTATGTTCCAGCAATTATCGTGGTAATATCTTGAGTTTGATCCGAATCAAAGAGTTTGGCGAGACCAAAATCCGCAATTTTAGGGTTCATTGCCTCGTCCAAGAGTATATTACTTGCTTTGAGATCTCGATGAATGATTTTTAGGCGAGAGTCTTCGTGCAAATATAATAGACCTCTCGCAACTCCGGTTATGATTCTGAATCTTTGCTCCCAATCCAATGATTCTCTCTTTTCTGGGTCTACAATTGTTTTTGAAGAAATTTAAAAATAAGTAAGAAAAATGAGTATATACTATATAATATAAGTACCCTGTCACGAAAATTGATTAAATAGACGGTGAAAGGATTATTGGACATACCAAATATATATCGATCAAGGCTTAAGTTTAATAAGAATTCGAATATTAGAAGTTTTTCCTCTCGAAACACGCAGAATCCTAGCAATCTAACTAGGTTTTTGTGTTGAAGCTTCGCGAGTAAATTGACTTCATTCTTAAACTCCGAAGCTCCTTGCTTTGAGTTTCCTGATAGCCTTTTCACGGCTATCTCTTCTCCGGTTGAAAATTTTCCCTAATACATACGTATGGAATGAGTAAGCTTACGATAAATAATATGACCGGTAAACATGTTAAAACGGGAGATTAGCTCTTACAATTTTCACTACAAACGCGAGTCCATTGTTTTTAAACATCGGAATTTTGAGTAACTTATATAAAGCGAAAGATTAATGAAAAAGGAAAAAAAAATTACTCCGTATATTAGGTCGATTACCTTGTAAACCTCACCAAAACCACCCTGTCCAAGTTTATTTTTCCACGAAAAGTCGGATGTCGCAGTTTTAATGGACGCGAAATCGAATTGCAACGATTCAATATTGTTAATATCATCCATGCCTCGTCTGCTAACTGCAATAAATTCATTAAATTAAAGTAAAATTCATGAGTATTCGAGTTAAAAAAATAAGGATTTAAAATCGTTTATGTATTAACAGAGTTACTCATTCGTTCGTTATATGCTAATTTTACGCATTTAGCACGAAAGAGTCTAACTAGTTTTCTTACCAGATCCCGATATATTAGACGATCTAGACAATTGCTCAAGCGATTCTTCTGGCGATTCTCGGCAGAAATAAAGCCATAAACCAGCGAAGGTGAAAACTAGTCCGAAAGATACGACACAAGCCATAGCAAGGACAATTGGTGGCATCGTCTTTTTCGTTTTGCCTGATAATAATTGCTAATAGTATTAAATAGTTTGTGAAAATTATAAAATTGTAGAATGTTAATTGTAATATACGACTATACGAGTAATAAATTGCGAAAAAAAACTCACCGTCATCAGTTGACTGCTTAGGCGAAGGAGCTAACGAGATGTCTCTTGCCACAATTGCTTTATTCTCGTAACCCAATTTACAACTCGGATGAAAGACCGTGGCAGGAAAACTTGTATTCGAGTATGGAGTGATTCGATTAGAAGCATCTCGGAGACAACTTTGACATTGAAAACCATCTAAATCAGGGGTGCATTGCGCAAAACAATACAATTTCATAGACGAAGTCAATTCTGTTTCAATTGTAGCGAAATGGCTCCCGTTATTGCTACCGTTATTTGTGATCGATTTAATGACACCGTCCATATTCTTTGCTACAATTGGGGCAAAGTTAGAATCAATTGACACGCTCGTGTTATGTAAAACATAATACGGGCTTGTCTGATTCAAAGAGAAAATGTTATGATATGCATATCGAAACATACATTCGACGTACCATACAATAGCTTCCTCGGAATTAGGGCAAACTTGTAAAATTCTACTCGTCGCATCATCGATACATGCCACACAATTTACAAGGCTTTTGTCTTCTTGACATTGATAAAGAGCGTACAACTGATTATGAGTATCACGATTCATATCTTTATAAAACTTTGAAGTAGAACTTTGCGACGAGACATTTGATACGAGAAATTTAGCCCGTTCGAATAAATTTATCCCTGAATAATTAGCAACACCTTGACAACCAAAACCAACATAAGTAACTTGTGCATTTGTAAGTTGGTAAACATAAAATAAAGTGAAAGATAGAAAAATTATTGCCATGGAACATGGTTAAAAGAAACATTTTAATTTTAATAATGTAAGTTTTAAATTATAAATGACTGAAAACATTTCATGTAAAATGAAAAGAAATAAATTGCATAGATAGAACAAAACTAAAAACATTTCATGTAATAAATCTCAGGAGATTTTGACGTTGATTAAAGCAATATGGAAATTGCTTTCTTATTAGAGTTGTTGTAACATGTGGTGAAATACAAAGGTTCAAGAAAAATATTTTTACCAAATTATAATTTATTTGTAACCTTTTTTTTTTAAAGAAAGATATAAACACTAACCAAATTAATTAAATACACGTTTTTCATATATACAGACCGATACACGTAGATAAAAGTCGTTATATATAATTATATAAATGCCAAATCAATTTATTGCACAATTTTAATAGACAAGGATTTCTTGTCAATACTAGTGGAAAAAGACTTTATGTGTGACATAATTTTGAACGATAAAATCGGATAGGTTGACCCTTTTAGATATATATAAAATAAGAAAAATATTATTTTTTTTTTAATTTTTTTTTTATGACGAGGGGGTTGAGTCTCAACCGGGGACATGCATTCCCGCACCAGCACATGTACCATGTAAGCCACACTTTGTTGCACATTTTTAGGTTTACCCAAATTTCACCTGGGCAACCACCACTTGGTTAAATATCTTTTATTGACTCATTTGATAAACGAGAAAAAATGGTGCTATAACTCGGTTCAATTTTATTGGGTGACTACGTATTTTTATTTTACCTTTCAAAAAAAATATATATAAAATTTATATCTATCTATCTATATATCTATCTATATATCTATATAAGAGTACTAAAAGAACAACCACTAAAGAACTAGTTCCTGACGTGTCGCGTTTATACGATTAAATTTCCTGCCCAACTAATTGGTACTAATTGTTCTCCTAATTACAGAATTTTTATGCGTAATTTAATTTGCTTGAATATAGCACCATCTTCAAGTTTCCTCAATTAAAAATATAATCACTAATTAGTTCTATTTACGCTCTAATAGCAGTATTACAACGCTTGCTTTACATATATATGTCAAACACCTCAAAATTTCCTAAGATTAGTCTTCCCTTTTGCTCTCAATCAAAAGATTCACACATGACACACCTAATTGATTTCTCATATCAAAAATCTTTATTTCTTAAAATATAGGCATAATCAATCAACTTATAATTTTTGAAATAATTTCTAATTTTTTAAACCAAAAAAAGGTACAATTATAGGGAATATTTCACACGTATCAAACATATCTAAATATTTTCAAAGTTGGTCTTCTGCAATATCGTCTCGCACCAATAATATTAAAGCTACGGTTACATTAGGTGTACCAAGCCATTTGGTACATATACAATAGGAAGCTGCCATGTGGCAATTTCAATTAAAAAATAATTAATTTTAATTAGCAATTTTTCTCCTATTTATTTCAAATCTGTTTACAGTTCAAATCTTTTTGAAAATCAAATAAACATTACTTCCAAATTAATTTATTACTTCAACTTCCTAATTAATTTATCACTACAACTTTCTAAATTAATTTATTTTTCCATTAATATTATATTTTTTCAATTCTAGAAACTTAATATTCATATTTTTATTGTTAGAAAAAAATTTACAAATTTGTTAATTCGGTAGAATCGTTCATATATTTCGTTGAAATAATTCGAAGTTTTGTACAATGACGAATTTTTCATCTAGCAAACCCAATTTTCTATCATGGTATACCAAACAATTTGGATACGGTTAAAAAAAAAATAATGTTAGTTACGGGAGAATTAAATCTTAGAAGATGAAAATATTGGAGATGAAAATTGAATTGACATATATAGAAATAGATGAACGAAAATGTATAATTAATTCTATTTATGATGTAAATTTTTTTTTTTTAGAAAAAATGCAAAAGAAAATTAAAAGATTACAAACGTAGAAACTTTTTTAATCTTAATTAAGATTCTTCGTTGAACCATATAAAAATAACATTCTTATTTGATTATTGAATTTCTAATTTATGTAAATGAGTAAAAGAATAATTAAACAAAACTAACATAAAATTAAGTGTAGACACTAAAAATTTATTAAGTGTCGAAAAATAAATTAAACAAATTACTTAATTGAGTTAATACAAAATTTTAGCTCAATTTGGTACATGCGCCCCCGAAAAATAAATATGGGTCGATCCAGTATACAAAACGAGTTATTGGGTCATAAATCCGTTAAAGTGGGATATGGGCCGATCCGATGTACAAGTAAATTACTCGGGTCAAAAGTCCAATTTAATAAATAATTTGACCGATCCGATGAGTAAAAGGGAGTGTTGGGTCATAAGCTCAATTTTAAAAGAAAATCGGGCCAAAGTCATAAATGAGCCCAAAGGCGGGATTTTGAGCCTGAGTCTGATAATGGATGAGGAGAAAGCTCTATAAATAGAGCACTTCATTCATTAGAAAGGAGAGAAGAAATCAATCACAAAAAAGCATAAGAAAACTAAAGCACAAGAAACACAGAAGAACTTTGGAGTGCATTGAAACCATCGTCAAGACTCCAAGACTTCATTAAATACAAGAACGAGAAGACCTCAATAAATCGAAGAGGAGCATTCTCAAACATTCAAATCACAAGACCCGGAAAAGGGTTTAGGGTACAATTTTACGGTGCCGCTACAAATACCCTCATATGCGGCACAAAAAAATCGATGAGGAACGCATATGAGGGTATTTGTATAAGAGAAATATCAAAATTAAATAAATTTATTATGATTATCTAATTTAAAATCCGAAATTCTAGAGTAACTCTACATTGGTGAACCCGGCGGCTTTGCCGCCGAATCCTAACCAAAAGATACCCTACATAACATTGGTGAACCCGTTTGGGTGATGGATGAAAAGAATTTTTTTTATTCTTTGCAAGTAATGTATAGAATCGTCTCTACAAGTTCCACACGTATTATCAAACATATCTAAAATATTTTCAAAGTTGATCTTCTCTGCGATACCAAGTCACACGAATAATATATAAAGACAATAAAATAAACCTAATACTTAACAAATTAAAAGTAAAAAACGGTTATATTCATTCATGTACGCCTTTTACTCACTCTTGTACATTTTTATCCAAGATTTTCCATTCAATGGTCCTCTAATTATTTTCCTCTAGTTAATTTTTCTCTTTTTCTCCACCAATTCAATCACTTTAATTCTTACATAATAATTGATTATGGTGAGCAATTTTCAATTTATCAATTAAAATTAAATTATTAAGATTAGGTTTTATGTTTTATTGGATAAATTGAATATTTTAATTAATTATTTATTAACTTTAGTTGAAATTAAATTAGGGTTTGAGTTGTGATGGAGTTGGAAAGAAGAAATAGGGTTTTATGGGAGATGGCGGTGGCGGTTGTAACCGGTGCAGTTACGGAAAGAAAGTGTGTTGTCGTACTATCGGTAGGGTGGTCGTTGCTCGTCAGTGGTCCGTCAAAGGGTGGGGTAGTGATGGTGTGGTTGGTGCCATAGTCGTGATGGTGGTGGTTAGAGACAAAAAATTAGGTTTTTAGTGGTGATAGAGATAAAGAAAATAATAAGAATAAAATTGGAAATTGTGTACATGAGTGAGTTACATGAAAGAACACAACCCAACGTGAAGGGCTAAAGATAATCTTATCATTAAACCATTTCATACAATTAAATGTTTGTGATTACCTACATATAGGGTTCCGCAAAAGTGGTAATCGAACTCATTTACTTTGTATAATCGTGAGATTAAACCTCTTAAATTTCAATTGGAGTGATTAGACCCCTTAACTTAGATAATATATATGTGAAATTAACCCTCTTTCTCAATATCTCATGAGAAATTATATTTATCATATGTGCAACATACAAATATCAAAATTAATACATAATTTTATCTAGACAAAAAATGAAATTGAAGTAATCTTATTTCAAAAATTGATAATTTAGACTAAATTAAAATAAGTAAAGTAAAATAAGAATTTCGAAAAAAAGAAAAAAATCTTTATAGAAATTTTTATTTCGTAAATAATGAGATTAGTTTAGTTTTTTTTTTTTTTTTTTTTTTTTTTTTTTTTTTTTTTTTTTTTTTTCATGATTTAAAAATGGTTAAAAAAAAAGTATGGCTTGCAATTGTAGTATATTCCGTATAACATACGAAATACCTTAATATAATAATTTTTTGTAATGTTTTAAAAATTAATTTTTTCTAATCAAATTTGATTAATTTTTCCTCATTACGAGTTTTCTTTTTTTTTTTTTTTTTTTTTTTGGAGAAAATATTATTCTTTTATTATTTGTATTTTTTTTTTACTTTGTTTTATTTAGATTTAATTTTAATCTTTGTAAATTGAATTTGAGATATACAATTTCTCATGATATTTTGAGAGTAGGCTTAATTTTCACTTTTTAAATACGTTAAGGGGTTTAATCACTCCAATTGAAACTTAAGTGGATTAATTTCACAATTAGTTAAAGTAAAGGGGTTTCTTGAATATAACAACTATCTTCCAGTTTCCTCAATCACAAATATAATCACTAATTAGCTCTAATTATGCTCTAATACTAGTATAATTACCACACTTGATTTACATATTTATATGTCAAACACCTCAAACTTTCCTAAAATTAGTCCTCCTTTTTGTTCTCAATCAAAATATTCATACATCTAATATGATTTCTGATATCAAATATCTTAATTTTTCTTAAAATACAAATTCTACAATAAGGCAGTCTTATACTATAAGACAACCTGCCATGTCACCAAACAACTATCCTCAAATATAATTTCCTCAACCCTAATTTAACTGACAATAATTAATTAATCTACCATCAACATCAACTACCATGAAACTCATCCAAAAAAAAACCCTCAATTCTACCAAAGACCTCACTGGACAACCGGAGTTCCGACAACCGGAGTTCCAACAACCTTCGCCATAACCCCACCGACAACCTCGTCGAAAAACTGAAATTGCAAAAGTAACTTTAATGAATTTTAAAAGTAACGTTAAAGCATTTAAATGATTTTTTTTAAAAAAAATTTCCAGTGAAATTTCAGTTACTTTTGAAAGGAACTATAATTAGGTTACAAAAATATGAGATTTTAATAATAATTCGAGTGAAATATGATGAATTAATATAGGGTTTGATGATCCAAGCAAATACCATTTTGTCTTTGTTCTTGAAAGATAGGTCGGCGTCGTATCCCGACGTAGTGGTCAGAGTTGTTTTTGAAGCAAGATAGCGGTGTAATTTCTGGTGAGATTAATATTAGTTGGGATGGAATGATTGAAAAAGATGGGGTCAGGTTTAGTGTTTGGATTCCGGCGACTCACTTGGTGGTGGTGGTTAGAGCCGCGGTGGAGGTTGGAGTGACGATGGGGAACTAGTTCTTGTGGTGGTTCGGGTTACGGATCGTCGTTAGATATCGGCGACTCACGTGGTGACGGTGGTCAGAGCCACTGTGGAAGTCAAAGCGACGATGGTCAGATGGTGGCGGTGGTGGTGGTGGTGAGAAGGGGGCACCATCATCGAGACTTCAACCTATGGCAAGCGCTTAAACATTGGGCTGACGGTGGTTGTTATGACGGAAGCGCTGACGACTGACGTTGGGCCTCTGCTGCATCGGTGTCCACGGTTTATAATAGTATGATATTGTCCGCTTTGGGCCTAGCCCTCACGGATTTACTTTTGGGCTCCTTCCTAAAAGGCCTCGTACTATTATATTTGGTGGACACTTATATAGATGAGCTTTCATCTTTCCACCACCGATGTGGGACATGGGTTTGCACGTTAACAATCCTCCCCTCAAACCAAGGACCATCATCATGACTCGGACCTTGAACTATTTGGAGAACCTCCCCACAATTTACAGCCCCATATTCTTAGGCACCTATAGCATCACCAAGACTAGGGTCCCTCCCCTTAACGGGCATATTAAACTCATCTGCATCCAATATACCCTGGACCGGATCCGCCACTTCAGAAGTCCTAGAACACAACGATCTCTGGCATCCAATCTGATAAGGATCCACTAGACCTGTGGCACCCAATCTGATAAGGGTCCACCGGATCAACAGTTCTAGTACACGTAAGGTCTTCCGCTTGACCTATGGCGCCTTCTAGGTCCATTTTCACCATGGACCAAACTTGCTCAAGACTCCACTCGAGCTAGGAGTTTCGGGCCACCTTCAATTCTTGGGCTAATGCTTCTCCACTGGTGCCCAGCCCAAGTCGACCTTGGGCTGTGATACCAACTGTTATGACGGAAGCGCTGAAGACTGACGTTGGGCCTCTGCTGTAACACCCCGTGTTATTTTAACACAAATTGATAAAAGAATTTAATTCCTTAAATTAAATTCATCCTTTTTCCTTATAATAAAAATACGTCTGAATTTTTTTCGCCAAATAATACTAAAAATTCTTAAGTCCAAATTTAAAAATTTTGAAAAATAAAATTTGTTGTATTATCTTTAGAATTGAAAAAGAAACACATTTCAAAATTTTAAAAAAATCAACACAAAATTAATATCGCCTTTCAAATTTCAAAAATGTTAAGTTATGTTTACTATTCATAAAAATTAATGTAAAACCTTTTATTCATAAAATTCAATTTCGAACATTTTCGTTTTCGAATAAAAATGGACCCTTATACTTTTCTCGGCTTTGAAATTCAAGTCAACGATTTCAAACACGCAAATCAAGGTCAAGTCACCTTATCCTCTTCCATTTTTCTTCTTATTTTTTTTTTTTGGTGACGAGGGGTTTAATCCCCCCGGGCACAGGCATTCCGACGTCACCACCTGTACCATGTAAGCCACCCCTTTTTACCAGGGGCCGTCGTGATACCCGCATGGTGCGCTTCTGGAGGCTTGAACCTGGGACCTCGCAGTTCCTGCCATTGCTAGGCTTTGAGGTTGCCCCAGGAACCACCAGACCGCTACCACTTAGGTAAAAACCCTAATGCAACTTTTTTTCTTCTTATTTTTGAAGAGGCAAACTTAACATCAACCTTTAAAGAAAATATAATCATTTTGATTATTTTTAATAAATCATATTATATTAATAACTAATTACTATTTCATTTCTATTAAACTAACTTTTTTCTAAATTGTCGAAATTATATGTCACACCTAATTTAAATTGATTAAATTTTTGACGTTTGAATATAATTCTTTAAATCTATAACTTTCAACGAAAAAAATAAGTATTTCGACCTAGGAAATTTTTATTCAAAATTTCGAGGATTAAGATCCGATTTTATTTTTAATGCCCTTTCGAAAATTATTTTTATTTTTATTTCCGTTTTTATTTCAAAACACTATTTTAAGATCATATCTTTTATTTCGAAACTTCTCGCGAGCGCGCAAATCAAAAATTTCAAAAATAAAAATCGAGCCCGAAAAATTTACTTGAACCTTTTGACTTAGACTTTTCCAAGTCTATCCTCTTCCATTTTTCTTACACATTTACTTACACCTTTATATTTATCATCATCACTTTTATTTTCTTTGTATTTAAATTTAAAGTTTATACCCTTTATTAAAAATACGTACAAATACGATACTACTACATTAATTCTACCATTTTCATTTCCGTCACTTTTAAATATTTTCTCGAGTAGTAAATAAAATAATTTAGTCTTAGAATTCAAAAGTAGAGATATTTCGAAAAATCGTCAAACGCGCACACATTAACCTTTATCGTCTTTTGACGCCCGACTTTTTAAACCCGATTTATTTCGTAAAAACATTTTAAAACACATGGGGAACATTTTCTTTGCCAAATAGTGTTTAACACTAGTGCTCAAGTGGATTAATTTTGTCTGCTAATATCTTTTAATTAAACATTATTTACTAAATAAAATCAACTTTATCATCTAATTCATTTAACCTAATTTCATAACATCATCCTCATTATTTTCTAAGTGGAAAAATCACCTTCTTTGCTCTCTCATTTGGACGTGTACTTCCTCCTCATTTCCTCCCTATATTTTCTTTCATTTTTCTTCCTAAAACTATTAAAAAAAAAACCCTAATATTATTCTAATAAATCATAAGTGTTCTACTTAATTAGTGGGTATATTAAGGGCTAACTTTTTGGTTTATTTTGGGTGTAGAACTTGGGTAATATGGGTGAAGAAATTTCCGATCTAAAATTTATTTTAGATCCCCGACGATTAACATCCAATTTAAGGTGACTAGTTATATCTCATATTAACCTCTTTTGTAAATTAATTTGTTTTGTTATTATAATTTTATGAGTATGAAAATTATGTTAAAATATGTTAAACATCACTTGTGTGCACTTGAATGTTTAGGTGATGTATAAATAATGATAATAACTAAATAATGTTTTTGTTGGAATTTGGAATAGTATAAGTGAGAAAGTGGAGAATAGAAGGAAATAGTTTATGAGTGATTGATAGTTTGTATTAAATTGAATGAATATGTGATTACAATGATTATGATTGATTATTATTGATTATTATTGATTGAATAATAATGTGATTTTTACAATATTACAATGCCTTAGGATTACATGCTATTTATAGGTGATACGCACCCTTTCATATTCTAAGATATATTCTAGATACATTGTACATAAATATGATACATAATATGAAGAGATACAACTCTTCATCTAATAAATACATTGTTTCGTATGTATCTCTCATCCAAGAGATATAATGTTTCACTTATGAAGGGATATAATGTTTAGGTAGATTCGTCGTACTTAACCTATTATGGAAAAGTCTCATTATTTCAACACTCCTCCTTGAGACTTTTGGCCATAACTCCGAGCTTGAGTCTGAGAAACTCACCAATCATCTTTCTGTGTTGAGGGGGATCGACAAGCTCCCAAGTGTTATTTTTGTTGATCATGTCGATCTCATTTTTCATTGTTTCCTGCCACTCCTTGGTCTTGGCGGCTTCCTCGTAGTTATGTGGTTCATTAGTTGCTGAATAACATGATTCACACAACTCGGGATCCAAATGAACAATAGGACAATTTTGATATATTTGGGATAAAGATTTTTTTCCTCTTGGTCCTGTAGCATTCTCATCATCTGAGTCAGAAGATTGTGACTCAGGAACGCTATCCTCTGAAGTCAATGGAGACTGCTCATTTGTATTAGTTTGAGGAGTGCTTGGTGTGCACTCTATCGGTTCTTGCTCAGATGAACCAAAATCTTCAAAGTGTTCAAACATCACACTTTTTCGTTCGATTTTCTGCTCTTCCCAATTCCACATTGAGTTTTCATCGAACTCAACATCTCTACTGATAACAATTTTTCCAGTATCGATGTTATAAATTCGATAGCCTTTTGATTGCGTGCTATAGCCAAGAAAGATTCCTTTCTCGGCTTTTTCATCCAACTTCGTCCTTTTTTGCTTTGGGATGTGAACATAGCAAACTGACCCAAATACACGAAGATGTTTTGCTGTTGGTTTAATCTCACTCCATGCTTCAATCGGAGTGACTCCTTGAACTGCTTTTGTAGGCAATCTGTTTAGTAAATAGACTGATGTGTACACAGCCTCTGCCCAAAATTTCTTTGGTAAATTCTTCTCGGTGAGCATGCACCTTGCCATCTCCATGACGGTTCTGTTTTTTCTTTCTGAAACGCCATTTTGTTGAGGGGAGTAGCCAACAGTGAGTTGATGCTCAACACCCTCGTCTTCACAAAATTTATCAAACTGGGAGAAAGTATATTCTTTTCCTCTGTCTGATCTGATTCTTTTCATCATGCACCCGCTCTGCGTCTCCACCATAGTTTTGAATTTCTTGAACACATGGAACACATCTGCTTTCTCACGCATGAAATATACCCATGTCATACGAGTATAGTCATCGATGAACAGAATGAAATACTTATTCTCGCTTAGAGAAGGAGTTCTATGTGGACCACAAACGTCGGTATGAACAAGTTCCAATTTTTCTTTTGCTCTCCAATTGCTTGTCTTCGGAAACGGCTTGCGATGTTGTTTGCCTAGTTGACATGCCTCGCACAAGTTCTTTATTTCATGCAAGGAGGGAAAATCACGGACCATGTTCTTGTGATGAATAAAATTCAACGCACCAATGTTAAAGTGCCCGTATCTCTTGTGCCAAAGCCATGTATCGTCACTTTGGACTTTGTTAGCTTCCTCCAAAGATGTATCCATGTATAGAGAAAATGCCTTGTTTTGCATTTTGATTTTAGCAATTTCCCTTTTTTGTTGATCATAGATAATGCAATGTTCATCTCTGAAAATTACGGAATAACCATTGAGTATCATTTGAGGTATACTCAACAGGTTTTCACTAAGATCAGGTACTAAGAGAACGTCATTGATAAACTTAGTTCCGTTTTTCGTTTGGACCGCAACGGTTCCCTTTCCTTGTGTCTCCAAGACGGCTCCATTTCCCACTCGAACATGAGACTTGTTTGAAGTATCAAGTTTAGTGAAAATCTTCTTATCATGAGCCATATGGCTTGTACACCCACTATCGATTAGCCATTTTTGCTTGTTGCCAGATTTTCCACTTTCATCAACTTGAAATAGATGATCCTCAATTGCTTGGTGAGTGAACTGTTCTTCTGAATTTTTTTCGGTCTTGTTTCAGCTTTTCCAATATGGCCGAACTTCTTGCAAAATCGGCATTGTACTTTCGGTTTTCCTTTAAACCAACATTTTTGCTCTAAATGATTGGTTTTGCCGCAAGTACCACATGGAGGAAATTTTCCACGTCTGGTAGAAGTGTTGTTACCCTCCATATGTTTATTTTTACCTTCTTTTAGATAAGGTAATCTTGATTTGTGCTTAATTTGGAAAGCACCCTCGCTTGGACTTTCATCGCTTTTGATGAATTTTTCCTCGTGTGCTAACAAGGAACCAAACAACTCAGTAATACCAAGTGTATCCAGATCTTTAAATTCTTCAATCATTGACGCAATAGTATTGAATTTACTATTGAGAGTCGCTAGCACTTTTGGAACAATTGTTTTTTCGCTAGTACTTTCTCCATAGATTTGCATCTGATTGACAAGTTCCATGAATCTTGACGAATATTCTTTAATGTTTTCGTCATCTCGTATTTTGAGATTTGCATAATCTCTTCTCAATTTATTGAGTCTTACACTCCTTACTTTCTCGGAACCATGAAATTCCTCTAAGAGAGTGTTCCAGGCATCTTTTGCTGATGATGCCCGGATGATTTTTGGTGTTATCTTTGTCCAAACAAAGACTATGTATGTATGAAAGTGCCTCGCATCTTTCATTTCATCGCTTTTAGTTGTTGTAGTTCTTGTATTGGAATATTCACTTCCTTCTACTTTAGCTTCATAACCTTTTTCCACAATCTCCCATAGATCACAAGACTTTAAAAAGAGTTTCATTTTCACACTCCAATAGTCGTAACTTTCTCCCGCAAAATTTGGGATTGCAGGGAGAGAAACACTTGAACTTGAAGCCATACTTCAAGAGATTGATTTGTTTTTTGTTTGTTTAGTGGTGGATATTGTTTAGGCCCCTTAAAGATCCTTAAAGGCTCTGATACCAAATGTTGGAATTTGGAATAGTATAAGTGAGAAAGTGGAGAATAGAAGGAAATAGTTTATGAGTGATTGATAGTTTGTATTAAATTGAATGAATATGTGATTACAATGATTATGATTGATTATTATTGATTATTATTGATTGAATAATAATGTGATTTTTACAATATTACAATGCCTTAGGATTACATGCTATTTATAGGTGATACGCACCCTTTCATATTCTAAGATATATTCTAGATACATTGTACATAAATATGATACATAATATGAAGAGATACAACTCTTCATCTAATAAATACATTGTTTCGTATGTATCTCTCATCCAAGAGATATAATGTTTCACTTATGAAGGGATATAATGTTTAGGTAGATTCGTCGTACTTAACCTATTATGGAAAAGTCTCATTATTTCAACAGTTTTAAATAGATTTGTGTAGTAATATGATAATATGTTTAGTTTTATTAGTTTTGAGCATTTTTAATTATTGTTCATATGATTTTTATGTTTAATTATGTTTTAGTTATGTTGTAATTATATATAAAAATTATGTTAAGTTTTAACAATGAGTTTAAAGTGATTAAAAATCAAAAACGAAAATATGTGTGTGTGTGTTATTCCTCACGGCATTACCCTATTTTTTTTTATAAATTTTCACTTTTAATTTTTGTAAATAATATGTTAGATTAAGTAGGGTTAAAATGAATGTTGTTATGTTAAAAAAATTAATTTAGGAAAATGAATTAGAAGTTGTTAAATATGCAATTGTGTTTTTGACTTTATTGTTGGTGTTCTTGGTGTTCTTTAAAGCTTCATGTGATGTTCATCATTTATGTACACTTTGATTTTGTTTTATTTTATGTTTGTTATTTATTGTTGTTTATGTTTAGTTATTATTTCATATTATGTTAGTAGTATTACATAAATCAACTTACACTTTTTAGAAAAACTTTTAGAAAAATAAAGTTTATGTTTTAGTTTGAATTTTAGTCAAATGAAATTTCTAGTAAAATTTCATTATAGTTTAAATCGTTTTAGTATAATTAGAATAATTAAAATATAAAGACTTTAAGCTAAAAACCGATAAAAATTGAAAAACAAAAAAAATGAATACTACTACACCTAGTCACGGCATTTTGGCTATTTAGGGTTAAGTTTATTGTTTTTATCACTTTTTTGTTTATTGTTAAAATAATTTAATTAGTAGTTAATAAGTTGAATTAAGAAAATTAAAAGAAATAAATGAAGATATGATGTGTAACAAGAAAAATGGCGCAATTGTCAGTACCATCGTCAATGCTTGGAGAGTTAGTTTATAATGCACGAATCATGTGTATCTGCGAGTAGAAATAACGGGCTTTGTTAAGCCGCTGAACAGAAGGTAGGATCATTAGAATTTTTGTTTTGCTCCTGACTTTCATTTACTTAATATCTCCACTGTTATTGTTCTTTGTAATTGGGAAATGATTGTTATAAGAAATGTTTTAAGATCAGAGATTTATTTTCCTGCCAGTGTGAGCGTGACGAACCACAATAACTGAAAATGTCATTCTCGGATTATTCTCA
This sequence comes from Dianthus caryophyllus, assembly GCA_023091065.1. Taxonomy (NCBI): domain Eukaryota; kingdom Viridiplantae; phylum Streptophyta; class Magnoliopsida; order Caryophyllales; family Caryophyllaceae; genus Dianthus; species Dianthus caryophyllus. The sequence goes on along the minus strand of CM041522.1, from coordinate 37,192,821 downwards.
GGTTTCTTCGCTCTTACATAATCACAACATGATAATATTGTACATGAGAGATACTTTATTACTTAATGTAAATTATCTTTATTACTTTATCTATATTACTTTATCTATTTAATAAACTTAATCATGTACTTAATCATGTACTTTATCTTTATTACTCATCTTTAATGTGAAAATGTCATTCTCGGATTATTCTCAGGTTTATTACTCATCTTTATTACTCATGTACTTTATTACTTAATGTAAACATGATAATATTATGTTTATTCTCAGGTTTCTTCGCTCTTACATAAATCACAACCATTTCAAAGTAAATTTTATCTTTAATGTGAATGAGAGAGGAGGTAGTTTGACATAAAATTTACTTAGATACCGTTTCTGAATGGTCATTTTATTTACAAATTCTTATGTGAATATGAAAATTGAAATGCTAAATTTGTAAATTACATGGAATTATGGTAGAATTTGTAGCTACTACTTCATAATATTATGATTAGGTTGAGTTATGTTTAGATTTTGTTTCAAACCCAAATCCTAATCTTGCAATGATTGCTGCCACCTTAGAGCCTTCAATTTTTGCGTTATAAATAGCATATCTCTTTAACTGGCTTAACAAAACCATAAACAAACCAACCAGAAAACAAAACAACAATTAAAGCAACAAACCGAGCCCGCCCGTGAATACCACGGGTCGCACCACTAGTTTAACTTTAAATAAACCAATCTTTACCCCCCCTCTTTCAATATCATGTTATCCTCATTTTTAACCGATCATTTCAGACGCAAAGACATATGTTCTCTCCTTTTTTTTTTTTTTTTTTTTTTCTATGATATTAACAATGAGGTGAAACTATGTGGATTGTAGTTTTCATTTTAAAAATTGAGATAACATAATATTGGAAGATTGTCTGCAAAGGTTGGTTTATTAGGAATTAATATAAAAAAGTTGGCATATTTATGTAACACCACTAATAGGTAGGTTTGTTCGTATAAAATATTCCATTTCCTTTCACGCAAAATGGGAAGAAAAAGTAGAATAGCGGGGGTATATAGTGTGTAATTCCACGTAAAAGTCTCCAATTATTTTTGGGACATGCTAAACGCAGTTGGCACTTTACCCAGCGTTTATACTTAACATTTACAACATTTGATTAATAATTTTGAACTTTAATATGGTTTAAATAGTTTTTAAAATGACAAAAATATTTTTTTTTGATGATTTTAAAAATTGTAATTGAAATTCAATATTCATAATAAATTTACGTCATCATTTTTAATTTGTATTAAGTAAAAGTTTATGATTTCAAAAGATTAAACTTTTAGAGAATAAGAGGTAACTTTAGTGCCAAGAGCACTCTTAACCCCAACCATGAAGTTGGGAGTTATATACTCCCTCGTTACATTGTACACTCATTTGGACAAATAAAATTCTAACAAAATCGACGCTTAAACAATTTTTTAGAAAAAAAAAAAAAAAAAAAAAAAAAAAAAAAGTCAGCTGTAAGGCCCTTACAGCCAGTCTCATAGCTAGAGCTTGCAAGCCTGACCCGACTCAAACTCGAGCAAAACCCGACCCAATAGAACCCGACAATACTACGACCCAAAATCGACCCAACCCAACCCGACACAACCCAATAATCTTTGACCCGATCCGACCCGATGATGACCCGACCCGATATTGACCTGATTAAGTTGACGACCCGGTAATTATTAAACTCAAAATTGATATATTTGACATAATAATGATGTAATTAAATCAAATAATCGTCGAAATATTAATTTTAGTGGCTTAAAATTAAAATAATTCGATAAAATCCCGCAAACCCGATAATGACCTGATCCAAACCCGACCCGCTCACTATTTAACCCGAAATGTCCCGACCCGAAAGGGTTTATTGACCCGTTATAACCCGAACCTGATATGGCACGACCCCACTTAACCCGATCCAAACCCGACTCGATTTCAACATCTACTCACATGCCAGACCTTTTTTTTTTCTATTTTTTTATTCGTCGTATACATCTATTTGCTTAATGAAGATATGAAACATATAATTTAAGGTGATGTAATGGTTTTTTTTTGTAGCTCAAGAGCCCCGATACAAAATGAAAAACTAAATCGAAACTAAACGAGAGAATGTTACTCTGAGAATGTCTTCAAGAAGAATGGATAGATGTCCTTCAGGGGCGAGCTGTAGAATATGGCAGACGTAGATGAATTAATTCCCACATTAGCGAGCCAAACAACAATTCTATCCAATTGAAGAAAAGAAAACGAAGAAAATGAAGAAAAGAAGAGAGGCACATTAGCGAGCCAGACAACAACTCCTATCTAATCTGCCTCCTATCTAATCTGCCTCAATTTTCCAATTATCCCCAATTTTCTTTTTTTTAGAAATTTTGGCCAATTAGCCAAATTACCTTTTAAGGTAAGTATTTTTCTAACACTACCCCACTTTTTCTTACACAACCTACTTTTTTTTCACTCATATACAATTTTACCGATTATATACCCACAATCAAACTCGTACTTAGTTGATTTTCTGATCTTATATTTCTTAAATAACTCAATTTACAACTATTTATAAATAAATTGGCTCCGCATTATTTTTACCGTACATTATATATTTTCTCGAAGATTTAGTATTGCTTTTTGTTTGAATATTTTATAGCTACAAAATTTGAGAAGAAATTAAGACGTGTCGGATTAAAATGAAACGGGTCAAAATGGAAACAAGTGGACCAAATAAATTGGCCTAAAAAGAAAACAAAAAAGAGGAGCCGAAAAGTGAAGGAAAAAAAAGGGCAGCAAAAAGGAGCCCAAAAGAGTAGGAGCAACAAAATAAATAAATAAACACAAATTGTTTGATAAGACAGTCTCACCATAAGTTATGGTGAGACGAGCCCATTAAACTACCAAGCCCATCTTTAATTGTAAAAATAAATAAAAAGTGTTACAGGTATTTTGAAAAACAGTTATTGCTAAATACAAATATATAAGCGTACAATTTAGCTTCATATTTCTTTATCCTTTTCATCTTCAACCTAAATCTCATTCAATTACAGTAAATTATATTTCAAGTATACATCTTGTGAATAAAATAAAATTATCTAAGAGTTTTTTGTTCTTCTCTCATATATGTAAAAGATATTTTTTTTAGTATTAATTATCGATACGCCTATTAATATTGACCCCATTTAAGTTACAATTTTATGCCTTTAAAGTTTATGAGTAAAAAAATAATGGATACCCGCTCCACCTGTTTCACCCGGTAGATATGGATATAGAGGGATGAAAAAATATAAATGGATAAGGGTAACATATGAATAACCAAAAATTAAATTGATATGGATAGAATATGACATCACCCTATCCATATTCACAAATTCTTGTTTAAGACGGGTAACCCGTCTTAAACCAAGAAACGGGTCAAATACCCCACAAAAGACAAAGGACAAGTGGGGGAGAAAGTTGTTCTCCCCCACTATTTCTTTGTCTTTTTCCCCCATATTTGACCCGTTTCTCCCAAGAAAGACCAACACTCCAAATTTCATCCATCTCCATCCTTATTCCCACATGCACAAAGGAAGTACTAGGGGACATTTTACTTTTTTAATGGGGGAAATTTCATTACTCTCATGGTCACTCAATGATTCATTTTTTTCCCTCCAATTTTTGGGGTGCACTGGTTCAAAGTCGGACCGGATTTACAAAACACGAGAACCGGACCACCTTAAAATTAAACATAAAGATCGGACCGGACCCAGTTTAAATATGGACTGAACCAGACCATTTAGTTTTTTTTTTTTGGAAAATTTAACATGAATAAACCAACCTATTAGTGATCTTCCATTAATAAACTAACCTTTTGATTAACTCTGAATAAACCAACCTTTGCACCCCATCTTCCATTATTAAACTATCTCGATTTTAAACTTGTCATTTTGGGTAAAACGAAAACTATAACACACATGCTTTTACTCCATTATTAATGTTATAGAGAAAAAAAGGGAAAAACATGTAATCTTCACCCTTAAATAATCGTTTAAAAATGGGAATAGTCTAATATTGGAAGATAAGGTGTAAAGGTTGGTTTATTGAGAGTTAATCAAAAGGTTGGTTTATTTATGGAAAATCACTGATAGGATGGTTTATTCATGTAAAATTTTCCCTTTTTTTTTTTTTTTTTTTGGGAACCAGATCATTTAACTTGGTGTATTTGAAAGTTTTTTTTCCAACTTGAACCGGACCAAGTTGTCCGGGCTGGTCCAATTTGCCAATACGACCCAATGTATGAACACCCCTACCAATTGTTAATATTTTTCTTATCTATTTTTTTATAAGTCAAACTAAAACTTTTAAGCTAAAAATTAAAATAATTTAAAATAGTTCAAATCATATATAAGGCTCAGATACCAAATTTCAAAATGGCATTTTTCATGAGTATTTCACGATTTCAAAACAATGACATTTTCGAAATCAAGAAGATTGACTTTTTTTTCTCTCTTTTTCTGTTACGATGTATTTCTTATCTTTCTTTTAGGGCTGTATAAGTGTATTAAACATTGCCAGAAATTCTTAAATAACGCTGCCCATAATGACGGCCAACACAAAAAGGCTACACTTACACCTAGTGTACCGAGGCTTTCGGTACACTAAGAATCACATCACGCCACATGAAATTTAATTAAAAAAAAATTATACTAATTATAGTGATTAACTTTCTCAAACATCCCTCCATTTAGTTTGAAATTTGAAATTCAAATTGATTATAATTTCTCATAAAATCTTTAATATTCATTCCATTTTAAATTATATCGAACTTCCTTTTTCTATTATGTGATTTTTAGAAACTTTTGTAATTTATGAGAAAAATATTTTTCATTACTTTTAAAGTTTATTATTATTAGTTATAAAAAAAATAATTTAAAGTTTATTATTACGATTATTAGTTATAAGAATCGAACCCCTGAACTCCAGGAACCTAAGTAGTTTTATGTATGACATTGGACCACTGGACCAAGTCATATCAACACATCCAATAATAATTTTGTTATTATTTATTTCAATTAATTCATTTTAGGCAATTATGTAAAAGTAGGAAATTAAATTGAAGAGAATAATTGTAGCAAATAGTTGACAAATTTAAAGAAGAAACATGTTTCCAAACAAAATAATTTCCATAATTTTCTCTGAAGATTCTCTAAATTTATTTTCTTAAAAATTTATATTTTCCATTTAATTTTTTTTTTTTTTTTTTTTTTTTTTTTTTTGTTATTTAATGTAGATTGTTTTTGGTTTAGTTATTTTCCATTATATTTTTTTAGTAATTGAACTAGAATTTTTTTTTTTTTTTTACTATTCTCTATTTTTAATTTACCGAAATCTATCAAAAATTAATTTACTCGTTATTAATTATTGTATTTTTCCGTTATTAATATTATTATTAATTTACTAGTCATGCCATTTAAAAAAAAAATTAAAAAAAATAAAACTACCTAGATAGAATTGAACCCCTGACCTCTAAAAAATTAGGTAACTTTATTGTGTTTTTTCGTTATTAATAATTTTTTTCTTTTTAATAATTTTCGTAAGAATAATAATTCGTAAGAATAATAATTTTCGTAGAATTGAACCCCTGACCTCTGAAAAATTGTTATTTTCGGGTGACGACAAAATTGATTTGGAGGTAAATATGGGCCACGATTCAAGAGAATTACTTACGTACTTGTCATATTTAAGCCCTTTTCTTTCGTTGCTTCAAATTTTTAGCACTTTCAAAATTTTCAAGGAAAAAAGTATAAATTTTTTAAAATATGAACGATTTGGTTATCATATTAAAAGACCATCTCAATCAACCTTAAGATAACGACTATTGACAGCTGATAATATATGTTCATACAAGAAAGTACTTCAATTGCAGGCCTGTGTTTTCCATGACGCCGGTCACTATCGAGCTTCCAACGGAGTGATAGAAACAGTATTCACTGAGCACGACAACATTACTGTTCTATCTAATTGACCTTCAGGGTCTGCTTGAATCGACTCATTGTGGCCCATGTAAGCCGGTTGTTCCGGCCATAATGGAAGAACAACTGGGTGACTCTCTAACATTAGTACCACGGTTGCCATCGTAGCTCTGTCTTCCGGGGAATCCTCAACACACAACAAGGCCAAATGTAAGCATCGATCAATTTCATTGGAGGACGCAACACTGTCTCTTATTGCTTCATCCACAATTTCCAAAACTATTCCCTCTCTCCATTTTTCCCGAGCCTGTAAACATAGTTTCCGAGCGCAATGTATCTTAATAGCAACATTGTATGTGATTGTATGTGTACAACATTAAATTTGTCACCATCATATATTTCACAAAGTTATATCTTCGATAACATAAAAACGCCATGTATAAATACAAAAAGGCAGTAGAAATCTGATGTGAAAGATAGGAGTGTGAATATTGAATGAGAGGAATGTAGCCGGAAGAAGAAAAACGAACAACTTACAAACTCGACAATATTGATGATATCCCCAATGAGTCTTCCCATAATAATCTCCAGGATAAGTATGCCGAAGCTATAAACATCTGACTTAACTGATAATTGGCCGCAACTGAGGTACTCCGGGGAGATATACCCACTACAAAGAAACGCCGCCATTAACAAGTTAGCAAGGTTAGATACTTGCAATCGTTTTACCATGTGATTGTGTGACTAAAATGAACATGAGTATGCCTCTCTTGAGACAGATATATCCGTCTTAAGTTTAAGACGGACCAAGTATTATCTCACTTGCACACAAAAGACAAGCACTTTTGTTTTTCCCAACATATTTTGCTTTTGTCTTATGTTAACTATTTGGCTGTCTTAAGGTTAAGAGTTAAGATGAAAAATCCGTTTTAAATGAGATTTTGGGAATGAACATATGTTGTTGCATTATTTATACTGTCATTTGCTTTAATATGGGTACCTAGATAAACAAAACAACGATATTATAAATCCTTCTAGTTTCCGCAAATTTTACGAAACATCCGTTAGGGAACTAAGGGAAGGTAGCTATCTAACAACTACACCGAAGAAAATACATGAACACTTACAGCGTCCCTCTAACTGCATCCTCGATCATGTTATCATCCTTTTGAAGAATCTTCGCCACACCAAAACCTGATATTTTTGGATTCAAATGTTCGTCCAACAGTACATTGCCAATACAGAGATCGCGATGGACGATTTTAAGGCGAGAGTCCTGGTGGAGATAGAGCACACCCTTGGCAATCCCCTTTATAATTTGGAATCGAGTTTCCCAATTGTTCCATCGACAATCTTTTTTATTGTCTGTTTCGAGTAAGACGAAGGCACAATTTAGATCGACTTCAGACAAGATTTATCAATGGGTCATTCAAATAAGATATCGATTGATTCTTTTTGGGTGAAGCGGTATGCGGATTTAATTGAATCCAAGTCATATTGAGTTATTACGTTAGGTCTTTCTGTTTCGAGTTCGGAGTAGAGTAGGCCCGACAAACAAGTCAGGTCATGTTATGTCGTGTCTTGTACGCGCCACATATAAATAGGCCACTAACCTTCAACACAAATTAAACAAATCAGGCTAGGTTATTTAAGTTAAGGGATCTAATCACTGCATAAGTGTTTAACCTCACAATTAATTAATAGTCACTTTTTATGTGGATATGTTATTTTTATTATGTCTGTCATTCATATTTTGATATATTACAAATAACAATGCAACAAATTTTAAATTGAAATACTCCAATACGTAGTCATTTTTATACCTGTAAATAAAGCACCGAGATCGGAAGACATGGGTTCAAATATAAGAAAGTTATGGTCTTGTCCTCCCACGCAAAATCCAAGCAACCTTACCAAGTTCTTATGCTGAAGTCTGGCGTGGGACAACACCCCGTACATAAAATCTGGTTCCGAAAAATAATATCCTTGTTTGCGTACTCTTTCTACCATAATTTCTACTCCGCTTGATAGTGTACCCGGATATAAACCGTGAATCTGATTTAAAAGGAAAAAAAAGGGGGGGAATTAATATTTTATTTTAAAAAAAAATGGGCAACTTAATTAGATTTTCTTGCTATTTTGAAACAAAGCATTGAGCAGCTTGAAGGCCTTGAACTAGTTTCACACAAGTGTAGAAACATTCGATATGCTACGGAGGCTCATATAAACTGGAGTACAATATTAAATAATGTGATTGGTTAGGGAAGTTGGATCAACTACCCACATGGGTCATCAAAAGATATTTATGGAAATGTAAACAAATAACCTGACACGCTAAAATGGAAAGAGTATTTATAATACTGCATAAGCTAATAAACCCTCGAGCATACCGAAACCTTAGCCTCTTCTATGACAACTATCAAAACCCTAAACCCTGAACCCTAAACCCAATACTCTAATGGTAAGAACTTAAAAAAACGAAAGTAGGGAATAGTAGTTTTGAAGCATACCTGATACCATGATTTAGAATTCGATACTGAATTTATTGAGAAATTATTTGTTGCAGTTAGAATGGTAGCCAAGTCAAATCGCAAGGACTCAATGTCTATGCAGTCGTCGTCAACTTCCAAACAAAAACAAAAGAAGAAACAAAAGCTGTAATATGACGTGAGAAACATAGCAAATAAAAAAATTGACGATGACTTCGATATAATACCTTCATTCCAATCATTTCTATGTGTTTGCTTTATTTTGTATATCATAATATCAATAGTTGTTTTACTTTGTTCATATCTTTAGTTACGTATTATAAAAAGTTATAAAAATTTGATATTGATAGTGTTCTCGAAATGACAATTAAAAAAAAAATATCACGTGACAATATTTATTGTTAGAAGCTATATCAAATATTTCATGTAGTTATTATTAATAGTGTCTTAAAAGTGAAATGTATACAATGATTAAAACGGAGGAAGTAACATTTTTCGATATTAAACAAATATCCTCTTCAAATAATGTTGTTCCATAGTTTTGGTATTGTAATAATTAGGAAAAATTAAAATTAAAGAAAATGCAAAATTAAATTAATTATGCATAATAAAGAACTACTCTATCTGTCTCAGTCATTTGTTTACACTTCTCTTAAATTCTGCTCACAGAAAATTTAAACTGTAAACAAATCACTGCAACAGATGGACTATTTTTTTTTTTCAATAAAGTACCTTTTATATAACAAATATAGATCAAAAAATTAAAAACAAGAAGAATTTGAGGTGTTCGAAAAAGGTGACGAAAAGGAAATTATACTCTCTTTGTTCAACATCGAATAAATTATTTTGTCTTGTGATATTATTCATGAAGCAATTTTTTTTTTTTTTTGTAATATTCTATATTGTCGCGTTTGTATCCATGATACAGCTAAACGAGGTCGAGTACGTATCGTCGGACGACATCACCAAATTTGTGAGAGAGGACATAAGTAGAACCAATTGGAGAATCATTTTTAGCTAAGATCAAAATTTGAGGATTTGCATTGTTTTTAAGCTTAGAAACTAAATATTTATAAAGTCAATTACCGTGAAATGGTAAAATGTTGGATGGTTTTCTACATGTGCAAGTATTATCCGTAGTAATATAGTCCTTTTTTTAAACGTAATTAATAATAAGATTTTGATCTGATTCAGTAGTTATTTTAATCAGAGTTGTCAGAAATCAAATGCGTGTTAATATTAAGCACATAGTTAGTCAAGTGGACTTGATAATTATTAAAGTCATCAGAATTAAATGCATGGAGTTAGCCGTTGGTTTGAGGGAATAAATTTAGGGATATGTTTTGTGTACCTGGGTTCGCAATTTTTCTCGTTATACCATTTCTTATGCTTAAAAAATACTTCCTCCATTCCCATTGATTATATACGTATTCTTTTTTTGGCAATTTTATTCATTTGTATACATTTTTAATTTTGGTTCATACTTTATCAAATAAAAAGACTAAATTACCTCCACTTTATTAACACTCACCCACTCACCTTAAACAAGTGAAAAGACATTTTAGTCATTGCATACCCCACCCCACATGTTTTTGTCTCACCTAAAATTTTGTGCAAAAAACAAATGTATACTACCTATTGGAATGGAGGAAGTATTAATTATATTGACCATAATTTGTAGTTACGAATTCAAAATTCGACATTTTTTTTTTCAAATCAATTATTTTTCAAACTCTTCGATTTAATATAAAAACATTTCATGTTTAGAACACGTAGTTTCAAGATTTTGTCGGTAAAGTTATTTTATTGAAAAAATTTTGACTGATCATATATACTAGTCACGAGTTGCAAATCCGGAAACTTTGATGTTCAAATGGATCATCTTAATGAGATGTACGGCTTGGGAAAAACGATTTTCAATTTCTAAACTCGTAGCTATAAGTTAAGCATAATTAAAGTTTTTTAGTATGAAAAGAGGGGTCCTACGGGTAAAGTGGCAAATCTTGTGAGTATCACGGGAAATATCCAATAAATTATTTATATAGGACCAGACTATTGTGTAGACAACAATTAATCGATCGAATGAATTCAAATTTTGGTTTACCCAACCGCATGCCCTTTCAAGATAAGATATTATGCCTTTAAATTTTATGAGTGAAAAAAAATATCCAATGGATTTCCGCTCCACCCGTTTCATCCAGTGGATATGGATATGGAGGGATGAAAAAATATTAAATGGATAAGGGTGAGATATGAATGACCAAAAATTAAATGGATATGACTTTGCCCCATCTATATTCCATCCATCGTCATCTCTATTATTCCCACATGTACAAAAGAAGTACTAGTGAACATTTTATTTTAAGGGGGAAAATCATTACTCTCATGGTCACTTAATGATTTCATTTTTTTTTCTTCCAATTTTTGGGGGTGCACTGGTTCAAAACTAGACTGGATCTACAAAACACGAGGACCGGATCACCTTAAAATTTAACCTGAAGATCGGATCGGACCCGGATCAAGTTTGGACTGAACCAAACCATTTAACTTTCTTTTTTCGGGAACCAGATCATTTAACTTGGTGTATTTAAAAGTTTATTTTTCCAACTCGAACCGGACCAAGTTGTCTGGGTTGGTCCAATTTACCGATCCGACCCAATGTATGAACACCCCTACCAATTGTTAATATTTTTCTTATTTATTTTTTATAAGTCAAACTAAAACTTTTAAGCTAAAAATTATAAAAATTAAAAATAGTTCAGATCATATATGAGGCTTAGATACCAAAGTTCAAAATTGCATTTTTGATGAGTACTTCATGATTTCGAAACAATGACGTTTCCGAAAACCAAGAAGATTGGCATTTTTTCTCTCTTTTTCTATTACGATGTTTTTTTTGTCTTTCTTTAAGGGGGTGTATAAAAATATTAAACATTGTCACAACTTCTTAAATAACACCGCACATAATGACGGCCAACAAGCCCTCTTTTTAATTGTTGTTTATTTAGTTAAAAATATTGAAAAATAAAATTTATCTTAGAAAAATCAACACTCTTAAAATACAAGCTTGCACAGAAAAAAAAAATCTTAAAATCTAAAAAGATTGTCATGTTCGGGTCATCGGGTGGCGACAAATTTGATTTGGGTATAAATGTGGGCCACGATACAAGAGAAGTACTCCGTACTTAAGTACTTGTCATAATTAAGCCCCTTTTTTTTGTTGCTTCAAAATTTTAACACTTTCAAAATTTTAAAGGAAAAAAGTATAAAATTTTAAAATAGCCCAAACCATGAACAGTTTGGTTATCATATTAGAAAACCATCTCAATCAACCTTATGATTACGTCATAACGACTATTGACAGCTGATAATATGTTCATACAAGAAAGTACTTAAATTAAGGTCTGTATGTTTACCATGACGCCGGTCACTATCGAGCTTCCAATGGAGTGATTGAAACATTATTCATCGAAAGCACGGCAAAGACATTCACTAGCTAATTGACCTTCAGGGTCTGCTTGAATCGACTCATTGTGGCCCATGTAAGCCGGTTGTTGCGGCCTTGGAAGAACGACTGGGTGACTCTCTAACATTAGTACCACGGTTGCCATCGTAGGTCTGTCTTCAGGGGAAACCTCAACACACAACAAGGCCAAATGTAAGCATCGTTCGATTTCGTTGGAGTACGCAACACTGTCTCTTATTGCTTCATCCACAATTTCCAAAACTCTTCCCTCTCCCCATTTTTCCCGAGCCTGTAAACATAGTTTCCGAGCGCAATGTATTTCAATAGCAACATTGTATATTAATGTATGTGTACAACATAAAATTTGTCTCAAAGTTATATTTTCGATAACTAAAAAAGCCATGTATAAATACAAAAAGGCAGTATAAATTTGGTGTGAAAGATAGGAGTGTGAATGAAAGAGCTACTTACAAACATGTCAATTGTAGGCATCTCAGGGTGGTCTTTGTGGATAACCGAATGGAGTCTTCCGATAATAATCTCCAGCATAAGTATGCCGAAACTATAAACATCTGACTTAACTGTTAATAACTCCGAGGAGATATACCCACTTCAAAGAAACGCCGCCATTAACAAGTTAGCAAGGTTAGATACTCGTTATACCATGTCATTGTGTGACTAAAATGAAAGTAAGTTGTTGCTTTATTTATACTGTCATCTGCTTGAATACAACTAAGGGAACACCCGTTAAGGAACTAAGGGAAGGTAGCTATCTAGCAACTACACAGAAGAGAAATACAACTATTACACTCATTCCACGACACAATTATTTTTCTTAAGGTTTTTCCAACGCGTCGGATAACTTTTGAACGAGCTGAAACCAATCTAAAACATGAATACTTACATCGTCCCTCTAACTGCATCCTCGATCATGTTATCATCCTTTTGAAGAATCTTCGCCACACCGAAACCTGATATTTTTGGATTCAAATGTTCGTCCAACAATACATTGCTAATACAGAGATCGCAATGGACGATTTTAAGGCGAGAGTCCTGGTGGAGATAGAGCACACCCTTGGCAATCCCCTTTATAATTTGGAATCGAGTTTGCCAATTATTCCATCGACAGTCTTTTTCATTGTCTGTTTCGAGTAAGACGAAGGCACAATTTAGATTGACTTCAGACAAGATTTATCAATGGGTCATTCGAATTAGATATCGATTAATTCACTTTGGGTGAAGCGGTATGCGCATTTAATTGAATCCAAGTCATATTGAGCTACATCAGGTCTTTCTATTTCGAGTTCGGAGTAGAATAGTTCCGACATACAAATCAAGTCATGTTATGTCGTGTCTTGTACGTGCCACATATAAATAGGCCACTAACCTTCAACACAAATTAAACAAATCAGGCTATGTTATTTAAGTTAAGGGATCTAATCACTGCATAAGGGTTTAACCTCACAATTAATTAATTGTCACTTTTTATGTGGATATATTATTTTTATTATGTCTGTCATTCATATTTTGATATATTACAAATAACAACGCAACAAATTTTAAATTGAAATACTCAAATACTTAGTCATTTTTATACCTGTAAATAAAGCACCGAGATCGGAAGACATGGGTTCAAATATAAGAAAGTTATGGTCTTGTCCTCCCACGCAAAATCCAAGCAACCTTACCAAGTTCTTATGCTGAAGTCTGGCGTGGGACAACACGCCGTACATAAAATCTGGTTCCGAAAAATAATATCCTTGTTTGCTTACTCTTTCTACCATAATTTCTACTCCGCTTGATAATGTACCCGGATATAAACCGTGTATCTAATTTAAAAGGAAAAAAAATGGGGGGAATTAATATTTTATTTCAAAAAAAAAAGAGCAACTTAATTAGATTTTCTTGCTATTTTGAAACAAAAACATTCGATATGCTACGGAGGCTCATATAAACTGGGTACAATATTAAATAATGTGATTGGCTAGGGAAGTTGGATCAACTACCCACATGGGTCATCAAAAGATATTTATGGAAATGTAAACAAATGACTTGACACCCTGAAATGAAAAGTGTAAACAAATGATCGGGACGGAGGGAATATTATTGATGATTAATTTGTTTTATGAATACAAAATAATAGATGAGTATTTATAATACTGCATAAGCTAATAAACCCTCGAGGATACAGAAACCTTAGCCTCTTCTATGACAGCTATCTAAACCCTAAACCCAATACTCTAATTGTAAGAACTTAAAAAACGAAAGTAGGGAATAGTAGTTTTGAAGCATACCTGATACCATGATTTAGAACTCGATACTGAATTTATTGAGAAATTATTTGTTGCAGTTAGAATGGTGGCCAAGTCAAATCGCAAGGACTCAATGTCTATGCAGTCGTCGTCAACTTCCAAACAAAAACAAAAGAAACAAAAGCTGTCATATGATGTGAGAAACATAGCAAATAAAAAATTTGACGATGACTCCGATATAATACCTTCATTCCAATCATTTCTATGTGTTTGCTTTATTCTGTATATCATAATATCAATAGTTGTTTTATTTTGTTCATATCTTTAGTTACGTATTACTCCGTGTAAAAAGTTATAAAAATTTGATATTGATAGTGTTCTCGAAATGACAATTAAAAAAAATATCACGTGACTATATTTATTGTTAGAAGCTATATCAAATATTTCATGTACTTATTATTATTAGTGTCTTAAAAGTGAAATGTATACAATGATTAAAACGGAGGAAGTTACATTTTTCGATATTAAACAAATATCCTCTTCAAATAATGTTGTTCCATAGTTTTGGTATTCTAATAATTAGGAAAAATTAAAATTAAAGAATATGCAAAATTAAATTAATTATGCATAATAAAGAACTACTCTATCTGTCTCAGTCATTTGTTTACACTTCTCTTAAATTCTCCTCACAGAAAATTCAAACTGTAAACAAATCACTGTAACAGATGGAGTATTTTTTTTCAATAAAGTACCTTTTATATAACAAATATAGATCAAAAAATTAAAAACAAGAAGAATTTGAGGTGTTCGAAAAAGGTGATGAAAAGGAAATTATACTCCCTTTGTTCAACATCGAATAAATTATTTTGTCTTGTGATATTATTCATGGAGCAATTTTTTTTTAATATTCTATATTGGGTGTCCATAAATACTACTTCGTATTATTTTAAAAAAAAGTCATAGATTTACGTTATTGCTCAATTTTACCCTTTTTTTTTACCATAGTATTTATATGCATGCCGTTTTCTAAAACAAATTTTCTAGCTTTCAAACATATTAAATTATTAAGAAAAATCAACCAAATTCAAGTTCTTGTTCTTCTTCTATTCCTTGAAGTATCAATTATGTACCATACTATGGTAATAATTAACCAAGTAGTTTTCTAATTTTTTATATTATATATTCAATAGTTTAAACTTTAAGAAAATTCTCACTTATACCCTGAACTTTTTTGTTTTTACACAAATACCCAATTTTAATTAGAAAAAAAAAAATTAACTTTCACCAGCGATAACTTTTTCTTAAGATTTCAAAAAACGATAATTTTTGTTTCACATTGTAAGTCTTTAAGAAATCTTCTTGGAAATATATGATGTATCGGAAATACGAATAATGAATTGTAGTGTGAATTACGGAGTAATTAGTAGTTTTGGATTAAATGTATGTTGGTTGGAATTCCTAAAGAGTCTAATGGGTTTCCTCCAACTAGTATATATATATATATATGTGCGATTTATAGTGGAAGGGCAACTCAATAATAATAATAATAATACAATCTATCTTTCGATGAATTCATATTTCATCAATCTTAACATTAAATTTAAAAAAATAGCATTTGTTGAATTTTTTAGATGGGAGTTATGACCATTCAAAGTCGTCTGAGAAAATAATCTTTGACTAGCTAAAACTATCGCGTACAATTTTCAAAAACGATGAATTACTTTTCCAAACCAATGATCTCATAGACTTACGATAGCAAAAATAATTACCTTTATTCGAAATGGTGACTAAGAATTATTGCTAATTTAAGTTTTTCTTACAAAAATAGGGGTATAAGTGAGAAATTGAAAAACGTGAAGGGTTCAAGTGAGAATATCCCAAAATTTAATTAACTAGGGTTTAAATGTTGTTGGAGGCTTAGACAGTTTGGAAATTAGAGTTAGCCGAGGGAGAGGTGTCAAGGATGGTAGGCCGAAAAGGGAAGTCGATGAAGGCGGTGGCCGAGTAAGGGGGGCAGTGAAGGCCGCCAGTAGGAGAATGACAGTGATAGTGGTGGTAGTAAATTGGGTTAATTAGAGAAAGGAAAATGGGTTGGGCAACTAAAAATAGTAAAATTGGTTTTTTGGTGGGTCTAATTAAGTTAAATATGGGTCTAATTGAGCAAAATAATAATGACGATCGCGTCTTCTGTAGAATCTATTTTTTCGTTGACTCCGCGTCTGGTGGCGTTGTGGAAGTCTCAGCAGGGTGCCCACTTGACTGACTGGTTTTGTGTGGTGCCTATCTTTGGTCTGGGGTAGACCATGAATGGGAGGACGTACTTTAGCATGCTTGGCTATCGTTTAGGTGTTCCGTTATTCACGATCCTCAGGCCTTGTCCTGCCTGTTCTCGAGTGACTGTTGATGACGTTTTTGGCGATTATGATGTTTCTTGTGCTGGTACTGTGGGGGTTAAGCATCAGCATAACCTTGTTCGTGAAACCTTGTTGAACATCTGCTTTCGAGCTGACATTTCAACGGGTAAGGAGGTTGATATCGGTTTGGTTGATGCGAATGATAGATCTTTTCGTCATGCAGATTTGCTTCTTTATTCTCAGGACAGGGGCCGAGATGTCTGTGTCGACCTGACAGGGTCTTCCCCCTTAACTCAGACTGGGATGGTTGAGTTCGTTTCCGGTCAGCTTGTTGTCGATGCTGCTCGGCGTAAGTGTGCTAAGTATAGGGATTTATGCGTGACAGCTGGCTATGGTTTTCTACCATTCTCTTTCTCTTCTCTTAGGGAGCTTGATTCGAATGTTGTAGCTCTGCTGAAGTGGATCCAGAATTTCTCTGCATCCCATGATGCAGGGGTTCGTATGTCCGCTTATATTTTTCCCAGGCCTACCTTTGCTATTGCTAAGGGGGTGGGGGCCCCGATTGTATCTCGCCTACCCACCAATTTTGTGTAAACGTTGTTTCTTGTTTTTTAGAAAATAATAATAATAATAATAATAATAATAATAATAATAATAATAATAATAATAATAATAATAATAATTGAAATTCTTACCATTTCTCACAATACTTCCAGGTTTCCTGGCTTTTCGAATAGCTAAACCGAGAATCAGCACCGTTATTGAGATCGAAGCAACCGGAACAAGTGTTGCAATAGTCACGCCTATCACATAATCCTTCTTCTCTGCATTAATATCATCACAAATTCATGTTTAAATGTTAGTTGCAACAATAATTTTTTAAGTGAATTACTTTTCTTATATGCATAACTTATTATAATTTATATTGTCAATATTCAACTACACCTTTATAAATAGTTTGATTTTCAATTACATACTTAGAAAACTTTTTTAATCAATTACATCCATATTAAGATCACCTATTTTTAAATTGCAGCGACAATCATTTTCCTGTCAAAAAAATAGGTGTAAGACCGTTTTGTCTCTTATTTATTCACTAATTTTCAAATTTTTCTTCATTTTTTTCCCTTTCTGTTTCTTAATTACATCTATTTACTTTTAAATCACAAAATCTCTTTAATTTTCTTCTCTAATTTCTATTTGACCTTTCAATTTTACCGTCCCTCTTTTCTAAACTACTCAATTTTCTTCTTTTGTTTACTTATTATGTGAATATATATTCATTAACTATGAATTTGAATCATTAAAACTTAAACCATAGATTTTTTTAATCGTCACTTTGTTGATTCCTGGTACAATAAAGTTTCAATTTTAAAATTAAACTCCATTAAAATGTCGACAATTTCTAGAACGAGGTAGTCTCATACCTGCCATGTCACTAAAATAATATTGAAAAAAAAAAACCCCAATTTATCGTCCTTAATCCCACAAGTCACTGCGCGTAAAAGAAATCCTTAATCACTTCCCCCAATTTTTCAATAAGATTCTCATTTTCATCCAATTCAACCAACATCACCTCTGACATTATCGCCGGTGGTCGACTTTTCGGTGACCAACGATATACCATCATCTCCTTATTACCGTCTCTTTCATCAACCACACACCATTAAACCAACAATAACATCCAATAGACAACCACGATTTCAATCAATGGTGACGGGCGACCTCTTCCACCGAATCACCGACCTTTTTCCACACCACCGTTCTCCCATCAACTCCATATCGATTACTAGTACATTCATTTTATTTTATTTTTCATAAAAATCACTGAAAATCGTCATTTCTCATTCATTTCTTATTACTCCGTAATTGTGTATTAACATCATCAAGTTTCAAAAGTAATGAGAGTAAGATTCAAAAGTAAAACTCGTAACCCAATTGAATAATTTTAAAGTAAAATTTTGTATTAGTTTTGAAATAAATCTTTGTTACGTTTCAAGAAATGTATTATTAGGTTTCAAAAATGCGAGTACGACTAAATATTTCTATATAACAGGGAAATAAAAGTGAGATAGTTGTCGAATTTGATGTGTTTGGGAAGTTGTCGAACTCAGACGAATCTTAGCTTCCAGGGTATGGTCGGAGTAGGACATACGTTTAATATGAGGTGTGGTGTATAGAATTTAAGGTGGTTAATTGATTTTAGGTTGAGGGTGTATTATAAAAGTATGTCTTATGTTATGAGGCAATCTCATCATAGAATTATTCTTTGCAAACATGTATGATGATGTGAAGTTGGGAAAACATGTCATACACAATAGAATTACGTAATTACAACGTGCAAACAAAGTTTGAAATGAAAAAGTATCTGCTCGAATTTCAAATGTGAATGAATCAATTTTTCTTTTTTCTTTTTTTTTTTAAAAAAAAAAAAATTAAAATTGGAAAACTAATCTAATTTGAAATTAGAAAGAAACAAAAAAATGGTTTCAATTTTTGAAAATAAAAATAAATTTTGTTTGAAATTAATGTGAAGAGTATTAGATAGGGGCATTCTCGTCCAAAAACATGAATTTTTGGGAAGAATATGAATTTTTGTTACTTAATTAGGTCGGAGCTCCGTTATTGCTGCAATATGTGCACATAGTACGAAATGTGGCCATAATTCATTAAAAAGTTTTATAAGGCTGTAATTGAAAAAATATGTTTTTTTAAGGGTTGTAATTGACAATTAATCATAATTTATACTCCCTTCGTCCGAGTAAAATTGTTAGCATTTGCTTTATTTTATGAGGAAAAAACAAAACAAATGTTAACAATTAATAGGGAGAGACTTCCGAGAGAGGAAGTACTTTACAAAATGCCATATGCTATAACTAACTTAAAATTACTCCTTGTATCTTAGGCAGAGTTTATCGAAGGATGAGCATTGGACTCAACTTGAGACTTGAAGCTTTTTCCTCGTATGAAGAAATGACGTGCCGAGTCTTATGTTAAAGTCTGAGCACGAGTCCATGATTTCCAATACTCTCCTTCAAACTTATAAATAGTAACTGTGTAATTTTTTATTGAAATAAATAATACATTTAATTATTTTATATTATTTTCTAGTTATTTTTGTTCGATCATATTTAACATATTTGTATAGTTATCCTTCGTATCTTAAAATTTAGTTTGAGAATAACTTTGTTTTTATTTATATATTTTTGTTGATAAAAAACATTTGTCATAAGGTCTGTTTAATATTTGATTTATTTTAGTAAAAAATATGTAACCATAAAATAAATTAAAAATTATAAACTTGATTCGACTCTTAAAGGATTTTTTTTTAAGAGAAGGAATCTAGAGTGAGGTGGTTTGAGATTTCCTTCAATATTTTTTCCTTCTGTACGCCATGGCTCGGAAACAAAAACCTAGATCTATAGCTAGTTCATCTTCAACAAAGCAGATTAACGCACAAAAAAAAAGTCTTTTTTTTCAATCAAAACAAGGTTCCTCGAGTAAGGCAAAGACTGAATGCTTCAATGGAGATCGATCGAAATTAGGGCCACTGAACTTGGATGTGTTGGATGGGATTGATGAAGATGTGATTGAAAAGCCTCGGGATGGTGCAGATGAGGAGGCTCCATGGCAGCAAGTGGGCCAGGTTGCTTCTGAAATTGACTATTGGTCCTCAGCAGTGGTTTGTTTCATCTTCGGTGCAAATCCACATATTGAGGTAATTTCTTGTTTTATTAAGCGAATTTAGGGGAAATATGATTATGAGAAGATTTCGTCCTTGCCGAGTGGGGTTTTTCTGGTTCGATTCAAGTGCAAAGGTGATCAAGAGAAGGTATTGAATGAGAGATACCAATTATTTGATAGGAAACCTATGATTATCAGGTCGTGGACTGATGGTTGCAAATTGGTGAAAGAGGAAGTGAAACTAATACCATCTTGGATTCGTTTATATTCCCTCCGTTCGAGCAAAATTATTAGCATTTGCTTTATTTTGTGAGGAAAAAACAAAACAAATGTTAACAATTAATAGGGAGAGAGGAAGTACTTTACAAAATGCCATATGCTATAACTAACTTAAAAATTACTCCTATCTTAGACATAGTTTATCGAAGGATGAACATTGGACATAACTTGGACTTGGAGCTTTTTCCTCGTATGAAGAAATGTCGTGCCGAGTCTTAGGTTAAAGTCTGAGCACGAGTCCATGATTTTCAATACTCTCCTTCAAACTTACAAATAGTAATTGTGTAATTTTTTTTATTGAAATAAATAATACATTTAATTATTTTATATTATTTTCTAGTTATTTTTGTTCGATTGTATTTAACATATTTGTATAGTTATCATTCGTATCTTAAAATTTAGTTTGAGAATAACTTTCTTTTTATTTATATTTTTTTGTTGATAAATTTTTTTTGTCATAAGGTCTGTTTAATATTTGATTTATTTTAGTAAAAAATATGTAACCATAAAATAAATTAAAAATTATAAACTTAATTCGACTCTTAAAGGATTTTTTTTTTTTAGAGAAGGAATCTAAAGTGAGGTGGTTTGAGATTTCCTTCAATATGTTTTCCTTCTGTACGCCATGGCTCGGAAACAAAAACCTAGATCTATAGCTAGTTCATCTTCAACAAAGCAGATTAACGCACAAAAAAAAGTCTTTTTTTCAATCAAAACAAGGTTCCTCGAGTAAGGCAGAGATTGAATGCTTCAATGGAGATCGATCGAAATTGGGGCAACTGAACTTGGATGTGTTGGATGGGATTGATGAAGATGTGATTGAAAAGCCTCAGGATGGTGCAGATGAGGAGGCTCCATGGCAGCAGGTGGGCCAGGTTTCAGCGGAGAAAAGAGTGATTTCGACGCCTATCTTGAAATTAACGAGGGAGGATGTTGCTCTTGAGAATGACTATTGGTCCTTAGCGGTGGTTTGTTTCATCTTCGGTGCAAATCCACATATTGAGGTAATTTCTTGTTTTATTAAGCGAATTTAGGGGAAATATGATTATGAGAAGATTTCGTCCTTGCCGAGTGGGGTTTTTCTAGTTCGATTCAAGTGCAAAGGGGATCAAGAGAAGGTATTGAATGAGAGATACCAATTATTTGATAGGAAACCTATGATTATCAGGCCGTGGACTGATGGTTGCAAATTGGTGAAAGAGGAAGTGAAACTAATACCATCTTGGATTCGTTTATATGGTTTGGATATGAAATTTTGGGGTGCAGGCTGTTTGGCGAAGATTGTTGGATTAGTTGGGTCTCCAATTAGATGTGGTGGGGCTACGGAAATGAAGACGAGGCTAGGCTATGCTAGATATCGAGATTGATAAGGAATACCCGGATTCAGTATTCTTCTTTGATGAAAATGAGGAGCTTCAGCTGGTACGTGTTGAGTTCGAATGGAAGGTGGTGTTATGCCAACAATGCAAGGTGTGTGGGCATACGAAGGAGAAATGTCGTAGGAAGATTACCCTGCCACCTCAGGTGTGGAAGAAGGTGGGTGTTAAGAAGATGGTCCTGTTTCTGATATGGGGATGAAATCTCCAGCTCTGCAGTTGATAAAGGTGGGAGGTCTACTGATGTGGTGTTGGGTGCTGATGGACCACATATGAGCAGTCTACGCACATTCTTGGATGTACTTAATACGACGTTACAACAGTCTGTGTCCAAACTAGGTCCTCAAACCTAATTTGAACATGGATATGATATGTTTTTGGAATGCGAGGGATCTCAACAGCCAACGAAAATAAAAGGAGTCGAAGTGTTTTCTTCATTCAAAACATATTGGGGTTGTTTGGATCCTTGAGACGAGAATCAAATCTCGATCTGTAAATGATGTTTTGGGTCAGTTTGAGGATAGTTGGTCAATTGTTACAAATAACTGTTGTCATGATGGTGGTAGAATATGGGTGATGTGGAGGGCTCCTTTTCAGATAGATGTGATGGTGATGAATTCACAATACATCCGTTGTTGGTGTCGTTCACATATGTTTTGGTTAACGGTGGTATATGGTTTTAATGCGTTAAGTGAGAGGACCATTATATGGTCTGACTTGATTCCATTGAAGTACGGGGCTGCTTGGTGTGTGGCTGGAGATTTCAATAATGTATTGAACCCAAATGAGAGAATTGGGGCGCCGGTGCAATTGTTTAAATTAGCTGTATTTAGGGGATGTGCGGAGACATGTGAGCTGTTGGATATGAAAACCACAAGAAAATTCTTTACTTGGAGCATAAGCAGGAGGGTGACAGTCGTGTTATGAGTAAGATTGATAGGGTATTAATAAACGACCCTTGGTTGGATTGGGTTTCATGAGGCGTGGGTGAAGTATCTACCTGAGGGTGTACATGACCACTCGCCTAGTGTTGTTACACTTGTTATGTCGTGGAACAAACGAAAGTACGCCTTCAAATTTTTCAAATTTACCGGGTATTACAGTGAAAGACCCGGAGTTTCTTGATATTGTTAGGAGTGTTTGGTCTATGGAGGTTAGTGGTGTGGCCATGTATCGAGTGGTCACTAAGCTTAAAGCGATGAAGTGGCCGTTGAAGGAGTTAAATAAGAATTGTTATGCGGATATAGGACAACAAGCTGACGTTGCTTTACAGTTTTTGTTAAGTGTTCCGAAATTAGATTGTGATCCTCTTGATATGAATTTAAGGGTAATGGAGAGGAGTGCTGCTGATGGGTATAGGGTTCTGAACCAGGCTCGACTTGAATTTTTGGCGCAGAAGGCGAAGGCGGATTGGCTGCGTATGGCTGATGAAAATACAAAACTTGTCCATAGTTGTTTGAGAACTCGACGTAGTTGTAATACAGTGCTTCAGCTTGGGGATAGACATGGAAGGTTGTGTTATGATACTGAGAGTATTGAGGCTGCGTTTTTGGATTATTATAGAGACTTGTTGGGGTCGTCGAAAGAGACTATACCAGTGCATAGGGGAATTGTTATGTCTGGTAAGATTATAAATCCTGAGCTTGCTGATATGTTGAATTTGCCTGTTACAAAGGAGGAGATAAAAGCTGTCTTTTTCTCGGTGCCTAATAATAAGGCTCTAAGGCAGATGGTTTCTCGAGTGGGTTCTTTAAGGAGTCTTGGTCGGTTGTTGAGGAAGAGGTTGTGAGTTGTGACTGCTGTTATGGATTTTTTTTTGATAATGGAAAGCGTTTGCGACAAATTAATAATACAACACTAACGCTTATTCCAAATTGTGATGTTCCCAAAACGGTTGTTTGGGCCAAAAATGGCCTGAAACCAAGGCAAGACAAGTGGGCCAAAGTAAAGAGCAACACCAAGATTAAAGCCTAATCAACGAGCAAGCCCAGGAAGACTAGGGCAGCAAAGGATAGCTCATCTCCAACAGTCATCAAGAAATGGTCAGCAACAACTCCCTGAAATATAGGCAACTACCCGCAGAAATAGCCTGGAGACCCTCAACTGGTACACAACATCCAACAGCCACATTTTCACCCTATAAAAGGCAAGGCAGCAGCATCTGAGCAAGGCTACAACGTTATTCACTACTCTCTACAACAATTTGCGCTCCACTCCTCCAGAACCACATTATTTCTCACAGATTGCTCACATTCCACCAGAATTCGATACTTGTACTCTAAATTCTGCAAGTACTTTGTAAACGTGTTGCTTGTAAATTCAACTACCTAGTGGAGCACATTAGGCGGGACACAGAACCCCCCGCGGTCGTTTCCCACATTGGGTTTTCCGCGTCACCAAAACTTCTTGTGTCATTTACTTTTTGCACTTTACTTTTCGCATTCTTTTAACCCTACGCGCATCATATTCATCGTAAATCCAAGTAACAAGTCGAGTAGATCGCTATACCCCATTTCACGAGTCAAATAGTCAACCCGACGAAATTTGGCAGAAACAACGGTTATGAAGTATAGGCCTATAGTGTGTTGCAACATGCTATATAAGGCAATTTCAAAGCTATTGTGTAACAAATTGGGCTGGGTTTTACCTATATTGGTGAGCCCTAATCAGACCGCTTTTGTGCAATGACGAACTATTATTATAACGTGTTAATCTGCCAGGACTTGGTTCGATTATATGGGATAAAATGTTGTTCACCTCGGTGTATTATAAAGGCCGATTTAAAAAAACCTTATGATCCAGTTGAGTGGACTTTCGTAGATGAAATGTTATCGGCATTAGGCTTTCAACAAGTTTTGAAATCTGGTTATGACGTGTGTCCTAACACCATGCTATACTCTCAACGTGAATGGTAATGTGTGTAGTTTTTTTAGGGGAAAAGGGATTTACGACAAGGTGACGCATTGTCGCCTCTTATTTCCCCTTTATGCATTGAGTACTTAAGCCGAATTTTGAACGTGATTGGCAATCAATCGACACTCAGGTTTTATCCATTGTGTAAGTCGCTCAAACTTAATCCCTTGTACTTTGCCGATGATTTAATTTTTTCTTGTAAAGAAGTGATGCCTTCAATGAATATGTTGGTAGAGGGTTTTTTGGCTTTCTCTGAAGCGTCAGGGTTATCCATGAATGTGGATAAATCTGCGTGTTATATGAATGGTGTCCCTCGTTTGACTGTGGAGGAGTTTGTTGGTAGGTCGGGTTTTTTTTTTCTGGGTTCTCTACCTTTTAGATATTTGGGAGTTCCCATCACCCCTAGGAAGTTATCTGTTGTGGAATGTTCAAAGTTGGTGGATAAGATGGTGGCTAGGATTCGGAGTTAGGGAAGTAGGAAGTTGTCATATGCGGGACGAGCACATTGGTGTATTCGGTGCTTAACTTTATTCATATATACTGGGCACAACTGTTCATTTTACCGAGTAGAGTAATCAAAGGTATTGAGCGGGTGTGTAGGGAGTATCTTTGGGCGGAAGAGCTTGACTCCAAGAGGATTCCTCAGGTGGCGTAGGATAGTTTGTGCACTAAGAAAAAGCAAGGTAGCTTGGGGTGTTGCATCTCGGCACATGGAGCCTGGCGGCAGCAGTGGGTAAAGTTGCATGATGGGTACATACGAAAGCGGATCATATGTGGGTGAAGTGAGTTCATATGTGTATCTACAGGGTGTTCCTTGGGAGAGTTATGTTCTAACAACTAATTCGAGCTAGGGTTGGTGGAAGATATGTCAGGTAAACGAGAGGGTTGGTAGTTACATTATGCAGGATGAATATTGCATTCAGAAGATTTATCAGGTAAATGAGATGGTTGATAGTTACATTATATGCAGGAGATGGTTGGTAGTTACTAGTTTGTGTGCCCCGCTCCGCCCGCCGTCTATCATTATTTTTTTTAAATTTATTTTTTATAATATACAATATGTTTATATTTGTTTAATTTAAATATTTACCAAATTATTCTAAAACTATGCAATAAGTCCATAAAAGATTCAAAAGTATTCGTCGTTTTGTATTTTAGACCAACTACAATGGTAAACTACAATAATTTATAACTTGAAATATTTTCAGTAACATTGTTGTAAAGCTACTCACGCTACCAATGGCGACCTACATATAATTTTAGCTTTAAAATAGCCTACCTCACTTTAATCGACCAATAGACAGCAGGCTACTTAAAGTTAAGCTTGTAGTTTTTATAGAGATGGTATAGCTTTCAAGCGGATCGTGATTTTCCTATGCGCCAATGTTAACCAATTGGCTTGAAATTTTTTAAAAATTGTAAGCAGTTTCTTTTAACTGACCATTGCAGATGCTCTTAAAATAGGTCATTCGATTATGATATACTAAAATTACCTACCAAATTATAAAGATATAATCCTTACTCCCACAGTTAATATATTAATTACTATTTTCATTATTCTCGTTAATTATTATTACTTTCACTCCTAGCTAGCGTTGTTGCTACTGGCATCACTCTAACAGTGTTACCACCACCAACTTTACTAACCACGTTGTCAGTATTGTTAATTTTACAATTGCATTCACTACTCACGTTGTTATTACCACCAATTTCATTACTCATACAACTGTTATTCTTGTAACTTAATTTTATTTAGGCTATATGTTCGATAAATATATACGGAGTACTCCCTAACACTTATTTACGTAACCGTTAATACGTTTACTCTGACTAATGTAACCAATATTCATTATTTTACTTTTTAATAATCACATTGATAATTACTAATAAATTTGTTATTCATGTTATTACTAAAAACATTTTCATTATCAGTACGGAGTACAATTATTACCCTTGCAAACTAAATATTACCAAATTTATATGTTTAAAAATGTCCTATAGTTCAAAACATTATGCTTACGATTAAATTTTAACAATAAATGAAAAGACAAATAATTCATTAAGACTCTTGCAAATACTGATGTTACTTCCAATGATACTACTTTCAATTAATATTATACTTCTATTAAAGTTTAATAATAATATATTGCATCTTTTAAAAGTAGTAAAAAGTAAAATTAACATATTAGGTTAATAGTTGGAGGCACAATATTGGGTTTATATAATATAACATTTTAATCAAAATATTCTTTTACCTTTCCAAACATGGACAAAACAGGAAACACGTCACGAACCTGATACAAAATTAATGGATTGAGGTTGAACCTAGGCATGATGACCCATTTATATTAGTGGGTTAAATAAATAGATCATGAAATCTAATTGGGTTAGGTTTGGGTCGGATGATTCATGACATGTTTACATTTAACATGAACACAAAGACGACATAACTAGACCTGTTTGCCCAGTTTACAGTAAATATCGTGTTTAACCTTTACTTTCTTTCTAACATTAACCATCATGTCGTCGTCAATCCTTACTGTTAACATAGTAATTAGTAGCTAATTACTAATACTAAGTAGGCTTGTATATAGTACTAAGTACATGTGTATATATACTCACAAACACACTCACTTATAATTCAATTCATTCATTTCATATTTACATCATTGTGTTTCTCTCACTATAACTAACTCTCTCTCTCCCTCTATAACAAACCTCCATTGATACCCTATTCAATCGTAGTCGTCTTATGTTGAAAAGTAGCACAATTAATTTTAAACTCTGTAACTATTTACTAGATGCCTCATCATAGAGTTTGTATATATATAAATATATATATTTGTAATCTAAATATAAGTATACTAAGCATTTAATGCAAAAAAATGAATAACAAAACAAAATGTGCATTTTGTATTGGGACTGTTGTTTTTTCTATCTTTATTTTTTATTTTTTACTTAATTTTGCTAAATTGAAATGTATTTATCTCAAGTAACTATCCAATATAATTTATATGAGCTGACCTAAATGGACCGGAAAATATATATTGAAAAATAAAGCCTAAATATATATTTAAAAATAAAGATTAGATTCATAGGTGTGTTAAGGTCATACCGTTTGAGTATTTGATTTCGGAATAATTATTCGACTTGTAAACCTCGTACCAGACGTTACAACTAGGTTGCAAAACTCGCCTTAACAACGACCCAGCTTCTCCAACAATGACCTTAAGACACAGGTGTCTGATCGCTCTACTCATGTCAAGCGTACCTTGATCGAATGCAGTCATACCCCAAAACCCGAAAATAGTCTTAGTAACCGTCGCGTAGAAAGCATTACTATTTCCAGTTTGTAGAACCAAATCATTCATAGTTTGGTCCAAAATCTGTTTAAAATCAGTTCGGTTTTGGGTTAGATTCAAACTGTTCCACATGACGACTCTAGGAGAGTCATCCATTTTGCCGAAAAAGGACTCATTGGAGTACCTAACCATACACCCGGTGTACCAGATAACCGCAGCTTTATTCAACGGACAATACGATTGTGACAAATCGTGACACGCAGTTGCCACACAGTTTTTGCACGCAGTTTTGGTTAGGTCCCCACGGCAAAGGAAAAGGCCGTAGACGGTGTTTTCCACAGTGGTGGCCGAGGTGGCCGTTGCTGTGGCCGCCTTTGTTGTTAGATTGCGAAAGACGGAATTAAGGTCGGTTTGATATTTGGTGTTTGGGGCAAACATCGTACTATCTGAGCATCTACTGTCTAAATAAGTTAGATTTTCAGCTTTAGTAAACTTAAAAGTAATATGAAAAACAAGAAAAATTGATAGACACAAATAATATGTTTGGAAGGTCATTTAATTTGTCTATGAAGTACGTGTTGTTAGAATATATTTATATATTCGTACGGATATGGGCCACTAATGTAATTAAATATGTGTCGCACTATTATAAAATATAAACCGATAAATAAAGTGATCCATAAGGTAATAATATTGGTATTGGGTAATAAGGAAATATTGGTCATGGACTTAATGTGTAAAGCAGTGGATTCTTTATCAATGAGGAGTAGATATTTGGCGAACATTTATGGAACCCTATAAAGTCTGCCTCACACTATAAATATAGGTTTGGATCAACACACCATCCACACAAATACAAATACGAATTAAGGGTTTCTTTTCCCATCAACCATGTTAAGAAAAGTGAAGGTGTGTCTCAGGAAGGCCCAGGATCTCAAAGAGCGTATGAATCCTTCCGCGACGCTCGTTCGATCTAATTTATTCTTAACGGTTCACACGGTACCGATCTAGGGGTTTTCTAACAATTGGTATCAAAGAGGGATATCGTGTAGATCGTTAAGAATGTCGATTAATTATTGTCGACCTTAAGTCTTCATCCCGCGATTTAATCTCCTATGAATCGCGCCTCTGTTCGCTTAGTTTTCGTAAGATCCCTTATCTGGTGTTTCCTTTCTTGATACATCATCATGATTACTTTGTTTTATTGTCTCCCATGTAACCTTCCATGTCATGATGATGCTTCATTCTTATTCGTGAGGATTACAGAGGCTTTATGTTTGGTTTTGTTTTTTCCTGGTTGTTCATTGCTTTTGTGATGTCATGCTTTGTTTTTTTGTTAAGTATCAAGGAGTCTAAGCAGGTTTCCTTTATTTGTGAATTGCTTTTCCTCGTGTCTGTGCTGCACTGTTAGACATTATTTCTTGCGTGCGTTTCTTCTGCTTGTCTGAATCGTATGATTCAGTACTTATATTTCAATGACAGTTTTTTTTTTTTTTTCATTGAAATATTAAGGTTAAATTTAAATCAATAAATTGGTATAAAATTTGGGTCTAATGATTTGAGATAAATTAATCGGTAGGACTATGTCGGCCCAAAGGAAGGCTAGTCTTGTAATGATTAATTTATTGAGAACATTGGATATTGTGGGGTGTGTTTTTTCGTGCGGGTGTGAGTCGGCCCAAAGGAAGGCTCATATTTGGCGAAATACTGAACCGTGGTGGTGAGCGTGTAATGATTATATGGTTTATTAAGTGTGAATCTGAAGTCGGAAGGAAGGCTGTATTTACATGATTATTGTCAATGTTTGATCACTACGACAAGATTACCACTGACAGTTAGTGTTACTGTCCAAAGACTTGAGACTAATGTTGTTACCGGTGTCTTGAGATGGGAAAAATACCTCTGATTTGAATTTAAATTTTATATAAGGATTATGAGCATGTTTCTTATTAAAGTTGTTTGTTTTTTATTCAGTTAATATATCTGCTGCTACTATTTCTGGTAATTTAAGCACTATTCCCATGCTAAATGGGACGAATTTCAAGGATTGGAAAGAGAACATGTTAATTGTTCTTGGCTGCATGGATCTAGACCTTGCTATCAGGGTGGATCCTCCCACTCCTCTTACGGATGCAAGTTCTCCCGATGAAAAGGGAGAATTTGAGAAGTGGGAGAAATCCAATCGCATGAGTCTTATGATCATAAAGCGCGGCATTCCGGAGGCTTTTAGAGGTGCGGTGTGCAAAAGATTACCAATGCCAAGGAATTTCTTGAAATTGAAAAGCGTTTTGTTAAAAACGATAAAGCGCGTAAACAAGTACGCCATCGCAAAGACTTGATTTCAAGGAAATATCAATTCAAGAAGTGGAAATATAAGGGAGTACATCATGGAGATGTCTCATATTGCTTCAAAACTTAAGGCACTAAAGCTCGACTTGTCGGATGACTTGCTTGTTCATTTAGTATTGTTATCTCTCCCTACACAATTTGGACAGTTTAAAGTAAGCTACAACTGTCAAAAGGAGAAGTGGACTCTAAATGAGCTCATTTCTGTTGGTGTGCAAGAGGAAGAGAGGTTGAAGCAAGATAAGGTTGATGTTGCTCTCTTGGCTAGTACCTCTAAAGGAAAGGGCAAGAAAAGAAAGTTTGAATTTAAGGCTGCAACTAAGGGTCCTGATGAGCAGAAGGAAGGTGATGAACCAACTGGTTGTTACTTCTGTGGAAAGCCAGGACACATAAAGAAGAATTGTCTAAGATATCAGGCTTGGCTCGCTAAGCGAGCAAAGAAAGGTACAATTCTTAATTTGGTTTGTTCTGAAGTTAATTTAGCTTGATTGCACAGAAACACTTGGTGGGTAGATTCAGTGCGACTACTCATATTAGTGTTTACATGCAGGTTGCCTAGCACAATGAAAGCCAAGTGAAGGCGAAAGATACATCTACGTGGGAGATGGAAAGTCGGTGGAAGTTGATGCTATTAGCACGTTTAGATTATTATTAAGGATCGGTTTTTATTTGGATTTGAAAGACACTTTTGTTGTACCGCCTTTAGGCGGAATTTAATTCTCAGATCTCTCTTGGACAAATCCGGTTATTATTGTTCATTTGCGGACAGGAAATTTATATTGTCTTTAAATTCAAATATTGTTGGAACTGGTTCTTTATGTGGTTTCGATAATCTTTACATGCTTGATAATATTGTATCATACAGTGAAAACCTGCACGTAGAATCACGTGGTACTAAGCGTAAATTTAATCAGGAAAATTCAGCGTCATTATGGCACAAAAGGTTAGGTCATGTCTCGAAAGAGAATTCAAAGGCTTGTGTCTGATGGCATTCTAGATTCGCTTGACTTCACAGACCTTAATGTTTGTGTAAGTTGTATTAAAGGAAAACAAACCAAAGTAAGGAGGTTTGGAGCCAACAGAGCTACGGACGTCTTAGAATTGATACATACGGACATCTGTGGGCCATTTCCTACGGCTTCGTGGAATGGTCAACGGTATTTTATATCATTCATAGACGATTACTCTCGTTATGGCTACCTTTACCTAATTCATGAGAAATCAGAGACTTGGGACGTGTTCAAGGCTTTTAAAGCGAGGTTGAGCTTCACCAACAAAAGGATTAAAGTTGTCAAATCGATCGTGGTGGTGAATACTACGGCGGATATGACGGTTCAGTGAACAACGCCCAGGACCATTTGCTAAGTACCTGAGGAGTGTGGAATAGTCCTCAAGACACTATGCCAGGTTCACCTAGCATGAACGGTGTTGCTGAGAGACGAAACCGAACTCTTAAGGACATGGTAAGGAGTATGATTAGTCATTCTACCTTACCTACATCACTCTGGGGAGAAGCACTAAAGACTGCAGCCTACATTCTAAATAGGGTACCAAGTAAAGCAGCTGCCAAGACACCTTATGAGCTTTGGACGGGTCAAAAGCCTAGTCTTAAGCATTTTCATGTATGGGGATGTCCAGCTGAGGCGCGACCTTATAGGCCGCATGAAAATAAACTGGACTCCAAAACGGTGAGCAGCTACTTTATTGGTTATTCGGAGCGATCAAGGGGTTTCAAGTTTTATGATCCCGCTGTAAAGAATATATTTGAGACGGGAACTGCAATATTTTTTGAGGATGTTGAGTTTGGGGGGAGAAATAAGGTTAATGACATTGTATTTGAGGAAGAATCGATTTCGAATTGTTAGAAAACCCCTAGATCGGTACCGTGTGAACCGTTAAGAATAAATTAGACTGAATGCGGAAGCGTACCTGAAGGATTCATAGTGCCCCTTTGAGATCTGGTCTTCCTTTGAGACACACCCTTCACTTTTCTTATGGTTGATGGGAGACCAAAAGAAAACCCTTAATTACTGTATTTGTATTTGTGTGGATGGTGTGTTCAATGGGGACCAAACCTATATTTATAGTGTGAGACCCTTATAGGGTTTCCATAAATAAGCTGCCAAATATCTACCCTCATTGATAAGGCAACTAGCCTGTTTTACACATTAAGTCCATGACCAATATTTCCTTATTACCCAATACCAATATTATTACCTTATGGATCACTTTATTTATCGGTTTATATTTTATAATAGTGCGACACATATTTAATTACATTAGTGGCCCATATCCGTACGAATATATAAATATATTCTAACAATCTCCCACTGGGACACACATGTAATTATATGTGTATAACCTTAGCGCGCAACTGAAATGCACTATTATAACCTTAGGGTATTCTTCAACAATCTCGTCCATTAATCATACTAATGTAGGATCAAGGCGGCTTTCGTCACAATGAGCGTAACTAAACCTTCCTTGGTCACATACACCAATACAACTAAATGACATAGATCAATCATGGATGTGTAAGTCGGAAATTACACGCAATGTGATCTGACATGCCTATTTCCAACTGGTCCAACTTTAACTTTAATTGAGATCAAACAATGCAAAAGCATCACCTTTTAGAGTGGATAAAACTTTACACTTTAAACCTTAAACTTTAAACTTTATTTCTGCAGAATATCTGTATACGAGGTACACAAGGGAAAAATAAATACATACAGAACAAGTACTCCCACTAAACCATAATATCCTGACTTGATATAACTCCCATATGAGCAGTATGCTCTACAAACTTATTTGGAGGCAATCCTTTAGTCAGCGGATCCGCAATCATGGAGTTTGTTCCTATATGTTCAATTGAAACCGTACCACTCTGTATTCGTTCCTTTACGATGAGGAACTTCCTTTCAATATGCCTGGATTTCCTTTACGATGAGACACAAATAATATGTTTGGAAGGTCATTTAATTTGTCTATGAAGTACGTGTAAGTTTCGTACTTTTTTTTTTCTTTTTTTGGTTTGGGCATAATGAAATTGATTTTGGTGAATCAAATTAAAAGTACTTGCTTGTGCGGGACAAAATAGTTTTAATCGACATATTATACTCCGTAGTGAGATGCCAAGAAATTTCTAACCGAGAATGGATTTATTTTGACCAAACTTTAAGGTGTGTTTGAATTGAGGGTATTAGAGAATAATATATTCTATGTAATCTACTCCCTCCATTCAACTCCATTTTGTGCATTTGCTTTTTCACATTTGTCGAGACGCGTTTTGCAACGACAATATCTTTAGTTACACATTTTCAAAATTTATAAAAATTTGATATTAATATTGCATTTTGAGAGACGAACAAAACAAGATCACTCATGACTATATTTTCGCTTATATATTACACGGAATTTCAAAGATTCTCGATGCTCATGAATAGTGTCAAAAAGGGAAGTGCACAAGATGGAGTTGAATGGAGGGAGTAGATATTAATTGTGCTAATCACAATATTATTCTCTAATAGAGGGAATTGAAGGTAAAGGAAAGGACAGAGAAAGAGAGAGATTTACTTTCTGTCGTTTGGTTACAATAGATGGAACGAGGGAAATGGAGAGGAGGGATTTGGTGGGATCCATTTTCCCTCCTCCCAGTGTAATTAAAATCTCTTTATAATTGAAA
Source organism: Dianthus caryophyllus (assembly GCA_023091065.1). Taxonomy (NCBI): domain Eukaryota; kingdom Viridiplantae; phylum Streptophyta; class Magnoliopsida; order Caryophyllales; family Caryophyllaceae; genus Dianthus; species Dianthus caryophyllus. Next base: position 37,158,708 of record CM041522.1, on the reverse strand, counting down.
AGATTTGGAGAGAAAATCCATCCAAAGATTTGCCAAGAAATTTCGAACCCCGAGAATGGTTTTACTTTGACCAAACTTTTAAAGGTAGGTGTTGGGTCAGTTTGAGTACGTGGGATAATTCTTACCGAGTACTTTTTCCATTTAGTTCAATTTGATGCATATGATTTTCACATTTATCAAAGTGTGTTCTTTAATAATAATATCTATAGTTTTCGAAGATTTTCCAAGCACAAGAATAATGTCAAAAAGGTGATTTGGACAAAATGGAGTTGAATGGAGGAGTATTATACTCCTTCCATTCCGTTGAGAAAATTTCATTGGCTTTTCACAAATTTTATGCAAGTAAAAAAGTTGAGGATAATATTGATATTATAGTTAAATAAGTTTTGTTTTGAAGATTTGTGTAATATTTTGGTAGAATGAGTACATTAGTGAGGTAAAAGTGTTATTTTAATTGTTAAAAGCTACTATATAAAGCTAAATGAGTGAAATTGTCATAAAAGAAAAGTGAGAAGGCTAAATGAGTGAAAGGGAGGAAGTATGTGGTTTACAAAATTATATTAGGGCGTCAGTTTCGCCATTATTAATGGCTCAGTGTGTCAATAAAGAATTTTGTAGGGTTGGCCTTTCGATTTCAAGAAGCAGTTGGTGTTGCTAGACGAGTAAGTCTACTGTAAGATTGTTTTATGTTTCACGTGTGAAACACACTATAGTTTTTATTTTAGCATTTCATTTATTATAGGCATTAGATGAGGTATTGATAAATTCCATTAACCATTTTACGTATATGAAACGACTTCATTTTAGAATTGTCGGTGGTTTGAAGGAAAATAGACTGTGCTTGATACATCTTGTCACAATAGATTCAAGAATATGAGAGATGAGAAAAACTACAAAATTATGAGAAGAGAAGAAAATACAATTAATTATATTTAGGGTTAATAATTTTATTGAAATATGTGTTTGTCATGCTATGAGAGTGTCTCTGAGTAGTATACAAATTCTTGTATGAGACAATGAGATGGTCACCGCATTCGTAATTATTTATGTAGATTTTATACTATTTTAAAAATAATTGTGATATTATGTTATCGTAATTATTTTCATATTATTTGTAACAAATTTATTTTATGTTCTTTTTTACCTATTTAACTGTAATTTAACTATCAAACTCATTAATTTTATGTGAACTATCTTAAATAAAACTTAGGCCGTGTGTTTTTCGGCTTATAGGAGCTAAACCTAAAAAAGCTAAATTTATTAGGAGTTGAAATTATAAGACCTGAATTTATAGAAGATGAAGTATGTAAAAATTAAAGTTTGCTAGAGCTTATAAAAGTTAAACTTATAAGAGATGAACTTATAATAAATGAGATGAACTAGCTCAAATTAAGTTAAAAGAAAAAAGCCTAAAATAACTCATTATTCAAATAACCTGCAACCCCTTTAGCTGGTCAATACTCCTCCCATTTCATATGTTCTTTCCACTTTTTTTTTTTTCTGAACTATTTTACTTGTTCTTCTCATTTTCCTTTTGGTCTATATAATATTATGGTTCACAAGCTTCCTATCCCCATGATAAGCAATATTTTTACCCATTACGTACCCGCATTTTTACTCTTATTTGGTCTATTTTTGTGGTCAGATATCGTTAAATAGCTCATAATACGACATAATAATAAATTAGACAATTTATTGTATTTGTTGGTAATAATGTTATATTTAGAGTATTTGGTACTGCGAGATGTCGTTTTAAGTTTGCAGGAGCTAATTTGACAAGTCGCATTAAAATGAAGCGGGTCAAAAATGATAAGTAAATGGATCAAAATCAATTAAAATAACTTGGTCCAAAAAGAATACAAAAAGGCAGCAAGTGACAGAAGAAGAAAAGAAGACGCAACACAGAGAAGAGGAGAGAGTAGAGTAGACGGCAACAGTAGGAGTAAAGCACAAACAGATCCAAATTTCTCCATTTTATGTAGTATTTTTTTTTTGTCTCTTTTAATTAGATTTAGTTTAATTTAGTCTTTAATCTTTAGTCTATTAATTTAATTAACAACTAGTTTAAACACCCGTGTAATACACGGTTATTCCAAAAATCTTATTTGTTGAATGTTCCTACTTGTCTGAATATTTTATCACGATTAAACGATTATTTACATGATTTGAAATCCTAATCACTTCTAAATTTGTATTAAATTAATTATAGAATATTCACGTTGATTTGGTAGAATATATACGGCAACACGATAGCAATCACCATAAAACTTTTACTTTTATGAATACTTTAGAATGACAAATTAAAGAATTTACCTTTAATTTATATTTATCATAAAGGAACAACAACTCATATTAATATACATAGTACTATCAATTAAGTTAAAGAAATTTTTGACAAATTAAAAGCCAAATACGGAGCAACGATCTATATTATGCTTGATCGTAAATATTAGGCGAAATTGCAAATAACTACCTTTTAAAACCACTTTTTTTTCAAATAACTACCTTTTATAATTTTTTTTTTCAAATCACTACCTTAAAACGTATTTTTGTTTTCAAATCAATACCAATTCCCCGGAAATCTCATTTAACTCAAAAAAATAAGGATGGAAAGTGCTGAAAAGTGAAAGAATCATTGTTTGATTGAATAATATGAGAGAAAAAATTAAAAACAATGGGAGAAATTTTAGGTAAAGAGGTAAAGAGGATGAAATGAAGAGGTTAAGTTAAATAGAGGAAGAAAGGTTAGAAAATGGTAGAAGGGTAAAATGAGTATTTGACATGGGTGTTTCAAATAAAAGGCAACAAAAATTTTCAAAGTGGTCGGAATTTGATAAAATATGACGTTTTCCGGGGAACTGGTATTGATTTGAAAACAAAAATACGTTTTAAGGTAGTGATTTGAAAAAAAATTTATAAAAGGTAGTTATTTGAAAAAAAAAGTGGTTTTAAAAGGTAGTTATTTGCAATTTCGCCTAAATATTACTTTGTACTATATATGAGTATACATAGGTCATTATTAAGAGTTGTTATGATTAAGTGACCACATTTTAGTCATGAGCAACGTAAATGTGGACTATGTGGTCACATTTTATGTACGTATTAGGATACTCATCACTACTTTATTAGTGAAAGATGATATTTCTCAAATGCCTCCGTTAAGACTGTCTTATTAGATAGGACTTGCAAAAATTAAAAATTATAAAATTCTTAAAATGAAGAGAAATAACTACCTCAATGTGAGATGTCTTACAATAAGGTTATAATTAGATCATCTAATTTGATAAATTATTTCATGCTCTCCTATTATAATATTGCATCATTCCCAAAATAAGTGTCTCATTTTCTATGTAAATTACATATAAAAGGGGACACTTATTTTGGGATGAAATGAGTATATTAATTTATCTCATTGGATATTTAACTTGTCTATTGATATAAAAAAATTATAGATACCTTCAAACCCCAAAATAATCTATAGAGATATCTTCTTGAATGATATATAACTTAGTCCGCTATAAATTTGTATGACGTTAAGATATTATGGCTTAAACATACTCGTACTAGTCCTCACCATTTGGGAAAAAAACATAAAAATAAAAATAGAAAATAGATTTAAAATAAATACAATCATGATATTGAACGAAGAATACCATTTCAACACAAGTAGACAACCTTCTCATGAGAATTTTACATTAATCAAAACCAACATTACGTAAGAAACATTAAAACGATGAACATGGAAATTGTCATACAATTAAGTGAAGATACATATTGAATATATAGATATTACTTTAATTTAATCAATATTCCTAATTGTATTACGAAGATATATAAATTACAATAAAATGAAATAATCTATTATTCTAAAATTATTGTGAACACTTAATTGTAGGAACAACGATAATTGCAAAATACTTAAACAAAAATGGATAATGATAAATAAATTTCACACTCATTATGTTTAATACTCCGTATAACTCATCGCACCACTTTAAACTAATTTGTAAATGTCTAGTTTTAACCAAAATGAATGAACAACCTAAATATTTATACTACTTCATATTGACTTGTAACCACAATTTTGGCATTTCAAAGGTCAAAAGACACTTAAATTAAAGACAAATATGAATTTAAAAAAACTTTCAAACTACCACCAATTAATTTGATTTAACTCAATTTAATTTAGATTTTTTTTTTTTGAATTTTAATGGGTTAGTAGTTTTTGACACATTAAATTTTTATTGTGTGTAATTATTTTAAATAGTGTAATTCCTAAAATAAAATAAAATTAGCTAGATAGTATTAAATCTTGTGGGATGTACACTCTATTTTAAGAAATTATGTACGGAATTAAGTAATTTTCTAGTTAGAATATTTCTCTACAAATTATTAAATGTTTAATATGTATATGACTGATTTATATTTTGGCATATGTTTAAGTACTATTATGAACCTTGAAACATATTAGTTTGTCGTTTGTAATAATTATATGTCTATTATGTTTTTCAAAACTTAAATGTAAATATTGTTAAAACGTCATTTGTTCTATCATAGTCTTGAATTAACATCTTCATATTTCTAAATTGTAATAAAAATAAGTTTAATTAAACTACTAAATTATTGACTTTAAATATCACATATGATTATTTCAATACATGTAGTTAATGGCTTAATGAGTTTAATACCATTAATCAAACGACCATTAATGAATGAGACGGGAAGCCATGATGGTACGAGCTGAGACTTGCTTTTAGGGTGAAGTGGTAAAGTGAAAAACTGGTAATTTAGATGACGTGTCAATTTTTTAGAAAGCACACAAGTAATACTCTCATTCTACCTTTTCAATGTTTCTGTTTTTATATGTATTAGATTTATGTTAAGATTAGATCAATTTCATTTCAATTAATGTCTCTTATTTGACTCTTATGTCTTACTTGTTTATGATATTATTTAGTTAAAGTTTTGATCTTTGTTATTTAATTACTCTTATTAATATGTTTGAGTTGTTTATTATTATGATTAGTGTTGATTTGATTATGATTAGTGAGTAGTTATATTTTTAGGGTTTGATTAATCCCTAGTACGATTTAATCCTTGTGATTGAATTTCTCTAGACAAGTTATCGAGTTGCGATATTTGGGTTTGTTAAGGGGGGTTTCGTTCGTTAATTTGGGTTAAATTCGGGAGAGGCAACCTTTTAAGGACACCCCTTGACTAGGACCGAGACTCTTACCATGGGAGTGGGAGAGTGGAGGTCGGGATTTTAGACACCATTTTATTCCCTTGACTCATGTGAGGTGTCATGGGAGTGAACTTTAATGTGAGTTAAGGAGTCCTATCACAAATCCGGGAGGGGAGTGTTAGGTAATTTAGGATGCGACCGTACAAACTCGGGAGATGAGTATTTGGAAGCTTTATAGGTGTTATCCCCCAAATTTGCGATTTGGTGACTTATCTTAGGCGTGCTAGTGGAGAAATCGGACCCTTATTTCTTTATCTTATCGATAAAATCCTTTGCTTATATTTTTCTTTTAGTCATTTGATATTTGATATTTTTAGTTTATAATTTTCAACACACTTTTTGACCGACTAAACTAGGACGAAAATCGAGACTCATAGGCTAACTACCCATCCTTGTGGATTCGACCCTCTCATACTACATTGACCACGTTATACTTGCGTGAGAGGTTAATTATAATCGTAACACCCCACATTTTTATTCTACTTTTATTTTCCACCTCTAATTCTTCATTTCTTAGTTTTTATCCTAAAAACAAATGAAAAGAACATAAAAAATGAGAGGGAGTTCATGCTACATAATTCACAAGAACCACTTAGGCCCTGTTTGATTGCAGAAATCAGCTAGTTTATTTGACCAGCTAGCTAGTTTGACCAAAATTTCAGCTACCTGTTTTTCCTGTAAGTATTTGGTAGAGTTGATTGGAAAATATTTCAGCTAGCTAAAATAAAAAGCTACTTTAGGTAGCTTATTAAAAAATAAGTTAGCTGGTTACAAGTCTTTTTACTATTATACCCTTTTAATTAACATTACTTTTTTATCCTATTAATTAAAATATAAATTTTCATAGTTATTTCCATAAAATATTTATAAACCTAACCCTAATTGCTCATGGTAAAGTTGCTCGTAATATTTTTTTTTTTTTCATTGTTATAGTGTTTCCTTCTCACACCAAGTTTATCCTCTTATTAGAATACCAACATGTAAAAGCTTTGAATTTATTATTTAAGATTTTTTTTAATTTGTTTTTTATTTAAGATTTTATTTAATTTATTTATTTAAATATTAAAATAATTAGTTACAATTATCGAACATGTTACTTTTATAATAATGATAATATAATGAAGTATTAAAAATAATTTAACATCAATAATAAAACTATCAATAACTATGTAAGTAAAATATTGAATAAAATAATATTATAAGTACATTAATGACCCCACTTGATATAAAATAACTGAAAATAGTTAATATAATTGGTTTAAAAACAAGGGTCCACTTACAAATGTGGTCATTTATGGAAGTAAAAACAAATGACCCGTACACTCCAAAATAAAAAGTGTAAACAATTTACTGGGTCGGAGAGGTACCTACTTCACAAGAGTCAAGAACCACTTATCTCCAAGTCAACAAGTCAACTTATTGAGCAAATCCAAATACTTGATGTAAATTGCTAAGGAAACAACGAAATCGTTATTATTTCTTCAAGCACGCCATAGTTGATTAAGTCGGGATTTGCCAAGATTTTTGGGGTCTAACCTAAGTCCCACGACCCACGTCGATGCCCGGTTGTGTAAAATTTAATTTTACAAGTATCTATCAAATATAATAGTACGGGTGTTTTGAAAAAGAGTTTAAGAGTAAATCCGCAAAATAAAGCAAAAAATCCATACTATTATGAACCGTGAACATAAGCGCGGCTGAGACGAGTATTAGAGCTTTTAGTAAGAAGTCCAAATGTACATCCGTGAGGGCATGATCCAAAGCGGACCATATCATACGATTATAGAATATGAACACCAATCAGTATAACAGAGCTAACATTAATCGTCAGCGCATCCATAATAATTAGATGATTGTTAAATCAAATTTTCTAATATCTTTTTTTTTTTTTTTCCTTTTTTTTTTTTTTTTTTTTTAATGTTCCTAAAATAAGATTTTAAATAATTAACATTTAATTAAATTTTTATAGTTTAATTATTTTGGTATCAAATTATGTTTTTCTAACACGATTCAAATACGCCTCCACATCGTAACGATTTTATAGTTAAATATTTTGATATTCAAAATTATTGAACTTTTATTGCGAGAATATCACGCTAAATTCAAGCTTGGCTTTGCTCCAACTAAAACTATCAATCATTCCCCCAAAACATATCACTTTGCAAACTAATTAGCTATGTATCCTCAATATATTAACATTATCAAATTAATTTCTTGGCTATTTTTACTGAATTTTAGTGTCACAGCTTCACCAAATTTTGTCAAATTTAATTGCTCGAGTGCCACTTTTCCCATCAATAGCAGCTACAATGTGAATTTAATCAACCTCTTGACTTCATTGTCCTCTAAAACCGTCACCAACAACGACACTGAAAATCTCTTTTCGAACATAATTGTAAGCTTGGATGGGAATCCTAAGAATACGGTTTTCGGGCAATTTCTGTGTCAAGGCGATTACACAGTCGACGAATGCAAGACTTGTATTGCAGGTGCATCAGCCTGCTTAGCGAGTGAATGCCCAGCATCCATTTCGGGTTACATTTGGTACGACGGTTGTACTTTGAGTTTCTCGAATGTCAGTTTCTCGAACCACAACAACAACAACGTGGTATGGTTCGAGGAAAGAAACACTAAAACAATGTCCGCCAATGAGTCTGCAGATCTCATGGCAGCCTTTGTTGTAAAAACAATGACAGAATTAGCTAAGCAAGTTGTAAATATTGACAACGATGTTGACAAAATTGAGTCGGCCTCACTTGGGGCTAAGTATTTTGGCACCAAAGAAGTCGGGTTCACGATCTTAGGTCGGGTTAGCACGAATTTGTATGAAATGGCACAGTGTTCGCCCGATCTATCTGCCCGCGACTGCAGCTTATGTCTTGCGTCGGCCGTAAGTAAACTTCCCAAGTGTTGTAAGGGAGTGTTGGGCGGCAGAGTGGCGAGTCGTATTTGTTTCGTAAGGTACGAGACGTACCGGTTTTACAAGGCAAAGGAAGACATGGATTTCTTTCCCACTATTGCATCTGGCTTTGCTACTCCTACGAAAGGTACTATTTCAATCAACTTATATATGACTCGCTGCTCGTTCAGTATTTGTTCCCTCTAATTTAGTAATTCGTTTACCTTTTTATTTTAGTAATAAATGTAAAATGACTGTTTTTGTTCAAAAGAATGATTGAATTAGAGGCCATAGAATATACCTTTCTAAATTTTAACCTCATTTATGCTCGATCACCATGCGTTGGGTATATAATAATTTAAGTCCTACATCTGAGGCATAATATTTAATCCTCTTTAGAAGATACCATCTATCGTATCAGTTAAAGGTATTTCGGAGAGTCAAAAACATATTCGTACGAGAAAAGATGATTAGGTAACCATGGTTTGGGGTAGGCCCGCTACGGGCCAACCTTTATTTGTAAGGCCCAAAACTGACCCACTGGGATGGAGAGTCGGGTCGTGGTAGGCCGAGCTTGCGAAATCAAGGCTCAATTCAAGCCCGGCTCATTAATTATAAATTTGTAGGAAAAGAGAGGGTCGGGCCACAAAAATGATGGTCCAGGCACGACCCGTTGCTTGGGTGGGCTGGACCAAGCTTACGGCGGACCGGGCCCTAGCACCCAAATCACGACCCACTCCCCCAGTGGACAAACTAGGCTGGCCCGGGTCGGGCAGACCTGAACAGGTGGCCATCTCCACGTGAGGGCCGAACCTAAAGCGTGTAATATTCGACTAATAACAAATTGTTGGGGAAGTTGTCTGGTATAAGAACCTATGGCTCAAATAGGCCGAACGTGACGCGGCCAAGAAAGTGAAGTGTCACTAGGCTCACCACGATATGTGAATTAAATTACGAGAAACGTCTACGATTGGGTGGAACAAATGAATAATTTTATTGAGTTGGTAATAATAATTATATGTTGAGAGTCTTGAGACAATTCAAGTGCATTTTATGCTGCAGGAAGTAAGAAACTGATAAGGATAATCGCCATTACTATTCCCTTGTCCATCCTATTGGGCCTTGCCACACTTGGACTTGGTTTGTGTGCAAGAAAAGTTCGATCAAAAAAGAGCTTGATTTCAGACGTAGGTAAGAAATTTCTCACAATAATCTCATTTGAGAATTTACAAATCTTCTCTGTTATAACGGTTACGGGACATTGTATGCTCTTAAATTAGGTAACGGTGAATTTGATGTCATCGAGTCCTTCCAATATAAGCTAAGTGACATTCAAGCAGCAACAAATGATTTTTGCGCAGCTAACAAGATTGGCCAAGGCGGATTCGGTAGCGTTTACAAGGTAATGCCTACCGAACGACTTCTCAATTTTTCTAAGGGCCGTAGAGCCCGTAGACGATTTTATGGCACTTTATTCCAAAATCTTGGAGTAACCCCTATAAAAGTACTAATATTACCATGTTAGAAACTAACTTGACCTTTGTTTAAACGGCGCTGATTATTCTCCCACCTTTGTTGTTGGCTTATTGTTGCCCTCTAACATTAATGTTTTTAGGGTGTTCTACAAAATGGACAACAAATTGCTGTGAAAAAGTTGTTTCTATTTGTTGGTGAAATGGAAGAAGAGTTCAAGAACGAGGTTGAAGTCGTCGCAAAACTTCAACACAGAAATTTGGTGCGTTTATTAGGATATTGCTTGGCAAAAGATGCGAAATTGCTGGTTTTTGAGTATGTTCCTAACAAAAGCCTCGACAAAGTTCTGTTTGGTATGTTCCTAACGATTACTTTTTCATGATAAGCTTAAGCTGATGGTTGAAGCCCCAAGATCGATTATATACCTCTAACACGCCCCCTCACGCAAATGCGCTTTGGGCTTGAAGCGTGGACGCAATTACAGCCCGCCTACCTAGTGCGAAATATATTACTTTGAAAGTGAGGGGTGGTGAGATTCGAAGTCGTGACCTTTGGTCACAAGGCTCTGATACCATGTAAGGAACCAACTCAACCAAAAGCTTAAACTGATGGTTGAAGGCCCAAGATCGATTATATACCTCTAACAGTGTGTTACGTTTTGTTTTCAATGAAAATGAACTCGGTAATGGTACTTTCTTTGTATAGTTTGCGTATCTTTTTATTTTTGAAATTAGCTGCAATTGGCCATTTTTTTTTTTTGCATAATTTAATTTGATTATTAGAGAATTGCTCAACATCAATAGGGATTGTCAGCAATATCTGATAGGTTCTTTTTTTTTTTTTTCCTACACATTAACAGTCACAGACGAACGTGCTAAATTGGATTGGTTGACACGTTTTAAAATCATAATTGGAATTGCTCGAGGATTACTGTATCTACATGAAGAATCCCGGCTTAGAATCGTGCACCGTGACCTCAAACCAGGAAACATCCTTCTTGACGAGGAACTGAATCCAAAGATTGCGGATTTTGGGTTAGCTAGAATTTTCGGAATAGAGCAAATTCGTGGTAGCACTACAAATACAAACACACCGTATGTTTTTTTTTTCTCTCAACTCATAAACATGCTTGATGCTATAATCTCATAAACATGCAATTGTTCTCTTTTAATCAGACACAACAACGGCGTAGATCCAACACATCAAAGCACTCGACACGGTGGTGGAACACCGTAAGTTCTTCCCCCCCAATTTTTAGCCTTATGGATTACCGATGACAGTAACTAATAACAATCTAGACCTAGAAACAAAAGACGTGTTTATACGGTTTAGAGTTAGTGGACCACTCCTTCTATCATCGACTGATTGATTTTGATTTTTAAAATTTATCATAGAGGATACATGGCTCCTGAGTGTGCAGAGAGACGACATTTTTCTGTAAAAACGGATGTCTACAGCTTCGGAGTGCTAGTCTTGGAAATATTAACCGGGAAAAGAAACACTCGGTTCCACCTAACGGGCCTTGCCGAAGATCTTATTAGCTATGTAAGCTTTCACATCGTCGTCAACTTTATTTGTGAGGCAAAATCAGTATTAACTACGTCATACTTAGTAATTAGTACATTCCTTTTTCAAATTTATACCTGATGATTTTCTCACAAATCAGTTGAAATTTTTAATTAATTTTTACTAATAAAGGTATTTTTGTTCCGGCGAGCAAGCCAACAAGTTGTAACCAAAACTACACAGCCGTTTTTCTCGAAAATACTTGAATTTAGAGTAATTTCAGGCGTGGATGAAATGGGAAGAAGGGACGGCCATGGAACTGATAGAGGATCCATCGATATCGAGCACAGAAAACGATGATACGAGGGAGCTGGTATTGACGTGCATACATCTTGGATTATCATGTGTTCAGAGGGACGCAAAGAGAAGGCCGACAATGGGAACAATCGTACGTAAGCTCAACTATCCTTCTGACGATTCCTTGCCTTTGCCTAGAGAACCTGCTTCTTCGTCGATGCCGTCTCTGCCTTACTCAACATCCTTGAATGAATGTTCATTCAGTGACATGGATGATCCGAGATAGTTTACGAAGATTCAGAAGAGAAGAATTGTACAACATGATCGTTCATCCCATTTTAATTACCCTACTTTCTGTTTTCGGGAGGTATAATCGCAAAAGCATTGATTATTATTATAGAACGATGTAATAATATTGCAAATTATTTGTAAGAACTTATGTGTAGAAATGGAACAATTAATTTTAAGAATGAATAATAATTGGAACAGAGGGTGTATAACGCTAACGCTGCGTTAGTTGCGCTATATGTCAATCATCGTCCCAATTACTTCGCTCATATTGTTTTATTTCTACCCTTAAATCACCTAGGTTCGATTTCCGAAAATGAGGTACTATTGACCAACCAATGCACGGACTTGCTTGCTGATTGATCTGAAACAACTTCCTTAGCTAGTTCCGACTCAATTCTAGCCTTCGTATAGTATGCTGACGGGGACAGCGTTGGCGGCGAGGGAGTGGAAGACGGTGTTGAGGTTGGTTTGATATTGTGTGTTGTTGGAGAACATGGTCTTGTTTGAACATATGCTATACAAATATGTTGGTTGAGAAATTGATTTAGGAAGCATGATTATTGTCAAGCCAATAATTAGGCAAATAAATTTGATGCAAGGTAAATAAAAAAAAAATCTTATTTATTGTTCCCACATTGAATACTACGTATTAATTGTGCACAATGCAATTTTCAATACTTCACCCCAATTTTCATGTAGTAATAGTGAATGTTTAGTGTCAAAATCAAGACCGTCTAACAATAAGGAAATTGTAAGACGATTTGATTTAAGACTTATTCGACGATCTGATTTAAGACTTATTCTACAAACAACCATATGTTATCACCAACTTAATAGAAAATTGAATTTGCCGAATGATTAATTATCAATCAACAAGGAAGTCAAACTTTGGTAAATATATAAACAAAAAATTAATTAATATAATAATCACATGTTATCACATAGTTGACTACTCAACTACAATACTGATTTCATTTACAAGCAATAAAATGCGGCAAAGCAAAACCATTATTGTTCTCAAATCCTAAAGCCAAAACACAAATAACATGACTTCATTTTATTTACCTTGCATCAAATTTATTTGCCTAATTATCAGCTTGACAATAATCATGCTTCCTAAATCAATTTCTCAACCAACATATTTGTATAGCATATGTTCAAACAAGACCATGTTCTCCAACAACACCCAATATCAAACCAACCTCAACGCCCTCTTCCACTCCCTCGCCGCCAACGCCACGGCCAACCCCGCCGGCTTCCACTACACGTCTGTCTCCCCCTCTACCAAGGACGCCGTCCACGGCTTCTTCCTCTGCCGAGGTGACCAGAACATCACCTTGTGCAGAGACTGTGTGGCTGCGGCCACTTCTGACTTGCCGGGCACTGATTGCCCGAACAGGAAGGTGGCCGCGACCTGGTACGACGAGTGTATGGTACGATACTCAAACACACCATTTTATAGAAAAATGGACCAAGACCCTATGTTTCGGCTAATGAACACACAAAACGTTACGGGTAATATGACTAATTTTATTCAAATCCTAGGCAATATGATGAGAAATTTGACTATTCGAGCAGCGAATGGTGAGCCCATTAAAAAATATGCGACCGATATCGTAGGGTATACAAGTTTGCAAACACTGTACGGGTTGGCCCAGTGCACGCCTGATTTAAGTACAAATGACTGCGACCGATGTTTGACTATTGCAGTTGGATTGTTGCCAATTAGTTTGGGCGGTCGAACTGTCCAAGCTAGTTGTAACGTTCGATATGAGGTGTACCCGTTTTTCAATGGGGCCGATAACTTGACTATGCCATCGGGTACTCCATTGAGTTCAGGGACGAGTAATTCGACTACGACAACTCCTCCATCGACTCCTAATAACAACGGTGGTAAGTTACGGAGTACCATATATATTTTATTACCTTCGATTTAATTGATGATACTCATTTACGTTTGTTTAAAATTATTTTCATCGGGAAAAATATGTGAAAAATGAGTAAAGTTAGGAAATTATATATTCCCTTGTTTATGTTTTGTGAAATTTGACTTTGAAACTATTGTCATTTTCAAATTTGATTGGGAAGACGTTGATGATAACATAAGTTAATGATCCTAAGACACGTATGACAATTGACAAAGGCGTTTTTGTTGTCTTATTTGATTTGAGGACCGAGACTTTGGGGGATCGTTGACTTAGAAAGTTGACTACATTGTGGCGAAAATTAGCCAGAAACATAGCAACAATCATTTCATTTCATTTCAATGCAAGCGATATTCCAAGAAAGTTGACTACATTTTGTCTTATCTCATTTCGTTGACTTAGAAAGTTCACTACATTTCTTCACCCATTGCCATTTGTTTTTATTCTGTTCAAACGATATTATTTTTGCTAATGTCAATCGATCAACGGAAGTGGAATATTTTGTGTTGGGATATTTTGGAATCGAATATGATTTTCCGTATACGGGTTTTACTCCCGTCATATACTTTTTTCATTTTTTTTCCCTCTCATACCCTTTTTTACTCATTCTCTATACAAATTTCTCTCTTTTAGTTTTCTAAGTTTACTTAACCTAAATTCATCCAATTTTCAATTATTTCAATTCAATTCAATTCAATTCATTTCAATTTATTTCAATTCAATTTCAATTTCAATTCAATTTCAATTTATTTCTTAAAGTTATGTTAATTGTATGAGTTAATCTTGATAATTTTTGGGTTAAAAATTAAATTAGGGTTCATAGAAAATTGAAATTTGGGTGATTTCCGGGAGGCGGCGGGAGGCTAACAACCGCCAACTATTGCTCCTTTGACATCATTCCGCACCCAAAATCTATGTACTGCCTGAAATGATTGAGGCAAAGCAGAAAAAGAGAGCGTCATGAAAAAATGGATTGAGCAACCAATGAAACATATAAGACTCACATCACTACAAGTCTACAACTGTGGCAAGAGATATTTTATTTCATTTATTTTACCCATTTAAGGGCCATACAGTTCAACAAGAGTCGTAGGTCTGCCGGTGGCCGGAATTATGGTCTCGTCCACCCAGTCCAGGCGGCACAGGTTTGCCGGTGGCCGGATCTAAGGCCGTAGCTTTGTTCACCTTTGTTCACCTTTTTTCACCTTTTTTTCCACCTAAATTGAATTGAAATTGAAATTGAATTGAAATAAATTGAATTGAATTGAATTGAATTGAAATAATTGAAAATTGGATGAATTTAGGTTAAGTAAACTTAGAAAACTAAAAGAGAGAAATCTGTATAGAGAATGAGTAAAAAAGGGTATGAGAGGGAAAAAAAATGAAAAAAGTATATAACGGGAGTAAAACCCGTATACGGAAAATCAATACCCTTTGGAATATGTCGAGACATCGACATATTATATTTACGGAATGCGGTATATGAAAATATATCGTAGAGAATAATATGTTATATTGTTGCTAATATTAAGTCGTAGCCATATTAGTATATATATGCTGCTATTGTATTGGTTAGACAACGACAAAATATTAATAAACATTTTTCCATTCATGAATTATCTCCCTCCTGAAATCTAATATGGTATCAAAGCCTTGTGACGAAAGGTCACGGGTTCGAATCTCACCACCCCTCACTTTCAAAGTGTTATATATCGCACCAGATAGGCGGACCTGTAGTTGCATCCACGCTTCAAGCCCAAAGGGCATTTGCGTGAGGGGGCGTGTTAGAGAGTATATAATCGATCTTGGGCCTTCAACCATCAGCTTAAGCTTTTCACTATGGACCGCCTTACCCGTCATTGAAACACAAGCTGGAGACGTATCAGCTCCGGTTGCAGCGGCTACTGCCGTTTTCGGCAGGTTCAGCTAGTATAATTGGTATGATTCGACCGGTACAATCCCTCGATCGGAGGGGGACAAAAGAAAAAAGCCAAATGAACCCAGACCATCAAATTATTAACAATTATACATATATATGTCCCGAATTTTCCTCTATTCAAGCCAATTGGCACATTTATTTTATTAGTTTTGCTGAGAAACATTTTGCAATGTTAATATCCATAATTTTATAATATTGAAAATTATAAAATTTGATATTACTTAGTATTATTGTATTCATAAAAGAAAATTAAACAAGATTAGACATAACTTTATTTTATCTTATATATATATTGCAAGAAATGTCGAGAATTATCTAAATGGGCGAAGAATTACATAAGACAGAATGTGTTGATTGGTCATGAATAGAGGGAGTAATAATAGACATAAGTAAACTTATAAATATAATGGATTCACTCACATTTGTAAATCTATATAAATACTACGGAGTATATAACAAAAGAGTAGTTCTTGTGTAAGACTTGACTCACACTAATTTAGTGTGAGTCTTCTCACTCAACCACTTAAAAAAAATTAAAAAACAAAAAAAAAAATACTAATAACTACCCTCATATGAGAGGACTCACGATAAGTTTATCGTAAGTCCCGTCTCACATAAGAATTAGTGATAACGAAAACCATAAACATCATGTTTTCCCGCCAACTTGCACTCACTATATTCCATCCTATTTTTTAATGGTTTTTTTTTTTTCATAAGTAAACTTTCTCAATTTATTTTTTATTTCTTTCTTAAGTAAAATAGATTTCTCATTCAACATGGTTAACTCATACCAATACCGTATTTTTTATATATTTTCTTTTGGAATGAAAAATTTTTCATTTTTAGTTTTTACGATTAGGTTCACGTGCGATTTATTTTATTAATATATATCGTAAGATATAAAAATATAAAATAAAAATGCGTTTTATTATACATGACGACCACATGATGATATAATTTATGATAAAATTATAACTCTATGAAAAATATTTGTACTACAGATTTAAATGTTTTCCTTACACTAATCTTTTTACAAATTTTAATGCTTCTACGGTATAAATTTTGATAGTTTAACCAAGAAAATTTAAATCGGCACTTTTAGAGCTACTAAACGGGTTTAATCGACGATAGTTACGGCCTACGGATCAATAATTGAAATATTTATATTAAATTTTAATTTTTACATCTTTTAATGAATTGAACAGTAATCAAAATTTAAAAAGGTAAATGTTGAAACTTTCACTCACACCTCCCTTAAACAAGTCAAATTGACGAGGAACATGTTGAGTAAATATGTTGCAATGTTCAATAAATCGACACTTTTATAGCTACTAAACGACTTAATTAAACTGAGATAGTTAAGGCCTACGGATGAATATTTGAAATATTTTTATAAAGCTTAACTTTGTACACCTTTTAACGGACATTGATCAAAATTTAAAAAGGTTAATCGATCAAGATAAGTTAATGTTGAAACTTTCACATACACCTCCGTTAAATGGGTCAAATTGACGGGGAATATGTTGAGTAAATGAACTGTCATGTAAAATATGATTGATTGTATTATGGTTTTTGAATAAACATTATTTGGGCTGTGTTTATATTTTCTCTGGACGGGTTAAACTGAAAAAACATGTTAAAATTATAAATTACAGATTTTGTATGAACTTTCAATTATTCTCTTTATTTGATCAAGTTCTTTTTTCCAAGCACACATATTTTTAAAAAAAATTCTATTTAATTTTTATAGGGGAGAAAGATAATTATGAAAAAAAAAAACTATATTTGAATCTTTTACAAAGTAATTCAAAAAAGAGTTATCAGAATATCGTATATATCAAATACCGCATAAGATAAATTGGAAAATAAAAATAAAAATGAGAAGTAGATTATTAGCATCTCCTCATATTTCCAGAATTATACTCCTAATAATTATTAAATTTACTATGTTGTCTTATATTTATACTAAAATACTTTAATTCAGGATGAAAACAATAATAGTTGATCTTTACTTCTGAATACAGGATTAACATGTTGATTAGGTTAATTTTATTAATTGTATTATACAGAGTAGTAGTTATATAATTATACGATCACTATTTTTAGTTTAATTAAATATTTAATTCAATTAGTAATTTTGCAATTAACTATTAATATTTTTAAAACGTCCCGTGCATTTATGCACGGGTATTGTACTAGTATTGTAATATAAGTTTTCTATTAAGAAATTATAATGTCTTTTGTCAAGACATATAATTATGTATATTTAAGGCCCTCTTTACTCCAATTTAGCTTTATTTAGTTCAATTTAATTTGAATATTATTGTTACAATTGTTGTTGTTGATGATGACGTGTCGTCAATTTAGCTCTTTCATCAATCAAAATTTTAACTTTTAATTTGACTACCTTTGGGAAGAAATTTTTGGTTATAAGATACTTCCATCATCTGAAAATAAGTGTATTTTATTCTATAAAAATTTAATAGAATTTGGGACACTTATATTTGGTATGGAGGGAGTATATGTTAAGAATTTTACTGATTAGATGGAGTGTGCGTATAACACAACCCTCGTTCCATTTCGATCATACGAAAGTCAAATTTTTCGATACTGACAATTTCACTCAATTAGTCACAATTTCATGTCGTTGGCCACTCTTTTTTGTTGTTAAATGGGCAGGAAACAAGAAAAAATCTACCAAGGTGATGGTGTCGATAATTGTACCGGTAGTGACGGTATTCGTGGTATTTCTTGCATTATGCATATGTTTCATCAAAAAGAAAACGAAGGAACACGACAAAGTATTAGATGAGAATAACAATGGTAAGATTAATTAGATGTTTACATACAAAGTATATTAGTAAACTTTATGGGTCGAATCTGATTCTAACATGTTTGCTCGAAAATGATCGAATATTAATTGCGTAGGTGAAGACTTTAAAGACGTCGAGTGCCTACAATACAATTTCACAACGCTTCATAACTCGACCAATGGCTTTTCAAACGAGAATAAACTGGGTGAAGGTGGATTTGGGTGTATTTATAAGGTACTCCGTATGATTGTCGACGAAGTAGATTTTAGTAATACATTGAGCTTTTTAAATATTTTTCGTCTAAATCTCGGTTTTATCGTATGTTATTATTAGACTTAGTTTTAACTATACAGGAACGCTAATTACTCGTTCATCTGCAAACACATACTCCGTAGAAGTTAGCATTACCTAATATTGTTTTTGAGCAAATACTTACATAGTAATGAAAAAATGATCAATAACCATTCTATAAAAATAAAAATAGATAAACAAATAACTTAAACTGAGAAATCATAACGATATTTAATTGAATGTTTCATCGTATCCTAGGGTACTCTATCGGATGGAAAAGAAATTGCAGTAAAAAGGCTATCAAGAGGCGCAATGCATGGTGCTCAAGACTTCGAAAATGAGGTTATTTTAGTTGCCAAGCTTCAACACCGAAATTTGGCTCGGCTCTTGGGATTTTGCGTTGAAGGGCACGAAAAACTACTTGTTTATGAATACCTTCCTAATCAAAGCTTGGACAAATTTCTATTTGGTAAAATAATGGAGTATTTTTCACTCAATTATCTTCTACATCAATCAATTATCTTTCGAATATATATATTCATGTGTCTAAATGTTTATTATGATGTGCAGATCCCGAAAAGAAAAGACATTTGGATTGGGTTACGCGTTACAAAATTATACAAGGTGTTGCGCGTGGAATGCTTTACCTCCACCAGGATTCGCGTCTTACGATTGTGCACCGCGATCTCAAAGCTAGCAATATTCTGTTGGACGCTGATAAGAACCCTAAGATTTCAGATTTTGGCATGGCGAGAATCTTTGGAGGGGATCAGACCGCAGACAATACAAGTAGAGTTGTCGGGACATAGTAAGTACAATTTGTTAGTCTTTTGTCAAATTTAAGGTGTAAAAGGTAAAATCTATATACCATGAGTCCATGACACGATAATAACCAAAGTGACATTGTTTAAGATCTCTAGTTTTTTCGATGGTCATATGATTTATATATGAGTCAAATATGAACCGTACACATTACTGAGCACTTACGTATGTTTGATTGTGCAGCGGTTACATGTCCCCGGAATATGCTATGCACGGACAATTCTCAATGAAATCCGATGTATACAGTTTTGGGGTACTAGTCTTAGAGATTATTAGCGGCAAAAGAAATTTTGTGACCCTTGAATTAGGCTATGAAGACGACCTTCTAACCCAAGTAAGTTATATTACATACATGCCGCCCTTCATTTTATTTGATGAAACAATTTTTCTTGTATTTTCGAGAAGTTTATTATGGAATGCTCAAAATTAAAGGTGAATCCAATGCTACAAATTAAATAGGAGCATAGTACATTGTATCTCAAACATTGAATTTTCAGGCTTGGCAGAGTTGGAGAAACGGTGTGCCCTTAGAATTCATGGATCGAACCATCAAAGAGTCGTACTCGAGCCACGATGTCATACGATGCGTACACCTTGGGTTACTATGCGTCCATGAATCCGTAGACAAGCGACCAACAATGGCAACTATTGTCATGACATTAGACAGTAATTCAGTAAGCCTTCATATGCCCGAAGAACCAGCATACTATACGAAGGCTAGAATTGAGTCGGAACTAGCTAAGCAAGTTGTTTCAGATCAATCAGTAAGCAAGTCGGTGCATTGGTCAGTCAATAGTACCTCATTTTCGGAAATCGAACCTAGGTGATTTAAGGGTAGAAATAAAACAACATGATCGAAGTGATTGGGACGATCATTGACATATAGCGCAACTAACGCAGCGTTAGCGTTATACACCCTCTGTTCCAATTATTAATAAGGTATTTGACTAAAAGCAATGTCATTATTCATTCTTAAAATTAATTGTTCCATTTCTACACATAAGTTCTTACAAATAATATGGAATATTATTATATCGTTCTATAATAATCAATGCTTTTGCGATTATACCTCCTGAAAATAGGAAGTAGGGCAATTAAAATGGGATGAACTGACGGGCTAAAAGTCGTATGCCGCAAATTACAATTTATAATCACTTAAATCCTATATACTAAGCAAGTAGTAAAACGGAAGTAAGGGTCGATCCCACAGAGAAATAGACTAATTGTAATGAAGTAAAGTGTAAAGAATGCAATAATACGGAGTAACTATCTACTATTATCTTTTAAAAAAAATGTATAAAATATAATTTTGGTATATTTGTCTAATTTATATTTTTACCGATACAATTTTATATGGTATTTAATATAACAATTTTCTAAAAAGTACTCGTAAATACTAAATCTGTAAAAAAATTCAAATGTATTACTCCGTTTGTATTTTATTGAAAAAATTGTTCATTTGAATTATGATTTATGAAGATTACCTATCAAATAATAAAAGTATATTCTCTACTCTCGCAATACTATTATTAATTTCTTTATTCTCGTTATTATTATAAAATTCACTACCACCGCTTTTATTACTTGTAATTACGTACAATTATAGTTTTACCACTATCAATTTCACTATTATTACACATGCAAATTAAATATTGTCAAGTTTATATTTTTAAAAATATACATTTTTAATTGAATTATTATCTATACTTTATCCTTTTATTCATTATATGTTTTTGTACTAATTTTAAAATTTATGAATATGATAAAATTATGACAATAAATTAAAAGACAAATTTACTACGACACTAATATTTTAAGAATTCTATGAATTATCATATTTGTTTTGCTTATTCTATATATTTTAAAATTACACTTACTTTTTTCTTTTTACTATTTTCCTTAACTTATTTATTAAATTAAATAAGTAACAATATGTATGTATTATTCAATTTTGGTATCCTAATATTTTAAGAATTATAATTGTAGATTTCTTACTATATTTTAAATTACATATGTTAATTATTTTCATCGAGAACTCTATAAGTAGTAGAATTATAAATAATATTAATATATATTTTCAATCATTATCATTTAAATTTTTAATAAAATATATCCGTGTATATTTGTCTAATTTATATATTTAAAAATTATGATACAATTTTATATGGTATTTAATACAAAAATGTGAATAATAAGTAAATAAAAATATTCAAAACTATTCCAAGAACTTATATTATTTTTGGAAAAATGAGGTCATGTGAATTATAAATTAAGGTTACCAACCAAATTATAAAGATATAATCCATAGTGCCACAGTTACATCTTCACTTTTTGTTACATTAAAATAGGGTAGTAAAGTGATTGAAATTTTTTCATTAAGCCAAACTTTATCCTATCATTAATTAGCATATCTTCTCAAACAAATTGAAATGAACAATCAAATTAAAACTTAATACGACTAAAATAACTAAAAGATTATGCATTAAGCATTACAGATATTATTATACAACCATATTTAATAACTTGATTTGAAAATAAGATAATCGATAAATATTGTACATACCTTTTACCTTTCATGTTTACATATTCATTAGTTTTGTTATTCAACCTTCTTCAATAAAAACTTCAAATCTTGAACGTAAAATATATAAATCTACAACATACAAAGAAAAAAGCATCAGCATGAATTTAATCAAGCTATGTTTAAGTACCAAATATGGTAGTTAAGAAATAATATTGTTCAAAATTAAACACTTTTATAAAATATATTGTAAAAAATAGATTTAACACAATCGTAATCATAATTAAAACATAATAAACTAAAATTATTTAACAGAGTACCTAGGAAGATCTAGCTAAAGTTTTTGATTTAAATATATATATACAAAAAAAGAATGAATACTTACCTAAAAATTATCTAAGGTATTTTAATTAAATAAGGTAATTATGTGTCAAATAATTGTTTATTTTCAAATTATTATCTTTTTCACAATTAAAAACATCTTCAGTTAAATTTTTTTGGAAAGTTTTAATATTGCAAAGACTTCAATTGTAGATATAGTATTATATTTCCAATTAAATATGTTAATATTTTTTCATCTTAAATCTTAGCAATAGTAGAATTATAAAGAATACTAATATTAATTTTTTAGACCAATTATATTGTGACAAATGTCGACCATAGAGACCATGGTTTCGACTTTATATATATATATTAGATTAAATAACAGTAACAGGTTTGGGGGGGTTTGGTTTAGTAAAATACTACTAAGAAAACTAGCTAATGACAATAATAAAGTTAAGGTTTTGAAACAATTAAAAGAAAGGTCTTGACTTGATACGATATCCACAGACGATAAAATCACCGATCATAGAAAATAATTAAACCACTTTACTTGAGTACTTTATTGTGAAAGCTAATACCTTTCAATAATATTAACTTACGTATTCCCTCTTTAATCAGTAATTAGGTCAAATCGGATGTCCTAAATTACCCTTTCTAAGACTAACCCAAATCACGCGATATCAAGTTCAAGTCTATAGAAGAATTAGCACGAGAATCAATAAAGATGACTAATACTAACAACGCAGTTAATACTCGAGTCACAAATTCAATTCCTTTTGTGATTAATTCACGACAAACGGAGTACGATAAATCAATCACAATTGCTACCGCGATAAGATTAATACAGCAAACTGAGCCAATAATCAAATCTAGCATATGAATTAATAATAACCCTAATTAGTTGATCACTCTAATCAAGATTAAAATCAATAATAATAAGAATAAGGAATTAAATAATACTCAAAGAAAAGTAGAGAAATTGATAATCTCACGGATTAATTACCGACGCTTCAATCGATCGAATCAAGAATATGGAGTTTAGCTCCGCATAATTTCAAAGCACACAAAAGATTAAGTCTTCGAAAATAAGTTTTAATGAATGAATGATGAATACCCCAAACTAAAACTAGGCCTAATCTAAATACTCGTATAATGCTAATAATAATAAACTAGTAGTAATAAAATATAGTAGTTTTCTAAAAGGAAACAAATTATACAGCCGCAATTTCCCAAATAACGCTGCGCTGCGTATGACTCCTCGCGCATCACTCGCCTGCTCCTTGCGTGTCAGTCGCCAATTTCGTCTGCTTATTTTCTGCTCCTTTTCTCTTCAGCTCTCGCGCCCCGAGTGCGCCCAAAACGCCAAATGGTCGCCATTTTGCGCTGTCAAGTTTCTGTCTTCTCTTCTAAATCCCGACTCGCTTCATTCTCGTCGTAGCACGCTTCCGAACACGATTTAACGTCGCACAATCGAATAATACCAAATCGATCATAAGTCACGAAATCATCGTAAAAACACATTTAAACCTTCCAAAACGAGCTCAAAACACCGCTCCTAATACCTACTAAATACGACTCATCATGAACGATCATGTATGTTGTACAATTCTTCTCTTCTGAATCTTCGTAAACTATCTCGGATCATCCATGTCACTGAATGAACATTCATTCAGGGATGGTGACCACCAGGACTGCATTGTCGAAGAAGCAGGTTCTCGAGGCAAAGGCAAGGAATCGTCGGAAGGATAATTGAGCTTACGTACGATTGTTCCCATTGTCGGCCTTCTCTTTGCGTCTCTCTGAACACACGATAATCCAAGATGTATGCACGTCAATACCTGCTCCCTCGTTTCATCGTTTTCTGTGCTCGATATCGATGGATCCTCTATCAGTTCCATGGCCGCCCCTTCTTCCCATTTCATCCATGCCTGAAATTACTCTGAATTCAAGTAGTTTCGAGAAAAACGGCTGTGTAGTTTTGGTTACAACTTGTTGGCTCGCTCGCCGGAACAAAATTAACTTTATTAGTAAAAATTAACTAAAAATTTCAACGGATTGCGAGAAAATCATCAGGTATAAATTTGAAAAAGGAATGTACTCGGTATGACGTAAATAATACTGATTTTGCTTCAAAAATAAAGTTGACAATGATCTGAAAGCTTACATAGCTAATAAGATCTTCGGCAAGGCCCGTTTGGTGGAACCGAGTATTTCTTTTCCCGGTTAGTATTTCCAAGACTAGCACTCCGAAGCTGTAGACATCGGTTTTTACAGAAAAATGTCGTCTCTCTGCACACTCCGGAGCCATGTATCCTCTATGATAAATTTTAAACATAAATCAAAATCAATCAGTCGATGATAGAAGGAGTAGTCCACTAACTCTAAACTGTATAAACACATATTTTTATTCTAGGTCTAGCTTGTTATTAGTTACTGTCATCACTAATATATAAGGCTAAAATTTGGGGGGAAAGAACGTACGGTGTTCCACCACCTCGTCGAGTGCTTTGATGGGTTGGATCTACGCCGTTGTTGTGTCTGATTAACAGAGAACAATTGCATGTTTATGAGATTATAGCATCAAGCATGTTTATGAGTTTTTAAAAAGAAAAAAAAAAACATACGGTGTGTCTGTATTTGTAGTGCTACCACGGATTTGCTCTATTCCGAAAATTCTAGCCAACCCAAAATCCGCAATCTTTGGATTCAGTTCCTCGTCAAGAAGAATGTTTCCTGGTTTGAGGTCACGGTGCACGATTCTAAGCCGGGATTCTTCATGTAGATACAGTAATCCTCGAGCAATTCCAATTATGATTTTAAAACGTGTCAACCAATCCAATTTAGCACGTTCGTCTGTGGCTGTTGAATACATGTAATGTGTAGGAAAAAAAAAAAAAAAAAACCTATCAGATATTGCTGAGAATTCCTATTGAAACTTGAAAGTTTTAATGTTGAGTAATTCTCTAGTAATCAATTTAAATTATGCAACGAAAATGGCCAATTTCAGCTGATTTCGAAAATAAAAAGATACGCAAACTATACAAAGAAAGTACCATTACCGAGTTCATTTTCATCGAAAACAAAACGTTACACACATATAACAGTATCATAAGAAAGTAATCGTTGGATGATACTCCAAGTAACATACCAAACAGAACTTTGTCGAGGCTTTTGTTAGGAACATACTCAAAAACCAGCAATTTTGCATCTTTTGCCAAGCAATATCCTAACAAACGCACCAAATTTCTGTGTTGAAGTTTTGCGACGACTTCAACCTCGTTCTTGAACTCTTCTTCCATTTCACCAACAAACAGAAACAACTTTTTCACAGCAATTTGTTGTCCATTTTGTAGGACACCCTAAAAACATTAATGTTAGAGGGCAACAACAAAGGACGGAGAATAATCAGCGCTGTATAAACAAAGGTCGAATTAATTTCTTACCAGAGTTATTATTAGTACTTTTATAGGGGTCATACCATGATTTTGGAATAAAAGTACAATAAAATCGTCTACGAGATCTACAGCCCTTAGAAAAATTGAAAAGTCGTTCGGTAGGCATTACCTTGTAAACGCTACCGAATCCACCTTGGCCAATCTTGTTAGCCGCCCAAAAATCATTTGTTGCTGCTTGAATGTCACTTAGCTTATATTGGAAGGTGTAGAGTCCAAGGACCCGACAATACTCTAGAGGGGGGGTGAATAGAGGATTGTACCTCTTAAAAATTTCAACGAAAATATTAACGATTTAAATGTAAAATGCGGAAAATAAATAACACCAGAGTTTAACGTGGTTCTACTAATCAAAGCCTACATCCACTCTTCTTCTATTAATTATTTATTAGAAGACCTACTCCTACAAGCCTACAACAAATAATTAATAACACCGATGACTAAATTTCTAATCTCGGTGTGAAGCTTTGTTTCAAAATAAATCTCTACAAAAGTATAGATTACAAGTCTCTCAAATTAAATGAAAATACAATTCAATTGTTTCAGAGACTTATCGTGAATCCTCAGACTTTTAATAATATGAAAATATAAACGGAGTTGCAAAGATTAAAAGCTTTCAAAATCAGAAAATAATTTTGCAAAACAAAAATGAAGTACACGAGTTCTTAAAGAAATGTTTGCAAAAATAAGAAATGAAAGTGATTGAAAGACTTAGCAAAATAAGTGAGTTACTACTCACATATTTATACGCAAAAGAGTAGTGAAAAGCAAGTCAACAAACACAAATCTTGTTGCCACCTTTTTAGGAAAATAATAAAGTTTATTATTTGTTTGTTACACTGCCTACTTGCACGTAAGAGTAGGATAGTGTAGTTTGTTGTGCTTTGACTTGTTATCACTAATAATGAAGTATTATATTAAGTAGTTATATTTTGTTTCACCATATTTGTTTCTCACGTAAATATAGGATAGAATAAATAGGATAAAGTTGACTTAATATAATTACTATTATTTAGGAATGTATTTGATGAAAATGTAAAGTGTATCTAGACACTTTTATTAAGAAGATAATATTTGGATATTCAACCAACAAATATATTTCCCAAAGTTGTTTGTTGTCAAAACAAATTATTAGAAAAGAAATAGAAAAGAAAATAAATAATAAATAATTTGTTATGAAAATGTATATGAGAAATGAGATGCAATACTTTCCACATCCTTTTACAACGAGATTTAATATATCTTAATAAGTAAGATATATATAAAATCTAGTTCAAAAGATGAGTAAAGTTATTCGCAAAAAAACTTCATTGTAAAATAAGAATCAAATAAGTTGGAAATAAAATAAGATGTGTTTAGTACCATTGTTATCATAACCCAAATGTATGGTATGGTAACATTACTACTAAACAATTTAAAGTGCATAATTTCGTTATGACTCTTTACAAATTATATACCCTAGTAATATTGTCTTGAACGAAAGCTTTCCTTTTCTTCTTTTCGAGCGATGATTCCTAAAAATAAGAACACAAACGAGAACACCCGAGTAATACCAAAATAATAGAAATAAATAATTGACATCGATCAAAACCAAAAGACCTAAAGTCAACAAATTCCCCCTTTTTGATGATGTCAAGTCTCCTAAGATTTATTTCTAAGGTCGTTCCCCCTCAAATTAATATCGTCTCAAAAACCAAAGCGATCGAGAGAAAAGAGAACATAAAACCATTTTAGTCCAACCAATCTCGTTAGTCGATACGTAAACAAAACAACGAGGAAGAGAATGATAAAGATTAACAACATCACAAGAATGAGAATGATTATGACGGAGAAATCTTAGACTTTCTTCCCCCTCTTGACATCGTCGAAAAGGAGAAAATGGACTAGAATAATATCGTAGAGGCAAGCACACATATGCAACTCGTAGACATAAACACACACGATTTTATTATTATTAAGCAAACCATAACCTAGACATTGTTCCTTCCAAAGCACACAAAATAAAGAAAGGAAGTTATTGTTGTAGAGTTGGATAGCAGATAAGACAAAAGATGAGATAAAAAGGAACCCTAAAAGCAAACTAAGATTTTTTGTAAGAGGGTCACCAACCAATCATTATGAAAAATTTTCATAGAGTTCAAAGATAGCTAACAAACACAACCCAAAAACACGTCCTCAAACCGTATAGGAACACATCCATTTTTTTCATTGTCTCCAACTCGGAACACTCTTCAAAGCACCAATATTTATTTTGAATTATGCACCTAAATCTTCAAGGACTCCAAGTTTGAATACAAGATATCCAATTTTCTTTAATATTCCCCCTCACACCTTTTTTTTTTTTTTTTTTTTTTTTTTTTTTGGAAAAACACTCAATCCCTTTTTGAGGAAACAAAAATTAAACTTTATGTGAGAGAGGTATTAGTATGGGTAAGAAGAAATTTAGGTAACGATGTAATTATGAGTATAAAGAGACATGAGTTGTGAGAGAATGTCAAAACTGATGTTAACCTAACATGGGACAAAGTTATGTTAACATGAGAATGAAGTGAACTTAACTCGGATGCGGTTACATTAACATGGAAGAATTTTGTACCGTGTTTATTTTCGTTGGTAAGAAAGTATTTGTGGATATAATTTGAGCTGTTGAAAAAAAAGATTCTATTTGTCAAATCTTTAACACAAGAGTAGGAAAATTTTTGTAAGAAAGTTTTTGTGGGAGACTCAAAGACCAAAAAGCAAGCTATTTATTGTGAGGATTATACCATATTTTATGAAAGAAAATTTCACTATACAAAACATGGTTGTTTCCAAGCATGCTAGGAATATTTAGAAAACGGTTTCTAAATATAGAATATAGTGAAATAAAATGTCATATGATATAAGAATAATCAAAAGAACAATATCAAAATTATAGAGCTAATAAAAATAAATCAAAGTGCGCAAAGACATACGGAAGCATATAGAATTTCACCACTGACAATACGGACACAGTCACAAATTCAACATCTAGTCAATCATAGAGGAAATGTAAGATCAAAAGAGAATCAAACATCATTAATCAAACCAATCTCAAGACGAAGTTTTTCAAAACGTTCCCTTGCTAAGGGTTTTGTAAAAATATCGGCTTTTTGATCGTCGGTCGGACAGAAAATAAGTTCGATGTTACCTTTCTCAACATGATCCCTTAAGAAATGATGACGAATATCAATGTGTTTGGTCCGGGAATGCATGGCTGGGTTTTTAGAAATAGCAATAGTACTAACATTATCACAATAAATGGGTACGCGGTCAAAAACTACCCCATAGTCACATAACTGCTGCCTAAGCCAAAGTAATTGAGAACATACCAGTGAAGCGGCGATGTACTCACTTTCAGTTGTGGACAACGCAACAGTTGCTTGTTTCTTTGATCCCCATGAAATAATTCCCGAGCCAAGAAATGTAACTGTACCAGATGTGCTTTTTCGATCTATAGAACATCCTCCATAATCAGCATCGGAATACCCCTTAAGATCAAACTCGTCATACATAGGATAAAAAAGATATAAATTCATGGTTCCTATTAAATAACGCAATATACGTTTAACTGCAATAAAATGAGATTCCTTCGGAGCGGCCTGAAATCTAGCACAAACACACACGCTGTGCATAATGTCAGGACGACTAGCCGTAAGATAAAGAAGAGAACCGATCATACCTCGATACACAGTTTCATCGATAGGCTTACCATTTTCATCTTTATCTAGTTTAGTCGTCGTGGCCATTGGTGTGGTAATTGCTTTACTACCTTCGAGACCATACTTCTTTAGCAGCTCCTTTATGTATTTCTGTTGATGTATCATTATACCTTCTTTGGTTTGCTTGATTTGTAGACCAAGGAAGAAACCTAGTTCTCCCATCATACTCATTTCAAATTCCGACTGCATTAGGTCAGAAAAATAACTACACAAACGCTCGTTAGTAGCACCAAAAATAATATCATCAACATAAATTTGAATAATCAAAATATCTGACCCCTCGGTTTTCAGAAATAACGTCTTATCAACAGATCCACGTTTAAAATCATTTTTAAGTAGAAATTGTGATAATCGATCATACCACGCCCTCGGCGCTTGTTTTAGACCATAAAGAGCTTTATCAAGATAATAAACATGGTTAGGAAATTCATTATTTTGGAAGCCGGGGGGTTGTTCCACATAAACTTCTTCTTTCAAATAGCCATTAAGAAAAGCAGTCTTAACATCCATTTGGAAGAGTTTAAAACCTTTGTGAGCTGCGAAGGCAATTAGTAATCTAATAGCTTCTAGACGGGCTACTGGTGCGAAGGTTTCATCAAAATCAATACCTTCTTGTTGGTTATACCCTTGCACCACTAGCCTAGCCTTATTCCTCACAATGACTCCCGAATCGTCTAGTTTATTCCGGAAGACCCAACGGGTTCCTATAACTGTACGATTTGGGGGCCTTGGCACTAAATGCCAAACCTTGTTTTTCTCAAATTGTCTTAACTCATCTTGCATCGCAACAATCCAATCGGAATCGGTTAGTGCGACCTTGATGTTGTTAGGTTCAATAGTTGAGAGAAACGAGTTTAAAACGCAATAATTATTCATGATCGACTTACGCGTTTGAATACCTTTATTGTAGTCGCTAAGTATAGCATCAGTGGGATGAGAACTTTGATGTTTCCATTTCTTGGTTGTAGTTGGAATGTTATTCAAGTTTTCCTCTGGAGTTACAGTAACGGGATTCGTAACGTCAGATGTTCCCCCTGAATTCAAGCTAGGTGTTATTGTTGGTGTTACCTTAACATCAGTTTCCAAAGAATCTGTGGAAGAATCTTTAGGTTTAGATGATGAAGTAACGTCAACATTATCTTTACCTTGAATTTCATCAACATTCGACTTTTGACCCTTTTCTGCGTCAGTTCCGATAATTGGTTTCTCGTCGTTTTCCTCCTTTAACTCGGGTAAGTCTTTGTGAGTAAGCCAGAAATCTGGATCTTCCTCATCATCCAAGTCATCGCCCTCATATTGCTCGAGAGTATTTGATTCATCAAAGACAACATGTATGCTTTCCTCTACGCACATTGTTCGCTTATTATATACTCGGTAGGCCTTACTATGATTAGAATAACCCAAGAGAACACCTTCATCACTACGAGGATCAAACTTTCCCAATCTATTTTTGCCATTATTATGTATAAAGCATTTACTTCCAAAACACCTCAGATGGGATATGTTTGGTTTTCTTCCTCGTAGTAGTTCGTATGGGGTTTTCTTTAAGATTGGTCTAATCATAGCTCGATTATGTATATAACATGCGGTGTTTACAGCTTCAGCCCAAAAGTTTCTAGGCAATCCACTACAAAGTAACATTGTGCGTGACATGTCTTCGAGAGTTCGATTCATCCTTTCAACAACTCCATTTTGTTGAGGGGTTCGTGGAGTTGAGAAATTATGATCGATACCATGCACTCGACAATATTCAATAAAGGCTTGATTATCGAACTCGGTACCATGATCTGTTCTAATGGATACAAGATTATGGGAATACTTGTTTTGTGCCAATTTTATTAAACACACAAACTCATCAAAGGTATGATCTTTGGAGTTCAAGAAAATTGGCCAAACAAATCTCGAATAATCATCCACTAGAACAAATACATACCTAGCACCGGCTCTACTACTCACCTTCATTGGTCCACACAAATCCATGTGAACTAGTTCGAGGGGCTTGGATGTACTTACCACATTTTTAGACTTAAAGGACGACCTCACATGTTTACAACGTATACACGTGCCACACAATTTATCGGTGTCGAATTTCACTGTGGGAAGCCCTTCAACTAGATCCAACCTCTTTAACCTCTTTAAGCCATGTGCATTAATATGACCGAAACGTTTGTGCCAAATCGAAGGATCACTTGTAATGGCACTCATACATGTGAAGGATGCAGAAGGGATATTTTCAATGTCGACCACATAGACATTGTTCTTTCTTCTTCCTTCAAGAATGACATGACTAGATCCTTCGCGTACGATGCGACATATGCTTGAATGAAACACCACTTTATTCCCTCGATCACATAATTGCGAGATACTTAGCAAGTTATGTTTAAGACCTTGTACGAGAAGAACATTGTCGATGGAGTGAGTTTTGGAGATTCCTACACGACCAATCCCTATGGTTTTTCCTTTACCATTATCTCCAAATGTTACACTACCACCATAATACGTTTCGAGTGAGAGGAACTTGCTCTTATCCCCAGTCATGTGCCTCGAACAACCACTATCCAAATACCATTGGTTGTTCCCTCTCACTTCGTCCTGCAAGAATTCACTTTCGAGATTTAGGTACCCACACAAAGTTGGGTCCCCTTTTATTAGCAAATTTAGGAAGTAAATCTTTGCGGATCCAAACTTGCTTTATGATATATTTTGATTTAGCTTTGAAATAAAAGTTCGGATCGAAGGTTTCATAAATAGGACAACTAGATTGTTTAGGGTTAGCTTGCTTGTGCGTGTGCGACTTAGGTGTACTTTGATCGTTATGGCTAAGATTCACATAGTCTTCATTTCTTTTAAAAGCCATGTTACGCTTATTACATGAGTTTAAGTAATGACCCGTTTTTCCACAGAAGTTGCAAATCTTATACTCAGAAAAACCAACGTATTCTCTTTTACGGAAATCACGGTTCTCGGGTTCATTCATTTCCTTAACATGTTCCATGCGACGTCTAGTTTGATACCCTAAACCTTCTTTAAAGTGTTGATTCGACTGTTGAGTTAGAAAATTTAAAACTTCTTGACTTGCGTCCCACTTTTTACTGACGTTAAAAGCTTCTTTTAATTTTTCATTTAATTCGTCCTTTTCTGCACTCAACTTTTCACAATTTTCACAATTTACAACTACTTTATCCATAGTCGATTCTTTTTCACTTAATTGTGATTGAAAATCTATAATTTTCTTTATAAACGAAGACTTCATGACCTTAAAACTTGATTGTTGTTGTATTAGTTCATTGGTTAACACTGTCACTTGATCATTTAAGATTTTGATCTTGTTTTCCATTTCGTGATTTGGGGAAACATGAGATGATGTTATATTAACGTCAGCAATAGTTGATGTATCACTATCAGATGTTAGGTCCACCTCATTCGTGGTTTCCTTTATCTGGTCAGATGTTATAGTAACACTGACTGAATTTACATCTTCCTTTGATGACGTCACACTAACATTATCTCGTGTTACACTAACATCACTAGTGGAAAATTTACTATTGACAGAAGTTATAGAACCTTTAGATCTATTATCATCTTCGGAAGTATAATTTGAATCAAGATCATAATCACTACGATCCAAGTTAGGCGCGGGTTCAACATACGCGTCAAAGCTTTGCTTTGAGACGCTTGGTGAACGCGCGTTCTTCTTAGAACGAAGCCTTTTGACCTTTTCATTTAACAAGAGGTTTTCTTGCTCATTTTTGTCAGCCTCATTTTGAAGATCTTTGATATAGACTCTTTGTTCTTCACATTTATTGTACACTTCTTCAAAGACACGTAAAATTTTATCTTTCGAAAGTTTCTTAAACTTATGTTTAAATTGAGCAAAATTTACCTCTTCTTCCTCATCTGAATCTGAGCTGGACTTTCCCATTAAGCACAAGTCTTTATGGGTTCTACCTCTTGTCTTTTCCTTTCCATGAGCGTTTAGACAAATATTCGCCTCATCTTCTTCTTCAGATTCATTCTCAGTGTCATATTCCAAATCTCCCCAACCACCCGAAGCGAGCATAGCCGTTTTATAAGTGCTTTTTGCTTTTTCTCGCTTATTTTTGTTTTTAATGTTTGCCCATGTAGGACAATCTTTAATGATGTGTGTTGTCTCTCCACATTTATAACAACCCTTTCTTGTGGTTTTGGACTTTGGATACTTGACACTTTTGTTTGGGTTTTTATTTGAGTTGAAAACGAATTTTTTATTAAATCGCTTTACAAATAAACCTATTTCATCATCTGGTACTTCATCATCGCTAGATTCGGCTTGCAGAGCTATCCCTTTATTTTTGATTGTTTCCGTATGGCCTTTGTTGAGTTGTAACTCATGGGCCATTAGGGATCCAATCAAACTCTCGTAAGACAGTTTGGATAGATCTTTAGCTTCTTCAATAGCGGTGATTTTAGGTTGCCATTTATCGGTGAGACTACGAAGGACTTTGTTAACAAGTTCCTCAGTCTCATATGTCTTACCTAAATTTTTCAACTCATTGATTATCCCAAGGAATCGTGCAGACATGTCATTGATGTTCTCATTTTTCTCCATGTGAAACATCTCGTACTGCTGAGTTAATAAATTTACTCGACACTTCTTAACTTGGGATGTTCCTTCATAGGAAGCCTCTAGACCATCCCAAATTTCTTTGGCACTGACAGATGATGAAAATCGATTTGAAACTTCTTTTGTGATTCCTCTTTGTAAGAGGGTCAACGCTTTAAAGTTTTTCTGTGCAATTTTAAAATCTTTTTCATTATAGTCATCTTCTTGCTTTTCTTCATCAGTACCAGTTTTGGTGATCGCAAGAGGTCCTCTGACTATAATTCTCCAACATTCGAAATCCGTTCCTTTAATGTAATTTTTCATTTGATTCTTCCAATGACTATAATCCGTACCATCGAAGATAGGATACTTATTAGAATCACTGGACTCCATAATATAAAAAAAACGAAATAAAAGAAATAAAACAATAAATTAAAATAGAAGATAATTAGAGTATTGGATCAATCTCTTTAGCGGTAAAGCTATCAAGAGCACGAGGCTCTGATGCCAATTGTAGAGTCCAAGGACCCGACAATACTCTAGAGGGGGGGTGAATAGAGGATTGTACCTCTTAAAAATTTCAACGAAAATATTAACGATTTAAATGTAAAATGCGGAAAATAAATAACACCAGAGTTTAACGTGGTTCTACCAATCAAGCCTACATCCACTTCTTCTTCTATTAATTATTTATTAGAAAGACCTACTCCTACTGCCTTACAACAAATAATTAATAACACCGATGACTAGCCCTAATCTCGGTGTGAAGCTTTTGTTTCGAAAATAAATCTCTACAAAAGTATAGATTACAAGTCTCTCAAATTAAATGAAAATACAATTCAATTGTTCTAGAGAGACTTATCGTAACTTTGCACTTTTAATAATATGAAAATATAAACGGAGTTGCAAAGATTAAAAGCTTTCAAAATCAGAAAATAATTTTGCAAAACAAAAATGAAGTACACGAGTTCTTAAAGAAATGTTTGCAAAAATAAGAAATGAAAGTGATTGAAAGACTTAGCAAAATAAGTGAGTTACTACTCACATATTTATAGGCAAAAGAGTAGTGAAAAGCAAGTCAACAAACACAAATCTTGTTGCCACCTTTTTAGGAAAATAATAAAGTTTATTATTTGTTTGTTACACTGCCTACTTGCACGTAAGAGTAGGATAGTGTAGTTTGTTGTGCTTTGACTTGTTATCACTAATAATGAAGTATTATATTAAGTAGTTATATTTTGTTTCACCATATTTATTTCTCACGTAAATATAGGATAGAATAAATAGGATAAAGTTGACTTAATATAATTACTATTATTTAGGAATGTATTTGATGAAAATGTAAAGTGTATCTAGACACTTTTATTAAGAAGATAATATTTGGATATTCAACCAACAAATATATTTCCCAAAGTTGTTTGTTGTCAAAACAAATTATTAGAAAAGAAATAGAAAAGAAAATAAATAATAAATAATTTGTTATGAAAATGTATATGAGAAATGAGATGCAATACTTTCCACATCCTTTTACAACGAGATTTAATATATCTTAATAAGTAAGATATATATAAAATCTAGTTCAAAAGATGAGTAAAGTTATTCGCAAAAAAACTTCATTGTAAAATAAGAATCAAATAAGTTGGAAATAAAATAAGATGTGTTTAGTACCATTGTTATCATAACCCAAATGTATGGTATGGTAACATTACTACTAAACAATTTAAAGTGCATAATTTCGTTATGACTCTTTACAAATTATATACCCTAGTAATATTGTCTTGAACGAAAGCTTTCCTTTTCTTCTTTTCGAGCGATGATTCCTAAAAATAAGAACACAAACGAGAACACCCGAGTAATACCAAAATAATAGAAATAAATAATTGACATCGATCAAAACCAAAAGACCTAAAGTCAACAGAAGGACTCGATGACATCAAATTCACCGTTACCTAATTTAAGACCATACAATGCCCGGTAACTGTTAGAACATAGAAGATTTGTAAATTCTGAAATGAGATTAATAGATTATTGTGAGATTATTGTGGGAATTTAAAAAAACGGCAACCATAATTATGCTTTGAATGCAATTTCTTACCTACGTCAGAAACCAAGCTCTTTTTTGATCGAACTTTTCTTGCACACAAACCAAGTCCAAGTGTGGCAAGGCCCAATAGGATGGATAAGGGAATAGTAATGGCGATTATCCTTATCAGTTTCTTACTTCCTGCATAAAATGAACTTGAATTGTCTCAACCTAAAATTATTATTACCAACTCAATAAAAGTGTTCATTTGTTCCACCCAATCGTATACGTTTCCATTAATTTAATTCACATATCGTGCTGAGCCTAGTGACACTTCACTTTCTTGGCCGCGTCAAGTTTGGCCTATTTGAGCCGTAGGTTCTTCTACCAGACAACTTCCCCAACAATTTGTTATTAGTCGAATATTACACGCTTTAGGTCGTGCCCTCACGTGGAGATGGCCACTTGTTCAGGTCTGCCCAACCTGGCCCGGCCTAGTTTGTCCAGTGGGTGAGTGGGTCGTGATTTGGGTGCCAGGGCCCAGCCCGCTGTAAGCCTGGTCCAGCCCGCCCAAGCAACGGGTCGTGCCTGGACCATCATTTTTGTGGCCCGACCCTCTCTTTTCCTACAAATTTATAATCAATGAGCCGGGCTTGAGCCTTGATTTCGCGAGCTCGGTCTACCCCGACCCGACTCTCCATCCCAGAGGTCAGTTTTGGGCCTTACAAATAAAGGTTGGCCCGTAGCGGGCCGACCCCAGACCATGGTTACCTAATCACCTTTTCTCGTATGAATATGTTTTTGACTCTCCGAAATACCTTTAACTGATACGATAGATGGTATCTTCTAAAGAGGATTAAATATTATGCCTCAGATGTAGGACTTAAATTATTATATACCCAACGCAAGGTGATCGAGTATAAATGAGGTTAAAATTTAGAAAGGTATATTCTATGGCCTCTAATTCAATCATTCTTTTGAACAAAAACAGTCATTTTACATTTATTACTAAAATAAAAAGGTAAACGAATTACTAAATTAGAGAGAACAAATACTGACGAGCAGCGAGTCATATATAAGTTGATTGAAATAGTACCTTTCTTAGGAGTAGCAAAGCCAGATGCAATAGTGGGAAAGAAATCCATGTCTTCCTTTGCCTTGTAAAATCGGTACGTCTCATACCTTACGAAACAAATATGACTCGCCACTCTGCCGCCCAACACTCCCTTACAACACTTGGGAAGTTCACTTACGGCCGACGCAAGACATAAGCTGCAGTCGCGGGCAGATAGATCGGGCGAACACTGTGCCATTTCATACAAATTCGTACTCACCCGACCTAAGATCGTGAACCCGACTTCTTTGGTGCCAAAATACTTAGCCCCAAGTGAGGCCGACTCAATTTTGTCAACATCGTTGTCGATATTTACAACTTGCTTAGCTAATTCTGTCATTGTTTTTACGACAAAGGCCGCCATGAGATCTGCAGCAGACTCATTGGCGGACATTGTTTTAGTGTTTCTTTCCTCGAACCATAGCACGTTGTTGTTGTTGTGGTTCGCGAAACTGACATTCGAAAAACTCAAAGTACAACCGTCGTACCAAATGTAACCCGAAATGGATGCTGGGCATGCACTCGCTAAGCGGGCTGATGCACCTGCAATACAAGTCTTGCATTCGTCGACTGTATAATCTCCCTGACACAGAAATTGGCCGAAAACCGTGTTCTTAGAATTCCCATCCAAGCTTACAATTATGTTGGAAAAGAGATTTTCGGTGTCGTTGTCGGTGACGGTTTTAGAGGACAATG
The DNA here is from genome assembly GCA_023091065.1 of Dianthus caryophyllus. NCBI lineage: Eukaryota > Viridiplantae > Streptophyta > Magnoliopsida > Caryophyllales > Caryophyllaceae > Dianthus > Dianthus caryophyllus. The sequence goes on along the minus strand of CM041522.1, from coordinate 37,120,755 downwards.
AAGTCAAGAGGTTGATTAAATTCACATTGTAGCTGCTGTTGATCGGAAAAGTGGCACTTGAGCAATTAAATTTGACGAAATTTGGTGAAGCTGTTGCACTAAAATTCAGTAAAAATAGCCAAGAAATTAGTTTGATAATGGTAATATATTGAGGGTACATAGCTAATTAGTTTGCAAAGTGATTTTTTTTTTTTTTTAGGGAATGATTTGATTAATAGTATTATTTGAAGACAAGCCAAGTTTGAATTTAGCGTGACATTCTCGCAACAAAATTCAATAATTTCGATATCAAAATAATTAACTATAAAATCGTTACGGTGTGGAGGGGTATTTGAATCGTGAACGTGTTGGAAAAAAAAAATAATTTGATAACAAAATAATTAAACTATAAAAATTTAATTAAATGTTAACTATTTAAAATCTTATTTGAGGAATTATTAAAAAAAATTAGAAATTAGTGTTCACAATTCATAATCGTATGATATTATCCGTTTTAAGCCAAACTTTCACGGATGTACTTTTGGGCTTTTTCCAAAATGGTTCATACTTGTCTCAGCTACACTCCTAGACTTGACAAAAAAGGTCCGACTCGACTGACCTGATCCGATAAGGCTGATCTGAGACCCAAAAGTGACCCAATAATCGTAACCCGAAATTGACCAAAAACCCGAAATTCCCCGACCCAACCCAAACCCGACCTGCAATGTCTTGACCCAAAATTGACCCGAAACCCGAGTTGACCCGATACAAAGTACTCCTGGTAACTTCAAATGATTACAAAATAACTTGTTTTATGTTAGGCAATCAATTACCATCAATTATATATATAAAAACCTTAAAAAGTAATCTTTTTGACAAAAAAATCGTCTTTGTTTTTACCAAAATTTTGTATTTTGACTCGAATTGGACCCGACCTGACCCTAATAGACTCGAACCCGAAATGACCCGACCCCACCTGACCCGATACGTCGATCAGACCCGAAATGACCCGACCCAAATTGATCCGATCCAGACACCTAATTCGCTTGCCGTGTCTAGTCTCACCGCGTTTATGTTGACAAAGGCGTAATAAAGACAATATTTTTCGCTTTTAGTCAAGTCTTCGCGGATTTACTTTTAAATTTCTTCTGAGAAGACCCGCACTATTATATTTGATAGACGCTTATAAAAATAAATTTTACGCCACTATCGATATGAGACTTAGGTTTATATCCGAAAAATCTTGTCAAATTCCGAGTTAATCAACTATGGCGTGCTTGAAGAAATAATACTCTGTAATGATTTGGTTATTTCCTTAGCAATTAACATCAAGTTTTCGGATTTGCTTAATTAGTTGACTTGTTGACTTGGAGATAAGTGGTTCTTGTGAATTCTGTAGTTTTTTAAGCGAAGACTCGTTGACCCCATTGACCCCATTGACTCATACGCTCAGATAAGTGGTTCGTGTGAATTCTGTAGCATCTATTTTATTTTTCGTAGGCTTTTTTTTTTTTTTTAAAGCTTAATTTTAACTCTTAAATTTAGGTCATCTGAGTCATCTCCTATAAGTTTAGGTTTTATAAGCTTTAACAAACAATTATTTCCATCTCCTATAAGCTGAAAAAAACAAGGCTTAACTCTTATTTATGATGATTTACAGAAAATTAATGAGTTTCATAGTTAAATTACAGTTAAATAGGTATATTAAAAAAAAAAAAAAAAAAACATAAAATAAGTCTATTACAAATAATATCAAAATGGTTACGATAATATAATACGGAGTATCACAATTATTATTATTAAAATAGTATAAAAACTACGTAAAAACTACAAATGAGGTGACCGTCTCATTGTCTCATACAAAAAAAGGTATACTACTCTGAGACACTCTCATGAGGTATGTTATGGACAGACTTTTTTGTGCAGTATCTATTGTAGCCTCTCAAATCATCTCACACCGAATATAATATGATTATTTTTTTTTTAGGCTCAAAAGTTAAACAAGAGAAAAAATTATATTACTCCCGGCCTCCTTCCCAAATTAATTGTCCCTTTTTTATTTTGGGATGATTTAAGCAATGGTAATGAAAATGAGAAAATTTTAAAAATCATTTGTTAAAACATACTAAAAATAGAAAGGGGACAAGTAATTTGGGAAAAAAAATTGTGGAAAGGGGACAAGTAATTTGGGATGAAGGGAGTATATTATAATGAAATGTGAGAGAAGAAGGTAAAAAAAAAAAAAAAAAAAAAAAAAAAAAAAAAAAAAAAAAAGGAGAAGGTAGATAACAAAATTTCACCCTCATAGCATGAGAAACACATATTTCAATAAAATTTTAACCCTAAATACAATTAATTCAATCTTTTTCTTTTTATCATAATTTTGTAGTTTTTCTTATCTCACATAATCTTGAATCTTGTGACAAGATTTATCAAGCACTGTCTATTTTCCTTCAAAACCACCGGCAATTCTAAAATGAAACTGTTTCATACGTGAAATGGTTAATAGAATTTGTCAACACACCTCAATACTTATAATAATTGAAATTCTAAGAATATCTATTTCGTGTGAAACGGTCTTACAATAGACTTACTCATCGAGCAACACCAACTACTTCCTGAAATCAAAAGGCCAACCCTATAAAATTCTTTATTGACATGTTGAGCCGCTAATAATGGCAAAACTGACGCCCTAATATAATTTTGTTAACCAAGTACTTCAACCCTTTCACTCATTTAACCTCCTCACTTTTTTTTATGACAATTTCACTCATTTAGATTTGTATAGTACTTTGTAGCTTTTAACAATTAAAATAATAACTTTACCCTTACATATATTCTATGAAAATATCACACATATCTTTAAAAAAAGACCCATTTAATAACCATAATATTAATATTACCCTCAACTTTTTTAATTTTATACAATTTGTGAAAACCCAAAGAAATTTTCTCAATGGAATGTGGGGAAGTATAATACTCCCTTCATTCAACTCCATTTTAGGCATATCAGATCATTTTTTGACATTATTCATATGCTGGGAGAATTTTCGAAATTACGAGCAATGTATAAGTGAAAAATATAGTTAGAGTGATTTTGTGGGATTCATCTCCTTAAATACAATATTAATATTTAAATTTTATAATTTTCATAAAGTATATATATTGGTAGATATTATCGATACAAAACGCACTTGATAAATGTGAAAAATCATAAGCACAAAATAAAATTAAATGGAGAAAGTACTCGGTAAGAATTATCCCACTCAAATTGACCATTTGAACCAACACCTACCTTTAAAAGTTAGAAATTTCTTGGCAATTCACTATAATATGACGATTAGCCTTTATTTTTTTAAACCCTAATAATGTCAATTTTATTATTTTGTTTAAGTTTTTTGTTAGTTTATATTTCGAATAATATTTTGGCAAGACTATCTCAAAATATTTTTCCGATCTAAATGAGTAATCTTTGAGGTTTATTGTCATAGGACAGTCAGCTGATAATATTTTTACGTTAGTATGTAAAAATATTTATAATAACTTTTATATTGACAAATTGTTTTTAATTCTAAATTTTATTTTTACAAATTTTGTTAGTGTGTAAAAATATTTATAGTTAAAAGAATTTCGTCATGAAGCATGCAAGAAATAATAATATAGTGAAGTAGATGTAACTTCGGGTGTCGGCACTTACAAAATTGAAATTTGGCGCTGCAAGTGAAACCCAAAAAAAAAAAATGTTACTTTTTATAATATTGATCATATGCAACACTTGTGAAAAATGTTGCATTAAAAAAGGCTATAAGCAACACTAGTCAATTAATGTTGCATTTTTTTTAACTTATAGGCAACACTACAAAATAAATGTTGCATTTTATAAGGAAATTGCAATATTTATTTATTAAGTGTTGCTTAATTAATTTCTCACACTGAATGGCAACACATTAATAATTAATGTTGCCGATAAAATGTTACTATAAGGCTATTTTGTAGTAGTGACACCAACTGCTTCCTGAAATCAAAAGGCCAACCCTACAAAATTCTTTATTGACACGTTGAGCCGCAAATAATGGCAAAACTGACGCCCTAATATAATTTTGTTAACCAAGTACTTCAACCCTTTCACTCATTTAACCTCCTCACTTTTTTTTTATAACAATTTCACTCATTTAGCTATGTATAGTACTTTGTAGCTTTTAACAACTAAAATAATAATTTTACCCTAACTAATATATATATATTCTATCAAAATATCACACATATCTTTAAAAGAAGACCCATTTAATAACCATAATATCAATATTACCCTCAACTTTTTTAATTTTATACAATTTGTGAATATCCAAAGAAATTTTCTCAATGGAATGTGGGGGAGTATAATACTTCCTCCATTCAACTCTATTTTAGGCATATCAGATCATTTTTTGACATTATTCATATGCGGGGAGACTTTTCGAAATTACGAGCAATGTATAAGTGAAAAATATAGTTAGAGTGATTTTGTGAGATTCATTTCCTTAAATACAATATTATTATTTAATTTTTACAATTTTCATAAAGTATAACTATAGGTATTATCGATACAATACGCACTAGATAAATGTGAAAAATCATAAGCATAAAATAAAATTAAATGGAGAAAGTACTCGGTAAGAATTATCCCACTCAAATTGACCATTTGAACCAAGACCTACCTTTAAAAGTTTGGTCGAAGTAAAACCATTGTCAGTTAGAAATTTCTTGGCAACTCACTATAATATGACGATTAAAACTATTTTGTCCCGCACAAGCAAGTACTTTTAATTTGATTCACCAAAATCAATTTCATAGACAAATTAAATGGCCTTCCAAAAATATTATTTGTGTCTATCAATTTTTCTTCTTTTTCATATTACTTTTAAGTTCACTAAAGCTGAAAATCCAACTTATTTAGACAGTAGATGCTCAAATAGTATGATGTTTGCCCCAAACACCAAATATCAAACCGACCTTAATTCCGTCTTTCGCAAACTAACAACAAAGGCGGCCACAGCAACGGCCACCTCGGCCACCACGGTGGAGAATGCAATCTACGGCCTCTTCCTTTGCCGTGGGGACCTAACCAAAACTGCGTGCAAAAACTGTGTGGCAACTGCGTGTCACGATTTGTCACAATCTTATTGTCCCTTGAATAAAGCTGCGGTGATCTGGTACACCGGGTGTATGGTTAGGTACTCCAATGACTCCTTTTTCGGCAAAATGGAAGACTCTCCTAGAGTCGTCATGTGGAACAGCTTAAATCTAACCCAAAACCAAACTGATTTTAAACACATTTTGGACCAAACTATGAATGATTTGGTTCTGCAAACGGGAAATAGTAATGCTTTCTACGCGACTGTTACTAAGACTATTTTCGGGTTTTGGGGTACGACTGCGTTCGGTCAGTGTACATCGGACTTGAGTAGGAGCGACTGTACACGGTGTCTTAAGGTCACTGTTGGAGAACTGCCGGTCAGTGTTACCGGGCGAGTTTTGCAGCCTAGTTGTAACGTCTGGTACGAGGTTTACAAGTCGAATAATTATTCCGAAATCAAATACTCAAACGGTATGACCTTAACACACCGTTGAATGTAGTCTTTATTTTTCAATATAAATTTTTCAGGTCCTTTTCGTTCGGGTTATATAAATTATATTGGATAGTTACTTAAGTAAAAAAAAATAAATAGTCCCAATACAAAATGCACATTCTGTTTTGTTATTCATTTTGCATCAAATGCTTAGTATAATTATATTTAGATAAAAAAAAAAAAAAAAAAAAGTTGCAAATTCTATGATGAGGCATCTAATAAATAGTTGCAGATTACTTTTAAAAATAATTGTGCTACTTTTCAAACATAAGACGATTACGATTGAATAGGGTAATTGGTTGCTAAGAATTGACGACGACGACGGCGTGATGGCTAAGGTTAGAATGAAAGTAAAAGTTAAACACGACATCAACTGGAAACCTGGTAAACATCATGTCGTCTTTGTGTTCGTGTTAAGTGTAAAATGTCACGAATCGTTCGACCCAAACCTGACCCAATTAAATTTCATGACATGGTCGTTTTAACCCACTTACATAAATGAGTCATCATGCCTAGGCTCAACCTCAACCCACTAATTTCGTATGAAGTTCGTGACGTGTTTCGTGTTTTGTCCATTTTTGGAATGGAAAAAATATATTTTGATTAAAATTTTAGATTATAAAAACAATATTGTGCCTCCAACCCATTAACCTAATATGTTATATTTACTTCATACCGGTCTAAATAAAGCAATATATTTTTATTAAATTTTAATCGGAGTATAATATTAATTGCAAGTAACATTGGTATTTGCAAGTGTCTTAGTGACTTAATTACTGTTTATTTATTGTTAAAATTTAATTAGAATCATAAGCATTTGAACTATGGGACATTTTTAAACATATAAATTGGTAATATCTATCCCTCTGTCTCAGTCATCTATTTTCATTTTTCTCAAATCTCCTTTACAAAAAGTCAAAGTGTAAAAAGTTCACTGGAATGAAGGGATTAATTTGCAAGAATAATAATAATTGTATTATAATGAATATATTTTTAGTAATTACAAGAATAACAAATATACTAGTAATTATTAATGTGATTAATAAAAGTAAAATAATGAGTATTGGTTACATTAGTCAGAGTAAACGTAATAACACAGTTACGTAAATAAGTGTAACTTAGAAGAATAACAGTTGTATGACTAGTGAAATTGGTGATAATGACAGTGTGAGTAGTGAATGCAACTGTATAATTAACAATACTGACAACGTGGTTAGTGAAATTGATAGTGATAACACTATAAGATCGCGAGTAATTACCAGTAGTAATAGCACCAGGATTGAAAGTAATAATAATAACGAGAAAAATAAAATTAATAATTAATAGTAACTGTGCGAGTATGGATTTTATTTTTATAATTTGATAGGTAATTTCGTAAATTATAATCAAGTGAACAATTTTTAAAACTTTTGGCACAATAGTGTTGAGTAGAAAAATAATTAGTGTTTTGGGTTAAAAATATTTAGAGTTACGGTGTCCACGTAGAACCACTCTAAAATATATTGTTAGAGACTGTGTGAGAATGTAGTATACTAGTATCTTAGTCGGAAAAAATAAAAAATAAATGAAAAGTTGAGGTGGCAAAGTATGAAATCTAAATATCAATCTATGGATAAACTTAGTCTAGGGTAAAGAGATGAGTTATTTGTCTCCCAAGATATATTTAAGGGTTAATTGAATATAACCCCCTTTTATAACACTTTTTTTTCAAAATAACCCCCTTTTAAGACACTTTTCGTTCTAAAGAGTAGTTCTATGGTGAGACTGTCTCATAGCATGAGACATCATTAATACCCTCACCATAACTATTATACACCCTACCACGCATAATTGAATTTTATTTTTCATCTTCATCATTCACAAATAATTCTTAATTGATATAAAGAGTGCCACCCATCATCACCTTCCATGGTGGCCAGACTGACCACCAACCCTCCACCACAACCACTACCGACTCCCAGAGACCGTACACCACCATCGTCACCCGCGTCCGACAACATCTTTCACCGAACTCGGTGGATTGGGCGCTATTTGAACTTCGCCTTAAACTGTCGTCTTTTACCACACAAAAAATCACATTATACAATATACAATCACTAACTCTCCATTTATTCACTTGGTGATTTCACTTTAATGGAGATTTTTCACTGCCATTATATATGACATTAGATCCACAAAGATCAAACTTTTCGAAGTATCATCACGCCATTATTGAAAAGTAACACAATTATTCATCAAATGTAACTCTTTTAAAGAATCGTTGGTGCTACTTTTGGAATATGTGAAAGTTACTTTTAGGTTGTTGATAATTCTTCGACAACTTCGTCTTCTTCCTCTATCCACCTTTTTGGTAAAGTATGTATTTTCTTTATAGATCTTGCCAAATATGGTTCAAATTTGATTTTTATTGATTAAAATACTTAACTTTGAATGCTAAAAAATTGAGAAAAAAAAGGGAAAATCGTAAACGAAAAAGGTAATAAAAATGGGTAATTATCATCATCAATGGATGGTGACAGTGACTATGGCGTCCAACAACTTGAGAAGATGACGTGTTTGTTAGTTGAAGTTTAAAGGAGGGTAGTGTATTGGGAGCAGTGAGAATATGAATGGATTTGATTTTTAATTTTAGAATCTTTATTTGGCAGACTCTTGATTGATCGGTGTTGGAGCCTTTTAAGGTGTGTCTTATACAATAAGACAGCCTTATGATAGAATTTGTATATATTGTATCCTCATACTCATTTCAAACTTTGTTATCTCAACTTTTCAATAAACCTATTTCACTTTCTTTTTTTCATTAATTCAATTTTTAATTTATTTTATGATTACATATTTTTCAATTATGTTAATCAAATATTAATAGACCTTGTGACAAATTTTTTTTTTAATTATCAACAGATATATATAAAAAAAAAAAAAAAAAGTTATACTCAAACTAAATTTGAAGATACGAAGGATAATTATAAAAGTACATTAAATACATTCGAACAAGAATAACTAGAAAATAATAAAAAATAATGGGTACCCTAAAATAATTAAATCTATTACTTATATTAATAAAATAATACAAAAAATCTTTGTAAGTTTGAAGCAGAGTCTTGGAAATCATGGGCTTATGCTCAAACTTTTACCCAAGACTCACCACTTTATCCTTTCACACCAATAAAAAGCTCCAAGTCTCAAGCAGTGGCAGAGCTAGAAATTTACCACTGTGGGGGCAAACTTTTACTCTATACATATATCTGAACACAAATGCTTATATGAGATGCCGACAATATATTTATAACTAAAATGTGTCTAGTTTAAAAATTTAAAGTGATTATTTTAATGCTTAAAACAATTGGCCATTTTTTGAAATTTTAAAGTAGTCACATTGAGTATTAAAGTGATCACTCTAAGCGTTAAAGTAGTCAATTTAGGCGTTAAAGTCGTCACATATTAAGCATAAGAAAGTCGTCACACGCGCGTAATTTTAAAAGTTTAAACATGAAAAATTGTGAACATTCTTTAAGAAAATAAGACAGTATAAATTTTAAAATCAGATATTAAATAAGTTCAAAAAGTTGATTATTTTTCTCCACCATATTACTTTTACACGTTATCCAAATAAAAAAGGAATAAGAAAAAGAAATTAACTGCAATAAAATAAGCAATTTACAAACCAAAATTAAAAAAAGTACTCATTATTTAAAATTTAAAAGATAAATGCAATTTAGTTTTAGTGGACTAATCATTTCCAATGTTTGATCAGTTTCCAAGTCATTAAATGCAGATTAAAAATTAGATGTGTAAAAAGTAATTTAAGGGATTTGCACCTTCAACCAACCAAAGCTAAGCAATGCCTACTAGTCTACTACCACTACACCACCACCAATTTCATGTTCACTCATACAACAAAATAACTTGGTTAGAAAATTATTAACATGAACATAACACATGTTAGTACATAATTAACATGAGCTTGAATCCCATAATCTTTAAACAACATGAAAATCACAAAAGATTAAATTTAGGATATTTAAGACATACCTTATAACGTTGTAGAATAATAAGGTGAGATCTAATACGAACGATATTAGATCTCTATAAATAAATAAATAATAAATAATAAACCGGTGTTGAGAAACAATTGGATTTTCCTATAAACTTTATAAGTGTTGTTTTCTTCATTAGCATTCATTAAACATAGAGTTTATGATGGAGAAGGCTCTATTTATATAGGCAGGGGGAGGACCAAGTTCCAATTAGATTATTACCTTAACTTAATCTCAACAATCCATCAAAATTGAGGAAATATCGAAAGACTCCTTGTTTAGTCCCGATATTATTGTGATAGCATATTATCTTTCTAAAACAATGTCCAATAAGACCATAATATTATGGGAAGAATATAAAATATTCTTACAAACTTTCCATTTTTTTGTTTAAAAAATTTGATTCATTCATATTTAAAAGGGTTAATTCAATATAATCCTCTTTTATAATATTTTTTTTTCAAAATAATCCCCTTATATGTTTATTTTATAGCATAACCTCCTTTTAAGACATATTTGTTTCAAAATCAACCCCAAAGTCGAATTTTGTTAATTAAAAATGGCAACCAAAGACATTTTAAGCTACACCACCTTCAAGATACAACCATGAATAACTAAAATATGTCGAAACCTCTTGAGAAAAATCTATTTATGAGTGTGAATATTCATTTTTTTAAGTAGCATATTTCGACATTAAGGGTGATTTTGAAGCAAAAGTGTTATAAAAAGGGTTATGTTATAAACAAAAAAAAAAAACATATAAGGGGGTTATTTTGAAAAAAAAGTGTTATAAAAGGGGGTTATATTCAATTAACCCTATTTAAAATTTGAGTAGATAATTTTTTTATTTTCAAACTTTGTTGACACATTATAATTATGTTATTCTATTATGTATGGCATGTTTTTCCCACATCACATTATCATACATTTTTGTAGAAGATAGGATTTTGATTAAAGAGCAAAAAATTGGGGAAAATTAGATCTAACATCCAAGAATTAAAAAGATGACATTTTTACGGAGTTCGATTTAAAAATCGTACTAAGAATCAAGAAAGTACGATTAAGAAAAATTGTGATGTAAAATTAAGTTGATGAAATTAAAAAAGAGGAAGGGCAAATAACAAATAAAAATTTAAAAATTAGTGAATTTGTGATGGGCAAAACGGTCCTAACACCTTTTTTGACAGGAAAATGATTGTGGCTGCAATTTAAAAGTTGTTGGTCTTAATATGCCTGTAAATGATTAAAAAAAAAAAAAAAAAAAACTTTTATAAAGCTATAATTAAAAAATAAGAGTAGTTATAAGGTTTTAATTTACAATTGACTCTATAAGTTACAATAAGTTATGCAAAAAAGAAAAAGTAGTTCATTTGAAATATTATTGTCGCAATTAGTGTTGGCCACGGGGTAGGCCGGACTTAGGCTGACCCGTTACGGGCCGGGCTATATTGATGGACCTAGGCATGACCTTGTAAAGTGGAGGGTCGGGCCGAAATGGGCTGGGCTTTATTGAACAAGTCCGCGGGCCAGGCTGACCATTTCAAGGAAAAAAATGACGTTTTACAAAACAAAGGGCTTGCTCAAAATTATTATAACTTTAAAAAATTATAACAATTAAGATGCATATATATCTTAGAAGAATCAAAATCCACGTAGTTCTTTACTTACATAACTTACTTGGTGGTTGTGGTCGTGGCTGGGTCGGTGTCTCTATTAACACCATGTTGCTTGTGCAAGTGACCTCAATACGGTGCTTCATACCCTTGGCCGTTTTGGCATGTAAACATTTTAATTATTCCTTAGCTATAATATATTTTACAAGTTCCATAAAACTTGTTTTGAACATTTTCTATGAAGTGTTTATCGAAGTAGTGCCAAATGAATTAATTACTTCTACCAGCACCACCGAGGGCACTAGCATGTCTGACACCACCACCACCGGGACCAACAACACCTGCACCGAAACTTGAACCATCAGTTTTAATTTTTAAATGATATTGATATTTTGTTACTTACTTAGTATTTTTTTTTTTAATATTTAATAACAAATAATTAATAAATTAATAATTAAGAAGTAGGTTTGATAAGTGAATGGGTTTGAGAATATGAAATTAGGGCTGAGCAAAATGATACGATACGGTTTTAATATACGAATACGATACGGTATACGGTTTTAAAAATATGAAAATTCGTATTAAAACCATTTTGTATATACGAAATCCGTATATATGGTTACAACCGTATTGTATTCGTATCGGGATTATTTGAAATCCGTATATACGGTTTTGACCCGGTTAAAAAAAAAAATTCACAGAGTACAACATTACACTAACAAACAGTACAATCTCCCTCTTCAAAAAAAAAAAACCCCTAATTTCATTCTCCCAAATTCTTAGTCATCAAAGAAACAATTGTAGATCTAAAAGAACCATAGTTCCTCATCCAATCTTCGTCTTCTCTTCCTCTTTCAAGATTAACATTCATATTATAATTCATTCCTCCATTACAAAAGCATTAATCAATCAGATAATTATTTGTTTTTTTTTTTTGTTTTTTTGAGCTTTCGTTTTTTTTTTTTTTTTTTTTTGTTTTTTTTTTTTTCGTTTTTATGAATGTTTATGTCCTAGTGTCCATTTTAGTACTATGATTTGAATATATTCTATAATATCAATGATTATTATTGTGTTTTTCGATTTTTAATATGTGTTTTTTTTTACTTAGTTTTAATCTTATATGGAGTACGAAGTATATTATATTTTTTTCATAAATTTTAAAATTTTCCGTGTGTTTTAAATTTTTTACAAGTAATTAATATTTTATATTTTACATTATGCGAATTTGTTATTTTTATTTAATGTTTATATTTGACTATTTTATGAATATTTTCAAAAATGTTTATAATTTTTCATGTTTTTTGCTTTTTAAAATATTTCAGAATTTTAAAAATTTTAATAATATATTTTAATGTACCTTTTTAATTTCAGAATTTTCGTGTATATACGGTTTAAACCGTATCGTAGTCGTATTGAAAGAATATAAATTCCAAAAACGTATATACGAAAACCGTATCGTATCCATATCGTATATACGGTTTTGCTCAGCCCTATATGAAATTTTAAGAAAGAGTTGTAGTAAAAAAATTTGAATTAAAACTGAGTATTTATGGGTGAAATTTGAAATAAAAAAATGGTGTGACGTAGCCGTTGGCACCAAGGGCCGGCCCGTGGTGTTGCGTGGTGGGTCGGTCCATATACAGGTCGTGCTCAATTTTAATGGCCCGGGCATAGCTGTGACCCTTATGAGCCCGGCCTATTTTTCATGGCTCTGACGGGCTATGTTGCCCGCACAAATAGCCTGCTCTAGTTGCAAGTAACATTTAAACATGAATTGATGATATTAATGCAGGGAAGAAGTATTATGTGATAGGCGTGACTATTGCAACACTTGTTCCGATTGCTTTGATCTTAATAACGGTGCTAATTCTCTGTTTAGCCATTCGAAAAGCCAGGAAACAAGGAACTGTTGTGAGAAATGGTAAGAATTTCAATTATTATGTTAAATCAAGGATATTGCTCAATTAGACCCATATTTAACTTAATTACACCTAGCAAAAACAATTTTATGATTTTTAGGTCCCCAACCTATTTTCCTACTTACCTTTTTCTCTCTAATTAACAAAGAAAATTAAAAAAACCATCGTTGTTGACGTTAATCTTGCAGCCACCGTTAGCCGTTCTGGCCTTAATTTAAATTATTGGAGATATTTATTAGGCAAAATTATAAAAAAAAACTTTCTTATAAAATCAAATTTTTACAAATAACTACCTTGTATAATTGTTTTTGCAAATAATTACCTTATAACACCTTTTTTTTTAATTCAAATGACTACCTAAATGTTACAAATGTTATGCATATCACTACTAAATGGTCTAAAAATTCAAAAAATTTGACAAATTTGAATTTTTCCTCTCATTTTATTTGACATATACACTTAAAATACCTAGTCTAGCATTACGAAATATCTCTGTTGTGTTGGGGAAGTCAAATAACAAGTGGCAAAACGGTCTAACAACAAGTTTTTTTGGGTTAAATAGATGTTTCAGTCAAAGAGGTACCATTATGAATAAAAAAGGAGTTATTTGCAAAAAAAAAAAAAAAAAAAAAAAAAAATTTATATATGGTAGTTGTTTGCAAAAAGTTGGTTTTGTAAGGTAAATTTTTTTAATTTTGCCTATTTATTATGAATAATATATTAATAGTATTAATTTTGAAACAAATTTTTGAACTTCCTGTCTAAGAATCCTGGATTCGCTATGGCCGTATAAAAAAAATAATAAAAAATAAAAAATATTACTAACACGGTAACACCACCATCCCTAATTAGTAATTAATTAAATTTTGGGATATTCTCACTTGTACCCTTTAAGTTTTTTTATTTTCTCACTTATAAGTAACTCTGTTTATTTGATTTTTTTTTTTTTTTTTTCGGCTATCGTAAGCATTTATGGGATCATCGATTTGGAAAAATAATTTATCGTTTTTGGAACTTGTACGCGATAGTTTTAGTCAAAGATTATTTTCTCAAACGACTAAGTACGGCCATTACTTCCGTCTAAAAAATTCAACAAATGCTAAATACTCCGTAGTTTTCAATTATTAGACCTTTTAAAGATGAACAATGTGAAACAAAAATTATCGGTTTTTTTGATGTCATAGGAAAAATTACCGTTGGTCAATTTTTTTTATTTTTTTTTAATTTAAAAAATGGAGTATTAGTGTAAATACAAAAAATTTCAAGGGTATAAGTGAGAATTTTCTTAAATTTTAAATAAAATTATTGATTATATAATTTAAAAAATTAGAAAATTACTTGGTTAATTATTACCTTCGTATGATACATAATTGATACTTCAAGGAATATAAGAAGAAGAATTTGATGAATTTGGTTCATTTTTTTTTCTAATAATTTAATATGTTTGAAAGAGAGAAAATTTGTTTTAGAAAAGAGCATGCGTAGAAATTATGAGCGCGAATTCTTTGTCCCATTTTTATGTCCCATTTGATGTCTCATTACTACATATGGTAATAAATCTCATTGATTATCAAAAACTAATGATAATATAATTACATAAATTAGGGATTTACTACTATATGAAGTAATGGGACACTAAGTGAGACATCAAATGGGACAGAGGATTCGCTCTCAGAAATATTATGGTAAAAAAAAGGTAAATTTGTGTAAACTTTGAGTAAAATTGAGTAGTATCGTAAACCTATAAGCTTTTTTTTTTTTTTTTTTTTTTTTTTTTTTTTTTTGCTTGAGAAATGGTAATATTTATGGACACCCAATATAGAATCTTTTAAAAATAAAAATAAAAATTTGCTTCATGAATGATCACAAGACAAAATAATTTAGGAAAATTGATTCAATATTGAATGAAGGGACTAATGGAGTATAATTTCCAGTTCACCTTTTTCGAACACTTCAAATTCTTCTTGTTTTTAATTTTTCCGTATTTGTTACTCGTATATAAATGG
Source organism: Dianthus caryophyllus (assembly GCA_023091065.1). NCBI lineage: Eukaryota > Viridiplantae > Streptophyta > Magnoliopsida > Caryophyllales > Caryophyllaceae > Dianthus > Dianthus caryophyllus. Next base: position 37,105,592 of record CM041522.1, on the reverse strand, counting down.
TACTCCGTATTTTATTAAAAAAAAAAAAGTTCTTTATTATGTTTAATTAATTTAAATTTGCATTTTCTTTAATTTTATTTTTCCTAATTATTACAAAACCAAAACTATGGACAACATTATTTGAAGAGGATATTTGTTTATTATCGAAAAATATTACTTTCTCCATTTCAATCATTGTATTATTACACTTTTTAGATACTATTAATCCGTACATGAAATCTTTGATATAGCTTCTGACAATAAATATAGTCACGTGAGATTTTTTTTTTTTTTTTTTTTAAATTATCATATCAAGCACATTATCCAGATCAAAATTTTATAACTTTGGGAGATTTTCATTTGTGCCCTTGAAGGAATAACTTTTCTTATTTGTACCCCTACAATTCTCATAATCCCAATTATATCCTTGAACTTTATTAATGAAGGTCAAATGTGATCAAAATTGATTTAGACGTTAATTGAAGCCGCGCGTTAAGTGTCACCTTGACACTAGTTAAGTGCTTGACATGGGTCTTACTCCCATCAGTTAAGGAACTCGTTGGTGAGCGAAGAGATTGGAGAAATTGATAGGGTTTAATTGTTGGGCTTCATGTGATGTGCTTAATCAGTGTCATTGTGTCAATGTGACACTTAACAGCTCCACTTAACGTCTAAACCAACTTTGGTCGTATTTGACTTTTACTAATAAAAGTCAAGGGAATAATTGGGATTATAGGGACTGAATGAGTACATGTGAAAAAAGTCATTCCTTCAGGGCACCAATGAGAATTTCCCTATAATTTTTAATAATACGTAACTAAAGATATGAACCAGACAAAATAACTATTGCTATAAATAATATACGTACATAAAGCATGGATAAAAATGAATGGAAGGAAGTAATTACATCGGAGTCATCATAAAAACATTAGCTAACAATTTTTTTTGCTCCGTATTATTTTATTTTTTTTGCTATGTTTCTCACATCGTATGACAACTTTCCTTTCTTGTTTTGTCTTTTTTGGAAGTTGACGACGACTGCATAGACATTGAGTCCTTGCGATATGACTTGGCTACCATTATAACTGCAACAAATAATTTCTCAATGAAGTCTGAATTAGATTATCGGGTATGCTTCCAAACTATTATTCCCTACTTTCGTTTTTTTAAATTCTTACCATAATAAGAGTTTCGGGCTTAGGGTTTAGATAGTTGTCATAGAAGTGGCTAAGGATTTGGTATCCTCGAGGATTTATTAGCTTATGCAATTATAAATACTCCTCTATTATTTTGTACTCATAAAATAATTAATTGAGTAATTCTACTATGAGGCTGTCTCATGGTACGAGACGTACATTATTTTTATAAAATTAAACCTAAATTAAATTAATTCCCACTTTTTTTTCTTAATTTTATAATCTTTCTTATTTCTATTAAGTTTAAACCATAAACTTATCAAACACATGTCAATATGTTATTTGACTATAATTTTTATATATCCATGAGCCACCATATTGTGGTCATTCTAGGAACAGTTACTTTGCTCAAACGTAACGACATTACATTTGAAAGGTAACTCAATTGTCTTCAAAAGTAACTATCGATTTATTGTCTCATACTATGAGACGATCTCACCTTAGAATTATCCATTCACGTTGTTTAATCTTCCTTAGCATCTTGTAGAATGACTCATACCTTCCTAAAACCCTTAAGATGAATCTTTTCAAAGCTGTTACTCTTGCAGTCTTGCCTGTGAGTTTTTGGAAGTCCTTTAATTAACTTTTTGGGAGACACGAAGTCGATCAATCTTAGCCTTAATTTGTAAGCAACTTTAAATATACTTATCATATAATCGCATGCATAAATTGAAAACAAAAGCGGAATTATGGAGTATCGAACCTCCACCCATTGCTTAGGTATCCCAAATCTGCTATTGAATAAACCCAAATATCACCTTGAGAAACCATCTCACAAATTTGATTGTCAGTGCTAAACCTGCACTATTCACAATATAATGATGTATTTTCCTGTATGTGTATTAGTAGGTTTAGTGACCTCTATATATATAAAAATGAAGAGTCAGTTTATCAAACCTGACCTAGAATATTTTTTTGGTGAATTGTTCCCAAAGAAAGATCAAAACTGATTCAGGATCTTTCTGGGTGAATTATTTTGCAAGGATGGGAGAAAATAGTTGGTAGTATAGGCCCTTTTACTAAGCTAAATGAGCCACTTAAGTTTACATAAAATAACAGAATATAATTAATAAAATTGATCACTTAAACATTTTATGTAATCCAACATTCTTCCACTTGGCCCATTTAACAAGAAAACCTTATATACGAATCATAGCGACGAGTTCTCATTGAGTAAGAACTAATCTTCCATGTATCATAATACAAAAGGTCTTCTCACAACTTACACTAATACTTAATAAGTAAACCTGATGTTTACGTTAACATAATGATATTTCTCAAGATATATAAAAGGTAAATGGCAAAATAAGTATGTGCATAATTCCAAATGAGAAAATATCCAACTGAATGAAAGGTTAAATAACAACATAGTAAATGTATCACATATCGGGACCAAGTCCCATACTAGCAACATAACCCTTGAAATTCTTAATTGCATTGCCTTTAGTCAAGGGGCCAGCAATCATCAAATCAGTGCTAATGTGCTCAACGATCACCTTTTCTTCTTGAACACGTTCTTTAACGGCTCGAACTTATCATCGATATGCTTACTACGACTTCTAGATTTGTTGTTCTTAGCCATAAAAATAGCAGGTGAATTACTGTAATACTTCTTAATCGGTCAATTAATGGAGTCCATAACCCTTAGTCCTGATATAAAACCTTTCAACCATATACCATGTGAGGTAGCCTCAAAACAAGATACAAACTCAGCCTCCATTATCGAAGTGATTGTCAAGGTTTGTTTAGCACTCCTCCAAGACACGACTCCATTAGCAAGCATGAACACGTACCTTGAGGTGGATCTATGTGAATTAATGCAGCCTGTGTAGTCGGAGTCAGAAATAGCCTACAAAACTGTACATAAGCATCTAGTCTTTCGTACCCTGTAGGAACCTTAATACCTTCTTTGCAGCCTTCTAGTGATCAAAACCTCGGTTACTCTGATATCGTCTTAATACTCGAACAGCATATGCAATATCAGGTTTAGTACAAACCTGAGCATACATTATGCTTCCGACTGCTGAAGCATAGGGAACATTTTTCATATGTTCCCTTTCAAGATCATTCCTGGGACCGATCACCTTTCACGATGGTCACTATACTGAGTGATCAATTTTTCATATCGAATCTTTCAAGCACTTTGTTGATGTAGGCCTCTTGAGTTAAACCCAAGATACCTTAGGATCTATCTCGATGAATCTTAATGCCAATGACACGTATCACACATATCCTTCATATCAAAGTTACTTGAAAGGAATTGTTTCACCTCATATACCAACCCCTTATCGTTGGTTGCTGGCAAAATATTGTCCGCATACAACGCATGGTAACAAACCTTACTCCCACTAACCTTAAGGTATATACATTGATCCATGATTTTTTCTTTGAAACCAAATGAAGAAATCACTTCATGGAACTTCTTATACCATTGTTGGAAGGCTTGTTTCAATCCGTATATGGATTTATTACGCTTGCAAAACTAAATGCTCATTGTCCTTAGAGGAAAAACCTTCAGGTTATTTCAGGTTGTTCGAGCCATCAACTTCACCTTCGGTTTGACCACTACACCACGAAAAGACAAACGCCTCCTTTTAGGACCACGCACCACCACCTTCTTCAAAGAACAATAAATTGCAGCTCCATGTCCCGACAACTAATCCATCTCGATGATCACATTAAAATCAGATAAGGAAAAAACAAATAGGTCAAGTGGCAACTCAATGCTGCCAAACAGAAAAGGAACAAAACGATATACACAATCACAACGAACAAGATCACCAGATGAAGTAACTACAACATCATCAATGGACTGGGAACTCAAACTCGCTAAGGCAGAAAGGAAATCACGAGACACAAAAGAATGGCTAGCGCCAGAATTGAAGATGACAAAAGCGGACCGAGAATTGAATAGAAAAGTACCGGTCACCACATGAGCATCACTCTAAGCCTCCTCTCTCGTCATCACATACAAATGACCTGAGTTCTTCGTCATCTCTTGGATTGTAGGTGCAGAAAAAGTCGATACAGCCTTATTGCGAAAACCATCACGACTCCTGCCAGACCGAACCCCGCTCAGTGCTTCTCCAAGATGAGTAACGCTCCCCGTGCTAGCATTAGGTACACGAGAGCTACTAGCTGATCTGACACCGCTGGCACTGCGACTAGGATAGTCGTACGCTCTGTGGCCCTGACCACTACACTAAAAGCATGTCGCTGGATGACTGTCACACAAATGGCCCGGGTGTACCCTCGAGCAATGATGACAAGACGCACCCCGACGTCTAAACCCACCAATTGAACCTCCGATGAACCCTCCAAGGGCAGCGAAAGTACCCAAAAAGCGAGTTTCAACGCCTGACCGAGGCACGCCCAGGTGTCGGGGCCTAGGTACCGGCTGACTGAACGTCCTCCTCTTCAGCTGTGGTCCCCCGAAGTCGTCACCCTCGTACTTTTTTTTTCCTCAGCTCTCAAACTCTTTTTTAGATCCACTAGCCGCTGCGCGTGTCCAGCTTTCAAGTAAACGTCACGTACCGTAGTAGGAACACACGCCAGCATCTTCTTTAAGATGTGATTCACAAGGCCTCTCTCGAAACGAGCAGCCAAATCCTCCTCACTCATCGTAAGGTCCGATGAGTAAAAAGCAAGATCCATGAACCTCTCATAGTACTGCTCAACAAACATAGCCTCTTCTTAGGGAAGCTAAGCTAATCGAACTCAGTATGCTTTGCGTGACACAGATGTACGGGAAAGAACTCGTCACGTAGCGCCTGAGGAAGGTGAACCACCAAACGGTATCCTCGTTATTCTTTCCCGCCTCGTGGTACAACTGAAGACGACCCTGGTTCTTGTACCACCAACGACCGGTTCGACCTTTAACATAGCAGGCAGCGTGGTCCACCCTCAAGTCGTCTGGACAACCGAAAGTAGAGAAAAGCGTAATGATCTTGCGAAGCCACTCCTCAAGTGCTGTTGGCCCACCCGCACCTTCGTAACTAGGTGGTTGGTGCCTAGCAAGGGCGACACTGATAGTGTAACACCCCGGCCCTAACTAAAAGCCGAAATGTCATTCACGGTAGCTCGCCAGGATGCGTATATCGCCCACAGACCAACATGGGCCCTTTTCAGCGCACTTTGTTCTCACTCCTGCACATCCTGAGAACTTCCCAGGAGGTCACCCATCCTAAGACTACTCTCCAGCAAGCACGATGCATCTTGTTGATATGAGTAGTACTTACAATCCTTTTAAGCACTATGTCACTTGGGCTAACACATGAACCTCTTCAACGGTACCGGCTACCAATGACCTCAGATAACACCGTGTTACACACCCCACTCAAGAACGCAACGTCCTCGTTGCGCCTGGTAGCTACTTACAATATAGCATTCCAGAATCCTCCCCAGCTAGGTGCGTACCTGGCCAACAAGACACAGGATTCGACCACACGGTCGCCGGGTTGCTCTGATACCATTTGTAACACCCCGGCCCCAACTAAAGGCCGAAATGTCATTCACGGTAGCTCGCCAGGCTGCGTACATCGCCCACAGACCAACACGGGCCCTTTTCAGCGCACTTTGTCCTCACTCGTGCACATCCTGAGAACTTCCCAGGAGGTCACCCATCCTAAGACTACTCTCCAGCAAGCACGCTTAACTGAAGAGTTCTTAAGATGAGCCACCAGAAAAGAAGATGCATCTTGTTGATATGAGTAGTACTTACAATCCTTTTAAGCACTATGTCACTTGAGCCAACACATGAACCTCTTCAACGGGGTACCCGGCCCGAATAACCTCGGACAACACCGGGTGTTACAGATAGATGCAACAGTGGGAACGGGCTCGCGCTCTTTTTCCTTAGCAAAGGCCTTGACGGCTGTAGTGAGAGCCTCGTTCACCGGAAGAAGATAATCGAGATCCTTTTGCGACAGGACCACTCGTGGTGTGGTCTCGTCTGGAGGTATGTTCCGGGTCACAAGTCTCCCTCTGGTTTTCTTAGAAGCCATCACTGAAATTACAAACGATGATCAGATTGGTATGAGGAAAAAAAAAAAAAAAAGACATGCATACAAGGCGACCTAAACAAACAAGAAACAAATCTCAAATCAAGCGTATGTCGACAACTTAATACAATAAGCATACATAGAATGTCAGCGTAGTATACATATAAGTACTAACCATAATTAACCAACATCAAGTATGACTATGTATATTTATCAGCAAACAAAAACACAGTTCCCAAAATGCACATCATAGTGCTTCTAGTGACCAAAAGGGCCTAATTCCGCCCTCCGTCAACAATAATCAACATATTACATCGTATAACAACGTAGCATAGCGTGAAAATAACAGCACTCTGTAAGTGTATATACAACCAGTACACATCATGGTCAAAAGAAAAATTCGGATAACATTAAGACATGACCAAGCATAAGGCATAATTAAACAACCTCATTAAGAATATGGCAAAATAGGGGAGGGAAGATGGAATACAAATACACACACAAACACCACCCTCGACACTTATGCATACTAAGCAATCTGACTGATCATATACATCCTTAATTAACCAAAGACTAACTGTCGTTCTTTTGCCACGTCGTACGTCATACTCACTCTATTGAACAAGTATCGCCAACCTGTTCTCGTAGTCACTCTCACCATATAAAAATCACATGTCTGGACCGCAGCCGGGCTAATATCACATCACTAAAAAGACCTCAATTGCAGCGTATCAACAATCACCAATCGCTAGAACGACCTCAGTCGCAGCGTAACAGTCAATGACAAATCGCTAGAACGACCGCAGCCGCAACGTAACAATCAATCACAAATCGCTAGAACGAACGCAGTCGCAGTGTAAAAATCAATCACAAATCGCTAGAATGAACGCAGTCGCAGCGTAACAATCAATCGCAACATATCTCATCCTCATACCACATCAACTCCACCACCAGCACTGTCTCATCACATATCCACAATCCCAAATATCTCTGTACTGCACAGTTATCTATCACATACACATACAAGGCAAACAACAACACATCAACAAAACCCAACTAACATTACCCCGGTTGACCACTTAGATAAGTAGCTACCAAGTTTTCTAGGGACGTCTCCCCACCAAAGTTTTAGGATGTCTCCTTGCCCCGGTTGTTGTTGGGATCAATACTCCTCCTCATGTGGTTCATTTTAATCCTATATTCATTTTAAGACTCTACTCCCACCTATGTTCATTTAGGATTCATTTTAAGTTCACTTTATAACAAGATTGTGCTCTGATACCACCTTGGAACACCCCCATTTAGGCAAGGCGCGTCCCACCTAAATAAGAGCGTTACGTGGCCCGAATGATCGTGCTCAAGGAAATAATTCTTTAGTCTCAAAACTGGATATATGTAGATATAAAAGAACATAAACAAAGCAAGTGTAAACTAAAAAAAAAATGCTACAATGTAACTCCAAGGAACGCAGGCCAAATTCAAACGACATAATAACCGAAAAAAATGAGATAGTCTAAGAAAAATCTAGACAGACAAATCAATGTCAAGCGGTCAGTCCTCGAAAAGCAAGCAGCAATTCATCCAAGCGCCCGAGTACCTACGGAGTGGGGGAAAGACACACAACAACATCCAAAAATATGGTATACAAGGAAAAACTCAGTCATCGAAGATACACAACCGAATAACCCTAAGAAGAAAGGGATAACGAAAAAATGCTAACTAGGGCACTCAACAACCAAACAAGCCAAAGAGAAGAGAACCCACCGTGTGACTCCCACACTGTGGACTTACCATGCCATCACATCAACCCCACGCCGTCACTCCTTTCCTCCACGCACACATAACTCAATCAATCATAATCGCCAACATATTACAACTCATGGCTCAAGAAAATGTTTCATTTATCAAAAAAAATTTCACTCCATAACGTACTTCGCGACATAGCAAGATAACGCTCCTAAGCTTAACATATATATACAACACGATATGTAGAGGTGGCAATCGGGTCAGTCGGGTCGGGTTTGGGTCGGGTCACGTCGGGTCGGGTCGTGTCGGGTTCGGGTCATATCGGGTCAATATGCTCTTTCGGGTCGAGTCGGGTCGAGTTCGGGTCGTTGTCGGATCGGGTCATTTCGGGTTACATAGTGTCTCGGGTCGGGTTGGGTTCGGTTCGGGTTGATATCGGGTTGGGTCATACCGGGTTAAATAGTATATCGGGTCGGGTCGGGTTTGGGTCGGGTCATCATGGGGTCTGCGTGATTTTATCTAGTTACTCCAATTTTTTGAAGCTAAAACAAGTTTTTCGACCATTATTGGATCTAATTATTTCATTATTAAGTATAATATATCAAACTAAATACTAATTTGCTTTCTATTTAATCAATATTGAGCTTAATAATTAACGAGTCATCAATTTAATCGGGTCAATATCGGATCGGGTCGGGTCCAGGTCGAGTTCGGGTCTCTAGTTATCGGGTCGTGTCGGTTTACAGGTCATCGTCGGTCGGGTCGGGTCGAATTCGGGTCACTGATTATCGGGTCGTGTCGGGTTGTGGGTCATCGTCGAGTCGGGTCGAGTCGGTTTCGGGTCACAATATTTTCGGGTTAATCGGGTCGGGTTTCGCTCGGGTTCGGGTCGGGTCGCTCGGGTCGGGTCAACCTTGCCAGCTCTAACGATATGACAACAATAGTTCAACATCAATATATCAAAGATTCCTAAACTCAATTCAACCTTATCAACTTGACTTCCTCATATATCGAAACAACATCATAATCAGACTTACAAACTAGTAAACACCATAAGCATTTCTAACCCTTTAACACTATCCTACGAGTCTTCTCAAGTGACATTAAAGTCATAACATTTCCAACACCGTCACCTTGTACACGTAGGATGATATTAACATTTCATTTCTCACAATACCACATACTATCCTACACTCGCAACCAAAATGATTTGCAAACACGATTCAATTCCACTATCAAGTAGCCAAGCTACAATAGGAACAAGGCTACCGAAACATCTGAACCACCCTAACCAAGGCTATCAATCAATAGTCTTTTCGATCATGACAAACATAAGGCCTCACGCCCAACAAACATAAGGCCATCTCGGCGAACCCCACTTACACGGCCTCTCGGCCCAATTTCCCCACAACACAGCCTTACAGCCCTTACATCATACCCGGCCTATCCAACAATGCATCACGAGCCTCATGGCCCTTTAAACAACAACATACTCACACAAGTTCAATCAAACACAACCACCACGACAATAATTTGCATATCGTCACAACATATCAAATTCATACAAATAACTAACTATAGCATACTAGGAAGCTAAGTAAGGGATAAACCCTTACCTCGAGTGCTTAGGAGAAGCTTGAAATTGACAAAAAGTGGAAGAAAACCCGACTCACCAAGTTCCTCAATGAACCCTTCTTTGACAACACCGAAAACATACACCAAACACTATCTATTACTCAATTAAACCATTACATAAACTAGAAACTCAAAATATAAACAAAATTCGTAAACCCCTAATATTAAAGTCACTATCTTTAGCTAGGAAAAGGAGATACCTTGAAGTAAAACTAGTATTATGAGGTAGATGAGAAGAAGGGAAAGCCAAGAAATGACAATGGGAGAGAACGGAGGTTAAACGAAGAAATCCTGTTAGGAGATGTCGAGATAAGTCGAGATGTCGACATATAATATTTAGGGAATATGAGATTACGAATATCTCAAATAGAATAATTACGATATACTCTAGATTATTATGTTACCTATATTATGTTACTTGTAAGGTTTTCTGATTGTAAGGTTGAACACAACATTGAATAATAAACCATCTTCTTTATGCATTATACTTCTCTATACTTTATCATGGTATCAGAGCAATTAGGCTTCTGAGGATCGAAATACAAACTTCCGCTGCCCTTCTAGTGGGCAAATAATTGATGTCGCCCACCGGCGGGATTCCCACAAAATTTTTAATTAAAAAAAAAAAGTGGAATATTGTCTTATTAGTCGAATAAAACCCCTCAAATTTCAAATTATCTATTTTTCTCATTAGTTAAATTCTTCAATTTCGTTAAGGTGGTATTGAAATAATTTAGTGGCGAGTTACGCAAAGAAAATTACTGGCGAGTTACGCATTGAAGTTTACTGGCGAGTTACGCAATTAAAGTTGGCTGGCGAGTCGTATACGCATTTAAGATTGTCTGGCGAGTCCTATACGCACTTATTTTACCACCATTGCCAAGATAAAGATGAAGATTGAAGGCGAAGACATACTTTTATTTTATTTTGTGCAAACTCACGGAAATTTTCAAATTCCCATGAGTTTGAGAGAGAGGGGTTGTTAGGATATGTTAGGAGATGTTGAGATATGTCGAGATATCGACATATAATATTTAGGGAATATGAGATTACGAATATCTCAAATAGAATAATTACGATATACTCTAGATTATTATGTCATCTATATTATGTTACTTGTTATCTATATAAGGTTTACTGATTATAAGGTTGAACACAACGTTGAATAATAAACCATCTTCTTTATGCATTATACTTCTCTATACTTTATCAAAACCTAAAAATGTAAAAATGGGGGGGAAGTCGGTTTTGAGGGAGGAGAGGGAGCTGAAATTTTTGATCTTGTTTTTGATGTAAGTGATTGTATTTGGTGTTTGTATGAGAGAGAAGTAAAAAGAATAATGTGGGCAAGTTTGATGAGAGTAGAGAAATAAATAGCCTAATTTATCTAGCAACAAAAGTCAACACTTTGGTCAAACTTTAATTAAGACCACTAATCACCCGATTCGAGAAAGTTTAACACCTCATAACGCTAAACCGATAATAATACTCAATTCCTCCCATTTTTTTGAGTCAAATGAACACCCACTTGACATTTGTCCGAAACGTCTAGTAAGAGTACTAAAATTCTAATTTACCCGAAAACCGACTCATGAAAATACGGCGTACATCTACATCTTAATCTAAGCCGTTAGATCAATGAAATGGAAGGCCAAAATTGAATCAAGCAAAAAAAAAAAAAAAAAAAAAAAAAAAAAAAAAGAAATTAGTGTGGCCTGTCAGCCGACTGACTATCTTATCCGGCCGATGGGCCCTTACAACTATTCTTTTTTTTTTTTTTTTTTTTTTTTGAAACTTTTAGCTCTACTCAGTGATACTTTTAGTTATTTTATATGATACTTTTTGTAGGACGTAAGACTTAAATATTTGCTATAGATGTACGTGATCCATATATATAATCAAACTAGAAATACACGAAAATATAAGTGAAAAATTACAAAATTAATATGTGATAAGATATAATAGAGAATAAATTAAAGTTATCTTAATACCTCAAAACAATAGAAAACCTAGATTTCTAAGTTATTATATAAGATAATAATATATTGTAGTATATGGTACATTCCGATTTTGATAATATATTTCTTGCCTAATTAGCACCCTCGAACTCATGTTAAGTCAATGACTTATCATGAGTTTGAAAATACAAACACAATAATTAAAGGGTATTGTTCTTTCATGTACCACTTTTACTCATTAGTGTACACAATTTTCCATTTTATATCCCTCCTTATATTTTCACTTTTAGTTTTTTCTCTCTTTTCTCCCACCTTTTTAAATTTACTCATACATGTACAACTTTTATACATTTTTTTTTACTCATTTTTGTACACTTATTTTTATTCAAAAAATTAAATATTTTATTCAAAATGTTGAAATAAGTATTTTACAAAAAATAAACACTAAATTCATTACCTACAAAAAAATATTAAAAGTAACAAATTATATTATTAAAAAAAAAAAAAAAAAAAAAAAAAAAAAAAAAAACCTTTGCTGTGCACACTACACGTCTACACACACCTGACCCCAAAACCCTAAGCACCAAAGACGACGCGGACACAATTGTGCCGGCACCGACGCATACTACTACCGATGTCGACGTTATCCCGTATTCGTCTCTTAATCGTCATGTTTTAACAACATACTCCGTATTATATCACCCGAAATCGCGTTTATTAATAAACCGTTTAAATAAATGATGTTGAATTATTCGCAAAACCATTTAAATTATTAGATTTACCTCATGAACGGGTAGGGGATCCGTCATAATTGCTGGATTATAGTTAAACTATGCAATATAGTTGTGAATATTAAAGAGAGGAAAAATTGTAATTGAAAAGAGGGAAGGGGTATTGAATGGAAAAATTAGGGTTAAAAGTGTACAAGAATGAGTAATTGTATACATGAATGAGTAATAATGTTGACTTTCTATATTTTCATAATCTTTATCTTTATCATTGCGTATACGAATTGCGCGGCTACGATAAGTGCGTAGCTCGCTAGTACATACAAGGGCATGTGTGTGTAACTCGCCATTATATTTAATATTCCGCAAGGGACTTGTTAGTCAATACTTAAGTAACTAGCTTGTACATACATATGAGGGGTCACAACTTACCTACTCATATGACTCATAATAATGTTGCACGACATACTTAACCAATATGTCCAGTCTCACAACACGGAAAAGCCGAACGAACAATAACAAGATCATGTATTAGATCTTATACGCTTTTTTTTTTATTTTGAATGAAAAGAAAGTTATAATTTAATAAAATAATTTTGTACTTCAACAACAACTCCTGCCTGTGGGACTGACATCGGTAATATACTCACATACAGGGTCGTGGAATTTCATATTTTGATATTCAGAAGTCGAATGACTCTGATAACATGATAAAATAATTACCCACATATTTGATTATATGGTACTCCGTATATTCTAATTCTGATAATATACTATATATTATATTTCTTGCATAATAAAATGTACTCCTTAATAATTACCCGCTTAATCAGTGCTTATTATATTTTAGATAAAAATAATTTTAGATCTAGGTGTCAAATTTTTGTGGCTGGGAAATAAAAGAAGATAAAGGGTAATTTGGGATTTCCCTTCAGTTTTTGAGACAGTACAATTAAAGTGCGAAAGGCCTCCTAAGTCCTAACCTTAGAATGACACAAATGCATATACATATATACTAAGCTACCATTTCAAAGTCTTTTAATTTTCTTATCAAAATTGTATACTCCCGTCATTCAACTCCACACTATCACTTATTTTTTGCACATTTGCTAATACGAGTTTTGCGGGTCGTTAGCTATGTTTTTACAAAAAAATATGAAAGTTAGATTTTAATTATTTACACGTAAAGACAAATCAAACAAAATCACACATGAATATATTTACACTTATGTATCGAGAGATAATTAAAATTGAATGCTTAATTGTAAGTACTCCGTAGTATCGAAAAGAGATAAGTGTTTTGTGGAGTTGAATGAAGGGAGTATATACAAAAGTCTAAATTACTGATAAAAATATGTTCTAGTTTCAACCGTATATAATCAAGTCATTCTATTATCTTGTACTCTCTTCTCATCACAATGTTTATCTCATATGCTTTTTTGAGAGTCAAACTTTTAAAAGTTTGAACGTTAATTTTTTTTAAAACGTATAAAGGATGAAAATATTATAATAGGATATTCACATTCGTCGTCAAAACATCTTTTATAAAATTATATTATCAACAAAAATACGTCATGTATAGACAAAGAAAAAGATGGTCAAACAGTGACATTGGAGACCGTGTGTAAAGTAAATTAGATAAACATTGTAAAAAGAAGAATTTGTGTTACTAAAATATTATCTGAGCTAATTAACATCTTTACCTACACATCCTAAACGGAAACAAGTATATTTGATTAATTCACGATATAATTCGGAATTTATCATAGATTATCTACATAGATTCAACAAAGAGAAAATCTCAATCCTGAATTGTAAGATTTACACACCTATTCGAGCTTTGTTCGGTAATAAACTAGATTGAAAATACAAACGCAACATGCCTATAGATACCCGTATCCGCATCTGTTAAATTACACAAACATAAATCACAGAAGTGTAATTATTATTAATCATGAATTGCATGAATGTGAATTACATTGACAATCTATTTATAGACTACATAATAAGGGTAGTTATATGGAAATGACGTTTCACTAAGAGACACGTTGTTTCGTCAAGGGACACTAACCCCATTCTATGAATCTCGTGTATCCCTCGTATGTGTCAGTACTAAGTACCGTCAATTTACTCCAATACCCCCCCTCAAACTCATGGCAAGTTGGAAAAATTTCCATGAGTTTGCAAAGTAACAAAAAAAATCATCATTTTGGACCGAGGAACGCCATTCTTTTCGAACCTCGACATATTTTCTTAAGGGGAACGCCGTTCTTTTCGAACCCTAAAAACATCCTTTTCGGACCTTAGATTTTTGTCAAGCGGGGAGCACATTTCTTCTCAAACCCACTGATTTTCTTTTTCTTACGAGAAACATGTTCTCGACCACATTAAATCCTGAAGATTATAAATGTGGTTATAACACCATTCTCTTGGTGCAATTTTGAACGTTACCAATTTATTTGGCGTTCTTAACATTTATGGAGTGCAAACCGTTATCACGATCTCGATTTATGGTATCTCCGATACGGCAATTTTGTCGAAAAGTCTTGATGCAATTCATATAAGAAAACATACGTAACAATTCTGCATGAGATTAAAGAATACGTCCGAAACCAAAATCCCTGCCATTTTCTTCGTTAGGCCTTGACTTTGGATGTAAAATCATTTTCCAGTTTTTAACATAAGAGCACATACCCCCAAAGTCTCTCCCTTTTTACTTGCGGAGTATATGCAAAATTGCAAAGTACCATGCCTTCAACATTTGAAGCTTGAAGCATGATTTGCTTCTTACGTAAGAAATATTGGATTATTGGTATAACCATTCAATGTATTATTCTCATACATTTTTTTCGTACGCAGCGGAATATGTCGGGTCTCAAGAGCCGTGAGGGCTCTGATACCATGTTAAATTACACAAACATAAATCACAGAAGTGTAATTATTATTAATCATGCGCTCAAATCAAGCCCTCAAGAGTAAACACGTCCCAAAGTACTACATAAGCAAAAGAAAATAATGACATGGCACGAAACCTAAAACACCCTATTTAGGGAAGGCGGACCCCACCTATATAACAGTGTCACGGAGTCAAGATAAAATCACAAAATGGTACCTGTATAACGTTCTCTAACATAACACTTATGACAAAAGGAACACACACACGCACGCACGCACGTACAAACATACATACACATTCATACATTTGATCCTCACACACCCATTCGAAATCACATAAAGCAACACATACATAGAACAATTCACACACACTGCACACAACTACACATACAAGCTAAGTTAGGTTTAACCCTTACCTTGAATAAAGAATAAGCTTGACACCTTGAGAGGATGAACACCAAAATTTGCCAAGGTTCTTCTATGAATTCTTTTTCTTTATCACCCAAAAATACACCCAAAACACTCACAATTACTCATAATACTTAAAGCAAGAACTAACAATGCAATTTAAGACTAACTCAGCACAAACCTAAAACTAAAGTGAATAACTTGAGCTAGCTAAAGATCATACCTTGTCTCGAAACTTATATGAGAAGGTAGAGGGGAGCGAGAGGAAGAGAATGCAAATAATTCGGAAGAAACGTTGGCCAAACGGAGGAGACCCGGGTCGAGAACCGTGAGTTGTTATTCACGGTTCAACAATGGGGAGGGGAGCTGATATTTTGGTCGTTGGTTTATGAGTTAGGGAGAAAGATGAGAGTTTTAATTTGATTTTTTTTAGACAGATAAGATATAAAATGAAATGTGGGAAGATACGAGGGGTTAAGTTAATTGATTCCATTTTATAAACATTGTGGGAAGGTCAACCTCGGTCAAACTCGCTCAACAATACTTTATATACTAAAAACCGACACTAGAACACTCCAAACGCTTAACCGGCCTCAAATCTCAATTCCTCTCATTTTTACGAATGAAACGGGTGTAATTCCTCGCCATATATTCAAATCAAATTCAAAAGACTCTAAAAACCCAAACTAATTTTTACTTGCTTAAAAAAAAAAAAAAAAATAAATAATGACATAAATGACCAATAGTTAGCGACTACGAAAATACGGGGTATTAAAGTCTTCCCCCCTTAAAAGTGTTTCGCCCTGAAATTCATAACACTAACCAGCCAACCAAATAACAGTACAAGACAAATATACCTCAAAAGAAAAGATGCTAGCTTTGATGTCGTGTAGCCATGTAGGCTTGTAATTCGTCGACGTTGATGAGGTGTACAATGTTTTTTATTTGTTGCTAGTTTGTCTAGAGATTGAAGAAGAAAGGATAGGTGAATTTAAATAATTTAATTGAGTGAATGATGCAATATCGAGTTAAAGTGGTAAAGGTGGGGTTAGGTTTTGATGAATTATAAGCCTCTGTTTGGGAAAAATAAGTTGAAAATTTAACTGAAAGGTGAAAAGTTAGATAAAAGTTGAAAAGGTAGATGAAACTGAAAATTTAGCTGAAAAACAAACTGAAAATATCTTGTTGAAAAGCTAGCGGAAAACTATTTTAGTGTTTGGTAAACAACGTGAAAAGATAGCTGAAAAAAAGAAGTAAAATGACGAAAAAGGACATATTTAGTTATTGATAGTTTTATTATTGATTTTAAATTTAACACTTCATTCTATTATCATTATTACTTTCTCCATTCCAATAGGTTCTTTACGTTTCACTTTTTTGACAATATTCATAAGTAGGCAGAATCTTCGATATAACTTTTAACATACTAATAAAAAAATAGTCAAGTGTGATATTGTTTTAATTGTCTTAACGAACACATTATTAATATCAAAATTTTAAAATTTTAGAATACAAAACCAAAGATATGAACGAAACAAAACGAGTATTGATCTACGTGCATAAAGTAAACGTAAAGAACCTATTGGAATTGATGAAGTATAAAATTAACATCTTCTATGATTGTAACTAATTATTTGTCCAATTATTATTTGTCTCTTAAGTACTTAGCAATATGGTAAAAGTCATTATACCTTCAAAGTTCTGGGTAATAAAAGGATGAACTTGGTGTGAGAAGCACTATAACGATGAAAAAAAAAATCCTACGAGCTGAGCAACTTTATCATGGGATGTTAGGGTTAGATTTTATAAATATTTTACGGAAATAGTTTAAACTATGGAAATTCAATTATATTTTAATTAATAGGTTAAAAGTTTATAGTATTAACTAAAAGGGTATAATAGTAAAAACATTGTAACCAGTTAGCTTATTTATAACAAGCTAACTTAAATAGTTTTTTTTTTTTTTTTTTTTTTTTTTTTTTTTTTTTTCAGCTAGCTGAAATATTTTTCAGTCTACCTTCACTAAATACTTCCAGATAAAATAAGTAACTGAAATTTTGGTCAAACCAGTTAACTGATCAAATAAACTAACTGATTTGTGCAACCAATTAGAGCGTTAGTGGAGGGAGCAACTTCTTCTTTTAGACTTTTTGATGGCGCAAAGCAAAGAAAGCCCAATGCTTTCAAATAAGTCCAACAAATTATGTTAATGCGGATCGGATACGGATATCCAAAATTTTTCAGGTCTATATCCGTATCCAATCCGATATCCGTAATTTTCGGATTTGGATATCCGATTCGAACATTTTTTTAAGATCGGATATCCTCTTTTAGGATCGGATTCGGTTCGAATATCGTATCGATTCGGATATTTGGATATTTTGTCTAGCCCTAATTCACGTCTTCGATTGCCAGACACGCCAAATGGGTTTCAAATTACCCCTTAATTTGGAAGTGACTCCGATTGTAACTTTTAAATGATTTTCGATATTTATTCGAAAAAGTTTTAGCATATTAGCAATGACATCCCCCACAACGACAACACTTTTAGCATCGAGCGACTCTAGCCTCTATCTCTTGTCCACATATTTTTCTCTTGTAGTGCGCCCCTATTAGGGCGACTTCGCGAGGCGTCGAGAAGGGTCACCACTCATGTAGCTTCAATTCCCCACGGTTAAACGTGAAAAACCTTGTAACACCCCAAAGTTTAGATATCCCACATCGGTGGAGTTCAGAGGATTTGATGTGTCTATAAGGGATTTCACTCACCTTCTTAGTAACAAAGCCTTGTACTTTTGGGCTTAAGTGATGACAACAAGCCCAAAAGTGTGTGTCTCACTATTAGGTGGGGCGTATTACGACTGTGGTGGGTCGGGTTGTTATGAACCTAACTTGACCTGAACCAATTAGCCCGACCCTAGACTAAAATTGGCCCGTAAAAGAAAGCCAAAGTTCACTCGAACTCAAAATGACCCGGCGCAATCGAGAAACGATCCAAAACTTATTGACCTAAAATGACCCGAAACCCAAATGAAACGATTTAAATTTATATTATCATCAAACAACGACCTTTACTTACAGAAAGCATAGTAGTTAATCAATTTTAATGAAAGTGAGTGTCGCGAAGATAACCCAAGAGCTGAACAGATCGACCTTGACCCCATAGGTTCACCAAACCCGAAATAACCCGACCAGAAGTGATCGGTTCCAGTTTTGACTTGATTGACCCGTTTGCCATGTCTACCCACAGTACACGTGACACGCTGTTTTTAGTTGTATCAAAGAGGGTCAATTTAAAAACTTATTCGATTCACACAATGCAAAACACGTAGTTTAGTGTTATGAATGAGGTCGAACCCAAAAAAGGGACTTATGTTAGGTTAAAGTTGGAGTACTTATGTCACGAAACAAAGAAATATAAAACGGTGTGTTAAGATGATTGATTTAGTCGAAAACTAAATACACAAGAACTAAAACAATGTAATGAGGAACAACATTTTTGATGCAATCACAAAGGTTTCCACATTACCAAATGATCAAGCAAGTAGAAAGACTTAAGCTATTTCATTTAAGTAATTCCACAAATACCTTCTATGCATGAAAGCTACCTAAGCATGAATCGGCAAGCCAAGTCATACATCCCACTCAAAACACGACGAATCGACAATCTAATATATATAATGCAATCAATACAATAGAAAACAAAAGAGGAATATGGAAGCACAATAAAAACACATCCAAGAATCAACATGAAAGGTTTTATATTAATTCTTTACTTCTCCAAACATGATTAAAGTATGATGAATCAACATATAACACTATAATACGGAGTACATGATAATGATGCAAAATATGAAGAATTTGAAACATTCAAGCTTAGAACAAACAAAACCCTCAAGCATGTATTCAAAGGAAATGCAACAATTGATCACACAAATCACAAAACCAAAGATTATGGAGAGATTTTGGTTTGCCTTTGAGGAGGGAAAAGAATCCCTCTAAATCTCTCTTCCTCCATTTACTTCCTTGCATATATTGTAACCGGATCAATTGTTCAACACTCCCTTATAAAAACTTGTTTTAGCAAAACACTCCCTTTTATTTTATTTTTTCTCCAACACTCCCTTATATATTATTTTTTCTCCAACACTCCCTTATAATATACTTCCTCCATTCCAATAGGTAGTATACATTTGCTTTTTACACAAAATTTTAGGTGGGACAAAAACATGTGAGGTGAGGTATACAATGACTAAAATACCCTTCTACTTGTTTAAGGTGAGTGGGTGGGTGTTAATAAAGTGAGGGTAATTTAGTCTTTTCATTTGATAAAGTATAGACCAAATTAGAAATGTATACAAATGAATGGAATTGCCAAAAAAAATATGTATAGAATCAATTGAAATGGAGGAAGTATTATATATGTTAAAAACTCCCAAATTAGTGATTCCAGCCAAAAAAGGCAGAAATCTAACTATTGACTTACTATCTCACGTAACTTTATTTAGTGAAACTAGATCAAGCTGCTCAATGGTTTTGGTTCAAAATAGTAAGAAAATCTCATTAAGTTACCCTTCTTTTTAATAAAACATTAAATCTCCCCTTTTTTTTTTTCCTTTATATCAGAGAAATCGTATGTTTAAGGGTACACTATCAAGCGGAGTAGAAATTATGGTAGAAAGAGTAAGGAAACAAGAAGATTATTTTTCGGAACCAGATTTTATGTACGGGGTGTTGTCCCATGCCAAACTTCAGCATAAGAACTTGGTAAGGTTGCTCGGATTTTGCGTGGAAGGACAATACCATAACTTTCTTATATTTGAACGTATGTCTTCCAATCTCGGTGATTTATTAACAGGTATAATAATGACTACGTATCTTCAATTTATAATTTGTTGTGTTGTTATTTGTAATATATTAAAATATGAATGACAGTCATAATAAAAATAATACAGTAAGTCTCCTGTGACACTAATTTTACACTGAGTTAAAGCAAGATCAGAGAACAAATTGTAGTTAAAAGGGTATAAAAACAGGAAACAAATCTACTAAAGTTACTTTTAGGGGTACTAAAAAATTTAGTTACAATTAATAATAATTATAACTAAAATGTTACAAAAAAAACTATATAATCAAGTACAAATTAGGCTAATTTACAATAATTTATCGTAAGGCTTGACTCATATAATAATTTGTGAAAATAATATATCCACATAAAAAGTGACAATTAACAAATAATGAGCTTAAATCTTAAGTTTTAATTATAGTGACAATTAACCTCAAACTCAAACTCAAAATATCATGAGAAATTGTATTTCTAAAATCCAATAATACAAAGATTATAAATAAATCATTATTAAAATTTAGTAAAAACAATACAATTAATGAATGGAGTATATTTTTTTCAAAAACAAAAAAAATTACTCATAATGGCCAAAAAGTTAATAAAAAATAGAAAAAATAAAAAATATACAAATTTTACGATGAGACCATCTCATAGTATGAGACATTGAATTCGTAGTTACTTTTGAAGAATAATTACATTACTTTTCATATGTAATGCAATTACTTTTGAACAAAGTAGCAGTAGATCGACGGCGATATATGTAGTGGTTAATGGTTAAACGAAAATATGGTGAAATGATATAAACTTGTGTTAGCTAAATCAAGTTACAAACAATAATGGTTGAGGGATAAGAAAAAATTAAAAATTAGGCAAAAAAGAAAGAAATTTAAATAAATTAAGGTTAATTATATTATTAAATAATGGTGTGTCTCATAGTAAAAGATGGCCTCGTAGTAGAACACAAATTCTTGTTTAAGACGGGTAACCCGTCTTAAACCAAGAAACGGGTCAAATACCTCACAAAAGACAAAGGACAAGTGGGGGAGAAAGTTGTTCTCCCCCACTAGTTCTTTGTCTTTTTCCCCCATATTTGACCCGTTTCTCCCAAGAAACGGGTAACCCGTTTTAAGGGAGACCAACACGTAGTAGAATTACTCAAAAAAATAAATTTTCAAAACATTAGAAACGATTACTCCGTAGTAAACGTTCCATGATAAATGTATTAAGTACACTGTACACACATTCATGGTACTGGAAGAATGGACCCAAAAATGACCCTGTGAATATGTGATGATTGAACATATAGTAATGAATGGTAAATAAAGTTGACGAAAATATCACTGAAAGAGTGTATTAGGTCCCTTTTTAGTTATTTAGCGATTGAGTAAAAAAAAATAAAGAGTACGCATCGGATTTTTGAAGTGGTTCAATGTCACAGCTCGAGATCTACGTCCACTATTCTCTTATTAATTATTTTAGTTCCAAACTCGGATTACAAAATAATTAATCTACTCTACGATGATTCTAATCGTACAAATTGCGAATGTATAAATATACCCGACTCTATATAATTCAAAATAAGTTTGTTAACGCTATCTCGATTGATATCTTGTTCTCTTTGAAGAACGTATTTGAAAGACTTAGATCAATATTTGAGAATAAATTGTAACTATGATTAAGAATGTTGAATAATTAATTAAGCATGCACTTTCAAAACAAAGCAAAAACAATTTAAAATTCTTTGTATAATTCCGGTTTTTGCAAGAGATAAATTAGTGAATGAAAGTGTGTTTTTCTTTCTTCCAAGAGCTGTGTTTCTATAGTAAAATAAGCACATAACTTTTCTTGGAAGAAAAGAAAAATAAACCTTAAGATATTCAAAAGATATCTAAAAGATATTTGATCTTTTAGATCTTTTATGACTTGGGTAGGAGGAAAAGAATTATTCTCAAGCTAAGAATATCTAATTTTTCTCAAATCAAGATAAATATCTTAGCTAAATAATTTCAGAAAAGATATAAAAATATTTTCGAAATCCATTTCCAATATTGTATAAATTTCGTGCTTATTTAAGTATTGTCCAATAACCTGGTGTTATCACCCAGGTTATTCGACAATGCTGTAAGTGCAGTAACCAAGGCTGTGTAATAACCTGGTGACTGTACCCAGGTTATTCAACGTAATATCAAAGTGTGCAATTTCTCAATTCTTCTAATCTTGCTTCCTTGACTCGTAACTTGTTATACTTTTAAATCTACGATCCTGTAAAGAATTCATAAAACAAAGAACGCATATATATAATTTAATGCTTGTCATCATCAAAACTCTTGTGTGAAACCTACGGTTTCAACAATTTCCCCCTTTTTAATGATGGCAAGCCTTTTTGTGTGTGAGACGATATTCCCCCTGAAATGAAGCACGGTTTAAGTCCAAAGGAGATTATATCACACTTAACCAAAATCAACGAAATAAGTTTCAAAGACTTAAACATATTACGAGTCAAAAATATAAAGCAAGGATAACGAAACGAATGACAATCAACACAAAACAAAACGATAAATATCCAATACTTACCCCTCTTGCCATTATCAAAAACTACAACGATAATCAAAATATGAAATATGTCACAGATACTGCTGCAAAAACCAAGTCAAAACACGCAAGACAAAGTTCGAAAACAATATCAAAACAAAGAAAAAAGTTCACACATTAAT
Organism: Dianthus caryophyllus; assembly: GCA_023091065.1. NCBI lineage: Eukaryota > Viridiplantae > Streptophyta > Magnoliopsida > Caryophyllales > Caryophyllaceae > Dianthus > Dianthus caryophyllus. Next base: position 37,082,487 of record CM041522.1, on the reverse strand, counting down.
CTTGTGAAAAAAAAAGACGAAAGATGGGAAGGTCTCAAAGGACATAAAAATGGTTAGGGTTGAGGTAAGGAAAAGGCCAAAAGAGGTGCGTATGTCATTGTAGCCCCACTTTATTTTCTTTGCTCATCAATGCATCATTAGAGACTGCCTTCACTGAATTGCGGGTGTTTCGTTTCCATTTTTTTTTTGGAAAGTTTCGCATCCAACCATGCATTTGATCATTGTCCATTTATTTCTTGTCTTTCCTCAAGTACATGCATTTCCTTCGGGTTGTGTGATTTTATACAGTAATTTACCGAAGTGGGAACAGTTCCCCCTATTTTCAACATTTAGAAAGAGATAAACTTGTAAGTCTCTAACAACCGGTGGTAGACTTTCGACACCAAGCCGAGTTGCATGTTCATGAAGCATGTAAGCAGCGGTGATGACAGGTGTTTTGCCCCTGTAAATGGTGAGAAACACCGGATGAGGGCTGGCGCGTGGAGGAACATGGGTGACTTCTGACGGTGGCAGAGTAGTGGCGGCCGAGGCCATAGGCGGGCCGAGAACACAGCGAACATGGTGGTAAAGGAGTTTGTTTGGTTTTCTTGGCCATTGGGTAAGTTAATTCAAGCATGGAGGTGGAAGAAGGAGTTGATGGTGATGTACCGTAAAAAATTAGGGATTGGGTGAATTTCGGGGGTTCTCTTTTTACGGTAAAAGAGGAAGGGAAGGTGGGTGGGCTTAGGTTATTGTGAGTTTATTTAATTATGAAGGTTAAAAATTTGGAAATTGAGGGTTAAATTTTTATTGTGTTTATGGAAAAAGGAATATGAGGGGATTTTAATTTTGGTAGAGAATATTTTTGTATTTTAAATTTCCTTAAAATAAGGAAATATAAAGAGACAAAATATAATCTGAAATATGATCAAATTTGTGTGAACAGTTAACTTTTATTCAATAATTGTAAAAAACTTCATCAAGCAATAATTTTAATTAGCAAGAGCAAAGCATACAAATATCACATGACAAAAAAAATTGATTCTCTTAAAAAAATGGACTTATAAAAGGATTAGATCGAATAATACCATAAGCTTAGGAAAGATTTATCAACCCAATTTCGAGACAGAGCTTTTCGAATTGTTCTCGCAAGAGTGGCTTTGTAAAAATATCCGCGATTTGATTTTCGATGGTCCAAAATTTCATACGAATGTTCCCTTTTTCAACGTCATCTCCTTGAAAATGATAACGGATGTCTTTATGTTGGATGGTGTAATGGTAAAATAAAAAGAGTGTGTGGAACATTAATTTTGTAGGGAACGCCTAGTTTGTACTCCAGCGTTGATATCACTAACGATATCATCATTGGAATGCGAACATTGATGCTTCCACTTTTTAGGTGTAAAAGGGAGGTTATGGTTTGTATTTTGAGAATTTTGGTGTGAGGGTGTGATTTGAGGAGTATTATTATTCTTGTTATGTGATAACCTAGACACTGGAGGTAGGTTATTGGCAGTTTCAATGTTAGATTTTTCTGAAAATAACTCAGTCGAACTCCCTAGGTTATGTGCTGACGCAATAGAAGATTCGTTGGGTAATTGTGTGGACATTCCTTCCAATTCTCCGTTTGGGTCTTCCATTGGTGGATCATTTCGAAAAAACCTTATCTCAAAGTCGTTTCTTCTTCGTCGGAAGTTATTTTATCGGATGTGTCGTGTTCGTCGAATAAAACATGAATGCTTTCTTCGACGCACATGCTTCTTTTATTATATACTCTATATGCTTTGTTATATCTCAAATATCCTAGGAAAATTGCTTCGTCGCTTTGCGGATTGAATTTTCCTAATTTTTTCTTTCCATTATTTTGTACAAAGCACTTACAACCAAATCACATAAGATGAGATATGTTAGGTTTTTGACCTTGAAGGAGTTCATATGGAGTTTTCTTAAGAATGGGTCTAATGCTAATTCGACTATGAACATAGCACGTCGTATTAACCGCTTCGGCCCAGAAATTTCTAGGTAACTCACTGCTTAAGAAACTTGTGCGAGACATATCTTCTAGAGTCCGATTCATGCGTTCGACTACTCCATTCTTTTGAGATGTGCGTGGTGTAGAAAAATTATGTTTTACACAATTTGACCGCAAGACTCTATGAAGGATGATTTTCCAAACTTTATGTCATGATCAGCTCTAATTGAGATAAGTTTTGTAGAAAGTTTATTTTGAGTCTTTTTGATGAATGTGTCGAATTCTTTAAATGTGTCCTCCTTAAATCTTAAGAAGATAGGCCATACATATCTAGAGTAATCGTCTACAAGCACCAAGACGTACAAAAAATCACCTATACTCTTAACTCTCATTGGCCTACAAAGATCCATATGAACAAGTTCAAGAGGTTTAGTTGTTCTAACATATTTCTCATGTTTAAGTGTCAACCTAACTTGCTTTACACGAACACAAGTACCACATAGTGTGATGCGATCAAATTTGATTGACGGAAGGCCTTCTACAAGTCCTAATATCATCAATTTTTTGATCAATATCTCACTTACGTGTCCTAATTGTTTGTGCCACAAATTTGGATCGTCTTGGGAGACACTCATGTATTCCATGGAATTACTATATATCTTAAGTAAATCCACTATGTATACATTTTGATAACGTCTCCCTTCTAGTAGTACATGAGTAGTTTTATTTTGGATAATGCGACATCCATCCGAGTGAAAAATAACTTTGTTCCCATTGTCACAAAGTTGAGAGATACTAAGAAGATTATGTCTGAAGCCTCTCACAAGATAAACATTGTTTATAGAGTTGGTGAGATCGCAATCTTCCTAATACCTATAATTTCACACCTTTTATTGTCTCCAAATGTTACGTTTCCTCCTTGATACGCTTTAAGTGATATAAATTTGTCTTTGTCACCCATCATGTGGTGAGAGCAACCACTATCCAAATACCATCGGTTGCTTTCTCTCATCAAAACCTGCAAATATTAAAAGTGAGGTTTGGGTCCCCAATTTTTATTGGGTCCCCAATTTTTATTGGGTCCTTGTTTGTTAATATATAGGTCATCCTTTCGAACCCATATTTGCCTTTTAGTAGTTTTGGGTAAGAGATCTTTTTTAATCCAAAATTGTTTCACTTTTGGCTTAGTTATTTGAGATCTTTTAACTTTATACTCACAATTTTTATTTATATGTTCGTGACATTTATTACAATCATTAAAAATATGACCCGTATGACCACAAAAATTGCATATAATATACTCGGGAAGATCAACATACTTCCTTTTACGAAAATCGGTATAGATGAGTTTAGGCTTTGTGAACTTTTGTTTGGAGGACGTACCAACATTAGAATATCCTAATCCTTCCTTGTTGCAATTATTCTTTTGATTGTTTAAGTATTTTAACACAGTAACACTTCCTTCCCATTTCTTGGAAATATCCAAAGCTTCTTTTAATTTGACATTTAAGGTCTCAACTTCATGATGTTGTTTGTCACATTCGCTGGATAAAATATCCAATAAGGCGGACAATTCATTCTTCGTGAGTCTTAGAATGTCAAGTTTATCTTGAAGTATGGTACTTTTCAGAAGGTGTTCGGTTTTTAAATTATCAAGTTCATTTTTTAGCGTAGCTATAACCGAGTGTAACATATTATTTTCTTCAAGCGCGTCAGATAACCTAGAGTAAGTGGGTAGGTTATTCGTGTTGATCTGTTTAGCAGAATTTACAGCTTTGTTTTTTTCGTTAGATAACCTAGTGTTAGCAGGTATGTTATTCTGTTTACAAGTAGGTAACCTGATCTCAGGGGGTAGGTTATTCTGTTCACAGATTTTGGCAGAATCTAACTCTTCTTTTCTTTTGTCTATTAACCTAGGGGTTATGGGTAGGTTTTTTTCTCTGAATTTTTTAACGACCTTTTTAAAATTCTTTTTAAGAAAATAATTTTCTTCCGCAATGTCATTAATTTGTCTTTTAAGTTCTTTTAACTCATGTTCTTGATATCGACAATTATCTAATGTCTCGATAAAATAGGGAATCATATCAGATTTAGATAAAGACTTAACTTGAGATTTTAAAAGTTCAAAATTAACCTCTTCTTCATCATTGGATGCCTCTTCGTCAGATTTAACCATAAGGCATTTGTTGTATGAGTGATTATAGTTTGTTAATGTCGTGAGACAAATATTGGTGTCAATATCCTCATCATCCGAGTCAAATTCCCCCCCCCCCCCCCAACAAGCGGGCGAAGCGGCTAACATGACTTGTTGGTAATCCTTTTTAGATTGCTCTCTCTTTTCTTTGGATTTGATGTTTTTCCAACTTGGACAATTTTTAATGACACGACCACAACTTTACCGCATTTGATACATTCACCATTAGAAGGTTTGATTGAACCAATGTTCTTATTTTAAAAGTTGGATTTATCATGACTAATAAATATGTCCTTGTTGATTTTTAAACTATTTTTGAGTCTTTTAGCAAACATTCTAAGATCGTTACTAATCTCAACCTCTCTTTCTTTTGGCGTAACTTTTAACGCTATACCTTTATTCTTAGCCGGGTCTCCTTCGCGGCGATTGAGAAATAACTCATGAGCCATGAGGGACCCAATTAATTCTCCGTAGGTATATTTAGAAAGATCCTTAGCATCACCAATTGATGTAACATGAGACTTCTTAGGATCTTGCGCAACAAATCCTCGGTTTCGCATTTTTTGCCTAGATTTCGCAATTCATTCGTTAAGCTTGAAAATCGAGTGGACATACTGTTAATGTTTTCATCTTTGTTCATTTCGAACATTTCATATTCTTGCATTAATAAGTCAATTCGATGTTTCTTAACTTGAATAGACCCTTCATAAGCTAATTCCAAATTGTCCCAGATTTCTTTAGCGGTACAACATGCCGAAAATCGACTATATTCATGTAGTTCCATTCCATTTTGTAGAATAGACACAGCTTTAGAATTCTTTTCGGCCTTTTTATAATCTTTTTCGGTGTATTGATCTTCCGGCTTTTCAATTTCAACACCTTTATCGTTTTTGTAAGTGATGGAAATAGGACCATCTTTGATGATCTTCCAACACTCCTAATCGATACCTTTTATGTGATGCAACATGATGTTTTTCCACAGACTATAATCCTCGCCCCTAAAGACGGGACCACGTGTGTACTTATTGTCCATGATAATATGTTAAAGAGAAAACGAGTGACTAAGAAGGAAGAGATATGCCGTGACAAAGAAAAAACAGTAAAAAAAAGAAAAAAAACGAAAATAGAAGTATGGGCCGTGAGAAAATTTTTTTAAAAAAATGGATCTAACTCTTTTGTCGTTAGACAATATTCAAGAGAATGAGGCTCTGGGGCCAATCGAAAGAGTGTATTAGGTCCCATTTTAGTTATTTAGCGATTGAGTAAAAGAGAATAAAGAGTATGAAGAGTCTATGGATCCGAGTTTAAGGGAAAAGTACCTAAGAGGGGAGGGGGGGTGAATTGGGTGCTTGAAAACTTTTTCTAGTTTTCAAGACTAAATGATTTATCACGTTTCTAAGACTTAGAATTAATTACGTTTAATTCAAGTCCATTGAAACGCAAACCGACATCGAAAGATCTCACAAAACGTCAAGAGTTGTTTGGAAACGTAGTGGAAACGCAGCAAATCAAACAAGAAGCGTAAACGAAAATACTTGTAAAGGTAAAAACAGAAGTAAGTACGCAGCGGGTTTTGAAGTGGTTCAGTCTCACACTCCGAGACCTACGTCCACTATTTTCTTATTAATATATTAGTACCTACTCCGGATTACAATATATTAATCTCTCTACAACTCTTTCAAGTTGCACTCTTTCTCTCAAGCAAAAGAAAGCTAGTTTGTGTCTCAACAATTGTTCACAAGAGAACGGATACGAGATGATGCTAGCACAAGTGACTTGAGTAACGATTAAACAACAAGAGATTTCGTTCCAACAGCCTTTTGAAATAGTTTTCGCAAATAAGAACAATGAATGCTTAAAACTGATTTGCAAAAATACTTAGATTTAAAATTTAATGCTCGAAAAGGTTGAAAATGATTTTTAATTTGCTGATCTTAAATAGAAGTAAAAAGATTGCATAAGATATTTTCCAAAACCAAAATCAAATAAAAGTAGAAGTATAATTTGATAAGGTTTTGTTTCCTAAAAAAATAAATGCAATATTCTCCAAAATATTTTTACTTCAAAACAAAGTATAAAATCATTTTCAAATATGTAAAAAGATATTTTGGAAGATAAAGATTGTGAGGAACATATTTCACCAAAATATCTTTTCCAAATCTGCTAAACGACACACAAATATAGAATCGAATTTGTTGACTTCTTCTCATTGATACAAAAGTATTTATCCAAGTACCGGGTAAGCCAAAAGGTTTACAAGCTAGGCCCATTATTACCTAAGCCCAGAACAATATAACTCAATACGACAACTTAACAACATACTATACTCCGACTCATCGTTACCCCCCCCCCCCCCCCCCCCCCCCTTCAAGTTGGAGCATACGGATTACAAATGCCCAACTTGGAAACTAACAACGTAAACAGGGCAACACCCAAGGCTTTAGTAAGAACGTCCGCGAGTTGAACCGTAGTGAGAACATAGAACGGTAGAACAAGATCATCTGTGATGGCATCGCGAACAAAATGACAATCAATCTCGATATGCTTCGTACGCTCATGGAAGACCGGATTGCGAGCTATGTGCAAAGCAGACTGACTATCACAGGAGATAGGTACGGCAGCGGAATGTATGACACCCAGGTCCGTAAGCAAACTTGTTAACCATTTGATTTCACACGTAACAGCTGCCAGCGAGCGATACTCTGCTTCGGCGGAGGGACGAGAAACAGTAACCTGTTTCTTAGTCTTCCATGAGACAATAGAGGGCCCCAAAAACACGAGCCACCCAGTCAACGAACGACGAGTGACAGGGCATGCGTCCCAGTTAGAGTCACACCAAGCAGACAAGCGCAACTCTGCGTCACTCCGAAATAAAATACCCTGGCCCGGCGTACCCTTCAAATACCGTACAGTACGGAGAGCAGCATCCCAATGATCAACGTGTGGTGCGTGCATATGTTGCGACAAAATGTGAACAACATAGGTAAGATCAGGGCGTGTTACGGACAGATATACTAACCTACAAACCAAATGACGATACGACTCTGGATTCGCAAGCGGAGGACTGGCCGAGCGACCGAGTGTGTGATTGTGTTCAAGGGGTGTAGGGGTAGTTTTACACCCAAGGCAGCCGACTTCAGAGATAATATCCAGGGCATATTTACGTTGGCACAAGAAAATGCTTTCGGGATTTCGAGCAACCTCGATCCCAAGAAAATATTTTAAGACGCCTAAGTCTTTCATATGAAAGCACGTACTGAGGTACTGTTTAAACCGAGTCACCGTGGGCACATCATTACCAGACACAATTAGGTCATCAACATAAATTAAAACGTGTAGACACACCTCGTTTTGGACAAAAGTAAATAGAGAATAGTCAGCATAACTTTGTGTGAAACCATACTCTTTTAACGCTGCACCCAACTTTGCAAACCAGCACCTAGGTGCCTGTTTCAGACCATACAATGATTTACGCAATCGACAAACCAAACCTGGAGTAGAGGATTAAAAACCAGGCGGCAACTTCATGTAGACCTCTTCGTCGGGATCACCATGAAGAAAAGCATTATGAACATCCATTTGGTGAAGGGTCCAATTACGTGCCGCGGCCACAGCTAAAAATGTACGAACCGTGCTCATTTTCGCAACGGGAGCAAATGTTTCATCGTAGTCAATGCCCTCAGTTTGGTGATTACCAAATACAGCTAAACGAGCTTTCAATCATTCAATAGTCGAATCTGACTTATACTTGATTTTATACAGCAACCACTTACTTCCAAGCGCTTTCTTGCCCGGAGGTAATGATTCCAACGTCCAGGTCCCATTATCAATCAAAGCAAGCATTTCAGATTCCATTGCTCTGCGCCACCCGTCATCCGCAACGGCTTCTGCGAATGAACTCGGCTCCGTATGACTAGCCATGGCTGCCAAATAAGCATGATGCTCCAAAGAAAATTTAGTACCCGTTACATAATTAATAAGGGGATACGGCGTACCTGAGTATGGCGATTGAACGGTGAGACGATTGGACGAGGACGAATAATTACTACCAACAGTGCTTTCAACAATAAACTCACGTAACCTGGAGTTGGGTATTTTAGTACGATGACCTCGACCAAGTACAGCATTGTCGACACTTCGGCACCGCGACAAAGAAAGTCTACGCGACAGGGTCAGACAACAGGGATCTGCGCCGATCGCTGGTCGCAGTGGCGCAGGCGGTGCACGCGCAGGGCCACATCCGAGCCGACCGAGCAAAGAACAGGACACTCACAGCAAGGTCGCTCGTGTCGTCAAAATCCCAATCAATGACAATATCATCAGAGTGTGGCGGTGGGAGACCTTGCTCCTGGTTTGTAAGGCTGTCTCAAAACGGAAAATATTCTTCGTAAAACACAACATCACGAGAGACAAAAAACTGACCAGTGTCGAGATCATATAGATACCAACCCTTTTTACCGGAAGAATAACCCATAAACGCACACTTACGACTTCGTGAAGCGAATTTAACCTTTTTAGCCTTTTGATCATGGGCGTAACACAGACAACCAAACACTTTAAGTTGGTCATACGAAGGCGGACAGTGAACAGAACTTCATACGGGCTGACACCATTTAGTAGAACCGACGACGTACGATTAATTAAATGGGCCAAGGCAAGCACACACTCACCCAAAAATCGATGGGTAAGCCGGCATGAAAACGTAAAGCATGCGCCACGTTGAGAATATGTTGGTGTTTCCTCTCGACGCGGCCATTCTTTTGGGGTGTACCCACACACGATGAGTGGAATAAAATGCCATTCTCTGTAAAATATGACTGGAGACAATGAAATTCAGTGCCGTAATTGCTGTGTACTATTTTTATAACCGCGGAGAATTGTTGTTGAATCATAGCGATAAACTGCATGAATTTCGTATAGACTTCTGTTTTTGCGCATAATAAATAAATCCAAACACCTCGTGAAAAATCATCCACAATTGTAAGGAAGTAGCGTGCTCCAGACGTGGAAGACGGGTCGTAAGGACCCCACAAATCATAATGTACAAGTTCGAACAGACAGCTGCTTTTATTATTGCTTAAGGGAAAACTATTACGAACATGCTTAGCGCGGTGACACACGCCACACGATTTATTGAGAGTGTCTTTTCGATAACGTAAAAACGGAAGTAAATTAACCACTTTGGCAGAGGGATGCCCCAATCTATAGTGCCATAAATCAACAAGAGAACGAACAACAACTAGTCTCGACGCAACAGCCTGTTCTTGGCGTAGGTAGTAAAGTCCGTCCAATCGATCACCTGTTCCAATCGCCACTCTCGTACGACGGTCCTGAATCAAACAGCTCTGAGCATTAGTAATGACATTACAATGAAGTGCGTCACTTAATTGTGACACGGAAATTAAATTACATTGCAAGTTCGGTACATAAAGAACGGAGTCCAGAGCTATAGTTGGGGTAAGGACTACACGTCCCACTTTGGAAGCATGAATTTGCGTGCCATCAGGAAGACCGACGACACGACTTGATACCTGACGCGGATTAAGAAGACACATGTGATTACCCGTGACATGGTGAGAGCACCCCGTATCGATAATCCACTTACCAGTAAATATATGGTTCGGCGTACCATATACAGTGACATCTTCCTTGGCTTTCTCATCAACGGTGGTTGCGTGTACTATGGAGGTTGATTCATGGAGCTGATTACTGCTAGAATTGTCACCACGGCCAGCCCCAATACGACCTCCACCACTGCCACCGCGTCTAACCCCCCCTCCCCCGACCTGAGCCACTACGAGACGGTTTTTGGATACCCATTAAATCATACCACCAATCGGGCAATTCACCAAGGAGATCAAAACACATACTATGATCATGACCACGACGAATACAATAAGTGCAGACTAACTATTGTCGCTCAGTACGAGTGAGTTGAGAGGAGGAACGAGGCAGAGCAGGCCGGGAATCTGTATGAACAGCGAAGTTTGAGACGGCAGTAGACGTCTCAATTGAACAATCTTTCCCCTGCACCTGCTCTTCTTGCGAGACAAGATGAAACGCACGTTGATGAGTGGGCAGCGGAGATTGAGTTAATAACACGGAGCATAGGTGACCATAACGAGAGGACAAGAGGTCAAGCAAAAACTGATGAAGCCGGTCCGAGTCACGACGATCAGTGAATTGCTTGGCAATATTACACTCACATTTACGACACTTACAACTGATTATGGGATCAATGTTATCCAATTCATCCCACAATTGACAGAGTTTACCATAGTAGGTAGCGACAAACATGGATTCAGTTTGTCAACACTCATACAGACCAGCCTTGATTTGTTGTATACGGGGGCCATCAATAACGTTAAAGCGCTCATGTATGGCGTTGCACAGTTGCTTAGCATTCTCATAGTTAGGGAGCAGAGCCTTGACCTCAGGACCGATGGTCCGCATCAGCCACGACACGAGAAGGGCCTGAACCGATTCCCAATCATCCGGCGTGCAGGGCGGTTTTGGTTCGGTAATCGTACCATTGAGATAACCGAATTTGCGACGGGCCTTGAGAGCAGTACGAACAGAGTACGACCAATCATAGAAATTGGAGAGATTCAAATGAACGTCGGTGATGTAGTCACTAAGCTTGTCATTCGGTCCGACATAATACGGAGAAGACGGATCAATTTTTGTGGGGACGGACGTATCAACTTCGCCAGCCATGGGGGGCAGAATTGAAGAGTTGAAGTTTAATGATTTAGAGAACCTGATACCATGCTAAACGACACACAAATATAGAATGGAACTTGTTGACTTCTTCTCATTGATACAAACGTATTTATCCAAGTACCGGGTAAGCCAAAAGGTTTATAAGCTCGGCCCATTATTACCTAGGCCCAGAACAATACAACTCAATACGACAACTTAACAACACACTATACTCCGACTCGTCGTTAAAATCGGATTTTCGAAATAAGGCCTTGAGAATTACTTTCTGCGTTTCTCACAGAGTTCCCAGAAATGCAGAGTGTAATCCATGGTTCTAGTGTCTTGTTGTGGGAACGTGCGTTTCCAGCAACGACACTACAACCTTGGAGGGAAACGTAGGATTCTCTTGTTATTTTACCATTACCCTTGTCATTACAAGGACTATACGTATACAATAAATAGTAGTGCTTCATGAGATGCTATATAGCCTTGATTTGATTCGAGTTTCCCAATAGCAAAGCTTGATTCTTACTTGAATGCTTCACAACCTACTAAGTATCATAAACACTAACATACGGATTATAGCATAGTAAACAAAAATCAAAGTCATCATCAAAATTAAACGACAAGGTCGAGTCAATAGAGTACGCAACGGATTTTTGAAGTGGTTCAATCTCACAGCTCGATATTTACGTCCACTATTCTCTTATTAATTATTTTAGTACCAAACTCGGATTACAAAATAATTAATCTACTCTACGATGATTCTAATCGTACAAATTGCGAATGTATAAATACACCCAACTCTATATAATTCAAAATAAGTTTGTTGTCGCTATCTTGATTGATATCTTATTCTCTTTGAAGAACGTGTTTGAACACTTAGAACAATATTTAAGAATAATTGCAACTAAGATTAAGAACGTTGAATAACTAATTAAGGACGCACTTTTAAAACAAAGCAAAACAATTTAAAATTGTTTGTATAAAACTGGTTTTTGCAAGAGATAAATAGTGAATGAAAGTGTGTTTTTCTTTCTTCCAAGAGCTGCGTATTTATAGTAAATAAGCACATAGCTTTTCTTGGAAGAGAAGAAAAATAAACCCTAAGATATTCAAAAGATATCTAAAAGATATTTGATCTTTTAGATCTTTTATGACTTGGGTAGGAGGAAAAGAATTATTCTCAAGCTAAGAATATTTAATTTTCCTCAAACCATGATAAATATCTTAGCTAAATAATTTCAGAAAAGATATAAAAATATTTTCGAAATCCATTTCCAATATTGTACAGATTTCGTGCTTATTTAAGTATTGTCCAATAACCTGGTGTTATCACCCAGGTTATTCGACAATGTTGTAAGTGCAGTAACCAAGGCTATGTAATAAACTGGTGACTGTACTCAGGTTATTCAACGTAATATCAAAGTGTGCAATTTCTCAATTCTTCTAATCTTACTTTCTTGACTCGTAACTTGTTATACTTTTAAATCTACGATCCTGTAAAGAATTCATAAAACAAAAAACGCATATATATATAATTTAATTAGGAAGTAAGACGTGCTTGTCATCATCAAAAATCTTGTGTGAAACCTACGGTTTCAACAATCACGTTTCACCTTTTCATTTGGATGTTGCGAGTAAAAATTTAATGAAAGACAAAATGATAGAAAAACTAATGGATCGTGCTCTTCTGTTTTTGTTATTTGATTCTTTAAATTTTTTTTATGTTGATAATAAGCATAAAATGATCATGTTTTATTTCATTTACAAATATTTATTTTTACTTGCAAATCAGAGAGAGGGGACGAGGAGAGCTGTAACTACATAATTTTACTTTACGATCTGATCATATAATATTTTACGTACAACTAAAACAATGCCAATTTTTGTCATTTCTAAATTAGATACTCCGTAGATAAACAAATAAATGAATAAGGAGTATAACTAAACTGATACGAAGTAAAAAAAAATTTGTGATTCATCAAAATGTTAACCCAAAAGCCCCCAGTGCAATCTTGCTCTCTTATCCGCTTTTTCTTTTATTGACAATTCTTCTGCTGTCGTAGAGGAATCTTTTAGGGTTCCGAGTGATGGGTCACTTAGTATAATTCGGTAAGAATTTGCCAAAACACGTCCGAACTAGAGACAGTATAATATGACATGACATGACATGACATGAAAACAGACAAGAACATAATAAATAATTAATTAGTTGGGTTACGATGTGATAACCTATTTATGTAATAGGGTCGACACGAAATATAAATAAATTTGGTTTGGGTTAAGATTTTGACTTTTGAGGCACAAATGTGACCCAAAAGATCTATTGAGCTAAATGGGTTAACATGATTACTATTTTAATTTTTGGTCATTTGTCGACATAACCTATCATTATTAGATGAACATTATATCTTACTCATACAAAGTATTTATTTATTTATTTATTTTCTTTTTGGTGTAGATGAGTGTCTGAGTACCAGTTTAATTTGGATTGAAGGGTTAGTGGCCTATTTATATGTGGCATGTACACCACACGACACGACATAACATGACCTGATTGGTTTGTTGGGCCTACTCTACTCAGAACTCGAAATAGAAAGACCTGATGTAACTGTTAGGAAAATAAACAAAGTAAAACTTAATTAATTAACAAAATAAATGTTTGCCTCTTAAATAGGCTACGAGTAAATAACTATCAACATAAAATTAAGTAACTAAATTAGTGGACAATCCCACTAATATCTTAACTAACCACTAAACAAACTAAACATGTGCCTATTGACCAAACAACCTACTAATTCTAAAAATACGAAAATGCTAACTAATAAAAAAAAAAAAAAAGAAAAAAAAAAAGAAAAAAAAAAAATTTGGAGCACTACATTCAACAGTAACTCAATATGACTTGGATTCAATTAAATCCGCATACCGCGCGCTTCACCCAAAGTGAATCAATCGATAACTTATTCGAATGACCCATTTATAATTGTCCGAAGTCAATCTAAATTTTGCCTTCGTCTTACTCGAAACAGACAATAAAAAAGACTGTCGATGGAACAATTGGGAAACTCGATTCCAAATTATAAAGGGGATTGCCAAGAGTTTGCTCTATCTCCACCAGGACTCTCGCCTTAAAATCGTCCATCGCGATCTCAAACCTGGCAATGTATTGTTGGACGAACATTTGAATCCAAAAATATCAGGTTTCAGTATGGCAAAGATTCTTCAAAAGGATGATAGCATGATCCAGGACAATACAATTAGTGGGACGGTGTAAGTGTTCATGTTCTAGATTGGTTTCAGCTCGTCCAAAAGTTATCCGACGCTTTGGAAAAACCTTAAGAAAAATTAATGCCATGGAATGAAAGTAATAGTTGTATTTCTCTTCGGTGTAGTTGTTAGATAGCTACCTTCCTTTAGTTCCCTAACGGATGTTTCGTAAAATTTGGGGAAACTAGAAGGATTTATATTATCGTTGTTTTGTTTATCTAGGTATAAATAATGCAACAACCTGCGTTCATTTTAGTCACACAATGACATGGCAGCGTTTCTTTGTAGGGGGTATATCTGCCCGGAGTACCACATGTGCTTCCGATCATCACTTCAGACAGATGTTTATAGTTTCGGCAAACTTATCCTGGAGATTATTTTGGGAACACACCTTGGGGATATCAGCAAATACCACCCTCAGTTGTCTAATTTTGTCCTGTTTGTAAGTAGCTCTTTCTTCTTCTTTCGGCTACATTCCTCTTATTCAATATTCACACTCCTATCTTTCACACCAGATTTCTACTGCCTTTTTATATTTATACATGACTTTTTTAGTTATCAAAAATATAACTTTGTGAAATATATGATGGTGACAAGTTTTATGTACTACACATACAATCACATACAATGTTGCTATTAAGATACATTGCGCTCGAAAACTATGTTTACAGGCTCGGGAAAAATGGAGAGAGGGAACAATTTTGAAAATTGTGGATGAAGCAATAAGAGACAGTGTTGCGTACTCCAACGAAATCGAACGATGCTTACATTTGGCCTTGTTGTGTGTTGAGGATTCCCCGGAAGACAGACTTACGATGGCAACCGTGGTACTAATGTTAGAGAGTCACCCAGTCATTCTTCCAAGGCCGCAACAGCCAGCTTACATGGGTCACAATGAGTCGATTCAAGCGGACCCTGAAGGTCAATTAGCTAGCACAGTAATGCTGCCGTGCTCAGTGAATACTGTTTCTATCACTCCGTTGGATGCTCGATAGTGACCGGCCGGCGTCATGGAAAACACAGGCCTACAATTGAAGTACTGTCTTGTATGAACATATTATCAGCTGTCAATAGTCGTTATCCTAAGGTAGATTGAGATGGTCTTTGTAGAAATTTAGAAGAGTAAAAAATAAATCATAAACTCTGAATATTATTCATTAACTGCTTGTGATTAATGAGTACAATGATCACATTATTTATAACATAACATAGAATATTATAAATGTTGAAACTATTAAATAAGTCGTAACAAATATATCATAAAATTATTCTAATAATATTATTTCCTAAATCTTAATATCGTAATATTTCTTATTTATTGATCTTTCTCTAATACACTGATATGACTGATACTCTCGACGTATCTCATAAAACGTATATGTTGTTGGTGTTTGTCTTTTACTTTATGGTATCAGCCATCAGGAGACCAGAACTCTTGATCCATCCAGCGCCAAATCGATCGATGCTTTCTCAAATCAAGATAGAATCGGAGCCAAAATCACTCATGTTGAGCTCAACGGTTCCAATTATGATGAGTGGGCTAAGGGCTTTCGTAACTCGTTGTGGGGCTAAATGAAAGATTGGCTGCATTGTCAGAACTCTCAAACAGTCAGCCGCTGACTCAGCTGATTATGAGGATTGGAAGGTGGTTAATCACACCATCACTGCTTAGATTTTTAACACCATTGAACCCAACCTTCGTTCAACTATCTCCTGTCGTGATACGTCGTCTGAATTGTGGGCTGACATAAAGACTTTTCTCTGTTGGAAACGGTGTCAAAAGTTATCAATAGGAATCATACATATCTGATTGCAAACAACAAAGTGGTGAGTCCATCATGACTTTCTATAGTCGAATAAAGAAACATTGGGATACGATCAATGATTATGACCATTTACCTTCCTGTACTTGATCGGGTTGTAAGTGTGGTCTTAGTAAAGTTTATCGTAAACGCCGTGAAGTTAGACAAGTTCTTGCGTTTATAATGGGTATTGATCCATATTTTGCTACTGTTCGATCTCAAATCTTGAGGATTGAACCGTTGCTTTCTCTATATAATGTCTTTTCTCGACTTGACCAAGAGGATGAAGTTCGTAAGGTTACACAGAAACAAACCGAATTTCCTCCCACCCTGGCATTTGCGGCTCGTGGTGGAAACAATAAGACTCGACCCCTGTTAAAGTGCACTTTCTGTTCAAAGAATGGCCATCTCGAATACCACTGCTGGGAGAAGCATGGTAACCTGGAAGGCCGTGTCCCCCGGCGCGGACATCGTCCTACTGATATCACTCGTGCTACTGAAAATGTTGCCACCAAACAGCCAATACGTACTAACGCCGTTACTGGTTTGGATAGCGGGAAAGAAATCTGAACAAGCAGCGAGTCATATTATCATATATAAGTTGATTGAAATAGTACCTTTCGTAGGAGTAGCAAAGCCAGATGGAATAGTGGGTAAGAAATCCATGTCTTCCTTGGCCTTGTAAAACCGATACGTGTTGAGAATTGATTCAAATTCATAACATTTAATTATTTGTTGTCGGTTACAATGAGAAGTTTAATGAGTCCTTTATTATAGAGTTTATAGGTCCTTTTATTATAGTCATTATTGAGTGTCATTCAAGTTCCAAATAAAGACGTCGGTTACGATTTTGTAGTCCTATATATTTCATGGTTGTACCTCGATTTTATTGTGCGAATGAATAAAATTATTATCCCCTTAAAAAAATCCCCAACAATACGTCTCGTACCTTACGAAACAAATACGACTCGCAACTCTGCCCCCCAACACTCCATTACAACACTTGGGAAGTTCACTTATGGCCGACGCAAGACATAAGCTGCAGTCGCGAGCAGAAAGATCGGGCGAAGTTGTGCCATTTCATACAAATTCGTACTAACCCGACCTAAGATTGTGAACCCGACTTCTTTGGTGCCAAAATACTTAGCCCCAAGTGAGGCCAACTCAATTTTGTCGACATCGTTGTCGATATTTACAACTTGCTTAGCTAATTCTGTCATTGTTTTTACGACAAAGGCCGCCATGAGATCTACAGACTCATTGGCGGACATTGTTTTAGTGTTTCTTTCCTCGAACCATACCACGTTGTTGTTGTTGTGGTTCGCGAAACTGACATTCGAGAAACTCAAAGTACAACCGTCGTACCAAATGTAACCCGAAATGGATGCTGGGCATGCACTCGCTAAGCGGGCTGATGCACCTGCAATACAAGTCTTGCATTTGTTGACTGTGAAATCACCCTGACACAGAAATTGCCCGAATACCGTGTTCTTAGAATTCCCATCCAAGCTTACAATTATGTTGGAAAAGAGATTTTCGGTGTCGTTGTCGGTGACAGTTTTAGAGGACAATGAAGTCAAGAGGTTGATTAAATTCACGTTGTAGCTGCTGTTGATTGGAAAAGTGGCACTTGAGCAATTAAATTTGACGAAATTTGGTGAAGCAGTGGCACTAAAATTCAATAAAAATAGCCACGAAATTAATTTGATAATGGTAATATGTTGACGGTACATAGCTAATTAGTTTGCAAAGTGATTTTTTTTTTTTTTTTTTTTTTTTTGGAGGGAATGATTGATTGATAGTATTATTTGAAGACAAGCCAAGTTTGAATTTAGCGTCACATTCTCGCAACAAAATTCGATAATTTCGATATTAAAATAAGGAAGAATTCACATGAATAATCCCAACTATCACTCATCTTCCAATAATAATCCCAACTCAAAATAATCCCAAAATAATCCCAACTATTGAAAATTATTCCAATAATATACTTTAGCCAATTTTAACCGACTCAAACGGGTACAAAAAAGGTCAAACCGATTTTAATTTTAGATAGAATAAGAGTGAGAAAAATTTAAAAGCGGTTTAACTTTCTTTTGTACCCGTTTGAGTCGGTTAAAATTGGTTAAATTATATTATTGGAATAATTTACAATAGTTGGGATTATTTTAGGATTATTTTAAGTTGAGATTATTATTGGAAGATGGGTGATAGTTGGGATTATTGATGTGAATTTTTTCCTTAAAATAATTAACTATAAAATCGTTACGGTGTGGAGGGTTATTTGAATCGTGAACGTGTTGGAAAAAAAAATAATTTGATAACAAAATAATTAAACTATAAAAATTTAATTAAATGTTAACTATTTAAAATCTTATTTGAGGAATTATTAAAAAAAAATAATTAGAAATTAGTGTTCACAATTTATAATCGTATGATATTATCCGTTTTAAGCCAAACTTTCACGGATGTACTTTTGGGCTTTTTCCAAAATGGTTCATACTTGTCTCAGCTACACTCCTAGACCTGACAAAACAGGTCCGACTCGACTGACCTGATCCGATAAGGCTGATCTGAGACCCAAAAGTGACCCGGTAATCGTAACCCGAAATTGACCCGAAACCCGAAATGCCCCGACACAACCCAAACCCAACCTGCAATGTCTTGACCCGAAATTGACCCGAAACCCGAGTTGACCCGATACAAAGTACTCCTGGTAACTTCAAATGATTACAAAATAACTTATTTTACGTTAGGTAATCAATTACCATCAATTATACACATCATCATTACTTATATTAAAAGAATTGAAGTTTTCCTATGTGTCAACACCACATTGATTTCGCCTATGTGTCATGCCCAGAATAAATTCCAACTCCACGTCAGTTACATGTCATTACTGAGGTGTATGTAGACACTAAAAATTTATTAAGTGTCGAAAAATAAATTAAACAAATTACTTAATTGAGTTAATACAAAATTTTAGCTCAATTTGGTACCTACGTCCCCGAAAAATGAATATGGGTCGATCCAGTATACAAAACGAGTTATTGGGTCATAAATCCATTAAAATGTGATACGGGCCGATCCGATGTACAGGCAAATTATTCGGGTCGAAAGTCCAATTCAATAAACAGTTTGAGCTGATCCAATAAGTGAAATAGAATGTCGGGTCATAAGCTCAATTAAAAAAAATTAATTTGGGCCGAAGTAATAAATAAGCCCATAGCCGAAATTGTGAGTCCAAGTCCGATAATGAATGAGGGTGAAAGCTTTATAAATAGAGCACTCATTCATTAAAAAGGGGGAGGAAATCAATTACAAACTAAAGGAGAAATCAATTACATAAAGCACAAGAAAACCAAAGCACAGGAAAGCGAAAGCACAAGAAATACAGAAGAACTTTGGAGAGCATTGAAACCATCGTCAAGACTCCAAGACTTCATTAAACACAAGAACGAGAAGACCTCAATAAATCGAAGAGGAGCATTCTCAAGCATTCAAATCACAAGACCCGAGTTCGAGGGAAAAATCGAATACTCCAAGACCTGTCTCAAGATTCCAAGACTGTGTTAACGACAAATTAGAATCAGAGGAATTATAGAGAGTTGTACACGCAAATTCTGAAATTAATAAAATATTATTTGTCGCATTTATTTTGTATTACATTTATTTGTCTTACAAAATTTGTTGTTACAAATTTTTGGTGAACCCGACGTGAAACTTTCTACCTCTCATCTCTTTTTTGTCGTATTTTTCAAGTCATCAATTTCAAGAAGATGTCTGCCCAGAAGAACGTCGTTGTTACTGCTGAAAAGACCTATGTTGATGCCCTCATCGGATCCCCAAAGGGCGCTACCACTGTCGCGCAATCGGCGGGAGTGCGCACCAGAAGGATGGCGAAAAAGGCTGTCGTCGAAGAAGCTGCTGCTAGCTTGCGCGCCGCTCGCGTCCCTACAAGACCGAGAAAGATTTCCGCTGCCTCCATTGCCGCCGCTGCGACCGCATTGATCAAGGCCTCGTCCCAACCGCAGAAGGAAATAAGGGTGTCCCCAACACGTGACACTTCTCCTCGCGAATCAAAGAAGACATCGCCGCGACGAGTCATCGAATGCTCAGGCCCCGCTTCTGCCTCCGTCATGACGATCAACCCCAAGACCGCAGAAGAACAATTGTCGGACATGATGGAACGCTTGGAAAAGGTCATGAAGGACAACGAAGAAAAGAACAAAAAGATCGAGGAGCTTAGCAAGGAGGTGGCAAATTTGCGCAAGAAGGGCGACGAGACTCCGCCCAGCGAAAGTGAGAACGAAGAAGAAGAAGAAGACAAAGAGGAGGATGAAGAAGAACCTCCAAAGAAAAAGGTTGGTTCCTTTACCGAGGAACAACTACAAAGTTTGATTGCCAATGCGATCAAGAACCAACTTGGCGACAGCCGCTCCAGCAATCTACGCTATGTCAAACCATACACCAAGAGGATTGATACCCTGCGCATGCCCAAGGGATATCAACCACCAAAATTCCAACAATTTGATGGAAAGGGCAATCCTAAGCAACACATTGCCCATTTCATCGAGACATGCAACAACGCCGGAACTAACGGCGACCGGATGGTAAAGCAGTTTGTGCGTTCCCTAAAGGGACTTGCATTTGACTGGTACACCGATTTGGACGCCGAGTCCATTGACAGCTGGGACTCTATGAAAAACGAGTTTTTGAATAGATTTTACAGTACTCGCCGCATTGTTAGCATGAGCGAGCTAACGAATACCACTCAGTGGGAGGATGAGCCAGTGGTTGATTACATCAACCGGTGGCGTGCACTATGCCTCGAATGCAAGGACCGCTTGAGTAAAACCTCGGCCGTCGAGATGTGCATAAATGGTATGAACTGGGATCTTCTGTACATCTTGAATGGAATCAAACCAAAAAGTTTTCAAGAATTGGCGACCCGCGCCCATGACATGGAGATAACAATCAAAGCCCGCAACAAGGGTCGCTCATCAAGTTTCAAAACACCTGCTGAAAAGAAGGAGTTCAAGAAGACTGACAAGAACTCCAAGAGTACGCCAAAGGAGACCATGGTCGTCGCCACGAAGGAAGCGCCAGTGAAGATCTCAGGGAAGCCGAAGTACGAGAAGAAGAAGGAAACGTACACCAAGGCCTTCAACCGAGATAAGCCTACACTTGAAGAATTGCAGGCCAAAGAATATCCATTCCCGGACTCTGATTTGTCAGGGATGTTGGATGACCTGTTAGACAAGAAGATCATTCAACTACCTGAGCCAAAACGGCCCAACCAAGCCAATAAGACCGATGACCCTAACTACTGTCGATACCACAGGATACTTGGTCACCCCCTCGAAAAGTGCATTACATTAAAAGAGAAAATTATGCAACTCTCGAGGGACGGCAAAATTATCTTGGACTATGACGATGCAGTGACAACAAATTACACCACCGCCACAAACGAACCACAAAGCCAAGCCTACGAGAATGCGACGGTAAAAATGAGCTCCATGGGACAAGACGATTGGGTCGTACACCTGATACAATTTGGCAGCCATGAGCCCGTACCAGTGCTAGCCAAGCGACAGTCAACCCCACCACTTATGCCAAAAGATGAATGTCTACCTTTCGATGACATTGCAAAGGTAGATGATGATGATGATGGATGGACTTTGGTCACACGCAGAAGATCGAAGAGGCTAGTGAAGTCGTGTCCACAACCCCAACCGCGTCAAAGAAAACAAAGAAAGAGGAAGACCGCACATCGCCGCAAGTCGAAGGGAAAGTCGAGGAAGGTGATGAAACCTCAAGTGCTGCCAGTCGACTTATTGGAGCAAGATCCTTTGAAGCCCATTACTCTAGGCGAATACTTTCCCAAAACATACTTTACTCAAGTTAGTGTTAATACAGTTGCAGTTTCTGTGACTGACAACATTGAAGAAGAAAAGGAAGAAGATCGTGTTCTTGACACAGAAGCATCAGAAGTGTCAAATGCGGCCAAGGACTCTAAAGTTCAAGCAGTTCTAGAGGCTTTGCCAACACGAATGGGATGGAAACAAATTTTTCATCTTCCAGCTGAGATGCGCCAATACGTCCCCCGCGCATTACAAAGCCCAGAACTTTATGACGAGCAAGTAAAGAATGCGGGAGAACCTGCAGAGACGTCTTCTAAATGCGCTTCTTGCAATGCCGCTTTGTCATTTTCTGATGAGGATCTACTTCTTGGCTCAGAATTGCACAATAGGCCCTTGTACGTTTCAGGTTACATACGAGGACAGAAGGTGAATCGCATCTTGGTGGATGGAGGGTCCGGCGTCAACCTGATGCCCAAGGCAACCATGAACGAGTTGGGCATCACAATAGATGAACTATCCAGCAGTCGAACGATGATACACGGATTTAACTTGAATGGCGAGCGTGCAGTCGGCATAATCCGTGTTAACCTTAGCATGGGTGACTTATCCTCTGACACTCTGTTTCATGTCATTGATGGGAAGACTTCCTTCAAGTTATTGTTGGGCCGACCTTGGGCACATGAAAATGGTGTCGTCGCATCTACTCTTCATCAATGCTTGAAGTACTACTGTGGGGGAGAACGGAAAATAAACGGTGATGTCAAACCATTCACAAAGGCTGATTCCTTCTTTGCTGATGCAAAATTCTTTGAGGAGAATAAGGTGTCAAGCGAAGTCTTGCCCTCCATGATCACTTCTACTGGGAAAGGGGGGAAGAAACAAGAAAATGTGTCCCCTTCAAACACGCTGACGGATACCAAGCCGCTAGAGACCAAGCAAAAAGATGATGGTCAGGGGCAAAGCAAGCCTGCCAAGGCTACCTCAGTTAAGAAGCCTGAGGAAGCACCAACGCGCTCAACCCCTATCTTGCGCTATATCCCTAAATCACGGCGGAAGGAAGGCCAAAGTCGTTTTGCGAAATGTCAAGATGTCAAGGCGACCATCGTAGAGCATAAGAAGCATAACAAGGACGTCAAACAAGAATGGGTTGCAAAAGTCGTCATTCCTTTGACAGGTACAAATCGGACTCAAATTGTGAAACCTCCATTGGCAGGGTTTGTATCTTCAAGCAAGGCTCACGAACAAAAGAAGGGAGTCTTTGATGCCAACGCGTACAAACTTCTTGCAAAGGTTGGTTATGACTTTGAAAATCCAAAGCCTCTTGGGAAGATCATTGAGGTCGAGCCTTACGGTCTTAGCGAAGAACAAAGAGAAATTTTCAAGAAGGAAGGGGAGTTCACACCTATGAAGCCCGGTCTAGGCTATGAACCACCCGCTTCGTTGAGAGTGTCTGCTCGTCGCAAGGAGAATGTGATGTCGTCACAACACATAACTGTTGAAGAAATCCCGGGAGAGAAAGATAATGCAGCTCGCCCATCGACAGTCTTTGACAGAATAGGCTCACCAACTAAGGAGGCGCGTACTTATGCATTTAAGAGACTGGGAGGCCCGCAGCAACAAAAATCGGTCCCAAAAGCTCGCATACACGCCCTCAAAAGGCTCGGTAAATCGAGAAGTGCACATGGTGACGGTACGATTACAAAGCTGTCGAATTCGAACAATAAAGGGTCGGTATTCAACAGATTAGGAACTCCACCCGGTAACGTGTTCAGTCGTCTGGGATCCTCAACCGACTCTGTCTTTGATCGCTTGAGCGGATTTACTCGCGTCGAAGTATGTCAGCAGTCAAAACCGAGAGGTGATCATCAAGACAGAGGGGAAATAAAGTCTACAGGTGACTTTCAAAGCACCGTCCCTTCTCGTATGAAGCGCAAGTCGGTGGTCGACATCGTGAAGAGCGAGCCACTCACTGTGAAGCAACGTACTATAGTGTTGACCAATCATCTTGAATCATCCTGCAAAGAAGACAAAGATAATCATGAAGGTCAAGCATCTTCAAGACAGACGAGAGTACGAAAGAGAGATAAGATGGTGGACGAAGTTGTGACGTCGCATCATATTACAGTCGAGGAGTTGCCAAATAATGACGAGGAGGTAGAAGCTGATGAAGCCCCAGAAACACTCGAAGATGGGGGGCAGTCAACCGTGGACGATTTAAAAGAGCTAAATTTGGGCACAAACGATGACCCTCGTCCCATCTACGTTAGTGCTCTTTTGACGAAAGAAGAAGATGAAGAGTACTACCAACTTTTGATGGAGTACAAAGATGTTTTTGCCTAGAGCTACAGAGAAATGCCAGGCCTAAGCCCTTTGGTCGCAGTACACCGTCTCGCCATCAAGAAAGGCGTCAGTCCCAAGAAGCAACCTCAAAGACGATTCAGACCTGAACTGGTGCCAGAAATTGAAAACGAAGTCAACAAACTCATCGAGGCAGGCTTTATTCGTGAAGTCAAATACCCCACGTGGATTGCTAATATTGTTCCCGTGCGAAAGAAGAATGGACAACTACGCATTTGTGTGGACTTTCGAGACCTTAACGACGCTTGTCCTAAGGATGACTTTCCTTTGCCTGTCACGGAGCTCATGATCGACGCAATACTGGGCATGAAGCTTTGTCTTTCATGGATTGCACCGCGGGGTACAACCAAATACACATGGCACCTGAAGATCAAGAGGCCACGGCGTTCCGCACTCCAAAAGGGATCTTTTGCTACAAAGTCATGCCATTTGGTCTAAAGAACGCAGGGGCTACCTACCAACGTGCAATGCAGAAGATTTTTGACGACATGTTGCATAAGACAATAGAGTGTTACGTAGACGATGTCGTTGTCAAGTCCAAGAAAAGAGGGGACCACGTGAAAGATCTGCGTGTCGTCTTTGAAAGACTTCGAAAGTGTCAACTGAAGATGAACCCTCTAAAGTGCGCCTTTGGTGTCACCTCAGGGAAGTTCCTTGGGTTTGTAGTCAGGCACCGAGGCATTGAAATTGATCAATCTAAAATCAAGGCCATACGAGAAATGCCTGCACCAAGGAATCTAAAGGAATTACGCGGATTACAGGGGCGTCTGGCGTATATCCGTAGGTTCATCTCCAACTTGGCAGGACGTTGCCAACCCTTCAGTCACCTTATGAAGAAAGATGCTCCATTTTATTGGGATGATGGTTGTCGACGAGCATTCGATAGTATCAAAAAGTATCTGTCGACTGCGCCCGTACTGGGGGCACCAATTCCTGAGAAGCCTCTCATCTTGTACATAGCTGCCCAGGAACGCTCGCTGGGGGCAATGTGTGCTCAAGACAATGAAGACCGCAAAGAAAGAGCCTTGTATTACCTGAGTCGCACCCTCGTTGGAGCAGAATTGAACTATTCGCCCATCGAAAAAATTTGTCTGGCCCTAGTGTTCGCGATTCAAAAGCTAAGGCATTATATGCAGGCACACACTGTGCATGTCGTGTCGAAAGCTGATCCTATCAAATACATACTCACGAGACCAGTCCTATCTGGTCGTCTTGCAAAGTGGGCAGTGTTGCTCAAGCAGTATGATCTCGTGTTCGTCCCCCAAAAGGCTGTCAAAGGGCAAGCGATAGCCGACTTTTTCGCAGATCATCCTGTACCTGACAATTGGGAACTCGTGAGTGACCTCCCGGGGGAAGATATATTTTACGTCGATATACTCCCACCGTGGCAGATGTACTTCGACGGCGCTGCAAGACGTGATGGAGCAGGTGCAGGTGTTGTTTTTGTCAGCCCACAGAAACATGTCATGCCATATTCGTTCGTGCTCACCAATTTATGTTCCAATAACGTGGCCGAGTACCAAGCCCTTGTGCTCGGACTACAAATGGCAATTGAGATAGGAGTTCATGACTTAGAAATATTTGGTGACTCGCAGCTTGTGATCAACCAAGACTTGGACGAGTATGAAGTGAAGAACGAAGACCTAATTCCTTATCATCGGCAGGCTGTCCAACTTCTCAATGAACTTGATGACGTTCACATAGGCCATGTTCCAAGGATTGCCAATAAGTTGGCTGACGCGCTCGCAAATCTTGCAGCCACTTTGGCCTTTGAGGCGGGCAGATCGACTCTGATGCCGTGTGCGGCCGTTGGGTGATGCAGCTCTTAGAAATGAAGAAACCATAGAGTGGGCAAACATGATTTGCGTACATGTGATTGACGAGGATGATTGGCGGCAACCGATTATCGACTTCCTTGAACATCAAAAACTGCCTGACGACCCAAGACACAAAACAGAGATACGACGGAGAGCCCCAAGATTTGTTTATTACAAACAAACACTCTATAGGCGCTCATTCGATGGACAATGGCTAAGGTGCCTTGGTAAGGACGAAGCAGTTAAAGCAATGCGCGAAGCTCATTCTGGGGTATGCGGCGCTCACCAATCTGGACCCAAACTTCACTATCGCATCAAAAGGATGGGCTACTATTGGCCAACCATGGTTCAAGATTGCATGGACTTTGCTAAAAAATGTGATGCGTGTCAATTCCATGCAAATTACATACATCAACCCCCAGAGCCATTACACCCTACGATATCGTCATGGCCTTTCGAGATGTGGCGACTTGATGTTGTTGGGCCTATAACTCCAAAGGCGTCTAACGGTCACGCATACATACTGGCCGCGACAGATTATTTCTCAAAATGGGCTGAAGCGGTTACATTGCGCACAGTCAAGAAAGAAAATGTCGCAGACTTTATTCGCACTCAAATAATCTGTAGGTATGGTGTGCCACAATGCATGATAACTGACAATGGCACACCGTTCTTCAACAAAATCATCACAGAGTTGTGCGAAAGGTTTAAATTCAAGCAACACAAGTCGTCGATGTACAACGCCCCAGCAAACGGACAAGCCGAAGTGTTTAATAAAACCTTGTGTAACTTGTTGAGCAAGGTTGTGGCGAAACACAAACGGGATTGGCATGAAAAAATTTTCGAAGCATTGTGGGTGTATCGAACAACATACAAAACGCCAACACAAGCAACCCCGTATGCACTAGTGTATGGGGTCGAAGCAGTGTTACCACTAGAGCTACAAATTCCGTCTTTACGAGTCGCAATACAAGAAGGGTTAACAGAAGAAGAGAATGATAAATTGCGCTTGGCAGAGTTGGAAGCTCTCGACGAAAAGAGATTGGATGCTCAACAAAAGTTGCAATGCTATCAAGCGCGCTTGTCACGTGCTTTCAACAAAAAGGTGCGTCCTCGATCTTTTCAAATAGGGGACTTAGTCCTCGCTGTGAGAAGACCAATCATCATGTCACATAAAATGGGGAATAAGTTCACTTCGAAGTGGGATGGTCCGTATGTAGTACAAGAAGTGTACACGAATGGCGCATACAAAATTGTGGACGAAGATGGTGTACGTGTCGGTCCGATTAATGGAAAGTTTCTAAAGCGTTACTACTCTTGAAGCACAAAATAAAAGACTCCTAAGCAAGAGGCTAAACTGCATAATGATCGAACTACGTTGGCTTGATCTTGCGAAATTGGATCGAGCACCAGTTAGCAAGTACGTAGGCAGTCTAAGCAAACAAAATTAGCTTGGATGCAGCCACACCAAAAAAAAAAAAAAAAAAAAAAAAAAACAAAAACAAAAAAAAAGCCAAAGTCAAACAAAATCAACTCAATGTATGCTCCTGGCCCGCAAGAGCTAAAACTGTGAACGGCGAAAACAAAACAAAGTCAAATCAATATATGCTCCTGGCCCGCAAGAGCCTAAACTGTGAACGGCTAAATAAATGACAAAATTGGTCTCAACACTTTATTAGTCCTAATCCTAACAAATAGGATTGCGATATTAAAGAATGCAAGAAAATAAAACGACGAAAGGAACTCTAACATACTAGATCGTGCCAGCTATCTGGATCAAGAGATGATTGAAGCTCTACGACCTGGCGCCTATGCTCTTCAAGTACGGCCACATCTTCGGCACTCAGCTTAGGGGCGGCCTCTAAATCAATGATTTGCGCCTCAGCCTCTTTGATCTGACCTTGAAGAATGTCACTAGACTTCTTGACAGTCTCTGCATCTCTCCCTAGCTGTTTAAGCAATTCACATGCTCTTCTCAGCTTGTCTTCAATCTCTGTTATCTCTTTCGATACGGTAGCTTCCCTCTCAGCTATGGCGACACTCTCTTTGTCGGCTTTTGCAAGTGCAAGTTGAGCCTTCTGAAGACACTCACGCTTAA
The DNA here is from genome assembly GCA_023091065.1 of Dianthus caryophyllus. NCBI lineage: Eukaryota > Viridiplantae > Streptophyta > Magnoliopsida > Caryophyllales > Caryophyllaceae > Dianthus > Dianthus caryophyllus. The sequence goes on along the minus strand of CM041522.1, from coordinate 37,054,431 downwards.
GGGCAATTTCCTTGTCTACTTCGTCACTATGTCGACATGAGCCAGAAGCTGCCTGTAGTAGCTGGAATGCTTTGACAACTGTAGAATAAGATTCGACCCTCTCTCGCAACCGAGCTGGGTTTCCTTTCAAATGTCTTATGCATCGGTACACGTAAGATGCCTCTTTGGCAATCTTCTCTACATCGTCAAAAGGAGCTTCCTTTAAAGTCTTCAGAAGACCGGTAGTTGTCATCTTCAATCCAGTAAGTAAGACCCCTTTTACCGCCGTCTTTGGCATAGAAGTGATCTCTGAAGGTGCAGGGACTTCCTTGTTTGGTTGACGAATCGGAATAATGTTCGAACTTTTTTCCTGACTCGTATGAAGTGACTTGGCCACCACTTCGAGAGAATGTGGACCACGAACGGACTCCTGGCTCCTAGTCGGGGATGAAGCAAGCCTGTTGTCGGCTACCTGAATGGACCCCATCGAAGCAGTTATAAGTAGAGGGTTCATGATGTTCGTCCCCTTGCCTACACCAGTAATAGGACCCTCTGCCAGAGCGTCATGAATGGGATCGGCCAAAAGTTCTGGGACTTCCCCATCTAGGTTGAAATCTCCGACCTAACAAAAAATAGACAAATAAAAGAAGAAAGAATAATAACCAAGTAAGATAAGAGATGAGATAAAGTGATACAAGGAATTACCAATTCTAGCCCTATAGGGACATCTTGGGGAACGGGCACATCCGCGAAGAAATTGTCGAAGGACGTGTCAAGGCCAACATCATCTTTTGTCGCTTTGCCTCGGCGTCGGTGTTTAAAATCAGTATCCGATTCCTCGTCAATTTCATGGCTTAACTTGCGTCGGGTGCATGAGGCTGCCGTTGGTTTTGAGGGAGACTTAGCAGCAATTGAACTGTCGGCGGTTCCCTCGGAATCAGAAGGGTCAGGTGACTCGCTTGGTTCTCTCCTTTTTCTTTCCGCTTTGGAGGTCTTCTTGAGTGGCTCGCGACCCAAAATCGAGTTCAGTAAGGAGGCATTGTCCAACAGATCATTAACGCAAACTTTCTTCCACCATGTCACGTACGTCACTAAATCGGCGTCACGCCACGTATGGCATGGACGAGAGACAGGGTGCACTCGAGACCGACTCCCCTCAAATAAAAACAACCTCCACATCTTCATTGCGCCCTCGGGAGACACATTACTGGTGCTTTCACCAGGTTCGAGAAGATTTGGGACACCCTAGAAGAATCCAAACTGCTTGCCAAAGCGATATGGGCAATATGGTTCTAGGATGAACGACTCTCCTAGGCGCAACGGAATGTATGCAGAACGCAAATTTATGAAGTACACGAAGTCCACGTTGTTCATGGTACCATCGTCACACAACCACGTGCCTTTACTGAAACTGCGCATAAAACATCCCAAGTTGATTGATTCTCCATCATGGATACGCTCGCGAGCTTCAGCATCCGAAAAGGATATGGCGTGATTGGATCCAGAGTAGACGGTCATTCGAGGCCCTTTTGGGCGCGGATCAGCTTCATGGTGCGTTTTAAAATAGTATGCGAGCCAACCATACAAGTAGTGAGCGGGAAATACGGCTGCCGAACGGTTAGGTTTAGAAGAAGTGCACATGACTCTCAGTCCATTATAAATGCTAGCCAACATCGGCACAGCAAGGCTGAATGTTTTTCCCCGAGCCATCATACTAGCTATTTTAAAAGTGCCTGGTCGTATAAAGTTGCCGTCAGAAGGGAAAACGAAGTTGCATAGCCAGCATGACAAGAAAGCAGCTAAGTACGTGGTCTCTCGTCGCACCTCGTGAACTATGGCGAGAGTGTCAAATATCTTCAACTCATCATCTGACCACACCAGAGCCTGTGCCTCGATTTCTCCCGAAGGATTTTTCGTCACCTTGGGAGGATTCCTGCTAGTCCTATGACGCTTCCTGTACTTTGAATATTTTAGGCCGCCTTTGAACCAAAAGTTGATCCACTGACCTATAGTGACGCCCTTTCCCTTTGATTGCTTCATCAAATGGTGATACGCAATTAATAGGAGATGACAGGCTTTTGGGATATCTCGACAACCCTGGGCATCCAATCGCTGCAAATCCTCATAACTAGGAATAGTCTCATCGTAAAAAGAGCCAAGGACTGGTAATCCACTGAGACGAAAGAGATCCCATAAGGAAATAGAGAATTCCCCGTACTTAGTGTGTAGGGTGTTGGTTGTGGGGCACCATGCTTCGCAGAACGCGCGAAGAATGCAGGGGTCTCGATCATATGAGTACAAAGAAGCATAAACCGCGTCCAATAATCCGCATTTTTCGAGAAGGTCACCACAGCGAGAAATGACATTTTCAGTCCATTCCCAATAACCAGCTGTATAACGAAACTCACCGTTAATTGTTATTGTACGAGAGCTCCATTTCGTCTTTCCAGAAATAATGTCACGCCCAAGAAGGCTGAACGTGGTATCTTGCACAAGCTGGGTTGGCAAGGTGCTAATAAGCATGTGGCCATTGACGCCAGGATAAGCTGTTTTAACGTGAATCGTCATGTCCTCAGGATAGTCCTGAGAAGTAATGGTATGCTCTCTGTGATCATCAGCTTGGCTCATTGATTCACGTACAAGGAGACGGGTTTCAGTTTCTTGGCTCTCGTCGTCATTAAGGATGCATAAGTACCTCTTATCGCCATCATAACGTCCTTGGAAGTAGACCATCTTTGACCTACAAGGAAAAGGAAATAGCAATTAAAAAATGAGGAAGTGATGACTGAAAAAAGGAGGAGTGCATAAATTGAACTCTGCACTGCAAGTCCAAGGCCTGTACAGACCAAAGACCTCATATATGCCCTTTCCGCGCGACCTCATAGGGTCTCGCGCGATCCCGGGCCGCCGATCAGTCGTCTGTGTCTTCTATGCCCTTTCCGCCCGACCTCATAGGGTCTCGCGCGATCCCGGGCTGCCGACCAGTCTTCTGTCTCTTGTACGCCTTCTCCGCGCAACGATCTTGTGTGTCTTCCACGCCCTTTCCGAGCGACCTCATAGGGTCTCGCGCGATCCCGGGCTGCTGACCAGTCTTCTACGCCCTTTCCGCGCGGCCTCATAGGGTTTCGCGCGATCCCGGGCTGCCAAACAATCTTCTGTGTCTTGTAGGCCCTTTCCGCGCGACCTCATAGGGTCTCGCGCGATCCCGGGCTTGGTTTTGAGCTTGTGATCTCACATCAGCCTTGGACAATCCTGAAGTCTTATAAAATCTTGGAATGTTGCAAATGCTTGGGATTTTATAGTCAAGGGCTACACCTGCACTATGCCAATAAAAAAAAAAAAAAAAAAAAAAAAGGGAGATACACGAATAGAAGGAGAGAAAATACCTATGTACGGAGTATTTAACACCGTGGTTATGTGAATCACAAAAGTAAAAAACCTGTTTCAAAGAAATAAAAACGGTGTCAATGCAAAATATACTCGTCAAAGGACTTAATGATAAGGATTTGGGAGGTAGAAGCACTTTTGATAATGTGCCAGGCCACATGATGCATTAAATTAGTGTAACAGAGGAATGAATGGTGATCAACTCAAGTTAATAAAAAAATAAATCAAACAAAGGTGGGTAGGCTAAGAGCAGGAAAAGAAAACGGAGGGAATACGGTGTACCTGTTACGCGAGGTTTCAGGGGCTGCACAACCCGTTGTTTCGAATAAGTAAGCGGAAGCTCGGTTGTAATGCTGCAGAGAGACCAAGTAAATCACGGTCATTTACAAAAATCCATGGCCAAGAATGCAACAAGCGAAACCTCAACCATAACGGAGTCCAAACATGTTAACACGCTAAGAGAATGCAAACCGAAATCGACAATTGTGTAAAGGAAAGGTGAGACTAGGACAGCCGCACTATACAAACCTGTTACTCCGAGTGTTACTGCCGTTGTAAGAAGTGGGACTTGTGCAACGAAGTCGAAACTTAGCTCTACGAAGGTAATAAAAAAAAATGTGATAAGAACGTTGTCAGGGCAAAGCAAAGCAGTTGTGTCAACTTTGGCAGGTCTGATTCACGACAACAGACACAAACCCGGAATCAAAGACCGACAGCAGTAGTGCGTAATTTACAAGAAGACAAGCACAAGCGCACACCAACAGAAGTCAAAATCACAATTTGACAAGTCTGAAATTACGCACAGCGAGCAAAATCGATACGGTTCAGGACTCACGACATGTATGGAGGCGTACATCAGGTTTCGAGTTTCGATTAGGAGTCGAATTCGGGTCGTTAAGCACAACAAAACAGGGCGACACGAAATCGGCAAGGCAAAAAAAAAAAAACAAAACAGAGCAACTCATGATTTACAAAAGGAAAAGAAGTAATCATGAGAGTTTCAGCTACAATTCATGTCGGAAAATCATACGGCCTGAAGTTTGTTCGCCCCGAATAGCAAAAATAAGGTGAAACTAACAACGTCAAGTAACTTTGTTCCAATTCACAATGCAAACAAGAAGAAACAGAGCATGCTTATTCGGGTACCCTAAGGCCAAATCTGTCTACAAGGGGTCGAATACGGTATTTGCTACTCGTACACGAAGTGTGAAGAAGGATGACGACAGAACGTACCTTTGTTGTGATCAAGCCGAATGACGGTACAAGAGGGTAGAGAACACGGGAACACCAAGTAAACGTAGCCGAGACCTGCGATAATAAAAGACGAGACAAATAACGAATAAATGAGAGTGGGGAGTGAACAACCTATCTAGACGTGTGTAGCAACAATGACGACACGATGGCGCTCGATAAATAGAGAAATACACAGGAAAAATGACACTAAGAAAAGCGGTACGGAGTGTAGCGGACTTACCACGGTAAAAGGAAAGATCGCCACGAGTCGGTGTCAGTGACGACGCTGATATGGTTGGATTGGACAAAATCTCTCAAAGTTGGGTGCTCTACGGGTTTGCTTTGATGCGTAGTGCCTGTGCTTTCGTCAAAATATATACGAAGGAGATGCATAGGGGCTGATTGTGTTATGGAAAGATTTGATTTTATTTTGACTCTCAAGCATGAGAGTATATTAAGTTGCCAAAATAGTGTGCTGCAGATCAACTACATTGCCTAAGTCAGCTCTTTCTGCACATTCTTTTTTTAATTATTTCCTAAACACTATTGGCTCTAGAGGATTTCGTATATTACATTCCAATATGTTCATGGAATATTTTTTTTTTCACCATGTACCGTTTGTTTTTGGGCTCATGTGTAAACTTAGAACACAAAAGTTTGTTGGGCTCAAGCTATTAAAATAATGTGTCGAGTTTCTTTTAAAAAAAAGGAAGAGGAACCTCGATGAAACATGTTGACCCATGACACCGCGCGCACACACATCATGGGGTCATTGAATGGTCATTTGAAGTGCTGCTATTACAACGAAATGCACACTCGACGACTGTCAAGTCATAAAATGGATCGAGACCTCGCCACTCTGAAACACTCAAAATGTGTACGTGACAAGGTCCCGAGGGGGCAATTTGTAGACACTAAAAATTTATTAAGTGTCGAAAAATAAATTAAACAAATTATTTAATTGAGTTAATACAAAATTTTAGCTCAATTTGGTACCTACGTCCCCGAAAAATGAATATGGGTCGATCCAGTATACAAAACGAGTTATTGGGTCATAAATCCATTAAAATGTGATACGGGCCGATCCGATGTACAAGCAAATTATTCGGGTCGAAAGTCCAATTCAATAAACAGTTTGAGCTGATCCAATAAGTGAAATAGAATGTCGGGTCATAAGCTCAATTAAAAAAAATTAATTTGGGCCGAAGTAATAAATAAGCCCATAGCCGAAATTGTGAGTCCAAGTCCGATAATGAATGAGGGTGAAAGCTTTATAAATAGAGCACTCATTCATTAAGAAGGGGGAGGAAATACAAACTAAAGGAGAAATCAATTACAAAAAGCACAAGAAAACCAAAGCACAGGAAAGCGAAAGCACAAGAAATACAGAAGAACTTTGGAGAGCATTGAAACCATCGTCAAGACTCCAAGACTTCATTAAACACAAGAACGAGAAGACCTCAATAAATCGAAGAGGAGCATTCTCAAGCATTCAAATCACAAGACCCGAGTTCGAGGGAAAAATCGAATACTCCAAGACCTGTCTCAAGATTCCAAGACTGTGTTAACGACAAATTAGAATCAGAGGAATTATAGAGAGTTGTACACGCAAATTCTGAAATTAATAAAATATTATTTGTCGCATTTATTTTGTATTACATTTATTTGTCTTACAAAATTTGTTGTTACAGTGTATTAAATTAAATTATTTTTTTAAAGGATTACAACTATTTCACAGTTTTATTTATTTGTGCAAATTGAACCGTCATAAAACTGCAGTAGCCCACTTCGTCTTTTTTCGCTTAAAAAGCTGCAGCTTTCTGATTTGAACTGATGAATTTGTTTCTGCCCTGAGTGAAAGTTATTAATATATTTTCTACATTTCCTCTTATCAATCTCATAAATTTTCACAAACTAAATATTAGGTTTCTCATATCTCCAGTTGTTTTTCTTTTCATCTATTAATTTATTAATGTCAAAGAGTCCTCTTAGGGTCCAAAATCACATAGTTTCTGAATGACGAAATCGTATTTCAGGGCGGATATTGGAGGATGAAAACTTCGGGGAAGGCATACGTCCTGCAATAAGATGAGAGAAAATATTACAAATTGGAAATGTTAGCAAGGGTTGAAGAGGTAATCTTTTCAATGTGTGTTTTACTTATGAACAAACATATACGTAGTATATATATTCATCAACGGCAAACACCACAATTCTGCCACTATAAACACTAAGATATTAGTTTTAACGTTAACTTTTTATTACTTTTTATTATTTCCGTTTTACTTTGTTGCGTTTTTTAGAACTACTACTGCTTATTTGGTTTTAAAACTGAATTTACATTTGAATGAAGCACCGTTTTATTGTAATATTATACGGAGTATCTTTTTTCATGGTTACCATTAGCTTATCAAAAAGTACTCCTATATGTTACAAAATGTATTCGAGTAATTAATAACCACAATTTAACAACATGCATAAATTATCATATCAAAATGAAGAATATAAAAACATGTAGGTTAATAAACATCAACAATCAACAATATCATTGCTGTTAATAGACACTAGTGTTATGCCCGTGCAAATTGCACGGGTAAGTTTTTTTATAAAATTTAAGTAGGATTATACAAATAATAAAGACGTTGTATAATAAGTTTAATAAGAGCGTCTTTTATAAAAATTAAATGTGTGTACGTGTTACTAAAAAGCATTTAAAACATTGAGATTATATGACGAACAATAACAATCATAAGTAATATAAAAATTCAAACCATTATAGCAAAGGTTAAGATAAAAGGAAATAATACTCAGATGGTAAGCGTATTCTAATTTTCTCAAAGACTCCCTTATTAACTACGTTATTTATTTTATGTAAGACATATTTTTTACCCGTACAAATTATATGATAATAAATAATTTTATACCCGTGCAAATAACAATTTTATGCCTGTGCAAATTATCATTATTATATGACAAATAAAATTTTGATGCCCGTACAAATAACAATCTTATGCCTGTGCAAATTAACAATATTATATGACAAACAACAATTTTATGTCTGCACAAATAACAATTTTATACACGTGCAAATTATCATATTATATGACAAACAACAATTTTATACCCGTACAATCTATCATTATTATATGAATAATAACAATTCTACGCCCGCACAAATAACAATTTTATACCTGTGCAATTTATCATATTTATATGACAAATAACAATTTTCTACCTGTACAATTTATCATTATTATATGACAAATAAAAATTCTATGCCCGTACAAATAACAATTTTATGCCCGTGCAAATTGTAAAAAAATAAAATAAAAAAATGAATGTATAATTTTATGCCCGTGCAAAATGCAAAAAACTTACTCCGTACTGTTATCCTACTAAATACTATAAAAATTGTTGTATAATTTTATGCCCGTGCAAAATACAAAAATAAAATAAAATTGAATGTATAATTTTTTGCTCGTGCGAAATGAAAAAAGCTTATGCCCGTGCAAATTGCACGAGTTTGTTGTTTACAAAGTTTATTTAGGAATGTATGAATAATAAAGTGTAATCAGATGGACAAAGTGTAATGTGGGTTATGCACTTTATCATTTATAGTCATTTAAACGAATGCCTTTTGTAATTATAAATAATTAAGTTAAAACTTTAGACCATATTTTTCGATTTAATTTGTAAATTAACAAAATACTCTGTGTGATATATATTTCGATTTTAGTTTGTCAATTAACTTAGAACTTGTAACTCGTAGTTGTTAAAAAATACGGAGTAACATTTAAAAAAACATTTGAGTTTTAATATATTTCATTTAACTTATCAAATAGCTATTTTAATATAAGACATATTTATTTTATTTATAAATAACCTTAACGTTAAATTGCAATCGAAATATAAAAATTGTTATCATTTACATGTAGAGTAAATGTCTTTGTATTTATGTAAATTTTATGAAGGGTAAATTGAAAGCAAGAAAAGAGTCCGATATTTCATTTTAAAACTTAAATTCTTAAAAACGTAATATAAATTGAGCCAATTTTGGGCTGAATTTAATAATTGAAACCTACTTATAACATCCATTTGTTAACCTAAAATTCACTTACTCTAACCCATTAACACCTCACTCATTTATATTCATCCTCCCTAAAACCCTAAATAAAAATACTCCCCCTCACTCTCACAGCCTGCCCTATCCACCAAAAAAGAAAAAAACACAGTCTGCCTCTCGCCTCACTCTCCATCTCCCTCACTGTCGACACTCTTTCACTCTCATCTCACTATCACATATTTTTATTGCATTGGTAAAACACAGAGTGAAAGAGTAAAAGATTTTTACCCTAAATAAAAGATCTTTATTAAATCGGTAAAACACACAGATTTTTTTATTGCATGCGATCTCCATATCAAGATCTATTTGCATATCAGTTCTTTTACCGATTTTTGTAGGAATCAAGGTTTATCTTTTTCTTTTTTTTTTCTCTCTTTTTTTTTTTCTTTTTTTTTTTTAACTTAAAATAACAATATTTTGGGTAGTGTTATAAAAATTCGTCGAATTTTGATTTTGATTTGCTCTTATAATACACAGATCTAGTATAATAGATCGTGTGATTAAAGGAGCATAAATATAAAAGATCCAATTTTTCGATACAATTATTCGAGATTTATGGGTATTTAACGGGAAACTTGCAATTTTTATGGTAAAAGTTTTAATTTTATAGTAAAGATTACGACTTTATGGATTTGATTGTTTATATTATTCAAAAAAATTGATAGATCTGGTATTAGTCGAAAAATTAAATAAATTGAAAAAAAAAAGTTGATAATATTGTTTTTTAATATTTTTAAACACAAAATACAAAATTAGGGATTTGATTGTTTATAATATTGTTTTTTTAATATTTTTAAACACAAAATACTTCGTACAAAATTTGAAAAAAAATGCAAAAGTTTAAATTTTAATTCTGTAATCTCTATAGTTTTAATGTAATTATCAATGTAATTTTAATTAATGTATTAATGTAGTTAATTTTGAAGAAAGAGGGTAATTTTAATTAATGTATTAATGTATTAATGTAGTTTAATTCTGGAAAAGTTTAAATAGTTTTGAAGAAAGAGGGTAATTAAAATGCTGGAAAAGTTAGTGGGCCCATTGAATAAGTCAATGTATCACCACAGTTTGACACCTGTCCCTGTGGTGATTGCATTGTAGATATGATAAAAAAAAAACATTTACCACACAACGTGAGGGTCAATGTATTATAAGTTAATTACTCCGTACATACTTAGATGTAATTAAAACTATTCTATTCTATTACTCCGTATCATTAATGGGCGGCTTTAATTAGATCAAACTCAGTCGGAGCAGACATTTATAATTGTGCTAATGAGTAACGATCCCACAACTCAAACCAGCATGTAAAGAAATCACAATGAAGCCAAACAAATACAACATTCAGATCTCTCGAGTTCAAAAAGAGAATACTAAATACTCCGTAATTTCAACTGATATTTTGTCGACTAAAAATTCAAAATGTAGTATTAAATAAATATTTCAAAATTTTCAATGGTGAAAAATTGTTGATTTTCAATGGTGCCCATATAAAGAGCACAGTAAATGTAGTATTAAAAAAATATTTCAAAATTTGTAAAACCATTATTTGCAATATAATAGTGTCCATTGTTTCGCATCTAAATTTGTTTTATTTTTCGTGTTTTGTATTATAACGTAAATTAATATTTGTATTCTTCAACTCATAATATAATTTTAGCTAGATTTGACATAATTAAATTCAGATTCAATACCAAATAAAATTATATTATTTTTTTTTCTAGCAAAATATAATTACAAATATTACTATATGTATATTTATTTTTATTGACCAAATGGTTTCAACATTTCCTGTGATTTTATCTATTTTTAGTCATGCTCAGTTGTACGTTGATTTATCAAAAGTTAGTAGCAAAACCATATCACTTTTTAATGTTTTGCATTGGGTACGATTTCATATTTTTGTTTTTATATTATGATGCTAAACTAGTTGGCGTGCCCGTCCCCGTCCGGGCCATCTATCATTATTATTAAGATTTAAAAATAAGTATAAAATGTAATTTTTATATATTTTTTCTAGTTTATATATTTACCAATGATATAATTTTCTATGATATTTAATATGACTTCTAAAATATAAATACTAAGGCCATGTTCTTTTCGGCTTTATCGTATTTAATATGATAATTTTCTAAAATTTATGATTTATCATATTTGTTTTTGTTTATTTGCCAATTATATTTTATAATACTTACATAATACTATTTTTTATTCCCTTAACTTATTTATTAAATCAACAATTATTTGACTTTTTATAATTTTATGAATTACCATATTTCTTTTGCTCTTTCATTTATTTATTTTTTTAAAATTTTAAAATATAACTTACTTATATTTTTTTCCCTTTACTTGAATATTTAATCCAATATATTTAAGGCAAAATATGTATTTTTCAATTTTGGTATACTACAATTTTAAGGATTTCAATTGTAGATTTAGTATTATATTTTAGATTACATATGTTAATTATACTACACCATCTTCTTCTTTTTTCTTTTTTTTCTTTTTATTTTTTATTTTTTTTTGTTAATTACATATGTTCTCTTTTTTGTTATGTTAAAATGGAGTAATAAAGAAATTGGAATTTTATCATTAAATCAAACTTTACCCTATTATTATACTAAACATATTTGTTTTTTTTTTTTCTTAATTAGAAGATGTTCTCATACAAAATTGAGATGAACAATCAAATCAAAACTTAATACTATTAAACTAACTAAAAGATTAAGCATTAAGCATTACAAATATTATTATACAACCATATATAATTACTTGATTTAAAAATAAGATAATCGATAGATATTGTACGTCACTTTTACCTTTCATGTTACATATTTTTACCTTTCATGTTACATATTCATTAGTTTTTCTATTGGGTTATAATCAAGTTTGTTCAATAAAAAACTTCAAATCTTGAACGTAAAATATAAATCTACAACATACAAAGAAAAAAATCGTGATAATTTAATCAAGCTATGTTTAAGTATCAAACATAGTAATTAAGAAATAAAAATATTTAAATTTTAAACACTCTTATCAAATACACTGTAAAAAATAAATTTAACACAAATTGTAATCATAATTAAAACATAATAAAGTAAAACTATTTAACAAAGTACGTACCTAAAAAGATCTAGCTAAAGTTTTTGATGTATATATATACAAAAAGGGATGGAGACTTACCTAAAAATTAAATAAGGTAATTATGTGTCATATAATTGTTTATTTTGAAATAATTATTTTTCTTCTCAATTAAAAACATCTTCAATTAAGTTTTTTTTGGAAAGTTCTAATATAGTAAAGATTTCAATTGTAGATTTAGTTTTATATTTTAAGTTACATATATTAATATTTTTTCATCTAAAATCCTAACAATAGTAGAATTATAAATAATACTAATATTAATTTTTTTAGACCAATTATATTGTGACAAATGTCGACCATAGAGACCATGGTTTCTGCTTTATATATATATATTAGATATTAGATGAATGTTTGTGTTATTTGAATCATAATATTATTAGACCCCATTATAACTTAAATTCAAATTTAATATCAACATAAAATTTACCTTTTTTTAGATGATATCCAACTATGTAAGTTATGCTATTTATATTTTCAATTATTTTTTACTAAATGTAATCAACATTTCCCGCGATTTTATCGCGGGTATCACCTAGTAAAAACATTAAAAAGTAATCTTTTTGACAAAAAAATCGTCTTTTTTTTTTTTTTTTTTTTACCAAAATTTTGTATTTTGACTCGAATTGGACCCGACCTGACCCTAATAGAGTCGAACCCGAAATGACCCAACCCCACCCGACCCGATACGTCGATCAGACTCGAAATGACCCGACCCAAATTGATCTGATCCAGACACGACCCGTTTGCCAGGTCTAGTCTCAACTGCGTTTATGTTGACAGTGCGTAACAGTACAATATTTTTCGCTTTTAGTCAAGTTTTCGCGGATTTACTTTTAAATTTCTTCTAAGAAGACCCGCACTATTATATTTGATGGACGCTTATAAAAATAAATTTTACGCCACCATCGATATGAGACTTAGGTTTAGATCCGAAAAATCTTGTCAATTAAATTCCGACTTAATCAACTATGGCGTGCTTGAAGAAATAATACTCTGGAATGATTTGGTTATTTCCTTAGCAATTAACATCAAGTTTTTGGATTTGCTTAATTAGTTGACTTGTTGACTTGGAGATAAGTGGTTCTTGTGAATTCTGTAGTTTTTTAAGCGAAGACTCGTTGACCCCATTGACCCCATTGACTCATACGCTCAGATAAGTGGTTCGTGTGAATTCTGTAGCATCTATTTTATTTTTCGTAGGCTTTTTTTTTAAACTTAATTTCAACTCTTAAGTTTAGGTCATCTGAGTCATCTTCTATAAGTTTAGGTTTTATAAGCTTTAACAAACAATTATTTCTATCTCCTATAAGCCGAAAAAAACAAGGCTTAACTCTTATTTATGCATGATGATTTACAGAAAATTAATGAGTTAGATAGTTAAATTACAGTTAAATAGGTACGGAGTAAAAAAAAACATAAAAGAAGTCTGTTACAAATAATTCAAAATGGTTACGATAATATAATATGGAGTACCACAATTATTATTACTCCCTCTATTTGATGAAAGCACTGGGCCACTTTTGTGAGGAGAAAAGTTTACTACGTGCTAAATGAATTTAAATGTATGAATATTACAATAGTATAAAAACTACGTAAAAACTACAAATGAGGTGATCGTCCCATTTTCTCATAGAAAAAATGGTATACTACTCTGAGACACTCTCATGAGGTATGTTATGGACAGACTTTTTTGTGCAGTATCTATTGTAGCCTCTCAAATCATCTCACACCGAATATAATATGATTATTTTTTTTTTAGGCTCAAAAGTTAAACAAGAGAAAAAATTATATTACTCCTTCCATCCCAAATTAATTGTCCCCTTTCTATTTTGGAATGATTTAAGCAATGGTAATGAAAATGAGAAAATTTTGAAAATCATTTGTTAAAACAATCTAAAAATAGAAAGGAAACAAGTAATTTGGGAAAAATTTTGGTGAAAAGAGGAAAAGTAATTTGGGATGGAGAGAGTATATTATAATGAAATGTGAGAGAAGAAGGTAAAAAAAAAAAAAAAAAAAAAAAAAAAAAAAAATATATATACTCTCATAGCATGAGAAACACATATTTCAATAAAATTTTAACCCTAAATAGAATTAATTCTATCTTTTTCTTTTTATCGTAATTTTGTAATTTTTCTTATCTCACATATTCTTGAATCTTGTGACAAGATTTATCACGCACTGTCTATTTTCCTTCAAAACCACCGGCAATTCTAAAATGAAATTGTTTCATACGTGAAATGATTAATATAGAATTTGTCAACACACCTCAATACTTATTATAAATGAAATTCCACGAATATCTATTTTGTGTTTCACACGTGAAACAGTCTTACAATAGACTTACTCATCGAGCAACACCAACTGCTTCCTGAAATCAAAAGGCCAACCCTACAAAATTCTTTATTGACACGTTGAGCCGCAAATAATGGCAAAACTGACGCCCTAATATAATTTTGTTAACCAAGTACTTCAACCCTTTCACTCATTTAACCTCCTCACTTTTTTTTTATAACAATTTCACTCATTTAGCTATGTATAGTACTTTGTAGCTTTTAACAACTAAAATAATAATTTTACCCTTATTAATATATATATATTCTATCAAAATATCACACATATCTTTAAAAGAAGACCCATTTAATAACCATAATACCAATATTACCCTCAACTTTTTTAATTTTATACAATTTGTGAAAATCCAAAGAAATTTTCTCAATGGAATGTGGGGGAGTATAATACTCCCTCCATTCAACTCTATTTTAGGCATATCAGATCATTTTTTGACATTATTTATGTGCGGGGAGAATTTTCGAAATTACGAGCAATGTATAAGTGAAAAATATAGTTAGAGTGATTTTGTGAGATTAATCTCCTTAAATACAATATTAATATTTAATTTTTACAATTTTCATAAAGTATAACTGTAGATATTATCGATACAATACGCACTAGATAAATGTGAAAAATCATAAACACAAAATAAAATTAAATGGAGAAAGTACTCGGTAAGAATTATCCCACTCAAATTGACCATTTGAACCAAGACCTACCTTTAAAAGTTTGGTCGAAGTAAAACCATTGTCAGTTAGAAATTTCTTGGCAACTCACTATAATATGACGATTAAAACTATTTTGTCCCGCACAAGCAAGTACTTTTAATTTGATTCACCAAAATCAATTTCATAGACAAATTAAATGGCCTTCCAAAAATATTATTTGTGTCTATCAATTTTTCTTCTTTTTCATATTACTTTTAAGTTCACTAAAGCTGAAAATCCAACTTATTTAGACAGTAGATGCTCAAATAGTATGATGTTTGCCCCAAACACCAAATATCAAACCGACCTTAATTCCGTCTTTCGCAAACTAACAACAAAGGCGGCCACAGCAACGGCCACCTCGGCCACCACCGTGGAAAACGCTGTCTACGGCCTCTTCCTTTGCCGTGGAGACCTAACCAAAACTGCGTGCAAAAACTGTGTGGCAACTGCGTGTCACGATTTGTCACAATCGTATTGTCCCTTGAACAAAGCTGCGGTGATCTGGTACACCGGGTGTATGGTTAGATACTCCAACGAGTCCTTTTTCGGGAAAATGGATGACTCTCCTAGAGTCGTCATGTGGAACAGTTTGAATACAACCCAAAACCGAACTGATTTTAAACACATTTTGGACCAAACTATGAATGATTTGGTTCTACAAACGGGAAATAGTAATGCTTTCTACGCGACTGTTACTAGGACTATTTTTGGGTTTTGGGGTACGACTGCGTTCAGTCAATGTACATCGGACTTGAGTAGGAGCGACTGTACACGGTGTCTTAAGGTCGCTGTTGGAGAACTGCCGGTCAGGGTTACCGGGCGAGTTTTGCAACCTAGTTGTAACGTCTGGTACGAGGTTTACAAGTCGAATAATTATTCCCAAATCAAATACTCAAACGGTATGACCTTAACACACCGTTGAATCTAGTCTTTATTTTTTTATTTTTCAATATATATTTTCCGGTCCATTTAGTTCGGCTCATATAAATACATTTCAATTTACCAAAATTAAGTAAAAAAGACAATAGTCCCAATACAAAATGCACATTTTGTTTTGATATTCATTTTGCATTAAATGCTTAGTATACTTATATTTAGATAAATACGAAATATATACAAATTCTATGATGAGGCATCTAATAAATAGCTATAGAGTACTTTTAAAAATAAATGTGCTACTTTTCAAACATAAGAAGATTACAATTGAATGGGATAATTGGTTCGTAAGGATTGACGACGGCATGATGGTTAATGTTAGAATGAAAGCAAAGGTTAAATATGATATCAATTGTAAACCTGGCAAACATCGTGTTCGTGTTAAATGTAAACATGTCACGAATCTTTCGACCCAAATCTGACCCAATTAAATTTCATGACGTGTTCGTTTAACCCACTTACATAATGGGTTATCATGCCTAGGCTCAACCTCAACCCATTAATTTCGTATCAGGTTCGTGACGTGTTTCGTGTTTTGTCTATTTTTAGTAAGGAAAAAATATACGGAGTATTTTGATTAAAACTTTAGATTATAAAAACAATATTGTGCCTCCAACCCATTAAGAGCATGTACAATGGGAAGTTTTTTGCATTGAGATTGTAAATAAAAACTCAAAAAAAAAGTTCTTCCCATTGTGTGATAAAGTTTGTTGATAAAGTTGCAAATTGAGTTTGAAAAGAAGAACTGAGTTCTTCCAAAAATCAAGAAGAATGGTACATTGAATGACTAGTGCGTGTACAACAAACATACACATGCATTGAAAATAAATTAAATATTTGGTGGGACCCACAACATTATTTGCATGCAAAATTTTCCATGCTCTCAACGTCTATATTTTTTTATGGAAGTTTTAATTGCATTTTTTTATATTTGTTGTTTTTATATGTGCTATGTCCAAATTAATAAAAAAAATTATTGTTTTTTTCGTCGTATTTGAAGTTTCATTTTCATTATGTTGTCTTGTATTTTAAAATTAATAAATTTAGTTTTTCTTTTTAAATCATGTAAAACTTATATCAACTTGGTGCAAACCAATATAATGTAAAATAAACTATAAGACAATATCCATATTCAAATAATATATAAAATGTAAAAAAATCTTTAAAACAATAAAGAAATTAAAATTAAAATTAAAATTGACAATTAAATGGAAAACATTAATATATAGTGTGGGTCCCATTGAAGAACTTTATTTATAGTTCTTCCATTGTGTGTAAATGTTCTACATTTTTGAGTTTGTCAAAATATGACATGGCAAAGGAAGAACTTTTTAAAAAGTTTTCCCATTGCACTTGCCCTAACCTAATATGTTATATTTACCTTTTACTATTCTAAATAAAGCAATATATTTTTATTAAACTTTAATCGGAGTATAATATTAATTGAAAGTAACATTAGTATTTGCAAGTGTCTTAGTGAATTTACTGTTTATTTATTGTTAAAATTTAATTAGAATCATAAGCTTTTAAACTATGAATCATTTTTAAACATATAAATTCGTAATATTTATCCCTCTGTCTCAGTCATTTGTTTACATTTCTCTCAAATCCCTCACAAAAAAATCAAAGTGTAAACAATTCACTTGAATAAAAGGATTAATTTGCAAGAGTAATAAAAATTGTATTATAATGAAAATATTTTTAGTAGTTACAAGAATGACAAATCACTACTACAAAACGTATGATAGACATCAAATATTTTTACTAATAGACATGAGATTTTCAACTGATGTTAAGTTGAGATATGTCTATTATAAGATCAATGTACATCAAATTTAAGTTTGATGTCTAATTGAGTAATTGGACATCTGAGTTTTAAGAGATCCGATGTCTATCTCTCTAATAGACATCCAAGTTTTTCTTAAAATCTGATGTGTATTTGTGAACATAGACATCGATTTTACAAATACCCTATGTCTATTATCGTTTTTTTTTACAAAAAAAAATAAAAAATTAATAAATATCAAGCTATTGCATCGTTACAACAAGAAAGTCATTATAAAATCAATCCAATCTAACATTAATTAACAAAAGATCATTTACATAATATGTTCGTTATATTTATACAACCAGCTTATCAACAAAAAATAAAGACTATCTAGCACATAACATGATTGAATGCAACGAAAGTAGGTCCAAAATCAAGGAAAGACGACTTAGCACCACCAACGTCTTAATAGCTCCGGATCCACATATCTTTCACTGCACATGATTTGTAAGCTTGTAAGAAAAAAAAAAGTAATGAGATAACATCAAAAGCACATGAAATAAATGAGATAGGTCATAACAAAGTTAGTATTAGAGGTCAAGTGGATGAGAAGAGTTACAAATTACGAGCCTAAGTATATATAGCCAAGGAGCAACGTAATTAGAACAAGAGCAATTTTTGTAACCTTTTCCTTTGGTTTGACGACAACTAAACAATTAAGTTACCTCAACATACATTCTTAGTCGTACGTAAACAATTGAACACAAAACTGGTAGCAATTAGACTGCGTTGACCTATCCAAGAAATTTTGTACATGTATCATTATTAGTCTATATACTCTAGTAATTATAATCCATAATTTATTTTAGCATTAAAATAAGAAAATTCTTTTAAACTAGAGTATAAGATATGATTTCAGAAATGTTGGCCATAACAATAAAGCTCAGGGGGATAAGAAGATGAAATTTACCTTCATTCTTGATACATGAATTAGCCCAAAACACATGGAGCATGGTGATGAATCTATTTTATGATTTGATAATTTGATCCTATGTAGCTTTTTAAACACCTGAAATATAGGATTGATCAATTAGTCAAGCAATCAGAACCGCAGAGCAGTTGTAGTCATGATTAATAATAAGCTATACTACAGATACAAAAGGGATTGAATGAAAGGTAAACAAAAGCACAACTCAAACACATGGTTACCCAACAAAATTATTTCACACCTTGAACAAGTAAGAGTGCTTATAAGAAGGGAGGAAATCTTATGTACTCCTTAGACAATCATGAATAATCGTCCTGAGCTATTAAAATTACAACTTAGATAGTGTAAGACTGTCAACCAACTCAGTAAACTACTACAACTAACTACTAGTATGTCGAAAATGACGTTGTATTTACCTGAGTCAATGTGGTTGAATCTCAATCACAGACAGGACGTTCACCAGCCGTGCAAGAATCTTTGCTAATAGTGTCTTTCATGTCCTTTAGAAACCAGTACAAGCAAACAAATGAGCTGGAACTAAAATGAACCTAGAAAAAGCAAGAAAGCTGATTGAATCACTGAAGTCAAGTGTAATCTTAAATGCCTCTCTTTACGATTCAAGTGTGCAGATCCAGAAGATGTTGCACTATGGTAGTGACGTGAGAGAAGGAAAGGCAAACATTTAGAATTCATTTTAAGTTGAATGAAACTAAAGGATTGTTAGTGAAGAGGAAGGAGTGAATAGGCAAAGACTATTGTCAACTAATAAGCTACCTTATATAAACCACATCGAATATGAAACAGGCAAACAGATAAATAGCAGAATATCCTCTACAAATCTTAAATCATCAGCAACACCAGAACATATTACTCAAGTAAACACATGATCTAAGGAAACAACACTAGACACTAGTACCTTTGAATCCACAGTTTCTGTCCCTAAGAGAAGATTTGTTGCATCCACAGCTTTTTCACCGAAAGATAATGCACTAATTACGCCATCCAATGCTTAACGATGCAACGTCTTTGACTGCACTGTGTTAGTGTCATCAGACGGTTTAGTAAATATTAAATACACACTAATCTAGTTACATGACTACAAGAGTAACAAATTAACAATCACGACTTAATCATAATAATAGGTGGAACAACAAATATTAAGTTCATTTTAAACAACATTAGTGGAAGCCATTACAGCAAATCAGCAACAACAACATCAGTGCCAGCCATATCAACAAATCAGTGACAACAACAGAAAATACAATAGTAAAAAACGAATAACAATGGCAACACCGAAATTAACATGGATTTGAAGTAAGAAAAAGACAAAGAACTCATATTAATTTGATGATCCAAAATGACATAATACTCAATTTTGAAAAGTAATTGAGTATACCAACCCAAGCTCACCATCTGGTCCTCTTTACTTACTAAATTCGCTCAAATTGATGAACCAAAAGTATTCAACACCTTCAAATTCAAACTTATCATTGCAATAAATTGTTTTACACGACAATTGATCAAAAGACCTAATTTGAATTCAGGGATGCAATTAAAGTAATAAACATCTAACTATAGACATAATAATCGATCTAATTCAATCAACAAGACCCTAATTCAAATCCAGGGAAAAAACCTTAATAAAATGCACCTATATTCTTGCCGGTAGCGAAGCCAATTTCTGGTGACCGAAGCCGTCTCGTCGGTATAAACGGGCTACTGCAAATCGTGGGTTAGAGTCAATGACAAGAATTAATTAGACTCGATGACTGCCTGTTAGATGTCCGTTAGTTGGTGTGGGTTGTTGCCGTTGTTGATGGCCAGGTGCGCCGCTTCTGGTGGCCGAGGCGTGGTTGTGCCGGAGATTTCAATTTTTGAAATGAAATTTGTTGATAGGTAGGGTTTAGGGAGTTATCAGACTTATCACACATTCACTCTTATGAATGGAGTGAATTATTTAATATAATATGAGTACTTAGTAAAAATAAATATCAGTTTTTATTTTATTTGATGTTTATATATTTAAAGGTCATAGATATACATATTACTTTATTATTTCCTGTATTAGTTGATGTCTAAAAAATATTCATTACACATCTAATATTTTAAAACTTTGATGTCTCTATTTAGACATAAGATTCCTTATAAAATATGATGTCTATTAAAATTTAATACACATCGAATATTTTAAAAGACATCATTTATATTGAAAATTAGATATCTATTAATTGCAAACAAAAGTTACTTCATTTAAAGACATCAACTTTAAAAAAATGGGATGTATATTATGTGATGTCTATGATAATATTTGTAGTAGTGAATATATTAGTAATTATTAATGTGATTAATAAAAGTTAATGAGTATTGGTTGCATTAGTCAGAGTAAACGCAGTAACAATTATGTAAATAAGTGTAAGTTACAAGAATAACAGTTGTATGAGTAGTGAAATTGATGATAATAATAGTGTGAGTAGTGAATGGCAACTGTATAATTAACAATACTGACAACGTGGTTAGTGAAACTAATAGTGATAACACAATAAGCGATGGTAAAATCAAGGTGATGATAATATCAACGTGATGATAATATTATCAACGTGATGATAATAAGCGATGTTAGTGAAACTAATAGTAATTACCGATGGTAATATCACTAGGAGTGAAAGTAATAATAATTAGCGAGAATAATGAAAGTAATAATTAATAGTAACTGTGGGAGTCTGGATTATATTTTTATAATTTGATAGGTAATTTTTGTAAATTATAATCAAATGGCCAATTTTTGAAGCTTTTGGCAAAATGGTGTTGAGTAGAAAAATAATTAGCGTTTTGGGTTGAAACTATTTAGAGTTATGGTGTCCACGTAGGTTTAGAATTTTCTGACCCAAAAAACGCCATTGCGGATGGCGTTTAACGTAACATCAAAAAAATTTAAAAAAAAAAAAAAAAAAATTGAAGAGGAAAACACCCCCTTGAATGGTGTTTTACTCTACCATGAAACCCACCCAAGTCCTAATCAATAATGTCTTTGGCCATTCTTCATCCTCCTTACGCTGTACACCACTCTCATAAACAAATCACTTGACGCTATGAACTCCACCAACACCCCATTTGAGGATAAGAGGTTGATGATCGTGGCGAGGGTCTGAAAAGAAAGGGTGGGCAACGAGGAAGGCCGCAAGGGTGGCGGAAATGACGGCGAGGTAGTTAACCAGGTTTTTGCGGGGGCCGGAGGTGGCATCGAGGAGTTCTGACCACGGGCATGATGGGGACAGTGGTGAAGTGGAGGATGCCATATTGTGGTGAGGAGAGGATATGGATGAAGAAAGGAGATAGAGGAATTAAGGAGGAAAGTGACTATGGGTAAGTGTTGGTTTCCCAGGAACCGTAAAACGCCATTCAAGAGGGCGTTTTCCTCTTCATTTTTTGTTTTAAATGTTTACAACGCCATCCGCAATGACGTTTTCTAAGTCAGAAAATTTTGAACCTATGTAGACACCATAACTCTAAATATTTTCAAGACCGACCCAAAACGCTAATTATTTTTCTAACTCAACACCGGCCATTTTGCAATGGTCACTTAAAAGAAACTGCTTACAATTTTAAAAAAAAAAAATACCAAGCAGGTTGGTTACCATTGGGATAAGAAAATCACAATCCACTTAAAAGTTATACCATCTCTACAAAAACTACAAGCTTAATTTAAATTAGCATGTTTTCTATTGGTCGATTAAAGTGAAGTGAGCTCTTTTCAAGCTACAATTATATGTAGCTTGCCAATTGTCAGCGTCTGTAGCTTTAGACCAATGTTATTGAAAATATTTAGAGTTAGAAATTAGAGAAATTTCTCATGGTACTCCTGAGGTTTGACACATTTCCATTGGTACCCAAATTTTTAAGTTTGTGTTCCTGGTGCCCTCCAACTTCAAATATAGCACTTCTTGTGACCTTTTTCGAATAAGAAGTATACTTATTTGCGGGTTTTTTTTTGTTTTTCTGATGTTTATGGTTTTTCTATAAAGAAGAACAAAAAAAAAAAAATCATGGTTGGTTTTTTTAGTTTTAAAAGTTTTCAGGACTCTATTAGTTACCATGTTCGGAATTTCAAATTAAGTAAATTATTTAGTTTAGCAACACAAATTTACTATCTTTAAAGTTATAAATTATAAATAAAGATATGTGCCTAAGCAAAACTTTGATTAATATGTTTAAATTTGACTACATTATAAATTAAAAGTGAGTAAGGTCATAAGAAGTGCAAAGTCCAAAGTTGGAGGGTACCTTGGACACAAACTTAAAAATTTGGGTACCACTGAAAATGTGTCAAACCTCAGGGGTACCATGAGAAATTTCCCTAGAAATT
Organism: Dianthus caryophyllus; assembly: GCA_023091065.1. Lineage (NCBI taxonomy): Eukaryota > Viridiplantae > Streptophyta > Magnoliopsida > Caryophyllales > Caryophyllaceae > Dianthus > Dianthus caryophyllus. The sequence continues at coordinate 37,031,466 of CM041522.1, read as the reverse complement.
AATAGGTTATCATTGTAGATTCTCTAAAATACAAACCGGTGAATATTTTTATATTTTTTAATGGACTTACTATACAGTTATTAGAAAATCATTATATTAAATGTCGTATAAAACTATATAATAATTGGTAAATATATAGATTAAATGAATATAAACATATTATATTTTATAAAAATTAAATTTAAAAGATAATGACTAATGGTTCGGGCGTAACCGGGGACAGAAACTAGTTTAAATATATCTTGGGAGACAAATAACTCATCACTTCACGCCTAAGACAAAGTTCATCCATAGATTTATATTCAGATTTCATACTTTGCCACCTCAACTTTCCACTTATTTTTTATTTTTTCCGACTAAGATACAACATTCTCACACAATCTCTAACAATATATCCTCATACTCATTTCAAACTTTGTTATCTCAACTTTTCAATACTTATTTTACTTTTTTTTTTCATTAATTTAGTTTTTAATTTATTTTATGATTACATATTTTTCAATTATATAGTCAAATATTAATAGACATTGTGACAAAAATTTTTAATTATCAACACATATATAAAAAAAAAGTTATACTTAAACTAAATTTCAAGATACGAAGGATAATTATAAAAGTACATTAAATACAATCGAACAAAAATAACTAGAAAATTAATAATATAAAATAACGGGTACCCTAAAATAATTAAATCTATTACTTATATATTAATAAAATAGTACACTAACTATTTTTAAGTTTGAAGGAGAGTCTTGAAAATCATGGACTCATGCTCAAACTTTTACACAAGACTCACCACTTTATCCTTTCAGACCAATAAAAAGCTCCAAGTCTCGAGCAGTGGCGGACCCAGAAATTTACCACTTTGGGGGCACACTTTTACTCTCTACCTATCTCTAAACACAAATGCTTATATGAGGCCCAGACAATATATTTATAACCTAAATGTGTCTAGTTTAAATGTTTAAAGTGATTATTTTAATGCTTAAAGCAAGTGACCATTTTTTGAAATTTTAAAGTAGTCACATTGAGTATTAAAGAGGTCACTCTAAGCGTTATAATAGTCAATTTAGACGTTAAAGTAGTCACATGTTAAGCATAAGAAAGTCGTCGTACGCGTGTAATTTTATAAGTTTTGATGCGGGAGCATAATCGAGTGAGATTAATTATTTAGATTAATTTATTATTTTTGAATACATAAAGAAAGTTAGTTGTTTCTAAAAATATTAGGAATGTTTGTTGCCTAATTCTAGTTTGATTAGGATAATTTAGATAAGATAGTATTTTAATTACTAGTTTAATAACTTTTCTAGTTAGTTTGGGAATGATCAATAGTAGTATAAATAGGGACCTTGTATTCAGACATTATAAGCATCAAATTATTTTGAGAAATAAATTCTAATTTATACTTGTATGTTCTTAATAACTTGCGAGTTATAAGAGTGTTATTTCGTTCTTGCGAGAGTGAAATAAGTTTAATTCTTCCTTGCGAGGTAGAATTCTTGTTAACTTGATTCCTTGCGAGGTTGAGAGTTGCAAAAATGAGTTAATCGAGTAGTCTTGCGAGATTGCTAATTTAATTCTAGTCTTAGTTAAGGGGTCTTGCGAGATTTTCTTAGCTAATTCATATATTTAATTTTCCGCTGCATAACATCAAGTCTGTTCTACATCTAGTTTAACCATGAAAAATTGTGGACATTTTTTAAGGAAATTAGACAGTATAAATTTTTAAATCAGAGATTAAATAAGCTCAAAAAGTTGATTCTTTTTCTCCACCGTATTACTTTTACACGTTATCCAAATGAAAAAAGAAGAAAAAAATTGCGTGTTTTTAAAGGGTTGCAATTGACAATTGACTCTGTAAATTATAATTGAAAAATCAGAGTATTTATAAGGCTTTAATTCACAATTGGCTCTATAAATTAAGATAAGTTATGCATAAAAGAAAAAGTAGTTCATTGAAAAATTATTATCACGATTAGTGTTGGCCATGGGGTAGGCTGGGCTCAGGCTGACCCGTCAAAGGCCGGGCTATATTAGTGGACCTGGGCCCGACCCTTGAAAAGTGGAGGGCCGGGCCGAAATGGGCCAGGCTTTATTGAACATGTCCACGGGCCACGCTGACCATTTTAAGAAAAAAAAACGACGTTTACAAAATAAAGGGCTTGCTCAAAATTATTATAATTTTAAAAAATTATAACAATTAAGATGCATATGTATCTTAGAAGAATCAAAATCCACGTAGTTCTTTATTTACCTATCTTACTTGGTGGTTGTGGTCGTGGCCGGGTCGGTGTCTTTATTAACACTGTGTTGCTTGTGCATGTGACGGCGATACGGCGCTTCATACCCTTGGCCGTTTTGGCATATAAACATTTTCATTATTCCTTAGCCATAATATATTATACAGGTTGCATAAAACTTGTTTTGATCATTTTCTATGAAGTCTTTGTCGAAGTAGTGCCAAATGAATGAATTAGTTATACGATCACCACCGGGGGCACCGGCAGGTCCGACACCACCACCATCGGGACCCCTAACACCCACGCTGGAACTTGAACCATCAGTTTCCATTTTTAAATGATTATAAATGATATTGATATTTTGTTACTTACTTAGTATTATTTGTAATATTTAGTAAGAAATAAGTAATAAAGTAATAATTTTTTTTTTTTTTTTTTTTTTGAAAGTCCCAACAGGGATTAATATTCCATACCCGGTAATAAAGTAATAATTAAGAAGTAGGTTTGATAAGTGGATGAGTTTGAGAATATAAAATTATAAGAAAGAGTTGTAGTAAAAAATTTTAAATTAAAAATGTTATGGGTGAAATTTGAAATTAAAAAATGGTGTGACGTAGCCGTTGGCACCAAGGGCCGCCCTGTGGTGTTGGGTGGCGAGTCGGTCCATATACAGGCTGTGCTCAATTTTAATGGCCCGAGCACGGCCGTGGCCCTTATGAGCCGGGCCTATTTTTCACGGGCTGTGACGGGCTATGTAACCCGCACAAATAGCCGGCTCTAGTTGCAAGTAACATTTAAACAAGATTTGATAATATTTATGCAGGGAAGAAGAATTATGTGATAGGCGTGACTATTGCAACACTTGTTCCTATTGCTTCGATCTCAATAACTGTGCTAATTCTCTGTTTAGCCATTCGAAAAGCCAAGAAGCCCGGAACCGTTGTGAGAAATGGTAAGAATTTCAGTTATTTCTTATGTTAAATCAAGGATATTGCTCAATTAGACTCATATTTAACTTAAGGGATTTTCTAACCTATGCCCATAAGAAAATCCCTTAAGTTAAATATTTTTTTTCATATTTAAATTAAGCACATCAAATTAGCTATAACTACCTTAATTAATGAAAAAAAATAAAAAAATAAAAAATATTTTTTTCACCTTCCCATTAGTAGGAGATGAAAAATCTTATTTAATACATTTTTCTTATCCTATGCCTAGTGGGCATAGGATAGAGAGGCCCTTAACTTAATTACACCTAGCAAAAAACAATATTATGATTTTTAGTTGCCCAACCCATTTTCCTACTTACCTTTTTCTCTCTAGTTAACAAAGAAAATAAAAAAAACCATCGTTGCTGATGTTAATCCTGCTGCAACCGTTAGCCATTCTGGCCTTAATTTAATTATTGGAAATATTTTGTATTTATTATTGTGAATAATATATTTTTTTTTTTTTTGGGGGGGAAATGTAATTATCATTAGATCACCCAAAACAGAAACAGTACATGACAATATTCAGCTATAACTTAATCGAACAAGCTAATAGAATACATCATAACTAAACATGTAATCCAAGTATGCTTATCCAATCCGCATCCGCATTCGACATCCTATTATTGATTATCAAAGCACGACTCCTTACCTCATTCACAACGTGGGTCACCAGATGGCAGGGATGCATCACCGACATCGTCAGCCTTGCTAAATTCCTACTCCACCAAACCGCATAGATCAAACCACTCAAACATGCATTCAAAACCTGACGTCGTAATAATCCAAGTCGGCGAAAGCCTCTCTGTCTCCAAATATCAGTCCTCTGATATGTCACTCGAAACCTACGCTGTAGCTCCAAAATACATCGATTATTAAAATTACACTCAAAGAAAATATGACAAACAGTCTCACACCCATTTCCACAAAGATCACAGTCAACTAAAATATTCATTCCATGCTTAATAAGCCGATCCTTATGAATAATATATTAATAGTATTAGTTTTCGAACAAATTTTTGAACCTCCTATCTAAGAATCCTGAATTCGCTACTATCGTACCACCACCATCCCTAATTAATAATTAATTAAATTTACTACCACCACCATCCCTAATTAGTAATTAATTAAATTTTGGGATATTCCCACTTGTACCTTTAAGTTTTTTATTTTCTCACATATAGTAACTCTTTTTATTTTTGCTATCCTAAGCATTTATGAGATCATCGATTTGGAAAAATAATTTATTGTTTTTGAAACTTGTACGCGATAGATTTAGTCAATCAAAGATTATTTTCTCAAACGACTTACTACGGTCATTACTCCCGTGTAAAAAACTCAACAAATGCTAATTTTTTTACCAATTATTAGATCTCTTTAAGACATACAATGTGAAACAAAAATTATCGTTTTTTTTTGGAGTTATAGGAACAAGTTATCGCTGGTCAATTTTTTATTTTTTAATTTAAAAATAGAGTGTTAGTGTAAATACAAAAAAATTTCGGATATAGGTGAGAATTTTCTTAAATTTTGAAATTATTTATTATATAATTTAAAAAATTAAAAAATTACTTGGTTAATTATTACCATCGTATGATACATAATTGATACTTCAGAGGAAGGATTTGATGAATTTGGTTGATTATTTCTAATAATTTAATATGTTTGAAAGAGAGAAAATTTATTTTAGAAAAGAGCATGCATAGAAATATTATGGAAAAAAGGGTAAAATTGTGTAAAGTTCGTGTAAAATTAAGTAGTAACGTAAATCTATGACCCTTTTTTTTTCAATTTTTTTTTTGAGATATGTTAATATTTATGGACACCCAATATAGAATATTTTAAAAATAAAAATAAAAATAAAAATTTGCTTCATGAATAATCAAAAGACAAAATAATTTAGGAAAAATTTATAAGAATAATTCCAACTAATACCCATCTTCTAAAAATATTCCCAAGTCAGAATAATCCTAGAATAATCTCAACTTTTAAAAGTTGTTCCAATAATATACTTTCACCAATTTTAACTGACTCAAACAGGTACAAAAGAAGGTTAAACCGATTTTAAATTTTCTTCACTCTTATCCAATTTAAAATTAATATCTGTTTGACTTTTTTTTTATATACCTATTCGAACCGGTTAAAATTTGTGAAAGTATATAATTATTGGAATAACTTTTAATAGTTGGGATTTAATTGAAATTATTTTGAGTTGAGATTATTTTTTGAAGATGGGTGTTAGTTGGAATTATTCTGGTGATTTTTTTCCAATAATTAATTCTATATTGAATGAAGGGACTAAGGGAGTATAATTTCCGTTTCACCTTTTTGAACACCTCAAATTCTTCTTGTTTTTAATTTTTCTGTATTTGTTACTCGTATATAAATGGTACTTTGTTTTAAAAAAAAAAAAAAAAGTTCTTTATTATGCTTAATTAATGTAAATTTGCATTTTCTGTAATTTTATTTTTCCTAATTATTACAAAACCAAAACTATGGAACAATAATATTTGAAGAGGATATTTATTTATTTTCGAAAAATATTACTTTCTCCATTTCAATCATTGTATTCATTATACTTTTTAGACAATATATTAATACGTACATGAAATCTTTGATATATTCTAACAATAAATAGTCACGTGAGATTTTTTTTTTTTTTTTAATTATCATATCGAGCACATCATCAAGATCAAATTTTTATAACTTTGGAAAATTCTCATTTGTGCCCCTGAAAGAATATATTTTCTTATTTGTACCCCTGCAATTCTCATAATCTCAAATATACCCTTGAACTTTATTAGTGAAGGTCGAACGTGACAAAAATTGGTTTAGACGTTAATTGGAGCCGTTAAGTATCACCTTGACACTAGTTAAGTGCTTGACATGGGTCTCAATTATGCTCCCAACAGCTAAGGAATTCGTTGGTGAGCGAAGAGATTGACGAAATTGATAGGATTCAATTGTTGGGCTACATGTGATGTGCTTAATCATTGTCAATGTGCCACTTAACAACTCCACTTAACGTCTAAACCAACTTTAGTCGTATTTGACCTTCACTAATAAAAGTTAAGGGTATAATTAGAATTATGGGGATTAAATGGGTACAAGTGAGAAAAATCATCTACATCACACTTGCAAAGACGTGATTGTAACCCTATTCTCTTTCTTTCCTATGGCGAAAAAGAAGAGATACGGCAACATCACCAAAAATCCTTCTAAATCTGTCACTAAATCGTCTTCTACCTCGTTTAAGCTTCCGTCTGTCCCTGCTACGGGCAAACACAAGTCTGTTGCCGCTACTCAGGTGGTGGATATTCGTCTTGATGATGAATCCTCAGATGATTCGGTCGGTGAATTGGATCTTGATGCTGAAGTGGGGCAGATTCCGGAGGAACCCACTGTACATCCTTGGAAAGTGGTGGGGAAATCAGGTGAGTCATTCATGCTGAAATTGTCTCTGGATGATGTGTCTAATGAGATCGAGTACTGGTCCACTGCGATTTACGGGTATGTCCTTGGTGCTAACCCCCGGGGGAAGTGATTAAGGGTTTTGTAAACAGGGTGTGGGGCCAATATAAATTCGAGAAAATTTCTTTCCTGAACAATGGGGTTTTCGTGGTGAAGTTTCCATCAATTGATCAGGTTCATGCTGTGCTTAATGGGGGTTGTTATTTATTCGATAACAAACCAGTGATTGCTAAAGCTTGGTCTCCTGATGCGAAACTTGAGAAAGAGGCTGTTGACAAAGTGCATGTTTGGGTTAAGATACACAAACTGGACCTGAAATTCTGGGGTGCTCGTTGTTTGGAGAAGATTGCAGGTTTGATTGGCGATTTCAACAAAGTGGATGTTTCCACATAACAGAAGACTAGGCTGGGTTATGCCCGAGTGCTGGTTGAGTTTGAAATTGGGAAAGAAGTGTGTCAGCAAGGTCCAATTTTTGGATGAGAATGAAGTGTTGGTGACCTGTTTGGTTGAATGTGAATGGCTCCCAGTGCAATGCTCTTCTTGTAAAGGGTATGGGCATAGAGGGGAACATTGTAGAAGGAAGGAAACGCCTTAGAAGATATGGAGACCCGAGGTTCAGGAGAAGGTGGTTAAACAGCCTACTATTCCAGTTCCTGTCCCCATTGAAAAAAGGTTTCCTGTTGTGACTCCAGGGATAGTAGCTACTCCAGCTAGGTTTCTAAGTGATATGAGTGAATCTAGTAGTATGATGCGATCACCTCCTAGGGGTACTTTTGTGGAGGTTTTGACTTTAGTTGTGCAAGCTCCTAAATGCTGTGTTGGGGGAACTATTCCACCTGATATAGGCAATGGATAAACTTGGATTTTGGAATGTGATCGAGAGGTCTTAATAGACCTAATAAACAGATAGAGGTTAACTGGTTTATGACCCACAATAAAGTCAGTATGTTTGGCTTACTAGAGACTAAGATTTCTGCTTCTTCTTTGAATAAATTAGTGTCTGTTTTCAATTCAAGGTCATCTATCTGCACTAATATTAGTACTCATAAAGGAGGAAGGATTTGGCTTCTATGGAATCCTCATGTTGTTGATGTGGATGTTAAACTGATTGATGCACAGTGTATTGTTGTTGAAGTATGGGATAAAAATCTACGCAAAGCTTTGCAAATTACTATGGTTTATGCTTTCAATACAATTCATGAGAGAACTGCTAGATTGTGAAGTATACTGCAGCAATTCAGGAATTACCCTGGTGCCTGGGTTGTTTGTGGTGACTTTAATAATGTATTGAGGCTAATGAGAGGTTGGGAACTGAGGTTTCAGTTCAGGAGATTGCTCCTTTTCTGGATTGCTTAAGAACCTGTGGCTTGAATGAGTTGCCCACTCAAGGGGGCTTTTTTACTTAGTCCAATAAGCAGTTTGGAGCAGCTAGAGTTTGTAGCAGGATAGAGAGGGTCTTGGTTAATGACAATTTCATCACTGAATATTCAAATGCTTCTACTATGTTCTTGCCATAAGGTTTATATGATCATTGCCCCTATTTGATTAGATTGGTGGAGGAAGATGAAATCAGAACTCCAAGATTTAGATATTTTAATATGTGGAGCTTGGATAGTGGCTTTATGGAGGGTGTGCAATCAGTCTGGAATAGGTTTGTTTATGGGACACCAATGTTTATGGTAGTTACCAGAATACAGTGGATGAAGCAGATGTTGAGAGCATTGAATAAGAATACCTTTTCTAACATAGAGAGTTCTGCTGAGGTTGCTGCAAATGCTTTATCTAATGTTGATGCTCAATTGCAGCAAAATCCTTTGAATAGCAATCTTACGGAAATGGAGAGACAGCTGAGAATGGATGTCAAGTTGCTAAGTACTGCAAAAGACTCTTATCTCAGGCAAAAAGCAAAAGCTCATTGGATGGCTCAGGGAGACAGGAATACATCTTATTTCCACAAGCAAATCAAAGCAAGAAGGGTACAAAATAGAGTTCATAGTTTAATGGACATGCATGGGGACATTCAAGAGACTAAGGAAGGTATTCAGCAGGCGTTTACTGACTACTTCCATTCTATCTTGGGAAGTAGTAAGGCTGTGAAGCCTATCCATGTTGGGAGAGTAAGACTGGGATCCATTGTGACAGAAGAGGATTGGCCTCATTTACTTGCAATCCCTAACAAGGAGGAGATTAAGATGACTATATTTAATATTCCAGATGACAAAGCACCTGGCCCTGATGGCTACACAAGCAAGTTCTTCAAGGATGCTTGGGAAGTTATAGGGGATGATGTTTGTATAGCTGTTCAATCCTTCTTCAAGACAGGGAAGCTTCTAAAGCAAATTAATGCAACTCTGATTACTCTGATACCTAAAGTTACATGCCCAAAATCAGTTTCAGAGTATAGGCCCATAGCTTGCTGCAATATACTATCTAAATGTATCTCTAAGCTCCTTTACAATAGAGTTAGTCTGGTACTTCCTGAGATTATCAGTCCAACCCAGAGTGCCTTTGTAAAAGGAAGACAAATAGTGGAGAATGTGTTGATTTGCCAAGACCCTGTCAATCTCTACACAAGGAAATCATGTTCTCCTAGATGCCTGCTCAAAATTGACCTTAGGAAAGCTTATGAATCAGTTGAATGGCAGTTTGTAGAGGATATGTTGGGGGCTCTTAATTTCCCTTCTCATCTAATTACTTTGATCATGGCCATTGTTAGGAGTCCTTGGTACTCCTTGACAGTCAATGGAGATTGCTTTGGCTTCTTTAAAGGGGAAAAGGGCCTGAGACAAGGGGATCCTTTATCCCCCTTATTGTTTACCAGATGTATGGAGTATCTTGCAAGAATCATGGTGGTTGTGTCTAACAAGAAGGGGTTTCATCATCATTCTCTGTGCACAAAACTTAAGCTGACACATTTATGTTTTGCAGACGATTTACTTATGTTTTCAAGGGGGGATGAATACTCAGTAAGAACCATGCTTAGTGGTTTCTTAACCTTCTCCAGAGCTTCTGGTCTGGTAATGAACACTGCCAAGTCTGACTTATATTGCAATGGCATACCACAGGACATAATTGACAAGATTCTGCAATTCTCTGGCTTCAGAAAAGGGGAGCTTCCTTTTAAATATCTGGGAGTTCCAATCAGCTTCAAGAGACTATCCAGCAAGGACTATTTCCTTCTTAGTGAAAGGATGTTTAATAGAATTCGAAGCTGGGGGACAAGGAAGCTTTCTTATATAGGCAGACTCATTCTTGTTAACTCTGTTTTAAACAGTCTCCACACATATTGGGCATCAATTTTCCTGTTGCCTGCTACTGTCTTGGCCAAGGTGATCTCCATATGTAGGAATTACCTTTGGGATGGAAATGAGGAGTACCACAAGGTCCCTCTTGTTTCCTGGGATAAAGTTTGTCAGGAGAAGAGTCATGGTGGCTTGGGTGTTATACAATGTCAGAAATGGAATGTTTCAGCTCTTGGGAAGTATGTTTGGTGGATTGCAGCAAAGAAAGACCATCTTTGGGTCAAATGGGTTAACCATTTATATCTGAAGGGTGTGGACTGGATGGAATACCAACCAACAATCACTGCTAGCTGGGCCTAGAGACAGATTCTTATTACTTGCGCAAGTGGAATGATATCCCAAGCTTCCGCTATTTCTATTAATCTTGTATTTTTTGATCTTCTTGTAGACCTTCAGAATATTTTTTTGGTTGAAGCCAGGTTATGAAGGAGGAAGATGGAGCAGTGCAGATGGTGTCTACTCAATCAAGAAAGGTTATTCTTGGCTTCGTGGAGAACATCCTAAGGTGAATTGGGCTCACATTGTTTGGCATAGATTTAATGTGCCAAAATGGTCCTTTATTGTGTGGCTCATGAGATTGAACAGACTCCTTACACTAGATAGACTTGGTTCATTTGGCATTGTTACAGATGAACTTTGTTTTCTTTCTGGAACTGTGAAGGAAACTTGCAAACATCTCTTCTTTGAATGTGGGTTTAGTACTAAATGTCTCTTGGAATTGGAAGCTTGGTTTGGCTGGCAATTAGGAAAATGGCAGCATGTGAAAAGAAGGCATGGTATTACCAAATTTCAGGCCAATGTCTGTCGAGCTGTTGTGTATGGACTGATTTATTTGATTTGGTACTCTCGTAATGTTTGTAGGTTGGAGCTGCAGGTGCCTCATCCTACGGCTTTGGTCAAGCAAGTGAAGACCCTGTTATCGTTACGTCTTAACAGTTTGGAGCTAGGAAAGTCAATTAGTAAAGATGATGTATGGCTTAAGTCTTTAAGTGGAGTATGATTAAGTTGCTAAGTCATCCTTTATGAGTATGGTATTAATACAACATAATGTAATGGTTTATGCTTTACCAATATAACTTACCAAAAAAAAAAAAAAAAAAAAAAAAAAAAAAAAAAAGAGAAAAATCATTCCTTTAGGGTCACAAATGAGAATTTTTCTATATTTTTTTTATAATACGTAACTAAAAATATGAAAAAAAAAAAAAAAAAAAAACTATTGCTATAAATGATAAACGTGCATAAAGTAAACGGATAAAAATGAATGGAATGAAGGAATTACATCGGAGTCATCATCAAAACATTAGCTAACAATTTTATTTTATTTTTGCTATGTTTCTGACATTGTATGACAACTTTTCTTTCTTGTTTTGTCAATTTTGGAAGTTGATGACGACTGCATAGACATTGAGTCCTTGCGATATGACTTGGCTACCATTCTAAATGCAACAAATAATTTCTCAGTAAAGTCAAGAAGCTCGAGTTCTGAATCATGGTATCGGGTATGCTTCAAAACTACTTTTATTTTTTCAAATTCTTACATCAGAGTTTTGGGCTTAGGGTTTAGATAGTTGCATGGGCGGATCTAGGCCAAGGCGCCTTGGGCCATAGCCCAAGTAAGTTTTGGGCTTTGAAAAAATTTACCAGAATAAATAACTTATATCTAAAAAACATGTGATAGTGAACAGCAGAAGAGTAAGTGGTGTGGTGGTACTTGTGCATGAAATTAACTGGGAAGTCGTGGGTTCAAGTCCCACTAACCCAATTTTTAGGTTTTTCTTATTTATGAGATATATTTTCTGAATTAGTTTTTTCTTTTACGTGATTCAAATTGTGTTTTTATTTTATTTTATTTTAGACTCTAATTATTTTTTTAGATATTATACTATTTTATAATTATTATCATTATTATCTATTTTTGAGTTTAATAAATTAACTCAACTACCTAAACCTTTTCCGGGAAAAAATTTTCGATGAGGAACACATATGAGGGTATCTATATAAGAGAAATATCAAAATTTAATAAATTTATAATGATTATCTAATTTAAAAACCGAAATTCTAGAGTAACTCTACGGTAGAGTTACTCTAGAGGATCCTGACACGGTACAAGACCGTCAAATTCTTGACACTTTCGTGAAACTAGTACAAGCTGCTCAATGCTTTGTTTCAAAATAGCTAGAAAATCTCATTAAGTTACCCTTATTTTCGAAATAAAATATTAATTCCACCACTTTTTTTTTTTTTTTTTCTTTTATATCAGAATGAGAGTTTATATCCGGGTACACTATCAAGCGGAGTAGAAATTATGGTAGAAAGAGTATGCAAACGAGAATATTATTTTTCAGAACCAGATTTTATGTACGGGATGTTGTCGCACGCCAGACTTCAGCATAAGAACTTGGTAAGGTTGCTTGGATTTTGCGTGGAAGGACAAGACCATAACTTTCTTATATTTGAACCCTTATCTTCTGATCTCGGTGCTTTCTTTACAGGTATAAAAATGACTACGTATCTTCAATGTAAAATTTGTTGTGTTGTTATTTGTAATATACGTAGTATCAAAATACGAATGACAGACATAATAAAAATAAAAAATAATATATCCACATAAAAAGTGAAAATTAACTAATTGTGAAGTTAAACCCTTAAGTTTCAATTATAGTATTTACGGAGTAAGTAAAAGAATACAATTAATGAAGGAGAATATTTTCTTTCAAAAACAAAAAAACAACTTATAATGGCAAAAATATAAAAAAAATTGAAAAATAAAAAATAAATTTTCAGAACATTAGAAAAGATTACTATGGACCATAATTTCATTTTTTTAAAGAAAAAAGATAACAGTAAATGTTCCATGATTGTATTAAGTACACTGTACACTCTACACAATCAATTTTGTGACCTTTTTCTTTTTGGGCCCCAATTCATGGCACCGGAAGAAATTAAGGACCCAAAAACGACCCTGTGATGATTGTATTAATGAAATCAAATCAACACAAGAAAATCAATCAGCAAAAGAATAATCAATCACACTGATTGTGTCCACACTGTAATTATAGAAACTGTATATTTTAGTAAACTTGTAATTATAGCATATCTCTAGCCAATACTCTATATATATGTAAGCAACTGTATCAGAATTATAAAGATTAATAAAACTCAATTCTACTCACCTCTTATATGGTATCCAAAGGCCAAAAACGATCCACAGAACACCTCCGCACTCGCCGACCCACCTTCAAACGTAAGTTTTCCAGCCTCTCTTTCTCGTCAAACATGACGACCAACACCACAAACACCATCACGAATGACGCTGTGGTACCCAACCCCCATGACGCCTCCAAACCATTGACGTCATTCAATCTCAGCCACTGCGTCAAATTGACCCAACAAAATTACACCGCGTGGCAGTTTCAATTAACGAAACTGTTCTTCGGTTTTTCGCTGCTCGGCTTCCTCGACGGAACCAACACCCCCCCATCACCAACCGTCCTTGCTGACGATCAAACCGAGTCACCCAACCCAGCCTACCTCTCATGGCTTAAACAAGACGGGCTGATTCTTGGTGCTCTCATGAGTACGATCTCACCGGACCTCCAATACTTAATCACCATGGCCCAAACCTCGAAAGAGGCGTGGGACATCCTTGCCCTCACCTACGCCAACCCTTCGAGGCCTCATATTTTGAGCCTCAAAGACAAACTCGACTAGATTGTTAAAATTCCCGACCAAACGATTACTGATTATATGCACCAAATAAAGGGATGCATCGACCAACTTGCCCTCATGGGCAAACCAATTGACCCGGAAGATATCATCGCTAAAGCCCTCAAGGGCCTCGATTATGAGCTTTATAAACCCATAATCGACGCCATTAGGGCTCGTGACACACCAATTTCATTTGAAGCCCTCCATGAGAAGCTTCTCAACCATGAACTGATTATCAAACACCAAACAACCACCAACCACTTTGCACCGACCGCAAACCCAGCCCATCGAGGCCATCACCACAACCGCGGCAGCCACCGCCACCAAAATCAGGCTGCCCATCCCTATGCTCCTAGAAACCAGGCTGGCTCTCACAACTCTCAGAACACCACCAACCCCAACCCGAAGCCCTTCAAGGGCCGGTGTCAGTGGTGTCGTCTCACCGGCCACGTGATCTCCGATTGCTCGTGGTTTCGCAAGATCTGCCCGGACCTAGTTTTTCCGGCACCAACCACCTACCGCCACCAGCAAGGTGGGCCCCAGGCTAACGTCGTCCACCATGGCGGGTCTCAGCCTAACCCTAATTTTCTGCTTGACAGCGGAGCATCGAACCATGTGACATACGACCTTGACACTCTTGCCCTCCATACACCGTATTTTGGGGGTGAAGATCTTTTAATTGGAGATGGCAGTGCTCTGCCTATTGAAAACATAGGTAAGATTTATCTCCCACCTTATTCTATTCATTTAAACAATGTACTTCATGTTCCGAAAATCGCCCGGAACATTATTTCAATCGCACAGTTATGTAAAGACAATGATGCTCATGTTATTTTTTCTGCCTCTGATTTTTATGTTAAGGACAACAAGTCAGGAACAACCATTCTCCAAGGCAAGGCTAATAATGGAATTTATGAGTTGGGCCCGACCAGAAGAACCATCTACTCCACCCAATTAGGCTCAACTAGTACTTTGTGGCATCATATATTAGGCCACCCGAATAATGATGTATTAAGACTTATTAATAAAGATTTATCAATAAAATTCTCTAAACCGTCGTATTGTGACTCGTGTTTAATTAGCAAAAGTACAAAATTACCGTTCGCAAAATCAACATTTACAACTACCGAACCACTTGATCTAATATTTTCCGATCTATGGACTAGTCCCGTTCTGTCCCGTGATAAATTTAAATACTATGTTATCTTTGTTGATCATTTCACCAAATATGTGTGGCTATTTCCCCTAAAACAAAAATCAGAAACGACTCAAGTCTTCATTCGTTTCAAAGCGCTAGTCGAAAAGTACTTTAATAAACCCATTCGACGATTTTTTTCTGATAATGGAGGCGAATTTCAAAAATTAACTCAACACCTTCTCGACAATGGCATTAGTCATTTCACCTCGCCTCCTCACACCCCCGAGCATAATGGCTACGCTGAACGACGACATCGCCACATTGTTGAAACTGGCCTAGCCTTACTTGCTCATGCTGGTCTTCCCACCACATTGTGGCCCTACGCATTTAGTACCGCTGTCTATTTAATAAACCGCCTCCCGACCACCACCCTTCATGGTCTAACACCCTACTTCAAATTACATAATTTAAAACCTGACTACTCGAAGCTACATAGCTTCGGTTGTCTCTGCTACCCATGGTTGCGACCTTACACAAACCATAAACTGGAATTTCGCTCAACTCCCTGTATCTTTGTCGGTTATTCTAGTACACAAAGTGCATTTCATTGTCTCGACCCCAAAACCAATCGCTTATATACCTCGAGGCATGTAAAGTTCATCGAAACTGAATTTCCGTACTCACGTCTCCTTACCAACAAACCCCCCTCCTCTTCTCACACCAACCCTGACGATTGGTGTTCCATTGTCATTCCCATCCTCCAAAACCCACCACCATCGCCACCTAACACCATACCTCCACTCCCCCCCATCGAAGACCCCCCGACACCCGTCCACACCACGACACTCGCTGACACACCTGTCACCGAACCACCTACAAACATACCCTCCATCACCAAAGTCTATTCCCGACGTCAAAAACCACATCAAGACGAATCAATTACGTTATCTACTTCGCAAACCAACCCCGCCTCCAATCCTCAACCGCAACAAGGCCGCACTATTACCACCCGTCTAACAAACAACATACGAAAACCAAATCCACGATACGCCAAAGTTGCAAATGCTACTACTATCGCTCATTCGCTACCAACCACTGTCAAACAAGCTCTAATTTCACCACAATGGCGCACCGCCATGCAAGATGAATTTCAAGCACTAGAGCGAAATAACACATGGACACTGGTTCCTAAAAACCCGTCTCAGAATGTAATTGGGTGCAAGTGGGTCTATCGAATTAAATACAACCCTGATGGTTCCCTTAAACAACATAAAGCCCGTCTGGTTGCAAAAGGCTTTCACCAACGTCCAGGCATCGATTACACCGAGACATTCAGTCCTGTTGTCAAACCAACAACAATTCGTGTAATTCTCTCTCTAGCTGTCACACAATCATGGTCTTTACGACAGTTAGACGTTAACAACGCATTTTTACAAGGTACATTGACTGACAATGTTTACATGACCCAACCCCAAGGTTTCGTTGATAGCTCTAAACCTGACTACGTTTGCAAACTAAACAAAGCCATTTATGGCTTAAAACAAGCACCTCGGGCTTGGTACACCGAGCTCAAAACATATCTTGTCAGCTATGGCTTTACGCAATCCATTTCTGACTCATCCTTATTCATTTACAACACGAAATCAACGCGTCTCTATATGCTCGTCTATGTTGATGATATTATTATTACGGGACCTAATCAAAACCAATTACAACAATTCATCACCCATTTATCACAACGTTTTTCCATAAAAGACCTTGGGCCGCTATCGTATTTCCTCGGAATCGAAGTCACCCCTAATGCTCATGGTCTTCACCTAAATCAAGCAAAATATATACATGATCTACTAGTTAAATACAAAATGGCTGACGCTAAACCAAATACAACACCTATGGCTACTGACACACATTTGGTTCATGAAGACCACAAACCAATACAGGACCACTCTGACTACCGCGCATTAGTTGGGAGCTTACAATATTTGACCTTAACTCGACCTGACATAGCTTTCACTGTCAACCGCCTGGCACAATTTCTTCACCACCCAACTGCTACACACTGGACGACTTTAAAACGACTCCTTCGCTATCTCCAAGGCACACAAACCCACGGCATTCAGCTTCATCGTAACACCCCACTTTGCCTTCATGCATTCTGTGACGCTGATTTTGCCGGAGACAAAGATAGTTACGTTTCAACCACTGGTTACATTATTTATCTCGGCAAAAACCCGATCTCATGGTCCTCGAAGAAACAACGAGGACTCGCCCTTTCAACGACAGAAGCTGAATATCGTGCTCTCGCAGCTGTCACCACCGAGACACTCTGGCTTCGTAACCTCCTCTCCGACCTACATATAACCATCACCAAACCTCCAGCTCTCTACTGTGACAACAGCTACGCTCTACGCCAAGAATTCGGTCTTCCACTCAAGAATGAAACATATGGCTCTCTCTTTTCACTTTGTACGGGAACAACTTCAGCTCGGTCACATCCGTATACAACATGTTGCAAGTAAAGACCAACTGGCAGACGCTTTAACCAAACCTCTACACAAGCTTCGCTTCCAAGAACTACGAACCAAGATTGGCCTCCACCCTGCGCCGTCCATCTTGCGGGGGCGTATTAATGAAATCAAATCAACATAAGAAAATCAATCAGCAAAAGAAAAATCAATCACACTGATTGTGTCCACACTGTAATTATAGAAACTGTATATTTTAGTAAGCTTGTAATTATAGCATATCTCTAGCCAATACTCTATATATATGTAAGCAACTGTATCAGAATTATAAAGATTAATAAAACTCAATTCTACTCACCTCTTATAGATTGAACATATAGTAAGGAATGATAAATAAGAATTAATTGTTAACAATAACCTTTAAAAAAAGCGTATTTTGTCAAATATCACATTAATAAAAAGTTGTCAAACATGTCCTTTTGTCCTGAGTTTGACTTAAGTCAACTAAATTCCGACATCTTGGTCACCGGATAATGTTGGAAGGATGAATTTCTAGGTTTTAGTGGTGAAATTATTGGTTTGAGGGATGGATTTTGGGTTTTAAATGATGAAAATTCAAAATTGAGGGAGGTAAGAAGAAAAAACATGTGTTCCGGTAAGTCAACTCGGAATTTGGTCAACTCATGCCAAAAGGTCATAGTCGACAATTTTTTTTTGATGCGGTAATTGACAACTCCTTTCTTATTTGGTTGTTGCGAGTAAAATTTTAATGAAAGAGAAAATGATAAAACTAATGAACCGTGCTCTTTTGTTTCTGTTATTTGCTTTTTTTCTTTTTTTGTTTTGTTTTTGTTTTTATGTTGATAACGAGCGTAAAATGATCATTATTTTTTTTTTTCAAATATTGTTTTATACTTGTAAATCAGAGAGAGTGGACAGGGAGAGTCGTAACTACGTAATTTTGGCTTTACGATCGGATCATATAATATCTTATGACTAAAACAATGCCAATTTTCGTCATTTCCAAATTAGATACTCCGTAGATAAACAAGCAATTGAATAAGAATGAGTATAAATATTAAAATGATACGAAGTAAAATTTTAGTGATTCATCAAAAGGTTTTTAACCTAAAAGCCCCGAGTGCAATAATCTTGCTCTCTTATCTACTTTTTCTTTTGTTGACAATTCTTCTGTTGTCGTAGAGGAATCTTTTAGGGTTCCAAGTGATGGGTCACTTAGTATAATTCGGTAATTCGGTAAGAATACGCCAAAATACGTCCGAATTAGAGCTAGTATAATATGACATGACATGACATGAAAACAGACAAGAACATGATACATAATTAATAAATTTGGGTTGCGATGTGATAACTTAATTATTTAACTAATAGGGTCAACACGAAATATAAATAAATTTGGTTTGGGTTTTGATTTTGACTTTTGAGACACAAACGTGACACGAAAGATCTATTGAACTAAATGGGTTAACATGTAGGTTACCATGATTACTGTTTTAATTTTTAGTTGTTTGTCGACATACCCTATAATTATTAGATGAACATCATTTCGTACGTATACGGAGTATTTATTTATTTTCTTTTGGTGTAGATGAGTGCCTGAGTACTCCCTCCATTCAAGAGTAATTGACATTCTTTTTGGCAATTTATATCCAATTGACATTTTCTATTTTGGTCTATTCCATTATTATATTTTAATCATTACACCTCACTTTATACCTCTTCTATTATATCTCTTCTATTATATTTTAAGGGTTTTCTATCATGTGCAAGGGATGCACATGATAAGAAGCTAATAAAGGAAATATATTATGATATCGTTGCATTAAAATCAAAATATTGCAATATTTGCAATAGAAAATCTTACTAAGGAAAAATTCTAGAGAATGTTTCCTTCATTTACAATATTATCATGTGCATCACATGCACATGATAGAAAAACCCATATTTTAATCATTTTAGTTTTTGTTTTTTAGATTGTTAATATTTGGGCCACTTGTTACTTTCTTAATTATGGTGTTACGATATCACGTGCCAATTTGTCTTGAATGGAGAGAGTATATTGTTAGTGGCCTATTTATATGTGGCATGTACACCACACCACACCACACCACACGACATAACATGACCTGATTTGTTTGTCGGGCCTACTCTACTACGAACTCGAAACAGAATGATCTGATGTAACTCAATATGACTTGGATTCAATTACATCCACATACCGCTTCACCAAAAGTGAATCAATTGATATCTTATTCGAATGACCCGTTGACAAATCTTGTCTGAAGTCGATCTAAATTGTCCTTTCGTCTTACTCGAAACAGGCAATAAAATAGACTGTCGATGGAACAATTGGGAAACTCGATTCCAAATTATAAAGGGGATTGCCAAGGGTGTGCACTATCTCCACCAGGACTCTCGCCTTAAAATCATCCATCGCGATCTCAGTGTTAGCAATGTATTGTTGGACGAACATTTGAATCCAAAAATATCAGGTTTCCGTATGGCGAAGATTCTTCAAAAGAATGATAGCGTGATCGAGGATGCAGTTAGAGGGACGATGTAAGTGTTCATATTTTAGATTAGTTTCAGCTCGTTAAAACGTTATCCGACGCGTTGATTGTGCCACGGAATGAGTAATAGTTGTATTTCTCTTCGGTGTAGTTGTTAGATAGCTACCTTCCCTTAGTTCCCTAACGGGTGTTTCTTAAAATTTGCGAAACTATATATAAGAATTAATATTATCATTGTTTTGTTTATCTAGGTACCTATATTCAAGCAAACGACAGTATAAATAATGCAACAACATACGTTCATTTTAGTCACACAAAAACATGGTATAACGAGTATCTAACCTTGCTAACTTGTTAATGGCGGCGTTTCTTTATAGTGGGTATATCTCCCCGGAGTACCTCAGAACTTGCCGATTTTCAGTTGAGTCAGATGTTTATAGTTTTGGCATACTTATCCTGGAGATTATTATCGGAAGACTCAATTGGGATATCCGCAAAAACCACCCTGAGATGTTAAAAATTGCTGAGATTGTAAGTAGCTCTTTTTTCTTCTTCTGGCTACATTCCTCTCATTCAATATTCACACTCTTATCTTTCACACCAGATTTCTACTGCTTTTTTGTATTTATACATGGCTTTTTTAGTTATCGAAAATATAACTTTGAGACAAATTTTATGTTGTACACATACAATAACATACAATGTTGCTATTGAAATACATTGCGCTCGGAAACTATGTTTACAGGCTCGGGAAAAATGGGGAGAGGAAAGAGTTTTGGAAATTGTGGATGAAGCAATAAGAGACAGTGTTGCGTACTCCAACGAAATCGAACGATGCTTACATTTGGCCTTGTTGTGTGTTGAGGATTCCCCGGAAGACAGACCTACGATGGAAACCGTGGTACTAATGTTAGAGAGTCACCCAGTCGTTCTTCCAAGGCCGCAACAACCGGCTTACATGGGCCACAATGAGTCGATTCAAGCAGACCCTGAAGGTCAATTAGCTAGCCCAGTAATGGTGCCGTGCTCAGTGAATACTGTTTCTATCACTCCGTTGAAAGCTCGATAGTGACTTGCGTCATGAAAAACACAGGCCTACAATTGAAGTACTTTCTGTTGTGATATTTGTGAGGTTTTTTTAAAACTCAACACAATGATATAAGAGAGGGAGAAGATTGCTTGCTTAAATTGAATGAAATTACATAGCTTATATAGGAAAAAAACTAAGGCAACAAACTCCATAGTGCACCACTAGCTTAGGCCACTAACTTAGTGCTAACTTAGTGCACCATTAACATAGGCCACTAACCACTTAATGGAATGCAAAGCTAAGGCCATTAACTCCATTAACTTACCAAAACATATTGAATTGTATTTCAATACCTCCCCTCAATTCAAATGTCACGAACTCCAATCCTTTCCATGAACATTTGATGTTTAACTTGAGTCAGACTTTTGGTAAATAGATCAGCATTCTGATCATTTGTTCCACAGAACTTCAGCTCAAGTTTTTCTTCACTTACTAGGCCTCTGATAAAATGGTGTTGAACCTCAATGTGCTTTGTCCTTGCATGGAATGCAGGATTTCTTGTCATAGCTATGGCTGACTTGTTATCACACCATAGTACAGTAGCCTTTCCTTGTTCATTTCCCAAATCCACGAGCAACTTCCTGAGCCATATGGCTTGTCTTGCAGCAGCACCTGAGGCCACATACTCAGCCTCAGTTGATGATAATGCTATTGTGTCTTGCTTCTTTGAGCTCCAAGTTACTGCACCAGACCCTAACGAAAATACAGAACCAGACGTGCTCTTTCTGTCATCAAGACAGCCTGCCCAGTCACTGTCTGTAAAGCCTACCAAGCTGAAGTTATCAGAAATTTCATACCAGATTCCTTTCTCTATTGTTCCTGCCACATACCTGAGAATCCTTTTTGCTGCACCAAGGTGCTGCTTTGTTGGGCAATGCAGGAACCTAGAGACAACACCCACACTAAATGCTATGTCTGGTCTTGTGTGAGTAAGATAGTTCAACCCACCAACAATACTTCTGAATAACTTCTCATCAGCTTTTCCTGTTCCATCTTTTTTCTGCAGTTTCTCATTTGTGTTCATTGGTGTGTGATAAGTGCTTAATTTCATAGATTTTTAGTAGCTATTTATATGCACTTAAGAGTCGTCTTTCGTATAAATTGAGCTTGATTATACATTTTTAATAAATATAAGCTTAAATCATCTAATTATTATTTTTGGGCTTAATATGCTATTTTTATCTAATTTTAATGTGCTAGGTAATTTAATCCAAGTCATAAGCAAGATAGGTGAAGCAAATACGAGTCCAAGTGTATATTTGGTCCAAGTTGATCTTTGATCCAAAAAAGTCCAAGTAAATTGAACTTTGGAGAACACATAAAATCACTTCACTATGCTACGTGAAAAGCTCATCAACAAGCACAAATAATAATAAAATAAAGAAGAGGAAAGGCCATTAAAGACCCAAGTGAAGAAAACGGCAGATGCAAAAAGAGGACAACAGTGTACACGACAAAGGAGAAGCAAATCGTCGTTTCGAGCTTGCAACGGAAGCAATTAAGGAGCGAATTGAAGACACAATTAATCAGTGAGTTAATAGCAATTATTTTATCAGTTGTGAGAGTTTTTTAGTTTTCATGTCTCCCTATAAAAACCCCAATGGTACTCTAATTTGGGGTAGACAAAAACATCGACGAATTGAGGAATTGAGTGAATTGAGAGTGAAATTCGGAGTGAAATTGAAGGATTTGGGTCGAGAAAGAGCTAGTCCGAGTGGGTAGCTATCTACACCATAAGGAAGGTCGAAAATTTGGGCTCTCTCGAGGTTCGCCACCGACTTTGAGCCGCGATTTTCAGGGTGATATTCTTAAGTTCTTCTCTATTCTATTCCTTTATTTTACTTGTAATTTCAGTTTTCAATTGTACTTGAGAATGTTCGATCAATTGGTTGTTTATGTGACAATTTGATAAGAGTTCAGTTCGAATTTGCTTTGTTTATCGAATTATACTTGTGTGTAATTTCTTAAATTTACTCTCTAATCTTGAGTGCTACTATTCTTGTATTAGAGTGTAGTTTATAGCTAAGTATAAAATTTGGGCTACTCTAAATTATATACTAAAAGTAGCAACTAATCATAATTTGGTCTTGCGACATAGCTAAATTTTGGTTAGGAGGTATAATTTGGTCGCGTTTAATTTGACGTCTAATCGTTTTAGTAAGCGTGGGTTAATCGTTCTTAATGCTACATATTTGAATTTTTGAGCGTTGCGATAAATGGTCGAGAATTTGAATTGTAAGATAGTTTTGGCCTAGTTCAACACTACAACACCTAAAGTCAATTTAGTCTATATTGAATTGTATAAGAGGACTTCAAGGGGAATTTTGCTACCGAGGTTCCTAACATTAACCTGATAAAGTAAATTCGAGTTAACTGAACTAAGTGCGTAAATCGTGGTTGAAAGGTTGAATATCTCATATTTGGGCTTAATTGGTTTTTGTCTCAAACTTGTAATTTATTTTCTACTTTAGTAATTTATTTATAATTTGAAAAATCTAAATAAACCCCCCCATAAGTACTATATAATTTGTAAGTTACGAATTTATCATTAGTGTAAGCTAGCAGATTACAGCACTCGCCTCTCCGTGGGATCGACACCTTACTACCCTATATTACGTGAAATGAGTATTTTAAACGGATAGTAATGGTTTTATAAATATTAATTTGAGTACGCCTAACGACACGTACCAAATTTTGGCGCCGTTGCCGGGGAGGTTGATTTCCTGAAATTAGTGCGTTGTGTCTGCTTAATTTATAGTTTTGATATTATATACGTTTTAAGTAGTGGTAGCCTTAAAATCTGGTAATCGTTTTGGATTTGTACATGTACAAATAGTGTATAGTTGTGTTATTGTTGTAAGAGTAATTTATAGTAGATTACCTTTTAGATGTTATAAATTGGGCTGACATTTCCTATTAGTTTGTTGTGTGCAATATTATAAGCTTTGAATTTTGAATGTAATCTTGTTGTAGCAGCTTAATATTGCTTTAATGTCAAACTTACTTTCTAATTTGTCAATCATCATCCGTGCTAATTAGTTCATGCCTAGTGTTTTAGTGTTTTAAACCTTCTGATCATCGTCTAAACTTGACAAATATCTCCTGGTTCTGCTGTATGTTTTGTGATATTTGCTCACTGTTGTTATTAGGCTCTAAAATAACGAAAAATGAACTGCTGACTGAATGATTATGCACTGATCTGATGTTTGCTTTAGAATAAAAATAAATATAAACGATTTGATATTCTTATTATAAAAACACATTCAGTTATTTTAGTTAACGTATCCTGATAGTAGAAGTCGCATTCGAACGCTGAGAATCGTAATTGCTTTCAGTAGCTAAAACGCTAATGAATTCCTAGTTCCCTACCAGTGTTATTGCTGTATGCTTGCGTTTTAGTGTATTTCTCAGACTTGCTTGCGTTTCTAATCATATTTTTGAGCTGCTGATTTCTGTTTCATTTAAAAATTTCCAGCTTTGCTTGTATTGAATGCGTGAATATCACATTCTGATCAAGGCTGAAAGTGTCCAGTGAACTGTAATTTTGATCTCTAATGGCTGAAATTGAATTGGCAGAATTACCATTTTGTGTTTTTGTCAGTGCAAATTTGAGTTTCTGAGAGTTTTGCTTATTTTGCAGGTGTATGAACACCCGTAGTGGCAAGGAACCACTACTATTTGACAGTGAGATCGAGAGGACTGCAAGGAGGCTAAGGAGGGAATTTCTTAGGAAACAAAAGGAAGAAAGGGAGGCTCAGATATTCTTAGAGACCTTATACCTAGACACACTATTTGCTGACGAAGAAATGGCACAGGAGAGGACGCTACGTGAGCTGTCAGCACCGGCTTTGGGAGCGCAGCCACTCAGCATCGTTTTTCCAGATTTGGAACGGCCGCTTAAGCTTAATTCAGGTTTTATCAATCTTTTACCTAAATTTTGTGGTCGTCCTAATGAAAACCCTCAACGTCATTTGCAAGAATTTATCGTTGTGTGCTCGACTATGCAATTAGATGGTGTTGAACAAGATCAAATTAAATTGCGTGCATTTCCTTTTTCTCTTGTTGATGCTGCTAAAGATTGGTTATATTATTTGCCTGCTGGTTCTATAACTACTTGGAATGCTTTAGAGAGTGCTTTTCTTGAAAAATTCTTACCTGCTAGTCGAATTGGTGCGATTAGGAAAGAAATTTGTGGAATTAAACAAAGAGCTGATGAGTCTTTATATGAGTATCGTGAAAGATTCAATAGGTTATGTGCTTCTTGCCCGCAACATCAAATAAGTAATGAACTCTTAATTCAATATTTTTATGACGGTTTGTGCTTAAAAGATAAGAGTATTATTGATGCCGCTAGTGGGGGTGTCTTAATGAATAAAACCGCGACAGAAGCTAAACAACTTATTGATAATATGGCTCTTAATTCTCAACAATATAGCTCTAGGGATGATATTAGAGGAGTTAGTGGTATAGACTTAAGTGGAATTAAATCTGAGTTGCAAGAGAATTCACAACAAATTGCTAATTTAACCACTTTAATGTCTAAACTTGTGTCTAATAATTCTCATGTTATGAATGTCTCACATACTCCTAATGAAAATCCCCTAATTGCTGAGGATGTGAATGCTTTGAATGGTTTTTCTAATTCTTACCAGAAGAGGCATGACCCATTCTCGAATACTTATAATGAGGGGTGGAGGGATCATCCGAATCTTCGTTATGGACCACCTAAACCTACTCAATCTTATGGTGCCCCTAGAAATTTTGTTCCTAATCATGCTAACTCACAAAATCAGAATGCACAGGTTAGCCCTTCTTTAGAAGACATGATTAAACAGCTAACCGTTCAAATTGGTCAGGTTCACTCACAAGGTACCCAATACCAACAAAAGACTGATGCTCACTTGAGACAATTAGATGCCCAGATAAGTCAAGTATGCACTTCACTTAGTAATATTGAGTCAAAGCTGTCAGGTTCTCTACCTTCTCAACCCTTACCTAACCCCACCGAAAATGCTAAATCTATGACTCTTAGAAGTGGTAAACAACTTGAGCACAATAAAGCTAAGATTCATGAGATAGAGGATGAGTTAGAGGTGGTGAGTGATAATAACAGAGCTGAAAACGTAAATGAGAACCAGAAGAACCTTGACAGTAAGCTACCTAAGGATAAAGGGAGTAAATCTGATGTACATGACCAGAATAAGTCTAAATCTGACCTAGGTGTTTACACTTTTAAAGAAGCTCCTCCTTTTCCTTCTAGATTTGCCAAGGCTAAGAAAGAGGCTCTTGAAAATGAAATTCTTGAAACTTTTAGGAAAGTTGAAGTGAACATACCTCTTCTTGACGCTATTAAACAAGTTCCTAAATATGCTAAATTTTTGAAAGAACTTTGCACTAATAAAAGAAAATTCAAGAATGAAAGGGCTAGTGTGGGGGAAAATTTATCCGCGATTTTACAAAGAAAAATTCCTCCTAAATGTAAAGACCCTGGCATGTTTAGTGTAACTTGTAAAATTGGGAATTCTCAATTTGAAAGATGTATGCTTGATTTGGGTGCTTCTATTAATGTCATGCCTAAGTCTATTTTTGAGTCTTTGAATGTTGGTGTGTTGGCTAAAACTGATGTTGTTATTCAGCTCGCTGATAGGTCGTACGCTTACCCATTAGGAGTCTTAGAGGATGTGCTAGTTCAAGTTAATGACATGATTTTTCCTGCTGACTTTTATGTGATTGATATGGGTAGTTCGTGTGATTCTGATCATGTGCCTTTGTTGTTAGGTAGACCATTCCTAAAAACCGCTAGAGCTAAAATTGATGTGTACGAGGGTACTTTGTCGTTTGAATTTGATGGTGAAGTGTTTAAATTTTCAATAAACGATGCAATGAAATATCCTCTTGATGTGAACAATGTGTGCTCTATTGAGACTATTGATGTAATTGACTGGATTTCGCAAGAATCATTTGATAAGGAATTTGAAATTCAAGCTGAAAATTCCAGTTTTGTAACTTTTGACACTGAAAATGATGATTCTGGTTTTCTGCACAGTGCTGATCTAAACATGCTGTTGTCTGGTTCTGATTTCTGTGCTGATTCTATCACTTTTTCTGGTAGTTCTGGTTCATTTGATAATACTGAATGCATTTCAAGTGTTGAGCTTCCTCGTGATACTCCTAAATTGATTCCATCCGTTAAATGTGCACCTAAAATTGAACTTAAACCCTTACCTGTAGGTCTCAAGTATGCTTTTCTTGGTGAAAATGATACGCTGCCTGTCATTATTTCTAGCTTGTTGTCCGACTCACAGGAGAAGAGATTGTTAAATGTGCTTAGTGAATATAAAGAAGCCATAGGTTGGACTTTAGCTGACATTAAAGGAATTAGTCCTACTTTGTGTATGCATAAGATTTATCTTGAAAATGATGCTAAACCGGTTAGAGAAAGTCAACGTAGGCTAAATCCCGCAATGATGGAAGTAGTTAAGAAAGAAATAATTAAATGGCGTGATGCAGATATTATTTTTCCTATTTCTGATTCTAAATGGGTAAGTCCAATTCATGTAGTGCCTAAAAAATCTGGAATCACAGTTGTAGAGAACAGTAAAGGAGAACTTGTCCCGACTAGAGTGTCTAATGGATGGAGAGTATGCATAGACTATAGGAAATTGAATAAGGTCACTAAAAAAGATCACTTTCCATTACCTTTTATAGACCAAATGCTCGAAAAGCTTGCTGGACGCTCTTTTTTCTGTTTTCTTGATGGATATTCAGGTTATACTCAGGTTCCTATAGCTCCCGAGGACCAAGAAAAGACTACCTTTACTTGTCCATTCGGTACCTTTGCTTTTCGTCGAATGCCTTTCGGTCTCTGCAATGCTCCTAGTACTTTTCAACGTTGTATGATGAGTATTTTCTCTGATTTGCTTGACACTTCTATGGAGGTATTTATGGATGATTTTACTGTTTTTGGTGATGATTTTGATATTTGTCTCCATAATTTATCTCGTGTTCTAGAGCGTTGTGTGAAAACTAACCTTGTTTTGAATTTTGAAAAGTGTCATTTTATGGTGCAACAAGGTGTCGTTTTAGGCCATATTGTTAGTTCTAAGGGTCTAGAAGTTGACAAAGCTAAAATTGATGTGATAACGTCTTTGCCTTACCCTACTTGTGTGCGTGAAATTCGATCATTTTTAGGGCATGCTGGTTTTTATAGGCGTTTCATTAAGAATTTTTCTACCATTGCATCTCCGTTGTGTGCTTTGCTTGCTAAAGACGTGCCTTTTGTGTTTGATGATGCTTGTAAACATGCTTTTGACACTCTTAAAGATAAGCTCACATCTGCTCCTGTAATCAGACCTCCCGATTGGTCTTTGCCCTTCGAAATTATGTGTGATGCTAGTGAAAAAGCAGTAGGGGCTGTTCTTGGTCAGAAAGTTGGTAAAGAGTCTTATGTCATCTATTATGCTTCTAAATCTCTTGATCCCGCTCAATGCAACTATACGGTAACTGAAAAAGAAATGTATGCTGTTGTTTTTGCTCTTGAAAAATTCAGACCGTACTTGCTTGGAACTCGTGTGATTGTGTATTCTGATCACTCCGCTTTGAAGTACTTGTTGAAAAAGAAAGATTCTAAACCTAGGCTTTTGCGTTGGATGCTTTTACTTCAGGAGTTTAATATAGAAATTAGGGATAAAAAAGGTGCTGAAAATTTAGTTGCTGACCACTTGAGTAGAATTGTCCCTATGGAAGATTGGCCTAATATTCGTGAATTCTTTCCTGATGAACAACTTTATTCTTTATATGTACAACCTGATCCTTGGTACGCTGATATCGTTAACTATCTGGTTACTAGTTCTTTTCCACCTAACTATTCTAAAGCTAAAAGGGAGAAAATTAAATCTGATGCCAAACATTATATTTGGGATGACCCTTATTTGTGGAAATGCTGTAGTGATCAGGTTGTTAGAAGTTGTGTTGCTGAACATGAGTATGCATCTATTCTTGAGTTTTGTCATAGCTTAGAATCTGGTGGACATTTTGGTCCTCAACGGACAGCTCATAAGGTTCTTGAGTGTGGTTTTTATTGGCCTACATTGTATAAAGATGCGTACTTGTTTTGTAAATCTTGTGAGAAGTGCCAAAGGACAGGTAACCTGACTAGGAGAGCCGAGATGCCGCAAACAGGTATATTGATATGTGAGGTATTTGATGTTTGGGGGATAGATTTTATGGGTCCTTTTCCCTCTTCTAATGGTAATCTTTATATTTTGTTGGCGGTAGACTATGTCTCTAAATGGGTCGAGGCTAAAGCAACTAAAGTTGATGACGCTAAAACCGTGATTGAGTTTGTTAAGAGTCATATATTTAATCGGTTTGGTGTCCCTAAAGCTATCATTAGTGACCGTGGTACCCATTTTTGTAATAAAGTACTTGGTGCTGTGTTGAGTAAGTACAATGTTGTTCATAGGAAAGCTACAGCTTATCACCCACAGTCTACTGGCCAAGCGGAGGTGTCTAACCGTGAAATAAAGTCTATTATAGAGAAGATGGTTAACCCTAATAGGAAGGACTGGAGTTCTAGGTTAGGAGATGCTTTATGGGCTTACCGGACGGCTTATAAAACTCCCTTGAATATGTCTCCGTTTAGGCTAGTTTACGGAAAAGCGTGTCACTTACCCGTAGAGCTAGAACATAAGTCGTGGTGGGCTGTGAAGCAATGTAATCTCGACTACGATAAGGCTGGTGAGGAGAGACTTTTACAGCTTCAAGAATTAGAGGAGTTTCGATTAGAGGCTTATGAGAATGCCAATATTTATAAGCAAAAGACCAAAGCTTTTCACGATAAAAGGATTGATAGGAAATCTTTCAAAGTTGGGCAGAAAGTTTTGTTGTTTAATTCACGTTTGAAATTGTTTCCTGGTAAGCTACAAAGTCGATGGCTAGGTCCTTTTGTTGTGCTTAATGTATTTCCTCATGGTGCTGTTGAAATTCAATCGCTTGCTACTGGTAAGATTTTCAAAGTTAATGGTCAGCGGCTTAAGCCTTTTTATGAGCTTCCTCACGCTATGGTAATAGAGGATATCGAGTTAGAAGAACCTTGAGACTCATGACTACGTCGAGCCAACGACGTTAACTAGGGCGCTTCTTGGGAGGCAACCCAAGCTTGAATAATAATGAATGTTTTAGTCTAACTTTTCTTTCTGGTGTTCTTTATTTAGTATTTTAGATTTTGTTTATCGTACTAAATTGAATAAAGTCAGTTTGTAGTCTGCTTGTATTTTACTCGTCGTGGCCAAGTGTTTATCTGGCAGCTTTACAATTAGTTCCAGCACCACGGGTGCACCTGCTTCACTCGAGAGAACTTGCTGAAGAAATAATAGGGCTGCGGCTGCACGATCAGATACCTATGCGTGACCTTCTCCGGTTAAGAGCGACTTACCCCCCATATATGCGCCGACTGTACCAGCACACCGTACTGAGGACCACAACACTGAAGCATAGCATTCTGGTGGACGGATCAGCCCGTTTTTTAAGCTTATCGCCGTTGCAAATCTGCCCGTCTCAGCTCACTAAACCAGCTAAGTTTCTTTCTCCCTCTCCTTTTTATTTAGTTTACATCGAGGACGATGCTCAGTTTAAGTGTGGGGGAGGGACAGATCATGTTGAATAGATGAATTGATTTAAAACATGCTGAAATGTTGTCCTAAAAGTCTGTTAAATTAAATGCCTCTGTAATGGTTATGGAGTTGTATAGTGATATTGGTTGAGGTTGGTTTAAATGAGTTTTACAGGATTTCAAACTTTTGGATTTAGCCATTTTGAGGGGAGATGCTGCCGAAATTTTCTGAAAATTGTGGTTAATTTTTGACTTTTAAGGACCTACTGAACTAAAGAGCCCGACGTTACGCTCTAAACTATTACTTTTTGGAAAAACGTTTCTTATGACGAGCTGAACATAAGTTAAAACCTGCTTTGAAGTCATGTGCGCGTAAATTTCTTCTCCCTATTAAACTTGGATTGATTAATTTCTCAACATGATACATTTTGAGTCTCTTTTATATTGAAATTGCAAACGAACTATATATAATAGCACTCGTCCACTTTATCTTGATCACTTGTTTATTACTTTAAGTTGTGTGGTGTGTAAGCCGATCTTGTTTTTGCTAATACTTTCGAGGTGACTCCTTTAATGGACTTTCAAGGAGATTACTCGACTTCGCTGAGAAAAGAAAATGACGAAATTTAAAAAAAAAAAAACAAATGAAATGAAAGAAAAAAGGAAATTTGAAACGAAAAAAAGAAAAGGAAAAAAATGAGAAGAAAAAAAATTGAGAAATGAAAAGGAAAAAATAATCCGAAGTATCGAGTACACTTGACGGTAACCGGGAGAACGACCCTCGTACTACGGTGGTAATACTAAAGTACCGAAAGTATCCCCTTTCCCCAAGACCTTAATATTGGCTGAAACCCACCTTCTTTGAGTCGATTTTTGCAGTTGAGAAATGGTAGATGGATCGAGTGTGAAAAATCTTATGTTTGTTAAGATTTCAATTGAAAGCGTTCGTGACGTGTTTTGTTGTTTAATTAATCAGTTCAATAGTTTGTAGTGGAGAAGTTTTTACCGTACATGCTTCATTTGAACTAATTTCGAATTCTTATGTTCTAGCAAAATACATTCCAAAATGTTTTAACTCGCGTCGGCTACCCTTTATTTAGTTTGGTCCGAAAAAGTTAAGAATGCCATTAATTTAACGCTCATGTTTTGTTATTGTCGAGGGCGACAATAGTCTAAGTGTGGGGGAATTTGATAAGTGCTTAATTTCATAGATTTTTAGTAGCTATTTATATGCACTTAAGAGTCGTCTTTCGTATAAATTGAGCTTGATTATACATTTTTAATAAATATAAGCTTAAATCATCTAATTATTATTTTTGGGCTTAATATGCTATTTTTATCTAATTTTAATGTGCTAGGTAATTTAATCCAAGTCATAAGCAAGATAGGTGAAGCAAATACGAGTCCAAGTGTATATTTGGTCCAAGTTGATCTTTGATCCAAAAAAGTCCAAGTAAATTGAACTTTGGAGAACACATAAAATCACTTCACTATGCAGTTAGACCTGGTCAGGGGCCGGGTCCGGGCCGGGTTGGCTCCGGGCCGGGTTCGAAAAATGGACCCGGAACCGGCCCGGGGAGGTCCGGTTTGCTCGGCCGCTTGAGGGCCTGGTTTTGTCCGGGTTGGAGTGCGGGTCGAGGCGGTTTAGGGCCTGTTTGAATCCGGCGAACCGCTCGCACTGTTCAAAACGGTTTAGAAACGGTTGAGCAGTTCAAAATCCGCTTAAAAACAGTTCAAATTTCGGTTCGCGACAATTTTGAGATAAATTTTATTAAATAAATTTAAATTGAATATAATCATTAAAAATACAAACTTTAAATACTAAATTCGAAATATGATACTCAATAAACTTCAAATTTCCAAATTATTTATTGGTTACAATAAACGGGCTTCTTCGAAAATAATATAATTCTAAAATAATATCAATTTAAGTTATGATCCATCATGCATCTGTATCAGTCTGAGTTAGGTTGAATTTATTTGTTGTACCCGGAACCGCGTTCTTCTCAAAGTAGGACCATATATACGACGGCTCCTTCTTTTTAGAACTTCGCTCTTCAGATGGTTCCGGTTCTTCCAGATTTGTAGAATCTATTAAGAAAAAACATAAATTTATTAATAACAAAGTAAAGTATAATGATAAATACAAAATTTAAATTCTAAATTTAAAATATGATACTAAATAAAAATATAATTAAAAAGTAAAGTTATCAAAACTTATTATAATAAAACTATAAACAAAACTAAATAATTTGTAAAAAATTTATATACCGGCTTGAGATTGAAATTGATGACAACTTTCGGTTGTAAATTGCGGGTGTTGCCTTTCTTGTTCGACAAACATAGCATCTAATTCTTCTTGTGAATAAATTCTTTCCCCGGCCATATTTTTTTTTAAGTAATATTAAAATATAAGAATTTTTTATTATTTATAAAGTAATAGTAACACTAATATTTTTTTTTAAAGAAACTTGATAATATAAAATTTAATAGGTATTTAGATATGTGAATATATTATAAATTATAACTTTGTAAATAATGGAGATTAATTAGAGAATTAGTAGATAAGTATAGAAATGAATAATTTGGTGTGAAAAATAATGAGAGATTTAGGGGGTTATTTATAGGGAAGAAATGAAAAAAAAAAAAAAATAATTAAAAGAGACGTTGCAGCTGTGCAGGAAAAAAAAAAAAAAAAAAAAAAAAAAAAAAAAAAAGCCGTTGAAGCACTAAAAACCAAAAAAAAAAAAAAAAAGTTGATCAAAAGTCAAAAAGAAAGAGACGTTGGGAGCACTAACGGTCGACCGGATGGTCGGTCGGTCAGTCGGGGTCTGGTCGACCGCCGGGTTGGGTCCGGTTCGGGAGGGTTCTTGGCCAGGTTGAAAGCGGTAGGGTCTCAAAAATTGAAACCGAAACCGGCCCATGAACCGGATGAAACCGGACAATTTTTGAACCGCCGGTTCCGGTCCGGGCCGGGTCCGGGTTTTGGCGGGCCGGGTTCGTGCTGGGCCGGTTCAAACCCGGCCCCTTGACCAGGTCTAACTATGCTACGTGAAAAGCTCATCAACAAGCACAAATAATAATAAAATAAAGAAGAGGAAAGGCCATTAAAGACCCAAGTGAAGAAAACGGCAGATGCAAAAAGAGGACAACAGTGTACACGACAAAGGAGAAGCAAATCGTCGTTTCGAGCTTGCAACGGAAGCAATTAAGGAGCGAATTGAAGACACAATTAATCAGTGAGTTAATAGCAATTATTTTATCAGTTGTGAGAGTTTTTTAGTTTTCATGTCTCCCTATAAAAACCCCAATGGTACTCTAATTTGGGGTAGACAAAAACATCGACGAATTGAGGAATTGAGTGAATTGAGAGTGAAATTCGGAGTGAAATTGAAGGATTTGGGTCGAGAAAGAGCTAGTCCGAGTGGGTAGCTATCTACACCATAAGGAAGGTCGAAAATTTGGGCTCTCTCGAGGTTCGCCACCGACTTTGAGCCGCGATTTTCGTGGTGATATTCTTAAGTTCTTCTCTATTCTATTCCTTTATTTTACTTGTAATTTCGTTTTCAATTGTACTTGAGAATGTTCGATCAATTGGTTGTTTATGTGACAATTTGATAAGAGTTCATTCAATTTGCTTTGTTTATCGAATTATACTTGTGTGTAATTTCTTAAATTTACTCTCTAATCTTGAGTGCTACTATTCTTGTATTAGAGTGTAGTTTATAGCTAAGTATAAAATTTGGGCTACTCTAAATTATATACTAAAAGTAGCAACTAATCATAATTTGGTCTTGCGACATAGCTAAATTTTGGTTAGGAGGTATAATTTGGTCGCGTTTAATTTGACGTCTAATCGTTTTAGTAAGCGTGGGTTAATCGTTCTTAATGCTACATATTTGAATTTTTGAGCGTTGCGATAAATGGTCGAGAATTTGAATTGTAAGATAGTTTTGGCCTAGTTCAACACTACAACACCTAAAGTCAATTTAGTCTATATTGAATTGTATAAGAGGACTTCAAGGGGAATTTTGCTACCGAGGTTCCTAACATTAACCTGATAAAGTAAATTCGAGTTAACTGAACTAAGTGCGTAAATCGTGATTGAAAGGTTGAATATCTCATATTTGGGCTTAATTGGTTTTTGTCTCAAACTTGTAATTTATTTTCTACTTTAGTAATTTATTTATAATTTGAAAAATCTAAATAAACCCCCCCATAAGTACTGTATAATTTGTAAGTTACGAATTTATCATTAGTGTAAGCTAGCAGATTACAGCACTCGCCTCTCCGTGGGATCGACACCTTACTACCCTATATTATGTGAAATGAGTATTTTAAACGGATAGTAATGGTTTTATAAATATTAATTTGAGTACGCCTAACGACACGTACCAGTGTGACAGTAACTTCACACTTTTCCATTTTGAACTTCTGTAGCATATCTTTGGCATATTTCTTCTGAGAAACTGATATTCCTTCTTCAGTCTGATTCACCTCTAAACCTAGAAAGTATTTCAACTTTCCTAGATCTGTCATCTCAAATTCTTGCATCATAGCCTTCCTGAATTCCTGTAACATTTCTTGGGATGTACTGACATAGATTATGTCATCCACATACACACATACCACTAAGAAACCAGCATTAGATGCTCTCTTGACAGACAGAGTAGGCTCATTTTCACTTCTGTTAAACTGATTTTGCACAAAGAATGCATCTAACCTGCTGTACCATGCTCTTGGAGCCTGCTTCAGTCCATACAGAGCTTTCCTCAGTTTATAGACCTTGTCTTCCTCTTTCTCTTTGACAAAACCCAGTGGTTGTTCAACATAGACCTCTTCTTGAAGTTTTCCATTCAGGAATGCTGATTTAACATCAAATTGATGCACTGTCAGCTTCAGTTGGGCAGCCAAGGCTAAAATCACCCTGACTGTTTCAAATCTTGCTACTGGAGAGTAAGTTTCCTCATAGTCAATTCCTTCCTTCTGAGCATACCCCTTTGCAACCAACCTGGCCTTGTGCTTTTGTATGGTGCCATCAGTGTTAAACTTGGTTCTGAACACCCACTTCAACCCAATGACATTCTTATTGACTGGTAAATCAACCAATTCCCAGGTCTTGTTCTTTTGAATAGGCCTGATTTCTTCTTCCATGGCAATTTGCCATTCTGCTTCTTTGACTGCATGCTCAAAAATTACTAGTTCTGCAGTGACAAGTGCAAAACCACAAGTCTCATAGATCTTTTCTAAAGACTTCATTTTTCTTGGAGGAGACTCATCAGATGATGATGAGTCTTCTGATGCGTCATTTCTTTCTGGTGGTGTTGCTGGTGTAGCACCTGACATCCGATTCAAATCCTGATGATCAGTCTGATTCTCATCTTGCTGTGATTCAGACTCAAACTCAAATGTGAGCTTCTTTTGGCTATTAGTCTGTTGTGACCAATCCCAAACCTCATTTTCAGCAAATATGACATTTCTGCTGATTATCACATTTCCATTTACAGGATTATATAACCTGTAAGCCTTGGACTGAGTAGCATAGCCAATAAAAATGCATTTTACTGACTTTTCATCAAGCTTTGACCTTAAATTCACAAGAGAATATGATATGCAACCAAATACCCTGAGATGCTCAACATTTGGCCTTCTTCCACTCCAAATTTCATAAGGAATCTTATCCTGAATAGCTCTTGTTGGTGAGATATTCAGAATGTAGATAGCAGTGGACACAGCCTCACTCCACAAGTCATTTGGTAATCTCTTTTCCCACAACATACTCCTAGCCATTTCAACTACAGTTCTATTATTTCTCTCTGCAACACCATTCTGTTCTGGTGTGTATGGAGCTGTCAATTCTCTCTTTATTCCATGATTCTCACAGAAATTTGAGAACTCATTAGATGTGAACTCACCTCCCCTATCAGTCCTCAAACATTTCAATTTCTTACCACTCTGATTTTCTACAAAAGCCTTGAATTTGCAGAAATTTTCAAAGGACTCAGATTTGGATTTCAGAAAATAAACCCAACTCATTCTACTGTGATCATCAGTAAATATCAGAAAATACTTACTCCCTCCTAGTGACTCAGTTTGCATAGGACCACACAGATCAGCATGTACAAGCTCCAAACACTTACTTGCTCTCCATGCCTTCCCAACAGGAAATGACCCCCTAGATTGTTTTCCATAAATGCATCCCTCACAGACACCTATTTCTCCAATTCTAGGTAAACCTTCTACCATGCCCTTATTGCTTAATAGTTTCAGACTTTGTATATTCAAATGTCCAAACCTTAAGTGCCACAGTCTATTTTTGTCATCCCCTTTAACAGTTAAAGCCCTACCAACATTTTTCACTAAATCCAAAGAAAACATCTTGTTTCTTCCCATAGGTGTAGTAGCTACAATTTCATTGGTGTTTTTATCCTTAATTTCACAAGAATTGTTGTCAAATAACAGGGAATATCCAGACCCCAGTAACTGCCCAACACTCAATAAATTGTAGGCTAATAAAGGAACATATTGAACATTATGAAGCAATTTTATATTACCTTGCTCAGTTTTAATTCCAATTGTTCCCACTCCTTCTACACACAGCTGCTTGTCATCACCAAGCCTTACTTTGCTCTTTTGAGCCTCATCCAATTCTCTGAACATGGACTTAGTACTTGACATGTGGTTTGAGCATCCACTGTCAATGTACCATACATTCCCATCCACTTCAGGTGTGCCTTCTCTAGTTAGAAAAAGCTTTTCTTCTGCTGCAATGTTTGCATTCTGATCAGTCTTGTTTTCAGACTGATCTCTTGCCTTTTGCCAGCAATTCACCTCCTTGTGGCCTGGTTTGTCACAGTAGTAACACTTTATAGGACTCCTTGAAGCCTGAGTGTCCTTAGCCTGAGCTTCAGATGACTGGCCAGATGATCTGCCACGCCCTCTTCCTCTGAAGCCTCCCCTTCCTCTGCCTCTTCCAGACCTGTTTGATCTGTTCTTGGAAGACTCACCCTTGGAGACAAAAGCCTGCTCCTCCTTCTTCTCTGAAGATCTGTTGACTCTTTCTTCATGAGCTAACAGTGAGCCCATCAAGTCATCAAATGAATATTTTTCTAAATCATTTGATTCCTCAATGGCAGTCACAATGTAGTCATACTTCTTTGTCAGGCTCCTCAACACTTTCCCAACAACTTGCTCATCTGATATTTTCTCTCCATATGCCCTCATCTGCTGCACTACTCTTGAAACCCTAGACAAATAGTCTTGTGCAGACTCTTTGTCATTCATGAGAGAAGTCTCAAACTCTCTCCTTAAAGTTTGTAATCTCACCTTGATTACCTTCTTGTCACCTAGATATTCTAATTTCAGAATATCCCAGGCCTCCTTTGAAGTAGTAGCAGAAGCAATCCGAGAAAAGAACTCCTCCTCCAAGGCCTGCTGAATGATAAACAGAGCCTTGGCATCTTTCTTCCTCTTCTCCCTGAGAGCAGCATCTGGTTCATTTGGTTTGGGATCTTCAAACCCATTTTCAACCAATTCCCAGAGCTCCTGTGACCTAAACAGAGTCTTCATCTTCAATTCCCAGAATTGATAGTTGACACCCTTAAACGTTGGCAATTGAGAGTAACCATTTGAGCTTGCTCCATTGGAAGCCATGACAAGTCCTAGGATACAAAACCTAAGTCTCTGATACCAATTTGTTGTGATATTTGTGAGGTTTTTGTAAAACTCAACACAATGATATAAGAGAGGGAGAAGATTGCTTGCTTAAATTGAATGAAATTACATAGCTTATATAGGAAAAAAAACTAAGGCAACAAACTCCATAGTGCACCACTAGCTTAGGCCACTAACTTAGTGCTAACTTAGTGCACCATTAACATAGGCCACTAACCACTTAATGGAATGCAAAGCTAAGGCCATTAACTCCATTAACTTACCAAAACATATTGAATTGTATTTCAATACTTTCTTGTATGAACATATTATCAGCTGTCAATAGTCGTTATCTTAAGGTTGATTGAGATGGTCTTCTAATATGATAACCAAATCGTTCATGGTTTGGGCTATTTTAAAATTTTATACTTTTTTCTTTGAAACTCTAAAAATTTGAAGCAACGAAAGGGCTTAAATATGACAAGTACTTAAGTACTCCGTACTTCTCTTCAATATTGTCGTCACCCGAAGATGATAATTTTTTTAGATTTTAAGATTTATTTTTTTTCGCAAGCTTGTATTTTAAGAGTTTTGATTTTTCTAAAATAAATTTTATTTTCCAATATTTTTAACTAAATAAACAACATTTAAAAGAGGGCTTGTTGGCCATCATGATGTGCGGCGTTATTTAAGAATGTGGCAATGTTTAATACACTTATACACTCTTAAAGAAAGACAAGAAAAATATCGTAATAGAAAAAGAGAGAAAATATTAACAATTAGTAGGGGTGTTCATATATTGGGTCGGATCGGCAAATTGGACCAACCCAGACAACTTGGACCGGTTCGAGTTGGAAAAAAAAAAAAAACTTTCAAATACACCAAGTTAAATGATCTGGTTCCCAAAAAAACAAAGTTAAATAGTCTAATTCAGTCCAAACATGAATCGGGTCCAGTCCGATCTTCAGGTTTAAATTTTACGGTTGTCTGGTTTACGTGTAGATCTGGTCTGGTCTGACTTTGAACCACTGCACCCCCAAAAATTGGAATAAAAAAAATGAATTATTGAGTGACCATGAGAGTAATGAATTTTCCCCCTTAAAAAAAGTAAAATGTCCACTAGTATTTTTTTTTACACGTGGGAATAGGGATGACGATGGATGAATTATGGACGGGTTGAAACCATATTTATATCCATAGCCATTTAATTTTTGGTCATCTATATCCCACCCTTTTCCATTTAATATTTTTTCATCCCTTCATATCCATATCCACCGGGTGAAGCGAGTAGAGCCGGTATCCATTAGATATTTTTTTCACTCATAAATTTAAAGGCATAATATCGTAACTTGAAAAAATTGGGTCAATAAAATTAACAGGCGTATCGATAATTGCTACTAAAAAATTATCTTTTACATATATGAGAGAAGAATAAAAAACTTTGAGATAATTTAATTTTATTCACAAGATGTACTCCAAAATTTTAAGACAAAATTTGATAATTGTCATCGATGTATTGGTAATTAGTAACATTATACGGAGTAAATATTAGTGGAGCTAGATTTTTTGAGGACTAAAAATTACATTAAGAATTAAAGTTTAATAGACTTTTCAAAGTATTTAATAAGAAATTTTAAGGTATTATATTTTCAATCAAATTAGTTATTACAATATTCTATGAAAATTAATTATAAACCTTAATTAAGAATATACAACGGGTGGTTAAGCGGGTGACAAACAATCATCCATATACCACCCTTAATTCGCCCATATCCATATCCCTCCATATATTATAAAAAAAATATATTGTTGTCCATATCTCATCCATTTAATTTAGGATGGATGGATATCACAGGGTTAGGATGACATTGTCATCTCTATGTGAGGATCATTACTACTTTTATAAAAATTGCACAATGAAATATGACGGTCATGTTTAAACAATAATAAAATTATCAAATGTATTCGGCATAATACTACACGTAGTTGGCGTTTATATTTTTAATTATAATTAGCATATTTTAAATAAAATTAAATTTTTCATTTTGGATAATATTTTAGTACATTATGAAAATTAGAGTTTTTCGAAATGACAGTTTTCAAATTTTTTGAGTTTTATTAAACATATACGAAATACGAAAATGAAGAATTTATTAGTTAAAATTTATAATAAACTTGTATATTAACGTGTGTTACATAAAACAAAGAGAAAAAAAAAATAAAATAAATGAACATATGACCTCCAAGTTTTAAATTGCACTCCTTTTACCAGCACACCACCTTAAATTATATGTTTCATATTTTCATAAAAAGAAATAGATGTATAGTCCTTTTCGGGTCATGTCGTTTCAGGTTAAATAGTGTGCGGGTCGGGTCGGGTTTGGATCAGGCCATTATCGAGTTTGCGCAATTTTATCGAATTACTTCAATTTAAGCCACTAAAATTAATATTTCGACCATTATTTGATTTAATTACTTCATTATTATGTCAAATATATCAATTTTGAGCTTATTAATTACCGGGTCGTCAACTTAATCGGGTCAATATCGGGTCGGGCCGTCATTGAGTCAAGTTCAGGTCAAATATTATCGGATCGGGTTCGGGTCAAAGATTATCGCGTCGTGTCGGGTTACGGGTCGTTTTCGGGTCGGTTTGGCCTGGGGTTGTAGTATTCCGGGTTCTATCGGGCCGGGTTTGGGTCGGGTCAGGCTTGCAAGCTCTAGCTATGCGGCTGGCTGTAAGGACCTTACAACCGGCATTTTTTTTGTTGCGTTTTGTATTTTTTGCTTACAAAATTATTTAATCGTCGATTTATTCAATTTTTTTTTTTTTTTTTTTTTTTTTTTTTTTCTTTTTTTTAATCCAAATGAGCGTACAATATCTCGAGGGAGAATATAACCCCCTATTTCGTGGTTAGGGTTAAGAGTGCTCTTGCCATTAGAGCTACCTCTTCTTTCTAAAAGTCTAATCTTTTGAAATCATAAACGTTTACTTAATATAAATTAAAAATGATGACATAAATTTATTATGAATATTGTATATCAATTACGATTTTTAAAATCATCGAAACATATATTGTTTTAATTTAAAATACAATTTAAATCATATTAAAGTTTAAAATTATTAATCAAATGTTGTATATGTTTCGTGTAAACGCCGATTTCGCTGGGTCAAGTGCCGACTTCGTTTAGCACGTCCCAAAGACTTTTACGTGGAATTACACGCTATATTCCCCTTCTATTCTACTTTTTTTTTTTTTCCCATTTTGCCTAAAAGAAGGTGAAATATTTTATATGAACAAACCTACCTATTAGTGGCGTTACATAAAAGGTAGTGATTTTTTCACGGGGCTGATCACCTAAGCCCAGGGATAGTACTGCTTTTCTCTCTCTTCTCTTGGATTTCTCAATGCTTCAATTCCCATGGAAGAAGCAATAAGGCCCGTGGCAAAATGCTTGCCCTACATGAATATACCAACTTTTTATATTAATTCCTAATGAATAAACTTTTGCAAACAATATTTCAATATTATACTATCTCAATTTTTAAAATGATAACTATAATCCACATAGCTTTACCTCATTATTAATATTATAGAGAAAAAAAAGAAAGAAAAAAGAGAGAACATATGTCTTTGCGTCTAAAATAATCGGTTAAAAATGAAGATAATATAATATTGAAAGATGGGGGGGTGAATATTGGTTTATTTAAAGTTAAACTAGTGATGCGGCCCGTGAGATTCTCGGGGCATCTATAAATTCTGTTTTGATATTTATCGATTGATTTCATAAGCATAGATGTGTACATACTCCGTACAATTTTGTTTAAGATCCGTTAAAATTTGTCCGTATTTAAAAATATTACGCACATTCCAAAATTTATTTGCTTTTGGTGTGTCTTTTTTATTTTATTTTTTTATGTTACGCCTCATTTGTTTGATTCTAGTTCCTCTATTTTATTATTCTCCTTTTGCTTAAAATTTGAGTATCTATCGTTACGAATACAGTTCATCGTAGTCACTCCATTAGTCTTCTTTAATGTCAAAGGATATCACACTGATCTCAGATTCGCCTTACTTAGTGCTTTGCAAATCATTATGTCAAAGCTCGTCTCAAAACTATCACCAAATTTTTTGCATGCTACTATCATTATGTCAGAGCCCGTCTCAAAACTATCACCAAATTTTTTGCATGCTACTTCAAGCTCTTCTCCTGCAAGTCTGCGAGATTTTTCAACGACGACTCAACATCTGTTTCATGATACACAAAAACATTGTTTCTGAGAAGTACACAACATCAGTTGCAGTCTTGTAGTAGTCACGACTTCTACGCCTAATAGCCACGACGGTTTTGACGCACTGGCGTGCTTGATCCATTTTTTGGAGACGTGGGTTTCGTGTTAAGACTAAGTGATTGAGTTGTTTTAATGAGTATTGCAGCTCTTGAGATCAACAAACGGATAATGTATTGGAAAACAATGATCAACAATTTAAATGGGTATCAAAGCAACCTAAAATTTCTCGAAGAGATGTTCCTTGCCGAAAAACAAAATTCTTCCTGCAAAGCGTGATTGTGTACCACACTATACATCAGTAGACTACTTAGCTAAAATAATTATTTTTCTAACATCAAATAATGAAAGTACTGAGTTGT
Source organism: Dianthus caryophyllus (assembly GCA_023091065.1). Classification (NCBI taxonomy): domain Eukaryota; kingdom Viridiplantae; phylum Streptophyta; class Magnoliopsida; order Caryophyllales; family Caryophyllaceae; genus Dianthus; species Dianthus caryophyllus. The sequence continues at coordinate 36,988,610 of CM041522.1, read as the reverse complement.
TATTTGCTAACTAAACTAATAATGAAAGTACTGAGTAGTTGTTATGCTTATAAAGTTGTCATCGATTGTGTTGTAGCTGTGAAACCTGAACGGACAACATGAATAAGAATAAGGTCGTGGTTTGATATAACGACATTAGTCATAGGTGAAGTCTCGTGCAACTACCGAGCAACCCTCCGATAGCTTCCTGCCTTCCTCTACATAAGTAAACCCACCATAAATAATGTGCGCATCATTCATTAGCTTCTACAAATTCGATATAAAAAATTAAGCATCACCGCGCAAGGAGAGCATGTCTTAAATCTTCTGAAAACAAACAAAGAAACTCATAGCACAAAGTAAATAACCTAGAAAATGGGGTATAGGAAATTATTCAACTTGTGGTTATCAGAAGCAAGTCGAAGTACAGATAAGCTGAGTCATGAGGCTTTCATTTATTTGAGAACCCTCCACAAATCGAACACGAGATCAGGGCATTTTTTTTGTTCATATTGCCGCACCTTAAAGCTGTGTGAGAAAGCTGCTGAGCCAAACAAAAGGTCAATCTCTAGCATACAAGTTTAACAAAATATATAAGATCCAATAAAATCTTAATTAAATTTTGGCGAAAAGATACAAACTTTGAACTACAACCTGAAACTTTTAGTGCTTGAGGATCACAGTAAGGGGTAGAAATGAAGTGGAAGAAAAGAGGTTTGCTTTCAGAGGAGAAAAAAATATAAAGATTAATTTTGATGTTTCACCTTCCGTCGATGGCAATTACGAGTTTCGAAGATGTTCAATCAATGACCAAAGAGTTGAAAAGGCACAAGTATTTGGGAGTGTAGGTAATACGTAAGACGTGGCTGTAGAGGTTTTCAGATCATCTTACGTGGCAAGTTGTAAAAGCTTAGCGGAAGCCGTTCCAAAGGTCTTCATATATGGCTACCTCAAAAGCAGTAAGTGCCTAAACTGTCACCACAAAATTTCACATTTTCTCGTGAGGCAAAATTTCATCGTGAAATTATGTGTACCATGAAACCTACAAAATTAGCTGATTTTCTCTTACAAAATGTTGAACAAATAATTTAATTAATGTTCATAAGACATCAAAATAACCATTGTAGGAATCTATAAAAAAAAAGAAAAAAAAAAAAAGAAAAACCAAACAGTTAATTCTTGCTCTATACTAAGTTCTCTTACAATATAGTATGATGATTTTGCTGCTTTTTTTTACGAAGGGGGTCTATAATTTTAACCTTTTCCATAAAAAGTTGATACTAACTATATCCGTGAACTAACATAACTAACTTACAAAACAGCGTATCTAAAGATTGCATAATGCGCAGGAAAATATCTAAATATTAATTAAAAGCAGTAAATTGGGTGCCGACAGATTATACATACAAAAATATAGGAAACTCACAAAAATAATCAAAAAATTATGCATATAAGTTTCGAAGATGAAGTAGAGTAACACAGAGTCGTGACAGTGATGACTGTGCATCATACACATAAATGACTATATCATGGGGAAAAACAAAAATTTCAACCTAAAACCTTAAACATAAAAGAAAATAAAAAATACAATACACTTGACAATTAATACAACATGAATAAAATTATAAGGAATCAGAAAATCAAACCTATTTTAGCGATTCGAATAGGGCTTTCAAAATATGAGTTTCTGCCTCACAAACAAAACAACGAAATTAACGTTTACACAAAAAAATGTAATTTTGAGATAGCATATGAATAAAATTACAGGATTTAGAAGATATAATATGAAATGAATTAAAACTATTCGACACCTCAAGACAATGTCTTTGGTATTGTAAAGTGAGTTAGTAACGATATCCATAAGCCGACATCTCAACCTGGAACTCAAACTTTTCAGGGTGGGTGCGAACGCTTTTCCTCGAAATAGATTCCGCTTTCCTACATAACCCACATCGATATGTCAACGCGGTTATTATACAAAAGAACATTGTTCGACACAAACGTCTAAAAATGCTGGGAAAAGAGTATTTTGACTACATGCCAACGACATTGCACAGCAATGCAGCGATAACAGGAGTTGCTCGCAGCGATAGTGAGGGTCATACCAACGCAGCAACAGCAACAATGCCACAACATCAATAACAGCGCGCAACAGCACTAAAACCACTGTCAGCAGCAAAACCAATGTAGCGGCAAAAACACAAGCAATGACAGCAACAACAATAGAGTGACAACAGCAGCAACGTTCATCGACAGCGGGCTGCAGCAGCTGCAGAGGGACACCTGCACTTGTGTTGGTATTTTGAAAGTAGGTGTTGATTTAAGATGTCGACATGGCAAATTGTGCTGGTATTTTAACTGTGTCGCCAAGTTTCTTAACTAAAAAAGTTTCAGCAGTCTCCTTCATCTTCGCCAGAATCATGGAGCTAATTTTCTCGGGGCTGAAGACCTTTGTCTCACAGTCTTGGATTTTACCTTGGATGTAAGGCTTTCCATCCTTGTTAAAGATTTTTTAATAAACAAACTTCATATCTCTCTGAAGTCTGAACTTCCTTGTCACCGAATTTCCATCCAATGAGCTGTCTGAACTTCCTTGTCACCGAATTTATTTATGTGTGAATTCATGTGGGATGAAAGATGTGGCAGTGACTTTGTGACATACAAGAACCCAAGTTAAATAAATGAAAAGCAAAGAACTTGAAAATCATACCTGTGATTGTAATTCTTTTTTTGTACCCCGCAATTATTTCCCTCCTCTATATATGAAGGCATTTCAAAAATTCTTGATAATCGTTAGGATTATGCAATCGTCCTTTGACTTTCTCCTAAAAAGCAAAACTCTTGATTGTACATAGCTGTAACATAATTCCCCATATGTGAAATTCCTACATCTTTTTAACATAATCAAAGTTAAAGATGCAAGTTATTGGTAGTAATCAATGATATAATGATACTACTTGAGCTGAACCTAGCCTTTAAGCTATCGGTAGTAATCAACTAAGTTACTGTAGGTACCGGGATCTGACCATGGAACCACTCGACGTCTTGCTAAGGCCGTAAAGTTAAAAAGAATTAAATAAGAAAAACCTTTAAAACTGCTTTGGAGCCGCCACTAAATTATGAGGGAAATTTAGAACCCGCCTCCGTGTCCTCATGCTCAAAGACACGTCTTAGAGTTCAAGGCACGTCGACACCTATCCGTCTAAGGTTATTGTGAAACCAGATTCGGATTCGGGTGAGGGTACTTTTCTAAAGCATAAATCAAAATAATGTTTTTATGAAAGATCTTTTGGAAAAGCCTATCAAAAGATAGCCTCTACTAGACTTGAGAACAATGCAAAGAATGATACATGAGCCTAAGTAATACGCTACGTACAAGTGCGATAAAGATGTAAAAAGAATGCAAAAAGAGATTGTTTAAACCCTCAGTTAAGCATGCTTAACTTATTAACGAAAACAGTTCAGTTTAATGACGAATTCATTTTAAGTGATTTAGATGCAATAAGAGGATTTGCTAAAATGCATGCAGTAAAATAAAGTTCAATTAGCCATTGATTTATTTTAAGGAGGTCAGTTGTTTATGCGACTTTGGAAAGGTGTTACGAATAGGGTGTGTATTCGAGGTGCATGGCCGCCTTATGCAAAGCAGACTTGCGTACCAAAGCCGGGGTGAGCCTAATGTAGGCCCTTGCTAGTCTAAGAAGTAAAGAAAAACTACCTGTCTTCAAGTTTAGGAAACCGGCAGCGCTTCGCTTCAAAGGGGGGGAATTCAACACTAGGAAAATGAGGAATTCTAAAGGTGTTTATGCGTGAGGCTTTTAGAGTGTTTTGGGGTGAGAATTGTATTCTGAAATTGTGTGTTGAATGAATGACCGAAGGGTTGTATTTATAGTGTAGAGTTCGGTAGATTTTAGGAAATCTAGGGGATAAAACCGGACGTAGGAGCCGCATGAGGCCTCTTTGCAGGCACTGCTGGGGCAATCATAAAGGGTCTTGCGATAGCCCCTACCAATCGCAATGCTCCTTTGCGATTGATAGAGTGAACAAGATACTCCTTTTTCGTATATTTCCAAATTATATTTTAGGATATACGAAATAATCTTGCTTGAGCTCTAAGTTACGGTTGTTTGGCTGATGTTAGGGTTTGTTTTAGGGTTTGACTTGGTCAATCCTGATCCTTGGAATACGGGCCAGGTATGGGTTTGGGCTCGGTTTTGGGCCCGAGCCCTGAAAATGTGAAAAGGGTGCATTTTGTGTAATTTTGTGAAATAGGACATTCCGTGAGACTATCCTGGGTATTTGCTAATGCTAAAGGGTAGTTTTAACAGGTAGGCCTAAATTTAGGTATTTAGGTGGATCGATGTGTTATATGTATTTGAAAAGGGGTGTGCGCATGCCGATTAGGACCTGAACTCGAGACAAGCTAGACTCTAGACCTAAGGACACTAAAGGTGATGACCCATAAAGAAACCTCATTTGCATTTAAAAACATTTAACTTGAATTCGTCACAGTTAGAACCATTTAAGTCAACGTAAAAGCACGCAATAAAAGTCCATTGTTACATCACTGGGTTTTTGGCGGGAGGTGCGGATTTGGGTATCTACAGAGCCCCCAGTTTGACTGAGCTTAGGACTAAAGCGAAAGTCAAACTACAGGACAACATCCGGACCGTTACAGTCTCGATATCATCAGCGGCACGGAGTATGTGTCCATGGGTGAGACTAGGACTCCGAACCGGGCTTATCCGGGGAGGGACGAACATGTTTAGGGACATGACGGTCCTTGCATACCTGTACGGGGAATGCCTTCCTGCGCTTGCTGAATACCTTTGCGTGTGATTGCTGTTGCTTGTCTCGTAAAAGAGCGCGCGTGCTTGGTCTCGTAAAAGAGCGTATGTGCTTCATGCTTCGTGCTAGTGCTCGTGGTTGTGCTCATCTCGTCAAAGAGTGCTTACGTCCGCCGGGAATTATCGTCCGAGGAAAATGCTCGTGTTTAGTGTTTACGCAAAGGTTGTGTATAGTGTTTCAACTCGTCTAAGAGTGTGGCGGACTTTAGGTGACGCCTTAACCGAGCGACGTAACGTGAAAAACTGTTAAAATGGGCTAAAAGTGGACTAGAGGTCCATATTTGGCCTTGAAATGAGAAAACAACGAAAATGCCCAAAGCTGGAATCGCAAGCGTCCTTGCGGCTCTTTCCCCAAATCGCAAGCGTCCTTGCGATTAGGGTCTTGGGCTTTCTGCTGCTATAAAACACGGTTTACACCGTATACTTACTCCATTTCCCATTTTTACGTTTTTCAATCCCAAAAATCGTCCCTTGCGATTTCTAAGCCGTTTTCGCTCGTTTTTCTTGCTTTACTTCAAAATGGATCAAGGTAACACTCCATTTTACTTGTTTTTATGCATTTTGATGTTGTAAATTGTTAGATCGTTCTTGAAATGTAGAAAAGACGTTTTTGGTGAAAAACCGTCTTTTAGTCTTGAAATTCGCCGCTTGATTACTAGAGAACTATACCATTCCCTTGTATGATGCTATTCTTGAATGTATGTGTGAAATACTTGTTGTTTGGAACGTTTTTAGACCAATTTCGTATGAAATGGTCCCGACCCAAAAATCGGACCCGGATTTTCGGTCTCAGAATTGCAATTAAACTTCGCCATAGGTTCCCCTTGGCTAGTATAGTATGTGTATGGCGTCGGTTTTTGAAAAATGTTAATAATCATCCCTTAAATTGAGGTTGAAGGTTGATTAAAACGGAGAACTTAGGTCAAAATTAGGGGTTTTCGACTGACAAGTCCAAAATGCAATTGATTGTTACAGGCGTAATTGAAGGTTAATATAATCCATAGAAACCGTCAAGTTGAAATTTTTAGGGGTATAGAGCGGCTTTTGGCCAAATTGTGAATTAAGCCAAGAAGGGCTCCGTATAGGGTGTTCTTGTAGAATTGTTGCTTTCTTCGTCTTCGTCTTGTCTTGTGAATGTTTGTCTTCTTGAGAATGTTTGTCTTCTTGAAAATGTCACAGGTGATTGGTCTGGACCTTCTACGAGATCTCAGTCTCGTCGGAGTACGGGCTCTAGGGGTGAGGAGCCTACTACTCCTGGTGGTACAAATTTGCGTCGTACTTTTAGCGCGAGGGATCCTTCTCCTGGGGTTGTTGAGTTTCCGACCCGGAGGGGTCGTGGACGCGGCATGGGTGTTCGTGGTCATCATGGGGGTGTTATTGGTGAGGAGGAGAGAGAGGTAGAGGCCATGGAGGAGGGTGAGTCTTCGCAGGCTTGTGGTCTCGTGTTAGGGTCGTGCTAGTCATGGTCCGCGTGTTGACCGATCCTTGGGCGAAGAAGTGGGACGGCCACACTGTTGGCGGCAGAGTGAGCGTCACTTGTCTCATAGGGCTCTTACCGGGCTTGAGATAGGATATATGAGAACGTTTTCGGGCATTACGTCTGTTGTTTGGGCGTATAAGAATGTCTTGACTCCTAGGGCACAGGAGTTGATTGATAGGTGCACTCTGGGTCCGTTGGTTAAACATTGGGTCCAGATCGTGGATAATCGGACTACGGCGAACTTGAGGGTCATCCGGGCGTTCCTTGACCGGTATTGGGATACGACCACGACGTTCCATTTGCCGGGGTTCGAGGCGGGTATTACCTTGTCTTCGTACGCTATTATCACGGGTCTCCCCTTCGGTGACCGTGATATGGACTTTGCTTTTGCGCCACCTATCGATGATAAGGCGGTGCTTGATGCTGTAGGTGCTGGTCTAGAGGTGCCGTATCAAGGAAAAGCACCTAACTCTGTGAAGACGAGTTATATCATGGAGTACTTCGAGGGGAAGACTCAACATGGGCCTGGATCTTGGAGTGACGAGCAGAATGCTCGTATGTGGCTTTGGTGGTTTGTTAGCTCTGTCTACTTCGGCGAGAAGGGCGAGAGGGCTGCTACTTCGGTGTTGATGTGTCTTCAGGATTGGAGTGCGATCGGGGCGTACGATTGGGTATCCCCGGCCTTGGGTTTATGCATCCGTTTCTGCATGGATGCTGTGAGGCCACGGAAGATGGATGGGGGAACTAGGATTCCCATCGTATCTCCTGGCTTGTTGTTGGAGGTATGTCGTTCTTTTGTCTTCTGTTTGGCTTGCCCAAAATGTTGTTTATTTGAGCTAACTTTGTTCATGTCTCTTGTGTAGTGCTGGATCTATAGTCATTTCCCTTTCTTTCTGCCCGAAGGGGCAATTACGATGGAGAAGAGATACCCTGCGGTCTTGACATGGAATGCGTCTGGCCAGTATTAGATGGCAGTCGTACGACTTCGTTCGGGAACAGTTGAACCAGTTGAGAGGTGGTCAGGTATGTGTTGAAACCTTCAAAATAGCATGTATTTAAATGATTTTTCTTGAGATGTCGTTTAACGTGTTTCTTCCTTTGGTTCTGATTCAGCCCCACGTCAGTGGGAAGCGATACCGGCGTTCCTGAGGGGTTATGGCAGCGTTTTCGGGAGCGTGACTCCCAACGGTTGTACTTGGCTACGCCGTATGGGTATGTTTGGTACTTAGGTGAGCGTCTGGCGATCCAGACGAGGTATCCTGACTTCGTGGTGCCTCTCGATCCACCTAAGGTTCTTTTCGAGACGCGAGTCTTGAGTCGGCAGCAGAGACAGCTGTATCTTGAGGGAGAGTCTGATAATCTTCTTCTTCATCAGCTGGATTACGCGGATTTTGCGAGGGGTAGGTTGGCTAGTGGACCCATCGAGGTATGTCTTGCTCCTTTGTGTAGGGTCCATGGTCTGAAAAATTTCCCCTAATTTTGTTGTATTTCATGTGTTTCTTGTTGTAGGTGCCTGACGCTGACTTGGCGTTTCAGCCCCCAGACTTCCCTACGACGGCGGAGTGGGACAATGCCGGGACACGGGAGACCTTCCACGTGCCTGAGTATCTGCCGGTAACTACGGACGCTGGCATGGAGGGTTGGGGTGATAGGGTGAAGAAGGTATGTACTTGTCATTTGTATATCTATGTTAGCCCCCAGTTTGACCGAGGTATGAATAACGAAGGGCAAACTTAGAGTGTAGGCGAGCTTTTGTGTTTAGCCCCCTGAGTTTGACTGTAGTTTAGAGAAACTGTAGTCAAAATGGAGGATCTGGGTCAGTTTTGAGGTTTAGCCCCCATAGTTTGTCTTAATTGGACCTTTAATTAAGACAAAATGGAGTAGGTTTCAATTTTACCCCCGGAGTTTGGCTTAAATTGGTGTACATTTAAGGCAAAATGGAGTAAAGTTTTTGTGTTTTATTTTGGGCAGGTCGCGAGGGATGTCCACAAGAAGTTGTGGCGACTGACCATCGCCGAGGATGGCTTAGGCGAGCAGTGGCGGAGCTGTGTCAGAGCCGGGCGGAGGTGGCTCGTCTTAGGGCGGAGAACGAGGAGCTTCGTCGTCGTCATCCTTAGTCGCTTCATCTCTTGTTGTAGCTTGAACCTGTGATAGTTGTAGTTGTGTCTGTACTTTCTATTTCTTCGCATACCTGTTTGGTTAGTAGCTAGAAAAATTTGAAAATGATTCCCGAGTGGGAGACTCTGCTTTGAAAATGTTTCGTTGAAAATGTGTTTGAAAACATTCATTTTTAAAATTCGAGATGAGCTTTAAAACGAACTATTAAAATGAAGCATGTTGTGATCGGATCAATCATATTTTTGATGGATCCAGGTTTGATTGGTTGTAATCTAAGCTCGTATTGGGGAGCCCAATTAGGCTGGTACGTCGTAACTTCATGCATGCTAGGATTAGGAAAGTCGAAAATATGGAAACTAAAGGATAACGCCGTCCCTAGGAGTCGCAACACCTGTTGCGGCTGGTAGAGGTAATCGCAAGGGGTCTTGCGATTGGCACTTCCAATCGCAAGCCTTCTTGCGGCCGGGATCGCTTGGCCTTATCGCTGAATTTTCCTAATTCACGATTTCGGTTTCCTATATAAAGAGGGGAGGTACGAGGCATAATCCTCATTCAAACTCAACTCTTTTCTTTGCTTATTTTGTATTCTCTTAAATAGCTTAGTATTTTTAGGAATATTTTTGTATTTTTGAAGGATGGACCATTTCGATGGTCTTTTGAAGCAATGGACGTCTTCTCTTAGTGAATCGGAGAAAAGGGCGTTGTCTTCGATCGAGCGGTGTTTTTATTGGTTTTAGGCGGATCTGGCGTCGAGATGGATTTTCTTGACGCTTGTCTTGATTATTGGGATCCTAGGGTGCATGTCTTGAGTTCCGGGAGGTGAGATATGTCCGTTGTTAGAGGAATTCTCGCGATTGCAGGATGGTTCAATCGTACTACCCCAGTAGTGGTTAGGAGTGAATTTGGCTATAATGGGAGATTGAGACAATATCTCTCGATGACCAATGCCCAAGCTGATGGCTTGTTTGAAGGAGGCGTAGTGAACATGCGACGGTTGTGCGAGCGTTACATGATCTTGAGTGATGTGAGCATTTCCGCCCGTTCTAGGAGGAGAGCTTTGGGGTTTTGCTTATTACACCTGCATCGCTTTGCGGGATCGATGGAAGATGGTGTGCATGGCCATGCTAGGTATGCACGGTCATGGAGGAGATGGGCGGGTCATGATCCTTCAGCTTTGATCTTGGCCGAGACTATCTTAGGCTTGGACGACCGTCATGCAAATCGTCTGAGCTCGTATCGTGGATGTGCTAGGATTCTGCAGATTTGGTTGATGGAGCGCCTTCGTGTTCTTGCTCCACCTGGTGGCGAGGTGTATATTCCTGCCGGTTTGACTACTCGTACTCTTCATTGGGCTGTGCCTCGGGAGCGGTCGGTGAACTACTTCCAAGTGTTTGTTCGGGAGAGGACGATTAGGTGGACTGTGTCGTGGTGGTCCATTCGACACATCACGGCTTGCCGTCGGAGGCGGATGCGGCTGGTGGGATATTGTTGTGTGGGTTCGAGCGAGGTGTATGGATTCACCCCCATCGGTTGAGGAGGCAGATTGGCTTAGCGCAGGTTATTCCGGCGCATGATACTCGGATATGCGAGTCGGTTGTTCTGAACAACCAGATGGTTGATGTTTGGGTACGAGGATGGTCTGATCGGGTGACTTGGGCTCGACCGGTGGTTCGAGACCAACCGCGTCTCATTTCTATCTGAGGTGGTGTATTTCCTCGATCCTCGGGATAGGGAGAATATGCGAGGCGCCAGCGGGTCCAAACCGTCATTGGCGCGTCTTTGCGATGCGATGGAGACGGGACTACAACGACTTAGCAGGTTCAAGTACAGGAGCGTCTTCATCTAGGCCACTAGGAGAGCGACTGGGACCTAGGGTGACCGTGCAGGACCGTCTGGGCGAGAAGGTTGATGGTGAAGCCGGAGAGGACCCTGTTGAGCCCCCAGGATTCGAGAGGAGTATTGCTTCTGTGGTTGTTCGTGCGGATGCTTCAGAGGATGCGGATGAGGAAGATTCTCCAAAGCGTCGTAGGAAGAACGTTTAGATTTAGACTTTAAATGTTTTATTCAAAGAATTTGTGTTTAGTTGTTCAATGAATAAAGTGAGTTTGGTGGCTAGTTTTAAACTCATCACTTAAAATGTAAACATTTTCAAAATCAATGATTAAATAAAGAAAGTGTTTGCCTATTGTCTCGTCTCTTTGCTTACTTTATTCATCCTCGACCTTTTTAAGCTTTGGATTGATTTTTTGTTTTGTGTTGACTATGCTCTCGACCTTTTTAAGCTTTGAGCGTGTCGTTTTGTGTGGACTGTGCTCTTGACCTTTTTAAGCTTTGAGCGTGTCCTTTTGTAAGTGCGTTGCCCTTGACCTTTTTAAGCTTTGGGCGTGCGTGCAGGGAAGGTCGGTCGCGCTTCGAGAAGCTGCCTACGTATCTATGTTTTCCATAGAATCAAACCGGCGTAGTTCGTGGTTTTGGTTGAGTCTCTTCTGAATCGCCACGTATCCACAAAGGTCGTGGAATCAAACCAAGCGTAGTTCATCCGTGCGTTGTTCATCCGAAATACATTGCAAAGTCGTGGAGCTTAAGGGTAGTATTTCTTAAGTCGGGTCGAGATTGGTGGGTAAGTTGAATTCTTCGCCGTCGAGATCGGTTAGCCTCGCGGCTCCTCCTGGAAGGATTTCTTTGACTAAGTATGGTCCGGCCCAATTAGGTTTGAATTTCCCCCTTGGGTCGACCGGTAAGGGTGCCCTTACTGATTTGAGGACCAGATCACCCACTTTAACATTGCGTGGTCTGACCCGTTTGTTGTATGCGCGTTGTAGCCTTGATTGATACATGCGAACGGTGCTTAGTGAGTGTAAGCGCCTTTCGTCTAGAAGAATGAGCTGCTCGTATCGTTCCCTTGCCCATTCGGCTTCTGGTATGTCTGCTTCCATCAGAATTCGAAGTGACTTCATTTCGATTTCTACGGGTTGTACGGCTTCCATGCCGTATGTTAGGAAGTAGGGTGTCATCCCTGTTGGTGTACGTATTGTGGTTCGATATCCCCATAGGGCGAAGGGAATCTTGTGTGGCCAATCGTGACATGTGTCAATCATCTTTTTGAGGATGGTGACGACGGTTTTGTTTGCAGCTTCTACCGCTCCGTTGGTTTGGGGTCGATATGGTGATGATTTGTGTACTTGGATATTGTATTTGGTGAGGATGGGTTCAACTTCTCCTCGGAAATGCGAGCCTTGGTCGCTGATCAGCTCGTGAGGTATGCCATATCTGCATATGATATTGTTTTGTATAAAACGGGCAACTTCCTTTGTGTCTAACTTACGGTATGACGCGGCTTCGACCCATTTTGTGAAGTAGTCGATGGCCACGAGGATGAAGCAGTGTCCTCCTGCTCCAACCGGGTGTACTTTTCCTATGACGTCTATTCCCCATGTGGAAAATGGCCACGGCGAAGTGAGGCTGTATAAAGGTGAAGGGGGTAAGTGTTGTACGTTTGCGAAAATTTGGCAGTTGTGGCAATGCTTGACATATTTTGCGCAGTCGGCTTCCATGGTGGTCCAATACCATCCTAGCCTAAGTATTTGTTTACATAAGGCTCGAGCGTTCATGTGCGGTCCGCATTCACCGTCATGAATTTGGGATATTATTTCTCGTCCTTTGTTGTGATCAACGCACAAGAGTAATGTACCCTGGGGCGTTTTCTTGAGTAGCTTATCTACTTCTAGTACGAATTGTGATGCTAGAAGCCGGAGAGCTCTTTTGCCATGTTTGTCGGTATTTGGCGGATATTCTCCGTCTCGTTTGAAGTTGATTATTGCTTGGTACCAAGGTTCGGTTTGTTCTTCCTCAGCTTCGATGTCACAGATGTAGGCGGGTTCACTGCTTCGTTCTACGACGATGGGAATGGTCTGTATTCAGGGGATGTTTAGTAGTGACGCTAGTTTTGATAAGGCGTCTGCGGGTGGTTTTCCTCGCGGCGGTGCAAAAACTCTACGCGGTGGAATTTGGCGATGAGTTCTTGGATCTTGCTCTGGTATAGTCACGAGGTTTTCGTTAAGTATCTTCCATGCTCCGGACACTTGGTTGATGATTAGCGAGGAATCTCCGTACACGCGTAGGTTCCTTGCGTTTAGTATGAGCGCGGCCTGTAGCCCGTGCAGGCATGCCTCATATTCCGCGGCGTTGTTTGTTACATCAAAGTCTAATTTGATGGATAGGGGTGTATGTTCACCGTTCGGGGAAATGAGTAGTATTCCTATTCCACAGCCTCGGTAGTTTGACGAATCAGTCAAGTACATTTCCCATTGTTAAATCGTTAATGTTGTAAATTTCTTCATCGGGAAATGAGGTGGTGTCGGTGATGGTTTCTTCGTCGATTGCGTGGTCGGCGAGGAAGTCTGAGACTGCCCGTCCTTTGATAGCTTTGAGGGGAACGTAGACAATATCAAACTCGGCTAGAAGTAGGGTCCATCGTGCCATGCGTCCATTTGGCACTGGTTTCTCGAAGAGGTACTTGACCGGGTCCATTTTTGAGTAGACCTTCGTTTGATGTGCTAGCATATAGTGGCGGAGCTTTTTGGATGCCCATACTAATGCTAAGCAACTCTTCTCGACGGGCGCGTATCGAGTTTCATAGTCGAGAAACTTCTTACTGATGTAGTATATTGGATGTTCTTCGCCATTGACTTCTTGGGCTAGCATGGCGCCCATTGCGGTTGTCGTTGTTGTGAGGTAGAGTGACAAGGGTAGGTCCTTCTGCGGCGGTCGTAGGACTGGGGGGTTGGATAACAACTCCTTAACCTTATCAAACGCTTTCTGACACGCTTCGTCCCATTCTACGTGGTCGATTTTCTTGACTTCTTGAAGATTGGTTCACATACCATGGTTAGTTTGCTTATGAAGCGAGAGATGTATTGGACTTGACCCGTGAAGCTTCAATTTCATCCAGATTCTTGGGTGGTTGCATTGCCATAATTGCTTTTATTTTCGAGGGTCGACCTCGATACCTCTTGGCTTACTACGTGTCCTAGTAGTTTGCCGGATTTTACTCCAAATGTACATTTTGGGGATTGAGCGCATCTTGTCTTTGGCGAGTCGCGTGAAGAATTTGCGGAGGTTCGTGATGTGATCATCTCTTTCCTTGGATTTGACGATCATGTCGCTCACGATACTTCGACCTCCTTGTGCATCATATCGTGTAGAGCGTAGTCGCGATGCGCTGGTAGGTCGCACCCGCTGATTAGACCAAAGGGCATGACGACGGCAGTAGCAAAGATCGTCCCCATGGTGTGATGAATGTTGTCTTGGCCATGTCTTCACGCCATCTTGATTTGGTTGTATCCTGCATACCCGTCCATAAAGGATAGAAGGGCATGGTCGCCAGTTGTTGTCTACTAGGACGCCTACGCGGCGGTGGGAAGTCGCCCTTTGGGCTTGCTTTGTTTAGATCACTAAGTCAACACATACTCGTATCTTGCCGCTTTTCTTCAATACGGGACCATATTTGAGACCCACCCAGTACTCGGCGACTTGAATGAAGCCGGCTTGTAATTGCTTCTCGATTTCTTCCTTGACCATAAGGGACCATTCGGGTCGTAGACTCCTTAGATTTTGTTTGATGGGTTTGAATCCGGGGTTGATGGGGATGGGGTGTGCGGCTATGCTCCTGCCGATGCCGCATGTCCTTGTATGACCATGCAAAGACGTCTTTGAACTCGGTTAAGAGTCAGGGTGAAGTTGGCGCGCCATCCTCACTTAGCGAGGCGCCTAGTCATAGCTCCTCGTTCTTCTGGGGTTCCTATGTTGATGGTTAGGGTGTCCTCGATGATCGGGTTTTGTGTTGGGTTGTTTATGATGTTTGCAATGTATTTAAATAACGATTGTTCGTTTGTTAGTTCATTTTTATCGCACGGATTTATGTGTTGTGTTGTCTTAAATTTTGTTTGTTGTTCATTATTTGTTTGTTTGTTTTTAGCTTGAGACGGGACGTAAGCAAACTTATCTGTATTATTCATTAAAGAAGAATTGTTTGACAAACTAGGAGAAGAGCTGGAGCTAGCCTCCGAAAATAAAAAGTCTAAGCTAAAACTAGAAGATGGGTCGACAGTGACCCGACACTTAGAGAATTAGATCCTAAAAGAATTTCCTCCTCTTCGCCGCCTTCTTGTTGTCGCCGCCAAGTATCTTTGCTTGAGTCTTCACCATTTTGTGAGGTTATCTTGTCAAAGAGGGGTCCTTCCCCTGTGACGAGCTGATATTTGTGGCCTTGGGAGTCGGTCCACTTGGTAATCTTGTACCAACCATTTAAGGTCTTTTCGGCGACATCAGTGATGAGGTCGTCGGGATTGAAGCGGCGGTCTCGGATAATGGATGAAACCAGGTCTTCATTGGTTTTGTTGGTGAAAGGCAGTCCACTGTCATTGGCGAAACAGTGTTCTTGAGATTTGGCGTGGTGGTCTTCGTTGTACTCTCCCCTGTGAAGTACTTGCCCATGTCGAATGAGTATTTTGGGAGGTTGAATTTGCGCGCAAATTTACGCTTTCTAACCTCCTTAGTCATTTGTTCGAGATCGCCTTCCTTTGGCTTGTAGCCTAGTCCCATGGTGGGCCAGAGGCTATGGTTGTCTTTGGTTTCAAAAGGTTTGTAGGTTCGGATAGGTGTGGTTGTGATAGCACCTATTTCAAAGTCGAAACCGCAGGTTCTTGATTTTCCTCAATTGTGATTTCTGCGGTGTTACGCCTCCTTGGGTGAATCAAGAAGGGCACGGAAATCGAGGCGTTGATGGTTATGACCTCGTCGTTGAGGGGTAGTTTTACCTTCTGGTGTAGTGTGGACGTCACGGCTCTGACGGCGTGAATCCATGGGCGTCCCAGAAGCATATTGTAGGATGGTGTCATGTCGATTACTTGAAAATCCACCTCTCGCTCTATAGGGCACGTGCGCGCGTGAAGGGAGATTGTCCCTTTCACGCTACGTTTGGTTCCGTCGAAGGCTTTCACGCCTTCATTGCTGGGGTTGAAAATCTTTGTCGTCAAGCTCTAGACAACGGGCGGTTGATAGGGGTAGAACATTTACTGCAGACCCATTGTCGATCAAGGTTACGGGTAAAGTTCGTTTTCTGCATTCGGCGCTAATGTATAGGGCCAAGTTGTGGTTAGCGCCAAATGTTGGGAACTCATTATTGGAGAAGGTGATGGCTCCGGCAAGCCAATCTCGTGACGTGGCTGACCATTTGGTCAGGTGAGATGTCTGCATCCGCACTCGCTATTTGTAGCGCACGGATGAATGCTTTTCTGTGATCGGCAGAGTCTCGTAGAAGGGCCCAGATTGAGATGTCGGCTTTGGTGCGAACGAGTTGCTTCTGGAGCGTCTCGCTCGTGTTTGGTGGGAGTATCCTTTGGGGTAGTAGGTGCATCTTCGGAGGGAACGTCCTCCTGGGCTATGGTTTTGCCCTTGTCGGGGGCGGCGGCTTCTTTGGCGTGAGCATCCGTGAAGATATTTTGATAGGGTCTCCCGGAGCGGGTAAGGTGTGAAACTTCATCTTTGGTCTCGGGTTGAATGGCGTTAATTTTGGTTTGAGGTTTGTTGCCTTTCTTCTTCCCTTTCTTGTTTCTGCCCTTTTTAGAGGAGGAAGAATTGCTGGTGTTATTGATTTGGGCCATAGCCTTGTTAGGTGGCGGCCATTCACCTTCGCTCTCGCTGCTAGAATACCAAACTCCATTGATTTGTCCGGATGCGTTCAAACTTTCTTCGATTAGTGTAGCCAAGTTAACAAGATGTTGGAAATTGCGTATGTTGGCATCCCGAATGTAAACCTGGTATATCGGATGTAGGTCTTTGACGAGGTGAGGTACGAGCTCGTCAGGGTGTAGTATGCTCACAAAGCGTTCATTGAGTTCCTCCCATCTAGATAGGAAAGTGGTAAAACTTTCATCGTCTTTTTGGACATTAGCTTCCATGATTGGTTGGTCGAGGGAGATGGTGTTGATCTGGTTGTCAGTAGGTGTGATAAGGTAGGAGCAATCAATGATGGGTACGGAGCCCACAAAGATTGCATGGTTAGCCAAAGGGTTGTCTTTATTGGATGGCTTACCATTGGCCGTCGGCTTGTCAAGCTTTCCCTGATCGATAAGGTCTTGGATAGCGTGCTTCAGTTTGAAGCAATTCTCAGTGTCGTGACCTTTGCCCCTGTGGTATGCACAGTAAGCGTTTGAATCCCACAGTTTAGGCTTCTTATCTTCAGGTGGTTCGGGGGTAGGCAGATGGGTTGCAGGTAGTTCTTGTCGACCAGTCTTTTAAATGCCTTGGTGTAAGACATGTAAAGCTGATCAAAGTTCCTCCTAGGTTTGAAGGGAGAAGGGGTAAAGGTTGCATATGATTCTGGATCGCCAAGTGACTCCAGATTGGAGACGGCACGGTTATCGTCGCTCTTTGCCGTACGTGTTGTCTTAGATGAACTTCCTTGATATGCATGACCGGTATACTTGGCCATGGTCCCGCCTAAGGTCGGCTTCGATCTGGGTGCCGACCTTAGTAAGTTGCTTGAAGGTTTGTATGTTGCTATACCGCATGTAGAACTGGTACACGGGTCGCAAGTTGTTGACAAATTTTGGCACAAGTTCGTCTTCTCTCGGACGATTCGGGATTTGTGCACTGAGTTTCTTCCACCTAGTAAGGTACTCGGTGAATCCTTCGTTGTCTCTTTGCGATAGGACCTCCAGGGTACGGATGGAGACCTGGGTGTCGTCGTTGTCCTTGTATTGATGATCGAACTCTACGGTGATTTGTTCAAATGAGGAGACTCGTTCCGGGTTTAGAGAGTAGAACCATGTCTTGGGTATGGCTGCGAGGGAATGTGGGAACAAAGATGGCGTGCTCCGGGTCGACCCCTTTTATTCCCATTTGTGATTTGAAGGCCCTGATGTGAGTAATCGGGCTTTCATGGCCTTGAAAGATCGGGAGATCACTGAGGGCGAGCTTGCTTGGTAGTGCATCCCTAATATTTTGAGGGATGTTCTCATTTTCTTTGTGTATGGAGTAACCTCCCGGGGTACCGAGACGTTCCTCCATAGCCTGGAGTTTCTTAGCGTGTCTATCCGCCTCGTCCTTGATTTTCAGTTCCATTCGATCAACTTCGGTTTGGTGATGGGTGAGTAGCTGTTCAAGGTCGTTGGTTAGCTTGGCGACTTGTTCGCGAAGCTCGGTTACATCTTGATTGCCGGCCATTTTTCGCTTGTAGGTTCGTTTCTTGTAAGGGAGGGTAACTCGGTTCTTAGTGCGACGGGTATCCAATGAGGTTCTCCTACATGTGCATAAGATGCATCACTATATGACGTAACCCGACCGACACGGTTCGTTTACATGTTCGCTTAGCTCATTTCATTTTGAAAAGGACTCTTTTTAAAAGAAGGAAGTTTTCGAAAGACAAGCTAGAGTGTTTTTGAGATGAGAATGCGTGCAGCCTCATCTCGATGTTAAAAGGTTTTGCTTCGCATCCGCCTAACCCGAGTGACGGTATGTTGTCATGGGTTAGCGATGGATGCGTAAAAAGGAATCGACTCGAACTAGCCAAGCCGAAGATGTTAAAAGAGATTCGAGCCATGAGGCTCAAAGGAAGAAATCCGCGAATTGAGGTCGGAAACCTTGACTCGGGTTTTGCTAATTTTGTAAACGGAAGTCTGAAAAGTGTTTATTTTAAAAACTTGCGATTATTTTGTTTGAAAAGTGTTAGTTTGTTAGTTTGTTAGGTTGATTATTTTTGAAAACTTTTAAGGCGAATTTTCGAAAATATGCACAAGTTTTGAAAAAGACTATATGGTATAGCCTCGCATTCGTACGTATGACTCTTGGTCGTTTGGTCAGGTCTCGTACGCCTCCAACTGATTTGAGTACGCTTTGGCAGGTGCTTTTGGCCCTTCGCCTATATAGTATAAAATGTAGGATACGAAGGAAGCCCTGGGGCGGTCAAATCAGTTCGCTACGGCAAGCCGTGGAGGGGTGAGAGGAAGGTTAGTCCAGAACGTGCTTTATCGAATGGACAAGCCTGCGTTTGGAACCACCTCTCAAGGTATTTGTGTGTGAATCCGACTAGATTCGACTCTAAACGGATATGCTTAGCTCATGTATGTTGATTGTTCTCAAGTCGTTCAAGTCTCATTTTTATTTTTAAAAAGAAAAGGCTAGTTTTAGTTTTAAAAATAAAACCTATCCCCAGCGGAGTCGCCAACTGTAGGTACCGGGATCTGACCATGGAACCACTCGACGTCTTGCTAAGGCCGTAAAGTTAAAAAGAATTAAATAAGAAAAACCTTTAAAACTGCTTTGGAGCCGCCACTAAATTATGAGGGAAATTTAGAACCCGCCTCCGTGTCCTCATGCTCAAAGACACGTCTTAGAGTTCAAGGCACGTCGACACCTATCCGTCTAAGGTTATTGTGAAACCAGATTCGGATTCGGGTGAGGGTACTTTTCTAAAGCATAAATCAAAATAATGTTTTTATGAAAGATCTTTTGGAAAAGCCTATCAAAAGATAGCCTCTACTAGACTTGAGAACAATGCAAAGAATGATACATGAGCCTAAGTAATACGCTACGTACAAGTGCGATAAAGATGTAAAAAGAATGCAAAAAGAGATTGTTTAAACCCTCAGTTAAGCATGCTTAACTTATTAACGAAAACAGTTCAGTTTAATGACGAATTCATTTTAAGTGATTTAGATGCAATAAGAGGATTTGCTAAAATGCATGCAGTAAAATAAAGTTCAATTAGCCATTGATTTATTTTAAGGAGGTCAGTTGTTTATGCGACTTTGGAAAGGTGTTACGAATAGGGTGTGTATTCGAGGTGCATGGCCGCCTTATGAAAAGCACTTGCGTGCAAAGCGGGTGAGCCTAATGTAGGCCCTTGCTAGTCTAAGAAGTAAAGAAAAACTACCCGCCTTCAAGTTTAGAAACCTGAATGCTTCGCTTCAAAGGGGGAATTCAACACTAGGAAAATGAGGAATTCTAAAGGTGTTTATGCGTGAGGCTTTTAGAGTGTTTTGGGGTGAGAATTGTATTCTGAAATTGTGTGTTGAATGAATGACCGAAGGGTTGTATTTATAGTGTAGAGTTCGGTAGATTTTAGGAAATCTAGGGATAAAGCGGACGTAGGAGCCGCATGAGGCCTCTTTGCTGCACAGGCAATCGCAAAGGGTCTTGCGATAGCCTACCAATCGCAATGCTCCTTGCGATTGATAGTGAACAAGATACGCGTTTTTCGTCTATTTCCAAATTATATTTTAGGTTATACGAAATAATCTTGCTTGAGCTCTAAGTTACGGTTGTTTGGCTGATGTTAGGGTTTGTTTTAGGGTTTGACTTGGTCAATCCTGATCCTTGGAATGCGGGCCAGGTATGGGTTTGGGCTCGGTTCTGGGCCCGAGCCCTGAAAATGTGAAAAGGGTGCATTTTGTGTAATTTTGTGAAATAGGACATTCCGTGAGACTATCCTGGGTATTTGCTAATGCTAAAGGGTAGTTTTAACAGGTAGGCCTAAATTTAGGTATTTAGGTGGATCGATGTGTTATATGTATTTGAAAAGGGGTGTGCGCATGCCGATTAGGACCTGAACTCGAGACAAGCTAGACTCTAGACCTAAGGACACTAAAGGTGATGACCCATAAAGAAACCTCATTTGCATTTAAAAACATTTAACTTGAATTCGTCACAGTTAGAACCATTTAAGTCAACGTAAAAGCACGCAATAAAAGTCCATTGTTACATCACTGGGTTTTTGGCGGGAGGTGCGGATTTGGGTATCTACAGTTACACGACTCAATAAATTCAAATGTACGCGACCATAAACACAAACCTAAAGAAATACAAAGGTGCGAATTTGCTCATCTATAAGCATGTCATGGGATGACTGATAAAAAATAATAAGGTTTCAGATATCATTAGGAATCCTTACGCAATCTCGCTCCACTCCGTCAAAATAACGCAATTTGCCATTAATACCGGACTACTTTATCAATTTGAAAAAGGTGTCCTTCGAATCTAATGCTTGTGGCCACAACATCGAAAAAATAAGATACTAATCAACTAAAACTCATGTAGACATCATTACCAACACGAGTGCAAACAACATTCCATGTACAAGTGCTCATCGTATTAATATTTGACATGATAATGACAAAAAACGATAAGTTTTCAGATATCACGGATCAATATTAAATAGGCATTTAAAAGCACAATAAACGAAATAAACCAAAATATTCAAGCGAAATTAGTTAAATAAATCTGGTGATCGTAAAGATAAACCTGACTCGCCTCATCCCCAATCCCGTTGCAATCTCATCAATGATCTTCCTGTTGTCGCTTTCTCCACATGTGGCAGCTCGTAAGTAAAATCAATATCAACCTTCCCAAACCCGATACAACCCGACCCAAACCCGACCCGAGTGACCCGATTGCCACCTCTACTGACATACATAAATCCTCAAAAGTTGTGAAAAACTTGGTTTGTGAAGAAGAACCAAGTTCTTAATGAGAAGAACCAAGTTCTTTGTTAGGCCCAAAATACCCTCATGGGCCCAAGCTACAAAACAAAGGCCCAAGTCAAGGAGAAGAAAATTGGTTAACAAAAGTCAAAGGCCAAACGATTGAGGTCAAGCGCGCTCAAAGAAGTAGAAGCCCACGAAGGAAGATCAAGTAGACGTTGGAAGCATAGACTAAGTCAGCAACAGCTCAGCTACATTCAAGGCAGCCGTTACACCCTTCAAACGTTACAGAGAGAAAGGTGGGAATGGTTCAATGAGCAGTGAGAATCAAGGAGCACTAAACAACCAAATCAAGCCGTTAATCAGAGCTTATAAAAGGAGAAAGAGATCATAATTCAAAGGACTAATCAACAACTGCATAATTCATACTCATTACTCTAAAATCACTGATATTACTCTCGAATTGTATACTCATAGTCTGGAACCTCTGACCGTTCTGTACGTTATGTCCGAATCATAGTACAAATACTCTCCTGGCTTGGTGCCCGTGGTTTTTCCCTTACTTCTAAGGGTTTTTCCCACGTAAACAATATTATATGTCTTGTCTTTATTTGCGTCATTTAATCTTTCGTTATTTTTTAACACATAATCAACCTCGATAATCTCAAAAATACGTTTAAAGGATAATACTAATAAACCCAAAATACTATTACGAATAGAGTGAGAAAATCACCCCGAACAGTTTGGCGCCGTATGTGGGGATATTAGTTTATTAATCCACAAAAAATCCTCTTTATATTCTCAAAACAAACCCTCACGCACTCAGAAGGATCAGAGATGGCAGATTAGAACGCTGAGATCATCCAGAGACTCCAGCAAGACTTGGAGCAGGCCAGACAAGCTGCGGAGCAGGCCAGACAAGTTGCGGAGCAAGCCCAGGCAGAAGCTGCACACTCAAAAGAAGCCAAGGCTGCGCTAAAGAAGCAATTGGACACGTCCTCGAAGACAAAAGCCTCAAGATCTTGGATCCAACCAGGTACTCCAATCTCTGATGTGATCAAGAGAATTGACTTTTCTATCTTTTCTCCTGGTGCAGGGTCCAAGGTCATTCCTGAGAATTCTGGAGGAATTCCCGACGAAGGCGCTGCAGCAGATGATGGACACCCGTGAGCGGCGAATGTACCGAGGATCCAGAGGCGACATACCGCACAGTGATGCGAAGACATGATGCACGAGATGGGAAAACTTTCTGAGTTGGTGCCAAAGTTCCAGGCCTTCCACCGCCAATAGAGACGGCTATGCCCGATAGCTATGCAGACTCACCCTTCGATGACTGCATAGCAATGGTGGAGATGCCCAAGAAGTATACTCCACCAAATTTGAAGCTCTATGATGGGACAACAGACCCTCAGGAGCACGTGGCCCAGTACAGGCAGCGAATGTTTAATGATGCCATTCCCATGGAGAAGCGAAAGGCGTGCATGTGCAAGAGTTTCGGATTAACGCTGATTGGACCAGCCTTGCAGTGGTATATTAACCTGTCTATCAGAAGCATCAGGACTTTCGCCAGCAGTAGAATGTTGGAGAAACAGACCAGTGATCTGTACAGGATCATCCAGGACGAGGACGAGTCGCTCAGAGACTTCTTGCACCGTTTCAGCAAGGAGAAAGTGTCTATTCCGCGATGCGATATCGGAACGGCGATTGAGGCCTTTAGGCAAGGTCTGGTAAGAGATTCTGTACATTATATTGAACTAACCCGTTATCCTTGTTTTACATTTGAGGATGTGCAGACCAAGACGTTAGCACAGATCAGGGTAGAAGAGGACCAGCTGTTCAGGTCACGCTACCAGGACAATGAAAGGACTCAGCGCAAAGCCCCAACTCAGCGTGGAAACAATGTGATCCGCTCCATACCGTAGACCGCCAGAAAAAGACTCATCTTTGTGGAGAGGCAGACCAGCGGCCAGGATACCTCCACCAATATCGGAGTATTGTTTCTCAGTAGACGCTCCAGGACTCATCTGCAAGATGGACAAGCTTGGAGCAGCAGTCAGATGGCCCAAGGCGAACGAGAAACCAAATCCTATGAGGGATACGACCAAGTGGTGCGAGTACTACGCAGATATCGGCCACACAACCGAAGAGTGCATAGCTCTAAGGAGGGAGATGGCTCATCTACTCAAGAATGGCTACTTGAAAGATATCCTGCCCGGGAGCAAAAGGTCAAAGGAGGAACGCGAACAACCTAGAGATCAACCACCCCCTTTGACTCATGAGGTAAAATTTATTTCTGGTGGTTCTGATATTTGTGGATTGACCTATTCTGCTGCCAAGCGTGCAGCTGTGGAGAACAGGCAGCGACCCCCAGCAGGCCAGCCAGAGTCTATCCAGCCTGTCACCTTTGACGAGTCAGATCTGGAAGGAGTGCATGGACCACATCATGATGGGTTAGTGATCAAGCTATAGATTGGAACCTGTCTGGTCAGACGAGTTCTGGTTGATGGAGGCAGTTCTGTCAATATCATAATGATGAGCGCGCTGGAAGGGATGGGGCTGAAGGAGTCTGATGTCACGAAAAGATCCAGCGTCTTGGTTGGATTCAGTGGAGAAATGAAGCATAGCTTGGGAGATATTACTTTGCCAACGTACGTTGAAGGAGTGACCTCGTTCGAGAAGTATTGTGTCATAGACTCATTGTCCTCGTACAATGTTATATTGGGTCGCCCATGGATCCACAACCTCAAAGCGGTACCTTCCACATATTATCAATGCGTCAAGATCCCAACCAAATGGGGGACAGCAACGGTAAGGGGCGAGCAACAGACAGCCCAGGAGTGTTACAAGACAACCCTGAAACCCTCCAACCCAGGTAAGTCCCTTGCATAGCAATTAAAGCAGCCTGTCAGGAATGTCGAGAATCTTGTTCCATGCATGGAGACAGAAGAAGTGGTTTTAACGCAGGACAGACCTGACAGGAAGGTTCTGATTGGCTCTGATGCTCCAGAGATAATCATGCCTGCCTTGATTGACTTCCTAAAGAGTAAGGAGCACTATTTTGCCTGGTCCCATCGTGATATGACTGGGATCAGTCCTGATGTTATTTCTCATAAATTAAATATTGACCCTCGCATCAAGCCTGTCAAGCAGAAACGCAGGAAATTCGCTCCAGAATGGAATGAGATCGTGAATGAAGAAGTACAGAAACTGCTGGACATGGACATGATAAAAGTGGTGATGTATCCTAAATGGCTGGCAAATGTGGTTGTGGTGCAGAAAAAGAACGGAAAGTGGAGAGTCTGTGTGGACTACACGGATCTGAACAAGGCGTGTCCAAAAGATTGTTTTCCTCTGCCCCACATAGATGCCATGGTAGATGCAACTGCAGGGCATGAAGTCCTGACCTTCATGGACGCAGCAAGTGGATTTAATCAGATCAGGATGCACCCTCCAGACCAGGAGAACACAGCGTTCATGACTACCCGAGGAATCTACTGTTACAAAGCTATGCCCTTTGGTGTGAAGAATGCAGGTGCAACATATCAAAGGCTGGTAAACATGATGTTCAAGGACCAGATTGGAGATACCATGGAGGTCTACATTGACGACATGGTGGTCAAATCAAAGAAAGCTGAGGATCATATTCGTGACCTGGCCGTGGCGTTTGAGATCCTTGAGAAATATAATATGAAATTGCAGCCTACTAAATGTACTTTTGGTGTGACCGCGGGAAAATTCTTAGGGTACATGGTGACGAAAGGGGAATAGAAGCCAGTCCTGAGCAAATTAACGCAATTATAAATTTGGCGTCCCCCCAGAACCCGAAGGATGTACATAAATTAACGGGCAGAGTTGCAGCCCTGAACAGGTTCATATCTAGATCTTCGGAGAGATGCAAACCATTCTATGACATGCTAAGGAAAAACAAGCAATTTACTTGGAAAGATGAGCATGAAGAAGCATTTCAGGAGTTAAAAAAGTTACTTGTCATCTGCTCCGTTGCTGTCGAAACTTGAGCCAGGAGAGCCGTTGGTGGTGTATCTGTCTGTAACGGAATTTTCTGTAAGTGCTGTCCTGGTCAGAGAACCTGAAGGAGAGCAGCATCCCGTGTATTATGTAAGTAAAAGTCTTTTGGATGCTGAAACCAGGTACACAGTTCTAGAAAAATTTGTTTTGGCATTAACGGTAGCTTGTACCAAGTTACGACCTTATTTTGAATCTCATCATATTATTGTGCGTACTAATGTTCCTGTTAAGTCTGTGTTGTGTAAGCCAGAACTTTCAGGAAGAATGTCCAAGTGGTCAGTCAAGTTGAGTACGTATGATATATCCTATGAGCCTAGGACATCAATCAAGTCTCAGGCCTTAGCAGATTTTGTGGCTGATTTCACTCCCACGCTAAACGAGCAGGCTGCCATTGAAGTGCTACCGCTGGCAAAAGACCAAGGTGTATGGGAGCTCTGGACAGACGGTTCAGCCAATGTCAGGGGGACAGGACTGGGAGTGGTCCTGAAATCGCCACAGGGGGACAAGATAGTCCAGGCTATGTCATGTGAGTTCAGGACAACCAATAACGAGGCTGAGTATGAAGCCTTGATTGCAGGTCTGAACGTGTGCCTAGATATGGGTGTACGAAATGTAAAGGTAAAGATAGATTCTTTATTGGTGACCAACTAGATCAACGGTATGTATGCGGCTAGGGAATCAAAGATGGTAGCTTACCTAGATTTGGTAAAATCTCTTTTTGAAAAATTTAAAAGTGTTACTGTTGAGCAAGTGCCCAGGGATCAGAACGTGCAGGCTGATGCTCTGGCCAACATCGGTTCAGCATTTGAACCAAAAAGTGTAGACAACATTCCTATTGTGCATATCCTGGAACCAGTTATCCAGAAGGTGCAGCTAGTCTGCCAGAATACAGTATAGGCGGCTCAGAGCTGGACAAAGCCATATTACGAATGGTTACTTCACGACAAACTACCTGACGACAAAATTGAAGCTAGAGCATTCAAAATCAAAGCCTCTAGATACACGATTATTCAAGGCGTATTGTTCAAAAGGTCCTTCAATGGACTCTATCTTCGGTGCTTGGAACCTGACCAGGTCACGACTATCATGTCAGAGATTAATGATGGACAATGTGGAAACCATACAGATGGCAGAAGTTTGGATAACAAAGTATTACGAATGGGTTACTATTGGCCAACCTTGAACTTGGATTGTGCACAGTATACGCTAAAGTGTGATGCCTGCCAGAAATACGCTCTAGTCATCCATCAGCCCTCACAGGAACTACACTCAATCTCAGCTCCGTGGCCATTCATGAAATGGGGGATGGACATAGTTGGGAAACTACTAGTGGCTCCAGGCCAGAAAGTCTATATGCTAGCCATGACTGATTATTTCTCAAAGTGGATAGAAGCGGATTCATATAGGAACGTGACTGAAAAAGAAGTGATAGCTTTCATCAGAAGAACATCATTAGCAGATATGGAATTCCTTCAGAGATTGTGTGCGATAATGGACTTCAGTTCGTGGGAAACAAAACTAGGGATTATTGCAAACAGTGGAGCATAAACCTGATGACCTCAGCGCCACGATATCCACAAGCAAACGGTCAGGCTGAGTCGAGCAACAAGGTGGTGATCAACTGCATAAAGAAGAAGCTGATGGAAAAGCAAGGAAAGTGGGCTGAAGAACAACCTCTGGTGCTGTGGGCTGACAGAACCACACCGAAGAGGGCTACAGGGCAGACACCGTATTCAATGGTCTACGGGTGTGAAGCAGTCCTGCCAGTTGAAGTACAAGAACCAACTACCAGGTATGGTCTAAACACAACTACTGAAAATTGACACGGCTAAGTCGTATCACCGAAATCAAAATAACCCTACGGACTACTAATAATAGCTAGTGGTAAGAAGGGATCGAATCCACAGGGAAACGTATACTCGCAGGTTTACTAAGTCTAGGCTATTCCTAAGGTAACAAATGGGGGTTTTGTAAAGTCTAGAAAACTAGTAGAACAAACTAAAGCAATAAAAAAAGGGAATAAACGATAGATAAAAGGCTAGGGTTTCGGGTTCCTTATGACAATAATCCGGATAATTTAACTTTCACCAAAATAGCAATCAATCAGAATATGCAAGGCGATTAGGGTTAAACACGCTCTCTCGAATCAATGTTACCTTAAGTTTAATTTAGTGGGCTCTCGCGAGTTACTAAATCAACTTATCAAATACGCGTGGTGGTCTAATACTGATTAGGCTTTCGATCTTAAATCAATATTACCCTAAGTTCAATTAAATCAAGGCGTCCCTAAATTCAATTGACAATTAATTGCGCAGGAAGAAATCGCACAAGCATGAACTAATCGATCGCAACAATTTAACCAAAACACCGGATTAAAGGCATAATTCCCCCTCAACCCTAGTTGGGGGATTAGCTACTCATATTTAGGGCAAAAGATAAATTAAACAATGAATAGAGTAGAAACATAATTACCAGAACTGAATGCTTGAATTAAAATTTGCGAAGTACCGACGGTTACAATGTTCAAAGATGAAATCCAAACTTGAGTTCTAAAGTTGAAGATGATAAAGCAGTAACTAAAACTGGAGAGAGAACAGAGAAAACTATTTCGTGCTACTAGGTCTAATAAAACATAAGATAATCTCCCCATTAAAGTTTCTAATTAATATCACATAAAATTGCAGCTTCCGTAATTAAAAATACACCGCGGCCGACCGACCGGCCGCCGGTCAGTCTGACCGGCTCCGGTGCACTGTTGACTCTAGCCCAATGTTTTGGGCTCAAAATCTCCAAGCCCTTGGGCCTTTTCGTTCCAATTCTCGTCTTTCAGTCCCGAGCTCAACCTTACGTCGTCTTTTGGATTTCCGTCGTAGCCACTTTTCAGCTCAAACGCCTAATAAATGTATAAAATCCTGCAAAACACGGAAATACAACAAAAGCGCCTCTAGGACGTAATGTGAGAACAAAATGGCCCCGCGGGACGCATTTTGACAATAAAAAGCAGCTCGGGACGGGGGTAAAAGCATATAAAAATAACAACTATCAAACTCCCCCAAGCCAGACTCTTGCTCGTCCTCGAGCAAACGGCTCATCTAACGACTAAGCAAACCATACAACCAAATACAAAAGACGAGAAACAGCGACTCAGAGCTAGACATGCAACAGTCACTCAAACATATGCAACTTAACGACCATGAGCAATCAAATGTGTTAGGAATAAATTCTCAACTGCGGAGGTAAGCGCAATGCAAACTAATCAAGCTGCGTAGGAAGCTAGAAATGTTGAACCGTCGGCCTTGCAAGACCGCTGAATTAGTATTCTCACGGGTTTCACTCTACGCTCATATAAGAACAGGGTGAGTATATGTGAATATTCTGTAAAGATGCAAGATAACACACTCACCTACTCGACTCGTGAAACACGCCTGCAATCTAATGTGAAAACGATCTCTACAACCGAAGTACGTGTCCAACCAAACAAATGACTAGAATACATGCCAAGGACTTACGCGGGAAGGTCAGGGTAAAGGGTGAAAGGTGGTTGCGACAAGCGCATTTAGGATAAGTGGAGCTAAAATCGGTAGTCGCATATAACTACAAAATCAACTCACCACAACAGTCAACCCAACTCAATCGACTAAGAGGCAAAAACTAAACTCAAGCTCAAATAACAACCTCCATAAGAAAAGTCGAATAATCACGTCATACAACCGTATTATGTACAAACCCCAAATGAAACAACATGTTTTTGTTTTTTTTTTTTCTTCTTGTTTTTTTCTGTTTTTTTTTTTGTTGTTTTTTTTTGATTTTTTTTTTTTTAGATAAAATGCAAACGAAAATAAAAGGGGTAACGGTTGACGACAGAAAACATAAACCTCCAACTTGCAACTCTTTTCTGCAACCTCAAATCAACGCCTCAAGCATAAACCAACATACCAAAATTCAATATGCAACTGTCCCGAAAAGGTAGGTAAACTGAATAGGTATGTGGGTAAATAGAATGTAGTACAAAAACAGGCTTTAAGGCTAGGACGGGGTGCAAAAAATAGTAGACCTATAATCTAAAGGGTAAGAAAAATAAGCCATCTGGCTAATGTGGAGCTCATAAAACAAGTAAATAATGCTGCCTTTCCGATGTAATGCCGCTAGCCACCAACCCGACACGACTCAGTATTAAGCAGATCGAATTCACATTTATGCATGTTAATATTACGCCCTGCACGAGGAGAACCTACAAATACCCTAACAAACAAGGAGACCAGTCATAGATGTCACTGGCCTGGGAGGCTCTAATCCTCACTATATATATGTAGTTTCACTAAAACACGGTCAAGCCTAGGTTCAACAACAGCAATCCAAACAACTGACTCGTAAGATCGACTCAAGACCGCATGAAGTACATACTCAATCACGTCAAGTGTATAGAAAAAGGACAAGCATTAAGCAAATGAAATCATCGTCGCTTTGCATGTTTCTACATCTAAACTGACTCTATTTTTGTGATTTTTGACATTTTTTGATTTTTTAGGAATTTTTGTTTTTTTGAAAAGGAAAAGGAAATGAAAAAAAAAACAGAAAGAAAGCAGTAAAACTAACACACAAATACAAAAATGAAAATAAAACAACCTAATTTCTCCCCCAAGCCTAAACATCACAATGTCCTCAGTGTGATCAGCAGCAAACAATCAACCAACATCCATAAAAACACAACTGAAGGACCTAAATATAAATGGGGAAGGAACAAAAGAAAAAGAGAATAGAATACGTACTGTACATGGGAATTCCCCCAAGCCAGCAGATGCTCGGTGGTTAGTGGCCAGCGTGCCACTAAGGGGAGTCGTCGGTGTACGCATCGATGGCCGCGTCAACATCATCATCGTCCTCATCATCCATGGCCATCCTGAAAGCTGCAGCACCCGACCCAGACGCGCCCGCGTCACCAAAACCAGCATAGGGCTGCTGCGGAGCCCCATATCCACCATAACCAGGCTGAACCCCAAAACTAGCATAAGGGGTAGAATAGTTGTCGGGCTGAAGATTAAGCCCTCCATGAACGCTCGGGTCTGTGTACCCGCCATCTGGCCAAGTGTAGAAGGACGGGTGTGGTCCCTCTGGTGGAACAGAACCCTGCCTAGCATAGGCATCATAGCTCGGGAACTGGCTCAACCCAACATCAGCATATATCCGGTCAATGCGCGCGTGCGTCGCGCTCAAATCATCGCGATATTGGTGACGAAAGTCATCAAAATCAGAACGGAGCCCGGTGACTCCCAGCTCCATACGACCCATCATAGAAATAATATCAGGGTGGAGGTCGAAATACAGCGGACCCAGAGCGGCTGTATGTGGTGGAGCAGTAAAGTGTTGAGCCGGCTCCTCAACAGCAGCTGAGGAAGAAGAAGCACCCCCCCTATCGCGCCGCCCATAAGTCTGGACGGGAATAGATGGCACAGCAGCGCCATGAACAGGAAGTAAATAAGAGGGCTGGCTCGAACTAAGGCCAGTGAGCGTGGGTGCAGGAAGGCTGACGCTCTCCTTGTTGCCAATCATCCACGTACGTTTACCATCAGAAGCAGGGCGAAGCCAATTCAACGGCGAGCACAAATAAGAGATATCTAAAAGAACACTGCCCTGCACCGCCTTTTGCGGGTTATCAGTGAAACCAGCAACCTTAATAGCAATTCGGCTGATAAGACCACCCACATGTATTCCGACGTTAGAAGTCGGGCTCGAGGCAAGCTTCCTCAAGTGGAGGGCAAGGTAGTAGGCGAGATCAATATGATACCGCTCTGGTTCTCTGCGCAAGTATTGGCCGAGAATGTAACACTTCGGCCCCAACTAAATGCCGAAATGTCATTCACGGTAGCTCGCCAGGCTGCATACATCGCCCACAGACCAACACGGGCCCTTTCCAGCGCACTTTGTCCTCACTCGTGCGCATCCTGAGAACTTCCCAAGAGGTCACTCATCCTAAGACTATTCTCCAGCAAGCACGCTTAACTGTAAAGTTCTTAAAGATGAGCCACCAGAAAAGAAGATGCATCTTGTTGATATGAGTAGCACATACAATCCTTTTAAGCACTAGGTCACTTGAGCTCATTACATGGACCACTTCAACGGGAAACTCGGCCCGAATAACCTCGGACAACACCGGGTGTTACACACCCCCACTTGAAGAACGCAACGTCCTCGTTGCGCCTGGTAGCTACTTACAATATAGCATTCTAGAATCCTCCCCAGCTAGGTGCGTACTTGGCCAACAAGACACAGGATTCGACCACACGGTCGCCGGGTTGCTCTGATACCATTTGTAACACTCCGGCCCCAACCAAAGGCCGAAATGTCATTCACGGTAGCTCGCCAGGCTGCGTACATCGCCCACAGAGTAACACGGGCCCTTTCCAGCGCACTTTGTCCTCACTCGTGCGCATCCTCAGAACTTCCCAGGAGGTCACCCATCCTAAGACTACTCTCCAGCAAGCACGCTTAACTGTAAAGTTCTTAAAGATGAGCCACCAGAAAAGAAGATGCATCTTGTTGATATGAGTAGCACTTACAATCCTTTTAAGCACTAGGTCACTTGAGCTCATCACATGGACCACTTCAACGGGGAACCCGGCCCGAATAACCTCGGACAACACCGGGTGTTACAGAGAATAATAATCTCCTCGGTCCTGACATTGCCTGGCTCGTTGCAACCAAAGATCGTCCACCCCATAAACCGCTGCCAAATGCGAATGGCCGGCTGATGAATGTAGGGTGCACTCATATGTTTCCCGGGCTCCTGTCGTAGGCCCGAGATCGCTGTCCATAGCTCCCCGATACTGAACCAATCGGGAGCGGTATGTGATGTATGATGTGTGAAACCAAAGATAGTGCCAAGTTGACGAACCGTCAAAGTACAGTTATTATTCAGTAGACGGAAATTTAGCACAATACTATCCGACGATCGTGCCCGTACGACCGTAAGAGAACTCAAAAATTCCCAAGTGAGGCGAGCATAAGTTAATTGCATCATCCCAAACATCGCCTCCATACTGACTCCCTTAAATAGCTTTTCGGTAACCGCATCTATACCTTGGGAAAATCGATGTCGGGCTCGACCTCGGGAAGAGCCGCCTGTTGACGGGTGTTGATTCGACCTCGCTTGCGTTGTTGCCCGCGCTCCGCCATTGAAATTCGACTAAAACTTGAAGTAGTTTTAGGGTGAGGATGAGGGTAAGTTTTTTTTTTTAGAGAGAAAGTTGGTTCGTGGTTATAGAGAGAAGTTAGAGAGTGGGAGTGAAAGTTGAATTATGAGGGAATTTTGGGCGTCTCGTGGTATTTAAAGGCAGCAGAAAAACGGCACGGCTGGTCGGGACCGGCGGCCGGTCGACCGGCCCTGGTGCTTTTTTCGTTTTTTTCTTCAACTTTTTTGAGCCTCAAAAATAATGGCACGGTGCCGGTCCATGTCCGGCTGCCGGCCAGCCGGCTTCGGCGTCTTTCACTCGTAGAATCATCAAAAATTCTAAGTATCGAATCCCACTAAATCCTGCGCATCTCAATGAGTTATTAGTACCCTCGCGCTCGCCTCACCAAATGAACTAAATGAAATGCAAAAATCAAAATGATACAGTAAATACAAAAATACGCGGGTTGCCTCCCGTAAGTGCTGGTTTAAAGTCCCGCACGACTATGTTACCTCATCAGCAAGAGGAATCCGGGGGCGCAAGGTAGAGTACCTCGACTACGCCCACAACAGCAGATGGATGATAGAGCTTGAGCCGTTGACCATTTGCTTGAAATCTTTCTCCCGAGTCCGTCTCCAATTCGCAATAGCCAAACTTGCTGACCGTCGTTACGGTGTATGGTCCAGTCCATTTGGACCTCAGCTTCCCGGGAAACAGCTTCAAATGAGAGTTAAAGAGCAGTACCTTATCTCCAACGGCGAACTCCCTAGGCAAAATCTTCACGTCGTGGCACCGCTTAGTGCGCTCCTTGTAAAGGCGCGCATTCTCGTAGGTCTGCAACCGAAATTCTTCAAGCTCGTGTAGTTGCAGCAGTCTCTTCTCCCCACACAGAGTCGGGTCGAGGTTAAGCTCCTTTATCGCCCAATAAGCTTTGTACTCGAGCTCGATGATAGATGACACGACTTACCGTAGACCAACCTATAAGGCGAGGTGCCTATAGGTGTCTTAAAAGTTGTTCTGTATGCCCAAAGAGTGTCATCCAGCTTCAAACTCCAATCTTTTCGGGACTTAGCCACCACCTTCTCCAAGATCGATTTGATCTCGCGATTAGAAATCTCCACTTGCCCACTAGTTTGTGGGTGGTAAGCTAGTCCAGTACGGTGGGTGACACCGTATTTAATCAATAGAGCAGTGAGCTGTCGTTCGTGGAAATGAGTTCCACCATCACTGATCAAAGCACGAGGTACACCGAAACGAGGAAATATGGTCTTCTTTAGCAAACAAACGACCGTCTTGGCGTCATTAGTAGGAGAAGCTACCGCCTCAACCCACTTCGAAACGTAGTCAACTGCAACCAAAATGTAACGGTTCCCTTTAGATGAAGGAAACGGTCCTTGGTAATCTACGCCCCAAACGTCAAACAACTCAACCTCAAGTATCGGATTTTGAGGCATCTCGTGCCTCCTAGAAATACCCCCTATGAGCTGACACGCATCACAGCTCATAACAAAGTCCTTCGTATCACGAAACATGGTCGGCCAATAGAAACCCGACTGCAGAATCTTAGCAACCGTACGAGAAGGACCGTGGTGCCCTCCATAAGGCGAGGAGTGACACCGCTCTAAAATACCGACAACCTCCCACTGAGGGGCGCATCGCCGATATAACCCATCTGCACACACCTTAAACATGTGCGGATCATCCCAAAAGTAGCTCTTCACGTCGTGCAAGAACTTCTTCTTCTGCTGGTAGCTCAAATCGGAATTAATATGTCGACCAATAATAAAGTTGGCATAGTCAGCATACCATGGCTCAGGTTGGGTGCCTGAACCTACATTCCCAACGCACATCAGCGAGTCGTCGGGAAAAGAATCGTCAATAGGCAATGAAATGCCTCCTCCATCAAATCTTAGCCGGGACAGATGATCAGCAACCACATTTTCTGCCCCTTTCTTGTCACGGATCTCAAGGTCAAACTCCTGCAACAGTTGTATCCAACGAATCAACCGCGGCTTCGCCTCCTTCTTTGCTAGCAAATATTTCAAGGCCGCGTGATCGGTGTAAACTATAACCTTCGATCCAACCAAGTAAGTCCGAAATTTCTCCAGCGAAAAAACCACTGCGAGAAGCTCCTTCTCTGTCGTCGCGTAGTTAACCTGGGCCTCATCTAGTGTCTTGCTTGCGTAGTAAATAGCATGCAAAGCCTTGTCTCGTCTTTGACCCAAAACGGCGCCCAATGCGTAATCACTCGCATCGCACATCACCTCGAAAGGAAGACTCTAATCCGGAGGTTGCATAATTAGCGCAGAAATTAAAGCCTGCTTAATCCTGTTAAAAGACTTGACACACTCATCAGTAAACGCGAAAGGGGCATCCTTCAAAAGCAACTGTGTAAGTGGTTTAGCGATTTTCGAAAAATCTTTTATAAACCGCCGATAGAAACCGGCGTGACCCAGAAAACTACGCACCCCCTTAATAGAAACGGGAGGTGGTAGCTATTCAACCACTTGCACTTTTGCCTTATCAACCTGGATGCCCTTTTCGGACACAATATGACCCAATACCACTCCTTCGTTGACCATGAAGTGGCATTTCTCCCAATTGAGAACCAAATTAACTTCGACACAGCGTTTCAAAACCTTTTCCAAATTAACCAGACAGGATGAAAAATCAGTACCATAGACACTAAAGTCATCCATAAACACCTCCATAATAGATGCAAGGAATTCAGAGAAAATTCCCATCATACATCGCTGGAATGTGGCTGGTGCATTACACAGTCCAAATGGCATCCTGCGATAAGCAAAGGTGCCGTAGGGACATGTGAAGGTAGTCTTCTCCTGATCATCAGGATGAATAGGGATCTGAAAGAACCCAGAGTACCCGTCCAAATAGCAAAAGAACGAGTGAGAAGCTAACCTTTCAAGCATCTGGTCGATAAAGGAAAGAGGAAAATGATCTTTACGGGCGGCCGCATTCAGCATCCTGTAATCAATACACATTCGCCACCTTGTGACAACTCTAGTGGGTGCGAGCTCGTTCTTGTCGTTACGAACCACCGTAGTTCCACCCTTCTTAGGAACCACCTGCACTGGGCTCACCCACTTGCTGTCGGAGATCGAATAGATAATACCTGCATCTAGCAATTTCATGACCTCCTTCTTCACAACATCCTGCATGTTAGGGTTAAGCCGACGTTGCCCCTGAATACGGGGGCGATGACCATCCTCAAGGTTAATCCTATGCATACAAAAATCAGGACTAATACCTTTCAAGTCATCCAAGCAATAACCAAGCACCTTTTTATTACGACGAAGTACATCAAGCAGTTCAGTCAACTGACTCTCAGACAAAGACACACTAACAATAACAGGAAAGACTTTGTATTATCTAGAAAAGCATATTTCAAGTGAGCCGGCAACGGTTTGAGCTCAGGCGTCACTACCTCTGCAGCATAGGTAGGCTGAACCAACACACTTACTAACGCGCTTTCCTTACGGCTCAGCTGTCATCCTTCCAAAGCTGCCTCTAGCACATCAACGACAGCTCCACAACCTGTGTCACCTGCACAAGCATCTAAAACCATAAACGCCTCAAGGGGGTCCCGCAAATGGGACGGAGGCCAATTCCCCTCAACAACAGTATCAACGACATCTATCATACAACAAGACTCCTCGATCATGGGACTACGCATAGCATTGGTGAGGTTAAATGTAACCTTATCCTCACCGATCTCTAAAGTCAACTTCCCATTCTTAACATCTATCACCGTCCCCGCCGTGTGTAGGAATGGTCGCCCTAAGATGATAGGTATATGGGTGTCCTCAGCTATGCTAAGCACTACAAAGTCAACCGGAAAGAAAAACTTCCCGATTTTCACAGCGACATCCTCTAAGACACCTAAGGGTTGCTTAACCGACCTATCCGCCATCTGTAGGGAAACGTTAGTGCATTTCAACCCTCCCATGTTCAACTTCTCATAAACAGAATAGGGCATGACACTAACACTAGCTCCTAAGTCACACAACGCCTTATCAATGACCTGGGTTCCTATAGTACAAGGAATAGAAAAACTACCCGGGTCTTTAAGCTTAGGAGGGGCTTTACCTAGTAAAAGGGAATTGCTCTCCCCCGTAAAGGCTACAGTCTCAACGTCGCTCATAGAACGCTTCCTAGTCAAAATATCTTTCATAAACTTAGCATAGGAAGGTACCTGCAAGATGAGCTCGGTGAACAGAACGGTGACTTGAAGATTCTTCACAACATCCATAAACTTACCGAATTGTTGATCAACCTTCGTGTTACGAGTGCGGTTCGGAAACGGGAGCTTAATTTGTATTTCAGGAGAAGAAGAATCCGTACCCTTCGTCCCCTTAGCATTGGAGTCATTCGAGATTTTATCGAAAACTCTTGAAGACGTCAGAACATCAGAGCCGGTCCGGCTGACCGGCTGCCGGTCGACCGGCTCCGGTGTCTGATCACTTGTTTCAGCAAATTCTGCCCGTTTTTCAGCATCCATAACTTCAGTTTCAGCTTTATCTGCCTCGTCATTCTCAATATCCTCAACAACAGGCTCATCGGATCCGGGCATTTTCGGACCATCGTACGTCGTGCCGCTTCGTAACTGAATAGCATTCGCTTGCTCATGCTTTTGCGGCGGGTTACCTTGTGGTGGTAATTGTCCCGGTTGACGAGTCGATTGTGTTGTAGCGAGTTGCGCCACTTGAGTTTCCAAATGCTTGACGGCTTGATTAGTTTCCATCTGCATTTTCTGCATCGACATCATCATCGTACGCATCTCGGCCATAGGATCGTTAACCGGTTGAGCAGGAGTCTGATAGCTTTGTTGCGGTTGATTATTATTGTACTGTTGTGGTGGATTGTACGGCGGCCTTTGATAATTCGATTGAAAGTTCTTGTGCGGCGGAACGTACGTTGATCGTTGTTGTTGCGGCGGTTGCGTAGTAGGATTGAGAACGTTCTGATTTCGGTAGGAGAGTAAAGAACGATCATAACCCGGTTGGTTCTGATACGGCAAGTTATAACGATAAGAATTAAAGGCATTAACTTGCTCCGGCGAACCCATGCATTCGTATGCATAATGACCTGTAGCCCCGCAATTATTACATCCCACATTGTGCCCCGTAACCGCATTAACCTGCTGCGCGTTAGACGGACCCGCACCACTCAGCTTGTCGACCTTCATCGATAGAACCGAAATTTGGCTCGTTAAAGCATTCAAAGAATCCTTCTCGCGATCACCATGAGCTGCGCGAGAATTTCCCCTAGGTCGATCATACTGAGAAGAATGCACTGCCATTTGCTCGATCAAACCCATGCCTTGTCGTCGTCGACATTATTGGCAAACCGCCCTTCTGCAGCTGAATCCAAAATAGCTCGACTTTCGGCATACAACCCATTGTAAAACGTCAAGATCACGAGCCAATCACTCAAACCATGATGTGGGCATTCACGAATGAGTATCTTATAGCGTTCCCAAGCTTCAGCAAGTGATTCGTTGAAAGTTTGCTTAAAGCTTTGGATTTGGCTCCGTATCTGATTAGTCCGCTCTGGAGGATAATACTTTTTATAAAATGCAAGAGCCAACCCACTCCAATTCGTAATACCTGCGGCTGTCCTGTCTAAGTCGGTGATCCATTCACGAGCGCGATCACGTAGCGAGAAAGAGCGACATTTCCTAATCGATTACGAGTAATCCGATGCCTTTATTGTCGAACAGTAGTCCGTAAAAACCTGCATGTGACGACCAGGATCCTCCGTTGGATTGCCTCCAAATTGATTACGCTCCACCAAGTTAAGAAAGGCGGGGCGAATCTCAAAGTTACCCGTTAAAGTAGCGGGCATCTGGAATCCATCGGGAATGGACTCCGTCTTGGGCAAAGAGTGACTTGAAAGTTTCGGCATAGTCACCTGCGCCTCAGTAACGATAATAGTAGAAGTAGAAGGTGGAGTAGTGTCCTCTTCGCAGGACGATGTTTCTGCACGAAATTCTTCGTCTGAAACTTCCACAATCTCA
This sequence comes from Dianthus caryophyllus, assembly GCA_023091065.1. Lineage (NCBI taxonomy): Eukaryota > Viridiplantae > Streptophyta > Magnoliopsida > Caryophyllales > Caryophyllaceae > Dianthus > Dianthus caryophyllus. Next base: position 36,950,472 of record CM041522.1, on the reverse strand, counting down.
GGTCCGTAAGCCTCAACAATCTCCTTAAAGAAGTTACGCGTTCTGTGAAAAGTCCGCTCAGGTTCAGGATTGAAAGGAACTAGACCTGAAGGTGACCTGCGCATAAACAAAAACTACAAGGAGAAATGAGAAACGGTCTCAAGGAACTAAAGTTCCCTGAGACAAAAGAAATAACCTACTAAGTAAAAGCGAAATAAAACCGTTTCCCCGGCAACGGCGCCAAAATTGACACGGCTAAGTCGTATCACCGAAATCAAAATAACCCTACGGACTACTAACAATAGCTAGTGGTAAAAAGGGATCGAATCCACAGGGAAACGTATACTCGCAGGTTTACTAAGTCTAGGCTATTCCTAAGGTAACAAATGGGGGTTTTGTAAAGTCTAGAAAAATAGTAGAACAAACTAAAGCAATAAAAAGAGGGATTAAACGATAGATAAAAGGCTAGGGTTTCAGGTTCCTTATGACAATAATCCGGATAGTGTAACTTTCACCAAAATAGCAATCAATCAGAATATGCAAGGCGATTAGGGTTAAACACGCTCTCTCGAATCAATGTTACCTTAAGTTTAATTTAGCGGGCTCTCGCGACTTACTAAATCAACTTATCAAATACGCGTGGTGGTCTAATACTGATTAGGCTTTCGATCTTAAATCAATATTACCCTAAGTTCAATTAAATCAAGGCGTCCCTAAATTCAATTGACAATTAATTGCGCAGGAAGAAATCGCACAAGCATGAACTAATCGATCGCAACAATTTAACCAAAACACCGGATTAAAGGCATAATTCCCCCTCAACCCTAGTTGGGGGATTAGCTACTCATATTTAGGGCAAAAGATAAATTAAACAAGGAATAGAGTAGAAACATAATTACCAGAACTGAATGCTTGAATTAAAATCGCGAAGTACCGACGGTTACAATGTTCAAAGATGAAATCCAAACTTGAGTTCTAAAGTTGAAGATGATAAAGCAGTAACTAAAACTGGAGAGAGAACAGAGAAAACTATTTCGTGCTACTAGGTCTAATAAAACATAAGATAATCTCCCCATTAAAGTTTTTAATTAATATCACATAAAACTGCAGCTTCCGTAATTAAAAATACACCGCGGCCGGCCGACCGGCCGCCGGTCTGTCTGACCGGCTCCGGTGCACTGTTGACTCTAGCCCAACGTTTTGGGCTCAAAATCTCCAAGCCCTTGGGCCTTTTCGTTCCAATTCTCGTCTTTCAGTCCCGAGCTCAACCTTACGTCGTCTTTTGGATTTCCGTCGTAGCCACTTTTCAGCTCAAACGCCTAATAAATGTATAAAATCCTGCAAAACACGAAAATACAACAAAAGCGCCTCTAGGACGTAATGTGAGAACAAAATGGCCCCGCGGGACGCATTTTGACAATAAAAAGCAGCTAGGGACGGGGGTAAAAGCATATAAAAATAACAACTATCAAAAATTCAGACTTATTGTGTGATAGTCTTGATACAGTTCAAGAGCTGAGAGACCTGGCGGCAATAAGGATGGCTGCGTACCAGCAGTCAGTGGCTAAGAGTTACAACAAAAACGTCAGACTACGGATGTTCAGGATAGGGGACCTTGTCCTGAGAAAAGTGTTCCAGAACACACGAGACAGAGCTGCAGGAAAGCTAACACCTACATGGGAAGGACCTTATCTTATCGACTCAGTGGTAGGTAAGGGTTCGTACAGACTGCAGACCCTGGATGGCAAAATGATTCCAAGAGCGTGGAATGCACTACATCTTAAGTTATACTATATGTGAAATTACTGCACACAACAGGCCGACCTGGTAAGATGCTCATTTTCTAACCTCAGATAATTTCTTATTTTTATCAAAGCCATTACTGATTTGAGTGTCGGAGGGCCGTTGGCAAAACGCCAACGGTCAGTCCTGACCCAAATCTGTGCTGACAGGCTAGGAAGAGCAGATATCCAGAACAGACAGGCAGAGCCGATCAGCACAGCAGTACAGCAAAACACACAGACAACCAAAAACAAAAGAAAGGCATCAGCCCCTGCACGACTGCAAAAATGGGACAGGGATGTAATGTCCGTAAAGAGAACCCCAAGGTGTGGTCGCCTAAATTTTCTAAACGCATGCATGCTACATAACAAAGTCAAAACAAAATTGTGCGCACCAAAACAAATGACAAAACTAAAGCACAACAAACACAAATAACGCAGACAGTTCTAGCATAACCAAAATATTAAAAGTTCACCCACCATGGCTACCCATGGTGAACATTGCGACATAAGTCTAAAAAAAAAAAAAAACGAGAGTTAATTACAGACCAAAATACGAGGGGCATACCCCCCGGCAAAATGATGTCCAAAACAAGTTCAGAAATTGTTCAAGTTAACAGAAACAGATTTTAGTTTTCGGCCCCCGAGGCTGTCTCATCCTTCTCCTCCGCTACTGCAGGTTCCCCAGGTACCGCCATCTCCGCATCCTGACCCTCCTGTGCTGGATGAGCCGAGGAGACTTCACCTTCATCCGCAAACTCTCCAGGGAACATTCCCTTGAAAGTCTCGGCTCGATCTCAGTTAGAGTTTTCACGGGTTATCTGTCAGAAGCCTTGATCACTTGACCGCTTTTTTAGCGGGTTTGGACAAGTGATTTAGAAAAAATTAAATTATTGGGCGGGCCTAGCTCGGCCCGCCAAGATAAACGGGCGGGACAAGGACATTATGAAAATCCCATGGGCCGGCCAGTTAGGCCCGCTTAGTTTATTATATTAATTGTTTTTTATTTTGAAAATATTTTATTTTATGAATTTAATTCAAGTAATTAATGAATAATAAAGGTAAATATTACTTAGTTGCGATTTGGTACATATAATGCTCCTTCCAATTTGATATTTTCCCACTTCACTATAATACTCATCATACACATTCAAGAAGTGATAAGAAATTAACAACAAAGAATATGTGGGGGTGCAATATTATTACTTTCATGAGATATATATTAAGAAGTTTTGACCCAATTATATACGGAGTAGTTAATTTTATCGAAAATTTCGTAACTTTGATTGATTTTTTAAGACATATGTATGATGTCCGCTAGCTGGCAGTAGTCTTACCACTAAAAAGGGCGAATGCGGGTAAAGTTGAGCCGAATAACTGGCTGCCGGCCATCTTCGGCCCATGGGCCAAAAAATAATCTTGGCGACCCGAACCCGCAAATGATCACCTCTACTCCAGATCCCACTTAGACCTCTCTTCTGGAGGGGCGCTCATCATGTCAATCCTAATCCTGAGGGTCCAGTAAGCACTCAGGTCATTCACTTCCTGAGCGTGCTTGGCTTGCTGTTCCCTCAGCGTCTTCAGCTCACTAGATAACTGCAGATTCACAGTCTCCAGATCAAGGCACCTGTTCATGTTATTTTCCGCCAGACGCCTGTACTGTCCATGGCCTTCCTGATTGTTTCCAGCTCGCTTCTAAAGGATTCCATCGTTTCATGGGCCATCTTGTGTTGGTTCTCGGCATTCAAGCGACGGGTTTCAAGGCTGGGGATGCAGTAGCCCAAGTTGGCCGCCAGATTCACCAACTATGGGAAGTAAGGATCTAGAGTTAATGGTGTAAACATACAAGTTTGGTAAGTTTGATAAGTGCAAAGAAGTATTCCGTACCTGAACGGCGCAGGTGGAAAGTTGGCGAGAGAGGGTGACAGGTTCAGTTTGCTCCGGGTCAAAGGAGTGTTGGGAAGCGAAACTCTCCATCAGATTCTTCGCAACAGCAGCATCGGCACTCAAGTATTCAGACAGCAAGGGGATTCGCAATTCGCCAGATAAGGGGGTTGATTTCTCTATCTTCATCTTCTTCACATCAGGACTGGGGGCAGGACAGCTGGACTCTGGCCATTTCCTCTTCTCAAGAGCGGCAGTGACTCTCTGGCCAGAGAGCTTCAGGTCAGCACGTGCCCTGGCAATCCTGGTTTGCACCTCGTCCAGAGCGGGACAAGTGCTACCAGCAAGCCAAGGGACTGTAAACAAGGAGACAAAGCAATAGTTGGTCTAGTCAGATTCAGAAGAAGTGTTTGTATAAAAACTGAAGAATGAATAAAGTTACAATGTTGGTTACCCTTGGAAGATCCAGAACTTCCACCAGGATCAGGCCTAGAGAACTTCATCTGGGGGCAAGCCCTGGTCGCCCGCAGCTCAGGCAGTGGAAGTGCAGAACTGACAGGGGGAATGTTCAGAGGTTCACTATCAGTAACCTCCACACTCTCATCCGCCTCAGAACCCTGGTCATCAGCACCCGCCACGGGAGCCGGCACAGGTTCCTGGCCCAGACAAGCAGGCCATGCCCTATCTTCCTCAGCCAGGCTCAGGAAAACCTCGATCCTCTTCGCATAGGCGGCATCATCACGATGCGAAATCCAGTCGGAAACTAAGCATAAAAACAAAACAAAAATCAAGAACAGCAACAAAATACAGATCTAAAGAAAAACAAATCAAAAATTTACGAAGCACATACTCGCTCCATTGACGGTGTACTCTGGGGCCTCGAACCCAGGTCCTACACTATCGTTCTTCACAAACAAAAAGAACGACACCCAGCCCTTGTCGTCACCGGTATCCATTCGAGTAATCAGCGGGGGACATCCATCTCTGACCCTCAACAGAATCCTGTTCTTTTTTTTGGGTTCGCAGATGGTAGCAGTTGCGCAGGTCACGAAGTAAGAAGTCTATGTGGTGTTTCTTACTCACGGCGTTGATTGCATGAATTAGCTTCCAAGTCGATGGCATGACTTGGCAAGGGGGAACTTGCAAAGTTTTGAGAAAATCCGTCATCAGTGGACAGAAAGGTAAAGTAGCTCCAAAACGAAATGCGACCTCATACAAAGCAAACCACCCAGGAGACGTCCAATCAGCCATGACTTTCTCATCGGCGGGACTCCAAACGATAGCAGTCGCCGGAAGTTTTCCTTCCGCCTTCAAACGCTCGCCAATGAGATTATCTAATTGATTCCGTTTCCCTATGGCGTCGGGGATCAGATTCGTTGCGGTGAAGGTGTGTCCTTCATGATTGATCGATGTTTCGGCCATGGCAAAGCTAGGGTTTTTGACGATTTTTAGGAGAGAGATAAGAGGAGAGAAGAGGAGAAGATTTGGAAAGATTTTTTTAATTTTCAAATAAGGCAAAAATTGGCAAATGAAGGGAGTTGAGGACATTTAAGGCGCGAATATATAGGGACAATAGGGCGACTGGAACGTACCATCACTGCGAAAAAGCTGCGGCACACGTCACAAGTTGCAACTGACAACGCTACAACTTACGATGAGAGCTGACTTTCAGCCCAGAACGTGAAGGGAACCAGGTCCTGTCTGCTCAGCCAGTCCTGGGCGGAAAAACCTGGACCCCTGGACAAAAGCATTTCCTTAACTTCAGCCCAGGCCTGACAGTTGAGAAAATGGGAGGCAAATGTTAGGCCCAAAATACCCTCATGGGCCCAAGCTACAAAACAAAGGCCCAAGTCAAGCAGAGGAAAATTGGTTAACAAAAGTCAAAGGTCCAAACGATTGAGGTCAAGCGCGCTCAAAGAAGTAGAAGCCCACGAAGGAAGATCAAGTAGACGTTGGAAGCATAGACTAAGTCAGCAACAGCTCAGCTACATTCATGGCAGCCGTTACACCCTTCAGACGTTACAGAGAGAAAGGTGGGAATGGTTCAATGAGCAGTGAGAATCAAGGAGCACTAAACAACCAAATCAAGCCGTTAATCAGAGCTTATAAAAGGAGAAAGAGATCATAATTCAAAGGACTAATCAACAACTGCATAATTCATACTCATTACTCTAAAATCACTGATATTACTCTCGAATTGTATACTCGTAGTCTGGAACCTCTGACCGTTCTGTACGTTCTGTCCGAATCATAGTACAAATCCTCTCTTGGCTTGGTGCCCGTGGTTTTTCCCTTACTTCTAAGGGTTTTTCCCACGTAAACAATATTGTGTGTCTTGTCTTTATTTGCGTCATTTAATCTTTCGTTATTTCCAACACATAATCAACCTCGATAATCTCAAAAATACGTTTAAAGGATAATACTAATAAACTCAAAATACTATTACGAATAGAGTGAGAAAATCACCCCGAACATTCTTACTGAGAAGAACAAATTTTTTATTGCAATGGACAAATTTTATTTTCTAGGTTCTTATTGACAAATTTTTGGTAAGAACCCATGCATTGCAATTGCTGTTTTCGAGACCCGTGTAATAAATGCCAATCAAATCCCATCCCCCTAGTAAAACGGACATGAGGTTGGGTAAACCAAAATTTTAATTCATCCGATCGATTAATTGTTGTCTACACAATACTTCAATCCTATATAAATTTATGAGATATTTTTCATGGTACCCCCGAGTTTTGTCGTTCTACCTGTGATATCCCTCTTTTCATGCTAAAAAACTTTGACTAAGCTTATTAATTTATAGCTACGAGTTTAGAAATTAAAAATCGTTTTTTCCAAAGTCGTACATCTCGTTAAGACGATCAATTTGAACATCAAAGTTTTCGGATTCGCAACTCGTGACTAGTAGATATGGTCAGTCAAAGTTTTTCAATAAAATAACTTTGACCAATAAAAAACTTGAAGCTACGTGTTTTGAACATGAAAATTTTTATATCAATTCTAAGAATTCAAAAAGGCGATTGATTTGAAAAAAAAATGGTCGAATCTTGAATTCCCTCAATACAACGACTAACTCTATGCCAATAATTCTGTTGACTTTAATAATTATCAAGTCCACTTGATCTGACTAACTATGTGCTTAATATTAACACGCATTTGATTTCTGACAACTCTGATTAAAATAACTACTGAATCATATCAAAATTTAATAATTAATTACGTTGAAAAATGGAGTATATTACTACGGATAATACATGCACATGAAGAAAACCATCCAACATTTTACAGTTAGTTTCACGGTAATTGACTTTATAAATATTTTGTTACTAAGCTTAAAAACAATGCAAGCCCTCAAATTAAATTTTGATCTTAACTAAAAATGATTCTCCAATTGGTTCTACTTATATCCTCTCTCACAAATTTAGTGATGTCGTCCGACGATACGTACTCGACCTCATTTAGCTGTATCATGGATACAAACGCGACAATTTCCTACCGGAACAAGGTCAACATTCTATTTTCTTATTTCACGAGCCAAGCTTCTCTAACGGGCTATTATAACACGAGCGTTGGTGAGAAGCAGGACAAAGTCTACGGGTACTACATGTGTCGCGGGGATGCAACCCCTCAAGTTTGTGGCGATTGCATCCTCAACACGACACGGTTTGCTCAAAAAGCAAATTGCAAGCACGTGGATGGTATGTATAATAATTACTCTAGCTGTCAAAAAAAAAAAAAAAAATAATTACTCTGTATTTGTTTGTGTTATACTCCCTCCTACCCACATCTAATGTCCCTTTTTCCCCAAATTCTTACCCATCAAAATGTCCCTTTTGCTTTTCCCCATGAATTTTTTGGATTAAACTAACCCCCACTCACCCAACTATACATTACTTTTTATTATTCTATTCAATTTCATACACCCTCTCTCCTATTTTCTTACCCCTACCCATTACTTTTTCTTATTCTATTCCACTCCATAAATTTCCACCTTTTTCCCAAAAGGGACATTAGAGTTGGGTAGGAGGGAGTATGAAATTTATTGAGGTATTAAGCCGATCATTTGAGGTCTATCTATGATCTGTTTTATACTTTAACATAAGAATCGTTAGCAGAATAGCTGAGACGTAATCATGGCTTTGAAAAACAGGTATTCTTTACTCGGAGACGTGCATGTTTAGGTACGCAAACCACTCAATGTACGGCGTGTGGCAAGAGGGATTAATAGTAAGTGTTTCAATGACCGAAAAACAAGAAACCAAGACGCCAAAATACAATAAAACATTCAATGATTCGATGGAAGCACTAATCGACAAGTCTGCTTACGGATGTAAGAGTCCTAAGGAAGACGGATGTGTGCCGAGATTTGCAACGGTAGAAGCAAACGTGACACAAGACGAGACAATATATAGTTTGGCGCAATGTACACCGGATATTGTGGGCAAAAATTGCAGCAAATGTTTACATTATGCACTTGTAGGCCTTCAAAGTTATAAAAGGTATCAAGGAGCAAAGATTTATAAGCCTAATTGTCAATTAATGTATGATAATACATCATTTTATGATCTTCAAAAGGAGGCAGTCGAGGCACCTAGCAAAGGAGATGGTTTAAGATATTCACCCAATTATTTACATTTGTATTTTGCTATTTTTTTGTTAGCACGCATGTTTGTATAACACCATTGTAAAAGTATTCTACGGCCATTTCATGCATACGACTGTCTATTTATATGTAAAATGTGACCACTTTAATCGTTAAATCAGCTACTTTAACGCCTATTGTGGCAACATTTTGAGATTTTAAAACGGTCACTTTAAACATTAAAGTGAACCCACTAAGCACTAAAGTGATCACATTTTGGTGAGAATTAACCCTGTCGTACGCGTGAAACTGTCTTATTCGATCTAGACTTTGCCCCATTGTAAAAATACTCCCTCTATTTTAGTTATTTGGTTAGATTTCTATTTTGATAATCGACTTAAATAAACCATTTTGTTTATGTAGAACTAAAATTTAATATAATTATCTCCAAAACCATTTATGTAGAACCGATATCTTTCCAATCTAGTACTCCGTGATCATTTTAGATCAACTTATATTACTTCGTATTATAAAAGAAAACCGTTACTTTGTGTACCATACCAAAATATAAAGGTAAACAAATAACTAAGATAAAATGATTATTATTTAGGCTATTTATAACCATCTTCGTGGTTTTTAAATCGTGATCATTACTACCCCCTCCGTTTCAGTGAATTGTTTACAGTTTGACTTTTTTGTGAGGGGAAAAAAGTCAAACTGTAAACAAATGACTGGGACAGAGGGAGTACGAGTAAATGAAATGACCTTCATAGTTCAATGAGTAGCTATAGGTCCATTTCACTTCTTAATCACAATAAACTCTACTTACTCATAAATATGAGTCTATCAGACAAACTTTCCCTACACTTTGATAAGATTACAAACAACCATATGTTATCAATCAACACGGAAGTCAATCTTTGGTAAATATATAAAAAAAAAATATTAATTAATAAGGTAAATTAAATATAACTCCTTTTATCAAAATAACCCCCTTATATGTTATTTTTATAATATAACTCCTTTTAAGACACTTTTGTTTCAAAATTTCCCCCAACGTCGAATTTTCTTACTTAAAAATGGCAATTAAGGACATTATAGGAGATGCGCCTTTCAGCTTACAACCACCAATGTCTAAAATATGTTGAGACCTCTTGAGAAATCCTCATTTAGTGGTGTAAATAATCCATTTTTAAGTAGCATATTTCGAAGTTGGGGGTGATTTATAAACAAAAATGTCTTAAAAGGGTGTTATGTTATAAAAATAACATATAAAAGAGTTATTTTTTTAAAAAAAAAAAAAGTGTTATAAAAGAAGTTTATATTCACTTAACATTAATTAATATAATAATCACATGTAATCACATACGGAGTACTCCGTAGTTGACTACTCAACTACAATACTGATTTCATTTACAAGCAATAAAATGAGGCCAAGCAAAACCATTATTGTTCTCAAATCCTAAAGCCAAAACACAAATAATAACATGACTTTATTTTATTTGCCTTGCATCAAATTTATTTGCCTAATTATTAGCTTGACAATAATCATGCTTCCCAAATCAATTTCTCAACCAACATATTTGTATAGCATATGTTCAAACAAGACCATGTTCTCCAACAACACACAATATCAAACCAACCTCAACACCCTCTTCCACTCCCACACTGCCAACGCCACGGCCAACCTCGCCGGCTTCCACTACACATCTGTCTCCCCTTCCACTAAGGACGCTGTCCACGGCCTCTTTCATTGCCGAGGTGACCAAAACGTCACCTCGTGCAAAGACTGTGTAACCGCGGCCACTTCTGACCGGTCGGGCACTGACTGCCCAAACAGGAAGGTGGCCGCGACCTGGTACGACGAGTGTATGGTACGATACTCAAACACGCCATTTTATAAAAAAAATGGACCAAGACCCTATGTTCCGGCTAATGAACACACAAAACGTCACGGGTAATATGACTAGTTTTATTCAAATCCTAGGCAATATGATGAGGAATTTGACCATTCGGGCCGCGAACAGTGGGCCCGACAAAAAATATGCGAGCGATATCGTTGGGTATACAAGTTTGCAAACACTGTACGGGTTGGCCCAGTGCACGCCCGATTTAAGTACAAATGACTGCGATAGATGTTTGACTATTGGAGTTGGATTGTTGCCAATTAATTTGGGCGGTCGAACTGTCCAAGCTAGTTGTAACGTTCGATATGAGGTGTACCCGTTTTTTAATGGGGCCGATAACTTGACTATGCCATTGGGTACTCCATCGACTTCAGGGACGAGTAATTCTACTACGACAACTCCTCCATCGACTCCTAATAACGGTGGTAAGTTACGGAGTACTATATATCTTATTACCTTCAATTTAATTGATGATATTCATTTACGTTTGTTTAAAATTATTTTCATCAGGAAAAATATGTGAAAAATGAGTAGTTAGGAAATTATATATTCCCTTGTTTATGTTTTGTGAAATTTGACTTTCAAACTATTGTCATTTTCAATTGTGATTGGAAAGACGTTGATGATAACTGTGAAATCAGAGACGGGTCCGGGCCACACCCACAAGTGGTAGAGAGAAAGCCACCTCATAGGTCCAAGGGGTTCCATCCTAAAACCAATTGGCAATAGGAGGAGTAGCCCTTAGGCTTTATAAGGTGGATATTTCACCTTTCCACAACCGATGTGGGACTTACATGTGGGCATATATTAATAAGGGATTCTTCACACTCCCCCCAGACATGTAAACCCATTAACAAGCCTTATACTGGAGCCCAACAATCGTGGGATTCTTCTCCATGGCATACAAAGCCGAACCGGACGGGTGATTTTAACAAACACGAGATAACGTGTAACCCATTAAATCCGGCAGATATAATCGGGTCCTGCTTCATATCAAAGAGACTGTGATATAACCACGCCTCGATACCACGCGAATCGTAGACGCTGCGCCACACCCACAAGCCGAGAGAGTGAAAGCCTCACCTCATGTTTCAATAAGCTTCATCCTAAAACCAATCACAGAGTGAAAGAAATTTGACTTTATAAGGTGGACATTTTACCTGTCCACAACCGATGTGGAACTTATATGTGGGCATATATTAATAAGGGATTTTTCACAATAACATAAGTTAATGATCCTAGACACGTATGACAATTGACAAAGGCGTATTCTTAAAGGAACATTTTGTAATTTTTTTTATTTTAGTTTTTGTTGTCTTATTTGATTTGAGGACCGAGACTTTGGGGGGTCGTTGACTTAGAAAGTTGACTACATTGTGGCGAAAATTAGCCAGAAACATAGCAACAATCATTTCATTTCATTTCAATGCAAGCGATATTGCAAGAAAGTTGACTACATTTTGTCTTATCTCATTTCGTTGACTTAGAAAGTTGACTACATTTCTTCACCCATTGCCATTTGTTTTTATTCTGTTCAAACGATATTGTTTTTGCTAATGTCAATCGATCCACGGAAGTGGAATATTTTGTGTTGGGATATTTTGGAATATGTCGAGACATCGACATATTATATTTACGGAATGCGGTATATGAAAATATATTGTAGAGAATAATATGTTATATTATTGCTAATATTAAGTCGTAGCCATATTAGTATGTATATATATGCTGCTATTGTATTGGTTAGACAACGACAAAATATTAATAAACATTTTTCCATTCATGAATTATCTCCCTCCTGAAATCTAATATGGTATCAAAGCCTTGTGACGAAAGGTCACGGGTTCGAATCTCACCACCCATCACTTTCAAAGTTGTATATATCGCACTTGGGTAAGCGAGCGCAGTAGTTGCATCCGTGGCTTGAAAGGCATTTGCGTGAGGGCGTGTTAGAGAGTATATAATCGATCTTGGGCGTGACCATCGCCAGCTTTTCACTATGGACCGCCTTACCCGTCATTGAAACACAAGCTGGAGACGTATCAGCTCCGGTTGCAGCGGCTACTGCCGTTTTCGGCAGGTTCAGCTGGTATAATTGGTATGATTCGACCGGTACAATCCCTCGATCGGAGGGGGACTAAAGAAAAAAGCCAAATGAACCCAGACCATCAAATTATTAACAATTATACATATATATGTCCCGAATTTTCCTCTATTCAAGCCAATTGGCACATTTATTTTATTAGTTTTGCTGAGAAACATTTTGCAATGTTAATATCCATAATTTTATAATATTGAAAATTATAAAAATTTGATATTACTTAGTATTATTGTATTCATAAAAGAAAATTAAACAAGATTAGACATAACTTTATTTTATCTTATATATATATATTGCAAGAAATGTCGAGAATTATCTAAATGGGAGAATAATTACATAAGACAGAATGTGTTGATTGGTCATGAATAGAGGGAGTAATAATAGACATATGTTAACTTATAAATATAATGGATTCACTCACATTTGTAAATCTATATAAATACTATATAACAAAAGAGTAGTTCTTGTGTAAGACTTGACTCACACTAATTTAGTGTGAGTTTTCTCACTCAACCACTTAAAAAAAATTAAAAAAACAAAAAAAAAATTACTAATAATTACCCTCATGTGAGAGGACTCACGATAAGTTTATCGTAAGTCCCGTCTCACACGAGAATTAGTGATAACAAAAACCATAAATATCATTTTTTCCCGCCAACTTGCACTCACTATATTCCATCCTATTTTTTAATGGTTTTTTTTTTTTTCATAAGTAAACTTTCTCAATTTATTTTTATTTCTTTCTTAAGTAAAATAGATTTCTCATTCAACATGGTTAACTCATACCAATACCGTATTTTTATATATTTTCTTTTGGAATGAAAATTTTTTCATTTTTACGATTAGGTTCACGTGCGATTTATTGTATTAATATATATCGTAAGATATACAAATATAAAATAAAAATGCGTTTTATTATTATACATGACGACCGCATGATGATATAATTTATGATAAAATTATAAATTTATAACTCTATGAAAAATATTTGTACTACAGATTTAAATGTTTTCCTTACACTAATCTTTTTACAAATTTTAATGCTTCTACGGTATAAATTTTGATAGTTTAACCAAGAAAATTTAAATCGGCACTTTTAGAGCTACTAAACGGGTTTAATCGACGATAGTTACGGCCTACGGATAAATAATTGAAATATTTATATTAAATTTTAATTTTTACATCTTTTAATGAATTGAACAGTAATCAAAATTTAAAAAGGTAAATGTTGAAACTTTCACTCACACCTCCCTTAAACAAGTCAAATTGACGAGGAACATGTTGAGTAAATATGTTGCAATGTTCAATAAATCGACACTTTTATAGCTACTAAACGACTTAATTAAACTGAGATAGTTAAGGCCTACGGATGAATATTTGAAATATTTTTATAAAGCTTAACTTTGTACACCTTTTAACGGACATTGATCAAAATTTTAACAGGTTAATCGATCAAGATAAGTTAATGTTGAAACTTTCACATACACCTCCGTTAAATGGGTCAAATTGACGGGGAATATGTTGAGTAAATGAACTGTCATGTAAAATATGATTGATTGTATTATGGTTTTTGAATAAACATTATTTCGGCTGTGTTTATATTTTTTCCGGACGGGTTAAACTGAAAAAACATGTACTGTTAAAATTATAAATTACAAATTTTGTATGAACTTTCAATTATTCTCTTTATTTGATCAAGTTCTTTTTTCCAAGCACACATATTTTAAAAAAAAATTGTATTTAATTTTTATAGGGGAGAAAGATAATTATGAAAAAAAAAAAACTATATTTGAATCTTTTACAAAGTAATTCAAAAAAGAGCTATCAGGATATCGTATATATCAAATATCGCATAAGATAAATTGGAAAATAAAAATAAAAATGAGAAGTAGATTATTAACATCTCCTCATATTTCCAGAATTATACTCCTAATAATTATTAGATTTACTATATGTTGTCTTATATTTATACTAAAATACTTTAATTCAGGATGAAAACAATAATAGTTGATCTTTACTTCTGAATACATGATTAACATGTTGATTAGGTTAATTTTATTAATTGTATTATACAGAGTAGTAGTTATATAATTATACGATCACTATTTTTAGTTTAATTAAATATTTAATTCAATTAGTAATTTTGCAATTAACTATTAATATTTTTGAAACGTCCCGTGCATTTATGCACGGGTATTGTACTAGTATTGTAATATAAGTTTTCTATTAAGAAATTATAATGTCTTTTGTCAAGACATATAATTATTTATATTTAAGGCCCTCTTTACTCCAATTCAGCTTTATTTAGTTCAATTTAATTTGAATATTATTGTTACAATTGCTGTTGTTGATGATGACGTGTCGTCAATTCAGCTCTTTCATCAATCAAAATTTTAACTTTTAATTTGACTACCTTTGGGAAGAAAATTTTGGTTATAAGATACTTCCATCATCTGAAAATAAGTGTATTTTATTCTATAAAAATTTAATAGAAATTGGGACACTTATATTTGGTATGGAGGGAGTATATGTTAAGAATTTTACTGATTAGATGGAGTGTGCGTATAACACAACCCTCGTTCCATTTCCATCATACGAAAGTCAAATTTTTTGATACTGACAATTTCACTCAATTAGTCACAATTTCATGTCGTTGGCCACTCTTTTTTGTTGTTAAATGGGCAGGAAACAAGAAAAAATCTACCAAGGTGATGGTGTCGATAATTGTACCGGTAGTGACGGTATTCGTAGTATTTCTTGCATTATGCATATGTTTCATCAAAAAGAAAACGAAGGAACACGACAAAGTATTAGATGAGAATAACAATGGTAAGATTAATTAGATGTTTACATACAAAGTATATTAGTAAACTTTATGGGTCGAATCTGATCCTAACATGTTTGCTCGAAAATGATCGAATATTAATTGCGTAGGTGAACACTTTAAAGACGTCGAGTGCCTACAATACAATTTCACAACGCTTCATAACTCGACCAATGGCTTTTCAAACGAGAATAAACTGGGTGAAGGTGGATTTAGGTGTATTTATAAGGTACTCCGTATGATTCTCGACAGAGTAGATTTTAGTACTAGATTGAGCTTTTTAAATTTTTCTTCGTCTAAACCTCGGTTTTATCTTATGTTATTTTTAGACTTAGTTTCAACTATACAGAAACGCTAATTGCTCATTCATTTGCGAACACATAGAAGTTAGCATTACCTAATATTGTTTTTGAGCAAATACTTACATAGTAATGAAAAAATGATCGATAACCATTCTATAAAAATAAAAACAGATAAACAAATTACTTAAACAGAGAAATCATAACGATATTTAATTGAATGTTTCATCATATCCTAGGGACTAGGGTACTCTATCGGATGGAAAAGAAATTGCGGTAAAAAGGCTATCAAGAGGACCAATGCATGGTGCTCAAGACTTCGAAAATGAGGTTATTTTAGTTGCCAAGCTTCAACACCGAAATTTGGCTCGGCTCTTGGGATTTTGCGTTGAAGGGCACGAAAAACTACTTGTTTATGAATACCTTCCTAATCAAAGCTTGGACAAATTTCTATTTGGTAAAATAATGGAGTATTTTGCACTCAATTATCTTCTACATCGATCAATTATCTTTCGAACATATATATTCATGTGTCTAAATGTTTATTATGATATGTAGATCCCGAAAAGAAAAGACATTTGGATTGGGTTACGCGTTACAAAATTATACAAGGTGTTGCGCGTGGAATGCTTTACCTCCACCAGGATTCGCGTCTTACAATTGTGCACCGCGATCTCAAAGCTAGCAATATTCTGTTGGACGCTGATATGAACCCTAAGATTTCAGATTTTGGCATGGCGAGAATCTTTGGAGGGGAACCATGATAGAATAATGGAAGAGTAAGAAAGGTTTTATTAAATTCAGAATTGCATGGTTACAATATCAACAGATGATACATATATATAGGTGTACATGATAAATCTTAGCTAGAATAAAATCTCTAATTACAAAGATATGATTTTATTTACTTTCTAATTACAATGTGAACACAATTATATTGATGATTTGATTGCTTGATTAAGAGGTAAGTAATATTGTAATATGGCTAATACAGACCGCAGACAACACAAGTAGAATTGTCGGGACATAGTAAGTACATTTTGTTATTGTCGTTTGCCAAATTTTAAGGTGTTTGTATAACATTGTTACAATATCTCATTAAATCACTATCATAATTAGGATCAATTCAAGGGGTTACAGGTAAAATCTATATACCATGAGTCCATGACACGATAATAACCAAAGTAACATTGTTTAAGATTTCTAGTTTTTTCGATGGTCATATGATTTATATATGAGTCAAATATGAACCGTACACACTATTGAGCACTTACGTATGTTTGATTGTGCAGCGGTTACATGTCCCCGGAATATGCTATGCACGGACAATTCTCAATGAAATCCGATGTATACAGCTTTGGGGTACTAGTCTTAGAGATTATTAGCGGCAAAAGAAATTTTGTGTCCCTTGAATTAGGCTATGAAGACGACCTTCTAACCCAAGTAAGTTATATTACATACATGCCGCCCTTCATATTTTTGATGAAACATTTTTTCTTGTATTTTCGAGAAGTAGGAACATAGTACATTGTATCTCAAACATTGAATTTTCAGGCTTGGCAGAGTTGGAGAAACGGTGTGCCCTTAGAATTCATGGATCGAACCATCAAAGAGTCGTACTCGAGCCACGATGTCATACGATGCGTACACCTTGGGTTACTATGCGTCCATGAATCCGTAGATAAGCGACCAACAATGGCAACTATTGTCATGACATTAGACAGTAATTCAGTAAGCCTTCATATGCCCGAAGAACCAGCATACTATACGAAGGCTAGAATTGAGTCGGAACTAGCTCAGGAAGTTGTTTCAGATCAATCAGCAAGCAAGTCCGTGCATTGGTCGGTCAATAGTACCTCATTTTCGGAAATCGAACCTAGGTGATTTAAGGGTAGAAATAAAACAGCATGAGCGAAGTAATTGGGACGATCATTGACATATAGCGCAACTAACGCAGCGTTAGCGTTATACACCATCTGTTCCAATTATTAATAAGGAATTTGAGTAAAAGCAATGTCATAATTCATTCTTAATTGTTCCATTTCTACACATAAGTTCTTACAAATAATTTGCAATATTATTACATCGTTCTATAATACTCAATGCTTTTGCGATTATACCTCCTGAAAATAGAAAGTAGGGCAATTAAAATGGGATGAACGATCATGTTGTACAATTCTTCTCCTGTGAATCTTCGTAAACTATCTCGGATCATCCATGTCACTGAATGAACATTCATTCAGGGATGGTGACCACCAGGACTGCATTGTCGAAGACGCAGGTTCTCGAGGCAAAGGCAAGGAATCGTCGGAAGGATAATTGAGCTTACGTACGATTGTTCCCATTGTCGGCCTTCTCTTTGCGTCTCTCTGAACACACGATAATCCAAGATGTATGCACGTCAATACCTGCTCCCTCGTTTCATCGTTTTCTGTGCTCGATATCGATGGATCCTCTATCAGTTCCATGGCCGCCCCTTCTTCCCATTTCATCCATGCCTGAAATTACTCTGAATTCAAGTAGTTTCGAGAAAAACGGCTGTGTAGTTTTGGTTACAACTTGTTGGCTCGCTCGCCGGAACAAAAGTAACTTTATTCGAAAAAATTAATTAAAAATTTCAACTGATTGCGAGAAAATCATCAGGTATAAATTTGAAAAAGGAAGGCTTACATAGCTAATAAGATCTTTGGCAAGGCCCGTTTGGTGGAACCGAGTGTTTCTTTTCCCGGTTAATATTTCCAAGACTAGCACTCCAAAGCTGTAGACATCGGTTTTTACAGAAAAATGTCGTCTCTCTGCACACTCAGGAGCCATGTATCCTCTATGATAAACATAAATCAAAATCAACCAGTCGGTGATAGGAGTAGTCCACTAACTCTAAACCGTATAAACACGTCTTTTTATTCTAGGTCTTGCTTGTTATTAGTTACTGTCATCAATAATCTATAAGGCTAAAATTTGGGGGGAAAGAACGTACGGTGTTCCACCACCTCGTCGAGTGCTTTGATGGGTTGGATCTACGCCGTTGTTGTGTCTGATTAACAGAGAACAATTGCATGTTTATGAGATTATAGCATCAAGCATGTTTATGAGTTAAAAAAAAGAAAAAAAAAAACATACGGTGTGTCTGTATTTGTAGTGCTACCACGGATTTGCTCTATTCCGAAAATTCTAGCCAACCCAAAATCCGCAATCTTTGGATTCAGTTCCTCGTCAAGAAGGATGTTTCCTGGTTTGAGGTCACGGTGCACGATTCTAAGCCGGGATTCTTCATGTAGATACAGTAATCCTCGAGCAATTCCAATTATGATTTTAAAACGTGTCAACCAATCCAATTTAGCACGTTCGTCTGTGGCTGTTGAGTACATGTAATGTGAAGGGAAAAAAAAACCTATCAGATATTGCTGAGAATTCCTATTGAAACTTGAAAGTTTTAATGTTGAGTAATTCTCTAGTAATCAATTTAAATTATGCAACGAAAATGGCCAATTTTAACTGATTTCGAAAATAAAAAGGTACGCAAACTATACAAAGAAAGTACTATTATCGAGTTCATTTTCATCGAAAACAAAACGTTACACACATATAACAGTATCATGAGAAAGTAATCGTTGGATGATACTCCATGTAACATACCAAACAGAACTTTGTCGAGGCTTTTGTTAGGAACATACTCAAAAACCAGCAATTTTGCATCTTTTGCCAAGCAATATCCTAATAAACGCACCAAATTTCTGTGTTGAAGTTTTGCGACGACTTCAACCTCGTTCTTGAACTCTTCTTCCATTTCACCAACAAATAGAAACAACTTTTTCACTGCAATTTGTTGTCCAGTTTGTAGAACACCCTAAAAACATTAATGTTAGAGGGCAACAACAAAGTTGAGAGAATAATCAGCACCGTATAAACAAAGGTCGAGTTAGTTTCTGGCATGGTATTATGTCTTTTTTACCAGAGTTATTATTAGTACTTTATAGGGGTCATACCAAGATTTTGGAATAAAAGTACCATAAAATCGTCTACGGGATCTACGGCCCTTTGAAAAATTGAGAAGTCGTCCGGTAGGCATTACCTTGTAAACGCTACCGAATCCGCCTTGACCAATCTTGTTAACCGCCCAAAAATCATTTGTTGCTGCTTGAATGTCACTTAGCTTATATTGGAAGGACTCAATGACATCAAATTCACCGTTACCTAATTTAAGAGCATACAATGCCCGGTAACTGTTAGAACATAGAAGTTTTGCAAATTCTCAAATGAGATCGTTGTACGTGGGAATTTAGAAACGGTCACAATTTACGCTTTAATTGTCAAAATAACACAATTTAAGTGTCATAATATTGTTTCTAAAATTTTCTCAAATTAAGTACTATAATTCTATTTATAGTAACAAATGAGTTTTTAATATTCATTTTTTTCCCATTAGTATTTCTTATCTTTACCTAAAATATAAATTAGGGTATTATAAAAATAAAATTGAAATACTAATAGTTATATGGATTTTTCTATCCTATATCGAGTAGGCATAGGATAACCCTTAATTTTTATTAAAAGTTTTGGATTTTAAAATGTGCTTTTAGGACACACGATAAGGAGCAAATTAAAGAAACATTTGTGAGAAATTGAGAATATATCATCACCAGTTGCAAAAACGCTACACTTACACCTAGTGTACCGAGCCTTTCGGTACACTACGAATCACAACGCGCCACGTGGAAATTAATTTAAAAAAAAAATTATATTAATTGTAGAGATTAACTTCCTCAAACTTCTCTCTAATTATTTAGTTTGAAATTTGAAATTCAAATTGTTTTTAAGTTCTAATAAAATCTTTAATATCCATTCCTTTTTTAATTATATCAAACTTCCTTTTTTATTATGTGAATTTTAGAAACTGATTTTTGTAATAAATTAGAAAAATATTTTTCATTACTTTTAAAGTTTATTATTATTAGTTATAAAAAAATAATTTAAAGTTTATTATTGTTAGTTATCGAAAAATAATTTAATATGATTTTTGTAATTTATGATTATTTTTTTTGAAAAACGATTTTTAAATTTTATCAATACCACTTATCATAATTAAATTTAGTCGTTATTAGTTTTTATATTTTTCGTTATTATTATTATTAGTCATGCCATTAAAAAAAAAAAAAAAAAAAAAAAAAACTAGACAAGAATCGAACCCCTGACCTCCAAAAACCTAAGTAGTTTTATGTATGACGTTGCACCACTGGACCAGGTCATATCAATACATCCATTATTATTTTCATTGTTATTTATTTCAATTAATTTACCGAAATTTATTAAAAATTAATTTTCTCGTTATTATTCCTATTTTTTCGTTATTAACATTAATATTAATTTACTACTCATTTAAGTTTTCTTTTTTTATTACTTTTTTTCGTTATTAACATTATTATTTTCCTTATCTTTTTTTTGCTAAAATGTAAGCTTATCATTCATATCGTAAGTAAACATTATCAATTCTTTACATCACTCGATTCCACCACTCCATATCCACACTAGACCATACACTCGACTTTTCTTCATGTACATGAGATTTGAGAGTCGATACAATCCGCCTCACTACAAAATACGGTCTCTCCACCAGGCCATAAACTCAATCCACGCTTTGTTACGTTGCTCCCAAATAGAATAATACGCAGCCATAACAGATAAGTTTACTAACCTTCGCTTCAGCCTTGGCCATCTTCTCGCCACTCTCATATCCCATAGATTATCACCTTCATTATATGTAAAACCTAACCATTCAGCTAGCAACTTCCAGATTCTAATTGAAAACACACACATCTGAAACAAATGCACTTTGTCTTCAACTTGACAACCACAAATACAGCAGAAAGGGTCTGCTGCCACCTCAAATCTCTACAAAACATTCTTCAATCTCAGCCCATCAAGTTGGACCCTCCATACCAAGAACATATGCTTAGGTATGCCTTTACTGCTCCACAGCATTTTGTACCATGGAACTGTATTCTCAACTGGAGAAAGCCATTTATAGCCCTTCCTGATTGTATACACACCTTCCACAGACCACTCTTCAGCTGCAAAACCTGGCCTTAGCATGTCACGCACCTTCAAAACCTTCTTCCAATACCAACAATCATCAGGTTTACTCTCACATTCCATCACATCCTCCCCTTTCATATAGACATGATTGACCCATTTAATCCAAAGACTATCTGCCTTACTTACCAACCACCACACTAGCTTACCCACAGCCGCATTATTCCACCTGATGTCCTCTTTAAGCCCTAGCCCACCCTCCTCTGTTCATGCTCTCCATCCCATAAAAAGTTCCTACAAATAGCAGAGATTCTGTGCAACACACTTTTAGGAAGAATGAAAATAGAGGCCCAATAGTTAAACAAAGTACTAAACACTGATTGCACCAGAACTAATCTTCCTGCATACGACAGAGATCTTGTTCCAATGGCCCTTATTTTGCTCACCACCTTTTCAATAAGCACATTACAATCCTTCCTCTTCAATCTTCCTGCTGTAATGGGCACCCCTAGATATTTGAAAGGCATCTGACCCTCCACAAATCCAGAAATAGATAGAATCTCTTGTCTCTAACCAGCTTTAACACCATTGAAATACACATTAGATTTAGAAGCATTCATCTTCAACCCTGAGGCTGCTGAAAAAGAAGCAAAAGCTCTCAACAAAACCAAGATAGAAGCAGCATCCCCCTTACTGAACATCAACAAATCATCCGCAAAAAGTAGATGAGTAAGACCAATCTCCTTACATAATGGATGAAACCTGAATGGTAACTTTTCAGTAGCACATTTAATCACTCTACTCAAGTATTCCATACATAGCGTGAAAAGTAATGGGGATAAAGGATCCCCCTGTCTCAGTCCCCTTGCACCCTTGAAAAACCCAAAACTAGAGCCATTAATAACCAAAGAGTAAGACACAGAAGTCACACAAAACATGATCAGGTTCTTAAAAGTCTCTGGAAAATTGAAAGCCTCCAGCACTTGCTCAACAAAGCTCCAAGAAATAGAGTCATACGCCTTCATCAGATCCATTTTGAACATACATCTTGGGGAGACAGACTTCCTACTATACAGCTTCACCAGGTCATGACAGATAAGAATATTTTCAATAATACTCCGTCCCCTAACAAAACCAGCTTGGTTCCTACTAATCAGTGTAGGAAGAATCAAGCCCAATCTATTACAAACCATTTTAGACAAGCACTTATAGATCACATTGCAACAAGCAATCGGTCTAAATTGAGTCACATTCAATGGGTTTTCTCGTTATTAACATTATTATTTTCCTTATTAACATTATTATTTTCTCGTTATTAATTTATCAAAAATTAATTTTCTCATTATCATTTAAGTTTTTTTTAAATTACTTTTTTTTTTCCTTTTTAATAATTTTCGTAAGGATAATAGAAAATGAAGAAATTTAATAATTTTTTTCTTTTTAATAATTTTCGTATGAATAATAATTTAAGTTTTTGGTTTTTTAAATTTTTTGGCTAACTAAATAAATAAATAAAAGCTAAATAATTAAAGAAAATATTGAGTTTGAAAATAATAAAGAATATTTGGTAAGTGTTCCATAGTACGTTAAGAAATTCTATTAAATGATTTATTTCTCCCAAATATAATCAACTAAATCAAATGTGTTTGGCGCAAAATAAATAATTTCAAGAGGTATGTTTTGGCGCAAAACTAATTCAATTACCCGCCTAAATTACTTCCTCCAAAACATTTTTTCAGATTTTTTATTTAGGGCCCCACTTGACACGTGTCAAGTTATCATTGATGATGTACCTAAGGCTACAGTACACCAACTAGGTGTAACTGTAGCAGCTTCCCACAAGTTGATGTAGAAATTAACAAATTTTCAACAATGTCACACCTTATTTTGAAGAAAATTAAAAAAAGAAAAGAAAAAAAGTGAAGCTAATATTTTACCTTTTAAATGTGAATAAATAATTCAATCATTTACAATGTCACTTTACTATTTATCTTTTTTGGCGAGGTTGAATTGCGACAATTAATTTACAATATTTGTTTAGTACTATGACTTTTTACCCATTTTCATCTTAGTTTATTGATCTTTTTTTATTTCGCACAAAATTAATCGATTATAAATAGTAATATTTACTATTGTACCCTCAAACTTTGTCAAATTATACATGGTACCTGAAGGTACCGGGAAAGTGATAGACCTATCGACGCCCTGCGCGCGCCCGCCCTCGCCCCGTGCGGAGGCGCCGGGGAGCGGAATGCGCCTCGCAGGAAAAGGGGTGCGAAGTTTTGAGAAAAATGGGGGAGATCATTGCATGAATTTGTGACCAAAAAGAAAAGTAGAAAATCCTTTTTGAAAGTGTATTTTCGGAGTCGCCACCAAATTTTAAAGGAATTTGGAACCTATTCAACGCGTCTTGAAATACAAGACACGAGTGTCTCAGATTTCAAGGTGCGTCGATACCTATCAGTCTGAGGTTTGAAACCAGAGAAGGGGTTCGGAGTGAGGTTACTTTTCGAAAGTTTTGACAAAATAAGTTTTGAAAACCGTAATAAAAAAGCCTACATAAGAGTAGTCTCTACTAATTTGAAAACATTTGCTTAATTTCGATATTTGGGCTAAAAGTCACGCTACGTACAAGTGCGAATAAGTATGACTCGATTAAAATGCATAAATAATGTAAATTGTCAAGATAATGACATATTGCTATAGGAAATGTACGTTAAATAATAATTTATTGACTAAATTATTACTATAGACGTTATTTTCCGACCTCGTATTAGAATTTGTGAAAAACCCTCAGTTTTGACATGCTAAAAGACTCTATGAAACGGTACAATTTAGTGTTGGATCCGTGATTCTAGTCGTTATTTAATGCATGAATGAGGACTTGCATAATTATAAAAGTGACGTCGGTTTGCTTTAGTGATAATGAGTCGTTTATTTATGCGATATTGGCGGGGTTTAGACGGATTATGAATCCGAATTGCTACAACCGTATTACGAATACGGTTTCGCTAGTGCCAATATCGGGTTTGGGGTTAATGTAACCCCATTGTCCGAGTCTCAAACGTCTAGCCCGTAGGTAAAATGTTTACCTTTCGAAAATGTAAAGACGGTATTTTTGAGTGGATTTTGTGAATAGTATATAAGTGCTAAAAACCGGGTATTTGAAAATGAATGAAGTGGGTTGGTATTTATAGAGTTTGGCTGGTTTCTGTGGGATAGCAAAACTTAATCGCCTGTATACAGGCGTTTAAGTTTGCTTGAGTTAGATATTTTTAAAGAAAAATTAAAAAGGCGGCTGGTACAAAACAAATATTAAATCGCCTGTTGACAGGCGATTTGATTTTTAATCGCCTGTCAACTGGCGATTTCATTTTTGTTTTGGTGGGCTGTTTATGCCGCCATTTGGTTTTTGGTGTTTGATTAGGTAATGATTATGTTTTGTTGTTTACTTAGGGGTTAAGTATTTGTTCAGTTTTGGTCCGAATTTCGGTTTTCGTGCTTCGGTTTTTGTCGTGTTTTTCGGTTTTGGCTTGAAATAAAATAATATTAGGTTATATTATTTTATGGTTTCATAAAACCTAACTTTGTGAAAATGTGACACGGGACGCACTTTGGCCCGTTTTGAGTGTTGTGTTAGTGTGCGTTTTTGGGTCGTTTTTGTAAGTTTGGGCCGTTTTGTAGCTAGTTGGGCTGTTTTTGTGGCTTGGCTTAATAAGACGTTCCTATATTGTGCTCGTGTTACGCTCATGATGACTAAAATTGACATTTACTTTCATGATTATGCAAGTCCAAATTAATACGCTAAAAATGACTAATACGTTTTAGACACTTTTGTACCGTTTCGACTCTTTTAAAAGCATGTATGAAAGTCCTTTTCATCATCGGGTTTGTTTTGGGGGAATGCGGATACGGGTATCTCTGAGCCCCAGTTTGACTGAGCTTGGACAAAGCGTTAATCAAACTTAAAGATAGTATCCGGACCATTATAGTCTCGATACTACCTGGCGGCGCTAAGCACGTGTCTTATGGGAGAGACGAGGACTTAGCGTCGGGAAATGCGGGGAGGGACGACATGTTTTTAAGGACATGACGGTCCTACATGTTTAAGGGCATGTCAGCCTGCATGTGGCCTGAGTACTCCCAGCTGGCGCCTTGCTTGTGTTTCCGTTTGTGCTCCTTGCTTTGCTTGCGCTTCTGGTTTGCGCTCCTTTGCTTTGCTTGCGCTTCTGGCTTGCGCTCCTTTGCTTTGCTTGCGCTTCTGGCTTGCGCTCCTTGCTTTGCTTTCCTTGCTGGACGTCTCGTAGAAGAGGTTACGCGTTTTGGTTTCTCATAAAAAGGGCTAGGTTTTTATGAACGTCTCGTGAGGAGGCTACGCGTTTTTCCCATAAAAAGTTAGGTTTTTTTGAACGTCTCGTGAGGAGGTTACGTGTTTTTGGATTTTAACGTCTCGTGAGGAGGTTACGTGTTTTTGTATTTTTCATAAAAGGTTAGGTTTTTACGAACGTCTCGTGAGGAGGTTACGTGTTTTTGGATTTTAACGTCTCGTGAGGAGGTTACGTGTTTTTGTATTTTTCATAAAAGGTTAGGTTTTTATGAACGTCTCGTGAGGAGGTTACGTGTTTTTGGATTTTAACGTCTCGTGAGGAGGTTACGTGTTTTTGTATTTTTCATAAAAGGTTAGGTTTTTATGAACGTCTCGTGAGGAGGTTACGTGTTTTTGGTTCTCATAAAAAGGGCTAGGTTTTTATGAACGTCTCGTGAGGAGGTTACGTGTTTTTCCCATAAAAAGTTAGGTTTTTATGAACGTCTCGTGAGGAGGTTACGTGTTTTTGGATTTTAACGTCTCGTGAGGAGGTTACGTGTTTTTGTATTTTTCATAAAAGGTTAGGTTTTTATGAACGTCTCGTGAGGAGGCTACGTGTTTTTGGATTTTAACGTCTCGTGAGGAGGTTACGTGTTTTTGTATTTTTCATAAAAGGTTAGGTTTTTATGAACGTCTCGTGAGGAGGTTACGTGTTTTTGTATTTTTCATAAAAGGTTAGGTTTTTATGAACGTCTCGTGAGGAGGTTACGTGTTTTTGTATTTTAACGTCTCGTGAGGAGGTTACGTGTTTTTGTATTTTTCATAAAAGGTTAGGTTTTTATGAACGTCTCGTGAGGAGGCTACGTGTTTTTCCCATAAAAAGTTAGGTTTTTATGAACGTCTCGTGAGGAGGTTACGTGTTTTTGGATTTTAACGTCTCGTGAGGAGGTTACGTGTTTTTGTATTTTTCATAAAAGGTTAGGTTTTTACGAACGTCTCGTGAGGAGGTTACGTGTTTTTGGATTTTAACGTCTCGTGAGGAGGTTACGTGTTTTTGTATTTTTCATAAAAGGTTAGGTTTTTATGAACGTCTCGTGAGGAGGTTACGTGTTTTTGGTTCTCATAAAAAGGGCTAGGTTTTTATGAACGTCTCGTGAGGAGGTTACGTGTTTTTGGATTTTAACGTCTCGTGAGGAGGTTACGTGTTTTTGTATTTTTCATAAAAGGTTAGGTTTTTACGAACGTCTCGTGAGGAGGTTACGTGTTTTTGGATTTTAACGTCTCGTGAGGAGGTTACGTGTTTTTGTATTTTTCATAAAAGGTTAGGTTTTTATGAACGTCTCGTGAGGAGGCTACGTGTTTTTGGTTCTCATAAAAAGGGCTAGGTTTTTATGAACGTCTCGTGAGGAGGTTACGTGTTTTTGTATTGGGTTGAAATTGTGTTTGAAACGGGTTGAAAGCGTAATGGGCCGAGGAAAACAGCCCAAAACAAAGTTGAAACCCATAGAACAAAAATATAATCGCCTGTAAACAGGCGATTAGAAATTTGTTTGGTGTTTTTTGTTTAAAACACGGGAAAAGAGAGAGGTTGGTTTATTTCATCCGAAAAATAAAAACAAAATCGAAACCCTCTAAAACTCGTCTTGGCGATTTTCTTGATCAAAAATCGATTTTCCGACTCCTACAATTCGTCATGGACTAAGGTATGTAGTTAACTCACTTGGTTTTTCGGGTTTTGAATTTGGTTTGAGTCGGTTTTAGCTTGAAAAGCCGTTTTCTAGGGTTTAGGTCGAATTTATCGGTTTGGTTCGATTTTAGCCCTCGTCTTTGCTCGAAAATGCTCGCCATGGTTTTTATAGTGCTTGCCTCGCTTGTCTTGCTGTCGTTGCGTGAAAACCCGACTTGTGGCCTCGATTTTCGTGCGTTTCGACTCGGAGGGCATTTTGGTCATTTTTGAAAACGTCTCGAAAATGGCTCAAAACTTCAGTGTAGCCTACCCGTTAGCAGTATAACGCGTTGGTGAGCTCGGTTCGTTGAAATTCATGCGAAAAACGGTTCGTTTGGGGTGAAACCGTATGAAAGGGGGTTAAGTCGGGGCTTGTGCTCTGTTTTTGTAGCGTAAGGCGATCCCAATTGGCTTGGTTGTTTTGGAAGTGTTGTAGTATGCTAGGGTATAGGTTTGGGTGGCTTGTGTGCGGAAAACGGCCTGAAAAACCGTAATTTTCGTGTGTTTTGGTATAAGGGCCGATTTTGGTCGAAATTTTTCGGTTCCGAAACTTGCCCGAATTCTCTGTATTGTGTTTTCATGGCTAGTATGGTACACTTTTGGTCTTGTTTTGTAGGAAATGTGTTGTTTGGAGGTGTTTTGGAGCGTTTTTTGTAGTTTAGGCTAGGTTTCCAAAAGTCGCTTTTCCTCGCTTTTCGTGCCCCGTTCATGGAATGTATGGTAATGTATGTTGTCTGTGTTGGCCAGGGGGTTGTTTTGTGGGAAATGGGGCTTTTTGGGTTGAGTTATGGTTAAGAAAAGGTCGTTTTTGTAGTTTGGAGGTGTTTTGTAAAAGCTATTCAGTCGAGGCGTTCGGGACATCGTTTTCGCATGAAATTTTTTGCATGAGCTTATTGTGATTTATGGGTTGGGTTTGTGTCAGCAAATATGGGTTTCTGGCTTTCTGTAGCGTTTTTCCCTCTTCTGCTATTTTTGGTTTAAAAAGGCACCTTTCTGCTTTGTTTTGGCCAATTCTCATTCTTTGTTGTGCGTGCTTGCTCTTAACTTAACTGAGTAGGACGTATATATCGTATACGTCTCATGGATTTTGGCCTCCTGTGCTTCTGCTCCGTTTTGGCTTTATCTGTCAAAAATGGGCCTATGGCTTGCTTTTTGCTGCTTTGTCTTGATCTTTCTAGAATGATTTGCTGTTGCCGTTTCCTGAGTATGTCTTTGAATCTTGTGCAGGTGATCCTAGGCCTCCAACGCCTACTTCCAGTGACATGGATCGGGTTTTGGCCGGCGTTGACTTTACTGTTCCGGGGGGCGAGCACACTCCTACTTCGGGGATGCCTGCGCCCTTGGAGGTTTCCGACGGTCCGTCTCAGTCGGACCTGCTGAGAGCTTTTCCTCAGACGCCTGGAGCTTCTACGACGCCAGGGAGTGAGCTTCAGGGTGCCGCTGTGGAGTCTCCGGCCTTTTCTGCTAGTGGTGCTAGTGCTGTTGGTGCGTCGCCTGGGCTTTCTGCTAGTGGCCTGGGGCGTGGTCTTTGTTCTGGTGGTCCCGAGCCGCCGATTAGTGGTGTGGGTCGTGGCGTTCTTTCTTAGTCGCTGCTTTTGACTAATGTGATGCGTGAGAGGCGAGTCGTTGGCGGCCGCGGTCTTACGGTGGCCTTCGCGGTAGTGGGAAATTTCTTCTTGGGTCGTCGAGGTCTCTGTTGGTGGTCGCAGGTCGTGCCCAGGTGTCCTCTCGCAGTCTTTGCGGCGTGGGCGTGGCGGCTGGTGGAGACGTCTGAGGCTCTGGGGAAGGCCGTGGCGGAGGTCGGGCGTAGGCTGAGGTCTCTGCAGGGGCGTGGCCGTGGCTGTGCTGGAGGGACGCCTGTGGCTCCTGCAGGGGTCGAGGCGAGGTCGTGGTCTTCCGCGAGGCTTCGCAGGGCGTGGCCCGCAGCGTTGCCAGGGAGCTGCGGCTCTGGAGAGGTCGAGTTAGAGGCCGTGGTCGCGGCCGTAGGAACCGAGGCCGGAAGCGCAAGGTGGATGTGGCTTCTGGTGAGGGCAGCAGCAGGCCGAGGCGTCGAGCTCGTGTTGCTGCCGAGGGTGGTGACCGGGACGAGGCTGAGGTCGCCGGTGTTTTTGAGGAGGTTGGAGAAGGGGGAGCTCCCGTGGAGGTCCCGCGGAGGCGTGGTCGTGCTCGGTCCGGAGCCGCATGAGGACACTTCCGGCCCGAGGAGCCTTGGAGTGACGAGGAGGGGGTTGCTGACGAGACTGTGGCTGAGGGGGCGGTCGAGGTTGAGACTGCTGAGGCTGCCGCGGCCGCCGCCGCCAGCCGCCGCCGACGATGCTCATTCTTCTTCGCCGCTGCCTTTGTGGCCGGTCGATTCGGTCATGCTCAGGAGCAGGTTCAGGATGATCCTGAGGCTGAGGCAGAGGCTGAGGGTGAGGCTGAGGGCGAGGCCCAGGATGCAGGTGCGGCGAGTCTTGAGGCCGCGACCGAGGTTTTCATGGGGATGGTTGACGAGTTGGGCGCGAGGCCTGACTATCCTCACGGTCCGCGTTTGTGGTCGCAGGTGGCCCTGGACTGGGACGGCGTGACTCTGGTTTGGAGTCCCTTGGAGCACTTGTCGATCCGGGTGAAGGTCGGCTTTCCGTTAGGCTCGATGAGGACCTTCTCTGGGTTTCGGACGGTGTTTGACGTCTTTGAGGGTAGGCTCACCCAGGAGGAGCGGGACATAGTGCTTGGGACAGCTTTCGGTCCCTTGGTGCAGAAGTGGAGGGAGGTGCGGGGCAAGCGGGTGAACGCGCGCCTCACTGTACTTAGGGCGTTGTTGGATAGGTTTTGGGATACGACCAACACCTTCCACATGCCTGGTTACGAGGTTGGCGTGACTCTTTCTTCGTGGGCACCGGCATGGTCGCCTCATGGCGAGGGTGTACTTGACTGGGGGCGTGAGCGACCTCCTATTGATAGCCCACGAGTCGTGCGCCTGATTGGCGACGGGATTAGGTGCGGGAAGGACGAGGAGCACACGTTTCAGCCTCGTACGATATGGTTTGCTGACTTCTTCGAGGGGAGGAGGAAGAAGAAAGGGTCTACTCGAGCGAGCGCTGAGCAGAGGGCCCGGCTGTGGTTGTGGTGGTTCCTGACGGCCACCCACTTTGGCGACAAGGGGGAGCGAGCGTCGACGGCTGTTGTTTTGGTAAAAACTTCACAAGATAGAAAATGGAAAAAAGTGGATCAACTAGTACTATTTGCGGAACAGAACAAAACTGATCAGAACTGAGCTATATGGGACAGAACTAAGGACAAAGGGATTTGATGACGCAGAAGCCCCGAGAAGAAGATGGGGAAAACTGCGGGCTACCAAGCCAGGAGTACTTTTATTAATATCAGAGTTGGGGTTCTGAGAATACAAGCTGTGAGAGTTTGATCACTTCAGAGCGTATATACGTAATCGACTATGTTTTACCGTAGTATAATTATCGAGTGTTTGAGTATGCTAATGAGAGTAAAAAGATGAATGAAAATGTACAAATGAGCCTCTATATATAGGCGAACCTAGCTGCAAAATCAGTTCCTATTTTCTAGGGCACGTTCTCCATGATCTCCACTATCTTTGGCGGTTAAATAACTTCCATTGACTCCACTTCTGCTCAGCTATAACTTCTTCCATTATCCCATGATCTTTGTAACCGTCATAGTTGACCTTTGCTGACCATAACTGCCATGCCTCTTCTGACCTGTTCTGGGCTATAACTGCTATTGTTCTTCTTTCCTGCTCTGTACCGTATTTATGTCGTCTGTCCAGAACTGCCAATTCTGGGCTGTGTAAAATCTGGTCATAACAAATGCCCCTTGTTTTCTCAAGTGCAGCGTTCAGCAATCTTGAGGAAACAATCCTGTACAAATACTTCTATACAGAACAGACTAGAGCAGAAACAACGGCTATAAATTCGAAAAACAACTATGTACTTACCCAGACTTGTGCACAACATTCAAAGAGATAATGAGTGAATCAGAAGTAGTTGAGAATTTAAACCTGATTTGACATCCTGAATAGTAGCAACGGCTAACTCTGGGCTGTTTCGAATTTTACCAACGGTAAAATCCTAAACCCACTTAAACTCTTTTACCTTTGCATATAAATAGGAGCCTCCAGTAATTTCTCGAGAACTCACCTTGCCAAACTTTCGTTTTTACCTTCTACTGTTCATCATCTTCCTCCTTTGTTATTTCAATCATCAAATCAAATCAATATCATCTGTAAATCATGGCCGAACAAGTGATCGATCTTGAGAAACCTGAGATCAATGAGATCATGTTTGGCGATTGTAAATTCATCAAAGGTGATTCCTTTGATGATGAAACCAAGAATACTCTTTCTCAATCAATAATCAAACACTTAAAAGATCATGAGATTGTGCCTTCTTCTACATTATCTTTGTTCCTGTGATGACTATGTCACAGCTTCTTGGACCTCGCCAGGATGGAGTGCATATATGAGTTCCCTTTCGTATCGGTCCGAGGATACCCTGCAACTGCTGGAAGAGTGGGGTACTCTCTTCGATGAAGCTTGCGCCTTGTCAAATAATGCCAAGCATGTGGAAGATTATCTGTTTAGTCGACAAACTTTGCACCAAGCACAGCCGATGCCGATACAGCAGATCCGAAAAACGCTTATTCCGTGAGGGCCCAAGGTCGTGGGAGATTTATCTTCCTGATCGAAAGGGCGTAACAACTTAGTGGAGCACCCGGACATTGGAGATGATAAAGACTGGAAGGCGGTTTCGCTTACGAAGAGTGACACTCTTCGAATGACGGTTGTTTGGATTACCCTATTCTTTGAGAGGGTAAGCTACTGCTTCAACTTTGTTGTTTTCTAGTCTTTCTATTCTCTTTGGGTTGATGGTTTTCTATGTTTATCTCTCTAGCGGATTCTGGCTCCTGAGCACAGTGAGGAGTCTAAGGCCAGGATTCTTTGCTTTTATGGCTTTGCCCTTAGAGAGGACTTGGTCCGAGGGGATAACAAGACGTGTTTTCCTACTTTACGTAGGCCACCGCGGTGTAAAGGTTCATGTGCCTATGGTTTCTGCCATCAAGGGTAAGTTTCTCAACTGCTTTTTTGATTAGGTCTGGTCTAGTATGATTTGGATCTGTAGTTCTAAGATGCATGTGGTTCTATGCTAGGTGAATCTTCTAGGCCAATTACCAGGGGTAGGCTGAATCCTGCCTTCCTACAAGAGAAAATGGATGCTATTCTGGCTGGGGGTCCAGATGTAAAACCCCAATTCATTCCCACAGGTGTCGCTATTCTTACTCCAGGATCTAAGGAGTTGAAGGTTGAGGAGCCTAGCAAGGAAAGGGCTCAAGCTGAAGCAGTAAAGCACACACCAGACAAAAAATCAAAGAAGAGAAAAGTTGAGGAGGTTGAAGGTTTGTCATTACCAGGGACATTTTCGCCCAAAGACGCCATCAACAGCGTAGAAAAAATAATCCAACAAGCGGCTAAGAGGGTCAACCCAGAACTGATCGGGGTTGGCACCACCGAATCAAGGCGTTTAGAGCCACTCACTCGCTCTGCAGTAATAACTCGATATACTTCTAGTACAAATTCTCATGATAATTCTACCACTATTGTACCTTACACCATTACATTTGCGGACTCTTGATCAGTATCTCGAAGTTTGGGGCACATAATTTCCACTTCGGGATCGTATGGCTATTTGGAGGACCAGGTTGCTCTGAAAGAGCAAGCCTGCATGCACTGGAGAAAGCTCGATGGTATGAAGCGGCGTTTGAAAAAGCCAAAATTTCTTTGCCAAGTCTGAGGAGAGTCCGCCTCGTTGAGGTCGAGAATGAGAATCTCGGTAGCGTGTTCGGGAGCTTGAGGGCCAACTCGAACCAGGAGACTGATCGGCGCTGTTTTACACAGCCCGGACCAGAATTCAAATGATGCGTGCCTCTGAGTCCGAGCGTGAGGAGTGGGATATTGATCTTCTTTGTGGAGAAATTTAAACAGCTCTTCCCAGTGTGCAGTTCAGGAGAGAGGCTGCACCGATCGGGAAGAACCCTCTGCGTCTGGTGATGGTGGTCTTTGGCGAAGATGCCCAAGTCGATGACAATCCTTCAAGAAGAAGAAGAATGAAAAACAATTACCTCTGTGAACATTTTGTGTAAATTCGAACAATTTGCTATTCGTGGTCTGGCCTGGACTTGTATGTCCAGGTCTGTAAATATTCTCGTGAACTTACATGCATTTGCTCTTTGTGGAACTTTTGCTTAGTCTGCAGAGCAAGACATTTTTCAAGTCCGCTCTGTCGATTCGGATGCTTAGTATTTAGTCGACCTTGGTGATCCAAGGACTTAACTACTATCGATTCGCTTCTATTGCTTCTATTGTTACGTGAATGTACTAACCTCGCAGTGTACACCCGGACTTACGTATGCATGATCATGGCTCACCTTAAGGGATATTATAGGACTCTCTTAACGGCGGTCAAGCCCTGGCCGTCAATCAGAGGACGCATCCTCACAAAGAGATCAAGCCGCTCGCAGATCGTCCGCGCTGTGGACTGGAGGAAGATCTCCACTGCAGGACTGGCTGCTCAAGGCTGAGGACTAAGCTCAAGTCTGGAAGACAAGTTCCAAGAGACTGGGGACCAGGCCCAGAACTGGAGGTTGAACTCCCTGAGTAGAACTGGAGGATAAACTCCTATATTTGTAATATGTAGCGTATTATTTTTACTTTGTTTTTATTTGTGATGGATAGAAAATATTTACTTCTGAACCAAAGATGTAATCTGCAAAACTAGAAATAAAGTTAAACTACACCATTGGAGTTCAATGGTTTTTATTGAATAGAAAATGCAATTAAATATTCACAAAAAACCAAAAAGTGCAGAATTGAAAATACAGAATTGAAGGTACCATATTAACAAAGATAGAGTTTGAGGTTGGTTGCATTCCACGCTCTAGGAATCAACTCTCCCTCCAGAGTTACCAGTCTATAGGCTCCTTGGCCTACAACTGAATCAATCAAGTATGGTCCCTCCCAAACTGGGGCTAGCTTTCCTGCAGACTTTTCCTTCGTGTTTTCAAATACTTTCCTCAGAACTAAATCTCCTTCTCTAAAAACTCTGGCCTTGACATGCTTGTTGAAAGTCCTGGCCACATTCTCGCCGTAAGTCGCTAATCTTATCTTGGTGCATCTCTAAGCTCTTACGCAAAATCAAGACTGGAAGATAACAACTCTGGGTTAGCTTCTAAACTGCTCGAACCATACCTTCTTTGTTGGGAATGAGACACTTCTTTGGAATCACCGCTTCACAACCATACACCAAAGAGAATGGAGTCCATCTGTGGAATTCTTTGGTGTAGTTCACGACCACGTAACTAAAGGTAGCTCTTCCGCCCATCTCCTCGCCTTCTCTTGACTTTTTCTTGAGGGTTTTGATGATAATCTTGTTGCTAGATTCTCGCTGACCATTGCGAGGATATCTTGGTGCGTAAGCGATTCAATATTCCAGTCGCATGTAATTCTCTAGTCTTGTTCCCTACGAACTGTGTACCATTGTCACATACGATCTGGCTTGGAATTCCAAATCTGCAAATGATGTTCCTTTTGATAAATGAGATGACTTCCTTTTCTGTTACACTTTTGAATGCCTCAGCCTCAATCCACTTCGAGAAGTAGTCTGTCATTGCCAACATAAAGACCTTCTGTCCTGGAGCCATAGGAAGCTTTCCAACTATGTCCATGCCCCACTTCATGAAAGGCCACGGTGCGTAAATAGGGTCTGCGTAATTTGGTGGTGGTGGATCATTGGAGAATGCTTTTGACATGCTTCACATTTGCTTGCGTACTCCATGACCTCTTTCCTCATAGTTGGCCGGTAGCCAAATCTCAAAGCTCACGGCGGACTTCTCCCGACCTTTGTGGTTGCCACAATCTCCTTCATGTAATTCTTCGAGCAGTTCGGCCTCTGCTTTGGTTCCGCATAACGCAAATATGGACTCGACATAGACTTCTTGAACGAACATCATTAATCAAGACATACCTCGAGGCTTTGCCGAAAAGCTCGCCTCAAGTCCGTGCTGGGGTAAAACACCATCTCTAAGAAAAGCATAAAAGGTGCGATCCAAGAGGCGAGTGGGGGTACACAGGTTGAGCAGGATCGGACTTCTCAATAGAAGGTCCGAGGAGGTGAACTATGGGAATCTGTCCAGGGTCGCAGGTTTGAAACTAGAGCCAAGACTAGCTAAAGAGTCTCCGCCTGTGAGTTACGGTCTCTGGGATCTGGTCAATCCTAAAGCGGTCAAACTTGAAACCAAGGACCTAACCTTCTCTAGTATAGCAACATCTTAGAATCTTTGGCGCAAAAGAACCATTAACTGATTAACAATAAGTAAAGAGTCGCTACCTCCAGTTCTTGACACCAAGACCAATACGGACCATCAAACCTGCGATTAACGCTTCATATTCCGCTTCATTGTTGGTTGTACGAAATTCTGGCCAGCGACACTGGGCTAGTATGTCCCCTTGTGGCGATTTCAGGACAATGCCCAGACCAGAACCTCGACATTAGCCTCCATCGATACAACACCCAAGTCTCTCCTTTTACGCCTGTGTAAGTTTCAACACCTCCATCGCACTACTTTCTTCCAGGGTCGGGTGAAATCGACCACAAAATCGCCAAGGCTTGTGACTTTATTGCCGCTTCCGGGTTCATAATCGATGTAAATGCGTCTTGGTGCCGCAGCACCACTTAGCCATTCTCCCAGACAGTTCAGGCTTTCTCAAGACTGACTTAACTGGAAGGTTAGTTCTAACACAGATATGATGACCCTCAAAATAAGGTCTAAGCTTAGTAGTTGACATAATCAATGCAAGAACATACCTCTCCAGATGAGAATACCTGGTTTCAGCATCTAGCAAGCTTTTACTCACGTAGTATATTGGATATTGCAAACCATCTGCTTCCCTGACCAGGACTGCACTTACCGAATGCTCCGTAACTGACAGGTACAGACTTAGTGGTTCTCCCTCTTCTGGTCTGGACAGCAACGGTGGGGTTGACAGGTAACTCTTCAGATGCTGGAATGCTTCCTCGTGCTTTTCACTCCATTCGAACTCTTTGTTCTTCTTCAGCATATCATAGAAAGGCTTGCATCTTTCTGAGGATCTAGAAATGAATCTGTTCAGGGCTGCAACTCTGCCTGTCAACTTCTGGATATCTTTCACATATCTGGGGGGCTCCAGATCCAGGATTGCCTTTATCTGTTCTGGACTTGCTTCAATTCCTCTTCTGGTTACCAAGTAGCCTAGGAACTTCCCAGAAGACACTCCAAAGTTGCACTTTGTGGGATTCAGCTTCATATTGAACTTATCCAGAATTGCAAACGCTTGCTCTAGGTGCTTCACGTGATCTTTGGCATCTTTAGACTTTACCACCATATCATCGATATAAACCTCCATTGTGTCCCCAATTAGATCTTTGAACATCATATTGACTAGCCTTTGGTAGGTGGCACCAAAGATTTCGAGTCCAAAGGGCATAGCGGTGTAGCAATAGATACCACTGCGATGCATCATGAAGGAGGTTCCCTCTGGTCCTGGAGGATACATCTTAATCGATTAAAACCACTTGAGGCATCCATGAAAGTCGAACTTCATGGCCGCCAGCCTTGTCCACCATAGCATCAATGTGAGGAAGAGGGAAAGGATCCTTGGGACATGCCTTGTTCAGATCTGTGTAGTCTACACGGACTCTCCACTTTCCATTCTTCTTACGCACAACAACCACATTAGCTAACGGTCAGGATACATTACCTCTCTTACCATATTCATGTCCAAAGAACTTCGACTTCCTCATCGATGATAACATTTCTCTCGCACAAATTTCCTGCGTTTACGGTGCACTTTGGTGCATCGAGGATCAACGTTGAGCTTGTGCGTGATAACGCCAGGATCGATTCGATCATGTCAAAGTGGCTCCATGCAAAACTTGATTTCTTAGACTTCAGGAAACCGATCGATCGGTATCCGATCTTCGAAGGCACATCACCGCCCACCAATACTTTCTTTTACGGGCAAGACTGGTCTACACTGATCTGGTCCATCTCCAATCCTCGACTTTTCTGGTTCCACTATCGACTTGACTGGTTTCGTAATTGCTATGCGAGAGTTTTGTTGGTGGCGAGGAGGCTTCAAGGTCGCTCAGTAGCACTCTGCCAGCCCGCTTCTCTCCCTTGATTACCGTAACTCCCCATTGAGTTGGGACCTTCACACATTGATGGTAAGTAGACGCCACGACCTTGAGATTGTGGATCCAAGGCCCGCTAACAAAACATTATACGAGGTCATAGAATCAATAACATTAAACTTTTCAAAAGAAGAAACTCCCTGGGCATAGGTTGGAAGTGAGATCTCCCCCAAGGTATGCTTGGTCTCTCCACTGAATCCAACCAGAACATTGGAATTCTTGGTCAGCTTGTCCTGACCTATACCCATCTCCTTCAAGGCGCCCAAAGATGATCGTGTTCACGTAATCGCCCCATCAACCAGAACTCGGCGTACTAGGGTGCTTCCAATCTGTAACTTGATCACCAGGCTATCATGGTGCAGAACTGGAATGCCTTCACAATCTTCATGGTCAAAGGTGACAACTTCCCAATTCTTCTCTACCCTGGTTGGAGGCTGCATCTTCTCTTGCTTTGCTATCCTCTTGGCTGCGGAATAGGTTAGCCCACAGATATCAGAACCACCATTAATAAATTTTACCTCGTGTGTGTAGGGTGGAGGATTTGGTGGCTTCTCAGACTCTTGTCCCCTGGAATCCTGGGACTTGGCGCTTTCAGTTCTGGCCTGATTCCTCTGGACTGGTCTGATGATGTCCTTCAGACGTCCAGTTCTGAGCTGGTAGGATATCTCCTTCTTGAAGGCATAACAGTCTTCTGTGCTGTGACCAATGTCTCCATGGTATTCACAATACTTGTTTGGATTCCTGTTTGGATTTGGATTATCATTCCTCCTGGGCCATCTTGCAGCGTTCCCAAAGCTCTCCAGCTTTGCTATCAACTGTGGAACCTCTACACCGAGACTGCTGATATCAAGGGAGTCATCAGAATTGACCGTCTCAGAACTGACAGCATGCACTTGTGTTCTGGGTGGCTCTTTGTATGGTGCTGGCCTGCTCTGGGTGCGTCCACTATCGCACTTCCTGTTCACCTTCTCGTACCCGTAACTATCACGCCATCAAAGCATCTTCTTCAAGTCTAATCTGGGCCAAGGTCTTTGCTCGCACATCTTCAAAAGTAACACAAGGATACTTGGTTAGTTCACGATAAAGCTCGAAATTGACCACCAAACCTTGCCTATAAGCCTGGATAGCGATTGCAACGTCACGGTTGGGGATAGAGATCTTCTCCTTGTTGAATCTCCTGGAGATAATCTCGTAGGGACTCATCTTTCTTCTCGTACAGTGCATGCATCACTTGTTTGCTTTTCTAACTTCCTGCCGCTAGCAACCGGGCAACAAAGACATTCACAAGGTTAGCAAACGATTTAATAGTACCATTAGGAATATTGACAAACCATTGCAGAGCTGGTCCAGCCCAGTAGAACCAAAGCCCTTGCACATGCAAAGCTTCTGCAACTCCTTTGGGGATCGGGACCGTACATCCTTTGCTTGTACTTTGGGCAACGTGGTCCTGTGGATCTCCTGTACCATCATACAATTTCATCCCTGGAACACCGAACTTCTTTGGGATGTCTGCATAGTTATGGCCTCATTGAATGGTGAATCTGCATAACACTCTTGGGAAGCCTCCTCGATTGGTCTTTGGAACTCCTGGAATCTTTGCAACCTTGTCATGTAACTTCTGGAGTTCTTGCATCATCATGAGGGTGAAGTTGAACTTCTTCTTGCCCTTCCTCTTGTCAGCATTCTCGGATGATTCTTCCTCATCTTCACCACCCAGGAGTTGGTCTTCGAGATCCTCATCTTCGTCCAGATTAGAGAAGTCTATTCTCTTGATTATAGAACTCAAGGATGCCCCAGGTCTGATCTTTGATGTACTGCCCTTAGCAGAATCCAACTTAGTCTTCAGAACAGACTCTGTTTCCTTCAGTCTTGCATTCTCCTCTGAGATTTGCTGAATCTTAGATTGCGCATCTTGTAACTCCTTGGACAATTCCTCCAAAGTTCTATCAGCCATTTGAGTATAGAAAAGGTGATTTTTGTGAGATTTTTGTGAGAAAAATTACGCAAATTAATAAACTAGTTGCCCCACGGTGGGCGCCAATTTGTTTTGGTAAAAACTTCACAAGATAGAAAATGGAAAAAAGTGGATCAACTAGTACTATTTGCGGAACAGAACAAAACTGATCAGAACTGAGCTATATGGGACAGAACTAAGGACAAAGGGATTTGATGACGCAGAAGCCCCGAGAAGAAGATGGGGAAAACTGCGGGCTACCAAGCCAGGAGTACTTTTATTAATATCAGAGTTGGGGTTACAGAATACAACTGTGAGAGTTTGATCACTTACATGCGTATATACGTAATCGACTATGTTTTACCGTAGTATAATTATCGAGTGTTTGAGTATGCTAATGAGAGTAAAAAGATGAATGAAAATGTACAAATGAGCCTCTATATATAGGCAAACCTAGCTGCAAAATCAGTTCCTATTTTCTAGGGCACGTTCTCCATGATCTCCACTATCTTTGGCGGTTAAATAACTTCCATTGACTCCACTTCTGCTCAGCTATAACTTCTTCCATTATCCCATGATCTTTGTAACCGTCATAGTTGACCTTTGCTGACCATAACTGCCATGCCTCTTCTGACCTGTTCTGGGCTATAACTGCTATTGTTCTTCTTTCCTGCTCTGTATCGTATTTATGTCGTCTGTCCAGAACTGCCAATTCTGGGCTGTGTAAAATCTGGTCATAACAGCTGTGTTGATGGCGCTGTCAGATATGTCATGCCTAGGTGACTTTGACTGGGTGACTCCTGCTCTGGGTCTGTTGATCCGTTACCTGAGGGACGCAGTGCGCCCTGATCGGATTGACGAAAATTCGGATGTGTCGCTTGTGGGCCCTGGTCTTCTGATGGAGGTAGGGTTCGACTTCTGTAGTTTTTGTTGTTTTGTTTCTGCTTTTCTTCTGTAACGTGTGTTTTGTTTGCTTGCAGGCTTGGTGCTATGCTCACTTCCCCTCTCTGCTCCCGGACACGTTCCAGGTGACGGCTACATACCCGGCTTTCCATGCGTATGCGACAGCGGATCGGAGGGGTATTGGCCTGAACTATGACGCGGCTCGTGTACGCTTCAACGGGATGACGATGGATAAGGTAAGGGTGATCGTGTTTTGTATTTTGGTCTTTTTGTAGCTTGTTTTTGGGTTTGTTTTTGTGGTTTATAATTTGGTTTTGTTTTGTAGTTTGTTCGCGACCCTTGGAGGAATTTTACCGGCGTTCCTCCGTCGATTGCAGCTCGCTTTGGTCCCCTTGACGGACGGCGGCTGTACATCGAGACCCAGTACGGCTCGTACTGGTACTTGGGTGAGCGTCTGTCTGCGCAGACGGGTCGCGGCGGCTTCATCGTACCTGCTCCTCCGCCCTCGGTTTTGTTCGTGGAGACGCCCGACGCTAATGAGCGTCGTGACGTGTATCACGAGGGTGAGTCCGACTCCTTGCTGCGGCGGGATGAGGATTACGTGACTTGGGCACAGCATGCCCTTGCTGACGCTGTGATCGAGGTATGCTTGATTATCCTTTTCGCTTGTATCTGTTTTGGTTCCAGGAAGCAAAAATTTATCCTATTTTTGTTTTGTAGCGACGTGACCCTGACCTTGAGTTCCAGCCTCCTCCGTTCGTTGAGGACCTGCTGGTTGTTCACGAGGGCTGCTCTCATTCGATCGTGCTGCCGCCTTCCCTGTCTGTGGTCACCGATGCGGGTTTTGAGAGGTGGGATCCGCGCGTGAGAAAGGTATTAACCCTCCTCTTTGTACAGCATGAGTATTATGTAGTATATAGCCCCCAGTTTGAATAAGATTTTATTGTAAAATCATTAGTCAAACTCCGTTGAAGCAGGTTTTTGATTATAGCCCCCAGTTTGAGTAAGATTTTAGTGTAAAATCATTAGTCAAACTCCGTTGAAGCAGGTTTTTGATTATAACCCCCAGTTTGAGTAAGATTTTAGTGTAAAATTATTAGCCAAACTCTGTTGAAGCAGGTTTTTGATTATAGCCCCTAGATTGGAAAGCTAAATGTATTCCTCGTTTTGTCATTTGTGGCAGGTGACAGCTGAGGTCCACAGGAGGCTCTGGCGGGCGGCAAACCGGTGGCGGGCGGTCGTGAACGAGAAAGTTGTTGGCGCTGCGTATGAAGGAGGCAGACTACGAGGCGCGACTTGAGTTAGCCAGGTCGGTCGAGGAGGAGGCGAGATCGCGGGTCGAAAGCGTGAGGTCGCATGCCGAGGAGTCGGCGAGGGTCCACAGAGCTGGAGGGTCAGTATGCAGGGGAGCTGGATAGGGCACGTGCTGAGATTGATTCCCTGCGTGCTGTCTTGCAGCGTCGTGACCAGTCGTAGTAGGCTTGGACTTGTATATTTCGGACTTGTATTATGAATATTAGTATTTGTTTTGTGTGGTTGGTTTTTGGATTTGTGTATGGTTGATTGATTTTTTTTTTGGTTTTGTGGGTGTTTATGGTTTTTATTTGGTTATTTTGTCTTGTTGCGAAAAATGCATTCCTGCGTCGTAGCCGGGTCTGAAATCCTTGCGTATTTGCTTGCCGAGCGTACCTGCAAAACATTGTTAGTCGTAAAAGCATATATATACGTCTCGATTGAGACTGACTCGCTAATGACTGAAATAAATGCAAAATGAAGAGTTTTTTGAAAAATGCTGGTTAGGACATATTTTAGACTCGTAAAAAGACGTTTTTGACATAAAAGATGCGAGCTAAAACGACGTTTTGAGACGAAAATTTGTGAATGTGAAAATCATATTTTGTGTTGTGTTTAATTTTTGTGTGATTATTGTGTTTTGTAAAAAGTGAAAAATACGAAATACGGGAATTGATCACGCAAATCGAGACGACGCGACGGGACCAATTTTAGTCGGTCATGAGGTCGGTAAAAAGTAATATGGGTTAATAAGTTAAAAAATTTTGGGTGTAGGTGTGTAAGAAGTGTAAGAAATCGAATAATTTTGTCAGAAAAGAAAAAGAAAATCGCCTGTAAACAGGCGATTTGATTTTTAATCGCCTGTTTACAGGCGATTAGAATTTTATTTTGTGGTTTTTGTTTGATTTATTTTAATCGCTTGTTCACCAGCGTTTAAGTTTTTGTGTTGTATTTCGTCTTGCAAATCTCGGCTATAAAAGGAGGGCTAAGTTAGTTCATTTCACTCATCCTCTCGTCTTCTATTCTCGATTTTCCAAAAATATTCAGAATATTTACGGAACATTCGTCGAGTCATGGAGAGTTTTGAAGGAAACTTGCGTCGTTGGTGTGCGTCCTTGTCGGGGCTGGAAGAGGAAGACTTGAAAGATTGCGGTTTTGGGTCCTCCTGGGTTTAGGGCGGCTTCGAATGGAGCCCGAGTTCCTGGATGCGTGTCTCGACTATTGGGACTTGAGTTTCCACGTTTTCCGTTTTCCTAGTGGGGAGGTGTGTCCGTTGGTCGAGGAATTTGGGGCCATTGGTGGTTGGTTGCGAACTAACATTCCCGTGTGCGTTAGATCGGGGCCTGGATATAAGAGGCACGTGCAGAACTACCTTCAGATGACTCGTGTGGAGACAGAGGAGTTATTTGTTGGGAGTCGTATCAGCCTCTATCGCTTGTGCAAGCGGTTTATGAACCGCGAAAATGAGACGATCTCCTTTGGTGCCAGAAAAAGGGCGTTGGCATTCTGCTTAGTCCACCGTTACATGTTTCCTAATTCTTTGTATGAGGGAGCGCTTGGTGATCCTCGCCTAATCACTGTCGCACAAGAGATGGAGTAGGGCTGTAACCCTTCCGCCGTGATCCTAGCTGAGACGAACCTGGGTCTGAATGATCGTGCCTGCAATAGGGCGAGCAGTGTCGA
This sequence comes from Dianthus caryophyllus, assembly GCA_023091065.1. Lineage (NCBI taxonomy): Eukaryota > Viridiplantae > Streptophyta > Magnoliopsida > Caryophyllales > Caryophyllaceae > Dianthus > Dianthus caryophyllus. The sequence continues at coordinate 36,906,976 of CM041522.1, read as the reverse complement.
GGGTGTCCCTTAATCCTTCAGTGCGGTTGATGGAGCGGTTGAGCGTGCTAGGTGATATTCTTTGGGTCACATCCTGCTGGGGGCGTGACTAGTCGTTATATTAGGTGGTGGATCCACATCATCGCCATACGACGATTACTTCCCTGGACTTGTGGGGTCATCGACCATTCGTTGGTTAATGCAGTGGTGGGGAATAGTTGATGTGACGGAAGTGAGGTGGCGATGGTTCGTCTGGAGTCCTCGCTGCGGATTCGACATGGGTGTTTACATCCATCCCGTGCAGTGAGAGGCAGATAGGGTGGGCCTGATTCATTCCTGGTCATGACACCAAGGTGCAGGGCATGCTTATGTTGACTAGTGGCATGGCCGATGCCTGGTGAGCGGATGGATTACGCGCCCTAGGTGGCTGTGGCGGGTACTCCTAGGGCGACTCGGGTATCACGAGCCCACGCTAGGTGGACTATTGCGCAGAGCCCCCACAAGAGGTCACGCCTTCGAGCCCTGAGCTCAACCCGGCTTTCTCGGATGTTCCGCTATGACCCTACCGACCTTGGACGACGGTGGTGATGGCGAGGTTTGAGTCCTGAGCTACTCTCGGCCGATGAAAGTGTGTTCGGCCGTCGGCATATTCCAGGTCGTGATCAAAGGCCGTTATGGCAATGTTGGGGATCGCCACTGGGGTTGAGGGTTGGTGCTCCTTTATCCAAATTGGAGAGGTCTCGGGTCGGCTTCGGAGAGTAACCTGGTTTTAGTTTATGTGTGCTTTGTTAGTATTATGTTCATATTATGTTGTATTATGTAATATATTACCTATCCTAAACCCGATGTACATGCCGGGACTCGTATTGTAATATATAGTGTTTGTTAGTGTATTTCTAAGGTCGTAGTTATGCTCCTATGTTTGAAAAATCCAAAATGTAACCGTGCTTTTTAAGATTAATAAAAATCAGGTTTTTATTTACGACTCTGCCTCATTTTGCTTGTTATTTTGTGTGAAATTCCTTGGCTCTAATCTTTTTTCAAAGGTTTAGAATGCAAGCATGGTTTTTGTTGTTTTTAGGAAATTTTTTTTGTTGACTATTCCCTCGACTTTTTTAAGCTTTGGGTTTGTCGTTTTGTGTTGAATGTCGTTCTTTTTACCCTTAGGTTAAAAAACGAATTTTTGTGTTGACTATGTCCTTGGCCTTTTTAAGCTTTAGACGCGTCATTTTTGTGTTGAATATCGCCTTATGTTAACCCATTAGGTTATGAGACGGTTTTTGTGTTGACTATATCCTCAGCCTTTTTAAGCTTTGGAGGCGTCATTTTTGTGTTGAATATCGGTTGTGCTTTTTTACAAAGCTGCCTACGTATCCACGAAAAGTGGAATCAAACCGGCGTAGTTCAAGAATGTATGTTTAAGGGCATACCGGCCCAAGAGTTGTGTTTGCTTTTTTGTGGTGAATGTGCATGTTTAGGGGCATGCCGGCCCATGAGCATGTTTAAGGACCTGCCGGTCCATTGAATTGTGTTTGATTTTTGTGGAGAGAAAGAGCAGTTTTAGGGGCATGCCGGCCCATGAGCATGTTTAAGGACCTGCCGGTCCATGAGCATGTTTAAGGACCTGCCGGTCCATGAGTTGTGTTTGATTTTTGTGAAGAGAAAGAGCAGTTTTAGGGGCATGCCGGCCCATGAGCATGTTTAAGGACCTGCCGGTCCATGAGCATGTTTAAGGACCTGCCGGTCCATGAATTGTTTTTATAAAATTGTATTTTACAGATACATTGCAAGGGGTTCTTAAGGGTAGTACTTCTTGAGCTGGTCGAGGTTCGTTGCGAGGTTGAACTCTTGGCCGTCGAGGTCGGTTAGTTTGACTGCTCCGCCCGTGAAGATTTCCTTGACGAGGTAGGGTCCAGCCCAGTTAGGCTTGAATTTTCCTCGTGGGTCGACTGGAAGTGGTGCTCGGACTGACTTTAGTACGAGATCACCTACTTTTATGTGTCGTGGCTTAACTCGCTTGTTGAATGCTCGTTGTAGTCGGGCTTGGTACATTCGTACGGTGCTCAGGGAATGCAGTCGGCGTTCATCCAGGAGCATGAGTTGTTCGTACCGTTCACGGGCCCATTCTGCTTCCGGGATGCTACTTTCCATTCGTATGCGTAGAGATTGTATTTCTATTTCCACTGGTTGGACGGCTTCCATGCCGTAGGTGAGGAAATAGGGGGTCATGCCCGTAGGGGTTCGGATGGTAGTACGGTATCCCCAGAGTGCATATGGTATTTTGTTAGGCCAATCTTTGCGGTGTCGATCATCTTCTCAAGTATGGTGACGCGCCAGTCTTGTTTCTTCAACGGCTCCATTGGTTTGGGGTCGATAGGGTGAGGATTTGTGATCTTTGGATGTTGTATTTTGTGAGTATGGCTTCGGTCTCGCGTTGAAAGTCACGAACCTTGATCGCCGATGAACTCGTGGGGTATGCCATATCGGCATATGATGTTCGTCTGGATGAACTTGGCGACTTCCTTGGAACCAAGGGTCCAGAAAGACGCCGCTTCTACCCATTTAGTGAAGTAGTCGATGGCCACCAGACGTAAATGCTGACCTCCTGCTCAGATGGGGTGGACTTTTCCTATCACGCCGATGCCCCAGGTTGAAAATGGCCAGGTGAGGTTAAATTTGTATAGTGGTGAAGGTGGTACATGTTGGGCGTTCTTTGAAAATTTGGCGGTTGTGGCAATGCTTGACGTATTGGATCTGATGCCGCTTCCATGGTCGCCCAATACCATCCTAGCCGTAGGATTTGTTTGCGAGTGCTCGGCGTTCATGTGGGGTCCGCATTCGCCATCATGGATTTGCGTGGCGATTTCCTCGCCCTTCTTGTAGTCGACACATATGAGCGGTGTCCCTTGTGGTGTCTTCTTGAGTAGTTGTCCCATCTCTAGCACAAATTGGGAAGCTAGAGTCGATAGCCCTCTGTCGCGTTTATCGATTGTCGGGTGGGTAAGTGTCGTCTGTCTTGTAGTTGATTATGGCTTGATACCACGGCTCGTGCGCTTCGGCCGTCCAGGTCAATGGTATGGATGTATCTTTGGTTCGCCACGTCTTTCGGCGATGATGGGTAGTAACTTCATGTCCGTGGCATGTTCGGGAGGGATGAGAGTTTTGACAAAGGTCGTCAAGAACCGTTTTCTTCCCTTGGGAGGTGATAGAACTCAATGCAATCGAAGTTGGCTAGGAGTTTTGTACTTTTGCTTGGTATTTGGTGAGGGTTTCGCTCATGATCTTCCATGCTCCTGTCACTTGATTTATGATGAGGAATGAATCTCCATGTACCGTGAGGTTCTTTATCTTGAGAGTGATGGTCGCTGCAGTTATAAATGCAGCCTCGTACTCGTGGCGTTGTTCGTGACAATCAAGTCGAGCTTGATTGAGAGTGGAGTATGATCGCCGTTTGGGGATATTAGGAGTATTCAGCTCCATAGCCCAGATAGTTTGACGCTCCGTCAGTATAATTGCGATTACTCCTTTTCTATGGCGAAGATCCCATCGTCCGAAATGACATTGTATCGATCATGGGTCGCTCGATGATAGCATTTTCTGCGAGGAAGTCCAAACCGCTCTTCCTTTGATTACTTTCGGAGGGAGATACTTGAGTTCGTACTCGGCGAAGCGAGTCCACCTGGCCATGCGTCCGCTCAGATCGGGTTTTTCAAACAGTATTTGAGGGGTCCATTAGGGAATAGACTCTTGTTGTGCTAGTGAGGAGGTAGTGCCTGAGCTTTTTGGTTGCCCAGACCAGTGAGAGGCAGCTTTTCTCGACTGGTTCATACCGGGTTTCGTAGTCGTGAAACTTTTTGCTGATGTAGTAGATGGCCCGTTCTTCGTTGTTGACTTCTTGGGCGAGCATGGCTCCCATGGCGTTTGGCGTAGTTGTTAAGTATAGTAGCGATGGCGTGTCTTTTTGTGGGGTACAAGAACAGGTGGGTTTGTGAAGCGTGCTTTTGACTTTGTCGAATGCTTGCTGGCAGTCATCGTCCCACTTCGTATGCTCTTCCTTCTTCAACTTTTTGAAGATTGGTTCACAGATCATGGTGAGCTTGCTGATGAACCTGGAGATATATTGGACTTGTCCCAAGAAACTCCTTATTTCGTCGATGTTGCACGGTGTCTTCATGCCCATTATTGCTTTGATTTTGGTCGGGTCTATTTCGATCCCGCGCTGGCTCACTATGTGGCCTAACAATTTGCCTGACGTGACCCCAAAGGTGCATTTCTGTGGGTTTAATCGCATTTTGTACTGCCTGATTCTGGTGAAGAACTTGCGGAGGTTGGTGACGTGGTCGTCCCTTCCTTTTGACTTTACAATCATGTCGTCAACGTATACCTCGACCTCCTTATGCATCATGTCGTGGAGTAAGGTGGTAGCAGTGCGTTGGTAAGTAGCGCCGGCATTTATGAGCCCAAATGGCATGATCGTAGCGAATATGTTCCCAGGGGGTTCTGAAGGTGGTTTTTGGCATGTCGTCTGCGCCATTTTGATTTGGTTGTATCCCGCGTATCCATCCATGAATAGCGATGGCGTGGTCTGCTGTGTGTTGTCGATTAGGATGTCCATGTGGGGTAGTGGGAAATCATCTTTTGGGCAGGCTTTGTTCAGGTCCCGGAAGTCGGCACATACTCGTATTTTGCCGTTTTTCTTCATAACCGGCACCATATTGGAGACCCAGTCTGAGTATTCGATGACTTGGATGAAACCAGCTTGTAGCTGCTTTTCGATCTCTTCCTTGACCATGAGAGACCATTCTGGCTTGATGCGTCGGAGCTTCTGCTTGACCGGTCTGCTACCTTGCTTGATCGGGATGCGGTGTTCAGCTATCTCGCGGTCTATGCCGGGCATGTCCTTATATGACCAGGCAAAGACGTCCTTAAACTCTGCGAGGAGCTTGGTGTAGGTGGCCCTTTCTTCTGTGCTTAGGGAAGCCCCCAGCTGTAGTTCTTAAGGCTCTTCGGGCGTTCCTATGTTGATGGTTGTTGTGTCTTCAATAATTAGGTCCTGTTCGGGTTTTGAGACAATACTTGCAATGTATCTATATAATGCAATTTTATTTAGTTTAAATTTATCGCAATTATTAGAAAAAGTAGAGTTTAAACGAGGCAAAGAGTAACCAAAAACTTTCATGTTATTAATGTTATCAAAAGCGGTTACATTTGAAGATAGCTCAGACGAGGGAGCTTTGGACAACCTTAATGACTCTAGTTCTTTAGCTAAATTAACTATGTCAGGGAAGTAGCCCGGGGGCTTAGTTGGGGTAAGAGACTTGAAATGACGACGAGGGAGTTTAAACTTCAAGACAGTCTTTTTGTTGGGGGTGTTGTCTTCATCTTCGCTTGAGTCGGAATCTTGAAGGCGTAGCCTTGACCCGTAGTTATCTTGAAAGTGCGGCCTTGTTCGCTTGGTCCATTCGAGGGTTTTTGACCATCCGTCGTGTGTTTTTCTTCGTAAGGGATGATCAGGTTGGTAGGGTTAAAGTTGTTGTTGCGCCGCGATGTCGGAAATGAGATCAATCCGTGCAATGGTGTACGTGGTTGTGTTCTTAGGAATCTTCTTTGGTGCCCTCTTTGTGAAGTAGTGGTGGGGAGGATGTGGTATGGTTGTATGTGGAAGTCATGATATTTCTTGCGATCATTGTATGATTCCCAACCTTGAGAGACTTCAGATGACCATGGTATCGTAAGATAGACCCATGGTGGGCCATTTGTTATCGTCGTCCTTGGCGTAGAGTGTAGCGATTTCTTCTCTACGGTCGAGTACGATGTTGAAGTCGGTCGAACCCACATATGTCGCTTCATTTGGATCGGCATTTATCTCTGCAGCACTATCATTGGCTTTTTCTTTGCTGAGGGTAGCTCGAAAGTTCGAGGCGTCGATGGTGACGATCTCGTCATCCGCAGGTATCCGACCTTTGATGCAGGTTGAGGTGGCGGCCTTGGTAGCGTGGATCCAAGGTCTACCTAGTAGCATGTTGTAGGTAGGGGTATGTCGATGATTTGAAATTCGGTTTCTCTCATGACTGGTCCTGTCATAATGGGGAAGGAGATGGTTCCCTTTATGCTGCGACGTGTTCCATCGTAGGCCCTGACGCCGTCCGTACACGGGATGAAGTCGTGTTCCTTAATCAGTTTTCTGGCTGTCTCAAGGGGCAAGACATTGACTGCGGATCCATTGTCGATGAGGACGACTGGTAATGTCATGCCGTGGCATTCCACGTTGATGTAGAGAGGTAGGTTATGCGTGCCACCGAATGGAGGGAGGTCTTTATCTGAGAAGGTGACGGCGTTGGCTTGCCATTCGCGTGTAATGTTACTGATAAGCTTCTCTGGAGACATTTCCGATGTCATTGGGGTGACCTGTAATGCTTGGTAGAGGGCTTCACGATGTCCCATTGAGTCCCTTAAGAGCTGCCAGATTGAAATGTCTGCTTTCGTCTTGTTGAGCTGTTTATGGAGCGTGTCTCCGATTTCAGGTGGGGGTAAGGGTGTTGGGGTAGCACTTGATGATGCTACCTTGTTGACTGGCAAGATAGGTACAGGATTGGTGTCAGGTGATGACACTTTGCTGGCTGACGGCGTGGGAGCAATGCTTGTAGGTGGGGTTGTGGAGGTAGGCGAAGTAGGCGGCGTATCCTCGTCTATGATTATTCCCTTGTTCTTCTCTTGAGCAGTCAACCTTGGTGGGTGGCTTTGAGGTTCAAGTAACTTTAGAGAAGCTTGGTACGGACGTCCAGAACGTGTTAAGTAGGCTACTTCGTCATCACTGTCCGATAGCCTAAATGGGTACTTGTGACATAGCTCCCCATACTTGCCTGGCGGCCGGCGGGGTTGAGTTTCCTCTTCGTAGGGCTCATCCTGGAGACACATGCGGGTGTCATCATTGTCGGCTTCATCCTCAGAAGTATTCCAGATGCCGTTGACTTCGTGATCATCTGAGACTATCATTTTAGAGCAGTCGATGATAGGGTGTGCTTCTGTGAATATAGCATGGTTATGTAGAGGGTTCAGCTGGTTTGAAGGCTTAGGACTTGGGCTGGGCTTTACGATGGTATTGTCGTCGATCAAGTCCTGAACTATGTTCTTCAGGCGGAAGCATTGCTCGGTGTCATGCCCCTTTCCTCTGTGGAACTCGCAGTATGCGTTCTGATCCCACGACTTTGGCTTCTTGTCCGGGGGAGGCTCGCTAGTAGGTCCTATGAGTTGAAGTACATTACGGCTCACAAGCTTCTGTAGTGCCTTTGAGTAAGTCATGTATATTGGGTCAAAGTTTCGTCGTGCTTTCATTGAACTGGGACCAGGAGGTGAGTATGATGCCTTTGGCGGAGGCATGGCAGGTCTTGGTGGTGTCGTAAAAACCGGTGGTGCCTCTAACGCGTCCAGTGCGTTGATGGCATGGATGGGCTCGACTTTGGCAGTGGCTCGAGATGAGCTCCCTTGATATCCGCGACCCGTACTCTTATTCCTATTTTCCTTACGAAGGTCGCCCTCGATGAGCTCGCCGACGCCGAGGGTTGAGAAGTTGTCGAAATTCCCATATCGTAGGTGTTGTTGGTATGCGGGGTAAGGTTGTTGATGAACTTAGTAATCGGATCGGTGTCCCTTGGGCGGTTAGGTATTTGAGCACACACTTCTTCCAGTAGCGTCGGTACTCGGTAAATCCTTCATTGTCCTGCGGGTCGGGACCTCCAATGTGCGTAGTGAGACTTGGATATCATTGTTGTCCGTATTGTAGATCGAGCATAGCCGTTATGTCCTCGAAACTACCCGCTTTATGTGGTTCTAGAGCGTAGAACCATGCCCTGGGTTCTTGGCGTCAATGAGCGAGGGAATAAGGTAGCCCATGCAGGTTCGACACCCATGATGGCCATTTTAGCTTTGAAAGCCTTGACGTGAACGAGCGGGCTTTCGTGACCTTTGAAGACGGGAAGATCGCTAAGTGCTAACTTGTCTGGTAGCATGGATCTGACGTTCTTTGGGATGTGCTCGTTCTCTTGGTGTATGGAGTAACCCCTTGAGTTCGTGAGACGCTCTTCCATGGTTCGAATCCTTTTTGCATTCCGTTCAGATTCCTCGGCCAGGCGCACGGCGTGTTTCTCTGCTTCAAACTTTTGCATGATAGCCATTTGCTCGATCGTCGTAGTGAGGCTAGCTATCCTATCATTGAGCTGTCGGACTTGTTCGGCAGTTACCTCCGGGGGGGGTGGTGGTGGTCCTCCGAAACCTTCGTCGTGTTGAAAGGCCATGACAGGTTTTGGTTTTGATCTGTTGTAGGAGCGCTTCTTTGGAGGCGGAGGTGGGTTTAAGTGACGGTTCTTAGTTCGTCGCGTATCCAGGGTTTTTCAATGAGCGGACCTGACAAAGTTTTCAAACCTTTAGTGATTCTAAAAGAGAAGGAAAAGACTCAAATGAAAAATCACATTCACGACCAAAGGAAGACACAAAAGCGTAAAAAGTGGGTGACTTGACTCGTGTTTTTAGCTTTTAAAAGGACACGGGAAGCTTTTGAGATAGAGGCGCGTTGACACGTCCCTATTCTCGAGGTAGGAAAATTTTTATGATCATAATCAGATTAACCCAATTTGGCGGTATGTTGCCAGGGGTTTATCATTGGATTACGATAAAAAGGATCAGACCGAAGTAGCGATAGGCTAGTCGACCTGAGGATGTTAAAATTGGGTAAAAGGTGATCAATTGTTCGCCTTCTACGTGTGACTCAGGGTTTTAAATCAAAAATGACGATAAGTCACTCGATTCAAAGAGTAAATCAACGGGTCCGCATCTGAACGAGCCCGCGTTTTTTGTTTTTGAGAGAAAAAAGAGATTAAATCGGGATGACTAAAGAGTCACTCGACTTAGAGCTAATTCTAATGTTCTGAAAGTTAATTTCATTTAAAATCTCCGAAATGAATTGACATATTCGGGTTTTTGCTTTGTGAAAGACCTTTTAGCAATAAATGTATTATGACGATACGTCAGTCGCATAATCCATTTATGTTTTGAAAAAGACCTGGGATATAGTGGTTATCCTAGGTCGGTTTTAAATGTAGTGGCATTTTATTTATTAAACTCAAATGACTATAGGTCAAAGAGCCTAACGGCGTGTTTTTAAAAGTATGACCTTTTTTGAAAAAAGTTTGAAAAAGCAATTTCAAAGATGGACGTATTTTAAAAGTATAATGCCTAGGAAATGTTTTTGCATGCAGAAAGTTTTTGAAAGACTACTATAGTGAGGGTACTATAGCTTCACACTTGTACATATAAACACAGGTTTTTGGTTTATAGGGTAAGGTTCCCTCCGGTCATTCCCGCGACGTTTAGGTAGGGGCACCCGCAAGACTACACACGTCTTAGGTGTGCATTCAAGACGGGCCCTAGAGCGTTCGAGTTTGGTAGTTACGATCGTTTGTACGGATGCCGTACTTGTAATCGTGGAGGGTGAGAGAACAGTGTGTCGGAGTTACCTCGCTTATGGCGAGAGTTCTTGGGGCCGTTCCTCAAAGGGTGTGGTTTGAATCGGAGGATTCGACTCAACGTATTGTTGCCCAAATATCGAAAGCGTAAATGTTTTCAAAGTTTCAAGCTTCACTTCTTTATGATTTTAAAATAAAAGAAAAACTAGTTTATCAAAAATAAAAAAAATCATGCTCGTCCCAATGAGTCGCCAACCAAGGTACCGGAAAGTGATAGACCTATCGACGCCTGCGCGCCCGCCCTCACCGTCTTGGCGTGGAAGCGGAATGCGCCTCGCAGGAAAAGGGGTGCGAAGTTTGAGAAAAATGGGGGAGATCATTGCATGAATTTGTGACCAAAAAGAAAAGTAGAAAATCCTTTTTGAAAGTGTATTTTCGGAGTCGCCACCAAATTTTAAAGGAATTTGGAACCTATTCAACGCGTCTTGAAATACAAGACACGAGTGTCTCAGATTTCAAGGTGCGTCGATACCTATCAGTCTGAGGTTTGAAACCAGAGAAGGGGTTCGGAGTGAGGTTACTTTTCGAAAGTTTTGACAAAATAAGTTTTGAAAACCGTAATCAAAAAGCCTACATAAGAGTAGTCTCTACTAATTTGAAAACATTTGCTTAATTTCGATATTTGGGCTAAAAGTCACGCTACGTACAAGTGCGAATAAGTATGACTCGATTAAAATGCATAAATAATGTAAATTGTCAAGATAATGACATATTGCTATAGGAAATGTACGTTAAATAATAATTTATTGACTAAATTATTACTATAGACGTTATTTTCCGACCTCGTATTAGAATTTGTGAAAAACCCTCAGTTTTGACATGCTAAAAGACTCTATGAAACGGTACAATTTAGTGTTGGATCCGTGATTCTAGTCGTTATTTAATGCATGAATGAGGACTTGCATAATTATAAAAGTGACGTCGGTTTGCTTTAGTGATAATGAGTCGTTTATTTATGCGATATTGGCGGGGTTTAGACGGATTATGAATCCAATTGCTACAAGTATTACGAATACGGTTTCGCTAGTGCTAATATCGGGTTTGGGGTTAATGTAACCCCATTGTCCGAGTCTCAAACGCGTCTAGCCCAGTAGGTAAAATGTTTACCTTTCGAAAATGTAAAGACGGTATTTTTGAGTGGATTTTGTGAATAGTGTTTAAGTGCTAAAATGCGGGTATTTGAAAATGAATGAAGTGGGTTGGTATTTATAGAGTTTGGCTGGTTTCTGTGGGATAGCAAAACTTAATCGCCTGTATACAGGCGTTTAAGTTTGCTTGAGTTAGATATTTTTAAAGAAAAATTAAAAAGGCGGCTGGTACAAAACAAATATTAAATCGCCTGTTGACAGGCGATTTGATTTTTAATCGCCTGTCAACTGGCGATTTCATTTTTGTTTTGGTGGGCTGTTTATGCCGCCATTTGGTTTTTGGTGTTTGATTAGGTAATGATTATGTTTTGTTGTTTACTTAGGGGTTAAGTATTTGTTCAGTTTTGGTCCGAATTTCGGTTTTCGTGCTTCGGTTTTTGTCGTGTTTTTCGGTTTTGGCTTGAAATAAAATAATATTAGGTTATATTATTTTATGGTTTCATAAAACCTAACTTTGTGAAAATGTGACACGGGACGCACTTTGGCCCGTTTTGAGTGTTGTGTTAGTGTGCGTTTTTGGGTCGTGTTTGTAAGTTTGGGCCGTTTTGTAGCTAGTTGAAATTTGTTTTGTGGCTTGGCTTAATAAGACGTTCCTATATTGTGCTCGTGTTACGCTCATGATGACTAAAATTGACATTTACTTTCATGATTATGCAAGTCCAAATTAATACGCTAAAAATGACTAATACGTTTTAGACACTTTTGTACCGTTTCGACTCTTTTAAAAGTATGTATGAAAGTCCTTTTCATCATCGGGTTTGTTTTTGGGGGGTACGGATACGGGTATCTACAGTACCTCATGCCTGTGATTTGTTCATATAGAACTCCTAAATTTTGTGTTTATCTACCCAATATGTCCTTTTTTCTTACCAAAAACTTGACTTTAGGCATAATATTAACAAAATTATCTACACTTGGCTGGCAGACGTTTTCACGGCTCTTGGTTAGAAAATGAGCATATTGGCACCTTCTTCATAAAAATGAACGTCATCAAGTTTTTGGTTAGAAAAAGGGCATATTGGATTATTGGGCACATAAACACCAAGTTTAAGGGTATTATATGAATAAACCTCAGACATGAGGTACCATGTGTAATTTAACAAAGTTCGAAGGTATCATGAAAAATATCCCTTAAAAATAATTTTTTAAATTGTTTGCAATGGACGACACATGTTACACATAATAACACATATAACCGAATGTTCAAATTTTTTAGTTTATTGCTATGTCTGTATATATCTAATATTTTCATTATATATTTTTTTTTTAAAAAAAATTATATACTTATTAATATATATAAAATTGATACTTCAAAAATACACGGTTTAAGAACAATACATGCAAGATATGTGTTGGGACCAAAAACCAGTGTGGTCAGAACCACAGGCCAGGCCTGAAACAGTCTGAGATCCTCAGTCAGGACCAGGACATGCAGCCAGCTCCAAGCAGTACAGACAAAACAAAGGTGCAGGTCAGGAGAGGAAAAGCCAAAATGGGCCAAGCCCAACAAAAGAGTTAAACATCAAAGAGGAAAGCCCAGAGGTGCAGCAGCAACCCTAAAAGAAACGTTGGAAGACTAAGTCAAGCATGCAGAAACTGAAGCCATGGAAATAGCAACTACTGGAGAAATCAGAGGAAGAAGTTACCTACATTTTGGGAAGTGAACGTTGGGCTCAAGACAATATATAAGGAGTAGATTTCAGAAGAGGAACACATCAGAATTGACTCGCAACTCAAGCACACTAAACTCTACGCAATTCACAAGCTTTTAAGCACTTTATATTTTTCTCGCCATTTTTGTATTACATGCAGTGGTCCGGACTGCACGTACCTAATTTCCACTGAACTAGTGAAGATCCTCTCCTGGCTTGGCGCGTGGTTTTACCCTTAACGTTTAAGGGTTTTTCCCACGTAACCATATTGTGTGTCTTGTTTCGTTTTTTGCCATCTTCTTTTACGTCTAAATTCAATCACATAAATCTCAATACAACTAAAAGGATAGTACTAGTAGATCCACAATCACTAAATCAAACCGTGAGAAAATCACCCCGAATGATTGGCGCTGCCTGGGGATACTAGTTTATTAATCCTACAAAATTTTCCAAAACCAACGAGATCAACCAACGTGAGAGATGGAAGGCACAAGTGCGAAGCCATGCTCAAACTCCAGGAGGAACCGCAAGAGCCAAGAAAGCAAAGCAGAGGATGCCAAGGCGTAGGCCGCAAGGCGAAGGAAGCCGAGGTCGCTCAAGAAACAAATAGAGACCTCTCGCTCGTAAGAAAGCCTCAGGATCCCGGATCCCACCAGGTACACCATTTTCTGATGTGATCAAACAACTTGACTTCTCTACTTTCTCTTCTGCAGGGTCGAAAGGTACAAAAGGCGATCCACTCCATGTGGAGGAAGATCAAGAGAACGATGGTGCAGGAGGAGGCGGTGAACCAAAGACACCAGAGGGAGTAAGTGCAGGCCAAGTCATGGAATACATGATGATGGAGATGTAGAAACTCTCGGAGTTGGTACGAAAGGTTCCAGGACTTCCACCGCCCATTGAAGAAGTAGCACCAGGAAGCTATGCTGATTCACCCTTTGATGACTGCATTGCAATGGTGGAGATGCCCAAGAAATACTCAGCGCCCAACCTAAAGCTCTATGATGGGACAGCTGATCCTCTGGAACATGTTGCTCAGTACAGGCAAAGGATGTTCAACGTTCCTATCCCAGCAGAGAAGAGAGAGGCCTGCATGTGCAAAAGCTTTGGTTCAACCTTGACCGTCCAAATTTCTCCAGCCGTACATCAACCGCGGTCAAGACCATCAAGTCGCCAGCGGGTGATCAACCTTTTCAACATCCGGTTCGCGATGGCGGTGTTGGAGAAGCGGACCGATGATACGCATGCGGGTCATCCGAGCGAGCGAGTCTCTAAGGGATTTCTGCACCGCTTCAACAAGGAGAAAGTGTCCATCCCGGATGTGACATCGGCCGCGGCCATTGAGGCCTTGAGGCAAGGTTTGGTTAGAGATTCGATCTTTATGTTGAACTAACTCGCTACCCTTGTTCTACTTTTGAGGATGTGCAGGCTAAGGCTCGCCCGGATCGAGGTAGAAGAGGACCAGCGATTCGAGGCAAGGTATCGTGACGGTCAGGTCGAACGAAAAGTCACCACCCGCAGGCACAAAGAACAAACAGCCTGGTCCGTGATCGAGGCCAAATGTATGAGGCAAACGCCGTGGATGAACAGCCGATGCACCCAGGGTTCCACCTCGATTTGAGTATTGCTTTTACGTAGACTGCCAGGCCCGATCAACAAAATTTGGACAAGTTAGGCTCGGCAGCTTAGATGGCCAAAAGCAAGTGAAGCCTAATCCAAGGCGGGACACGACCAAGTGGTGTGAGTACCATTATGATATTGGGCATACCACGAGGATCGTGCATAGCTCTAAGGAGGGAGATAGCTCATCTACTAAAGAATGGCCACCTGAAGGATATCCTGCCCAGGAACAGGAGGAACAAAGATGAAAGAGATGAGCCCAGAGATCTTCCACCACCACCACCAACCCATGAGGTAAAATTCATCTCTGGTGGATCAGATATTTGTGGACTAACATATTCTGCTGCAAAGCGTGTAGCTCTGGAGAATGTGCAACGCCACCCGGCGGAGACAAGCGAGGTCGATCCAGGAGATCGTGTTTGATGAGTCAGACCTACAAGGAGTGCATGGGCCACACCACGATGGACTGGTGATCAAGATCCAGATTGGAACCTGCATGGTCAGGAGAGTCTTGGTAGATGGAGGCAGTTCAGTCAACATCATCATGATGGAGGCGCTGGAAGCTATGGGGCCGAAAGAGTCTGATGTAACGAAGAAGTCCAAATTCCTGGTAGGGTTCAGTGGAGAAACAAAGCACAGCCTGGGAGAGATCACCCTACCAACCTATGTGGAAGGAGTCACCTCTTTTGAGAAGTTCTGCGTGATAGACTGCCTATCCTCATACAACGTAATCCTAGGCCGACCCTGGATCCACAACCTCAAGGTCAGACCTTCAACGTACCACCAGTGCATCAAGATCCCAACGAAGTGGGGACAAAGAATCATAGAGAAGCGGCAGATCGCAGAATGTTACAGACACGAAACCTTCTGGCCCAGGTAAGTCCCTCGCATAGCAATTAAAGCAGCCTGTCAGGTCTGTTGAGAATCCTGTCCCACGCATGGAGACAGATGAAATTGTTTTGGCTGGAGAAAGACCTGACAGGAAGGTTCTGGTTGGTTCTGATGCTCCAGAGGTAATCAGACCTGCTCTAATTGACTTTCTGAGGAAAAAAGAGCATTGTTTTGCTTGGTCCCATTTTGATATGACTGGTATAAGTTCTGATGTTATTACACACAAGTTAAATATTGACCCAAGTTTTAAGCCTCAAATGTAAGCGCAGGAAGTTTGCACCAGAACGTAATGAGATTGTGAACCAGGAGGTACAGAAATTGCTGGACATGGACATGATCAAAGAAGTAATGTACCCAGATTGGTTGGCAAATGTAGTTGTGGTGCAGAAAAAGAATGGCAAGTGGAGAGTATGCGTGGACTATACAGATCTGAACAAGGCGTGCCCAAAAGATTCATTTCCACTACCACACATAGATGCCATGGTGGACGCCACCGCAGGACATGAGGTGCTAACATTCATGGATGCAATGAATGATTCAACCAGATCGGGATGCACACCTGCATCAGAGCATACAGCCGTTCATGACCAGGCAGAGGAATATATTGCTACAAGGCTATGCCTTTTGGACTAAAGAATGCAGTGCAACATATCAAAGGTGGTGAACATGATGTTCAAGGACCAGATTGAGACACAATGGAGGTCTACATTGATGATATGGTGGTGAAATCAAAGAAAGGCGAGGACCACATCCAGGACTGGAAAAGGCGTTCGAGATTCGGAACGAAGATAATATGAAGTTAAACCCTACTAAATGCACCTTTGGTGTCACCGCAGAAAGTTCTTAGGCTATATGGTGACAAAGAGAGGCATAGAGGCTAGTCCAGAGCGAATCTCGTGAATAATCAACTTGCAGCCCCTCGAACTCGAAAGATGTCCGTAGAACCGACGGAAGAGTAGCGGCACGAGCAGATTCATCTCCAGATCTTCCGAAAGGTGCAAGCCCTTCTATGATCTTCCGAGAAAGAACAAGCGATTCAACTGGGGACAGAGCATGAGAAAGCATTCCAGACCTCGAAAGCGCATCTATCATCACCCACTTTTATCCAAACTGAACCAGGGAGTCACCGGTCCTCTACCTCTCTCAGAATGTAAAGCTCTGTAAGTGCGATCCTGGTGAGAGAACTCGATGGACAAAGAACATCCGGTGTATTATGTAAGTAAGAGTCTTCTACATGCCGGAGACCAGGTATTCTCAGTATTGGAAAAATTTGTTTTGGCTTTAACTTGCTTGTACCAAGTTACGCCCTTACTTTGAGGCACATCATATTATCATTCGTACTAATGTTCCTGTGAGATCGTGATTGTCTAGACCGTAACTTTCGTGTCGTATGTCAAAATGGTCGCAAAGTTGAGCACCTATGATCTATCCTACGAGCCCTGCAATCAAAGAATCAAATCTCAAGCATTAGCGAGACTTTGTGGTGACTTCACTCCCACACTAGAAAAGCAGTAACAAAGAAATCTTCCATCCGACCGTAAACAGCAGATCTGGGAACTCGGGATGTATGGTTCACCAACATCGTGGGTACTGACTAGGTGTGGTCCTGAAGTCGCCACAGGGGACAAGATAGTACAAGTCGTATCCTGTGAGTTCGGGACTACCAACAATGAAGGCCGAGTATGAGGCAATCGATAGCGGGATCAACGTGTGTCCGGACATGAAGGTTCGTAATCTAAAGGTAAAGATAGACTCTTTGTTGGTTGCAAACCAAATCAAGCGATGCGTCTGTTGCTAAAGATTCTAAAATGATTGCATATCTTGATTTAGTTAAAAATCTTTTTCAAAAGTTTACTAACATTGAGGTTGAGCAAGTCCCTAGAGATCGAATGTGCGACGGATGCTTTGGCTAACATTGGATCGACATTTGAACCTGGTACGGGCCGGTATACCTATTATACACATCTTGGAACCAAGAATTAAAATTCAACCAATCTGCAGAGCACGAAGGCAACCAGGACCTGGACCAGACCATACTATGAGTGGCTAGTCCAGGGCAAGTTACCACAGGACAAGGCCGAGGCAAGAGCATTCAGAATCAAGGCGCCCAGATATACTATCATACAAGGCGATTATTCGTAAGGTCCTTCAATCCGTCAGACTGCCACGCTCGAACTCGACTCAGTCAAGACAAGATTTATCGAATACACGATGGACACTTTGTGGAAACCACAGGTGGTAGAAGCATGGTCAACAAAATCTTGCGCATGGGCTACCATCGCCCACAATGAAAGCAGATAGCATCCAAGTATGCCACAAAATGTGGCGCTGTCAAAGGCATGGTCGAGAGATACATCGGCTGCCACGTAACACGCTCAATATCCGCACCATGGCCATTCATGAAATGGGGTATGGACTTAGTTGGCAAATTACCAATGGCTCCGGGACAGAAGGTGTTCATGCTAGCAATGACAGATTACTTCTCTAAGTGGATAGAGACAGATGCATACAAAAACGTCACAGAAAAAGAAGTTATAGCCTTCATAAAGAAGAACATCATCGGCGGTATCGATCCTCTGAAATCATATGTGACAATGGACTTGCATTTGTGGGAAACAAGATCGAGATTTACGTACAAAGTGGAACATCAATTTGGTGACCTCTCCACCAAGATATCCTCGAAGCAAATGGACAGCCGAGTCCAAAGAACAAGATTGTGATCAATTGCATCAAGAAGAAGGCGATGGAGAAACAAGGAGATGGGTTGAAGAAGCGCCACTAGTACTATGGGCGAGCGAACTACGCCAAAGAGAGCTACGAGGCAAACTCGTACTCAATGGTCTATGGGTGTGAAGCGATTACCCGTGGAAGTGCGTTCAACAATCGGTATGGACTCAATACATTTTCTCGAGAATAATGAATCGCTCTGTGGCGGCTGGAATCTGACCAAGAGCTCGAGAGACTTAGCGGCGATAAGGTTGGCGGCATACCAACAATCGGTGGCGAGAGTTACAACAAGAATGTCGAGTCACGAATGTTCAGGACAGGAGATCTAGTCCTGAGAAAAGTATTTCAGAACACAAGGGACAAGGCTGCAGGCAAGCTAGCCCCAACATGGGAAGGCCCATACCTTATTGATTCAGCAACAGGGAAAGGCTCTTATAGACTACAGACCCTGGAAGGAGACATGATCCCAAGACCTTGGAACACACTCCACCTCAAGCTCTATCACATGTAAAGTGTCCTGGACCAAGACATCTGGTAATCCACAAAACTCAAAACTTTTCCTTTACAAATTATCCTATACAACTGTACTGACTTGAGCGTCGGAGGGCCGTTGGCTAACGCCAACGGTCAAGCCCTGACCCTCCTTTCTGTGCAGACAAAACAGTGCAAAAGTCTGGTCCAGCCCAGAACCAAGAACAAATGCAAAGACAAAGACAAAAACTTGGGCTCCAGCCCCAGAACGACTGCACCAACGGGACAGGGAGTAATGTCCGTTAAGAGAGCCCCAAAGTGTAAGTCGCCTAAATTCTCAAACGCATGCATGCTACTTTACAAATTCATAACAAATTATATGCGCATCATAACAAAAAGCATAGCAAAACATAACATAAACAAAACATTCCATAATGTAGCATAACATAGCACAATATATAGCAGACAAACCATGCCTACGCATGGACAGCAGAGTTCAAAAACAGAAAAGTTCAAACCAAAGACAAAGTCTAAGTAATTACAGGCCAAATAACACAGGGGACATTCCCCCCCGGCAAATTCATAGTTTGTTCAAAAAACCAATAACAAGGCCAAAGTTCAATTGATTGATTCATTCGTCAGACGCACCAATCTTTTTCAAAGATGTTCCTCCACAGTGGTCGATTGGAAGGCCCACCCCATCAAGACCTGCATCTACACCATCAGCTCCAACGCTCGACCAAAGAGAGCTCCAAAGACTCACCGAGCAAATTGGTAACTTCCGCTGCTCCGTAATAGGCCGCCCAGAAATAGCCGTCAAGGTAGCAAGCTCCGCAGAGAAATCCCAAGCAGCACGTTCTTCAGGGCTGGCATTCATCATTTCGACACGAGTACGAAGTGTGTAAAACACACTCGAGTCCGCCAAAGCCACATTATGCTGGCTAACCTCAGCCCTGAGTCCCTCAATCTCCTGGGTCAGCTTTGCGATAAGGGCATCCTGCATCCGGACCCTCTCAGAGCTGGTCTTGTTCAGAGTAACCATCCTCTCACAACGAAGGCTCACACTTTCAAGCTCCTTTTTGCTACTCTCGAGGGAAGAGCGAGTGAATCATTCTCACCTCGGCTGACCCTACCACTTTCCGTAAGTGGCACCGTAGAACCAAGGTTGGCGGACATAAGAAGCAACTACAGTGCGAGAACAAAGCAGAAAATCAAAGCCATATCAAAAGCAAATCTGGACAGAACACAAAAGCATAAGAAAGGATACAAACCTGACCACAACAGCCTACCATCTTGTGCGCCAAGCGCGTAGAGTCTAGGGCGGCGGGAGCGAGAGGACGAGTAGCAAAGTTCTCGCAGGACTTCCCAAAGAAACGTGCTACTGATTGGCTCACGAGAGTGCAGAGGAGCACAACACAGGATTCATTTGAGGTAGCTTCATTTTCTTCCTCTTTTCTCGGTCGAGTAGCCAGGAGATTCAAGAACCACTTTGGTGGACCTAGTCTCAACCCTTCTCGCGCCTTCCTCGGGAAGACTCGTAGGCAGGAGCCACCATACTCACAACAGGGCCAGAGCTACCACCAGACTTTGCAACCTCACGAGCCTGAGCAATCCGTGCAGCCATAGCGTCCAATGGCAGAAAAGTCTTCTTGCTGGGCCCAGAAGCTGCGAACATTACAGGAGCAGTTACGAAGGAGCGGGAGATGTATCGGTCGTGAACCAAAGAGAATATGTCGATTCCGATGGCGGTGCTAGGCACGTAACTACGGCCTACGCCAGGATTCGCAAAGGGGCGAGTAGAATGTCCACGGTCGAGCGATATAGAAGTCAACGGGGTCACATGAATGGGAGTTTGGTCAAAGTGACCTGTACTCACAGACTTTTCACCCTCCTCGGGCACAGCCTCTTCCTCACTTCCAGACTCCTCCTCCTCCTCATCAGACTCTCCATCATCACCAGCACGCTGCCCAGGGGCAGGAATCACTTCAACAGCATCGTCGTCATCATCATCAGGTCGCATGCACTTGGGCCAAGCCCTCTTGTCGTGAGCAACTTTAGAACGCCTCAATCCTCCTCCTTGACCCAGTGCGTCAGGAGTAGGAACCCAATCAGAAACTACAAAACAAATCCACAACAAAACCTAAACAAAAGACACATGCAAGAACAAAGCAGATGGAAATTCGAAAGTTCGAGAAACATACCAGTTCCCTTCAAAGAGAACTCAGGTGCCCAGACATTGGGGCCTAGACTGTTGCTACGGATAAACATATAGTAGCTGGGCCAGTTACTTTCGTCACCAGCATCTGAACGGGTCAAGAGATGCGAGCATTTATCCCTCAAGCGAAAATGGATTCTCTTCTTCTTATACATTCGCAAACGATAGGTGTTCCTTATATCAGCAAGCTGGATCTCTACCCCGTACCTCCGGCAGAGGGAGTCAATCCCATGGATTAAACGCCAGACAGAGGGCATGACTTGACAAGGCGGCACTTGTATGGTGCCCAGAAAAGCATTCATCAGTGGGCAAAGCGGAAAAGTGGCACCGAATTTGAAGGACGATTCAAAAATCGAAAACCACCCAGGGCTAACCCAGTCTACCCTGACATCTCTCGTGTCTGGGGCCCAAACCTCAGCACCTTCAGGGATTTTACCTTCCCTCTTCAGCCTCGCCACAGCCCCTTGGGCAAGCAAATTAGGGAAGATGTTGACGTCTTCAATCAAATTGGTCGCCTGAAAGACGGAGTCACCATGGGTGTAGGAAACAGCAGTGGAAGGGCCAACATCATCGCGTGCCATGGTTGAAGATTGAGAAGTGGAAGAAGAAAGCTAGGGCTTTTTCGAAATTGATTTGGGGATTTTTTGTTGTTAGGGTTTCTTGATTGCAAAACAAAAGAGATCAGAAGGAAGGAATGAGTTAGAGAGAGAAGCAAAACAAAAACTAGGGTATATATAGAAGACAAAAGGAAGTTGAGTAGTTTTACAAAAATAAGCGCGAAGAGACGTGATATGACCCATGACACCACGTGCGCAGTGTATTGGCGCCAAAATAGGCGCATTTCCCCACGCCAAGCCAACTACTTCATTAATTACGAGTTCAGGTCTCGGGACCAAAGACACAAAGAAACAGGAAGAGCCTGGGCCAGGCTCACCGACTGGGAGTCAAAGCATCTCCTTACCCCCGATTCGGGTGAAGGGCAAGGAGATGGGGAAACTGTTGGGACCAAAAACCCAGTGGTCCGTAACCACTGGGCCAGGCCTAGACGGTCAGATCCTCGGTCGGGACCAGGACATGCGGCCCGGCTCAGCGATGCAGACAAAACAAAGGTGCAGTCGGAGAGGAAAAGCCAAAATGGGCCAAGCCCAACAAAAGAGTTAAACATCAAAGAGAAAGCCCAGAGTGCAAAGAAGAACCCTAAAAGAAACGTTGGAAGACTAAGTCAAGCATGCGAACGAAGCCATGGAAATAGCAACTCTTTGGAGAAATCAGAGGAAGAAGTTACCTACATTTTGGGAAGTGAACGTTGGGCTCAAGACAATATATAAGGAGTAGATTTCAGAAGAGGAACACATCAGAATTGACTCGCAACTCAAGCACACTAAACTCTACGCAATTCACAAGCTTTTAAGCACTTTATATTTTTCTCGCCATTTTTGTATTCTCAGACCACCGGTCCGCACTGCACTAATTTCCCTGAACTAGTGAAGATCCTCTCCTGGCTTGGCGGCCGTGGTTTTTCCCTTAACGTTTAAGGGTTTTTCCCACGTAACCATATTGTGTGTCTTGTTTCGTTTTTTGCCATCTTCTTTTACGTCTAAATTCAATCACATAAATCTGAATACAACTAAAAGGATAGTACTAGTAGATCCACAATCACTAAATCAAACCGTGTGAGAAAATCACCCCGAACAATATGGACTAAACAAGTACGGAGTAACACAAAAGCATAAATTTTAAAATAAAATATTTGCAAGAACACGTGAATATCACGGGTCATTGTACTAGTTGAATTACTTGAGAAAAATACATTTTAAATTCATGAGAAAAATAAAAACGGCAACCATAATTGGGCTTTGAATGCAATTTCTTACCTACGTCAGAAATCAAGTTCTTTTTTGATCGAACTTTTCTTGCACACAAACCAAGTCCAAGTGTGGCAAGGCCCAATAGGATGGACAAGGGAATAGTAATGGCGATTATCCTTATCAATTTCTTGCTTCCTGCATAAAATGAACTCGTCTCAACCTAAAATTATTATCACCAACTCAATAAAATTGTTCATTTAATTCACATATCGTGGTGAGCGTAATGACACTCCACTTTCTTGGCCGCGTCACGTTTGGCCTATTTGAGCTGTAGGTTCTTATACCAGTTGTAAGAACTTCCGCAACAATTTGTTATTAGTCGAATATTACATGCTTTAGGTCGTGCCCTCACGTGAAGATGGCCACTTGTTCAGGTCTGCCCGGCCTAGTTTGTCCAGTGGATGAGTGGGTCGTGATTTGGGTGCGAGGGCCCGGCCCGTTGTAAGCCTGGTCCAGCCAGCCCAAGCAACGGGTCGTGCCTGGACCATCATTTTTATGGCCCGACCAGCCGAGCCACTCTTTTCCTACAAATTTATAATCAACGGGCCTGGTTCGAGCCTTGATTTTGCAAGCTCAGCCTACCCTGACCCGACTCTCCATCCCAGAGGGTCAGTTTTGGGCCTTACAAATGAAGCTTGGGCCGTAGCAGGCCGACTCCAGACCATGGTTACATAATCACCTTTTCTCGTACGAATATGCTTTTGACTCTCCGAAATACCTTTAACTGATACGATAGATGGTATCTTCTAAAGAGGATTAAATATTATGCCTCAGATGTAGGACTTAAATTATTATATACCCAACGCAAGGTGATCGAGTATAAATGAGGTTAAAATTTAGAAAGGTATATTCTATGGCCTCTAATTCAATCATTCTTTTGAAAAAAAAAACAGTCATTTTACATTTATTACTAAAATAAAAAGGTAAACGAATTACTAAATTAGAGAGAACAAATACTGACGAGCAGCGAGTCATATATTAGTTGATTGAAATAGTACCTTTCTTAGGAGTAGCAAAGGCAGATGCAATAGTGGGAAAGACATCCACGTCTTCCTTGGCCTTGTAAAACCGGTACGTCTCGTACCTTACGAAACAAATACGACTCGCCACTCTGCCGCCCAACACTCCCTAACAACACTTGGGAAGTTCACTTATGGCCGACGCAAGACATAAGCTGCAGTCGCGGGAAGAAAGATCGGGTGAACACTGTGCCATTTCATACAAATTCGTACTACCCCGACCTAAGATCGTGAACCCGACTTCTTTTGTGCCAAAATACTTAGCCCCAAGTGAGGCCGACTCAATTTTGTCAACATCGTTGTCGATATTTACAACTTGCTTAGCTAATTCTGTTATTGTTTTTACAACAAAGGCCGCCATGAGATCTGCAGACTCATTGGCGGACATTGTTTTAGTGTTTCTTTCCTCGAACCATGCCACGTTGTTGTTGTTGTGGTTCGCGAAACTAACATTCGAGAAACTCAAAGTACAACCGTCGTACCAAATGTAACCCGAAATGGATGCTGGGCATGCACTCGCTAAGCGGGCTGATGCACCTGCAATACAAGTCTTGCATTCGTCGACTGTGTAATCGCCCTGACACAGAAATTGGCCGAAAACCGTGTTCTTAGAATTCCCATCCAAGCTTACAATTATGTTGGAAAAGAGATTTTCGGTGTTGTTGTCGGTGACGGTTTTAGAGGACAATGAAGTCAAGAGGTTGATTAAATTCACATTGTAGCTACTGTTGATCGGAAAAGTGGCACTTGAGCAATTAAATTTGACGAAATTTGGTGAAGCTGTGACACTAAAATTCAGTAAAAATAGCCAAGAAATTAATTTGATAATGGTAATATATTGAGGGTACATAGCTAATTAGTTTGCAAAGTGATTTTTTTTTTTTTTTTTTTTGAGGGAATGATTGATTAATAATATTATTTGAAGACAAGCCAAGTTTGAATTTAGCGTGACATTCTCGCAACAAAATTCAATAATTTCGATATCAAAATAATTAACTATAAAATCGTTACGGTGTGGAGGGGTATTTGAACCGTGAACGTGTTGGAAGAAAAATAATTTGATACCAAAATAATTAAACTATAAAAATTTAATTAAATGTTAATTATTTAAAATCTTATTTGAGGAATTAAAAAAAAAAAAATTAGAAACTAGTATTCACAATTCATAATCGTATGATATTATCCGTTTTAAGCCAAGCCTTCATGGATGTACTTTTAGGCTCTTTTCCAAATTTGTTCATATTTGTCGGCTAGACTTGGCAAAACAGGCTCGACCCGACCCGATAAGGCTAATCTGAGACCCAAAAGTGAACCGATAATCGTAATCCGAAATTGACTTCAAACCCAAAATGACCCAACCCGACCCGCAATGTCTTGACCCGAAATCCGAGTTGACCCGATACAAAGTCCTCCGGGTGACTTCAAATGACTACAAAATAACTTTTTTTATGTTAGGTAATCAATTACCATCATATGCATAAAAACCTAAAAAGTAATCTTTTTGACAAAAAAAATTGTCTATTTTTATCAAAATTTTGTATTTTGACTTGAAATGGACCCGACCCAACCCAAATAGACTCGAACTCGAAATGACCCGATAACAGCGATCCGAAATAGAATCGATACCCGAAATGGCCCGACCCGACCCGATCCAATTAGAGGTGGCCAAGGGCCGGGCTCCAAAATTGAATCCCGGGCCCGGCCCTTGGGTGGGGGAGGGCCGGGCCTAAAAGGGCCGGGCTCTGAAATTTAGGAATTTAGGCCCTAGCCAGTGGCGAATCCAGAGTTTTCAGATAGGGGGTTCGAAATTTTTTTCGAAACTAAAAACATTCATATATATTATACATTACAAAATATTTCCAATAATCTAAATTATATCATCATTCAAATGGCGCGTGGGGTAAAAGATTACGTCGATTTTTTAATTTTATTTATTTTATTTATTTTTTTTATACTTTTTTAATTTTTTGTCAAATGGGAGGGGGTTCCATGGAACCCACAGAACCCCCCCTCCCTTCGCCCCTGGCCCTAGCCCGGCCCTTTATAACTTTTAATTTTTTTGGCGGGCCCTTAAGGGCCGGGCTCCAAAAATTGGGCCCGGGCCTGACCCTTATTTTTGGCGGGCTTTAGCGGGGCCAGTCCGTGCTGAGAAAATTTGGCCCTCCGAGTGCATCGGGCCGGGCCGGCCCGCTAAATTGGCCACCTCTAGATCCAATACAACGATCAGACCCGAAATAATGAGCCGACCCAAATTGATATGATCCAGAGCTGACCCGTTTGCCAGGTTCAGTCTAGTTGCGCTTATGTTCACGGTGCGTAACGGTACAATATTTTTCGCTTTGAGCCAAGCATTTGCGAATGTACTTTTAAATTTCCTCTAACCCGCACTATTATATTTGGTGGATGCTTATAAAAATAAATTTAACGCCACCATCGATATGAGACTTAGGTTTAGATCCCAAAAATGTTGTCAAATTCCGACTTAATCAACTATGGCGTGCTTGAAGAAATAATACTCTGTAATGATTTGGTTATTTCCTTAGCAATTTACATCAAGTTTTTGGATTTGCTAAATAAGTTGACTTGTTGACTTGGAGATAAGTCGTTCTTGTGAATTCTGTGGTTTTTTAAGCGATGACCCGTTGACCCCATTGACTCATACGCTCAGATAAGTGCTTCGTGTGAATTCTGTAGCATCTATTCACCAGCTAAACGGGTCGCAGGTTAGTTGAATAATGAGTTATTTTAGGTTTATTTTATTTTATTTTATTTTTCGTAGGCTCTATTTTTTTTTTTAGCTCAATTTCAACTCTTAAGTTCAGGTCATCTGAGTCATCTCCTATAAATTTAGATTTTATAAGCTTTATAGCAAACAACTATTTCCATCTCCTATAAGCCGAAAAAAACAAGGCCTAACTCTTATTTAAGATGATTTACAGAAAATTAATGAGTTTGATAGTTAAATTACAGTTAAATAGGTATAGAGTAAGAAAAAAAAAAACATAAAATAAATCTGTTACAAATAATATGAAAATGGTTACAATAATATAATATCACAACTATTATTATTAAAATAGTATAAAAACTACGTAAAAAACTACGAATGAGGTGACCGTCTCATTATCTCATACAAAAAATGGTATACTACTCTGAGACACTCTCATGCGGTATGTTATGGACAGACTTTTTTGTGCTGTCTTTTTTGTAGCCTTTCAAATCATCTCATACCGAATATATATAATATGATTATATTTTTTTTAGGCTCTCAAAAGTTAAACAAGAGAAAAAATTATATTATATTATAATGAAATGTGAGAAAAGAAGGTAAAAAAGAAGAAAAAAAGGAAAAGGTAGACAACAAAACTTCACTCTCGTAGCATGAGAAACACATATTTCAATAAACTTTTAGCCCTAAATAGAATTAATTCTATCTTTTTCTTTTTATCATAATTTTGTAGTTTTTCTTATCTCACATATTCTTGAATCTTGTGACAAGATTTATCAAGCACTGTCTATTTCCTTCAAAACCACCGGCAATTCTAAAATGAGACTGTTTCATACGTGAAATGGTTTATAGAATTTGTCAATACTTCATTTAATGCTGATAATAAATGAAGTTCTAAGAATATCTATTTTGTGTTTCACACGTAAAACGGTCTTACAATAAACTTACTCATCTAGCAACACCAACTGCTTCCTGAAATCAAAAGGCCAACCCTACAAAATTCTTTATTGACACGTTAAGCCGCTAATAAAGGCAAAACTGACGCCCTAATATAATTTTGTAAACCATGTACTTCACTACAAGAATATCTCCCACGGGCGACTGAAAAAGGCTACCAACATCACCACTAAACCAAAGTGAGCGATCGACTATAGTCGCCAGCGGTGATAGCGAGCCCGGATCGCCAATTTTTGAGGTCGGGCGACCGAAATCAGTCGCCAAATTTTGGCGACCAACAAAGCAGTCGCCAAAAAGAGGGCGGGCGACCGACTTCAGTCGCCACATACTGTCGTTTTTTTAAAAAAAAATTGGGGGCGGGTGACCGACTTCGGTCGCCATATTCAAAGGCGGGCGACCAGAAATCGGTCGCCCCTCCCCTGTTTTTTTTTTAATTTCCGTAGACGTGGCGACTAGAACTCGGTCGCCAACCAGTCGCCTACTCACTGGTTTATTTTCCGTTTTGGCATTTGACGACCGATACTCAGTCGCCACCTTAATATTTCAGTCGCCAAGCTACTGCAAATTTACAATTGCTGCACGTTTTCACGTTTTGCCCATATTAATTTCATAACCAAATTCAGCAAACCTGCAAAGTCAACGGTATAACCAACCCATACAATTTCAACAGCATAGACCACCATACAAATTCAACATTTTTAAACAGAAATTAAGTTTCGTACATGCAGAAAAGTATCAAGTTTAGTACTGCAACACATAATTCAGGTAAACATGTTCTACATCACTAACAGTTTGCATAGACGGAAAAAGAGATACTTTACACTTGAAACCCAACAGATGCTCCACTACTCGGGCCACCACCATAGGGGTCTCTAGGGTCAGGAAACTGCGGACCAATCCCCGGATTACACTGCTCAAAGTAGGTCTGCATCCGCTGCAATTGTTCCCTCATCAACCTGAGTTCCTCGTCTTGAGCAGAAAGGCGTTCGTCTTGATTGGCGACGCGATCTTCTAATTTCCTTACAATACCCGGCGAATACATGGAGTCGCTCACAGTCGATAATCTGCGGTTTCTCTTCTCGTAAATATACTCGGCTGCGTTGCCAACTCCATAAACCGCCCCTTTTTTAAACCTTTCGTTCACTTCCAACCAAATTTGATCGGGTCGGGTTTCAGGCTCCTCCTCGACTCGCTTCATATACGCCTCCTACCAAAGAGCAAATCAATTATGCTATTTAATTACAACAAATTAAAAAGATTATAAATCTCATTACGACCAACAATTCCTTACATATTTTTCCGCGTCTTTCTTTCTCGCGAAATGCAAACGGCCTTCTTCGTCTTTTTTGGCGTGCGTGTCCAAAAAAATGTCAAACGCGGTCGCCGCTTGTCCTTTGTTTGCCTTTAGTCCAAAAAACGGCAACAATTATCCATTTAAATATACACAATCATACTATATATTATTGGATTATGTAAACGATATATTAAAACTTACTTTTTCTAGTTCTTGTGCACGATCAAGGCAGCTCTGAGATCCTCTAAAGTAACTCGGCTCGACGCGCGCATTTGGATCTCCTCCCCTAATATTCAACGCCGCTTGTTTGGATTTCTTTTGAAATTCCGGCGTGTCTCGTAACTTCAGCAAGTCGTTGAATGCAACATCTACAAGAAAAAATATGACGACAACTAAATAAAACCAAACAACAAATTCCGAATATCAATTTTATAACCTCATTTTTATTAAAGTTAGTTTTATTACCATTCATGAATGCGGGCTTCTTCTTTCTTTTGACAGCCTTCCACATGTTGTCCTTGAAGCGTTTTTGACACGTTTTCTCGTACTTTGCACGGACTAAATGCTCAAGAACCGGATTCCAAGTGCACGAATTCTACGTATAAAACCAAATATTAAACAAATTCCGGCGTAATAATATATATACATTTTAAAAACACTAGTGGCTTTAAAAATTATATGCGTACCCGGAAAATATTAAACCACTGCTCCTTCAAGTCGTCTGGTATCGACGACCAACAAGTGTAACCGGAAGTGTAACTGCTTCTTGTACTCTCCGTACATGCCTTAGTAATTTTCTTTTGCGGAAACCTTACAATTTTTGCGTTAAAATAATAAGCAATATGAACAACTTATCAATACGATTAACTTACCAATATAAACAACTTACCAATATGATTTCGGGTCTAAAATTAATTTGCCGGTCGCATCTGTTGGGGGGGTGTCGTCCGCCTCCTGCTCTTCGTTTTGTTGTTGCGTCTCCTGACTATCCGACGACTCAGTCTCCTCGTCGGACCTCATTGACGATCTGGAGGAACTACCTTTTCTGCTTCGCCCTGACGACATAATTCAAATTAAAAAAAAAAAACAACATAACGAGTTGTGGAACCCGGGATCGGACCCAACTCGGCGTCTTGCTTAAGGGCGGATTTTAAAGTTAAAAAAAGATTAAGTTGGAAAAACCTTTAAGAACTGTTATGGAGTCGCCACCTATTTATCGCGGAAAATAGGAACCTGCTACCATGTTCTAAGCTAAAAACATGTTCTTAGATTTTGGAGCACGCCGACACCCCTAGATCTAAAATTTGTGAAACCAGTTGGATTCGGGTGAGGGTACTTTAGAAAAAGAGTTAATTCAAATAATGATTTATGAAAACCTTTTAGAAAAGCCTATGTAAAAATAGCCTCTACTGACCTAGAACAATCCTTGTAAGATGATATTTGAGCTAATGTTATCGCTACGTACAAGTGCGATAAGTTGTAAAAGAATGCAGATGCAGATGCAAAAAGATTGATTAAAACCCTCAGTTTTAGCATGTTTAACTTGTTAACGAATACGGTTCAGTTAAAGGTCGAATTCATTGTTTAAGTTGATTTTAATGCAAGACAGAAAGGGTGCAAGATGCATGCAAATAAAATAAAGTTCAATTGTCCATTGGTTTATTTTAAAAGGTCGGTTGCTTATGCGACTTTGGCGTGTCATCGGATATGGAGTGTACCCGAAGTAATAAGAACACTTGGAAGGCAAGCGCGCTCGGGTGCCAAAGCCGGGGGGGCGCTAGAGTGTAGTCCCCTTTGTTAGTCCATAGAAAATAAGAAAAAGCTTTGATCCAAGTGGATCGGTACCTACCTTGTCCTGACGCTTCAGATCTGGGCAGAGCTTCGCTTCTTGAACTAGAAAGGAGGATGAATTCAACACGGGATGGTGTGTTGAACTCAAGGATTTGAGTGCGTGAGGCTTTGAGGGTGTTTAGAAGTGTGTAAGATGTGAAATCTGATGATAAATTGTGTGTTATGAGGTCGGGTATAGGGCTCTATATATACTAAAAACCTCGGAGAAATTAGGAAAGCAGGGAATAAAAACAAGCCGAGGAACCGCATAGGCTTATGCGGTTGCCAGGGCAAACCGCATAAGCTTATGCGGTTTCCCCTCCAAACCGCATAAGGCTGTGCGGTTTGGAGGTGTGGTTCTAGGCCTAATTTCCTAGTTTTGGTTTGACGAAATCTTTGAAAGATTACGTGATAATTTGGACGTGTGGCTCAAGAAAACAGGAAGGATAATCCTGAGATATTTTGTGGTGTTCGTGGCTTTGGAGTGCGGGCCAAAGGCTTGGGTTTGGGCTCAGTTTGGGCAGAGACCCTAAAATGTAAAAAGGGTGTATTTGCATAGATTTGTGAAATAAGGTAAGGCGTGAAGCCGTATTTTGTGTAAGAGGGGCTAAATAGCGGTTTTAGCTACCGGGCCTAAATTTAGGAATTTAGGAATGCTGAATTAGACTTTGTTAATGTAAAAGGGCCAATTGTAGTGCAAATGCGAAGCTCATGCCAAATGAAGCAGGACGAGGACCAAGCTAGACTCCAAATGGACAAAATGAACGTTTATTTAAGTGTGATGTGATGCGACCTTAAACATTTTAACATTTAAAACGACTCAAAATGAATTCGACATTAGTTAGAACCGTATAAGTCAACGTTAAAGCATACGTAATAAAAGTCCGTGTTACATCACAGGGTTTTGTTTGGGAGGGTACGGATATGGGTATCCACAGAGCCCCCAGTTTGACTGAGCTCGGACTAGAGCGCTAGTCAAACTCCACGACCATATCCGGACCATTACAGTCTCGATATGATCAGCGGAACGAAGCACGCGTCCATGGGTAAGACAAGGACTTCGAACCGGGCTAAACGGGGCGGGACGTGCGCATTTTAAGGACTTGGCGGTCCGTGCATATTATAAGGGCCTGCCGACCTGCAGAGTGCCTTCGTCGTGCTTGTTGCTAATGCCTTTGCTGA
Organism: Dianthus caryophyllus; assembly: GCA_023091065.1. Lineage (NCBI taxonomy): Eukaryota > Viridiplantae > Streptophyta > Magnoliopsida > Caryophyllales > Caryophyllaceae > Dianthus > Dianthus caryophyllus. Next base: position 36,875,877 of record CM041522.1, on the reverse strand, counting down.
TGTTGATGTCGTCGTCTTGTATATGTTGGGTATCGTATAGTGCTGCTGCTTGTAGCGTCTTCGTATGGTCTCGTGAAAGAGCGCATGTGCTGCAATGCGTGGGGGCTAAAGTGTAAGGGTGTAAGTGTATCTGGGCTGGATGTATGACCTCGTGAAGAGTGCATTCGTAGGATGTATGGTCTTGTAGGAGTGCATTTGTAAAGGTTGTAATGCTTGTACAGGGGTGTTCTTGTGCCATGGGTTCATGCTTGGATGTGCTTTGTAGGACGCTTGTGCTTAAACTCGCCGAGGAGCGTTTATGTAAAGTAGGGTGCCTGGAGTTGAATGCTTGTTGTAGAGTGCTTGTGCTTGGAGTTAGGTGTATATTGCAGAGTGCATGTGCTTGGGCTCGCCGAGGAGTGTCTATGTAGTTGTAGTTGCATATGATCGCCTCCCGTGGGGGAGAAAATGATGTAATGCTCGTGAAGAGCGTTAGGTATACCTTCATGCAGTATATTAAATGCTTGATATACGCGTATGGCGGACTGTAGGTGACGCCCTGACCCAAGCACGGGACGTACTTGGAATTGCATTGGGGCTAAAATGAATTAGGAATCGAAAAGTAGGCGTAAAACGAGAGAAAACCGAGAAAAACCAGGGGCATGAACCGCATAGCCTTATGCGGTTCGTGGGACAAACCGTATAAGGTTATGCGGTTTCCCTAGTTGGCTGCTGGGGGCTTATATAACACGAGCAAACCGTGAGTGAAGCTCATTGTATCATTTCGGTTTTTCAACTCAAAAAAACGTCATTTTTTTATTTCTCCACCGTTTTTGCTCATTTTCGTTGCGTTGTCTTGCTATGGAACGAGGTATTGCTCCATTTTAACTTGCTTTTACGTTATTTGTCGTTGTAATTAGCTAGTTTTGCCTTGAAATGTTGAAAAGACGGGTTTTGAATGAAAACCCGAGTTTTGCCTGAAATTTGCCGTTTGAATGCTTGAAATTGACGTCATTGTGTTGCACTATGCCATGTGAACGTGTATGTGTGAATTGATTGTGATTTAGACCGTCTTTGTGTGAAAAACGTCCAAATTAGGTTTCGGGCCCGAAAACGAACCCGGATTTTCCGACCCGGAATTTCAATTAAACTTTGGTGTAGGATGCCCATAGTGAGTATAGCATGCCTATAACGTTAGTTTTGCGAAAAAGTCGAGTTAAGGCTTTCAAATCGCTGTCTTAAGTCGTAGTTATACGGAGTAATTAAGGCGAATTGGGGGTTTTTGATCGGAGTGACCAAAATGCAATTGCTTGTAATGGGTTGTTGTTGGGGACTATTATGGCGCGTAAAAACCATAAAGTTGTGATTTTGAAGTGTAGAGAACGGTTTTCGGCTTAATTGTGAATTAGGCCTAAAAATGCTCTGTAGGGCGTATAGTGCAATGTGTTAAGGGATGTATATGTATTATGTGCATATTATTGGTGTGTATTTGTGTGTATGTGTATGCCAAGTTTGTATGCTTGCGTGTATTATAGCTGTATGTAATGGTTGTGTTTGGTTGCAGGGGAGGGTTCTAGTCGTGTTACGAGATCGAGATCTCGTAAGAGTGCTAGTTCGAGGACAGAGGGAGCCTCTAGCTCGAGCGGCTTAAGGCGTACTCGTAGTGAGAGGGAAGCTGACCCTCGTGATCTGCCCACGAGACGTGGTCAGTCACGAGGTAGGGGCCGTGGGAGAAATGTTCCTGTGTGCGATCCTGAGGACGAGCTTGCTCAAGAGCTGGTGGATGAGCTGGAAGCCGAGATGGAGGTTGCTGAGGAGGAGGTTGAGGAGGTTGCGCCTAGGGCGAGTAGCTCTAGGCCGCGAAAATCACGCGCGAACAGGGCTTTCGCGAAGGGTTGGGATGGCCACAACCTTCTGCTTGCTCCGGAGAGACATGTTTCCTATCGAGCGACGATGGGTTGGGATAAGGGCCCGATGAGGACTTTCTCGGGCGTCTCGTTCGCAATGTGTGCTTTTGAGGAGAGGCTTCCGCCGAGGGCGCAAGCTTGGGTGTTGCGTAGTGCTTTTGGCCCGTTGGTTGGCCATTGGAGGGAGATTGCGAGGAAGAAGCAGACGGCGAACCTGATGTTGATCAGGGCCTTCTTGGATAGGTATTGGGACACCACGACGACGTTTCATATGCCCGGCTTTGAGGCCGGCATTACCTTGTCTGAGTACGCGGTCATAACGGGGCTGCCGTTTGGGGATCGCGACATGGATTTTGAGTTTGCGCCGTCCGTTGTGGACGAGGTTGTGACTGCCGCGGTTGGCGGTGGTTTGGAGGTGATTTGTGAGGGTGCGCCCCCCTATACCTTCAAGACGAGCTATATCTTGGAGTATTTTGAGGGGAAGACCGAGTATGGCCCCTCGGAGTGGAGTGACGAGCAGAATGCTCGTATGTGGTTGTGGTGGTTTATGAGCGCCGTGTACTTCGGCGATAAAGGCGAGCGGGCGTCGACGTCGGTCCTTATGCATCTCCTAGATTGGAATGCAATTGGGACGTTTGACTGGGTGACGCCGTCCTTGGGTTTGTGCATTCGTTTCTGCATGGATGCTGTGAGACCGCGGGTCATGGATCGAGGGTCGCGACTGTCCTTAGTCGCGCCTGGCTTCCTGATGGAGGTACGTATTGATTTCGTTTTTGGTGCATTGTTGTTCATTTTTGTTGTCTTTTGCCTTTATGACGTATTTTTGTTTCTTGTGTGCAGTCGTGGATTCTTAGCCACTTTCCTTTTCTGCTCCCCCCACATGCTGTGCGGATCGTGAGGGAGTACCCGGCGGTACGTACTTGGGGTATGTGTAACCGTGCTGCATTTAATTGGTCGTATGATGATGTTAGGGATCGTCTGAACCGAATGCGATTTGATGAGGTTTGTGCTTGAACCATTTTAAATAGGGTGTACTTAAAATGATTGTATTGTATCTGTATTTGTGAGCGTGTTTGTCTTGTCTTTGTTTGTAGTTCGTGCCATTCCCGTGGGGCCAGTACAGGGATATTCCTGAGGGCATTGGAGCTCGGTTTGCGGTGCGAGAGACCCAGCGCCTATACATAGCGACGCCGTATGGATCGGTTTGGTACCTTGGAGAGCGTTTGGTCTTTCAGGCAGGGTGGCCAGCTCCGGTGGTGCCTAAGGATCCGCCGAGGGTCCTGTTTGAGCGAGGGGTTTCTGCTCAGGATCGTGTAGCGTTGTATGGAGAGGGAGAGTCAGTGAGCCTCCTCTGTCCTGGGGAAGACTATGCCCATTTTGCTCAGTCTCGGCTTGCTTGTGGGCCGATTGAGGTATGTGTGCTTCGGTATTTGGGGGTGCGTAGGGTAATTTAGGCGAAAAATTTCCCTGACGTGTGCGTTTTGTATTTGTTTTGCAGGAGTTTGATCCCGAGATGGCAGAGCAGCCTGATGACTTCCCTACTACTATCGAGTATGATGACTCGGGCGTCCGTCGTACCTTTGTTCTGCCGACGTACTTGCCGGTGACTACTGACGCGGGCATGGACAGCTGGACGAGCAAGGTGAAGAAGGTATGTACTTGTGTGATTGTATGTATGTGTATAAGCCCCCAGTTTGATCGAGGTATGAAGTATATCGATGATCAAACTTGTGAGAGTCGTTTTTTGTGTTACCCCCTCCAGTTTGGTTTAATTTGGGTGAAATTAAGGTAAAGTGGGGTGGACTGCGGTTGTTTTGAAATTTCCCCCCTAAGTTTGACTTAATTTGAGTGAAATTAAGGCAAAATGGAGAAAAGTGTGAACTGTGTTTGTGTTGTGTTTCACAGTGGCGAAGGAGGCGCATAAGAAGCTATGGCGTATATAGCCAGTGGAGGATGGCTTGAGGTGACGAGCGGCTCGGTTGTGTCGAGCCAGTGAGACATTCAGTCGGCGTGAGTTTGAGTATCGCTAGTCACCCGAGTGAATTTGTGTATTTAAAGATCGTATGAACCTTTATGTACATGTCGTTGTAGCTTGAACTTTGAACTTGTTGCAGTAGCTTGAACTTCGTCGGTAAACCTGTTTGGTGGGCTTGGTTGAAGAAATGATATGATTCCCGAGTGGGATGCGTTGATGTGCATTTTAGATTGTGAAAATGTTTTGCAAAAAGTTCATTTTAAATGCGAAATGAGCTTGCATGAATGTCGAAAATGTTTGTGTTTTGACTCGTGGTATGAATCGTTGTTGCCAAAGCGAAATGTAATGCGGGTGCGTGGGAACAACAACAGAATGTCGTAGCCCAATGTGGGTCGTAGTGTTTTAGAAAAGACGAAATTTGGAAAAATTTGAGGAAAACCAAACCCTGAAACCGCATAGGCTTATGCGGTTGCAAGGGAAAACCGCATAGGCTTATGCGGTTTGGGGTGCAAACCGCATAGAGCCATGCGGTTTGATGGCCTGGCTGCGAGCGCTGTATTTCCATATTCCGGATATTGTTTTCCTATATAAGGAGAGGGGGTGCGTGCCATAATCTTCATTCACAAACACTTCTCTTCTTTGCTTTTGCTTTAGGTTTTTGCTCTCATAAATATATTAGGTATATTTATAAAAGTTTTTGTGTTCTAAAGAGAATGGAGGAGCATTTTGATGCTCTTTTGAAGAGGTGGATTTCCTCATTAAGTCCGGGGATGAAGAAGGCGGTGTATGATGACGGTGCGGGTGTATTTATTGGCTTTCGTCAAATGAAAGTCGATGTAGACTTCCTTGATTCGTGCTTAGATTATTGGGATCCTAATTTGCATGTGTTTAGGTTTCCCGGGGGGGAGGTGTGTCCCTTGATGGAGGAGTTCTCGGCCATTGCTGGATGGTCGAAACGGACTACTCCTGTGGTCGTGAGGAGCGAGCTTTGTTATAACGGGATGTTGCGAAACTTCCTTGGGATGACAGATGTTCATGCTGCGGGTTTGTTTGAGGGAGGCGAGGTAAACATGCTTCTCTTGTGTCAACGTTATATGAATAGAACTGACACTAGTATTTCGGACCATTCGAGGCGGAGGGCCCTTGCTTTTTGTTTGGTTCATCGCTATGCTTTTGCAGGGTCCATGCCAGATGGTGTGTTCGGGAACGCGAGGTATGCTCGTGTTGTCGAAGAGATGGAGCGAGGACATGATCCTTCTGCGTTGATCCTAGCGGAGACCATACTGGGCTTAGACGACCGTTGTGCTAATCGTCTGAGCTTGTACAGGGGTTGCTCTAGGATTCTCAACGTTTGGCTCATGGAGAGGTTGAGCGTGTATAAGGCTCTTCCCCTTGGTGGTGCCTTCAAGGCTGCGGGGACGACGTCTCGGAAGATGGATTGGGCTAACCCTCGGGAGCGTTCACTCAACTACTACCGGGGGTTTGTGAGGGAGAGCGGCGTCGTTGGTATGTTTCGTGGTGGGGTATTACGGAGGTAACGGCACCGTCGGTGGCGCTTAACGCGGCTCGCGGGTTGATGTTGTCTTGCGTTCGAGCAGGGTGTATGGATTCATCCTCTTCGGCAAGAGGCAAATCGGACTTCTTGCAGACTATTCCTGATCGGAGATACGCAGGTTGGAGGGTTGTTGTCTTAAACAACCGGATGATTGATGCTTGGATCCGAGGGTGGTCTGATCGTGTTACTTAGGTTGTCTTGGAGCATATAGAGTCTACTCGTGTCACGGATTTCTATCTGGCGTTGGTGTCATTCCAAGGATTCTCGTGAACTGAGAATCGGAGGAGAGAGAGAAGAATGGGCCAAAGCCCTCCTTGTTGCATGAAGTAGTGCGTGGCGGGAGGGATTATGGTGATCTCTGTGTTGTTGATGCGAGTCGTCTACTTCGAGACCGGTCTTGGGAGAGACTTGGACCGAAAGTGATCATAAAGATCGCTAGGGCCAAGGATCGAGGAGCCCCCAATGAAAGGTGATGAGGATCCGATCGAGCCCCTGTGTTTTGAGAGGTCTACTCCCATTCTTAGCTCGAAGATTGTGGCGGATCGACCTCTTGAGGATGAAGAGGCTAGTCCCAAACGACGGAAAACGTCCTAGTAGTTTGTTTTTGTTTTGCTTTAGAAAATTTCTTTATTCAAACGCATGTTTTTAAATTCGAATAAAGGGTTAAGGAGGCTTGTTCCTAACTCATCTCTGAGCTTTGAAGAATTCTAAAGAAAGTAATAAAATAGAATTTATTTGCTTTTGCCTTGTCTCGTTGCTTTCTTTGTTTTGTTTTGAAATGTTCTCGACCTTTTTAAGCTTCGAACACTTGCATTTGTTTTTAGATCCTCGACCTTTTTAAGCTTTGGACTCGTGCGTTTCGAATTGTTTTGTCTTAAATCCTCGACCTTTTTAAGCTTTGGATTCGCCTGTTTGATTTGTTCCGTTTTTAAAGTCCTCGACCTTTTTAAGCTTTGGACTTGGATTTGTGTTTTGTTTTTGTGTTGACTGTGCTCTTGACCTTTTTAAGCTTTGAGCGTGTCTTTTTGTAAGTGCGACGCCCTTGACCTTTTTAAGCTTTGGGCATGCGTGCTAGAAAAAGTTCGGTTGTACTTTTGATAAGCTGCCTACGTATCTGCGTTTTGAATACAGAATCAAACCGGCGTAGTTCGTGTGATTCGGTTGAGCTCTTTGCAAAGTCGCCTCGTATCCACAAAGGTCGTGGAATCAAACCGAGCGTAGTTCACTCATGCGAGAGCGAGTTTTGTCCTTTTTGTGAAGTACATTGCAAATTTGTTTAAGGGTAGTATTTCTTGAGTTGATCAAGATTTGTTGGTAGTCGGAAGTCTTGGCCGTCAAGGTCAGTTAACGTTACTGCTCCTCCAGGAAGGATGTCCTTGACCAAGTACGGTCCGGCCCAATTGGGTTTGAATTTCCCCCTTGGGTCGACTGGTAATGGTGCTCGGACTGATTTGAGTACTAGGTCACCCACTTTAATGTTTCGTGGTTTGACCCGTTTGTTGTAGGCGCGTTGCAGGCGAGATTGATACATTCGGACTGTACTTAGTGAATGTAGTCGTCTTTCGTCTAAGAGAATGAGTTGTTCGTAGCGTTCGCGTGCCCATTCGGCTTAGGAATGTCTGCTTCCATGAGGATTCGAAGGGATTGCATTTCGATTTCTACGGGTTGAACGGCTTCCATCCCGTAGGTTAGGAAATAAGGTGTCATGCCTGTGGGTGTGCGGATTGTGGTGCGATATCCCCATAATGCAAATGGGATTTTGTGGGGCCAGTCGTGGCAGGTGTCGATCATCTTTTTAAGGATTGATACGACGGTTTTGTTTGCTGCCTCAACTGCGCCGTTGGTTTGCGGTCGATAGGGTGATGACTTGTGTCGTTGTATCTTGTATTTGAGAAGAAGTGGCTCGACTTCTCCTTGAAAGTGCGTGCCTTGGTCACTAATGAACTCGTGTGGTATGCCATAGCGACAAATGATGTTGTTTTGTATGAATTTTGCGACTTCTTTTGTGCCTAGCTTGCGGTACGATGCGGCTTCGACCCATTTGGTGAAATAGTCGATGGCCACGAGGATGAAGCAGTGTCCTCCTGCTCCTACGGGTTGTACTTTGCCGATGACGCCGATGCCCCACGTGGAGAAGGGCCATGGTGATGTTAAACTGTATAGCGGTGAAGGTGGTATGTGTTGTATGTTCGCGAAGATTTGGCAATTATGACAATGTTTGACATATTTTGCGCAATCGGCTTCCATGGTAGTCCAATACCATCCTAGCCTTATGATTTGTTTGCACATGGCTCGTGCGTTCATGTGTGGTCCGCTTCGCCATCGTGTACTTGGGACATGATTTCGTGTCCTTGTGGTCGACGCACAAGAGGTGTACCTTGAGGCGTCTTGTTGAGTAATTTTCCCATTTCGAGCACGAATTGTGATGATAATAGGCGTAGGGCTCGCTTGGCCCGTTTGTCGGTGTTTGGCGGGTATTCGCCGTTTGTTTTGTAGTTGATGATTGCTTGGTACCAAGGGTCGGTTTGTTCTTCCTCGGTTTCGATGTCACGGATGTATGCGGGTTCGCTTTCGCCTTTCCACGACAATGGGTAGAGTTTCCATCCCTGGTATGTTGATTAGGGGACGCGAGTTTGGATAAGCGCGTCGGCGGTGGTTTTCTTCGTGGGAGGTGTATGAATTCTACGTGGTAGAATTCGTTTATGAGCTCTTGTATTTTGTTTTGGTATAATGCTAGGTTTTCGTTAAGTATCTTCCATGCTCAGGACACTTGGTTGATTATGAGGAGGAGTCCCCATAGACTCTTATGTTGCGGGCGTTGAGTACAAGCGCCGCTTGAGACCGTGCAAGCATGCTTCGTATTCATGGCGTTGTTTGTTACGTCAAGTCCACTTTAATGGATAAGGGTGTGTGTTCGCCATTTGGGGATATGAGAAGTATTCCTACTCATGACCTCGATAGTTGGATGAACCATCAAGTATAATTCCCATTGTTCTTGGTCGATGTTGTAAATCCGCCGTAAATGCGGAAGGGATGTGGTGTCTATAATTGGTTGCTCGGTGATTGCATTTTCGGCTAGGAAATCGGAGACTGCTCGTCCCTTAATTGCTTTGAGGGTGCGTGCTTAAGGTCGAATTGGCTAGGAGCAATGTCCATCGGCCATTCGTGCATTAGGTACAGGTTTCTCAAGAGGTATTTTACTGGTCCATTGTGGAATATACCCTTGTTTGGTGTGCTAGCATATAGTGACGGAGTTTTTTGCATGTCCATACTGAGGCTAGGCAACTCCTCTCGACGGGTGAGTATCGAGTTTCGTAATCGAGAAACTTTTTACTGATGTAGTAGATTGCGCGTTCTTCACCGTTTACTTCTTGAGCGAGCATGGCGCCCATGGCGGTGGGTGTTGTTGTAAGGTATAAGGATAAGGGTAAACCTTCTTGGGGTGGTTGTAGAACCGGCGGGTTAGTTAGCAATTCTTTGACCTTGTCAAATGCTTTTTGACATTCCTCGTCCCATTCAACGTGGTCGGTTTTCTTGAGCTTCTTGAAAACTGGTTCACATATCATGGTGAGTTTGCTAATAAAGCGCGAGATGTATTGGATTTGGCCCAAGAAACTTCGAATCTCGTCGAGGTTCTTCGGGGGTTGCATTTCGAGGATTGCTTTGACTTTCGAGGGGTCGACCTCGATGCCTCTTTGGCTCACTACGTGTCCTAGTAGTTTACCGGATTTAACTCCAAAAGTACATTTTTGGGGGTTGAGGCGCATTTTGTATTCAAACCGTGGCGAGTGAAGAATTTGCGGAGGTTGGTGATATGATCGCTCTCTCCTTTGATTTCTGATCATATCGTCGACGTAAACTTCGACTTCTTTGTGCATCATGTCGTGTAAAAGGGTTGTAGCGGTGCGTTGGTATGTAGCGCCGGCATTGATTAGGCCGAAGGGCATAACTGTGTAGAAGTATGTCCCCCACGGTGTAATGAAGGCGGTTTTTGCCATGTCTTCAAGTGACATTTTGATTTGATTGTAGCCTGCGTAGCCGTCCATGAAGGATAGGAGGGCGTGGTCGGCGGTGTTGTCGACTAGGACGTCCACATGGGGTAATGGAAAGTCATCTTTCGGCAAGGCTTTGTTCAAGTCGCGTAAGTCAACGCATACTCGAATTTTGCCATTCTTTTTCGTGGATCGACCATGTTTGAGACCCATTCAGGATATTCGATGACTTGGATGAAACCGGCTTGTAGTTGTTTCTCGATTTCTTCCTTGACCATAAGGGACCATTCGGGACGTAGTCTCCTTAGCTTTTGTTTGATTGGTTTGTAACCGGGTTTGATGGGGATGCGGTGTTCGGCGATGCTTCGTTCGATGCCAGGCATGTCTTTGTATGACCAAGCGAATACGTCCTTGAATTCGCTTAGGAGTTGTGTAAATTGGGTGCGCTCGTGTTCGTCTAGCGAGGCACCTAGTTGTAGTTCCCTTGGTTCTTCGGGGGTTCCCACGTTTATGGTTATGGTTTCCTCGATGATAGGGTCCTGTGTTTTGGGAGAAACAATGTTTGCAATGTATTTGTTTAGAGATTGTTCATTTTTATCGCATGAGTTAGTGCCTTTTGATTTGTTTGTTGTTTGTTGATTGTTAGATGTTTGTGCTTTGTTGTTTGTTTTAGCTTGAGACAAGGTGTAAGCAAATTTATTCATTTCATTATTTTGAGAAGAATTATTCGACAATTCAGAAAATTGCTTGGAGCTAGCCTCCGTAAAAAGAAAGTCTAAACTAAAGCTAGAGTTTAGGATAGATGGGTCGACAGATGACCCGACACTTAGAGCATTAGAAGTTAAAAGAATTTCTTCTTCTTCTTCTTCGTCTTCGCTGTTTGAGGAGCTGCTTGAGCTGCTTGAGTTGCTTGAGGTGCTTGAGTTGCTTGGGGTGCTTGAGTTGCTTGGGGTGCTTGCCTCTTTGTTTTTGAGGTTGGTGATGTGGTCGAGAGATAGATTGTATCACTATTGGAGGAAGGCGCGGTTTTTATTCGTGGTTTCTTGACCTTTCCTTGATCGATGAGGTCTTGGATAGCGTGTTTGAGTTTTAGGCAACTTTGAGTGCTATGCCCCATGCCCCGGTGGTATGCACAGAAGGCGTTGGGGTCCCATGATTTTGATTTCTTATTCATGGGCGGCTCATTGATAGGTCCGATCGGTGTAAGATAGTCTTTTGCGATTAGTTTCTGTAATGCTACGGCGTAAGGCATGTAGAGTTTGTCAAAAATCCTTGTAGGGCCGTGTTTGTTGTGTCTTTTTCGTCCCCTGAGGGTGCGTTCTTGAAGAGTGCTTCGGTAGGCGGGATCTTCATAGCTTGATGTGAGGTCCTTTTCAATGCGGGTGTCAATTTCGATAAGATGCTCAAAGTTCTGAACGTTGCAGAAGTGAAAGTAATATCGCCAGGCGGGCCGCATGCTGAAGAGGAAAGTGTTGATGAGTTCGTTTTCATGCGGATGATTTGGGATTCGGGAGAGCAGTTTCCTCCATTGGATGAGGTGTTTGACGAATCCTTCGCCATCTTTTGATGGAAGGCCTCGAGGTCGCCGAGTGAAATTTGGGTTGGCGAGTTCCTTCTCGACGCGCCTTTCCAGGCCTTTCAGCGGTCCGATGTAAAGCCTTCAGGTGATTGATGTCTCTTGCAAGTTGATTGGCGTGTTTTATTACCTCGTCGGTGGGAACCAATATTAAATGCGTCCTCCTCGTCACTAGACCGAGATCGCATTGACTTGGTCATCGAGGCGTGATGAGGTAGGAAACGATCTAGAATAGGGACTGATCCCACGAAAATTGCATGATTACCAAGCGGGTTCTCGTTGTTCGAAGGCTTGGTAGGCTGAGATGGTTTGCTAAGCTTTCCTTGATCAATGAGATCTTGGATAGCGTTCTTAAGCCTGAAGCAATTCTCGGTGTCATGCCCCTTGCCTCGGTGGTATGCACAGAAGGCATTGGGGTTCCAAGATTTAGGCTTGTTGTCTTCGGGTGGCTCGCTAGTAGGCCCGATTGGTTGCAGATAGTTCTTTTCGACCAACCTTTGAAATGCCTTGGTGTAAGACATGAAGAGAGGGTCAAAGTTCCTCTTGGCTTTGGGAGGTGGTGAGAAGGTAGTTGCGAATGCGTCGAGGGTGTCATCATCAAGGTTACCGACCAGACGATTTTAAATCGTTCTTGACCGCACGGGAGGACTTAGAGGAGCTCCCTTGATATGCATGGCCGGTGTATTTAGCCATGGTGCCAGTCCTAAGGTCATCTTCGATTTGAGTGCCGACCTTAGTTAGTTCTTTGAAGTTCTGAATGTTGCTGTACCTCATGTAAAATTGATACACGGGTCGCAGGTTGTTTATGAACTTGGGAACAAGCTCGTCCTCGCGGGGACGGTTAGGGATTTGAGCGCTTAGCTTCTTCCAACGGGTGAGGTAGTCGGTGAAGCCTTCGTTGTCCTTTTGAGATAGGACTTCTAGGGTGCGGATCGAGACTTTGGTGTCTTCGTTGTCTCGGTACTGTCGATCGAATTCAACCGTGAGTTCTTCGAAAGTAGGGATGCGTTGGTCGAGGAGTAGAACCATGTCTTCAACCTTCTTTGCTAGAGAGTCGCGGGAAAAGAGTTAGCCGGTGTTTGGCTTCTCCTCCTTTTATAGCCATTTGGGACTTGAAAGCTCGGATGTGAATGATCGGGCTCTCATGTCCTTGAAAGATAGGAAGATCACTAAGGGCGAGCTTGTTAGGGAGCTCATCCTTAATGCTGGCGGGTACGATTTCATTCTCCTTGTGGATGGAGTAAGTACTCGAGACATAGAGCCTTTCCTCCATGGCTTGGTGCTTAACTTGGCGTGTCTATCGCCTTCTTCCTTAATCTTGGTTTCCATGCTCCACTTCGGTGGTGTGGGTAGTCAAAAGGCGTTGAGGTCGGTGATCGACTGCAACTTGGTCACGGAGTGCGGTGACGTCTTCGTTGTTGCCGGCCATTTTGCGGGTGTAGGTGCGTTTTTTGTATGGGATTATTACACGGTGCTTAGTGCGACGAGTATCCAGCTGAGGCCTGCATTTCACTTTGCATTAGTGACACGACTCGACCCACTAGACTCACATTCATTTTAGGCATTCATTTTAGCTCATTTCTTTGTTTAGAAAGACCTTTTGTGTTTGAAAAAGAGGAGATTTTTGAAAAAGGTTTTGCTAGAGGAAGCTTTTGAGGCGAGGATGCGTGCGCGCGTCTCGTCTCGATGTTAAAAGATTTTGCTTTGCATCCGTCGAACTGATATCGGTGATTTGCCGAGGTGAGCTCGAGTCGGATGTGTAAAAGAAGAAGGATTCGGCTCGAGAGTGATTAGCAAGTCGAACCGAGGATGTTAAATGTAGAACCTAGGCCGTATGACCTAGGGGATTGAAATCCTCGAGCTTGGGTTTTAATCCTTGCTCGGGTTTTTGCTTGTTAGTGAAAAAGGGAAGTTTTGAAAAAGCTTGTTTCAAAAATTCGTGATAGTTTTGTTTGAAAAGGTGTTAGATGTTAGGTTCATTTATCTTTGAAACGTTTTAAGCGAGTTTTCGAAGATATGAATGCATATGCTCGTTTTGAAAAAGACCATGGAGTGCATGGCCTCGAACTTGTACGTATGACTCAAAGGGTGAAAGGGTCAGTCGGGTACACCTCCAACTACCTCGAGTACGCTTTGGCAGATACTTAACCCCTCTATTTCCTTACGCCGGAGCGATAGGTTTTCTAGAGGAGCACCGGCGGTCGAGATAATCGTTCTGACGGCCGTGGAGGGGAGAGAGGAAAGTTAGTCCTGCACGTGCTTTACCGAGTGGACAAGCCTGCGTGTTGGAACCACCTCTCAAGGGTGTAAAGGGTGCCTAGATTCCAAAAGGAATGGACTCTAAACGAATGTGCATAGCTCAAATATGTATACTCGGATTGTTCAAGGCTTTGAGTTTCACCTCTTTATTTTTAAAAAGAAAAGCTAGTTTTAAGTTTTAAAAATAAGATGTCCCCAATGAGTCGCCAAACCTGGAACCCGGATCGGACCCAACTCGGCGTCTTGCTTAAGGGCGGATTTTAAAGTTAAAAAAGATTAAGTTGGAAAAACCTTTAAGAACTGTTATGGAGTCGCCACCTATTTATCGCGGAAAATAGGAACCTGCTACCATGTTCTAAGCTAAAAACATGTTCTTAGATTTTGGAGCACGCCGACACCCCTAGATCTAAGGCTGTGAAACCAGATTGGATTCGGGGTGAGGGTACTTTAGAAAAAGAGTTAATTCAAATAATGATTTATGAAAACCTTTTAGAAAAGCCTATGTAAAAATAGCCTCTACTGACCTAGAACAATCCTTGTAAGATGATATTTGAGCTAATGTTATCGCTACGTACAAGTGCGATAAGTTGTAAAAGAATGCAGATGCAGATGCAAAAAGATTGATTAAAACCCTCAGTTTAGCATGTTTAACTTGTTAACGAATACGGTTCAGTTAAAGGTCGAATTCATTGTTTAAGTTGATTTTAATGCAAGACAGAAAGGGTGCAAGATGCATGCAAATAAAATAAAGTTCAATTGTCCATTGGTTTATTTTAAAAGGTCGGTTGCTTATGCGACTTTGGCGTGTCATCGGATATGGAGTGTACCCGAAGTAATAAGAACACTTGGAAGGCAAGCGCGCTCGAGTGTCAAAGCCGGGGGGGGCGCTAGAGTGTAGTCCCCTTTGTTAGTCCATAGAAAATAAGAAAAAGCTTTGATCCAAGTGGATCGGTACCTACCTTGTCCTGACGCTTCAGATCTGGGCAGAGCTTCGCTTCTTGAACTAGAAAGGAGGATGAATTCAACACGGGATGGTGTGTTGAACTCAAGGATTTGAGTGCGTGAGGCTTTGAGGGTGTGTAGAAGTGTGTAAGATGTGAAATCTGATGATAAATTGTGTGTTATGAGGTCGGGTATAGGGCTCTATATATACTAAAAACCTCGGAGAAATTAGGAAAGCAGGGAATAAAAACAAGCCGAGGAACCGCATAGGCTTATGCGGTTGACAGGCAAACCGCATAAGCTTATGCGGTTTCTCCAAACCGCATAAGGTCGTGCGGTTTGGAGGTGTGGTTCTAGGCCTAATTTCCTAGTTTGGTTTGTGAAATCTTTGAAAGATTACGTGATAATTTGGACGTGTGGCTCAAGAAAACAGCTAGGATAATCCTGAGATATTTTGTGGTGTTCGTGGCTTTGGAGTGCGGGCCAAAGGCTTGGGTTTGGGCTCAGTTTGGGCAGAGACCGGAAAAATGTAAAAGGGTGTATTTGCATAGATTTGTGAAATAAGGTAAGACGTGAAGCCGTATTTTGTGTAAGAGGGGGCTAAATAGCGGTTTTAGCTACCGGGCCTAAATTTAGGAATTTAGGAATGCTGAATTAGACCTTGTTAATGTAAAAGGGCCAATTGTAGTGCAAATGCGAAGCTCATGCCAAATGAAGCAGGACGAGGACCAAGCTAGACTCCAAATGGACAAAATGAACGTTTATTTAAGTGTGATGTGATGCGACCTTAAACATTTTAACATTTAAAACGACTCAAAATGAATTCGACATTAGTTAGAACCGTATAAGTCAACGTTAAAGCATGCGTAATAAAAGTCCGTGTTACATCACAGGGTTTTGTTTGGGAGGGTACGGATATGGGTATCCACACGAGTCTATTATTAAATGAGACAAGTTAGTAACACACTACTAACTTGTCAAATCTTTCCTCATACATCCATTCGCGCTCCAATCTCTTCATAATAGGTCGTTTTCTCTTATCAAATCTTTCCTCATACATCCATTCGCGCTCCAATCTCTTCATTATTATAAGCTAACCAATATAAGAGAAATAATTCAATACCCAAAAGTTCAAACAAGTAATTTAACCAACTTAATATTTGAGAACTAATTTCAACTCAAATAATTGACTTAACAAAAAAAAACCCAAACTCACAATCCCTAAATTTTATTGAAATCAATCCCACATTAATAGAAAATAATAACACTAATCCTAATCAATAAATATTCTAACATAAAAATAATAATCTAACATTATCTAATTAATCTTAAACAACATTTAAACATTCACTAATATTTGAGTATTACTAAACAAGAAATTCAACATCATTAAAGAAATTCAACATCATTAAAGAAGTAATTCAACATCAGTAAACAAGCAAAAACCCCCAATTCAACATCATTACACAAGTAATTCAACCAATTCAACAAATTCTCTAATATTAAAGAAATTAACTTCCCAAACAATAACTAAACATCATTCAAACATAACTCAAACAATACTAAAAACCCCCAATTTCAAGCTTAAAAAAAACCCCAATTTCACAAACCCTAATTTCAATTGAAATCAATCATTCTCTAATCTTAAACAAATTCAACACCTATTATACTTCACAAACAATAACCAAACATCAACAAACATAACAATACTAAGATAATTACAAAATCTAAACAATATAACCAAAATTATGTAAACAATCGAAACAATATAATTATAACATACAACCAAAAAAATTAACATACATTGAAGTGATTAGGCTAGGATTAGAAGTTCCAAAGCAAGAATGAACCCGAAAATCGAAAATAAACCCGAAAATCCAAAGCAAGAACGATGTGAAATGAGGTGTTCCCGTCGTTTTTTTTTTTTTTTTTTTTAAGTAAAGTGTGAAATGAAGAAGGAAGGGGAGAGTTGCTGCGGATATAATCGAAATTTAGGGGCGACTGATTTGGCGACCGACATCGGTCGCCCGTCTTTTATTTGGCGACCGATTTGGCGACCGATGTCGGTCGCCCGCCCGCCCTTTTTTTTTTAGTCGCCTCCTAGTCGCCTATCGTCGACTAATTTCAGTCGCCCGTTCAATATTTCGGTCGCCATTTGGCGACTACTTTATTCAGTCGACAATTAGCGGTAGCCCGTAGTAGATATTCTTGTAGTGCTTCGACCCTTTCACTCATTTAACCTCCTCACTTTTTTTTTTTTTTTTTTTATGACAATTTCACTCATTTAGCTTTGTATAGTACTCTGTAACTTTTAACAATTATAATAATAATTTTACCCTTACTAATATACATATTCTACCAAAATATCACACATATCTTCAAAAGAAGACCCATTTAATAACGATAATACCAACACTACCCCCAAATTTTTTACTTTCATACAATTTGTGAAAACCCAAAGACATTTTCTCAATGGGATGGGAGGAGTATAATACTCCCTTCATTCAACTCCATTTTGGGCATATCAGATCATTTTTTGACATTATTCATGTGTTGAGAGAATTTTCAAAATTACGAGCAGTGTATAAGTGAAAAATATAGACAGAGTGATCTTGTGAGATTCGTCTCCTTAAATACAATATTAATATTTAATTTTAATAATTTTCATAAAGTATAACTGTAGATATTATCGATACAATACGGACTTGATAAATGTGAAAAATCATAAGCACAAAATAAAATTAAATGGAGAAAGTACTCGGTAAGAATTATCCCACTCAAATTGACCATTTGACCCAACACATACCTTCAGAAATTTCTTAGCAACTCACTATAATATGTCGATTAAAACTATTTTGTCCCACACAAGCAAGTACTTTTAATTTGATTCACCAAAATCAATTTCATTATGCCCAAACCAAAAAAAAAGAAAAAAAAAAAGTACGAAACTTACACATACTTCATAGACAAATTAAATGGCCTTCCAAACATATTATTTGTGTCTATCAATTTTTCTTGTTTTTCATATTACTTTTAAATTTACTAAAGCTGAAAATCTAACTTATTTAGACAGTAGATGCTCAGATAGTATGATGTTTGCCCCAAACACCAAATATCAAACCGATCTTAATTCCGTCTTTCGCAAACTAACAACAAAGGCGGCCACAGCAACGGCCACCTCGGCCACCACGGTGGAGAATGCAATCTACGGCCTCTTCCTTTGCCGTGGGGACCTAACCAAAACTGCCTGCAAAATCGTGGTGGCAATCAGTGTCACGATTTGTCACAATCGTATTGTCCCTTGAACAAAGCTGCGGTGATCTGGTACACCGGGTGTATGGTTAGATACTCCAACGACTCCTTTTTCGGCAAAATGGATGACTCTCCTAGAGTCGTCATGTGGAACAGTTTGAATTTAATGTCAGGAACCAACTCAACCAAAAGCTTAAGCTGATGGATGGAGGCCCAAGATCGAATATATACTTTAACACGCCCCCTCACGCGAATGCCCTTTGGGCTTGAAGCGTGGACGCAACTACAGGCCCGCCTACCTGGTGCGAAATATACCACTTTGAAAGTGAGGGGTGGTGAGATTCGAACCCGTGACCTTTCGTCACAAAGCTTTGATGCCATGTCAGGAACCAACTCAACCAAAAGCTTAAGCTGATGGATGGAGGCCCAAGATCGAATATATACTTTAACATTTAACCCAAAACCGAACTGATTTTAAACACATTTTGGACCAAACTATGAATGATTTGGTTCTACAAACGGGAAATACTAATGCTTTCTACGCGACTGTTACTAAGACTATTTTCGGGTTTTGGGGTACGACTGCATTCAGTCAGTGTACATCGGACTTGAGTAGGAGCGACTGTACACGGTGTCTTAAGGTTGCTGTTGGAGAACTGCCGGTCAGTGTTACCGGGCGAGTTTTGCAACCTAGTTGTAACGTCTGGTACGAGGTTTACAAGCCGAATAATTATTCCGAAATCAAACACTCAAACGGTATGACTTTAGCACACCTATGAATCTAGTCTTTATTTTTCAATATATATTTTCAGGTCCATTATAAATTATATTGGATAGTTACTTGAGAAATAGAGATAAATACATTTCAATTTAGCTAAATTACGTAAAAAAAAAGAAAAGAAAACAATAGTCCCAATACAAAATGCACATTTTGTTTTGTTATTCATTTTGCATTAAATGCTTAGTATACTTTCATTTAGATAAAAGAATAATATATACAAATTCTATAATGAGGCATCTAATAAATAGTTACAGAATACTTTTAAAAATAATTGTGCTACTTTTTAAACATAAGACGACTACGTTTGAATAGGGTAATTAGTTGGTAAGGATTGACGACTGCATGATGGTTAATGTTAGAATGAAAGTAAAGGTTAAACACAATATCTACGGTAAACTGACCAAACATGCCTGGTCATATTGTCTTTGTGTTCATGTTAAATGTAAACATGTCACGAATCATTCGACTCAAACCTAACCCAATTAGATTTCATGATCTGTTCATTTAACCCACTAACATAAATGGGTCATCATGCCTAGTCTGAACCTCAATCCATTAATTTTATATCAGGTGCGTGACGTGTTTCGTGTTTCATCCATGTTTGGAAAGGTAAAAAAATAATTTTATTAGAATGATATATTATAAACCCAATATTGTGCCTCCAACCATTAACCCAATAATATGTTAATTTTACTTTCACAAATTCTTGTGTGAGACAAGCCTTACAATAAGTTATTGTAAGTCAGCCTCGTTTGTACTCGATTATATAGTTTTTGTACCATTTTAGTAATAATTATTATTAATTGTAACTAAATTTTTTTAGTACCCCTAGAAGTGACTTTAGTAGATTTGTTTCAAGTTTTTGTACCCTTTTCACTACAATTTGTACTCTTGTCTCGCATTAACTTAATGTAAGACTAGTTTCACAGGACAATTACTTTTTTACTTTTTACTACTTTTAAAAGATGCAATATATTATTATTAAACTTTAATAGAAATATAATATTAATTGAAAGTAACATCATTGAAAGTAACATCAGCATTTGCAAGAGTCTTAATGAATTTGCCTTTTCATTTATTGTTAAAATTTAATCGTAATCATAATGTTATGAACTATAGGACATTTTATTTGGTAATATTTAGTTTGCAAGAGTAATAATTGTACCCCGTATTAATAATGAAAATAGTTTTAGCAATAACAAGAATAACAAATATATTAGTAATTATCAATGTGATTATTAAAAAGTAAAATAATGAATATTGGTTACATTAGTCAGAGTAAACGTATTAACGGTTACGTAAATAAGTGTTAGAGAGTACTCCGTATATATTTATCGAACATAAAGGCTAAATAAAATTAATCTACAAGTATAACAGTTGTATGAGTAATGAAATTGGTGGTAATAACAGTGTGAGTAGTGAATGCAATTGTACAATAATTAACTATACTGACACCGTGGTTAGTAAAATTGGTACTGGTAACACTGGTACAATGATTGCCAGTAGCAACAACGCTAGCTAGGAGTGAAAGTAATAATAATTAACGAAAATAATGAAAATAATAATTAATATTACCTGTGGGAGTAGGGATTATATCTTCATAATTTGGTAGGTAATTTTAGTATATAATAATCGAATGACCCATTTTAAGAGCATCTACAAAACTGCTTACAATTTTTAAAAAATTTCAAGCCAATTGGTTATCATTGGGATAGGAAAATCACGATCTGCTTGAAAGTTATACCATCTCTACAAAAACTACAAGCTTAACTTTAAGTAGCCTGCTTTCTATTGGTCGATTAAAGTGAAGTAGCCTATTTTCAAACTAAAATTATATGTAGATCCATTGGTAGCGTGAATAGCTTTACAGCAATGTTACTGAAAATATTTCAAGTTATAAATTATTGTAGTTTACCATCGTAGATGGTCAAAAATACAAAACGATGAATACTTTTGAATCTTTTATGGACTTATTGTATAGATTTTTGAAAATCGTTATATTAAATATCATTTAAAATTTTATTATAATTGGTAATTTGGTAAATATTCAAATTAAACAAATATAAACATATTGTATTTTATAAAAAAATAAATTTAAAAGACAATGATAGACGACGCGGGCGGAGTGGGGCGCGCGCACAAACTAGTCTAGTTTAATTTTGGGAGACAAATCACTCATCTCTTCACAGCTAAGACTAAGTTTATCCATAGATTAATATTCAGGTTTCAGACTTTACCACCTCAACTTTCCACTTAGTTTTTATTATTCAGACTTAGACACACATTCTTAGACTATTTCTAACAATATATATACTTTTCACTAAACTCATTTTCCTTTATTTTTCTTTTCATTAATTTAATTTTTAATTTATTTTCTTTTTGGTAAAATGTAAATTTTCATTATAACTCATCCAAACATTAACAAATACAATTCCGACGACTACTCACAATTTAATACAACATCTTATAATAATAGTCTAGTTAACAACCACTCCCTATCCCTAGTTGATATATCCCTAAGATAGTTTCTAAGTCGACATTAAACCTCCCAAACCACCCGTCGTTTTATAATAGCTCTATTCTGTTCCTCCCAAATATGATTGATCAAAGCATAAATTATAGCAAAAAGCACTCCCTTCTACATCTTCGTCTTGGACCTCTGGGAGACCAGTAGTTGCCAATTCAAGACCGGAGGAATATTAATCTGCATCACTGACATCACTTGGTCTCTACACCTTTTGCTATAGCTACAACAAAAAAACAGATGTTCCAAGTCTTCCGCATACATATTGCATAAACAGTAAACAGTCTCTTGGCTTATCCCTATCCGAGCCAACCTGCACCTACTCAACAACCGCTCCATGACCACCAACCACGATATGAAGGAATGCTTCGGGATACACAACCGATTCCACAGTAATATTCATCCCGCATAATGTAACTACCAACCCTCTCCTTTACCTGACATTCCTTCCGCCAACCATAACTCGAATTAGCAGTAGGAACATAACTCTCCCAAGGAACACCCTTTAGATACACACTATGAACCCAGTCTACCCACATATGATTCGCTTTCATATATACCCACCATGCAACTTTACCCACCGCTGCCAAGTTCCATGTGCCGAGATGCAGCACCCCCAAGCCACCTTGCTTCTCCTTAGTACACAAACTATCCCACGCCACCCGAGAAATCCTCTTGGAGTCAACCTCTCCCGCCCAAAGATACTCCCTACACACCCGCTCAATGCCTTTGATTACTCTACTCGATAAAATAAACATTTGTGCCCAGTATATATGAATAACGTTAAGCAACGAATTCACCAATGTGATTCGTCCAGTATACAACAACTTCCTACTTCCCCAACTTCGAATCCTAGCCACCATCTTATCCACTAACTTCGAACATTCCACAACAGATAACTTCCTAGGGGTAATGGGAACTCCCAAATATCTAAAAGGTAGAGAACCCAGAAAAAAAACCCGACCTACCAACAAACTCCTCCACAATCAAACGAGGGACACCATTCATATAACACGCAAATTTATCCACATTCATGGATAGCCCTGACGCTTCAGAGAAAGCCGAAACACCCTCCACCAACATATTTATTGAAGGCGGGACTCCTTTACAAAACAAATTAAATCATCGGCAAAGCACAAGTGATTAAGTTTGAGCGACTTACACAGTGGATGAAACCTAAATGTCGACTGATTGCCAATCACGTTCAAAATTCGTCTTAAGTATTCAATGCATAAAGTGAAAATAAGAGGCAACAATGCGTCACCGTATCGTAAACCCCTTTTCCCCTCAAAAAAAAACCAAACACGTTACCATTCATGTTGAGAGTATAGCATGGTTTTCGGACACACGTCATAACCAAATTTCGAAACTTGTCAGGAAAGCCCAATGCCGGCAACATTTCGTCTACAAAAGTCCACTCAACCGAATCATAAGCTTTCTTCAAATCCACCTTCATAATACACCGAGGTGAACAACATTTTCTCCCATATAATCGAACCAAGTCCTGGCAGATTAACACGTTATAATAATAGTTCGTGATTGCACAAAAGCAGTCTGATTAAGGCTCACAGGTAAAACCCGGCTAAATCTGTTACACAATAGCTTTGAAATTGCCTTATATAACATGTTGCAACACGCTATAGGCCTTATACTCCATAACCGTTTTGGGAACATCACACTTTGGAATAAGCGTCAGTGTTGTCTTATTAATTTATCGCAACCGCTTTCCATTATCAAAAAAATCCATATCAGCAGTCACAACCTCTTCCTCAACAACCGACCAAGACTTCTTATTATTAGGCACCGAGAAAAAGATAGCTTTAATCTCCTCCTTTGTAACAAGCAAATTCAACATATCAGCAAGCTCAGGATTTATAATCTTACCAGACTTAACAATTCTTCTATGCATGGGTACTGTCGCTTTCGATGACCCCAACAAGTGTCTATAATAATCCAAAAACGCAGCCTCAATACTCTCAGTATCACAACACAACCTTCTATGTCTATCCGCAAGCTGAAGCATCGTATTATAACTACGTCGAGTTCTCAAACAACTATGGAAAAATTTTGTATTTTCGTCATCCATACGCAGCCAATCTATCTTCGCCTTCTGCGCCAAAAATTCAAGTCGAGCCTAGTGCAGAACCCTATACCCCATCAGCAACACTCGCCTCCATTACCCTTAAATTCATATCAAGAGGATCATGATCTAATCGTTTCTGAACACTTAACAAAAACTGCAAAAACAACGTCAGCTTGTTGTTCTATATCCGCATAACACTTCTTATTTAACCCCTTCAACGGCCGCTTCAATGTTTAAGCTTAGTGACCACTCGATACATGGCCACGCCACCAACCTCCATAGACCAAACACCCCTAACAATATCAAGAAACTTCGGGTCTTTCACCCACATATTGAAAAATTTGAAGGCATACTTCCGTTTGTTCTACGACATAGCAAGCGTAACAACACCAGGCGAGTGGTCATATACACCCTCAGGTAGATACTCCACCCACGCCTTAGGAAACCTATCCAACCACAGGTCTTTTATTAATACCCTATCAATCTTACGCATAATACGACTGTCACCCGTACTGCTTATGCTCTAAGTAAAGAATCTTCCCGTAGTTTTCATATCCAACAGCCCACATCTCTCCACACATCCCATAAATACAGCTAATTCCAACAATTGCACCGGAGCCCCAATTCTCTCATTCGGGTTCAATACATTATTGAAATCCCCAGCCACACACCAAGCATCCCCTCCGTGGACTGATGGTTGCAAGATGGTATTAGTTTCACTTTGTTTTTCACCAATTTGCAACCATCAGTCCACGATCTGATAATCATAGTTTTACTATCAAATAATTGGTATCCCCCATTCAATACCTTCTCTTGATCCCCTTTGCACTTGAATCGAACCAGAAAAACCCCACTCGATAGGAACGAAATCTTCTCATAATCATATTTCCCCCAAATTCGCTTAATAAAACCAGAATTTACCTTAATAGGTGGATTTGCACCGAGGATGAAACAAACCACCACCGAAGACCAGTAGTCAATCTCAGGAGAAAAATCCTCCCTCGTCAATTTCAGGACAGGCGTCGAAATCACTCTTTTCTCCGCTGAAACCTGGCCCACCTGCTGCTATGAAGCATCCTCATCTGCACCATCCTAAGGCTTTTCAATCACATCTTCATCAATCCCATCCAACACATCCAAATTCAGTGGCCCAATTTTCGATCGATCTCCATTGATGCATTCAGTCTCTGCCTTACTCGAGGAACCTTGTTTTGATTAAAAAAAGACTCTTTTTGTGCGTTAATCTGCTTTGTAGAAGATGAACTAGCTATAGATCTAGGTTTTTTAGGTTTTTGTTTCCGAGTCATGGCGTACAGAAGGAGATCATATCGAACGAGATCTCAAACCATCTCACTCTAGATTCCTTCTCTAAAAAACCTTCAAGACTCGAATCAAGTTTTAAATTTTGTAATATTTAACAAGAATAAACCAACCTATTGTTGGTATTCCATAAATAAACCGACCTTTAATTTTTTTTATTTTTTTTGAGTGAAAGATTAATTTCATTAATAATAAATTATATCACGCATACAAAAGATTGCAAAATTAACCGAAAACAAAATTATCAAAATTACAATGATTTTCTTCTCATTCAAACAAAGACCACTAGTAATAAAATATACCGCTTCTGCACACCTGCCTCTATCACATCGCTGCCTATCACCATAATAAACCAAACTATAATAACACCTTTCTAAAAATATACCCACATTGATGTTCACATTGATGTTTACCGGATGGTAACTTTAGAATCCGGTCATCTTCTACATTCCCCCCAAAATGAAAAATCACCATTAATGGTCTCTCCTTTTTCTACCACTATCCTCAGCAACTCACTATCACCATAAAACTTTTCCACTTTCCCAAAACAGCAAAAGGGCTTATCCTTGCATCAACACATAAAAAAGTATTTCACCTAACTTTTATTTCTTTCAATTTCTTCTTAAAACTAAAAACCCCAAAAAAATCCCTTGATTAATGGTTAAGACCCAAAATTTTAAACCTCAATTTCATCATTTAATTTTGTATTTTTTACTCCTGAAAGTGGTGAATTATAATTGCAAATTTTGTTCACAATTAGAACTCCTTTGACAACTGATCATATCCGTATAACAACTCCTTCAATGTTCAAACCATCCTTTCGATTCTCATAGTAGATGTAGACCTTGATACCAAGGTGGGACCCGCACCCGATCTTTGTCCACTGGAACGAACGTCCATGTTCGAATCAGACGGCAACATTGCCTTGAGTTCCGGCAAAAGGAGAGAGGGACTCGGCGGAGAAGAGGAAGCGGATGGTGAAGAAGGCAATTAATTCGGTGGCTGGGGTTTGCGATTAATTCGAGTCCGCTGATTTGGAGTGTATAGCTGCAGGCGTAGAGGTGATTCGGTTGTGTGAGTTAGGGGAAGGCGGTGGCCAACATTTCAGTTATGCGGTGGTTTGTATGGTGTGGTGGTTGGAAATGGTAGGGGCAGTGGATGTGGAAGTGGGCTGACAGGGTGTGATGTAAATGGTGATGACTGATGGTTGATGAATAAAGATTTTATGGGAAAAAAAAAAAGAATTATGACCTGCTGAACAGGTAATAGGTAAACAGGTTTATTCAAAGAATAAAGTAGCCATACTATGGTTTATTGTGCGATTAATCAAAGGTCGGTTTATTTATGGAATACCAACAATAGGTTGGTTTATTCCCGTTAAATATTCCTCAAATTTTTAATATATTTTATGATTACATATTTTTACTATAATTAATTAAATATTAAACAGATCTTATGATCATTTTTTTATCAACGAAAATATATAAATAAAATAAAAAGTTATACTCAAATTAAATTTCAAGATACGAAGGATAACTGTACAAATATATTAAATACAATTGAACAAAAATAACAAGAAAATAATATAAAATAATTAAATGTATTATTTATTTCAATAAAAAATAATACAATTACTATTTGTAAGTTTGAAGGAGAGTATTGGAAATCATGGACTCGTGCTCAGACTTTTACCCAAGACTCGACATATCATCCCTTCAGACGAGGAAAAGGCTCCAAGTCTCAAGTTGAGTCCAATGCTCATCCTTCGATAAACACTACCTAAGATACAAGGAGTAATTTTTAGGATTAATTGCCAAGAATAATCCGAACTGATCCTCTTATTCCATAAATAATCCGAACTCGAATTAATCCAAGAATAATCCTAACTATTCAATTAACATTCCGATAACGTACTTTGGCCAATTTCAATGGACTCTAACAAGTAAAAAAATTGGTGAAATCGACTCTAACTTTGCCTCACTCGTATTTTAAGTAAAATTCAAACCGGTTTCACTACTTTTTTATTGATTAAAGCATGTTAAAATTGGTCAAAGTATATTATTGGAATGTTACTTCAATAGTTGAGATTATTCGTGGATTAATTCGAGTTCGGATTATTTATGGAATAAGAGGACCAGTTTGGATTATTCATAGCAATTAATCCTAATTTTTAAGTTAGTTATAGCACTAGTTTAGGACCCGTGCAAATGCACGGCTTATTAAGTTTGTGCCGATAAAAAATTACTCATAAATTATATGAAATACATATTTTTGCTATTAATACTTTCAAAATAAGGTAATAAAAACTTTTATAATTAGTAGTGTACCAAAATACACAATAATGCATATAAATTCAATAATTTAGTTCAACACTTGTTAGGTTGAAAATATTGATCATGATATAAACTTCTACGTACATGCTTCAAGCTTATTGTTATACATGATGTCAAAATTTTTTATAATAGCATAAATCATCTTCTTTAAAAATTACAAAGGTCATGGGAAGAATAAAATTGTTTGTGATAATAGAGTAAGTGTTGCATAAAACCGTCTCACGCGTACGACGAAGTTCTTATGATTAAAATGTGACTATTACAATGCTTAAAGTGACCACTTTAATGCTAAATGCATATGATCGCTTTAAAGTCTCATAAAATATTCACTTTAAATCTTAAAGTAGGCACGCGTGAGACGATTTTATGTGAGCATTTGTGATAATATTATTATTCAATTTGCAATCATGCATAGTTTGTCTAATTAAATATATTACGAATATTAAATTTTTATAATTCAATAATGTTTAACTTAAGATATAACTTTGCAAATTTTGTATTGCCATTTGGATCATAAAATCGTGAAAATAGTAAAATTGAATAGATAAAGTATATGTAAGTATGGAAATATTTGAAAACAATATATATATTCTACTTTAAAGATTACCAATGTAATATTTAGTAATTCTTAGAAATTTAAGATTGTTTAATACATGTTTATTTAAAAAAAAATTATTTTAGTAATTGATCGAATTATTGATATATTTCACCTAATATATTTCCTTCCATACATGAGAGTTAATTCTATCATTTCTATCTATTATTCAAGTAAGGTATGTCCTCTAATATCAGAGATTAATCTTGTACAATGGAGATGATCAAGCAAATTTATAATTCGCACAAATTACATTATGACATTGATTAAAATTGATACACGGAGTATTAATTTAAAGGATTAATTGCCATAAATAATCCGAACTCGGCCTTTTATTCCATAAATAATCCGAAATTGAATTAATCCACGAATAATCCGAAATAATAATGATACATTCCAATAATAGATTATATGACTTGATACTTGTTTAGCTGGTTAATACTTCTTCACCTTTGACTATTTGACTTTTAAAGTCAGAAAATTGAAAACTTCGACTTCCCTTTTTCTTCCCTAATTTCCTTCCCCCTTTTCGTTTTATCAGCCCTAATTTCAAACCCAGGAAAGATGAAAACATTCTTTGAATTCCTTGTTTAAAGCAATCGATTCTATCATAAAAAAAAAAAAAAAAATCACTAAGTCACAAAATTTGATTAGAAATGAAGTAATTTTTGTTGATTTCGCGAGTTGTTGTTCGAAGTTCAGTGAAAAATGTCGTGCTTTGAAGTCGATTGGTGACCAAGCAAGGTTTTTCGAACGTCAAAAACTATGGCATCGGTAATTGACTAACATGTTTAACTGTCTAATACGTATCTTGTCACTTTGATGACTAATATGTGTGTTTGTAGTTTGTGTAGGATTTTGTTTGAGATTTTCATGTTGCTTAATTCAGCCATTAATCCCAAAATAGCTGCAAATTAATGCAAAAACAGGGAGTCCAAAGAATAACATACGGAGTACCTGTTTGTGAAGCTTCTAATTTTTTAGCAGCACCCAGCTTGCAGTCTTAGCTAAATGGGTCTTGGTTAACAATTTTCAAATAGGAGACAAGAATTTAACATAGTATCTAAATTTAAAAACTATATCAGTAATGATTTTGCACATCCAAGCTTTGCGACTAATATGTTTAACTGATTGTAGTTGGTTTATCCTGTCACTTCGACGTTTTACTTGGTTTATATGTGTGTTTAACTGACTAATATGTTTATATGACTAATACGTTTCCTGTGTGTTTGTAGTTCGTTTAACTTGTTTTATATCGGACGAGCATCCAATTTATTTACTTCACGTTTTTGTTTTACAACTCAGAGCATTTTGACAATGGTCGCCAAAGAGTTTCCTAAAGCCGAGCATCGACACTGTCCAAGACACATATTCGCTAATTGGCACAAGACTTACAGGGGTGACCGGGTGAGGAGTATAAAATGATGTTTTGGAGTTGTGCAAAAGCGTACAACAAGGCCGACTTCAATGAAGCTTTATATCTCATTATGCGAGAGGTTGATCAAAAAGGCTGACGCATTCGTTGCTTGCAAACCACAGCTCTTTTGTAGAGCGTTTATAAAGACAACTACGAAGAACGATGTAATCGTGAACAACGTGGCCGAGACCTTTAACGCTTACATGATCAACGCCAGAGCGAAGCACTTGATTTACATGCTTGAAGACATACGGGAGTCGTTAATGCAAATATTGGTAACCAAAAAAATGAAATGGCTGGTGTATGTTGGAGAAGAAGAAAAGGATGAGATTTTAATGAAAAAAATAAAACTGGTCCCACCTATTTTAATAACCTTCAACTGCCTGTAATAATTTAGGATGGGTCTATTATTGGAATGGGTCATTAAAAGTTCGGATTATTCGTGGATTAATTGAAGTATAGATTATTTATGGAATAAATGGTCGAGTTCGGATTATTTATGGCTATTAATCCTAATTTAAATTAATTAATATATTCACGTAATCACAAATAGTTGTATGAGACGGTCCACAATAAGATCAATTTATAGTTAGATTTCTCATCTAAAATGGATAATTATTTTCATGGTCATAAATTTCTTTTTCCTTTACTCTGTTAATAATATGAGTAGTTTTTTTTTTTTTTTTTTTTTTTTTTTTTTTTTTTTTTTTTTTTGTCAATACTATTTGTATGAGAAATCTTACCGGAGACTAAATATTAGTGTCATACCGGTGAAACATTCCATATATATTATTTTGTTTTTTAATTTAGAAATTATTGAGATTTTTATGATAGGCTTAAGAAATATTTAAGATGTTTAATTCCTAAATCAAACGGATGAATCTTATGATTAAGAGCAAAAATACGGAGTAGGACTCAATATCCATCACACGATTATATTTAGGAAGTTTTGAGGCACTTGACATATTTAAGCAAAGAGCCATGCGTGTAATATTGTTATTAGAACTAAATACTGATTTTTTTATTTTTTTTTTGGTAATTTAGGAAGTTCAAAGATAGTATATATTAAGTAAATTAGGCATGATTTTGTGTGATTAGAGCACAATTAGGACCAATTAACTGAGCGGGAAATCAAATTAATATGAGAGCGACACGTCAGCAATCAATGCTTTAGAGGTTGTTCATTTAGTATATAGTTATAGATAGATAGATAGATAGATAGATAGATAGATATGGCATTTTGTAAAGTATTTTCTCTCTCCCTATTAATTGTTAACATTTGTTTTGTTTCTCCATCACAAAATAAAGCAAATGTTAACAATTTTACTAGAACGGAGGGAGTATAAATTATGTTTAATTGTCAATTACAATACCCTTAAAAAAAACTTATTTTTCGATTACACCCTTATAAAATTTTTTAATGAATAACGGCCACATTTCGTACTTTGCGCACATATTGCAGCAAAAACGGAGCTCCGACCTAATTGACTAACAAAATTCCAAATTCCTCCCAAAAATTCATGTTTTTGGACGAGAATGCCCCTACTTTACATTAAATTCAATCAAATGTTTTTTTTTTTTTTCAAAAATTGAAACCCAATTTTTAGGTTAGTTTTCCAATTTTTTATTTTTATTTTTTAAAAAAAAAAAAAAAAAAAAAAAGAAAAAAAAATTGATTCATTTACATTTGAAATTCGAGTAGGTACTTTTTCATTTCAAACGTAATTGAAAATTAAGTAATTAATGTGTTATTTTGCCATAACTCCACTTTAATTTCAAATATATATCTTTAATATTTATTTTAGCTTTGTTAGAAAATTGTTTATCCTGAACTAAATATTAGCTTATTTTAATATTTTTATTACTTTTCATTTTATATTCTCTAATCAAAAATAAATATTTTAACGATATTTTGTACATAATGTCTTAGAATATAAAATACATGCACTTCATATATGTTTTTGTATTTAGAATCTATTGTTCGTTACTAGATGTACACTTGAATATCATACACATTAACAATTTTATTATTTTTCAATTGATTTATTACTTATAATTTTATTATTTTAAAACAATTATATCTATAGTTACCGTGCATTGATGCACGAGATCTAAACTAGTTAGTGAATAAGGGAGAGGCAAAACGGTGTAACACCAATTTTTTTGCAAGGAAAATAATTGTTTCTAGAATTTACAAATAGGTGATCTTAATATGGCTGCAATTGACTAAAATTTTTTTATAAGAATGTAATTGAAAAATCAAACTATTAGTAGTTGACAATTGACTATATAAATTATAATAAGTTATGCATATAAGAAAAGTAATTCACTTAAAAAATTATTGTCGCAACTAACATTTAAACAAGAATTTGTGATGATATTAATGCAGGGAAGAAGGATTATGTGATAGGCGTAACTATTGCAACACTTGTTCCGGTTGCTTCGATCTCTGTAACGGTGCTGATTCTCTGTTTAGCTATTCGAAAAGCCAAGAATCCCGGAACTGTTGCGAGAAATGGTAAGAATTTCAATTATTATTATTATTATTATTATTATTATTATTATTATTATTTTTATTGTTTTTATTTTTATTATTATTATTATTTATTTTTATTATTATTATTATTATTTTTATTATTATTATTATTATTATTATTATTATTATTATTATTATTATTATTATTATTATTATTATTATTTATTATTATTATTATTATTATTATTATTATTATTATTATTATAATTATTTTTTATTATTATTATTATTATTATTATTATTATTATTATTATTATTATTATTATTATTATTATTATTATTATTATTATTATTATTATTATTATTATTATTATTATTATTTAATATATACCGTCGCACTATTATTAAAGAACTAGGAACAACGTTTATACAAAATTGGTGGGCAACCGAGATACAATCTGGGCCCCCACCCCCTTAGCAATAACAAAGCTAAGCCTAGAAAAAATATAAGTGGATGTACGAACCCCTGCACCATGGGAAGTAGATAAAGTCTGGATTCGCTTCAGCAAAGTTATAGCATCCGAATCAAGCTCCCCAAGAGAAAAGAAGGAGAAGGGTAGAAAACCATAGCCAACTGTCACGCATAAATCCCTGTACTTAGCACACTTATGCCGAGTAGCATCGACAACAACCTAACCGGACACGAACTCGACCATCCCAGTCTGAGTTAAGGGTGAACACCCTGTCAGGTCGACACAGACATCCCGCCCCCTGTCCTAGGAATAAAGAAGCAAATCTGCAGGACAAAGAGATCTGTCATGTGCATCAACCAAACCGATATCAACCTCCTTACCCGCCGAAATGGCAGCCCGAAAGCAGATGTCTAACAAGGTGTCACGGATGAGGTTATGCCGATGCTTAACACCTACAGTATCAGCACAAGAAACAGCATGATCGCCATACATTATCAACAACCACCCGAGAACAGGCAGGACAAGGCCTATTAGTCTATTACTATTACTATTACTATTACTATTACTATTAATATTACTATTATTACTATTACTATTACTACTACTACTATTACTACTACTACTATTACTACTACTAGTACTATTATTATTATTATTATTATTATTATTATTATTATTATTATTATTATTATTTTATTTATTATAAAACCACAATTATTATTGATATAAAAAACAGTTTACATGAAATTGGTGGGGACACGAGAAACAATCTGGGCCCCACCCCCTTAGCTACAGCAAAGCCAAGTCTAGCGAAAATGTATACGGATACCCGAGCCCTTGCATCATAGGAGACAGAGAAGTTCTGAATCCGCTTAAGCAAAGCTATGGCTTCCGAATCCAGCTCCCCCAACATAGAGAAAGAGAACGGTAGAAAACCATAGTAAGCTGCCGCACACGAATGTCTGTACTTAGCACACTTGCACTGAGCTGTATCAGCAACAACCCTACCAGACACGAACTCGGCTAACCCAGACTGAGTCAAGGGGGAAGATCCCGTTAGGTCCACACAAACATCCCGCCCCCTGTCCCAAGAGTAAGAAGCAAATCAACAGGACGAAGAGATCTGCCGTGCCCATCAACCAGACCAATGTCCACCTCCTTCCCCGCCGAGATGTCAGCCCTGTAGCAGGTAGCAGATGTCCATTAAGCTGTCTCGGACAAGGTTATGCTGATGCTTAACCCCTACAGTACCAGTACACGAGACAGCATGATCACCGTAAATGTCACCAGCGTACACTTGAGAGCAGCCAGAACAGGGCCTAGATACTGTGAATAACGGAACACCAAGCCAGTAACAAAGCACACAACGGTAAGTCCTCCCATTCATAGTCTGCCTTAGCCCAGAAATAGGCATCGCACGTGACCGGTCCGAAGAATGGGCACCTTGCTAAGACCTCCACAAGGTGATTTGTCGCACGAAGAGCGAGAAAACAGATTCCGCAGGAACAGCAACATTCGCAAATATATATCTGCCAATTTCTTCATATGTTTAGTGGCAGCGACTTCACTTGGGTCACGTGGAAAAGCAAATCCATTAGTCTTGGTAAACCCCCATAATGCGATGTCAAAAGCAGGACTAGAAGCCACGACTCCTGAAGATCGTAGGAGCGTAGTCTGCAAACGGGATGACAAGAAAGCATAATGTATAACATCCCTTGCAGCATAAACCCTAAGCCCACCGAGGCGAAAAGGGAGCGTAGGAAGGCGCCACTGTCACTCCCCAAAACCAGGCCCGTCCGCGGTGACTAGGGGTGTAAATGATCAGAGCCGGCTCGCCGAGCCCTCGGAATCAAATCGGTCAAAGCTCGGCTCGAGCTCGGTCAAACTGATCTCGATCCCGAGCCCGAGCCGAGTGAGGCCAAATCCGAGCCGATTTCGAGCTCAGTAAAGCTCGGATCGGAAGCTCGGATTTGGGCTCGTTTTCATTTTTATATATAATTTTGTCTATGTCTATACATTATATTTTGCTACAATTATAGATTTTTTTTTTTGTAATATCTTTATATCGATTTTTTTTAATAGAATATTTTATTATAATTGTTCTATAATATATTTATTATAATAGATATTAAAAAAAGCGTAGAAAAATAATATCCAACAAAGCTCGGATTGGGCTCGAGTTGAGCTCGAGACATCTTTTGAGCTGATTCCGAGCTTTGAATTTTTGAGCTCGGTAAATTCAGAGCCGATTTCGAGCTCGAGAAATTTTTTCCAAGCCGATTCCGAGCTCACCCAAGCTCGGAATCAGATCGGCTCAGTTACACCCCTAGCGGTGACAATACGTGTCAAGCTAGAACGTTGCGCCGCATCAAACATAAGATGGGCCTCCCCGAAGACACGCGGAGAACAAGTGCGGAGGGTAAGGTAAAGCATTGAAACACTAGTACAAGCTCGAAGCAGAAGCAACTCACATTGTCACTAGCCATAAGCTCGATGGTCTTAGTCACTCTCTTCGTCACTAGCCTACTGCAAAAAAAGAAGAGCAAGTGCTGACCGAGCCACCTAAAACAGAGACATCGCGCACAGGTCGAGCAATAGAAGGGGGAAAGACAACAGGAAACCGATTCCGGGGATCCTCTTTAGGCCAAAAGATCTTCGTCTGATCGACATTAAGACGGAGACCAAAACCTGGGGCATCTGCCATGACCAAATCCAGGACCTTCCCTAATTCCAAAGTGTCCCCCACTATGGTGCCATCATCCAAGTACCACGCGTGCAAGCTAAGGTCAAACGAGTCCCGGATCTTGCACAACGGATGCAAAACTAAGGCAAACAGCAAAGGACCGAGAGGGTCACCCTGCTGAACCCCCTGACAAGAAAACAAGCTATGTGCCCCATAAAAAAAGCGGGCAGGGCTCGAGTAACAAAACTCCACCCTTCGAGAAAGGAGAGGGCAACGACGACGAACCTCGAGCAACATGATCGTATGATCAACCAGGTTAAACGCATTCTAGAAATCAACCAACAACATAAAAAGCCCACCTCACCATCACGAGTCGGTTCAAGGCATGCAAGATAACCTCTCTTCCACCGGACACACCAACCCCAAACTGAAGACCCACAAAATAACCAGCCAAAGAAGGACCGACCAAATAAGCACCAACCTTAGAGACCCAATGCCTCCAAACAGTGCCCACGACTATCGGTCGAATACCCCCTCAGGGCTTAACAAGCGGTTGAGGGGGGCGCTAGCAGTGTAATCACCAAGGGACTGCGGACAACGTCCTTCATGGAAAAGGTTAACCACCCTACTAATAGAGGCGATTAACTCATCAAAAACAGCTACCGCAACCCCACTAAAACAATCTAAAAGGTGCTGGGCGCGGAGCCCATTCTTCCCACATGAAGTGCCGCGCGGGAAACTCCATATCATGTCCAAAACTACAGCCGAAGAGGCAACAAGTGAAGGATGATCCCCGGGCAAAGACGGCAAAGAAGGAGATGGAGCGGCTGGATGCTTCTCCTGCAAGGCCGCAAAAGTGCCTACAGAATACGGCGCAGCCCTAGAGGATGAAAGCACCCGAACAGCACCAGTGTAGTAACCATCACAAACCTTCCGCCGACACTAATAGTGGCTAAGGTCGCCCGAGTTAAGATCCTTCTCCCCAAAAGAAGGAGCAACTTCGCTCAATCGCTCCTGCAATAGCTGCAAATTACCATTAGGCACTCCCCAAGGAAGAATGGCCCTGAAAATACTCTCCTCATGTCGCTGACGCTGAACAGCTGCACGACACTCAAGATTACTCCGTGGAGCAAAAGCCCGAAGGAGACAAAGAGGTAACGCCACCAAACGAACCTAATAGGAGGGGTCACCAGAAGACCCGGCCACATCATCCAGAGCCCCTTTCAGAGCACGAGCAAACCCAAGACAACACTTGGGAGGCATGGACTTTACAGTGCGCAGGCCCAGAGAAAGCAAATGATTAAGCGACGATATAGACCACCGAAGCTGCTCAACCTCATCACCAGACGAAGAAACCGGCGGAGATAGAGCTGGAGGTTTCTGGATACCGTGAATAACAAAGGTCACTAGGCCATCACCACAATATGGAGGCGCCACGACGTCATCACGGCTATGCCGACATCTAGAGCGGAAAGTATGTGTTTTATAACACACCCCACACAACTAAAAGCCCATCCGCTTCAGGACAATCTCAGTATCGGAGAAAATCGTCAAACTATGAGCAAGAGTATGACGCGTAAGTCCCAATGCCGTAGGAGTACAATGCCTATCGTGAAAATGTCGCTGCTAGGAGGCCTTAGTAAGACCTCGACCACCACCATTCTACATGAATGTAAACTACAAAACGGACAGTGAAAACGGACCAACTCGGGCATCATCATCGTCGTCCTCGTTGTCATTATTATTATTATTATTATTATTTTTTTTTTTTTTTTTTAAATCGCAATTATTATTGATATATAAACACAGTTTACATGAAATTGGTGGGGAGCCGAGAAACAATCTGGGCCCCCACCCCCTTCGCTACTGCAAAGCCAAGTCTAACAAAAATGTAAGCGGACATCCGAGCCCCTGCTTCATGGGAGGCAGAGAAGTTCTGAATCCGCTTGAGCAAAGCTACAACCTCCGAATCCAGCTCCCCCAACGAAGAGAACGAGAACGGTAGGAAACCATACCCAGCTGCTGCACACGAGTCCCTGTACTTAGCACACTTACGCCGAGCCGCATTAGCGACAACCCGTCCGAACACAAACTCAGCTAACCCAGTCTAAGTCAAAGGCGAAGATCCTGTCAGGTCCACACAGACATCCTGTCCCCTGTCCCAGGAGTAAAGCAGCAAATCCGCAGGACGAAGAGATCCGCCGTGGTCATCCACAAGACCAATATCAACCTCCTTCCCAGCCGAGATGCCAGTCCTGTAGCAGATGTCCAGTAATGTGTCACAAACAAGGTTATGTCGATGCTTAACACCCACAGTACCAGTACACGAGACCGCATGGTCCCCATAAACGTCCTCAGCGAACACCCGAGAGCAGGCAGAACAAGGCCTAGACACCGAGAATAACGGAATACCCAACCGGTAACCTAGCACACACCGGTAAGTTCTCCCATTCATAGTCTGCCCAAGCCCCGTGATAGGTATCATCATCATCATCATCATCATCATCATCATCATCATCATCATCATCATCATCATCATCATCATCATCATCATCATCATCATCTCATTATTATTATTATTACTATTATTACTATTACTATTACTATTACTACTATTACTATTACTATTATTATTATTATTATTATTAGTAGTAGTATTATTATTAGTATTATTATTATTATTACTATTATTACTATTATTATTATGTGGAATCAAAGATATTGCTCAATTAGATCCATATTTAACTTAATTAGACCCATCAAAAAACGATTTTATTATTTTCAGTTGCCCACCCCTTTTTCCTTTCCTCCCCCTACTCGGCCACCGTTTTTATCGACTTCCCTTTCCGGCCGACCATCCCTCACACCTCTCCCTGGCTAACTCTAATTTCCAAACTATCTAAGCCTCCAACAACATTTAAACCCTAATTAATTAAATTTTTGGATATTCTCACTTGAACCTTTCAAGTTTTTCAATTTTTGACTTATACCCCTATTTTTGTAAGAAATTTTTTTGATTAACAATAACTCTTAGCTACAATAAAATAAAGGTAATTGTTTTTGCTATCGTAAGTCTTTATGAGAACATCGGTTTGGAAAAATAATTCATCGTTTTTGGAACTTGTACGCGATAGTTTTAGCCAGTCAAAGATCATTTCCTCAAACGGCTTTGAATGGTCAAAACTCCCATCTAAAAAAATTCAACAAATGCTATTTTTTTTTATTAAAAGATATCTTAAAGACTTACAATGTGAAACAAAAATTATCGTTTTTTGAAGTCATAAGAAAAAGTTAACGCTGGTGAAGGGTTTTTTTTTTTCCTTAATTATTATTGGGTATTTGCGAGAAAAAAAAGTTCGAGGTATAAGTGAGAATTTTCTTAAATTTTAAACTATTAATTATATAATTTGAAAAGTTAGAAAACTACTTGGTTAATTATTACCATAGTATGATACATAATTATAATGATACTTCAAGGATTAAAAGAAGAACAAGAATTTGATGAATTTGGTTGATTTTTCTTAATAATTTAATATGTTGAAAGCGAGAAATTTTTTTTTAGAAATGGCATGCATAGAAATATTATGGTAAAAAAGAGTAAAATCGCCTGAACTTTGAGTAAAACTGAGTAATAACGTAAATCTGTGCCTTTTTTTTGTTTTTTTTAGAAATGATAATATTTTTGGACACCCAATATAGAATATTACAAAAAAAAACAATTGCTCCATGAATAATATCACAAGACAAAATAGTTTATTCGATGTTGAACGAAGGGAGTATAATTTTCTTTTCATCACCTTTTTCGAACACCTCAAATTTTTCTTGTTTTTAATTTTACGATCTATATTTGTTATATAAAAGGTACTTTAATTTATTGAAAAAAAAGGTTCTTTATTATGTTTAATTAATTTAATTTTGCATTTTCGATCTTTAATTTTATTTTACCTAATTATTACAATACCAAAACTATGGAACAACATTATTTGTAGAGGATATTTGTTAATATCGAAAAATGTTACTTTCTCCGTTTCAATCATTGTATACATTTCACTTTTAAGACACTATTAATAAGTACGTGAAATATTTGATATAGCTTCTAACAATAAATGTAGTCACGTGAGATTTTTTTTTTTTAATTGTCAATCGAGAGCACTATCAATATCAATTTTTATAACTTTCTATAATACGTAACTAAAGATATGAACAAAATATGTTAAGAACGATAAACGGATATGGGTCACGCCGATAACAAGGAGAATGTCCGCTTCGTAAATGGTGGAATGTTCCATTCCAAAACCAAGTGGCAATGGATGGAGTGACTCATTTAGTTTATAAGGTAGACAATTGTATTATACTTAACCAATGTGTGATCTTACATGTGGAAGTCCTTCACAAAAAAAACAACTATTGATATTATGATATAGTGAATAAAGCAAACACATAGAATGATTGGAATGAAGGAATTATATCGGAGTCATTGTCAATTTTTTTTATTGTGAATAAAGCAAACACATAGAATGATTGGAATGAAGGAATTATATCGAAGTCATCGTCAATTTTTATATTTGCTATGTTTCTCACATCATATGACAGGATTGACAGCTTTTGTTTATTTTGTTTTTGTTTGGAAGTTGACGACGACTGCATAGACATTGAGTCCTTGCGATATGACTTGGCTACCATTTTAACTGCAACAAATAATTTCTCAACAAATTCAATATCGAGTTCTAAATCATCGTATCAGGTATGCTTCAAAACTACTATTCCCTACTTTCGTTTTTTAAATTCTTACCATTAGAATATTGGGTTTAGGGTTTAGATAGTTGTCATAGAAGAGGCTAGGTTTTGGTATCCTCGAGGGTTTATTAGCTTATGCATTATTAATTATAACGTAATTGATCAACTGTACCCGACTTTTACTCTGTCGTACCCTTTTTGCTCATAATTTTTCCAACCTCTACCCCTGTTAAACTAAACTCTCTCTTTTCCATATTCAATACATTAACCCTAAAAAAAAAACCTAAAATCAACAAAAATCAATGAATTACTTCCCTAATTCATTCAATATTCTGATTATGGACAATATTATTAATGATAAATTTTAATTAAATCGTTTTTTTGGTTGATTCTTATTCATAAATTAGTCAAATATTTTATTGTTGGGTGGCCGGGTCAAGCAGCCGGGATGTTGTATGCTGTTGCTGTTTAATTGTTGATTGTTAGCCGTTTTTTGAATTAGATTTGAGATTTTGATTTGTTTGATTCTTCATGATGTTGACTTTTTCAATGTTTGATTATTTTTTGTATTAAAGGAGTATCTGAACACACATGAGATGCTAATTCATGAGCGATTTAGGTTTTTTGTTCATTTCATTTATTTTGTGGTTAATTGATGATTTAGTAGGTTTTAGTTAAATTTTTGTCGCCGATGAATTGTTGTTTGATCTCTGATATACTTATCTTCACCAATTTTTGTAGTACACTTGATATTTGAACTTGTTCGACTTTTCTTGTTGTTGATTGTTTTCGTTTCTGTCAAGTTTTAGAGCCATCTGGTATTGGGGTGTTAGGAGTAGTGTACATGATGGTTTGATTGAATATGGTGGTGAGATTGAATATGGAGAGAAGAGAGAAAAAAGAGAAATTTTAATTTTTGAGATGTGGGATAAGTAAATGAGAAGGGTAGCGTGGTCTTTTTTGGGTAAAAGTGAGAAAAAGTCGGGTACAGTTGAACAACACCCTATTAAAAATACTCCTCTACTCCTTCCGTTTCAATGATTTGTTTACAATTTGATTTTTTTATGAGGGAATTTGAGAGAAGTGTAAACAAATGACTGAGAAAGAGGGAGTATTTTTTTGTACTCATACAACAAAATAATCATCATCTGTTTACATTTCCATAAATATCTTTTGATACCCATGTGGAGAGTGGACTCAACTCCTCTAACTAATTACATTGTTTAATTTTACCTACTTTAAAGCAAGTGAGACCCCATTTGTACTTATATAGTTTTTCAATCTAACTCTCTTCTCGCATCGATAAATGTGTATAAAGTAAACGTGAAAAATCACCGAAATTATATATCCTCCTTATACTGTGGAGCATATTCTTATCACCTAATTTTTTATTTATACATCCAAATTGTTTAATTTTCCTCAACATCTTGTAGAATGACTTACACCATCTTTAAAACCTTAAAATGAATCTTTTCAAAGCTGCTGCTCTTGCCTGTTAGTTTTTGAAAGTCCTTTACTTCTTGGGAGACACGTTCGAGGTCGATCAATCGTAGCCTTAATTTTCTCAAGAATGGCTACAATTTCTCTCGTGGTGATTATGTATCTTGAAATCTCTCCTAATGTTACTTCAAGATTAGACTTTGCAAATTTGAAGTTCATGTTGTACTTTTCAAAGATTGCAAATGTTGGACATGATCGTTGGCATTCTTGAATTGACTACCATGTCATCCATCCACATATACCTTCATTGTTCCCCAATTAATATTTGAATATCAGATTTACCAACTAGAAATACACAAATTTAGATAATCCAACTAGAAATACACGAAAATATAAGTGAAAAATTAGAAAATTAGTACGTGATAAGACTTAATAGAGAATAGATTTATAAGGAGGATTTATTAATAATAGTGTGGATACCCATATTCGTACCCTCCCAAAACAAGTCCTGTAATGGAACAGACTTTTAATATGCATGATTTAACACTGACTTAGACGGTATTAATTATGTCGAATTCTAATTAAGTTGTTTGACAATCAAAATGAGTCACAATGTGTCATGACGCTTAAATAAAAGTCCTTTGGTTCATTCGGAGTCTAGTCTGTCTCGCGTCTCTATTCAACCGGCACGAGCATTCCCCTTTGCAGTTTAATTAGCCCTTTTACATTTACAAGGTCCAATTCAGTTCCCCTAAATTCCTAAATTTAGGCCGGTAGCTAAAACCGTTATTTAACATTTTCATTTGCACAATACAATCTCGCGGGTCTTCTCACTTCAAAATATACAACAAAATGCATCATTTCCACATTTTTGGGTCTCGGCCAAAAAACCGAGCCCAACCCCCTCTTGGCCCGTTTGGCCTTGAGCTCTCACAAAATATCTTGTATAACTCTTAGAAAGACTGTATACGGTATTCTTGATGCACAAGCAAGAGATTTCCAAAATACGTTAAAACCGGGTTTAGGAAATTAAATTACGTAACATTGCCCGACCCCCTAACCGCAATATGCCTTGCGGTTTGGAGAGCAAACCGGATAAGGCATTACGGTTTGCCTGCGTGGTTTTTTCCGGGGTTTTCCTAATTTACTCGAAATCTCTATTATAAATACCCCTCAACCCCTAACACAATTCAATCACCAATTTCCAAGCTTTTTACAGCATACACACACACACACACAACTCACAAAAGTCTCACGCACTAAAACTTTGAATTTAGCAAACATCCCGTGTTGGATTCTCTTCTTTGTTGAAGCGAAGCTCTGCCGGTTTTGAAGCACGAGACATGTATGTCTTGATCCTACCTTGGATTAAGTTCTATTTCTTTCCTTTTGGACTAACAAAGGGTCTACATTAGTGCCCAACTCGGCTTTGGTCGTGAGCAGTGGCGGATCTTGACGGATTTATTTAGGGGTGCCGCAGGCCGAGTGAAAATAAACAAATGAAAATATATAATTTTTTTGTTAGTGCCTTTCACTAAATCAATACTTCATAGCAAACATGTCTATTATGAGACCGTTTCATGCGTGAAACGTTTATTATTATTTCTTAACATTTCATCCATTACAACATTGTATAAGGTGTTTGCACTATTGGCCGTTTCAGGTTTCACGCATGAAACGGTTTATATTTAGATATTGCCATACTCAATAAATTTATAAAAACATATTTATAATTAATTTAATTTCTCAAATAATGATTAGATAAAAATACTACACAATAAGTAAATGTGTAAATTGAAATTCTTGATGTACGATTCTTTATTTTAATGAGATGTTACCGTGCAAATCAACGAGTTAGAGCAATACATATAAAATTGTTACTAACGACTTGTTCTCGAGGTCTAAAAAAGTTTTAGATTTTATCATATGTGAGTATAATTAAATCATTTATGTTATAAAAATAATTTCTATAGTATAATATATCACTACTATGATATTGTGTCAAGTCACATTTTTATATAAGTTGTAATATTAAAAACTACTCCATAAAAAGTAGCTTGTACTTTAGAGTAAAAAAAAAAAAATAACACGATGGAGGATAGCAGCCAAGATTCGAACCCCCAACCTGCCATTTGGAAACAAGTGCACAAACTATTGAGCAACTACTATTTTTGTGATTGTAAAGTGAGGCATTAGTATATATTCCAAATATCAGGGGGGACCAGGCCCCCTTCCGAGACAATAGAGGTCCGCCTCTGGTCGTGAGCCCATTTTTCGTAAGGCGGTCTTACAACTCGAATGCATTCCATTCGTTTTTATACGCCACCAAAGTCACATAAGCAACGCCCCCTTAAAATAAATCAAACAGGCTTTTTTTTTGGTGAAATGTAAGTCATTTGTATTTCAAAACCAAATATACAACCAATTTGAGTACAATCAAGTATTTGAAAGCTACTTCAAGCCAATTCTAACTAGCCAAGTATAAGTGCTCAACGCTAACTTATCCTTATGTACTATACAAAAACGTCTCCTAAGCGTAGTCTTCATTTGATCCAAAACTACCTCAGTTCTTTGTACTGTAGCCTCAGCCCAAGCACGATTCCGTTCCCTCCATGTGAAGTACACCTGCGCTTGAATCAACACCAGCATACAATTTCGTTGGCCATCACTCCAACCTTGAACAGACCTCCATATATCATCCATATCAGCCACCACAGATAACTCAGACCATCCAGCCCATCTTACCATTAACTGACGTGTATATGTGCACTTCCAGAACAGATGGTGATGGTCTTCTGTCTCAGTTCCACATAACGGACAGAGATCATCATTACACACAGACCAAAGCCATAGCTTGGCCTTCACAGACAGAGCTTCCCTAGCCATCATCCAAAAAATAAAACGATGCTTGGGAATAG
This sequence comes from Dianthus caryophyllus, assembly GCA_023091065.1. Classification (NCBI taxonomy): domain Eukaryota; kingdom Viridiplantae; phylum Streptophyta; class Magnoliopsida; order Caryophyllales; family Caryophyllaceae; genus Dianthus; species Dianthus caryophyllus. The sequence continues at coordinate 36,832,660 of CM041522.1, read as the reverse complement.
CCCATTCAATCCAAACATCCTTCCACCACATCACTTTAGGTAAACAAATTCTACACTGATCATAAGCTGACCTGACTGTGTAGCCTTTCGGATCTAGTAACCATTCACCATTCTCAAAACCTCCATCAAGCTTCTCCTTAGCCCTACAAATCATTTTCCATCCCCATGAAACATCACCTCTTATTGAGTAAGAATCCAATGTATCCCCATTTAAGTAGACATGGCTAATCCATTGGACCCATAGCTTATCAGGTTGACTATAAATCCACCAAACCAACTTTCCAATTAGAGCCCAATTCCAGGGAATGCTATACTTAATCCCCAATCCACCTTCCTCCTTTGGTGTGCAAATTTTCTCCCAACTGACGGGAGGAGTTCTTGATTGCTCCACACTGCCACCCCAAAGATAGGACCGACAAATGCTGTTAATCTTATGTAATACACCCTTAGGTAGCACAAACACAGTCATCCAATAACCATAGATTGTGGTGAGGACAGAATTCACCAATGTAAGTCTCCCAGCGTATGATAAGTGCCTGGCCCCATACCCTCTTATTCTGGACACCATCTTTTCAACCAGCACATTGCACTCTGATTTCTTCAATCTACCAGCAGTAATAGGTATCCCAAGATACCTAAATGGCATGCTCCCCTCCTTCACTCTTGCGACCTGCAAAATCTCAGCCTTGGTAGCCTGTAGCACCCCATTGAAGTATGCATCAGACTTGGGAGAGCTCATTTGTAGTCCTGAAGCTACAGAAAAGGTAGCAAAAGATCTCAAAAGAATCATGATGGATTTTACATCACCCTTACTAAATAAGAGTAAATCATCAGCGAACATTAAATGGGATAATTTCATCCTTGCACACAGGGGGTGGAATTTAAAACCCATTGTATCAGTAGTATAGGCTAGAACTCTACTAAGATACTCCATAGCAATAGTAAACAAGAGAGGGGATAGAGGATCCCCTTGTCTCAATCCTTTCTGCCCCTTAAAAAACCCAAAACTTGAGCCATTTAAAACAAGAGAATAGCTGGCAGTGGAGACACATTCCATTACTAATCTGATGAACTGAGAAGGAAACTTGAGAGCTGAAAGCATTTGTTCCAGGAAAACCCATGCTACTGAATCATATGCCTTCTTAAGATCAACTTTAAGTAGAAATCTGGGTGACACAGACTTTCTGTTATATAACCTTACAATATCCTGACAAATAAGGATGTTTTCCACTATGTGACGCCCTTGGATAAAGCCTCCCTGGTTTGGTGAAATTATATCTTTCAGAACAGGAGCTAACCTATTGCACATTATCTTGGTGATGCACTTATACACCACATTGCAACAAGAAATAGGTCTGAATTGAGTGACATTTTGTGGTCTCTCACATTTTGGTATCAAAGTAATAAGGGTATGGTTCAGTTGCTTAAGTAACTGACCAGACTGGAAAACATCAGAAACTGCCTTGCACACATCAGAGCCCACCACATCCCAAGCATCTCTAAAAAAAACCACTAGAGTACCCATCAGGACCAGAAGCTTTGTGCTTAGGAATGGAGAATATAGCCTCTTTTATCTCCTGGTGTGATACAGGAGCTAACAATTGAGTAGCATGATCTTCAGTACAGACTGATCCCCTTCTGACCACATCTGTGCTCACTGGAATTGTGTCTGTCTGAGTTCCTAAGAGCTGAGTATAGAACTTGAGGAATCCATCTTGTATGCTTTCTGGAGTATCACAAAGCTTACCCTCATTGTCCTCAATTTGCAGTACTTTGTTCTGACAATTCTTGCTTTTAAGCATTGAGTGAAATACTTTGTATTATCATCTCCAAATTCAGCCCAAGTAGCTTTGGACTTCTGCACATAGAACTCATAGGCTGCTTTCTCGAGGATTCTTACACTCTCCAGAGCCTCCTTCTCTTGTTGAATGAGATTGGGATTCCTAGGATCCAGCTTAAGCTTGGACTGAAGATAGTCAAGATTCATCTTGGCCTTGTCTGCTGTATTAGCAACATCATCAAACTCATTCTTGTTCAGATTCTTCAAAGGGCCTTTCAACAACTTCAATTTTCTCACTAGTTGATACATTGGAGACCCTTGAATACTAACCTGCCAAACAGATTGCACAGTCTCTCCAAAATTAGGAGCAGAGCTCCACATATTAAAGTACTTAAAACTTCTCCTCCGACACTCCACCACATTTGCAGATTGAATGATACAAGGGGAGTGATCAAAAGTTCCCTCATTGTAGAAATGAGCATACAAATTATTCATGATTACCATCCACTCCTGAGTCACTAGAACCCTATCCAGCCTGCTGTATATTCTTGTGGCAATATCTTGCTTGTTATTCCAAGTATAGTAAGCACCACTAGCTACACAATCAGAAACACCACATGTAGTCACACAATCCAAGAAGTCCTGCATCTCTTCTTCATTAGTATGACCCCCTAGTCTTTCAGCAGGCACCATAACCGCATTGAAATCACCACAAATGGCCCAGGGACCAGTAATAGAGTCTTTAATGTCACACAAACCCTTCCACAGCCCCTTCCTCTCCCCAATATCGTTAGCTGCATAGACCATTGTAAGGTGAAACTCTTTGCCCTCTGATATGTCTCTCACCAGTAAGTGAATAAACTGCATATGATACTCACAAACATGTACATGAAACTTATCTGGTCTCCAGAGGACCCAGACTCGGCCACTATTATGAGCTACATTGTTTGTTGTAATACTCCAATCATTACAAAAGCTATTGCCAACCCTATTTAGAGACGAGGTTTTAACCTTCGTCTCAAGGAGGCCAAATAGCCCTACCTGGTGCTGATGTAAAAACCATTTGATAGCATTTTGTTTAGGTAGGCTATTCATCCCCCTCACATTCCAAAAGCCAAACTTATGCATGACCTCCCGGAGGAGGTAATGCACTACCACTAGTTCCAACCCCAACCCTAGGAGTAACATTGTTCAGAGCTTCAAGAAAGGTAACAGTCCCAAATTTAGAAGAACTCTGACCCTTATCAATCAACTCTTGTCTACTCAATCTGATTATATTTCGGGCAGGGGTTAAAACAGGATGACTCTGAGGACCCCCAATATTAGCAGGAGTAATCACTTGCACACTATTATCTTTCTCCACAGACTTGTGGGGAAGATAAATGACATCAGGTGGTGGAACTGGACCCTCCTTATCAGATCTAGGAGGCATTTTCAAACGCCATTCCTTTGCTGGCTTAGGTTCCAGGCCCTTCTCTCCACCCTTCTTCTTCCTACAGGTCTTCTCAAGATGGCCAATGCGTCTGCAATTAGCACACAATACTGGCTTCCATTCAAAGTCAACCCACACTTTCACCACTCGCCCATCCTCATCCAAAAACGAAACATACTCAGGAATCTCTTTACCAAATGGTACTTCAATCAAAATTCTAGCAAAACCCAATCGCGTCTTATTTTGAGTAGCAGCATCACAATGAATATACCGACCCAAAAGACCAGCAATACGAGGCAGACACTTACCCCAAAATTTCAATGGCAATTGCTGTAATTTCACCCACACAGGGACCTCCTTGACTTCTTCCTTGATCGGATCCACTCCCTCAGTCCAGGGCCTGACAATCAATGGTTTGTTATCGAACAAAAAATGTCCCTGCTGTAGCACCTTCTCCCTCTCAGCTAGCGTAGCAAACCTAACCAAAAACACTCCGTTGGGAAGAAATGAAATCTTATCAACAGCAAATTTTGCCCAAATTCTTTTGATAAAGCCTTCAATCACCTCCCAGGGAGGATTCGCTCCCAAGACGAAGCAATATACCGCAGAACTCCAAAAATCGATCTCCTCTTGAACATCATCTTCAGAGAAGCGAAGTAGGTCAGAAGGTTCCTCCTCAATAACACCAAGTTGGCCTTTACCTTTCTTCGCCCCTGAGATAGTCCATCCTGTGTCATCTCCCACACCATCCAGATCAAACGGTGTAATTCCAATCACATCACTAAGATTCACCGCCTTCTGTGTACCAGCTATACTACCTCCAGGACCACCAATAATTGGTCCACCCCCACCATTATTCGTCACTATTTTTGTGTTTTCTGAATTTTTTTGAATTTTTTGGGTTTTTTTAAGCAAAGGACTCGAGCTCGAAGGGACACCGACACTTTTAGGGTTCCGGCGAGAATGATCGCCCTTCTCTCTCTCTCTCTCTCTCTATTGTCATTTCTGTTTTCTGTTTTTTCTCTATTAAATAAACTCGTGTTTACTAAATCAAACAGGCTTTGTTTTAAGTTTATACATTAGCAATCCTCATCTTACATTAAATCAACTGAACAATGAATTCGACGTTAACTGTACCGTTTTCGCTAACAAGTTTATGCATGCTTAACTGAGTGTTTTAACAATCTTTTTGCATATGCATTCATACATCTTTTTGCAAACAATATCGCACTTGTACGTAGCGAATTACATTAGCTCAAATATCACCAATGAATTGTTCTTATGCTAGTAGTGGCTATTTTCTAAATAGGCTAGTCTAAAAGGTTTTCATAAAACAAATTGAATTAATCTTTAAGAGAGTACCCTCAACCTGAATCCGAATCTGGTTTCACAATAGCCTTAGACAGATGGGTGTCGACGTGCCCTAAACTCTAAGACGTGTTTATTACCGAGTATATTTTACAAGTTTATTATATTTCTAGTGTTAGAGTATATAATCGATCTTGGCCTCCAACCATCAGCTTAAGCTTTTGGTTGAGTTGGTTCCTGACAAAAAGGGTAATAATTACCAGCTCGGTAATAATTACCAAGTTGGTTCCTGACAAAAAGGGTAATAATTTGACAGATGGGTGTCGACGTGCCTTAAACTCTAATAATATGACAGATGGGTGTCGACGTGCCTTAAACTCTAGTACGTGATAAGACTTAATTGAGAATAGATTTATAAGGAGGATTTATTAATAATAGTGTGGATACCCATATTCGTACCCTCCTAAAACAAGTCCTGTAATGGAACAGACTTTTAATATGCATGATTTAACACTGACTTAGACGGTATTAATTATGTCGAATTCTAATTAAGTTGTTTGACAATCAAAATGAGGCACAATGTGTCATGACGCTTAAATAAATGTCGTTTGGTTCATTCGGAGTCTAGTCTGTCTCGCGTCTCTATTCAACCGGCACGAGCATTCCCCTTTGCAGTTTAATTAGCCCTTTTACATTTACAAGGTCCAATTCAGTTCCCCTAAATTCCTAAATTTAGGCCGGTAGCTAAAACCGTTATTTAACATTTTCATTTGCACAATACAATCTCGCGGGTCTTCTCACTTCAAAATATACAACAAAATGCATCATTTCCACATTTTTGGGTCTCGGCCAAAAAACCGAGCCCGACCCGCTCTTGGCCCGTTTGGCCTTGAGCTCTCACAAAATATCTTGTATAACTCTTAGAAAGACTGTATACGGTATTCTTGATGCACAAGCAAGAGATTTCCAAAATACGTTAAAACCGGGTTTAGGAAATTAAATTACGTAACATTGCCCGACCCCCTAACCGCAATATGCCTTGCGGTTTGGAGAGCAAACCGGATCAGGCATTACGGTTTGCCTGCGTGGTTTTTTCCGGGGTTTTCCTAATTTACTCGAAATCTCTATTATAAATACCCCTCAACCCCTAACACAATTCAATCACCAATTTCCACGCTTTTTACAGCATACACACACACACAACTCACAAAAGCCTCACGCACTAAAACTTTGAATTTAGCAAACATCCCGTGTTGGATTCTCTTCTTTGTTGAAGCGAAGCTCTGCCGGTTTTGAAGCACGAGACATGTATGTCTTGATCCTACCTTGGATTAAGTTCTATTTCTTTCCTTTTGGACTAACAAATGGTCTACATTAGTGCCCAACTCGGCTTTGGTCGTGAGCAGTGGCGGATCTTGACGGATTTATTTAGGGTGGCCGCAGGCCGAGTGAAAATAAACAATTGAAAATATATAATTTTTTGTTAGTGGCTTTCACTAAATCAATACTTCATAGTAAGCATGTCTATTATGAGACCGTTTCATGCGTGAAACGTTCATTATTATTTCTTAACATTTCATTCGTTACAACATTGTATAAGGTGTTTGCACTATTGGCCGTTTCAGGTTTCACACATGAAATGGTTTATATTTAGATATTGTCATACTCAATCAATTGATAAAAACATATTTATAATTAATTTAATTTCTCAAATAATGATTAGATAAAAATACTACACAATAAGTAAATGTGTAAATTGAAATTCTTGATGTACGATTCTTTATTTTAATGAGATGTTACCGTTCAAATCAACGAGTTAGAGCAATACATATAAAATTGTTACTAACGACTTGTTCTCGAGGTCTAAAAAAGTTGTAGATTTTATCATATGTGAGTATAATTAATTCATTTATGTTATAAAAATAATTTCTATAGTATAATATATCACTAGTATGATATTGTGTCAAGTCACATTTTTATATAAGTTGTAATATTAAAAACTACTCCATAAAAATTAGCTTGTACTTTAGAGTAAAAAAAAAAAAATAACACGATGGAGGATAGCAGCCAAGATTCGAACCCCAAACTATTGAGCAACTACTATTTTTGTGATTGTTAAGTGAGGCATTAGTATATATTCCAAATATCAGGGGGGGCCAGGCCCCCTTCCGAGACAATAGAGGTCCGCCTCTGGTCGTGAGCCCATTTTTCGTAAGGCGGTCTTACAACTCGAATGCATTCCATTCGTTTTTTTACGCCACCAAAGTCACATAAGCAACGCCCCCTTAAAATAAATCAAACAGGCTTTGTTTTAAGTTTATACATTAGCAATCCTCATCTTACATTAAATCAACTGAACAATGAATTCGACGTTAACTGTACCATTTTCGCTAACAAGTTTATGCATGCTTAACTGAGTGTTTTAACAATCTTTTTGCGTATGCATTCATACATCTTTTTGCAAACAATATCGCACTTGTACGTAGCGAATTACATTAGCTCAAATATCACCAATGAATTGTTCTTATGCTAGTAGTGGCTATTTTCTAAATAGGCTAGTCTAAAAGGTTTTCATAAAACAAATTGAATTAATCTTTAAGAGAGTACCCTCAACCTGAATCCGAATCTGGTTTCACAATAGCCTTAGACAGATGGGTGTCGACGTGCCCTAAACTCTAAGGCGTGTTTATTACCGAGTATATTTTACAAGTTTATTATATTTCTAGTGTTAGAGTATATAATCGATCTTGGCCTCCAACCATCAGCTTAAGCTTTTGGTTGAGTTGGTTCCTGACAAAAAGGGTAATAATTACCAGCTCGGTAATAATTACCAAGTTGGTTCCTGACAAAAAGGGTAATAATTTGACAGATGGGTGTCGACGTGCCTTAAACTCTAATAATATGACAGATGGGTGTCGACGTGCCTTAAACTCTTGTACGTGATAAGACTTAATAGAGAATAGATTTATAAGGAGGATTTATTAATAATAGTGTGGATACCCATATTCGTACCCTCCTAAAACAAGTCCTGTAATGGAACAGACTTTTAATATGCATGATTTAACACTGACTTAGACGGTATTAATTATGTCGAATTCTAATTAAGTTGTTTGACAATCAAAATGAGGCACAATGTGTCATGACGCTTAAATAAATATCGTTTGGTTCATTCGGAGTCTAGTCTATCTCGCGTCTTTATTCAACCGGCACGAGCATTCCCCTTTGCAGTTTAATTAGCCCTTTTACATTTACAAGGTCCAATTCAGTTCCCCTAAATTCCTAAATTTAGGCCGGTAGCTAAAACCGTTATTTAACATTTTCATTTGCACAATACAATCTCGCGGGTCTTCTCACTTCAAAATATACAACAAAATGCATCATTTCCACATTTTTGGGTCTCGGCCAAAAAACCGAGCCCGACCCGCTCTTGGCCCGTTTGGCCTTGAGCTCTCACAAAATATCTTGTATAACTCTTAGAGAGACTGTATACGGTATTCTTGATGCACAAGCAAGAGATTTCCAAAATACGTTAAAACCGGGTTTAGGAAATTAAATTACGTAACATTGCCCGACCCCCTTACCGCAATATGCCTTGCGGTTAGGAGAGCAAACCGGATGAGGCATTACGGTTTGCCTGCGTAGTTTTTTCCGGGGTTTTCCTAATTTACTCGAAATCTCTATTATAAATACCCCTCAACCCCTAACACAATTCAATCACCAATTTCCACGCTTTTTACAGCATACATACACACACAACTCACAAAAGCCTCACGCACTAAAACTTTGAATTTAGCAAACATCCCGTGTTGGATTCTCTTCTTTGTTGAAGCGAAGTCTGCTGGTTTTGAAGCACGAGACATGTATGCCTTGATCCTACCTTGGATTAAGTTCTATTTCTTTCCTTTTGGACTAACAAAGGGTCTACATTAGTGCCCAACTCGGCTTTGGTCGTGAGCAGTGGCGGATCTTGACGGATTTATTTAGGGTGGCCGCAGGCCGAGTGAAAATAAACAATTGAAAATATATAATTTTTTGTTAGTGGCTTTCACTAAATCAATACTTCATAGTAAGCATGTCCATTATGAGACCGTTTCATGCGTGAAACGTTCATTATTATTTCTTAACATTTCATTCGTTACAACATTGTATAAGGTGTTTGCACTATTGGCCGTTTCAGGTTTCACACATGAAATGGTTTACATTTAGATATTGTCATACTCAATAAATTGATAAAAACATATTTATAATTAATTTAATTTCTCAAATAATGATTAGATAAAAATACTACCCAATAAGTAAATGTGTAAATTGAAATTCTTGATGTACGATTCTTTATTTTAATGAGATGTTACCGTGCAAATCAACGAGTTAGAGCAATACATATAAAATTGTTACTGTTTTGGTAAAAACTTAACAAGGGGGAAAATGGAAAAAAGTGGATCAACTAGTACTATTTGCGAAACAGAACAGAACTGATCAGAACTGAGCTATATGGGACAGAACTAGGAACACAGGGATTTGATGACGCAGAAGCCCCGAGAAGAAGATGGGGAAAACTGCGGGCTACCAAGCCAGGAGTACTTTTATTATTATCAGAGTTGAGGTTACAGAGTACAACCGTGAAAGAGACCACTTCTGTAGCAATTCGTACAGAACTGACTGTAGTTTACCGTAGTATTTTGTAGTATATTTTCTAGTGCTTAAGTATGCTAATGAGAGTAAAAAGATGAATGAAAATGTACAAATGAGCCTCTACATATATAAACCAAAACTAGCTGCAAAATCGGTTCCCTATTTTCTAGGAGCACGTTCCCATGACCTCCATTATCCATGGCGGTTAAATAACCTCCATTGACTCCACTTCTGCTCAGCTGAAATATCTTCCATTATCCCATGATCTTTGTAACCGTCATAGTTGACCTCGGCTGACCATAACTGCCATGCCTGTTCTGACCTCTTCTGGGTTATAACTGCTATTGTTCTTCTTTCCTGCTCTGTACCGTATTCTTGACATCTATCCAGAACTGCCAATTCTGGGCTGTGTAAAATCTGGTCATAACAAATGCCCCTTGTTTTCTCAAGTGCAGTGTTCAGCAAGCTTGAGAAACAATCTATCTAAACGTATCTATACAGAACAGACTAGAGCAGAGAGTAACGGCTATAAATTTGAACAAAAAATCAAGCATCTGGCCAGACTTGCACAACATTCAAAAGAGATAACGTAAGAATCAGAAGTTAGGTGAGAATTAAAACCTGATTTGACTCCTGAACAGTAGCAACGGCTAACTCTGGGCTGTTTTAAATTTACCAACGGTAAAATCCTAAACCCACTTGAACTCTTTTACCTTTGCATATAAATAGGAGCCCTCAGTAATTTCTGGGAACTTACCTTGCACGCTTTTATTTTCACTTTCTACTGTTCATCATCTTCCTCTTTTGCTATTTCAATCATCAAATCAAATTAAAATCATCTGAAAATCATGGCTGAACAAGTGATAGATCTTGAGAAACCTGCGATCACTGAGATCATGTTTGGCGACCATAAGTTCATCAAAGGTGATTCCTTTGATGACGAAACCAAGAACACACTTTCTCAATCAATCATCAAACATTTGAAAGATCATGAAATTGCGCCTACATCGGCTGATACCTTTGTACCCTCTGATGACTATGCCACTGCTTCCTGGACCTGTCCAGGATGGATCTGCATCTACGAGTTCCCTTTCAGGGCTAGTCTAAGGATTCCCTACAATTCCTGGATGAGTGGGGTGCTTACAGCGATGAAGCTTGCCCCTTGTCTGCTGATGCCAAGGATGTGGAAGATCATATGTTTGGTTGATAAGCTTTGTACGAAGCATAGGTTGCTGCTGACTGTGCATGACCTCAAGAATGTTTATTCTGTGAGGGCCCAAGGCCGTGGGAGGTTTATCTTCAGAATCAGGAAAGGCCAGAACAATCTGGTGGAGCACCCTGATACTGGGGACGATAAGGACTAGAAAACTGGTTTTCTGTTTCTGAAGAGTGACACTCTTCAGAACGACGGTTGTTTGGATTACCCTATTGCTGAGACGGGTAAGCCACTTCTGTTTCAACTTTGTTGTTTCTAGTTTTTCTATTCCGTGCTGGGCTGATGGTTTCTATGTTTTATCTCTCTAGCGGATTCCTGGCTCCCTGAGCACAGTGAGGAGTCTAGGGCCAGGATTGCTGCTTTTATGGCTTTGCCCCTTCTAGAGAGGACTTGGTCTGAGGGGGATAACAAGACGTGTTTTCCTACTTTCTGTAGGCCACCAAGTAGGGCTGTAAAGGTTCATGTGCCTATGGTTTCTGCCATCAAGGGTAAGTTTCTCAACTGCTCTTTTGATTGGGTCTGGACTAGTATGATTTGGATCTGTAGTTCTAAGATGCATGTGGTTCTATGCTAGGTGAATCTTCTAGGCCGTTCACTGAGGGGCAGACTCAATCCTACCCTTCTCGAGGAGAAGATGAATGCTATACTGGCTGGGGTCCAGATGTGAAACCATTGTTTGTTCCTCACAGGTATTCCTACTCCAGGATCTAAGGAGTTGAAGATTGAGGAGCCTAGCAAGGAAAAGGCTCAAGCTGAAGCAGTAAAGCACACACCAGACAAAAAATCAAAGAAGAGAAAAGTTGAGGAGGTTGAAGGGTTGTCACTACCAGGGACATTTCTGTCCAGCACGCCATCAACAGGCGTAGAAAAAATAATCCAACAAGCAGCTAAGAGGGTCAACCCAGACCTGATCAGGGTTGGCACCACAGAACTGGCGTTTAGAGCCACTCACTCTGCTCTGCAGGTAATAACCTGATATACTTCTAGTACAAATTCTCATGATAATTCTACCACTATTGTACCTTACACCATTACATTTGCAGACTCTTGACTGTATCTCGAGTTTGGGGCACATAATTTCCACTTCTGGGGATCGTGTGACTGCGCTGGAGGACCAGGTTGCTCTGAAAGAGCAAGCCTGTACAGACTTGGAGAAAGCTCTGGACGGTATGAAGGCGGCGGCTGAAAAAGCCAAGGCTGCTGCTGCCAAGTCTGAGGAGAAACTGGCCTCATTGAGGTCAGAAAACGAGAGCCTCCAGGCGCGTGTTCAAGAGCTTGAGGGACAGCTCCAGAACCAAGAGACTGATCTGGCGATGTTTTACACAGCCCAGACCAGAATTCAGATGATGCGTGCCTCAGAGTCCGAGCGTGAGGAGTGGGATATTGATGCTGCTGTGGAGAAATTTAAACAGCTCTTCCCAGGTGTGCCAGTTCCAGGAGAGGAGACTGCGGGCACTGATCAGGAAGAACCCTCTGCGTCTGGTGATGGTGGTGCTGGCGAAGATGCCCAGGCTGATGACAATCCTTCTGAAGAAGAAGAAGAATGAAAAACAATTACTCTTGTGAACATTTTGTGTAAATTCAAACAATTTGCTATCTGTGGTCTGGCCTGGACTTGTATGTCCAGGTCTGTAATTATTCTGTGAACTTCTGTCTGTTGCTACTGTAGAAACTTTTGTTTGGTCTGCAGAGCATGACATTTTCTAGTCTGCTCTGACGGACTCAGTTATGCTTAGTATTTAGTCAGCCTTGGTGGTCCAAGGACTTGACTACTATCGTTCTGTTGCTTCTATCGCTGCTATTGTTCTGTGAATGTACTAACCTCGCAGGTGTACACCCCAGACTTACATATGCATGATCATGGCTCACCTTAAGGGATATTATAGGACTCTCTTAACGGCGGTCAAGCCCTGGTCCGTCAATCCGAGGACGCATCCTCACAGCAGGACTGGCTGCTCTGCAGGACTGGCTGCGCTGTGGACTGGAGGAAGATCTCCACTGCAGGACTGGCTGCTCAAGGCTGAAGACTAAGCTCAAGTCTGGAAGACAAGTTCCTTAGAGACTGGGGACTAGGCCCAGAACTGGAGGTTGAACTCCCTGAGTAGAACTGGAGGATAAACTCCTATATTTGTAATATGTAGCGTATTATTTTTACTTTGATTTTACTTGTGATAGATAGAAAATATTTACTTCTGAACCAAAGGTGTAATCTGCAAAACTTAGAAATAAAGTTAAACTACACCATTGGAGTTCAATGGTTTTTATTGAATGAAGATTGCAATATTTACGAAAAACAATTAAAGAGTGCAGAACTGAAATTACAGAATTGAAAGTACAGAATTGAAAATACCGTATTAACAAAGATAGAGTTTGAGGTTGGTTGCATTCCATGCTCTGGGAATCAACTCTCCCTCCAGAGTTACCAGTCTATAAGCTCCTTGGCCTACAACTGAATCAATCAAGTATGGTCCTTCCCAGACTGGGGCTAGCTTTCCTGCAGACTTTTCCTTTGTGTTTTCAAATACTTTCCTCAGAACTAAATCTCCTTCTCTGAAAACTCTGGCCTTGACATGCTTGTTGAAAGTCCTGGCCACATTCTGCTGGTAAGCTGCTAACCTTATCCTGGCTGCATCTCTTAGTTCCTCTGCAAAATCAAGACTGGAAGACAACAACTCTGGGTTAGCTTCTAAACTGTTCAGACCATACCTTGCTGTTGGAACAGACACTTCTGCTGGAATCACCGCTTCACAACCATACACCAAAGAGAACGGAGTCTGTCCTGTAGAAGTCTTTGGTGTAGTTCTGTCAGCCCACAGAACTAATGGTAGCTCTTCTGCCCATCTCCCTCGTCGTTTCTTCAGCTTCTTCTTCAAGGTTTTGATGATAATCTTGTTACTAGATTCTGCCTGACCATTACACTGGGGATATCTTGGTGCAGAAGTAAGCAGTTCAATGTTCCAGGTTGCACAGAACTCCCTAGTCTTGTTCCCTACGAACTGTGTACCATTGTCACATACAATCTGGCTTGGAATTCCAAATCTGCAAATGATGTTCCTCTTGATAAATGAGATGACTTCCTTTTCTGTTACACTTCTGAATGCCTCTGCTTCAATCCACTTCGAAAAGTAGTCTGTCATTGCCAACATAAAGACCTTCTGTCCTGGAGCCATTGGAAGCTTTCCAACTATGTCCATGCCCCACTTCATGAAAGGCCACGGTGCAGAAATGGGATGCAGAACCTCAGCTGGCTGGTGGATCATTGGAGAGTGCTTCTGACATGCTTCACATTTGCTTGCGTACTCCACAGCCTCTTTCCTCATAGTTGGCCAGAAGTAACCAAATCTGAGAGCTTTGCTGGCCAAACTTCTTCCAGCACTGTGGTTGCCACAATCTCCTTCGTGTAACTCTTCCAGAACAGTTCTGGCTTCTGCTGGTTCTAGGCAGCGCAAATATGGACCTGACATAGACTTCTTGAACAGAACATCATTAATCAAGACATACCTCGAGGCTTTAAGCCGAAAAGCTCTAGCCTCAAGTCTGTCTGGGGGTAAAACACCATCTCTAAGAAAAGCATAAAAAGGTACAGTCCAAGAGACAGGAGTGGGGGTAGACAGGTTCAGAACAGGATCAGACTTCTCTATAGAAGGTCTGAGGAGGTGTACTATGGGAATCCTGTCCAGGTCTGCAGGTTTGAAACTAGAGCCAAGACTAGCTAGAGAGTCTGCCTGTGAGTTCTGGTCTCTGGGGATCTGGTCAATCCTAAACTGGTCAAACTTCGAAACCAGGGTTCTAACCTTCTCAAGGTAGAGCAACATCTTAGAATCTTTGGCCGCAAAAGAACCATTAATCTGATTAACAATAAGTAAAGAGTCGCTTTTTACCTCCAGATTCTTGACACCAAGACCAATACAGACCATCAAACCTGCGATTAATGCCTCGTACTCTGCCTCATTGTTGGTGGTACGAAATTCACAACTGACAGCCTGGGCTAGTATGTCCCCTTGTGGCGATTTCAGGACAATGCCCAGACCAGAACCTCTGACATTAGCTGCTCCATCAGTATACAGCACCCAGGTTTCTCCTTTTCTGCCCTGTGTGAGTTTCAACACTTCCATAGCACCACTTTCTTCCAGGGCTGGACTGAAATCAGCCACAAAATCTGCCAAGGCTTGTGACTTTATCGCTGTTCTGGGTTCATAACTGATGTCGTACGTACTGAGCTGCACAGACCATTTCGCCATTCTCCCAGACAGTTCAGGCTTTCTCAAGACTGACTTAACTGGAAGGTTAGTTCTAACACAAATATGATGACCCTCAAAATAAGGTCTAAGCTTAGTAGTTGACATAATTAAGGCGAGAACATACCTTTCCAGAAGAGAATACCTGGTTTCAGCATCTAGCAAGCTCTTACTCACGTAGTATATTGGATACTGCAAACCATCTTCTTCCCTGACCAGAACTGCACTTACTGAATGCTCCGTGACTGACAGGTACAGACTTAGCGGTTCTTTCTCTTCTGGTCTGGACAGTAATTGCGGAGTTGACAAGTAGCTCTTCAGATCCTGGAATGCTTCCTCATGCCTATCACTCCACTCGAACTTTCTGTTCTTCTTCATCATATCGTAGAAGGGCTTGCAACTTCCTGAGGATCTAGAAATGAATCTGTTCGGCGCTGCTACTCTCCCTGTCAGCTTCTGGATATCTTTCACAGTTCTGGGAGACTCCAGTTCCAGGATTGTTTTTATCTGTTCTGTACATGCTTCAATTCCTCTTCTGGTTACCATGTACCCCAAAACTTTCCAGAAGACACTCCGAAGTTGCACTTCGTAGGGTTCAGCTTCATATTGAAATTGTCCAGGGAATTGCAAACGCTTGCTCTAGGTGCTTCACATGATCTTTGGCATCTTTAGACTTTACCACCATATCATCGATATAAACCTCCATTGTGTCCCCAATTAGATCTTTGAACATCATGTTGACCAGCCTTTGGTAGGTGGCACCAGCATTTCTGAGTCCAAAGGGCATGGCGGTGTAGCAATAGATTCCACGGTCTGTCATGAAGGAGGTTCCCTCCTGGTCTGGAGGATACATCTTAATCTGATTGAAACCACTTGAGGCATCCATGAAAGTCAGAACTTCATGGCCAGCAGTCTTGTCCACCATAGCATCAATGTGAGGAAGAGGGAAAGGATCCTTGGGACATGCCTTGTTCAGATCTGTGTAGTCTACACAGACTCTCCACTTTCCATTCTTCTTCTGCACAACAACCACATTAGCTAACCAGTCAGGATACATTACCTCTCTTACCATGTTCATGTCCAGCAGCTTCTGGACTTCCTCGTTGATTATAGCATTTCTCTCTGCCGCAACCTTCCTGCGTTTCTGGCTCCACTACTGACTTGACCGGTTTCTGTAATTGCTATGCGAGAGTTTTGTTGGTGGCTGGAGGCTTCAAGGCTGCTCTGTAGCACTCCTGCGCAGTTTGCCTTTCTCCCTTGATCACCAGAACTCCCCATTGAGTTGGGACCTTCACACATTGATGGTAAGTAGACGCCACAGCCTTGAGATTGTGGATCCAAGGCCTGCCTAACAAAACATTATACGAGGTCATAGAATCAATAACGTTAAACTTTTCAAAAGAAGAAACTCCCTGGGCATAGGTTGGAAGTGAGATCTCTCCCAAGGTGTGCTTGGTCTCGCCACTGAATCCCACCAGAACATTAGAGTTCTTGGTCAGCTTATCCTGGCCTATACCCATTTCCTTCAATGCATCCAACATGATCAGGTTCACAGAACTGCCCCCATCAATCAGAACTCGACGTACAAGGGTGCTTCCAATCTGCAACTTGATCACTAGGCTGTCATGATGCAGGACTGGGATGCCTTCACAATCTTCATGATCAAAAGTGACAACTTCCCAATTCTTCTCTACTCTGGTTGGAGGTTGCATCTTTTCTTGCTTTGCTATCCTCTTGGCTGCAGAATAAGTCAAACCACAGATATCAGAACCACCATTAATAAATTTTACCTCGTGTTTATTGTAGGGTGGAGGATTTGGCGGCTTTTCTGACTCTTGACCCCTGGAGTCCTGGGATCTGGCGCTTTCAGTCCTGGGCTGGTTCCTCTGGACTGGTCTGATGATATCCTTCAGACGTCCAGTTCTGAGCTGGTAGGATATCTCCTTCTTGAAGGCATAGCAGTCTTCTGTGCTGTGGCCGATGTCTCCATGGTATTCACAATACTTGTTTGGATTCCTGTTTGGATTTGGATTATCATTCCTCCTGGGCCATCTTGCAGCGTTCCCAAAGCTCTCCAGCTTTGCTATCAACTGTGGAACCTCTACACCGAGACTGCTGATATCAAGGGAGTCATCAGAATTGACCGTCTCAGAACTGACGGCATGTACTTGTGTTCTGGGTGGCCTGCTGTATGGTGCTGGCCTGCTCTGGAGGCGTCCACTATCGGATTTTCTGTTCACCTTCTCATACCCAGAACTATCCTGCCTACTGAAAGCATCCTCTTCAAGTCTGATCTGGGCCAGGGTCTTTGCCTGCACATCTTCAAAAGTAACACAAGGATACTTGGTTAGTTCACGATAAAGCTCAGAATTGACCACCAAACCTTGCCTATAAGCCTGGATAGCAGTTGCAACGTCACAGTTGGGGATAGAGATCTTCTCCTTGTTGAATCTCTGGAGATAATCTCGTAGAGACTCATCTTTCTTCTGTACAATCCTGTACAGGTCACTTGTTTGCTTCTCTAACTTCCTGCTGCTAGCAAACTGGGCAACAAAGACATTCACAAGATTAGCAAACGATTTAATAGTACCATTAGGAATATTGACAAACCATTGCAGAGCTGGTCCAGCCAGAGTAGAACCAAAGCCCTTGCACATGCAGGCTTCTCTGTACTCCTTTGGGGCTGGGGCTGTGTACATTCTCCGCTTGTACTGGGCAACATGGTCACTGTGGATCTCCTGTACCATCATACAGTTTCATCCCTGGAACTTTGAACTTCTTTGGGATATCTGCATAGTTATGGCCTCGGCTGAATGGTGAATCTGCATAACACTCTTAGGAAGCCTCCTCAATTGGTGCTGGAACTCCTGGAATCTTTGCAACCTTGTCATGTAACCCCTGGAGTTCCTGCATCAACATGAGGGGAAAGTTGACCTTCTTCTTGCCCTTCCTCTTGTCAGCATTCTCGGATGATTCTTCCTCATCTTCACCACCCAGGAGTTGGTCTGCGAGATCCTCATCTTCATCCAGATTAGAGAAGTCTATTCTCTTGATTATAGAACTCAAAGATGCCCAGTCTGATCTTTGATGTCTGCCTATAGCGAATCAACTTAGTCTTGAGAACAGACTCTGTTTCCTTGATCTTGCATTCTCTTACGAGATTTCTTGAATCTTAGATTGCGCATCTTGTAACTCAGCGGACAATTCCTCCAAAGTTCTATCAGCCATTTTGAGTATAGAAAGGGTGATTTTGTGAGATTTTGTGAGAAAAAGTTACGCAAATTAATAAACTAGTTGCCCCACGGTGGGCGCCAATTTGTTTTGGTAAGAAAACTTAACAAGGGGAAAATGGAAAAAGTGGATCAACTAGTACTATTTGCTAAACAGAGCTGAATTGATCAGGACTGTGCTATTTGGGACAGAAGTAGGAAAACAGAGGATAGATGACGCAGAAGCACCGAGAAGAAGATGGGGAAAACTGCGGGCTACCAAGCCAGGAGTACTTTTATTATTATCAGAGTTGAGGTTACAGAGTACAACCGTGAAAGAGACCACTTCTGTAGCAATTCGGACAGAACTGACTGCAGTTTACCGTAGCATTTTGTAGTATATTTTCTAGTGCTTAAGTATGCTAATGAGAGTAAAAGATGAATGAAAATGTACAAATGAGCCTCTATATATAGGCAAAACTAGCTGCAAAATCGGTTCCTATTTTCTAGGGCACGTTCCCATGATCTCCATTATCCATGGCGGTTAAATAACCTCCATTGACTCCACTTCTGC
Source organism: Dianthus caryophyllus (assembly GCA_023091065.1). Lineage (NCBI taxonomy): Eukaryota > Viridiplantae > Streptophyta > Magnoliopsida > Caryophyllales > Caryophyllaceae > Dianthus > Dianthus caryophyllus. The sequence continues at coordinate 36,814,271 of CM041522.1, read as the reverse complement.
TCAGCTGAAATATCTTCCATTATCCCATGATCTTTGTAACCGTCATAGTTGACCTCGGCTGACCATAACTGCCATGCCTGTTCTGACCTCTTCTGGGTTATAACTGCTATTGTTCTTCTTTCCTGCTCTGTACCGTATTCTTGACATCTATCCAGAACTGCCAATTCTGGGCTGTGTAAAATCTGGTCATAACAGTTACTAACGACTTGTTCTCGAGGTCTAAAAAAGTTTTAGATTTTATCATATGTGAGTATAATTAATTCATTTATGTTATAAAAATAATTTCAATAGTATAATATATCACTAGTATTATATTGTGTCAAGTCACATTTTTATATAAGTTGTAATATTAAAAACTACTCCATAAAAAGTAGCTTGTACTTTAGAGTAATAAAAAAAAATAGGGATATTTCCCACGGTACCCTCGAACTTTGGCAGATTATACATGGTACCCCATGTGTGAGGTTTGTTCACATGGTACCCCTAAACTTTGTAAATATGTGCGCAATATGCCCATTTTGTGACGGAAAATTTGACGACGTTAAGTTTAAAGAAGAATGCACCAATTATGAGTTTAGAGTACAATTAAAGCCACATTATTCCTCAATTAAATGCTATTATGTGTTGATTAATTAGTATAAATTTTGTTGATTAGAGTACAAATAATAGCATTTAATCGAGGAATAATGTGGGTCTAAATGTACCCTAAACTCATAATTGGTGCCTTCTTCCATAAAATTAACGTCGTCAAGTTTTCCGTCACAAAATGGGCATATTGGGCACATATTCACAAAGTTTAGGGGTACCATGTGAACAAACCTCACACATGGGGTACCATGTGTAATCTGCCAAAGTTCGAGGGTACCGTGGGAAATATCCCAAAAAAATAACACAATGGAGGATAGCAGCCAAGATTCGAACCCCTAACCTGCCATTTGGAAACAAGTGCACAAACTATTGACCAACTACTATTTTTGTGATTGTTAAGTGAGGCATTAGTATATATTCCAAATATCAGGGGGGCCAGGCCCCCTTCCGAGACAATAGAGGTCCGCCTCTGGTCGTGAGCCCATTTTTCGTAAGGCGGTCTTGCAACTCGAATGCATTCCATTCGTTTCTATACGCCACCAAAGTCACATAAGCAACGCCCCCTTAAAATAAATCAAACAGGCTTTGTTTTAAGTTTATACATTAGCAATCCTCATCTTACATTAAATCAACTGAACAATGAATTCGACGTTAACTGTACCGTTTTCGCTAATAAGTTTATGCATGCTTAACTGAGTGTTTTAACAATCTTTTTGCATATGCATTCATACATCTTTTTGCAAACTATATCGCACTTGTACGTAGCGAATTACATTAACTCAAATATCACCAATGAATTGTTCTTATGCTAGTAGTGGCTATTTTCTAAATAGGCTAGTCTAAAAGGTTTTCATAAAACAAATTGAATTAATCTTTAAGAGAGTACCCTCAACCTGAATCCGAATCTGGTTTCACAATAGCCTTAGACAGATGGGTGTCGACGTGCCCTAAACTCTAAGACGTGTTTATTACCGAGTATATTTTACAAGTTTATTATATTTCTAGTGTTAGAGTATATAATCGATCTTGGCCTCCAACCATCAGCTTAAGCTTTTGGTTGAGTTGGTTCCTGACAAAAAGGGTAATAATTACCAGCTCGGTAATAATTACCAAGTTGGTTCCTGACAAAAAGGGTAATAATTTGACAGATGGGTGTCGACGTGCCTTAAACTCTAAGACGTGTTCATTACCAGCTCAAATAATTATTACCGAGTATAATAAACTTTTTATTTTTTTTTGGTGACGAGGGGTTTAGTCCCCCCGGGCCCAGGCATTCCAGCGTCACCACCTGGACCATGTAAACCACCTCAAAGGGGCCGCCGTAATACCGCATGCTTTTGCACATCCGTGGGTCTCGAACTTAGGACCTCGCAATTCCTGCCATTGCAGGCTTTGAGGTTGCCCAAGTCTACCACTAGACTGCAAGCACTTTGGTGAGTATAATAAACTTGTTACCGAGTATATTTTATTAGCCAAATCCTAGTACTCGGTAAATGATATGATAGATAGACTGCGGCCGAATAACTTTAACAGTTGATGAAATGTACGGAGTACTTATTTGAAAGGAGTAACACCGCAAAATTGTTTGTTTGTTTATTTGTTTTGTTTAAATTTTTTTTTTTAATGTACTCTTGGTTACATGAGCCTCTGTAGCATATCAAATGCTTTTACAATTTTGTGAAACTAGTTCAAGGCCTTCAAGCTGCTCAATGCTTTGTACTTATTTTTGAAATAAAATATTAATTATTCCCCTTTTATTTTCCTTTTAAATCAGATTCACAGTTTATATCCGGGTACACTATCAAGCGGAGTAGAAATTATGGTAGAAAGAGTAAGCAAACAAGAATATTTTTCGGAACGAGATTTTATGTTTAGGGTGTTGTCCCACGCCAGACTTCAACCTAAGAACTTGGTAAGGTTGCTTGGATTTTGCGTGGAACGACATGGCCATAACTTTCTTATATTTGAACCCATGTCTTCCGATCTCAGAACTTTATTTACAGGTATAAAAATGACTACGTATCTTCAATTTAAAATTTGTTGTGTTGTTAATGAGGTTAAAATGATCATTTTACGCTCATTACAGGTATAAAAATGACTACGTATCTTCAATTTAAAAATGACTACGGATCATTTTACGCTCAAATGTTGATAATGAGCGTAAAATTATCAGTTCTTTTTCCATTTGCAAATATAATTTTTTACTTGCAAATCAGAGAGAGGGGACGAGGAGAGTTGTAACTACGTAATTTTACTTTAAGATCGGATCATATAATATTTTACAACTAAAACAATGCCAATTTTTATCATTTCCCAATTAGGTACTCCTTATATAAACAAACAACTAGGTCAATACCCGTGCATAAATGCACGGGCATGTATAGACATATTTATTAGTTACCTGAAATAATAAATTAATGGTTAAATTAAATTTTTAATTAAAAATAAGGATAATGATAATATAGTTATCATAATCAAATTACTATATTTAACCCGTTCAAGACATATATGTTTATATGAATCAACAGTCGGAATCCAATAAAAATTAGGCTAGTCTTGTGTTCTTCTCTAGCTATGTATATATCATAAATGTTGGAATAAACGAATTAGGATCGGCCTATTTGCGAAAAAAAAAAAAAACAAACAAACAAACATGTGTTGAGCTTAATGTAGTTATTAGTCGTAGAACATATGTATATTATTATATTATTATATATGAGTTTTAACATTTACAGAAATCTTTATCAAATGGAAAACAGAAAGACTTTCAAAGTTTTTAATTTTAAATTCTACTAACCCGTGTCAAAATTTTGATTTAATTACGTTAAAGGTTATACAATAAATTAATAGAATGAAATACAATTAAATTTTTATATATGGAGGCGAAATGAAATTAGAGTAAATAATTTAAAAGATAAATAAGAAATATATGTTAAATATATGATTAATTTAAAGTGTTCAATAGTCAAAACTCATATAAAAATATATAATTTGTAAATGAAAAATCAATATAAAACAATAGTTCATGTACTTATTTTAAGTAACAATAAGTTATAAAATTGTAGATCAAGTAAATGCAAAATATTATGTAAAATAATAAAATATTGATCAATTTAGGAAACATAAAAAATGTTAAATTAGGCATGAATAGTTTGGCGGGAAAAATTTGTGGGGATGATTTTTGCTTTATATAATTAATATAGATAGATATTGAATAAGGAGTATAAATATTATAATGATACGAATTAAAATTTTAGTGATTCATCAAAATGTTTTCAACCCAAAAGCGCCAAGTGCAATCTTGCTCTCTTATCCGCCTCTACTTTTATTGACAATTCTTCTGTTGTCGTAGAGGAATCTTTTGGGGTGTGTTTGGATTGAAGTAATTAGAGGAAAATGGAGGGGAGAAAAAGGGAGGGGAGCATTTTGGAAGATAGTTGGTCAATAGTGGTAAAATAAATGCGTATAGGACTCGCCAGACAATACTTAGATACGTATAGGACTCGCCAGACAATACTTAGATGCGTATAGGATTCGCCAGACAACAATAATGCGTAACTCGCCAGTACATAAGAGGGTAACAGCCTACCCAATACGTGCGTATAGGACTTGCCAGACAATAAATGCGTAACTCGCCAGTAAATCTTTTCAGTGCGTAACTCGCCAGTAAATTAATGTAATACCGCCTTAACGAAGATGAAAATTTAAATGAAGACAAAAATAGATAATTTGGAACTTGGGGGTTTGGGTACGTAACAACTCGCCATTAAATACAGAACCGCCATTAAAATTGAAGGGGGTGGATTTGGTATGGTCATTAGAATGATGAGAAAGGTAGAAAAACAAGTGTTGAATCGAGGAACAAAACACTAGCCCAACTGCAAGGGGCACGCCTGTAAGCCATTGTACGGAGTACTCCGTGATTAATTAACAAAACAAAGATCAGGGCTTTTGAATCAAGTCAAACAAACATGACAAAATTGAAGGAGGTGCCCCGTTGCTCAGGCTTCAAACAGGAAAATAGCTACTCTGTACCTTACATTCCGTATTTCCGTATACTCCCAATTTTTTTTTTTTAAATCAACAATTTCATCAATAAACGAAAATAGAATCCCGCCGGTGAGCAAGGCCCACCGGCAAGAAAGCGGAAGCGTATCGAGAGACCTCAGTAACGAGGCTCTGATACCATGTTAAGATTTATAGGAGAATACATTTTAGAGAAATAGAAGATGATTATATTATTATATGTTGATTTGATTTACATTACAACTAACCACCTTATATAGACTTTAGATGGAAAGCCAAAGGTTTACATTTATTATTAAACTTAATACTACTATTAATATCGAGACATAATTATATGTCTCTTCATATACTCTAATATATATCGTGCACCGTGATGTTTTGATTTCAGTTTACGCGTTTCTGTGTCTGCAACTTTACTCACTGTTTTGTGTTTGCTGTTGATTTTGGTTGCGGGAGTTTCTTTGGTTCTTATAGTTGTAACTTATTATTACCAGTTGACGTTGAGCTTTGTTTTAGATGAAATGCGGTTGAAATCTATCTTATACTAAAATGTGTGACATAGATACTAATTCGTATGAGGGCAGGTTTTAAGAAGGGAATGTTGTGTATCAGTAGGTTCTCAATGAAGCTGGTTGGAGCTTCAAATTATGTGATCGATTGTTGTTCTGTGATTTACCTTGTCTTCCGTGCATAATTCTAACTGCGCTGCCATAAACCTACAATGGTATGCAGTGCACATGTTGGTTACGCGGTTCTACATTAGGTTTTGCCAACTTCTGAAAATAACAAAGTTGTCCTAGGACCTCGTGTTGTTTGGAAAATTCGCATGTTCATTGTTTTCACCCTAGTTACAATATGGGGAAGGAAAGGATTGAAAGGGGAGGGGAATGGAAGGATTTGATTTCCCTTCTTTCAACTAAAACAAAAATTTTCCAACTTTGGCAAGATTTGGAAGGAAAACTCAACTTTACTCTTAGCATTCACCCTTCCATTAACCATTTCCATTCTTCTTTCCTTCACTTCCGTCTCATTAATTTTAGCTATCCAAACATCCAAGTTTTGATTTCCCTCCTCTTCCCTCCCCTTCCTTCCCCTTCCCTCATTTTCCCTCCCCTCCCTTTCTCTCCTATTTTGCTATCCAAACACACCCTTAGGATTCCGAGTGACGGGTCACTTAGTATAATTCGGTAAGAATATGCCAAAACACGTCCAAATTAGAGCTAGTATAATATGACATGACATGAAAACAAACAAAAACAAGATACAAAATTAATAAGTTTGGGTTACGATGTGATAACCTATTTATGTAATAGGGTCGACACGAAATATAAATAAATTTGGTTTGGGTACTTAAGATTTTGACTTTTGAGACACAAACGTGACATACTGTTTTAATTTTGGGCAGTTTATCGACATAACTTATCATTATTAAATGAACATTATTTCTTACTTGTACGGAGTAGTTATTATTTATTTATTTATTTATTTATTTATTTATTTATTTTCTTTTGGTGTAGATGTAGGACTGTGCACCGGTCCATACCCGGACCGGACCGGCTTACAACCGGATTTAACCGGAACCGGTATCTCTTAAATTCCCTAACCCTGAAACCGGACCTGCCCTTACATATCTTGCCCTGAAACCGGACCTGCTGGAACCGGGTCGGTCCGGTTTTATACGCATGAGACCGGAATCACAAAGTCTGCTTTAATTTAATAAATTTTGTGCAACAAATCCATGAGCTATGAGGTGCCTGCTTATATGTATTTGTGAATTGTTGATTTCAATGTACGTAATTGTCAAACACTCCTACTACTTATTTAATAAAGAAGACATATTTTTCACAAAGGTGAAATCAAAACAACAAACTTAATTCAACAAAAGTCTTATGACTGTTATCACAAGTCATATGCAAACAAATATAAAAGATTACGACAAGTCTAACAAATTTTTATTCGTAAACGTAAAATCAAATCTACTTCTAGTCTCCACCTCCACGCATGTCGCAAATGCTATGCATCTTCTTCGATTAACCATCCACATAGATGATTTCATCGTCCATGGTAATAGTCTCCAAATCTGTACATAGGAAAAGACGTTATCAAAATTTATGGTCCAATTTATGGAGTAATTTATTTACACACACCAACAATAAAGTTAACATGATTACCCTTCTCAATTGCCTCTAATTCATCTTCCTTGTCCATGAAAGACGATGTTTTTCTTGCTCGAAGCCAATCTTGACAGCACACCAAAGTTTGGACCATCTTTCATATTGCAAAAATAATAGAACATACAAAATTAAATAAATTTATGGTAAAATAAATGAATATATAAAATACAATATATGGAAACTTGATTAAAAAAAATAATAATAATACCTTAGGACTCAAAGAACTCCTGAAAGAATCAAGATGACGACCCCCAGCACTAAAAGCTGATTCTGAGGCAACCGTAGACAATGGTATTGCTAATATGTTCATTCCACTTGAGCCTTTCAATCTCTTAGCTCTATCTTTGAGACTTTTCACATAGTTCATTCCAATACCACGGCCTCCTAAATCCTCACTTTGTTTATCATTAATGGTCAAATCATGCGTTTGTCCCGTGGATGAAGAGTACATGAATCTGTACTCATCAAACAAGAGATATGCAAAATTTTTCACATTATTAGCTAGTGCTTCTCCTTTTTCTTTCCCGTACATATCCGTGAGAGTTAACTCAATAACTAGCAACTTTGAGTGAGGATCTAAGATCACAGCAATATAAATTAACATGTTCATTTTTTCTACATTTCCCCAATATTTTTCGTACTTCTTTTTCATTGAACGAGCCATAGCTTGAAAATCAGTGTCATTGTTTTTCTCCCATTTATTAAGCATATCAAGAACAGAAGCTATCTCAAAGAAACCCTTGTTACTTGTAACATATAAAGATCGGATATCTGACGAGTTAACAAGTAAAAACCTTTCAAAAACACAACCAACCTCCCCACTTTTCTCCGATCCTCAACAATGGTCGTTCATTAAAGCTGAATGTCATCTCCATCGTGCAAATTTAATCCACCAAAAACACGTTGGTATCTCAAAGCGATTTCTAGCATCATATAAGTTGAATTCCAGCGGGTAGGAACATCTAGTGACAATGAAAGTTTGCAATCAATATTCAGTTTTTGCACAAGTTCCTTAAATCTTTGAATTCGAGCAGGAGAATTTTTCACATACTTCACAGCAGTTCGAACTCTATCAATGCACACACTATGCTCTTTTATACCATCCCACACAATCAGGTTAATAATGTGAGCCATACATCTAATGTGCAAATATTTTCCATCACTTATGCATCCCGAACGTTGCACCATCTTTCTTAAATACAAACACGCCACATCATTCGAGCTGGCATTATCAACAGTGACAGTAAAAAGTTTATCCTCAATACCCCAAGCTTCTAAACAACATTCAACAGCTTTACCAATAGCATAACCTTTATGACTAGAGATAGGACAAAAATTGATTATCCTTTTGTGAAGTTTCCACTCATTATCAATAAAGTGGTCAGAAGACACATATAATTAATCCTTTGAATAGATGTCCAAGTATCAGTTGTGACACAAATTCTTTGGCATGAACTAAGGAACATTTCTTTCAACTTCAACTTTTCATCTAAATAAAGACCAACACAATCACGAGTAACTGTAGTGCGTGAGGGTATATGAAATCTAGGACAAGCAACACTCATCAAATGTCTAAATCCATCTTTTTCCACATGACTAAATGGCAATTCATCAACAACAATCATGTAAACTAATGCATCTCTAACATCTTTTAAGTTTATCGTCCCATATTTCAACTTACCCTCACCCTCCTCACCATCCTTATCTAACTCCCCAGGCTCAAAGAAGAGTTCTGTTTGTTTTCCTTTACCTTTATTAGCAGGATTTTGAATGCATTTCTCCCAGTGCACTTTCACATTTTTTGATCCATTAACATTAGAATCAGCAGCAAATGTTTTGTCACAAAACTTACACTCAGCGCGGAGAGATCGTACACCTTCTGTATCCTCCAAAACATACTCCATGAAGTACTCCCAGTATTCTGCCCTTCGTTTGCTTTTACGAGTGATATACATACGACCTTCTGTAAGCTTTTTTCCCAATGGTAGTTTGTTTTGCAACTCATCAATTTCTTCTTTTGTAAGTACACGTGTATCAGTCGAACTTTCTGACAGCAATACTGAATGAACTGATCTCTTACTTTTGATTGAGCTCATCTGCGAGATAGTATTCTCAAGTTAATAAAACACATTGAATAATGAGTATGTGAAAAATTGTAAATAAAAAAGAAAAATAAATGCATACACTTACGTTGCAAGAAGATTGAGTATATGAATCCGTGGTTACACTGATAAAGGCATAAAAATAATAATTAGTTTCAATCAAATACACAAGTCACCAATAAATTAAAGGTGATGGATTAATGGTACACTAAAAAAATAAAATTAATACACCAAGTCAACATTCAAGCACTCAACAATGTAAAACCATCAATATTACTACGTGTATACGTGCATGTATTATTACTGCCATGTCTGCCAATAACCCTATAAGTCTATACTATAAGTCTATAACTCTGTAAGTCTATAATAATAACAGAAAAAAAAAAAAGAGTATTAAAGAACTACTTACCTTTCAAAGTTGTAGAGTTGTATGATCGATATGAGTGAAAAAACCTACGTATGTAATACTTAAATACAAAAGAGAAGAATATTTTTAGAATAATACACTTAGAGATTATTGGGTAGAATAATAAAATATAACCATAAAAAAAGGAAAAAATATCTCAAAATGTAGTTGCAATTAAAAGCTTCCTATCTTATAGGAGTTGATGAAGGATATCACTGCCAATAAAAAACGGAAAGATTTTATTCATATAATCAAATGATTCATATCAACTTAACTTTGCAATTTAATGTACAGGTCCATTCCGGGTTACCCGTTTAGATTCCGGTTTTCACACAAACCGACCCGGAACCCGGAGTTGGAAAAAATTAAGAACCGAAGACCGGACCTGATCATAGCAGGTCTAACCCAAACCCGGACCGGATCATCCGGTTCAGGTCTGATTTCCGGTCCACCCGGTAAAATGCGCACCCCTATGTAGATGAGTGCCTCAGTACTGCCTCCATTCAAGACTAATTGACACAATTTTTATTTTTGGCAATTTATGTTCAATTGAAAATTTCTATTTTGGTCTATTCCATTATTATATTTTAATCATTACACCTCACTTTATACCTCTTTTATTATATTTAAATCATTTTAGTTTTTGTTTTTTAAATTGTTAATATTTGGGTCACTTGTTACTTATAAGGAGTATTAGTATTTTAATAGTTTCTTAATTGGGGTGTTATGATGTTAGTATGTTACGTGTCAATTCGTCTTGCATGTAAAGAATAATATTTAATTTGATGTAAGTTTAAATTAGTTAAATAGATTATACAGACTTAATGAGTTAAAATAAGACATACGGAGTATTAATTAAAATGGGTTAAACAAGTCTGTTCAAGTCATTTAAAATATGAAGAGTTGGGTTAGGGGGCAAATATATTAATGACTTGTCTGTCTAAATGGATCCAGTTTAATTTGGGTTGAAGTGTTAGTGGCCTATTTATATGTAGCACGTACACCCCACGACATGACTTGATTTGTATGTGCGGACTACTCTACTCCGAACTCGAAATAGAAAGACCTGATGTAGCTCAATATGACTTGGATTCAATTAAATCCGCATACCGCTTCACCCAAAGTGAATTAATCGATATCTTATTCGAATGACCCGTTGATAAATCTTGTCTGAAGTCAATCTAAATTGTGCCTTTGTCTTACTCGAAACAGACAATGAAAAAGACTGTCGATGGAATAATTGGGAAACTCGATTCCAAATTATAAAGGGGATTGCCAAGGGTGTGCTCTATCTCCACCAGGACTCTCGCCTTAAAATCGTCCATCGCAATCTCTGTATTAGCAATGTATTGTTGGACGAACATTTAAATCCAAAAATATCAGGTTTCGGTACGGCGAAGATTCTTCAAAAGGATGATAACATGATTGAGGATGCAGTTAGAGGGTCGATGTAAGTGTTCATGTTTTAGATTGGTTTTAGCTCGTTCAAAAGTTATCCGGGGCGCGTTGGAAAAACCTTAAGAAAAATAATTGTGTCGTGGAATGGGTGTAATAGTTGTATTTCTCTTCGGTGTAGTTGCTAGATAAAGCTACCTTCCCTTAGTTTCCTAACGGATGTTTCGTAAAATTTGCGGAAACTAGAAGGATTTATATTATCGTTGTTTTGTTTATCTAGGTACCCATATTCAAGCAAATGACAGTATAAATAAAGCAACAACTTACTTTCATTTTAGTCACACAATGACATGGTATAACGAGTATCTAACCTTGCTAACTTGTTAATGGCGGCGTTTCTTTGTAGTGGGTATATCTCCCCGGAGTACCTCAATCGCGGCCAATTATCAGTTAAGTCAGATGTTTATAGTTTCGGCATACTTATCCTGGAGATTATTATCGGAAGACTCAATTGGGATTTCCGCAAAGACCACCCTGAGATGTTAAATATTGCTGAGGCTGTAAGTAGCTCTTTTTTCTTCTTCTGGCTACATTCCTCTCATTCAATATTCACACTCCTATCTTTCACACCAGATTTCTACTGCTTTTTTGTATTTATACATGGCTTTTTTAGTTATCGAAAATATAACTTTGAGACAAATTTTATGTTGTACACATACAATAATATACAATGTTGCTATTGAAATACATTGCGCTCGGAAACTATGTTTACAGGCTCGGGAAAAATGGGGAGAGGGAAGAGTTTTGGAAATTGTGGATGAAGCAATAAGAGACAGTGTTGCGTACTCCAACGAAATCGAACGATGCGTACATTTGGCCTTGTTGTGTGTTGAGTATTACCCGGAAGACAGACCTACGATGGCAACCGTGGTACTTAGGGGTGCGCATTTTACCGGGTGGACCGGAAATCAGACCTGAACCGGATGATCCGGTCCGGGTTTGGGTTAGACCTGCTATGATCAGGTCCGGTCTTCGGTTCTTAATTTTTTCCAACTCCGGGTTCCGGGTCGGTTTGTGTGAAAATCGGAATCTAAACGGGTAACTAGGAATGGACCTGTACATTAAATTGCAAAGTTGTTAAGTTGATATGAATCATTTGATTATATGAATAAAATCTTTCTGTTTTTAATTGGCAGTGATATCCTTCATCAACTCCTATAAGATAGGAAGCTTTTAATTGCAACTACATTTTGAGATATTTTTTCCTTTTTTTATGGTTATATTTTATTATTCTAGCCAATAATCTCTGAGTGTATTATTCTAAAAATATTCTTTTCTTTTGTATTTAAGTATTACATACGTAAGTTTTTTCACTCATATCATCATATAACTCTACAACTTTGAAAGGTAAGTAGTTCATTTATACTCTTTTTTTTCTGTTATTATTATAGATTTATAGAGTTATAGACTTATAGTATAGACTTATAGGGTTATTGGCAGACATGGCAGTAATAATACATGCACGTAGTAATATTGATGGTTTTACATTGTTGAGTACTTGAATGTTGACTTGGTGTATTAATTTTATTTTTGTAGTGTACCATTAATCCATCACCTTTAATTTATTGGTGACTTGGTGTATTTGATTGAAACTAATTATTATTTTTATGCCTTTATCAGTGTAACCACGGATTCCACGGATTCATATACTCAATCTTCTTGCAACGTAAGTGTATGCATTTATTTTTCTTTTTTATTTACAATTTTTCACGTACTCCTTACTCAATGTGTTTTATTAACTTGAGAATACTATCTCGCAGATGAGCTCAATCAAAAGTAAGAGATCAGTTCATTCAGTATTGCTGTCAGAAAGTTCGACTGATACACGTGTACTTACAAAAGAAGAAATTGATGAGTTGCAAAACAAACTACCATTGGGAAAAAAGCTTACAGAAGGTCGTATGTATATCACTCGTAAAAGCAAACGAAGGGCAGAATACTGGGAGTACTTCATGGAGTATGTTTTGGAGGATACAGAAGGTGTACGATCTCTCCGCGCTGAGTGTAAGTTTTGTGACAAAACATTTGCTGCTGATTCTAATGTTAATGGATCAAAAAATGTGAAAGTGCACTGGGAGAAATGCATTCAAAATCCTGCTAATAAAGGTAAAGGAAAACAAACAGAACTCTTCTTTGAGCCTGGGGAGTTAGATAAGGATGGTGAGGAGGGTGAGGGTAAGTTGAAATATGGGACGATAAACTTAAAAGATGTTAGAGATGCATTAGTTTACATGATTGTTGTTGATGAATTGCCATTTAGTCATGTGGAAAAAGATGGATTTAGACATTTGATGAGTGTTGCTTGTCCTAGATTTCATATACCCTCACGCACTACAGTTACTCGTGATTGTGTTGGTCTTTATTTAGATGAAAAGTTGAAGTTGAAAGAAATGTTCCTTAGTTCATGCCAAAGAATTTGTGTCACAACTGATACTTGGACATCTATTCAAAGGATTAATTATATGTGTCTTACAGCTCACTTTATTGATAATGAGTGGAAACTTCACAAAAGGATAATCAATTTTTGTCCTATCTCTAGTCATAAAGGTGATGCTATTGGTAAAGCTGTTGAATGTTGTTTAGAAGCTTGGGGTATTGAGGATAAACTTTTTACTGTCACTGTTGATAATGCCAGCTCGAATGATGTGGCGTGTTTGTATTTAAGAAAGATGGTGCAACGTTCGGGATGCATAAGTGATGGAAAATATTTGCACATTAGATGTATGGCTCACATTATTAACCTGATTGTGTGGGATGGTATAAAAGAGCATAGTGTGTGCATTGATAGAGTTCGAACTGCTGTGAAGTATGTGAAAAATTCTCCTGCTCGAATTCAAAGATTTAAGGAACTTGTGCAAAAACTGAATATTGATTGCAAACTTTCATTGTCACTAGATGTTCCTACCCGTTGGAATTCAACTTATATGATGCTAGAAACTGCTTTGAGATACCAACGTGTTTTTGGTGGATTAAATTTGCCTGATGGAGATGACATTCAGTTTAATGAACGACCCCCGACTGTTGAGGATTGGAGAAAAGTGGGGAGGTTGGTTGTGTTTTTGAAAGGTTTTTACTTGTTAACTCGTCGTATATCTGGATCTTTATATGTTACAAGTAACAAGGGTTTCTTTGAGATAGCTTCTGTTCTTGATATGCTTAATAAATGGGAGAAAAACAATGACACTGATTTTCAAGCTATGGCTCGTTCAATGAAAAAGAAGTACGAAAAATATTGGGGAAATGTAGAAAAAATGAACATGTTAATTTATATTGCTGTGATCTTAGATCCTCACTCAAAGTTGCTAGTTATTGAGTTAACTCTCACGGATATGTACGGGAAAGAAAAAGGAGAAGCACTAGCTAATAATGTGAAAAATTTTGCATATCTCTTGTTTGATGAGTACAGATTCATGTACTCTTCATCCACGGGACAAACGCATGATTTGACCATTAATGATAAACAAAGTGAGGATTTAGGAGGCCGTGGTATTGGAATGAACTATGTGAAAAGTCTCAAAGATAGAGCTAAGAGATTGAAAGGCTCAAGTGGAATGAACATATTAGCAATACCATTGTCTACGGTTGCCTCAGAATCAGCTTTTAGTGCTGGGGGTCGTCATCTTGATTCTTTCAGGAGTTCTTTGAGTCCTAAGGTATTATTATTTTTTTTTTTAATCAAGTTTCCATATATTGTATTTTATATATTCATTTATTTTACCATAAATTTATTTAATTTTGTATGTTCTATTATTTTTGCAATATGAAAGATGGTCCAAACTTTGGTGTGCTGTCAAGATTGGCTTCGAGCAAGAAAAACATCGTCTTTCATGGACAAGGAAGATGAATTAGAGGCAATTGAGAAGGGTAATCATGTTAACTTTATTGTTGGTGTGTGTAAATAAATTACTCCATAAATTGGACCATAAATTTTGATAACGTCTTTTCCTATGTACAGATTTGGAGACTATTACCATGGACGATGAAATCATCTATGTGGATGGTTAATCGAAGAAGATGCATAGCATTTGCGACATGCGTGGAGGTGGAGACTAGAAGTAGATTTGATTTTACGTTTACGAATAAAAATTTGTTAGACTTGTCGTAATCTTTTATATTTGTTTGCATATGACTTGTGATAACAGTCATAAGACTTTTGTTGAATTAAGTTTGTTGTTTTGATTTCACCTTTGTGAAAAATATGTCTTCTTTATTAAATAAGTAGTAGGAGTGTTTGACAATTACGTACATTGAAATCAACAATTCACAAATACATATAAGCAGGCACCTCATAGCTCATGGATTTGTTGCACAAAATTTATTAAATTAAAGCAGACTTTGTGATTCCGGTCTCATGCGTATAAAACCGGACCGACCCGGTTCCAGCAGGTCCGGTTTCAGGGCAAGATATGTAAGGGCAGGTCCGGTTTGTGGTTAGGAATTTAAGAGATACTGGGATTCAGTTAAATCCGGTTATGGCGGTCCGGTCGGTATGGACCTGCACGATCTAGTGGTACTAATGTTAGAGAGTCACCCAGTCGTTCTTCCAAGGCCGCAACAACCGGCTTACATGGGCCACAATGAGTCGATTCAAGCAGACCCTGAAGGTCAATTAACTAGCACAGTAATGCTGCCGTGCTCAGTGAATAATGTTTCTATCACTCCGTTGGAAGCTCGATAGTGACCGGCGTCATGGAAAACACAAGCCTACAATTGAAGTACTTTCTTGTATGAACATATTATCAGCTGTCAATAGTCGTTTTCTTAAGGTTGATTGTGATGGTCTTCTAATATGATAACCAAACCGTTCATATTTTAAAAATTTTGTACTTTTTTCCTTCAAAATTTTGAAAGTGTTACAAATTTGAAGCAACGAAAAAAAAGGGCTTAAATATAACAAGTACTTAAGCAATTCTCTTGTATCGTGGCCCACATTTACCCCCAAATCAATTTTGTCGTAAATGACAATTTTTTTTAGATTTTAAGATTTTTTTTTTTTTTGCCAGCTTGTATTTCAAGAGTTTTGATTTTTCTAAAAATAAATTTTATTTTTCAATATTTTTAACTAAATAAACAACAATTTAAAAGAGGGCTTGTTGGCCGTCATTATGTGCGGCGTTATTTAAGAATTTGTGGCAATGTTTAATACACTTATACACCCTTTAAAGAAAGACAAGAAAAATAGAAAAAGAGAGAAAAAAACGCCAATCTTCTTGGTTTTCGAAAACGTCATTGTTTCGAAATCGTGAAATACTCATCAAAAATGTCATTTTGAAATTTAGTATCTGAGCCTCACATATGATTTGAACTATTATAATTTTTATATAATTTTTAGCTTAAAAGTTTTAGTTTGACTTATAAAAAATAAATAAGAAAAATATTAACAATTGGTAGGGGCGTTCATACATTGGGTCGGATTGGCAAATTGGACCAACCCGGACAACTTGATCTAATTCGAGTTGGAAAAAAAAGCTTTCAAATACACAAAGTTAAATGATCTGGTTCCCGAAAAAAGAAAGTTAAATGGTTTGGTTCAGCCCAAACTTGAACTGGGTCCGGTCCGATCTATAGGTTTAAATTTTAAGGTGGTCTGATTCTCGTGTTATGTAGATCCGGTCCGACTTTGAACCAGTGCACCCCAAAAATTAGAAGAAAAAAAATGAACCATTGAGTGACCATGAGAGTAATGAATTTTCCTCCTTAAAAAAGTAAAATGTCCACTAGTACTTCTTTTGTACACGTGGAAATAGGGATGACGATGAATGAAATATGGATAGGGTGAACCATATCCATATCCATATCCATATCCATTTAATTTTTGGTCATCGATATCCCACCCTTATCCATTTAATATTTTTTCATCTCTCCATATCCATATCCACCGGGTGAAGCGGGTGGAGCCGGTATCCATTGGATATTTTTTCACTCATAAAATTTAAAGGCATAATATCGTAACTTGAAAAAATTGGGTCAATAAAATTAATAGGCGTATCGATAATTAGTACTAAAAAATTATCTTTTACATATATGAGAGAAGAATAAATTTTTTTTGAGATAATTAAATTTTATTCAAAAGATGTAGTCCAAAAATTTAAGACAAGATTTGATATTTGTCATCAATGTATTAGTAATTAGTTACATTATAAATATTAGTGGAGCTAGATTTTTAGATGACCCGAATTTTCCACGCAGATGATTTTCATGTTCGGCCTCATTCTTCGAATAGATCAGTATGTCATCGATAAAGACAACGACACATCGATCCAAATACTCACCAAAGGTACGGTTCATCTGATCCATGAATACCGCAGGAGCATTCGTCCATCCAAACGGCGTCACCACGAACTCATAGTGTCCATACCTTGATCGAAACGCAGTCTTAGGAATATCCTACTCACGAACTGGAATCTGATGATAACCCGATCTGAAGTCGATCTTGGAGAACACACTAGCACCTTTCAGCTGATCGAACAAGTCCTCGATGCGCGGCAGAGGATACTTGTTCTTGATAGTCACTTTGTTCAGCTCGCGATAGTCTATACACAGACGCATACTCCCGTCCTTCTTCTTCACAAACAAGACTGGAGCACCCCATGGAGACACACTTGGTCGAATAAACCCCTTATCAATCATATTCTCCAACTGCTTCTTCAACTCTTGCAGTTCAGCTGGCGCCATGTGATACGGAGCCTTAGAGATAGGTCCTGTACCAGGCACTAGATCAATAACGAACTCCACGTCACGCTCAGGTGGAATTCCAGGTAATTCCTCAGGAAAAACATCAGCAAAGTCACTAACCACTCGAATGTCTTCTAACTTCAGCTCCTTAGAGACATCCTTCACCATGCACAAGAACACCTGATGACCCTTCCTCCTCAGGTTACTCATCTTCAACGCAGACACCCATCGATCACTAGGCCTCGAAGTAGAGCACCTATGCGAGATCGTGCAACCAGACGGTCCCTTCAGCAAGACCTTCTGATCACGGCATATGAACCGAGCATCGAACTTCGCCAGCCAATCCATACCCAAGATAATATCGAACTCCGACAGCTCATAGCGAACAAGATCAGCTAGCAAGACGGATATCCCAAAGGAAATAGGAACATCCTTGTAAAGAGTAGAGCATGAAATAGTTTCTCCCGTGGGAAGAGAAATAAGTGTATCCACGGAAGTAGAAGAAATAAGCTTGGCCCTCTCGATCAATGAAGCAGAAATGAAGGACATAGAAGCACCAGTATCGAACAAAACAAATGCAGGTTCAGAGTTAACAAGAAATGTACCCGTAATGACATCAGGATGAGCCTCAGCCTCGGCGCGACTCATAACGAAGATACGACCCTTCTGAGCAGGAGGGTTAGTCTTCGCGACCACAGTAGAAGGAACCACAGCAGAAGTAGAACTAGAACCAGCAGCAGCACCAGTAGTTTTCACAGCCTTAGGGTAATCGTTGGACTTATGCCCCAGCTCCTTGCAATTAAAGCACATGATCGGCCTCCCGTCACAAGTCTTACCCGGATGGTAAGGCTTCCTGCACCTATAGCACAGCATGTTCGGCCTAGATGGGACCTGGGTACGGTTCGCAACCGGTCGAGTCTCGAACCTCCCTTTCTTCGCAGCCTGGAAGGAAGATTGTGGTACAAACGGCCTCTTCACAAACCTGTTTGCGCAGCGGCCGCCTCTTACTCTGACAAGCGCATAAACGCCAAAGTCTTGGCCATAAGCCCGGCTTTGGAAGGTGGTATAGGGCATTCCAGCTAGCCCGCTCGCAACCCTTGGGGCTAGGTTCTTCTCGAATCGACGAATGCGAGCATCTTCGTCGGGAATGATGTGCGGTGCGAAACGAGCCAAAGCCGAGAACTTGTCAGTGTACTCCTGCACTGACATGGTGCCCTGTACAAGATTAATGAACTCTTGCTCCTTCTGCCAACGGAGCTCATCAGGGTAGAAGCACTTCTTCAACGCTTCGCAGAACATAGCCCAGTTCAACCCGACCTGAGCCTGGAGAGTAGCTCTAGATAAGACCCACCAGTTGTCGGCCTCCATTTTCAGATAGTAGGTGGCAATATCCACCTTTTGCGCCTCCGGGCACCCAGTAGCTACAAAGAGCTTCTCAATTTCTCTCACCCATGACTCGAGCACGACCGGGTCGGCCTTGCCATCATAAGAAGGTGGATGGTGACGATCAAAACGGTCAAAGATCGCCCGATTTTAACTTGTGCCTTAGTCAAGGCCAGGATAGCATCCTCAAGTCGACGGATGCGCTGTTGTTCTTGCTGCGCGGCATTTCCATTTCGGGCCATCTGCAACACAAAAGCATAGTTAGTAGTAGCACTTACTAAACATGCCACTTCAGGTAACTACTCTAACGCATACAAAAGCAACGCAAACCCCCTATGGTGACTACCCAACACTCCACTCAAGGTTCTAAGTCAAATTCTACTCACTCATCTAGGAGAGTTGGGAGCGTGTTCGCTCTGATACCAACTGTAACAACACGGATTATTTAACAAGTTAAAATAAGCTTTAAAAAGGTTTTGTAAGATTAAATGAAAGAAAAATGAAAACCACGGTGGCGGAAACACCGTGAATCCGGTATTGTCACTCACAACGACCTAAAAACAAACCAAAGCATATGAAAGTAGACCTCAAGGCCTAACAACGGGGAATAAATACCCCTTACATATCCAAAACCAAAGTACAACGAAATGAAAACATAAATAAGTCTAATCCACTCTAAACAAACTCCAAAACTCTAGCTAGTCAACTAGACAAGGCAAGCTACGGGTCTCAATCTCACGGCATCCTCACACATAAGCCCATCCCGCGCGTACCTATAAAAAGAAAGCAACAACCACAATCAGTGGGGAGTAACTAGGTGCTCCCCAGTCATATTTCAACATTACAAACATAAACAACAACATATGCAAGCTTACCTGGCCTACGGCCTATAATCAGAGTATCAACAACCGACAATACAAAGAACAACAACAATAACCAACTCGGCACACACAACAATAGTACACGGCACATCCATACACACATCAACCTCCTCCACTCAATCCAATCCGTAACCAACCATCACAGGTGCGAGAGTAAGCGCAGAGCACTAGGTGAAGCGAACAAGAATCACCTCGAGTGAAGCGAACAAGAATCACTCAAACCCTATGGCGGAACAACGAACAAGGAGTTCCTCAAACTCATTAGTGTAAATTTGGCCAAATCCCACCGAGCGAACAAGAACGGTGACGACATATATCAAACCATAGTCTCTAACCAACATGGTTGAGAACCCATAGTCGCTCTAACTAAACAACAAGAATAGCCGAGGAGATCATGGGCGGTATCCGTCCAAACTAGGACGTCGTAGCTCCTCACATACGTGCAAGAACAGTACACGCATGCAAACTGAACTCAAGCATAAGCAACATGATCAAACCAACAACATAAACCGTCTCCAATACCACCAATACTAACCATAGTAACCTCATAATCAACCAACAATACTTCAAGACCATCACAATGTAACTAATACGATCGATGGCATGCTTTAAACAACAAAATTGAACTAAACAATAATAGGGCATGCGAACAATGATCATACATTCAACCAAGTCACCAACTTTAATCATAACTCAACCTTTAACTCATTATTTTGTGTGAAATATCAACCTAGCATGATACTATATTCAATTTAGTATGAGGCCGACCCATAACATAATACTTATGATCACAACTCAACCAAACAATGCAAAGGTTACAACTTTACACCACACATTCACGATCAATGACACAACTAACCACAAGGCCTCATACTTGTCAAAATATAACCAAGGCTACACCCAGTTACCTTGTTTAAGCGATGAGAAAGGTCCTACTCTTCTTCTTCCTCGACAAGGATTGTATCTTCCTCGTTCAAGTCTTCTTCTCCTTGATTAGGGCACAACAATAACACATACAAAATATAAGAACACACAAAATACATATATAATAATAACATAATTTGAAAACTATACTAAACAATAAGAATTACCGAAGGGATTAGCAAGAAAAGGAATTAGGGCAGGTTAGGGCTTGATTAGAAGAAGATTTGAATGAATTTGTGAGAAGAATTAGTGAGAATTAAAGAGAGAATAAAGAGAGAGAAGAGAGGATTATAATGTTTAGGGTGAAAAACAGCTGATTAATGACATTAGGGTTAAGGGGGGAAGTTTAAATAGTATAGGAATTCGAGCCCCTAAACAATACGGATTAAAAACAAAATCGCGGAAGCTGTCAGAGAGCGAGCCGCTCTCGATGCAGGCGAGCCGCTCCTTGCCGCGGTCGCCATGTCACTCATGAGTCACTAGCGGGTTTGGTCTGTTTTTCTTCGGATGACCTCTTTTTCTTCCCTGCTCGCGCCTAGCTCGCCAAAACACCTCTGACCCTCTCAAGACCTCCTAATCACCCCCACATTCACTCACACACTCGAGACTCACCTCGATTAACGCAACCACGATAAAACCTACCATACTCAAGCTAACGAAACGACTTCCTCGAGCTAAAAATGAGAAAGATCATGGGAAATGAAAGACCAACTAAACGACACGAACGATATGAAATGTGAAATGAGTCGGGGTGTTACAGATATGGCTGAACTGAGATCCGAAATTGAACCGATAATCGTTACCCGAAATTGACTTGAAATCCAAAATGACCCGACCCGACCCGCAATGTCTTGACCCGAAACCCGAGTTGACTCGATACAAAGTACTCCGGGTGACTTCAAATGACTACAAAATAACTTATTTTATGTTAGGTAATCAATTAACATCAATTATATACATAAAAACCTAAAAAGTAATCTTTTTGACAAAATAAATTGTCTATTTTTATCAAAATTTTGTATTTTGACCTAAAATGGACCCGACCCGACCCAAATAGACTCGAACTCGAACTCGAAATGACGCGATAACAGCGATCTGAAATAGACCCGAAACTCGAAATGACCCGACCCGACTCGATCCAATTAGAGGTGGCCGTCGGCCTCAAAATTGGGCCGGCCCACTGTGGGTGGGAGGGCCTGCTGAAATTTAGGAATTTAGGCCCTAGCCCGGCCCTTAGGCGGGCTCGGCCTTTTATAACTTTTTTTTTTTTTTTTTTTTTTTACTTTTTTTGGCGGACCTTTAGGGCCGGGCTCCAAAAATTGGGCCCGGCCCGGCCCTTATTTTTTACGGGCTTTAGCGGGCTGGTTCGGGCTGAGAAAATTTGGCCCTTTGAGTGCATCGGGCCGAGCCGAGCCGGGCTGGCCCGTTAAATTGGCCACCTCTAGATCCAATACATCGATCAGACCCGAAATGAGCCGACCCAAATTGATATGTACCAGACCTGACCCGTTTGCCAGGTCTAGTCGCAACTGCGCTTATGTTCACGGTGCGTAACGGTGCGATATTTTTCGCTTTGAGTCAAGCCTTCACGAATTTACTTTTAAATTTCCTCTAACCCGCACTATTATATTTGGTGGACGCTTATAAAAATAAATTTAACGCCACCATCGATATGAGACTTAGGTTTAGATCCCAAAAATGTTGTCAAATTCCGACTTAATCAACTATGGCGTGCTTGAAGAAATAATTCTCTGTAATGATTTGGTTATTTCCTTAGCAATTTACATCAAGTTTTTGGATTTGCTAAATAAGTTGACTTGTTGACTTGGAGATAAGTCGTTCTTGTGAATTCTGTGGTTTTTTAAGCGATGACCCGTTGACCCCATTGACTCATACGCTCAGATAAGTGCTTCGTGTGAATTCTGTAGCATCTATTCACCAGCTAAACGGGTCGCAGGTTAGTTGAATAATGAGTTATTTTAGGTTTATTTTATTTTATTTTATTTTTCGTAGGCTCTGTTTTTTTTTTTTTTACGAGTAGCTTAATTTCAACTCTTAAGTTCAGGTCATTTGAGTCATCTCCTATAAATTTAGATTTTATAAGCTTTATAGCAAACAACTATTTCCATCTCCTATAAGCCGAAAAAAACAAGGCCTAACTCTTATTTAAGATGATTTACAGAAAATTAATGAGTTTGATAGTTAAATTACAGTTAAATAGGTATAGAGTAAGAAAAAAAAAACATAAAATAAATCTGTTACAAATAATATGAAAATGGTTACAATAATATAATATCACAACTATTATTATTAAAATAGTATAAAAACTACGTAAAAAACTACGAATGAGGTGACCGTCTCATTATCTCATACAAAAAATGGTATACTACTCTGAGACACTCTCATGCGGTATGTTATGGACAGACTTTTTTGTGCTGTCTTTTTTGTAGCCTTTCAAATCATCTCATACCGAATATATATAATATGATTATATTTTTTTTAGGCTCTCAAAAGTTAAACAAGAGAAAAAATTATATTATATTATAATGAAATGTGAGAAAAGAAGGTAAAAAAGAAGAAAAAAAAGGAGAAGGTAGACCACAAAACTTCACTCGCGTAGCACGAGAAACACATATTTCAATAAACTTTTAACCCTAAATAGAATTAATTCTATCTTTTTCTTTTTATCATAATTTTGTAGTTTTTCTTATCTCACATATTCTTGAATCTTGTGACAAGATTTATCAAGCACTGTCTATTTTCCTTCAAAACCACCGGCAATTCTAAAATGAGACTGTTTCATACGTGAAATGGTTTATAGAAATTGTCAATACCTCATTTAATGCTGATAATAAATGAAGTTCTAAGAATATCTATTTTGTATTTTACACGTAAAACGGTCTTACAATAAACTTACTCATCTAGCAACACCAACTGCTTCCTGAAATCAAAAGGCCAACCCTACAAAATTCTTTATTGACACGTTAAGCCGCTAATAAAGGCAAAACTGACGCCCTAATATAATTTTGTAAACCATGTACTTCGACCCTTTCACTCATTTAACCTCCTCACTTTTTTTTATTTTTTTTTATGACAATTTCACTCATTTAGCTTTGTATAGTACTTTGTAACTTTTAACAATTAAAATAATAATTTTACCCTTACTAATATACATATTCTACCAAAATATCACACATATCTTCAAAAGAAGACCCATTTAATAACGATAATACCAAAACTACCCCCAAATTTTTTACTTTCATACAATTTGTGAAAACCCAAAGACATTTTTTCAATGGGATGGGAGGAGTATAATACTCCCTTCATTCAACTCCATTTTGGGCATATCAGATCATTTTTTGACATTATTCATGTGTTGAGAGAATTTTCAAAATTACGAGCAATGTATAAGTGAAAAATATAGACAGAGTGATCTTATGAGATTCGTCTCCTTAAATACAATATTAATATTTAATTTTAATAATTTTCATAAAGTATAACTGTAGATATTATCGATACAATACGGACTTGATAAATGTGAAAAATCATAAGCACAAAATAAAATTAAATGGAGAAAGTACTCGGTAAGAATTATCCCACTCAAATTGACCATTTGACCCAACACATACCTTTAGAAATTTCTTAGCAACTCACTATAATATGTCGATTAAAACTATTTTGTCCCACACAAGCAAGTACTTTTAATTTGATTCACCAAAATCAATTTCATTATGCCCAAACCAAAAAAACAAAAAAAAAAAGTACGAAACTTACACATACTTCATAGACAAATTAAATGGCCTTCCAAACATATTATTTGTGTCTATCAATTTTTCTTGTTTTTCATATTACTTTTAAATTTACTAAAGCTGAAAATCTAACTTATTTAGACAGTAGATGCTCAGATAGTATGATGTTTGCCCCAAACACCAAATATCAAACCGATCTTAATTCCGTCTTTCGCAAACTAACAACAAAGGCGGCCACAGCAACGGCCACCTCGGCCACCACGGTGGAGAATGCAATCTACGGCCTCTTCCTTTGCCGTGGGGACCTAACCAAAACTGCCTGCAAAAACTGTGTGGCAACTGCGTGTCACGATTTGTCACAATCGTATTGTCCCTTGAACAAAGCAGCGGTGATCTGGTACACCGGGTGTATGGTTAGATACTCCAACGACTCCTTTTTCGGCAAAATGGATGACTCTCCTAGAGTCGTCATGTGGAACAGTTTGAATCTAACCCAAAACCGAACTGATTTTAAACAGATTTTGGACCAAACTATGAATGATTTGGTTCTACAAACTGGAAATACTAATGCTTTCTACGCGACGGTTACTAAGACTATTTTCGGGTTTTGGGGTATGACTGCATTCAGTCAGTGTACGTCGGACATGAGTAGGAGCGACTGTACACGGTGTCTTAAGGTCGCTGTTGGAGAACTGCCGGTCAGTGTTACCGGGCGAGTTTTGCAACCTAGTTGTAACGTCTGGTACGAGGTTTACAAGTCGAATAATTATTCCGAAATCAAATACTCAAACGGTATGACCTTAACACACCTATGAATCTAGGATTTATTTTTCAATATATATTTAGGCTTTATTTTTCAATATAAATTGTTCAGGTCCATTTCGTTCGGGTTATATAAATTATAACTTGAGATATATACATTTCAATTTAGCTAAATTAAGAAAAAAAAAAAAAAAAAACAATAGTCCCATTACAAAATGCACATTCTGTTTTGTTATTCATTTTGCATTAAATGCTTAGTATAATTATATTTAGCTAAAAAAAAAAATTTGCAAATTCTATGATGAGGCATCTAATAAATAGTTACAGATTACTTTTAAAAAAATTGTGCTACTTTTCGAACATAAGACGATTACGATTGAATAGGGTAATTGGTTGGTAAGGATTGACGACGACGGCATGATGGTTAATGTTAGAGTGAAAGTAAAAGTTAAACACGATATCAACTGTAAACCTGGCAAACATCATGTCGTCTTTGTGTTCGTGTTAAGTGTAAAATGTCACGAATCGTTCGACCCAAACCTGACCCAATTAAATTTCATGACATGTTCGTTTAAACCACTTACATAAATGAGTCATCATGCCTAGGCTCAGCCTCAACCCATTAATTTCGTATCAGGTTCGTGACGTGTTTCATGTTTTGTCCATTTTTGGAAAGGAAAAAATATATTTTGATTAAAATTTTAGATTATAAAAACAATATTGTGCCTCCAACCCATTAACCTAATATGTTATATTTACTTTTTACCGGTCTAAATAAAGCAATATATATTTTTATTAAACTTTAATCGGAGTATAACATTAATTGCAAGTAACATTAGTATTTGCAAGTGTCTTAGTGAATTTAATTACTGTTTATTTATTGTTAAAATTTAATTAGAATCATATGCTTTTGAACTATGGGACATTTTTAAACATATTAATTGGTAATATCTATCCCTCTGTCTCAGTCATTTGTTTTCATTTCTCTCAAATCTCTCTCACAAAAAAGTCAAAATGTAAACAATTCACTGGAATGAAGGGATTAATTTGCAAGAGTAATAATAATTGTAGTTCTTTGACTACCTAACTTACCTGGTGGTTGTGGTCGTGGCCGGGTCGGTGTCTATATTAACATCGTGTTGCTTGTGCAAGTGACCTCAATACGGTGCTTCATACCCTTGGCCGTTTTGGCATATAAACATTTTAATTATTCCTTAGCTATAATATATTTTACAAGTTGCATAAAACTTGTTTTGAACATTTTCTATGAAGTGTTTGTCGAAGTAGTGCCAAATGAATTAATCAGTTCTACCAGCACCACTGGGGGCACTAGCAGGTCCGACACCACCACCACCGGGACCGCCAACACCCGCACCGGAACTTGAACCATCAGTTTCAATTTTTAAATGATTATAAATGATATTGATATTTTGCTACTTACTTAGTATTTTTTGTAATATTTAATAAGAAATAAGTAATAAATTAATAATTAAGAAGTAGGTTTGATAAGTGGATGAGTTTGAGAATATGAAATTATAAGAAAGAGATGTAGTAAAAAAAATTGAATTAAAAATGAGTATTTATGGGTGAAATTTGAAATAAAAAAATGGTGTGACGTAGCCGTTGGGACCAAGGGCCGGCCCGTGGTGTTGGGTGGTGGGTCGGTCCATATACAGGTCGTGCTCAATTTTAATGGCCCGGGGACAGATGTGAGTCTGTGACCCTTATGAGCCCGGCCTATTTTTCATGGGCTGTGACGGGCTATGTAGCCCGCACAAATAGTCTTCTCTAGTTGCAAGTAACATTTAAACATGAATTGATGATATTAATGCAGGGAAGAAGAATTATGTGATAGGCGTGACTATTGCAACACTTGTTCCGATTGCTTCGATCTCAATAACGGTGCTAATTCTCTATTTAGCCATTCGAAAAGTCAAGAAACAAGGAACTGTTGTGAGAAATGGTAAGAATTTCAATTATTATGTTAAATCAAGGATATTGCTCAATTACTCCCATATTTAACTTAATTACACCCAACAAAAAACAATTTTATGATTTTTAGTTGCCCAACCCATTTTCCTACTTACCTTTTTCTCTCTAATTAACAAAGAAAAAAAAAACCATCGTTATTGACGTTAATCTTGAAGCCACCGTTAGCCGTTTTGGCCTTAATTTAAATTATTGGAAATATTGTATTCCCTCTCATTTTGTT
Organism: Dianthus caryophyllus; assembly: GCA_023091065.1. Classification (NCBI taxonomy): domain Eukaryota; kingdom Viridiplantae; phylum Streptophyta; class Magnoliopsida; order Caryophyllales; family Caryophyllaceae; genus Dianthus; species Dianthus caryophyllus. The sequence continues at coordinate 36,786,934 of CM041522.1, read as the reverse complement.
TGATATTCTCACTTTCCTTTTTTATCCCATTTTATTTGTTCTTCCCATTTCCCTTTAGTCTATATCTTTTTGTTGTAATGTTTTTTGGGCCCACTTTTTTTCTCTACTTTTATTTTCCACCCCACATTTTTCACTTCTTAATTTTTACCCAAAAAACAAATGGGAAGAACATTAAAAATAGGAGGGAGTATTTACTAGGCAAAATTACAAAAAACTTTCTTATAAAATAAAGGGAAAATTCATAACTCCCACCTATTCTATACCACTTTTTCAAAACTCCCACCTATTGTAATTTTTTTTCATAACTCCCACCTATTGTGAGTATTTTTTTCTAAAATTACCACAAATTGGAATGTTTGTCACTTTAAAGTTATAGACAATTTCTTGTGTGAGACGGGCCTAACGATAAATTATTGTGAGACGTCTCTTAGATGGTGGTTACTTTTTATTTTTTTATTATTTTTTTTAATCTTTGTCTCACATAAGTTATCGTTAGGCCCGTCTCACACAAGAATCACTGAAAGTTATAATTTCAATTGAACATTGAAGTTATATTAAATTTTATCTCTATTTTAACGCACCCTCCTCACTTATAATGTCTTTCGATGGGTCGGTGAAAATTTAACTTGATTTTAGTAGAGGAAAAGTTAAAGGATGGAACATAGTCGGTTTGAGATTAAATGACCAACTAAACACCTTATAACTAAAGATAGACATAAGAAATAAGGATAAAAGAGAATATAACATTGAATTACGATTGAAAATATAACTTAAACGTGTCGAATATTCAATTAGTAATAATTTAAGAAAAAAATACTCAAAAAAGGTGTGAGATTTGCACAAATAATGGTACAATAGGTGGGAGTTATGAAAAAGATTTACAATAGGTGGGAGTTTTGAAAAAGTGGTATACACTAAGTGGGAGTTATGAATTTTCCCTAAAATAAACTTTTTACAAACAACTACCTTATATAATTTTTTTTGCAAATAACTACTCCCTCCCATTTCATATGATCTTCCCACTTTTCTTTTTTGGTCCATTTTATTTGTTCTTCTCATTTCCCTTTTGGTCTACATCTTATGGTTCTCATACATTTTAGCCCCACATTTTTTCTTCACTTCTATTTTCCACCCCACATTTTTCCCTTCTTAATTTTTACCTCAAAAACAAAGGGGAAGAACATAAGAAATGGGAGGGAGTACCTTATAACACCATTTTATTTATTCAGATCACTACCTAAATGTTACAAATGTTATGTATATCACTACCAAATGGTTTAAAAATTCAAAAATTTTGACAAATTTGAATTTTTCCTCTCATTTTATTTGAAATATACACTTAAAATACTTAGTCTAGCATTACGCAATATCTCTATTGTGTTGGGAAAGCCGAATAACGAGTGGCAAAACGGTCTAAAAACATGTTTTTTTGGGTTAAATAGGTGTTTCAGTCGAAGAGGTACCATTATGAATAAAAAAAGGAGTTATTTGCACAAAAAAATAAAATTATATAAGGTAGTTGTTTACAAAAAGTTGCTTTTATAAGGTAGTTTTTTGTAATTTTTCCTATTTATTATGAATAATATATTAATAGTATTAATTATGGAACAAATTTTTGAACTTCCTGTCTAAGAATCCTAGATTCGCTATTGCTTTAAAAAATAAAAAAATAAAAAATAAAAAAATAAAATTACTACCACCACCATCCCTAATTAATACAGAGTAATTAACTAAATTTTGGGATATTCTCACTTGTACCCTTTAAGTTTTTCATTTTCTCACTTATAAGTAACTTTTTTTTTTTTTTTTTTTTTTGGCCATTGTAAGCATTTATGAGATCATTGATTTGGAAAATTAATTTATCGTTTTTGGAACTTGTACGCAATAATTTTAGTCAAAGATTATTTTCTCAAACGACTTAGTACGGCCATTACTCCCGTCTAAAAAATTCAATAAATGCTAAATACTCCGTAGTTTTCAATTATTAGACCTTTTATAGATGAACAATGTGACACAAAAATTATTAGTTTTTTTGATGTCACAGGAAAAAGTTATCGTTGGTCAATTATTTTTTAATTTAAAAAATGGAGTATTAGTGTAAATACAAAAAATTTCAAGGGTATAAGTGAGAATTTTCTTAAGTTTAAATTAAAATTATTGATTATATAATTTAAAAAATTAGAAAATTACTTGGTTAATTATTACGATCGTATGATACATAATTGATACTTCAAGGAATATAAGAAGAAGAATTTGATGAATTTGGTTGATTTTTTTTTTCTAGTAATTTAATATGTTTGAAAGAGAGAAAATTTGTTTTAGAAAAGAGCATGCGTAGAAAAATTATGGTAAAAAAAAAAAAAGGTAAATTTGTGTAAAGTTTGAGTAAAATTGAGTAGTACCGTAAATCTATGACCCTTTTTTTTCCTTGAGAAATGGTAATATTTATGGACACTCAATATAGAATATTTTAAAAATAAAAATAAAAATTTGCTTCATGAATGATCACAAGACAAAATAATTTAGGAAAATTGATTCAATATTGAATGAAGGGACTAAGGGAGTATAATTTCCATTTCACATTTTTCGAACACCTCAAATTCTTCTTGTTTTTAATTTTTATGTATTTGTTACTCGTATATAAATGGTACTTTATTAAAAAAAAAAAAAGTTCTTTATTATGCTTAATTAATTTTAATTTGCATTTTCTTTAATTTTATTTTTCCCAATTATTACAAAACCAAAACTATGGACAACATTATTTGAAGAGGATATTTGTTTGTTATCAAAAAATATTACTTTCTCCATTTCAATCATTGTATTCATTACATTTTTTAGACACTATTAATACGTACATGAAATCTTTGATATAGCTTTTGACAATAAATATAGTTACGTGAGATTTTTTTTTTTTTTTTTTTTTTTTTTTTTAAATTATCATATCGAGCACATTATCTAGATCAAATTTTTATAACTTTGGGAGATTCTCATTTGTGCCCCTGAAGGAATAACTTTTCTTATTTGTACCCCTACAATTCTCATAATCCCAATTATATCCTTGAACTTTATTAGTGAAGGTCAAACGTGACCAAAATTGGTTTAGACGTTAATTGAAGCCGTTAAGTGTCGCCTTGACACTAGTTAAGTGCTTGACATGGGTCCCAATTATGCTCCCATCAGTTAAGGAACTCGTTGGTGAGCGAAGAGCTTGGAGAAATTGATAGGGTTCAATTGTTGGGCTTCATGTGATGTGCTTAATTATCAGTGTCAATGTGACACTTAACAACTCCACTTAACGTCTAAACCAACTTTGGTCGTATTTGACCTTCACTAATACAAGTCAAGGGAATAATTGGGATTATAGGGATTGAATGAGTACAAGTGAGAAAAGTCATTCCTACAGGGGGGACAAATGAGAATTTCCCTATAATTTTTAATAATATGTAACTAAAGATACGAACAAAACAAAATAACTATTGCTATAAATGATATACGTACATAAAGCATGAATAAAAATGAATGGAATGAAGAAATTACATCGGAGTCATCATAAAAACATTAGCTAACAATTTTTAACAAATCACTGAAACGGAGGAAGTATTTTTTTATTTATTTATTTATTTTTTTTTTTTTTTTTTTGCTATGTTTCTCACATTGTATGACAACTTTCCTTTCTTGTTTTGTCTTTTTTGGAAGTTGACGACGACTGTATAGACATTGAGTCCTTGCGATATGACTTGGCTACCATTCTAACTGCAACAAATAATTTCTCAATGGAGTCTAAATTATATTATCGGGTATGCTTCAAAACTATTATTCCATACTTTCGTTTTTTTAAATTCTTACCATAAGAAGAGTTTCGGGCTTAGGGTTTAGATAGTTGTCATAGAAGAGGCTAAGGATTTGGTATCCTCGAGGATTTATTAGCTTATGCAATTATTATAAATACTCCTCTATTATTTTGTACTCATAAAATAATTTAATCATCAATAATAGATCTCTGTTATAAATCCTCCTTATATTGCAGAGCATATTCTTATCACCTAATTTTTAATTTATCCATTCAAATTGTTTAATCTTCCTTAGCATCTTGTAGAATAACTTACACCTTCCTAAAAACCTTAAGATGAATCTTTTCAAAGCTGCTACTCTTGCAGTCTCGCCTGTGAGTTTTTGGAAGTGCTTTAATTTACTTTTTGGGAGACACGAGGTCGATCAATCTTAGCCTAAATTTGTAAGCAACTTTAAATATACTTATCATACAATCACATGCATACAACAAGTATAATTAAATTGAAAACAAAAGCGGAATTATGGAATATGGTGTATCGAACCTCCAACCATTGCTTAGGTATTCCTGATCTGCTATTCAATAAACCCAAATATCACCTTGAGAAACCGTCTCACAAATTTAATTGTCAGTGCTAAACCTTCACTATTTACAATATAATGATGTATTTTTCTGTATGTGTATTAGTAGGTTTAGTGTCCTCTCTCTCTCTCTCTCTATATATATATATATATATATATATATATATATATAGAGAGAGTCAGGTTCAAATAAGTTCCTAAATATTGGTAAGTCCGTAGTTCTAAATCAAGTATACTTGTAAATGAAATCAGAATCGTAATTCTTGTAAATGAAACTGTAATTTTCAAAAAATATTGTAATTTTTAATAAGTAAATTTGAATTTATGTTATTCGAAGATTAATTTTTTCAAATTTCGAGCTTTTGCGAATGTAACTTTAGCGTTTTGCGATTGTAACTATTAATATTTTATTTTGAAACTTTAGATTAATATGTGTTTTTTAATAAATAATTTGAATTTACGCAATTTAAGACTTTTACGAATCAGAATCGCTGCTTACTTAATCAGAATCGCTAGATACTACGAGTGACACTCTTGTTCATTACGAGTGAAACTTTTGTTCTTTACGAGTGAAACTTTAATTAGTTGGTGGTTCACATGTCCCCTCCATTCTCACCAACCAGATCTGGTCCCACCACCTCACCCCTACTCTACCAGCCACCACCTCAGTCGCCGCCACCACCACCACCATACCGCCACCACCACCACCGATTTAAACGAAAAAAAAAAAGATAATTTCCAAAAAAACCCTAACCACCACCACCATACCGCCACCACCACCATACCGCCACCACCACCACCGATTTAAACGAAAAAAAAAAAAGACAAATTCAAAAAAAAACCTACCCACCACCACCATACCGCCACCACCACCATTGTTTTTGAAAAAAAAAGTTGAAAAAAAAGTTGTAAATCAAATAGATCTGGGAAAAAATAGTGTAATACCACCACCACCGTACCACCACCGAGTTAGATTTTTGAAAAAAAAGATGTAAATGCTGAGATTTCGAGTTTTTCAGACCAGAAAAATAAGTGGGGTAAACGAAAAAAAAAAAAAGACAAATTCAAAAAAAAACCTACCCACCGGCCACCACCACCATACCGCCACCACCACCATTGTTTTTGAAAAAAAAAGTTGAAAAAAAAGTTGTAAATCAAATAGATCTGGGAAAAAATAGTGTAATACCACCACCACCATACCACCACCGAGTTAGATTTTTGAAAAAAAAGATGTAAATGCTGAGATTTCGAGTTTTTCAGACCAGAAAAATAAGTGGGGGATCTGGTAGTGGTGGCGACGGCGGCAGCCTGGTGGTGGTTGTGGACATAGCACGAAGGAGAAGACCGAGGGTGGTGGTGCTGGCGGTGGTGATGCCGGAAAGAGGAAGCGACTGGTGGTGGTGTGGTGAGGCCGGTGGAAGCGAGTGGTGGTGTTGGACTGGTGGTGACTGGTGTGGTGATGCCGGCAAGAGTGGAGGTGTGGTGATGTGGTGATGCCGGCAAGAGTGGAGGTGATGCCGGCAAGAGTGGAGGCGGCAAGAGTGGAGGCGAGAGAGTGGTGGTGGTGGAGAGAGGGAGGGAGAGAGAGTGAGGGAAGGTAGGGTTTTAGAGAGGGAGGGAGTTGTTTTAGAGAGAGAGGGAGGGTGGCTGAGAATGAGTGAGGGAATTAGGGTTTTTTTTCTTTTAATCTCAGCCCTTCATTTGTTTTTGATCCAAGGGTTTAGATTGGAACTTACGGACTTATCATTTTTGGGAGAACTTACTTGATCCTAATTCTATATATATATATATATATATATATATATATATATATATATATATATATATATATATATAAATAGGATCACATTTAATCACTCAATTTGGTGAATCATGCATCCCTTCTCAACCCTTAGATCTACTGATCTAATGGTTGAGATCTTACCACACGATATCTCTCCTAATTTATTTTTAGATTTTTTTCTCCCTTCTAATTTTTCTTCAATTTATGTTTTTTCTTAAATTGTTTGGTCAACCTTTTTTTTAAGTTTATTTTTTCCTTTTTTTTTTTTTTTTTTTTTTTTTTTTTTTTATTTTTTTTTTGATTTTTTTTTTTTTTTTTTTTTTTTTTTTTTTTTTTTTTTTTTTTTTTACAATTTTTTTTTTTTTTTTTTTCCTTTAATTCTTATATTACTTGATACAATGTCACTATTATTTCGAAATGCAATCAATGTTACTTTAAAATGTAACACATGTTACTCTAATATTTTTTTTTTTTTTTTTTTTTTTGTTTGCCTTTAATTCTTATATTACTTGATACAATGTTATTGTTTCTTCAAAGTGCAATCAATGTTACTTTAAAATGTAACACATGTTACTCTAATAACTATCTTAAAAGGTAACACATGTTACTCTAATAATTTTTTTTTTTTTTTTTTACTTTTTTTTTGCCTTTAATTCTTATATTACTTGATACAATATTACTGTTACTTCGAAGTGCAATTAATGTTACTTTAAAATGTAACTCCTGTTACTCTAATAACTTAAACGGAGTACATGTTATTTTAACAAATTTTTATATATTTTCTTGATACGATATTCAATGTTACTTTAAAGTATAACAACTGTTACTCTAATAGCTTATATGTGTTATTTTAACAAATTTTTATTAATTCTTAAGTATTTTTTGATACGATGTGCCTGTTACTTCAAAGTGTAACAATTGTTACTCTAATAACTTTTACGTTTTATTTTAACAAAATTTTATTAATCCTTCTATTTTCTTGATGCGATGTTACTATTTCTTTGACGTGAAACCAATGTTACTTTAAAGTGTAACAACTGTAACTCTAATAAACATGCGTGTTATTTTAACAAACATTTATTAATCCATATATTTTCTTGATATGATATTATTATTCTTGAAGTCTGATCAATGTTACTTTAAAGGGTAACAATTATTCTCTAATAGCTTGTACATGTTACTTTAAGTTATAATACTTGACAAAATCATGGTAATAAAATTTTATATAATTATTCGTCAATTGTTACTTTAACGTTTATTTGTTATTACCTTAATATAATAATAAAAATAACAAAAACATTAAATTAATCAAGTAATTGAAAAATTAAAAGAATTTAAAAATAGCAAAAATCGTTAAAAAAATAACAAAAACAATGAAATAATTAAATAACTGAAAAACTAAAAGAATTAAAAAAAAAATTCGTAAAAAAAAATAATCGAAAAAAACGTAAAATAAAAAAAAATAAAAAAAATAAAAAAAAAATCGTAAAAAAAAAAAAAAAACGAAAAAAAAAAAAAAAAATTTGTAAAAAAAAAAAAAAAAAAAAAAATCGTAAAATGAAAAAAAAAATCGAAAAAAAAAAAAATCGTAAAAAAAAACATAAACTTAAAAAAAAAAAAAAAAAAAAAAAAAAAGAAAAAGAAAAAAGAAAGAAAAAAGAAAAAATAAAAGAAATCTCAACCATTGATTTCATTAGATCCAGAAATTTAAGAGTGTCTGAAAGGATCTTGTAAATATAAGGGATTAAGTATGATCCTCTGCAGATATATATATATATATATATATATATATATATATATATAGAAATAGGATCTTATACATCCTCCCAACAATTATACATCCTACATCCAAATCTCAAATTTCAGGATCTCATGATCCAAATCAGATTTATAGTTTTTTTTGGTGAGGGGAGATTTATTTATTTTTTATTTATTATTTTTTTTTTTTTTTAATGTGAGGGGAGATTTATTTATTTATTTATTTTTTTTTATGAGGTGAATTTATTTTTTGTTTTTTTTTCCCTTTATGAGGATTTATTTTTATTTATTTCTCTTATCTTTATGAGGGATTTATTTTTTTTTATTTTTTTTTTTCTTTATGAGGGGGGATTTATTTTTTTTATTTTTTTTTCTTTCATATTTTTTTATTTTTTTTTCTTTTTTTTTTCTTTTTTTTTTCAATTCTTTTTTTTTTTTTTTTTTTTTTTTTTGTCATTCAATTCTTTTCTACCAATTTCTACATTTAATTGTCTTTAAATAAAAATATAATTCTCCTCGATCAATTTATGCATCGATTTATGTTGAATTTTCATATCGTCATCGCTCAATTTTATGTTTTTCATCATCATTCATCTTCATCATCAATCAAGCTTTGCGTTCAACGTCATCATTATCGTCATCGTTCAATTTGATGTTCATCGTGATCGTGATCGTTCATCGTCATCTCACTTTGATGTGGTGGAACTACTATGTTCAATTAAGTTATTATTGTGTTCTTGTGTGTTGTACACTAAGTGTTTGATGAAATTTCTCAATGAGTTGCTTGTAATATTATTTTTTTAAATAGAAGTATCACTAATTTAAACTGAAAGTATCATATTATTACACAAGAAGTATCACGATGCTATTGAATTCATTATGATTTTAATTCTACAATGTTTCATTACTCAATATATATATATATATGAATTTATTGTAAGAAGTATCAAATGTTAATATAAGAAGTATCACAATATTATGTTAAAAGTAACAAAACATTATGTGGAAGTATCACTTTATTTTATATTATGTCACAATATTATGTTAAAAGTATCACTAATTTACACTAAAAGTTTCACAGTGTTACACTAAAAGTATCACGATGCTGTAAATCTATAGCAAAATATTTATGTCTTACATCCTACAAAAAGTATCACTTACGATAACTGAAAGTATCACTATTTAGAACTAAAAGTATCAAAACAAATCATAGTGCGCGTTTTTTTTTTTTTTTTTTTTTTGGCTCAATCTTGGCCCTCCATCCCTTTGATCTAAGGGCTTAGATTAGGATGTAGGATGTACAAAGATGTTAGGATGTACCGGATCCTAACTCTATATATATATATATATATATATATATATATATACACACACACATACATACCCCTCAACTCAGTGAGACCTCGTGAGACCCCTTCTTAAAAAAGTTTTTATTTCAAAAATTCGGCATAGTTGTCTTTATTATCTAATTTATGGTCTAAATAACATATTTGGGGTTCATATCTACCTTATCATGTCACGTTATATCGTCATTAAATGTATTTTATAACTTTGGTGTACCTACGACATCTATTTGTGTATCTAATCTTTTTTGGTGTATCTACTACGTCATTTAATGTATCTGCAGTATCAATTTTGTGTATCTAGTATATTATTCACCCGAGACATAAATATTTTATTAAAATTTTTAATATGTAATTTATATTTTTAACCCAACTAATGTTGAAACCAAATTAAAATAATGGATAGTGACGAGCCTATGCTTTCGGTTTAATCATACTATGTGATTTTCATGGGGTCTCACGAGGTCTCACCGAGTTAGGGGTTCTCGCCGGATCCCACCCCTATATATATATATATATATATATATATATATATATATATATATATATATATATATATATATATAAATGAAGAGTCACTTTTCTATCAAACCTGACCTAGAATATTTTTGGGTGAATTGTTCCCAAAGAAAGATCAAAACTGATTCAGGATCTTTCTGGTTGAATTATTTCGCAAGGATGGGATAAAATAGTTGGTAGTATAGGCCCTTTGACTAAACTAAATGAGCCACTTAAGTTTACATAAAATAACTGAATATAGTTAATAAAATTCACTTAAACATTTTATGTAATCAAACATTCTTCCACTTGGCTCATTTAACAAGAAAACCTTATATACGAATCATAGCAACGAGTTCTCATTGAGCAAGAACTAATCTTCCAAGTATCATAATACAAAAGGTCTTCTCACAACTCACACCAATACTTAATAAGTAAACCCGATGTTTACTTTAGGTCAATATAATGATATTTCTCAAAATATATAAAAGGTAAATGACAAAATAAGTATGTGCATAATTCCAAATGAGAAAATATCCAACAGAATGAAAGGTTAAATAACAACATAGTAAATCTATCACATATCGGGACCAAGTCCCATACTAGCAACATAACCCTTGAAATTCTTAATTGCATTGCCTTTAGTCAAGGGGTCAGCAATCATCAAATCAGTGCTAATGTGCTCAACGATCACCTTTTCTTCTTGAACACGTTCTTTAAGGGCTCAAACTTAACGTCGATATGCTTACTACGACTTCTAGATTTGTTGTTCTTATCCATAAAAACAGCAGGTAAATTAAATTACTGTAATACATCTTAATCGGTCAATTAATGGAGTCCATGCCCCTTAGTCCTGATATAAAACCTTTGAACCATATACCATGTGAGGTAGCCTCAAAACAAGATACGAACTCAGCCTCCATTGTCGAAGTGGCTGTCAAGGTTTATTTAGCACTCCTCGAAGACACGACTCCATTAGCAAGCATGAACACGTATCTTGAGGTGTATCTATGTGAATTAATGCAGCCAACGTATGTAGTCGGAGTCATAATAGCCTACAAATTTGAGATTTTCAGTTCGTCTATACATAACCATCTAGTCTTTCGTACCCTGTAGGTACCTTAATACCTTCTTTGCAGCCTTCTAGTGATCAAAACCTAGGTTTCTCTGATATCGTCTTAATACTCCAACATCATATGCAATATCAGGTCTGGTACAAACCTGAGTATATATTATGCTTCCGACTGCTGAAGCATAGGGAACATTTTTCATATGTTCCCTTTCATGATCATTCGTGGGACCGATCACCCTTCACGATGGTCACTATATTGAGTGATCAATTTTTCATATCGAATCTTTCAAGCACTTTGTTGATGTAAGCCTCTTGAGTTAAACCCAAGATTAGAGGTGAGCAAAACCGTATATACGGTTTTCGTATATACGAAAACCGTATATACGGTTTTAAAATCACAAAAAAAACTGATACGGTTTTGACACGGTTTTAACCGTATATACGGTTTTCGTATATACGGTTTTTTCGTATATACGGTTTTCGTGTAATCGTATATACGGTTTTCATAACACGCCAAAATTATTTGTGATTTTTATAATAAAAATGAGCGTAATAAAAGTTCGAATAAGTACTTAGTAAGCAAATTAATATTAAACAACGATAAACAGATAAAACAAACAAGAAAACTAAAATATATACTATAACAAATGTGAAAAATATAGGTGAAAAGATGGCGCGATTAAATAATAATATGCAACTGACGACTTGTGTATTAGTCAATTGAAAAAAAGTAAAGCAAGCAAGTGAGATTAGTTCAATAATATGAATAAAGAAAATAAAGTAGGAGAAATGAATAATAATTGGGATGATAGACACATATTGAGGGGAAAATCAACCTAAATGGGATAAAATTATCATGAAAAATAATATAATTGTTTATACTAAAAAATTCGTATCGTATATCGTATATACGGTTTCTAAAAAATCCGATACGGTTCTGATACGGTTTCAATCGTATATACGGAATTCGTATATACGGAATTTCGTATATACTAAAATTCATGAAATTTAAACCGTATATCGTATAATAAAATCGTATCGTATATTTTTGCTCACCCCTACCCAAGATACCTCAGTGAAGATGTGTCTAATACTAAGGCGGAATACATTAGACACTAAAACATGATCGAATCAAATGTAAACAAGCTCAAGTTAGAACATTATACCCTCGTAGCGTGAATTCTAACGGTATGTCGAGATTAACCTGAGAGCCCCAAATGTTGCTCCTCAATTGAAGTCCACTAGTACCCTTGGATTACTCCTCTCTTGGTTAACTAGAACCGTAAAAGGATGTGTGAACTAGTGTAAGAGAAGCAAGCTCTAAGCTTAGAAACAATGGAGGAAAAACCAAGTTTCTCTTCTCTTTCTCGGTATTTTGGTGTAGTATGTGTTTTATTTTATTTTATTTTTTTTTTTCCTGATTTTTCACATGCATCTAATGCACAAAACATGCTGAAAAATTCTGCACACTTAAGGCATGCATGCTATGATTATGTTCCAACGTAATCATTACTAAACCACCACTCACAAAGCACCAAAAGGTTGGCCAATGCATGCACTTGTTTGTGCCTTTTGTCACACTTGTGCATGTGTGACACTTCTCGTGCATGCACGAGTGTGGTACGCATTACGAGATCGATTCCGTAATCTACTATAGATTACGGTATAAACACAAGTTCTCGGGTCTAACCCGAAAGGTTAATGCACTAATCTAATTATGTCAATTAACCGTATATAAATCCATTAGGGTACTATTGTGTGACCCAATTGGACCAGACTAAATTGGTAGAATATTCTAAATACTCAGATTATAAGCGGCCTCTAGCAAGACATTATAACCACCCAATTTATCCGATTATCATAATCTCATATTTGGTCCATGACTTTTACGAATTCAATGCACAATTGTTGACGGACACCTAGTATCCCCAATACTCATGATCTATCTCGATGAATCTTAATGCCAATGACGCGTATCACACATATCCTTCATATCAAAGTTACTTGAAAGGAATTGTTTCACCTCATATAGCAACCCCTTATCGTTGGTCGCTGGAAAAATACCGTCCACATACAGCGCATGGTAACAAACCTTACTCCCACTAACCTTAAGGTATATACATTGATCCATGATTTTTTCTTTGAAACCAAATGAAGAAATCACTTCATGGAACTTCTTACTTATCCCATTGTCGGAAGGCTTGTTTCAATCCGTATATGGATTTATTAAGCTTGCAAAACTAAATGCTCATTGTCCTTAGAGGAAAACCCTTCAGGTTATTTCAGGTTGTTCGAGCCATCAACTTCACCTTCGGTTTGACCACTACACCACGAAAAGACAAACGCCTCACTTTAGGACCACGCACCACCACCTTCTTCAAAGAACAATAAATCGCAGCTCCATGTCCCGACAACCAAACCATTTTGACGATCACATTAAAATCAGATAAGGAAAACGCAAATAGGTTAAGTGGCAACTCAATGCCGTCAAACAGAAAAGGAACAAAACGATATACACAATCACAACGAACAAGATCACCAGACGGAGTAACTACAACATCATCAATGGACTCGGAACTCAAACTCTTCAAGGCAGAAAGGAAATCACGAGACACAAAAGAATGGCTAGCGCCAGAATTGAAGATGACAAAAGCGGATCGAGAATTGATTAGAAAAGTACTGGTCACCACATGAGCATCACTCTAAGCCTCCTCTCTCGTCATCACATACAAATGACCCGAGTACTTCGTCATCTCTTGGATTGTAGGTGCAGAAGAAGTCGATGCAGCCTGATCGCGAAAACCACCACGACTTCTGCCAGACCGAGCCCCGCTCAATGCTTCTCCGAGCTGAGTAACGCTCCCCGTGCTAGCAGTAGGTGCACGAGAGCTACTAGCTGATCTAATACCGCTGGCACTGCGACTAGGACAGTCGTACGCTCTGTGGCCCTGACCACCACACTAAAAGCATGTCGCTGGATAACTGTCACACAAATGGCCCGGGTGTACCCTCGAGCAACGATGAACAGACGCACCCCGACCTTTAAACCCACTAATTGAACCTCCGCTGAACCCTCTAGGGGCAGCGAAAGTACCCAAAAAGCGAGTTTCAGCGCCTGACCGAGGCACGCCCATGTGTCGGGGCCTCGGTACAGGCTGACTGAACGTCCTCCTCTTCGGCTGTTGTCCCCAGAAGTCGTCACCCTCGTACCTTTTTTTCTTAGCTCTCAAACTCCTTCTCAGATCCACTAGCCGCTGCGCGTGTCCAGCTTTAAAGTAAACATCACGAACCGTAATAGGAACATACGCCATCATCTTCTCGAAGATGTGAATCGCAAGGCCTCTCTCAAAACGAGCAGCCAAATCCTCTTCACTCATCATAAGGTCCGATGAGTAAGAAGCAAGATCCATGAACCTCTTATAGTACTGCTCAACAAACATACCCTTCTCTTTGCGAAGCTAATCGAACTCAGTATGCTTTGCGTGACACAGATGTTCGGGAAAGAACTCGTCACGTAGCGCTTGACGGAAGGTGAACCACCCAACGGTATCCTCGTTTTTCTTTCCCGTCTCGTGGTACAACCAAAGACGATCCTGGTTCTTGTACCACCAACGACCGGCTCGACCTCTAACGTAGCAGGCAGCCTGGTCCACCCTCAAGTCGTCTGGACAACCGACAGTAGAGAAAAGCGTAACGATCTAGCGAAGCCACTCCTCAAGTGCCGCTGGCCCACCCGCACCTTTGTAACTAGGTGGGTGGTGCCTAGCAAGGGCGACACTGATAGATGCAGCAGTGGGAACGGGCTCGCGCTTCTTTTCCTAAGCAAAGGCCTTGACGGCTGTAGTGAGAGCCTCATTCCCCGCAAGAAGATAATCGAGATCCTTTTGCGACAGGACCACTCGTGGTGTGGTCTCGTCCGGAGGTATGTTCCGGGTCACAAGTATCCCTCTGGTTTTCTTAGAAGCCGTCGCTGAAATTACAAGCGATGATCAGATTGGTATGAGAAAACAAAGACATGCATACAAGGCGATGCAAACAAACAACAAACAAATCTCAAATCAAGCGTATGTCGACAACTTAATACAATAAGCATACATAGAATATCAGCGTAGTATACAAATAAGTACTAACCATAATTAACCAACATCAAGTATGACTATGTATATGTATCAGCAAACAAAACCACAGTTCTCAAAATGCACATCATAGTGCTTCTAGTGACCAAAAGGACCTAATTTCGTCATCCGTCAACAATAATCAACATATTACATCGTATAACAACGTAGCATAGCGTGAAAATAACAGCACTGTGTAAGTGTATATACAACCAGTTCACATCATGGTCAAAAGGAAAATTCAGATAACATTAAGACATGACCAAGTATAAGGCATAATTAAACAACCTCATTAAGAATATGGCAAAATAGGGGAGGGAGGATAGGATACAAATACACACACACACACACACACCGTCCTCAACATTTATGCATACTAAGCAATCTGACTGATCACATACATCTTTAATTAACCAAAGACTAACTGTCGTTCTCTTGCGACGTCGTACGTCATACTCACTCTATTGGAACAAGTATCGGCAGCCTGTTCCCGTAGTCACTCTCACCATATAAAAATCACATGTCTAGACCGCAGCCGGGCTAATATCACATCACTAAAACGACCGCAATTGCAGCGTATCAACAATCACCAATCGCTAGAACGACCTCAGTCGCAACGTATCAGCAATCACCAATCGCTAGAACGACCACAGCCGCAACGTAACAATCAATCACAAATCGCTAGAATGAACGCACTCGCAGCGTAACAATCAATCACAAATCGCTAGAACAACCGTAGCGCAGTGTGACAATCAATCATAACATATCTCATCCTCACACCACATCAACTCCACCACCAGCACTGTCTCATCACATCTCCACAACCCCATATATCTCCGTACTGCACAGTTATATATCACATACACATACAAGGCAAACAACATCACATCAACAAAACCCAACTAACGTTACCCCGGTTGACCACTTAGATAAGTAGCTACCAAGTTCTCTAGGGACGTCTCCCCACCAAAGTTTTAGGACGTCTCCTTGACCCGGTTGTTGCTTGGATCAATACTCCTCCTCATGTGGTTCATTTTAATCCTATATTCATTTTAAGACTCGACTCCCACCTATGTTCATTTAGGATTCTGTAGATACCCGTATCCGTACCCCCCAAAAACAAACCCGATGATGAAAAGGACTGTCATACATGCTTTTAAAAAGAGTCGAAACGGTACAAAAGTGTCTAAAACGTATTTGGTCATTTTTAGCGTATTAATTTGGACTTGCATAATCATAAAAATGAATGTCAACTTTAATCATTATGAGCATAACACGAACAAAATATAGGAACGTCTTTTTAAGCCAAGCCACAAAAACAAATTTCAACTAGCTACAAAACGGCCCAAACTTACAAAAACGACCCAAAACACAACCCGCAAAACGGGCCAAAGTGCGTCCCGTGTCACATTTTCACAGAACTAGAAATTACAAAACCATAAAATAATATACTTTAATATTATTTTATTTTCGAGCCAAAACCGAAAAACACGACAAAAACCGAAACACGAAAACCAAGATTCGGACCAAAACAGAACGACCCAAAAATACTTAACCCTTAAGCTAAGAATAAAACATCATCATTACTCAATCAACGCCCAAAACCAAAAGGCGGCTGAAAATAGCACACCAAAACAAATTTAAAATCGCCAGTTAACAGGCGATTAAAAACCTAATCGCCTGTTAACAGGCGATTAAAAATTTGTTTTGGCGTGCAGCCTTTTGTGTTTTTCTTACAAAAATCCAACCCAAATGAAATAAAATTCGCCAGTGCACAGGCGATTATTATTTTGTTCACCCATAAACCAGCCAACCTCTATAAATACCAACCCCCTTAATTCATTTCAAAGCATCGGTTTTTAACACTTATACACTATTCACAAAAATCCACTCAAAAATACCGTCTTTACATTTTCGAAAGGTAAACCTTTTACCTACGTTTTGGACGTTTGAGACTCGGACAATGGGGTTACATTAACCCCAAACCCGATATTGGCACTAGCGAAGCCGTATTCGCAATACGGTTGTAGCAATTCGGATTCCTAATCCGTCTAAACCTCGCCAATATCGCATAAATAAACGACTCATTATCACTAAAGCAAACCGACGTCACTTTTATAATTACGCAAGTCCTCATTCGTGCATTAAATAACGACTAGAATCACGGATCCAACACTAAATTGTACCGTTTCATAGAGTCTTTTAGCATGTCAAAACTGAGGGTTTTTCACAAATTCTGAACATAAGATCGGAAAATAACGTCTATAGTAATAATTTAGTCAATAAATTATTATTTGAACGTACATTTCCTATAGCAAAGTCATTATTTTGACTATTTACATTATTTATGCATTTTTCGAGTCATGTTTATTCGCACTTGTACGTAGCGTGACTTTTAGCCCAAATATCGAAATTAAGCAAATGTTTTCAAATTAGTAGAGACTACTCTTACGTAGGCTTTTTGATTACTGTTTTCAAAATACACTTTGTCAAAACTTGCGAAAAGTAACCTCACCCCCAACCCCTTCCCTGGTTTCAAACCTTAGATGTTTAGGTATCGACGCACCTTGAAATCTGAGACACTCGTGTCTTGTATTTCAAGACGCGTTGAATAGGTTCCAAATTCCTTTAATATTTGGTGGCGACTCCGAAAATACATTTCAAAAAGGACTTTTATACTTTTCTTTTTTGATCACAAATTCATGCAATGATCTCCCCATTTTTAGCAAAACCAGACTTTTCTCAAGGCGCATTCCGCTTCTACGCCCCAGAATCCGGCGAGGCGCGC
Organism: Dianthus caryophyllus; assembly: GCA_023091065.1. Classification (NCBI taxonomy): domain Eukaryota; kingdom Viridiplantae; phylum Streptophyta; class Magnoliopsida; order Caryophyllales; family Caryophyllaceae; genus Dianthus; species Dianthus caryophyllus. The sequence continues at coordinate 36,769,206 of CM041522.1, read as the reverse complement.
AGGCGTCGATAGGTTTCTCTCGCTTCCAGCCTTCACCGGGCGACTCACTGAGGACGAGCATGATTTTTATTATTTTTGAAAACTAGTTTTTCTTTTATTTTAAAATCATAAAGAAGTGAAGCTTGAAACTTTGAAAACATTTACGCTTTCGATATTTGGGCAAAATACGTTGAGTCGAATCCTCCGATTCAAACCACACCCTTTGAGGAACGGCCTCAAGAACTCTCGCTTCATAAGCGAGGCAACTCCTGACACACTGTTCTCTCACCCTCCACGATTACAAGTACGGCATCCGTCAAACGATCGTGAACTACCAAACTCGAACGCTCTAGGGCCCGTCTTGAATGCACACCTAAGGCGTGTGTAGTCTTGCGGGTGCCCCTACCTAAACGTCATGAATGACCGGAGGGAACCTTACCCTATAAACCAAAAACCTGTGTTTATATGTACAAGTGCGTCTATAGTACCCTCACTATAGTAGTCTTTCAAAAATTTCCTGCATGTGAAAACTTTTCCTAGGCATTATACTCTTAAAATACGTCCATCTTTGAAATTGCCTTCTCAAACTTTCTTCAAAAAACATCATACTTTTAGAGACACGCCATAGGCTCTTTGACCCATAGTCATTTGAGTTTAATAAAATGCCGCTACATTTAAAACCGACCTAGGATAACCACTATATCCCGTGTCTTTTTCAAAACGTAAATGAATTATCATCGACGTATCGTCATAATACATTTATTGCTAAAAGGTCTTTCACAAAGCAAAAACCCGAATATGTCAATTCATTTCGGAGATTTTAAATGAAATTAACTTTTAGAACATTAGATTTAGCTTTAAGTCGAGTGACTCTTTAGTCATCCCGATTTAATCTTTTTCTCTCAAAAACAAAAAACGCGGGCTCGTTCAGATACGGACCCGTCGATTTACTCTTTGAATCGAGTGACTTATTGTCATTTTCGATTTAGAACCCTGAGTCACACGTAAAAGGCGAACAATTGATCACCTTTTACCCAATTTTAACATCCTCAGGTCGACTAGCCTATCGCTACTTCGGTCTGATCCTTTTTATCATAATCCAATGATAAACCCCTGGCAACATACCGCCAAACTGGGTCAATCAGATTATGATCATACAAATTTTCCTACCTCGAGAATAGGGACGTGTCAACGCGCCTCTATCTCAAGAGCTTCCCGTGTCCTTTTAAAAGCTAAAAACACGAGTCAAGTCACCCACTTTTTACGCTTTTGTGTCTTCCTTTGGTCGTGAATGTGATTTTTCATTTGAGTCTTTTCCTTCTCTTTTAGAATCACTAAAGGTTTGAAAACTTTGTCAGGTCCGCTCATTGAAAAACCCCGATACGCTGATTTAACTAAGAACCGTCACTTAAACCCACCTCCGCCTCCAAAGAAGCGCTCCTACAACAGATCGAAACCAAAACCTGTCATGGCCTTTCAACACGACGAAGGTTTCGGAGGACCACCACCACCCCCCCCAGAGGTAACTGCCGAACAAATCCGACAGCTCAATGATAGGATAGCTAGCCTCACTACGACGATCGAGCAAATGGCTATCATGCAAAAGTTCAAGCGTAGAAAACGCCGCGCTCGCCGAGGAACTGAACTAACGCAAAAAGGATTCGAACCATGGAAGAACGTCTCACGAACTCAAGGGGTTACTCCATACACCAAGAGAACGAGCACATCCCAAAGAACGTCAGATCCATGCTACCAGACAAGTTAGCACTTAGCGATCTTCCCGTCTTCAAAGGTCACGAAAGCCCGCTCGTTCACGTCAAGGCTTTCAAAGCTAAAATGGCCATCATGGGCGTCGAACCCCCTGCATGGGCTACCTTATTCCCTCACTCATTGGACGCGCAACCCAGGGCATGGTTCTACGCTCTAGAACCACATAAAACGGGTAGTTTCGAGGACATAACAGTTGCGTTCGATCTACAATACCGGGACAACAATGATATCCAAGTCTCACTACGTACATTGGAGGTCCTGACCCAGAAGGACAATGAAGGATTTACCGAGTACCTTACGCGCTGGAAGAAGCTGTGTGCTCAAATACCTAACCGTCCAAGGGACACCGATCTGATTACTAAGTTCATCAACAACCTTACCCCCGCATACCAACAACACCTACGATATGGGAATTTCGACAACTTCTCAACCTCGGCGTCGTCGGCGAGCTCATCGAGGACGACCTTCGTAAGGAAAATAGGAATAAGAGTACGGTCGCGGATATCAAGGGAGCTCATCTCGAGCCACCACCAAAGTCGAGCCCATCCATGCCATCAACGCACTGGACGCGTTAGAGGCACCACCGGTTTTTACGACACCACCAAGACCTGCCATGCCTCCACCAAAGGCATCATACTCACCTCCTGGTCCCAGTTCAATGAAAGCGCGACGAAACTTTGACCCAATATACATGACTTACTCAAAGGCACTACAGAAGCTTGTGAGCCGTAATGTACTTCAACTCATAGGACCTACTAGCGAGCCTCCCCCGGACAAGAAGCCAAAATCATGGGATCAGAACGCATACTGCGAATTCCACAGAGGAAAGGGGCACGACACCGAGCAATGCTTCCGCCTGAAGAACATAGTTCAGGACTTGATCGACGACAATACCATCGTAAAGCCCAGCCCAAGTCCTAAGCCTTCAAACCAGCTGAACCCTCTACATAACCATGCTATATTCACAGAAGCACACCCTATCATCGACTGCTCCAGAATGATAGTCTCAGATGACCACGAAGTCAACGGCATCTGGAATACTTCTGAGGATGAAGCCGACAATGATGACACCCGTGACGTGTCTCCGTGGATGAGCCCTACGAAGAGGAAACTCAACCCGCCACCGCCAGGCAAGTATGGAGAGCTATGTCACAAGTACCCATTTAGGCTATCGGACGGTGATGACGAAGTAGCCTACTTAACACGCTCGACGTCCGTACCAAGCTTCTCTAAAGCTACTTGAACCTCAAAGCCACCCGCCAAGGTTGACTGCTCAAGAGAAGAACAAAGGAATAATCATAGACGAGGATACGCCGCCTACTTCGCCTACCTCCACAACCCCGCCTACAAGCATCGCTCCCACGCCGTCAGCCACCAAAGTGTCATTACCTGACACCAATCTCAGACTGTCTTGCTACCAACAAGGTAGCATCATCAAGTGCTACCCCAACACCCTTACCCCCACCTGAAATCGGAGACACGCTCCATAAACAGCTCAACAAGACGAAAGCAGACATTTCGATCTGGCAGCTCTTAAGAGACTCAATGGGACATCGTGAAGCCCTCTACCAAGCATTACAGGTCACCCCAATGACATCGGAAATGTCTCCAGAGAAGCTTATCAGTAACATTACGCGCGAATGGCAAGCCAACGCTGTCACCTTCTCAGATAAAGACCTCCCTCCATTCGGTGGCACGCATAACCTACCTCTCTACATCAACGTGGAATGCCACGGCATGACATTACCAGTCGTCCTCATCGACAATGGATCCGCAGTCAATGTCTTGCCTCTTGAGACAGCCAGAAAACTGGGGATTAAGGAAAACGACTTCATCCCGTGTACAGACGGCGTCAGGGCCTACGATGGAACACGTCGCAGCATAAAGGGAACCATCTCCTTCCCCATTATGACAGGACCACCATGAGAGAAACCGACTTCAAATCATCGACATACCCCTACCTACAACATGCTACTAGGTAGACCACGGATCCACGCTACCAAGGCCGTCACCTCAACCTGCATCAAAGGTCGATACCTCTGGATGACGAGATCGTCACCATCGACGCCTCGAACTTTCGAGCTACCCTCAAGCAGCAAAAAGCCAATGATAGTACTGCAGAGATAAATGCCGATCCAGCCGACGACATATGTGGGTTCGACTTCGACTTCAACATCTGTACTCAGACCGTAGAGAAGAAATCGCTACACTCTACGCCAAGGACGACGATAACAAATGGCCCACCATGGGTCTATCTTACGTACCATGGTCATACGAAGTCTCTCAAGGTTGGGAATCATACAATGATCGCAAGAAATATCATGATTTCCACATGCAACCATGCCACATCCTCCCCAAAGAACTACTTCACAAAGAGGGCACCAAAGAAGACTCCTAAGAACACAACCACGCACACCATTGCACGGATTGACCTCATCTCCGACATCGTCTTGCAACAACAACTTTAACCCCACCAACCTGATCATCCCTTACGAAGAAAAACACACAACGGATGGTCAAAAACCCTCGAATGGATCGACCGAACAAGGCCGCACTTTCAAGATAACTACGGGTCAAGGCTACGCCTTGAAGATTCCGACTCAGACGAAGATGAAGACAACACCCCAACAAAAAGACTGCCTTGAAGTTTAAACTCCTCGCCGTCATTTCAAGTCTCTACTCAACTAAGCCCCAGACTACTTCCCTGACATAGTTAATTTAGCTAAAGAACTAGAGTCATTAAGGTTGTCCAAAGCTCCCTCGTCTGAGCTATCTTCAAATGTAACCGCTTTTGATAACATTAATAACATGAAAGTTTTTGGTTACTCTTTGCCTCATTTGAACTCTACTTTTCCTAATAATCGCGATAAATTTAAACTAAATAACATTGCATTATATAGATACATTGCAAGTATTGTCTCAAAACCCGAACAGGACCCAATTATTGAAGACACAACAACCATCAACATAGGAACGCCCGAAGAGCCTCAAGAACTACAGCTGGGGGCTTCCCTAAGCACAGAAGAAAAGGCCACCTATACTAAGCTCCTCGCAGAGTTTAAGGACGTCTTTGCCTGGTCATATAAGGACATGCCCGGCATAGACCGCGAGATAGCTGAACACCGCATCCCGATCAAGCAAGGTAGCAAACCCGCTGCGTAAGCTCGACGCATCAAACCGTAATGGTCTCTCATGGTCAAGGAAGAGATCGAAAAGCAGCTACAAGCTGGGTTCATCCAAGTCATCGAATACTCAGGCTGGGTCTCCAATATGGGGCCGGGTATGAGCAAAAACGGCAAAATACGAGTATGTGGCGACTTAGGGACCTGAACAAAGCCTGCCCAAAAGATGATTTCCCACTACCTCACATGGACATCCTAATCGACAACACAGCAGACCATGCCTTACTGTCATTCATGGATGGATATGCAGGATACAACCAAATCAAAATGGCAGCAGACGACATGCCAAAAACCACCTTCGTAACCCCCTGGGGAACATACTGCTACACGGTCATGCCATTTGGGCTCATAAATGCCGGCGCTACCTACCAACGCACTGCCACCACCTTGCTCCACGACATGATGCATAAGGAGGTTGAGGTATACGTCGACGACATGATCGTAAAATCGAAAGAAAGGGATGACCACATCACAAATCTTCGGAAGTTCTTCACCCGAATCGAGCAAAGATAAGATGCGATTGAACCCACAGAAATGCACCTTTGGGGTCACGTCAGGCAAATTGTTAGGCCACATAGTGAGCCAGCGCGGGATCGAAATAGACCCGACCAAAATCAAAGCAATAATGGGCATGAAAACGCCGAGCAACATCGACGAAATAAGGAGTTTCTTGGGACAAGTCCAATATATCTCCCGGTTCATCAGCAAACTCACCATGATTTGCGAGCCAATCTTTAAGAAATTGAAGAAGGAAGAGCATACGAAATGGGACGACGATCGCCAACAAGCATTCGACAAAGTCAAGAGCCCACGCTATTTAATCCACCCGCTCGTACCTCCGCAAAGGATTTGCCACTATCGCTCTACTTAACAACCACGCCCGATGCCATGGGGCCATGCTCGCCAGAAGTCGACAATGAAGAACGAGCCATCTATTACATCGCCAGTTAAGTTCCACGATTACGAAACTTCGGTATGAACCGGTCGAGAAGAGTCGCCTCTCACCGGTCCAGGCAACCAAAAGCTCGAGACACTACCTACTCACCAAAGACAACAAGAGTCTATTCCCTAATGGACCCCTCAAATACTGTTTGAAAAACCACCTGAGCGGACGCATGGCCAGGTGGACTCGCTTCGCCGAGTACGAACTCAAGTACCTCCCTCTGAAAGTAATCAAAGGAAGAGCGGTTTCAGACTTCCTCGCAGAAAATGCTATCATCGAACAGCCCATGATCGATACAATGTCATTTCCGGACGATGGGATCTTCGCCATAGAAAAGGAGTACTGGCAATTATACTTCGACGGAGCGTCAAACTACCGGGGCTATGGAGTCGGAATACTCCTAATATCCCCAAACGGTGATCATACTCCACTCTCAATCAAGCTCGACTTCAGTGTCACGAACAATGCCGCAGAATACGAAGCCTGCATTTATGGTCTGCAGGCAGCCATCACCCTCAAGATAAAGAACCTACGGGTACATGGAGACTCATTCCTCATCATAAATCAAGTGACAGGGGCATGGAAGATCATGAGCGAAACCCTCACCAAATACCAAGCAAAAGTACAGAAACTCCTAACCAACTTCGACTGTGTTGAATTCAACCACCTCCCAAGGGAAGAAAACCAGTTCGCCGATGCACTGTCAAAGCTGTCATCCCTCCTCAACATGCCACCAGACATGAAATTACTACCCATCATCGTCGAAAGACGTGACGAACCAGCATACATCCATACCATTGACCTGGACGAAGCCGAGCAGACAGAGCCCTGGTATCAAGCCATAATCAACTACAAAACAGACAACACTTACCCACCCGACACCGATAAGCGCGGACAGAGGGCTATCAGACTCCTAGCTTCCCAATTTGTGCTAGAGATGGGACAATTACTCAAGAAAACACCACAAGGGACACTGCTCATATGTGTCGACTACAAGAAGGGGCAGGAAATCGTTACCCAAGTCCACGATGGCGAATGCGGACCCCACATGAACGCTCGAGCACTCTGCAAACAAATCCTACGGCTAGGATGGTATTGGACGACCATGGAAGCGGATCAGATCCAATACGTCAAGCATTGCCACAACTGCCAAATTTTCAGCAACGTCCAACATGTACCACCTTCACCACTATACAGCCTAACCTCACCCTGGCCCTTTTCAACCTGGGGCATCGACGTGATAGGAAAAGTCCACCCCATCGGAGCAGGAGGTCACCGCTTTACGTCTTTGGTGGCCATCGACTACTTCACTAAATGGGTAGAAGCAGCATCTTTTCGGACCCTTGGCTCCAAGGAAGTCGCCAAGTTCATCCAGACGAACATCATATGCCGATATGGCATACCCCACGAGTTCATCAGCGATCAAGGCTCGCACTTTCAACGCGAGACGGAAGCTATACTCGCAAAATACAACATCCAACATCACAAATCCTCTCCATATCGACCCCAAACCAATGGAGCCGTTGAAGCAGCAAACAAAACGGTCGTCACCATACTCGAAAAAATGATCGACAGTTGCAAAGATTGGCCCAACAAGATACCATATGCACTCTGGGGATACCGAACTACCATCCGAACCCCTACAGGCATGACCCCCTATTTCCTCACCTATGGCATGGAAGCCGTCCAACCAGTGGAAATAGAGATACAGTCTCTACGCATACTAATGGAAAGTAGCATCCCGGAAGCAGAATGGGCCCGTGAACGGTACGAACAACTCATGCTCCTGGATGAACGCCGACTGCATTCCCTGAGCACCGTACGTATGTACCAAGCCCGACTACAACGAGCATTCAACAAACGAGTTAAGCCACGACACATAAAAGTAGGTGATCTCGTACTAAAGTCAGTCCGAGCACCACTTCCAGTCGACCCACGAGGAAAATTCAAGCCTAACTGGGCTGGACCTTACCTCGTCAAAGAGATTTACACGGGCGGAGCAGTCAAACTAACCGATCTCGACGGCCAAGAGTTTAACCTCGCCACAAACCTCGATCAACTCAAGAAATACTATCCCTGAAAACCCCTTGCAATGTATCTATAAAATACAATTTTATAAAAACAATTCATGGACCGGCAGGTCCTTAAACATGCTCATGGACCGGCAGGTCCTTAAACATGCTCATGGGCCGGCATGCCCCTAAACGTGCTCTCTCTCACTCTCTATACAAAAATCAAACACAATTCATGGACCGGCAGGTCCTTAAACATGCTCATGGACCGGCAGGTCCTTAAACATGCTCATGGGCCGGCATGCCCCTAAACATGCATCCAACAAACACAATTCATGGGCCGGCATGCCCCTAAACGTGCACATTCACCACAAAAAAGCAAACACAACTCATGGGCCGGTATGCCCTTAAACATACATTCTCGAACTACGCCGGTTTGATTCCACTTTTCGTGGATACGTAGGCAGCTTTGCAAAAAGCGCAACCGATATTCAACACAAAAATGACGCCTCCAAAGCTTAAAAAGGCTGAGGATATAGTCAACACAAAAACCGTCTCATGACCTAATGGGTTAACATAAGGCGATATTCAACACAAAAATGACGCGTCTAAAGCTTAAAAAGGCCAAGGACATAGTCAACACAAAAATTCGTTCTTTAACCTAAGGGTGAAAAGAGCGACATTCAACACAAAACGACAAACCCAAAGCTTAAAAAAGTCGAGGGAATAGTCAATACGAAAATTCCTGAAAGCATGCTTGCATTCTAAACTTTGAAAAGAGATTAGAGCCAAGGAATTTCACACAGAATAATAAGCAAAATGAGGCAAAGTCGTAAATAAAAACCTGATTTTTATTAATCTTAAAAAGAACGGTTACATTTTGGATTTTTCAACATAGGAGCATGACTACAACCTTAGAAGTACACTAACCAACACTACGATATATTACAGTCTTAATACAAGTCCCGGCATGTACATCGGGTTTAGGATAGCTAATATATTACATAATACAACATAATATGAACATAATATTAACAAAACACACATAAGCTAAAACCAGGTCATCCTCAAGAACAGACTTGAACCTCTCCAGCTGAATAAGGAAGCATCAACCCTCAACCCCAATGGCGATCCCCAACATTGCCATAACGACCCTGATCACCTGACCCTGGAATATGACGACGGCCAAACACACTTTCATCGGCCGAGAGTAGCTCCGGACTCAAACCCTCGCCGTCACCACCGATACGTCCAAGGTCGGCCGGGTCACAAACAGACATCTGAGAAAGCCCGTTGAGCTCTAGGGCTCGAAGGCGTGACCTCTTGTGGGGACTCTGCGCAATAGTCCACCTAGTGTAGGCTCGTGATACCTGAGTCGTCCTAGGAGTACCCGCCACAGACCACCTAGGGCGCGTAATCCATCCGCACACCCAGGCATCCGCCATGCCACTAGTCAACATAAGCATGCCCTGCACCTTGGTGTCATGACCAGGAATGAACTGTGCCCACCCTATCTGTCTCCTCACTCGCAAGGGATGGATGTAAACCCTCATGTCTAATCCGCAGCGAGGACTCCAGACGAACCATCGCCCGGCCTCGCTCGCCGTCACATCAACTATTCCCCACCACGGCACCAACCAACGAATGGTCGACGACCCCACAAGTCCAGGGAAGTAATCGTCGGGCGATGATGTGGATCCACCACCTAATATAACGACTAGCCACGTCCCGGCAGGATGTGACCCAAAGAATATCACCTAGCACGCCAACCGCTTCCATCAACCGGACACGAAGGATTAAGGGACACCCTCGATACGGGCTCGCCTATTGCGAACACGATCATTCGCACCAGGATCGTCTCGGCTAGGATCAAGGCGGAAGGGTTACGACCATACTCCATCTCTTGAACGACAGCGGTGATTAGGCGAGATCACCAAGCGCTCCTCATACAAAGAATTAGGAAACATGTAACGGTGGACTGCGAGAATGCCAACGCCTCTTTTTCGGCACCAAAGGAGATCGTCTCATTTTCGCGGTTCATAAACCGCTTGCACAAGCGATAGAGGCCGATACGACTCCCAACAAATAACTCCTCTGTCTCGCACGAGTCATCCGAAGGTAGTTACGCACGTGCCTCTTATATCCAGGCCCCGATCTAACGCACACGGGAATGTTAGTTCGCAACCAACCACCAATGGCTCCAAATTCCTCGACCAACGGACAGACCTCCCCACTAGGAAAACGGAAAACGTGGAAGCTCAAGTCCCAATAGTCGAGACACGCATCCAGGAACTCGGGCTCCATTCGAAGCCGCCCTAGACCCAGGAGGACCCAAAAACCGCAACTTTTCAAGTCTTCCTCTTCCAGCCCCGATAAGGACGCACACCAACGACGCAAGTTTCCTTCAAAACTCTCCATAACTCGACGAATGTTCCGTAAATATTCTGAATATTTTTGGAAAATCGAGAATAGAAGACGAGAGGATGAGTGAAATGAACTAACTTAGCCCTCCTTTTATAGCCGAGATTTGCAAAACGAAATACAACACAAAACTTTAAACGCTAGTGCACAAGCGATTAAAAGAGATCAAACAAAAACCACAAAACAAAAAAATAATCGCCTGAGAACAGGCGATTAAAATTAAAATCGCCTGTTCACAGGCGATTTTATTTTTATTTCTGACAAAATTATTCGATTTTCTTACAAACTCTTACACACCTACACCCTAAACCCAAACTTTCAACCCCTATTACCCCTTTACCGACCTCTTGGTCTACACTATCGGTCCCGTCGCGTCGTCTCGATTTACGTAATCGGCTCCCGTCTTTCATATTTTTCATTTTCACAAAACACGATAATCACACAAAAATTAAACACAACACAAAATATGATTTTCACGTTCACAATTTTTCGTCTCAAAAACGTCGTTTTAGCTCATATTTTGGCTATGTCAAAAACGTCTTTTTACGAGTCTAAAATATGTCCTAACCAGCATTTTTCAAAAAACTCTTCATTTTGCATTTAATTCAGTCCTTAGCGAGTCAGCCTCAATCGAGACGTATATATATGCTTTTACGACTAACAATGTTTTGCAGGTACGCTCGGCAAGCAAATATGCAAGGATTTTAGACCCGGCTACTACGCAGGAATGCATTTTTGCAGCAAGACAAAATAACCGAATTAGGCCCATAAGCACCCACAAGACCAAAAATCAACCAACCATACACAAGTCCTAATACATAAACCAATACAAACAAATACTAATATACGTAATACGAATCCAAAATACACATGTCCAAGCCTACGACGACTGGTCACGACGCTGCAAGACAGCACGCAGGGAATCGATCTCAGCACGCGCCCTATCCAGCTCCCCTGCGTACCGACCCTCCAGCTCTGCCCGGACTCTCGCCAACTCCTCGGCATGCGCAGCCTCCTCGCCTCGCGATCTCGCGCCTCCTCACGACCACGGCTAACTCAAGTCGAAGCGTCGGCCGCTTCTCTCTCTCCGCCTCGCAAGCCTCAACCACCTTCTCATTCACGACCGCCGCCAGGTTCACGCTCGCCATAGCCGGTCAGGCACGTCCGTCGCCACCGCAACAAACACGAAACGCCCACTTAGCTTTACAACCTGGGGCTATAATCGAAGTTATTCCAACAAAGTTTGACTAATGATTTTACACTAAAATCTTACTCAAACTGGGCTATAATCGGTTATTCCAACAAAGTTTGACTAATGATTTTACACTAAAATCTTACTCAAACTGGGGGCTATCCTACATAATACACATGCTATACAAAAAAAAAAAAAAAAAATAGAGTGAATACCTTTTTCACTTTCGGATCCCAACTCTCTAGTCCCGTCGGTGACCACGACGGACATAAGGCTGCAAAGACGATCGAATGGGAGCAGCCCTCGTGAACAACCAGCAGATCCTCGACGAACGGAGGAGGCTGGAACTCAAGATCAGGATCACGTCGCTACAAAACAAAAATAGGGTAAATTTTTTGCTTCTCAAAGCCAAAACCTATACAAGCAAAAAGGATAAACAAACATACCTCGATCACAAAGATCGCGAAGAGCATCGTGCCCAAGTCACGTAATCCTACGGCCGCAGCAGGAATCTGACCGACCATGGTACACGCCACGACGCCGTTAGCATCAGCGCCTCCACAAACAAAACCGGCGGAGGAGCAGGTACGATGAAGCCTCCCGCGACCCGCTCACAGACAGACGCCACTCCAAACTCCAAGACGAGCCGCATCGAAGTCTCGATATACAGCCGCCGTCCGTCAAGGGGACCAAAGCGAGCTGCAATCGACGGAGGGACGCCAGTAAAATTCCTCCAAGGGTCGCGAACGAACTACAAAACAAAACCAAATCATAAACTACTAAAAACAAACACAAAACCAAAACCAAGCTACAAAAGACCAGAATACAAAACACAATCACCCTTACCTTATCCATCACCATCCCGTTGAAGAGAACACGAGCCTCGTCGTACTTAAGGCCAATGTTACGCCGTTCATTGTCAGCGTCGCATGGAAAGGCCGGTACGCTCGTGTAACCTGGAACGTGCTCTGAGCGAGAAGAAGAAGTGAGCATAGCACCAAGCCTGCAAACAATCAGAGAACATGTCATAAAAGAAAAACAGAAACAAGACAACAGGACGCTACAAAATCAAGCCTTACCTCCATAAGAAGGCCGGGACCCACAAGCGACACATCTGATTTCTCGTCGATCCGGTCAGACGCATCAAGCTGCGTCCTCAAGTATCGGATCAAGAACCCAGGCGGTGAGTAACCGGTCAAACTCACCCAGGCGTGTCCAAGTCAAGCCAGCGCCATCAGCACAGCCGCCGACGCTCGCTCCCCCTTGTCGCCGAAATGGGTGGCCGTCAAGAACCACCACAGCCACAGTCGGGCCCTCTGCTCAGCGCTCGCTCGAGTAGAACCTTTCTTCTTCCTCTTCCCCTCGAAGAAGTCGGCAAACCATATCGTCCGGGGCTGAAACGTCTTCTCCTCGCCTCTCCCGCACCTAACCCCGTCGCCAATCAACCGCACAACCCGCGGACTATCAATAGGAGGACGCTCACGCCCCCAGTCAAGTACGCGCTCACCATGAGGCAGCCCCGTGACAACTGCCCACGAGGAAGGAGTCACGCCAACCTCGTAACCAGGCATGTGAAAGGTGTTGGTAGTATCCCAAAACCTGTCCAGCAACGCCCGGAGCACGCTGAGACGCGCGTTCACCCGCTTCCCCCGCACCTCTCTCCATTTCTGCACCAGGGGACCCAAAGCCGTCCCGAGCACTATGTCCCGCTCCTCCTGTGTGAGCCTCTCCTCAAAAACGTCAATCGCTGTCCGGAATCCGGAGAAGGTCCTCATCCCGCCTAACGGGAAGCCGACCTTCACCCGGATCGACAAGTGCTCCAACGGACTCCAGACCAAACTCACGCCATCCCAGTCTCTAGCAACCTGGGACCCGCAGACGCGCCTGGGGTAAGCTGGTCGTATACCCAGCTCGTCGACCATCCCCATGAACCGACCATGAGCGACCTCGATTTCGGCCTGGCGGCCGCAGCGGCCTGCGGCGGCGACATCTGCGGCCGCATCTCCTCACCGGCCTCGTCCTCGGCGTCTCCCTCAACCGTCCCGGCTGCTCCCGAGCATGGCCTCAACTCGACCCCGACCATGAAAGGAGCACACGCCGCATTAATGGCAGCCACAGCAGCGTCATGGCGCGGCCGCGGCGGCCGCAGCCCGCATCGGCAATCTCAACTCGACAAAGCCGGCTGCTCCTGCGTCGAGCTCGCTCCACCGTCACCGAGATCCTCCGACTCGGGAGGATCCTCGTAACGACTCCCGACCCTCGAGCACGACCACGCCTCGCGGGACCTCCACAGAGCTCCCCTGCTCCAACCTCCTCAGCAACACCGGCGACCTCGGCCTGCGTCCGGCCACCACCTGCTCTGCAGCGGCGAGCTCGGCGTCGCGGCTTACCATCGCCTCACCAGAGGCCTCATCCACCTTACGCTTCCCCCGCCTCGGATTCCTCCGAGCCCCATCTCGGCTGCCACCACGGCCTCCTCCCGGAGCCACAGGCACCCTCGCAGCAGCACCACGGCCACGCTCCCGCGAAGACACTGCAGCTGCACCTCGGCCTCTACCACGACCTCCCACAGGAGTCCCAGACGTCTCCACAGCGGCGCCACGTCCGCGCCCCTGCAAAGAGCCTGAAACAACACCCTGAGTCTGACCTCGACCGCCAGCAAGAGACCTCGGCAACTCAAGGCCCGACCCTTACCGCTAGCACCACCCGAAGAGCCAGGCTGCTCAATTGCGTCACCCCTGCGTGCGTCTCTAGTTGAAAAATCGGAAGACCCCTCAACGGCCTCACGAACAACTCCGCCAGCAGAAGACCCTGGCTGCTCAATAGCAGCCTCCTCTCGCGCGCCGCTAGCTGAAAGAGCAGGTGACTCAGCAGCAACGTCACGACCCGAGCCACTAGCCGACGGCTCAGGACCACCGAGAACAAACGATCGCGTGTCCTAGGCCACCAGCGTAAGGCCCAGACGACTCGATCACGCCCGCGCCACTAGCGAGAAAAGGCGGAGAGACGACTCAAGAGACCACGCCACTCGCACCTGGTGTCGTAGAAGCTCGAGCGTCGTAGAAGCTCCAGGCGTCTGAGGAAAAGCTCTCAGCAAGTCCGACTGAGACGGACCATCAGAAACCTCCATAGGCGCAGGCATCCCTGAAGTAGGAGTATGCTCGTCCCTCGGAACGGTAAAGTCAACGCCAGCCAAGACCTGGTCCATGGAACCGAAGTAAACCAAGGCGCAGGATCACCTGCACAAAATTCAAAGGCATACTCAGACAACTACAACAGCAGATCGTTCAGGAAAGCAGAAGCACGCAAAAGCAACAGGAAGCAAGCATTAGGCCCAAAAATCTGCAAATGAGGCCAAAACAAGGCAAAGGCACAGAAAAGTATAGTTCATAACACACATATGATATATACGTCCTACACAGCTAGTCCAGGAAACAGGAATGCACAAGGATAGCGACAAATCAAAACAAGACATCAAAAAGGAAGCAGGAGGCCTAATTCTTGACAGACAAGGCCAAAGCCAAGCAGAGGCACAGGAATGCACTTTTAAGGACACACGCACGGTATACACGTCCCACACAATAAACACGAGGAGCAAGTCCACGCAAAAGCAGCAGAAAATCAGCAGAAACAGCAGAAAATAGGCTTTTTAACCTAAAAATAGCAGAAAGGACAAAAACGCTACAGGAGGCCAGAAACCCATATTTTCTGAAACAGACCCAACCCATAAATCACGATGAGCACGTGCAAAAAATTTTATGCGAAAACGATGTCCCGAACACCTCGACTGAATAGCTTTTGCGAAACACCTCCAAACTACAAAAACGACCTTTTATTGACCATAACTCAACCCAAAAAGCCCCCACTTCCCACAAAACAACCCCCTAGCCAACACAGACAACATACCCTCCAATACTTTACATACACGGGGCACGAAAAGCGAGGAAGAGCGATTTTAGGAAACCTAGCCTAAACTACAAAAAACGCTCCAAAACACCCCCAAACCATACATTTCCTACAAAACAAAGCCAAATGTGTACCATACTAGCCATGAAAACACAGTACAGAGAATTCGGGCAAGTTTCGGAACCGAAAAATTTTCGACCAAAATCGGCCCCTATACCAAAACGCACGAAAATGACGGTTTTTCGAGCCGTTTTTCGCACACAAGCCACCCAAACCTCCACACTAGCATACTACAACGTTTCCAAAACAACCAAGCCACTCGGGATCGTCATAGGCGACAAAAACAGAGCTAAGCCCCGACCTTAACCCCCTTTTACACGGTTTTAACCCAAACGAACCGCTTTTCGCGCACATTTCAACAAACCGAACTTACCAACATGATATGCTACTAATGGGTAAGCTACACTCAAGTTTTGAGCCATTTTCGAGACGTTTTCAAAATTGACCAAAATGCCCCTACACTACAAAACGCACGAAAATCGAGACCACGAGCCGGGTTTTCACACAACGACAGCAAGACCAGCAAGGCAAGCACTATACTAGCCATGGCGAACGTTTTCAAACCAAGACGAAAGCCAAACTCGAATCAAACCAACGAAAATCGACCAAAACCCTAGAAAACGGTATTTCAAGCTAAAACCGACTCAAACCAAATTCAAAGCACGAAAAACCAAGTAAGTCGAGTACGTACCTTGGTCCATGACGAATTGTAGGAGTCGGAAAATCAATTTTCGATCAAGAAAATCGCCAAGACGAGTCTTAGTGGTTTTCGATTTTGTTTTGTTTTGTTTTCGGATGAAATGAGCCAACCCCTGCTTTCCCGTGTTTTAACCAAAAAACACCGAACAAAAACATAATCGCCAGTGCACAGGCGATTAAATTTTAGTTCGCCTGTGTACAGGCGATTATATTTTTATTTCGTGGGTTTCAGTTTTGTTTTGGGCTGTTTTTCTCGGCCCAATACCCATTTCAACCCATTTCAAATACAATTTCAACCCGTTCACAAAAATACGTCACCTCTTTTCGAGTCGTTCACAAAAATACGTCACCTCTTTTCGAGTCGTTCACAAAATACGTCACCTCTTTTCGAGTCGTTCACAAAATACGTCACCTCTTTTCGAGTCGTTCACAAAAACACGTAACCTCCTCACGAGACGTTCATAAAAACCTAGCCCTTTTTATGAGAAATACAAAAACACGTAACCTCCTCACGAGACGTTCATAAAAACCTAGCCCTTTTTATGAGAAATACAAAAACACGTAACCTCCTCACGAGACGTTCATAAAAACCTAGCCCTTTTTATGAGAAATACAAAAACACGTAACCTCCTCACGAGACGTTCATAAAAACCTAGCCCTTGTTATGAGTAATACAAAAACACGTAACCTACTCCCGAGACGCTCATAAAAACCTAGACCTTTTATGAGAAACACAAAAACACGTAACCTCCTCACGCAGACGCTCATAAAAACCTAGCCCTTTTATGAGAAATACAAAAACACGTAACCTCCTCACGAGACGTTCATAAAAACCTAGCCCTTTATGAGAAATACAAAAACACGTAACCTCCTCACGAGACGTTCATAAAAACCTAGCCCTTTTTATGAGAAATACAAAAACACGTAACCTCCTCACGAGACGTTCATAAAAACCTAGCCCTTTTTATGAGAAACACAAAAACACGTAGCCTCCTTACGAGACGTTCATAAAAACCTAACCTTTTATGAGAAAAACACGTAACCTCCTCACGAGACGTTAAAATTCAAAAAAAAAAAAAAAAAAAAAAAAAAAAAAAAAAAAAACGCGTAACCTCCTCACGAGACGTTCATAAAAATCTAACCTTTTATGAGAAAAACACGTAGCCTCCTCACGAGACGTTAAAATTCAAAAACACGTAGCCTCCTTACGAGACGTTCACAAAAATCTAAACCATTCCTATAAACCAAACCCCAAAGCACGTGACCTCTCCTACGAGACGTCCAGCAAGCAAAGCAAAACCAGGAGCGCAAGCCAGAGGCGCAAGCAAAGCAAAACCAGGAGCGCAAGCCAGAGGCGCAAGCAAAGCAAAGCCAGGAGCGCAAGCCAGAGGCGCAAGCAAAGCAAAACCAGGAGCGCAAGCCAGAGGCGCAAGCAAAGCAAAGCCAGGAGCGCAAGCCAGAGGCGCAAGCAAAGCAAAACCAGGAGCGCAAGCCAGAAGCGCAAGCAAAGCAGAGCAAGGAACAACACAAGCAAAGCGCCAGCTGGAAGTACTCAGGCCACGTGCAGGCTGACATGCCCTTAAACATGTAGGACCGTCATGTCCTTAAAAACATGTCGTCCCTCCCCGCATTTCCCGACGCTAAGTCCTCGTCTCTCCCATAAGACACATGCTTAGCGCCGCCAGGTAGTATCGAGACCGTGATGGTCCTGATATTATCTTTAAGTTTGACTAACGCTTGTCCAAGCTCGATCAAGCTGGGGGCTCTGTAGATACCCGTATCCGCACCCCCAAAACAAACCCGATGATGAAAAGGATCGCCATACATGCTTTTAAAAGAGTCGAAACAGTACAAAAGTGTCTAAAACGTATTTGGTCATTATTAGCGTATTAATTTGGACTTGCATAATCATAAAAATGAATGTCAACTTTAATCATTATGAGCATAACACGAACAAAATATAGGAACGTCTTTTTAAGCCAAGCCACAAAAAGCAAACCCAACTAGCTACAAACGCCCAAACTTACAAAAACGACCCAAAACACAACCCGCAAAACGGGCCAAAGTGCGTCCCGTGTCACATTTTCACAGAACTAGAAATTACAAAACCATAAAATAATATACTTTAATATTATTTTATTTTCGAGCCAAAACCGAAAAACACGACAAAAACCGAAACACGAAAACCAAGATTCGGACCAAAACAGAACGACCCAAAAATACTTAACCCTTAAGCTAAGAATAAAACATCATCATTACTCAATCAACACCCAAAACCAAAAGGCGGCTGAAAATAGCACACCAAAACAAATTTAAAATCGCCAGTTAACAGGCGATTAAAAACCTAATCGCCTGTTAACAGGCGATTAAAAGTTTGTTTTGGCGTGCAGCCTTTTGTGTTTTTCTTACAAAAATCCAACCCAAATGAAATAAAATTCGCCAGTGCACAGGCGATTATTATTTTGTTCACCCATAAACCAGCCAACCTCTATAAATACCAACCCCCTTAATTCATTTCAAAGCATCGGTTTTTAACACTTATACACTATTCACAAAAATCCACTCAAAAATACCGTCTTTACATTTTCGAAAGGTAAACCTTTTACCTACGTTTTGGACGTTTGAGACTCGGACAATGGGGTTACATTAACCCCAAACCCGATATTGGCACTAGCGAAGCCGTATTCGCAATACGGTTGTAGCAATTCGGATTCCTAATCCGTCTAAACCTCGCCAATATCGCATAAATAAACGACTCATTATCACTAAAGCAAACCGACGTCACTTTTATAATTACGCAAGTCCTCATTCGTGCATTAAATAACGACTAGAATCACGGATCCAACACTAAATTGTACCGTTTCATAGAGTCTTTTAGCATGTCAAAACTGAGGGTTTTTCACAAATTCTGAACATAAGATCGGAAAATAACGTCTATAGTAATAATTTAGTCAATAAATTATTATTTGAACGTACATTTCCTATAGCAAAGTCATTATTTTGACTATTTACATTATTTATGCATTTTTCGAGTCATGTTTATTCGCACTTGTACGTAGCGTGACTTTTAGCCCAAATATCGAAATTAAGCAAATGTTTTCAAATTAGTAGAGACTACTCTTACGTAGGCTTTTTGATTACTGTTTTCAAAATACACTTTGTCAAAACTTTCGAAAAGTAACCTCACTCCGAACCCCTTCTCTGGTTTCAAACCTTAGATTTTTAGGTATCGACGCACCTTGAAATCTGAGACACTCGTGTCTTGTATTTCAAGACGCGTTGAATAGGTTCCAAATTCCTTTAATATTTGGTGGCGACTCCGAAAATACATTTCAAAAAGGACTTTTATACTTTTCTTTTTTGATCACAAATTCATGCAATGATCTCCCCCATTTTTAGCAAAACTTCGCGCACTTTTTCCTGCGAGGCATTCTCCGCTTCTACGCTTCGCAACGGCGAGGCTTCGCAGGCGTATGCCGATAGGTTTCTCTCGCTTTCCGGTACCTTCAGATTCATTTTAAGTTCACTTTATAACAAGATCGTGCTCTAAGACCAGTTTGTAACACCCCCATTTAGGCAAGGTGCGCCCCACCTAAATTAAGAGCATTACGTGGCCCGAATGAACGTGCTCGAGGCAAGAATTCTTTAGTCTCAAAACTGGATATATGTAGATATAAAATAACGTAAACAAAACAAGAGTAAACTCAAAAAAACTGCTACAACGTAACTCCAAGGAACGTAGGCCAAACTCAAATGACATAATAACCAACAAAAATGAGATAGTCAAAGGCGAATCTAGACAGACAAATCAATGTCATGCGGTCTGTCCTCGAAAAGCAAGCAGCAATTCATCCAAGCGCCCGAGTACCTACGAAGTGGGGGAAAAACACACAACAACATCCAAAAATATGGTATACAAGGAAAAACTCAGCGATCGAAAATACAGAACCGACTAACCCTAAGAGGAAAGGGATAACGAAACAATGCTAACTAGGGCACTCAACAACCAAACAAGCCAAAGAGAAGAGAACCCATTCTGTAACTCCCACACGGTGGACTTACCATGCCATCACATCAACCCCACGCCGTCACTCCTTTCCTCCACGCACACACAACTCAATCAATCGTAATCGTCAACATATTACAACTCATGGCTCAAGAAAATGTTTCATTTATCAAAAAAAAATTCACTTTATAACGTACTTCGCGACATAGCAAGATAACGCTCCTAAGCTTAACATATGTATACAAGACGATATGACAACAATAGTTCAACCTCAATATATCAAAGATTCCTAAACTCAATTCAACCTTATCAACTTGACTTCCTCATATATTGAAACAACATCATAATCAGGCTTATAAACTAGTAAACACCATAAGCATTTCTAACCCTTTAACACTATCCTACGAGTCTTCTCAAGCGACATTAAAATCATAACATTTCCAACACCGTCACATTGTACACGTAGGATGGAATTAACATTTCATTTCTCACAATACCACATACTATCCTACACACGCAACCAAAATGATTTGCAAACACGATTCAATTCCGCTGTCAAGTAGCCAAGCTACAATAGGAACAAGGCTACCGAAACATCTGAACCACCCTAAGCAAGGCTATCAATCAATGGTCTTCTCGATCATGACCTAGGAAGCACCGATACCGATACGGACACCCGATACGGATACGTATCGGACACGCGATACGGCCATCTAAAATTTTACGATACGCGATACGGCAAAATAAAAGTCAAAATAAAAGTCAATATAAATTTGGCCAATTGAAAGACCATAAATTCGTCAAAATGATAAATAACTTATCTTACAAAGTTAATATAAATTTAGAAAAAGTACAAAGTCTTACAAATATAAAAGACTAAACTAAACATCACCATCAAATTCACCAAACGTATCATCATAAAAAAATGACCATTTCCATGTCGGACTCATCAAGGGAAAGGCTAGTCACATCAAGAGAACCAACATCATCAAGTTATCATGCTCATCTCCACCAACATCCCACATCTTCGTTCTCTCTTTGATGTACTATTCACTATTTCTAGAAATCAAGCGCAAATTATTTATTTTGCTACTGGAAGAGTAAAGGGTTTTTTTTTTTTTTTTTTTTTTTTTTATTTTATTTTGTTCTAAATGAATTAGTCGTGCACTTAGGTCTTACGATGCTTTCTTTTGATTTTTTTAATTTTTTTAATTTTTTTATTGGAGTATCGGTATCGGTGGAGTATCGGTGACGTGTCAAACATCACAGAAGTATCGGAAAACATCCGATACCTCAAGATACGTATCGGGACGTATCGGAGGAGTATCGGGAAGTATCGGAAGAGTATCGGGTATCCGATACGTATCGGACACGGGTACGGCATATTTTAGAAGTATCGGTGCTTCCTAGATCATGACAAACATAAGGCCTCACGCCCAACAAACATAAGGCCATCTTGGCGAACCCCACTTACACGGCCTCTCGGCCCAATTTCCCCACAACACAGCCTTATAGCCCTTATATCATACCCGGCCTATCCAACAATGCATCACGAGCCTCATGGCCCTTTAAACAACAACATACTCACACAAGTTCAATCAAACACAACCACCACAACAATAATTTACATATCGACACAACACATCAAATTCATACAAATAACTAACTATAGCATACTAGGAAGCTTAGTAAGGGATAAACCCTTACCTCGAGTACTTAGGAGAAGCTTGAAATCGACACAAAGTGGAAGAAAACCCGACTCACCAAGGTTCCTCAACGAACCCTTCTTTGACAACACCAAAAACATACACCAAACACTATCCATTACTTAATTAAACAAAACTCGTAAAGCCCTAATATTAAAGTCATTATCTTTAGCTAGGAAAAGGAGATACCCTTAAGTAAAACTAGTTTTAGGAGCTAGAGGAGAAGAAGGGAAAGCCAAAGAAACGACAATTGGGGAGAACGGAGGTTAAACGAAGAAAACCTGTGGATATGTTAGGAGATGTCGAGATATGTCGAGATATCGACATACAATATTTAGGGAATATGAGATTACGAATATCTCAAATAGAATAATTACGATATACTCTAGATTATTATGTTACCTATATTATGTTACTTGTTATCAATATAAGGTTTACTGATTGTAAGGTTGAACACAACATTGAATAATAAACCATCTTCTTTATGCGTTATACTTCTCTATACTTTATCATGGTTTCAAAGCCATTAGGCTTCTGAGGACCGAAATACAAACTTCCGCTACCCTGCCGTTGGGCAAATAATCGATGTCGCCCACCGGCGGGATTCCCACAAAATTTTTAATTAAAAAAAAAAAGGTGGAATATTGTCTTATATATTAGTCTAATAAAACCCCTCAAATTCCAAATTATCTATTTTTCTCTTCAGTTAAATTCTTCAACTTCGTTAAGGTGGTATTGAATTAGTTTACTGGCGAGTTACGCAATGAAAATTACTGGCGAGTTACGCATTGAAGTTTACTGGCGAGTTACGCAATTGAAGTTGTCTGGCGAGTCCTATACGCATTTAAAGATTGTCTGGCGAGTCGTATACGCTTTTAAAGATTGTCTGACGAGTCCTATACGCACTTATTTTACCACCATTGCCGAGATGAAGATGAAAATTGAAGACGAAGACATGCTTTTATTTTATTTTGTGCAAACTCATGGAAATTTTCCAATTCCCATGAGTTTGAGGGGGGGTGTTTGGATATGTTAGGAGATGTCGAGATATGTCGAGATATCGACATATACTATTTAGGGAATATGAGATTACGAATATCTCAAATAGAATAATTACGATATACTCTGGATTATTATGTTACTATTATGTTACTTGTTATCTATATAAGGTTTACTGATAGTAAGGTTGAACACAACATTGAATAATAAACCATCTTCTTTATGCATTATACTTCTCTATACTTTATCAAAACCCAAAAATGTAAAAATGGGAGGGTGGGGGGGGGGGGGGGGGGGGGGGTGGGGGTGGGGTGGGGAAGAGCTCGGTTTTGGGGGAGGAGAAGGAGCTGAAATTTTTGATTGTATTTGGTGTTTGTATGAGAGAGAAGTAAAACGAATAAGTGTGGGCAAGTTTGATGAGAGTAAAGAAATAAATAGCCTCTATCTAGCAACAAAAGGTCAACACTTTGGTCAAACTTTAATTAAGACCACTAATCACCCGACTCGAGAAAGTTTAACACCTCAGAACGCTAAGTGAAATACACGAAAATATAAGTGAAAATTAGAAAATTAATATGTGATAATTAAGATATTATAGAGAATAGATTTATAAGAAGGATTTATTAATAATGGTTATGTTAAATTAAAGTTTTCTTAATACATCAAAACAATAGAAAACCTAGATATGAAATATTCTAACTTATTATATAAGCTAATAATATATTCTAGTATATGGTACATTCTGATTTTGATAATATATTTCTTGCCTAATTCGCTCCCTCAAACTCATGTTAAGTCAATGACTTATCATGAGTTTGAAAATACAAACACAATAATTAAAAAGAAAAATTGTCGACTTTCTATATTTTCATAATCTTTATCTTCATCAGTGCGTATACGAATTGTTCGGCCACAATAAGTGCGTAGCTCGCTAGTACATACAAGGGGTTACAGACTTACAGCCTATCCACTTGATTCAATATGTGTACGTAACTCGCCATTATATTTAATATTCTGCAAGCGACTCGTTAGTCAATACTTAAGTAACTAGCTTGTACATACATATGAGGCGTCACAACTTACCTACTCATATAACTCATAATAATGTTGCACGACATACTTAAACTTAACCAATATGTCCAGTCTCACGATACGGAAAAGCCGAACGAACAATAACAAGATCATGTATTAGATCTTATACTCTTTTTTTATTTTGAATGAAAACAAAGTTATAATTTAATAAAATAATTTTGTACATCAACAACAAATCCCGCTTGTGGGACTGACATCGGTAATATACCCACATACAGGGTCGTGGAATTTCATATTTTGATATTCAGAAGTCGAATGACTCTGATAACATTATAAAATAATTACCCACATATTTGATTATATGGTACTCCGTATATTCTAATTCTGATAATATACTATATATTATATATCTTGCATAATAAAATGTACTCCGTAATAATTACCCGCTTAATGAGTGCTTATTATATATTTTAGATAAAAATAATTTTAGATCTAGGTGACAAATTTTTGTGGCTGGGAAATAATGGGATTTCCCTTCAGTTTTTGAGAGAGTACAATTAAAGTGCGAAAGGCCTCCTAACCTTAGAATGACACAAATGCATATACATACTAAGCTGCCATTTCAAAGTCCTTTAATTTTCTTATCAAAATTGTATACTCCTTTCATTCAACTCCACACTATCACTTACTTTTTGCACATTTGTTAATTCGAGTTTTGCGGGTTAAATATCGTTAGCTATGTTTTTACAAAAAATATGAAGGTTAGATTTTAATTATTTACACGTAAAGATGAATCAAACAAAATCTCACATGAATATTTACACTTATGTATCGAGAGATAATTAAAATTGAATGCTTAATTGTAAATAGTGTCGAAAAGAGATAAGTGCTTTGTGAAGTTGAATGAAGGGAGTATATACAAAAGTCTAAATTACTGATAAAAATATTTTCTAGTTTCAACCGTGTATATTCAAGTCATTCTATTATCTTATACTCCCTACTCATCACAATGTTTATCTCATATGTCTTTTTGAGAGTCAATCTTTTAAGGGAGTATATACAAAAGTCTAAAATACTGATAAAATATGTTCTAGTTTCAACCGTATATAATCAAGTCATTCTATTATCTTATACTCCCTCCTCATCACAATGTTTATCTCATGTGCCTTTTTGAGAGTCAAACTTTTAAAAGTTTGAACGTTAATTTTTTTAAAACGTATAAAGGATGAAAATATAATACTCCCTCCATTCCTTGTTTTTCCTCCCATTTTTCCAAAATAGAAATTCCATCTTTTTCTACCCATTTGCAAACTTTCCTTTTTCATCCATTGTTTATTATTATTTTGCTCACTTGCATCATCCTTCACCCATTTTTTATTAATATTTATTCCACTTTTTCAATTTCTACAATTTTTTATGGCCACTACTATAGAATGAAACATATTACTATATCATGGAACACATTAAGGGGTGTATTGACTAAATTACCCCCCACTTAACTTCAACTTTATTTAACACATTAACCATTATTCTTTTATTTTAGGGTTTTTTGTCAGATAGTACCTTTTATTTAGGGTCATTTGTGAGCTAGTACCTTTAATTATTTTTTTTTGTTATCTAGTACCTTTTATTTTCAGAATTTGTTAAAAGGTACCAAATATCATAATCCGGTGACTAAAGTCAACTTTCCGACAATTGACCTTTGTTTTCTTTCATTTTATTTGTTAAACACTACCTTAAATTTATTTATTTTGTTAAACCCTACCATAAGTTATCAAATTTCTCTATCAATTTCATATTTCTTATAAACATACAAAAAATCACAATTAAACTAACCTAAATTGACATACACAATCCCTTTCTTCTTCATCATCATCATCTTCTTTTTCTTCTTTTTCTTCTTCTTCTTCTTCTTCTTCTTCTTCTTCTTCTTCTTCAATTTAACTAATTATTTCAATATTCTTCAATATTCTCTCAATATATTCCTTTGCAATATTTTTAAGGTTGACAACTTCAATTTTGAAGCTTAAAAATTCAATTCCTTGAATTTAACAAACTCTTTCACTACTTCCTTGGTTTTTTATCACTTTCCCCAAATTTTGTGAGATTTCGAAAATCCGATTTACACAAGGTAAGTCACATTTGCATTTTATTTTCGTATAACACGTGTTTGATGACGAAAACAGTTTTTGGAATTTATGGTAAAACGTTAAAGTGGTAGAAAATTTGTGGGGAAAAGTTTGAATTTAGATTTTATATTGAAGATTGATAAATTTGGGGGAATTTTTTTTGGGTAAATCTTATATTGGAGAGAAAGTAGAATAAGATAGGATCTAACATAGTTTATTAGGTTTCATTTGACAAATAAAAAGTATCACCGGATTATTGACTTTTTTCACCGGAAATTGACTTTCATCGCCGGAATTCTTAATTTGGTACCTTTTAACAAATTCTGAAAATAAAAGGTACTAGATAACAAAAAAATAAATTAAAGGTACTAACTCACAAATAACCCTAAATAAAAGGTACTATCTGACAAAAAAACCCTTTATTTTATACCATTTTTTTATTATTTAGGAATCGAAACCCAAAATTGATTTTTTTATTTCGATTCTGCTATGTAAAATTAAGCGTTATAATTGATTTTTGTAATTTTGTTATTTTTTCATTACGTGTATCTGGCTTACAAAAAAAAGGGGATGAATTTCAAAAAAATATGAAATATTTGCCCATTGTGAATAAAAAAAACGAGTATAATACCTCAATTTCGAGTTCAGATTCATCCGACCCCGACAGTGCATCAATTACAGTGTTAGAAAAATGTACAAAGAAAAATAAAATTAAGATTTTCAGTGTGGAGTAATGAGAAAAAAAAAAAAAGGTAAATCAACTAAAAACAAAAATTTTAATATTACTAACAATAAGGACAATACGGTCATTTCACTTTTTAAACAAGTCACTACACCCCTTAATGTGTTCCATGATATAGTAATTTGTTCCATGCTTTAGTAATGGTGTTTTTTATTAATAATTTTTCCACTCACAATACTTTATCAATTGTTTATTAATATTTCTTAATATTTGGTCCAAAATGAAATGAGAGTAAAAAAGATGGAATGGAGGGAGTAATAGGATATTCACATTCGTCGTCAAAACATCTTTTATAAAATTATATTTTCAACAAAAATACGTCATGTATAGACAAAGAAAAATACGGTCAAACGGTGACATTGGAGACCGTGTATAAAGTAAATGAGATAAACATTGTAAAAAGAAGGGTTTACTAAAATATTATCTGAGCTAACATCTTTACCTACACATCCTAAACGGAAATACACGTATATTTGATTAATTCACGATATAATTCGGAATTTATCATAGATTATCTACATAGATTCAACAAAGACAAAATCTCAATCCTAAATTGTAAGATTTACACACCTATATATTCGAGCTTTGTACGGTAATAAACTAGATTGAAAATATAAACGCAACATGCCTATAGATACCCGTATCCGCATCCCCTAAAAAAACAACCCTATGATGAAATGGACTTTCATTTATGCATGTTCTATCTTAGCATTAACGGTATAAACGTATCTAAAACATTCTAGTCTTTTTAAGTGCATTTAGCATAATGAATTGCATGAGTTACATAGAGTAGGCTCTCGTTTAGCCTCACCTCTTTAAAATCACCTAATACGAGCAAAACTCGATCTCCGAAAGGCTAAACTCGAGCCCAAACACATACAACTCCATTTTCAAGCATAAAAACCCACATTAACGTCCAAGCACGTTTTCCAAGGCATCATGCGCTCAAAATGGCATGAAACCTGAAACACCCTATTTAGGGAAGGCGGGCCCCACCTATATGTTGGATTATTATGATCCAAAATATAAATTAAAATAGTACAGTAGTCAAATGGTTGTTTTATAATTATTAGTTAATAGCTATAAATTCCTAATAAATATAATGTAGTTAATATGTCATTTAGTGTTTAGGAATATATTTAGTCTACTAAGTTACCCTATACATTTTAGGCTATATAAAGACTTAGTTGTACTACTATCATTTTGAGCAAGTTTAATATAATTAACTTCTCCCTTTTCTCTCCTATTATATTTCCCCTTAAAATTCTACATGGTATCAGAGCTATGTTAAGTCGAGAAGAATGACACAATTGTCACCTCCGCTTAACAGTGTCACAGAGTCAAGATAAAATCACAAAACGGTACCTGTATAAAGTTCTCTAACATAATCACTTATGACAAAAGGAACACGTGCATACACACGTACATACAAACATACATACACATTCATACATTTGATCCTCACACACCCACACGAAATCACATAAAGCAACACATATATAAAACAATTCACACACACAACTACACATACAAGCTAATTAAGTTAGGTTTAACCCTTACCTTGAATGAAGAATAAGCTTGACACCTTGAGACTTGAGAGGATGAACACCAAATTTTTGCCAAGGTTCTTGTATTAATTCCTTTTCTTTATCACCCAAAAATACACCCAAAACACTCACAATTACTCATAATACTTGAAGCAAAAACTAACAATGCAATTTAAGACTAACTCAGCACAAACCTAAAACTAAAGTGAATAACTTGAGCTAGCTAAAGATCATACCTTGTCTCGAAACTTGTATGAGAAGGTAGAGGGGAACGAGAGGAAGAGAGTGCAACGAAAATCGAAAGAAACCTTGGCCAAACGGAGAAGACCCGGGTCGAGAACCGTGAGTTGTTATTCACGGTTCAACAATGGGGAGGGGAGCTGATTTGGTCGTTGGTTTATGAGTTAGGGAGAAAGATGAGAGTTTTAATTTTATTTTTTTTAGACAGATAAGATATATAAAATGAAATGTGGGAAGATATGAGGGGTTAAGTTACTTGATTTCATTTTATAAACATTGTGACAAGATCAACCTCGGTCAAACTCGCTCAAAAATACTTTATGTACTAAAAACCGACACTAGAACACTCCAAACGCTTAACCGACCTCAAATCTCAATTCCTCTCATTTTTACGAATCAAACGGGCATACTCTCGCCATATATTCAAATCAAATTCAAAAGACCCTAAAAACCCAAACTAATTATTACCTGCTTAAAGAAAAATAAAATAATGACAGAAATGACTAATAGTTAGCGACTACGAAAATACGGGGTATTGAAGTCTTCCCCCTTAAAAGAATTTCGCCCCAAAATTCATAATACTAACCAGCGAACCAAATAACAGTACAAGACAAATATACCTCAAGAGAAAATATGCTAGCTTTGATGTCGTGTAGCCATGTAGGCTAGTAATTCGTCGACGTTGATGAGGTGTACAATGTTTTTTATTTGTTGCTAGTTTGTCTAGAGGTTGAAGAAGAAAGAATAGGTGAATTTAAATAAATTAATGGGTTATTTAACAGGAATAATACAAACTATCACTATTTTTCTCCCAATAATCTATACTATTATACCTTTATTCTCAAAATGGTACATGGTAACCTACTACCTGAAAAACCGATAATTCAAACTATGAGTCTTCTTCTCTCAATAATCCATTCTATTATTAATCTTGTAATAATCCAAACTATTATACTTATATTCTCAAAATGGTCCATCTCAAAAAAATGGTAAAAACAAATTTAATTATTATTATTATTATTATTATTATTATTATTATTATTATTATTATTATTATTATTATTATTATCCGATTCAATATCTTCCATCAACACGAAGAACCCACATTGATTGTTCTACATATTCAACATGTCATTACCACAAAGATTTAAACCAAAACAAGAGGAAAAAAAAGGTATTATAAAATACATCGACATTACCGGCCATAAAGGACAACCGAAGAATTTTTTGCCCATATTTCGGCCATTCTTAATTGTCCTAATAACAGCGCCTAAATTGTGGTTGCATAAGACGTCGGTTGATATGTTTAAAATTCGTGTATTTGAAGACGATGAACATGACATACGAGATTTCATTTTTGAATTAATTTTTCAATTTTGAAGCTTAGTTGGTATTAAAATGGAGGAGTTGTAATAATGAAGAAGACAAGATGCTACAACGTCTATATTAGAAAATATAGGGGTCCCACAACATTTACCGGAACCAAAAGGTAAGAAAACGGTCATATTTTATGTGGTACTGTTTAGAAAATATAGGTATAGTAGATTGGATTATTGCGGGAATAATGATAGTCTGGATTATTGGGAGAAGAATAGTGATAGTTTGTATTATTCCTGTTAAATAACCCTTAATTAATTGAGTGAATGAAGCAATATCGAGTTAAAGTGGTAAAGGTGGGTTTAGGTTTTAATGAATTATAAGCCTCTGTTTGGAAAAATAAGTTGAAAATCTAATTGAAATGTCAAAAGTTAGATAAAAGTTGAAAGGCAGCTGGAACTGAAAATTTAGCTGAAAATATCTAGCTGAAAAGCTAGCGGAAAACTATTTTAGTGTTTGGTAAACAACTTGAAAAGATAGCTGAAAAAAAAAAGTAAAATGACGAAAAAGGGCATATATAGTTATTGATAGTTTTATTATTGATTTTAAATTTAACACTTCATGTTACAATATAATGACATGTATTTCATAGAGATATTGTTTTGTTATTATTGAATTGTCTTCCTCTACAAATGAGAGGATATATATATATATACAAAATATGGAGATAACTAAGAGACACACATTAATACTAATACTTATTACTAGCCATTATCACTACGTAATTCGCGAAAGTGGTAATTTGCCCCCTTAACTTTGTTCGATTGTGAAATCAAGCCCCTTAACTTTCAATTGTAGCAAATTAACCTCATAACTTTAACAAAAAGTGAAATTTAATCCCGATTTTCAATTTTCACCTAAATATCAACAAAAAATCCATAATTAGTTTATGCAACTAATATCAATTGTAAAAGACTAATTTAAAATTAATTTATTTATTTGAAATTAATTATTCACTTAAAAAATAATTTTATATCCATCTTTAATAACCAAAATAAAAATATGATAAAATTTTATGAACTATCATTACAATCCTAATATGATAATAAATTGCCTAACAATTACAAAATTATATTTTAAAAATAAAACTTGCTTCTATAGAAGTTGTAACTTTATAAAAACTAATTTTTATAATGAATTAATTAAATTATAAAATGAATTTTGGTGGAATTTCATTAATTATCAAACCAATCAGTTAAGTTTCACGTGTAAGTAAAGTTAAGGGGTTTAATTGGTATAATTGAAGGTTATGGGGTCTAATTTCACCATTGAGCAAAGTTAAGGGGGCAAATTACGACTTTCGCGCTACATAATTCATATACTCTTCATATTCCTATTACCCTCCCGTAATCGTAACGGTAATGAAACGAACGTTACGATTGAAGAGTAAAGATAAAAGGAACGATACAATGACTACACCACACTTTCGGAACTCGTCAAATTTTTGGTTTGAATGGGAACATTAGAGAAATACGAATTGTATTATTATTATCCGTTGTCTTCCTTATCTATACTTTACAACCACCTTATATAGACTTTAAATGGAAAGCCAAAGGTTTACATTTATTATTAAACTTAATACTACTATTAATATCCAGACATAATTATATGTCTACTCGTATATTATCATTATTATAAAATTAACATGTTCTATAATTGTAACTAATTATTTGTCTCTTAAGTACTTAGCAATATGGTAAAAGTCATTATACCTTGAAAGTTTTGGGTAATAAAAGGATGAACTTGGTGTGAGAAGCACTATAACGATGAAAAAAAATAATACTACGAGCAACTTTATCATGGGATGTTAGGGTTAGATTTTATAAATATTTTACGGAAATAGTTTAAACTATGGAAATTCAATTATATTTTAATTAATATGTTAAAAGGATATAATGTTAACTAAAAGGGTATAATAGTAAAAACAATGTAACCAGTTAGCTTATTTATAATAAGCTACCTGAAATAAGTGTTTTATTTTATTTTATTTTATTTTATTTTTTTAGCTAGCAAAACTATTTTTCAGTGTACCTTCACCAAACACTTCCAGATAAAATAGGTAACTGAAATTTTCGTCAAACCAGTTAGCTGGTCAAATAAGCTAGCTGATTTTTTTTTTTCGTCAAATAGGTAACAACTTCTTCTTTTAGTCTTTTTGATGGCGCAAAGCAAAGAAAGCCCAATGCTTTCAAAGAAGTCCAACAAATTATGTTAATGCGGATCGGATACAGATATCCAAAATTTTTCAGGTCTATATCCGTATCCAATCCGATATCCGTAATTTTCGGATTTGGATATCCGATTCGAACATTTTTTTAAGATCGGATATCCTTTTTTCGGATCGGATTCTGTTCGAATATCGGATCGATTCGGATATTAGCCGTAATTCACGTCTTCGATTGCCAGACACGCCAAATGGGTTTCAAATTACCCCTTAATTTGGAAGTGACTCCGATTGTAACTTTTAAACGATTTTCGATATTTATTCGAAAAAGTTTTAGCATACTAGCAATGACATCCCCCACAACGACAACACTTTTAGCATCGAGCGATTCTAGCCTTATCTCTTGTCCACATATTTTTCTCTCGTAGCGCGCCCCTATTAGGGCGACTTCGCGAGGAGTCGAGAAGGGTCACCACTCGAGTAGCTACAATTCCTCACGGTTAAACGTGAAAAACCTTGTAACACCCCAAAGTTTAGATTTCCCGCATCGGTGGAGTTTAAAGGATTTGATGTGTCTATAAGGGATTCCACTCACCTTCTTAGTAATAAAGCCTTGTACTTTTGGGCTTAAGTGAGGACAACAAGCCCAAAAGTGTGTGTCTCACCATTAGGTGGGGCGTATTACGACTGTGGTGGGTCAGGTTGTTATGAACCTAACTTGACCTGAACCAATTAGCCCGACCCTAGACTAAAATTGGCCCATAAAAGAAACCCAAAGTTCACTCGAACTCAAAATGACCCGGCGCAATTGAAAAACGACCTAAAACTTATTGACCTAAAATTGACCCGAAACCCAAAATGAAACGATTTAAATTTATATTATCATCAAACAACGACCTTTACTTACAGTAGGGATGTCAATTTGACCCGAACCCGAAAAACCCGATCCACTCGATTCAAATAAATGGATTGTAACCCGACTTAAATGGATGAAAGATGGATGATGGATGAAGTGGATGATGGATCGGGTTGGATTCGGGTGGGCCTTCATCCAATCCGTCACCCGCTAACCACCCGATCCGACATCCACCCGAATAAAAATACTACTTATTTTTTTAATAATTACCAAGATATTATAAAAAATAAATAAATTTGAGACAACTCATGTTGTAATTATTTATGAAATTAATCACCTTTTAACTATCTTATCGAAAATTTTAGGGAAAAGGGTAAAAAGTCATGTTTATATTCATTTTTATTTTTTTTATATTATTTTTTGTCATCCATGGATTCACCCGATTCACCCGTGGACGACGGGTGGATTGGATTCGGGTGATAGGTTATCGGATGGATGATGGATTCGGGTGGAGTAGGTGGAGTCGGGTGATGGATTCGGGTGAGGCTCCACCCGATCCGAACCCGATCCATTGTCATCCCAAACTTACAGAAAGCATAGTAATTAATCAATTTTAATGAAAGTGAGTGTCACGAATATAACCCAAGAGCTGAACAGATAGACCTTGACCCCATAGGTTCACCAAATCCGAAATAACCCGACCAGAAGTGACCGGTTCCAGTTTTGACTTGATTGACCCGTTTGCCATGTCTACCGACAGTAGACGTGACACGCTCTTTTTAGTCGTATCAAAGAGGGTCAATTTAAAAACTTATTTGATTCACACAATGCAAAAACACGTAGTTTAGTGTTATGAATGAGGTCGAACCCAAATAAAGGACTTATGTTAGGTTAAAGCTGGAGTTATGTCACGAAACAAAGAAATATAAAACGGTGTGTTAAGATGATTGATTTAGTCGAAAACTAAATACACAAGAACTAAAACAATGTAAATAAGCTGAGGAACAACATTTTTGATGCAATCACAAAGGTTTCCACATTACCAAATGATCAAGCAAGTTGAAAGATTTAAAATATTTCATTTAAGTAATTCCATAAACACCTTCTATGCATGCAAGCTACCTAAGCATGAATCGGCAAGCCAAGTCAGACATCCCACTCAAAACACGACGAATCGACAATCTAATATATCTAATGCAATCAATGCAATAGAAAACAAAAAGAGGAATATATAGAAACACAATAAAACCACATCCAAGAATCAACATGAAATGTTTTATATTAATTCTTTACTTCTCCAAACATGATTGTTAGGGTGCAAACCCATGTCCCACATCGGTGATGGAAAGATGAAAGCTCAACTATATAAGTGTCCACCAAATATAATAGTATGAGGCCTTTTGGGAAGGAGCCCAAGAGTAAATCCGTGAGGGCTAGGCCCAAAGCGGACAATATCATACTATTATGGACCGTAGACACCGATGCAGCACAGGCCCAACATCTGTCGTCAGCGCTTCCGTTCCAACAATTGGTATCAGAGCCCAAGGTCGGCTTGGGCTGGGCACCAGTGGAGAAGAATTTGGCCCAAAGACTTGAAGGTGGCCCGAAACTCCTAGCTCGAGTGGAGTCTTGAGCAAGTTTGGTCCACGGTGAAAATGGACCTAGAAGGCGCCATAGGTCAAGCGGAAGACCTTATGTATACTAGATCTGTTGATTAGGTGGACCCTTATCAGATTGGGTGCCACAGGTCTAGTGGATCCTTATCAGTAGACCTGGCAAACAGATCGGGTCGTGTCGGGTTCTTGTTCGTGTCTATGTTAAATGTGTCATTATACTCCCAACCCTAACCCAACCCATTTACATAATCGTGTCAATTGCCTCAACCCTAACCCGACCCATTTATTTTTTTCATAACCCAACCCGACTTGTTTAATCCATTTATCTTTTGGCAGATCAATTTTAACTCATTTAACCCATATAACCCATTTAAATTAACCCATTTAAATTTCTAACTTGGGCGACTTATGTACGAGTCATTAACCCAAATTTTAGATTTAATATTTTGTTTTAATATTTTAGATAGTTTACTATCCTGATTAATCCAATTATGTCACTTTTAGATAATTAACGGCTTAATCGTGTCAAATTCGTGTCGGCGGACTTCAACCCTAACCCGACCCATTTAATTTCATGTCGTGTTCGTGTCGACCCAATTACTTAAATGGGTCACTATATCTCAACCCAAACCCGCTAACTTCGTGTCGGGTTCGTGTCGTGTTATCGTGTCGTGTCACTCATTGCCGCCTCTACTTATCAGATTGGATGCCAGAGACCGTTGTATTCTAGGACTTCTGAAGTGGCGGACCCGGTCCAGAGTATATTGGATGCAGAGGAGTTTAATATGCCCGTTAAGGGGAGGGTACCTAGTCTTGGTGATGCTTAAGGTGCCTAGAAGTTGGGGCTGCAAAGTGTGGGGAGGTTCTCCGAATAGTTCAAGGTTCGAGTCATGATGATGGTCCTTGGTTTGAGGGGAGGATTGTTAGGGTGAAAACCCATGTCCCACATCGGTGATGGAAAGATGAAAGCTCATCTATATAAGTGTCCACCAAATATAATAGTATGAGGCCTTTAAGGAGCCCAAGTGTAAATCCGTGAGGGCTAGACCCAAAGCGGACAATATCATACTATTATGGACCGTAGACACCGATGCAGCACAGGCCCAACATCTGTCGTCAGCGCTTCCGTTCCAACAATTGGTATCCATTTGTTAGGAAAAGTGACTAGCAATTGTCCATATTTGAGATTTGGATTAAATTGTGAACTATGCATTAGAATGTGGTTTGTCCCACATTGGTGGTGCAAATAAGTATGGGCGTTATGTTTACTATATAAGTTGATATCAATGTCCCACATCGACGGATTACTAAGAGTTGAAGTCTTCCTATTCTTATATATAGGATGCTCCTTAATTAGTCTTTTGTATTCATCCCAAAAAATATTTGAGTCTCTTATGTATTGACAAAGAGAGCTCATAAAAGTATACTATTATCTCCACAATAGTGAAATTTGGTCTCCTTTAAAGAACCTG
The DNA here is from genome assembly GCA_023091065.1 of Dianthus caryophyllus. NCBI lineage: Eukaryota > Viridiplantae > Streptophyta > Magnoliopsida > Caryophyllales > Caryophyllaceae > Dianthus > Dianthus caryophyllus. The sequence goes on along the minus strand of CM041522.1, from coordinate 36,733,156 downwards.
ATCATTGGAAAGATAAGTGTCCTAAGTTGAAGGATGCTAATGTTGCTGCTGTTGCACATAAAAGTGTCAAGTGTGATTCTGAGGAAGATTATGCTCTCGTTGTTGATGTTGTTCCACATTCTGTGAATAGTTGGATTTTAGACACGGGTTGTGTTTACCATATGTGTCCTTTTATGGAATTGTTCGAGTCCTATGACCTTTCGCAAGGGGACAAGGTTACCATGGGTGACGGGTCTATGTGTGAAATAGTAGGAGTCGGGAATGTTCGGGTTAAGACATATGATGGTTATGTCGTCTTCCTAGAGGGCGTAAAACATGTTCCACGATTGAAGAGAAATCTTGTGTCACTAGTAAAGTTGGTAGAGCAATGCTACAATTTTTCATGGTGATAGTGGATCTTTGTGCATTAGTAAAGGTTCGTCGATTTTGTGGAAAGGTATCAAAGAAGGTGCTATGTATGTCCTTCACGGTACTGTGCTGACTATAACTGCGTTGAGTAGTCGTTCTTCTGCTTGTCTTGAGTCTAGGTTGGGGCATACGCAACTTGGATGTTTGGACGATACTTTGAGGCACATCCAATTTGGATCACTTGGTGATCATATGGATAATTTGGGATTGGGAGGCTTGTATGACGATGGTAGTGTCAACAGTAAGGTGGAGTCTTCTCCTATATGGGTTGAGCTGCGTGGTTCTCAAGACAAGCTTTCCACTGTTGTTTCTGCGCCTCAATGACGCAGTTTGCGCCCCATATGGTGGGGCGATTTGGGGCTCAAGGTGGAGCCATTTTTGGGTTCTTGAAAGAGAGTCGTTGGGATCGCGAGAGTGGTCATTTGGAACTTCGACGGGGGTTCGTTCTTTGGAGCATTTTGATTAGACTAGTTAGTCTAATGTTGGCACCTTATGATGGGGTGATTTGGCTCGCTTAGAATGTTGTTTGGTTTCGACTTGAGTAGTTGTGCCTTGGTGTAGGCAAATTTTGTGGTGGTCATGACACCGTTGTTTACTCGAGTGAGACGTTATTTTGTTTGTGGCGTTGGTGTCCTTTTGGGCAATTTGGTACGACGGTACATTTGGCCATGATATTTGTTATGGAGGAGATTTTTGGTTTTGAGTCTTGTGTGTGTTGTTTGGTACACCATTCCATCATTGGTGACGTTGGTATCACATACATCTGTTTTGGTGTTGGTAGTAATCATGCTACATTTGGCCAAGTCGGTATGTTGATATGTGGGTGCTTGGTACGTTTGGTAGTTTCAGCTTGCTACATTTTGGTACTTAGTACATTTGGTCACGTTGTTGCACACTTGGTTCGTTTGTCCGTTTTGTTTGTTGAGTTCAAGTCAATGTGGAGACTACTGGGACAAGTAGTGACTTGAGAGTCTACTAATTGTTTGAAGCTGATTTGGTTGCACCTTTTGGAGCTGGGTTCATGTTGGACAATTCAAGTCAAGGTGGAGATTTGTTAGGAAAAGTGACTAGCAATTGTCCATATTTGAGATTTGGATTAAATTGTGAACTATGCATTAGAATGTGGTTTGTCCCACATTGGTGGTGCAAATAAGTATGGGCATTATGTTTACTATATAAGTTGATATCAATGTCCCACATCGACGGATTACTAAGAGTTGAAGTCTTCCTATTCTTATATATAGGATGCTCCTTAGTCTTTTGTAATCATCCCAAAAAATATTTGAGTCTCTTATGTATTGACAAAGAGAGCTCATAAAAGTGTACTATTATCTCCACAATAGTGAAATTTGGTCTCCTTGTTGGTGTGGACGTAGTCGGTGATTTTGCCGACGAACCACGTAAGTTGCTTGTCGTTTTATTATTGTTTGCTATTTTTACTTATTCTTCTCGCGTTATTATCAAACTGTTGGTAACGGGACGTCTCCGTTATAACAATGATTAAAGTATGATGAATCAACATATAACACTATAATACATGATAATGATGCAAAATATGAAAAATTTGAAACATTCAAACATAGAACAATCAAAACCCTCCAGCATGTATTCAAAGGAAATGCGAAAATTGATCAACACAAATCACAAAATCAAAGATTATGTAGAGATTTTGGTTTGCCTTTGAGGAAGGAAAATGAATCCTTCTAAATATCTCCTCCTCCATTTACTTCCTTCCACATATTGCAACCGGATCAATTGTTCAACACTTCCTTATAAAAACTTGTTTTACCAAAACACTCCCTTTTATCTTATTTTTTGTCCAACACTTCCTTATAATATAAAAAGTCAAAAATCTGACCATTGACTCACTAACTCACGTGACTTTATTTAGTGAAACTAGATCAAGCTGCTTAATGCTTTGGTTCAAAATAGTAAGAAAATCTCATTAAGTTACCCTTTTGTTTGAATAAAGCATTAATTCTCCCTTCTTTTTTTTTTTGTTTTTTTTCTTTATATCAGATGTATCGTATATATAAGGGTACACTATCAAGCGGAGTAGAAATTATGGTACAGAGAGTAAGCAAACAAGAAGATTATTTTTCGGAACCATATTTTATGTACGGGGTGTTGTCCCATGCCAGACTTCAGCATAAGAACTTGGTAAGGTTGCTCGGATTTTGCGTGGAAGGACAAGACCATAACTTTCTTATATTTGAACCTATGTCTTCCAATCTCGGTGATTTATTAACAGGTATAATAATGACTACGTATTTTCAATTTAAAATTTGTTGTGTTGTTATTTGTAATATATCAAAATATGAATGACAGTCATAATAAAAAATAATACTGTAAGTTTTTTGTGACACTAGCTTTACACTAAGTTAAAGCGAGATCAGAGTACAAATTGTAGTTAAAAGGGTATAAAAAACAAGAAACAAATCTACTAAAGTCACTTTTTAGTGTGTTTGGATACTCCCTCTGTCCCGTCATTTGTTTACACTTTCTATTTTGGGGGGTACGGGTCATTTGTTTACACTTTCCATAAATGGTCATGGGTGACCCATGTGGGAGGTGGGCCCCCTACTCCCTTAACCAATTACATTTCAGAATTTTAAGTAAGCGGGACCCCTTTGTACTTATATTATTATTTTATTAGTTTTTTCTCAACCTTTCTCCTCACATCGATAAATGTATATAAAGTAAACGTAAAAATGCAAAATTTTAGTGATTCATCAAAATGTTTTTAACCCAAAAGCCCCAAGTGCAATCTTGCTCTCTTATCCGCTTTTTCTTTTCTTGACAATTCTTATGTTGTCGTAGAGGAATCTTTTAGGGTTCCGAGTGTCGGGTCACTTAGTAAAATTCAGTAAGAATACACCAAAACACGTCCGAACTAGAGCTAGTATAATATGACATGACATGAAAACAAACAAGAACACAGTACTAATAAGTTTGAGTTACGATGTGACAACCTATTTATGTAATAGGGTCGACACGAAATATAAATAAATTTGGTTATTGGTTTGAGTTAAGAATTTGACTTTTGAGACACAAACGTGACACGAAAGATCTATTGAGCTAAATGGGTTAACATGAATACTGTTTTAATTTTTGGCCGTCTGTTGACATAACCTATCATTATTAGATGAGCATTATTTCTTACTTACACGGAGTATTTATTTATTTATTTATTTATTATCTTTTGGAGTAGATGACTGCCTGAGTACTGGCTCCATTCAAGACTAATTGACACAATTTTCTTTTTTTGGCAATTTATGTCCAATTGACACTTTCTATTTTGGTCTATTCCATTATTATATTTTAATCATTACATCTCACTTTATACCTCTTTTATTATATTTAATCATTTTAGTTTTTGTTTTTTTAAATTTTTAATATTTGGTCACTTGTTACTTATAAGGAGTATTAGTATTCTAATAGTTCCTTAATTGGGGTGTTATGATGTCACGTGCCAATTTGTCTTGAATGTAGAGAATAATATTTAATTTGATGTATGTTTAAATTACTTAAATAGATTATACCTGCTTAATGGGTTAAAATAAGACTTATTAATTAAAATGGGTTAAACAAGTCTCTTCAACTCATTTAAAATAGAGTTTTTTGTCAGACACTACCTTATATTTTGGTCGAATTGCGATGAACTACCTTACATTTTATTTTTTGTGAAGAACTACCTTACATTTTTAAAAATTTGTGAGACACTACCAAATCGCTTATTCCGTTAAGTTTTGGGGTTTGACCATCATTGACTGACGGAATTTTTCTTTGCTTTAAAATTACCTTTCATTTGAAGCATTGATCTTCATTACCTCTTCACCTCCAAACTCCACCTTACTCTAACTACTACAAAGTACTAATTAAACTCAAAATTTCTTCCTATACTTCATCATCATTATCATCATCAGATATGAAATTAAGACATTATTTTTCTCCATTGCTCAAAGATTGTGAGTGCACGAAAACTTCTAATCTCAATTAAAGTAGTACTCATATATATTTATCTTTTGTCATTGCTTAGTCGGGGTGTTACAATTGCATTCTACCGAACTCTGATTATATGATAAATAAAAATTCTTGCTTCCTCTTCAAACACCATTAATCAAAAATTACCTCACCATTTTCACTATAACACCACTTACATCATTCATATCTCAATTACAAGCCCAAAATCACCCCTTTATTAAAGACTAGTTGATAATTTTATTTTGTCGAAGCGGTGCCGGCGAAAAATCATACTAAAGCCCTTTTTCGAGCACTCTATCGACTTCGCCGTCGTATCCGATACCATAAGACACCCAATAAATGATTGGTGAACCCTTTTAAGAAGGTTGAATTCTCAATTTTAAATCTTTTCTTTGTTACTACTAAATTTGAAATTAAAATCTTATTGTTTGTTGTTCAGCTTTTTTGTTCACTTTACATTTTTCAAGGATTGTGTATGATTTGCAATTAAAAAATGTTGTAAATTAAGAAAACAATGGTAAATCACTAAGATACTTTGAAGAAATTAAGAATGAAGGATGAAAATAAGGAGAGTTGCACTTAACAAGAAAACTTTTACGTTGACTAACGGTTAACGTCCAAAACATAACGGAATTACCTGATTGGTAGTGTCTCACAAACTTTAGAAAATGTAAGGTAGTTCTTCACAAAAAATAAAATGTAAGGTAGTACCTCACAATTTGACCAAAATATAAGGTAGTGTCTAACAAAAAAAACCCTTTTAAAATATGAAGAGTTGGGTTAGGGGCAAATACTAATGACTTGTCTGTCAAAATGGATCCGGTTTAATTAGGGTTGAAGGGTTAGAGGCCTATTTATATGTGGCACGTACACCAGACGACACGACATAACATGACGTGACTTGTTTGTCGGGCCTACTCTACTCCGAAATCGAAACAGAAAGACCTGATGTAACTCAATATGACTTGGATTCAATTAAATCCGCATACTGCTTCACCCAAAGTGAATCAATGGATATAGTATTCGAATGACCCATTGATAAATCTTGTCTGAAGTCAATCTAAATTGTGTCTTCGTCTTACTCGAAACAGACAATGAAAAAGACTGTCGATGGAATAATTGGGAAACTCGATTCCAAATTATAAAGGGGATTGCCAAGGGTGTGCTCTATCTCCATCAGGACTCTCGTCTTAAAATCGTTCTTCGCGATCTCTATATCCGCAATGTATGGTTGGATGAACATTTGAATCCAAAAATATCTGGTTTCTATTTGGCAAAGATTCTTCAAAAGAATGATAGCATGATCGAGGATGCAGTTAGAGGGACGATGTAAGTGTTCATGTTTTAAATTGGTTTCAGCTCGTTCAAAAGTTATTCGACGCGTTGGAAAAACCTTAAGAAAAATAATTGTGTCGTGGAATGAGTGTAATAGTTGTATTTCTCTTCAGTGTAGTTGCTAAATAGCTACCTTCCCTTAGTTCCCTGACGGATGTTTCGTAAAATTTGCGGAAACTAGAAGAATTTATATTATCGTTGTTTTGTTGATCTAGGTACCCATATTCAAGCAAATTACAGTATAAATAATGCAACAACTTACGTTCATTTTAGTCACACAATGACATGACATAACGAGTATCTAACCTTGCTAACTTGTTAATGGCGGCGTTTCTTTGCAGGGGGTATTTTTCCCCGGAGTACGTTAGTTGCGGCCAATTATCAGTTAAGTCAGATGTTTATAGTTTCGGCATACTTATGCTGGAGATTATTATCGGAAGACGCAACTTTGATATCGTCCAGTTTGTAAGTGGCTGTTTTTTCATTCTTCCCACTACATTTACACGGTCCTTCACACCAGAGTACCAGACTTCTACCGCCTTTTTGTATCTATACAGGGCTTTTTTGGTTATCCAAAATATAACCTTGTGAAATATACGATGATGGAAAAATTAAGTTGCGCTCCAAACTTTTTGCTAAGACGTTTTCATAAAAATCTATATTTACAGGCTCGGGAAAAATGGGGAGAGGGAACAGTTTTGGAAATTGTGGATGGAGCAATAAGAGACAGTGTTGCGTCTTCCAACGAAATCGAACGATGCTTACATTTGGCCTTGTTGTGTGTTGAGGATTCCCCAGAAGACAGACCTACAATGGCAACCGTGGTACTAATGTTAGAGAGTCACCCAGTCGTTCTTCCAAGGCCGCAACAACCGGCTTACATGGGCCACAATGAGTCGATTCAAGCAAACCATGAAGGTCAATTAGGTAGCACAGTAATGCTGCCGTGCTCAGTGAATAAAGTTTCTATCACTCCGTTGGAAGCTCGATAGTGACCGGCCGGCGTCATGGAAAACACAGGCCTATAATTGAAGTACTTTCTAGTATGAACGTATTATCAGCTGTCAATAGTCGTTATCCTAAGGTAGATTGAGATGGTCTTTGTAGAAATTTAGAAGGGTAAAAAATAAATCATAAACTCTGAATATTATTGATTAACAGCTTGTGATTAATGAGTACAATGATCACGTTATTTATAACATAACATAGAATAACATAGAATATTATAAAAGTTGAAACTATTAAATAAGTCGTAACAAAGATATCATAAAATTATTCTAATAATATTATTTCCTAAATCCTAATATCGTAATATTTCTTATTTATTGATCTTTCTCTAATACACTGATATGACTGATACCCTCGATGTATCTCATAAAATGTATATGTTGTTGGTGTTTGTCTTTTACTTTATGGTATCAGGAGACCAGAACTCTTGATCCATCCAGCGCCAAGCCGCCAAATCGATCGATCATGTCATCTCACGTTACCAAACCCATTTATGCTTTCTCAAATCAAGATGGAATCGGAGCCAAAATCACTCATGTTGAGCTCAACGGTTCCAACTATGATGAGTGGGCTTAGGGCTTTTGTAACTCGTTGTGGGGCTAAATGAAAGATTGGCTTCATTGTCAGAACTCTCAAACAGTCGGCCGCTGACTCAGCTGATTATGAGGATTGGAAGGTGGTTAATCACACCACCACTGCTTAGATTTTTAACACCATTGAACCTAACCTTCGTTCAACTATCTCCTGTCGTGATAAGTCGTCTGAATTGTGGGCTGACATAAAGAACTTTTCTCTGTTGGAAATGGTGTCAAAATTTATCAATAGGAATCATACATATCTGATTGCAAACAACAAAGTGGTGAGTCCATCATGACTTTCTATAGTCGAATAAAGAAACATTGGGATACGATCAATGATTATGACCATTTACCCTCCTGTACTTGATCGGGTTGTAAGTGTGGTCTTAGTAAAGTTTATCGTAAACGCCGTGAACTAAGACAAGTTCTTGCGTTTTAATGGGTATTGATCCATACTTTGCTACTGTTCGATCTCAAATCTTGGGGATTGAACTGTTCCTTTCTCTATATAATGTCTTTTCTCGACTTGACCAAGAGGATGAAGTTCGTAAGGTTACACAGAAACAAACCGAATTTCCTCCCACCCTGGCATTTGCGGCTCGTGGTGGAAACAATAAGACTCGACCCCTGTTAAAGTGCACTTTCTGTTCAAAGAATGGCCATCTCGAATACCACTGCTGGGAGAAGCATGGTAACCTGGAAGGCTGTGGTCCCCGGCGCGGACATCGTCCTACTGATGTCACTCGTGCTACTGAAAATGTTGCCACCAAACAGCCAATACGTACTAATGCCGTTACTGGTTTGGATAGTGGGAAAGAAATCTGAACATGCAGCGAGTCATATTATCATGTATAAGTTGATTGAAATAGTGGGTAAGAAATCCATGTCTTCCTTGGCCTTGTAAAACCGATAAGTGTTGAGAATTGATTCAAATTCATAACATTTAATTATTTGTTGTCGGTTACAATGAGAAGTTTAATGAGTCTTTTATTATAGAGTTTATGGGTCCTTTTATTATAGTCATTATTGAGTGTCATTCAAGTTTCTAGTAAAGACGTCGGTTACGATTTTGTTGTCCTATATATTTCATGGTTGTACCTCGATTTTACTGTGCGAATGAATAAAATTATTATCCCCCTTAAAAAAATTCCCAACAATACGTCTCGTACCTTACGAAACAAATACGACTCGCAACTCTGCCGCCCAACACTCCCTTACAACAGTTGGGAAGTTCACTTATGGCCGACGCAAGACATAAGCTGCAGTCGCGAGCAGAAAGATCGGGCGAACATTGTGCCATTTCATACACGTACTAACCTGACCTAAGATCGTGAACTCAACTTCTTTGGTGCCAAAATACTTTGCCCCAAGTGAGGCCGACTCAATTTTGTCAACATCGTTGTCGATATTTACAACTTGCTTTGCTAATTCTGTCAATGTTTTTACGACAAAGGCCGCCATGAGATCTGCAGACTCATTGGCGGACATTGTTTTAGTGTTTCTTTCCTCGAACCATACCACGTTGTTGTTCCTGTGGTTCGAGAAACTGACATTCGAGAAACTCAAAGTACAACCGTCGTACCAAATGTAACCCGAAATGGATGCTGGGCATTCACTCGCTAAGCGGGCTGATGCACCTGCAATACAAGTCTTGCATTCGTCGACCGTGTAATCGCCCTGACACAGAAATTGCCCGAAAACCGTGTTCTTGGAATTCCCATCCAAGCTTACAATTATGTTGGAAAAGAGATTTTCGGTGTTGTAGTCGGTGACGGTTTGAGAGGACAATGAAGTCAAGAGGTTGATTAAATTCACATTGTAGCTGTTGATTGGAAAAGTGACACTTGAGCAATTAAATTTGACGAAATTTGGTGAAGCAGTGGCACTAAAATTCAGTAAAAATAGCCAAGAAATTAATTTGATAATGGTAATATATTGAGGGTACATAGCTAATTAGTTTGCAAAGTGATTTATTTTGAGGGAATGATTGATTGACACTTGATAGTATTATTTGAAGAAAAGCCAAGTTTGAATTTAGCGTGACATTCTCGCAACAAAATTCAATATTTTTGATATCAAAATAAGGGAAATTTAATAGGAATAATCCAAATTATACATCTTCTTCTCCCAATAATCCAAACTATCGTTAATCCCGCAATAATCCCAACTAGTATACTTACCTTCTCAAAATGATCATTGCGGAATTATTTTGAGAAGATAAGTATAATAGTTTGGATTATTGGGAGAAGATAAGTATAATAGTTTGGATTATTGGGAGAAGATAAGTATAATAGTTTGGATTATTGCGGGATTAATAATAGTTTGGATTATTGAGAGAAGAAAAGTTATAGTTTGGATTATTCCTGTTAAATTTCCCTCAAAATAATTAACTATAAAATCGTTACGGTGAACCCTGAATGTGTTGGAAAAATAATAATTTGATAACAAAATAATTAAACTATAAAAATTTAATTAAATGTTAATTACTTAAAATATTATTTGAGGAATTATAAAAGAAATAAATTAGAAACTAGTGTTCACAATTTATAATCGTATGATATTATCTGTTTTAAGCCAAACCTTTTGGGCTTTTTCCAAAATGGTTCATACTTGTCTCAGCTAGACGCCTAGACCTGGCAAAACAGGTCCGACCCGACTGACCCGACCCGATAAGGCTGATCTAAGACCCAAATGTGACCTGATAATCGTAACCCGAAATTGAACCGAAACCCGAAATGCTCTGACCCGCAATGTCTTGACCCAAAATTGACTCGAAACCCGAGTTGACCCGATACAAAGTACTCCTGGTAACTTCAAATGACTACAAAATAACTTATTTTATGTTAGGTAATCAATTACCATCAATTATATATACATAAAAACCTTGAAAAGTAAACTTTTTGACAAAAAAAAAAAAAAAAAAAAAAAAAAAAAGGATATTTAACAGGAATAATCCAAAGTATGCATCTTCTTCTCCCAATAATCCAAACTATTATTAATCTCGCAATAATCTAAATTATTATACCTATATTCTCAGAATGGTCCATGGTAACCTACTAACTGAAAAACCGGTAATTCAAACTATTATTAATCTCGTAATAATCTCGTAATGACCCGACCCGAAATGACCTGACCCAAATTGATCCAATCCAGACCCAACCCGTTTGCAAGGTCCAGTCTCAGACTCTCAGCTGCGTTTATGTTGACAGTGCGTAACAATACAATATTTTTCGCTTTGAGTCAAGTCTTCGTAGATTTACTTTTAAATTTCTTCTAAAAAGACCCGCACTATTGTATTTAATCGACTCTTAAAAAATAAATTTGACTTAGGTTTAGATCCGAAAAATCTTGTCAAATTCCGACATAATCAACTATGGCGTGCTTGAAGAAATAACACTCTGTAATGATTTCGTTAAGTTGACTTGTTGACTTGGAGATAAGTGGTTCTTGTGAATTCTGTAGTTTTTTAAGCGATGACCCGTTGACCCCATTGACTCATACGCTCAGAAAAGTGGTTCTTGTGAATTCTTAGTCCCAATGGGAATGGTCTTAGCATCTATTTACTCCCTCTATTCAAATTTAAAGTTTATGGGTGGAGAGGTACAAAATTTAAGAGTAAAGTGAGATTTGGGGTGGAAAATGAAAGTTGAGAAAAATTGTGGGGTCACAGTTGATAATAACCATGGATTATTGACAGAAATGGAGTATGAACTTTAAATATGGATGGATGAAAAAGGAAAGTATAAACTTTATAGGTGGATGGAGGTAGTACCAATTAAACGGGGTGAGTTATTTTAGGTTTATTTTATTTTTATTTTATATTTTGGAGGCTTTGTTTTATTTTAACTTAATTTCAACTCTTAGATTCAACTTATTTGAGTCTTCTCTTATAAGTTTAGATTTTATAAGCATTATTCTTTAGCAAACAACTCTTTCCATCTCCTATAAGCTGTAAAAAAACATGGTCTAACTCTTATTTAAGATGATTGACAGAAAATTAATGAGTTTGATAGTTAAATTACAGTTAAATAGGTACGGAGTAAAAAAAACCATAAAATAAATCTATTACAAATAATATCAAAATGGTTACGATAATATAATATCACAATTATTGTTTTTAAAATAGTATAAAAACTACGTAAAAAAACTACAAATGAGGTGACCGTCTCATTGTCTCATACAAAAAATGGTATACTATTTATTAGAGGATATATATATATATATATATATATATATATATATATATATATATATATATATTGTTATGTTAGGAGATACGGAGTAATAATTAGGTGAATATTAAATTAGAGTATAATACGGATATAATAATTATTATCTCCTAATATAACAATATATCCTCTAATACTATTTTGAGACACTCTCATGAGGTATGTTATGGACAAACTTTTTTGTGCAGTCTCTTTTATAGCCTCTCAAATCATCTCACACCGAATATAATATGATTTTTTTTACGCTCAAAAGTTAAACAAAAGAAAGAATTATATTATATCTAATACACTTAAAAAAAGAATCGTTGACCAACAAAATTGACCAGCTCTCCTTCAAAACAACCACCAAAAACTCCAAAACAACTCCTCATACTGCCACCTCAGCCAAATTTGAAATTCATGAGTGCCACGTTGGTTTACGCCGTTCGCATTCCAAACCAATTTACGCTTTCAAAATTGATTGCTTGATGGAATACGAAAAAATCAGTATTCAAACCATTGATTACTGTAATAATTCGTGAGCTCGTAATATTTACTTAACTATTAGCAGTTCGAGCCATTTAGTTTCGCCTTCCACCAGAAGCCATCACCGATTTCTCACTTTTCACATCTTACCCAAATCGATTTGGGATGTTCAGGTTCAATTTTTGATTTAGGGTTTTGAATTTCAATTTTTGTATGTAAGTTTGGGGTAAACATAATTTTGATGTTTTATTTTGCCTTTATGATTATCAATATTAACAATTTTAGGTTGTGAACTTTGATTATGATAGTTTCACATTCATTAGTCGTAAGCCTACATTAGTTATTGCAATACTCCGTACTAAATTGTTGGAATGCTTTTGTTTATTGAAATGGTTAAATGAATGTTTAGTTTTCAGATGATGAATCTAACTCATAGTGAATTGTGCTTTCTTACTTCACGCTGGTGATTTTGGGCTTGCGTGTCAGGCACAGCTCAAGTAGTCCTCCTCATCTGCCCACTCCGACTTCGCCAACACCACTGTTGAATCTTTCAAGGTGCTCAAACCACAGTAGGTTACGGTGGCAGAACAACTTTGTGATCCGTTTAAGAGCAGCAATGACAAGAGTAAGGAGTTTCGGCAAAATGTGATTAATACGCTTGAGATCTAGGAGATAATTTTATATTCTTTCGTTTAATATTTATCATGGTGTTACTGGATTGTAGGATTATGGTCCTGGTTGAGCTGTTCAATCTAATGTTCTTGCGTTTTAGCATCAGGTATGGTTGTTGATTTCGTTTCGATTTGTTTTATTTGATTTCGATGTTGATTATCAGTTTACTAAGCGATTATGTTATAATTTTTTGCGTATATGATGTGTTTTTGTGCTGTATTGGTTTGCTAAGATCTTGATGAATCTGGGTGTGGTTGTATGCTCAAACTTGGTTGTTTCTTCATAGGCGAATATTATATAAATGTTGAACGCTTGCTGTATTTTGGACTTAAATTGTTGTAATGTTGTATTTTGTTGTGGTCTAATCAACAGAGACGCGAAGAGTTTGTAGTAACCATTAAGGCTGAAATGTGTGTCGAATTGACCAGCTCTCCTTCAAAACGAATTGATGCTTACAATGAAAACGAATTGTTGTAATGTTGTATTCTGTTGAATGCTGCGGCCCAGGCTTCACGAAAGTCTTCCCCGAGAGTCACAAACGAAGCTGTTCAAAAGGCTGTAAGTAGTTTCAGAGCAATATTAATTTTGAATTGACGCTTACAATGAAGTACTAAATTCCTGGTGTTAATTTGGTTCTCCTTATATGATATGATACTGATAATTGTGCTATTTTACGTGTTTAGGCTGCCGCTTTAAAGGGCTCTGACCACCGTCGTGCGACAAATGTGAATGCTAGGCTTGATGCTCAGAAGAAGAAGCTTAACCTTCCTATCCTCCCCACGACCACCATCGGATCCTTTCCTTACACTGTAGAACTCAGGAGGGTACGTCGTGAGGACAAAGGAATCAAGTGAGTATCATATCAGTTTTCATTAATTTTTTAGAATTTTACCACTATGTTTTTTGCGTATCTCAATAGATGCTGACATGTGCCTGAATTTGTGTCCCCGAAGGGTTTCAGAGCAGGACTATGTTGCTGCCATCAAGAGGAAATCAGCAAGGTTGTCAAGCTTCAGGAGGAACTCGACATCGATGTTCTTGTACATGGAGAGCCTGAGGTCACTTCTTAGAATTTCACACTATCTAAATACTCATGTTTATTGCATTATTAGGAATCCGTCTTCTAATTAATTGTATTTTTCAACTCTAAAGAGGAATGATATGGTTGAGTACTTTGGAGAGCAGCTGTCGGGTTTTGTATTCTCTGCTAACGGTTGGATTCAATCATATGGATCTCATTGTGTGAAGCCTCCAATTATCTACAATGACGTGAACCGCCCAGCAATGACCGTGTTCTGGTCATCTATGGCTCAAAGCATTACTTCCCGACCAATGAAGGGTACGGTTACTGGACCCGTCACCATTCTTAACTGGTCCTTCGTCAGAAATGACCAACCGAGGTATTAGTTGTTGTTTTCTATTTAGTTTTATAGTTTTAAGAGCATCTTTCAGTGCGAGTTTTGAATTTCAGTTAACTTAATACACTATTAGTTATGTGGCGGCTGTATGAATCTTGGTTGTTTTTGAACACGGGTAAATGTTGTATCGAAAATGGTTTTCAGGGATAGTTTTAAAATCTGGATTTCTGAGGCGTTTTAGGCGAGCTTTAGACTGGTTTCTGAGAACCATGTTAGACTGGTTTTGAGGCGTTTTAGGCGTTTTTGAACACAGGTCAATGCTGTCTCTGCTTGGCTCGACCCGCGTCCCGGTCCTTTTAGGAGGGCCTGGCCATGCAACGCTATGCATATCTTGCTCTCGAGCCTAGCTATTGGTGTATTTGCAATATCGTTTATTTAGAAACTTTTGTTAACTTGCAATATGGATGTATTTGCAAATTTGTATGGCGAATTATTTTGGTGAGTTTAATGATCTCAAAGGTTATATTTGATGACCAAACTCATATATGGATTGTAACATATGATCTTTAAATGAATAGACTTTCTGAGCCATGGATCCTCAACTTCCCCAGGCTGAAAACGCCAGTTATGTTTGCGGAGGTATTTATACGTGTGTTAAATTTTTTTCACTTGTGTTTGCAGAAGCGGGAATGGATTGTCGACTAACCAAGCCGCCGAAGATTGAAGGGCTTCTGCAAGCAATCAAGGGTCTTGGATAGGCCATTGTACAAAACAATTGTGGAGCCAACACCTGGTGATCCAAAAACTTACGCAATCTAATTCTTTTTTCTTTTGTAACACATATTCTCCGTAGAAGATTTCTTATCAGTGGGTAGATGGAATATCATTGCTCTAAGATAGTTCACATAGATTTCCATGGTTGTTTATACATCCTGAGAAATCAAAGTGAGGTGTAGGCTATATAATTCAAAAATGAGAAAGAAGGTGTTTTGGAACCTCAGTGGCTAAGGATACTCAACCAACAATTAAATTTGAGGTATACAATCTAATGCAATTTGCAATCTTCGAAGCAGTATTGTAAGAACATTGAAAGCAAATGGTAAATTACAATTTGCTCAGTATTGACGAGATTAATGGCATACTTAAATTATGGAGCATCAATTTATTCAGTACCGAGTATTACGAGTTGAATACTCTAATCTTGGTGCTTTGTGATGATCGTGCGTGACTGATAAAAATTGTGATTACAGAGCTATGTCATTATCCTTATGAAGTACTCCCTCCATTCCACAATGTTCTTCCCATTTCAATTGACAAAAATAGAAATGGGAAGAAAATTGTGGAATTTCCTTTTTGGGAAAGTGGGAAGAACATTGTGGAATGGAGGGAGTACTAGTAGTTTGCAATTAATAAAATTTTGTTATTAGTGTGTTTTAATTTAAAATTAGAGGGTTATGAATAATAGAAAAGAGGAGAGGCAATGAAAAGAATAGACAAGAATAATTATGTCAAGTAAGGTAAAAATTAATGAATTAGGCGATTAAAAGAACTATAAGGATAATGAAATAAGATGAAGGAGTAACCGAAACAAGAGGGTGCAATGAGATGACGACAAGACAAGACACACTACCTACAACACCAATACTCCATCTTTAATCATTTTTTACTTGTCATTTATTTATTTATTCATTTATATATTTTCTTTCTTTATTGTTAAAATCTTAAAATTTAGCATACAATTTGTGAAACTTACCTTATGTACTTATACTACTACTAAAACTTCAAGTTACAACACCACCAGGTACGAAAACAACTACGGAGTAAATAAGAACAACTAGTATTAATAAAAAGCGCACAATCGCACATGCTTCAGAATGGCCCGCTTTTGCTGTTCTAAGAGTTAATGTTATAGGTGATCTTATAGGTGATTGCCTTCTATGAATGATATGTACTCCGTATTTGAATTTTGCATGTCTTGAACTTTTATCTATGTTGGTGCGCTATTCGAATAGAGGTTGTGTTATGGTGAAATTGGTTTTAAGATTCTAGATTCCCAGATTCTAATCAATTGTAATGCTCATCTTTCATTTACTCATGCTTATAGAAATTTCCAATATAAGTGACATGAACGCGTCCCAACACCCAAATATTACTAGCACAAATCATGCATTCAAACAAAAACAGAACTTACAGACGCTCCGTGAATTCACGGGTCGCATCACTAGTTAAAATGAAATGTGAGAGAAGAAGGTAAAAAAAAAAAAAAAAAAAAAAAAAAGATAAAAAGGAGAAGGTAAACAACAAAACTTCACTCTCATAGCATGAGAAACACATATTTCAATAAAATTTTAGGGCAGCACTAGCGTCACTCCTAAAATGGCTACGTCACTCCAAATTTACAAGTAAAAAAAAGTTTCCACCTGTAGAACCCGTTAACAAATACATTAAAATTTGGAGTGGCGTAGCAATATTCGAGTGGCATTAGTGTTACCCAAATTTTAACTCTAAATAGAATTAATTCTATCTTTTCTCACTACTAGAAAATGAACCTATTGCAACACATTGTGAGCAACACTCTTTATAAATGTTGCAATTTGGCAAAAATTATTATCTTGGCAACACTTTTTGGAGAAATGATGCATTATCCAATCTATTGCAACATTTTTGGAAAGGTGTTGCTAATTTGGTACAATATGCAACACTTTATAAAAATATGAGTGCATTTTGCAACACTTTTGTTAAATGTTGCGAAGTATGAGTGCATTTTGCAACACTTTTGTTAAATGTTGCCGATTTTAGAAACAAAATGTGTTACTTTAGTTAAATGTTGCAATCGTTGAATGATAAGATGAAACGAGACAATTGATAAATAACCGATTAAGTATTACAGATGGTCTCTTTATCAAAGAAATCCATTATCCCAAATAAATGGTGTCTTATATAATAACAAAGAGACCAATTAAGTATTATATATTATAGATAGTCTCTTAATCAAAGAAGTCAATCCCCCAAAATGCACTATTAGAAAAAAGGGAATTAGTTAAACAAATAAAGAACTAAGTTAAATTGATAAATAACCGATTAAGTATTACAGGATGGTCTCTTTAACAAAGAAATCCATTATCCCAAATAAATGGTGTCTTATATAATAACAAAGAGACCAATTAAGTATTATATATTATAGATAGTCTCTTAATCAAAGAAGTCAATCCCCCAAAATGCACTATTAGAAAAAAAGGGAATTAGTTAAACAAATAAAGAACTTAAATTAAGTAGCGTTTTCCAAATTAAAGAAAACGCCTCAAATCCCAACCGATCTCTTATATTAAAAAACTAAATTACAATTATACTAAAATGTCGCCTTCCTTTCATAGTAAAATTTAAATAAATTAAAACAACGCTATATTTAAATAATGAAATTTTGGTGGTGTAGTTGGTGAGGGTAGTCAATTGATAACATAGAGGTGCAGGGTTCAAATCTCATAGGACACATTGCTTTTATTTTTTGAAAGTGTTGCAACTCCTTATCTAAGTGTTGCAAGAAAAAAGTGTTGCATACTAAAAACACATGCAACACTTTTACAAAGTGTTGCTTTTAGTCCAGAATTGTTGCATTAAGGGTGTGTTTGGATTGGGGGATTTGGAGGGAAAGGAAAGGGAGGGAAAGTAAGTGATTCATAATCCCTTGTTTGGATAGCAATCAAGAGGGGAGGGAAATGGAGGGGAAGGGATTTGGAGGGATCCATTTTCCCTCCTCAAAGCCTAATTGGAATCCCTCCAAAATAGGCAAGATTTGGAGGGAAAATGGTATCCAAACACCACCATTTCCCCTCCCCTCTCCTTCCTTCCCCTTCCTTCCCTTTCCCTCATTTCCCCTCCCCTCCCTTTCCCTCCTATTTTGCTATCCAAACACACCCTAAATGTTGCATTAACCTATTGTAACGGAGTTTTAAGCAGCACATTTAAAAGTGTTGCGTAATGTATAAGGCAACATTTATAAGACATTTTGCAACATATTTGTTGTGTTGCAATAGCCTAATTTTGTAGTAGTGTCTTTTTATCGTAATTTTGTAGTTTTTCTTATCTCACACATTCTTGAATCTTGTGACAGGATTTATCAAGCACTGTCTATTTTCCTTCAAAACCACCGACAATTCTAAAATGAAACTGTTTCATACGTGAAATGGTTTATAGAATTTGTCAATCAATACTTCATTTAATGCTTATAATAAATGAAATTCTAAGAATATCTATTTTGTGTTACACTCGTGAAACGGTCTTACAATAGACTTACTCATCTTGCAACACCAACTGCTTCATGAAACCAAAAGGCCTACCCTACAAAATTCTTTATTGACACGTTGAGCCGCTAATAAAGGCAAAACTGACGCCCTAATATAATTTTAATTTGTTAACCAAGTACTTCAACCCTTTCACTCATTTGACCACCTCGCTTTGTTTTTTTTTTTTTTTTAATGACAATTTCACTCATTTAGCTTTGTATAGTACTCTGTAGCTTTTAACAATTTAAATAATAATTTTACCCTTACTAATATACATATTCTACCTAAATATCACACATATCTTCAAAAAAAGACCCATTTAATAACCATAATACCAATATACCCTCAACTTCTTTACTTTCAACAATTTGTGAAAACCCAAAGAAATTTTCTCAATGGGATGGGAGTATACCTGTCAAACGGGTCGGGCGGGCGGGTTTCGGGTTCGGGTAACTATTATACGAGTAACATACGGGTCGGGTGTATTTCGGTTCTGTAGTATACTGCCTGTGTACACGTTCCAGTGCTCGTTAGGGTCAAAATACGGGTTAATCAACGTCTTTTTATTCATATTTTTTTTTTTTTTTTTGTATAACGGATTAATTTTTAGTAAAAAAAACTACTCTCTTCCTTTATAGTCAAACTTTACCTAATGCCAAAACACAAATATTAAGATTAGTGGAAGTTGTTCCTTGTAACTGTACTTCATTAGTCATTACTGAGAAGTGGGTGAATTACTAATGTGAAGACTTTGGGTGGTACTGATACGTTTTCACTAATTTCCTCCCAAATTTAGAATGTAGAAGCACTTATCTTCTCCCCAAATTTATTCCTTGATTTTACATTCCACCAAATCAAAAAATTTAAACTTTTTAGTTTCCCTCCAAATGAACTATTTACACTTTTATGGTGCTTTAACTGGAAAAAAAATAGTCATATATAGATGCCTCCAAAAAACCAACTCTAATTGATATATTATTGAAAAATTAATTTTTTTTTTTAATTATAAGTTCCAAAACTGAAAACTTAAAAATATTAAATCGATATTTATAATATTAGATCCATATATGTAGTTTCCAAGTTGTATATTCAAATTTAAAATGTTACCTCGAACTGCCGGCTTAAAAATATATCATTTTCTTTCTCTCATTTTTCTCATTTATTCTCCATATATATTTTGTTTCAAAATTTAATAATAATGATTCAGATGCAACAAATTCATAATGTCAAATATAACTAACAAACACTATTAAAATGATTGATTTTATAATTATTGAATAATAAAGAATATTATTTAAGTGAAAATTTTCAATTATAAAAAATTTATTAGGTGTGAAATGTTTAAAATTAGTGTAGTAGAAATTTTACATATAAATTGAAACTAATAAAGACATTTTATATATAGGAACGTAAGTTTTCTTACTCAACGGGTTAACCCGCTACGGGTTGGGTTTTGACCCATTATTTTCGGGTCGTTTCGGGTTCGGGTAGATTTTGGGTTCGGGTCGAAAAAGGCTTACTTCGGGTCATTTACAGGTCGGTTTCGGGCGGTTTATCGGGTCGGGTCAGATTTTGACAGCTCTAGATGGGAGGAGTATAACACTCCCTCCATTCAACTCCATTTTGGGCATATCAGATCATTTTTTGACATTATTCATGTGCTTGGAGAATTTTCGAAATTACGTGCAATGTATAAGTGAAAAATATAGTCAGAGTGATCTTGTGAGATTCGACTCATTAAATGAAGTATTGACTGACGATTTTTAGAATTTTCATAAAGTATAACTGTAGATATAATCGATACAGTACGCACTTGATAAATGTGAAAAATCATAAGCACAAAATAAAATTAAGAACCTGTTCTTTCAAACTTTTTAGAGTTGAATCAATCAATCGAAATGAATCGAATCGAATCAAACGAAATCGAATCGAATCAAACGAATGAATCATGTTGAAATGTATAGTATAGATGAAATTTGAATCGAATCGAACTAAATCGAATCGAATCAAGTGAGTTGAACTGAACTGAAATGTGATGAAAATAAGCTAGAAAGAAAAGGTTCTAAATGGAGAAAGACTCGGTAAGAATTATCCCACTTAAATTGACCATTTGAACCAACACTTACCTTTAAAAGTTTGGTCGAAGTAAATTTAAAAGTTTGGTCGAAGTAAATCGATTAGACATTTCTTGGCAACCCACTATAATATGTCGATTAAAAACTATTTTGTCCCTCAAAAGCAAGTACTTTTAATTTGATTCACCAAAATCAATTTCATAGACAAATTAAATGGCCTTCCAAAAATATTATTTGTGTCTATCAATTTTTCTTCTTTTTCATATTACTTTTAAGTTCACTAAAGCTGAAAATTCAACTTATTTAGACAGTAGATGCTCAAATAATATGATGTTTGCCCCAAACACCAAATATCAAACCGACCTTAATTCCGTCTTTCGCAAATTAATAACAAAGGCGGCCACAGCAATGGCCACCTCGGCCACCACCGTGGAAAACACCGTCTACGGCCTTTTCCTTTGCCGTGGGGACCTAACCAAAACTGTGTGCAAAAACTGTGTGGCAACTGCGTGTCACGATTTGTCACAGTCGTATTGTCCCTTGAACAAAGCTGCGGTGATCTGGTACACCGGGTGTATGGTTAGATACTCCAACGACTCCTTTTTCGGCAAAATGGATGACTCTCCTAGAGTCGTCATGTGGAACAGTTTGAATTTAACCCAAAACCGAACTGATTTTAAACAGATTTTGGACCAAACTATGAATGATTTGGTTCTACAAACGGGAAATACTAATGCTTTCTACGCGACTGTTACTAAGACTATTTTCGGGTTTTGGGGTACGACTGCATTCAGTCAGTGTACATCGGACTTGAGTAGGAGCGACTGTACAAGGTGTCTTAAGGTTGCTGTTGGAGAACTGCCGGTCAGTGTTACCGGGCGAGTTTTGCAACCTAGTTGTAACGTCTGGTACGAGGTTTACAAGCCGAATAATTATTCCGAAATCAAACACTCAAACGGTATGACCTTAACACACCTATGAATCTAGTCTTTATTTTTCAATATATATTTTCAGGTCCATTATAAATTATATTGGATAGTTACTTGAGAAATAGAGATAAATACATTTCAATTTAGCTAAATTACGTAAAAAAAAAAAAAAAAAAAAAAGAAAACAATAGTCCCAATAAAAAATGCACATTTTGTTTTGTTATTCATTTTGCATTAAATGCTTAGTATACTTTCATTTAGATAAAAGAAAAATATATACGAGTACAAATTCTATAATGAGGCATCTAATAAATAGTTACAGAATACTTTTAAAAATAATTGTGCTACTTTTTAAACATAAGACGATTACGTTTGAATAGGGTAATTAGTTGGTAAGGATTGACGACGGCATGATGGTTAATGTTAGAATGAAAGTAAAGGTTAAACACAATATCTACGGTAAACTGACCAAACATGCCTGGTCATATTGTCTTTGTGTTCATGTTAAATGTAAACATGTCACGAATCATTCGACTCAAACCTAACCCAATTAGATTTCATGATCTGTTCATTTAACCCACTAATATAAATGGGTCATCATGCCTAGTCTGAACCTCAATCCATTAATTTTATATCAGGTGCGTGACGTGTTTCATGTTTCATCCATGTTTGGAAAGGTAAAAAAATAATTTTATTAGAATGATATATTATAAACCCAATATTGTGCCTCCAACCATTAACCCAATAATATGTTAATTTTACTTTTTACTACTTTTAAAAGATGCAATATAATTATTAAACTTTAATAGAAATATAATATTAATTGAAAGTAACATCATTGAAAGTAACATCAGCATTTGCAAGAGTCTTAATGAATTTGCCTTTTCATTTATTGTTAAAATTTAATCGTAATCATAATGTTTTGAACTATAGGACATTTTTAAACATATAAATTTGGTAATATTTAGTTTGCAAGAGTAATAATTGTACCCCGTATTAATAATGAAAATATTTTTAGCAATAACAAGAATAACTGTTATGAATAATGTATTAGATTAGTGTGGATGTCCAATGGGCCCATGACCCATAGTCTTGTTGCATACTATTAGGGTTTGACTCAAGCCCTAGGCTCTCATGTACTATATATATACACCCAATGAAGGATGAATGAGACACACAGTTATCTCTCCATTCTCTCTTACTTTCTTTATTTCACAACACGTTATCAGCACGAGACTCTACATTACTGGGCAAATAATACTTTAACTATTATTCAGATCTGATACTCGGGAGGTTTATATTAGATCTTATTCTATTATTTGATATATTCAGTGTTTGTTGTTGCTTGGCACGTGTTATTTATTTCGTCAGTACTCCGTATTGTTGCTGTCTGTATATGTGTCATTGAATTTCATCATGCTGCGCTACGGAGTATTGTTATTGTGCCTGAATCATGATTATTCTTTTGCTATTTGTAGTTATGCTTTTGCTTTTGGCTATTAAAATATCTTACAAAGGTTTTGGTTTAACGATTGACACGAAAACACATACACTGACTAAAGCAGTTTTCACTTGTTTAACTATTAATTAATTAATTGTTGGACGGAGTAGTAATATGGGGTAATTACTTTAGTACTATTTTTGTGCTTCTGTTGGAATATATGATGTACTTCCTCCATTCCAATCAATTCTATACATTTACTTTTTGTACACTATTCAAAAGTGAGGAGAATTTTCGATATATCGTCTAATATATAAAATAAAAAATAGTCATGTAAGATTTTGTTTTAATTGTCTTTTCAAGAGCATTATTAATATTCAAATTTCATATTTTTTAGAATTATGTAACTAAAGATATAAACAAAAGAAAACGTGCATCGACGTACGTGCAAAAAGCAAATGTATAGAATTGATTGGAATGGAGGAAGTATATGACATAGATTTATTGTGTTTTGTTTGGTATTATCGATATGATTCTCACATGATCAAGTTATATTTGTGCAATTTTCTTTTGTTTCATGTGATCATAAGTTTTGGATAATCATACGGAGTAAGTTTCATGGGTGCATTAGCTTTTCTTTTAATTGGGTCTGTGCATACAAGGCTATTACTTATTCGGGCTCTTAGTAAGGCTTTTGTTCACCGAATACATGTGTATTGTGTTCTTCGATATGAGTTATTGTCAATTACGAGTATCATAACATATACTTTATTATTGTAATGCGTTGATTATGGTTGTTCACATAATTATAATTTTGTCACTCATGACCTCGAGTTATATTTTATACGGAATTGAATTGAATTATATGGTATTATGATTCGTTGGTCATATTGATATGAACTTTATCGTGTTAAATAATATTTGGTACAAGTTACTCCGTATATTCTTTGTCTCCCTATAATTGATTTGAAAGAGAAAAGTCACGAGACATAAATTAATTGAAATATTATGAGATTTATGTAATGACATTCCCAGAAGCGAATGTAATATTTCCTCCCACATACGGGATGTGATTGAGGATGTGACCGCGGAGACGGACTAAATCAGATTTCATTTAATATCGTTGTTTCCACCAGAAGTGGTCATTATCGAGATCTGACTTACAATTTAAAATTTTCCCCCACGTACGGGACGTGGGCGCGGATGTGGCCGCAAAGACGGTTACAAATTAAATTTTTGTGTCAATCTTTTCTCCTACTTGTAGTAGTTGATAATATGATCGCGGAGACGATCTAATAAGTTTTGGTTAAACTTTTTCTCCCATAGAGGGAGGTTGAGAATGTGACCAGGGTTAAGGTCATTGAGAGTTTGACCACGGTTATGGTCAAAAGTGACAACTAATTAATTAAAATTGTCCTTCCACCAGAAGTGGCTAAGGATAATATGACCTCGAGGTTGGTTATAAATTGAGCAAATAAATTTTAAAATTCTCTCCCCTGGAAGTGGGATGATGAAAAATGCTCAAAGCACAAATCAGTCATGCCGACTGTATATGATATGTTCAAATGATCTTGGACTGGAGTTTCAAAAAAAAAAAAAAAAAATTTATATATTTAAGCACATATAATTTTTGGGCCGGAGATCCCATGAGTGTTATTTAGTTTAGTCATATGGACTATTTTTATTTGAAATACAATTAATTTAAATACGATTTTGGGCCGGAGATCCCATGAATGAGCAAATAATTTTGTCATGGTATCACTATTAAAACTCTTGACATGGGTGATCAAGAGTATTATGTTTGAAAGATGACATATATAAATTTGGACCTGAAGTTCCAAATATTTATCCTGTGGAGTAAGACTTTGGCCTGTAGTTCAAAGTTTGAGAAATACTGTTCAAATCATATAATATTGCTCGTGGCTAGAAGTTCACATGTAAAATTAGTGGCCGGAAGTCCACTACAATTGTCAGTGGCCGGAGTTCCACTTGTGTAATTTATGAATTGCTAAATTCGCAATTGAATTAATGAAACCTCTTTTGAGGATGAGTAATGTGGTCTTCTTAAATCTAATATGTGGCTTTAATTGAGCCTAATGTCATGGTGTTTTGAGCCTAAGTTGTATATTAAAAGGATACATAACACGAAAGGCGTGTCAATCTCAGAATGCGAGATGTGCAAATTTGAGAAATGGGAGAAAAATCATACTCTTTCTCATATGCGAATAATATCGTCTTAGGAACGATACATTGTGTGAACAAAAGGGTTCCACAATAATTTGAATTGATATTGATCTCTTAGTGGATCGAAAAATGATGAGTTATTAATGGAAAATGTGAATGTTTTTGATTGACAAATGGTCGTCATTATTCCCCGAAGTGAATATGATATTACATATGAATTGAAATGGATAAATATTATACCACTTCATGTGGTTGAGGGACTAAGTGGCTAGTCCTAAACATTCACAAAGATCTATGATCTTGTTTGATATTTCATATGTCCACCAACAATGGTGTGGGATAAATGCAAGCGATATGTGATCAATATATATTGTGAGGGAATAATCACTAAAAATCATTGCAATCGCTACATCCACTGGAGGGATGGATAAATTAACTAAAAAGAGCTGAGATTATTTTAATAATCAGTTCTGATTTATATGGTACTCAAAACGAGTAATGTTAGGAATATTGAGACATATAAGTCTTGCCAATATAAATGAGACACATTGGTTAGTGTCTTAAGTCACATCATAGATTTATTTGGCCAAATGTTAAAATTACACGATGAATTATTGCTAACTGGAAGTTTAGCACTATAATTTCAGTCAACAAGTTTGGTATTTAATAAGCGAATTGGTTGGGTCGTAGCCAATTTTGTGAAAATTTGTCACGGTTTTGACGAAGAAATGTTGACATGAAATACTTAAGATGTGACGATAAAGGCCATCCGGGTTCTAATTATACCCGTATTGATAAACGTGGAGTTTATCTTAAAGGTAAAATAATAAAGTGCTGAATCTCTCTCATGTATCATAAATGGTTTTAATGGCAAGACTGTACATTGAGATTGAGTATATTGATATTATATTGGAGATCTGAATATATTACTCGAAATTAAAATGTTCATGTATGGATTAAAATATATTAAGTGACATTTAGTCACATACGAGTAATTCATGTGATCGGAGATTATCACAGTTTAATTATGACATAAAGTCTTTGATCTCCTAAATTGGGCATTATATTCAGCACTTGTGCCAACTGCATAATACGGTTTAACTCCCCATATTCTATCCTTTTGAAATAAATATATGATTTGGGCATAAAAAGGATATGTGATGTGGTATAAGGTGGATACAATGATCGATTGCCCAATAAATCTATCCGGTGTTGATAGTTTTTACCACCTCAGGTGGAGGATGATAAGGAAAGCTGGTAAAACCAACAACTGGTTTTGATCCTCTACTGAACCAGAAGTTCAATGATTTGTTTGAAATATAATGTACATCAAATAGAGGTTCATTGAAAACTAAAATGATGGTATTCATTTGGTTATGATGATGTACTAAGTATATCAGTTTGATCACCTTATCAAAATGTGGTATGTTTATTCATTGAAATTTATGATTTGACTATAGACATGTATGACCTGGTCTAAGGCGTATCGAGCTATAGATTAGTCATGAAGAGTATTTGTAATGAACATTGAAATTCTTGCCAAATTGAACAACACTTACACACGGGGTGTAGTATGAAAGTCATATCGGTTTACATAATTTGGTGGCAAGAATAAGCAGTTGGTACATCCATAGAAATTGAGATGTCCTGGAAGTGACATAGATATCTGAATGACAATAGATGGCCTATATTGGAAAGTGAATGGAATTATGGTACCACATATATTCAGATATCATCAATCAGTACTGACTATATCACGAGATGATAAAATGGTATCGATACGTGTAAGGAACCGATATGCATTTACATTTGCGCGCATGATCATATGGACTAGATGATGGGCATCTAATACGTAAGTCCATTTTGATTGTCGCTATGATATATGGTTGAAAAGAGCTCATAGACTTGAAGTCTATCAAAGGACGTGGAGTCCATTAAAATAATGGTAATCGGTTCAAAAACTGTACAGTTTGCATTATCGAGTCATCATATGCATATGTAGAATACGCTACTCATTTGCATATACATTTTAGTTTCGATACTACATCATTGCATACATTAGAGGATATATATCTTAATTTTTAGTTCATAACATATGCATGCACACGATTGTCAATGTTGTATTTCTAGACAAATGTTTGTAAGGAGATATATGCTCCTACGATTTGTAACTCCATATAGGAGTATAGAATGGAAGATCGTCAAATTGGTAATGACGAATCAATTGAGTTTTCGGGAAACTCATGAACTTCTATAATGATTGCGGTTATGGGCACGCATCAATATAATACTACGGAGTAGTATAATAATTGAATTCTATGGTTTGAATTCATATAGAGGAATTTTGAAACTCTTAAAGAGTTGCAAGTCATTCTTTATTGTCTCGACCGGAAGTTTGAGACTATGTAATGTTTTGAATGGGTACAAAACTCACGGTTTGGAAGAACCATGATATTGGACAGGTAAATCCGATTTATGATGGGATTATTAATCCATGCGATCAATTTTCTTGAAATACTTATTGCGGATTTCAGATTCTTATCCTATTATAAAAAGGTATCTCCTGAAGAGATAATATTATTCAACGGAGTATGGATGGTCGCTGCACTCTTTTTCCCTTCGACTAGGTTTTTGTCCCAAAGGGTTTTTCCTAGCAAGGTTTTTAATGAGGCAGCATGGTCGACACACAAATTGGCGATATTTGTGATTATCACTTTGTCTAGACGACAAGTGTTATAGGCAATTGCACGTATGCCTATGAATGGTGGAAAGAAATTATTCTCAAGCAAGAAAATCAAATTATTATTTCAAATGAAGTCAAGAATTACGGTCTTCTACATATTGCGAGCTTTAAAGGAAAATGGTGGTCATGATTTATACGATCAACGATTGCTTCGAATTTATCTACTACGAAGAATTATTTACTGAAGACAAAAAGTTTCATTATAATAGTACATATCAAGACAAGTCAAGCAACTGATGCAATCGTCAGGGGGAGTAGACACGCGCTGTACTCTTTTTCCTTAACCATGGTTTTGTCCCACTGGGTTTTCCATGGAAAGGTTTTAACGAGGCAGCTTATCATTTATGCGTGTTTCGAGAATGTTGTACTCTTTTTCCTTCGCTAGTGTTTTTCCCATGCGGTTTTTTCTAGAAAGGTTTTAATGAGGCACGTTTTGTAATATTGGACATCCAAGGGGGAGTGTTATGAATAATGTATTAGATTAGTGTGGATGTCCAATGGGCCCATGACCCATAGTCTTGTTGCATACAATTAGGGTTTGACTCAAACCCTAGGCTCTCATGTACTATATATATACACCCAATGAAGGATGAATGAGACACACAGTTATCTCTCCATTCTCTCTTACTCTCTTTATTTCACAACAATAACAAATATATTAGTAATTATCAATGTGATTATTAAAAAGTAAAATAATGAATATTGGTTACATTAGTCAGAGTAAACGTATTAACGGTTACGTAAATAAGTGTTAGAGAGTACTCCGTATATATTTATCGAACATAAAGGCTAAATAAAATTAATCTACAAGTATAACAGTTGTATGAGTAATGAAATTGGTGGTAATAACAGTGTGAGTAGTGAATGCAATTGTACAATTAACAATACTGACAACGTGGTTAGTAAAATTGGTACTGGTAACACTGGTACAGTGATTGCCAGTAGCAACAACGCTAGCTAGGAGTGAAAGTAATAATAATTAACGAAAATAATAATTAATATTACCTGTGGGAGTAGGGATTATATCTTCATAATTTGGTAGGTAATTTTAGTATATCATAATCGAATGACCCATTTTAAGAGCATCTACAATGGTCACTTATAACAAAACTGCTTACAATTTTTAAAAAATTTCAAGCCAATTGGTTATCATTGGGATAGGAAAATCACGATCTGCTTGAAAGTTATACCATCTCTACAAAAACTATAAGCTTAACTTTAAGTAGCCTGCTTTCTATTGGTCGATTAAAGTGAAGTAGCCTATTTTCAAACTACAATTATATGTAGATCGGCATTGGTAGCGTGAATAGCTTTACAGCAATGTTACTGAAAATATTTCAAGTTATAAATTATTGTAGTTTACCATCGTAGATGGTCAAAAATACAAAACGATGAATACTTTTGAATCTTTTATGGACTTATTGTGTAGATTTTTGAAAATCGTTATATTAAATATCATTTAAAATTTTATTATAATTGGTAATTTGGTAAATATTCAAATTAAACATATATAAACATATTGTATTTTATAAAAAATTAAATTTAAAAGATAATGATAGACGACGCGGGCGGAGTGGGGCGCGCGCACAAACTAGTCTAGTTTAATTTTGGGAGACAAGTCACTCATCTCTTCACAGCTAAGACTAAGTTTATCCATAGATTAATATTCAGATTTCAGACTTTACCACCTCAACTTTCCACTTAGTTTTTATTATTCAGACTTAGACACCACATTCTTAGACTATTTCTAACAATATATATACTTTTCACTAAACTCATTTTCCTTTATTTTTCTTTTCTTTTCATTAATTTAATTTTTAATTTATTTTCTTTTTGGTAAAATGTAAATTTTCATTATAACTCATCCAAACATTAACAAATACAATTCCGACGACTACTCACAATTTAATACAACATCTTATAATAATAGTCTAGTTAACAACCACTCCCTATCCCTAGTTGATATATCCCTAAGATAGTTTCTAAGTCGACATTAAACCTCCCAAACCACCCGTCGTTTTATAATAGCTTTATTCTGTTCCTCCCAAATATGATTGATCAAAGCATAAATTATAGCAAAAAGCACTCCCTTCTACATCTTCGTCTTGGACCTCTAGGAGACCAGTAGTTGCCAATTCAAGACCGGAGGAATATTAATCTGCATCACTGACATCACTTGATCTCTACACCTTTTGCTATAGCTACAAGAAAAAAAACAGATGCTCCAAGTCTTCCGCATACATATTCCATAAACAGTAAACAGTCTCTTGGCTTATCCCTATCTGAGCCAACCTGCACCTACTCAACAACCGCTCCATGACCACCAACCACGATATGAAGGAATGCTTCAGGATACACAACCGATTCCACATTAATATTCATCCCGCATAATGTAACTACCAACCCTCTCCTTTACCTGACATTCCTTCCGCCAACCCTAACTCGAATTAGCAGTAGGAACATAACTCTCCCAAGGAACACCCTTTAGATACACACTATGAACCCACTCTACCCACATATGATTCGCTTT
This sequence comes from Dianthus caryophyllus, assembly GCA_023091065.1. Lineage (NCBI taxonomy): Eukaryota > Viridiplantae > Streptophyta > Magnoliopsida > Caryophyllales > Caryophyllaceae > Dianthus > Dianthus caryophyllus. The sequence goes on along the minus strand of CM041522.1, from coordinate 36,702,934 downwards.
CATATATACCCACCATGCAACTTTACCCACCGCTGCCAAGTTCCATGTGCCGAGATGCAGCACCCCCAAGCCACCCTGCTTCTCCTTAGTACACAAACTATCCCACGCCACCCGAGAAATCCTCTTGGAGTTAACCTCTCCCGCCCAAAGATACTCCCTACACACCCGCTCAATGCCTTTGATTACTCTACTCGATAAAATAAACATTTGTGCCCAGTATATATGAATAACGTTAAGCAACGAATTCACCAATGTGATTCGTCCAGTATACAACAACTTCCTACTTCCCCAACTTCGAATCCTAGCCACCATCTTATCCACTAACTTCGAACATTCCACAACAGATAACTTCCTAGGGGTAATGGGAACTCCCAAATATCTAAAAGGTAGAGAACCCGTAAAAACCCGACCTACCAACAAACTCCTCCACAATCAAACGAGGGACACCATTCATATAACACGCAAATTTATCCACATTCATGGATAGCCCTGACGCTTCAGAGAAAGCCGAAACACCCTCCACCAACATATTCATTGAAGGCGAGACTCCTTTACAAAACAAATTAAATCATCGGCAAAGCATAAGTGATTAAGTTTGAGCGACTTACACAGTGGATGAAACCTAAATGTCGACTGATTGCCAATCACGTTCAAAATTCGACTTAAGTATTCAATGCATAAAGTGAAAATAAGAGGCGACAATGCGTCACCGTGTCATAAACCCCTTTTCCCCTCAAAAAAAAAACCAAACACGTTACCATTCATGTTGAGAGTATAGCATGGTGTTTGGACACACATCATAACCAAATTTCGAAACTTGTCAGGAAAGCCCAATGCCGGCAACATTTCATCTACAAAAGTCCACTCAACCGAATCATAAGCTTTCTTCAAATCCACCTTCATAATACACCGAGGTGAACAACATTTTCTCCCATATAATCAAACCAAGTCCTGGCAGATTAACACGTTATAATAATAGTTCGTCATTGCACAAAAGCGGTCTGATTAAGGCTCACAGGTAAAACCCGGCTAAATCTGTTACACAATAGCTTTGAAATTGCCTTATATAACATGTTGCAACACGCTATAGGCCTTATACTCCATAACCGTTTTGGAAACATCACACTTTGGAATAAGCGTCAGTGTTGTCTTATTAATTTATCGCAATCGCTTTCCATTATCAAAAAAATCCATATCAGCAGTCACAACCTCTTCCTCAACAACCGACCAAGACTTCTTATTATTAGGCACTGAGAAAAAGATAGCTTTAATCTCCTCCTTTGTAACAAGCAAATTCAACATATCAACAAGCTCAGGATTTATAATCTTACCAGACTTAACAATTCTTCTACGCACGAGTACTGCCGCTTTCGATGACCCCAACAAGTGACTATAATAATCCAAAAACGCAGCCTCAATACTCTCAGTATCACAACACAACCTTCTATGTCTATCCGCAAGCTGAAGCATCGTATTATAACTACGTCGAGTTCTCAAACAACTATGGAAAAATTTTGTATTTTCGTCTTCCATACGCAGCCAATCTATCTTCGCCTTCTGCGCCAAAAATTCAAGTCGAGCCTAGTGCAGAACCCTATACCCATCAGCAACACTCACCTCCATTACCCTTAAATTCATATCAAGAGGATCACGATCTAATCGTTTCTGAAAACTTAACAAAAACTGCAAAAACAACGTCAGCTTGTTGTTCTATATCCGCATAACACTTCTTATTTAACCCCTTCAACGGCCGCTTCAATGTTTAAGCTTAGTGACCACTCGATACATGGCCACACCACCAACCTCCATAGACCAAACACCCCTAACAATATCAAGAAACTTCGGGTCTTTCACCCACATATTGAAAAATTTGAAGGCATACTTCCGTTAGTTCTACGACATAGCAAGCGTAACAACACTAGGCGAGTGGTCATATACACCCTCAGGTAGATACTCCACCCACGCCATAGGAAACCTATCCAACCACAGGTCGTTTATTAATACCCTATCAATCTTACGCATAATACGACTGTCACCCATACTGTTTATGCTCCAAGTAAAGAATCTTCCCGTAGTTTTCATATCCAACAGCCCACATCTCTCCACACATCCCATAAATACAGCTAATTCCAACAATTGCATCGGAGTCCCAATTCTCTCATTCGGGTTCAATACATTATTGAAATCCCCAGCCATACACCAAGCATCCCCCTCCGTGGACTGATGGTTGCAAGATGGTATTAGTTTCACTTTGTTTTTCACCAATTTGCAACCATCAGTCCACGATCTGATAATCATTGTTTTACTATCAAATAATTGGTATCCCCCATTCAATACCTTTTCTTGATCCACTTTGCACTTGAATCGAACCAGAAAAACCCCACTCGATAGGAACGAAATCTTCTCATAATCATATTTCCCCCAAATTCGCTTAGGTTACGTTTGGGAATTTGGAATTGATTTGAAATACTATAATTGAATTGTAGAATTTGAAATGTTGTATTTCAATTCCAAATCCAATTCCATAATGATGTTTGGCTATTCATGGAATTGGAATTGGAATTGACAACTTATATATAAAATTTTGTTAAAAATTTTGAAAAAATGAAATTTAATAAATATTGTGCCAACTTCTAAAAAAAAATTTTGAGAATTTTATATTTTTAGTCGTAAGTGTAAAAAAAAAATGAATGAGGAATTCAAATGACTACCTCATGCATAGAATTTGATAAGGCCCTAAAATGAACTAGCTTGGAATTGGGATGGAATTGAGTCAATTCCAATTCCAATTCCTAAAACTTCCCAAACATGGGAATTGGCCCAATTCCGGAATTGAATTCCAATTCCATGTTCCCAAACACACCATTAATAAAACCAGAATTTCGCTTAATAGGTGGATTTGCACCGAGGATGAAACAAACCACCGCCGAGGAGCAGTAGTCAGGAGAAACATCCTCCCTCGTCAATTTCAGGACAGGCGTCGAAATCACTCTTTTCTCCGCTGAAACCTGGGCCCACCTGCTGCTATGGAGCCTCCTCATCTGTACCATCCTGAGGCTTTTCAATCACATCTTCATCAATTCCATCCAACACATCCAAATTCAGTGTCCCAAATTTCGATCGATCTCCATTGATGTATTCAGTCTTTGCCTTACTCGAGGAACCTTGTTTTGATTAAAAAAAAGACTCTTTTTGTGCGTTAATTTGCTTTGTAGAAGATGAACTAGCTATAGATCTAGGTTTTTTAGGTTTTTGTTTCCGAGTCATGGCGTACAGAAGGAGATCATATCGAAGGAGATCTCAAACCATCTCACTCTAGATTCCCTCTCTAAAAAACCTTCAAGACTCGAATCAAGTTTTCAATTTTTGACGGGCTAAAAGTCGTATGCCGCAAATTACAATTTATAATCACTTAAATCCTAAATACTAAACAAGTAGTAAAATGGAAGTAAGGGTCGATCCACAGGGAAAAAGACTAACTGAACTAGAGTGAAGTGTAAATAATGCAATAATATATGAAAAGCAGATAACAGTAACAGATTTGGGGGGGGTTTTGGTTGGGTAAGAACTAAAATAGCTAAATATAAAAGCAGCAATAATATTAAAAGATGTGTGAAAATAGTTATGAGAAAGGTCTCGATTCAAACAGAAATCCACGAACGATAATATCTCCGATCACAGAAAATAATCAATTAACTTCACTTGAGTACTTTATTGTGATAATCAATGCAGTTCAATTACACTAACTATCAATTTCTCTCTTAACTTAGCAATTAGGTCAAAACTGATGCCCTAATTACCCTTTCTATGATTAACTCGAGTCACGCGAAACAAGTTCAAATCAAAAGAAGAATATAGAACGAGAAACAATAAAGGTAACTAATACTAACAACGCAGTTAATACTCGAGTTACAAATTCAATCCCTTTTATGGTCAACTTACGACAAACTGAGTACGATAAATTGAACACAATTGCTATCGCGAAAAGATTAATAAAGCAAACGGAGCTAATAATCAATTCTAGCAGATAAATTAACAACAATCCTAATTAGTCGTACGCACTAATCAAAATTAGGGTTAATCAACAATAATAACAAGGGATAAAATAATACTCACGAAAAAGTCAAGAGATTGATAATCTCACGGTTGAATTATCGTCGCTTCAATCGTATTGAATCAAGAATTAAAAGTTTAGCAATGCATAATTCCCAATCAATTCCCAAGTTTTTTTGAAAGAAAAACAAAAACTAGAAACTCATGAAAAGTGGCTAATGAGATAATAATAAACTAGGTTAAGTCTAAAACTAATTAAAGTATATTTTCCAAAAGATAACAAATAAAATTCGGAAATAATAGAGAAAGTCGGAAATAATAGGACTCGCGCATAGGTTGCGCGTTGGTTTATACAAAGTTGCCAAAAACATCCTCGCCTCTTCTCTTTGCTTGAATTCACCGCATGGGTCGTGACGCCACTTGCGCGCAGTTGCCGCTTGTCTTCTTTGTTTACCTTCTGGTCCCTTTCTTTCCTTCCGATTCCTCGTCCAAGTCTCACGAGCTTTATTAATATCGTCCAAGTGCATTAACGCGTTGTAAATCCAATTCATCGCAATCGATTACAAAGCACGAAAATCTTCATAAAACCACGCCTAAACCTCACTAAATGAGCTCAAAATCGTCATACTAACCTATACTAAAACCGACTCATCAAATTCCCCCACGCTTAAGCTTTTGCTCGTCCTCGAGTAAACTCAACGAACGCCATATAAACCTAAACGACACTAGCTCAAAGAGAAACGTAGGGGATGCAATGACAATCTAAGTCGTGTTCTCAACTTACAACTCCTACTCCCTCTAATGGCTCAAGTAGTAGCCATTCGCACTCACTCTCGCTCTCATGACAACGCTCTCGAAATTTAGGAAACACATACCCATCGACTCAACGACAAAACGTGACAATGATGACAGAAGCCCAGCTACGCCCCTTATTTCTCCATCCTAGCCCGCTCGCTTGTGCTACTAACGTTCTCCTGTGACAAAAAGCGTATGTCACACACACATACAACCCACACAAGCGAGCTCCTAACCGCCTCTACTCCGCAATTCAAACCAAACCCAATCGCAAAGTGTGGTGCCTGCAACTTCGTGCACCGCGATTTCTCCTCACCGTAGCCTCTAACCTACCCTTCCGACCTTCTTTGTCACCCTTCTTATGTCGCCTCGCCGGTAAAATAGGAAGTATTAACACATTTTTTCCTAAATCTCTCATTTTGCCTAGAGTGCCCGCCCTTGCGGGTTTCACTCTAGCTTATTCACCTCACACTAACTCTCGTGGCACGCAACTCGTTTCTTCATTTTACTCGGAGTGCCCACCCTTGTGGGTTTCACTCCGCCCTCGGCCACATATCCCAATTTTGCCTAGGCGCCCTTTCGGGTTTTCACCTAGCCGGGATTCACTTTATTTCTTATTCGTATTTTCTTTCTTTTTCTCTTTTTTTTTTCAATTTTTTTTTTTTTTTTTTTTTTTTTTTTTTTTTTTTGAACATAAACAAAAGCACACTTTACAACTTTACAATACAATCGAAACGATTCTCCTCCCCCACGCTTGAATGAAACATTGTCCTCAATGTTGCAATGGACACTAGAAAAATAGGGAGGACGAACATACCTCACCAAGATAACCCGCGCCAAAAGACTTTCCAAAGCCATCAACCACGCAATAATACCATGGGGATACTCGAGCCACACTCCTCACCTCCTCCCCCACGCTTGAATAAAAGTATAATGGAAGCATCACCCATACAATGTCGACAAAAGTCAATCCAGCTTCAAGCACATGTGTAGTAGCGTTAGCTTCTCCACTCCGAATCAAGTGAACTCGATCGCATAGAGACAAGGTGTCCACAACGATCTCACCACCACTTCCACCACTTATGACGCTTACTCCTTCACCGGAGCTCGAGGATGTTCCGATGATCTTTTTTTTTCTTTTTCGGATTTTTTTTTTTTTGTTTTTTTTTTTTTTTTTGTTTTCTTTTCCAACAAACCGCGGGTTGCCTCCCGAAAGCGCCTTTGTTTAACGTCGTTGGCTCGACATCTCGCGGAGTGATTGATCACCCGACTTTTAGATTAGAGATAGAAATTATTACCTCAGCTTACCTTTGAAGAGAATGGATATGATCGAAGGCTAGATTTAACATGAATTACTTGCGAGTCTTTAGCCAAACTCTTTCGATTAACCAGCTTATCATACCAAGTTTCAAGCTTACCTTGGTTTTTCTCCGCATCTTTGCGATGGTTCCATAAGATCACAAGCTTTTGTGATTTAGGAGGGGGAACCTGCACACTAGAAACAAGCTTGCTCGGAGATTTAACTTTCCGGCACTTAGGAGGATGGTTAGTAACATCAAGAGCACATAGTGAGTGAACATTATTAGAATCAGATATAGGATTAGCAATCAAAAACTTAACTACCGTCCCATCAAATTCCATAGTGAGTGATCCTTTAGGTACATCAATCTTAGTACCTACAGTCTTTAAAAATGGTCTACCCAACAGAACGGGGATGACATCTAACTCACTTTTCATGTCCAAAACATAGAAATCAAATTTGAAAGACTAATTTATCTACTTTCACCATAACATTCTCCACCACCCCTTTAGGATTGACACTAGATCTATCAGCTAATTGAATCACCACATTAGTGTCTCTCAAAGGTCCAAGTTTTAAAGTCTCATAGACGGAAAAAGGAATGACATTAATTGACGCTCCTAAATCTAACATGGCCTTTTCAATCCTAAGGTCTCCTATGGTGCAAGGAATCGAAAACATACCGGGGTCTCCACATTTAGGGGGTAATCTCTTCTGAAACAAAGCTGAAACATATTCACTCACCTTACCCTTAGACCCCTTACCCTTAGCTTCACTTTTCTTTCTCTTAAGGGTACAAATCTCTTTCAAAAACTTAGCATAACGAGGTACAATTTTAAGCAAATTCAAAAGAGGAATATTTACCTCACAGTTACGAAATGTCTCGTAGATGTCCTTGTCCTTCTCGATCTTCCGTGTGGACTTGAGAGCATCCGGAAAAGGAACTTCCGGTTCATACCTTGGTAATGGACCGTCATCTATCTTGCCTTCATCTTCTGCGGCCTCAACCTCCAACTCTTCACGGACCGCCGAATCATCCACTACCTTCTTCTTCTCCTTCTTCTCCACCTCCTCTAGTTGTCTCCCGTTCCTCAATGAAACGGCACTCACATTTTCTCTAGGAGGTATAGTTTGACTCGGCAACACATTCGAGTCTTTAGCTTCCAAACGACTAATAGCAGTGGCCATTTGACCAATCTGAGTCTCTAAATTCTTAATGCTATTCTTAGTCTCCAATTGATTTTGAGCCACGCTAGCTTGAAAGTTGCTTTGATTAGCTACCAAAGCCCGAATCATCTCATCGGTGGACATTGATGAGCTTGGAGGAGGTTGTGAGCTAGGTGGTGGGTTCTGTGGACGGAGCACGTATTGACCACGAGGTGGACCGGAGTGGTTACCTTGAGCCTGTTGTGGGTTATTCTGATTGTCACCCCATCGAAAAGCCGGATTTGCCTTCCAACCAGAATTGAAATTATTAGAGTACGGATCCCACTTACGTTGAGACGGCTCCATGTAACCGATAGCATTCACATCCGCTACCGCGCCCTCTTGCATTTGCGGACAACTTTCACTCGGATGTGATGGAGAAGAACAAATGCCACAAACCATCGCTGGTCTTCTTCCTATGACTAAGTCCTTGACCAAGGATGTCAAGCCATCCACCTTCTCCTCAAGCATGCCATGACTCGATCCAACTGCATTAACCCCCCGTTTGGAAGGTTTTCTATCAAAGTCCCTCGAGCTCTCAGCTAGCTCGGTGATTAGAGCCATTGCTTCCGTGGGATTCTTATTGGTGATCCCACCTCCACTCGCCGCATGAACCATACGAGCATCATCTTTACTGAGACCCCCACAGAAGTACATGATGAGGTCTTGGCCTTCATACCCATGATACGGGCACATACCACACAACTTCTTGAACCGCTCCAAGTACTCATACATCGTCTCCCCATCACGTTGTTCGACATTGGAAATTTCCTTCTTCAATTGAGACGCTCGAGAGGCGGGAAAATACTTCTCAAGAAATTCCTTCTTCATCTTCAACCAAGTGTCGATGCTACCCGTGGGTAGATAGTAGAGCCAATCCCTCGCAGTCATTCTTCAAAGGAGAACTGAATGCCCTTAGCTTCACCGCCATCACCACAAAGAAGAGGCTTCATACTCGTACAAACGATGTGGAAGTCCGATAAATGTTTGTTCGGATCTTCACCACTCAACCCATGGAATGTGGGTAGCAAATGAATTAGCCCGGACTTCAACTCAAAATTCACATTCTCATCGAGAGGAGGATATGTGATGCATAGGGGTTCTTTGTTGAAGGTCCGGTCGTGAGTTGTTTAATTGACTGCTCACCATCTCGCCGCTTTCGTCAAAATATCTGAAATGTCCGATGCGTATTCAGGGACGTCTACCTCAGGATCTTGCACGACGACGACTTGTCCACTCTTGTTCTTTCTAAACCTGAAAAGTATTCTTTCAATCTCTGAGTCAAAAGGCTCGAGTGGATGGTTAGCAAAACGGGTATTATGCATACACCTACACTAAACAATAATAACAAATAACGCCTATTTCCCTAAGAATCGCGCCAAATTTGACTGCTAAAAGTCGTATGCCATAATTACAATTTATAATCACTTAAATCCTAAATACTAAACAAGTAGTAAAATGGAAGTAAGGGTCGATCCACAGGGAAAAAGACTAACTGAACTAGAGTGAAGTGTAAATAATGCAATAATATATGAAAAGCAGATAATGAGAATGTATTTGGGGGTTTTGGTTGGGTAAGAACTAAAATAGCTAAATATAAAAGCAGCAATAATATTAAAAGATGTGTGAAAATAGTTATGAGAAAGGTCTCGATTCAAACAGAAATCCACGAACGATAATATCTCCGATCACAGAAAATAATCAATTAACTTCACTTGAGTACTTTATTGTGATAATCAATGCAGTTCAATTACACTAACTATCAATTTCTCTCTTAACTTAGCAATTAGGTCAAAACTGATGCCCTAATTACCCTTTCTATGATTAACTCGAGTCACGCGAAACAAGTCCAAATCAAAAGAAGAATATAGAACGAGAAACAATAAAGGTAACTAATACTAACAACGCAGTTAATACTCGAGTTACAAATTCAATCCCTTTTATGGTCAACTTACGACAAACTGAGTACGATAAATTGAACACAATTGCTATCGCGAAAAGATTAATAAAGCAAACGGAGCTAATAATCAATTCTAGCAGATAAATTAACAACAATCCTAATTAGTCGTACGCACTAATCAAAATTAGGGTTAATCAACAATAATAACAAGGGATAAAATAATACTCACGAAAAAGTCAAGAGATTGATAATCTCACGGTTGAATTATCGTCGCTTCAATCGTATTGAATCAAGAATTAAAAGTTTAGCAATGCATAATTCCCAATCAATTCCCAAGTTTTTTTGAAAGAAAAACAAAAACTAGAAACTCATGAAAAGTGGCTAATGAGATAATAATAAACTAGGTTAAGTCTAAAACTAATTAAAGTATATTTTCCAAAAGATAACAAATAAAATTCGGAAATAATAGAGAAAGTCGGAAATAATAGGACTCGCGCATAGGTTGCGCGTTGGTTGCGCACAGGTTGCCAAAAACATCCTGCCCTTCTCTTTGCTTGAATTCAGCTCGCGCATGGGTTGCACGTCACTTGCGCAGTTGCCGCTTGTCTTCTTTGTTTACCTTCTGGTCCCTTTCTTTCCTTCCGATTCCTCGTCCAAGTCTCACGAGCTTTATTAATATCGTCCAAGTGCATTAACGCGTTGTAAATCCAATTCATCGCAATCGATTACAAAGCACGAAAATCTTCATAAAACCACGCCTAAACCTCACTAAATGAGCTCAAAATCGTCATACTAACCTATACTAAAACCGACTCATCAATTTTTAATATATTTTATGATTATATATTTTCTACTAAAATTAATCAAATATTAAAGAGATCTTATGATCATTTTTTTATCAACGAAAATATATAAATAAAATAAAAAGTTATACTCAAACTAAATTTCAAGATACGAAGGATAACTATACAAATATATTAAATACAATCGAACAAAAATAACAAGAAAATAATATAAAATAATAATATTTCCCATGAATAAACCAACCTATTAGTGATCTTCCATAAATAAACCAACCTATTGATTAACTCACAATAAACCAACCTTTACACCCTATCTTCCATTACTATACTTTCTCGATTTTAAAACCGTCAATTTGGGTAAAACAAAAACTATAACCCACATACTTTCATCTCATTATTAATGTTATAGTGATGAAAAGGGAAAACATGTGATTTTTACCTTAAAATAATCGATTAAAAAATGAGGATAGTCTACTATTAGAAGATAGGATGTAAATGTTGGTTAATTGAGAGTTAATCAAAAGGTTGGTCTATTTATGAAAGATCACTAATAGGTTGGTTTATTCGTGTTAAATATTCCTATAAAATAATTAAATGTATTATTTATTTCAATAAAAAAATTATACAATTATTATTTGTAAGTTTGAAGGAGAGTATTGGAAATCATGGACTCGTGCTCAGACTTTTACCCAAAACTCAGCACATCATCTCTTCAGACGAGGAAAAAGCTCCAAGTCTCAAGTTGAGTCCAATGATACAAGGAGTAATTTATAAGTTAGTTATTGCATATGGCATTTTGTAAAGTATTTTCTCTCTCCCTATTAATTGTTAACATTTGTTTTGTTTCTCCATCACAAAATAAAGCAAATGTCAACAATTTTAGTAGAACAGAGGGAGTATAAATTATGATTAATTGTCAATTACAACCCTTAAAAAAAATAATTTTTCGATTACAACCTTATAAAACTTTTTAATGAATTACGGCCACATTTCGTACTTTGTGCACATATTGCAGCAAAAACGGAGCTTCGACCTAATTAAGTAACAAAAATCCAATTTCCTCCCAAAAAGTCATGTTTTTAGCCGAGAATGCCCCTAATACTCTTTACATTAAATTCAATCAAAATTTAGTTTTTTTTTTTCAAAAATTGAAACCCAATTTTTAGGTTAGTTTTCCAATTTTTTTTTTCTTTTTAAAAAAAAAGAAAAAAAATTGATTCATTCACATTTAAAATTCGAGTAGATACTTTTTCATTTCAAACGTTGTTTGCACATTGTAATTATGTGATTCTATTACGTATGACATGTTCGTTTTCCCAACTTCACATTATCATACATTTTTGCAAAAATTAGGGTTTGGATTAAAGCGCAAAAAATTGAGGAAAATTATATCTAACATGAAAGAACTAAAGAGATGACATTTTAGAGTAATTATATGATGAAACTGCCTCATACCATAAGACATACTTTTATAATACACCCTCAACCTAAAATCAATTAACCACCTTAAATTCTATACACCCCACCTCATATTAAACATATGTCATAAACCACCACTTCATGATAACTGTTCCTACTCCGACCATATCCCACAAGCAAAGATTTTTCGGAGTTCGACAATTTCCCAAACACATTAAATTAGATCACTATCTCACTGTTATTTTCCTGTTATATTGAAATATTTCATTGTACTCGCATTTGTGAAACCTAATAATACATTTCTTAAAACATAACTAAGATTTTTACTTCAAAAGTAATACAAAATTGTACTTTAAAATTAAATTATTCAATTGGGTTACGAGTTTTACTTTTGAATCCTAATCGCTTACTTTTGAAACTTAAAGATGTTAATACACAATTATGGAGTAATAAGAAATAAATGAGAAATGACGATTTTCAGTAATTTTTATGAAAACAATAAAAATGAATGTACTGGTGGTCAAAATGGATTTGATGGGAGAACGATGGTGTGGAAAAGGGTTGTCGATCCGGTGGAAGAGGTCGTCCGTCACCATTGATTGAAATCGTGGTTATCTATTGGGGATATTAGTGTTGGTTTAATGGTGTGGAGTTGATGAAAGAGACGGTAATAAGGAGATGGCGGTATGTCGTTGGTCACCGGAAAGTCGACCACCGACGATAACGTCAGGGGTGATGTTGGTTGAATTGGATGAAAATGAGAATCTTATTGAAGAATTGAGGAAAGTGATTTAGGGGTTTTTTTGTGCGCAGTGACTTGTGGGATTAAGGGGGATAAATTGGGTTTTTTTTTTTTTTTTTTTTTTAAAGTATTATTTTAGTGACATGGCAGGTAGTCTCATGGTATGAGACTACCTCATTCTAGAAATTGTCGACATTTTAATGGAGTTTAATTTCAAAATTGAAACCTTATTGTACCACGAATCAACAAAGTGTCGATAAAAAAATTCTTTGGTTCAAGTTTTAATGATTCAAATTCATAGTTAATGAATATATATTCACATAATAACTAAATAAAAGAAGAAAATTGTGTAGTTTAGAAAAGAGGGATGGTAAAATTGAAAGGTCAAATTAAAATTAGAGAAGAAAATCAAAGAGTTTTATGATTTAAAAGTAAATAGATGAAATTATGAAAGAGAAATGAAAAAAAAAGGAATAAAATTTTGAAAATCTTTATTATACTAAACCACAGTTATCGCTAATATCATCAATGCCACATGTCGCGATTCTGTGTGTTTTTCTCCCGCCAAAACCTTTAGCTAATTACATCATCCATTCTATTATATATTATTATGTCCAGATTTATTACAAATTATTATCATTACAATAATCATGTTCACAGCTCACATTGTTGTTGTTGTTGTTGTTGTTGTTGTTGTTGTTGTTGGTGGTGGTGTTGTTGTTGTTGTTGTTGTGGTGTTGTTGTTGTTGTTGTTGTTGTTGTTGTTGTTGTTGTTGTTGTTGTTGTTATTATTATGCATAAAATAATCAAATCTTAGCTTTACACAATATATTTATCATAAATTCATTATTTTTTATTTTAATATATTATTTTTCGTTTAATTCTATTTTATAATTGAAAACTAAGTAATTAATGTGTTATTTCGCCATAACTCCACTTTAATTTCAAATATATATCTTTAATATTTATTTTAGCTTTGTTATAAAATTGTTTATCATGAACTAAATATTAGCTTATTTTAATATTTTTTTTTAACTTTTCATTTTATATTCTTTAATCAAAAATAAATATTTTACCGAAATTTTGTACATAAAGTCTTAGAATATAAAATATATGCACTTCATATATGTTTTATTTATTTAGAATCTATTGTTCGTTACTAGATGTACACTTGAATATTATACACATTAACAATTTTATTATTTTTCAATTGATTTATTACTTATAATTTTCTTATTTTAAAAAAATAATATTAATAGTTACCGTGCATTGATGCAAGGGATCTAAACTACTTAGTGAATAAGGGAGAGGCAAAACGGTGTAACGCCAATTTTTTTGCGAGGAAGATAATTGTTGCTAGGTGATCTTAATATGGCTGCAATTGATTAAAAATGTTTTATAAGGATGTAATTGAAAAATCAAACTATTAGTAGTTGACAATTGACTATATAAATTATAATAAGTTATGCATATAAGAAAACTAATTCACTTAAAAAATTATTGTCACAACTAACATTTAAACAAGAATTTGTGATGATATTAATGCAGGGAAGAAGGATTATGTGATAGGCGTAACTATTGCAACACTTGTTCCGGTTGCTTCGATCTCAATAACGGTGCTCATTCTCTATTTAGCTATTCGAAAAGCCAAGAAACCCGGAACTGTTGTGAGAAATGGTAAGAATTTCAATTATTATTATTTATTTAATTTTTTTTATATACTGTCTCAGTATTATTAAAGAACTAGGAACAAGGTTTATACAAAATTGGTGGGCAGCCGAGATACAATCTGGGCCCCCACCCCCTAGCAATAGCAAAGCTAAGCCTAGAAAAAATATAAGTGGATGTACGAACCCCTGCATCATGGGAAGCAGAGAAAGTCTGGATTCGCTTCAGCAAAGTTATAGCATCTGAATCAAGCTCCCCAAGATAAGAGAAGGAGAAGGGTAGAAAACCATATCCAGCTGTCACGCATAAATCCCTATACTTAGCACACTTACGCCGAGTAGCATAGACAACAACCTGACCGGAGACGAACTCGACCATCCCAGTCTGAGTTAAGGGTGAAGACTCTGTCAGGTCGACACAGACATCCCGCCCGCTGTCCTAGGAATAAAGAAGCAAATCTGCAGGACGAAGAGATCTGTCATGTACATCAACCAAACCGATGTCTAACAAGGTGTCACGGACGAGGTTATGCCGATACTTAACACCTACAGTACCAGCACAAGATACAGCATGATCGCCAAAACGTTATCAGCAACCACCCGAGAACAGGCAGGAACAAGCCTACTACTACTACTACTACGACCACTACCACTACCACTACCACTACCACTACTACTATCATCATGATCACGATCGTGATCATTGTCATCGCCATCGCCATCACATCACATCACATCACATCCTTTGTCATTGTCATTGTCATTGTTCTTGTTCTTGTTATTGTTCTTGTTATTATTGTTGTTATTTTTATTATTATTATTATTATTATTATTATTATTATTTTATTATAAATTTGCAATTATTATTTATATAAAACATAGTTTACATGCATGAAATTGGTGGGGACCCGAGAAACAATCTGGGCCCCCCACTCCCTTAGCTACAGCAAAGCCAAGGGCTAGTAAAAATGTATACGGATACCCGAGCCCTTGCATCATGGGAGACAGAGAAGTTCTGAATCCGCTTAAGCAAAGCGATGGCTTCCGAATCCAGCTCTCCCAACGTAGAGAAAGAGAACGGTAGGAAACCATAGCAAGCTACCGTACACGAATGTCTGTACTTAGCACACTTGCGCTGAGCTGTATCAGCAACAACCCTACCATACACGAATTCGGCTTACCCATACTGAGTTAAGGGGGAAGATCCCGTTAGGTCCACACAAGCATCCCGCCCCCTGTCCCAAGAGTAAGAAGCAAATCAACAGGACGAAGGGATCCGTCGTGCCCATCAACCAGTGCAATGTCCACCTCCTTCCCCGCCGAGATGGCAGCCCTGTAGCAGATGTCCAGTAAGGTGTCCTAGACAAGGTTATGTTGATGCTTAACCCCTACAGTACTAGTACATGAGACATCATGATCACCGTAAATGTCACCAACATGGCAACGACTTAACTTGATTCATGTGGAAAAGAAAATTCAGTAGTCTTGGTAAACCCCCGTAATGCGACGTCAAAAGCAGAACTAGAAGCCACGACTCCTGATGATCGTAGGAGCTTAGTTTGCAATTCTGCAGACTGCAAACGGGATGCCAAGAAAGCATATTGTATAGCGTCCCCCGCAGCATAGTTAGGCGCCACTACCAGCCCCCAAAACCAGGCCTGTCCGCGGTGACAATACGTTCCAAGCTAGAACGTAGCGCCGCATCAAACATAAGATGGGCCTTCCAAAAGACATGCGAAGAACAAGTGCGGAGGGTAAAGTAAAGCTTTGAAACACCAGTACAAGCTCGAAGCAGAAGCAACTCACACTGTTGGTCCTCGATCCTCGCAACTAAATCCATAAGCTCGATGGTCTTAGCCACTCTCTTCGTCACTAACCTACTGCAAAAAGAAGGGGAAGTGCTGACCGAGCCACCTAAAACAGAGACACCGCGCACAGGTCGAGCAATAGAAGGGGAAAGACACCAGGAAACCGACTCCGGGGATCCTCTTTAGGCCAAAAGATCTCCGTCTCCGCCATGATCAAATCCAGGACCTTCCCTACTTCCAAAGGGTCCCCCACTATGGTGCCATCATCCAAATACCACGCGTGCAAACAGAGGTCAAACGAGTCCCGGATCTTGCACACTAACGGATGCAAAAACCAAGGAAGACAGCAAAGGACTAAGGGGGTCACCCTGCTGAACCTCCTAACAAGAAAACAAGCTATGTGTCCCAAAAAAAGGCGGGCAGGGCTCGAGTAACAAAACTCCACCCTTCGAGAAAAGAGAGGGCAACGACAACGAACCTCGAGCAACATGATCGTACGATCAACCAGGTTAAACGCATTCTGGAAATCAACCAACAACATAGAAAGCCCCACCTCACCACCACGAGTCGGTTCAAGGTATGTAAGATAGTCTCTCTTCCACTGGACACACCAACCCCAAACTGAAGACCCACAAAATAACAGCCAAAGAAGCACCGACTAAATAAGCGCTAACCTTAGAAACCAAACGCCTCCAAACTATGCCCAGGACTATCGATCGAATACCTCCTTCGGGCTTAACAAGCGGGGTGAGGGGGCGCTAGCAATGTAATCATCAAGGGACTGCGGACAACGTCCCTCACGGAAAAGGTTAACCACCCTAGTAATAAAGGCGATTAACTCATCAGAAACAGCTACCGCGGCCCCACTAAAACAATCTAAAATGTGCTGGGCGTGGAGCACATCCTTCCCACAAGAAGTGCCGCGCGGGAAACTCCGTATCATGTCCAAAACTACAGCCGAAGAGGAAACAAGTGAAGGATGATCCCTGGGCAAAGATGGCAAAGAAGGAGACGGGGCGGCTGGACGCTTCTCCTGCAAGGCTGCAAAAGTGCCTGCAGAATATGCCGCAGCCCCAGAGGATGAAAGCACCCAAACAACAGCAGTGGAGTAACCATCACAAACCTTCCTCCGACACTAACGGAGGCTAAGGTCACCCGAGTTAAGATCCTTCTCCCCAAAAGAAGGAACAACTTCGCTCAATCGCTCCTACAATAGCTGCAAACTACCATTAGGCACTCCCCAAGGAAGAATAGCCCTGGAAATACTCTCCTACCGTCGCTGACGCTAAACAGCCGCACGACACTCAAGATTACTCCGTGGAGCAAAAGCCCGAAGGAGACAAAGAGGTAACACCACCAAACGAACCCAACATGAGGGGTCACCAGGAGACCCAGCCACATCATCCACAGCCTCTTTCAGAGCACGAGCAAACCCAAAACGACACTTGGGAAGTATGGACTTCACAATGCGCAGGCCCAAAGAAAGCAAATGATTAAGTGACGATATATACCACCGAAGCTGCTCAACCTCATCACCAGACGAAGAAACCAGCGGAGATAGAGTTGGAGGTCTCTGGATACCGTGAATAACAAAGGTCACTAGGCCATCACCACAATCTGGAGGCGCCACGACGTCATCACGGCTATGCCGACATCTAGAGCGGAAGGTATGTGTTTTAAAACACACCCCACACAACTAAAGGCCCATCTGCTTCAGGACAATCTCAGTATCGGAGAAAATCGTCAAACTATGAGCAAGATTATGACACGTAAGTCCCAATGCCGCAGGAGTACAATGCCTATCCTGAAAATGTCGCTGCTAGGAGGCCTTAGTAAGACCTCGACCACCACCATTCTGGCATGCATGTAAACTAGAAAACGGACAGTGAAAACGGACCAACTCGGGCACCACAACCACCACCACCACCACCACCACCACGACTACCACCACTACTACTACTACTACTACCACCACCACTACTACCACTACCACCACCACTACTAACACTACCACTACTACCACTACTACTACCACTACCACCCTAATTAACCCAATTTACTACCACCACTATCCTTGTCATTCTCCCCGTCAAGCGACCTTCAACACCCCCCAACCCCCCTTACTCGGCCACCGCCTTCATCGACTTCCCTTTTCCGGCCGACCATCCTTCACACCTCTCCCAGGTTAACTCTAATTTCTAAACTGTCTAAGCCTCCAACAACATTTAATCCCTAATTAATTAAATTTTTGGATATTCTCACTTGAACCCTTCAAGTTTTTCAATTTCTCACTTATACCCCTATTTTTGTAAGAAAAAATTTTGATTAGCAATAACTCTTAGCCACGATTTCGAATAAAGGTAATTGTTTTTGCTATCGTAAGTCTTTATGAGATCATCGGTTTGGAAAAAATAATTCATCGATTTTGGAACTTGTACGCGATAGTTTTAGCCAGTCAAAGTTCATTTTCTCAAATGGCTTTGAATGGTCATAACTCCCATTTAAAAAATTCAACAAATGCTATTTTTTTTTATTAAAAGATCTCTTAAAGACTTACAATGTGAAACAAAAATTATCGTTTTTTGAAGTCATAAGAAGAAGTTAACGCTGGTGAAGGGGTTTTTTTTTTTTCTTAATTAAAATTGGGTATTTGCGAAAAAAAAAAAAAAAAAGTTCGAGGTATAAGTGAAAATTTTCTTAAATTTTAAACTATTAATTATATAATTTGAAAAATTAGAAAACTACTTGGTTAATTATTACCGTAATATGATGCATAATTATATTAATACTTCAAGGATTAGAAGAAGAACAAGAATTTGATGAATTTGGTTGATTTTTCCTAATAATTTAATATGTTGAAAGCGAGAAAATTTGTTTTAGAAAATGGCATGCATAGAAATATTATGGTAAAAAAGAGTACAATCGCCTGAACTTTGAGTAAAACTGAGTAATAACGTAAATCTGTGACTTTTTTTTTTTTTTTAGAAATGATAATATTTGTGGACACCCAATATAGAATATTACAAATAAACAATTGCTCCATGAATAATATCACAAGACAAAATAGTTTATTCGATGTTGAACGAAGGGAGTATAATTTCCTTTTCATCACCTTTTTTGAACACCTCAAATTTTTCTTGTTTTTAATTTTACGATCTATATTTGTAATATAAAAGGTACTTTATTGAAAAAAAAAAAGTTCTTTATTATGTTTAATTAATTTAATTTTGCATTTTCGATCTTTAATTTTATTTTACCTAATTATTACAATACCAAAACTATGGAACAACAGTATTTGAAGAGGATATTTGTTAATATTGAAAAATGTTATTTTCTCTGTTTCAATCATTGTATACATTTCACTTTTAAGACACTATTAATAAGTACATTTCACTTTTAAGACACTATTAATAAGTACATGAAATATTTGATATGAACAAAATGTGTTAAGAACGATAAACGGGTATGGGTCACGCCCATAACAAGGAGAATGTGCGATTCATAAACCGTAGAAGGTTCCATTCCAAAACCAATTATTGGCAATGGATGGAGTGACTCTTTTAGTTTATAAGCTACACAACTCTATTATACAACTATTGATATTATGATATAGTGAATAAAGCAAACACATAGAATTGATTGGAATGGAGCAATTATATCGGAGTCATCGTCAATTTTTTTATTTGCTATGTTTCTCAAATCATATGACAGCTTTTGTTTCTTTTGTTTTTGTTTGGAAGTTGACGACGACTGCATAGACATTGAGTCCTTGCGATACGACTTGGCTACCATTTTAACTGCAACAAATAATTTGTCAATAAATTCAATACCGAGTTCTAAATCATGGTTTCAGCAGGTATGCTTCAAAACTACTATTCCCTACTTTCGTTTTTTAAATTCTTACCATTAGAGTATTGGGTTTAGGGTTTAGATAGTTGTCATAGAAGAGGCTAAGGTTTTGGTATCCTCGAGGGTTTATTAGCTTATGCAGTATTATAAATACTACTCTACTCCTTCTGTTTCAGTTATTTGTTTACAGTTTGATTTTTTTTGTGAGAGAATTTGATAGAAGTGTAAACAAATGACTGAGAAAGAGAGAGTATTATTTTGTACTCATAAAACAAAATAATCATCATTTGTTTACATTTCCATAAATATCTTTTGATACCCATGTGGAGAGTGGACTCAACTCCTCTAACTAATTACATTGTTTAATTTTACCTAGTTTAAAGCAAGTGAGACCCCAAATGTACTTATATTATTATTTTTTTAGTTTTTCAATCTTTTCTTAGATCAATAAATGTGTATAAAGTAAACGCGAAAAATCACCGAAATGGAGGGAGTAGATATCTATTATATATGCTCCTTATACTGCGGAGCATATTCTTATCACCTAATTTTTTATTTATCCATCCAAATTGTTTAATCTTCCTCAACATCTTGTAGAATGACTTACACCATCCTTAAAACCTTAAAATGAATCTTTTCAAAGCTGCTGCTCTTGCCTGTTAGTTTTTGAAAGTCCTTTACTTCTTGGGAGACACGTTCGAGGTCGATCGATCGTAGCCTTAATTTTCTCAAGAATGGCTACAATTCTTCTCGTGGTGATCATGTATCTTGAAATCTCTCCTAATGTTACTTCAAAATTAGACTTTGCAAATTTGAAGTTCATGTTGTACTTTTCAAAGATTGCAAATGTTGGACATGATCGTTGGCATTCTTGAATTGACTACCATGTCATCCATCCACATATACCTTCATTATTCCCCAATTAATATTTGAATATCAGATTCACCAACTAGAAATACACAAATTTAAATAATCCAACTACAAATACACGAAAATATAAGTGAAAAATTAGAAAATTAGTACGTGATAAGACTTAATAGAGAATAGATTTATAAGGAGGATTTATCAATAATAGTGTGGATACACGTATTCGTACCCTCCCAAAACAAGTCCTGTAATGGAACAGACTTTTAACATGCATGATTTAACACTGACTTAGACGGTACTAATTATGTCGAATTCTAATTAAGTTGTTTAACAGTCAAATAAAATGAGTCACAATGTGTCATGATGCTTAAATAAATATCCTTTGGTTCATTCAGAGTCTAGTCTGTCTCGCGTCTCTATTCAACCGGCACGAGCATTCCCCTTTGCAGTTTAATTAGCCCTTTTACATTTACAAGGCCCAATTCAGTACTCCTAAATTCCTAAATTTAGGCTGGTAGCTAAAACCGCTATTTAACATTTTCATTTGCACAATACGATCTCGCGGGTCTTCTCACTTCAAAATATACAACAAAATGCATCATTTCCACATTTTTGGGTCTCGGCCCAAAAACCAAGCCCGGCCCGCTCTTGGCCCGTTTTCCAAGGCCTTAAGCTCTCACAAAATATCTTGTATAACTCTTAGAAAGACTATATACGGTATTCTTGATGCACAAGCAAGAGATTTCCAAAATACTTTAAAACCGGATTTAGGACATTACGTAACATTGCCCAACCCCCTAACCGCAATATGCCTTGCGGTTTGGAGGTCAAACCGCAAGAAGCCTTGCGTTTTGGAGGGCAAACCGCATCAGGCATTACGGTTTGCCTACGTGGTTTTTTCCGGGGTTTTCCTTTACTCGAAATCTCTTTTATAAATACCTCTCAACCCCTAACACAATTCAATCACCAATTTCCACGGTTTTTACAGCATACACACACACAACTTCAAAAAGCCTCACGCACTAAAACTTTGAATTTAGCACACATCCCGTGTTGGATTCTCTTCTTTGTTGAAGCGAAGCTCTGCCGGTTTTGAAGCACGAGACATGTATGTCTTGATCCTAGCTTGGATTAAGTTTTTTTTCTTTGCTTTTAGACTAACAAAGGGTCTATATTAGTGCCCAACTCGGCTTTGGTCGTGAGCCCGTTTTTCGTAAGGCGGTCTTGCAACTCGAATGCATTCCATTCGTTTTATACGCCACCAAAGTTGCATAAGGAACGCCCCCCTAAAATAAATCAAACAGACTTTATTTTAAGTTTATGCATTAGCAATCCTCATCTTACATTAAATCAACTTAACAATGAATTCGATGTTAACTGTACCGTTTTCGTTAACAAGTTTATGCATGCTTAAATTAGGGTTTTAACTATCTTTTTGCATATGCATTCATACATCTTTTTGCAAACAATATCGCACTTGTACGTAGCGAATTATATTAGCTCAAATATCACCAATGAATTGTTCTTATGCTAGTTGTGGCTATTTTCTAAATAGGCTAGTCTAAAAGGTTTTAATAAAACAAATTGAATTAATCTTTAAGAGAGTACCCTCAACCTGAATCTGAATCTGGTTTCACAATAGCCTTAGACGGTTGGGTGTCGATGTGCCCTAAACTCTAAGACGTGTTTAGAGCTCAAGACACGTAGGCGGGTTTCAAATTATCGCATAATTTGGTGGCGATTTCAAAACAGTTTTAAAGGTTTTTCTAACTTAATCTTTTTAACTTAAGCACCTCCTCTTTATTCGCCAAAACACCTTAAGCAAGACGTCGAGCGGTCTCCGCACCCCGGGTTCCACAAATAGTTTTTTTCATAATACCTCAAAACAGTAGTAAACCTAGATCTGAAATATTCTAACTTATTATATAAACTAATAATATATTTTAGTACATACGGTACGTTGTGATTTTAAGTTAGAATATTCTAGAAATATAATATATTTGATTAAATGGTATATTTTGATTCTGATAATATACCATATATTGTATTTCTTGCCTAATAAAATATACTCCGTAATAATTACCAGCTCAAATAACTGCTTAATATATTTCAGATAAAAATAATTTTAGATCTAGGTGTCAAATTTTTGCGGCTAGGAAACAAAAGAAGACAAAGGGTAATTTGGGATTTCCCTTCAGTTTTTGAGAGAGTACAATTTATAAGAATTTGTACAATTAAAGTGCTAAGGCCCTCCTAACCTTAGAATGACACTAATGCATATACATATTAAGCTGCCATTTCAAAGTTTTTTCTTAGCAAAACTATACATACAAAAGTCTAAAATACTGATAAAAATATGGTCTAGTTTCAACCGTGTATAATCAAGTCAATCTATATACTAAAACTAATTTAATACCGGTGCCGCATAAATGTACGGACATGTACAAAAATATATAATAGTAAAGAGAAATAAATAAATTGAATAAATTAATTAATTAAAGTAGCAACATCCAAAAAAAAAAAAAAAACTATAACAACACCCTTAAAAAAAGTAAAATATGAAAGTGCATTTATTTGTAAGGAGTCGAAAATAGTTTTTAAACTTCTAAATTAGATAGATTGCGGCCAACTAACTTTAACAGATAAATCCTAGTACTCGGTAAAAGATAAGGATGAAGATAACAAGTTAGATAACAAATAAATCCTAGTACTCGGTAAAAGATATGATAGATTGACTGCGGCCAACTAACTTTAACAGATAAATTCTAGTACTCGGTTAAAGATAAGGATGAAGATAACAAGTTAAATAACAGATAAATCCTAGTACTCTGTAAATGATATGATAGATAGACTGCGGCCAAATAACTTTAACAGTTGATGAAATGTACGGAATACTTATTTGAAAGGAGTAACACCGCAAAATTGTTTTTTTTTTTTTTTTGTTTTTTTTTTACTGTACTCTTGTTTATATGAGCCTCTGTAACATATCAAATGTTTTTACAATTTTGTGAAACTAGTTCAAGGCCTTCAAGCTGCTCAATGCTTTGTTACCCTTATTTTTGAAATAAAATATTAATTCTCCCCCTTTTTTTTTTTTTTTTTTTTTTTTTTTTTTTTTTTTTTTTTATGACGAGGGGGTTGAGTCCCCCCGGACACATGCATTCCCGCACCACCACATGTGCCATGTAAGCCACCCCGACGGGGGCTGCGGTGGCCAAGTGGGGAAATTGGTTCCAGGTGGGATTTGAGCCTTGGACCTCACACAATTTGTTGCACCTTCCAGGTTAGCCCAAATTCCAACTGGGCAACCACCACTTGGTTATATTCGGGTACACTCTCAAGCGGAGTAGAAATTATGGTAGAAAGAGTAGGATATTACGAGTATTATTTTTCGGAACGAGATTTTATGTTTGGGGTGTTGTCCCACGCCAGACTTCAACATAAGAACTTGGTAAGGTTGCTTGGATTTTGCGTGGAAGGACAAGACCATAACTTTCTTATATTTGAACCCATGTCTTCCGATCTCAGAACTTTATTTACAGGTAGGTATAAAAATGACTATGTATCTTCAATTTAAAAATGACTATGGATTATCATTATTTTTTCTTACTTGTACGGAGTATTTATTATTTATTTATTTATTTTATTTTGGTGTAAATGAGTGCCTCATTACTGTCTCCATTCAAGATTAATTGACACAATTTTTGTTTTTGGCAATTTATGTCCAATTAAAACTTTCTATTTTGGTCTATTCCATTATTATATTTTAATAATTACACCTCACTTTATACCTCTTTTATTATATTTAAATCATTTTAGTTTTTGTTTTTTAAATTGTTAATATTTGGGTCACTTGTTACTTATAAGGAGTATTAGTATTTTAATAGTTTCTTAATTGTGGTGTTATGATATGATGTTACGTGTCAATTCGTCTTGAATGTAGAGAATAATATTTAATTTGATGTATGTTTAAATTAGTTAAATAAATTATACAGGCTTAATGAGTTAAAATAAGACATATTAATTAAAATGGGTTAAACAAGTCTGTTCAAGTCATTTAAAATATGAAGAGTTGGGTTAGGGGGCAAATATTAATGACTTGTCTGTCTAAATGGATCCAGTTTAATTTGGGTTGAAGGGTTAGTGGCCTATTTATATGTAGCACCACACGACACGACATGACTTGATTTGTATGTCGGAACTACTCTACTCCGAACTCGAAATAGAAAGACCTGATGTAGCTCAATATGACTTGGATTCAATTAAATAATCCGCATACCGCTTCACCCAAAGTGAATTAATCGATATCTAATTCGAATGACCCATTGATAAATCTTGTCTGAAGTCAATCTAAATTGTGCCTTCGTCTTACTCGAAACAGACAATGAAAAAGACTGTCGCTGGAATAATTGGGAAACTCGATTCCAAATTATAAAGGGGATTGCCAAGGGTGTGCTCTATCTCCACCAGGACTCTCGCCTTAAAATCGTCCATCGCGATCTCTGTATTAGCAATGTATTGTTGGACGAACATTTGAATCCAAAAATATCAGGTTTCGATGTGGCGAAGATTCTTCAAAAGGATGATAACATGATCGAGGATACAGTTAGAGGGACGATGTAAGTATTCATGTTTTAGATTGGTTTCAGCTCGTTCAAAAGTTATCCGACGCGTTGGAAAAACCTTAAGAAAAATAATTGTGTCGTGGAATGAGTGTAATAGTTGTATTTCTCTTCTGTAGTTCTGTGTAGTTGCTACCTTCCCTTAGTTCCTTAACGGATGTTTCGTAAAATTTCCGACGCGTTGGAAAAACCTTAAGGATTTATATTATCGTTGTTTTGTTGATCTAGGTACCCATATTCAAGCAAATGACAGTATAAATAATGCAACAACTTACTTTCATTTTAGTCACACAATGACATGGTATAACGAGTATCTAACCTTGCTAACTTGTTAATGGCGGCGTTTCTTTGTAGTGGGTATATCTCCCCGGAGTACCTCAGTCACGGCCAATTATCAGTTAAGTCAGATGTTTATAGTTTCGGCATACTTATCCTGGAGATTATTATCGGACGACTCAATTGGGATATCCGCAAAGACCACCCTGAGATGTTAGATATTGCTGAGTTTGTAAGTAGCTCTTTTTTCTTCTTCCGGCTACATTCCTCTCATTCAGTATTCACACTCCTATCTTTCACACCAGATTTCTACTGCCTTTTTGTATTTATACATGGCTTTTTTAGTTATCGAAAATATAACTTTGAGACAAAATTTATGTTGTACACATACAATAACATACAATGTTGCTATTAAGATACCTTGCGCTTGGAAACTATGTTTACAGGTGTAACAACAAATTTTGTATAACAGTTAAATGTAATACAAAATAAGCTTAACAAATACTGTAATATTTTATTAATTACGAAAGTTGCGTGTACAAATCTTTAAAACTCCTCTGATTCTAATTTGTCGTACAAGGTATAAATATCTTGCAAAGTAAGGTCGCGTGGACTTGAATCTCCCTTGAACTTAAATTTGATTTACTTGTCAACGGCACCGATTTGATGTGCTTATGTTGATTTGTCTTCACTTGAATTTGGCTCCTTGAACTTGATCTTAAATTTAATGTTTTATACCAAGAATTTTGTGTGAATTCTCTCTAGTAATTTTTGATGTATGTTTGTGAATGAATTTCTCTTCAAAAAATGAAGTGAAAGCTCTTTATTTATAGATAATGTCTTATCTGTTTTCTGTTGTGAGTTGGGCTTATTTTAATATTGCAGCCCATTTCGTGAAACCTGGTCCTTCTTTTATTTTCTTGGACATTACCTCGATTACGGAGATTATTTTATTCTCCGCGCACAACCGGCCCATTTAATTAAATGTGGCCTGAATTGTCTTCTGACTGGATTTATGACCCGACACTCATTTGTCGTATCGAATCAACCCATTTTATTTATTTATTTATTTATTTCAGAAGCGAAATATGTTAAATCGAGCTAAAATTTTGTATTAACTCAAATTAACCGATTTAATTTATATATTCGACACTTACATTTTTTATTTTAGTGTCTACAACAGGCTCGGGAAAAATGGAGAGAGGAAAGAGTTTTGGAAATTGTGGATGAAGCAATAAGAGACAGTGTTGCGTACTCCAACGAAATTGAACGATGCTTACATTTGGCCTTGTTGTGTGTTGAGGATTCCCCGGAAGACAGACCTACGATGGCAACCGTGGTACTAATGTTAGAGAGTCACCCAGTTGTTCTTCCAAGGCCGCAACAACCGGCTTACATGGGCCACAATGAGTCGATTCAAGCAGACCCTGAAGGTCAATTAGATAGCACCGTAATGCGGCCGTGCTCAGTGAATAATGTTTCAATCACTCCATTGGAAGCTCGATAGTGACCGGCGTCATGGTAAACACACAGGCCTCAATTTAAGTACTTTCTTGTACGAACATATTATCAACTGTCAATAGTCGTTATGACGTTATCATAAGGTTGATTGAGATGGTTTTCTAATATACTTCCTCCATTCCATTTGATTCTATACATATTCCTTTTTCGGAAATTCCAATCAATTCTATACATTTCTATTTTGGTCCATACTTTATTAAACTAAAAGACCAATATACCCTTCATTAATACCCCACCCAACCCACTTGCAATGTCCTTTTTTAAAGAATAAAGTAGGGGTAATTTGGTAATTCTATTGTCTACCCCACTTGATTTTCTTCTACCTTAATTACCGTGTTTTGGTCAAATGTATAGAATCAAACGGAATGGAGGAAGTACTTATACACCCCTTAAAGAAAGGCAAAAAAAAAAAAAACAAAAAAAAAACATCGTAATAAAAAAAGAGAGAAAAAATGCCAATCTTCTTGGTTTTCGGAAGCGTCATTGTTTCGAAATCATGAAGTACTCATCAAAAATGCAATTTTGAAATTTGGTATCTAAGTCTCATACTCCCTCCGTCCCGGTCATTTGTTTACACTTTCCATTTATGGGGGTACGGGTCATTTGTTTACACTTTCCATAAATGTCTTTTGGTGACCCATGTGTGAAGTGGGCCCAACTATTTTAACCAATCACATTATTTAATTTTACCTACTTTAAAGAAAGTGGGACCTTATTTGTACTTATATTATTATTTTTTTAGTTTTTCCCTTTACCTCTCTCATCACATCGATAAATGTGTATAAAGTAAACGTAAACAAATCACCGAAACAGAGGGAGTATATGATCTGAATTATTTTAAATTTTTATAATTTTTAGCTTAAAAGTTTTAGTTTGACTTATAAAAAATAAATAAGAAAAATATTAACAATTGGTAGGGGTGTTCATGCATTGGGTCGGATCGGTAAATTGGACCAACCCAGACAACTTGGTCCGGTTCGAGTTGGAAAAATAAACTTTTAAATACACCAAGTTAAATGATCTGATCTGGTTCCCGAAAAAAGAAAGTTAAATAGTTTGGTTTAGTCCAAACTTGAACCGGGTCCGGTCCGATCTTCAGGTTAAATTTTAAGGTGATCCGGTCCTCGTGTTTTGTAGATCCAGTCTAGTTCTGAACCAGTGCACCCCCAAAAATTGGAAAAAAAAAAATGAAATCATTAAGTGACCATGAGAGTAATGATTTTTCCCCCTTAAAATAAAATGTTCACTAGTACTTCTTTTGTACATGTGGGAATAATAGGGATGAGTGGATGACGATGGATGGAATATAGATGGGGCAAAGTCATATCCATTTAATTTTTGGTCATTCATATCTCACCCTTATCCATTTAATATTTTTTCATCCCTCCATATTTATATCCACCGGATGAAACGGGTGGAGCGGAAATCCATTGGATATTTTTTTTCACTCATAAAATTTAAAGGCATAATATCTTATCTTGAAAGGACATGCGGTTGGGTAAACCAAAATTTGAATTCATTCGATCGATTAATTGTTGTATACACAATAGTCTGGTCCTATATAAATAGTTTATTGGATATTTCCCGTGATACTCACTAGATTTGCCACTTTACCCGTAGGATCCCTCTTTTCATACTAAAAAACTTTAACTAAGCTTAACTTATAGCTACGAGTTTAGAAATTGAAAATCGTTTATCCTAAGTCAGACATCTCGTTAAGATGATCATTTTGAACATCAAAGTTTCTGGATTCGCAACTCGTGACTAGTAGATATGGTCAGTCAAATTTTTTTCAATAAAATAACTTTACCGACAAAAACTTGAAACTACGTGTTCTAAATATGAAAATTTTTATATCAAATCAAAGAGCTTGAAAAGCGGATTGATTTGAAAAAAACATGGTCAAATTTTGAATTCCCTCAATACAACGACTTAACTCTATGCCAATAATTCTGACGACTTTATTAATTATCAAGTCCACTTGATCTGACTAACTATGTGCTTAATATTAACACGCATTTGATTTCTGACAACTCTGATTAAAATAATTACTGACTCATATCAAAATTTAATAATTAATTACGTTGAAAAACGGAGTATATTACTACGGATAATACATGCACACGAAGAAAACCATCCAACATTTTACCGTTAGTTTCACGGTAATTGACTTTATAAATATTTAGTTTCTAAGCTTAAAAACAATGCAAGCCCTCAAATTAAATTTTAATCTTAACTAAAAATGATTCTCCAATTGGTTCTACTTATGTCCTCTCTCACAAATTTGGTGATGTTAGGAACCAAGCTGATGGTTGGAGGCCCAAGATCGGTTTTTATACAGTTTAACACGCCCCCTCACGCGAATGCCCTTTGGGCAGGCGTGGAGCCTTGCAACTCTGGGCCATTACGCAGTGCGAAATATACCACTTTGAAAGTGAGGGGTGGTGAGGTTTGAACCCGTGACCTTTTGTCACAAGGCTCTGATACCATGTTAGGAACCAACTCAACCAAAAGCTTAAGCTGATAGTTGGAGGCCCAAGATCGGTTTTATATACTCTAACACGCCCCCTCACGCGAATGCCCTTTGGGCTTGAAGCGTGGACGCAACTACAGGCCCGTCTACCTGGTGCGAAATATACCACTTTGAAAGTGAGGGGGTTGGTGAGATTCGAACCCGTGACCTTTTGTCACAAGGCTTTGATACCATGTTAGGAACCAACTCAACCAAAACCTTAAGCTTTTGATTGAGTTGGTTCCTAACATGGTATCAGAGCCCATGGTTGTGTGACCTGAGACTCTAGTTAAACTGGGCCTTTGTGCAGTTGGAAGAGAGGCGAGTGCCCCCCAGTTTGCGTTGTACAGCTGGAAGAGAGGCAAGTGCCCCCCAGTCTGGTTTGAAAGTGGGCTCGCATGTGAGGGGGCGTGTTGGAGATGGATCCAGCCTAATATAAATTCCCACATTGCGTCCCACATCGGTTATGAGATGAGAGTTGGTCTTGTTTATAAGGCTAGGGGTCACTCCTCCTATTGCCAATTGGTTTTAGGATGGAACCTCCTATACCTTATAGCAGACTCTCTTATACTCTCGGGTGTGGCCCAGGCCCGTGGAATTTAACATGGTATCAGAGTCCATGGTTGTGTGACCTGGGACTCTAGTTAAACTGGGCCTTTGTGCAGCTGGAAGAGAGGCGAGTGCCCCCCAATTTGCGTTGTACAGCTGAAAGAGAGGCAAGTGCCCCCCAGTCTGGTTTGAAAGTGGGCTCGCATGTGAGGGGGCGTGTTGGAGATGGATCCAGCCTAATATAAATTCTCACATTGCGTCCCACATCGGTTATGAGATGAGAGTTGGTCTTGTTTATAAGGCTAGGGGTCACTCCTCCTATTGCCAATTGGTTTTAGGATGAAACCTCCTATACCTTATAGCAGACTCTCTCATACTCTCGGGTGTGGCCCAGGCCCGTGGAATTTAACATGGTATCAGAGTCCATGGTTGTGTGACCTGGGACTCTAGTTAAACTGGGCCTTTGTGCAGCTGGAAGAGAGGCGAGTGCCCCCAGTTTGCGTTGTACAGCTGGAAGAAAGGCAAGTGCCCCCCAGTCTGGTTTGAAAGTGGGCTCGCATGTGAGGGGGCGTGTTGGAGATGGATCCAGCTATTGGAGATATTGTCGAGATATCGACAATATCGTAATAATCTCGAGATATCATGTTAGGATATGTCGAGATATCGATATAATCTCGACATATTATAATTAGGGAATATTATATATTCGATTATATTATATGTTCTAGTTTGATATTATAAGAATATTTTAGATATCGAGCCTTCTACTATATAAACACTTCTAATGTAAAGTTAAGGCACGAACATTAATAACATTAATTCTTTTCTATGAATTCCCTTATTGTAAAATCCTTCAGGTGATGTCGTCCGACGATACGTACTCGACCTCGTATAGCTGTATCATGGATACAAACGCGACAATTTCCTACCGAAACAATGTCAACATTCTATTTTCTGATTTCACGAGCCAGGCTTCTCTAAAGGGCTATTATAACACAAGCGTTGGTGAGAAGCAGGACAAAGTCTACGGGTACTACTTGTGTCGCGGGGATGCAACCCCTCAAGTTTGTGGCGATTGCATCCTCAACACGACACAGTTTGCTCAGAAAGCAAATTGCAAGCACGTGGATGGTATGTATAATAATTACTCTGTATTTGTTTGTGTTATATGAAATTTATTGAGGTATTAAGCCTATCATTTGAGGTCTATCTATGATCTGTTTTATACTTTAACATAAGAATCGTTAGCAAAATAGCTGAGACTTAATCATGGCTTTGAAAAACAGGTATTCTTTACTCGGAGACGTGCATGTTTAGGTATGCAAACCACTCAATGTACGGCGTGTGGCAAAAGGGATTAATAGTAAGTGTTTCAATGACCGGAAAACAAGAAACCAAGACGCCTAAATACAATAAAACATTCAATGATACGATGGAAGCTCTAATCGACAAGTCTGTTTACGGATGTAAGAGTCCTAAGGAAGACGGATGTGTGCCGGGATTTGCAACGGTAGAAGCAAACGTGACACAAGACGAGACAATATATAGTTTGGCGCAATGTACACCGGATATTTTGGGCAAAAATTGCAGCAAATGTTTACATTATGCAGTTGTAGGCCTTCAAAGTTATAAAAGGTATCAAGGAGCAAAGATTTATAAGCCTAATTGTCAATTAATGTATGATAATACATCATTTTATGATCTTCAAAAGGAGGCACCTAGCAAAGGACAAGGTTTAAGATATTCACCCAATTATTTACATTTGTATTTTGCTATTTTTTTGTTAGCAGGCATGTTTGTATAACACCATTGTAAAAGTATTCTACAGCCATTTCATGCATACGACAGTCTATTTATACGTAAAATGTGATCACTTTAATGGTTAAATCGGCTACTTTAACGTCTATCTTGACAACATTTTGAAGTTTTAAAATGGTCACTTTAAACATTAAAGTGGACCCATTAAGTGCTAAAGTGATCACATTTTGGTGAGAATTAACCTGTCGTACGCATGAAACTGTCTGATTCAATCTAGACTTTGCCCCATTGTAAAAAAAAAAAAAAAAACTCCCTCCGTTTTAGTTATTTATTTGGTTAGCTTTCTATTTTGATAATCGACTTAAACAAACCATTTTGTTTATGTAGAACTAAAATTTAACATAATTATCTCCAAAACCATTTACCTAGAACCAATATCTTTCCAATCTAGTACTCCGTGATCATTTTAGATCAACTTATATTACTTCGTATGATAAAAGAAAACTGTTACTTTGTGTACCATACCAAAATATAAAGGTAAACAAATGACTCAAACAAACAGAATATTATTTAGGATATTTATAACCATCTTCGTGGTTTTTAAATCGTGATCATTACTACTCCCTCCGTTTCAGTGAATTGTTTACAGTTTGATTTTTTTGTGAGGGGAAAAAAGTCAAACTGTAAACAAATGACTGAGACAGAGGGAGTAAATGAAATGACCTTCATAAGTTTTTTTATTTTTATTTTTATTTTATTTTATTTTTTTGGCAATAAGATAATAGAATAGACTACAATCTGTTAGCTCTATGAGCTAGATTATGGGCTACCCTATTAAGAAATCTAGGAATAAAGCTTAAAGTACAACACTGAAATAAACTAAGGAGATCCAAAATATTCAAGATAATGGTTTTCGCAAGGTGTTCTCTTGTAGTATGCCTAGCAATTTGTAGAATCGCTGAAAGACAATCTTTATAAACCAATATGGTAGTGTTTATTCTTGTTTGCCCAGATCAGCGCCTCATAGAGAGCCTTGAGTTCCGCTTGTAGAGAGGACTCTGCATACCGACCTTCATAAGTTGAATGAGTAGCTATAGGTCTATTTCACTTCTAAAAATTGAGACACAAATAGGGTTATTTGGGACATATTTGCAAGGTTATTTGGTTATACATGTTAGGGTTGCACCTTTGGTTTGTTTATCGTCGCTACTTCATATGTTATAGAAGAAGCAAACAAACACGACGAGAGCGAGAAAGAAAATAACAACACAAGGATTTTACGTGGTTCAACAACTAGTTAGCTATGTCCACGACCGAATGAAAATACTTAATTATTACTATGGAGAATGCAAATTACAACTTTGAGTTATCTTTGCCAATACATAAGATACTCAAACTATGAAGATTTTTGGAGTGAATACAAATGCTAAAGGGATCTCAAATATATAAGTGTAAGAATGTCCAACTCCATATTCATCATCAATGTGGGACATTGGTACTTATTAATATCAAGCACAATGCCCACCCCATACATGCTTCACCAATGTGGGAGTGTGGGACAAACCACAAACAAACAAGTTCCACTTCAAGTCACATTTTAACAATTCTGCACTTTGACTTGAACGATCGCAATTTTCAACAGTCTTCAATCAAAGGTCGTGTTTTCCAATCCCTTTTGTACCACGTACAAGATCGCTTTAGCTCGTCAGCCAAAAGCACAGAAGATCTTCATCAAGATCTCACTTGTCTTTTTCACCCAAGACACAAGTCTTGCCTTTTTCACCAAAGGCACGAGTCTTGCCTCTTTCACCCGAGACACGGGTACCCTCCACCTACAACTCGAAACCATCCGTGGAGTGTGCTCAACCCCAACGGGTTTACACATAACAATCAACATTTAACAAATCCAAATAGTGTTTGAACTTGCAAGGCGAAACCGGCTTGGTGAACATATCGGCGAGATTATCAGTTGTCCCGACTTGTTTCACCATAATGCACTTCTCACTACGTAGAAAAAGATACCTAACATCAATGTGCTTGGTTCTTTCTTGATGTACCCGATCCTTGGCAAGACAAATAGCACTTAAGCTATCACATTAGTCCGAGATCACTCATTATCCCTTTCAACCAAATTCCCTCCTTAGCCGCTTCAGTTAAAGCCATGTACTCAGCCTCTATTGTTGACAAAGTAAGAGACGGTTCTAGAGTAGCCTTTGAGCTAACAACAGAGCCACCAAGAGTATATACATAGCCAGTAATTGACCTTCTACCATCTATGTTCGTAGCATAATCAGAATCAGAGCAACCTGTCACCAAATACTCTGTATCACATCCATATATGCGACCAACAAATGCGTTCCCCTCAAATAGCGAAAGATTCGCTTCACTTGTTGCCAGTGTTCTCGGTCAGGTTGAACCATAAACCTGCTCACAACAGTAACAACATGCGAATTATCAGGCCTAGTGCAAACCATAGCATACATCAAGCTACCAACTGCACAGCGTACATAACACTTGACATGTAGGACTTATCAACTTAAGTTTGGAATCTTTTTTTTTTTTTTTTTTTGTTTTTTTGTTTTTTTTTTTTTTCAGTTTTTTCTATTTTATTTTGTATTGTGCTTGGTCGATTAGCCAGATCTTTCATTTTTTGGTCGTCTACTGAATCTGAAAAATTTGTCGGATTCATGAATTGGGTTTGAATGGATGATTCATAAACCATATGATTATTCTCTTCTTCTTTTTTTTTTTATTTTTATTTTTTTATTTTTTTATTTTTATTTCACTAGATTCTTCTCTCAATTCAAATACCCCAGTTTGGCTTACTGTTAAAATTTGTGTTTTTATTATTTTTGTAAAAATAGAAAGCTTTTAATAATAATTATTTTTTTTTGTCTTTGACAATAACAATTTTTAAAACGCGAAAACATTTTTTTGTCAATTTTCTAATTTTTTTGTCAAGCTCTTTAAAAATAGGTTTAAAAAAAGAACGTCCTTTTCGGTAGGAACTGAAAGGAAGTTCCGTTTCCATTCCCCAAATTGTTAAAAAACAAAAATTATTTTTTTGATTTTGTTCGGGTTTTTTCGTGTGCCAAGGTTTTAGACATAAAGGAAATAGTATCTTTATCTGAATACCATCTTTTAACC
The DNA here is from genome assembly GCA_023091065.1 of Dianthus caryophyllus. Lineage (NCBI taxonomy): Eukaryota > Viridiplantae > Streptophyta > Magnoliopsida > Caryophyllales > Caryophyllaceae > Dianthus > Dianthus caryophyllus. The sequence continues at coordinate 36,668,140 of CM041522.1, read as the reverse complement.
AGTTTTTAGAAAATTCCGTTTCTGATAACTGAACACCATTATAGGTACATTTAACATGCATTTCTTGATTCCACTCTTTCAAAATCCTCAGACCACTCAGGAAGTTGGAGTAATAATATCCGACCCATATTTGTTGCAATTATAAATACAGGTAATAGAACATATTTTCTAAGAAATGACTGAGTTACTAACATCAAACCTCTTATTACTTGCGCAAGTGGAATGATATCCCAAACTTCCGCTATTTCTATTCGTACTTTTTCTTTTATTTTTTTCTTCTTTTCTTTTATATTCTTTTATTTTATAAAACGTACTATCTAACAAAAAAAAATTCATTTTTTAATTGCCATTAATTTGATGCAATCATCCCATGAACTAGATCATGACTTTAGAATGAGATAGGACCTGTTCTTTCCAGCTTATTTTCAAAGACATTTCGCCTCGGGCCACCACTTCGCTTAGTTCGGCCTCACCACTTCGCCTGGGCCTGGCCAACAGCTTCAAGATAAATGATGTTATTTAATCAACTTCATTCAGCCTGGCCATTAACTCTAAAAAGTCCGAAATAACATGTTCATAGTCTTAGAAAACTCATCAAAGAGAGGCTTACAATCTATGAACGGCTCCACCAAATACTAGGGCTGAGCAAAATATCTGATTATCCGATTCGATCCGATATTCGATTCGAATCCGATCCGAAAGTCTAGATATCCGATCCGAAATTTTCGGACATCGGATCGGATACGGATATTAATATTTAAATTTTCGGATATCCGTATCCGATCCGAAAAACATACTTTGTGAATTTTTAAACGGAGGACTATTTATTTAAGCCAATGGGCTTTATTTACCCCAGTATTTGGTAAACCTAAACAATTAATTTACACACACATTCATTCACTTTTGGTTTCTTACCTACTGCGCCGCTCATTCACACGAACAATACGCACAAGAAACAAAATGCTTAGGGTTTATTCAAAATTCATCTTCTCTACTTCACATACATTGAATTTTTGGAACAAATTCCCCCAAAAATTTCAGTACTCTACTTCATCTTCGTCGTCTGTTAATGATTTTGCAGAGTATTTGGTGAATTCTCTGGGTTTTTCCCACCAAAATGCAATCACTACATCCACTAAACTCCTTCAACCTCAAAGGGTTAATTACTCCAATCTATCTACAAATGCAGTTTCTGTTGTCAATTTTTTAAAAGATCACTCTTTTGATGATGCCCACATCAGAAAAATCGTGTCTCTTTTCCCTAATGTCTTAACTTATGGTGTTGATAAAACTATTAAACCTAAATTAGGGTTTTTAATTGATCAGGGTTTTTCTGGGTTTGATTTAATCAGCGTTGTTACTAAGAGTCCTTGGATTTTGGCATTTAAGTTTGATTCTAAAGTTTCCCCAGCAATTCAAGGTTTGAGAGAAATTTTGGTCTGCAATGCTCATGTTATTGCTGCATTTAAGAATTTGCTTTTTCGTGATTCTTTCGTAGCGATTGATAATCTGTCGCCTAATGTTGCGTTTTTGACGAGTTATGGAGTTCCCATTGAGTTGATTAGGAAACACTTGGTTAGAAATCCAATAAGTTTTTTGCGAAATCCTGAATCGTTTAAGGATATCGTAGTTAGGATTTCAGAAAAGCATGGTTTTTCCCCAAGTTCGACCATGTTCTTGTATTGTGTCCTCCTGTTTTCGAGATATCCTGAGGAGAATATCGAGTCCAAGTGTCGTATGTTTAAAAGCTTTGGGTGGACCCAAGGCGATGTCGAGACATTAATGATGAAAAATTCGACGTGCTTCACTTTGTCCGATGAGAACATTAAGAAGAAGTTGAGTTTTCTGATGCACGAGCTCAAACTCGAGCCTTCGTATCTGATTTCACGTGTTGCCTTGTTCACTTGCAGCCTTGAAACAAGGACAATGCCTAGACACGATGTTATGCAGATTTTGGAAGCAAAAGGGTTGTTGGAAAAGAGTCCTGATTTTTACTCTGTCGTTTGTTTGTCAGAATCTCAATTCTTGAACTTGTTTGTGATGCCGTTTGAGGAAGTTCATCAGGTATACGCTAATCACTTTGGTTGTAGTAGTCTTAAGACGCTAATCCAAGAACGAACAAGCCGACGACCTTCAATGAAATGACTACAATTTTTTTCTGTGGTAGATTCTAATCGTAAAACCACCTTTATTTAGTTTAGTTTCAATAAGTTGTAGGCGAACTCTTTCTTGTATGATCAATGCACTAAATTGTATGATCGAGACGACTTAGTATGCTGTAGTTAGTTTGTTCTTTCAAGAGAATCAAGACGATATATTATCCCTTCGTGATTTTGATGTTTTATGTCAGCGAAATTAGGCCTTGTACTTTGCCTTGAACTTTATATCATCACTGTCTTCATCTCTTTAACTCGACAAATTCTTGTTGTTATAATTTAGATGAAGGATTTTTCAGTTGTTTGGTCGACATAGTAATTGATAATGATTATCAATATATTGTTAATGTTCTAAAAGTTTATTGTTGTGCCTCGATGAATTGCGTTGTCTTGAAGAGTTTGTGTCTGATTTCTGAGCAGTGTAGCTTCATCGTGCTTTTATTTTGATAGAATATTTGAGATGTATATCAGTGTTTTTGCTGTATATATTGGAGTGTAAATCAATGCTCATCCGTCGGTGTTTGGGTACTGGTTTTTCGGAAACGTAAGCTAATGCAGCTGACTAACGATGCTTTGTGTAATACTTATTCAGTGAATTTGGATTGTAGCCTTGTAGGAAATACTCCCATGTATATTTTCAGGTGTTCAATTGTATTTACCATGTACATTCCATGTGAATTGTATTCTACTCCTATACCATGTATGGTAAACCGAATTGTTATTATCACGCACAAAACTTACTTGTTTTGCTAATATATACGAGTCGGGGTTACTTTAGGTTGGATCAGGCTCAAATATTGCACTCGACTACTCGAGTTATATTGGGTTGAAGCATTTGGATTTGAGATTGTAGCGGAAGTGGTTTAAGTCTCAAAAGAGACAATTTTGCAACTTTTTCAATGAACTCACAAAAAAAACTTAGTACTTCAGTAAACTAGCTACGGCGTAACAGGTGGTCACGAATAAATAGGTTCATCAGTTTAATAAAATTTTTACGATAACGTGCTCTCACATTATAAGGAGTGCTACAATTAACGTTTTACCCCTACATTACCTCAACTTTCTGCATTTTTGCACTTCTCTGGTACGACTTTTTTCTTCATTTCCCTTCTTCTTACTTCGTATTCGTATTACTTATATCGGTTTGGTGATATCCAGGTGATTTGTAGAGTCATTGGGTTTTGAGCTGCCCCAATGGCCGATAATAACATCTTAAAGGAATCTTTGCTGCCAAAATGCTTTAATCGTAGACTCGTAAAACAACGAAAGGATGCTATCAAGAAAAGAAGATATCGTCGCGCTAGAAGTGCTCCTCTCATGGAGCATGGACCTGGAGAGGTGAACGAAATTGCTTGCGCTAGAAGCTCTAAGTTGCCTTGGGGTGTGCATCCAAGTCTTATAAAAGTTGCTGCATTCTTGTTAGGTTACCTTTGTATAGGCGTGATCTGTTTTTACTCAGTTAGGCTTCACATCAGCGGCAAAAAGACAAACGATATAGTTGATGCTCTTTACTTCTGCGTGGTGACCATGACTACAGTTGGGTACGGAGACCTAGTTCCACGGAGTGTCGGGGCGAAGCTCCTTTCATGCGCTTTTGTCTTCGTGGGAGTGGCGTTAGTCGTAATGATTCTTAGCAGGGGAGCGGATTATCTAGTTGATAAGCAGGAAGTGTTGCTTGTTAGGGCATGGCATATGAATAAAAAGTTCAGTCCAAGTGACATTATGAAGGAAATCGAAACGAACAAAACTAGATATATATGTACCTTTGTCTTTCTAATTCTTTTGGTACTCATTATAGCTGGAACTGTGTTCCTTGCATTGGTTGAAAAGTTGGAATTTGTTGATGCATTTTACTGAGGGAGGCCGTATATTTGCCGTCATATGGATTCTGACTAGCACAATATGCTTAGCACAGTTTTTCCTGTACATTACTGAGCTAAATACCGAGAAGAGACAAAGAGACCTTATCACGCGTGTCCTCAACCGGCGGCTGACCAATCTCGATTTGGAAGCAGCAGATATTGATGATGACGGAAATGTTGAGTAAGTTAAATATGCTGTTAATAATCGCCTCTATGCCCTTCCATTCTGTTACTTTGACAATATAATGTGGTGGCATGTACGACGTATAGACACAATAATCGATATGTCTGACTTGTAACCAAGTTGGAATATCTTATCTTCCGGTTAATCTTCTGGCTAAATTCTGTATTTGCTTCGTACCTTATTCTGGATTATTTCACCTGCAGTGCTGCAGAGTTTGCTTTATATAAGCTGAAAGAGATGGGTAAAATAATTCAAGAGGACTTTGTCAGTATCCGATATCATACTAGCTCAATCATATCCAGAAGCGACAGAAACTTCTGCTCATACGGAAAGATCGTGGAAGGTGCAGCGCTAAATTTTAGAGGCTTCGATGAACCTCCATTTCTTTAAATACAAAACTGAAGTATCAAACTATTCAGTAAGCGGCTTGATATTTGTATAGAGGTATACGTCTTTAGAAATCAGCTCTAATGGTTTCTGAATTCTATTTACCTTGCATTAACCACGGCTTTTATGTTCATTTACATCAAGATTCTTAGATACCTAGGACATTGAATCCCGTATTCAGATCATCGATTTTTGTTTTGGACAGTACTCTGTAATTAATAACAATGACATGTTTATTATTATGACGTAATTGCTGATTGATATTATCCTCTGCATAATCTTCCATATGATCATCCAGAAACCGCCTCTTCTCGATTACTCAGTCACTGTGGATGGATATTTCAGTGAATTCCATCACTCGATTGCCCAAATCCAGTTTTAAATGAGTAATCATGGTATCAACTATCAACTGACAAATTGAGCAATTATGTTCGTATATTGGCTGTATCATATTTATGGCTTTAGCTCATGCATTTTCGGCCAGGAAATAACTCGAGCTACAAGGGTGGGCCATACATTGGCGTACAGAAGTTGAGAAGTGCAGTGCACCCCTGTCTTTCAGAGCCATCAACCCTAGAAAAGTAACCCATCAGATGGGTATCATCAAGACGAGGCAATTCCACAGGGCTGGGAAGCCTGGGATACTTGTTTTAAGGTAACTTTGCATCGTGTTCGACTACATTCGTTTAATTTTCTGTTGCATAGTTCGACCATGTTTTTGTATGGGGTCCGACTGTTTTCAAGATTCTCCGAGGAGAATATCGAGTCCAAGAGTCGTATGTTCAAGAGCTTTGGGTGGACCCAAAACGATGTCAAGACATTGATGATGAAAAATCCAAAATGCTTCATGTTGTATGTTTTCTGATGAACGAGCTCGAAGTCAAGCCTTCATATCTAACTTCGCGTGTTGCCTTGCTCACTTTCAACCTTGAAACAAGGCTGGTTCCTAGACACGATGTGTTGCAGTTTTTGAAAGCGAAAGGGTTGTTTGATAAGAGTCCTGATTTCCGTAATGTCGTTTATATGTCGGAGTCTCGTTTCTTGAACTTGTATCGAGATTTTGGAGAAAGGTGAACTTCAGGTAGCGGGTAAAGAAAGGGAAGCACAGTTGTCCAGTCAATTCCGTGATATTGCAACCATCGTCATGCAGAAAACTGTTAATCCCAAGACTAAACGTCCTTATACCATCAGTATGATTGAGCGTTTTAATGCATGAAATCCACTTTGCTGTTGATCCCCACAGCAATTCAAAGAAGCAGGCTTTGGAGGTTATTCGTCAACTTCAGAAGAATTATCCGATTAAAAGATCTACGATGCGACTTAGATTCACAATTCCTCAGCAAATCTTTCCTTCTTTGCTAGAGAAGCTTAATGCTTGGGATGCCGAAATTGTGAGCAAGGAGGAGTCTGGAAGTCAATTTTCTGCTATTTGTGAATTGGACCCTGGAATTTTCCGAGAATGCGATGGCTTAGTCAGAACCCTACAAGGCAGGCTGGAAATTCTATCTGTGTCCGTGCACACTGAGGGAGATAGTGGTGTCGATCATTTTGACGAATTCAACGAAGATTCACTCCCGAGCGTTTCATGTTGGTTGTAGTAATCTTAAGACGCTAATCCAAGAACGAACGAGTAGGCGACCTTCAATGAAGTGACTACATTTTGTTTGGTAACTCTGATAGATGCTTAATGAAAAACGACTGCTTTATTTAGTACTCGTACGGTTCAGCAAAGGTTACCTACTTAACTTTTGCCTATTATGTACTTCATAAGTAATTAAGTGATGGATGTCAGAGTTTACTCAATCATCACAACACATATTAAAATGTTTACTTTTTCGTATGCACAGCGATTAGGAGTCGAGAATAATATTCGTAACTTTCTGTATTTTTGCACTTCTCTGGAATGATTTTTTTTCCTTCATTTCCCTTTTTCTTCCTTCATTTTTTGGTGCTCAATTACTCTTTTTTGAATTAAAAATGATACTAGTAAAAAATGAAAATTATATTTAGTTTAAACTAAATATAATTAAGCTTAAATCCAAAAGGGTCTTAAACTCTTGCGCCTGCTCTTTTCGAATTTATGTGAAATTAACTTATATGAAATTCTGAAATTTAACTTATAAGAAATTGAAATTAACTTATATGAAATTGAAATTGAAATTAACTTATAAGAAATTGAAATTAACTTATATGAAATTAATTTATAGGAATTTAACTTATATGAAATTAATTTATATGAAATTAAACTTATTGGAGTTAAATTTATTAGAATTTAAAACTTATTGAATAATAATAATAATAATAATAATAATAATAATAATAATAATAATAATAATAATAATAATATAATATGAAAAAATTTATTAAATTAATAACAATAATAACAATGATATTTATAGTAATGATGATGATGATTACAATAATTAAAATCTTTTAATTTATTCAAAATGATTAATTTTACTAATAATAAACAATAGTGTTCAAAATCGATTTTGCGGTCTAGTATAGTTAAATATCTCAATATATAGTTGATTATAAATAAGTTGGCTCGGTTAAATATTTTAATATACTATTATTATTATTATTATTATTATTATTATTATTATTATTATTATTATTATTATTATGCAATAATAATAGTTATATAAAAATAAAACATAATAGAATTTATATGAATTTGAACTTATAAGAAATTTGAACTTATAGGGAAATTGAAATTTAACTTATGTGTTCTGAAATTTAACTTATATGAAATTAAAAGTTCGAAATTGAAATTATATGAAATTTGAAATTGAACTTATAAGAAATTAAATTGTTGAAAAGACTGCGCTTTAATTAGTTTGCCTTTTGAATCGTCCAGGAACTCGAGTTCAGAATACTCAGGTTGGTGGAACATGGATATGAGCTATTTGTAACTCGTATTTAAAACGATGTTATGATGAATCTCAAATTTTTTAATGGGGATGTCAAACTTTTTTACAAATTTAGCTGGTTCTATGCAAAGCGTAAGTTAAATGCTACTTGCGTCACTTCTTTCGTATATTATGTCTCAAGCGCGTCTCCTTATTTCATTCGTACTACTGAGTATCATTGAGCGGCGTTTTATGTCTGATAAGCACATGTCCCAACGCTGTTGTGCTTTGATGTGTATAGATCTTGTCGTCACACGACTTCTGCGTCTACCTAGGTTTACTTGTCGAGTACGTTGCCATTGCACAGTACATATGCAAAAGCAGAGAAGTTTATTGGAACCCTTACTATTGAAGATTGATAAGTGTTCCTGTCGTAGTTCGCATGCCCGCAGGTCCTAAATATGGCAACTCTAACTGTTTATTGAAAGATGATCAAAGCATCGATTTAGTAGCTGCTGCTCTGTCCATTTACCTTGGTGTTGGTGTAATTTGCTTTTACATGATCGGTAATCAGCTAAACGGTAAAAAGACTAAGAACCTGTTCTTTCGGACTTTTTAGATTGAATCGAATCAATCGAATTGAATCGAATCGAATGTAATTGAAATGAATGAATCGAACTAAATCGAATCAATCGAATGAATCGAATCGAATGAAGTTCAATTAAATAACATAATCGAATCGAATCGAATCAATGAATGAATCGAATCGAATCGAATGGAATGGAATCGAATCGAAGTGAATGAATCGAATCGAAATATCTTGAAATAAATTTGGAAAGAATGCGCCCTAATTCTATAGTCGATGCCCTATATATCCGTATCTTTACATACATGACAACAGTTGGATAGGGCGACCTCGTCCCTCAGAGTACCCTCTCTAAGCTTCTCGCTTGCGATTTCGTTTTCTCGGGTATGGCTTTGATTGTCTTGGTTCTAAGCAAGGCCGTCACCGTGAACCACCTGCCTGTCCAGGCAACCACCACCTTGGCCCCACAACCTAGCCTCCCCCCAAAAACCCGATTAATGAAATTTTAAAGGGATATTCTATTGTGTACCCCTCAATTTTTCTGATTTTTACGTTATACCCCTACGTTTTTAAGCATTCTACGGTATAACCCTGACTTTCTTACTTTTTCTCCCGTACAACCCTAAATTTTTTATTTTATTTCTAATATAACCAATTTCAACACTACATAAATTTGAACCGTCAATTAAACCTGTCAATGTGCCAATCAGTGCTCCTAATGTCTTCCCTCAACCAATAATTTATCATTTTAAACCATTATTTATATAGTACCACGATATTTGTTATTAACACCAACCAATTCACATCAAATTTGTCCATTCTTAATATTAATAAGTTATTGCAAACATATATCATCAATATCTATATAAACATCATTATTCTCTTCATTAATATTAATAAAAGTAAATCGAGGAAGGGAAATGATAAATTAACAAGTTTAATGAATTATTTAACTAATTAAATCAACAAAAAGATAAATAATGGCCATATTAGAGATAAAATTTAAAATTTAGGGGTACACTATAGAATGTTATAAAATGCAAGGGTATATCGTAGAAAATGAAAAAACATACATTACAATTTAATCAACAGAATTCCTAAAAACAGGAAAATTACATGAATTATCCATATTCAGTTCAGTTCAGCTCATTTCAGTTCAGTTCAGTTCCGCTCAAAACAAAATTACAAAAGAACAAGTTATATACTCCGTATCATTTTTAGGGTTTATGCAGAATACAAACATCAGAATTCAGAAATAAAAATGCAGAGGGTTTATAGAAGATTCATCTTCTCTACTTCCTCACATACTTTGAATCTTCTTCATAATCTTCCCCATATTTATCTCTACTCTACTTCGTCTTCGTCTTCATCTTCAACGAATGATTTTGCAGAGTATTTGGTGAATTCTCTGGGTTTTTCCCACCAAAATGCAATCACTACATCCACTAAACTCCTTCAATCTAAAAGGGTTAATTACTCCAATTTATCTACTAATGCAGTTTCCGTTGTCAATTTGTTTAAAGATTACGCCTTTGATGATGCCCACATCAGAAAAATCGTTACTGTTTACCCTAATGTGTTAACTTTTGGGGTTGATAAGACAATTAAACCTAAATTAGGGTTTCTAATTGATCAGGGGTTTTCTGGGATTGATTTAATTAGTCTTGTTACTAAGGGGCCTAGGATTTTCGCATACAATGTTGATTCTTCTATTTCCTCAGCAATTCAAGTTTTGAGAGAAATTTTGGTCTGTAATGCTCATGTTATTGACGCATTTAAGAATTTGTTTTTTCGCTTTTCTTCTGCCACGATTAATAATCTGTCGCCTAATGTTGCGTTTTTGACGAGCTATGGAGTCCCCAATGACTTGATTAGGAAACACTTGATTAGAGATCCAATAACTTATTTGCGAAATCCCGAATCGTTTAAGGATATCGTAATTAGGGTTTCAGAAAAGCATGGAATTACACCGAGTTCAACCATATTTTTGTATGGGGTCCAACTGTTTTCAAGATTTTCCGAGGAGAATATCGAGTCCAAGTGTCGTCTGTTCAAGAGCTTTGGGTGGACCCAAAGCGATGTCGATACATTGATGATGAAACATCCGCATTGCTTCATGCTGTCCGGTGACAACCTAAAAAAGAAGTTGAGTTTTCTGATGCACAAGCTCAAACTCGAGCCTTCGTATCTGATTTCACGTGCTGCCTTGTTCACTTGCAGCCTTGAAACAAGGACAATGCCTAGACACGATGTTATGCAGATTTTGGAAGCAAAAGGGTTGTTGGAAAAGAGTCCCGATTTCTATACTGTCGTTTGTATGTCTGAATCTCGTTTCTTGAAGTTGTTTGTGCTGCCGTTTGAGGAGGTTCATCAGGTTTACGCTAATCATGTTGGTTGTAGTAGTCTGAAGACGCTAATCCAAATACCAACGAGCAGACGACCTTCAATGAAATGACTTCATTTTGTATGTTAGCGCTGGTAGATGCTTACCCAAGGGCCACTTTATTTAGTTTAATTTCAATAAGTTCAAGGTGAACTCTTTCGTGTACTTCGTATGATCAATGTACTAAATCGTATGATCGAGCCATTTCTTATGCCGTAGTTGGTTCGTTCTTTTTTGAGAGAATCGAGACGATTTATTATGACGTAATTATTTTGATGCTTTATGTCAGCTAAATTAGGCCTTGAACTTTGCCTTGAACTTAATATCATGGCCGTTTTTATCTCTTTAACTTGACAAATTCTTGTTGTTATCATTTAGATGAAGGATTTCTCAGTTGTTTCGTAGACTGCTAATTGATACGGATTATCGAAATATTGTTAATGTTCTAAAAGTTTATCTTCTCATGGTCTTATAAATTTCTGTTTTATTTGCTTGCAAGATCACTTATGACTGCACCTAAAGTCTCCGTTATCTTGAACATTTTGTTGAATAGAAAATTGACATACTCGTGTGTTCACTTTCTCCTGCTATTACTTATAGTCCATGCAGCTCTAATCTACCCACAAGAAGAGAGATGCTCACGTTGAGAAGGCGACCTCATGCACATAGGACCAGTATGTGCTAAGTATTATGTGCGAAAAAAGAATTAAGCAATCAAATTGCAGTCTTCCGTAGCTATATGCTTTCTAACAGAACGCGATTTTTGATGCACTTTCTATAGAATGCCATTTTGATGCGCTTGTCCTCCAACATATGTCCTGCTAAGGGTGTTACATTGTCCAGCAGCACTTGCTAAATTGTTGGAGTACGTTATACCTCATTTGAGTTTTTAACGCCTATATCTTGTATGTTTAATCGAGCTGTTATTTTACCTTGTATACAGATCAGTCTGTCGTGGATAGGGCCATAGATGATATCTGTGTGCTTTTGGATTGTAGTCGTCACAACCTAAATGTGGTGAGTATGCTTTAATCCCGAAGTTCTGCTTTGCAAGTGGCTAAATTGCTGAAGCACATTCTAGCTCATTTGAGTTTTTGGCTTTCTGTGTTGTGTTATTCATCTGTAAATCCAATTTGAATTTTGTAACCATGTTTCACAGTTTATTCTTATTGAAACGGAGTTTGTTGCAGCCCGTATAAGAATTACCTTGGTATACTCCAGTAGTCCAGTGTGTTCATTCAGTTCAAATGTTATCCTGTTTCTGTCTGTTCTTTTGATACAAATTCTTGGTTAGCTTTACGTACTGCGTAACATAGTTTTATTCGATGATCAAAGGCTATATTTGCTAACCACCTTGGTATCTGTGCTAAAATGTGGACTATAACTTCTACAGGGGCGATTTTGCGATATCCCTACAAGAAGGTATCTCATCTTACTGAGAAGTTATGCAGAATAGTTTCTTGTAATTCATTAGACATCTTAACCACCTACCGATTTGGCTCTCTGGTTAGTTAACCACGTGTTGTTGCAGAATAATTTCTTGAAATTTGTATGCCACGTAAGCATGATGATGTGGTATAGGATTATCATGTAAAACTTAGCAACACTGCGTGTGACGGTGTGAGGTCCCGCTATACTATGTGCATGATCTTATTGCTAAATAGTTCAAGAGGACCGGCGAGAAGACAACTGAAGCAATATTAAATAGTTGGTCGTCAGTTCTGATTACTGTCTAACTCTTGATGCTTCTGTTAACGCAATTCGTGACAGATAAGAAGAGAACTGAAGCAATACTGCGGAGGTACATTTTTATGACTATGGTAGAGTTTGATTTGAAGACTGGAGCTAGAGATGATGTTGGAGAAAGGCGTGAAATTCAAAACTGAAGCGTTGTCTGTTCACTCACTTTCCTATCTATCTAACGAATATTTGCCTTCTAAACTTAAAGGTAACCGCTACAGTCGATTTATTAAGTTCCTTCGATTTACTTTAAGCATAATGCGTATTGGTAGATATTTTTGGCAGCGACCTTCGGTTTCATCAAGACAATAATTTGGTTTTAATAAATGTACCGATGATTCCTGTGCAGTCTTCGTCGCTTAACAGAATATACAACAGTGAGTCCATTAACAACTTTCAACATTTTATACTTAAAAAAGCACCTACTACTAAACCATTAAATGCATTTTCTATGCATTTGTAGATGTGTACGGAGTACTATACACTAAGGGTGAATGAGAGCGTAGAATCGAACAGATGAGTTTTAGAGAATCAAGTTAGCTTTCATACTTTGTGTGAAATTTCATCCCGTATTTATGTTTCCACGTAACGCTTTTCTATTTTTTTTTTTATGCTTTTCCACGTAAGGCATTTGTGCATCACTACCATCTCTCAATAGTAGGCGAGGAACAGAGTAACAACTACGAGTATATCGTATATCGAAGGAAAATGTAGACTCTGTGGAATTAGTTTTCTAGCTCATGTTCATCCCATAACCGATGTCGTGCTGCATTAACGCTATGGCCTCTCTGCTTACCGCATAGGAAATTGAAAATATTACGAATAACCTTTACCTACTATTGCGTCAAAATCATGTTCTGATATTCTTATATGCGGTTTATTTCTCGACAACGCTATCTGTTATGTAATTGAATTTTGATCATCTAGCTTTGCATTTCCTTTCCGTATTACCGGGGCATGCACATTGAATTCATTACTAATCTATCTGCATTCACTGTTAATTTTTTAATATGATATGATAACTTTTGATGTTTAATAATTCGCAGTAAAATAATATAATTGGCTTGAGAATATCTGGATTTCTCTTCTATAGTCGTCGAGTCATCTGCGGCAAACTTCCACCATTCGTGTGAGTAAGACTTGTTAATTTGTGGATCCTACAATAATTGTATCTAGTGCCGAACTTGCTAAAATGTAGACTCTACTGTGATGACGGACCACACCGATGTCCTGATTTAAACGATTGATTTTCTTCGTTACCTTTTTCTTTCTTATTTACCGTTTGCTAATACTCTCCCTCGTTATCTCGCAGGTATGTCCAAATCAACACTGTCTGTATTCCTTCAGTTCGGCCACAAACAAGTGTAGTTCCATCGTAACATTTTCTTCGAGACGTGCTAAACTTGCACCTACTTTTTTTTTAATTGTGACGCAGAAATGGATTAGAACTTTTTCTGAAATCTAAATCAATCTGAGAGTGACTCGACTGGCTTCAAAGGGACCCGATATAGACTACCTTCTGTTTTGACGCAATTTTTTTTGGATGAAAGCGAGAACCGTCTAGAGCTTAGCCACAAGAGTATAAAGATGTGGTGAATTCTAAGCCACCTATGCTACATTTGTTCGTCTTCTTCTAGTTTGAAACTTATGAGCAAGTTAAATTAAATGATGATCATTTGGCATTTCATACATAAATAAACCGTTCTTAGTGCTGAAACATACCTATTTCTTGCTATATTTGGGAGGTGACGAAGGTTGTGTTCTTTTGAATTATTTTGTTGAGCCGAACTTGGCGTATATGAACTTATCTAAATTGAACGAACTTGAAATTAAGTTAAAAGAACATGGCTTAAGTTCATTTGAACACTAATATGTACAAATTTCTAAATATAAAAGTTCAATTCAGCTCATCTCTAATAAATTATGCGTGGCTTAGCATAGCTTAGTCCTCGATTTAAATTTAAAAAAAAAAAAGGCTTTGCTGCTCTTGCAATATAAATATCTAGCGAAATTGAATATAAAGTCTAAAATGTGACAGTTGAATGCATATAACGATCAATAAATCTACATTGCATATTATTTAATGAAATTAATAAATAACATACAACGGTCTTACAATATAATTATAAGAACATTATTTTGAAGATAAAAAAGATTATTAGGAAAATAATGCCGAGTATTAAGATAAGATGACGGTGGCTTGAGCCTTGAAGGCATCAATACGTGGACAAACACGGGACATTGAGCAATTGTCTGACGATGAAAGATCAAACCCGAGACCTCAAGACTTGAGATTCTAATAAGTAGGGATCAACAATAAAATCTTATATATTACTCCATAGTCCATATCACATATTACCATTGTAGTGGTGAGGACGATTAGTGGCGGTATCAAATTTTTTTAGAGGGTTGAAGTACTAATCGCGTTGCAAGTACATCAAAATTTGTTAGTTAATAGTCTCAAAACTAACAATCTAATTTCACTCCATCAAATATTTTGTACTTAAAAATAAAACTAACATGCGTAAAGTGGGGGTAAGGACCTCTCTGTTTCTCTTTTTTTCATTTCCTATCCATCTTCTCTAATATAAAAATATACGAGTATATATTACTCCCTCTATTTCACTCAATTAGCCCCACTTTCCTTTTTCGACAATTTCACTCATTTAGCCCCATTACTATTTAGGACAACTTTATACAATCAAAATAACACTTTTATGTAAACTAGGTTCAAACGATAATAACCTAATTACGAACGATACAAACTTAATTCGTTCACAGGACCTTCGATTAGAAATAAATCACATGTAGTTACGTACCTTGGTCTGTCACGGTTGCGTGCGGTAAATGACGACGAAAAACGGCGGTGGTGGGCGTCGGAATTGGCGGCATAAACCAACAGTAGTGCGTCGGTGGTGGTTCACGGTAGAATGAGGGTAAAGCCCTATTCTCCTCTCTTTTCCCTTTATTCCTTAATTTGTGTTTTTACAATTATGTTATGAGCTAATGACGGTATAGTACATTAATAAGGGCGAGAGGAGGACCGGGCTTCTTAACCTAATTAATTTAATCGGTCCGTCAACAATTAAATTAATCAAGCTACTCCCACTGAAAAGCCCAACTATTATATTTAGCTAATTACCGCATTAACTTAAGATTAACTATAGGTCCAAAATAACGTAATAATAATTAAATACAATACCGTATAAAATTATTCTTACATTCTCCCACTTGGACCATAGGTACATCTTCTTACTGTTATATGCAGGTAAACATAAGTTTGCAAAGGGCGCTAAATCAACTTAATGGCTTTATCTTAATTACCTCGAGAGTCCTAAAACAACGATAGAGTAATGGCGGTTCCACATTATCTACTCAACATGGTTCCTTCCATCTACTACTGAATGCTGTCTCATGACAAACGATCCGTATAGAGGAGTAAGCATAATGGTCCCTTTAATGTCTCTAGGAAAAGACTATTTCTGTTTTCAACCACCAATCATGTGTACACAAAACAATAATGTGAAAACAGAATAATTCGGAATATTCATAACATAAGGTTGATCAAAACACAGTATCTTTTCAAAACACTAGCAATCCACATAACATAATACTAAGTGCTATTCTCAAGACCCATAAGGCTAGCATGCATCAATAATGTCTTGGGTGATAGCCCCTTAGTGAGTGGATCTGCTATAGTAGCACTGGCCAAAATGTGCTCCACAGATACTGTTCTCTTCCGAACTTCCTCTTTAACTGATAGGTATTTCTTTTCCATGTGTTTTATTCCCTTAGAATACCTATCGTTCTTCGAAAAGAACACGGCCGTAGCATTGTCACAGAAGATTTTCAGCAGTCTTACGATCGAGCTCAGAACGTTCAACCCCGAAATTAAGTTCCGTAACCATAATCCTTGATTTGTAGCCTCAAAGAATGCTACAAACTCGGCCTCCATAGTGGATGATGCAATAATAGTTTGCTTAGCACTTTTCCAGGAGATGGCTCCTCCCGCTAAGACAAACACGTAACCTGAGGTGCTTTTTCTGCTAACCTCGCATCCACCAAAATCTGAATCAGTGTAGCCAATCACTTCAAGCTGATCAGAATGCCTATAAGTGAGCATGTGACTCTTAGTCCCTTGTAAGTACCTTAACACCTTTTTCGCAGCCTTCCAGTGTTCTATACCAGGGTTGCTTTGATTGCGACCCAACACACCTACTGCAAAACTGATGTCCGTTCTGGTACAGACTTGGGCATACATAAGGCTTCCAACTACTGAAGCATAAGGGATATCTTGCATTCTCTTATGTTCCTCGTCAGATTTGGGACATTGCTTCAAGTTAAGCTTATCGCCCTTCTGAATAGGAACTATATACTGGAATTACATCCAGTCATACTGTATCACTCTAGTACCTTTGAGATATATGCCTTCTGAGACAGACCTAATGTCCTTTGTGACCTTTTACGGCATATTTCTATCCCTATCACATAGGACGCCTCACCCATATCTTTCATCTCAAAGTTACTTGATAAGAAACTCTTGGTCTCCTTGAGTAAGCTCAGATCACTGCTGGCGATCAAAATATCGTCAACATACAAGACTAAAAAGGCAAACTTACTCCCACTGACCTTCAGGTATATACATTGATCAACAATGTTTTCCGTAAAACCGAAGGCAGTTATAGTATCATGGAACTTAATATACCATTGCCGAGAGGCTTGCTTAAGTCCATATATTGACTTCTTTAATAAACAGACTAGGTCCTCTTTACCGTCTTCAACAAAACCTTCAGGTTGAAACATGTAGACTTCTTCCTCTAAACTTCCATTCAGAAATGCCGTTTTCACGTCCATTTGATGTAGCTCTAGATCAAAATGAGCTACTAACGCCAAAATGATCCTTAATGAATCCTTCTTTGAAACTGGAGAGAAGGTTTCATTGTAACCGATGCCTTCTTTTTTGTTGAAACCTTTAGCTACAAGGCGGGCTTTATGTCGCTCTATTTGGCCAAGGGAGTCGCGCTTGGTCTTAAAGACCCATTTACTGCCAACTGCCTTATGCCCTTTAGGTAGAGCAACTAATTCCCATACTTTATTTGTAGTCATAGATTTCAATTCCTCATGCATGGCATCAATCCATTTATCAGAATCATTGCCTTTTACGGCCAGGAAAAGCGTTCGATCTTTATCCAATCCTATGTCAAACTCATGCTGTAGCATATAAACCTCATAGTCATCTGAGATAGCCGACCTACGAGGTCTTGTGGACCTCCTTGCAGGAGCCTCAGCTATAGGTGTATCTGCCACTTAAATGACTTCAGGAATGGCAGGAGTCACATTGATGGGTTGAGGTTCATCATCCATATATTATTCCCTTGCATCGACATCGTCGATTAGAACGCCATGATTAGAGATTGGAGGTAAGAAATAGGAACCGAAGTTTCCTCTCTAATCTCATTGATGATGACCTCATCAATTCTCCCACTGACTTCGCCATCCTCTAGGAATTTGGCATTTCCAGTCTCTATTATTCTGGTGCTGTGTTTAGGACAGTAAAACTTATACCCCTTTGATTTAGAAGCATACCCGATGAAAAACCCGCTAATGGTTTTAGAATCGAGTTTCTTCTCCTGAGGATTGTAGATGCGTGCTTCTGCGGGGCAACCCCAAAATGTGTAAGTGTCTCAAGCTCGGTTTCCATCCTTTCCACAGTTCAAATGGTGTCTTTGAAACTGCCTTACTAGGAACCCGGTTTGCGACATACACTACAGTCATAAGTGCGTGCATCCACAATGATCTGGGTAAGTTTGTCATACTCATCATTGCCCTTACAGCCTCTAATAGGGTTCTGTTACGTCTTTCAGCGACACCGTTCATCCAGGGTGAACCTGGCATTGTGTACTGAGCGACAATACCCAAGCTTTCTAGAAGTTTAGCAAATTGACCAGGATGTTGTCCTGATTCATCATATCTACCATAAAATTCTCCACCTCTGTCAGATCTGATGATTTTCACTTTCTTTCCAAGTTGCCGCTCAACCTCCTTAATGTAAAGCTCTACGGCACTACTGATTGAGATTTTTTATGCAACAAGTAAATGTAGCAATACCGTGAATAATCATCTATAAAGGTGATGAAATACTTTTCTCTCCAAAAAAAGGAGGGAACGTCAAATGGACCACATATGTCTGTATGAATGATCTCTAAAAGAGCAGTGCTCCTTGTGGCGCCCCTTTTAGTGTGTTTGGGTTGCTTGCCTTTAATGCATTCCACACACGTCCCAAAATCAGTAAAATCAAGAGAATGAAGAATGTTGTCTTTTACTAACAACATCATTCTTTCCCTCGAAATATGGGCCAACCTTTTATGCCACAAGAACGCTGAGTTCTCATTCGACCTTACACGTTTCACACCAACAATACTATTATCTTTAAATAAACTGAAAGAACCGTTTCCAAAAGTCACAGAAAAGCCAATACTGTCCAGTTTAGACAATGAAATTAAATTACGAGACATTGATGGAACAAAATTGTATCCTCTAAAAGTAATTTAAATCCACTACTTAATTCCAAACTAAAACATCCTATAGCTTTAATGGATGCTTCAGACTTGTTTCCCATGAGTAGGTTTCTTTCATTTTCTCTTATGGTTCGGGTCGAACTTAAGCCCTGTAATGAGTTAGAGACGTGTACATTAGCACCAGAGTCTTATTGCCTGATGGACCTGGCATACTGGATGAGCTTGACTTACTGCTCGTCCAACCCTTCCTTTTGGACTGTCCCTTTCCCTTAGAGCCCTCACCTTTATGCACAAAGTGCGCTTGAGGTATGTTATGCCCTTGAGCATTACTCAGGCGCGTGGCTTCCTGAACAAGCTTATTAGCAAGTTCATCCACTATCCATGTCTCCTTTATAGCATTGTAGCTGACATGGAATGCCTCAAACTCTTTAGGAAATCCCTCAAAGATGAAATGCGTTAATATGGGATCCTCAACTTTAAGTCCCAACTTGAACAACTTAGTGGCTAAGCTTTGCATATGCATTATATGCTTAGCCATGTCCATCTTCTTTTCATCAAACTTACAATGAGACAGTTCAGTGAGAAGCTTTCCAATTAATGCCTTGTCAAAAGGCTCAAACTTCTCCTTAACTTTTGCAAGATATTTCTTAGTTGTGTCACATTCAGTCTCTATAATTGAGTTCTTAATGTCCACAGCAGTGACTAGACGTAGAAAGGAAAGACAATTACCATCCTTGTCTTTCCAATCCTTATACGCCTTAAGTACTGCTGCGTCCTTCTCATCAGACTTAGGCACAGCAAGACCGTCCTCCTTCAAACAAACGCTGAAACTTAACATGGACATAGAGAAAGTTACAATCTCAATCCATTCAACGTAGTTCGATCCAGTAAGTAGAGGAACAGTCGAGAGACAATAAAATAGCAGCTTATTTTGAACAACTTCATAGTTGGAAAACATGCTCAACCATTAGTCTTTGAGTAAACACACAATTAGCAATAATGAATAAGACTTGTGCAATAATTGAGAAACCTAACAATTTTGATTAAACCAAGTACGGCATCTGCGGATAACCTGTACCAGTCTAATCTCAATTAATTAAGTGTTCTACACTTTTATGGATAAGTCACTAATATACGCCGGTCCACCTGCGGGTAAGACCTAAGGGCTAGTAATTTATCCTCAATACTTGCTTATTCTGACCTTCACTGTCTTAATTGAGTCCACTGTAGTGTAACTCAAGCTTAATGTGAATGTCTGAGGCTTATTTAAACTTTAATGAAATCAAAGAACATGAGATGGTCCACTGCGGTGTAACTCAACTCAACTTAATAATGATTTCACTCATTCATAGTGTAATAATTCTTTACTGAAATTTCAATCTCTTATGAATGGAAGCGACTGTGTGTGCAACCAAACAAACTTACTGAGATATTTCAAACAATTATATCGACTATAAAAGAGCGCAGCGGAAGAATACGGGAAAGCCCCACAGAAAACCCAAAAATTCATTGATCCGTTAAAATTATAAACGGAGTACTTACGAAGCCAAAAGTAAAAACAAGGCTTCAAATAGCAATAACCAAAAAGAAGCTTTCTAACCCAAAACCCATAAGCTACGAAAAGTAGCAGAAGGCCATCATCACATACATTCCATTAATTAAATAAAACAACAACAAATCTGACCATCATTACACCATAACAAACCTTTTGATACAAATTCACTTAATCCAAAATCATTATTAATCAATATTAATAATCATTATTAAACAAATCCACTTGAAACAAATCCACGTGAGGAAGACCATTACCTTTACCTTGGCTATTAATCAATACTCCGTACAAAACTCTTAAACAAAATTCCACAAATAAAACCCATAAACAAATAAAACAAAAATAATGATCAAAATAACCACCATCATCTTCATCATTACATCCTTTATCATTATCAAACATACATGGCCATTAACAAAACAAACCACCATACACGGCTGAAAAATTCAGCCTAAACAACCATCATTCTCGACCAAAATTTCTGCCAAAATCGATCAAAAATCGAGCTAAAAAACTGACCCAAAACACGACCAAAGCCGACAACTTTAAACGACCAAAATTGGTCCGATAATCATGGATAAGTTTCTAATCACAACAAGGCTTTGATACCACATGTAAACTAGGTTCAAACGATAATAACCTAATTACGAACGATACAAACTTAATTCGTTCACAGGACCTTCGATTAGAAATAAATCACATGTAGTTACGTACCTTGGTCTGTCACGGTTGCGTGCGGTAAACGACGACGAAAAACGGCGGTGGTGGGCGTCGGAATTGGCGGCATAAACCAACAGTAGTGCGTCGGTGGTGGTTCACGGTAGAATGAGGGTAAAGCCCTATTCTTCTCTCTTTTCCCTTTATTCCTTAATTTGTGTTTTTACAATTATGTTATGAGCTAATGACGGTATAGTACATTAATAAGGGCGAGAGGAGGACCGGGCTTCTTAACCTAATTAATTTAATCGGTCCGTCAACAATTAAATTAACTGGGCTACTCCCACTGAAAAGCCCAACTATTATATTTAGCTAATTACCGCATTAACTTAAGATTAACTATAGGTCCAAAATAACGTAATAATAATTAAATACAATACCGTATAAAATTATTCTTACATTTTACCCCTATTAATATAAATTCATTTTACCAAAATACCACACACTTTATCCTTTAAAATGGACCCCACTCAACCAAACTACCAATATTACCCTTAACTTTTTATTTTCCTTAAAATTTGTGAAAAAACCCATGGGGCTTTTTCAATGAAACTAGTGTTATGCCCGTGCAAATTGCACGGGTAAGTTTTTTATAAAATTTAAGTAGAAATATACGAATAATGAAATCGTTGTATAATAAGTTTAATAAAAACGTCTTTTATAAAAATAAAATGTGTATACGTATCACTAAAACAAAAGCGCTTAAAATAACGAAACTATATGACAAACAATCATAATCATAAATAATAGAAAAATTCAAACCATTACAGAAAAGGTTAAGATAAAAGGAAATAATACTCCAATAATATGGTAAACTTACTATAATTTCTCAAAGATTTCCTTATAAACTACGAAGTACGTTATTTGCTATACCTAATTTTCACTATTGCAAATCATAATTTTCATAGACTTTTTAATTGTGACTCTTAAAGTAGGGACAAAATGATAATAATGAGTTTTAAAATGAGTTTAAAAAGGGCGCCTTTTGAAGCGACCACTATGAATTAGTGTCGTCAAAAGCACCTTAAAAAAAGAAATTATATGACAATAAATAATTACCCGTACAAATAACAATTTTATAATTTTATAAAATAATTTTATACCCGTACAAATAACAATTTTATACCCGTGCAAATTATCGTTATTATATGACAAATAAAAATTTTATGCCCGTACAAATAACAATTTTATGCCCGTACAAATTAACATTATTATATGACAAAAAACAATTTTATGTCTGTACATATAACAATTTTATGCACGTGCAAATTATCATTATTATATGACAAACAACAATTATACGCGTGTAATTTATCATTATTAATATATGAAAAATAACAATTATACGCCCGCACAAATAACAATTTTATACCCGTGCAAATTATCATTATTATATGACAAATAACAATTTTATACACGTACAATTTATCATTATTATATGACAAATAACAATTCTATGCCCATACAAATAACAATTCTATGCCCATACAAATAACAATTTTATAACCGTGAAAATTTTCATTATTATATGACAACTAACAATTTTATGCCTGTGAAAAAAAAAAAAAAGCCTTTTCAATGTATAATTTTATGCCCGTGCAAAATGTAAAAAACTTACTCAGTACTGTTATCCTACTAAATACTATAAAAATTGCTATATAATTTTATGCCCGTGCAAAATGCAAACAAAAAATATTTTTGAATGTATAATTTTATGCTCGTGCAAATTGCACGAGGTTGTTGTTTTTTGAATGTAAATTGCACATCATATATACAAATCAATCACCACAGTGCCACGTGTCGCACTGTGGTGACACTTTGACTATTTCAAATGGGTCCACCCACTATTCAGCTTACAATTAATTTCTCTTATCTAACCCCTCTTGAACAAATATTTAAACAACTCAATAATTAATAATTAATCTGAAGCAAAAAAAACCACATCAATACGAAGAACTCCGTACATACGAAGTACTTCCTCCATTCCGTTTGATTCTATACGTTTGACCAAAACACGGTAATTAAGGTAGAAGAAAATCAAGTGGGGTAAATAATGGAATTACTTAAATACCCCTACTTTATTGTTTGCAAGTGGGTTGAGTGGGTATTAGTAAAGGGTATATTGGTCTTTTAGTTTAATAAAGTAGAGACTAAAATAGAAATGTATAGAATTGATTGGAATTTCCGAAAAAGGAATATGTATAGAATCAAATGGAATGGAGGAAGTATTTTGCAATTTGATTTTTTTTTTGCCTTCTATCATTATCATTCATTATAAACCTTTTGTTTCATAATTTTTTATACGCATTACAACATGAAAATACATTATAATTTACATAAATTATATAATTACTACGTATCCAAAACTAAAAAATATTACAATCATTATTTTATATTTAATTAAAGACGTGAATATAAATTACAATTGAAAATTACAATATTACAATATACGAGTACAATTTTAATAGACTAAACCAAATTTAAACATAAAATAAAATAACAAACTAAATTATGAATTCTAATCAGATTTCTGTAAACAATGAACAATTTTCAAAACAATTTTTTTCAAAACAACATTTAATTTAGTAAATCAAATTATAAGATATAAGTATAGAAATCAAAATTATGAAATTAAAATCTCAAAAATGTATAATTATAATATTCTAATAAATTAAAGTCGTGATTTTTAACCAAAAAATACAAAAAAAAATAGAACTTTGTTGTAAATCATCAAAAAAAATGACGACTTTCAGAATTAAACTTAAAATAACTTAATGTAGATTTTTAATTTAATCAAAGTTGAAATAATTTAAGCGAACAGCAGATATGTTTGCTTTATATTCACTAGATCTATGATATTAGATCAAATGAACATGAGCACATCTTAAAACTCAATTGAAGTCGCAATTTTTAAAAAACAAAAATTGAAACTTTCATCTAAAAATCGTCGAGAAAAAAAACAAAAAACAAAGGGAGTGACACCATTAAATGTAAATCAACACAATTAAGATTATTAAAGCGACAAACCGATTCACAATCTGAATTCATGCATGATGATTGCAAAGCAACATAAGTCGATCAAACGCTGAAAATATTGATAGAAAATGGTGAGTTTCATATAGATTGAGGTGGTGGAATGTCGAGAATGAGGGAGATTGAGGCGTGAGAGTGATCCTTAAAGAGAGGTGAGATTGAGGGTCAAATAAGGGTGGGTTGACGTGAAATTGAGGGTCAAATGAGAGTTACATTAGACTTAGGGTTAAATGCGGGTGAAATGAGGGTTAATGTGGGGGTGAGAGTTTGTAACATGGGTAATGGGTATAATACTACTCCGTATAATCCTATGACCCATGGACCATAACTAATCGTTGGCCCAATTGTATTTTTTCGGGACAAGCCGTGCAAATATGATTCATATGTTAACATATCTCTTATTATGTGTTGGATCGATGTAACTAAATGGATAATTGATAACATACCCGTGTAAGTACGATTTAGATGATAACACATACTCGTGCTAATTTGTTGTTTTAAAATACAACATACGAATTTAGACGGATTTTAACACATACGAACTGTATGATTTAACACATACAATTTGTACGTCCCTACATGAACTTCATAAGTAACATATTCGTGCAATTTGCACGGGCATGTTGTTTAAATTTTGCAGTTTTTGAAACTTTTTATATTTATTAAATATCTTTTTTTTAATTACTTTTATAAATAAAGTACGAAAATCTTTAAATTTTAAAATTTCACGAATACGTTGTCTAAAGTTAGCATGGGCTAACACATATCCGTGCAAAATGATACCATACGGGTATGTGGACGGGTTAATTTGCACGGGTATGTTCAACACATACATGTGCAATTTGACGGTTATGATTTTAATTATCACGTTGTTGATTAATTCGCACAATCAAATGGATGTACAATCAAATGTTAATTTGCACAGGTATGTTGTTAACAAATCGTCTAATTTCAAAATTAGCCTGTGCAAATACGGTTTAGAAAATAACATGTACCAATGACATAAATGAGCACACCCATGCAACATACTCATAAATTTCAATAAGAATATTAAATTTAAAATTTAGATCAACTAGGACAAATAACACTACTTCATATTTCATTTATGTTATCGAAACCCTGTAAAAGATTCACTTGCAAAAAAAATTAGAAAAAATTCATCAAAAAAAATGCCCTTTTGTTTACAATTTTTGTAAATAAGTACTATAGAAAAATATTTAATGATATTTAAACATATTTTACACTAAAAAATTTAAATGCAATAAATTGAATTCACTAAAATTTTATTTACTGAAATGCTCAAGTATTAATAAATGTTAGTTCGTGCAATAACTGATAATATACTTACTCTGTATAATTTAGCAGTTAGCAATATACATTGTAATTCAATTATACACTGTATAATATGAACGGGCATAAATGTCAAAATAAGGGCATAAAACAATGGATGTAAAATTAACTAATGATAGTACCATGTACAATCTTATTTTTACATTTTTTCCTTTCATCTTTACTTTTTCTTTAATGCTTTAAAACTTTCGATTAGTTATTGTTATTTATCATATAATTTTAAACAACATACCCGTGTCTTTGAGAAATTGTAGTACCATGTATCATCTTATTGTTGTATTATTTTATTTTTTTTATCTTACTTTTCTGTAATATTTTGAATTTTTCTAATACTTATGATTATTTGTCATATAATTTTATCGTTTTAGGTTCTTTTCAGTGAAACATATATACATTTAATTATTTTTAAAAGTTCTTTTATTAAACCCATTATACATCGACTTCACTATTCGTATGTTACTACATGAATTTCATAAACAACATACCCGTGCAATTTGCACGGGCATAACACTAGTTTTAAAAGAAAATATTAACCCGTGCTTGTTTAAGATGTAATTTTTACTTGTGCACATTTAAAAATGAAGTAACACATTCATTTCAATATAGTGACTATAAAGTCTTTTTATGCGAATTTATGTGCTATTTTCTTTATTGTCGTGTCTTATCATAATTATTTACACCGCAAGAAATAATTTAGGGTTAATTAGACGTGTGTAATTTTAAAGACACATTCATATCTAACACGCACGTATCATTCTTAACTCTTAACACTAAGACAGATTAAATCTCACAATCACACGTAAGAGGGAAAAAAAGTTATCAATATTAGAAAGATATTTGGCTGATGTATAAAAAATGAGGGATTATATTTCCTTAAAAACAAAATGGACTATTATTTAAGAACAGATATATCCGTATTCAGTAAAACTCGTATAAACTCATTTGCATTTTAATTTTTATATTAATTTTTTGGGGGAGACGGTCTATAATAAATTATTGTGAGATCAACTCATTTATACTATGGAGTATTTTATATAGCTTTTGTACCATTTTTACTGAATAATTGTGATACTACATTTTCGTAACCATTATATTACATTTACTCACTACTTCCTCAATTTTATTCATATAAATACATTTGTCTTTTGTAGGCACTATTCATGAGTGTAAAAACTTTTTAATACAACTATTAATATATAATAAATAATATAATCATTTGACATCTTATTTTGATTGTATTACGGAGTACATTATGAATATCAAATTTTTATAATTTTTAATTATACGTAACTAAAGATATAAATAAAAGAAAATGTGTGTTTACTTGTATATATATATATAAAGTAAATGTACAGAAATAAATGAAAAATAAAGGAAGTATAAAAAAAAAAAATTAAAAAAAGGAAAAATACTAAACAACAAAGTCACGTTCCTCTTCCCCCTCAACCCTAATTTGTTTCAATATTGACCCCAAATCTTCCCCATTTTCTCCAAAAAAAAAAACCCCAAATCTTTCCTGTAATTAATTTTGTTCACTCTAATTCGCTCCGTCACCCCTGTCGCCGCTACCACCCCCACCAGAGCAGTGACTCCCTCCGCCGCCCCTACTCCCTCCGCCAGATTGAATAGAGTGGCCATCGTTGGTGGGTCTTTTAGAACGGTGACATTATAATTAATTATGTAATTATAATAATACATTTATATAATTTTAATTGCAAAATTTTAATTTATATAACTAATCTATTTTATTTTCTTATATAATTTTTCAATTTTATAATTTGACTTGTTTTATGTTCAATTTACTGTTTTAGTCTAATAAAATTGTAATTGTTTTATAATATGTAATTTTTCATTTTTTAATTATCACTGTAATTTATATTTATGTTTGTAATTATATTGTTAATTGTTTATTATTAGTTTAATAAATTTATATTTCTTGGCTTAAAAAATAGAATTGAAAAAAAAAAAAATCAATGTTTATACGGCATAATGTACTATGCAGCGAGTATTATTATTATTATTATTATTATTATTATTATTATTATTATTATTATTATTATTATTATTTATTTATTTATTTTTCCTTTTTGAAGAATATGCAGCAAGTATTATTAAGGCTTGTTATAAATTTACAATCTAGAAAATTAATTGTATAAGAGATAGTGGTGGGGCCAGTTTGAAAAGTCAACATTTAACCACAGGGTGCCACGTGTCCCTGTGGTTGTTGCTTTGTAAAAATGATAGGAGTATTATTTCTTATCCAACTCATAAAATTAGTATCCATTAGAACGTATTCCTTTTGTTCCAGTGATTAATTTACAGTTTGACTTTTTTGTGAGGGGATTTAAGAGAAGTGTAAATAAATGATTGAGACAGCAAAGGAAGTATCAAGTATGAGACTTTAATATAAACCGTTTATACAAAATAGAGGATGTGAGAAAATAAAGATGATCCAAATTTGTACTCCGTATAAAATTTGTGCATTGAAAAATGTTGCTTTACATAACCAAATCACAAATATCACATGTATGATGTATCGTTACTCATCTCTAATCATATGTAATAACCAATATTTAAAGTTTGGATAGTAATAGCATGATGATTAGGTTAAAAACTCATAATTAGTCGTACAAACGAAGATAGAGTTGGTACATCACAAATACGGAGTACTACATCTTTGTCATTTTCCTTAACTATTGTCGTGTCAAAAACCTAAAATTTGCCACATCACTTACAATAATTAAAATATCCCATAAAATAAAACAACAAAAATGCATTTATCAACTTAATAATAATAATAATAATAATAATAATAATAATAATAATAATAGTTGACGTTGAAGATTTATGTTATGTGAAGCCATAAGTTTTGTTTTTTGAGTGTGACTCGTACATGTGGATTGGCCTCTATTTTATATGTCTATTTTTTTTTATATGGCTCAATTATTTTAATGTAAAGTTTTGCGATATTTGAGATGTTTTAATTGTTACCTTTGCTTATCGAGTACAATACTACAACACAAATTCTCATATGAACAGAACTGCTTTACCAAGAAGCAACAATAGTAAGGTTTAAAGACAAAAGACAAGTGGGAAGAAAGATGTTCTTCCCACTTGTCCCTGTCTTTAGCTACTATTTGACCGTTTGTAAACAAGCATCTGCTTACACAAGACTTACACATACTACAATGTGTACATGATCTATTAGGTTTCGTATAGAAAATAAAGTGGATTTTGAAAACTACTTTGATTATCTATAATAAAATATAAAAGAACTCATGAGAAACGGTACAGTTTCATAATAAATCAAAGGTAAGATAATGCTACTCCATACAGGATAATAGAACAAAACTACTTCAATGTATAAAAAAATACTCCGTAATTATTTATGATTTGTTTACAAATTATCTATTACTAAAATATTTTCTAAAAGACTTTTTTTTTTTTTTTGATGACGAGGGGGTTGAGTCCCCCCTGGACACATGCATTCTCGCACCACCACATGTACCATGTAAGCCACCCCCGACGGGAGCTGCGGTGGCCAAGTGAGGAAATTGGTTCCAGGTGGGACTTGAGCCTGGGACCTCACACAATTTGTTGCACCTTCCAGGTTAACCCAAATTCCACCTGGACAACCACCACTTGGTTATTTTCTAAAAGACTTATTAGAATCATGAAGCGGGCCTGACCAAACACGAGTGGAAGAGAGTGAATGGCCATGCTCCAAGTCAGATCCACATTTCTCAAAACCAATTAAGAATGGTAAGAAAGACCCTAGACTTTATAAACCACACCAAACTCTCTTCCACAATCGATGTGAGACACTCACATGTGGGTATTATACTCCAACAAGACTTTATGCAACTTATATTCTTATGACTATCTTCATTCACCTCATCATTATCTCAAACGAACAGCTACATAGCTAAAAGAAAGTTAGGCTATTAGACAATGACAACCTTTCATAAAACTTATTCTGTAGTTATATTTAATTCTCCGTGTATTACTAAGCAAAGTAGAAAATCATACTCCGATCCATTAATAAGTAAATAGTCATTATCATGAAGAAATAATGTAGAAAATCTAGTAATAATAATTAAACTAAACAGTTAATTAGTAGGAAACATACATTTATTTATGATAATTTTTTCATTGATAACGTGGCATAAGTGATACCATTGACTAATTAAATAATTTAATGTGAAAATTTGTCCTCGTATAACAAAGGGCCACAGACCACCAAATTCCTCATTACATGTGATCATATACTCATATGTCTACTTCAACAATCAACACAATTATTGTTTATTAATCTAAATAAGGTTTGGGATTTTGTGAAGTACATTACTTCATTGACTAGTTTATTGATAGACCTAATTAATTAAGGATAATCAACAATTTTAGATGGCTCATTATGTGATTAGATTCTTTCAATTTTGTTATTTACAAGCATTAATATTTTTTTCTCAACTTAGTTATACTATTTAACATTATTGTGTATGATTTGTAAGTCTATTAGAAGCGGTTTTAGGTTTTACGATTGAAAAACAGTTGATTGATTGTTTACACAGAGTATAAATCTTTTATATTCTGTATAATGAATTTTAGTAACTTTATTAGTGGGTACAAGTCACCATAGAGAACACCCATGTTTTGCACCTAAAAGTATGTTTTTATTTTTGTCTAATTTTATATATGTGATTTTAACTCTATTTACATCAAAGTTGAATTGCTGATTAAATTGTACTTATAATCGTCATATTTAAACTACTCCTCTTGACAAAATTTAACTCAATCTAATAAGGAGCATAATGTTAATAATTTAAATTTGATAACTTAGTTAATTGTACGGAGTACTATTTTTAGAGTGGGAGGTCAAGTTGGCACGTCTTTACTCTTTAAAATATACTCTTATTTTACTTGAATTATATAAACTCACTTTTAAAATTAATTAGAGATTTTTAGAATCTAAGTCAATCACTTTTAAAATTCTCGTCGTGTATATAAGAGGCTCCCAAAATTTAAAATTTGAACATCAGAATTTTGCATGTTTTTGTTTTATCTCAACAAAAATATCGATGGTAAAACCTAATTAATGAATATATACATACAGAGTATGCTCGTATGTCAGTAAACATACTCTATTACTCTGTATTAATGTTCGTTGTACAACAATTTTGCCTAAAATTTTATACTTATTTTAAATTAATTATGGGTCGAACTAAAATATGGGAGCAACTATTTGCTTTGTTTGGCATGAAAGAATTTTTTTTTTTTTTTTTTTGAATAATTGAACCCCTAAACATTTGGAGTGTACGTAAGATTATCGTAGGGCACCAACAGCCCTACAAACTCATTTACAAGCCTTTACTTACCTTTAACTTTAACTTTTCTACCCAAATATAGTATCAACGAGGAATAATATTGTTTGACTTGACCCATAATATAACAACCATCTTAATCATAATTTTCAAGTACGTACGTTATATTATCAACGTAAGTACGTAACGTACTTATAATTTATAAATTCTCTAAAATTTATTACGAAATTTAAATACTCTGCAATAAGTGCTAGCAAAAGGTGATATAAATTTATGAATAACAAAATATAATCAAAACTAACATGATAAACAAGCACTATATATGTGTATAATAAGTAAAATATAATCCTCATCTTATATCAAATAATTAACACAATATATATACCTCATAAACAAAACTTTATAAAGATAAATGTACAAAGTATGCTACAATATATGAAAGTTACGTACGTACTATTTTATTCCTAAAATTCTACGTCTACTACAGTCTACACCGTGATAAGTTGTTGTCGTGCTTCAAATCTAAGTTCATCCTTCATCTTTCTAATGAAATCATCGAATTTTCTATTTAATTCTTCGTTGCTCATCTTCGCAGCAACTTCTTCTTCTTCGTCATCAAATGTACACAAACCATCATTTTCTATTATATTATAAACCTGCTTGACGTCATAAACATCCCCATGATTAATTTCATAAAGACATTTTTCGTTTTCGTCTTCTTTGATACTGACATCATGAACGTCCCCATGAAATAGTTCATCGGAGCGTTCTTCTTCTTCTTTTTCTTTAATGAAGGATTTTTCGTCTTCTTCTTTCTCACAAACTTCTTTGATTACATATTCTTTCTTGTCATTTTCAATCGCATTATCATCCTCATAGTACCTTATTATTAGTGGCTGAAAAGTCGTCGACTTCTGATTATTCAGTTGTACTGGTGATGATTGAGTGTCCATTGTCTTACTAGAATACCTAGCGACAAAAACTAGAATCCCATTACATAGGAGGAATATATAGTTTTTGTCACTAGCAAGGGTTATAACATGATAATATAATGTACAAAAATTGGATATAATTGAATTGTAAAAGGGAAACAAAGATGGGTGGAAAAACAAAATTGAAAATAAAGAAAAGGGTACAATTATTTGTTTTATTATTTTTACAAACTCAAGAAATAATAAAGAAACTTTCTTCATATTTTCTAAATAATATTGGTGTACTACTTTTTCATGCATAGTGTTATAAGAAGAAAACTTCGGGATTTTTAGGCTTAAAAGTTTTGTTGGTAGGTAATGTTTCGAAGTATAGTTTCCCTTTATATAGGGGTATCTTAACTCACATGATAAGTGAAATGACGATTTTACCCTTGTGTTTAATGTGTATTATGAAGCTTGAAAACAACCTAAGTGCTACGTGGGTTATGTTTATATAATATTTTTTGAAGAGTAGAGGGATTATTGTTGATGTATTTACTCAAGTTGTTCTAGAGAGTTAAGTTTAGGTGTCATCAAATCAAAATATACTTTGTAGTGGTAGAGTTTTCTTGTGGTTTAGTAGCCTTTTAGATGTGCATGCTTTCCGTCTACTATAATTGATTAGGTTGTGCATTAATTTTGAATCAAAAATCATACTCTTAGGCTCTTAGCATATATTATAAATTAAGATTTCCACCATGTAAGTTTTATAATTGAAGATTTGTTTTTCCCATTTTTCTAATTTATTAAATACTTATGTAATATTGAGCTTTTAAATATTTAAGACAACTTCCAATAATTTCAGAGAAATCAACGAAACAGATTTCGTTAAAACAAAAAAAACACCTAATTTTCAAAGATTTTAACAAAAAGACAAATTTCAGAAAATCTCAAGCAATTTAAAAATTTCAGAGTCCATTCAACTTAAAATCAAAATACGTGTTTGGTTATATAGGAGTCTGTCAGAACAATAAACGGGCCTTGATTACACTCACAACACAGAGACTGTCCACTTTAACTAAGGTGGGGCATTACCTGCGGAGGTTCTTCACGCGCTCTCTCACGTGTAAAGTCTCTTATACTTAATTAATTACAGCCCATGTCACACAGACAATTTAACCCTTTTATTTACTTCATAACCCTGGTCATACAACCATGGGTAACACCATGAACGGGCTTGAGCCACACCTGCCTACAACACAGGTAATGTCCACTTTATTTACCTAAGAGGTTTCATCACAAGATCAATTGGCAATGAATGAAATGGTCATTTAGTTTATAAGTTAGACAATTTTTTTATATTTGAATAATGTGTGGGACGTTACATGTGCTGTTAAGGCTTCACAAGGTCACATGAAAAAGTTAGAGAAACAAAATAAAAATAAAAAAATCATTGATGTTTGTTTGACCTATTTTTCCATTATTTTTCTCCACCATTACGTACCTTAAATCACAATATATTTCGACAAGTGCGTGAAATGAATATATCTCAAATGAAGGGTTGTTCATAAAATGGTCTGAACTAGTAGACTGGATCGACTAACTGGGGCCACTTGGTGTGATCCATATCGTATTCAATACACATAGGTTCATTTAGGTTGCTGAGTCTTCAAAAATGAGGTGACCAATTCAATCTTTGGTCTGATATCACTCTGATATAGTATGGTACGATATTGAAAGGATCCTTTAAAACCCTTAATTAAGTGGCCTGGTTGGTCCAAATTCGGACCAAAATTAAAGGGTTTAGTTCAGGGTTAGTCTGGGTCCACTTTCAACCAGTTCAGTCTTTGGTTATTGGTATTTCTAGATGGTCTGATTTTCAGGTTTAAATTTTTTGTTCTAGTTCAGGTTTGGACCAGTGAACACCATAATGGAGAGAATTGAACCAAACACCCCTAAATGTTTGAACCTTGATATACAAATTAAACTGGTTAAAATTAGTAGGGATAATTCTCATGGTATCATTGGCCACTTTGCATGTAAAACTCCTTTCTTGAGTTGGAGAATTTCAACTAATCGTTACTTATTGTGGTGCTATGAGTTTAGAAATCGATAAGCAAGGTTTCTAAATTGTACATCTCGTGAAAACTTTCAATTTGAATATCAAATTAGCTAAATTATGAACTCGTGGCCAGAAAAATTAGTCAGCCAAAGTTTAATCGGCAAAAAAACTTTAAACAATCGGAATTCATTGTTAAACGTTCAGAATAAAACAATTTTTTCTATATCAAATCAAAACTCTCATAAAAACAATCGAATTAAAAAAAAATATTTTAAATTGTGAAATTGTATTGACATGACCCTTATTAAGTCCAAATCACTAATAATCACCAACATTACTATGCTTTACTAACAACCGATAAATGTTATGAGATGTATGAAACAATATCTTCCAGTCAAAAACATGAACGTGGTGATGACGTGCTAAGCTTGTTAATAGTTTTCAAACATATAAATTGAGAGCTATTTTGAATTAATTAAATCGTACCGCTTTAATATGACTTAAGTTGAGTAAATATATTACTCCCTCCGATTCAACAGGTTCTTAACGTTTGACTTTTTTTGTGAGGGAGATTTTGGTCAAACGTTAAGAATCTGTTGAATCGGAGGTAGTACTTATTACGGAAGAAATTGATGTTTAATAGATAAGTGTTCAGTTTATGAAGGCATATCGCATTTACATAACCATATCTTATGTGTACTATAAATTTATCATTAATTGATTGCTTGTACTTTTCATTACTATGATTCAATAATTTGATGGTTGTTGTTGTCTACGTTGCTTAAAATTAGTTCAACATATGGAGTACTCCATAATACTCGGCAGAAAATAAAAATTAACGTTTTTATTTGACTCTAAATAATTTTTAGTTCAATATTCAAGCAAATACACGTTGCTATATATAACTATTCACTTCCCGTCGAGCTAATCAATTACAAAATACAAAATATTGATATTATTATTTTATATCAGAAGAAGAATTACTTTACGCTCATTCCAAATTAAAATTTCAATTTTTGATCAAATTATACTAAGGATAACATTTAAATTTTACAGATTATGCCAATTATGTTCTAATTCAATACTCCATAATTTAATTTTCACACCAAATATAACTCCTCATATATAATATAATCTACTCTATATTAAACATATAATTTTTTTTAATCTTATTTTACATAATTAACAAAATATAAAGGCTACCAAGTTCAAACATGTCCCTCACCACTAGTGTGGCATATTATAGACTCTATAACAAAGCAAAGTGTTTTTTTTTTTTTTTTTTTTTTTTTTTTTTTTTTTTTGATATTTAAAAAAAAAAAAAAAAAAAGAAAAAGAAAAAAAAAAAGAAGCAAAGTGTCCTTAAATAGGGGGTTTTTTTTAATGATATTTAAGCACAATGTGCTACATAATAATTAAGTACTATAATCCCTCTTAATTAATTAACTTAATTAATTAAACTTGATTAGGCCACAAGAATGTTCCCATAGCAAATTCCCTCTTCTCTTCTAGGGTACCCTTAATATGATTATTAAGGCCATATTCCCTTAACAACATGTCCAC
The DNA here is from genome assembly GCA_023091065.1 of Dianthus caryophyllus. NCBI lineage: Eukaryota > Viridiplantae > Streptophyta > Magnoliopsida > Caryophyllales > Caryophyllaceae > Dianthus > Dianthus caryophyllus. The sequence continues at coordinate 36,632,963 of CM041522.1, read as the reverse complement.
CTTACCCTCTTCCATTGCCTTATAATCCGCCTTCGTGTATCGCGGGTAATGTAAGGGCATTTGGAAGGCGTGCCCGCCATTATCATGCCCGATAATCTTGCCCTTCTTCTGGCCTTCCAAATCGCTGGTGTCATTGTGTACGAGCATATGACTGAAAAACGAGTTTAAAACCGATCTTAGACCAGAACCCATGTTATATTTTCTTTAGGGTTCAAAAAATGAGATTTTAAGGAAAGGGTGAGTGTTTTGATTTTGGAAATTAAAAGAAGTGTAAAGGGTGTTGTGTTATTTATAATGAAGTTAATTTTGATTACTTACACGCAACAAAATTCAATCAATGCACAATTTTATAATGTGGGAATTTATTAGGGAAGAAATAAATAATATAGTATATTATTATTTCTTCCCTAATAGAATTAATTAATTAATTAATTAATTAATTAATTAATTAATTAATATAAATTAAGGGAAAATACATTGTTTAATGCATGTTTACGTTGTTGAACTTGATTTGTAAGATATAAACATATTAAAATGCAATTAATTAAGAAGGCCAGCTAAATGATGCATTGCATGATTAGTTTGTGTTTAGTTCATCTTGTTTATGAGACTTGTGAATTTAAGTCGCTATTTAGATGACAATGATTAAGAATTTAAATTTTTATAAAAAAATTTTGATAGAAGATGAAGAATGTGAATTGGTCACTGCCTTTGATTTTTACTCCGTATAAGTTATCTTCTGAAGAATTTTTTATTTCTATGTTTCTCTGTGATTTTTATTTTGAGTGATTTGTTAGAAAAATAATCGAATAGCTTGAAGTAAGTATAGTTTAATACGAAAAGTATGGAATATTGTACTCCATAAATCTTATAACTTATATTGTAAAATCATTTTTTATACGATTTCTTTAGGTCAAGTAGACCATAAAAAGGTTGAATCGGGTGAAAGCTGAATTGTTAGTCAAATACTAAGATTGTTTTGTAACATAAAACACGTTCAGGAAAAATGACTTCCACCTTAAGCCAGAGCTTATCGCCTATCGATAAGATAGAGAAATAATCAACTTCATTGTTTTGCACTTTTAGATAATAGGCTAGTCTTATACTCTTATAGTATGAAATTGTGTTATCAAACAATATTTGAAATATTAATTGCCAAAGAATGTTAAGTGAAATATTTATTGAATAATAATTTTTTGGTACAAAACAAGAGAGTTCATATTTAACAGCTACTCAAATAACTCAATTAGGTGTGCAGTGATGAAATACATAACTGCACGTGTAACAATTACAACGTATCCTTCTAATAATAAGATGATATTTCAACCATATGAAATATGACTACTCGCATTTGTTAAAGTAGAGTTTCAACTTATGTTTATTTATAGTACATTATTACTACTCCCTCTGTCTCAGTCATTTATTTACTTATATATGTTTTTTTTTTCTTACAGGTGAGTTGTTAAACCACAATTCCACAAATACAAAAACTATTTATATTGTCTAATGTTAATTAGAATGAACTATATTTTAATTCGATAAAATATAAAAACTTTAGATTTCTAAGTACAAATAAAATAAATTGATACTCTGTACTTTCTAATATTTTATATTTCTATAATATATAGTGTATCAATGTAGATAAGGATTATAATGCGTTACATCAATTTTCATTTAATAAGATTATACTAGAAATGTTTTTGACATGGTATAATGGTTGTGCCGCAAATAATAATCACTTCTGATGCGGGAATTGTTATAGTTGTGCTTAAATGAATGTTTTTGCGACTAATATAACTTTTTTTTTTGTCACGCAAGTAATTATTTCCCCAACATAATTTTTTTCGTGGCATAAATTTTTTCCGTGGCTAAATAAAATTTGCCGTATTTCACCAATTTTCGTGGCATTATTTGTGGCCCGCCCAAGTAATAAATTGTTGTAGTGAAAATTAATACAAAGATCATTGATGGTGATATTAATGGCATAATGGAGGAGTGTTCGAGTTTGAAGCCAAAATTTTTCAAATGCGCTAAATAACCTATGTTTTCGTTCGATTTTACGAGATTCCGATATTGAGGAGACACGTTGTCGTCGACGAGCATGTGCCCACACGTTTTATGGCCCTTAAAAGGAGAAAATCTCAAAACTGTCACCATTATTGTTGATACCGAGATGATTGATGATGATATTAATGTCATATTGGAGGCTAGTACAAGTCGATTGTTGTTGAAAATTATGATGGGTTGAACAACTCCTATTTTTGTTCTTTGTCTTTGATTAATTTGAGGCTAATGAATTGCTCCAATATCGGTGGCTTAAAATTTAAATTGCCATCGCTTCAATCTTTTACTCTCTCTCATGATTTCGTGGTACTTCCGATTATTGTTTGTAAAAATCGAGTACCGAATTCACATGTATGGGTTTTCAGGAAACCACCGCAAGTATTCGACAACCAGTGCCTGAGGTTAACTTTTCATAACTAACCCTCAAGATGGGTCGTTACCTTGATTCGTCGCATCGAATTATTGTATCTTATGATAATGACAAAATGGAGGGCGACCAACTAACAACTAAGGATTTCGGTGTCGATGTGTTAACGATCGATGAATTTTTTCAAAGCCTAAATTTCTGATTTTGGAGGTGTGTATTCAAGCACTACTACAATTTGTCACTTGCGCCAGTCGTGACGTAAGTACTAAATTTTCGTAGCTATAACACTTTGCCACGGAAATTTAGGTCGTGGCGCAAGTGACCGTGGCAAATAAATAGCCACGGGAAAAACTACATAGTGGTTAGATTCTTTGGCCATGGATTATCTCGTGGCTAAATGTATGTTTTTTTAAATGTTCGTGGCTAAAAATAATGTTGACAAAAGGATTTGAACCCATGACCTCTCTATCATCTTCATCAAAATGCATTACACAAACTCCATTATTGAGCCCATGGAATTCTTCATGGTATTAGAGCCTTAGGGCTCCTGATCACCATTGAAGCTTCCATCTTTATCCTTTTTCTTTTCTCTCTTTTATTCTTACGTTCTTAAAAAAATGGCAGAAAATCAAACCACCATTGATGTTACTGATCCTCTATACTACAACCCTTCAGAGAGTACACTAAAGATCACAACTTTGTTGGTTGGAACTGAGAATTACTCATCATGGAGAAGACAGATGGAGCTTGCTCTCTCTTTCAAAAGGAAGCTTGGGTTTGTCACAGGAGTTGTTGCAAAGCCCACCTCTGATATAACAAAAGTCGAAGCATGGGAGGCATCAAACAGTCTTATGATTTTCTGGCTGATGCAAAATGTAAGTGAAAGAATCAAACTTGTGATTATGTATACTCAGTCTGCAAAGGAAATATGGGATTTGCCTCAGAAGAGGTACATGGTTGATAATGGAGCACAAAAGTTCAAACTGAACAAGGAAACATATGAGATAACTCAAGGAGGCAGAGCTGTTGAGGAGTACTACACTCAAATGCAAGTCATATGGGATGAGCTGGAGAACTTGAACAACTATCCACCCTTGACCAGTGTAACAGCAGAAATGAAGACCTATTTGGAGGCTGTACATAAACAATCAGAGGAAAAGAAGTTGTTTCAGTTCTTGAATGGCCTTGACAAAGAATATGGACCTCTGAGAAGCAACATCCTGCTCATGTCACCTCTGCCTTATGCGGACACTGCTGTGTCTTTGATGTTGCAAGAAGAAGCCCAGAAAGTTAACTTTCATGGAGCCAAAGTACAAGAGATGAGTGGTTTCATGATCAAAGGGGAACAAGAGGAAGAAAAATGCAAACACTGTGGGAGAAGAAACCACAAGTCTGATGAATGCTGGGAAGTGATTGGATATCCTATTGGTCACCCAAAGAACAGAAAGAGCAGCAGCTACATACCAAGGGGAGGATTCTCAGGGCAGTATCAAAGAGGAGGTCGTAGGCAGCAGGGCAACTACAGATAGAACAACTACAAATGTTAGGGCTGAGAACTCTGATCTGGCATCAGCAATTGAAGCAGCCACACATCAATTGGAGGGTCTCTTGAAACTGGTACCAGACAACAACACAACCAACATGAGAACAAAAATAGACAGTGATGAAGAACTTGAGTGCAATTTTGCAGGTATGACAGACATTCATCCCTCTTATGTGCATAGAAATTGTTGGATAATTGACTCAGGGGCTACTGATCATATGACACCCCACCTGAGTTTACTTGAGGAGGCTGAAACTGCCTTGAATATGTCAAAAATCAACCTGCCAAATGGTAAAAGGGTTGATGTTACTCATCGAGGGAATATCACTCTGAAAAATGGTCTAAAACTCATGGATGTCTTGTGTGTGCCTGCTTGCTAAAATTTTTCTAATATTTCATAATTAAATAAGGGAATTATATCTCATATAATTATTTCTTTCCAAATTATTATTTTTTCATAATTTAATTTATTTTCTTAATGTAATATTATGATTGGCTTAATTAAAATCTCCTTGAATTAAGGAGAGCTCTCGAAAAAACTCTTTTTTATATATATAGAGCGATTGATTTGTCATAAAATTTATTTTTTATTTTTTTTGCAGAAAAATCAGTCGGCTTATCATTAATTTAAAAGAGAGAAATACAAAGGCAAAGATTGTACTACAAATGAAGGTCAAGGCGACCACCTATCTAAACAAACCTAAAAGAAAACCAAACGCGCCAACTACAAATCTAATGGACCAAGCAACAGCATTCGCAGAGCGGCTACGACACATTTATATAGTTTAATTTTTAAGAGCGTTTAGTGATACATACATATACACATTTGGTCGATTTAAAAGACGCTTTCATTAAAATTATTCTACAACGACTTCATTATTCGTTCGTTCACTTGAACTTTATAAAAAAACATACACATGCAATTTGTACAGGCATAAGACTAGTTTGAATCAAAACAACAGTTCATATTTTTTTTTTTTTTTTTTTTTTGTGAAGGAAACCACAAGGGTTAAAACTATATTAAAGCCAAATCAAAATTAACAGCATTTTGAGCCCGAGTAGGAAGGACTCCTTGCCAAAAAAAACGAAACCCGCTACGCTAGAATTAGGATGCGCAAGCGCATGAGCTACAGAATTATTAATACGGTTTGTATAAGACCAAACAACAGAATCAAAAAGTTGACTAAAAGCTAAAATGTCTTCAATCACGCTTGAAAAAACGCTTCGCCCCTGTCGCTTTTCCCGTAATGCATCGATCACTATCAAGCTATCGTTTTCGACCTCCACCTTTCGATGTCCACGCCTATGTGCTTCTTGCAATCCATCCAAGACCGCCACTCCCTCTGCCTCATGCGCCTCCTAGCACACCTCCCAGGTACACACGCCACCCCATAGCACCTTCCCTCTCTCCGTCCTACATAGCACGCCCAAAGCCACCCACTCGCCCTGCTTAATACCAGCGTCAACTCTAATTTTAACAAACCCTGCAGCAGCCGGCTTCCATCTACTGTGGTTTGCCTCCTCGTCGTTCCCTCGTCTGCTGCGCTGATTGTTATTCGAGGTCGTTCATACTCTTATTTTTAGTAACAAATACTCCCTCCATGCCAAAATAATTTTCCCCTTTTACCTAAACCTTGGATTTAAGAAATTTAGAAAAATGTCATTCTCGTCTCTAAATCTTGAAAATATTTTCTTACAATTCCAATTTTATCCCTAAACTAATATGGGTGAGAGAACTTAATAGAAGAGTACTAATTTCATTACATATTCCCACAATAAGGATGACCTAAGGGTAATTTAGTAATTTTTTTCAAATGTGACAATTAGTTTGGGATTTTTCAAAAATCAAAAGGGACGATTATTTTGGGATGGAGGGAGTACGTTAATTATAAAATTATAGACCAAGTAAATGCAAAATATTATGTAAAATATAATAACGGGTCTTTCTATCTTATGCCCATTGGGCATAGGATAAGAATCTTAAAATAAGAGTATTTTAATATTCAATCATGAGGAAAAAAAAATTAATTAATTTTTAATATTTTAATGAAAAAATATATGTGGGGGCATAATTATTTTCACCTTCTTAATCTATACCCAGTGAGCATAGCTTAAAAAAGTCCAATAATCGATTATTGATCAACTTAACAAATAAATGTGCAATAAGTCTTGCATAAATCCGTTTCACGCGTGAAACGAAGTTTTTATGAGTAAAATGTGTCTATTTTAATGGTTAAAGTGACCACTTTAACCTTAAATGTGACCACTTTAAAACTCCATAAAATGGTCACTTTAAACGTTAAAATAGTCACTTTAAACCTTAAAGTAGACACATTTTAGTTACAAATACCCCGTTTCACGCGTGAAACGGTTTTATGTAAGCATTTGTGATAAATGTGATATTAGGCATGAATTAGTTTGGCGGAAAAAAATTATGGGTTTGATTTTTGCTTTATATAATTAATATTGATAATATACTTGAAATATACATTTAGGTGAAATAAGCAGGACATTTTTTAGCCCTATTATAATCAGGCGACAAAACACCATCACTGCCAAGTACAACATTACAATTAACATGCATTTTATGCCTTTTAGTGTCCCACCTTGAGAAAATCTCAAACTTAATCACGGACGTTAATTCGAGTCGGAGTATTACTCTCCCCGCCGTTACATCATGTTGCATGGAACTCCATAGTTGGCTGCCTATCGATAATCCAACCAAGTCTTTTACGATGATGGTTGAGTTTTTCGGCTCTTGATCAAATGCGTCCGTTTGTATAGGCGTCCCTGCTACGGGTTGGTCCTTGTAATATAGGGTGCATGATATCGAATCGTAGTGCACGGCAACCTGATAATTATGAAATATCAACAAATAATATGTGCTTTGAGTTTAGATTGTTGGTTAAATTAACTGTTTAGATTTATAAAATTCTACAATCTTAGATGTTTTAGTCTTAGTGTACTTTAGATATTTAAGACTTAAATGATGTACTTTATTTGTCTCAATTATTTCTTTACACTTCTATCATCTGAATTAAAATTCTCCCTTGTCTCCTTAATTTTTCTCAAATTAGTATCTCGTTATAATACTAAATTTTAACAAACTATTTTTTAATATTATCTCATTTCCAAAGATAATTTTTAAATCTAAAAAAAGAAAATAGAGAAATTAAAAGTGGAATGAACGGAGTAAGTACCTATTAGAGTATATGAGGAGGTATTAGAGTATATGAGGAGACATATAATTATGTCTCGATATTAATAGTAGTATTAAGTTTAATAATAAATGTAAACCTTTGGCTTTCCATCTAAAGTCTATATAAGGTGGTTAGTTGTAATGTAAATCAACCTAAAATGTCTACCTCTCTAAATATTATCATGGTATCAGAGCCGAAAGGCTTCTGACGACCTAACACATACGATTCCGTTGCGCTGCCGGTGGACAATTTAGTAGCGTCCACCGGCATGATTAATCCAAAAAAAAAACAAAAAAAAAAAAGTGTTTAGTCAAAATCTTAATCAAATAAACCTATTAGCTACGTGTTTGAGTTGTGATGATTTGTGAATGCAGAAGTGTTTTCCTTTTGCATGATTTCAATGTTCATTTGGAATCAATTTCGAACGTTCCCACACCCAAGATGGTGAAAAGTAATTTGTTCATTACCTACATTATTTTTATTGGATTTTCCTTTTACCCAATAAAACCCCCCAAGTTCCAAATTATCTATTTTTATCTTCATTTAAATTCTTCAACTTCGTTAAGGTGGTATTGAATTAGTCTACTGGCGAGTTACACATTTATTGTCTGGCGAGTCCTATACGCACGTATTGGGTAGGCTGTTACCCTCTTATAGTCTTATGTACTGGCGAGTTACGCATTATTGTTGTCTGGCGAGTCCTATACGCATCTAAGTATTGTCTGGCGAGTCCTATACACATCAAAGTATTGTCTGGCGAGTCATATACGCATCAAAGTATTGTCTGGCGAGTCCTATACGCATTTATTTTACCAATATTGCCAAGATGAAGATCGAAAACGAAGACATATTTTTATTTTATTTTGTTCAAACTCATGGAAATTTTATCCAATTACCATGAGTTTGAGCGGGGGTATTAGAGTATATGAGGAGATATTAGAGTATATGAGGAGACATATAATTATGTCTCGATATTAATAGTAGTATTAAGTTTAATAATAAATGTAAACCTTTGGCTTTCCATCTAAAGTCTATATAAGGTGGTTAGTTGTAATGTAAATCAACACAACTCAATAATAACAATAGTATTTCCATCTACCTAAAATGTCTACCTCTCTAAATATTATCATATTAGAGTATATGAGGAGGTATTAGAGTATATGAGGAGACATATAATTATGTCTCCTCATATACTCTAATACCTCCTCATATACTCTAATAGTACCGTTAATTTTTATACAAATAAAAATAGAGTTTAATAAGTAATAATGTCACACGATACACGGTCTTATACTTTCTCCATTCCCTTAATTTTTATACATAAACGTTTTAGAAATAAAGAAGAAAAGGTGTTTGAGATTTTGTTTAAAATGTCTTAACGAGTACTTTATGAATATCACATTTTTATAATTTTTAATCATAAGTAACTAAAGATACAAACAAAATAAAATATAAATTGATATATGTGCATAAAGCAAATGCATATAAATGAATAAAATGCAGGAAATATATATAAGAACTTAAATGTAAAAAATTTAACCTTTAGCTTATTACCTTTTGATTTGAATTGCGAATAGTGACATTGAAGTGTACACTAGTACTTTCAGGTGGCACGTTGGGTTGGGTTAGGGTCAAAATAGTAAAATCCTCGAGGAAAAACCTAGGCCGGTGTGGTTTTAGGCTAAGCCATAAGATAAATGTAATCAAGCCCACTACACAAAGAATGAACAAAAAGATAGTGCATATAAACTTTGATACTCTTGTGGTTAGGCTCTCCTTGACCCGGTGCGCGTAGTAACGGACCGTAGGGTGCCTTTCAAAATAGGGTAGTCGGCCGTTGTTGGGACGCTGGACGGGAAGGTGGCTTTCGTGGTGGTGCATTTTGAAAAAAAAAAAACAAAAATTCCTAGGTTATATTTTTTAAAATTTTTTTAGGGGATGAGTTGAATTTTTAGGACAAAAATAAACATGTTAAGACAAGTTTTTATGGAGTGAAAAGTACGTGAAATTTTGCAATAAAGTATGATGAGATGGTATAGATTGTGTAGTTGTATTTGCATGTAGAAAGAAAGGAATATGAATGAGTGTGGGACGTAAAAGAGAAAAAAGTTAAAAAGTTAAGTGAGGTATCCTACAGTTGGTGCATTCGTATCATTCCTGTTTAGTATGCGATTATTTGAGTATAATACGCAAATTTTGATAGTGTTATTGTTGCTAATTTAATCGTTTAATCCATTTTTACGCGTTAAATTACACTTTCGATCACATATAAAATGACTAATTTGTGTCAATTTTCAAACAAAAAATAAACATAATACTCTTCTGGTTTGGTCAGTGTAGTTTATACTTGCTTTATTTTTTATTTTCACAAAATAAAGAATGTGTAAACTTACAATACACTACGAGTCTACGATAGAGATAATATTTGTAATTGGTTTAAACATTAAACAGAGGCATAAATACTATTGGAATGGAGAAAGTACAATAGACAATAAATGATTGAAATGAACAAATAAAGCAATTGAATTTTTTTTCATTGTGTGTCCGAAAAATATATTAAAAGGATCGGTAAATAGGACGTATGTGCAAAAGATCTACTCCCTCCCTCCCGGTCATTTGTTTACACTTTTCATTTATGGGCGTACGGATTATTTGTTTACACTTTTCAACTTTCTTAACCAGTTAATTTTACATACTTTAAAACAAGTTAACATCATTTGTACTTATGTTATTATTATTTTTAGTTTTTTACTTTACATCTCTTCTCACATCGATAAATATGTATAAAGTAAACGTAAACAAATCATCGAAACGGAGGAAGTACTTATCACAAATTAATTATGCATCCCAAATTTTGATTACTAGAAATATTTGGCAAATTCAAAGCTTTTATTATACAAGTTTTTAATTTTTAATACTCCATATAATTTATTAATTGTAAACAAATGATTAAAATAAGGAGTAAAATAATTAAGAGGAATAACAACAACGACAATTTTTGGCAAAGGGAGGATGTAGCTTTGGAGATTCACAATAATAAGTGGATGTGTCGGGAAATCCCCTCTCTTCACACATTGCTCGGCACGACTCTAAGTCATTGCACCGTGACACATATAAGCACCCCCATTCTTTCGCATCACCTACTTTCACAATCCAAAATAAATTTAAATACTCGTAAATATCGTTTTAAACACGATTTTAATGTTTTATAACGGTACAATAAATAAGAGATTGATTTAATTTATATGACCGTTATAATTCATAAAATTCAAAAAGTTATTATAGTGTAAAACTAACATGTGAATATAATATAAATCTGATAAGAATATAGAATGAAGATAATTTCATAAAGAAGAGTTTATTGATAATTCAATTGTGTTGAATACAAAAGTATCTAGAGATCTAGAGATAAACGATTTATTATGTTTAATAGATTATTAAAAGCTATAACGGTCGACTCTTCTACGGTGGATAGACCTGTCAAACGGGTCGGGCGGGTCGGGTTAGGGTTCGGGTTATACGGGTCGGGTCAAAATACGGGTTGGGACAATACGGGTTCAGCTTAAATACGGGTCGGGTCGGTTTCGGGTCAAAATACAGGTCAAAAATACGTTTTTTGCGGCTTTTTATTTATTATTTTTTTATTAAAAATAATTTTTTTATTGTTATTTTACATTATGTACATATTTTATTTGTCCTTATGTAATACTAAATTTGATATTTATTCTTTCTTATAATTCATAAAATTAAAATAGTCTATTTATGAATATATTCATAATATTTGAATCTTAATTTTCAATATCATTTTGATATTCTAACTTATAATATTAAAGTTGTAATAATTAATAATATTAAATTATTTTTTTCATGAAATATTATTTTTGTAAGTTCAAAAAGTAGTCTTGTTACATGAAATTACACTTGACTCATCGGGTCGAACGGGTCGGGTCGGGTCGGGTCTTGACCCTAAATTAACGGGTCATTTCGGGTCACGGGTCAAAATTTACGGGTCTTGACCCTAAATAAAGGGTCAGGTCGGGTTTGCGGGTCGGGTCGATTTTTGACATGTCTAACGGTGGCTATCCAAAAACCTAAGCCTAACACTCTAACAGAATCAATTTCATACAACAATATAAAAAAAAAAAAAAAAAAAAAGGTACTTGTGTTAGAATCATGTAACAGGCCTGGCCAAGCCCGAGTGGAAGAGAGCGAGCCCGGTTTACAAGTCCAAGGGTATCCACATTTCTCAAAACCAATTGGCAATGAGATGAGTTCCCTTAGACTTTATAAACCACACCAAACTCTCTTCCACAATCAATGTGGGACTTCTCACATGTGGGAAATAACACTCCAACACTCCCCCTCACATGTGAGGTCCCTCGGAAACCCAGGGCGAAACCATGGGAGCACACCGGAGTGGTATAAACAACCCGAACTCACGAGGGCGGCAATAACCCGAACCCAATCGGAGCGGCAAACCCTCAAAGAGGACCTCCTCCGGTGGCATAATTTTTCAAGGACCAGTTTTAAACTTATCGAACCCAGGGCGAACCCGGGCTCTGATACCATGTTAGAATCATGTAACAGGCCTGGCCAAGCCCGAGTGGAAGAGAGCGAGCCCGGTTTACAAGTCCAAGGGTATCCACATTTCTCAAAACCAATTGGCAATGAGATGAGTTCCCTTAGACTTTATAAACCACACCAAACTCTCTTCCACAATCAATGTGGGACTTCTCACATGTGGGAAATAACACTCCAACAACTTGTAATTAGTGTTATGGACCGTCTGCCTTAAATTAGAACATATTTCAATTTCATCAAGTTACACATTAATTGACAGTATAAGAGAAGAAACAACAACAACAACAACAACCGTCTAGCTATCCGTTGCTCCATATAATAGAAAAAAGTTTTCTTTATCCTTAACGGTAAAAGAGACTACTCCGTATGTTACACATTTATAAAGAAATTTAAAAATGTACTCAATAATTTGACAGCATATCATCATTTTTTATATACGAGGTATTATATTACACTTACACATCTTAAAGATTATAAGTACGGGATATATACATTACAACCTTTAATTTATTTTTGTACGCGTAAGATGTCGAATGTCAAATAAATATCCTGGGACAAGACTAATAATAGTACTATATGTATGTGATAAAATACGTACCATGGTGTTGAGCAATGAGAAAAAGAGAGAAAAGGAGAATGTAAATAAATGGAAACCTTGAAGAAGACATTATTAAATCGTTGTTTGATAAATACTTAGAATTTTTTTTCTTTGTTTTACGAATTTATATAGCCAAATAACGCGATAAAAAATGAAGGGACTCCAAATTAGAAGAGTTAAATAAAGTACGTAACAAGTAAACACTTAGAGATACAACTATGGATCAATGTATCTAGCTATGTTTGGGAGGTTACATCTCTTGGGAAAACAAGCGTTTACTCCCTATTATATTGCTTTTTAGTACCCTTCACCAGAAAAAAAAATTAAAAAAAAAAAAAAAAAAAAAAAAAAAAAAAACTTTTTATAAGTGTTTTAGCCTAAGTTAGCAAACAATTTGAAAAGATATCTTATATTTCATTGTGGATCCAAAACTAAGAAGTGCTTTGGACAAAATAATACTATTAAACAATTGACTAACAAGTAAGTTTATTGAGTATTTTTATCCTGAGTCCACGTCATAGTATGAGACATGATATTATTAATTCTAATTTAACCAATTTTCTTTTCTTTTTTTTTAATTCAATTTTTCGGAAATGATTTATCTAACACATGTCAATATCATGTTTGACAATATTTTCATTGAATACTTATACACTATATATATGTCGCTGTCAATTTACAATTACTTTGTTCAAACGTAATCGCATTACATATGAAATGTGACGTTATTATTTATGCAACGGGCGTGGCTAAACTCGGGTGGAGAGAGAGCGAGTCGACTTTACAAGTCCAAGGGTATCCACATTTTCCAAAAACAATTGGTAATGGAAGGAGATACGTTATACTTCATAAATCACACAAATCACTCTTCCACAATCAATGTGGGACTCTCACATGTGTGGTTCCTCGGAAACCCAGGGTGAAACCATGGGGGCACACTCGGAGTAATATTCAACAAACCCTCAAATAGGACCTCCTCTAGGGTATATTTTTTCTAGGGCCAGTTTAAACTTTATCGAACCCAGGACGAACCTAAGATCTGTTATCATGTTAGAATCATGAAACGGGTCTGGCTAAACCCGAGTAGAGAGAAAGCGAGTCGATTTTATAAGTCAAAGGGTATCAACATTTCCCAAAACCAATTCAATTGGCAATGGGTGGAGGATCCTTAGACTTTATAAAGCACACAAACCACTCTTCCATAATCAATATGACACTCTCACATGTGGGCATATATTCCAATAGAGCGGTGGTGAATATAAGTCACGCCACACATTTATCCACCAAGGAAAACTTCTACTCTTACGTGTTCCGTCACTCATAATAGGTAAAGTTTTCAAAATCGTACCCGCCACACCCTTATCCACTAAGGAAAACATCTACTCATACCAAGTTAATTTAGGAAATAATTTCAAGATCATAATAATATGTCACTAATTAAAGTGAAAAAAAAAACGACAAAGTTAGTATTTTGTGATATAAAAAACATTTGAAAGAAGCAAGTAATCGAGTTTAATGCTGATATACAAGATTCACCTTCACACCCATTACCCATAATGGATACAATTTTTATACTCATACCCACCTCACCACCAGCCAAAACTATGAGTATCCAATCATCCCACTCTAATTAGAACGGGTATGTACGATACTCACTTATATTCGCCCCATTGAACCAAGTCCTATAACACATGTTCACTCAAAAAATAAATTCCTAACACGTAAGTCTAAATAACCGGTACATTTGACCACCTCTAATTTATGTTTAATTATCCAAATTACTAAAAATCGTCGACGTTTTACTACGAATCGTCGACGTTTTTTCAAAAAAAAAAGACCAACCCTACCCTCCTCTCTCTTTCTCTTCCCTTCGTTTTCTCTATTTCAAAAAAAAAGACCAACCCTCTTCTCCTTTCCACTCTTACCTAATTCAACATAACCTCACCCACTCTTTGACCACCACCGCCGCGTCGACGACCTCACCACCGCCGGAGCAAGCCGCCGCCTCCACCAGGCCTGAGCATGGATCGGATATCCGATCCGAAATCTATTTTCGGATCGGATATCCGTATCCGAAAATGCCTAATTTTACTATCCGATATCCGATCCGAAACACTTCGGATATCCGATTTTTGATATCCGAAAATTTCGAATCGAATATCCGAATATCCGCTATCCGACCTGATTTTTAGATGATATTGAAACTTTTGGGATATTACAAATGATAATTTCACAACTACGGGGCACAATCTTTTGCTTCAAAAAACACTCAAACATAACAACGCTTATAACATTACAATCTTTAAAATTTATACAAAAATCAAATCAAAAACCCTATCTTTACCAAGATTAAAACAAGGAATTTTTTCAAAAATAAATAAATTAAAACACTGATTTTAAATTGGCTCCAAAACTGACAAAACAAGTACCAATCTTCAACAACAACACAACGAAATCGATGTCTTGACAAAGTAACAACACTGATCTACGATGAACTTCGATAAGCGACGAAGATTAAGAAATCTGGAATCAAGAGTGCGTGAGTAGCACGAATCTAATAGAGGAGAAGATGACAGTCTCTTGATGAAAAAGAGATACTAGGAGTTGACTTGTTAAAGAAAAAAGTATAAGACAAAAAAATATTAGAGGCAAGTGATGAACTGATGAATTATTCTTAGGGTTTGAGAAGAAATGGGGTTGAATATTCTTTTTTTTGCTTTTCATTGAAATGTCGTCAAAGTTGTAGGTGGTTAGAGGTTTTAAACTTGTATGGGTACTTTTAGTTATGGCCCAAGCCCAATATAAGAGACCAACTTCTTTAAAAAAATTTAACTGCAATTCTAACGGATCGGATACGGATATCCGAATTTTCATAAACCAATATCCGTATCCGATCCGATATCCGAACTTTTCGGATACGGATATCCGATCCGAATCCTTTTTTCGGATCGGATATCCTATTTTTCGGATCGAATTCGAATCGGATTTCGGATCGAATCGGATAATCGGATATTTTGCTCAGCCCTAGCCTCCACCACTGCCGTGCTCTTGAGTATTTGTTCCACCACCGTCATTTATTTCAAAGGTAAAGTTATGTTTTCAAAATTAGATATAGGTTTAATTTTTTTAATTTTTAACCTTTTTTGATTCGTTTATTTCAGTTTTGTAAGTTAATTAGTTGTTTTTAAGCCTTATTTTTCGTTTTTTTGTGATTTGGGGTTGTTTGAAATTCGTTTTTAGGGTTATTTTTTAGGTTAAATTATTTCGACTTTTAGGCTATTTTGTTTCGTTTTTTTCATATTTTTGAACTGATTTATTTGTGTTTAAGCGTTATTTATCGATTATTTGTGATTTGGGGTTGTTTTAATTTCGTTATTAGAATATTTCCTTTTATTTATTTTTTCAGATTTCGTGGGTTTTTCTGTTTTTTTGGTCGATTTTTTCTGTTTTTTTGGTCGATTTTTTCAGATTTTGGTTCTCATGTGTTTTTTATCTTGATTTCGTTATTTACATTGTTATTTGGTCGATTTGTTGTTGTTTATATGTTATTGGTTATTGGTTGTTGATTGTTGGATGATTTTGTGTTCGTGGGAAAGGGTGAAATGGTGTGAAATGGATGATTTGGTCGATGAATGTCGACGTTTGAAATGGATTGGATGATGAATTTTCACGTGTGAAATGGGGGGATGATGAATTTTCACATGTAAAATGGTTGTTGGTGATGAATGTAGACGTCTTTGATGGTGTGGGTTGATGAATGTGGTCGTCCACTCCATGGTAATACAGCCCAGAATTTGGTCCTACCATGGATGGACTTTGAATGTTAAGGTCTGTCCATGGTAGGACAGCCCAGAATTTTGTCTGACCATGGAGAAGACAATTTTCTGGGCTGGCCTACCATGGACAGACCTTAATATTCAAAGTCCAACTATGGTAGGACAAAAATCTGGGCTCTTTCCTTTATTTGGGTTAATGTTTGTTGTTTGGTAATGTGTAATGTTGTTTTTAGCTCTATTGGAGTTAATTTGTTTATAAGGCCTGAGTATTTCAATCCAAATACAATGTGGGGTTGCTTGAATTAAGTAATTGAGACCATAATTCAAAGAGATAAAAGTCCTAAAGTAATTCAATTTCTACAACTTATCCTCCAAGGTAAGCTTCTTAATGTATTGAATTTAGTTAATTAAGGTTAGAAATCGTGATGTACTTCCTTTATCACATTCTCGTAATTATAATGAGTCTTATGTGGGGTTTTCCCAAAGTATATTTTTAAAATTGCTATTCAAATTGTTATAGAAGATAGTGAATTATCTTTCATTGTTTTTGTTCTTGATACAAGTTCCCATGGGTTCAAATATCTCAAGACTCAAAGTTTTCCTTTTTTGCCAGGTTACTAAAAATCTTTAAAATTGTGACATTTTTATGTGTCTTTCATATTGACGGAATGTAGTTTCTGACTTATAGCCAGGTTTAAACGAAGTTAGAATGCTACTTCGGACTTCATTTACGATAAGATAACCTTTTTAAGGTAATTCAAGCGTTATCTATGTTAAGGTATTGGCTCTAAAGCGTATACCTTAAACATAAATCATTCATTTCATTGACATTCTTACTATTGAGCCACTATCTAAGTTTGTTAATTGTGAAAATTGTGAACTTTTCTTGTTTTTCTAATATTATATAGTTGTTCAGATTGTCTTTAATACAATCGGGAACAGTTTGAACTCATGTCACATGTTTTGGTATGCTTGCCAACCGTATAGAATATAATGTACTTTTCGTGTTATTCCTTGTTTAGATTTACGACAAAAGTATAATTATGTTATAACGTAGAATGTGATTATTTTTTTTTCTTTAGAATGTTTAAATTCATTTCTTTTTAATATTGATTTTATTTTATTTGTTCGTGATGTTTTTTTTTTTTTCTCATTTAGGCAAATCATGTGCAATCAGAGTTAAGAAGATATGGATGTACCAAGAACTTAGTGGCGCTACGATCATGTTTTCTACGTATTTCTTTGCTCTCCACTCATGTAATACAAATGATTTCTATTAGCACCAATAGATACGTTAGGTGTCTGAATAAAATTGCAACAATGTATGTGTTAAATCATTTGGGTGGTTGACTTTGAATAATTAGTTAATTGTAAATGATAATTGTTGTTGATTATG
This sequence comes from Dianthus caryophyllus, assembly GCA_023091065.1. Classification (NCBI taxonomy): domain Eukaryota; kingdom Viridiplantae; phylum Streptophyta; class Magnoliopsida; order Caryophyllales; family Caryophyllaceae; genus Dianthus; species Dianthus caryophyllus. The sequence goes on along the minus strand of CM041522.1, from coordinate 36,615,438 downwards.
AAATCATCTTGTATTTGTGATCATGAGTAGGTTTAAAGTTTGGCAACAATTTAATATTGTACTATTATATTTTTTTTTATATATAGAATAATAATAGACATCACATATTTATTTAAACTGATGTCTAAGATTTCAAATAGATATTGGACTTTAAAAATACTATGATGTTTATTTGTTAGATAAATATCAGATTTCTTAAAAATCCTATGTCTAGTAGTTGAATAGACATCATGTTTAAATTAGATGTCTATTAATTGAATAGACATCAAACTTAAATCTGATGTCTATCGGTCTTATAATAGACATCACTCAACTTAACATCGGGTGAAAATCTGATGTCTATTAGTAAATAAGTCTCATGTCTAACATGTTTTTTGTAGTAGTCGTGATTTCCAAAGCCCTTGGAAATAACAATATTCCAAATAACCACCCGTTTATTATCAATGTTATGGTAATTTTGCACGGCTCTAACACGAAAATCGCAATCACACTTTTGCGTTCTCGGCTTTTTCTTAGGCTTGTCGGGATCATATACACTCTTGCTTCGACCATGCCTAGAACATCGAAAGTAAGAAGCCAACAACTCCGGTTGTTTTCTATTTTTCTGCCCGTTCGTCGCCTTAACCAAAGCAAAACCATTTTCAAAAGCTACATTGTTAGCCCAATCAAAAGCTTCATCTCGATCCTTAAAACACACTTTAGTGACGAATAAAGGGTTATAATCAACGTCGTCACCACGAAAATCCTCAAATGAATCCTGTAAAAAGTATAAAAAAAAAAAAAAAAAAAAAAACAAATATAACGCTTTAAAACGAATTATGCAAATAGAAATACGATTAATGTCTAACCATGGATAGGACAAAATACTGGGCTGTCCTCCCATGGTAAGACGATGAAATGTTTCGTCCGTAGCCATAAATGACTCAATTCTGGACGTCCATCCACTGGTAGACAAAATTCTGGGCTGTCCACCCACGGGTAGACAAAATTCTGGGCGGTCCACCCATGGACACACGTATATATTCATAAGCGTTTCCCATGTTACACGTTAAAATTCAAAGTCGTTACCAGTTTAGACATCCACATTCAAATGGCTACCATGGATGGACAAATGGATTCAAAGTCCATCCATGGTTGAACGATGAGTTTTGTCCTTTTTTTTCAAAACGAAATATTTTTTTTCCCGACTTTTCAACCAAAACGCAAGGATTTCTACTTTCCAACAATGCACTATATGAAATGTGTTCTAACAATCATAAACCGTTCATATTAAACGATTATGTAACGTTCTTACATCAAAATAATTCTAAATTACAAGATTAAATTTTTTCAAAAACAAAAACAATGAAAATTTTAAAAAGTTAAGCTAACATACCACCGAATCGGCATCCGACATTGTGTTTCAACTTTGAGTTATCGTGTTCTACTAATCTTTAACTTCTAGTGTAAAACCATGTTGAATTTTTGGAAATGTAAAGATTTTTGGGAAAATATTAAGTGGAAAAAGAGAGAAAAAGAGAGAAAAAAAGGGAAGAGAGAGAGAGCTGAAAAAAATGAAAGGGCATTTTGGTAATTTCCATAAAAAACGTCGACGATTCGTAGTAAAACGTCGACGATTTTTAGTAACCCCCTTAATTATTACCCCGTAGGATGCAATGTCTATTTGGGCTTTTGAACTTAATGAGTAGCTATCTCTTTGGGCTTAGTATCCAGTTGATGGGCCGTTAAAATGTTTTCAGAATTTCAGGTAAGATGGCTAAGCCTGTTTTCTTTTGCTTGCTATTTGTTTGGGTTTATTCGTCAAATATTACGAAAGTATTTTTTATTGCATGCTTATACAAAATTGATTGCATGTATTATTTTTGTCTACTTCATGTAATCAAGGTGCATGTAGCATGAATCGTTCATGTCATGACGGTTGGTGGAGCAACATTTTGTTTTCTTGAGACCCTTTTCAAATTAAATAATGATTATGATTTTAATAATTCAAGTTAATCATATTTTATAAAATAATTGCCGAAAAAATAATATATGTTATCTAAACACTTACAACTTGTCTCACTTGTATCTTAAATCGTCTTCATTTAAACAAGATCACGTTATGTAAATAAGTCGAATTATATATTTACAAAGTCTCATGTGAGATGGTCTGACAGTAATTTTATTGTGAGACTTCTCACATGTAGAGGTTGCTAGTGGTAGTTTTTGCTACATTTTTTAATAAAGTGTAGGACTCACGATGTGAAACGGTCTCACAAAAGAACTACTCTTATATATTTAAAATACAAATGATTATGCAAAATTATTTTTAAGGATGACATTGTAATCTTTCGGCACAAATTCTTGTGTGATGGGCCTTACAATAAATTATTGCAAGTCCGTCTCGTTTGTACTCGATTATATAGTTTTTGTATCAATTTATTAATAATTATTATTAATTGTCATTGAATTTTTTAGCATTCCTATAAGTGACTTTTATGTAGATTTGTTTCATGTTTTTAAACAATTTTAACTGTAATTTGTACTTGGGGTACTGTTCTTTTGGTTACACTTGAGGAGAGGTTAACTCTATTATCAAAATTTAACTATCGTCATTTAAATATCGAAAATTGTCAAAAAAGAAATCTACTTTTTCATATATTTCTTTTTGAGAAAGTGGATTTTTCATTTCTTTTTCAGAAAGGAGGAGAATTCATTCCAATAAATATAAATATGGTGAATGGAACAAAATATCGTAAATATAGCAGCTAACTATCTTGACATACGTAATTTTCCAAATAATCTGTACCAAAATTAATTGACTAAAAAGGTTGGATGTACTTGAAAATGATTCAATCAACTCCTAGCGGGCAAACTTTTAATTATTTCACAACTAGTTTAGATCTCATGCATCAATGCACGGTTGTTATAGATTTACATTATTTAAAATTAATAAAATATAAGTAATAAAGTAATATGAGAACAATATAATAGTAATTTAATGAAAAATCAAAGATTCTAAAAAACAATTAAAATATATGAAGTGCATAAATTTTATTATTGTAGACTTTTATATGTAGATTTTATGCTCAACATTTATTTTTAATTAGAAAATATTGCATGAGAAGTATAATAAGCAAGTAATAAATTTGAAATGTAAAGTGCTGGTAAAGCTAGCTAATTATTTAATATATTAGCTATATCTTTAAAATATGGAGTCATAAACGAATTAATAGATTAAATTATTTATTAATTATTACTCTATTTTATTATAGATATATAATAAAAATAAATAAAATATTAAGATAAGAAAGTAATGAATTTAGAATAAATATATATTATTAATAAAGCTTAACTTTTACTCCGTATTACTTTATATATAATATAAGTATGAACCTGATAATTGAAAAGTGGTAATCATAAATAATGAACCTAGACTCAAAAATGTGTCATATGGAGAGTGATGTCAGCATTATGTTTTGGCGGGAAAAAAATGCACAGAATCGCGACATGTGGTATTGATGATGTCAGCGAAAACTGTCTTTTAGTAGAATAAAGATATAATAAATTTAATAAATACGAAGTACTCCGTAACATTTATAGTGTATCCATAAAATATAAATTAACACGGCTATTAATTATAATTTATGCTTAAACTAGTTACCAATACCATATAAAAATTCATTTATTTACTTTTCGGACTACATTTTATTCGAGAATATTGATATTCATAAGTTATGACAGAATATTTAGGAGAATAATTATATTGATTAAAGAATATTATATATATCGTAATATGTCATAAAATTTTAAAGGAAATATAGCAGTATTTTCCAAAATCGGTTTTATACACTCTAACACATATATTACATTCTCTCTCCAACGTTTTTCATGCTTCCAAGTTTTTAAGTACTCCGTATTTGCTACCAATATCATATTGAAATGAGATGAACATTAAAATAAATTTCAATTTACAAAGTAATAATAAAATAAACATAATAAAAGTACTATACCCAATTCAACCCAAATATAAAAATCGTCCCATAAATGATCCATTTCTTAACAAACTTATGTGATACTCCGGACCATATAACATAATCATAATTTGGTTTCTCACAAACCAATTTCTTAACATATTAATATGAAGGGTTTTTCTAACATGTGCATACCATGCACATGTTAAATAATTAATAAAGAAAATGTTCATTGAAATTATTTCCTTAAAAAAAATTATTTATTGCAACAATACAAATTACAATGTAAGAATATTTTGATTTATTTCCTTATTGAGTTTCTTAATATGAAAAATACCATGTATTCGAAATGTGTTAGGATCCTCTAGAGTTAATTTATGGTGGAGTTGATAGTTTACCATAAATGATATTTAAAAAAAGATATTAATTTATTCACAATTATATTAATAACAAAGAAAATGTAATCTTTGTTAATTTAGGTAAACTCTACAAGTAGATTAGAGTTATTTTTCAACTCTAGAGGATCTCAACTCATTTGGAATATCATGCATTTGGTGAAGTTTGGTATAATTGGGAATAAAAATATGTTTGAGTTAGATTTAAACACATAAAATTAGAAGGGAATAAAATTTATATACTATATTGGGTAAAATTCATCAAATGCAGGAATTTTCAAATGCAGGGAATCCAAATCCGGAAAATCCTTAGGTGCTCCTTTTGCACTAATTTCTTATACACCGTACACTCCCTCTATTTCACTCAATTAGTCTCACTTTCTATTTTTGAAAATTTAACTCATTTAGCCCTCTTACTATTTATGACAACTTTATACAATCAAAATAACACTTTTACCCATACTAATATATTCATTTTACCAAAATATATCACACACTTTATCCTCTTAAATGGACCTTACTCAACCAAACAACCAATATTACCCTTAACTTTTCAATTCCCTTTAAAATTATGCAAAAGCCTATGAGGCTTATTCAATGAAATAGAGGGGTAATTGTTAATTACTAAATTTCAACTGGTTACGGTGTATGCTGGCATGGTAGATCACGATCGAGGCCTAAGAATTAGGCTATTAATTTGGATACTGAGGTGTTGTTTGGCTGCTTTTCTAGCTAATCTTCTCTACAATGCAATCACCACAAGGACACTGTCACATTGTGGTGATACATTGACTTTCAAAATGGGACCCCCCACTAACACCTTATCATTAATTTCTCATAATTCACAAATTATGAATAGTTATAAATTTTACAATATACAATATAGCTTAGGTAAATTACATACGGAGTAATTACAATATAAATTTGCATTTCTCTAAATTTATTTTTGTAATACAAATTAATATAGCAGTCATACTATTTCACTTATGTATTGCGTACTATTTAAATTTACATATTTTACTTATGTACTCCGTACGATTTAAATTATTCTTTCATATATAACTTAAACAATACGGAGTAAGTTTTTTGCAATTGCACGGGCATAAAATTATACATTCATAAAATATTTTTTTTTTCTGTAATTTGCACGGGTATAAAATTATTATATGTCATATAATAATTATAATTTGCACGGGGATAAAATTGTTATTTGTACGGGCATAAAATTGTTATTTGTCATATAATAATGATAAATTGCACGGGTAAAAAAATTGTTATTTGTCATATAATAACTACGGGAATAAAATTATACATTCGAATTTTTTTTATATTTTTATCGCAATTTACACGGGCATAAAATTGTTATTTGTCATATAATAATGATAATTTGCACGAGTATGAAATTATTATTTGTGCGGGCATATAATTGTTATTTTTCATAAAATAATGATATTTTGCACGGGTAAAAAGTTGTTGTTTGTTATATAATGATGATAATTTGAACAAACATAAAATTGTTATTTCTACAAGTATAAAATTGTTGTTTGTCATATAATAATGTTAATTAGGACAGGCATAAAATTGTTATTTGTACGGGTATAAAATTGTTATTTGTCATATAATAATGATAATTTGCAAGGGCATAAAATTGTTATTTGTACGAGGATAAAATTATTTATTGTCAAATAATTTTTGTTTTTTGGTGCTTTTGCTAACTCTAATTCATGCTGGTTGCTTCAAATGACGCCCTTTATAAACTCATTTTAAAGCTCATTTATTATCATTTGTCCCTATTTCAAGAGTGGCAACTAAAAAGGATCTGAAAATTATGATTCACAATAGTAAAAAATAGGTCTTATATAGAACAAATAACGTAGTTTATAAGGAAGTCTTTATGAGAAATTATAATACGTTTATCATTGTTGCATTATTTCATTTTATCTTTACCTTTCCTGTAATAGTTTGAATTTTTCTATTATTTTTGTTTGTTTAGTTTTATTAAAAGACGTTTTATTAAATTTATTATACAACGACATAATTATTCATATGTTCCTACTTTATTTTTATAAAGAACATACCCGTGCAATTTGCACGGGCATACGACTAGTTCATGGGAAAGGAAACCGAACTTTCCCATAAATTGGCTCACCTCAATAATGTCTGGTTGCCAAATTTATAAAAATCGAATTTTTAAAAAACTTCCCACATAATATATAAAATTAAGTTATTTATCAAGACCCCACTTAGTAAACATAACTTCCCACCAGAATTCATTTCCCTCGTACTAACCAAACAACTTTCATACAATTCACATAAATTATAATTTCATGTGATCTTAATTTTCCCGAAAATTTATCTTCCCATGTTGAGTCAAACGGACCCGTAAAAAAGTCCTATAAAACTATAAAAGAGTCGGTCTCTCACAAAATCCACCCCTCCAATCTCCATAGGTCTCTCCCCACTAACTCCACCACGCTTGACACAAAGAAAACGCAAAGCATTGCCGTTATTACACAAACCTCTCATGTTTCTTTCGTTTCTCACTTCTAATAAATCTCAAAACTTTTTCTACAAATCATCTTCTAATTATCTTCCTTAATTATTATTATTCTCCTACATATTCAACAAATTATATTCAATTTTCTTCATTTTTATTTCAAAATATTTTCATTTATCATCAAAAGTATATCAATATATTTTTTTATTACTTAGCATAATTATTAAACAATAAAACAAGATTTCCTACATAATTGTGGAATCAAAATCACCTTTATATATATATAACTTGTAATAATACTTATGAGATCCTTTTTATTCTCTCATCATAAACTTTGACTTCACACAAAATAATTGTCATTATTTTTGTTGGGTTTCATCTTCTTCAAATCAAACTACGTAGGATCAAACGTTTCAAAGATGGTAAGTTGATCTTATTTTTAACTGAAAATTTAATTTAATTTAATTTAATTTGGGTTGTATCATTCATAAATCTTTTGAAATGATACGACGTTATCAAATGATACAGTTTTGATTCATGTTATGCAGTTACATGCGTACGATAAAACTATATAATCTTACTTCTCTTTTTGTTAAACAGTTTCATAGTATGCATACGACCGTCTTAAATTAAAAATAATTGTGCAAGTTGTCATATTTGTTGTATTTCATAGGTTTATTTGAAATTTTGTTGTCAACGCAACTGTTACATTGTAAACAACTAAAGTTACATATATTTGTTGTTTATATTCAAAAGTATCAATTACGATACATCCATATTATGGTTTTTATATTCATATAGACAAATATTCACCCGAGACGGTTTTATGATAGATTTATTTTGATACGTCTTAGCGGCTCTCACATGAGTGGTAGTTAAAAAAAATTAGTTTACGGATTCTTTTATAATAACGAGTTGTCGGTCTCACATGAAACCTGTATGCATGTATTTGCATGTTAGAGTATATAATCGATTTTGGGCCTCAAATTATCAGTTTAAAATTTTGGTCGAGTTGATTCCTGACATTGTACAAAATAATTTGTTACAGAGAATAATAATGCGTAATTTAAATGTGATAATATGAACAGAATGTGCTTTATACTTTTTAGGTATTATAAGATTATTTGTTAATTTGGTTGATAATGATAATATTACTCTGTTTTGTGTTTTATGTTTTTCCTCTTTTTAATAAAAATAATGGTTTTTTTTTTTATATTGCAGGACACAAAATATGAAATTTTGAATGAAGTACAAGAGATGAGCAGTCAAAAAATAGTGGTTGGTGACCATAAAATGAAGGAATTAAAATATGAAAAGATAATTAATAATAATTATAATAATAAAGTTGAAAAGGATGATAGTTTTGTGGTTGATTTAGATGGCGTGGACAACGAGCCTACAAGTCCTTTTATAACAAATCCCTCTAATTCAAGATTTTCTGTAAGTTTTTTCACTAATTAATCAACTTATTACATGATTAATGTTCGTGTACTTGATTAATTTTAATCATCGATATGCGTAAGATTGTTGTATGCAAATAATTAACATGTCTGCTTATAAGTACTTAACATATATGTCATATGTTTATGACGGTTTCAAATGAATATTGTTAAGTTAATTTGACAACGCATGATACTAAAATTCTATCGTGACAGTTACGGTCTAATTTCATACGAAGTATAATCGTACGTAGTAGGTAACATGTGATCATATTATCGTCTAGTTATAGAACCGATTGTACATGTTAGTTTTGTTGTATAACTAAGAGTCGTATTAATTATAAGGTTTACGACATATATTAGTTCAAGGTACGTATATCACGCTTAGACTTAAATTTTATCATGACATTAAGTAATAAATATGAGTACTCCATATGTATCTATTGAGTTTGTCATAGGTTGATTATAATCTTATTATAAGACCATTACGGCGTAAAATTCCATTTTAGCCACTAACTCGAGATTTTATTGTTTGTTTTATAGTATGTAGATATTTAGAAGAGTGGAAATAATTCGTAGAACTGTAATATTATTGATTTCAACTTGTCATTAGTTCACATTATAATTTATAATATGAGATTTATTATAAACTAGTACATAAATCCTATCACATATATTCTAATAATATTATTTCTGAATATCGTAATATTTCTTATTGATCTTTTCCTATTATTAAGATATGATTGATATTCTCGACTTATGTCATCATATCTCGTTACATAGTACTATAGGAATCTAATATTTCCTCCATTCCAGTGAATTGTTTACACTTTGACTTTTTTGCGAGGAGAATTTGAGTGAACTGTAAACAAATGACTGAGACAGAGAAAGTAATAATACAGGGAAGGAGTTATGCATAGATGGGTCATTTTTCTCGCACCTACCTTTGAATATGAGATTAGTTGAACGATCGAAGTTAAACGCTAAATTTTGGGTTTAGGTAGATGGTTTAGTATAAAATAAATGGATGGAAGCACAATTTCAACCAAATTATTGTAGTCTATTTAGAAAATAAATATAAAATAATGGGTCTAATTCAATGAAGTTGGTACTTGGTGATTACTTATTAGTATGATATACGGAGTATATATTAATATTAATTAATATGTGAGTGTGTGTAGATGCATCATATCATACAAAGTGTTTGTCTAAACCACCTTCATGACAATAAATCTCCTACCAACTTTAATTTTTGATAATAAAGGTTATTTGTGTTTGTTACTTTGTTAATTACATTTTGAATGATTAAGGAACAACTATTCCTACACTAGAAACATTTATATATTTCCACTATTTTTGCATGATTAAGGTTTGAAAATATGTTTTTTTTTATAATGATAATTATTTGGAAATAGAACACCTAGCTAACTAGTTATCTGATATTTCGTCTGTTTCATTCATTTGTTTACCTTTTTATTTTAAAAGTTAATGTAAATGTAAATTGGCTGCTGTTTCTACAAACTAATTGTAATATGGTCATCCTTCAAAATCATGTAGCTAAAATCGACATTTTTTCAAGTAGTTATCATTTTGTATGTACTAACATAATAAAATAAAGAAAAATCATAATTTTTGACTAAGAAAAAAATTAAGAAATAGGAAGTATACGAAGAGAAAAAGGTGTTAAATGTACTCATATTGTGTTTCGAGTTATAAAATCATAATCTATACTCCCTCCCATTTAGAATGATCTTCCCACTTGATTAAAATAATACACCCATTTAATAAATAAGTGGGAAGATCACTTCAAATGGGAGGGAGTATGCATGAAAAATTCTTAAGTGCACAGGCCAGGAGAACCATGTCGTTGCCCTCCCTCACCAATAAAAAACCCTTATTTATTATTATTATTTTTATTATAAAAGAAAAAAATATTTGACCCCACTTCAAGAATTTCACAATTTTTATTTGTTGGAAAGGATAATAACATGGTCCATCCGATGCACTTAAGAATTTCACCTATATGTGTACTTTAATCACTTATTTAATATACTTACTATTAGAGTATTAAATCGATCTTGTTAAAGTACATCGCACCAGGTAGGCCATGATATAGTTGCGTCCAAGCCTTCATGCCCAAAGATCTATTAAGGAAACTCTATCCTATGTTGACCCAAAGTCAACATCAACTATAATTAAGGAAACAAGCACAAATTGACAGCAAACTAAGGAAGGCAAAACGTATAAATTGATTTGCTCAATCAATCCTCTTATTTCCTTCCTTTCTTGTATATATTCTTCCATCCACAAACCTAGGAAAACTTTGTATATATAGGGTTGCATTCTCTGTACAAATAATTCAATTCAATACATTCAATTCAATATACAAAACAAACACGCATTACTCTGTTGCACTCTACTGCTACTTCGTTTATATGGTATCAGACGCCAACGGTCCTCGACATTAACACCCAATTCCTTCGGCTATGACTTCTCATACTCTGCTGCTCACCAATACGGTTGATCCCTCCAATCCAATCATCTATGTCAATCTCTCGCAATGCAAACCTCTGACCACAACGAATTATACTCAATGGTCCTACCAAATTCAAGCATTCCTTGAAGGTATGGCTCTCTTTGGCTACGTGGATGGGTCTAAGCCCTGTCCTTCGGCCACCATCACTGAAAACGATAAGTCGGTTCCCAATCCCGCTTATGATCCTTGGATTCGACAGGATAGTCTTATTCGTGGTGCAATTGCTGGGACACTTACCGAGGAAATCACCTCTCAAATAACCCCTTGCAAGTTCTCCCACGAGATGTGGACCGCTCTCTCAAACCTGTTCACTAATCCCTCTCGTACACACATTAAGTCCATCAAGAAGCGACTAGAGTCCATCACTAAACAACCGACTCAGTCCATTACTGCATACATGCATAGTATCAAGGTTTGCACTATCGAACTCGCTAATCTCGGGAAACCTATGGACCCCGAGGACATCACTGCGCAGGTTCTTCGCGGTCTTGATTCCACGCATTATCGTGCCATTAAGGAAAGCATGGATGCTCGTGATACGCCAATCTCATTTGAGGCGTTACATGAGAAGCTTCTTAATCATGAATTGCAACACCCGGAACCCATCTCTGCTACCCCATTACCCACGGCAGCCTTTGCTGTCAGTCATCGTCCGTCCTCGTCTCGCTACCCTCCACGGCCTGCTTCATCCTCTGATAACCAAAGTCTTGCTCCTCGCGATGTCACCGTATGTCAGTATTGCAGTTACAAGGGACATGGTTTTCTCAACTGTCGTAATTTTCAGAAAAACCACCCCTCTTTTGTGCTCAAGCCCTACACGCGTCCAAATCGATCTCCCTACGCTCGTCCTCAGGCGCTCACTACTACAGCTGCTGCTCCTACTTCCTCGGCTTCCTCGTCATAGCCGAAGGAATTGGGTGAATTGAAAGGCGTTGTTAATATCAAGCTGACGCAGAGGTCAGCCGTGATTGAGAGCGAGAGATAGGACAAGGCGTACAATGACCGGTTTGACCACCGGACTGAATGTGTCCGTGTAGTTTATACCGTGGTGCTGATGGAAACCTTTGGCCACTAAGCGGGCCTTGTATTTCTGAATACTGTTGTCAGGATTGTATTTGACCCGAAATACCCATTTGCAGCCAACGACGTTATCGGCTTTGTCTCTAGGTACAAGAGTCCAGGTGTTGTTTCGAGTGAGCGCATTATATTCTTCTATCATGGCAGCACGCCAGTGAGGAGAGGCAAGGGCTTGTTTGGTTGTGGTGGGGAGTGCGTGAGGAGACATCGTAGTGGCAACTTGCGCATACTTAGGATTCGGTTTGCGTATGTTATTAGATAGGCGTGTGACAGGGCGTGGTGGGGGAGGTGGCTGCACCGAGTCTGAAGGGAGAGGGGCAGCCGAGGTGGAGGGAGTAGCTGGAGGGGTGGGTAGAGGAGGTATGGATACGGGTTGAGGCGAGGGACTGACTAGTGGATCAGGTGTAGTCACGGGTGAGGGTGTAACTACAGTTGAGGCCATAGTAGTTGATGGGAGGAAGGCCACTGGTGGCTCAAACCATGAATGAGTAGCAGGAGGCAGAGAAGGGGTAGGTGCTGTAGTAGTCGTTGGGGACGTAGCAGCGAGACGCATGTAGGGAAATTCAGTTTCGACAAAGGTTACATGTCGGGAGGTGTAGACGCGTTTAGTTGCGGGATCAAGACATAGATACGCGCTTTGGGTGAGCGAGTATCCAATAAATACGCAGGCTGCAGACTTAGGATCGAGTTTATGAGACGAGTAGGGACGAAGCCACGGGTAGCAAAGACATCCGAAAGCACGGAGTTTGGTGTAGTTGGGTGATTTAGCAAATAGGCGCAGATAAGGAGAAGCGTTAGCAAGAGTAGGTGTAGGAAGCCGGTTTATGAGATAAACAGCAGTACTGAAGGCTTGAGGCCAGTAAGAGAGCGGAATATGAGCGTGAGTAAGGAGAGAGAGGCCAGTTTCGACAATGTGTCGCTGGCGCCGTTCGGCATACGCGTTATGTTGGGGTGTGTGAGGAGGAGTGGTAAGGTGAGAGATGCCTTGTTGGAGCAGAGACGGAGTAATTTTAACATATTCGCCACCGTTATCAGTGAAGAGTTGCTTGATTGGTTTGTTAAAAAAAATTTCGACAAGTAGTTTAAATTGATTAAATATGTGCAATGAATCAGATTTCTTTTTGAGAGGATAGAGCCAGGAGTATTTTGTGAAGTGATCGACAAACAGAATATAATACTTATAACCATCAGTAGAGAGAATTGGGGAGGACCAAACATCGGAATAGATTAAATCTAAAGGAGCAGAGGACGTTAGCATAGACGTAGCAAAAGGTAACTTGTGACATTTATTGAGTTTGCACGCGTTACAAAAATAAAAAAGAGAATCAGAAATGGATAATCGAAAATTGTTCTTAATAAAGGAAAAAACACGAGACGAGGGATGTCCGAGCCGATGATGCCACAACACGGCTGAGGGAGACGATAGTGCAGCTTGAAAAGCCTGAGCAAAGGGTGGCTGCCAAGAGTACGTACCACTATCAAGAGAGCCGCGGAGAAGTGTCCGACCCGTCGAAATATCCTTAAAAATAAAAGACGTAGATCAGAACTCAATAATAGCGTTGTTGTCAGTACAAAATTGAGAAACAGAGAGAATGTTACGAGAAATCAAAGGTACATGAAGAACGTTGCGAAACAGTAACGAACAAGAAGAAGAGTGTATATGAAAGGAACCTATATTAGCAATGGGGAGGGATGAACCATCACCGATGACGACATCGTCGGAGCCGTCATAAGGAGAGTGTTGGGCTAGTGTGGAGAGATCATTAGTGAGGTGATGAGTGGCCCCACTATCAACCAGCCAAGCTGAGGAAGTAGGAGCAGCAGCAGTGTGCGCCTGAGGACGAGCGTAGGGAGATCGATTTGGACGCGTGTAGGGCTTGAGCACAAAAGAGGGGTGGTTTTTCTTAAAATTACGACAGTTGAGAAAACCATGTCCCTTGTAACTGCAATACTGACATATGGTGACATCGCGAGGAGCAAGACTTTGGTTATCAGAGGATGAAGCAGGCCGTGGAGGGTAGCGAGACGAGGACGGACGATGACTGACAGCAAAGGCTGCCGTGGGTAATGGGGTAGCAGAGATGGGTTCCGGGTGTTGCAATTCATGATTAAGAAGCTTCTCATGTAACGCCTCAAATGAGATTGGCGTATCACGAGCATCCGTGCTTTCCTTAATGGCACGATAATGCGTGGAATCAAGACCGCGAAGAACCTGCGCAGTGATGTCCTCGGGGTCCATAGGTTTCCCGAGATTAGCGAGTTCGATAGTGCAAACCTTGATACTATGCATGTATGCGGTAATGGACTGAGTCGGTTGTTTAGTGATGGACTCTAGTCGCTTCTTGATGGACTTAATGTGTGTACGAGAGGGATTAGCGAACAGGTTTGAGAGAGCGGTCCACATCTCGTGGGAGAACTTGCAAGGGGTTATTTGAGAGGTGATTTCCTCGGTAAGTGTCCCAGCAATTGCACCACGAATAAGACTATCCTGTCGAATCCAAGGATCATAAGCGGGATTGGGAACCGACTTATCGTTTTCAGTGATGGTGGCCGAAGGACAGGGCTTAGACCCATCCACGTAGCCAAAGAGAGCCATACCTTCAAGAAATGCTTGAATTTGGTAGGACCATTGAGTATAATTCGTTGTGGTCAGAGGTTTGCATTGCGAGAGATTGACATAGATGATTGGATTGGAGGGATCAACCGTATTGGTGAGCAGCAGAGTATAAGAAGTCATAGCCGAAGGAATTGGGTGTTAATGTCGAGGACCGTTGGCGTCTGATACCATATAAACGAAGTAGCAGTAGAGTGCAACAGAGTAATGCGTGTTTGTTTTGTATATTGAATTGAATGTATTGAATTGAATTATTTGTACAGAGAATGCAACCCTATATATACAAAGTTTTTCTAGGTTTGTGGATGGAAGAATATATATACAAAGTTTTTCTAGGTTTGTGGATGGAAGAATATATACAAGAAAGGAAGGAAATAAGAGGATTGATTGAGCAAATCAATTTACACGTTTTGCCTTCCTTGGTTTGCTGTCAATTTGTGCTTGTTTCCTTAATTGTAGTTGATGTTGACTTTGGGTCAACATAGGATAGAGTTTCCTTAATCAATCATGTGAAGGGGCGAGCTAGAGTATAAAATCGATCTTAAATTTTCAACCAGCAGCTTATATTTTTGGTTGAGTTAATTTTGACACTTAGTTTTTATAATATAAGACGGTGTCGCAGAACACTAACTAATGGCGGGGGCGGACGGCCGTTAGCTAGGTGTACTAAATTAGTAGTTATGTTGTTCAATTTACAAAGTAATCAAAAGAAAAAGAAGATAGCTAGTTTCAATATTAAGGTGTGGAAACATATAATAATTGGGCAATAACATCGGTTGAGTTAGTGTATGTCTTACAAATTCCTTTTGTTATTTCGTTTGGCCGTTGAATTACACATGTAATTAATATGTCGTGTTTATTTCACAAAAGTAGTAAAGTCATGGTTGTACTTTGGACATGTAGTCATGTAGATATTGTTTTGAAGTTTGAATTTGAGTATTGCACTTTGTTTGTTTTTATTGAGTTTTAATGTGGGCAAACACTTTGTGTGTTCTAGTTTTTGAACACTTGTAATTGATGCAATGTAATTAAAAATTGTGATTTTTTTAAGGTTCTAATCATCGGATTTACCTATCTCTGTTAGATTTTTTTTTATAGCGCCATCTATAATTATAACAAAAACGATATGGGGTAGACATTTTGTCTAATAAAACTACAGTAGAGATTCTCTAGTTTTATTAGACAAAATGATACGATTTCACTTGTCTATTTATAGGTTGATTAATTCTTAGTATTATTTATATGGAGTACTTTTTAAGCTCAACGAAGTAGATTTAGTAAGATTGTTAAAAATTTCAAAAATCTACTACTCCGATCCCTCCGTTCCAGTTATTTGTTTACAGTTTGACTTTTTTTGTGAGAGAGATTTGAGGAAAGTGTAAACAAATGACTGAGACGGAGAGAGTACATACATGTGTGTTACTTTCATACCATAAATGACACGATAACTTAATTAATTGTACACGTACTTTAGCTTATATAAACGTGTGATGGATGTTTTAATTACTCCGTAGTATAATTTCTACTTTATTTTAACTTTTGTATGATAAAAGTTTCAAATATAAAATAACAAATAATTGAGACAATAGTAAATAATAATTAGATATGTTTGTCTTTTAATGAAAATTTATGAAGCTTTTTAATGTAAGTGGTGTGAATGGTATAATCATTATTAGTTTTCTTAATGATGTTTGTTTTTTCCACTTATTTTTTTCTTTTTTGTATTTTGCATAAAAGTTTCAAAGAAGCCTCCCTAAAAAAGTACCTCTACGTGGTATTGAGAGAAAATTTAGTGATAGAGACAACCTTGCTCTATCGTTATCACCTAGAGGTATGATTTTCATATCCTTCATCATTTATTTATTTTGATGTTATTATATTGAAAATACAATGATGTTAAATGGTTTGACTATATTTTTATAATAATTTTATTTATTAGGGATTACATTAAGTGTTCATCAACTTGAAACTCTATATAATGATCATGTTAGATACTCCCTCCGTTCCAGTGAATTGTTTACAATTTGACCTTTTTGTGAGGAAATTTACGAGAAGTGTAAATAAATGACTGAAACAGAAGGAGCAGTATAGATTGTAATAGTGAGACGATGTGTACATCGATAGTCAAGTGATTGAGTATTCAAATCACAGTCAATTTCCTTATATTCTTACGTTTGACTTTTTAGTCTTTTGTGATGAAAATTTACTTTCACTTGAATAATAAAAGAGACTAATAATTTCTTACATATAAAACGATCTCGAAATAAAACACAATACACCGTTTTGTACTAAGAGCGACAATTTTAGATCATGGGCTAATCCATTATCCGATATTAGTTTCAAGGGCAATATTTGATTACACGGATGACGTATGTTTATATATATCTGAAATATCGAAGTGACTGTATATATGACAAAGTCCGTTGACCGTTTCAATTATATAATAATAATTTTGTCGAGTCATTACGACTGTTCATATTAGTCATCCACTCATTAACACTATCAAAACGATAACTATCATTGTTAAGTAATGTGATTTGTTTTTGCACGAAACCTTTATAAATTGATTTGTAGAAGAACTTAGGATAGACAACTAATAAACTAAACATACATAACTTGTTAACACGTACAAATAATACAATGTTTGTTTTGACACTTTCTTGGCAACTATTTTAGTTGACAACTACATGCACATAACTTTATCCATCTACCAGCGGCCCGACCTTTTCTTGTTTCGGTGCTGCTTGACGACGACTTCTTTTATAAATTTATCGGAAAAAGTCGAGTTCAATTATACTAAGTGTATGTTTTTTACGAACGTTTCTTATTTTAAGGAAATAAGATCGGTTATTCTTTGTTTTCATTTGGAGTCAACTTACTAGATAACAGAACGATTTTAACGTTTTAGACAACATCGTTGATCTTCCTTAACCAATGAATTTGCCACAAGCTTTATTGCAGTATATATATTTCTTAAAGGCTTTACGACAAATAAACTACACCGTAAATTATATCAAACCTTTCTCTAATAATGCGATCCTAATTCGATAAAAGCTTCAAACTAACAACATTTCGTTAAAAAATTGTATTTAGTACGGAGTAATATTTATGAGCTTTTAGAGCTAATATGTTTTTCCTAAACATTTTTGGTCATCTTATGTAGGGCCGAGCACACCAACCAGTCAAATTGCGAGCACTTCAGAAAAGGCGATTTCCCCAATCAACACCGTTCCAATCGCGTCACAGGACACCTCTGTAAACCACCAGCTTCCCCACCATCAAATCACCATAAAAACAGGCGGCCTGAACGCTGTTCCTGAAGGACGTTGGGGAAGAAAGTCGAGCTTCAAACGGTCGACACACTCATGGTTTGCTCATCCAAAGAAAATTCTACTCGTCTTTGCTACATTGTACGTCGTTAATTTACCTCTTATATTAGTTACTCAATGTCTCGCCTTTTAATCTAATTCGTGACTGTATGTAACAATCTCGAATATGTTTGAACAGGTCTTGTATGGGGACCATGTTGCTGATTTACTTCACGTTGTCGATGAGTAAACGTAACGAGAAAGAGGGTGTTACAGATTGGCAGTGATTACTCAAATTCAGGATTCGGAATCTGCCATTGCTAGATTGAAACGGTTTTTTTGCCCGAAGAGGGGAGTCCGAAAGCGGAGACTACGTGTACGTGCAGAGAATGTTAGAAGAAAACAGCAAAAAGGCTGACGACATGGTCGGTGAAGCGTGCTTTAGTCCGGGCTATACATAGTAAAAGAAAAATGCTAGAAATGATATGGTGGAAATGTGAAGTAGTACAACGAACACATAATAGCACTATGTATGAGGCAATGTTGGAATGTTTTTGATATTTGAGGAAAAATATATGAGGAATTTATTGATTGCTCCTTTTTCTATTGTAGAATTTTGGTCCTTGCTTCTTATGTATGCACATATACATGAAATATATTCATTTCATTTTAAACTGATAAATTATACGGAGTATGCAAAAAAAAAAAAAAAAAAAAAAAAAGAAGAAAAAAAAAAAAAAAAAAAAAAAAAAGAAAAAAAGTGTTTAGGAATATACAACAAAATCGTTGTAAGTGCGTATACGAGAGTTATTCATAGGATGAAACCACTAGTAAAAGTGAATAGCAAAAAAGCATTTTGTACTCAGCATAAAGTTACGTGCATATAATCGGGTTTTTTAAATGTGTGCTCTAAGGGCACACATTAAAAAAAAAACTAAATTTGAAAATATTTTCATGATAATCTCATCAAACATCAAAAGATAAAGTTTTTATTGCCACTTTTACTAACAATTATGAAAATAGTAATTATATTATAAATTTGGTTTTATTGAGTGAAGTTCATTTTGACCGAAATCAGACCCAAAACATATTTAAAGAGTTATAAACGGCTGCTAGGGCTTTAAGTGCATAACACAAAAACTTGATCATCTACTTTACTTTTCAAAAAAGAATAAAAAAACATAATCACCTTTTTAAATTGACGCAAAACTAGTGACGAAAATAGTGTCTCATCGAACATTTTTCACAATTCCTAATTAATTGTATTGTATTTGGCCGTCTTTTAAGCACTAAAGTTGAGTTGGTATTCTAAAAGATCATCTTAGTGTGAAACTAACACTTTATCATGAGAGTGTCACGACAAACTCATTGTGAGACAGCATAGCGCAACATATCAGAAACAAGAAGGTCATTTAATAAGGTGGCGATGCAGAGGTAGCAATCGGGTCACTCGGGGTGAGTTTGGGCCGGTTGTATTGGGTCAGGTCGTATCGAATTCGGGTCAAATCGGGTCATAATTAAAGTGCTTCGGTCGGGTTCGGGTCATATCGAGTTCAGGTCATATCGGGTCATGACAGCAGTCGGGTCAGGTCCGAGTTGTATCTGGTCGAGTCACTTGAGCAAAAAATTCGGGTCACTAACAATTTAGCCTCAAATTTTGACCCTAAGCCAATCTTTTAATTTTTTTATATTTTTCGTAACTAATACATGGATTTTTAGCTATATCATTACCTCGAAAGTTCAAATATAATGTTCAACATATGTTCTATTGTTAAAATTTTTCAAAATGTTTTTAAAAAAAATTCAAAATTTCTTTAAGAACTTCAAATTTTCGGGTCGAATTGGATACAGGTCAGGTCAGTTATCAGATTAACTCGGATTGAATCAGGTTGCGAGTCATCTCGGGTCGGAACGGGATGGCTACGATTTCTTGTTGGCCTTTATCGGGTCGTGTCGGGTTACGAGTCATCGTCTGGTCAGTCCGCGTCAGTTTCAGGTCACAATAATTTTGGGTCCTACCGAATCGGGTTTGCTCGGGTTCAGGTCGGGTCAAGCTTGTCAGCTCTAGTGACGATGATTCGAAAATAATGTGAATGCAAAATAATCTGACCTGACCTAAACTGACCCAAGGATTATAAAATTCAATTTCATTCGATCTAACTAGTCTGATCTAAACCTAACTCAATTAACATATTTGCCAAGTGTAAAATAAATAAAAAGCAATTTTAATTTTAAATTTTTTGTTATTATTTTTCAATTTCTTTTACAAACGCACCAACATTCTTTTGGTGATTTATGGAGTTCATGTGGACGGATCATAAAAGAATAATTCTGCAGGTCTTTTGCGCCAAAAGATTCCCCCATTCACTTCTTATTCCTTAAATGCTTAATGCTTTTAGGCTTCACTTTTTGTCATCTTAAGCTAAAAAATAGGTTTGTTTTTCTTGTGCGCATTCCACAAAAACAAGTATTTTGAGCAAATGTGGCCCAACTCTATGGACGTAACTTGTTCCGGCCCACCTTTGAACCACTTTTCAGCTGGTTCGGCACGGTTATCCAAGGCTAGGCCTAGCCCGCCTCTAAGACCACCTTTATTGGTGATTTTTTTCATCTACAACCTATACAAAAAATTAATATTTTATTCACAAAACCCCCACAACCAACAATCTCAACTTTTATTATTTTTTATCTACTTTATCAACAACCCACCTCAACCCATATTATATCTATTATTTTAATATAACTCTACCCCACTCATTTTTCATTCACCCAATCAAATGAGAGGTTGGCATAGGTTGCTCAACCAACCCATACACACATGAGTTGCCAACCCATGTGTATTTCACTTGTATTTACATTTATTTTTTTTATTTTCATGTTGCAACCTATACTAAAAAAATCACCAATAATTGTGGTCTAACAAAGGTTGAATCGGACTCAAGATTTTGGTATCATGGCCCGTACCCCCCACTCCGTCCGAAGGGTCGAGAATGGGATTGGGTCAAGCCAACCAGACCCGGCCCGCTCAACCCAACCCATAACCACAAGTAACAATGAATAGAATCACGTAGCGTCTGGTAAACTGTGACTAAGAAAAAAATAATTACTCTGTAGTAGGTCGGATGTAAAAATATTTAGAGTTATAGTGTCCACGTAGGCTTGGAATTTCGTGAGGCACAAAACGCCATTACGGAGGACGGTTTAGAAAAAAAATGAAGAGGCCAAAACGTCATTTGAGATGGCGTTTTTATCAATACATGTGTTTCTTTATTTATATACGGAGTATTATTTTGCATTTTAATGATAGGAAAATTTAAATGGCCCAATGGTTGAATACTTGAATACATAACTTTGGGTAGAAGGTTAGGAGTTCATGTGCAATGTCGTTTTCAGCTTTGGTAAATCCCAAACCTACGTGAACACCATTTGTCCAATGAATTTTTAGTTCAACCCATAACACTAAATACTTTTTCTAAAAACCTCATTTCGACAAAAGCTTGTATAATGGCTTGGATTTCTCAAGACTTTCTCGAGTGTATATTATTACGACCATTAATGGCAATATGGCGAAAAATGAAAAGGCATATTAGGAGGTGGTAGATCTTGTCTATGCCTTTCATGACCTAGTATGGTACAACCCCAACGGCCCCACCTAGACAAACACCGATCCAGCCTAAAGAAAATCGTATTCAGATTGCCCTTACCCATATCCGAAAAGGGCAACCCGATACGATAGGAAATCGAATCAACACGACTCACAAATAACTACGTCTTGAACCCAAATTAACTGACTCAATACTAATCTAAAACACATATAATTGTCTTTGAACTCGCCCCAAATCTCGAAATACTCCGTAACTTAATAAGAAGAATTCGAAACATACTCAAAAATAGCCAAACACAAAATGGTACCCGAACTACCTGTAATATTAGGGGTGCAACACCTATTGACAGTACTCTGTTGTCATGGACACTCTTTAACACACATTTTCGATACCCTAGGGATCATATTTATGAGACGATGAATCAACGAACAAGATCAAACTGCTGCACGAATTCATGACTGATTGACGTAAAGAGTAACGCTAAAAGTGCCAAACTTACGAGATCTTATCTCTATACGAAAACCTGAATCCACTGATAAGTCTGATATTAACAAGCAGCTATATGCTGGAGTTTATACATTATGCAGAGGTCGGACATACCGTGAATTTCATTGTGTTTGACATCTCTAATAACGCTTGGATATTCTAGGCATTGAACACTTCTGCTTTCTGTCGTGAAACAGCCTCAGGATGATTGCTGCGGTTTCCTCAATGGCTTTGCTTGTCACCTCTGCAGGTATAATACCACGTATCAACGCACAGCGGATAAACTACGGTAAGATGGAACGATTTAACTCTCTAAGACTTGGTTCTCCTCATCTTATTTTGATCTTAACTTATCAAAAAACTTCATAAACGTCAGAGTATTTCTTTAAAAGATACGGAGTATCAGACACCAGACTGTAGGCAATTTTAGACGAACAAAACAGGTCCGAAATGCTTAAATGGGGCTACTGATAATCTTATGATTCGAATCGTGTGACCGTTTCACAAAAGTATAAGTGTCAATAGAGTGTCGTATCGGGATGATGCATTGCTTACCAATTACTCTCCAACTTGGATTTTGTGCGAAAGTTTTACCGGCGTAATCCAACTCCCCTCTCACGTAATCCATCTTCGAGTAAGATGTCTGCTCATCAGCGGCCAAACCAAGACTCTTTGCTCTTGACTGTCTAATAGACTGTAACACAACCGGGTTAATAGTCAAGGCAAAGACCTTATCGGGATCGATCTCGAATAGCATTTTCGGCAACGCGATACCCATAACAATTGGCACGTTTGCCACTTTGTATCCCTTTTGCGCTAGGTAGATCGATAATGGCGTTTTCCCTGTTCGGGAGACGCCAGTGAGTACGATGTCGGCCTTATGCAGGTTTTGTGGCAGCGCACCATCATCTTGCTTGATTGTGAATTCTATGGCTTCTATCCTCCGGAAGTAGTCTTCTGTTAAAGCGGTTTGACCCCCAGCCCCACGAGGTAGGCCTGAAGGTGAGACGCCAAGATGAGAAGCGATGGCCTCAGTGATTGGACCAAGGACGTCGATGGACTGTACGCCAAAAAGTTTGCAGGCTTTTCTTGCAGCCTCGGCCATCGATGGATCAGCAAGCGTGTAGACGAGCATACCCCCTTCTTTCGCAGCTTGTTTTACAACATCCATTAAACCCTCAATCTCGTCTATCTGTGTTGCAGAACCAAACAAAGGAAATAAGAAAGCCGAAGAATCTGATCATAGTCAGAGAAGCCAAAAGATATGTACTAAACGTCGTTCATTACCCTCACAGGCATACACAATTACTAAGTCTACCCTGCATCAACACAAAGAGACAAAAGTTCTGAACAACGAGCACAAGTACAAAGTGCGATTGATGTGGAATCCATACTTTGTGCAGCCACCAAAACCGCATCAAAGATTTAGAAGTCCTACTTCCTGAGTCGTCAACATTTGCGACAACTCACTCTAACCAACAATAAACGTCTTAATTTAAACTTCTGACTTGTAATCTACCCTATGTTCTTTGGTTCTGAATTATGGCGGAGGCAAGTAAAACGGCTCACTCAACTCAACGGGGCTCCTAGTTTATCATCAAAGTACTAGTTAGAGTCATTCGTGCAGTTATCGACATAACTTTCACTTTCATTTTGAGTCATCTGGAGACAACTTTGCAATGCGTTTTGTCACCT
This sequence comes from Dianthus caryophyllus, assembly GCA_023091065.1. Lineage (NCBI taxonomy): Eukaryota > Viridiplantae > Streptophyta > Magnoliopsida > Caryophyllales > Caryophyllaceae > Dianthus > Dianthus caryophyllus. Next base: position 36,591,833 of record CM041522.1, on the reverse strand, counting down.
CATATCTTCGCATGTTGTTTTATGAATTTTTTAAAGCTGAATTAAACTAAACTAAATTCAACTCAACTAAACCCAAGTAAACTGTTAGAGTACAAAATCGATCATAGGAATCCAACACTAGCTTAAGTGGGCGGTTGAATTGGTAAAAAAGACATCCTCAAATATGCCTAACGCACGCCTTAGGTAAAGCACTAGCCAAAACGTCTCACTACATTTTAATTGCACCTTTTTTTTTTTTTTTACAAGGCTAACTTAATGAGACACCTATTAAGTACTTTAGTCAAAAAATTTTAAACTAAAACTCTTGTTACGCCTTTCCTTTTTCTCATAATTCTCAACTACTCTGTTCAAACGAAATCCTATTACATATGAAACGTAACGCTATTATTCATCAAAAATAATAATGTTTTCATTGTCTCATACTATAAAACGATCTCAACTTAAAATTTGTAATCCGACTAAATTTACCAAAGGATGTGAGACCAGTGGCGGTCCTAGGGGGGGCCGGGGGGGGCCCGTGCCCCCCTACTATTTCTGAGAAAAAATTTATAAGTATCAGGCGCTGGTTTAATGTACACATAAATCACAGTAGCACAGTTGGTCAGAGAGGCCATTGTGAAGCTTGAGACCCAAGTTCGACTCCCCCTATCTGCATTTTATTTTTTGTTTTATTTTCTCCTTTTTGTTTGGGCTTTTAATCTTCCACCATTAGTTTTTGTTTTGTTTCTTCTTTTTGGTTTGGGCTTTCAAGTTTTCAACATTAATTTATAAATCCGTATTACTCTTTAACACACGTAGTATATTATGATCGTGTTTTACTCCCACAACTTGTTAATTTTCTTCATCAATTTATGGGGTGTTAGTTAAAATTTTAACCATAAAGATGTAAACAAATACTCCGTATAAGATTTCAACATTAAATTAATCTTTTACATTGAAAATTCAAAAGTATTAGGAAAAATAAACTAATAATATAATACATATCCATGAAATATTACCAAAGCTCCACAGTTTATATCTAGAAAATTGAGAAAGCATATTTTAACAAACAAACTTCCAAATTTTGTCTAGCAAAATATATACCGAGTACTTAATTTTAACAAACAAACTTCCAAATTTTGTCTAGCAAAATATATACCGAGTACTTAATTTTACGGCATCTCATAAGATTTTCTATATTTTGTGTAATTGTTTCTACAAATTTTCCATTTTATTTGTACTCATACAATCAATACTTCAAATGATAACGAAAATGCATCTGATATTTTGGATATTTTTTTAAAAAATTGCATCATCTTTATATAATATTATTAAATAAAATATCGAAAATGTGCCCCCCCACCCATTAATTCCTGGGTCCGCCACTGTGTGAGACGGTCTCAAAATAAAAACTAGTGCTTTAAAATTGAAATATTTTGCATCCACCCTTTGAACTACTTACGAAATACTCCGTATTCATTAGTTTAAACAAACGTATACAATCGAATGGACAGTAAATAAAACCGAAAAATGAAACATACGCCAGAGAACAAGTGAGTATTAACAGCGCAAGCACGGTCAACCAAACAATGATCAAATTGACCTAACGCCGCACTAACGGAATGTTCCGCCGTCCACCCAGTTCCGTCAGATACCATGTATATCGACTTAACGCCGTCATCCTCCTCTCCGTCTAAATTCACCCTTTCTTCAGTTAATACCTCTTGAGTTGAACTAACTTGGGCCGGTTTTTGTTTGGGTCGGTCTAGTTTTCGGCCTGACCGTATTGACCGGGCTCGAGACCATAAGTTTAGTTTTGTGGTTGCTTTTAGTTTTTTCGGGACTGGGTTGGGTTGGGGGTTTGGTTCGGTCGGTAACGGTTGCGGTTGCGGTTGTGGTTTGGAAAGAACGAAGCTAGTTGATGTTAACATGTTTTTGGTATGTTTGATTGTGTGGTGTATATTGTTTTTGCTTAGATTTTGGATAATTGTGGTCATTTTGGTTCAACTTGTTTTATTGGGCTTTATTAAAATTGGTTCAATCCATTTTTTTTTAAAAAATTGTCTATAGTTTGGCATGGGTTGGGTCTAGGGGGTGTTCAATTTTGCTTAGACCGCTTAATAAAATTAATTTAAATCGGGTTTTTTCGATCTAGTCTGGAAAAAAAATACATTTTGGTTCGGATTGTTGTTTCGCAAAATCAGGAATTTGGTATCCTGTTGAATGTCACATAAAACCTTTTAAAATCTCTATCAGCTGATTAGTCCAACGTTGTATTTAATGGGTTTCGATCTAATTCAGTCTAAGCGATTTATTAGAAGGTAGATTTCTGAAATGGCGTATTGGGTTGACACTTGACAACTAGGCGTAAATACACAAATGTTTTTTTTTTGTCTAATTTGGTCTCTAACCGGCAAATAACCATGTGTAAATGTACAAACGTTTTTTGTTTTCTCTTTTCTTTTTTCAAATCGGAAAAAAAAAAACGGATTTTAGACCATAGGTTAATCTTTTGATTGATTTAGTTCTAATTGGGAGCATGACAATAATAATTTAGAACCTTCTCAATATTTACATACATCACCTATGAAACATTGCATCTTGATTTTTCTTTTAACAATCTTATATTGTAACACGACTGTGTGCTAATTAAAGAATTAACAACTACTCTATTTTTTAGTTAACATAATGATATAACAGGTTTTCTGGCCTCATGAAGATTTAAATATTGTTTGCTCGAAAATAATGGCAAATCAACATTGATGTTAATTAGCCTTCTAAATTAAATTAAACAATGACAAACAAACTGTTTAAAATAAAAATCATCAAATCTCTAAAAAATTTTTGGGTATAATTAATATTAAAATTTCGTACGTATGCAGCGAAATACATCTATATATTGTGCCTTTATGTTACACTTTTCTTTGCTATATACTCCGTATGATACAATTGGAGATTTTTGTATATCATATAATGAGATAGTAAACCTATGAATAACAAATAGTAATTAATTAATTGATTAATTATTAGGATTAATAATAATAATATTTTATTTAGCCGCGCAAATAAGGAAACGAGGAAGACCAATTTTGTAACCAAGAGTACTAACATCATGTTGAACTTGTTGCCTATATTCTCTAAAACTAAACTTTTTATAAAGTGGTGGCTCCTTGCAACTTTGTATGATAGCATCATACGATGGACACAAAAAATATGCAATTGATAGCCTCTCTACTTTCTTATTTGCCACCACTCTATGCTCCACACTTTTGTATACTCCATTGCTCCATGCCTGAAAAATAAAATAAAATAAAATTCGTGTTATTATAATATCAATTATTTAAATTTCTGTCTTTTCATTTAGATCAAAGAATAATTATATATAACTCACAGTAATTACACATTAGTATTATCTTGTTTATTTTAAGTAACCAGCCGTAAGCGCGCAAGGCTCGCATGCAACATGGTTATGTTACTAATAAGCTTTATAAATCACAAAAAGATAAAGGAAATTATTCCATGCGCTATTCACATACGAGAAACTCTTCAAGTCAAAAGCTTAAACTTAAGCTGATGATTAAAAGCACAAGATCGGTTTATACTCTAACACAACATTCTACATTAATGCCCTTTGGGCTTGAGATGCAGACGCAACTATAGGCTCGCCTAGTTGGTACGATATATGCAACTCTGAAAGTGAGAGGTGATGAGATTTAAACTCGTGACCTTTGGTCACTAGACTTTAAAACCATATTATCTATAACTATTTCAACCAAAATTTTAAACTGATAGTTAAAGACCCAAAATCGATTTTATACTCTAAGCAGTGCATGCACGTACACCAGTAGCATGCATGCAAGTTTAATACTCCATCCATGGTAATTATTACTTGTACTGATTAAATTATAAAAATTGAACATACATATATATAGAATAGTAAAATCACCTGAAGTAAATCACCAATATTAACAATAAGAGCCTGAGGATTAGGGTTAACTTGGATCCATTTACCATCTTTAACAAGTTGAAGTCCACCAACATGATCTTGGTATAAAATTGTAAGAAAATCACTGTCTGTATGTGGCATTAACCCGAAAACATCGTCGTATTTAGGGCATGGTGGGTATCTATTCATCCTTAAGTAACATGTACTTGGTAAACATATTTCCTTTATAATTTTTGTTCCTTCATGCCCTATATTTTCTGCTAATATGCTTGCTAATTTGTCTGCTAATTCTGAAACTGTTGTTGCAAATTGTTTCACCGTTGAACTGGAAAAAAAATGCAAATAGTTAGTGAAGATATGACAATAATTAAGTAATTTCACATTATATTCGTTTCTCTAAAAAAAAAAACGTACTCCCTCTGATTTATCTGATTCTTATCACCAAAATTTCTTTTACAAAACTAGCCAAATGATAAAAATATGTTCAATTAAAGGGAGTATATTAATTTAGCATCTTAATAGAGTAGATCAGATAAAGTTCTGAGTAGGCGGCATGGGCCATGACTGGTGTGTTTTGAAGTACTAACATTTAATCATGTTGTAATTTCTAAACTTTTGGTGTTGGGTAAATATATATTTTTTTGTATCGTGGTCGATTTAAAAGAAGTAGTTAACAAATTGCAAAATTATTTTATGGAGCGTTTGAGAACGGTCAATTCATTTCAATAGTTGGGTTTGAGTTAAATTAGGTGTTTAGTAACTTAAAAAAATTGAATTTAGATGAGTCAAATTCAACCCAAATTCATTCCTTCATAAAACTAGCTTGCCTAAATAGACACCCTCAAGGGTGTCATTTCCAATTCTCAACTTACATCATCAGTGATTTGATTTCAAAAACTTAATACTCCGTAGTAATTTGATTTCAAAGACTTAAATTTCAAATGTCTAATTTTAAATCTAAATTTTGAAATCAAATTTGAGTTCACAAATATCACCTTATGAATTTAGCCAAAATATTATAATTTGATAACATATCGGATAACCGGGTAATCAAAATAACCAGGTCAGATATGGAATAATAACCAGGTAATCACCAAAAATCCCTCAAATCCAAGCGAATCCAAAAGGAAAAATGAGTACTCTCTATGTCTCAGTCATTTGTTTGCATTTTTCTCAAATCCCCATCATAAAAAAGTCAAGTGTAAACAATTCAATGAAACGGAAGGAAAAAAAAAAAAAAAAAAGTTCAAGAGAAATATCTTATGTTGGGTACTTGTACTTCATACTTGGGTGAGAACATCACACGGTTCACTTGAGGACATGAGGCTAATGCAAGTATAAAAGACTCACTCATTGTATGCAAATATGCAATGTATGTGTCAATTTGAAGGACATATAAAACTCATGCATGCAACTCTGCCTACGTAAAGACTTTCTGGAGCACCAATTTTACCGGTCATATTCTTTTCGTTTTTTTGCATAGAGTTGAATATTCATTTGTTATATACGGTTTGAATTAAATTTCTAATGATTTTAAAAATTACATGGAATACAAAATGTTCAACTTTATTTAGCGTAGTTGATGGAAATTTTTTCACATTACATAACACAAACACGTCAATCTTTCCAAAAACTTATCTTACTTATCAGATGTTACTAAATTAGAGATTATTATTCTGCCATAAATTTCTTTAATGGTAGATACTCCGTATAACATAGGACTATCCCATATTGTAACACCTCTTATATTATAAATTAAAGTAAATTATCAATAAAACAGAATAAATTTTTCTTATGTGAAAGGTCTAATAATAATATTATTATTATTATAAAACAGACTCATACTAAAATTTGTACTCCCTCCTATTCATGTGGTTGTTTACGCCATTTTCATGAGGAAAAAGTGCCCACGCAAACAATCTGATTGGATAGATGAAATATTTCTTTATAATCAATGAGAAACTAAATGAAGAATGTGTATGTACATTGGAATACTAACAAAAACATGTGAACTATTACTAACTGTCTTTTTTATTTGATAAATCAAACATTTCAACCAACATCCACGTGAAATGGTTAGTTGTACATGTAATTGTATCCTTCCAATTGATATCTTATACTCCGTACGAAGTAGTAACTTGGTCAACACAAATCATGTTATGGTACTACGTTCAAATTAATTAACTAATCAATAGAATATTATTTTACCTTTTAACTTTACTTAAGAGATTAGTGTTACAATGACATGTATATAACTATTAATTAAATGACTTGTGCTCCCTACATTATCGACAACATTAACTCAAAGTCAAACTTTCATTAGGAAAAGTCAACAAAATACAGCATTAATGTTGGTAATTAATTTAATTGTCTTAGAACTTAGCAATGTACCTTGTTTAACTAATTTCTTTGTGGACTTATTACACATGATCGATCACAAACTTAATAAAACTTCCTTTATATTTCGGAGCATATTTTAATTATATTTTGAAGTTTTAGGAATAACAAACCCTAGAATAAGACAATTTCATAATAATTTTATTGTGAGATCTCTCACATAATTAGGTAGTTAATTACGGAGTAGTTGTCAATTTATAACTTTTTTTTTCCTCTTGTTATGTACTTCAGTACTTGTCTCACACGTGAAATGATCTCCAGTTAATTTTTGTGTACCTTTTCTTTATGTAAACTTCTAATCATTGAGAAAGAAAAAGTGTAAATTAAAAATATACGAATATTAAAATTGATAGAAATTGTAGTATAAAATTGTAGTACTAGTTACTCCGTAATTTTTTTCAGTAATTAACATCTTAATATATGCTATTATAGGCTTATAAAAAAACACGTTAAAAAACCCATAAAATAAAATAATAAATATATGAGTGAATAACACTTGATACGTGGCTAATGTAGTAATGTTTCAGATGATAAGGACATCATTTTACTTCGTCACTTAAAATATTTCCGACACACCATTATTGCCCTAATTTGTGTTTTTCAACGGTTGGAAACACTACGGTGTTTATATTGCTTATGGACTACTTTAGCCTCGACATGTGAACTTTATTATTTTTGCTAATATAAAATTGTTTCATATTATGTATTTTTGTACAATGATTTAAACCTTTATTATTTAAATTCCCTTTAAAATGAAAGACGGATTATTTTTTCGACAAATAAATGAATAAATATTTAGGTCGATCAAGTATATTAGGCTACTTTTTTTATTCGTCAAATCAAATAATTGCTTTTTATAATACTCTTCAACCGAGATATTAGTTCAACTACTCTAAAATAATTACAAGTGCATCTTTAAACATATATAGAAGTAATACTCGAGATTACAATTTTATTATTATGATTGTTCTTATTATAATTGTTGTGGTTGAAGTTATTATTATTGTTTTCGTAGCTGCGTCAATTATTATGGCACAATCTCTTCATATAAAATAACGGTCTCATGAAAATTTTATCGTGAGACCTTTTATACGAGCATGTACGTAGTTGAATTGAATTTTAACTTCCCTAACCCCTACCTATTGTATGATATGCTTGTCTCAGAAGAAACGTTCTTAATATTTGTTCTTTTACATTAAAAGAAAAAAAATTAAGAAACAAAAAGACTATTTACATGTGCCATAATATCAACAATCCTTTTCTATAAGGTTCTACTTTCGCCTTATTTTCCTTTCAGGTTTTTATAACATGTGCCATAATATCAAAATCCTTTTCTTTCTACTTGATTTTATTCCATTATAATATAATTTTGTAAATAATTCTTTTCATAACAATTTAAACTATATTATTTACTTATATCGGATAAATTCACGAGCGTGCATGATAGCATGCAAACTTGTCCACGTTAGGTTAGTCACCCTTTTTGCAAGGGCAACAGATTCGTAATCTATTTGGTATAGCCTTATGCTTAACATCCTCTCGCATTATAGCTCTTGAATGGAAACCTGAGACTTATGAGAATTTCACCAATGTTTTAGCGACTAAAATCACAACCTTATGCATCCATTTTAGTTTTTACAATATTTTGTTTTGCAATTTTGAGTACTCGTATATATTTTCCTGCAAATTTTCTATCCATCCATATGACAAATATTTAATTTGTGATAGAATATTGTTAGAATATATAATCGATCTTATGCCTCCAACCATCAGCTTAAACTTTTGATTGAGTTGGTTCCTGACAAATATACTCGTAAATTTATCCAGTGCGCATAAAAAATAACGGTCGCAAATTTCCAAGCTATCCAAAATTAAAATATTTGGTAAAAGAAGTGTTAAAAAGAGGCAATACGTACGTACCTAAGAGTAGTGAGGTGGTGAGTTTGACAGGTGTTAGAAATGTCAGTCAAGGGAATGTGGAAGGCTTCTGACCAAGATAACTGCGTAAGGCACTTAGCAGATGGTGTACCCCAACGATATGCCCCTTTTGAAAGCCTCATATTCATACAATTGTCCCTTATTTTCCTACTAAATGGCTCCTTAAACACCTTCTTTTGCTCCCTAGTCATCTCCTCTAGTATTTCCCTTGCTATTCCATGGTTTATCACTTGGAAGAATCCCCATTCTCGAGACGCCTTCGCAATCTCCCTCTTGCACGCGTCCCTCTCGTCCTTGTCCCCACTCAGCAGTCGCCCCAGGTCCACCAGCGGCAAGTCCTTCGACTCTACCGCTGTGGTCTGGACGACTGCTGGGTTGTTCAAGGACGCGAGTTTCTGGTTCAGGAAAAGGTCTTTGTAGACCTCCTCAAAGGGCGGCTCTGCTCCGTCCAGATTAAAATCCATTATATCTGTTATTAGAAAGTAGAAATAAATTAGAATACTATATGTTATAAGAATATTATATCAACCATATAGCTAAATGTAGTATTTTAGTTGAAAAATGTAATACTCCCTCCGTTACAGTGATTTGTTTACAGTTTGACTTTTCTGTGAGGAGAATTTGATGGAAGTGTAAACAAATGACTGAGACAAAGGGACTACTAATATACTAACCTTGCACTAATTAAAATGCCAAATATATGTGATTAATATGAACTCAAAAGAAGAACCTAGTTAGAGTGTTGATGGTATAATGCCTTCATTTTAGGGTCATATGAGGCTTTATATAGTGCTAATTCATACTAGTATTTTTAAATTGTATTCTATTTTTTAAAATAAAAAATAAAAAAATAAAAGAAGACAAGTAACGTGTGGGTCAAGGGGGCTATAATTTGGGCCTAAATAAAAAAATTTACGACCCGAGAGAGTTGATATAGGTCTAAAATTAATTAATGGTCAAAATAGATAGGTGAACAAAACTTTTCAACTAACCTAGGATATCAAAATTAAAAGGGACATTAAATTATTAATAAGGGACATCACCAACAGACGTCCATAAATTTGTGTCACTCCCATTACACGATTGCTACACGTCAATGACTTATAACATCCACGGTTCTATAATTATCTCCATACATACCAAATTTTCTATAAATATCATTTTTTTAATATATATAAGTTAACCGAAAATGTTCTGGCCTACTGGTTTGAACGGAGGTATTCTGAGCATTAGATCTCGGGTTCGAAACTCCCTCCCCGTTGTAATGGGGCATTGTGCCTCTCTTAGACCAAAAATATACTCCGTATAAGTTGAGAAAATTGTTCCCAATTGTTTTTTGTGGTCGGCGTATTACTAAACGTAGTCAGCATTTACTTATCCTAAATACAATTACCATCTATTTATTCTAAATTCACTTTTTTATTTTCAATAATATTTTAATACATTAAAAGTTAGAAAAATATGTTTTGAAGCCTAAAATATACAAGTATTAATTTGACGGTTTTTCAAAACATCTGTAATTAAATTTTCGGAGTTTATTTAAAAGTAATACGAGATATAAAAATATATAACTATAGTCAAATTTAAGTTATATCACATACAACTGACGTGTAAAAATTAAAATATTTCAGCTTGCTGAAATAATAAGCTAACTCAATCCCCAGGCACCTTATCAAAAAAAGCTAGCTAGTTACAAGTGTTTTTACAATTATACTCTTTTAAAATTATTCATAAAACTCACAATGCTCATCCCACACCGAAGATATTCGATTTTTTTTCATGTATTTTATTTTAAATATTGTACATTTTTTGTATATATATTATTTTCAACTCAATTTTAATGATTATTTATTGAATAACTTATATTTTTTATATAAATTAAAACTAGTAATAGATATAACACTTCTCGTAGTGTAATTAATATCATGAATCGTTAAAAGTAATCTAATAACAATACAACTATATCCTTAGCAATAACCATGACCTTTTACGTCATTTTACTCTATTTCAGTTATCTGTTCAGCTTGTTTACCATACAATATACTCCCTCCATTCCACTATCTTCTTCCCACTTTCCCAAAAAGGAAATTCCACTATCTTCTTCCCATTTCTATTTTTGTCAACTTTTAACCAATCTCATCCACACAATTTACTTTATTATTTTTCTACTTTAATCTCACCCACACAACCTCTCCACCTTAATATTTGTTCCATATTGAAATGGGAAGAACAAAAAGAAATAGAGGGAGTAATAGTTTTCGGCTAGCATATCAATTAGTTATTTTCAATTACCCTTTTTTCTAGTTTTTCAGCTTCCGTTATACTCCCTCCTACCCACAACTAATGTCCCTTTTCCCCCAAATCCTTACCCATCAAAATGTCCCTTTTGCTTTTCCCCATGAATTTTTTGGATTAAACTAACCCCCACTCACCTAACAATACATTACTTTTTATTATTCTATTCAATTTCATACACCCTCTCTCCTATTTTCTTACCCCTACCCATTACTTTTTCTTATTCTATTCCACTCCATAAATTTCCACCTTTTTCCCAAAAGGGACATTATTTGTGGGTAGGAGGGAGTAGCTTTTAGCTACCTTTTCACTTAGTTTTCCCAAACAGAGACTAAGTTGACCGTAAATTTATAATAAGCTACATAACCTATCTAAATAAGGAAATGAAAATTATCTTACATTATAATTGTTCACATATTCAGTTTGAACTGTATGATTAACAAATGTATAAATCATCAATGTTGTAGAAACGTTCACTACAAATGTTGTACAAATGCATAACTTGGCATCACTGACAATAGTGAAGTTTACTGATGAGTACGAAAATAAAATTATTATTTGTATCTTTAATGGACCAAGATTATCTGACGCATAAGGTAAAGGTATCCGTTATCATAGGTCAAAAGTTCAAATTTCCCTCTTCTTTGTGCTGTCATGTGTTCAAGTCATTTATCATAAATGCTCATAATAAGTTATTGTAAGTCAGCCTCATTTGTAATACTCGATTTTATAGTTATTGTACCATTTTAGTGATAATTATTATTAATTGTAATTAATTTATTTTTTTAGTACCCTTATAAAAGTAACTTTATATTAGTAGATTTTTTTTCATGTTTTTGTACCCTTTTAATTACAATTTGTACTCTGGTCTCGCATTAACTTAATTGAGGCTAGTCTCACCGGAGACTTACTGAAATATTTTTAATTTAATAAAAACTACGGAGTACTAAAAAAATATATATAATTACATTTTAAGACCAATTTATGGGCATGTTGAGACATGTTTGATAGGAGTTTGGATTCTCTCCATTTCTTTAGAAAAATGGAGAGTCCATTAGTTATCAATGGTCAAAAACCCTTTAAACAAAATCTAAGGGCTCTAAAAACACATGCAAAAATAAAAGAAAAATATTTACCTCCCTCCATTTTCTTTTTAACTTTATTTTTTTCTAAAATATTTTATACCATTGGATTTCTTTTTCGAGGAGATCTTTTTTGATAGTATGTTAGTTTTCTACTTTACAAAATGTTGACATGTTTGGACACCGTCAGTAGATGTTAGATCCTAAATTTAAGACACACTACCCTTACACGACTACAACACGGTAAGTGTTAAGGAGAGGATACCTAGGTTGCACCAAAACGGACACGGACACGGACACGACACGGGACACGGGATACGCCAGTCCGATTTTTTAGGACACGGAACACGACAGGAAAAAAATCAATATGCATATTAAATTAAAGGGAATTCATAACTCATTACAATCAACATGTATATTATGGTCATTCAAAACTCAAAAAGTCGTAAAACAACCAATACGTCAATAATTATGTCTTAAAATCAAATGTTTACGAAATTACAAATTACAAAGTTCCAAATTAAAAAGCCAATTTAAATAAACTTTCAAGTCTTACAAATTAAATAAAAAGTGCAAAAGCTTCAAATTACAAACTCCATCAAGTTTCGTCGTTAATTTTTTATTTTTTATTTTTTTTAAGTGGAAAAGTTAGTATAATAAGGTGTCCTATATGACACGGGTCGTGTCCGTGTTACTTGGGCCATGTCCGACACGTCTTGTTTTAAAAAAAACCGAGGACACGGTCCAAGGCGTGTCCGACACGTTTGGAGGTGTGTCCGTGTCCGACACAGTGTCCGACACGGGAACGCCCAAAACTAGGAGTGTCCGTGCAACCTAGGAGGATACTAGTTATCTACTCCGTAATTCTTAGTGTTGGATCTTCTCTCTATATATATAGAGACCAGCCCTACCATATATGGAGTAATATTTTTAATATGTTACTCCCTCCATTCAAATCCAACAACATCATTCACTATTGGGGTGGTCTTCGAGGCGATACTTTGACCGTCAATTTCTCTATGTATACACGAAAAATTCTCGTTAAAAATTTGATTTTGTGAAAGATTATGTTATAATGTTTTCAGATATATTATTTTCATATTTTAACTTTTTGTATTTCACGATATATTTGAGAAGTCAAATTTAGTGATAGTTGACTTAATAAAGCAAATGATGTTGTTGGATTTGAATGAATGGAGTATAACTTTATTAATTACAAAGAAATGTTTAGTTTACTAATGTTGAATTGAACTATATACTGTATTAAGTGAAAATTGTAAATTGGAATTAAAGTCATGTAATAAATTCAAAGTGTCTTTACAATATGGTCAGATCATAAAGAAGATTAGAAGAATTACGTTGATATTTTCGGTGTGTGATGGGTAAATCTTTAAGAAATTGTCATAGTCGTTTATAAAATGTAAACCAAATTTATTATGGTAATAATTTTTTACTCGTAATGGTATGACAAAATTTAATTTACTATGTTGAACAGAAAGAAGATGATATAGTGAATGAAAGTTAAAAAAAAAATAAAAATAAAAATAAAATAATTTTTTCGCCTGTAACTCTAATTTTATCATTTAGCTATTGAAATTAAAAAAATAAGTTTTGTAAATAAATAGTAAAATATAAAAGAATTATAATTTGAATTTACATATTTGAAATAATTGTAAGAGGATCTTTTACAAAGTCATAATATTCACAAAAAAATTCAGCAGATACATAGAGAAAAATACGGTTAAACTATCGTTTCGAAAACCATCCAAATAAAATGATGCAATTGAAGTTGGATTGAAGGATTATATAAAATTAAGGTGTTTTCTTTAGCAACAAATAATAAGGTAGTAAAACTAACTAGAACTTGTTCTTTCGGACTTTTTAGAGCCGAATCAATCAATCGAATCAACTAAATCGAATCAAAATGAATGAAATGAATCGAATCGAATCGAAATGAATGAATGAAGTTCAATTAAATAATATAGCGAATCGAATCGAATCGAATCAATGGAATGAATCGAATCGAATCGAATGGAGCTGAACTGAACTAAACTGAAGTGAGCTGAACTAAACTGAAATGTGCTGAAAATAAGCTGGAAAGAACAGGTCCTTAATATCATTGTGTTTTCTTTAGCAACAAACAATAAGCCAATATGGTGAAATTAATCAATACGGAGTATTAGAGCAAGTGCAATGGGTAGTATTTATTCTTGGGGTCTTCAATTAGAACTTTAAAATAAAGTTCTTACCATTGTAATGCACATTGAGTTCTTCAAATTAAGAACTAAGTTCTAATTTAAGAACCAAGTTCTTGTAATTTTCAATAAAAATAAAAATCAATTATTATTGGATAGAAAAATAATATTGTGGGGCCTTTTAAGAACAAACTCATGTTTTTTCCATTGTAGCAAAAAGTTCTTAAATTTAGAGTTTGATAAAACATGACATGGCATAGGAAGAACTTAATATTAAGTTCTTCCATTGCACTTGCTCTTATGTTATGGTGAAAGCCAATACTCAAGTAATTAGGTCGACGAAATCTTATCGCGAATTACTTTAGTAAATGGGTTAGGACGTTAAATGTGTGTGATGTTTACAGACGTTATAGTTTAACCCTAATATGAAACGATCAAACTATGGGTTGATAAATAAAAATTACTTTTTTCATTTCATTTTCTTCTTCTCATTTCCCTAAAATGTAATATTATTCTTTTCTTTCTATTTTCGTTTTTAGCACATTTTCTTAAGAAAAATATCTACTTACTGTTGGTTTTTTATTTTCCTTTTATCCATTTTATTTACGGAGTACTAAATTACTTCTATACTCTAGTTTTTAATATAAATGCATTATATATCTTTTAATCATATCATTCAATTGTATTTGTTTTTTGATTTTTTTGAAAAAATATCTTTAATACGCACGTCAAAAGAAAATGAGAAAAAAAAAGGATGGATGGAGTAATACATTAATTTTAACGATAGATTATTGATTAGATTTCATTAAATCTTTTTAACAAAGTTCAATCAGCCTTATATAGACCTGTCAAACGGGTCGGGCGGTTCGGGTTCGGGTTCAGGTTATACGGGTCGGGTCAAAATACGGGTCGGGTCAATACGGGTTTGGCTCAAATACGGGTCGGGTCGGGTTCGGGTCGGGTCGGTTTCGGGGCAAAATACGGGTCAAAAATACGTTTTTCGCCCCTTTTATTTATTATTTTTTAATTAAAAGAATTATTTTATTGTTATTTTATAGTGTCGACATATTTTATTTGTACATATGTAATATTAAAGTTGATATTTATTCATTCTTGTGATTTATAAAATTAAAATAGTCTATTTATGAATATAATCATAATATTTCAATCTTAATTTTCAATATCATTTTGATATTCCAACTTATAATACTGAGGTTGTAATAATTATTAATATTAATTTTTTTTTTTTATGAAATATTAATTTATAGGTTCAAAAAGTCTTTTTACACAAAATTACACTTGACCCATCGGGTCGAACGGGTCGGGTCGGGTCTTGACCCTAAATTAACGGGTCATTTCGGGTCACAGGTCAAATTTTACGGGTCTTGACCCTAAAAAACGGGTCAGGTCGGGTTTGCGGGTCGGGTCGAATTTTGACAGGTCTAGCCTTATATCATGATAATACTTGAGTTATATGCTAATCGTGATTAAAGGTAAGAAGCACATCATCATCACCATGCTTGCTTAACCAATTAAAATAAACATTAAGATGCGTTAACAACCAATTTTTCGATAATCATTACTCTCTCTAATGTTCCAGTAAATTGTTTATACTTAAACTTTTTTGTCAGGGAGTTTGAGAAAAATGTAAACAAATGATTGAGACAGAAAGAGTACGTTAATGGCGTAATTTTTATGACATACATCATACATGCATGTGTCATGTGTCTAGATGTTGTTTCTACTTAAGACGAAGTATAATGCAATAGATTATTTACAAGCAAATGATTATACTTTAAACTTGATTAGTACATTTTTAATTTTCTTAAGAAAAATATCCACTTACTGTTGGTTTTTGATTTTCCTTTTATCCATTTTATTTACGGAGTACTAAATTACTTTTATACTCTAGTTTTTAATATAAATGCATTATATATATCTGACTTTCGTTGAGCGAAAATCATCGTCTTTCGGGAGGTGGTAAGACGGGAAGACCTGGCTCAAGAGAAGATAGTTCCTTCAAAAAAGCAATTTGGAAACAGGCTCTCCTCCTTAAAATCATTTTTCGAATTTTTTTGAAAAAATATCTTTAATACGCATGTCAAAAGAAAATGAGAAAAAACAAAAAGGATGGATGGAGTAATACATTAATTTTAACGATAGACTATTGATTAAATTTCATTAAATCTTTTCAACAAAGTTCAATCAGCCTTATATCATGATAATACTTGAGTTATATGCTAATGGTGATTAAAGGTAAGTTGTTATGGTAGTCATATATCAAGATTAAGAAGCACAACATCATCACCATGCTTGTTTAACCAATTAAAATAAACATTAAGATGCGTTAACAACCAATTTTTCGATAATCATTACTCTCTCCGTTCCAGTAAATTATTTAAACTTAAATTTTTTTGTGAGGGAGTTTGGAAAAAATGTAAACAAATGACTGAGACAGAGAGTACATTAATGGCGTAATTTTTAATTATGACATACATGCATGTGTCTTGATATTGTTTTTACTTAAGACGAAGTATAATGCAATAGATTATTTACAAGCAAATGATTATACTTTAAACTTGATTAGGACTTAATGGTAGAGCTTTTAATTTAGCATGCACTTCGTGCACTTTCCAACTAATAATAACCATTAATCAACTCATGCATAATAAATCACGCCTATTTTACCTAACAAACAGTAGCGTCGAATCAATTAAGTAGAAAGAACTTTCTTGAATTTACCAAGATGTTGAAACATTGTTCAAATCACTAAATGGGTCAACTTAATGGTCAAATGATCTATTTTTTCAGTCTCAGTCATTTGTTTACAGTTTAACTTTTTTTTTTCTCACAAAAAGTCAAACTATAAACAATTCACTGAAACGGAGGGAGTACAAATTATACGAACAATGCATCAAAAACGCACCAACGCATGAAACCCTTACACATGTGCTCAATTTGCACCTCACTTGAGTCTTCTGTTCTATCTTCCCGACTTATTGGTGGTGTTAATTATTATTGGGGGTGAAGTGAATTTACCCGCGCAAAGTGATTTGTACTCGATTTTATAGTTTTCTGATCTTTTGAATGATAATTATGTTTAATTATCACAAAAATTTTTAGTACACCTGCAAGTGATTTTAGTATATTTATTTCATGTATTTGTACTCTTTTAAATGCAATTTGTATTTTGATTAAACATTAATTTAATGTAAGACTGTATCACAGGACTGATTTTTTAATTTGTAAGTTTGTGTTTGTTGGGGTTAACTTGATTTATAGGATTTGATATTAATAATATACGGAGTAACATATATGCTAAATAATTGAAACAACGACAAATTATGTCGAAAGGACCGGACCTTAGACCTATACTTCTATATTAAAATTATATGAAGTAAACATAACTAAACAAAATGAATTGAAGAGCATAATTATATTGGTTAGAGCTTAGCCGGGGTCGAACCAGGCCAACTAACATAGTTTTTTCCACCTAAAACCTTACACTACACACAAGAATACAAAGTACGGAGCATCTTTTAACCTTTGAAAGTATTTCTTTTAACCTTTGAAAGTATTTCAGTTATAGGACTTTAACTTAATATTTTTGTCATGACTATTGAGAAGCATTTCAAACAAAATTACTTTAAAATTATTAATTATTATGATCAAGAAAATAAACATAAAATCTATAAATAAAATAATATAAATCGGTTATTCTCTCTTAAGATAGTAATATGTTTTCAACTCTAAACAAGTCAATTGTAACATAGGGTGGTTATTTAGATGAAACTATTATTATTTTTTCTAATATTTTTTGGGCATTTTGCTCTCCCTATCTATATTTATTTGATCTATTTCATGGTATTTAAGATGGATATATACATTTTAAATTAGAACCTATATCTATATTTTATTATTACATTTATATTATCTATATAAAGGAAGAACCACTACAAATATGTTTCTCCCACCTACTTCTTTCTAACGGCCTTATACCATTTATTCCCTCCTTTTCACTAGGCAATGTCCATTAGGGGTTGACACCACTTTTAAAGACGGATAAAAATATAGTTATCTATATAAAGGAAGAACCACTACAAATATGTTTCTCCCACCTACTTCTTTCTAACGGCCTTATACCATTTATTCCCTCCTTTTCACTAGGCAATGTCCATTAGGGGTTGACACCACTTTTAAAGACGGATAAAAATATAGTTATCTATATAAAGGAAGAACCACTACAAATATGTTTCTCCCACCTACTTCTTTCTAACTACTTTATACCATTTATTCCCTCCTTTTCACTAGGCAATGTCCACTAGGGGTTGACACCACTTTTAAAAACGGATAAAAATATAGTTATCTATATAAAGGAAGAACCACTACAAATATGTTTCTCCCACCTACTTCTTTCTAACGGCCTTATATCATTTATTCCCTCCTTTTCACTAGGCAATGTCCACTAGGGGTTGACATCACTTTTAAAGACTGATAAAAATATAGTTATCTATATAAAGGAAGAACCACTACAAATATGTTTCTCCCACCTACTTCTTTCTAACGGCCTTATACCATTTATTCCCTCCTTTTCACTAGGCAATGTCCACTAGGGGTTGACACCACTTTTAAAGACTGATAATAAAAATATAGTTATCTATATAAAGGAAGAACCACTACAAATATGTTTCTCCCACCTACTTCATTCTAATGGTCTTACCATTTATTCTCTCCTTTTCACTAGACAAGGCTCATTGGGGGTTGACACCACTTTTAAAGACGGATAAAAATATAGGGATAATATTGATAATGATGACAAAGTGAGGCCCTATTTTGTAAAAACAACGTATGTGGTATTTTAATAAAATTTATGTATTAGTAAGGGTACAAAATGTCATTTCGTTTATTTAAAGTTGTTATACATATAAGTGAGACTAATTGAATGAAATTATCGTATAAACGAAATATGACTTTTCTAGTGAAAAGGATGGCGTCATTTTTTTCCTTTTTTTTTTCTTAGATATTTTCTTGTGTAAAGTTTTGAGTATTACAATTTAATGTGATCTTTTGTCGGCGTTTGACCACATTATGATAGTCTCAAGCGGAATATTATGCTCATCAGGATATTAGTGTGTTGGATTCCAGAGAAAGCGAATAGATTGTGGGTTAGATGGGTCCACCATGTTTCCTTACGTTAGCAATGGTGGTTTTCATATTCTCCTCATTAATCTTTAACAATCAACGGAGCAAGGTGCGTGTTTTTTCTATCACAATCAATTGAATTGATAAATCATCTACTTGGTTATATGCAAATTGGATTAGTGGTTATGCGAAATTATTAAATTAAAGTTTGAGATCCTCCGATATATAAGAGAATTGGTATGAAATACTTTGAAGTTCCTTATTTTCAGTTTTAGCTATTCGTTGTAATTAAGGACATTTAACGTTATATTAATGGATTACTTTTCTAAAAGAAAATTCCAAAATATTTTATGAATCCAGCATGATTTATATTAGGGAATAAATAAATAATATGGTACCATGATAAGATATATAATAGAAAGATGTTTATTATTGAATAGTTGTTGTATCGAATTACATATGATATTTAAACTATTTATACTAATAGCTCACAATATTAGGAAAACCTAGATCTAGCTAATACTAACTTATTCTCTAAGATAATAATATTTCCTAACAATATTTGGTATATTCTAATAATATACCATATTATTTATTTATTCCCTAATAATTTACTTTTCATTAGATGTAATATATGTAGAAGGGCTTATTTGGATCGATTTGAGGAACTAGAACTCTTTAGAAGCAAACTTCCCTCACTTTTGAAAAGCAAAACAAAATCACGAAACCCTAACATTAATTATACTCAAAGTACTCATAATTTTACTAGAATCTAACAGATCTGCGAATACCCTATATATCTCATTAGACCTTGCTCGGTCAAGAATAAATCTTGTGAAAGACGATTTTTTTTTACTTATATAGTGAAAGACGAGTTTTTTCATACCAAAAATGTAAGCACAATTAGGTTGATCGTGACAATTATGGACTTAAACGTAACCATTTTTATATCAATATATCAATAATTGTTACTACAATAGTGGTCACAATTAACCTTAATGTGATCACTTTTTATGCATTAGAGAATCCATTTTTCACTATCCTTGTGAAAAACTGTCTTTTTTAAGACTTTTCTTTTGGTCAAAAACTTGCCCAAAATCTTAAGCTAGCCGAGAATTTAAAACTAAATAAATTGTACAAAGTTACCTTTAAACGATTCTGTTAATTGTATCATAAGATATCACATTATTAATCACATTATTAATATGAAAGGTATTTGGATTTAAAATTCATTTTGTTTGTGTTTACAGTGAGTAAATTAGATAGTCTATCTTATGTAAGGAGTATTATTTTAGTATGAGTTAACGATGTTACTAGATAAAATAGAAGTATGTAGCATATTTTCACAATAAAATCTCAAAGGATTGAATTAGCTCATAAACGTTCTTTTGTATCACAATATCTGTTTCTGACCTAACCGTCTCCATGACGATTATGAAATCCCATCGTCAAATGAAGAATACAAATAAAATTGACTAAAATTAGCAATCAATTTAGTTCTTATACGAGAGATCTCGTAGTAATATAATATTTGTAAGAAACCAACTCAACTAAAAGTTGCCCACATTGACTGGTGGCGTCTGGTGCTTAATATGCCATGTAGAATGGAGGGGCAGTGGTATTCGAACCCGTGAACTTTTGTCACAAAACTTTAATACCATGTAAGAATCCAACTAAACTAAAATGTTAAATTGATGGTTAAAGGCCCAAGATCAGTTTTACACACTCTTACAATACTATTATAAAAGAAATATCTCATATAAAAATTTCATATTATGTTATACGCAAATAAATTAAGATGTATATATTACCTGCTTTTTTTTTTTTTTTTTTTTTTTTTCTAGGATTCTTCAAGGTGTATAAATAGTAGAGGCACAATCACTAGTAGAAAAATCTGAAAATTTGTATAAGAAATTTTGTGTTAGAATGCAAATAAAGTTGAGATTGTAATTGAACAAGTAATTTAAATATAAATTAAACTAATTAATTAAAGTAAACATTATAAAAAGTTGCTATATATAGAATATCAAATTTGATAATGGAATTGATATAATTGGGAGACACTACTACAAATCTGAGCAAAAACAACGGAGCAAAAACAACACAAATTAGCCTTTCCGTTGTTTATAATATTATAAACAACGCAATTAAAATTTCCGTTGTAAAAATTATAGGCGCCAAATCAAACTCATCACTAAAAACAACGAAAAAATCATTAAAAACAACGGGAGGGATATTAATAACGGTTTTTATTAAAATGTGTTGTTTTTAGTTAGACTTTAAATAACGGTTACGTAATTAAAAAAGCGTTATATTTAATTATCATTAAAAAAACGGTTATTACATTTAAACCGTTGTTTTTGTTAATTTTTAAAAACGGTTTTTATACCTAAAAACCGTTTTATTTGTTAATAATAATAAAAAACGGTTTTTTTAAATTTTTTTTCTAAAAAGAAATTGAAGCTTTTATAAGAATTATTTACAACGGTTTTTTAAAAAAACCGGTTTTTTTAATCATTATATATAACGGTTTTTAAAACAAAACCGTTTTTTTTTATGTTTTAAATTTTTTTAAAATTTGGCGCTTTTAGGAATAATAGTTATTTACAACGGTTTTTTTAAAAAACCGTTTTTTTTTATAATTATATATAACGGTTTTTTAAAAAAAACCGTTTTTTTTTATTTTTTAAATTTTTTTAAAATTTGGCGCTTTTAGGAAGATCAAACGTTTTTTATTTTTTCCGTACTATATTTTTTTAACTGCTTCTTATTTTTGAGTCTTATTCATAATCAAACACTCTCTTCTACTTCATTTTTTTTTTCTTTCATACGTATTCTTTAATCTAATTTTTTTCGAAACAACCTTTCATTTATATTAGTTTCAATATTGTTCATTGTTTAATTTAAGTTTAAAGTATACTTTGTTCGAAGTTTTCTAAGCCATAATTTATATTCCTTAAAAAGGTTCATTTTTCATTCATTTTATGTATTCTTCATTCTTTTTATGCCCTAATTTCGTTTTATTGTTTGATATTTAGACACGGTTGGGTCGCTAGTTTGACGAATTAATCCTATGTTTGTGAGTTGAATTAGTACTCCTACGATTTCATTGTAATTAAATATAGTTGTCATTGTTTGTGAGGGTCTATAGGAAGGGTTGGGTGGATATTGTTTGTATGTATGTGTATATGGGAGTATGTTGTATGTATGTATGTTGTTTGTATGTATGTTGTTTGTATGTATGTAAGTATGTATGTTGGTATGAATGTATGTGTGTGTGCATGTATGTATGTATGTATGTATGTTGTTTGTATGTATGTTGTTTGTATGTATGTAAGTATGTATGTTGGTATGAATGTATGTGTGTGTGCATGCCAAAGAGTAACCGATGTCATGGTCGAGTTTGGTTGCGTTTGAGAGCCGTGTGTACCACCTTTTTTCTGTACATTTGCTGCCGAGTGTTGTGTATAGTTGTTGGCCGTGTTTCGGTTGTGTTGTTGGCTTGGTCAACATGGGGTTTGTGAGAGTTGTGTTGTGATGTATTTTGATAATTTATATTATTGTATTTTGATAATTTATATAAATTGTATAATTGTATTTTGATAATTTATATTATTGTATTTTGATAATTTATATAAATTGTATAATTGTATTTTGATAATTTATATTATTGTATTTTGATAATTTATATAAATTGTATAATTGTATTTTGATAATTTATATAATTGTATTTTGATAATTTATATTAATTGTATTTTGATAATTTATATAAATTGTTTGTATTTTGATAATTTATATGTAATTATAGCAATTTCGTAATTTTTTTTTTTAAAAAAAAAATTGAATTTTTTAAAACGGTTTTTTAAAAAAACCGTTGTTTTTAATTATTAAAAATAACGGTTTTTTTAAAAAACCGTTTTTTTTAATAATTAAAAATAACGGTTTTTGTAAAAAACCGTTTTTTTTAATAATTAAAAACAACGGTTTTTTTAAAAAACCGTTTTTTTTAATGTAAACTCTGAAATTTTTAGAAAATCTTATTTTTAGTATAAATAACGGTTTCGTATATTTTTTTTGCGTTGTTTTTGATTATAAATAACGGCCATGGAAACAACGGTTGGATTTTTTATTTGAAACGGGTTTCTTGCGTTTTTTTTGCTTAATTTTCGGCTAGTGAGATGAGGAATCTAATGCTAGCCCTACTTTGGTTAATACGGAGTACTGCAGAATTGCATGGGTGAAAACACATTACATGCATGAAAACGACATCCACTTATAAAGGAAGAAAAATTAAGGGTCATTATAGTTGACACCTTTTTATGTAATTATCATACTACTATGGTAAAATACTATTACACTCCCTAGCGACCATTTTCTTCATCCTCCCTGTAAAATTTATTTTAACTCTTTGAAAATTAATGAGACAGATATAGAATTTATAGCTAGATGATATTACTTGAGAATTGATTCGAAGTAAAATTATTTTAAATTAGGTATAAATATTAATTTTTGTTCTTCTCAATAATAGAAAGGTAAACAAATCACTGAATCAAAAGAAATATAAAAAATTATGAATGATAATTATATGTCACCCAATTTTCTTATATAAAGAGTAATTAGTAAATCTTCTATAAGATCGTTGTATAATATTATACGCAAGTTACAAGGTACTTTGTACTACATAAATGATGATAGTCTTACTCCGTAACTTTATTTTGAATTTGTAAGTATGTTAATTGTTTCTCCGATTATTATGTGGCCTACATCATATACCATATAAATGTAACTTAAAATTACAAATTTAATTATATTGGCTAAAACACTAAAATTATCAAACCAATTTTAAACATAATCTGTAATTATTCAGATTCACAAATTAAATAAACCAAACTAGAAGGGTAAAAAATCAAAATAAATTAATAAATCCATTTTTTAATGAGTACCATAATCAAGATAAAATCAAGGCTTAGTTGCTAAAAACGTAGCTGAAAAGCTGAAAAGCTAGTTGAGACTAAAAAGTTCGTTGAAAAAATAGATGAAAATAACAGAATGATAAATTAGCTGAAATTAATTATACTGTTTGATAAAACAACGTGAAATAATTACTTAAATAATGTAAATGACGTAAAAGGACATGATTATTATTAATTAGTGTTATTGTTGTTATTAAATTACTTTTAACAATTCATTAAATTTTTAAAATTAACATCTAATTAATAATTAATTCTTTCAATTCTGAATAAAAGAAAGTTAAAGACAAATCTTAAAATAAGAAATTAAAAAAATCATATCGAGATATGTTTCACTCTAAATTAAAGTAGATACGTCACATATGTTATCTAATAAACTTGTGATCAACTAGCTTATTTGTTGATAACCTACCTAAAGTAGCTTTTTGTTTTAGCTAGCTAGTTGAAATATTTTCTAGTCAATCTCACCAGATACTTAAAAAAAAATAGCTGAAATTTTTGGTCGAATCAGGTAATTCGTCAAATAAGCTACCTAAAATGCGCACTCAAATAGAGTCTAAGTCTTAACCCTTATGACAAGTCTATGACCCTAATAATTACAAGTGCAGATTCCCTGAATTTGAAATTTGGTGAACTACTTGGTGAGGTAAGTTTCACCAATTTTACCAAACTTTAATTTCATGAGATTAAATTTAAACTGAATCAAGGCATTACAAACATGGGCGAAAGTAGAAACATACTCCCTCTCATTCCTTGATAATCTATCATTTGTTCAATATATGTGAGTAGTATATTTATATCAAACGGTAACTTTTCAATGAATGAGAGGGAGTATATCTAAGTCGGGGTTTTTTCGCTTTGAAAGCGTTATATAAGGAGCTCAGCTTGGGGTACAAAATTAATATTTATATTCATTTTTTTGACGTTTGACGTAACGAGTGCTACCTTTGTTTTCATGTAGATTCCCTTTGATTACAAACACTAAAACATCCGAAACACACGTTAAAGCTTTCCAATTCATACAATTCTATAATTACATACCAATCAACGACTTAAAATTAATTCTAAACTTTAATCTTAAATAACATATATTAAATGTTATACATATGGTTTATATATATATATATATATAAAAAAAAAAAAAATTAATTACATTTGGACTTACATTTATGAGAGAAGAAGTAGGGCAAGTAAAAATTTAATGTATATATAGTTTATTTAGAATACCATTTTGAGATCTATATATAGAAATATAAATCAAGATTAAATAGGGTAATTGACTGTATAAAAATGGAAGATATTTTTATAAAAAAAAAAAAAAAAAAAAAAAAAAAAAAAAAAAAAAAAAGGTGGAAGTTACATCACAAATCAAAGGACATACATGGATTGATGGATGTCAGAAAATCACTAGCTATTGGTGAATAACATGAAAAAGTTTTGAGAGAAATTGTGATTGAAATTTTATGACAATAAGTTTGAACACGCGGCTCAATATGATATCATACAAACATAAAGTAGTACGTTGAACCCTGTGCAATATTTTTTATCCATTTTTGACAAATAAATATGTTATATTTTTGCGATATTTTATAGCCATTTGTGGTAGAAATCACGCAAGAAATCATGAAGATGTTGGAAAACTTTTAGTTGATGTGTTTAGATATTTCTAAGCTTTTAGTAGCGCATCAGATTAATTCAGATTTTGAAATATATATGGATATAATTTGTAATCGATAATTATTCAACAATATAATTATAAAAGTTCAATGTGAGAATAAGGTAAATTTCTATATTAAAAATGTCTACCAGTCATCAACAGTCTAATATGAACTAACTCAAGTGCGACCTTAATCAACTCCCTCAATCAATCCCTTGGAGTTGGAAACAAGTAAACAACAAAAACAGAGTGCTCCGTAATAAATACTTTAGGTATAGTTGGTTAATACAATATTAAAAGAAATTGCATTGAACAACTTTTATCGATAATATTAAATATATGAAGTGTTAAAAGACTAATTATAACTTGTCGTTAAATACAACATTGATAATTTTTTTTTTTTTTTTTTTGCTAAATTGCAAGAATTTAATTGATATGCAATTACATTATAACAATTTCAATTACAAAAGGCATATTTCTCTCAACCAACATTGATCTCTATGTTTAATCTTCCTATTATCAACAATTGGAATATGACTTTTAAGCACTGAATCACATTTCGTGCCATTACATGAGGAAGTAAAACCTTGCCCAATAGTCTTGTTTCATTAATTATGCTGGTACTATACCATATACCACCACGAAACAAGAGCACAAGCTATAACCTGCTTCTTCATTTTGGGCCATCTTCAAGTTGCAACACTCATCAATGACATAACAGGGGAGAGATTTATTCTGAAATTGATAGCCAACACCTGCACTACTCTAGTAAAATATGAGCATTCATGAAACAAATGACCTTGCGTTTCCTTTGCCAATTCACAAATTAAATGCAGCACAAATCATCACCAACAAGAGCATAAGCTATAACCTGCTTCTTCATTCTGGACCATCTTCTAATTGCAACACTCACCAACGACATAAAAAGGGAGAGAGATATTCTGAAATTGATAGCCAACACCTGCACTACTCTAGTAAAATATGGGCATTCATGAAACAAATGACCTTGCGTTTCCTTAGCCAATTCGCAAATGCAGCACAAATCATCACCAACAAGAGCATAAGCTATAACCTGCTTCTTCATTCAATTCTGGACCATCTTCTAGTTGCAACACTCATCAACGACATAACAAGGGAGAGAGATATTTTGAAATTGATAGCCAACACCTGCACTACTCTAGTAAAATATGGGCATTCATGAAACAAATGACCTTGCGTTTCCTTAGCCAATTCACAAATACAACACAAATCATCACCAACAATAGTCAGATGGAATCTCATTCAGAGCGTGCTTGTTGGAATGGAATTTCCGGAATCCTTGGTTAATCTAATTATGAAATGTGTAAGGACAGTTACTTACGAAGTACTGTTCAATGGGGTTCCACTACAACAGTTCAAACCTACCAATGGGATTAGACAGGGGGACCCTCTTTCTCCTTATCTCTTCGTGTTATGCTCAGAAGTGTTATCACAAGCTCTGAAGGAGGCACAGGAGAATAAGGAAATAGTGGGAATTATTATGCTCGGAATGCTCCGTCAATAACTCACTTGCTCTTTGCAGATGAATCCATCTTCTTTATACAGGAAAAGAACAGGGGCATTTAATGGTTAAGAAAGATTCTTGATGACTATTGTGATATATCGGGGCAGCATATTAATAACAGGAAATCAACAATTTTGTATAGCACAAGTACGACGGTTGGAACAATTATAAAATGTAGCAGAATCATGAAAGTAAAACCTAATACAGCAATGGGAAAATATCTTGGTTGTCCAACAGAACTGATCGGACCTAAAAGGAAGTTGTTCAGTAATCTTCTTGAGAAAGTGAGACATAGAATAGGTTCATGGAACGGGTTATTTCTGTCCCCCGCAGGAAGATTATGCTTAATCCAATCTATTCTATCAACCATCTCTTCATACTTTCTATTGGTATTCAAAATACAGGTAAGTGTGCTAAATAAAATGAATACAATGTTAGCAAAGTTTTGGTGGGCAGGCTGTAAGGGATCAAGCGTAGTCCATTAGTGCGTGTAGCAGAAGAATACTCCACTTACCGAAGTCAAAGGGGGGATTAGGGATAATGGAAATGGAATGCCTAAATAAGCAACTATGGAGATTGATGAGATATCCGACTTCACTATGTGCTAGTTCGTTACTTGCTAAGTATGGAAAGAACAAAGAAGGGAATTTGGCTCCTAAAAAGGAGGGTTTTGAGAATGCCTCATGGATCTGGAAGGGGATTGTGTGAGGGTGGGAGTCAATTGAAGATGGGATAGCTTGAAAAATTGGGTGGAACTCAAATCTAAACATATGGACGAAAAGGTGGATTGAGGGAGAAAAGCCGAACAGAAGGCAGGATATAGAAGAATGAGAGTCAAGGGAAGATTAAAAGGTGAGAGATATAATAGATGATAATAAAGAATGACGACTAGATAGAATCCGACAGATCATGGACCCAGAATGGATGTTTAAGGTAACTAGCATTCCAATTCCACGCCTTGACAAAGATAATTTTGTCTATTGGCCCCTGACAAAAATGGGAGAATATGAAGTGAAAAGTGGATATGGAATGTTATGGGAAAAATGGTGGGAAAGAAATTATTGTAGTAGTAAAGATAAGAAAAGACTGGAAGAGTATGATACGGGCTTCTTTAAGAAACACCTATGGAAACTACCTGGGTTAATAAAGTGAAAAATACTAGTATGGAAGATTCTGGTTGAAGCCCTGCCTATAGGGGAGGAAATTAGGAAAATAGGCCTAACAAACGATGGAAAATACAAAATGGGATATGAGTGTGATAAAGAGGAGACATTAGAACACACTTTTAGAGATTGCGAGATAGTCAAAAGAATATAGGCCGGATTGGATTTGGGCATAAGAACATAATGTGTCAATGAATACGGAATTCAGAATTGGTTGATTGATTGGATAAAATATTTTTCGAAAGGTGAGGATTATAAAAGGAAAATTGTGATCTTTCGATCGATTATAAACTCTATTTGGGTCTTTAGAAATGAAAAAACTTGGGATAGAGAAGGGAGTAATTCTTATGGAGTACTAAAAAGGGCCTCAGGAGAAGCTATTATGGCCTTAGAGAAAGAGAAAGAGAAAGAGATGAAAAAGAGGCTTATTTTGAAGAATGTGACCAAAGCGGGAGCGCAGGAGGATATATGCTTGCAGGAGGACATAAGTCTGAAATCAGGAAACCCCTTCTTCCTTGTAGTAAAGAAAGGAAGCTGAACCATGTTACGAATCTGGGTTGATGCAGCCTGGACAAGCAACCAGAGAGCGGCAGCGGGGTGGGTTGCAAGGCTTGAAAACGAGGTGATAATAGAAAAAGGAGAGAGATGTGGAAGACATATAACCCCTTCAAGCTGAAGCAACGGGAGTGTGGCAAGCAATTGTATGGGTGAAAAGAAATGGGTTTCTCTACACACAAATTTTCACGGACTGTTTGGAAGTGGTGAAACAGGTGGCGGGAGAGTCAATAATCGGCCATTATATAAGAATTCTTATCAGAGATATTTGGTCGGAAGCTCCAAATTTTCATTATATATGTATAAGCTTTATTCCTCGATGTTTAAATAAGAGAGCGCATAAGATAGCTAAAAGCGCTCTGAGTATGTAAAACGATGATTTTACAAATGGCAAAAAAAAATAAAAAAAAAAAAAAGAAAAAAAAAAACCTGACTATGTAGTTTATCTTTCAAAAACAATGATTTAAGCCATGCCATGAAAGAGTGCTTAGGGAAGAAAAAGGACTGCCATATCTGCCGATGCCAATCCATCTTGCTGATCCCCTTAGCCACTTATAAACATTGATAATTTGATTTTAGCGGTTATATTTTACTTTTGTATATCATCAGGATTTATAAACATTTAAATAAATATTAACTCTGACCTTAAATTTGTTATCATTGAATGACAGTCTATATATGTGTTTCATCTTACCAGTTTACTTAGAAATAAACTGATGCAATCAATAATGTATTGGTCTAGTGGTCAGACGACGATACTTTGGGCAGTAGGTCCTAGGTTTGATAATGTAATTGGGTTGATTTGATTTGTAGACGTGGTATATGGATTATTTTTTGATGTTAACTCGTCTTATTGTATTTTGTGAGATAATCATCT
Source organism: Dianthus caryophyllus (assembly GCA_023091065.1). NCBI lineage: Eukaryota > Viridiplantae > Streptophyta > Magnoliopsida > Caryophyllales > Caryophyllaceae > Dianthus > Dianthus caryophyllus. The sequence continues at coordinate 36,562,094 of CM041522.1, read as the reverse complement.
GAAAATAAAGCACGACATAAATATGAACACAATAACACCAGAAGGAATTATAAAAATCAAATTAAATTTATTTGTATCTGTAATTAGCCTATATTAAATATTTTGACCAACAATTTTTCTAACATAACTAATTAATAGATTTGAAGTTAAAGTGATCTAAACTCAATATATACGACTATCTCAATTAGGTCTAGAAATCTCTAATATTCCAAGATAGAAACAAATGTATAAGGTGCTTCACTCATTTAATGTGTTATATTTCACAATTTCAATTGATGATATAATAGTATACATGTGGATACCCGTATCCGTACCTCCCACGCAAAACCCAGTGATGTAACCAGGACTTTTAATATGCATGCTTTAATATGACTTATACGGTACAAAGTATCGAAAACTAAGTTAATCGTTAAAAATGCTAACCGAGTCCAAATGCTAACTTTGACTTAACTAACATCCTACGGTTCGTTTAGGGTCTAACACATTACATCTAACACCAGATGCATACACAACCCAAGCCCAATTCATGCTGATGGGGGATAGTCAGCCTGAACACACTAACCGTACAGCGTACAGTAAGAAGGGGCCGCCCGGCCTCACCCGTCCGAAATCCCACTCATGGAATTGGTATACAACTGAGGCCGTCCGGTTATGGTTTCATGCGGGCTTGTGCTCACGGCACACCGCTGGAGACAAAAACTGAGCATGTCAGAGTTTGTTATCACCTAATCACTACAAGACAACGCTGAAAGACAAATGGTCATCTTTATGACTGACATGGATCACTAAAAGGCAAGATCCAATCTTATAAATAAGGGACATACACTTCAGCCGAAGATTCATTCACAATACACACAAAAAAGGTATCACTTAGACTACTCTTGCAATTCTCTGACTTCTCTCTTGGATATACGCTGACTTAGGCATCAGAGGGGCTTTCCTCGGACACCCCCGAGGCTAGGTTTGTGTACTTGTGCAGGACGCACGGTCAGAGGAGGTCAAGTGACGCCGCAGCCCACAAAATTATACAAAGTCTTTTATTAGCTTCGAGTTGTATTTACTTTGAGTATTTGTAACCCGAAACACATGCAATTGCTCATGCACAACACATAAGCCCTTTTCACTTACAAAGGCTCAATTCAATTTCCTAAATTCCTAAATTTAGATCCGGTGTCAAGAACCACTGTTTAGCACCCTCACATGCAAAAACCAAGATCACGTCTAAGCTTGTCTCACAAAATACACTCAAAATGGTATCCTTCATTATTTTGGGTCTCGGGTCTGAGACCGAGCCCGATCTGCTTTTGGCCCACTTTTTAAAGCCTTAATCTCACACAAAAACATCTACAATATCCTCTAGAAAGCCCTAACCGAGCTTCTTGAGAGCCAAGCAAACGGAAGATCATGTATCTTCGAAATAACATCTTTTCAAAGATACGTAATCTTGAGAGAAGTCAAAGACTTCCAACCGCAAGAGGTTATGCGGCTACGTATCCTAGCCGCCTCGCCTCTGGCGGTTCTTCCCCTCTCCCTTGGCAGAAAACCAATAAATACAAGCTTTTCCCTGGCCTTTACACACACATTAGAGACAGAGAACAACTCTTACACACCTTCATACATCCTTACGCATCCCACAACTCTCTCACAATAAGTCTCACGCATAAAACAACGAAGTTCTGCCCAATTCTAGCTTGAATAGGCATGATTCGATCCTAAACTAGGATCGATACTTTTCTCTCTATCTCTATGCATGTGACTTACACTAGTGGAAAAAACCCCTATAGTGGCGGTTCAAAGGACCCTATAGTGGCGGTTATGGTATGACGTATATAGGGGGGACGTGTATGGTATTCGTGTCGGTTCGAAAACCGACACCATAAATAAACATATTGTGGCGGTTTTTGTTAGAACCGCCACTATAGGTAAGACCTATAGTGGCGGTTTTTGTTAAAACCGCCATCATAGGTAATACCTATAGTGGCGGTTCTTGTTAGAACCGCCATCATAGGTAAGACCTATAGTGGCGGTTTGTGCTAGAACCGCCACTATTTGTCTTACTTATAGTGGCGGTTGTTGGTACAACCGCCACAATATGGTTAATTTTTAGTCAGCTATAGTGTCAGTTCCTACTAAAACCGCCACAAAAACTCTACCTATTGTGGCGTTTCTTTGCTAGAACCGCCACAAAAAGCTTGACTATAAGATTCATATTTCATACCTTTTGTGGCGGTTTTAGTGAGAAACCGCCACTATAGCTTGTTTTTTTTTTTAAAAAAAAATTTGGTACCACCACCTCATAAACTGTACAATTCATGTACCAAATATAAACATATGCAAATGTGATGATTGATTCCATCAACCAATTTACATGATATCCAACACCACGATTTCATATTAAACTTTAATATTCATTACAAATATCTCTCATGTACAAACTTAAATGATATCGAACAACAATGTCATGTATCATAACCTTGAGATCGTGTAATAAAATCACCCACACATATCGGCACACCTTGAGCATAATATAATGCACCTGAAAAAAGTTTAAATGAGATCGTGTAAGAAATTGCAAGCGGACCACTTTAAATTTAAAAAAAACGCAAGAGTCCAATAGAGGCCTTTGTACAAAAAAGCTATACAGATAAAATAACCAAGAGTTCAACATTGTTCAGGACTTCAGGCTTAGTTTCCTTCTTCATAACTTGAGCAATATTTATAATCTATTAGACAAATAATGTCGTAAGCTTTGTCTAAACGTATCATGATTCGCTTTCATGCGCATATGTCACATTAACACATCGCGATAATCATCTGGCGAAGCTCACTTAGTGACTCAAAATCTCCCCGTTAATGGTAAAGTAAAGAGGTTTAGATGTACAGATTCTTACCCTTGTCTTGGATGAAGACACAAAAGCTGCAATACTCTACGAGACTACAGAAATTCAGGTTTTATGACAACTATCATTTGCAATGTCTTAAAACTAAACGCTCTATGCAATGTCTTAAAATTTGTGTAACTCGCAGCTAAAGCTAAAAGTCTTTATCTTTTATTTGATGCCACAAGGGTAATATCTATGTATTTGTACACATAGAAAGAAGTATGAAATATTGAAATCAAAGCCATTGCATAAATTCATAATTACCTGGCTGTGTAGCTAATTGCCATACTTGCTTAACTGTATAAAAACTAAAAAAAAATCATCATTAAAGTATAAGTGTGCAAGTTGAAATGTTGCGCTACAAATTTAAATGACGAACCTGAACTATAGCTTTGGGCCAACGTGTATGGATAGCTTCCATGAATTCATCAACTATTGCAAGATACTCTACACCTTCTAGTCTAGGCTGCCTGAGTCCTAAATCTGCATAATTTTACACGGGGAAATCTAAACTGTTAAATTCAAAAAACAGAAAAGGAGCAAGACATAAGCAAAACAAACAACTTTCAGAAGCATAAAGCTATCAATAATCAAGGAGAAATGATGACTACCAAATGTTTGAAAGAGACGGGTAGTGGTGACAAGAAAAGAGCAAGTTTAAGGATTCGTAAAGAAACATAGTGACTTAGTCATAGCCGATTCGGTACCAGCATCTTTGAATTGATTTGGATATTTAACATGAAGTAATTTAAATGACAGAATATGTTAACATGCCGACACAAGAGGAACATAACTTGGAAAATACAGGTGCCACCACAGAAAATTCCTAGCAGACAAAAGGTAAAAGCAACAAGCATCGCATTCCACACATCGCCAACAAAACTTATAAAACACTTGTAGCATTACTTACACAGACGATCTTCAAGAAGCTGCTGGTTGTTAGTACCGACATCCAGCATCACTGGGAGTACCTGAAATATGTAAAAATGTGCGGCTAAGCAGATTGTAACATACGGAGTACAAGTTAATCAAGTATACACTTTGATCAACTTAACCTAGAACAGATTTGAACACTGCAATAAACATCAGTCCTACAACACCGCAATATACACACCACAACGAAAATCAGACAGCAGCAACAATAACAGGACAACAGCAACACGGGATGGCAGCAGCAATAATTACAGGACAGCAGCAACATCGGCCAGACAGCAGCAACGACAATAAGACAACACGCAGGTTTCCGTGCTACAAGTCCAAAATTCAGACTATCCATAGGCGTGCACAAGCTGAATTACAAGTCCAAAACACAAAAGTCAGATTATCTGACCTAAAAACATGTTTGCTTCAATCTTATTTAATCACGGAAGAGATGAAATACGAAGAAGAAAACCAAAAAGACTAAAAGGACAACAATTAAAGTAGAACTTCTTTGATCTTACCATGACGAAGATCAATCAGCGTACGTGGCATATCAATCAATTCAGCTGCCACAGCTATTGAGAGCTTCTGTCAATCGCGTGTCTTTTCTATCATACTGTTCACAAGCCTTAATAATTAAGTACCACGAAAAATGTGTAAGACGACAATCATTAAGGAACAAAGCAGAATTCATCCGAAAGGTATGAAATCAATACTAGCAGATCAACATTACTAGCAAACACCGAAATATTTGTTGAAGATCAACACACAGAAATTAAATTAAGAATCAACATACAATATAATACAACATCGAAAATTAACATCAATACACAGAAATTAAAACTCGTATCACCTAAAGTGAGGATTTGTCTGCTGAATCTTTATGAACGAAGCTGTCAGCTCGACCGCAGCTGCTAAACAACCTCTAATTCGCCAGGTATCAACCTAATAGACGAATCACAATTCCTGTGAACGAAAAGAAATTGATTAAAAAGGACAGTAGAAAGTTTGTGATACCCTAAACAACATTGACAGACAATATAGATTAACAATCAAAAAGTATATTGAAAAAGTATAAAAGCTATGACCATATAGATTAACAATCAAATCGACCCGATAACAAAAAAAACCTAAATCGATTGACTTTCAAAATTATAACTGAAAACCCTAATTTGGCGAAATTAAAAGAGACAATGAGTAAAACCTAGCACAACAAAGGCAAAGAGGTGGTGAAAGAGGACGACTGGCGGCAGAGACGAAAAGGCGAAGAGAGAGAGAGAGTCGTGGAGTCGAAGAGGAGAGAGCGACAGATACGATGACAGAGGCAATAAGAGACGCGTTGGAGACGAAGGCGGACGGTGATATTGAGAGGGAGATAGGAGGTCGTCGGTGGTTGGTGGTCGTTGGTCGGCGATATTGAGAAAGGCAAGTGTTGGGAGAGAGAGAGAGTAGAATGGTTTTAACTTTTAAGTTGAGTGAAGTGTTGAAGAGGGAGACGTGCTGAAGAAACACAACTAAGGGTTTTTGTGTCGGTTTTTTAATAAACCGCCACCATATCCTATAGTGTCGGTTTCTTCTACAACCGCCACCATATGTTATAACATATAATGTCGGTTTTACTTACAACCGCCACCATATGTTAATTCAAATTGCAACATAATGCGTCGGTTTTTTTTTACAACCGCCACCAAAACATCTATTGTGGCGGTTTATTTTAAAACCGCCACAAATACTCTACCTTTTTGTGTCGCTTTTAACTTAAACCGACACAATATATCTTCCTTTGAACATTTAGTGTCATTTCCTTTAAAACCGACACTATTGCACCGCCACTATAGGGGTTTTTTCCACTAGTGTTATAGGGTTACACTCTAGTCCCTCCTCGACTTTGGCACCGCGAAACCGTTTTTCACATTAAGATGGTAGTAGCAACTTGGATTAATTCAATCCATGTACACCCGGCCAAAGTCACATTAGCAACGAACCTTAAAATGAACCAATGGAGTTTATTTTAAGTTATACATCTAGTAAATCCTCTTTATGCATTAAACAATTAACAATGAATTCGACACTAGCGTAACCGTTTTCGTTAAACAATTAAAGAATGTTAAACTGAGGGTTTTACAAACTGTTTTCTCATTCTGCATACGTACAAAGGAGAAATCGCCACTGAACTGGCGGTTCTGTCCTTGAACCGCTAGAGCAGTGGCGGCTCCCATAGCAAACCGCATCCATCAGATGTGGTTTAGACATTGTACTTTACATTTTGCATGCATTGCCATTAGGTACGACCTTGAAGACCACTCATGTAATAAATGGAACAATTGATTTTCAATGGAAGAAGTGGAAGAACTATCTTTTATTACTTATTCCTTTTCACTCAATAAGTCCAATTTTTCTTTTACAGAATTTTCAATCAATTAATCTCATTTTCATTTTCATCAACTTATTTTTGCAATTTAAAATAAAATACATAATTTCCTTATGTTTCACAGTTTTTAACATACAAAATCTTTAATCTTTATCATACCTACAAAACAATCATCACAGTGCCAGGTGTCGCACTGTGGTGACAATTTGACTTCAAATGGGGCCCATTAATTTAGTTTGCTTTTAATTAATTACTAGGTTAACCCCCGTGAAAATTCACGGGGTTGTTTTAATTTTATTTGTAAAAGAATAAATTATAAATTACACCCCTTAAACACGATTTTTCAAATTACAATCGTTTAAATTTTTTTGAAAGTCTACAACCCTTAAAATCTTTTAATCAATTACCAATATATTTTACTCCGTTCATAAATCACAGTCAAAACGGAGCTCCGGCAAAAAAAAAAAGTGGGTAACATTTTGTTAAATTCAAAATTTTCCCTCAAAACTGATTTTTCATGACAAAGGACATGTTCTTTCGGACTTTTTAGAGCCGAATCGAATCGAATCGAATCGAATCGAATGAATCGAATCGAATGAATCAAATGAATGAATCGAATCGCATCGAATCGAATCGAATGAACTTAATCGAATCGAATGGAATCGAATTGAATCGAATCGAATCGAATCGAATGAAGTTCAAATTTATAACATATATCTTGAATCGAATCAATGGAATGAATCGAATCGAATCGAATGGAATGAATCGAATCGAATCGAATCGAATCAAGTGAGTTGAACTGAACTGAAATGAGCTGAAAATAAGCTGGAAAGAACAGGTCCAAAATGTAGTTTGTATTATTTCGATAACATATACAAAGTAGTCTGTATAATTTGACCTTTAAATTAGTATAGAGTATATGTTGTTATAAAATAAAATCCAAGTACGTTTTTTTTACTTATCTCATATTGATATAACTTAGTGTGAAATTATCTAATGAAACATTTCGTAATTGTTAACAAAGACAAAACATGAACCCAAAGACTAATGAAACATTTCGTAATTGTTAACAAAGACAAACATTTTCCAATTTTTTGTATTGTAAATATTTTAATATGTGTAATACTGGCCTTAAATTGTAGTGTAAGTCTTGTGTGAAACGGGTAACCCGTTTCATATGAGAATTTGTGTAAATTGTATTCCTACTTACTTATATATTACTTTATGTAAAATATAAGTAACTAAATACGTGTTAATATAGTTATAATGTATAATAAATCCAACATACATCATATTTCGACTTAAATAGAAAATAAAAATTTTGAAATAATTTTGACACACTAAATGAGTGACTTCAAAATGATTTGGGTAATTATTTTTGTTTGGCCAGTGAAATAACGTCCATTATATTGTGTAACTAACTATATACGGAGTATACTATTGTGGTGAACCTTCTACATATATACATATAAGATGCACATATATATAGAAGTACTATTTGTGGGAGATGAGAAAAATTATGGAAAAATGAAACGATCTTGGAGTTCAGCAATTAAAAAATGCAGGTAAGGAAGATTGAAGTACGTAATAGGTTGCACTAATTCCACACGGATATTATTATAATTATATTTTCAAGGCTATTAATTTTTATTTTTATTTTTTATCATTGCAGTAATTAATGAAATAATTTTAAAAATAACCAAATTAATACGAAGGCTTTGTTTTACTGAAAAAATGGATTGTAATTGTGAGGCTGCCATGTGATGATGTGAGATATAATATGATATGATGACGATGATGATGATGATGATAATATATCGTGTGAACACTCTTAAAATTCTACGAAAAAGTTTAATATACTCCGTACTTTATAAGGACTACCAATTACTTGAGATGAAAAACGTATACCTTTAATTATTAATTATTTTTTTTTCTATTGTAAAAAAATTGTTCAAGTATTTATAATCTTTTTTACTTATTATAGGTAGATATATGTTTCGCTTGTTCTACCATTTAAATTATATTTTTATATTTCTTTAAAGCATTATACTACATTAGTAACATCACTTCATAAAAATTTTGAATAAAAAATCCAAAGTGTACACTTTAAAAAAATATAGAGTAAGTTGCTTTAAAAAACAAAAGGAAGGAGTTTATAAGCCTAAAATTTACATAATAATTTATATCTTATTAAATTAATAAATTATTCTAAAAAAATAGAATGAAACCAAAAAAAAAAAGAAAAAAAAACCAAATGTGTTCAAGAAATAAAATTGCTGACAACAATAATGGTAATGGATAGACTCTCTAGTAAATAGAAAAGGTAATTAATTAGTTTCATGGGTTGTAGAGAATTGAGATTGAATTAATGAGCAAAAGACTATATTGCCCTTATGTTTTATATTAATTAGTTAATTCAAGTAAGTTAATGGACAAATTTGCCCAATTAATTAGAGAGCTCCATTTGATATTTTCTGCAATATTAGCGCGCCACGTCAGCTTTGTAAGACTCATGGATGATACTACATTAGTAACATCACTTCATAAAAATTTTGAATAAAAAATCCAAAGTGTACACTTTAAAAAAATATAGAGTAAGTTGCTTTAAAAAACAAAAGGAAGGAGTTTATAAGCCTAAAATTTACATAATAATTTATATCTTATTAAATTAATAAATTATTCTAAAAAAATAGAATGAAACCAAAAAAAAAAAGAAAAAAAAACCAAATGTGTTCAAGAAATAAAATTGCTGACAACAATAATGGTAATGGATAGACTCTCTAGTAAATAGAAAAGGTAATTAATTAGTTTCATGGGTTGTAGAGAATTGAGATTGAATTAATGAGCAAAAGACTATATTGCCCTTATGTTTTATATTAATTAGTTAATTCAAGTAAGTTAATGGACAAATTTGCCCAATTAATTAGAGAGCTCCATTTGATATTTTCTGCAATATTAGCGCGCCACGTCAGCTTTGTAAGACTCATCTTTAATATAATAGATGATTTGTGAGGCAAAAACTACATATTGTAATTACAAGGTTTAATAATTACAAACTTACAAATATAAATTGCAATAATTACAAAATGTTATATTTACAAATTACAAAATAATTACCATCATTATTTTCACTAATGTAGGTAAATACCTAAAAAAAAAAAATTGAACTCCTTGCAAAATATAAGTACAAGGTTTTTATTGGTAAATGTGAAAAAAATTGAAACTTGACCAACCATTCAAAATTAAATTCGTAAAAAAAAAATAAGCATCAAAATTGTAACACAATAAAATATAATTTTGATGAAAAAAAATATAAATTAAATTAAATTAAATACCTTAATAATATATAAAAATCTGTTGACAAAAATATACCATTTATGAGAGCATGTTCGAAGTACAATTTGATTATTTATGGGTGGAAAAAAAATCGAAAATATCCGCAAAAAAAAAAAAAATCATCAAATTAAGCAATATATTTTTTAACACAAACAAAACTGTAAAACAAGAAAAAAAATTACTGATAGAGAAAAACCGTGTATCATTTTATCGTTATATTATTTCATTTTATCTTAGCTTTTTTGGTAATGCTTTGAATTTTTTTATCAATTCTGGTTGTATGTCATATAATTTTATTGTTTTAAGTGTTTTTCAATGATACATATATACACATTTGATCAATTTAAGTAAATTATGGTTGTATCTTGTATGTCATATATTTTTATTGTTTTAAGTGTTTTTCAGTGATACATATAAATTTCAGTAAATTATGGTTATTTGTCATATAATTTCGTTGTTTTAAGTGTTTCTTAGTGATACATATACGCATTTTGATCATTTTAAAAGACGCATTTATTAAACCTATTATTCAACGACTTTATTATTCACACGTTCCTACTTAAAATTTATAAACAACAAACATGTGCAATTTGTACGGGCAGACTAGTATTTAAGAAAGGGATCATCCATATCTTTTTTTTTTTTTTTTTTTTTTTTTTTCACTTTCTTAAATATTAGTGAGATTCTTCAATTCCCTGGAAAGGAGGGGATACCTTTTTTTTGCTCTTATTCTTCTTCTTGTGAATGTTTGTATATCAATATTTTGTTAAATTTATCTTTTATTCTTCTTTTTAGTAGCATATATAACTTTCTATTACTTCCTCCATTCCATTTGATTCTATACATATTCCTTTTTCGGAAATTCCAATCAATTCTATACATTTCTATTTTAGTCTCTACTTTATTAAACTAAATGACCAATATACCCTTCACTAATACCCACTCAACCCACTTGCAAACAATAAAGTAGGGGTATTTAAGTAATTCCATTATCTACCCCACTTGATTTTCTTTTACCTTAATTACCGTATTTTGGTCAAACGTATAGAATCAAACGGAATGGAGGAAGTAGTATATTGTGGTTTTATATTTATTGCTTCAGATGTGCATGCCCATGTCGCACATATGTGATTTTATTTTCATCAACAAATTCTCGTAAGTTTTTATTTTTTCCCTGCAAAACCTTGAAAAACAGCCAAACAGGGTCACCTTGTATGCTAGAGCCGATAATCATCTTTCCGCTAACTTAGCCTTGTGAAGGAACTCTTAGATTTTGGACCAGAAGGGACCGAAAACTAATCAATAAATTTTAAAACTTAAAAGATCTAGAGACCGACCTATACGTATGTGGTCAAATCCAAATTAGACCCGGTGGTTGGTCGGGTCCGATTTGCAAGTCTGGTCCATTTTTTGAACACCTCGAAACATGATATATATGGACATGTGTATTGTCCAATTAAGTTTTACGGAGTATAATTTTTAGGTTGTATATAGGAGTATTACTGCAGATATTATCGTTATTGAAGAAGAAGAAGAAGAAGAAGAGCTAAATTGCTTTTTTTTTTTTTTTTTTTTTTTTTTTTTTTTTTTTTTTTTTTTTCTGAGAGAAAGATTAATATCATTTATTAATCCTATCACGCATACAAATGATTGTAAAGATAACAAAAAACAAAATTACAAAACCCAGGATAATTTTCTGCTCCATAAAACAAAGATCTTTAGTAATAAAATATATCGCTTCTGCACACCCGCCTCTATCATATCGCTGCCTATTGACGCAACCTTCACCGAAGGGCTCTGTAGATCTAATATAGTTTTGAAGACAGCGAATTTCATCGGATTTCGTAGATTGTTGCCGGACTGAGCTGAATTAAACTTGATTAAACTGAACTCAAATGAATGGTGTTGAACTGAACTGGACTAAACTAAAATCAAGTCTAAAAGAACATGCACAAGTCTCCGGTGGGATGATTTCATGCTAAATTATATGCGAGTCCAATTATAAAATATACAGTTAAAGGGGTACAAAATATAAATAAATCTACTAAAATTAACAAGGTTAACAAAATTTTTTGGTTATAATTAACAATTAAGAGATACAAAATAACCCCTCTGTCTCACTCATTTGTTTACAGTTTGACTTTTTTTCCCTCACAAAAAAGTCAAACTGTAAACAACTCACTGAAACGGAGGGAGTATATGAAAATGGTTATGATAATATAATGGAGTATCACAATTATTCTTGAAAATGTATAAAACCTATATAAACAACTGCAAATACAATAATCTTATACTTCATAATAGTTTACTTTTAGGGTTTTTCCCAGCTGTACCCCTGTACTATTGGGTTTTCTCAACTGCACCTCTGCGTATATAGTATTCCCAACTGTACCCCTGAGTTTCTTTAATAACTCCAACTGTACCCCTGAGTTTTTTTAATTTACCCAAAATCATACCTGAAATCATAACTGAAATTGAACAGAGGAATGAAGGACTGCAAAAGTTCAACGACGAAGATGTTGCAACGACGATGAACTGCAAAAGTTCAATAGCAAAAGGAAGGAGATGAAGAGAACAGAGGAAGGAAGGTGAAAGGGTTTTAAAAAAAATTGAATCAAAAGAAAGAAATGACAGTTAATAAATTGACTCAACTTCTAATTTACAACTAATCCTTCCACGTAGGCAAATTAGGCGCTCCACGAAGGCAAATTACGCATCCTAATTGGCATTTAACGGTGATAATTGACGGCTTAAGCATAAATAGTTATGGTTGGGAGTAATTAAGGAAACTCAGGGGTACAGTTGGGAATACGATATACGCAGGGGTACAGTTGGGAAAACCCAATAGTACAGGGGTACAGTTGGGAAAAACCCTTACTTTAATTTAAAACCGTCTTGTTCAAGAGTTAGTGACAAAATTATAATTAAAATAGAATTTTTACTAGAATTCTCAAGTTCTTTCTTGTCTTTTACAGGACAACCGCATTTGGTTGGCTCTAAATAGCTAAATTAACTCCAGCTTAAACGATTATTTTTACAAGGAATTTCCATCTTTTGTGCTATATATTGCTGCTATTTTAATCTATTGCAGTTTTATTATATTATTTTTGCAGTTTCAAAATAGCCTTTACTAGTGTGTTTGAGAACACTTAATTAGAACTTAATTTCGTTTTGAGGAATTCTAATATTTTGGGTAACCGTAGAAATATGAAATAGAATCGAAATTGACTCAATTTCATTCCTATTTCATGCTAGTTCAATTTCAGTCAATCTCGATTTCTAAAGTACACGGTAGTTATTTGAATTTTTTTCACACTTACGATCAAAAATATTATTATATTAAATTTCAATTTTTTTTTCCAGAGTGGTATAATATAAAATTTTACATAACAAAAGTTGTCAATTATAAATTCAATTTCATGAGTAACCAAATATCACCTGAAATTGAATTTAAAATTAAATTGCAACATTTCAAATTCTAGAATATAATTGAATTAAAATGTTTCAAATTACTTAAATTTTATAAGATATATCGCTTCAATGTTGTATATGATATGATTATGTGATGTTAATATGTCAAGTGTTTGTAGTTAAGTTAAAACAAAAGTTGTCAAATCCATCAGACTTTAAAGATCCTAGGACTCTAGGAGACGCTCCTTGTCACGGTCCGGGTTTTCGCTACCGAACGTGACGCGCACCCTTGTCGAACACGGGACGAGGATGCTAGCAACGGGGCTAAGACTTGATGGGGGATCGCCCACAAGTACTTAGCAAGGGTCTCGGAATCGGGACTCGGGACTCGGGGTCGAGATCTCGAAAATTCCTGTCGTAATTATCACAATCGAGGTCTCGGAAGGCAACGTTCAAGCAAATGAAATTGATCGTAAGCAACAACAAAGCAATATCAAGGCTTGAGTACAAGGAGGTTTTTCATTGACAGGCTCCCTGTAAAGAGGGAAATTTGCTTGTACAAGACTATTGGTAGTAAACATTGAACGCGCACGAGAGCGTATACTTTTCTAAAACGCCTAGAAAACTAAGAAATACATAAAATCCCGAGCCAAGATTTAACATAGAGGATGTTAACTTGTCAAGGTATCTAAAAAGTACAAAAGTTACAAAAACTAAAATGCGGAAACGTAAAAACTACGGGGTCAAAGTGCGGATCGTCACATTCTCCCCCACTTAATTTGTTGCCGTCCTCGGGAACAGCTTCTTCATTTGACACATCTTCATAAGAACTTCCCCATTCAGCGAGAGAAAGTTGGCGCTTGATCTTCGTTGATGTCGATCCGGATGTCTTCGCGACTCCCCATCAGCAAGAGGTAGTCGAGCTTCGTCTTGAACGGATGTTGGCTGACTTGTCTTCGCTTTGAAGCTTCATCAGCTCGGCCTTGATCGCTCTACTCATCAAGTCTTGAACTTGATGGTCTTCAAGGGGACGGAGTTGAGGAGTCCGCCTCCTTCTTCGATTCGCCTTATGCTTTAATGCTCGAGGGATCTCCCAATCCTCATTCCCGACACACGGAAATTCATGGGTCTTCTGAGCATGATCAACGTTCGGCTTCACGGAAATGAGTTGGCACTTGTGGGAATCCACCAGCAAGGATCCTCCTGCCTTTGGGGTCAGCAGTATCCGGCCCTCTAATTCAACCTGTTCGCCCTTTTTGGACTCCCCCTCGTGGAGGCGAGGAGGAGCGCTGCGAGGTCTTGTAACCTGCAAAGTTTTGGCCTTAGGTTCCAAGGAACCCTCAGCCGAACGTAACAATTTCGACACACCAGCTGGCTCCACTGAGCAGAGCGGCATGTCCCTTCGTTGAGGGGCGCCATCACGCGCATTCCTCCTTGTGTTCCTGGCACCGAAGTCCCTCGGTCGCCCTTGATTTGGCCCCAACCCAAGTTGCATTGCCGCTAATCGAGGGTCCTTCTCCTTCTGGTCCAGCGTCACGAGCTTGATCACAATGGGGTTAGGACCCATCATGAAAAGGGATTGAGTTTGCGGCACGACCACAGTCTTTGTCCGCTTCAGGAACTCCAATCCGAGAACCAACTTGGAATCATCCATCGGCACGACAGTGAAATCAAGTTGTCCTCTCCAGCTTCCGAGTTGCACAGAAGTGTTCCCAGCCATCCCGCATATGTGCTTGGCGGACGAGTTCACAGCCTTTATAGAATGTCCGTCTCTCCGCTCCCAACCCATACCGAGCCTTCTGGCCTCTCCTGGGGCAACATAGTTATGAGTGGCGCCCGTGTCGATCAGAGCGCGGGCTCGCCTCCCATTAACAACCATCTCTGCATAAAGTCGACTCGGGGCCTCGTCCCCCTCATCGTTCACCTTTACCATAGAGCTGAGACGTTGAATGGATCCCATATGATAAATCTCGGGCTCGTAGGGAACAGTGTCTCGTTGTTCCTCTACGCCTTCATCAGGGTCGTCGCATTCAGTCTCCTTCGATAAGGCAGCGAACTTGCTCCGTACAGCATCAAAGCTCCCCTTGTGAGGGCAATCAATCATTCGATGAGGTCCCGAACAATAGAAGCATTTCATGGGCTTCTTTGCGGTCGACGCCTCCGATCCTCTCGTGGACACGGAACTCGTCTGGCCTGCACCTTGGGATTGATCCCTCGTTTGGCGAAACCTGTTGCTCGTAAACGAAGTCGTTGCTGCTTGTGTGCCGCTATCTCTGGACACACCCGTGTTGCCACCGTTCCCGCCGAACGTGGTCTTCTTAGGGGCTGGCTCTCGTTCATCCCGATAATCGACGAGGCGCTCAGCAGCAGCCATGGCTGCGGAGATCGTAGCATGCCGATCTCTCATGATTTCCACTTGTGCCCAATCCTTCAGTCCGTCGATGAATTGGAACACTCGGTCATCTTCGGTCATGTCTTTGATCTCTAGCATACAGGCAGAGAAAGCTTTCACGTACTCACGGATGGAGTTAGTGTGCTTCAGGGTCTTGAGTTTCCTTCTAGCCGCGAACGCCGTGTTCATCGGGTAGAATTGATCCTTCAGGGCCTTCTTGAAGTCATCCCACGACTCCATGGTGATCGTTCTCGCTTGGATCTCTGCGTACTTGGAGCGCCACCACAGCTTGGCGTCGTCTACCAAGTACATGCTCGCGGTGTCGACCTTCAATTCCACATCGAGTTGACTTACACGAAAGTATTGCTCCATGTCGAAAATGAAGTTGTCGATCTCGCTTGAATCCCTCGTCCCTCCGTAGGAACGAGGCGGGGGTGCTTTCACTTTGCGAACCCCCGTGTTCGGATTTTGGGTGCTCGCCCTCTCCTCCAAGAGGGAGCACCGCTCGGTCAGCTCCCCCACCCTCCGGTGTAGGAACTCGATCTCTTCTTTCGCGGCTCTCATGTGGCTATCCGCCTCCGCTAGATGCTCGCTCAAAGCATCGCCTAACTCACGTAGCTGATTCTCATGGCTCGTGGTTAGTTTCGTAATCGTCGTGTCCCGGGTGTCGAGTTGCCTCTGCAGCTCGAGCACTGTGCTCTCTAGCACCGGGATCTTGTTCACGGCCATCTCCAAGGCGCTCAGCCGATCCTTGGTAGAAGGCTTCTCAGGGGCATTCTTATCAGGGGCCACTTGCGGGTCTTTCTGATTTCCTGCCATCTCGGCTCTCAGCAGCTCGTCGTGGAGACCGAGCTCTGATACCAAATGTCACGGTCCGGGTTTTCTCTACCGAACGTGACGCGCACCCTTGTCGAACACGGGACAAGGATGCTAGCAACGGGGCTAAGACTTGATGGGGGATCGCCCACAAGTACTTAGCAAGGGTCTCGGAGTCGGGACTCGGGACTCGGGGTCGAGATCTCGAAAATTCCTGTCGTAATTATCACAATCGAGGTCTCGGAAGGCAACGTTCAAGCAAATGAAATTGATCGTAAGCAACAACAAAGCAATATCAAGGCTTGAGTACAAGGAGGTTTTTCATTGACAGCCTCCCTGTAAAGAGGGAAATTTGCTTGTACAAGACTATTGGTAGTAAACATTGAACGCGCACGAGAGCGTATACTTTTCTAAAACGCCTAGAAAACTAAGAAATACATAAAATCCCGAGCCAAGATTTAACATAGAGGATGTTAACTTGTCAAGGTATCTAAAAAGTACAAAAGTTACAAAAACTAAAATGCGGAAACGTAAAAACTACGGGGTCAAAGTGCGGATCGTCACACTCCTGCTGCCCCAATTGTTAGGTCACTACGTGGTACTCCATTCATACGGAATATTCAATAGTATTTCTTCCCTTTTTGACACTATTCACGTAGGTTAATAATATTCGATATAACTTGTAATGTATAAATAAAAATATAGTCATGTAAGATCTTGTTTTATTCGTATAAATACAACATTAATATCGAATTTTTATATTTGTATACAATTTAGAACTATAGTTATTGACGTTACAAAATGCGTCTCGACAAATGTGAAAAAGTGGAGGATGCTTTTGTATTTGAATGGAGGGAGTATGAGAGTATTAAACTTCTTGGTGGCCTAATACTGAAGTTTTTCTCAAAAGTGTGTTATTTAACAAAATATTTAACGAAATAAGGTTGGTTCGAAAGTTATTACACTCTATGGGTCCACGTCATCAACGTTCTGTATTTCGTAAAAAAATTTGAGAAACCTCTGTGGCCCACAGCGGTTTCATGAAAAATTTCAGAAACCGCTGTAGACCACAGCGATTTCAGAAACCGTCCCTGTCCAGCTTGCTAGTCCGCTAGTACACACCCACATACAACCTTCACCCTGGCAAAGGGAAATCGCTGTGGTCTACAGCGGTTTCTGAAATTTTTCATGAAACCGCTGTGGGCCACAGAGGTTTCTCAAAATTTTTTACGAAATACAAAAAGTTGATGACGTGGACCCATAGAGCGTAATAACTTTCGAACCAACCTTATTTCGTTAAATATTTTGTTAAATAACACACTTTTGAGAAAAAGTTCCCTAATACTGTGAGCCCCTGCCATGAGTTTAGTAGTGAGCTTGTGGCGTAGAGAGTGACTAGGACCGTTCACTAATGGATTTCGCAGCTAGGATTGATGATCCACAGTACGAGCTGCTATTATATTACTTCGTGCTTGTAATGGTATTTTGAAACTTAATTTTGCTCCACGTACGTACTTGTTCCCCTGTTGTTTTTGACTCGGTTATGCTTTCCTTTGACACGGCGTTACATTTGAACTTGAAACAAAGTGTTACTGCATCCGAGATTGATTCTGACGATTGACAACGCGGTTGGACACCTCCCTTTTACTTTCGAGTGGGCTTGGTGTACTATTATGTTGATGGGGAATGAAGTTATAATCGTGGAGTCGACTCGATCAAGTTCCCGCCGAGTTAAAGATTATAAGCTATTACGAGCTTTGGTGTATTAGCTCTTCGACCTACTTTTGATGCGGCTTTGAGTATGTTCAATAACGAGACTACATTATTGAACCTTTTGCATAACGCTGGTGAGATCGCTATCCCTTAAATTATGAAGAAGTTGACACATACATTTCACGAAAGTCGTTTCAACAGCACGATCAGGTTTGTCGTTGACTCCATAACAGGTAGCATTGCGGAAGTCTCGGCAGAGAACACACCTAATTGGCTGGGTGCGGTCTCTATTTCAGAGTTAGGGAAATATATATGAACATGATGACGTACGGTTGTACGCTTAGCTATGTATTGAGTATTCCTTTATTTTAGTGCCTATACTATATAGATTAATACAAAAATATACGGAGTACATCGAATAGAAGTGCAAATTTTGAAGTAACAAATATCTTTTCTCTCTCTTATTATTTAGTATACCCCTTTGAAAATTCTAATTCCAACATGAGTTACGTACTACTCCCTCCATTTAAATCTAATGACATTCCTTATTTTTCACACTTACCGAGACGTATTTTGTTAATATCTATAGTTTTAAATTGTATAAAAAAAAAAATTGATATTAAAGTTCTACTTTTTCCAGACAAATAAAACAAGATTCCACATGACTATATTTTTATTTATACATTACAAGTTATTTCGAAGATTCTCTGCCTACCTAAATAGTGCCAAAAAGAAAAGGATGTCATTGAATTTAAATGGAAGAGTACGTGACTTAACAATAACATGATGCCAACCCTAATGGTATTCTCATCAGAAAATTGAGTAGAAAAAGGACGTCAAGTCAACTTTGCTCTTTTAAGTCGACAATCGTTGCCAAAATAGGATTTTGCCCTAATAACATCACGTACCAAATTCTTGACCATTAATAGTAATAAAAATAAACTAAATTAAAAATTAAATTAAAAAACACAAGCATGCCACTTTCAAGTGGACGTTAAAGTGTCACTTATAAACACACTCACTAAGTCGGCAAATAGTTCTTTTTAACCCAAACAAAAATTGCACCCCCACATAAGTCGGCAAATAGTTCTTTCTAACCCAAACAAAAATTCCACTATCGTCGAGAGGGAAACAGCCCGGATCACATTTCTTCCCACTTTTCGAAGAAAGAAATTTCACCATCTTCTTTCCAATTCTATTTTTTGTCAATTTTTAACTAATTTTATTCACACAATCTATTTTATTTTATTTTTTACTTTAATCTTACCCACATAATCTACCTTCCTTAATTTGTGATCCAAATGAAAATGGGAAGAACAATGTGAAACGGAGGGAGTACTATATTTTATATTATAATTATATTATCATTTTTCATATTTATTTTATTTTAATACTATACTCATATAAACTACTTCAGTTAAGTTTAGTTGCAAAAATTCCAAAAAAAACGGGGCCGAAGTGTTTTTTTTACAATGGTCAATATTCATAAAATAAAAAATAGAGAATATATTTTTTGAATATAAGGAAAATTGATAACACCAACTTATTATATATCACTTTTTTTTAAAAAAAAATTTACGCCTATTTTACTGTTTTTATTTTATTTTTTTTTATCAAAATTCTACCTATTCTACATTATAAATTTAAAATTAAATCTCTCGTCTTTATAAACCTTTATTTATACAAATTATCATATTTTGACATTTGGACCACTTTAAGTTAAATCATCTGTTCAATTTTGATTCCTTTCTCTTGCTATAGGGCGTAATTATGCAAGTTATTACCATGAATGCAGACACGACAGCGATCGTGTGGTGACGACAATGATGGTGGATTGTGATGTGAAAATTATATAAAAGGTGGACATGCATGGTGTTGGAGATGGATCCAGCCTAATATAAATTCCCACATTGCGTCCCACATCGGTTGTGAGATGAGAGTTGATCTTGTTTATAAGGCTTAGGGGCTACTCCTCCTATTGCCAATTGGTTTTAGGATGGAACCTCCTAGACCTTATAAGCGGACTCTCTCATACTCTCGGGTGTGGCCCAGGCCCGTGGAATTTAACATGGTATCAGAGCCCATGGTTGTGTGACCTGGGACTCTCGTTAAACTGGGCCTTTGTGCAGCTGGAAGAGAGGCAAGTGCCCCCCAGTTTGCGTTGTACAGCTGGAAGAGAGGCAAGTGCCCCCAGCCTGGTTTGAAAGTGGGCTCGCATGTGAGGGGGCGTGTTGGAGATGGATCCAGCCTAATATAAATTCCCACATTGCGTCCCACATCGGTTGTGAGATGAGAGTTGATCTTGTTTATAAGGCTTAGGGGCTACTCCTCCTATTGCCAATTGGTTTTAGGATGGAACCTCCTAGACCTTATAAGCGGACTCTCTCATACTCTCGGGTGTGGCCCAGGCCCGTGGAATTTAACACATGGTGATGTAATGGTGTTACGTGGGTTAAAGGGTTGTTGTTGGGTGAAGAGAGGGAAAAATGAATATAAGTCGATGCAGGTTCACGATGACATAAAATCGGGGTAAGCAAATGTCAAGGTAACTCGCGATAAATTGCGCTAATTGAATACAATAAGTTCTCTCGGGTCGATATTAATCCTAAGGTTAAACTAATAGGCTCTCACTACTTATTAGTCAACCTCACTAAATCTCACGTAAGTGTAACCACAACTAGAGTCTCAATCGTAGGTTTAGGTTTCCTATAGGTCAATCAAATAATCGTGGCCTTTGATCAATCAATCATACAATTAAATGTGTGTGATTAGGTTAACGATAATCAATCACAAAGTCAATTTAAAACCTCCAATTACTAGTCTTCGATCCGGTAAACCTTAGTATTCCTAATAAGGAGGAACAAACAATGTTTGAAATGCATGATCCAATATAAAATGAAGAACGAACAACTTACAATTATCGCGATGAAAATAAAGATGAAATCTTGATTATAGAAAGTTTGAAGTTTTAAAGCAATTCCAATCAATTTGTTGCTCTAAGTATGGTAGAAATAAACTCGAGAGAAAACTAGAAATAACGTGCGTAAAGAGTACTCAATATTTTTTAAAATCTAAAAACCAAGCATTATATAAGGCACGAATGAAAACCAGAGTTTCAGGCCCCCAAACCAGCCGATTCAGATCCAACTGGTCGGTTCACCCCATGAACCGGTTGGTTCACTTTACAAACCAGTCGGTTTGACCTCCAAACCGATTGGTTCCGCGTGCATTCCTATTCCTTCTAATTTTTTCACTTCAAATTTCGTCTTAAGTGTCTATTTGAAACTGATAGGTTTGACATGACGTAACTTGGCAAGTACACCTTTTCAAATCACTTCATGAACTTGTGTTCTTCAATTTATTTCGGTTTTCTATCGTTTTAAGCTTCATTTTATACCCTCGAGCCTTTCCAGCAAATATTGAGCTCATAAATTCATTGTTGCTTCCGGTAATCCTTTAAAATGGTGCAAATTAACGCCAAAACCTACAATATAACACAAAAAGGGCTATTTTTTTAATTTCGAAACACTAGTTTTTTTAATTTTCGATCCACTTATATTTTTATTGATCCATGTTAATAATATTTTATTATATTGTTCGTTTTGACTCTTTTTTATTTCTCCATGAGTTACATAATATTATTCTTGAAAAAATATCCAAAGCACAATATAATTTAATTCAAACCTATTAATAAATTGAGCTACATGATAATCTAAGACTATTTTTTATTTTTTGAGTGTGTGTACATCCTACTTACAAAGCAATAACCAAAGTACCAGGTGTCGCACTGTGGTTACATTTTGATTTTTTCAAATAGGCCCCATTTATTAACTTACATTTAATTTAATTATTTCTATCTACTTCTACTACTACACTACAATTTTCTACCATTTATTTATTTCTCCTGATCATCTTATTTTACCACGTCTATTAAGCTACTACATCATATAATATTATTATTTACAATATAAATTACATGCTTACGGTAATTGCAAATTCAAATTCAAATGACAAAATTAATTGCTACAGAGTATATAATAATCAGCATACAAAAATTACAAAATTCAATATCATAAACATAATTAATAATTAATTATAAAAATGAAAACAATATTGATAGAGAATAACCACCATATAAATTATAATAAATTATAATGACCCTTACAAATTACAATTACAAAATTCAATAACATAAACATACTTAGCTTTTGCCAAGAAAATTCAATGGTTGTTGATCTAATTTCTCTCATACTTTTTCAAACTCCCAAGTTAATAATAGATCATGAAATCTTATGGGTAAAAAATAATCCCATTAATTTATAACTTAGATACGAGTTAAATCTTATGGGTAAAAAATAATCCCATTAATTTATAACTTAGATACGAGTTAAATCTTATGGGTAAAAAATAATCCCATTAATTTTATGGGTTCTTTCTCATTATCCAGTCTTATTTAAATTTAAATTAACTTCAATTATTTCACTCATTTCAAAGTTGTTCCTCGCAATTTGTACGTTTCTATATGAACTTTATAAATAACATACATGTGCAATTTGCACGGGCATGTTATTTAAATTTTGCACTTTAAGAAATTTTTTATATTTATTAATTATCTTTTTTTAATAACTTTTGTAAAAATTTTTTTAAAATAAAGTACTAAAATCTTAAATTTTAAAATTACACGGATATTTTGTCTAAAATTAACACGGGCTAACACATAAACATGTTGTTTAAAATTTGCACGGTATGTTAACACATACATGTGCAATCCGACGGGTATAGTCTGAATTAGCACTTTGTTGATTAATTTGCACAATAAAATGGATGTACAATCAAATGTTAATTTGCACGGGTATGTTGTTAACAAATCGTCTAATTTTAAAATTAGCCAGTGCAAATATGAGTTAGACAATAACACATACCGATGACATAAACGAACACATCCGTGCAACATATTCATAAATTTCAATTAGAATGTTACATTTGAAATTTAGATCAACTAGGATAAAGAACACTACTCTGTATATCATTTATGCTACTGATTCTCTCTAAAAGATTCACCTACAAAAATACTAGAAAAAATCATAAAAAAAAAAATAAATAAATAAATAAACCTACCCTTTTGTTTACTAAAATGTCCCTGAAAAAATATTGTTTAATGATATTTTTTTTACATATTTATACTAAAAAATGTAACAAATTGAATTTACTAAAATTTTATTTACTAAAATGTCTAAGTATTCGTAAATGTTACTTTGTAATAAAATTATACTCCGCGGGCATAAATGTCAAAATACAGACATAAAATAATGGATGTTTAATTTTCTAATGACGTACCGGTATCTTTGAAAAACTATAGTATTGTGTACAATTTTCGATTAGTTATTGTTATTGTTCGATTAGTTATTGTTGTTTGTCATATAATTTTAAAATTGTTATTTGTCCGGGAATAAAATTGTTATTTGCAAGAATAAATTGTTATTTGTACGGGCATAAGTTTTTTAGTTTGTCATATAATAATGCTAATTTGTCATATAATAAAGTTAATTTGCACGGGCATAAATTATTATTTGTATGGACATAAAGTTGTTATTTGTCATATAATAATGATAATTTGACGGGTATAAAATTGTTATTTGTACAGGCATAAAATTATTTATTGTCATATAAATTCCTTTTGAGTTAAGCATATGATAAGGACCTAAACTTTACTTCTTTTTCCAGTTAAGGGACTCATCTTTCAAATTATACAGTTAAGGACCTCTAAGCCTATTCTCGTTAAGTTTGCCGTCCAATACTCTAATGCACCCAAGTCTTGAAAGTTGATGTATGTGGAAGCATTTTCGTGATTAGCTAAATTATTAAAAATTCAACTCAATCGATCTAATGTACCAACTTAATCAAACTCCTTTCTAATGGTTAAGACTCTTAATATCATTTATTAATAAAATTTTTTTGTTTTTATAATTTTTTTGACTAAATATGTTAAATGGTAACAAAAGTAATAAAATAAATGAAATTTTCTAAGTTACACCTGGTGTACGAAATTCTTGTATCCTCTAATCAATAAGATGACTTATTTTTATTTATATTAATTCTTCTTTATTAATTGAAAGGATTTAAATAATTTCATTATTCTTATTCAGTAGGGTGTACAAAAATATTTTACAATATATAACATCAACAACAAATTAGTTATCATGTACATAAATTTTTGTAACCAATGAAGAGAAAAGTAAACAGAACAATAATTGTTATTGTTATATGAGTACATGTCTGTATAAAAAAATACAATAAAGTAGAGTATTGTGTTGTCTATGGGAGGTGGAAAACTATTACTCCGGATATTCCTAATAAAATTGATTCGAATTTGTTACTTCGTATTTTCATTTAGCAACCATGCCATCACTTTTTAACTTTTATTTCGTTGTTTTGTTTTATCCATTACTTGGTATCAATTCTCTTTAATTTAAGCAAATCCCTTATGATTTTATTTGTGAGACCTGGTAAGTTTGTTCCTACCCAAATATACCAATCTGAACCCAAGCAAATTCGACCTAACAAAACCTGAAAATGTTGTGACCTGACTCGACCCGATGACAACCCGACATGGCCCGATAACTAGTCATTCAAATCTGACCCAGACTCGCGCGAACCAATGAGGACCCAACTCGTTATTTACCCAAATAAAGTAGTGCTTAGTTTATACGTCGTTAATTTAATGAAGTACTTCCTCCATTCCGTTTGGTTCTATACATTTGACCAAAACACGGTAATTAAGGTGGAAGAAAATCAAGTGGGGTAGACAATAGAATTACCAAATTACCCCTACTTTATTCTTTAAAAAAGGACATTGCAAGTGGGTTGGGTGGGGTATTAATGAAGGGTATAATGGTCTTTTAGTTTAATAAAGTACGGACCAAAATAGAAATGTATAGAATTGATTGGAATTTCCGAAAAAGGAATATGTATAGAATCAAATGGAATGGAGGAAGTATTTATATTAAATAACGGTCCAAATACTAATTTTAATGGCAAAACTTGAAGTTATTCGATAAAACTGTGCTAATCAGCAGATCCAATGATAACCTAACTCGAACCCGCCCCGACTCAACGAGTCAGCGCATCATTTGGCGAAATGACTCGAACAGAAAACGACCTAAATTGAACATAAACTTGACCCGAAAGGATAGGCTGACCCGATACGATCAACCTCACAAAGGAAAATTCACTCAAATCGTGACGCTAGCTCAAAATAAAGAAGGCATATATTGTACTTTGACAAAGCAACATCAAATTTAACGGAATGTTGGTCAAAGGTCCTTAACTGGAAAAAGTGTATGTTTAGTCCCTTAACTGGAAAAGAAGAGAAAGTTCAATCCCTTGTCTTACCCTTAACTCAATTCCTTTTTTAGGTGTTTTTGATGACACTAATTATTTATACTGGTCGTTTCAAATGACGCCCTTTATAAACTCATTTTAAAACTCATTCACTATCATTTGTACTACCTACTTTAAGAGTCACAATTAGAAAGTATTTGAAAATTATGATTTGCGATAGAGAAACATAGGTCTCATATAGAATAAATAACATAGTTTACAAGGAAGTATTTGAGATATTATAATACGTTTACCATCTTATCGTGGTATTATTTCCATTTATCTTAACATTTCATGTAATGGTTTGAATTTTTCTATTATTTATGATTATGATTGTTTGATACGTATACACATTTGAGTTTTTTAAAAGACGCTTTTATTAAAATTATTATACAACGGCTTTATTATTCATATGTTCCTACTTAAATTTTATAAAGAACTTACCCGTGCAATTTGCACGGGCATAAGACTAGTGTAAATAGGAGGTACTGAGCCAATACAACGAGGGAGTGAGATCGAACCTGCGACATGTGTCACGGAATACATGCCATGACATGCATCTCCGATGGGAAAGTTTAAGACTGTAAAATTTATTAAATAAGTGTAAACTACAGTTAACTAATTAAGGATAAAATTATCGCTTGTCAAAGACTTGTTTTAATTTCATTTATGTTATATGTCAACCGTCAAGCATGTAAATGAGTTATTTTTCCCACTTATGAAACCGCCAATAGTTCCTTCTTCCCACCAATTTTCACAAAAATTAGTTACGTTTTTTTTTTTACTCTTATCCCTATTGTTCACCGATTTTGATTATTTGTTCACATTTCATTTTGACACAAAAACCCAGAAAGTCCCATAAAAAAGAAAATTGTACCTCTTGTTCCCTTGTATATACTATTCGCAATTTAGAATCTCATTTGTAAACATGTGAGAAAAAGATAAAGGCAATGAGTAGACTAAAAGCAAACTAATATATATATAAGTTATATCAAGTCAATAACCTAGGGAAAGTCATTAAGTCGGAATCTAAGCCTTGGATTTTAACCAGAAAAAATTGAATTTTAACAAAAAAAATTTGCATTTTGACAAAACAAAGTGAATTTCAAAAAGTGTCCGCCGGTTGACCGGCGGCCGGTCCTGGACCGGCCTGACCACCATCTTTTGAGATTTAATCTCATTCTTTGGTTAAAATGCAAAACTTTTTGGTTAAAATCCTTTTTTTTTTTTTTGTTAAAATCCAAAATCTAGAAACCTTGGACTTAACGACTCAAAATATTTATACGACTTTCTTGAACCTCTTTATATATATATATATAACAACTCAAAATATTTATACGACTTTCTTGAACCTCTTTATATATATATATATATATATATATATATATATAGATTTAGGATCATGTGAGAACCATCAACTCAATGAGAACTTGAGAACCAATGACAACCATACGATGAAAGTAAAATCAATGGTCAAGATCTTATTAAAGTTTTCTATTCAAACATAAATTACTGCTCCTTACCACTATCATAAGTATACCAGTAGAAACCACCGACAAATACCAATTATAGTACTCTACCACCATTACCGACAACCACCACCTATAACCAGCGACGACCATCACCGAGTGTTGCCTTCATCACCATTAACGACCATAGCCACCTAAAATTACTGCAAACACCACCAAAAAATACCTCGGACTAACGAATCTCATCGTCTCCACCATCAACATTGCAAGAAAATCACAAGCGGATCTCAAATCTCACCGTCAAGCACTCCATAAACTTATCATCGATGCTAATCTTGCCACATCTGCCATTGAAACCACTAGAAGCTCAAAGGTGACATTAAGATCGTCGCTATCCGCCGTGGACACCGCAAGAAACTCGCCGACGAAGCGAATCTCAATGTCCTCCCATTTCGAGACCACCACAAACTCAACGTCGACCCGAATTTCACCCTTTCTATTGTCCTGGTGTCACGAATCGTGTCACCCTCCGCAATTGACACCGCTAAAAAACACAATCGATCACTAGCTCAATGTGTTGTCTATTATCATCACAATTTAACCACCATAAACATAGTATGTAAGTTTCACCTTCATTAAAATTTAGCACTTTAATTCATTCCTATGATAATATAACAAAAAACATTTAAATTAAGGGATTAATATCAAATTTATAATTTTGGGATTGGACTTATTTTTATTTGACTAATAATCTGTAATTTGGGACAATCTTTGATTACCAAATGATTATTCTTGCCAGCTTAATTAACGTTTCACACTATAAGGATAAAATAATTAATAGAATAATTAAGATAATTAAACTAAACTTATGTTAGGTACACTTAAAAGTATCACAGATACGTTTAATCGTATCTTAGGTACATTTAATCTTGTCTCATTTGAATTAAAAATTTAATTATGAAAATTAAGTTAAACTTATGTTAGGTACACTAAAAAGCATCACAGATACGTTATATTTTATCTTAGGTACATTTAATCTTGTCTCATATGAATTAAAAATTTACTTAAAAAAATTAAACCAAACTTATGTTAGGTACACTAAAAAGTATCACAGATACGTTTAATCGTATCTTAGGTACATTTAATCTTATCTCATATGAATTAAAAATTTATATTATGAAAATTACGCTAAACTTATGTTAGGTACACTAAAAAGCATCACAGATACGTTATATTTTATCTTAGGTACATTTAATCTTATGATAAACACTTTGTATATGACACTTAAATTCTTGTCGAGTTACATTGTACACTCACCTATTCAGCATTTTGATGCACCTAATAAACTTTGAATGTATCTATCAACCATTATAACGGAACTAAAATATATTTTAATATAGTTAAAAGTTAACTTTTTAGTGTATCTAATTAACTTTATAATGTATCTACTAGAATTATTAGTGTATCTTATAAAATTACTAAAATATTAGTGCACCTTATAAAATTAGTGGTAGATGAATTTTAAAATACCTTATACAAAACACTTCGTAGTACCTAACTACCTAAGAAATGATTTTGTATGAAAATCCAAACCTCTTAAAAAAATTAAGCCACTTTGATAGATTAAAAAAAAAAAAATCAAAATCAAGATAAAATTAGTGGCAAAATTAGACAAAGTAAATAGAGGAATAAAAAACATCGTTCCAACTTCCAAGGAGGGTTACGATTTGGGATTTCCACGAGTAGGTTTGAGATTCCAGTGAGTAAATCGGAGATAAACTAGTATATATTGGAGGCTTTAATGTGTAAAGTACGGTGCTCTACAACAGTGTATCGAAGATGACGGTTGTATGTCGGAGATTCCGACGAGTAATCGAAAGTTGACGATGTTCGTACGATGGCTGTCGACATGGTCGTCAGGGAGCGGCGGCGTGAAGATCGAAACGGTGATGCCAAGGGTAAATTGTGGTGGTCAACGGTGTTAAGAAGGTGGGTGTCGTGGTCAACGGTGGTAGTAGCAGTGAATGCGGTGGTTGATAATGGTGGTTATGATGGTGGCAATACAGTGGTTATGGTGGGTTGTTGGGTTTTGATTATTGAGGTTGTGGTAGTTGTTGTGGGTAAAATCGTGGGTCTGTTAGAAAGAATTAATTTATTGCTTAATGTCATCCCTCCAATGATGTAGATCTAAGGGATATAATTGGTTCTCACAGTTCTCACTGAGTCTACGGTTCTCACCGGATCTTAACTCTATATATATATATATATATATATATATATATATATATATACTATATAGAGTAAAGTTATATCAAGGCAATGAAATATTATGAGACACAAACGAGACCATTTTAGCCTTTTTGGTGAAAGCTTTAACATAGTTTTATGAAACTTGAAATTGTGAAACTTTAACAAAAATGTGAAACTTTAAGACATTAAAGTTTCACAATTTTTCAGTTTAAACTATGTTAAAGTTTCACCAAAATTTAAAAATCTTATGTCTCGTTTGTGTCTCGCAATATTTAGGTGTCTCGTTTGAACTTGTTTCTATATATATATATATAGAATTGAGATCAGGTAAGTTCTCCTATTTTTGCTAAGTCCGTAAGTTCTAATCCTGACCCTTAGATCAAAACAAGATGGAGGGCTGAGATTAAAAGGCTAAACCCTACCTCCCTATCTCATTCTCAGCCACTCTCCCTCTCTCTCTAAACAACTCCCTCTCTCTCTAAACCCTAAAATTCATATCCTCCTTAACTAAACCACCACCCTCCACCCTCCACCATCACCTAACCACCACCGCACCACCTACCCCACCACACTACCTCCACCATTTACACCCCCACGCAACACCACACCACCACCTAACCACCACCGCACCACCTACCCCACCACACTACCGCCACCATTTACACCCCCACGAACCACCACCGCACCACCTACCCCACCACACTACCGCCATAACCACCACCACCACCAGATCTACCGCCACAATACCGCCGTAAGATGAGTTTTTTTTTTAGATCTGTTTTTTTTTTTTTTTTTTTTATTCGTGTGTGGTGGTGGGGTGTGGTGGTGGTTGTTGTATGGTGGTGATGGCGAGGGCGGCGGTGGGTGAGAAAGGTAGGTTTTTTTTTTTTTAGATCTGTTTTTTTTTTTTTTTTTTATTCGTGTGTGGTGGTGGTGGTTGTATGGTGGTGATGGCGAGGGCGGCGGTGGGTGAGAAGGGTAGGTTTTTTTTTTTTAGATCTGTTTTTTTTTTTTTTATTCGTGTGTGGTGGTGGGGTGTGGTGGTGGTGGTTGTATGGTGGTGATGGCGGCGGCGGTGGTGACAATTGAGCGGTGGTGGTATTAAAGTTTCACTCGTAAAGAACATTAGTTTCACTCGTAAAGAGCAGGAGTTTCACCCGCACTAAACAAGCTGTTACAAATCGTAATATCTGTGATTTCACTCGTAAAAATAAAATTATATAAATTTAATTTTTGCAATGATTCTAATCTTAAAATACTACAGTTACATTCGTAAAAGTATTAAATTATAAAAATTTATCCTAATATTACATAAATTCAATTTATGTATTAAATATCACTTTTTAATTATAAAAAATCACACTTTAGTCTAAAGTAACAAAATTAATGGGCTCTGATTACAAACCTAAAGCTGTAAAGTTATATTCGTAAAGTCTGAAATTTAAAAAAAAATGTTTACAAATTACAAAAATTTAAGTTTATTTAATTCGAATTTACAATTTTATTTGAAAATTACAGTTTCATTTACAAGTATTACAGTTACAGTTTCATTTACAAGTATTACAGTTACGGACTTACGGACTTACCAATATTTAGGAACTTATTTGAACCTGACTCTATATATATATATATATATATATATATATATATATATATATATATATATATAACAAAGAAGAAGATAAATACTTCCTTCATTCCTAATTAAATGTCACAATTTCTATTTTGGGTAAATTTAAGAAGTAATTATAAAAATCAAGACAATTTCTTGTGTGAGACGGGCCTAACGATAAATTATTGTGAGACGTCTCTTAGATGGTGGTTACTTTTTATTTTTTTATTATTTTTTTTAATCTTTGTCTCACATAAGTTATCGTTAGGCCCGTCTCAAACAAGAATCACTCAAAAATCAAATGGGTTATTGTAAAGAATCCTTTGTTAACAGCCTTGATGTGCTCATTTTATATTGTATTTTATGCCCCTAATTAGTCACATTTAGCTCGCGTTTAGTCGAGTTTACTATGTTTTACGAGCTATTTCTAAGAATTTCGGTACTGTTGCTTCTTGTTTACATTTTGCACAATTTGGCGGTCCTGAGCCAAATTCAGAGTCAAGGAAAGCTAGCACGTGTACATAGGCCAAAAGACCAAGCCTGAGCCGATCAAAGCTGCAAAGGAAAAAATGAATATCTGCCCCACGTAGCTAATCCGGGGCAGTTTTTCTCGGAATCCGGCCGGATTTAGTGAAAAATGAAGGCGGATTAGTGAAAAATCCGGCCTGATTTAACATTTCCAACGGGCTTTTCTGCTAAAGCCCATATTTTCTCTGAAGCCCTATATATATGTTTGGAAGTCACGAATTAAGGGATCTTTCATCTTATGTTTACTTTACATTAGAACGTACTTTATTTTTCTATTGCTATTCTTAGATCTTGAAACTCTTACTTTGAAGCATCGATTCAGATTGAACTTTGTAACCGTCGAGATTTGATTCAATTCCAATTATTTATAATTCTTCGATAATATTTTCTCTATTATTTATCATGTTACTTATTTCATATGCCATAATTATGTCTAGCTAATCCCCACTTTAGGGTTGAGGGGAATTTGTGACCTAAATCTGACATTTCGCTATAACTGTTGCGATTGAATGAATAGTGCAAATACGATTTCTTCCTACGCGTTTGATTATCAACTGAATTTAGGGATGCCTTTATTTAATTGAATTTAGGTGATATTGGTGAGTTGATTTGGTACGTTACGAGAGCCTGCTAAATTTGCTTAAGGTTAATATTGCCTCGAGAGAGCTTATTTATGCCCTAATCATTTTGCACGACTCTATTCAAGCGCTATTTTCATAAAATACAATCCCTAGATTGTCGTCAAATGAACCCGAACTCTTAATCTTCCTCTTATTCATTGTCATTCGCTTATTTATTTTTTAGTCTTTTAGCTTTAGTTTTAATTTCCCACATAAAATCGCCTTTTTTAGGAATAACCTTGTGACTAAGTATCTAGTGATACTCCGTTTCTCTGTGTATTCGAACCCTCTTACCACTAGCTATTAGTTAGTAATTACGTAGAGTTTATCTTTGACTTTGGCTATACAACTTGCCTGTCAGGCTTATTGGAGATTTTGTCCTTGTCGCACCAACTAAATTCAGTAATCAATATCTTTATATAGTTTTAAGTTTAATGGACTAAGGTCAAGCGAGAACCCAACTCACAGCTCACCTGTGTACCGTTTAGGAATGAAGACTGATGATGTTACAATCGTCTAGTGTCTCGTATGATCAATTGATAATATATAAAATATCTAACTTCTCCAATCAGCGAAAAACTGTGCCAAGTGATTTCCCTTCTTCATATGCTGAGAAAGAAGAATACCCTCTTCTTACAGTTGAGTCCCTTTGTACCTCTTCTAGTCGAATAAGAAACATTTTTTAATATTAATAGCGGTTACGTCTAACGAGTTTAGAAAGTCTGAGTAGACTAATCTTTTATAGAATTATACGATCTATTGCTGATAAGGTCTATATTGAGATATATTCCAAACCTTTTCTTTTCTATGCGATTGAAAGTAGAATCACCTAGTACTAACTTAGAATCGGATAGTGCTCGACTACCTTCTTATTTACCATTGGGCAAGGACAATCCTAATCCTCGACTACCTATGGTAGGGGGCTTTTGTAACGACCTGGTTTTTAGTCGACTTTAATTACTAAGGCGGAAATTAATTTAAGTCTTAAACCAGCGTCATTAATTATACATAAACCCAAAATATTACATCGTCGTTCAAGAGTTGAATTAACCAACTCTAAATACGGAAGTTAAAAGAGTAAAGTGTTATATATTACAAATCTCTCAAAAACAACTGAAAGTAAAGCAATAAAACGTCTCGTGGCCCCGTCCAAAATCCAGCTTCCGGTCCACGGTTATCCTGCACAATAAACTGATGGGGGGTGCCCGCTGAGCGGACAGTGACTAGCTATGCTCATACTTACCCTCGATTTCAATTACTTTGGTTTATTATTATCGCTTTATAACTATAACGTTATGATAAAAACATAAACATGCTTATTACAAATAGCATATAAAGACATATAAGACATAATAAGCATGCGGTTTAAAGCGATAAATCATATAAGCATGATATTCAGTTATGAAAGCAATAACAGATAATATCATAGCAATAATGTCACAACATATCAGCAGAATTGCAAAGCGATATTAGATCGCAGACAAACATAGATATCGTATCACTCACATCATGCAGACTCGATTCACTTCAGAAATTTGTGGTCTTTAGTTTTCGAAGATGGTACACACTCATTCTCATTTAATCAAACAACAAACAACACATACTGCTTACGAGCCTGACCACTGAGTAGGCCATTGTACTCTAGTCGCTTGCATCTCACTACCATAGTGCAGCGACTTACTCGACTCGTAAACCACGCCGAATACTATAGTACTTGCATCTCATCGTCTAGTGTTCGAAATGATTCGAATTTCAGATACAATCTCGTCAAGTGATCTGTACATGTGGCAAGAAGGAATGCAAGTGTCGCGCCCACTAAGAACGAAACACGGCAAGGAGACAGAACCGCGAGATGCACTAAGCATATAATGTCACGGTGGCCCTGGTAACTTTAGCAAAATAGGGGAATAAAACCCTAGTCTAGTATGCATACACTAATATCCACTTTAAGAATAGGCTATGCTATTCATAGAGCACCTTAACTCGGGATAAAACGACTATTTTCTAAAGCCTGACCCAAAAGAGTTGGCATATTCATTATCTTGTACGGCTTTGGCTATACGACTTAAGGCGTAACGGCATGGGCAAGATGCTAAGTAATAAAGCTGCCGGCTTAAACCACACTATTCGATATGACCCAAGCCAGAGACCGAGATAGTGGTATCCGCACAAGACTATCTTAACCCCACTTCACTCACGATTGACGTTTTCATATCCGAGGCTCAAGCGTTTGACCTTTTATTTAACTTACTCAAGATTTATTATTTATTTGATATTACATATCACATGTTACTAGACTCTCCTAGTTTCATCGTCAAACGTTTAAGTATTTTATTTTCGGTTCCATATGATCACATAACACGTTCGTTTATTATTTGAAGTGTTGTTAATTATTAACGTTTTTAAGTTTCTATATTGAAATGTTTATTAGTATGTCAAATTTTATTTAAGTGTTTTTCAAAACACTTTAAGTTATTTACTTATTCATTTTCAGTTTTCTATACTTAGTAAAATTTTCAGTTATTTTCAATATTTCAAATTTTGAGATTTGAACTATTTTTAAAAATTTGAGACGTAACTTGTTTTACAAGTTTCGTAAATTTTTCACTATTCACTATTTACTATTCACTATTCACTATTCATCGTATTTTATACGTATTTTTATACGTATTCGTATTTTTATACTCCGTATTTTATACGTATTTTTATATTTATACGTATTCCTATACTTCGTATTTCTATGTATTTTTATACTTATACATATTCTTATACTTGTACGTATTTTTATACATTATACGTATTTTTATACTTAAGATATTCTACTAAAGTATAAACCAAACTTTTATTTACGAAGTACAGATTTCTAGTTTCAAAGTCGTTAAGTTCGTTTTGTACTTAGTGATTTGTGAAAATATTTTAAAAGTCTAGTTTTAAAAACGTTAAGTTCGGTTTGCAAAAAGTGATCAATGATATTTATTTTAAAATGAGACTTAATTAAATTTAGTCGTCTACGTACTAAATTTAGCGATTTTCATTTTTTAAAATAATGGTATCGTGGATGGTTCATTTTAGTCCGTATGTCCAAGTTCAACAGTCTTATATTTTTTACTTAACATAATGAAATAACAGGTCTCCTCATGAAGACTTATATATTGTTTCCTCGAATATAATGGCAAATCAACATTGATGTTAGTTAGCCTTCTAAATTAAATTAAACAATGTAAACGCACGCGCGATGAATTCAATATTACAAAGAAACTGTTTAAAACAAAAATCGTCAAATTTCTAAAAAAAAAAAAATTGGTAAAATTAATATTAAAATTCCGTACATATGCACCGAAATACATTTATATATTGTGCCTTTATGTTACACTTTTCTTTGCTATATATAATACAATTGGAGTTTTTGTATATCATATAATGAGATAGTAAACCTATGAATAACAAATAGTAATTAATTAATTGATTAATTATTAGGGTTAATAATAATAATAATAATAATAATAATAATAATAATAATAATAATAATAATAATATTTTATTTAGCCGCGCAAATAAGGAAACGAGGAAGACCAATTTTGTAACCAAGAGTACTAACATCATGTTGAACTTGTTGCCTATATTCTCCAAAACTAAACTTTTTATAAAGTGGTGGCTCCTTGCAACTTTGTATGATAGCATCATACGACGGACACAAAAAATATGCAATTGATAGCCTCTCTACTTTTTTATTTGCCACCACTCTATGCTCCACACTTTTGTATACTCCATTGCTCCATGCCTGAAAATAACTTAAAATTTGTATTATTAATTATAATATTGAATATTTAAATTTCTTTCTTTTCATTTAGATCAAAGAACAATTATATATATAACTCATAGTAATTACACATTAGTATTATCTTTTTTATTTTAAGTAAACAACCGTAAGCACGCAAGTCTCGTATGCAACATGTTTACCTTACTAATAAGGTATATAAATGATAAAAGATAAAGGAAATTATTCCATGCGTTATTCACATACGAGAAACTCTTCAAGTCAAAAGCTTAAACTTAAGCTGATAATTGAAAGAACAAGATCGGTTTATACTCTAATACAACATTTCACATTAATGCCCTTTGGGCTTGAGATGCAGACGCAAATATAGGCTCGTCTAGTTGGTACGATATATGCAACTCTGAAAGTGAGAGGTGATAAGATTTAAACCCGTGACCTTTCACTAGACTTTAACACCATATTTATAACAATTTCAACCAAATCTTTAAACTGATAGTTAAAGACTCAAAGTCGATTTTATACTCTAAGCAGTGCACGCGTACACCAGTAGCATATATGCAAGTTTAATACTCCATGGTAATTATTACTTGTACTGATTAAATTATAAAAATCGTACATATATAGAATAGTAAAATCACCTGAAGTAAATCACCAATATTAACAATAAGAGCCTCAGGATTAGGGTTAACTTGGATCCATTTACCATCTTTAACAAGTTGAAGTCCACCAACATGATCTTGGTACAAAATTGTTAGAAAATCACTGTCTGTATGTAGCATTAACCCGAAAACATCATAGTATTTAGGGCATGGTGGGTATCTATTCATCCTTAAGTAACATGTACTTGGTAAACATATTTCCTTTATAATTTTTGTTCCTTCATGCCCTATATTTTCTGCTAATATGTTTGCTAATTTGTCTGCTAATTCTGAAACTGTTGTCGCAAATTGTTTCACCGTTGAGCTGAAAAAAGGAAATGCAAATAGTTAGTGAAAATATGACAATAATTATTAAATTTAACATTATATTAGTGCTACTCATACTAACAAGCAAGTAATAAGTAATCTTTCATTTGTTTCTCTAAAAAATGTACTCCCTTCGATTTATCTGATTATCATAAACAAAATTTCTCTTACAAAAATAGTCAAATGACAAAAACATGAGTAGGCGGAATGGGCCATGACCGGTGTGTTTTGAAACACTACAACAAATTAGAACTTGTGCCACAAATTATGCCACATAAATTTATATAATGTGATATAATTTTATCTAGCCATAGAAAAAAAATAATTCTCATTGCCACAATAAAATTTTATGCCACAAGAAAAATACTCCCTCCGTTTCGTTGAGATAGCCCCATTGCTTTTTGCACAAATATTAAGAAAGTGTAAAAATTAAGGGTAATATTGGTAGTTTGGTTTAGTGGGACCCATTTTAGAAGATAAACTATGTGATATTTTGGTGATATGAGTATAAAGTAAGGGTAAAAATGATATTTTGATTGTTAAAGGTAACCAAAAGTAGAAATGGAGCTAAATGAGTGAAATTGCCGAAAGGGGGAAATGGGGCTAAATGAATGAAACAGAGGGAGTAATTATGTGATAAATAATCACTTGTGCCACATAAATAGTTAAACTTGTGGCAAAAAACATCCATTTTGCCACAATCAAGTTATACATGTGGTAAAAATATCTTTGTAACCACATATCAAGCCATGCATGTGGCAAAAACACATATTTAGCCACAAATATTATTTCACATATGTGGTAAGAAACTGTTACCATTGTTAGTGAAAAATGCAAATGCAATGAAAATTCGTGACTATATATAGATATGTCCTTAAAAAAATTGTGAGAAAGAAATGTTTTTGAGAGGAAATAATTTCATGGATAAACTATATGGTTTGGCATCTTGATTTTACGATAAATTTACCTAAGAAAATTAGTTATTAGAAAAATAAGTTGCGACCAAATTTCATCGTAAAAAAAATTATTTTTCGTGTGACATAAATTCGGTTACAAAATTTGTCACAAAATACTTTTATCTTGCAAAACTCATCACGTACACAATTTTTGTTCCTCATCAATGAAATAAGCGAACAATTTTAAATTTATATAATCTTGTTATCTATTTTTCATTGAGATTAAAAGTAAGTTACAATTAAATCGACGACATGATTAAAAATATTGTGCGGATACGTAGAGTATTTCGTTGATAAATAAGTACATATATTAAAAAAATATTCTAAAAAATTTTAATGCCAAAACAAAATAATATATTACTCATATAAGTTTTAGAAAATTTTATCAAATGATGTACATGGAAGCGGTTAAGAAAATAAATAAATAAATCAACAATGTAGATTTTAAATAAAAATTGACTACGTTAACAATAAAATATATTCATGTGTCATAGTAAAACAACTACAAATAAGAGGTCTCGGGTTCAAATCGGGTCAAACATAAAATAACAATTTCCCTTATTTTTAAACCGAGTAACGGAATCAAAGTTAAAAATTTGAAGCAAGTTACCGATTTTGCTCACCCCTAGTTTTTTATAAGTACAATTAGCTAATGACATAGTTATATAACAATATCCAGTTGCAGAATTGTTGTTCTATGATGACTCCTTACGGAAATAATTTTCCTCAATTATGGATGATATGATAAACGAGGTGATAGGCTAAAAATACCCTCAAATGAGGAAAATGTATTATCCATAGAAGAAGCTGAGCAATTATTAATTACTCTCTCGATCTAATTGATCCATTTCTTATAATAATATTTGTTATTTGAATGAATTTTTAATTTTTATCAATTTCTAATTCAATAGGCTTTTTACCCACAAAAGTTGATGAATTTTTGTAAAGGGTGTGACCGTATTCGAATAGAAGAGAATATCCAACTTTAAAACCCACATAAATTCATTCATATTAAAACTA
This sequence comes from Dianthus caryophyllus, assembly GCA_023091065.1. Classification (NCBI taxonomy): domain Eukaryota; kingdom Viridiplantae; phylum Streptophyta; class Magnoliopsida; order Caryophyllales; family Caryophyllaceae; genus Dianthus; species Dianthus caryophyllus. The sequence continues at coordinate 36,523,674 of CM041522.1, read as the reverse complement.
ATTAACAACAGTAGAAGGTTCTATGTGCCTATATATATATAAGGTGAAGAATTCTCAATGACTCCACTAAAATGAAAAAACTTCATATGTGGGGAATATAATATATTTTTTGACAAAAGTAAAACAAAAGGTGGATCCCGCTATTACCTAATCACTCTTTAATAATTATGTCATCTATAAATGATAAGAAGTTGGTGAATCACATTATTAGAGGGGTGTTGATCAACTGTACTCGGCTTTTTCTCACTTGTATAAAAAAAAACTCACACTACCCATCTCATTTCCTCCCTCCCACATTTGAAAACTTAAAAACTCTTTATTCTCTCTTCTCTCTTCATTTTCAATCTTTTCCCCAAATTCAATCCAACCACCATTAAAACCTCCCCTACCACCCTAACACCATAATAATAATAATAATAATAATAATAATAACCAAAAAAAAAAAAAACATAATTGCTGTCTACCACCTCCGGCCACCCTCCTTGATTACCCCCATCAACTGCCGCCCAGACCACCTCCGGCAAACCCTCCTTGAGTAGCCACCGCTGCCGCCGTCCATGCCCCACCATCACCACGGCCTGTCCCGACCACCAACAACCACAACGCCCCTTTTCCCTCTCTTTCTTCCTCAACCATCCACACCCACCCACAGCCACCTTCCGCCTAGCCCACGACCACCTGCCGCCGCCGTCCACACACCACCCAAACCCACGCACAACCATGTCTACCACCATCAACCACCCCAAACAATCTTATGAAATTAATAAATTACATAAATAACATATTTTGACTAATTTATGAACAAAAATTAATAAATAAATAAAAAAAAAAACGAATTACTTGAAGTATATCATTAATAGGTCCATAATTGAAATATTGAATGAATTGTGAAAGGAATCGATTGATTTTTGATGATTTTAGGTTTTTTTAAGGATTAGTATATTAAATATGATAAAGAGAGAATTTCAGTTTAACAAGGGCAGTGGATGGAAATATTATGAGTAAAAAGGGTACAACATAGTTAAAGTCAGGTACAGTTGATCAATAACGTATTAGAGCCTAGAGGGGTACCTCCTATGACTTTATTTTTAGCTTGTTATCATCTTTTTTCCTGATTCAATTACCAGGGTTTACCCTTATTTTTACTAGTCTCTCCATTCCAAACTAAGGGTACCTAAAAAAAAAAAAAAAAAGTGTAATAATTTGACTATAAAAAAAAAAGTTCAAGAGAAATATCTTATGTTGGGTACTTCATACTTGGGTGAGAACATCACACGGTTCACTTGAGGACATGAGGCTAATGCAAGTATATAAGACTAACTCATTGTATTCAAATATGCAATGTATGTGTCAATTTGAAGGACATATAAAACTCATACATGCAACTCTGCCTACGTAAAGACTTTCTAGAGCACCAATTTTACCGGTCATATTCTTTTTGTTTTTTTGCATAAAGTTTGAATATTCATTTCTTATATACGGTTTGAATTAAATTTCAAATGATTTAAAAGTTACTTGGAATATAAAGTGTTCAACTTTATTTAGCGTAGTTAATGGAATTTTTGTTCACGTTACATAGCACAACACGTCAATCTTTCCAAAAACTTACTGTTAGAACGGAAGCGCTGACGACTGATGTTGGGCCTCTGCTGCATCGGTGTCCACGGTCTATAATAGTATGATATTGTCTGCTTTGGGCCTATCCCTCACGGATTTACTCTTGGGCTCCTTCCCAAAAGGCCTCATACTATTATATATTTGATAATCCCTTTCTCATCAGCATCCAATATACCCTGGAATGGACCAAACTTGCTCAAGACTCCACTCGAACTAGGAGTTTCAGCAAGCTGACGACTGATGTTGGGCCTCTGCTGCATCGGTGTCCACGGTCTATAATAGTATGATATTGTCCGCTTTGGGCCTAGCCCTTACGGATTTACTCTTGGGCTTCTTCCCAAAAGGCCTCATACTATTATATTTGATAACCCCTTATATAGATCATCTTCCACATATTTTCCACCGATGTGGGACTTGGGTTTGTATCCTAACACTTACCTTACTTATCAGATGTTACTAAATTAGAGGTTATTAATCAGCCATAAATTTCTCTAATGGTAGATATAATATAGGACTATCTCATATTATAACACCTCTTACTCCGTATATTATAACTTAAAGTAAATTGTCAATAAAACATAATAAAAAAAATTGGGTTTTTCCCAACTGTGCCCCTGTACTATTTGGTTTTCCCAACTGTACCCCTGCGTATATCGTATTCCCAACTGTACCCCTGAGTTTCCTTAATTACTTCCAACCATAACTATTTATGCTTAAGCCGTTAATTATCACCGTTAAATGCCAATTAGGATGCGTAATTTACCTACGTGGAGCACCTAATTTGCCTACGTGGATGGATTAGTTGTACATTAGAAGTTGAGTCAATTTATTAACCGTCATTTCTTTCTTTTGATTCAATTTTTTTTAAACCCTTTAACCTTCCTTCCTCTGTTCTCTTCATCTCCTTCCTTTTGCTATTGAACTTTTGCAGTTCATCGTCGTTGCAACATCTTCATCGTTGAACTTTTGCAGTCCTTCCTTCCTCTGTTCAATTTCAGGTATGATTTCAGGTATGATTTTGGGTAAATTAAAGAAACTCAGGGGTACAGTTGGAGTTATTAAAGAAACTCGAGAATGCAGTTGGGAATACGATATACGATATCTGTGAAATGCAGTTAGGAAAAAATAATCTGAAGTGCAATTTTAAAAGCCAAAAAATTCTTATGTGAGAGGTCTAATAATTTAATTATTGTAAACGGACCCGTACAAAAATTTATATTCCTTTATAATCAATGACAAACTAAATGAAGAATGTGTAAGTACATTGAAATACTAAGAAAAACATGTGAACTATTACTAACTGTCTTTTTTATTTGATAAATCAAACATTTCAACCAACATCCACGTGAAATATAATGGTTAGTTGTACATGTAATTGTATCCTTCCAATTGATATCTTATATGAAGTAGTAACTTGGTCAACACAAATCATGTTATGGTACTACGATCAAATTAATTAACTAATCAATAGAATATTATTTACCTTTTAACTTTAATTAAGAGATTAGTGTTACAATGACATGTATATAAATATAACTCTTAATTAAATTACTTGTGCTCCCTATATTATCGACAACATTAACTGAAAGTCAAACGTTCATTAGGAAAAGTCAACAAAATACAGCATTAAAGTTGGTAATTAATTTAATTGTCTTAGAACTTAGCAATGTACCTTGTTTAATTAATTTCTTTGTTGACTTATCACACATAATCGATCACAAACTTAATAAAACATTTCTTATATTTCAAAGCATATTTTAATCATATTTTGAGATTTTAGGAATAACAAACTTTGGAATAACACAATTTTATAATAATTTTATTGTGAGATCTCTCACATAATTAGATAGTTAGTTGTCAATTTTTTACTTTTTTTTTCTTTATGTTATGTACTTGTCTCACATGTGAAACGATCTCCAGTTAATTTTTGTGTACACTTTCTTTATTTAAACAACTCATTGAGAAAGAAAAAGTATAAATTAAAAAATATACGAGTATTAAAATTAATAGAAATTGTAGAATAAAATTACAGTAATTCTCCTGTAAAGCTTACATAAGTATTAGTGATAAACTTAATACTCCTTACTAATTAAGTTTTTTCGGTAGTTGACATCTTAATATATATATGTTATTATGGACTTATGGAACATGTAAAAAAAAAAAATCATCTGTACCCTCGTACTTTTCACTTTTCCTAATTGTACCCCGACGTTTGGTGTATTCTCACCTGTAACCCTAAGCTTATATAGTTAGTCCCTACCGTAATTAAACAAGGGTAAAACGTTAAATTTAGCCTTTTTTGTTTTGTTTCCGATAAATTTTTACCCTTTTTTTTTCAGCATTTACGACTATATTTTGCATTAAATACTTTGCTTCACCCTTCATTACTTTCAGACGTTACTCCTTCATAATTTTATGCAAAAATATGGAGGAAAACAACTGAAAAAAAGGGGTGAAAATTTATAGAAAATAAAACTAACGGCTAAATTAACGGTTTACTCTTGTTTGATCATGGTTGGGTCCAAGTATATAAATTTAGGGGTACAACTGAAAATAAGCCAAACGTAGGGGTATAATCGAAAAACGTGAAAAATAGAAGGGTATAAATGGAAAAAACCCTTAAATAAATAGGATTAATTGCCAAGAATAATCCGAACTGGTCCTTTTATTCCATAAATAATCCGAACTCGAATTAATCCACGAATAATCCCAACTATTAAAGTAACATTCCAATAATGTACTTTGGCCAATTTTAACATGTTTTAATCAATAAAAAAAGAAGCGAAAACGGTTTGATGAATTTTACTTAAAATAAGAGTGAGGCAAAGTTAGAGTCGATTTCACCAATTTTTATACGTGTTAGAGTCGATTGAAGTTGACCAAAGTACATTATTGGAATATTACTTCAATAGTTGGGATCATTCGTGGATTAATTCGAGTTCGGATTATTTATGGAATAAGAGGACCAGTTCGGATTATTCTTGGCAATTAATCCAAATAAATATATGAGTGAATAACACTTGATACGTGGCTAATGTAGTAATGTTTGAGATGATGAGGACATCATTTTACTTCGTCACTTAAAATATTTCCGACACACCATTATTGCCCTAATTTGTGTTTTTCAACGGTTGGAAACACTACGGAGTATATTGCTTATGGACTGCTTTAACCTCAACATGTGAACTTTATTATTTTTGCTAATATAAAATTGTTTCATATTATGTATTTTTGTACTAAATAATGATACTTTGATAGTGTGATTTTGCTTACTCAAATTCTTTAAATCTGGTGAAAACATACATTTATTTATTTTCAATATCATTATGAAATTCTTAAAAATTATGCGTTATATAAGTCATATATACTTACGTAATATACTTAGACAAGACAGTAATCCCTTCCTCTAATTTATATTGTTGCCAGACGTTTACTCCCTAATATTAGTGGTAATGTCATTCAGAGTACAAAATATGATAATACGACTATACGAGTATATAATATCACAAAAATTAAACAATGATGCTAAACCTTTATTATTTAATTTTCGTTTAAAATGAAAGATGGATTATTTTTCGACAAACAAGCATAAATTATTAGGTCGATCAAGTATATTAGACTACTTTTTTATCTGTCAAATCAGATAATTGCTTTCTATAATACTCTTCAACGAAGATATTAGTTCAACTACTCTAAAATAATTACAAGTGCATCTTTAAACATATATAGTAGAAGTAATACTCGAGATTAAAATTTTATTATTATGATCGTTCTTATTATAATTTTTGCGGTTGAAGTTATTATTATTGTTTTTATACGTAACAGCGTCAATTATTATGGCACAATCTCTTCATATAAAACGGTTTCATGATAATATTATCGTGAGACCTTTTACACGAGCATGTACGTAGTTAAATTGAATTTTAACTTCCCCAATCCCTACCTATTGTGTGATATGCTTGTCTCAAAAGAGACGTTCTTAATATTTGTTCTTTTACACCCAAAAAAAATAAAAAATAAAAAATAAAAAACTATTTACAAAATTTGTACATCATCCATTCAAATCAAAGTAATTCACTTACTATTTGAACGGAGTACAAGGTTCTACTTTGATCTTATTTTCCTTTCAAGTTTTTATAACATGTACCATAATATCAAAATATCATCAAAATATTATGGGAATTCCAAAGAAAAACTCATAATTATTAAACTTAGAAAATAATTCATGAGATTTATTTCTTAATTAGCATCTTATCACGTGCCATGATATCACGATTTTCAGTCCATTATAATATAATTTTGTAAATAATTCTTTTCGTAACAATTTAAACTATATTTTTTACTTATACCGGATAAATTTACGAGCATGCATGATAGTCTGCAAACTTATGCACGTTAGGTTAGTCACTCTTTTTGCAAGAGTGACAGATTGGTAATCTATTTGGTATAGCCTTATGCTTAACATCCTTTCGCATGATTGCTCTTAAACGGGAACCAGAGACCTATGAGAATTTCACCAATGTTTTAACGACTAAAATCACAACCTTACGCATCCATTTTAGTTTTTACCAATATTTTGTTTTGCAATTTTGAGTATATATTTTCCTGCAAATTTTCTATCCATCCATATGACAGATATTTAATTCGTGATAATACTCATGAATTTATCCAGTGCGCATAAAAAGTAACGGTCGCAAATTTTCAAGTTATATATGGAGTATCCAAAATGAAAATATTTGGTAAAAGAAGTGTTAGAAAGAGGCAATACGTACGTACCTAAGAGTAGTGAGGTGGTGAGTTTGACATGTGTTAGAAATGTCAGTCAAGGGAATGTGGAAGGCTTCTGACCAAGATAACTGCGTAAGGCACTTAGCAGATGGTGTACCCCAACGATATGTCCCTTGTGAAAGCCTCATATTCATACAATTATCCCTTATTTTCCTACTAAATGGCTCCTTAAACACCTTCTTTTGCTCCCTAGTCATCTCCTCTAGTATTTCCCTTGCTATTCCATGGTTTATCACTTGGAAGAATCCCCATTCTTGAGACGCCTTCGCAATCTCCCTCTTGCACGCGTCCCTCTCGTCCTTGTCCCCACTCAGCAGTCGCCCCAGGTCCACCAGCGGCAAGTCCTTCGACTCTACTGGCGTAGTGCAGACGACTATCTTGGGTTGTTCAAGAACGCGAGTTTCTGGTTCAGGAAGAGGTCTTTGTAGACCTCCTCAAAGGGCGGCTCTGCTCCGTCTAGATTAAAATTCATTATATCTGTTATTAGAAAGTAGAAATAAATTAGAATACTATATGTTATAAGAATATTATATCAACCATATAGCTAAATGTAGTATTTTAGTTGAAAAATGTACTCCGTAATACTAATATACTAACCTTGCACTAATTAAAATTTAGGATTTATTGCCAAACACCACCTTTGAAAAACAAGTTTTGCGAAACACCACCTTTAAAAAAAAACTTGTAAATTCATACCTTTAAAAATTTTTTTTGCCAATTATGACCTTTTTCGCTTACTTTGACTAAGGTCAACTAAATTCCGATAAGTTGTCTCACCTGTAACAGTTGGCACGTTCTCAATACTCTCCAAGGTGGTGTTTCGCAAAACTTGTTTTTTAAAGGTAGTGTTTGGCAATAAATCCTAAAATTTAAATATATATGTGATTAGTATGAACTCAAAAGAAGAACCTAATTAGAGTGTTGATGATAGAGTGCCTTCATTTTAGGGTCATAGGAGGCTTTATATAGTACTAGTTCATACTAGTATTTTTAAATAAGATTTTTTTTATAAAATAAAAAATAAAAGAAGACAAGTAACGTGCGGGTCAAGGAGGCTATAAAATGGGCCTAAATAAAAATATTATTGACCCGAAAGAGTTTATATAGGTCTAAAATTAATTAATGGTCAAAATAGAAAGGTGAACTTAACTTTTCAACTAACCTAGGATATCAAAATTAAAAGGGTCATTAAATTATTAATAAGGGACATCACCAACAGACGTCCATAAATTTGTGTCACTCCCATTAAACGACTGACGTTGAGCCCTCGAAATCGGCTCGGTCAAAGCTCGGCTCGAACTCGGTCAAAACGAGCTCGAGCTCGAGCTCGGATCAATACGAGACGAACCCGAGCTCAGTAAGGCTCTGCTCGAAAGCTCGTTTGAGCTCGTTTATCATTTTTTTAGTATAATTTTTTTGAATCGTGATATTAATTTTAGTTCAAATTATATATGTTATTTTGGTATTTATAAGTATAATATAATATAATTTTTTAAATATTTTATAATATTATCAATTTTTTAAAAATATGTATATTTAATTAGACTTAAAATGTAAGTAAGTTAAACTAATTCGATGACAAACGAGCTCGATCTGAGTTCGAGCCAAGCTCGAGTTTTTTTCGAGCCGAGCTCAAACTTCGATATTCTTGGCTCGACGAGCTTCGAGCCGAGCCCGAGCTCGAACTCAACAATTCGAGCCGAGCTCGAGCCCAACCGAGCTCGAGCTCAGATCGGCTCGTTTACACCCCTACTACACGTCAATGACTTATAACATCCACGGTTCTATAATTAACTCCATAAATACCATATTTTCTATAAATATCATTTTTTTAAGAAAATTATTCTCAATTGTTTTTCGTGGTCGGCGTAGTACAAGACGCAGTCAGCGTTTACTTATCCTAAATACAATTACCACCTCTTTATTCCATTCACTTTTTTTAATTTCAATGATATTTTAATACATTAAAAGTCAAAAAATTACGTTTTGAAGCCTAAAATATACAAGTATTAATTTGACGTTTTTTCAAAACGTCAGTAATTAAATTTTCGGAGTTTATTTAAAAGTAATACGAGATAGAAAATATAAAAATAAAATCAAATTTTAATTTATATTACATACAACTGACGTGTAAAAATTAAAATTTAAAATCTTGAAAAATACACGTAGTTAGAATCAAACTCATGACCTTCAAGTTATAAGATGTGCAAATTAGCGCTACACCATTACAAATTTAATGATAATCTTGAGATTTATAAAGAACTTATTTATAAACTAAAGAAAAAATAAACAGAGTTTGGTCGTGGAGCTCCTACGGCCAGGTCGAGGCCTGAGAGGAACGCCCCTCCGTCAAGGCCACAGCCTAACGTGGAGACTCCACGGCTCACTACTCACTAGCTAAAATAATAAGCTAATTAAGTTTTCAGGCAGCTTATCAAAAAACGCTAGCTAGTTACAAGTATTTTTTTTTACAATTATACCCTTTTAAAATTATTCATAAAATTCACAATGTTCATCCCATGCCGACCATATTTGATTTTTTTTCATGTATTTTATTTTTAATATTGTACATTTTTTGTATATATATTATTTTCAACAAAATTTTAATGATTATTTATTGAATAACTTATATTTTTAATATAAATTAAAATCTAGTAATACGTATAACACTTCTCGTAGTGTAATTAATATAATGAATTGTTAAAAGTAATTTAATACGAATAACAATACAACAAGTAATTTAATACGAGTAACAATACAACAACTATATCCTTAGCAATAACCATGGCCTTTTATGTCATTTTACTCTATTTCGGTTATCTTTTCAGTTTGTTTACTATACAATATGATAGTTTTCAGCTAGCTTATCAATTAGTTATTTTCAGCTACCTTTTTTCTAGTTTTTCAGCTTTCGTTATAACTTTTAGCTACCTCTTCAGCTAGTTTTTCCCAAACAAATACTAAGTTGGCTGTCGATTATTTATCATAAGATACATAATATAACCTATCTAAGTAAGGAAATGAAACTTATCTTACATGATAATTGTTCACATATTCAGTTTGAACTGTATGATTAACAAATGTATAAATATTAGGACTATTATTAGTAATATGAACGGACTTATAATTAAATCTAGGTATTAATGTATTAGTAGTATTAAGTATTGTGTAATTTATGGTCGACTTTTGGGTTGCCATCTTCTCTTGTATAAATACGTCTCACTATGTTGAATAATGAGAGAACTCAATTCATAATAATATTATCATGGTTCTATATATTCTAAATCTTAACATGGTATCAGAGCCGGAAGGCGTCTGAGGACCGAACACAAAAGAATCCGCTGCCCTGCCGGTGGACCAGTATCTTAATGTCCACCGGCGGGATTAACTCATACGAGAAAGAAAAAAAAAAGAAAAAAAAAAAAGAAAAAAAAAAAAAAAAAACAATTTAGATGTGTACTGCTTTCATGAAAACGTTGCCACGCATCATGTGGGTAATGTCCTCTTTTTCTCAATAAGAAAAATATATTTGGGATGTCTGCCTACAAATTTTGAAGGGATGGTATGCGTTTAAGACCGTGGCATATGATCATCATTCACCGGTATAATTCATAATTTTTAAAAAAAAAAAAAAAAAAAATGCGGTTGTTACGTACCCAAACCCCTCAAATTCCAAATTATCTATTTTTGTCTTCATTTAAAATTTTCATCTTCGTTAAGGCGGTATTACATTACTTTACTGGCGAGTTACGCACTGAAAAGTTTTACTGGCGAGTTACGCATTTATTGTCTGGCGAGTCCTATACGCACGTATTGGGTAGGCTGTTACCCTCTTATATACTGGCGAGTTACGCATTATTGTTGTCTGGCGAGTCCTATACGCATTTTAAAGATTGTCTGGCGAGTCCTATACGCACTTATTTTACCACTATTGCCAAGATGAAGATGAAGATCGGCGATGAAGACATACTTTTATTTTATTTTGTGCAAACTCATGGAAATTTTGATTAAATTACCATGAGTTTGAGTGGGGGTATTAGGACTATTATTAGTAATATGAACGGACTTATAATTAAGTCTAGGTATTAATGTACTAGTAGTATTAAGTATTGTGTAATTTATGGTCGACTTTTGGGTTGCCATCTTCTCTTGTATAAATACGTCTCACTATGTTGAATAATGAAAGAACTCAATTCATAATAATATTATCATGGTTCTATATATTCTAAATCTTAACAATAAATCATCGATGTTGTAGAAACGTTCACTACATATATACCTTGATATCACTGACAATAGTGAAGTTTACTGAGTACGAAAATAACATTATTATTTGTATCTTCAATAGACCAAGATTATCTGACTCGTAAGGTAGAGGTATCAATTATCATAGGTCAAAAGTATAAGAGAATATTTAGAATATTAGAATAGGGAATAATAGTATATTAGGAATATCTAGGATATTAGATATTCTCTAATAAAAAGTTCAAATTACGGAAGCTGCTACAGTTACACCTGGTGTACTGTAGCGTTTAGTACACCACCAATAATAACTTGACACGTGTCAAGTGGGCCCTAAATAAAAAATCTGAAAAAATATTTTAGAGGAAGTAATTTAGGCGGGTAATTGAATTAGTTTTGCGCCAAAACATACCTCTTGAAATTATTTATTTTGCGCCAAACACAATTGATTTAGTTGATTATATTTGGGAAAAATAAATCATTTAACAGAATTTCTTAACTTTGGAAACACTTACCAAATATTCTTTATTATTTTCAAATTCAATATTTTCTTTAATTATTTAGTTTTTATGTATTTATTTAGTTAGCCAAAAAATCTAAAAAACCCAAAACTGAAATAATTATTCACACGGAAATTATTAAAAAGAAAAAAAATTATTAAATTTCTTCATTTCCTATTATCCTTACGAAAATTATTAAAAAGAAAAAAAAAAGTTATTAAAAACAATTAAATGATTTACGTGAAATTTTATTTGAAAACACTTGACCAAATATTATATAATTTATTTTATTTCAAAACTCAATATTTTCTTTAATTATTTTGTATTAATTTATTTAGTTACTTGACCAAAAAAATCTAAAAAAAAAATTAATATTATGAGATAACCGAAAAATATTAGGAGATAAACAAAATTTATGACTAAATAATAATACCATAGTAAAAGATCTGAAACTATAAGTAATTACTAAATTATTTATGAATGTGCTGATATAACTTGGTCCAGTGGTCCAACGTCATTTTCTAAATAATTGGAGAGATTGAGGAACTTAATCTCTACAATTAATATATTTTTTTTTTTAAAATTATTTTCCACGTGACGCGATGTGATTCATAGTGTACCGAAAGGCTCGGTACACTAGATGTAAGTGTAGCCTTTTTGTTAAAGTATAGACGATATTTTAGGATCTCCCAATATTTGGTGTGTCGTATTGTTAATTATTTTGATTGTAATATTATTTAGTTTCCTTAACATTAGTTTGTGATTAGGAAAGTAGCCTAACTTCTGTCGTGTATATATAAACACAATTGTATGGTTGAAAGATTAATTACAATAATATACTTATCAAGCTTCCAATTCTTTACTGTCTTTTGTTTTTCACGGCATCAGAGCAAATCTCGATCCTGAGTTTTTTTACCTATTAATCACACAATGGCAAATAAGGAAGATGGAAGCAAGAAAACCGAACAAAAAGTAGAGCAAATTGCTCCTTCATCCCCGTTGTATCTACATCCGTCAGATGGCCCAGGTTTGATGTTAAGTCAAATTATTTTCAATGGAGAGAATTATGCGTTATGGGCAGATGCGGTACGGAATGGCCTCGACGCCAAGAATAAATTGGAGTTCATCGAGGGAGTTGTAAAGAAGCCTGTCATCAATAAAGGAGAAAAGGAAAGCCTCGAAGCAGTAGCCTGGCGACAATGCAATGCCATGGTAAAATCGTGGTTGCGAAACGTCATAGAAACTAGACTTCACGCTAGTATCACCTTTTCCGGCACCGTGATGGAAATTTGGAAAGAATTAAAAGAGCGATTCTCGAAAGGGAACGCATTACGAGTTCACCAACTTAAAAGTGAACTAATCAACTGCAAGCAAGGAAAGAATCAGTCGATCGTCGAGTATTATACCCAGTTAAAAGCTATCTGGGACGAGTTGGACAATTATAGTCGAGTTCCACAATGTACTTGCGGAGCAGCAACAGAATTAAAGAAAGAGCGCGAGGAAGAGAAGGTGCACCAGTTTCTCATGGGACTTGACAACGTTTCCTACGGACGCGTCCGATCCAACTTGTTAATGGAAGATGATGTTACTTCCCTAAGCAGAGCTCATGCTCTTCTTCTACGTGAAGAGAGCCATATAGCCGTGACAAAGACTAGGGAGGAGACACTGGAAGGAGCAATGGCAGCGATAACTGTCAATGGTGCAGGACGAGGACGCGGATATAATGCAAATAGAAACCTAGGAAACGAAGAACCTATACAATGCACATATTGTGAAAAATTCTATCATACAGAAGACAATTGTTACGAAAAACATGGGTACCCTTCTTCCAGAGGTCGAGGCCGCGGACGTCGTGGAGGACGTGGTTACGGTAGAGGAGGTCGAGGCCGTGGAAATACTTTCCAAGTCGCTAATACTGCATCGACAAGTGAAGTGGAACCGCGGAGACAAAACTTGACTACGGAAGAGCTTGAACTGGTGAGGAGTCTCTTGGCAACAAAGACAACTGTTACTCAAAAGCCACCAGGTATGAGTAGTATAGGAAACTGGTTGCTCGACAGTGGCGCGTCACACCACATGACGGGTCGACGCGAATTACTACGGGAAATACGGACGTGTGAACCTTCTATTGTTGGGTTACCAGATGGTAAACACATAGTAGCACAGGAACATGGCCAAGTTGTGCTAAGTGACACTTTTGCGCTGAGAGACGTGTTATATGTCCCATTTTTGACTTGCGATTTAATTTCTATACGGCAATTGATTGAGGAAAATAATTGTGTTGTGACCTTTTATCCTGACTATTGTGTTATACAGGACCTATCTACGAGGATGAAGATTGGACAGGGTGAGCACAAAGATGGGGTCTATTTCCTGAAAAATAATCACAAAGCAGTAGTAGCAAGAACAAGCACTAGCGATGACGTGCGACTTTGGCACAGGAGACTCGGTCATCCGTCCAGTAGTATTTTACCTTGTTTTTCGAATTTAGTTGGGTGTGATTTACTTTGGAATTCTAGTGAAGTTTGTGATTCATGTTGTCGAGCAAAACAAACTCGATCAGTTTTTAAGTCTAATAATAAAAGAGGTGCTGATTTATTTTCTCTAATTCATTGTGATATTTGGGGACCATATCGTACGAAAAGCCTATCAGGAGCCCATTATTTTCTTACCATTGTAGACGACCGTAGTCGAGGTGTATGGGTATACCTGATGAGAGATAAAGGAGAAGTCGGCCAGTTAATGATAAATTTTTGTAAAATGACAGTGACGCAGTTTGGAAAACAGGTGAAAATAGTTCAGAGTGATAATGGCAATGAATTTCTTTCGGGTCCAATGAAAGAATACTACAATGAAAACGGGATACTTTATCAGACTAGTAATGTCGACACCCCACAACAGAATGGAAGGGTAGAAAGGAAACATAGACATATCTTAGAGAAAGCAAGAGCCCTGCGCTTCGAAGGGAATCTTCCCATTGAATTTTGGGGGGAATGTGTGCTCACTGCAGCATATCTGATAAATCGAACACCCACACGCATACTTAACGGTTTAACTCCTTATGAAGTGTTGTATGGTGAGAGACCCTGCCTTGACCATATTCGAGTATTCGGTAGTCTTTGTTATGCTCACAATAAAGACAAACCGCGGGATAAGTTTAATGAGAGAGGCAAGCGGTGTATTTTTATCGGATATCCACAAGGAAAGAAGGGTTGGAAGGTATACGATCTCAAGCAACGAAATTCTTTCGTTTCTAGAGACGTCATTTTTTATGAGCACATATTTCCATTTGATGATCATAACATCTTGCACAAGCACAATAATTCCAATCCGAATCAGCTTGTAATTCAGCCACCCACGCACGAAAGCATTGAGATAGTGGAACCAAATAAGAATGACTCGGAGGAAAGGCAGCGTGGTGATGTCAGTGATGAAAATGCGGACACGGAAGGTGATCATGTGAATGTGGAGGAAAATACGGAGCTAGAAGCACACATAGAAAGTGCGGTGGTAAGTGAACATGTTGGTCGTGGTGCTCGAGAAAAATTCGAACCGTTTTGGAAGAAGGATTACATTTGCACGACGACAAGAGTTATAGACCCCTTACAGAATGCTCACTCAGTCCAATCAAGGTCCACAAGGAAAGGAACTCGTTACCCGATAGCTAATTATGTCACAACCAATTGTTTTTCTCCGTCTTACAGGTCTTTTTTAGCCGCTGTTGATGCTGTCCAAGAACCGACTAGTTATTCTGAAGCAGCGAAGAAACTCGAGTGGAGACAAGCTATGGCCAAAGAAATACATGCACTCGAAATAAATGGAACTTGGGAAGTAGTAGATTTACCGAAAGGTAAGCGACCCATTGGATGCAGATGGGTTTATAAAGTGAAGTACAACGCTGATGGAACAATAGAACGATATAAAGCAAGGTTAGTGGCACAAGGTTATACTCAAGTCGAAGGTGTGGATTACCATGAGACGTTCGCTCCGGTAGCAAAAATGACAAGTGTACGGTGCTTGCTAGCAGTGGCGGTGGCGAAACGGTGGACGATAGCTCAATTGGATGTGAATAACGCTTTTCTTCATGGGGATTTAAGTGAAGAAGTATATATGCGAATGCCACCGGGATTCAAAGCAGATGGGTCGAATAAAGTATGCCGACTTTTGAAATCATTATATGGTTTGAAGCAAGCGTCGAGAAATTGGTTTGCCAAGTTGACAGATTCTTTGACAAGGTACGGTTTTGTACAATCACTAGCAGACTACTCACTATTTACCTATAATGTAGACGATGTATTCCTTGGAGTATTAGTATATGTTGATGACATGATCGTAGTAAGTAACAATGACGAGGCCAGTGCACGGCTGAAGGCATTTCTTGATCGAAGCTTCGGCATAAAGGACCTCGGGAGGCTCAAATACTTCTTGGGTATAGAAGTAGCTGCAGGTCCTAAGGGATTATTCCTCAGTCAACGTAAGTATGCTTTAGAAATAATCACGGAAGCGGGTCTGGAAGGAGCAAAACCCATGAGTACTCCTATCCAACCGAACCATAAGTTAGCACTAGCGGAAGGATACATTCTGAAGGACCCAATGAAGTACAGAAGATTGGTTGGCCGCCTAATATACTTAACGATCACGAGGCCTGATTTGGTGTATGCTGTCCATATCTTGTCACAGTTCGTCCATGCCCCGAGGAAGGAACATTTAGAGGCAGCATTACGAGTGATACGTTACATTAAAGGAAGTCCAGGAAAGGGAATTGTGTTGAATAATGATTGTGACCTATTTTTGCGGGGTTATTCGGATTCGGATTGGGCAAGTTGTCCGTTGTCCAGGAGATCGCTAACCGGATATTTTGTTGCTTTAGGGAACTCACCCATTTCGTGGAAGGCTAGAAAGCAAACCACTGTTGCGAGATCGACAGCCGAGGCCGAATATCGAGCCTTGGCAGCTGTTACCAGTGAATTAATTTGGTTGAAATCTTTTCTTTCGTCACTTGGAATTAATCATACTCTACCCATGGAAATTTTTTGCGATAATCAAGCTGCGCTACACATTGCGAAGAATCCAGTCTTCCATGATCGCACCAAGCACATCGAAATCGATTGCCATTTTATTCGACATCATCTGATCAATCGTACCGTGTCTACTTCGCATATACGGAGTAAAGAGCAGATTGCAGACCTTTTCACTAAGGCACTTGGAGGTGACGCGTTCCACTTTCTTCAGTCCAAGTTGGGCATTGCATTACCGAGTGCTCCAACTTGAGGGGGAGTATAGACGATATTTTAGGATCTCCCAATATTTGGTGTGTCGTATTGTTAATTATTTTGATTGTAATATTATTTAGTTTCCTTAACATTAGTTTGTGATTAGGAAAGTAGCCTAACTTCTGTCGTGTATATATAAACACAATTGTATGGTTGAAAGATTAATTACAATAATATACTTATCAAGCTTCCAATTCTTTACTGTCTTTTGTTTTTCATAAAGTTCCCTCTTTTTTGTACTGCCATGCGTTCAAGTCATTTATCATAAATGCTCATTGACTTAAGTTTTAATTGTCGTTTAATTTATTTTGTATAGTTGATCGAATATATATTAAATTGCTAAAAATATTTTTAATTTAATAAAAACTACTAAAATATATAATTACATTTTAAGGCCAATTTATGGGCATGTTGAGACATGTTTGATAGTATGTTAGTTTTCTACGTACTCTACAAAATGTTGACATGTTTGGACACCCTCAGTAGATGTTAGATCCTAAATTTAAGACACACTACCCTTACACGACTACAACACGGTAAGTGTTAAGGAGAGGATTCTAATTCTTAGTGTTGGATCTTCTCTATATATATAGACCAGCCCTACTATATACTCCGTAATAACTTTAATATGTTATATAACTTTATTAATTACAAAGAAACGTTTAGTTTACTAATGTTGAATTGAACTATATATTATGTGAAAATTGTAAATTGGAATTAAAGCCATGTAATAAATTCAAAGTGTCTTTACAATATGGTCAGATCATTAAATTAAGAAGAATTACGTTGATATTTTCAGTGTGTGATGGGTAAATTTTTGAGAAATTGTCATAGTTTATAAAATATGTAAACCAAATCTATTATGGTAATAATTTTTTACTCATAAAAGTATGACAAAATTTAATTTACTATGTTGAACAAAAAGAAGATGATACAGTGAATGAAAGTAAAAAAAAAAAAATATTATCTCGCTTGTAACTCTAATTGTATCATTTAGCTTTTGAAATTAAAAATTATTTTTCGCAAAGAAATAGTAAAATATAAAAGAGGATCTTTTACAAAGTCATAATATTTACAAAAAAAATCAGCAGATACATAGAGAAAAATACGGTTAAACTGTCGTTTCAAAAACCATCCAAAGAAAATGATGCAATTGAAGTTGGATTGAAGGATTATATAAAATTAAGGTGTTTTCTTTAGCAACAAATAATAAGGTAGTAAAACTAATTAATATCATTGTGTTTTCTTTAGCAACAAACAATAAGCCAATATGGTGAAATTAATCAATACGTACGGAGTATTATGTTCTGGTGAAAGCCAATACTCAAGTAATTAGGTCGACGAAATCTTATCGCGAATTACTTTATTAAATGGGTTAGAACGTTAAATGTGTGTGTGATGTTTACAGACGTTATGGTTTAACCGTACCCTAATATGAAATGATCAAACTACGGGTTGATAAATAAAAATTACTTTTTTCATTTTATTTTCTTCTTCTCATTTCCCTAAAATGAAATATCATTCTTTTCTTTCTATATTCGCTTTTAGTACATTTTTCTTAAGAAAAATATCCACTTACTGTTGGTTTTTTATTTTCCTTTTATCCATTTTATTTACGGAGTACTAAATTACTTTTATGCTCTAGTTTTTAATATAAATGCATTATATATATCTTTTAATCATATCATTCAATTGTATTTGTTTTTCGAATTTTTTTGAAAAAATATCTTTAATACGCATGTCAAAAGAAAATGAGAAAAAACAAAAAGGATGGATGGAGTAATACATTAATTTTAACGATAGATTATTGATTAAATTTCATTAAATCTTTTCAACAAAGTTCAATCAGCCTTATATCATGATAATACTTGAGTTATATGCTAATGGTGATTAAAGGTAAGCACATCATCATTACCATGCTTGCTTAACCAATTAAAATAAACATTAAGATGCGTTAACAACCAATTTTTCGATAATCATTACTCTCTCTCCGTTCCAGTAAATTATTTACACTTAAATTTTTTTGTGAGGGAGTTTGGAAATAATGTAAACAAATGACTGAGACAGAGAGTACATTAATGGCGTAATTTTTATGACATACATGCATGTGTCTTGATATTGTTTTTACTTAAGACGAAGTATAATGCAATAGATTATTTACAAGCAAATGATTATACTTTAAACTTGATTAGGACTTAATGGTAGAGCTTTTAATTTAGCATGCACTTCGTGCACTTTCCAACTAATAATAACCATTAATCAACTCATGCATGATAAATCACGCCTATTTTACATTTTTACCTAACAAAAAGTAGCGTCGAATCAATTAAATTTTGATTCTCACCTTAATTAATTGGAAAGAACTTTCTTGAATTTACCAAGATGTTGAAACTTTGTTCAAATCACTAAATCGGTCAACTCAATGATCAAATGACCTACAAATTATACGAACAATCCATCAAAAACACACCAACGCAAGAAACCCTTACACATGTGCTTAATTTGCACCTCAGTTGAGTCTTCCGTTCGATCTTCTCAACTTATTGGTGGTGTTAATTGTAGAACACAAATTCTTATGTAAGTCATGTTAGAGTATTGCACATGTGAGAGTCACACGTTGCTTGTGGAAGAAAGTATTGTCTAATTTATAATGTCCAAGGGTCCTCCTCTCATTATTGCCAATTAGTTTTGAAAAATGTGGACACCCTTGGACTACTAAGTCGGGCTCGCTCTCTTCCTCACGGGTTTGGCCAGGCCCGTTTCATGATTCTAACATGGTATCAGAGCCCGGGTTCGCCTGGGTTCGATAAAGTTTAAAAATTGGCCCCTGAAAAATATGTCACCGGAGGAGGTCCTCTTTGAGGGCTCGTTGAATACCACTCCGAGTGCGCTCCCATGGTTTCGCCGTGGGTTTCCGAAAAAATATGCCACCGTAGGAGGTCCTCTTTGAGGGTTTGTCGAATACCACTACGAGTGCGCTCCCATGGTTTCGCTCTGGGTTTCCGAGGGACCTCACATGTGAGGGGGAGTGTTAGAGTATTGCATATGTGAGAGTCCCACATTGCTTGTGGAAAAAAGTATTGTCTAATTTATAATGTCCAAGGGTCCTCCTCTCATTGCCAATTGGTTTTGAGAAATGTGGACACCCTTGGACTTGTAAGTCGGGCTCGCTCTCTTCCTCACGGGTTTGGCCAGATCCGTTTCATGATTCTAACAAGTCAGGACTTATACTAAGTTGTTGTAAGTCCACCTCATTTGTACCCGTTTATATAGCTTTTGTACTATTTAAGTGATAATTATGATTATGATTAATTGTTACTAAATTTTTTTTAGTGCCCCTGTAAGTGGCTTTAGTAGATTTGTTTCATGATTTTGTACCCTTTTAACTGCAATTTGTACTTTGGTCTCACATTAATTTTGTGTAAATTGTGCCTTACAGAAAATTACTGATTATAGAATTTGAGTTGGTTTTATTGGGGGTGAAGTAATTTTTCCTAACACAAAGTTTCGTATGAGTGGATCTTATATTATATATTGTAAGTTCATCTTCTTTTATTTTTCTCGATTTAATTATGATTAATTATCATTAAGTTTTTAGTACCGCTGCAAGTGATTTTAGTATATTTATTTTATGTATTTGTATCCTTTTAAATGGAATTTATATTTTGGTAACACACCTATTTAATGTGAGTGTGTTTCACAAGAAAGTTATTGTTTTTTTTAATTTGTTAGTTTGTGTTTGTTGGGGTTAACCTGATTTATAGGATTTGATATAAATAATATATGGACTATGGAGTAACATATATGCTAAATAATTTAAACAAGGATAAATTAAGTCGAAAGGACTGAACCTTAGACCTATACTTCTATATTAAAATTATATGAAGTAAACATAACTGAACTGAATGAATTGAAGAGCATAATTATATTGGTTAGAGCTTAGCCAGGGTTGAACCAGGCTGGCTAACATATACTTCCTCCATTCCATTTGATTCTATACATATTCCTTTTTCGGAAATTCCAATCAATTCTATACATTTCTATTTTAGTCTCTACTTTATTAAACTAAAAGACCAATATACCCTTCACTAATACCCACTCAACCCACTTGCAAACAATAAAGTAGGGGTATTTAAGTAATTCCATTATCTACCCCACTTGATTTTCTTCTACCTTAATTACCGTGTTTTGGTCAAACGTATAGAATCAAACGGAATGGAGGAAGTAGTTTTTTTCACCTATAAACTTACACTACACACAAGAATACAAAGTACGGAGCATCTTTTAACCTTTGAAAGTATTTCAGCTATAGGACTTTAACTTCATATTTTTGTCAAACAAATTATTTTAAAATTATTAATTATTATGATCAAGAAAATAAACATAAAATCTATAAATAAAATAATATAAACCTGTTAGTCTCTCTTAAGATAGTATTACTCCGTAATACGTTTTCAACTTTAAACAAGTCAATTGTAGCTTAGGGTGGTTATTTAGATGAAATTATTATTTTTTCTAATATTTTTTTGGGCATTTTGCTCTACCTATCTATATTTATTTGATCTATTTCATGGTATTTAAGATGGATATATACATTTTAAATTAGAACCTATATCTATATTTTATTATACATTTATATTATCTATATAAAGGAACAACCACTACAAATAGGGCTGAGCAAAATGATACGATACGGTTTTAAAATACGAATACGATACGGTATACGATTTTAAATATACGAAATTTCAGATCGTCAGACACATTTATATACGAAATCCGTATATACGGTTTAAACCGTATCGTATCCGTATCGGTAATTTTTACAATTCGTATATACGGTTTGATACGGTTTAATTAAAAAAAAAAAAAAAAGAGCAAGTCACACGCAGGCTGCACCAAGTCACACACTAGTCACACATTTACACATTCACACACAAAACCCTAAAAAATTTTCCATTTTCCAACTCTCTCTCTTCCTCCAAAAATTTTAGATCTAGAAAAAAAAAACCCAAATCTCTACTAATTTTCACTTTTTCATCAATACTTTTATTGAATCTACCTTTTTAATTCAATCATCTCAATTCTCAAGTCTCAAGGTAATTGCAATTTTATTTTTTTCAGATTTCGTTTTATTTTTGGGCTATATTTCGAATTTGTTCATGTTTTATTGTATTTTTAGATCGATTTAAAAAGTTTTTTTTTTTGTATGTTTGACTTCAATAATTCGATTGTATGTCAATATTATTGTTTTTTGTTTGTACTTTTTTGAATTTATTATATTTGTTTGTGTTTATGTTAGATTGTTAGCATTAGAAAATATAAATTATGAATTTCCCCCTTTTTTTTTTTTTTTTTTTTTTCGTTTTTTCATATTGTTGGATTTAAAGTTATAATTTTCGTTTTTTTATTTTTAAATTCGGTTTATTTTCGTTTTTTTATATTTATTTATTTAATTTCTGTTTTTTTTTTAAAAAAATTTCGTATTTTTCGTTTTTTTTTTATATTAAAGTTTTAATTATCTTAAACTTGAACATTGTAGGGATCGAAGATTTGGTTGTGGAGCAACCTAGAAGTGGATGATTAACGATTTGAAGGCGTTGATAATTGATTATTCATTTTGTTTGATCTTTGAAGACGATAACTTGTATTTGGGAACATTTAGTTTTTGTTTTGAAAGACTTTTTTTTTATGTTTTGTACTTGGTATTTTGGACATTACGTAATGTTGGATTATTTCGTAAACATTGGTATTTGCCAATTTGGTAACAATAAATTTGGAAATTTAAAAAAAAAAAAAAAAAATTAAAATTAAGCAGATATCTGTATATACGGTTTCAGATATATCTGAAAAATCAGATATATCTGAAAACCGTATATACGGTTTGTTTCGTATCGTATCCGTATCAAATTTTTTTATTTTTGAAAACCGTATATACGGAAACCGTATCGTATCCGTATCGTATATACGGTTTTGCTCAGCCCTAACTACAAATATGTTTCTCCCACCTACTTCTTTCCAATGGCCTTATACCATTTATTCCCTCCTTTTCACTAGCCAATAAAGTCCATTACTCAACAAAAAAAAAAAAAAAAAATTAGGCATTGTCCATTACGGGTTGACACCACTTTTAAAGACTGATAAAAATATAGTTATCTATATAAAGGAAGAACCACTACAAATATGTTTTTCCCACCTACTTCATTCTAATGGTCTTACCATTTATTCTCTCATTTTCGCTAGACAAGGCTCATTGGGGATTGACACCACTTTTAAAGACGGATAAAAATATAGGGATAATATTGATGACAAAGTGAGGCCCTATACTGTAAAAACAAAGTATGTGGTATTTTAATAAAATTTATGTATTAGTAAGGGTACAAAATGTCATTTCATTTATTTAAAGTTGTTATACATACAAGTGAGACTAATTGAATGAAATTGTCGTATAAACGAAATATGGCTTTTCTAGTGAAAAGGATGGCGTCATTTCTTTCCTTTTTTTTTTTTTCTTAGATATTTTCTTGTGTAAAGTTTTGAGTATTACAATTTAATGTGATCTTTTGTCCGCGTTTGACCACATTAACGTGTTGGATTCCGGAGAAAGCGAATAGATTGTGGGTTAGATGGGTCCACCATATTTCCTTACGTTAGCAATGGTGTTTTTCATATTCTCCTCATTAATCTTTAACAATCAACGGAGCGAGGTGCGTGTTTTTTCTATCACAATCAATTGAATTGATAAATCATCTAGTGGTGCGTTTGGGAACATGGATTTCATTTGAAATGTCGGATTTGGCCTAAATTAGGTGTTTGGGAACTTGGAGAATTTAGATTTGTATTTGAGTCAAATCCAACTCAAATCCATTCCTTAAGAAAACTAGCTAACATCAAATGACACCCTAAATGGTGTCATTTCAAATCCTAACTTACACAACTAGTGATTTGATTTTAAAACTCTCTATTTCAAATGTCTAATTCTAAATCCTAAATTTGAAATAAACTTTGAGTTACCAAACGCTACCTAGAAGGTTATATGCAAATTGGATTAGTGGTTTTTCGAAATTATTAAATTAAAGTTTGAGATCCTCGATATATAAGAGAATTTGTATGAAATACTTTGAAGTTCCATAGATTTATTTTCAGTTTTAGCTATTCGTTGTAATTAAGGACATTTAACGTTATATTAATGCATTACTTTTTTAAAAGAAAATTCCAAAATAATTTATGAATCCAGCATGATTTACTTTTCATTAGATGTAATGTAATATATGTAGAAGGGCTTATTTGGATCGATTTGAGGAACTAGAACTCTTTAGAAGCAAACTTCCCTCACTTTTGAAAAGCAAAACATAATCACGAAACCCTAACATTAATTATACTCAAAGTACTTATAATTTTACTAGAATCTAACAGATCTGCGAATACCCTATATATCTCATTAGACCTTGCTCGGTCAAGAATATATCTTGTGAAAGATGATTTTTTTTTAGGATTAATTGTCAAGAATAATCCGAACTCGTCCTTTTATTTCATAAATAATCTCAACTCGAATTAATCCACGAATAATCCCAACTATTGAAGTAACATTCCAATAATGTACTTTGACCAATTTTAACTTGCTTTAATCAATAAAAAAAGAAGTGAAAACGGTTTAAATTTTACTTAAAATAAGAGTGAGGTAAAGTTAAAGTCGATTTCACCATTTTTTTTACGTGTTAGAGTCGTTTGAAATTGGCCAAAGTACATTATTGGAATGTTACTTCAATAGTTGAGATTATTCGTGGATTAATTCGAGTTCAAATTATTTATGGAATAAGAGGACCAGTTCAAATTATTCTTGACAATTATTCCTTTTTTTTACTTATATAATGAAAGATGAGTTTTTTCATACCAAAAATGTAAGCACAATTAGGTTGATCGTGACCATTATGGACTTAAGCGTAACCACTTTTATATCTATCAATAATTTTTTCTATACACTCAATATTGGTCACAATTAACCTTAATGCGATCACTTTTTATGGATTAGAGAATCCATTTTTCACTTTCTTTGTGAAAAACTGTCTTTTTTAAGACTTTTCTTTTGGTCAAAATCTTATGCTAGCCGAGAATTTAAAACTAAATAAATTGCACAAAGTTACCTTTAACCGAATATGTTAATTTTATCGCTAGATATCACATTATTAATATGAAAGTTATTTTTGGATTTTAATATTCATTTTGTTTGTGTTAATACTTAATAGTGAGTAAATTACAGTCTATCTTTTGTATTATTTTAGTATGAGTTAACGATGTTACTAGATAAAATAGAAGTATGTACTATAGCATATTTTCACAATAAAATCTCAAAGGGCTGAATTAGCTCATAAACGTTCTTTTGTATCACAATGTCTGTTTCTGACCTAATCGTCTCAATGACGATTATGAAATCTCATCGTCAAATGAAGAATACAAATAAAATTGACTTAAATTAGCAATTTAGTTCTTATACGAGAGATCTCGTAGTAATATAATATTTGTAAGAAACCAACTCAACTAAAGGTTGCCCACCATGACTGGTGCTTAATATGCCATGTAGAATGGAGGGGCGGTGGTATTCAAACCCGTGAACTTTTGTCACAAAACTTTAATACCATGTAAAAATCCAACTAAACTAAAATGTTAAATTGATGGTTAAAGGTTCAAGATCAGTTTTACACACTCTTACAATATTATTATAAAAGAAATATCTCATATAAAGATTTCATATTATGTTATACGCAAATAAATTAAGATGTATTACCTGCTTTTTTTTTTTAGGAATCTTCAGGAAAAGCACAATCACCAGTACATTAGAAAAATCTGAAAATTTGTATAAGAAATTTTGTGTTAAAATGCAAATAAACTTGAGATTGTTATTCAACAAGTAATTTAAATACTCCGTATAAATTAAACTAAACTAATTAATGGAATTGATATAATTGGGAGATGAGGAATCTAATGCTAGCCCTACTTTGGTTAATACGGAGTACTGCATAATTGCATGGGTGAAAACACATGCATGAAAGCGACATCCACTTATAAAGGAAGAAAAATTAAGGGTCAGTATAGTTGACACCTTTTTATGTCATTATCGTACTACTGTGGTAAAATTAATGAAACATATAGTATAAAATAGTTTTTTTTTTTTTTTTCAAATGAGTGCACTACGTCGCTGAGAATCGAACCCCAACTTTGTGGTCGAGGTAAAGGTACTCTTACCACTTAAGGTACCTCTTATTCTCAGACAGATATAAAATAGTTATAGCTTGAGAATTGATTTGAAGTAAGATTTTAAATTAGGTGTAAATATTGATTTTGGCTCCTCCTAAAAATATAAAGGTAAACAAATTACAGAATAAAAAAAAAATATATCACAAATGCAAAAGAAATATACGGAGTAAAAAAAAAAAAATGATAATTATATGTCACCCAATTTTCTTATATAAAGAGTAATTAGTAAATCTTCTATAAGATCGTTGTATAATATTATATGCAAGTTGTAAGGCACTCCGTAGTCCGTACTACATAAATGATGATAGCCTTACTCCGTAACTTTATTTTGAACTTGTAGTCCGTACTACAAATTTAATTATATTGGCTAAAACACTAAAATTAATAAACCAATTTTAAACATAATCTGTAATTATTTTAGATTCACAAATAAATCGAACTAGAAAGGCAAAAACTTAAAATAAATTAATAAACCCATTTTTTAATGAGTACCATAATCAAGATAAAATTAAGGATTATAGTTGCTAAAAATGTAGCTGAAAAGCTAGTTGAGACTAAAAAGTTCGCTGAAAAAATAGATGAAAATAACAAAATGATAAATTAGCTGAAACTAATTATACTATTTGATAAAACAACGTGAAATAATTACTTAAATAATGTAAATGAGTAAAAGGATA
The DNA here is from genome assembly GCA_023091065.1 of Dianthus caryophyllus. NCBI lineage: Eukaryota > Viridiplantae > Streptophyta > Magnoliopsida > Caryophyllales > Caryophyllaceae > Dianthus > Dianthus caryophyllus. The sequence goes on along the minus strand of CM041522.1, from coordinate 36,497,325 downwards.
TGATTATTATTAGTGTCATTGTTGTTATTAAATTACTTATAACAATTCATTAAATTATTAAAATTAACATCTATTTAATAATTAATTATTTCAATTCTGAATAAAAAGAAAGTTAAAGACAAATCTTAAATTAAAAAAATTGAAAAAAATCATATCGAGATAATTTTTCACTCTAAATTAAAGTAGATACGTCGCATACGTTATCTAATAAACTTGTAATCAGCTAACTTATTTGTTGATAAGCTACCTAAAGTAGCTTTTTATTTTAGTTAGCTAGTTGAAATATTTTCTAGTCAATCTCACCAAATACATTTAAAATTTTGGTCGAATCAGATAACTAATCAAATAAGCTACCTAAAATGCGCACTCAAATAGAGTCTAAGCCTTAACCCTTTTGACAAGTCTATGACCCTAATAAATACAAGTTCAGATTCCCAAAATTTGAAGTTTGGTGAACTACTTGGTGAGGTAAGTTTCACCAATTTTACCAAACTTTAATTTCATGAAATTAAATTCAAACTGAATCAAGGCATTACAAACATTGGCGAAGGCAGAAACATATACTCCCTCGCTCTCATTCCTTGATAATTTACCATTTGTTCAATATATGTGAGTAGTATTTACATCAAATGGTAACTTTCCAATGAATGAGAGGGAATATATCTAAGCCTGGGTAGCAAAAATAACTTTTTGGTGTATAATAAATTTATTTTTCGCTTTGTATGTAAGCGTTATAAGGAGCTCAGCTTGGGGGTACAAAATTAATATTTATATTCATTTTTTCGACGTTTGACGTAACGAGTGCTACCTTTGTTTTTATGTAGATTCCCTTTAATTTGATTACAAACACTAAAACATCCGAAATTAAACATACGTTAAAACTTTCCCAATTCATACAATTCTATAATTACATACCAATCAACGACTTAAGATTAATTCTAAACTTTGATCTTAAATAACATGCATTCCATGTTATACATATGATTTATATATATATATATATATATATATATATATATATATATATATATATAAATAAAAAAAGAAATTAACTACATTTGGACTTACATTTATGAGAGAAGAAGTAGGGCAAGTACAAATTTAATGTATATATGGTTTAATTTAGAGTACAATATTGATCATCTATATATAGAAATATAAATCAAGATTAAATAGGGTAATTCACTGTATAAAAATGGAAGATATTTTTATAAAAAAAAAAAAAAAAAAGGTGGAAGTTGCATCACAAATCAAAGGACATACATGGATATGTCAGAAAATCACTTATTGATTGGTGAATAATATGAAAAAGTTTTGTGAGAAATTGTGATTGAAATTTTATGACAATAAGTTTGAACACGCGGCTCAATATGATATCATACAAACATAAAGTTGTAGATTGTAGTACGTTGAACCATGTGCAATATTTTCTATCCATTTTTGACAAATAAACATGTTAGATTATTGCGATATTTTATAGCCATTTGTGGTTGAAATCATGCAAGAAAGCAAGATGATGTTAAACTTGACGAAGATGTTGAAAAATTATTATTAGTTGATGTGTTTTGTAATTTCTAATTTTCTGCCCCGCCACGGTAATTCAGATTTTAAAATATACATGGATTTAATTTGTAACCGATAATTATTTAACAATACAATCATAGAACTTTAATGTGAGAAGTTAAATTTCTATATTAAAAATGTCTACCAGTCATTAACAGTATAATATGAAATACAAGTGTGACCTTAATCAACTCCGTCTATCAATCCTTCGGAGTTAGAAACAAGTAAACAACAAAAACAGAGTGCTCCTTAGTAAATACTTTAGGTATAGTTGGTTAATACAATATTAAAAGAAATTGCATTAAACAACTTTTATCGATAATATTAAATATATGAACTGTTAAAACACTAATTATAACTTGTCGCTAAATGCAACATTGATAATTTTTTTTTCTTTTTTTTTTTTTTGCTAAAATGCAAGAATCTAATTGATATGCAATTACATTATAACAATTTCAATTACAAAAGGCATATTTCTCTCAACCAACATTGATCTCTATGTTTAATATATACCATATACTACCACGAAACAAGAGCATAAGCTATAACCTACCATCTTCTAGTTGCAACAACTCATTAAGGATATAGCACGGGAGAGAGATATTTTGAGACTAATTTATATAGAATACACTCATTAAGGATATAGCACGGGAGAGAGATATCATCAAGACCTTGCATTTCATTAGCCAATTCACAAATGCACCACAAATCATCATGGCTATGTAGTTTATCTTTCAAAGACAATGATTCTTGAAACAATAAGTCATGCCATGAAAGAGTGCTTATGGAAGAAAAAGGACTGTCATATCTAGACCTGTCAAACGGGCCGGGTTCGGGTTATACGGGTCGGGTCAAAATACGGGTCGGATCAATATGAGTTCGGCTCAAATACAGGTCGGGTCGGTTTCGGGTGTACATATGTAATATTAAAATTGATATTTATTCATTCTTGTGATGTATAAAATTAAAATAGTCTATTTATGAATATAATCATAATATTTCAATCTTAATTTTCAATATCATTTTGATATTCCAACTTATAATACTGAGGTTGTAATAATTATTAATATCAAATTATTTTTTTTTTTCATGAAATATTAATTTATAAGTTTAAAAAGTTTTTGATTTTAGCGGTTATATTCCAACTTATACCTTGATTCCTGATCCCCTTAGCCACCTATAAACATTGATAATTTGATTTTAGCGGTTATATTTTACTTTTGTATATCATCAGGATTTATAAACATTTAAATAAATGTTAACTCTGACCTTAAATTTGTTATCATTGAATGACAATCTAAATATGTGTTTGATCTTATCAATTTACTTAGAAATAAACTGATGCAATCAATAATGTATTGGTCAAGTGGCTAGATGACGGTACTTTGGGCAGTAGCCAGTAGGTCCCAGGTTTGATAATGTAATTGGGTTGATTTGATTTGTAGACGTGGTATATGGATTAATTTTTGATGTTAACTCGTCTTATTGTCTTTTTTTGAGATAATTATCCGAAAACAAAGTATGACATAAATATGAACACAATAACACCGGAAGAAATTATAAAAATCAAATTAAATTTATTGTATCCGTAATTAGCCTATATTAATTATTTTGACCAATAATTTTTCTAACATACGAGTAATTAATAGATTTGAAGTTTTCTTTTTTTTGGTCCAATATGAGCCACAAGGGTAATACAACAAAGAAGGGGAATCAAACCTGTAACCTATTGTCACGGATACGTTAATCTTAACCACTAGACCAAAATATTATCGATAGATTTGAAGTTAAAGTGATGTAAACTCGATATATACGACTATCTCAATTAGGTCTAGAAATTAAATCTCTAATATTCCGAGATAGAAACAAATGTATAAGGTGCTTCACTCATTTAATGTATTGTACGGAGTATTTCACAATTTGAATAGATGACATAATTAGTACGAGTATACATAAGGTGATTTATGACATGACAATGTAGCATGAAAATTGTACGTACTGCATTCATCATTAATTAGATACTCCGTCTTTAAATTCTTCTTTAACATCCACGAACTTTTATTACGTTATTCATACTCCTTCCATTCAACTCCAAAGTGTAACTTTCTTTTTTCACACTTGCCAATGCGCGTTTTGCGCGTTAAATATTTTTAGCTACGTTTATTCAAAAAATGTAAAAATTAGATTTTAATTATGTACTCATAAAGACGAATCAAACAAGATCACAAATGATTATATTTACATTTATGTATCAAGAGATAATCGAAATTGAATGTGTAATTGTGAATAGTGTCAAAAAGAGAAACTTGCACTTTGAAGTTGAATGGAGGGAGTATTAAACAGTATTCCATAGTATGTCGATATTTTCCTCGACATTTTTCCATAGTTTCTTTAAATTGAACTTATCTAAAATACCAGTGTAATTTACCATATTCGTTGTAAGAGAAATTTGTACTTTGATTATCGTTAGATTTGTTGTTCAATTTACCATATTCGTTGTAATTGTCGTTTGACGATTTGTTAATGAATTATTATTATCAAAAAAAAAAAAAAAAAAAAAAAAAAAAAAAATGCCAGTGCAATCGATCATATATTTACTTTTTGCTAATCTTGGGTGCGATAATATTATCCCTTTAACGGCTAACTTTATTAACAACAGATGCATTCTTTAAAGTGTTATCCTCATCATGCAACGTCAACTTTAATGAATAACAAGTTAGCCGTTAAGGGCTTTAAATTAGGTATTCTTTCATACTGTTTGATCGTTTGTTTCTGATTTGACTTTTTCCTCACAAAAAGTCAAATCAGTAAACAATTCATCAAACGTGAATCTGATCTTTTAAGACCACTCATGTAATAAATGGAACAATTGATTTTCAATGGAAGAAGTGGAAGAACTATCTTTTATTAGTCACTCCTTTTCACTCAATAAGTCTAATTTTTCTTTTTACGGAATTTCTAATAAATTAGTCTCTTTTTCTTTTTCATCAACTTTTTGCTACTAAAAATAAATCACAAATTCTTACTCCATATTTAAGACGGATAATCCATCTTAAGCTTAAGATAGGTTAAATGTTAATAATAAAACAAAGGAAAATTCTCATTTGTACCCCTCAACTTTTTCGTTTTCTCACAAATACCCCTTTTTTTCTTAGAAAAAACGTACTTTGACCAACAATAACTTTTTCTTATCACTTTAAAAACCGATAATTTTTGTTTCTCATTGTACATCTTTATGAGATCTTTTATTTGAGAAAAAAATAGAATTTATGGAATTTTTATTAGGGAGTTATGACTGGTCAAAGTCGTTTGACAAAATAAACTTTGACCGGCTAAAACTATTGTGTACAAATTCCAAAATCGATGATTTTTTTCCCAAATCAAAGATCTCGTCAAGACTTACGATAAAAAAAAAATTACACTTTTATGAAATCGTAACTAAGAGTTATCACCGGTCAAAGTTTTTTTCAGAAAAAGAGGGGTATTTGTGAGAAAACAAAAAAGTTTAGGGGTACAGGTGAAAATTTCCCTAAAACAAAAGACAAATGAGATTGAAATGGTGCAATATATTTGTTTTTTATGTGCAAATAGGGGTACCGTCTGAAGTTTAAGACGAATATACCCATCTTAAATAAGACTTACTCAAGATTAGTGGTTTTTTTTTTTTTTTTTTTTTTTTTTTTTTTTTTTTTATATTTAAAAAAGAGATCATCCATATCTTTTTTTTTTTTTTTTTTTACTTGCTTAAATATTAATGAGATTGTTCCCTCAAAGGAGGGGATACCTTTTTTTTCTCTTATTCTTCTTCTTGTGAATGTTTGTATATCAATATTTTGTTAACTTTGTCTCTTATTCTTCTTTTTAGTAGCATATATTATAACTTTCTATTATATTGTGGTTTTATATTTATTGCTTCATATGTGCATGCCCATGTCACACATATGTGTCAGAGTATATAATTGATCTTGGGCCTTTAACCATCATCAGCTTAAGCTTTTGGTTGAGTTGGTTCCTGACATGACATCAAAGCTTTGTGACAAAAGGTCATGGGTTTAAATCCCACCACCCCTCACTTTCAAAGTGGTATATATCGCACAAGGTAGGCGGGTATGTAGTTGCGTCCATGTTTCAAGCCCAAAGGCATTCGCGTGTGAAGGGGCGTGTTAGAGTATATAATCGATATTGGGCCTCCAACCATCAGCTTAAGCTTTTGGTTGAGCTGTTCCTGACAATATGTAATTTTATTTTCATCAACAAATTCTTCTAATAACTTATTATTTCTTACCCTGCAATACCTTAATTGAAAAAAGGGTCACCTTGTGTCCTAGAGCCAATGATCATCTTTCCGCTAACTTAGTCTTGTGAAGGAACTCTTTGAATTTTGGACCAGAACGGACCGAAAACTAGCCAATAATTTTTAAAACTCAAAAGATCTTGAGACCGACCTATACTATGCGGTCCAACCCAAATTAGACCTGGTGGTTGGTTGGGTCCAATTTGCAAGTCTGGTCCACTTTTTGAACACCTCGAATCATGATATATATGGACACGTGTATTGTCCAATTAATTTTTATAATTTTTTAGGTTGTATATAGGAGTAATACTGCAGATATTATCGTTGTCGAAGAAGAAGAAGAAGAAGGACGTTGTTGTTATTGAACTAAAAATGCTAAATTGCACTTAATTGAACTGAATTAAAGATTAAACTGAACTCAAATGAATGGTGTTGAACCGAGCTTGACTAAACTAAGATCAAGTCTAAAAGAACATGCACAAGTCTCCGGTGAGATGATTATCATGCTAAATTATATGTGAGTCCAATTATAAAAAATACAGTTAAAATGGTACAAAATATAAATAAATTTACTAAAATTAACAAGGTTAACCAAAATTTTTGGTTATAATTAACAATTAAGAGATACAAAATATATGAAAATGGTTATGATAATATATGGAGTATCACAATTATTCTTGAAAATGTATAAAACCTATATAAACAACTGCAAATACAATAATCTTATACTTCGTAATAGTTTACTTTAATTTAAAACCGTCTTGTACAAGAGTTAGCGACAAAATTATAATTAAAATAGAATTTTAACTAGAATTCTCAAGTTCTTTCATGTCTTTTACAGGACGACCGCCTTTGGTTGGCTCTAAATAGCTAAATCAACTCCAGCTTAAACGATTATTTTTACAAGGAATTTCCATCTTTTGTGCTATATATTGCTGCTATTTAATCTATAAAAAATATATCGCTTCAATGTTATGTTTATGATATAAGGAATTTATAGCCCCTTTTTATAAAGAATTTTTGGCTATAGTATGTCTTAAAAAATTATAATTTTGTGATGTTTATTTGTCAAGTGTTTATAGTTAAGTTAAAACAAAAGTTGTCAAATCCATCAGACTTTAAAGATTTGGAGTATTGAATTTTGTGATTAATACTGCCACTTAATATGGCTTCGATTCATATTCTCATAACTCCCGAATTCAATAGCGCTATTAAATATAATAATAATGTGAGTTAAATTAGTTTTAATTCTTACATTATAAATGGCTCTTTGTGAGACTATACTTTTGATCATGTCTCATATATGTGATAGATGAGGACTACTAAAATGATATACAGTACACATAGTCATACAAACTCTATGTTAAGTCTACTATCATATGAGACTTGGGTCTTGGGGTGTGAACGATAACGAAACTCTAGTAGCCCCGACGGTATGGTAATATGGACGTGGGCAGTACGCGAACACAACGATCCGATCGCTTCCGCATATAAGGTATGTCCTATATTTTCCTCCAGTGGTATCAAAGCAAATGTGTTTTGCTACTGCCCCGTATTAATCCTGGTTGTGATAATTAGTTCATAAATTGTTCTCGCTTTTATGTTAGTTGTTACACCGATTCCTTTTTCTTTTATTTACGGTGTATTTTATGTATTGCGTGTGGTTGATTTCGTTTGTATTGTGAGCAATATAAGCCATGTAGTCCAGCAAAATCATCTTTTGCTTTTTCTAATCACGTGGTTTTGTATCATGTGCTTAATGCTTTTAAGTAGAGTGCCATTGTTTATTGATTGTGGTTTGTCTTTTGGGTTTTGTGATTTCGTGCCACAATCTCTTCGATGGTCAAGAGTAATACACAATTTTAGACTCTCTTGAAAATAATTGTGTAAATTTGTTTGACACAATTTATTTTTATTTACCTTTGTGGTACTTTATTCTTAATTTTTGCTAATTTGTTTAGCCAAATTATTATATAATGTGAATTTGTTTCACATAATTTTAAGTATAGATCATATAAATTAGTCTTATATGATTGAACGATATGATCGATGGTGACCATATAAATTTGGTTTACATTATATACTACGTATATGATATTAGACATCTTAGTGATTTTAATTATTTTATACTGGTAGTCTTTTATGAATTTGATTCATAAGTTCATTCGACAAATAGACATGTGAATGTTCATATAGTTAGAATAAATATGAATATGTTTCATTTAATTTTGAGTATTAATCATATGTCAAACTTAATTTCTTAGTGAAATCAATCATTTAGTGAATATGTTTTATGAGTGTGAAATATATGAATTTGTTTCATATAACTTACATATATAAAATGGTATAAGTTTGTCTTATATAATTGATAATAAATATATATAGAAGTATGTCATGTAAATTTGTTTTACAGGTACATATGACATTAAAATCTTAGTAATTTTAGTCCTTTTAGAACTCTTTATGAATTAGTTTCATAGACTTATTCTAAATACGTATTTTAATGTCTTTGTGAAATTAACTATGTATATCATAAATTTTGTGAATATGTTTCGCATAAAATTTAAGTTTAAATCATTGTATAAATATGTTCTTTATGCATGATTAGACGTTTTGTAAGATTATACCATGTACAATTGTTTTACATGAATAATAACAATTATTCAATGATTGTAATTAGTATGCAATTTTGTTTTATGAATGTGTTTCATATATTTTTATTTGACATGTTGACGATAAAATATTTAAGTTATATTTTATAGTCACTTTGTCAAATTAAGTTTTGTATGTATACATTAATGAAATTCTGACATTTTAGAAAAATACATTAATTGGATACCTTTGTGGCATCTATGATTATGTTAATAAGTTTGACAAATTTTATGGGTAGAAGAAATACTATGTTTGTTGTAGTATAATTCCAAAGCATAAATTACCCATATTAACGTACAAGTTTAACCGTAATAAATATATGAATACGTTTCGTGTTAATTGTATAGTCAATATTGTATAATTATGTATTATACACATTTTAAACTTATGATTATATCTTTGTGATATAATTACTCTTGCATTTAACTTACATACAAAAGTAATATCTTCGTGATATTGAATTTACGTAAATTTATTTTACGTATTAGAAATTAAATTTGTGTCTTAGTGATACATTTATCATGTAAATCCGTTTTACATTTGTGATGTAAATTATTTTTCATACAATTAATTTTTTTTAATATCCAAGTGATATTATTTATGTGAATTTATTTTACATTAAAAAAAATAATAAATTATATCTTAGTGATATTTTATATTTTTGCGTCCAAAATTTATATCTAAGTGATATATAATTTTGTTGTATATTTGCTTTACATAATTTATCATCTAAGTGATGATTTAAAGTTGGTATACACAATTGACTATATATATTTAAGTAATATATATATTTTTGGCGGCGTAAATTGGTTTTACGCAAGTGGGAGATATATGTATTAAGTATTGGATATACACGGATATACTCTCGTATGAAAAATTAATTTTATTTGAGGTACTTGGAAATCTTAGTGATTACAAGTTACACACAAATGAGTTTTGTGTAAGTTCGTTAGAGTTATCATATGCGTTATGATTGAACTCTTTATTTAAAGTATTCTGCAAATACGTTTTACAAATATAGTTTAGTCAATATTTAAGTAATATTGATTATTTAAAGTACTAATTTGTTTAGTTACTTTTATAGGGTGAATGAATTTGTTTCATCTTATTTACGTTGTAAGTTAATTAAACTGCTAATTTTTGTATAGTATGTGTCATTTGAGATGATTATGAGCTTAGCGAAATTTTCGATTTTATGGCATATATGAAGAAATATTAGTAATTTATTTACAAACGTGCCTAAGGTTCATTATTTGTAAATGTTGACGACGAATATTCTATAGTGATTTATTCACTAATAGCAGATGAAAAATTAGTTTTTTCAAATGTGAGAATATTTATAGATTTTGTTAATTACTATAATTGATGCTTAATATTTTGCTAAGTGAGTAGAATTTCTGGAGGATCCATTTTCTTGTACCATTTTTTATTGTAAAAGTGTAATTGCGACACATACTAAATTGTGTTATTTTGAATGCATTTTTGACCAATATTTTGGACATTATTTATGTCTTAGAAAACGAGAAACAATGTGTGTGTCACTTTTGGTCTAACTTCAAATTAAAGACTTTGTGTTTTTGAGTTTTGAAGTGTACCACTGATAAGTTATGTACTTATCTATAAGTTTTAGGTTTGTACCAACAACGAGTTCTATGCCATAAGTGGCTTAAGATATGTTAGCATAATGTGTACGAAATTATATATTTTTCAAGAGTGATATGTTCACTACTCGTTTTTAGGTCACCTAAATGGAAATAAAGTGTCTATGGACTCTAGATTTTTCCATTGTCTAAGGTGACGACTGGTCGTGTGTATCGTTTATCACATTTCTGAATAAAGAATTGGTATGTTATTTTTGACTCCGCTCGACTAAGTGTTGATTAGAGAATTATAAGATGTACTTGATATGTTACAAGTACATGCGCCCAAAATCGGTATCATTTTGCTTGTGTTAGTCCCGAGCTGAAATTGACTATAATTTTAATTCTATATGAATTAAGTGTTTACCCATAAACATTAGTTGTTTCCTCCTTGAGTTCTTGGGCTTATAAGAGGTGGACAAATATTTGTCTAGTTCGTAATGAGGTGATTATATTTACAGTCATCATTTGTTGGTGAAATTTATCATTTAAATTGTATTTACGCAAAGTGTTGCATAAATATAATATTCTCTATAATTCTTGTACGCGATGTTATTATTTCAACAATTAGTTTGTTGAAATATTTTGGATTCTAATTTAAAGCCTTCGTTTTAGTAGTAGTTTTTATGGTTATTTGTTAGCCATAATTCTATGAGGATTTTATTTCTCTCGTTTTGGACAGAATTTATTGTTACTTTTACGCTTGTTTTTATTTTCTTGTGTCCATTTGTTTGTTGTCTAAAATCTCTTATATTTTAGTCCATTTTGATATGTTTGCGGGGTTCAAATTTTATGATGTAACCGATACCATTTCGCTTTACCTTTGAGCAATGACCATTTTAATGTGGTTGTGTGCCCGTTAATTCATCTATTATGAAATGATTGATAGGTTTAATTTTTCATATACGAGTGGTCATTCATTGGGTGTGAAGAGTCAGAACTCTTTCGTAATATTGTTTGTCAATGTTTCTTTGATTAGTTCAGAGATAATGAGACTTTTTCTTAATATTGTAACTATGTGTTCAGTAGAAAACATGTATGCGTGAGCCCGGTGCCATGAGTTTAGCAGTGAGGTTGTGGTGTAGAGAGTGACTAGGACCGTTCACTAATGGATTTCATAGCTAGGATTGATGATCCATAGTACGAGCTGCTTTTATATTGCTTCATGCTTGTAATGCTATTCTGAAACTTAATTTTGCTCCACATACGTACTTGTTCCCATGTTGTTTTTGATTCGGTTATGCTTTCCTTTGACAAGGCGTTACATTTGAACTTGAGACATAATGTTACTGCATCCGAGATTGATTTTGACGATTGACAACGGCGGTTGGACACCTCCATTTTACTTTCGAGTGGGCTTCGTGTACTATTATGTTGCCGGGGAGTGAAGTTATAATCGTGGAATCGACTCGATCAAGTTCCCGCCGAGTTTAAGATTATAAGCTATTACAAGCTTTGGTTTATTAGCTCTTCGACCTACTTTTGATGCGGCTTTGAGTATGTTCAATAATGAGACTACATTATTTAACCTTTTGCATAACGCTGGTGAGATCGCTATCCCTTAAATTATGAACATGATGACGTACGGTTGTACGCTTAGCTATTTATTGAGTATTCCTTTGTTTTAGTGCCTATACCATACAGATTAATACAAAAATATACATCGAATAGAGAAGTACAAATTTTGAACGTAACAAATATCTTTTCTATCTTTTACTCTTTAGTATACCCCTTTGAAAATTCTAATTCCAACATGAGTTACATACTACTCCAGTACTCCCTCCAATTAAATCCAATGACATCCCTTATTTTTCACACTTATCGACGCATTTTGTCAATATCTATAGTTTTAAATTGTATAAAAAAATAAAAATTTGATATTAATGTTCTACTTTTAATTTCCAGACAAATAAAATAAGTTTCTACATGACTATATTTTTATTTATATATTACGAGTTATCGAAAATTCTCTGTCTACCGAAATAATGCTAATAAAAAAAAGGGTGTTATTGAATTTTGTTGGAGATGGATCCAGCCTAATATAAATTCTCACATTGCGTCCCACATCGGTTGTGAGATGAGAGTTGATATTGTTTATAAGGCCTAGGGGCTACTCCTTCTATTGCCAATTGGTTTTAGGATGGAACCTCCTAGACCTTATGATCGGACTCTCTCATACTCTCGGGTGTGGCCCAGGCCCGTGGAATTTAACAAATTTAAATGCAGGAGTACATGACTTAACAATAACATGATGCCAACCCTAATGGTATTCTCATCAGAAAATTGAGTAGAAAAAGGACGTCAAGTCAACTATGCTCTTTAAGTCGACAATCGTTGCCAAAATAGGATTTTGCCCTAATAACATCACGTATCAAATTCTTGACCGTTAATAGTAATAAAAATAAATTAAATTAAAAATGCATGTGACTTTCAAGTGGACGTTAAAGTGTCACTTATAAACACACTCACTAAATTGAAAAAAAAAAAAAAAAAAAAAAAAAGCCAAGTCACGTCACTTAGTAATGCAGTAGCAGTAGTGGTCTAATGAATTGATAGTCGGCAAATAGTTCTTTTTAATCCAAACAAAAATTGCACCCCCACATAATTATAAGTCGGCAAATAGTTAAATGGAGAAATCCTTGTTTGGTAGACATAACGAATATTATGCTTTACCCACTTTTATGGAAAATAACAAATAAATCGTACGTATAAGAATCACGTAAATAAAAGTTAAGGTTCACTATAACTGGAGCGAATTATATTTCACATTTTATGGTGTCGAAGTGAGAATTTAGTGGTGTTTTTAATCATTTTGGTTATATAAGGTGAGAGTTTTGATAAAAAAATCATAAAAGGTCGGTGGGAGTTATGAAAAAACCGAATATTATATTAATAATTTAATAAAATATTGTTTTTGGGTTACAAATACTTAAAGTATTTCTTACACGAATCAAGCAACAGATTACTTGTATGATTTTCTGTGGAGGTGGTACCGCTTGCTTTCCCTCAATCTGCAAACCTGCACAGTCGACAAACCTAGCCTTGTGAGTGTTCGAGGAGAACTCCTTCGATGCTTAAGTAAGCAGTCTGTGTATTAGAAAAATATGAATGTAAAGGGGAAAAATTCAAGTAATAATAATACGTTATGTAGATATGTTGTAAATAAATTTTCAGCTGTGCATCTCCTCTATTTATAGATGTCTTGACCTGTCCCTTTTGTACTTTGTATCTGCCTAAAAGATGTGATATTGTCTTCAAGTGTGTGTCTTGTAGTGATCAAGTACAGACAAAGTCTGACATATGTATCCCCTAGCTTAGGTGGCCGAACCACCCTTATTACTAGGGGTCGTGTGACATAGGTCATAGGTGGTCGTGCGGTGCAGGGTGGTGGACATCCTCATCTGTACGTGGTCTTTGTGAAGGAAGTCGTGCGGTCTTAAGCTTACATGCAGTGCGGCCTGTTAGGACCACGGCTGACCATGTCCCATCAAATATGTTATCTTAAATTATACTATATTCTATATTATAATTATATTATAATTTTTTATATTTATTTTATTTTAATAATATGCTCATATAAACTACTTCAGTTAAGTTTAGTTGCAAAAATTCCGAAAAAAAAAAAAACAGGGTCGAAGTGTTTTTTACAATGGTCTATATCTTTAACTAGTTTTAAATCACGTGCGATGCACGGGTTTTGTATACATTTTTATGATAGATTTTAATTAAATTGTAAATTAAATCCTTTTGGGAAAATAAATAAATATATTTATCATAACATTATTTTAAGTTTTGTAATAGTTGTAACCATGCACTAACGATGTATATAAAATTGTTAGCCTACACAAATTTCCATCAAATAATTAATAAAAATAAATAAAGTGAAAATATTTATTAGTAAGATACAAAAATTAAGTTAGGATGATGGTAGGGGATGACATTTATTTTATCAAAAACTTACTACCGCTAACTATTAGTTAGTAGTTACGCAGAGTTTATATATCTTTGACTTTGGCTATACGACTTGCCTTGTCAGGCTTATAGGAGACTTTGTCCTTGTCGCACCAACAAAATTCAGTAATCCATATCTTTATATAATTTTAAGTTTAATGGACTAAGGTCAAGCGAGAACCCAACTCATAGCTCACACCTGTGTGTACCGTTTAGGAATAAAGACTGATGATGTTCCAGCAACCACCTAGCGTCTTGTATGATCAATTGATTATATAAAATATCACGCTTCTCCAATAAGCGAAAAGCTATGCCATGTGATTTCACTTCTTCATATGCTGAGAAAGAAGAATACCCTCTTCTTACAGTTGAGTCACTTTGTACCTCTTCTAGTCGAATAAGAAACATTTTTTAATATTAATAGCGGTTACGTCTAACGAGTTTAGAAAGTCTGAGAAGACTACTCTTTTATAGAATTATTCGATCTATTGTTGATGAGGTCTATATTGAGATTCATTCCAAACCTTTTCCTTTGTATGCGATTGAAAGTAGAATCAAATGGTACTAACTTAGGATCGGATATATAGTGCTTTGAAAAGTCTATGGATCCGAGTTTAGAGGAAAAGTACCCAAGAGGGGGGGTGAATTGGGTGCTTGAAAACTTTTTCTAGTTTTCAAGACTAAAAGATATATCACGTTTCTAAGACTTAGAGTTAATCACGTTTAACTCAAGTCTGCTGGAAACGCTGAATGATAACTGAGAAACGTGTTGGAAACGTAAAGTAGTTACTAGGAAACGCAGTGGAAACGCAATAAATAAAACTTGAAACGTAAGTGAAAATACTTGAAAACGTAAAACGAAAGTAAAGTACGCAGCGGGTTTTGAAGTGGTTCAGTCTCACACTCCGAGACCTACGTCCATTATTCTCTTATTAATATATTAGTACCTACTCCGGATTACAATATGTTAATCACTCTACAACTCTTTCAAGTTGTACTCTTTCTCTCAAGCAAAAGAAAGCTAATTGTGTCTCGACAATTGTTCACAAGAGAACGAATATGAGACGGTGCTAGCACAATTGACTTGAGTAATGATTAAACAACACGAGATTCGTTTCAAAGGCCTTTTAAAAAGTTTTGCAAAAATAAAGACAAGAATGCTTAAAGATTGTTTGCAAAAACACTTCGTTAAAGTTTGATAGCTCGAAAAGGTGAAAAATGATTTTCCAAAGTTTGAGTTTAAATAGAAGTGAAAAGATATTGCACGAGATATCTTGCCAAAACCGAAATTACTTAAAACTAGGAAGTATAGTTTAAAAAGGTTTTGTTTCCAAAAGAAAATAAGAGCAAAAAATCTTTTTACTTCTTATCCAAGTTTAAAATCATTCTTAAAATATTTTCATAAGATATTTCAAAAGATAATAATTAAAAGGATCAGATTTTCAGAAAATATCTTTTTCAAATCAGGTTTTTCGAAAATGGCCTTAAGAATTATTCTCTGCGTTTCTCGCAGAGTTCATGGAAACGCAGAGTATAATCTGTGGTTCCAGTGGCTGGTTGTGGAAACGTGCGTTTCCAGCAACGACACTGCAACCTTTGAGTGAAACGCGGGATTCTCTTGTTCTTTTACCATTACCCTTGTCATTACAAGGACTATATGAATACATTAAGAACTAGTGCTTCATGAGACGCCATATAGCCTTGATTTGATTCGCGTTTCCCAACAAAGACGCTTGATTCGTGCTTGGATGTTTCACAACCTACTAAGTATCATAAACACTAACAACGGATTATAGTATAGTAACAAAAATCAAGGACATCATCAAAACATAACGACAAGGTCGAGTCAACAAATTCCCCCTTTTTGATGATGGCAAGTCTCCTATTTTTGTTTCTATGTGTAGTTCCCCCTCAACTTATTAGTCACCATACAAAGGTCAAACGAGAATCAAAAAACATAACATTAGTCGTTTGTAAAAGGAAGAAACACTAGAAGATATAAAAACTAAACAATAGCATCAAGGTAGAAAATGAAAAGCATAGTTGTCAAAAAGTGAGAAGGAGCAAAAAGTGTATTGCGATATCGTTTTCCCCCTCTTGACATCATTAAAAAGGAAGTGACTAGGGTAACACCGTCGCTAACCGTAAGACAAAACTTTAACCATTAGCATCAAATGATATTAAGGAACGTCATGCTCGTCAACACACAAAAGCATAAAGAGTTCATACGAGTCACACAAGATAAAACTAAAAAAAACATTAATTAGTTAAGCGGAGGGAAGGATTGTGTTGGGCTGGAAATAGGGAGGAAACGTGAAGGCTGGTGTGGGAAACTTGGAGATGGTTGTTGAAGAGTTTTCTGGAATCTGGCAAGAAACATGAAGTTATAGGGGAAACTTGAAGGCATAACCACACAAAAGTGTATGTCAATCGAAATATCTCTTTTGTGGTAAAAAGCATTGGAGTAATGATAGAATACTTTTCTCCAAAATGAAAATTTTTGTCACCTTTTTTTTTTATTTTTTTTTTTTTATTTTTTTTTTTTTGTTTGGAAAGAAGGTGACTTGAATGACACTTGATTCATCATCTAAAAGAGAATATTAAATGTGACCTTGATTGACACACAAAAGTAAAAGGTAAGTGGAGCCATATAAGTTATGAAAGGTTATATGCAACATGGTTATGAGAATATTTGCTATAGACAGAAACCATGGTTTGAGAAATTTGTGGGTAGAATATGGAAAATTATGTAGATCACGGTTTTAGGTAAGTCAAAGGGGTGGCGTGTATGGGAAGGTGTGGGAAAGGGAAAGGAATTTATTACATTTGGGAAGTTATTTGGGTGAAGGATATTTAGGAAAATATTTGGGAAAGATATGGAAAGGAAATAATCAATATTATAAAATTTTACCAAGTGTGAAAAATATGAACACAATCATGCCAAAATATGTTAAGTATCAATCCCACAAATAATGCAAAAATCAAAAAGTAATGTCATAGTGCAAGCGAGGGTGCGGACACAGTCTACGAATCCCTTTCTAGTCAATCATATGAGATAATAACGAAGGTGCGAATACAACTTAGATACTACCAAGCAAACCAATTTCTAACCGTAGCATCTCAAAACGTTCTCTAGCTAACGGTTTAGTTAAAATATCGGCCCATTGGTTCTCGGTCTTACAAAATTCCAACTTTATGTTTCCCTTTTCCACATTATCCCTCAAAAAATGGTGCCTAATCTCTATGTGTTTAGTCCGGGAGTGTTGAGCGGGGTTTTTGGAAATAATAATCGCACTCGTATTATCACAAAAAATTGGGACACACGAGAAACTTACCCCATAATCCTTTAGTTGTTGTTTCAACCATAGTAGTTGTGAGCAAGTAAGAGCAGCGGCAATGTATTCACTCTCCGCGGTGGAAAGCGCCACGGTGTTTTGCTTCTTTGAAGACCACGAGATAATGCACGGACCCACGAACGTTGCAATTCCCGAGGTACTCTTCCTATCTATCATACATCCTGCATAATCGGCATCTGAATATCCTTTGAGATCAAAGTTAGACTCCATAGGATACCATAAAAACAAGTTTTGAGTACCAACCAAGTAGCGTAATATGCGTTTCACTGCAGAAAGGTGCGTTTCCTTAGGATTTGACTGGAAACGCGCACAAGCACACACACTAAACATGATATCTGGCCTACTAGTAGTTAAATAGAGAAGAGAACCAATCATACCTCGATAAACAGTAGCGTCTACTGACTTACCGTCCTCATCTAGTCCAAGTTTCGTGGTTGTGGACATTGGAGTAGTCATTGGTTTGGCATTAATCATGGAGAAACGCGTAAGTAACTCTTTAACGTATTTTTGTTGATGAATCTTGATCCCTTCTTGTGTTTGCTGGATTTGAAGTCACAAGAAGAACTTCAATTCACCCATCATGCTCATCTCAAACGCCGAGGTCATCAACTCGGAAAAGTAAACACAAAGATCATTGTTAGTGGATCCAAAGATAATGTCATCAACATAAATTTGTACGACTAATAGATCAACCCCCTCGTTTTTCAAGAACAATGTTTTATCAACGGAACCCCTTTGAAAACCATTTTCAATTAAATGTGTAGACAAACGATCATACCAAGCACGAGGTGCTTGCTTTAAACCATATAAAGCTTTGTCAAGTTTGAAAACATGTTTTGGAAAATCCTTATTCAAAAAACCAGGAGGTTGTTCTACATAGACTTCCTCTTTCAAGTAGCCATTAAGAAACGCGGTCTTAACATCCATTTGAAACAGTTTAAGTCCTTTATGAGCAGCAAAAGCAATTAATAACCTGATTGCTTCCAAGCGTGCTACGGGGGCAAACGTTTCCTCATAGTCAATTCCTTCTTGTTGGTTGTATCCTTGCACCACCAATCTTGCTTTGTTTCTGACAATGACTCCGGAATCGTCGAGTTTATTCCTATAAACCCATCGCGTACCAATGACGGTGCGGTCATTTGGACGTGCCACAAGATGCCAAACTTTGTTCCTCTCAAACTGCTCTAGTTCTTCTTGCATAGCACCCATCCAATCTGCATCACTAAGAGCAACTTTGACATTACTCGGCTCAATGGCCGAGAGAAACGAATGAAACAAACAGAAATTATTTAGAGAACGACGAGTTTGTACTTCCTTTTGTATATCAGAAATAATAGAATCAAGTGGATGCGAGTTTTGGTGTTTCCACTTCTTAGGAACAAAAGGTAATCCATGATTATTCTGACTTTCTTCTGTGGTTCCCTCTGGAACCGCAGTTTCTGCTTCTGTTTCAATCGTTGTGGCTTCAGTGCCACTGGAAACGCTTGCGTTTCCCCCTAAACTGGACCCTGAGTCACCTGTTTCCTGTGGAACCGCAGTGTGTTCTGCGAACTCCTGCGTTTCTGGATGCGTTTCTTCAGTCTCTGGCTCAGCAAAAATCTAAGGGTACATTGTTATCAGCGTTATTTTGGGCCAGCTTCTTACGGAAATAGCACGCTTCCAAAGATCATTCGATTGTTGTCCTCCTGAATTTGCAAAGAACTTCGTTTCCATGAGTCAGAACCTCATCATCTGTCCCTTCAAGATTACCTTCATCATCCACGATTTCTGGTGGATCTTGACGAGTCAAGCGAAAATCTGGATCATCTTTATCTTCATCATCCTGCGCATACTTTTCAAGGATGTCAGTTTCGTCAAAAACCACATGGACACTTTCCTCGACAACCATAGTTCTTTTGTTGTAGACTTTATATGCCTTGCTATGATTAGAGTATCCAAGAAAAATAGCCTCATCACTTCTAGGGTCGAATTTTGACAATTGATTTTTTTCCATTATTATGAACAAAACATTTGCTTCCAAAAACGCGTAAGTGAGAAATGTTAGGTTTTCGACCACGAAGTAATTCATATGGCGTTTTCTTAAGAATAACTCTAATCGTAACACGGTTATGAATATAGCATGCCGTATTAACGGCTTCGGCCCAAAAGTTACGGGGAAGTCCACTACATAAGAGCATGGTGCGAGCCATGTCCTCTAAGAAATGCAGTTCATGCGTTCGACAACACCGCTTTGTTGAGGTGTCCTAGGAGCGGAGAAGTTATGCCCACTCCTCTACCTCTACAATAGTTTATAAAAGCATGGTTGTCGAACTCAAGATGCGTGGTCGGTCCTAATGGACACGAGCTTAACATCAAGCCTATTTTCAACCAATTTAATTAAGCACTCGAATTCATCAAAAGTTTCAGTTTTGGTGCTCAAAAATATTGGCCAAACATATCTTGAGTAATCATCAACGATAACAAAAACGTACCTTGCACCTCCTCTACTTCTTACCTTCATGGGACCACAAAGATCCATGTGTAATAGTTCAAGAGGTCGCTTGGTACTTACCACTTTCTTTGGTTTGAACGAAGCTCTTACTTGCTTGCACCGAATGCATGTATCACAAACCTTTTCACGATCAAACTTTATGGAGGGTAAACCATCCACAAGATTCTTGGATCTCAACATATTCAACAAAGAACTACAAGCGTGTCCGACTCTTTTATGCCAAAGATCGGGGTCATTAAGAGTAACGCTCAAACAAGTAAAAGAATCCTTAGATAAAGACTTAACATCAAGGACATACACGTTTTTAAGGCGATGTCCTTCCAAGATAACTTTACTAGATCCCTCAATTATGACCCGGCAAATATTTGAGTGAAAAACGACTTTGTTGCCACGGTCACAAAATTGGGATATACTTAGGAGATTGTGTTTTAGTCCGTCGACTAAATACACATTTTTGATGGAAAGGGAGGGAGACATACCAATTGTGCCGACACCAACAATCTTACCTGTTTTGTTGTCTCCAAAGGTCACGCTTCCTCCATCATAGGCCTCCAGTGAAAGGAATTGATTCTTGTCTCCAGTCATATGTTGCGAGCAGCCACTGTCTAAGTACCAATAGCTGTTTCCTTTCACCTTGACCTGTAAACGCATTATTCTTGAGTTCTAGGTACCCAAGCAAGGTTGGGTCCTCTCTTGTTAGTCACACAAAAAACTTGGTCCTTTCGAACCCAAAACATTTTAGTGACTTTTCCTTTGCTCAAACTCTTGACAGCAACATGTGTTTCTTGACGTTTCTCATCAGTTTTAGTGGAAGAACTACACGTTTCTTTAACAGGTTTTGCGTTTCTGGTGGTGTTCACTTTAAGTTCATTAGAAGATTCACTCATATTCTTAACAAAATTCACGTTTCTAGTGATATCTTCATCGAATTTTTCACAAGCCTGTTTGAAATGACCAGTTTTACCACAATAGTGACAAATAATATACTCAGGGAGGTCTACATACTTGCGTTTCCTAAAGTCTCGTTCCCAAGGTTTAGGATTGCATTTGGAGTGATCCCTACGACTATACAAATCGTAACCTAGACCCAATTTTAAGTTATTATCTGTCTGTTTAGTCAAGAATTTGCTCACATGGGAACCGGTTTCCCATTTGTCACTGAATTTCAAAGCATGTTTCAACTTCTCATTTAAAGACATAACTTCTTTTGAAAGATTTTCACAATTTGTAACCGAATTATCCAACTCGATGTTAACTTTCTTCAAATATGACTGAAGTGTCATAGTGAGTTTACTGATTTCTATGTTGTGATTAGTCTTTAAATGTTCTAGTTCATCCGAATGTTGTTTGAAGATTAAATCGTGATCTAAATCACACGTTTCCAGGGAATCGTCAGAATTTTTGACTGTTTCTAACACACACGCATCAAGATTTCGTTCATTTAAGACATGTAACTCATCCGTTAAGGCAACAATTCTTTCACTTAGGGATTCATTTTCAGCCTTTAAGGATTCATTTTCAGTTCTCAAATCTTGAGCATTAGACTCCCATTGACCTTCAAATTTAGCGATTCTATCCAACTTTTCTTTTAGAAACGCATTCTTTTCGGCTATCTCCATGATTTGTTCTTTAACATCAGTTAACTCTAGACCTTGTTCATGACACGTGTCAAGAGTTTGTTCAAAGTACTTAATAAGAACACTACGTTTAAGACTAGGAAGATCCTTTTTAAGTTCAAGACAACTTATCTCAGCATCGTCGGTTAGATCTTCAATATCAGGAAACCCAGCGTTTCCCATTAGGCAAAGATCCGTTTCTCCTGGAGCCTTACGATTTATCATGTCGATACTAAGGCTACTCAAGCACAGATGTGCTTCCTCATCCTCCTCATCATCTTCAAAGTCCGAAGGATCAAGTTCACCCCAACAAGATGCCGCCATAACCTTTCGGTAATTATCTTGTTTCTTTTCTCGTTGGTTCTTGGACTTGATATCCTTCCAAGAGGGGCACTCTTTTATGACATGACCAGAGGCACCACACTTATAGCAATTTCGATTTGAAGAGGAGTTTTTCGAGCTATTAGATTTCTTTGAAAAACCAGATTTATCGTGTTGTGGTTTATTCCACATTTTCTTAAACCGACGAGCAAACGCAGCCATTTCCTCCGAATCATCGTCACTATCACTAGAGGCGGCTTTTAAGACTATACCCTTGTTCTTACTAGGCTCACTCGTGCGTTTATTGAGGATTAACTCATGTGTCATAAGTGAGCCCATCAGATCTTGGTAAGTTAGTTTTGACAAGTCTTTTGCCTCCTCGATAGCAGTTACCTTAGGTTGCCATTTATCGCTTAGGCTCCTAAGGACTTTACGAATCTTTTCTCAGTGTCAATCTCGCTGCCCAAGTTTCGCAACTCATTTGTCAATTTTGAGAATCTCGCAGACATGCTATTGATACTCTCATCCTTAGTCATAGTAAAGGACTCATATTGTTGAGTGAGCATGTCTATGCGTTGATTCTAAACCTGGGAATTTCCCTCATAGGCAAGTTCTAGGGATTCCCAAAGTTCTTTGGCATTAACACAAGCGGAAAAGCGGTGGAACTCATTGGGTAAAATGCAGTTTTGAAGGAAAGACAAGGCTTTCGCATTCTTTTCTGCTTTTCTACCCTCTTCCTCAGTATAATTTAAAGGACTCTTGGCAACTGTGTTGCCCTCTTTATCGACCGTTGTTATAACATGTGGGCCAGCGAGGATAATCTTCCAACAATCCCAATCATATCCTTGGATATATTGGGAAGCCAACTGTTTCCAAGATCCGTAGTCAGAACCGTCAAAGACGGGACATTTTGGATGTCTGGAATCCATAGATAAGTAAAATAGAATAACAAAAAGACAAAAGGATCAGCCTCTTTGCGGTGTGGCAATCAAGAGAACGAGTCTCTGATACCAATTGAAAAGTCTATGGATCCGAGTTTAGAGGAAAAGTACCCAAGAGGGGGGGTGAATTGGGTGCTTGAAAACTTTTTCTAGTTTTCAAGACTAAAAGATATATCACGTTTCTAAGACTTAGAGTTAATCACGTTTAACTCAAGTCTGTTTGAAACATTGAATGATAATCGAGAAGCGTGTTGGAAACGTAAAGTAGTTACTAGGAAACGCAGCTGGAAACGCAATAAATAAAACTTGAAACGTAAGTGAAAATACTTGAAAACGTAAAGCGAAAGTAAAGTACGCAGCGGGTTTTGAAGTGGTTCACCACACTCAGAGACCTACGTCCACTATTCTCTTATTAATATATTAGTACCTACTCCGGATTACAATATATTAATCACTCTACAACTCTTTCAAGTTGTACTCTTTCTCTCAAGCAAAAGAAAGCTAATTGTGTCTCGACAATTGTTCACAAGAGAACGAATATGAGACGGTGCTAGCACAATTGACTTGAGTAATGATTAAACAACACGAGATTCGTTTCAAAGGCCTTTTAAAAAGTTTTGCAAAAATAAAGACAAGAATGCTTAAAGATTGTTTGCAAAAACACTTCGTTAAAGTTTGATAGCTCGAAAAGGTGAAAAATGATTTTCCAAAGTTTGAGTTTAAATAGAAGTGAAAAGATATTGCACGAGATATCTTGCCAAAACCGAAATTACTTAAAACTAGGAAGTATAGTTTAAAAAGGTTTTGTTTCCAAAAGAAAATAAGAGCAAAAAAATCTTTTTACTTCTTATCCAAGTTTAAAATCATTCTTAAAATATTTTCAAAAGATATTTCAAAAGATAATAATTAAAAGGATCAGATTTTCAGAAAATATCTTTTTCAAATCAGGTTTTTCGAAAATGGCCTTAAGAATTATTCTCTGCGTTTCTCGCAGAGTTCATGGAAACGCAGAGTATAATCTGTGGTTCCAGTGGCTGGTTGTGGAAACGTGCGTTTCCAGCAACGACACTGCAACCTTTGAGTGAAACGCGGGATTCTCTTGTTGTTTTACCATTACCCTTGTCATTACAAGGACTATATGAATACATTAAGAACTAGTGCTTTATGAGACGCCATATAGCCTTGATTTGATTCGCGTTTCCCAACAAAGACGCTTGATTCGTGCTTGGATGTTTCACAACCTACTAAATATCATAAACACTAACAACGGATTATAGTATAGTAACAAAAATCAAGGACATCATCAAAATATAACGACAAGGTCGAGTCAACAAAGTGCTTGACTACCTTCTTATTTACTTGTTGAGCACTATTGGGCAAGGACTATCCTAATCCTCAACTACCTATGGTAGGGGGCTTCGACGCTTCAATTCCCTCGAGAAGTTATCTTATTGGGGTTACTGAGTTAGGCATTCTTAGGTAAGATCGAGAAGGTTGAGGTAAGACCGTAAGACCTTTATATATTCAGTTCTCTTACAGCTTGAGTCCAGTAGTCATAATTAATAAATTCCGACGAAATTAAAAAATTCATTTAAAATAAACAATTTTTTTTTAAAAAAAAATTCTTCCAAGTTTTAATATGTAATTAATGTTTAAATAAATGAGTCTTTTTTTTTTTTTTTTTTTATGATATGGCAATAAAGAGGAACTCTTATATCAACTATAAAATAAAATGTTCTTTTTTTTCCAAAAAAAAAAAAAAAAAACAAAAACATCATCAACGTTTTTTTTATCTATTTTGTCATTTTTAAGATGGGAATTTTTTCCCCTTGCATATGCTTAACCCATGCAAGTAAGTTTGTTCACTATTAATAAACATGTTTAAGTTATCTGTTTAAATCCGCGTAAGGGCTTTTTTTTGGTATATAAATAAAAATATTACACTTAATTGAGCTAAAATTTAACGGGAATGATGACACTAAATGTGGGATGGAAGAAGACAATGAGTAATTGAAAAAACTCAAAATAGAATAGGTAAACAAATAACTGAAACAAATGAAGTAATTAATTTTTTTGAATGAGTATGTCTACTATGAGGCTGCCTCATAGTATAAGACACATTATTTAATGCTACATCATCAGGACCGTCTTATAAATTTTAGAGGCCCTGTTCAATTTTTTTTTTTGTGAGGCCCCGAAGAAGATAAGAAAATAAGAAAATAATTTTGTTAGAAATAGTTTTTATTTTAAAAAATAAAAAATAATAATTTTGTTAGACACATAATAACACCGTTTTATTTGAGAATTTATATCAACTAGATATGATTTTCAACAATTGACGACATGAATGATGAAGCGGTGTAAAAAAGTCTCAGTGGTAATAGCCACTAAAATTTGTACGAAGTACTTTTTAAGAAAATCAATTACTGATAAATGAAGAAAGAAATACTCATTTAACAAGTATGCAGCCAACGAGAATTGAACCTAGGTGGACTTTTAGCAAGCTCACATGTTCTACCACTAAACTACAACAATTTTTATAATTACAATTTGTTGCTACAAGAATATATATTCAATGACTCAATCATAAATTTTGAGGCACCCAAAAAATGGAGGTCCGGTTCTGTGGAGTAGCATGTACTTGCTTGTAAAAGAGGGTATATGTTTAGGAGAATATTATATTAATAATTTGATGTCGGACTTGTAAAAGAGTATATATGTTTAGGTGTTTGATTTGCTTTGAACGAGCATGTACTTGCTTGTGATTCGTGGAGGAGTGTCGATGACTCGTATAAGAGTGTTTTAACTCGTAAAAGAGCGTTTTGTCTTGGCTTGAAAAGAATGTATGTGTTTTAACTCGTAAAGAGTATATTTGTCTTGGCTACGATACCCTACTACCTTCGTAGTAATCTAGAAACTTTCGAGTTTAGTAGAATCTAGTCTTCTCTCTGTGGATACGATACCCTACTACCACTAGCTACCAGTTAGTAGTTTTGTAGAATTATTTTTGACTAGGTGATATGACTTTAACCTGTCAAAATCTCTAGTGAAACGGGAGTCCAAAGCATATAAAAATACAACACATCAATGACTTTTATAAGATTATTGGTAGGAACATATAAAGCGTATGTAGACATGTCAAATGGGTTGACGAACAGTTAATAAATTAGGTAAATATGAGTTCGGATAAATAAATCGTTAAGTGTATTTGGGTTTTAGCTAACTCACGGTTATGTGCATAATGTCATGAACCAACTCAACCAAAAGTTTAAACTAATGGTTGGAAGCCCAAAATCAATTTTATGCACTCTAAAGCTCCCCTTCACACGAATGCCCTTTGGGCTTGAGTGTGGACACAAGCACAATTGCACAAACCCGCCATACCTGGTGCGAAATAAATTTCTTTGAAAGGGAGGAGTGATGAGGTTTTAACTCGTGACCTTTAGTCACAGGGCTCTAATATCATGTCAGGAACCAACGTAACAAAAAATTTAAACAAATGGTTGGAAGCCTAAGATAAATGTCAACACTCTAACACATACAAATCCTGTGTCAAATTTGATTTGAAATCTGTTACGGTTATAATTAACCTTTCACGCAAGCGCAACGCGGTCGTAGTAGTATGAGATGGTCGAATCCACGGGGATGGGTAATTAGGCTTTAAGTTTTGTTTTCGTTCTAGTTTAGTCAATAAAAATATGCTTTGGGGATTTCTAAACTCAACAATATAAAATACAAAATGAGTAATAGAAAATATAAATAACAGATTTAATCTATATGAAAAAGAAATTAGGGTCCGATTTCTCCACTAGCACGCCTAAGACAAGTCACTAAATTGCGAATTTAGGAGATAACACCTATGAAGCTACCAAATACTCCTCTCCCGAGTTTGTACGGTCGCAACCTAAATTACCTAACACTCCCCTCCCGGGTTTGTGAAAGGACTCCTCAACCTACACAAAAAGTTCACTCCCATGTGGCACCTCATATATAAGTTAAGGGGATAAAATGGTGTCTAAAATCCCGACCTTTCCTCTTCCACTCCCATGATAAAAGTCTTGATCATAGTCAAAGGATACCTACAAAAGGTTGCCTCTCCCGAGTTTAACCCAAAAAAGCGAATAAAACCCTTTTAACAATCTAAATATTACAACTCAATAACTTGTCGAGAGAAATTCAATCACAACGATTAAACCATACTAGGGATTAATCAAACCCTAAAAATACAACTACTCACTAATCATAATCAAACCAACGCTAATCATAATGATAAAAGATTAGCATAAACATATAATTAAGAGCAATTAACAATAAAGATGAAAACTTTGAATCAATAACAACATATAAGGGTAGAATAAGACATAATCTCTAACTTTAATATTCATATGTTCAATATACCCTTTTTCTAAACAAAAATTTGATTGTTGGGCATTATACTAAGAGTAACAAACTGGTAAACATTTTCTCGACTATTTGTTAGAAAAATAACGTATTACGGAGTAGCATTTTTCGCGTAAAAAATTAAGGCCCTTTTTCACACGGACTCGACCCAATTCAAAAATTCCGAGTTCACCCGAGCTCGAACAGCAACCACAGTCCGTCCACAGACGAACTCGGTGATTTACAACGGAAACCACTTCCTCAGTCGCGCAAGCTTCACGGGCTCCTTCAATGGCGTCTTCTCAGGTACTCTCTCTCTCTCTCTCTCT
This sequence comes from Dianthus caryophyllus, assembly GCA_023091065.1. NCBI lineage: Eukaryota > Viridiplantae > Streptophyta > Magnoliopsida > Caryophyllales > Caryophyllaceae > Dianthus > Dianthus caryophyllus. The sequence goes on along the minus strand of CM041522.1, from coordinate 36,469,791 downwards.
CTCTATCTCTATTTCCTGGTATTCATTCATCACAAAACATGTGAATATTGTGATATTTGTGAAGGTTGGGGTGTTAATTCCGCTGAATAAAAACAGCTTAACTGAGGACAAATCGTCGCCTAAACTTCCGATTTTCGACGGCGATAACGTTATTGGCCGTAATAATGTTCCTCTTGTTGATAAGCGACTTAGTCGCAAACACTTTATTATGTCCGCTTTGTCTGACGGTTCTGCTCATTTGTTTGTGGTAAGTTTGATTTCTTTCTTCATTTTCTTGTTATTATTATTATTATTATTATTTTATTTTTTTTTTTTTTAATTTTGCTGGAGTTTTGGAAAATGTTTTTGATGTGTATGATCATTTGTGATGTCTAATTTTAGCAATGACCTGGTAATTTGTGCATTGTGTGTGTATAATCTGTTGCATTTTGTTGTTAATTTATGTGTAATGGTGATGATCGTTGTCGGTGTTGAAGTTTTGGCCCGAGTAATTGTTGCAGGAATTATCGATTTTGTTTGTAAATTGAATGTTTTTTTTGGTTCATAGATATGTATTGTCGTTGACGTGTTTTCGGTCCTTGTTAGTCCATAACAGGTGTGTAGTTTACATCATTGAGCAAATTTGAGGTCTTCTAAGGCAATATTTTGTTTGGTGAATGCGTGTACGGAATACGGAGTATTAGATATCATGTTGCCGTGTTCTTTTGTACGGAGTAGCATTTTGTAGAGAAAACTCCAGATGTTTGCTTGCTTAATATATTTCCGCCTATAGCTGGCTGAGCGTGCTTTTGATGTCTGCACGTGTAATGGTTCATAACTAGCTCTTCTGATGACACTTGAAGCGATCAAATTTAAGTGTCATACTCTCTTTGTCGACCATTACACTAGGTATGACACTTAAATATCTGATAATTGATGTGTCATACTTTTTTTTTAGAAGCAAACAAAAAGCATCGCTTCTGAAAAAAGTTTGTGCCTTCAAGTGTCATACATGTCTTTTGTTCTCGTTGAAGTACAGCAATGATGAAGTTGCGGCTGTGTAGTTTTTCGGTTTTGAGATCTGACGTTTTGGCTGATGATGTGGTAGGAAGGTATGAACCCAGTGGTGATAAACTCTGGTAGCCATCGAAAGATGCTAAATTCCGGAGAAAAAGCCACCGTTAAAGTTGGTGATGTTATAGAGTTGATCCCTGGGAGTTATCATTTCAAGTATCAAGCTTTAGTAGATGGCAGAAATTCCGACACGTTTGGTACAGATAGCAGAGGTGATATGCAACATGTAAGCATTGAAAATGGCAGAAAGAGAGTGCGTGAAGAATTGAATACCGAAACTTCTGTGGATTACTCAGTGGTACACTCCATTGTTGTTTCTTCGTATAAATAATTACTAGGGCTACACAATGCTGCATTTGTGTTTTGCCTGTGGCCTTGGCATGAAAGCAACGTATAAATTTTCGCTTATTTATCTTAAGAATCTACGGAACCATTTATGTTCTTGAGTTCTTCATGAATGACACGTGAATTCAAAATACTGACAAACTAGAGTTCCGTAGACTTTGTTCATATTTTCTTACCAATTTTTGAGCTTTTTGTTTTGTAGGGTCTGCATAAAAGTGACAGAAAAGTAAAGGAAGCAACATCTGAGATGAAAACAAATGCACATGATGAATCAAAGAAACGTAATGTAGCATCCAACAACACAGAAGAGGCTCTTGGCGATTTTCATGTACCCAATGACAAATTATCTTGTACCTTCCGCCTTATGAAAGTGAGAGGTCTTCCAAAATGGGCAAACACCTCTTGTGTGTCTATAGATGACGTTGTTAAGGTATTTTCTATCCTTATTTTCTGCTACTTATTTGTGATTTATAATCTTCGAGACTATGCTAGGATGAGTTTGCATGAAGATTTGACATGAATCAGCATCCAACTATGAGTTCACTTAACTCTCAATGATTAGACGTGGTGTCTAGTTTCCTCTTTCTTGTGGAAAATGCAAAACATAAAACAAAAGTTGGTCTTAGTTGGAAAATCTCTTCATGAATACACTCATATATACTCACTAGATGAAAATTGTTTTACTTGTAGTGATGTTGTATGGTGAGATTACCGCAAGCAGATATTTTTCATTTGTCGCTTTATACAATTGTACCTGTCAGACCTTGCAAACTGTATTGAACTAGTGAACATAATTTTGTTAGAAAACATGTTTTGTGAGGCAGTCTGCCTAATTGGTTACCATCTTTTCATTCGTTTGTAGGGAGACGTTCTTGTGGCTATCCTTTCTAACTACATGGTTGACATGGACTGGCTGTTATCTGGTAATTCCTTTGTCTTTTTTCACTCCCCGTCTGTTTTTTAAGGTCAAAATAAGTTCATCTTATACGTTTTGCTTTCATAATCATCTTTTGAGTACATTTCTAGGTAACTTGTTGAGTTGCTTACAGCTACAGTATCACCGGTTAGCCATTTGATTACCATGTTGATACATTCATCGGAAGATGTGCCATAGTAAACTACTTAGAGTTAGGGGATAAAGGATATAAATATTTTCTTCATTAAATTTGTCCAATTTCTTTTTCCCTCTTGGATCTAGGGTCATTAGAGCAATTGTTATATCAGAAGCAAACCACCACGTCATCACCCCATTGCCTCCCGTGGTTGATCGGGTGGGGTAAAATGGGTGGATTTTGGTGTTGGTATTCTCTTATATAAAACAACCAAACAACAAATTAAACTTGAGGTAATTGACTAGCACTTTTATGTCGCTCTAAAAGGGGTCAAATTAACAATTTATAAAGCCTATTCGATTCACACAAAACACGTAATTTAGTGGTAATAATATGGTCGAACCCAAAGGAAGGACTTATTTATTAGGCTATGCGTATTTCTAATGTCACAACTAAAGTAAACTAAGGGGGTTTTTAAAGGTTTGGTTAAGTCGAAACTAAGACTAGTAAAGCAATAAAATACGAAGTAAATAATATAACTAAGGCGCATTAGATCCAATCACAAAGGTGCCACTACTACTAAGCAATCAATGAGGAGAATTACAAAGGAACTAAGATATTTAAGCAATTTCTCAAATACTTTCTAATCATGTAGGTTCACAATGCAAGAATCGGCAAGCAAGGTAAAACGACACACACAAGGCCTGATGAATCGGCATACAAAAGTCTAATACGTGCTACAATCAATAGAAAACACAAGAGAAATATGTAAGTTTATCAAAGAATACATTTCAAGAATCGGCATGAAAGATTCAACATCAAAACCCACACTTTACTCTTCCAAACATGCTCAAAGCGAGATGAATCGGCAAACAACACATTGAAACATGTTAACAATGCTACACAACTAGAATTCACACATTCAAGTAAGAACATATAAACCCTAATAACATTCTAGTAAAGAAAATGTGACAAATAATCGGAACAAGTTACAAAATCAATACTAGTAACAACACAAGCATAAGGAGAAGCAAATACTTCAATAAAATAGACCAAAGAAGTAATTCCTCACATTGAATACAAAGGTAGAGTGAACACCAAAGGATTACATCCAAAGCTTGGAGAATTAGCTACCCATAACTACGATTTCATCAACTACGATCTAAACTAGAAACCGACATTGAAATTTGAAGGAAAATAAAATGAAAACCTAACCCTAATTTTCTTCCAAAGTTCTCATCTCTATCTATCTCTAAAGCTGAAAATTAACACATAAAATGAAAAGTTTTGAAATAAGTTGTACAAGGGAAGATACAAAACACGGGTAAAAAATAGCCACGAAGGCAGAAAAGAGGAGTGGACCGCTCTGGTCAGGGGAGCGGGTCGCTCCACGGGTCGCTCCACCAGAGCGGACCGCGCCGCTGCATGGAGCGGGTGCTCTGCTCTGCTCTTGTGCTTCGTTTTTGGCTCGAATTAAGTTTAAACACTCCGTCTTTTGCACTCCGTCTTCACTACGAGCATTGGTCTTCACGTGGATTAGTAGGGGCTATAAGATGGCACTCCGGATCGTCGCTTGGTTAGCATTTTAGTGTACGCTTCAAAGCTTGCATGTAATGAGTTTTACGTCAATTCTTCAAGCTAACGGTTTCGCATGCTAAATAACATGAATTAGACCAAGTGAACGATAATTCAAATAATCAATGAAATGTACCAAAAGCCACTCTAAAACCATCCTTAAAGCGGTTAAAACTAGCATATAAAACCATCAAAAACGCTACTCATCAACTCCCCCATGCTTAGTCTTTTGCTCGTCCCGAGCAAAACTAAAAGTTGATCCGCTTAGAAACATGAAGCTCTCTTCACTCACGCCTCTACCTTCTTATATCTCCCTCGCTATCATGTTCCTAACCTTACTTCTCCCTTCTTATAACTCCCTCATAATCCTTACTCAAGTATACACCAACTCCGATCCCTCACTTCGATCTCCCTCGATAAAGGACCGCCTAACATAAACACCACAAACCAAAGTAGAGTAGGAATGCCTCACCTTAACCAAAGCAATCGTTTTGTTCTCTCCTTATGTCTCCCCACTCGGTGAGCACCATAAAAACAAATTCAAAGATTTCTTAACATCCAAAGGCCTCACCAAGTGTTCCTACCCTTCCGCCCTCCAAACACCACGACTTATATCACCGTTCATCATATATTACACAAGTTTTGCCCATAGTACGGGATATTAAATACTAGCCTCATACTTAGGAGGTAAATATGACCTTTTTATTCATTTTTTTTTTCGGCTCTTTTCGACCTCGATTTTTCTTGCCTAAGGAAGCATACTTAGTGTTCCTAAGACAAGACCCCCCAAATTTTGCATAGGCCGCCCTTTCGGGTTTTCAACCTATCGGGGTTTATTATTTATTTATTTTATTCTCTTTTTTTTTTTTTTCTTTTCGTTTTTTCGATTTTTTTAATTTTTTTTTAAGGAGAATAAAAATACAATCAAAAGCATTGAAATATATATACATATAGTACAACCGTCCTCACTACAACACTACTAATCCCTCCCCCATGCTTAAACGATGCTTTGTCCCCAAAGCATAATTAATCAAGAATAAACAAGCAAAAGGGAAAGGGAAAGTCAGCATTCTCACTCACCTCCTCCGGAGCCGAGGGCTCACCTCGTCTCCTATCTTCACGCCATTTCCTCCTCGCCTCCCTCTCAAGTGCTCTCCGCTCGGCATAAGTAAGCTCCATATCCCGAATCTCATCAAACCGTGACTGTGGAGGTGGGTTATAATTAGGTGCGGCGTTGGTGATGTGCATGTTGTGCATCGCCACACCCAAGTCATACGTGACATCAACCTTACGCTCCATAGAGAACATACGGTCACGGTATTCGGGACACCACCAGCCTGGGGTTGGTTGGAAAGGCGGCAAATCGTAAGTCGGAAAAGCATCCGGCCCCCACATACCCGGTGTCTCCCCGCGTAGCTAGAGTGGCGAGGATGAGCATACCCGTACCCACCATAAGAAGTGTCACCACTAAAACTACCGGCTTGAGCATTTTGGAAAGTTTGGAATTGTTGGTACTCCTCGGTTTGATCAAGGGGTAAATATTTTTGCACTCCACTACCGCTCGGCTCGTCAACACTACGAGCCGCTTCTCGCATGATAGTGTCCATGTCTTTCCCCGCGCCCTCATTGTCATCATCATCATCCTCCTCATTCTCATCAAATTCATCCTCCGCCTCTTCCTCTTCATCACTAGGTGCCCGATTCTCCGTAGATTTGATTCCTCTCACGGCCTCAATGCCGTCTTTAAATTTTCGATCGGGAGGCATGTAAAGCTCGGAAGACATCATTCCCCAAGCAAGGGGTCGGTCTCCTTGTGGTCGTGGAAGCCACATATACCCATGGTTGGCGCCGTAGATCCATGTGCGACCATTAAGCATTTTCAAATCTCATGGCCAGCCTATCAAACAAGTGACCATTAAGAATTTTAGACTCTCATTGGTGGCCTTAGTAGGTTCACCTTGACCCAAGAAAGTCATGTTCAAGAAGCGGTGCATTAGTCGGAGGGAGGGGTGAGGGAGAGTGTTGATCTTAGTATCCTTGTGCTTATGATCACCATCCGTGATGTAGTACCAAAAATAATGAGTGTTCTGAGGGTTTTCGGCATTACAAAAGTTAGATGGAGGCAAGGTGACACCTAGGGCTTCCCTAATGGCCACCATGGAGTAGGGCTGAGCACGGATCAGATATCCGATCCGAACTGAAATTTGGATCGGATATCCGTATCCGAAAATCCAAAATTTTAATATCCGATATCCGATCCGAACAATTTCGGATATCCGACTTTTAATATCCGAAATTATCCGATCGGATATTCGGATATCCAATATCCGAACCACCTCAAGATTGCTATTTCACAACCAAAACTTAACCTCAACAATATCACATGTTCAGGACCTCAAATAATTATAATTTAACCAAAAACACATAACCAAAGTTTTGATGTCCCTAATATAAGACTCAAAAATCAAAATCAAGTAAACACTAATTGTAGTTTTTAAGTTACATTGTCAGATCTGGGTTTATAAGGACCTTAAATGATGACAACAGACGTTGGTAGAGACGGTGTAGCGACGGCGGTGACGCTACGGTAAATAGTGGTGATGTTAACAAAACTTCTCAAATAAATGGGGCTCCGTGGTACTCAAATCGAATCAAAGGTTGCTCGATTCGATTTGATTCAACCTTAAGGCTCGTGAAAGGGAGGAGGCCTCCGTGGTGATGTCGGACGTCAGATCCTGAAAGCCTTAAAGTTGCTCGGTGACATCGCTTGATTCAGATCTCAAGATTTTTTCTTTTTTGTTGGTAAAACTTAAGGACTTAGGAGAGAGAGAAAGAGTGGCTGTAAAGTTTGTGGAGTTGTGTTTTAGTTTGGGTAGGGTTGTCACTTTGTTGGGCTTTTTTGTTTCATAATTTGGGTTATCAAATATAGATGTTCGGATATTTTTCGGATATCGGATATCCGAATTTTAAAATATCAGTATCCGATGGATATCCGATATCCGAAAATTTCGGATACGGATATCCGAAATTTTTAATAATTCGGATCGGATATCCAAAAAATCGGATCGAATATCGGATCGAAAATTTCGGATTTCGGATATTCGGATATTTTGCTCAGCCCTACCATGGAGACATGTTTCCTTTGACGATTTATTTGAAACTCTACCCCCGCTTCCCCATCCGGCAAGAGTTTGCGGTTGACAGACGCAAGGAATTCTAGGGTGATTTGGCGATAAGTTCTAGGGGTTCGATTAATAAGGTTGCCTAGACCACCCTTGTTGAGCATAAAAATGATTTGGCCATCTAAACCAAGCTCTCGAAGGGTCGGAAGATGAAAGAAACGGGTTGACAATACGGTACGATTTGGTTGATCAAGCATTCTAAACCGTTTTTGCTCCGCCCTAGTAAGACCATCAATGCCCTTATAAGTAGGTTTGGGGGGAGGGGCGGGCTCATTTGTTTTCCGCTTTTTAGTGTTCCTAGTACTTCGAAAAGGGTTTCTCAAGTTGACCATGTTAAAGGTTGACACTAGACAAGGGAAACAAACTAGCTAAGGCTTAGAGGAATTTCCACAACCACTTGGTGCGCGCTACTAGACCAAACAACCAAAAATCGACTCGACAATGAACACAACCAAATTTCACCTCAAAATGCTCAACCAACAACAAACAACACTAGCCAAGCTAAATTAAGACCAAAAATAACAACAAAAACGACCCTAAATTAGAAAATTCGGACCAAAGAAGAAGGGGGTCGAAATGTATACCAAAACACAATTGCAAGGCTCAAAATTGGATTGTTGTTGTTGTCCAAGTACCTAGGGACCCCATTCCTCCATTAAAAACCCATTTGGAAGCTTCAAATTTCACCAAAATCGATTTTTGAAAAATTAGGGTTTGGGTGGAAATTTCGAATTTGGGGCTGAAATTGGTGTTTTTGAGTGGAATGAATGCAAAATAAGTTAATGTAGGTTGATTTTATGATGTTTGGGAACAAATTTGGTGTTGATTTGAGTGAATGGGTCGAAAATTGGGAGGGTTTATGAGTGAGAGTGTATGTGAAATGAAGGAAAATAATGAACAAATTTGGTGATGATTTGAGTGAATGGGTCAACCCGTTTCTTTCATCTTCCGACCCTTCGAGAGCTTGGTTTAGATGGCCAAATCATTTTTATGCTCAACAAGGGTGGTCTAGGCAACCTTATTAATCGAACCCCTAGAACTTATCGCCAAATCACCCTAGAATTCCTTGCGTCTGTCAACCGCAAACTCTTGCCGGATGGGGAAGCGGGGGTAGAGTTTCAAATAAATCGTCAAACGAAACATGTCTCCATGGTGGCCATTAGGGAAGCCCTAGGTGTCACCTTGCCTCCATCTAACTTTTGTAATGCCGAAAACCCTCAGAACACTCATTATTTTTGGTACTACATCACGGATGGTGATCATAAGTACAAGGATACTAAGATCAACACTCTCCCTCACCCCTCCCTCCGACTAATGCACCGCTTCTTGAACATGACTTTCTTGGGTCAAGGTGAACCTACTAAGGCCACCAATGAGAGTCTAAAATTCTTAATGGTCACTTGTTTGATAGGGCCGGTTTGCGAGATTTGAAAATGCTTAATGGTCGCACATGGATCTACGGCGCCAACCATGGGTATATGTGGCTTCCACGACCACAAGGAGGCCGACCCCTTGCTTGGGGAATGAAGTCTTCCGAGCTTTACATGCCTCCCGATCGAAAATTTAAAGACGGCATTAAGGCCGTGAGAGGAATCAAATCTACGGAGAATCGGGCACCTAGTGATGAAGAGGAAGAGGCGGAGGATGAATTTGATGAGAATGAGGAGGATGATGATGATGACAATGAGGGCGCGGGACAAGACATGGACACTATCATGCGAGAAGCGGCTCGTAGTGTTGACGAGCCGAGCGGTAGTGGAGTGCAAAAATATTTGCCCCTTGATCAAACAGAGGAGTACCAACAATTCCAAACTTTCCAAAATGCTCAAGCCGGTAGTTTTAGTGGTGACACTTCTTATGGTGGGTACGGGTATGCTCATCCTCGCCACTCTAGCTACGCGGGGAGACACCGGGTATGTGGGGGCCGGATGCTTTTCCGACTTACGATTTGCCGCCTTTCCAACCAACCCCAGGCTGGTGGTGTCCCGAATACCGTGACCGTATGTTCTCTATGGAGCGTAAGGTTGATGTCACGTATGACTTGGGTGTGGCGATGCACAACATGCACATCGCCAACGCCGCACCTAATTATAACCCACCTCCACAGTCACGGTTTGATGAGATTCGGGATATGGAGCTTACTTATGCCGAGCGGAGAGCACTTGAGAGGGAGGCGAGGAGGAAATGGCGTGAAGATAGGAGACGAGGTGAGCCCTCGGCTCCGGAGGAGGTGAGTGAGGTACCGACTTTCCCTTTCCCTTTTGCTTGTTTATTCTTGATTAATTATGCTTTGGGGACAAAGCATCGTTTAAGCATGGGGGAGGGATTAGTAGTGTTGTAGTGAGGACGGTTGTACTATATGTATATATATTTCAATGCTTTTGATTGTGTTTTTATTCTCCTTAAAAAAAAATTAAAAAAATCGAAAAAACGAAAAGAAAAGAAAAAAAAGAGAATAAAATAAATAAATAATAAACCCCGATAGGTTGAAAACCCGAAAGGGCGGCCTATGCAAAATTTGGGGGGTCTTGCCTTAGGAACACTAAGTATGCTTCTTTAGGCAAGAAAAATCGAGGTCGAAAAGAGCCGGAAAAAAAAATGAATAAAAAGGTCATATTTACCTCCTAAGTATGAGGCTAGTATTTAATATCCCGTACTATGGGCAAAACTTGTGTAATATATGATGAACGGTGATATAAGTCGTGGTGTTTGGAGGGCGGAAGGGTAGGAACACTTGGTGAGGCCTTTGGATGTTAAGAAGGCTTTGAATTTGTTTTTATGGTGCTCACCGAGTGGGGAGACATAAGGAGAGAACAAAAGGATTGCTTTGGTTAAGGTGAGGCATTCCTACTCTACTTTGGTTTGTGGTGTTTATGTTAGGCGGTCCTTTGTCGAGGGAGATCGAAGTGAGGGATCGGAGTTGGTGTATACTTGAGCAAGGATTATGAGGGAGTTATAAGAAGGGAGAAGTAAGGTTAGGAACATGATAGCGAGGGAGATATAAGAAGGTAGAGGTGTGAGTGAAGAGAGCTTCATGTTTCTAAGCGGATCAACTTTTAGTTTTGCTCGGGACGAGCAAAAGACTAAGCATGGGGGAGTTGATGAGTAGCGTTTTTGATGGTTTTATATGCTAGTTTTAACCGCTTTAAGGATGGTTTTAGAGTGGCTTTTGGTACATTTCATTGATTATTTGAATTATCGTTTACTTGGTCTGATTCATGTTATTTAGCATGCGAAACCGTTAGCTTGAAGAATGTGGACGAGCAACTCTTAGTTTTGCTCGGGACGAGCAAAAGACTAAGCTCAAGGCCACTAAGAAAGTGCGGGTGAGTGAACATGTCTCGGCTATTTTCCAAAAGAAAATGCCTCCATAATGCAATGATCCGGGCATGTTCAAGCTAACGGTTTCGCATGCTAAATAACATGAATTAGACCAAGTGAACGATAATTCAAATAATCAATGAAATGTACCTAAAGCCACTCTAAAACCATCCTTAAAGCGGTTAAAACTAGCATATAAAACCATCAAAAACGCTACTCATCAGTAATCCCATTCCCTCTTTCGCTTTCTTGTTTTCTTCGCTAGATTCTTTTTGTCTTAGGTCTTTTGTGTTCTCTGTTTTCTTATTCCATTATAGCATGTCCATTGCTTAGGAAAGTTCCCCAGGTGCTGGTTGTTCATGGAGAAGGTGATGGTACCGTTGAGTACATGAAGGTCTGTATAGTTTGGAAATCTCCTTTTACCGAATTTATTACCTAATATTGCTGATCATCAGCAGTTATTCAACTTAACATTGTGTAGAGAAGCAAGCCTAGCCATTGGATTTTGCACAAACCACCGCTACCTATTTCTTATGGGACACACCATTCAAAGGCTATGCTGCTTGTGTATCCTCGTGGAGTGAGGGTAATTGTACATACTGCAAACTTGATTCATGTTGACTGGAATAACAAAAGTCAAGGGCTTTGGATGCAAGATTTTCCTTGGAAAAACCAACATGAAGCTAGCAAAGGATCTCAGTTTGAAAGCGACCTCATTGATTATCTAAAGGCGTTGAAGGTAATGAAAAATACTGTCTTATTACTTTTATGCTTTGTTTCTGTTTTTCCAAGGTGACTTCGATTATATAACATGCCTTGTTATCCAAATGCTGTTTGAGAATTGTTCATAAAAGGTACTGTCATACCTCTCAGGCTCTCACTGGTACCTCCAAATCTTTCTTCACTGAAAATTCCCATTTAATGAAGGGCAAGGAGAATGTATCCCTTGGTTCTTTTTTGTTTTTCGTTTTTCGTTTACCCTACCTAATACCAAGCAAATTAGTCCCTTTGCTGAAATAATTTCCTTCTTTCCTCTCTTTAATCTCTCTATACAAACAATGTGTTTGGGATGTATTCTACTAATATGTTAGCTGTTTGCTACTTTTGTCCATACTTCATAGTTCATACCAAAGATCCTTCAACTTGATTATGATAAATGGGTAACGATGAAACGCCTAGCATGCCATGTTATCGTCTTGGATATATTGTTGCACCGTTTTCTTAAAGCATTTTCAAACTGATCACACAATCTCCCAGAACTTTTCTTTGGAATTTAATTGGCTCAAGTTTGTTTGGACTTTTGTTCTCTACTGCTAATTTTATATTTTTTTGCTCTTCTTTTTAGCTCCCTGAATTCAGTGCAAATTTGCCAGCTGTTGGCAGAATCAAAGTTGATGCTTCCTTCTTCAAGAAATTTGATTATGGAGATGCAGTGGTATATTCTATCTCCTTTGATATAATTCAAATTTCCTAGCTATCTAAACATAATGTACTCTATTAGTTTACTTTTGTTGCTTTCACAATGGTTTTTGCTTGTAGCATTAGTTTATAGATCAATACACTGAATCTCAATTTCTTGTAGCAGAAATGTTAGTATTTGTAACCTGATTCTATATGGAAACTTTTAAAATCATGTTTATACATCCTTCATCTCTGGTCTTCTGCATGTCTCATGCTTCAATTGTAGTTGAATCCTATGTTCTTCACTTCTTACTTTCTTAGAGCTCATGTACCCAGTTTTCGAATTTTCGTTTTCATGAACCGTTAAATTGTTTCATTTGGATAAGTTGGCGTTAGAGCCTTTATTAGATCTTTCTGCTGTAGTTCTTGTTTGCTCGGCCAATTATTCGGAAGCTTATAGTTCATTTTATGTATCGTTTAGGTCAGATTGATTGCATCTGTTCCTGGATATCATTCAGGACCTAATTTGAAGAAATGGGGTCACATGAAGTTACGTTCCATACTCGAACAATCTACCTTTGATGAAGAATTTAAAAGATCCCCTCTGATTTATCAGGTATTTTAGGGAATTTTGGTTATTATTCAACTCTATTAAGTTTTTCACATACACCAAACTCCACCGCAAAACGCTGTAGTTTTTCTGCTATATATTTGTACTCTGCATCGGTTGGTGCATATGACTAGGTTTTACTCAGTATTTGTTAGGTAATATATTATGATATTTGTGACTCGCATTGGATATACGAGTATGTTGTTAACCCTTGCCATAATGGAGGCTTTGAGCTTTCCTTATAAGAGATGGTGGTTGCTGATTTACGTGCCTGTTGTTCTTATGAAGTTCTGGTAAATATATTTTGGTTCAGTTTTCTTCTCTCGGTTCATTGGACGAAAAGTGGATGATGGAGTTCAGATCTTCACTGTCATCAGGCTCCACTGTTAATAAAACGCCTTTGGGCCCAGGAGATCCACTGATTATTTGGCCTACCGTTGAAGATGTTAGATGGTCACTTGAGGTAACATCAGATATATTTTTTTTTAACTAGCAATTTTAACTTGTTTCATTTTAAAACTATGATTCTATCTTACTTGGAATTGTTTTTCATTAGTGTGATTGTCCTCCATGATTTAGTTTTATTAGCTAAAGACATTTTACCTCTGTCCTTTTCTTTTGTAGCTAGTTTCACACTCTGTTCGTAAATATTTTACATTGAAAAAAAATGTATTTTGTTGCTACAATATCTGCATTATAACTTAAAAATATTTTCAGAAAATTACATCAACATAAGCTCTACCTCTATTCAGACAAGTTCACACTTTACAAAATTCCTTTTACATAATTTAAAAATCACGGAAGTTGAGTCATCTTATAAATTGTGTAGAATCAAATGGTAAGATAGAAAAACGGAGGGAGTAACTGATTCATTATTCCAAGCTACTTTTTACTGTCTCTCGTGTACTCTCTCGAGTGACTTGTTTGAACATTCATTTTTCTTCTCAGAATATGTTTTAGAGGTCTGATTTGAAGGGACCTGCCACCTGTTGGCTGATGTAGTGTGATAAATTAGGACGTTTAGGCAGTCCTTAACGTGGTTTTAGATTTGAAGTGTTAACTGCTTCTGATTTCCCATTAACACGAGTAAACTTAACAGCAAACCACCTGTGGAGCTGTGGTAACGACAGAGTTGACTAGTTTCTGTCTCATGCCCCTTTTCTCTGTTCTCTTATCTTTCTCCAGTGTATACAGAGTTTGGTACTTGTTGACATACATGAAGTTCGAAAATTTCTATGTATTTGACTGATGTTTATTACGTGGAATCTACTTTGTTTTCTGATTGTTAAAATGATTACAACAATTGTTGATTTGATTCAGGGGTATGCAGCTGGAAACGCCATCCCAAGTCCTATGAAAAATGTGGAGAAGGAATTTCTGAAGAAATATTGGGCAAAGTGGAAGGCTACCCACTCTGGCCGCTGGTAATGTTTTTTCAGCTCTCGTTTCCATGTTCCTGTGCTGTTTTTCTTAAAGTTAGAAGTTTTATTCAAAACAGAACGTAGCGGTCCACATTCAAATGGTAGAGATAAAGCCAGCTTCATAAACGCAAGAGGTTTTCTGTCTAAAACCAATCGATAATAGCCACTAATAGGAGTAATCCCTTAGCCTTATTAAGTATTGAACCCTCTCTTCCTTGATCAATCTGAGACATCACATGTGAGCCTAACGGGCTTTTCGTCAGTTACTTATGATAAACTTGGGCGGTGGCGTTCTTTAGCCACTTCTACACATTACATGCTTGTTATCGTATACAGAATACTAACCATTTTTACTTGGGTTAACGGTAGAATTTTATTTTAAGAATCACGTGTATCGGTTTGTTCGGTTATTGGTAGCAAAACTTTCCAAGTATCACGTGTAATTTTTTCATTTTGTAATGATTATCTATTTCGTAAAATTATCTGTGCCAAGAGTCTGTCTGGAATCTAAGGAGCAGTGTACATTCCTAGTTAAGCAACTACACTATAAGCTGTTGCCAGAGATAATTAGATTATTTTGTATTTATGCAGCCGTGCAATGCCTCATATAAAGACATTTGCTCGTTATAATGGTCAAAATCTCGCGTAAGTACTTTCATTGAACACGCCAACGAAGCAGATGTGGCTGAGTAAATATATCCCTTAGAATCTTACCCGTTCGTGTGATGAATATCCTCAATTTGAAAATAGGTGGTTCCTGCTGACTTCCTCAAATCTCAGCAAAGCTGCATGGGGAGCGCTTCAAAAGAATAGTTCTCAGTTGATGATTCGTTCTTATGAGGTACGGAGTATTTTATAGAAGAAAATACGATCAATGAGTTGATCGTCCATGAAATGGATTTTGGTGAAGAATATCGCCTTACAAAGGCCTAAAACATTACGGTTATACAAGACATGAATTAGTAGCTTCGCGATGACGGACTTCTTAAGTAGATATGTCGTTTGATTTAGTTTCATTCAGATAACTGAAAACGGAAAACCAGTAGAGTGTCTAGACGGTTGTCTACGAGTTGCAAAGTGAAAGCACCACTTCAACTTCCAACCAATTGATATAAAAAGGAACATGAAGAACTGATCCCCTCACTGCTCTTATATTTTTATAGCTCGAATTTATTACGATGCACCTGAAAAATATTTCTAACTATTTTTTGTTTTGGTTTCGTAAGCAATGGTAATTAATCATGGACTTTTGGTCTTTTCTGCTATCTGAATTTTCCGTCTGTATGAACCAGCTGGGTGTGCTGTTTCTGCCTAGTGTTGTCAGGAACTCCCATGGGTTCTCTTGCACAGACAACACGAGCTCCTCGAAGGTATCATCTCCTGTTATTCACTGACTTGTCATGTTCTTGAATCTTAATCTAATTACTGTCTATTCTGATTGAAGAGCGGTAAAAATAATGAAAGAGAATCAACCAATAATTCCGGTGTTCGGAAAACCAAACTGGTGTCGCTGACATGGCAAGGTACACAGACCGGTGATTCTGACACAGAAATAGTTCGGTTACCCGTCCCGTACGAACTCCCTCCACAACCGTACACTTCCCAAGGTCAGTTCATCTGCTTTTCTTCATCGACAGTTCAACTTGCGTTCCCTTGGGATATCTTCTGAAACATGTCCGTTTATGACGTCTCTCATTCTCCAATACAGATGCTCCATGGTCTTGGGATCGGCAGTATCGTCAAAAGGATGTCTACGGTCAAGTTTGGCCGAGAGAGGTCAAGCTTTATTCTGCTCAGGGTACGTGAGCTAGTTCGCCACTAGTTACTTTGACCTAAAATTACGTTTTCCGGTGATCTATGCTAAACCAAGGTTCAGTACTCAATTAGTCAGCCTGTAATTGCTCTTTAGTGAACCGTAAATTGTGAATAATCCGAGTCTTCACGCTATTTTAGTAAGCTATGGACGGACTATGCCCGCTGTCGTGTAGGGGTTGATTGAAAGTCGAACGTCTGCTTTAGGAAGCCAATCTTTCAATTGTAGCAACCAACATCAGATCAATTTTATTTTACTTTGTATTGAACGGTACCATCATGATGTACAACGTTCTCTTTCGAGATGGTTTGAAAGTCTCTGCTTTTCTTGTTCCCTTGCTCTTACGGCCACAAAGATGCGATGGTTTAGATTTTTGCATCATTCTCTTTCGAGATGGTTTAAAAGTCTCCCTTTTCTTCTACTTCTATTTTGTCGGAACATAGTCTGTGAAATCCTGATAGTGTCCTAGGAACTTGAAGATCTACTCTTCATAGACGAGATCGTTCGTCAAGCTAAAAATCAACAAGTTTTGGAAATATACAAGAATTACTGGGAATTCATAAAATAGCGTACAAGCACAGCTAATTCATAGGATAATAGTGTGTACAAGCACCACTATTTCTCATACATTTTTAGTTAAAAAGTTAAGTACTCCATTATTATGGGGTCCTTTATGATGGCAAATTTTCATTTAAGATGGGTGATGGGTCGTTTCCGACTTAAGTTTAAGACGAGGTAATGTTGCCATTTTGTAGTGAAATCTGACCAACTTACATATTTCAAAATCAACTTACAATCACATTGAATATAAACTTTTTTTTTATCACATATATTCATTTTGTTACCACAATTATTCATTTTGTAACCTTTAAAAATAAAATTAATTCATTACCAATAAAATCTTTTTGTTACCACATATATTTATTTTGTTACCACGGTTCACTAAATATATTGCCTGTTTAAGTTAATCTACAAAACTTACGAAATCACAATTAGAACTGATAATATGTAACTACCAAATTACAAATACCAAATTGTTTAAAATAACATGTTAAATATACATTAAGATGACTCTTCAAACCTGAATCGGCGTCGTCACTCTCGCAGGCGACTCTTTGATTTTGTCGGCGTTATTTATGAACATATGTTTTGTTAAATATACATTAATTCTTGTTTGCAACGGCCCTTTTTGGTCGCAAGTTGCGACGGGGAAAATGTTACCATTTTATTGTAAAATGTTACCATTTTATTGCAAAATGTTTTTATTAATAAAACATTTTGCAATAAAATGGTAACATTTTACAATAAAATGGTAACATTTTCTCCGTCGCAATTTGCGACCAAAAAGGGCCGTCGCAAGGGAGACGAGCTGATTGCACAATGTGTAAGGCACAATTTAGTTTCAAATTCTTAAAGTATCAGCTAAAAAAATAGGTATGTTATTTTGTTTAGGCATATGTCGGAACATCGTCGGTCAAAACCTGTTTAGGCATATGTATGAACTAAATGATAAGCACTTTGTCTGTCCAGTTAAAATCTAGTTTTGAAAATATACAAACATTACTCCGAATTCATTGAATAGCGTACAAGCACCACTGTTTCTCATACATGTTGGAACGACAACGATATTGTCAGATTACACCAGAACACCGAACTGTAAACCCGAATCTAATTGGACTTGCATCATACATTGCTTTGCTTGTAAAGTTTAGTATCGAGTACTTGTTTCCCGCACATTGCACATACACCTATCAAAGCAAGAAGACCATCATCAGATCATTTGCTAAGATAAACAAATATACCTCTCATATCATAAGTCGGTGATTAATAACGAGTATCGCTTCATATACACGAATATTATATCTACACGAATATTATATACACGAACAAGAAAAAAGATTGGTATGCGCATAGAAGAGTAATAAATAATTCACCTTTACTGTAAGCACACGTATGGCAATATTTACCATTCTGGTGTACTTGCTGCTTGCAAATTATGCACTTAGTCGTCCCATATGGTGTCCATCTGCCAAGCAATTGAAGAATAAATCGAATGAGAAGATTGAAGCTAAACGTAAGGGGAAATAAACACATCGAAGGGTAATACGGCGTGTATACTACTTACTACATCAGTGTCTACATACAAACGATTTTCTATAAGACCATCTTCCCGCAATATGAGTTTTCAACTTAAATTTCAAAAGCTTATACTTGAATCCTCACAAAAGTTTTGCCAATTCGATTATTTCTACAACCGACTTACGCTATCACTCAAGATTTGCCCACATACGTGGACATGCATGGTCGAATAATTACGAAAAATGTTGCAACTTGGCTTCTTAAGATGATTTAAAACAGCGTTTAGCTAGCCATTAGAGAGCAACCAAAACACCGACATGGCGACACTTTGCTATACTAATTCTAATACTCCGTATCAGATAAGTGATTCTGGTACTACTTTATATGAGTGTTTGTGCCGTAGTCTAGCTAATATTTCAATAGCGGTGACTAGCCCCATTCTTTTCAGCTTTTATAAGAGCTCTTATAAGTTCAGCTCAACTCCTATAACTTCAGCTCCTATAAGTTCAGCTTTTATAAGTTCAGATCAATTCCAATAAGTTCAGCTCTAAAAAGCCGAAAAGAACAGGGCCTAACTACTTGCGAAAACATAATAACCCATTCATGATGCGATGTTGCGACCTATATTGACCACTATCACCTTTAGAGTCCATAGCACACGAACGGCTTTTGTCGAATGACTGACCCAAACAAGTATCAACTTCGACAAACTCCCATATCTCTTGCAACAGAGTAATATATTATCCCAAATCGAGAAACGTTCCCCATTCCCTATCTCCAATTATTTCGTCGGGTTTGAAGCTCTATTAGTACAAAAAAAACAGGTATGTTTCGAAGACGGTCTCACACGAGATCTATTAACCCTAATATTCTCCCAAACTTTATACCAAACCCTACACAAAGTAACCAAAAATCCACAAACAAAAACATAAAATTCTAAGAAATTGGGCAATCAATAATACCTAATCATCAATTGCATGAATGAATCAATCAATCAATCAAAAACCCACCATCAAAATTCCAAAAAGTTTGAATCTTTCACCCGCAAACATAAACAACTAATGAAATAACTAACCAAATCTAATAATTTTTTATATATAAATTGCAGTAATCAAAAAAAAAAAAAAACCTGTTTTTCTTGGATAAAAGCTTGTTTTCATTGATTTTGCGACCACCACTTTCATTAGTGTTGCTTGCACCATCTTTCCACTTATCCGGCACAATCACCTTCGCCAATTTCTTCTCACCTGCATAAATTATTCATATTTAATTACTTAATTGATGATTAATTGTAACAAAAAATTAATTAAATTTTTTAATTATGACCTAAATTGAGCAACAATATAATCGAAGAATTGAAGATACTAATGATGATTACGGCGTATAATGACAGTAAGTAATTTATATTGAGGGAGAAGATGAGAAAACTTACATTTTTCACACACCATTGTTTTTCTGGGGTAAAAAAAACAAAAGCAAGAAGGAAGAAAGAAATCGAGGAAGTAAAAAAGTTTTGGGGTGGTAATATGTTGCTCGATCTTAATTAATAACGATCTGACTAAGTGACTATATATATTCTTCACCCGGAATTTGAATATGGTAAGTTTTTTTAAAAGACCGTCTTTTGTGACTTGTGACTTTGTGAGGATGTCAAGGATTGGTTTTGATGGAAAAATAGTTTAGCGTCTTGTGATAGTCATCGGGTTTGAGGTATAAAATTAACACTAATTCATAGAGCAGTTAGAACTTACAATAAATTATCAGAAAGTCACTTTATTTGCATCTCGATTATATACTTTTGTCTTATTTAAGTGATAATTATGATTAATTGTTACTAAATCTTTTAAGACTCATTAGTGACTTTAGTAGATTTGTTTCATGTTTTTGCACTCTTTAACTGGCTTATTTGTACTTTGGCCTCACATTAAGCTTAGGGTAAGTTCACCTCATGCTATAATTCTTCAGAAATTAATAGATTTGGTAAAATAAACTTGAACCTGAAAAACCGATTGAAAAATATAAGTTGCTACCCAATTGACTTGATATGGGCAACTTGAATAGTACCTTAAGACCATCCACATTGCCTCATTTTTTTCGTTCATGAACACTCAACTTCTGAAAAAGTAAAAAAAAAAATTGTACAGTGGGTGTGAACAAGATGGAGCAGTGGTTTGCAGATGGCCACCTTCAAGTTTTGAGCAAACGTCCATATGTCACCATGCTATTGGATATAATATTTTTTTTCTTTCTCCATTTTACATGAAACTTTAAATTTTATTATATATAGTTTTAACTTTAAATTTAGAAATAAAAAAAATGAAATAATTATATCAATATTTTTATTTTTATTTTCTCTACAAATGAAGCTCACATATGATATAGTTTAAAATTCATTTTAATTTTAATTTTTTCAGCTTTTAATAATATTATAACAAAAAAGTAAAAAAGATAAATTAAAAAAAATGGTCACAAATGGGAGGGTTAAAAAAAGTAGAAGGTCAAGAACATTATTTTAATGGGTGACCACTTAAAAGCGGTCACTCCAATGGGAATGGTCTAAGTAGCCTAACTTTTCTCAAATTGAATTGAAATCAAATTAAATTCAATAATAACTAGATGATACCTACATCTTGACATATATATACGTGTTGACTTGAATTATAAATATTTTTTTTTCTCATAAATACACGCATATTATATGTGTTGTCTCGTTGATTTTTTGTTTATTAGCAATATTTTCAACTTTTACATTCAAATTGTAAAAGTTTTTTCATATAAGATGATTTTTTTACCCTTATCTCAAAAATTGTATGATATAAAACTCAACTAAACTGATGTTGACTAAATTCGAAAGTACCTGACTCGATAAATTGATTAAAGCGGTTAACCGAAATGCAAACTCGATCAAAATCGAACTATGATTGAAAGAAAGGTGAATTCGTTTAAAATCAAACCGATTTCACCAAATCCAAAACTAATCGAAAGACCCATTTGTCAAATATTAAAGAAATATTTATTATCAAATTTCACTAGAGATATCACAAATAATCCAGCCAAAGTAATAGGAATTAGACCTAAAACGATTCCAAATAGAAAAACTTCAATCATTTGGCACCTGAAGGTAAAGGTAGACAAAATTCGGTTGTGACATGTCGAAGATGGATAAAGATTTAGTCGCCTCTAGGCCAACCCTATAAAGGAAGGGCAGTTTAAACTTTTATTCGTCTTCGATTTGTTACGACCTGAGAGTGTGAAAAACCTCGACCCTTCGTTTGCGTCGGGCCTCAAAAGCTTCAACTTTGGTCGATACTTGTTCGAGGCTAGTGTGGCCGGCTAAGCCTTTTAAAGCGAGGCCCTAGAGTTGAGTTGGGTCGGACCCAGATTGGTCGGGGCTCGCTTGGTGAGTAGAGATGTCAATTTCACCCGAACCCGCTCAAACCCGATTCACCCGACCCTAAAAAACGGATGAAAACCCGACTTATATGGATGACGGGTGGATGATGGATGTAACGGATGATGGATGGATGGTGGGTTGGATGAAGCATCATCCAATCCATCATCCATCCATCACCCGATTTATCACCCGATTATTTAATTTTCTATGTAAAATTTATATTTTTATATAGAGAATATATTATATGTAACCTGTTATCATGTTTTTTTTACTATTCAACCTATAATCAATTAAGATATTTACTTTTGACGCATTTTAACTTAATTTAAATACTAATTAGTTTCGTTTTTTCAATGAAACATGACATATTTTTATTTTTCTATTTTCATATCACATTAGTTTGCAATCCATTTGTCACCCGATCCACCCGCTTCACCCGCGGATGACGGACGGATTGGATATGGATGACAAGTTTCGCGGATGACGGGTGGATTGGATGAAGATTTTTTTGAGACGGATGGATGCGGGTGACGCTTCACCCGACCCGAACCCGATCCATTGCCATCCCTATTGGTGAGCCTCTTTATTGGCACTTGATGTTTTCACCCAAAATATTGGATAAGATAATCTATTTGCATTGTTTAGTAGGGAGTAGTAAGAACTAAGAAGTGAGTTTGGTAGATAAAAAAAAAAGTGATTACTACTACTTTTTTTTTTATATAAAAAAAAAGTAAAAAAAATTATCCTCTTTGGTTTTATAATTTTGTTTAGCACTATAAAATTGGCGTAAATGTTTTGCATTTTCCTAAAAGCATAACTCAAAAATTAAATTGTTACAGTAATACAGATTACAACATTTTCAATGGATTGAATAATACTAAATTTAAACAAAATAATAACTTGTAACTTTGTTGTAAAATAATAATTGTATTTAAAAAATATAGAATAACTAAAATTACAATAATTTTATACCAAAACAATATGCAAAATTGATACACACAAGAATTAAAAAAAAAAATGTCTCTAATTAATTCACAATTAATCCCAAGGACTTAAAGAACACTCTTCCATAGGAGTAGTGTACCTAGTAGTGTCCTTACAATAATCATACATGAGGAAGTTTCTATTAACCCAAGCAAAGTCTTTCTTTTGAGACTCACTCAAATGCCAAGAGTTGTATTGATCCCACCAATTCTTAGTTGTGGTGGACACACATGGTGGGTAAGGATCCTCCCATTGACAACCGTCGACGCTAAAATCCTTATACGATGACACGAATGGCGCCTTCTTCCAGTCGGTTTTCTCGAGGCCGCCTCTTGTGGCCCAGTCATCTGCGTTCCATATGCTCGAGAATAGGTACATTGGCTTCTGATTCGGAAAAAAGTTGTTTGTTTTTCCGTTGTTCTTGTATACTCTTATTGGAACTCGATCGACAAAAAACCTATTTATAAAAAGGATTTAAATATTTAAAATTACGCATATATGAATCAACTAAAAATTACTAATATACTTTTACTAATTTTGGGAAATTTACATGAGTTATTTCATTATTGATCTTCGCACGACAATACTTATGCTCAAAACATTGAAAAACTAAGTGTAATGTTCATTTATATTCCCTTCATTTACTTAACTTCAATTTCTGCATTCTTTTATGACATTATTATTCATCATTGCTGAGAATCTTCAAAATCTCTTACAATATACTAGTAAATATATAGTCATATATGATCGTAACTATTACATCCATTCCAGTTATTTTTATGCGTTTGATTAATATATAATTCATGTATGTATATTCCACAAACGCATAGAAATGATTGAACAGAATGGAGTATTTGATTTCTCTTAATGAGTATAACAAGAATATTAAGTTTTTTGTAACTTTTTTTTTTTTTTAAACGTGTAACTATAGATATATTCTCGTTGTGAAATGTATTGCGACAAGTGTAAACAAGCAGATACACGTTGAAGAGTGAGTAATTAAAACTCAAAGATTCTGACAAATAAATTTGAAAAATAGTAAAATTCTCAACCTCATAAGTCATAAGTATCATGTGAATCATAAAATTCTCAACCTGAACCTCATAAGTCATAAGTATCAGGTGAAAAATAGTAAATAAATTTGAAAAATAGTGAAAGCAAACTTTTTGAATTGTCTAAAATTAACCTCATGTAATATATATATTTTTTTATATTATCTAATGGTTAATTAAATTGTATAATGACTTTATGAATTTATTCGATACTTCACCTACACTTTAGTCACCATACAAAGCTATGCTTTTGTTTATTTACCTATCTCCTTAATCAATTCAATAAAGTGATGTGAAATAAAAGATTTGATGAGTAGTTTCTTTTCTTTTTGTCAAAAAGAAAAGAATAATAATTGTTCAATGTTTTTACTCCTTATATTTCACATCACTTTATACCACAATTATAATACGGAGTAATTCAAATCGCACAATTTTTTATTCTCAACTAAAATAAATGTATAGTAAATTAAAAGAAATAAGTAATCTCGTGTTTCTACTAATTACGTTCCAACTACTCAATCAATAATAAATTGCTAGTTAGATTTGGCTTAATATATATTCTATTCACCAAAAAAAAATATTGTAGTACTCAGTATAATGTACGATAGAACAATAAGTCTCCTGTGAGACTAGTCTTACATTAAGTTAATATGAGACCAGAGTATAAATTGTAGCTATAATGGTACAAAAACATGAAACAAATCTACTAAAATCACTTATACAAATGAGACTGACTTATAATACGGAGTAATTTTTTGTGAGACTTGACTCACACAAGAATTTGCGACGATCGAAAGATAATCTAGATAGATTCAACTGCTGATTAAACTATGCCAATTTTATTATTTTAAAATTATGTTCTTTTTTTTTTCCCGAAATCACTATATTCTATTGATATGTCAATTTTCATCCATATTAAATTTCCGAAATTTTGAATTTAACCGTACCGAGTCGAATTATATTAGAATATAGAGCAAAAACTTACACAATTTGGTGATCATTCCATAAAATGGAGTAAGTATGATAATCTTCAGTAGGATTAAACCATAGAGTATGTCGCATTTCACGACCACCAGTACCATTTTTGTACACATTTGTCTGAATTACATACGGTTGTCCTGTTCTGTTCCCTAGGAACTCAAAATCTAGTTCATCCCTTGTTGGTCCTGCTTCGGTTTCCGTGCACATCTAGGAAAATAATAATAATAATTATTATTTTTTAATAAAATTAATATAACTAAGAAAAAAAAGGACATCACATTATATAAATTAATCAAATACTCCAGTTCAATTTAGCGTAAATGTTGTACTCCATGTTAAGGTGTTTTATAATCGTAAATTATAAAACGGATTGAAAGTAAGGTATATTAAACGAGTAGTCGTAACTATCAGTGTAAACAAAATTATATAAAGTCTATGGTTGTTTACGTTCAAATTTTAAGCATTTTATTTGTACGGAATTGAACTGGTTGTTAGAGTAAATAATCGATCATCGCTTTCAACCATGTTCTTGCCTTTGGTTGAGTTGATTCTAGACAGATCGAGCCTCATGACTGCAGAGGTCACGGGTTCGAATCTCACGACCCTTTACTTTAAAGTGGGTATATATCGCACTGCAGGCGGGCGCGTAGTTGCGTCACGCCTGCCTCAAAGCATTCGCGTGTGGGGGCGTGTTAGAGTATATAATCGATCTTGGGCCTTCAACCATAAGCTTAAACTTTTGGTTGAGTTGGTTTCTAACACTAGTCAAACTGATAAATAATACTCGTAGTCGATTCATACAATTCTTGACATAATTTCATCATGCGTATGCAGGTTTTAGTTAAATGCTAACTAACTGTAAATTCATGCAATTCTAGACACAATTTACGATATACAACTACTCCATATTAAAAAGCATATGATTAATCAATTTATACAATTTCTGACACAATTCTTATTATAATTTTAATTTCGAACAATTCCGATATAAAATGAGTAAAGAAATATATACTCCGTATAAACTTACGTAGTAAGCAGTGACAACACCGGCAGAATCACCACCAACTAATCTCAACTTCATACTAAACCACCCAAATCTGTAACTTTGTTTTGTTTGAAATCCACACCCTGCAAAAATCCATCCATTAATTTAATCAAAATTAATACCAAAAACTCATATATTTCATAATGTATATACATAAACATGTTCACGTTAACTCTGTTTCAATTATTTATTTACTCTTTTTACGGTTAAACGCAGGTTCTTTGATCATATTAAAACATTACAAATTTAACCAAAATCAACCACATTCTCAACCTCAATCTTTACAATTAAAAATATAATTTACCTTCCAAATTTGGTCAATTTATGACATTTCCTCTAAACTCAAGAATAAAAAAAAGAAAAAAATATAAACAAATAATTGAAACGGAGAGATATTAATTACCAGAAGTTTCGTCTAAGGAAAGAAACCAGATCTGTCCATCTTTAGAAGTCTTGAAATTGCTTTCAGAAAACATGATATCAAAATTGTCTTCAAATGAACCTTTTGACATTGAAACTGCTGATGTTTTGGAGATAATGACAGTCATTAGAGCTGTAATTATGAGATAAATTGCCATTTTTGGTGAATTTTTATCCATTTTTTTGTGTTTAATTGATGTAGTTTAAGAGAAGCAAAAGAGTGGAATGATTTGTGTAATTGTTACACACTCCACTATTTGGATCTCACAATGGATGAAGAGTGAAGAGTATTCAATGCTCTGTTTTTATTGTTAGTTTTTGGCTTGTATAGTGTGTGCATGTGATAAATATTCTACTGTCTCTGTTCCAGTCAATTGTTAACGTTTTATCCGTTTTTTTTTTTTTTTTTTTTTTTTTTTTTTGCGGTACGTTTTATCCGTTTTTAGTTATTTGTTAACTTTTTATTTTGAAAAACAACGTAAATGCACCATTTTAATCATGTACAAGTAAAGTTTAGTCTAATTATCATCTCACACGCACCATTTAACCGTCAAAACACTCATCAATCGAAATTAGTGACCATTTAGGATTAACTTATATTTTAATATATAAAAAAAACCGTCAATTTTTGTCACTTCCTAAAATAGAAAGGTAAATTGGTAAACAAGCACTGAGATGGAGAGAGTAGTTGATAGTTTAGATTTGCTATTTTTCCATTGAATATAGAAGTAAAGTTAAATTATTGATTGAGATCGGGAATGTATCATGTAGTAGTAAAAATGAAAATATTTACTTTGTAATAATTAGTTATACAGTAATGTTTATAGTATTGGCGACAATTATATTGTTGACAATTTTTATTTTATTTGTTTCATCCTAAAACCAATTGACAATAGGTAGAGTAACTATTTGGTTTATAAAGTACTCACTTGTTATTAGCCCAGTCGATGTGAGACTTTATACGTAAAGTTGTACTTCACATCTTAATTCTTAACTTCAAATTCTAAAAACTTCTATATAATATACTCCGTAATTGAGAAGTTTGTCCTTCATTAAAATAAATATATGGACTTACATTATTTGCTCTACTATTATTAACTTTAATATTGTAGTACTTGATTAAGTTTTCTCATTTATATCTCAAAGTGTTTTAATTTGATTAATTTTGTTGCTTTTGGTGTGATTCATAAGTCAAAAAGAGAGTGAATTGCTTTTAAGCATGGGGTGAAAAACATTAATGAAATAGTTAGTTTGTGTCTTTGTCAAACTTATACTCCCTCCAATTCACCAGATTCTTAACGTTTTTCTTATTGGGGTGATTTTTCATTTCTTAACATTTCCCTTTTTGGAAAGTTTTTTATTTCACAATTAAATACTCCCCCACTTGTTTACCCACTTGTTCACCTATTTTTTTGGCTTTCCTTAATTATTGTGCCATATGTAAATGTTAAGAATCTGATGAATCGGAGGGAGTATGCCCTTTGCCATTAATTTGTTGAAAGTAAGAATTTTATATGATAGTTATATTTGTATTCATAACATATTAAATCATATTATTCTGCGTCAAAACTAATAACTACTTCCTCCATTCCAATAGGTTCTTTACGTTTGCTTTATGCACGTACATCAATACTCGTTTTCTTTTGTTCATATCTTTGGTTTCGTATTCTTGAAAATTTTAAAATTTTGATATTAATAATGTGCTCGATAAGACAATTAAAACAAGATCACACATGACTATTTTTTATTTTGTATTTTAGAAGTTATATCGAAAATTCTACACACTTATGAATAGTGTCAAAAAAGTGAAACGTAAAGAACCTATTGGAATGGAGGAAGTATGATCGTAAGAAAAACTAATCAGAAATTTTTATAGGATAAGTGTTAATATAATGTACTTTATGTGTGCCATAATGTTAGTCTCGCTTTGACTTTACGTGGTCTCCAACGCGTCTCTTCGACCATGTTTTTCATGGCTTATATGCGATTGTTTTTGGTTGAAAATTAAATTTTGTGAAAGATATTTTGATAACAAATGTAAATATGTTATTACGGAGTATAATGTAACAATTATTTATACATTTTAAGCTATATATGGTCAAAGTTACGAAGTTTTGACTTTCAAGAAAGTAAATGAGACTAACATTGTGAAAAAGAGGAAGTATAATATAATTAATATTAATATTTAAAACCAGTGTAAGTCTCATATGAACAGAATCTGCTTAATATGAAATATAGAAGGTAAAGACAAGGGACAAGTGGGGAAGAACGATGTTCTTCCCCACTTGTCCCTTGTCTTTTAGCTTTCTATTTGACCCGTTTCTCATATGAAACGGGTTACCCGTTTTATATGAGAATTTGTGTTAAAACCAAGAGGTAAATAAAAGTTGGATAAAATACATAATGACAGTATAAAATAATTCCATGTTAATTGAAAATTAAGTGGCAGATTACAGTTGAATTAATAATGAGAGATGGACAGGAGTAGTGAGAAGTGAGTGACATTTTGTGTAGTGGAAATTAAAAATCCAGGCTGCCCATGAATTGGCAGCACCTATTTTGGTATTAATAATACTTGTAATTGGGTCCCAATCTTCCCATCTTCAACATGTACTGAACGTGATCTTGTATTCTTTTATTCCACTACTTGATTAGCCCTCTATTAATCGTAATTTGTTTTGGTGAGACGGTTTAACAATATAAAGCATAAGTTAAGATAACAAATAAATAATTACTTCTACATTTTAAAGGTAAGACGATTATGTTTGAACGACAACAGTTAGTGATGATTGATGACAACTAGAGATGTCATTGAAGGGGGAGAGAACTGTTGGGTATTACAATCCAAGTCTCACATCGGCGAGGTAGGGAAGTTTCACCTATCTTATAAAAGATATTACTTACCTTATTAGGAAGAGTCTTTTTGGGAAGGTCCCAAAACCAAATTCGTGCGGGCTTGGCCCAAAGTGGACAATATCTTACTGATAAGGTGGTAAGGACGGTCCTAACACGAACCCCCACCTCCGCATTCACTAACAAAAATCCACATTCACTTCCGCCCCATCACCTGTGGCGAGTAACCACCCGCCTAACAGTGGATTTTTTAGACCCCCCCCCCCCCCCCCCCCCCCCCCCGCCCAAAATCGCCCATAGAATCGCATTCGTAACATAAATTTAAATAATTTTTCAATGAAATTTTTTCAATAATGACATAGCCACATAGGAAACACATTTCAAATAACCGATTCAAAGTATTGAATTTTATTTTGTTTAAATGTTAAAATTTTATATATATTTTCAAGAATATGAATAAAGCGGGTATAGACGAGACGAAAAAGGTCATCTATTTTCTAGCAAAAAAAGGTCATCGATTTATATCTAAAATTTTATTTATATTTTCAAGAATACGAAAAAGGTCATCGATTTTCTAGCAAAAAAACGTATATATAATTAATTTAAATTTAAAACATTAAAATTAAAATAAAGAAGGTAATAAACATCTTATTATCAAAGACGAAAATCAATCGATTTTAAGCACCTAAAAATTGTAAATACTTACGATTTTAAATTTAAATGATAAAAATGTGTTCACCCAAATAATGCAACTACAAGGTTACTACTATGGGCAATTGGACTAGTCATTTCTGTTGCAGTTGCGGTATCATACCATGTGTTATGCGTATAGCTTTCAAAATTTGACCCGACTCGTTAAACTGACCGAAATCGACTTGAAAATGACTCAAAATAAACTTGCTTTTTGGACCCAAAGTCAAAATTGACCGGAACCCGAAATGACCCAAAAAAAAAAAGTCAAACCCGACCCGTAGCGGGTTAACCCGTTAAATTAAAAAATTTACGTCCCGTGATAGAATATATCATTAGCAGTTTTTTTTTTTTTTTTTCACATGAATTTTTTTACTTCAAATCAATTATAAACATTTCACAGCTAAAAAACTTTCAAAATTGAAAACTTTAACTTCAAATATAATCTTAATCATTTAATAATTGTATAAACAATATTTTGACGTTATGAATTTGAGAACTTTGAATCACTGTTTACAAAATATTAAAATCAAATACATGTGGAGAATAAGTGAAAAAAATGTGAAAAAAATATGATACATATAAGTCGATAATTAGGGGCAACATTTTAAAATTTGAAGATGCACTTTGGACTCTAAAGTGTGGATCCAAAGTTTCATTTTTATATTTTATTATATTACTTTATAATTTAAATCTTTAATATTCACATCATGCACTTATAATTAATACTCCATGTATAATATGATAAATATTGACTTAATAGTTACACGTCTATACACTTATTTTAAAATTATCAATTTTTTAAAAATTGATAATTTCAAAATATTTTTATATTTGAATTTTAAACTTGCAAGTTTATTTTTCAAATTCTCATGATATTTTCTCATGAGAATCATTCTTTAATTAGTATATTAAATATTAATATTAACGTGTGCCATATTGACACATGTCTAAAATATTTATAGTTCGTGTACAAATATTTGTAGTTCGTGTACAAATCAAATGGTCCGCCTTTGATATCATAGAAATGTAAGAATAATTTTATACGGTATTGTATTTAACTATTATTACGTTATTTTGGACCTAGAGTTAATCTTAAGTTAATGCGGTAATTAGCTAAATATAATAGTTGGGCTTTTCAGTGGGAGTAGCCCAGTTAATTTAATTGTTGACGGACCGATTAAATTAATTAGGTTAAGAAGCCCGGTCCTCCTCTCGCCCTTATAAAGGGGCTAAACCGTCATTAGCTCATACACATAATTGTAAAAACACAAATTAAGGGATTAAAGGGAAAAGAGAGGAGAAACCTAAGCCTTCACATAAAACCACCGTACACCTACACGGTTGCCGCCCTACTACACCGACGCCGACCAACCCCACCGTTTTTCGACGCCGTCTCACCGCTCTCGATCATGTCGGACCAAGGTACGTAATTCTCCATGTGATTTGTTTCTAATCGAAGGTCCTGTGAACGAATTAAGTTTGTATCGTTCTTAACTAGGTTATTATCGTTTGAACCTAGTTTACATGTGGTATCAGAGACTTGTTGTGATTAGAACCTTATCCATGATTATCAGACCGATTTTTGGTCGTTTAAAGTTGCCTTTTTGGGTCGGTTTTTGGCTGATTTTGGGTCAGTTTTTCTGGTCTATTTTGGTCAGTTTTGGCTCGTTTTTTGGCTCTGTTTTGGTCGGAGTTTTGGGTCTGCTTGTCAGCCGAGTATTGTTGATGTTTGTTGTTGTTAATGGCCACGTTTTTGCTTGGATTAAGTGGCATGCTTAATGATGATGGTGTATTATTAATGGCCGTATGTTGTTTTTTTTTTTTTTTTTTGATTTGGTGTATTGACCAAGGTGATGACGCGTTGTTGTGGTGTTTAAAGGCTTAGTAATGATGATTTAATGGCTGGTGATGGTAATGTGTTATTGCTTTTGTTTCATTTGCTACATTATGATTACCTCCTTTTACTTTTGGTTGATTTATGGTGGTGTTTTTCTTTTTTCGATATACATATCAAGCCTTGTATTGTTACTCCGTATGTATAGCAGTTCTTTTATTTTATACGGAGTATTATGGTTATTGTTTGGTTCATTATATATACTCCGGTTATCATGATTATCGGATTAAAGAATTTTTTTGGGGTTTCTGTGGGGTTTTCCCGTATACTTTCGCTGCGCTCTTTTATAGTCGATATAATTGTTTGAAATATCTCAGTAAGCTTGTTTGGTTGCACATACAGTTGCTTCCATTCATAAGAGATTGAAATTTCAGTAAAGAATTATTACACTATGAATGAGTGAAATAATTATTAAGTTGAGTTGAAGCACCGCAAGATGGACCATCTCATGTTCTTTGATTTCATTAAAGTTTAAATAAGCCTCAGACATTCACATTAAGCTTCGAGTTACACCACAAATGACTCAATTAAGACAAAGAAGGTCGAATAAGCAAGTATTGAGGATAAATTACTAGCCCTTAGGTCTTACTCGCAGTGGACCTGCCAGATATTAGTGATTTATCCATAAAAGTGTAGAACACTTAATTAATTGAGATTGACTGGTATAGGTTATCCGCAGATCTTTGTACTTGGTTTAATCAAAATTGTCAGGTTTCTCAATTATTGCACAATTCTTATTCATTATTGCTAATTGTGTGTTTACTCAAAGACTAATGGTTGAGCATGTTTTCCAACTATGAAGTTGCTCAAAATAAATTGCTATTTTATTGTCTCTCGACTGTTCCTCTACTTACTGGATCAAACTACGCTGAATGGATAGAGATTGTAACTTTCTATGTCCATGTTAAGTTTCATGATTGTTTGAAGGAGGACGGCCCTCCCGTGTCTAAGTCTGATGAGAAGGACGCGGCAGTACTTAAGACGTATAAGGGTTGGAAAGACAAGAATGGTAACTGTCTTTCCTTTCTGCGTCTAGTCACTGCTGTGGACATTAAGAACTCAATTATAAAGACTGAATGTGACACAACTAAGAAATATCTTGCAAAACTTAAGGAGAAGTTTGAGCCTTCTGACAAGGCATTAATTGGAAAGCTTCACCGAATCGCCTCATCAGAAGTACGATGAAAAGAAAGTGGACATGACTAAGCACATAATGCATATGCAAAGCTTAGCATTAAAGTTGTTCAAGTTGGGACTTAAAGTTGAAGATCTCATATTAACGCATTTCATCTTTGAGGGACTTCCTAAAAAGTTTGAGGCATTCCATGTCAGCTACAATGCTATAAAGGAAACATGGACAGTGGATGAACTTGCTAATAAGCTTGTTCAGGAAGCCACGCGCCTGAGTAATGGTCAAGGGCATAACATACCTCAAGCGCACTTTGTGCATAAAGGTGAGGGCTCTAAGGGAAAGGGACAGTCCAAAAGGAAGGACTGGACGAGCAGTAAGTCAAGCTCATCCAGTATGCCAGGTCCATCAGGCAATAAGACTCTGGTGCTAATGTACACGTTTCTAACTCATTATAGGGCTTAAGTTCGACCCGAACCATAAGAGAAAATGAAAGGAACCTACTCATGGGAAACAAGTCTGAAGCATCCATTAAAGCTATAGGATGCTTTAGTTTAGAATTAAGTAGTGGATTTAAATTACTTTTAGGGGATACAATTTTTTGTTCCATCAATGTCTAGTAATTTAATTTCATTGTCTAAACTGGACAGTATTGGTTTTTCTGTGACTTTTGGAAACGGTTCTTTCAGTTTATTTAAAGATAATAGTATTGTTGGTGTGAAACGTGTAAGGTCGAATGAGAACTCAGCGTTCTTGTGGCATAAAAGGTTGGCCCATATTTCGAGGGAAAGAATGATGTTGTTAGTAAAAGACAACATTCTTCCTACTCTTGATTTTACTGATTTTGGGACGTGTGTGGAATGCATTAATGGCAAGCAAACCAAACACACTAAAAGGGGCGCCACAAGGAGCACTGCTCTTTTAGAGATCATTCATACAGACATATGTGGTCCATTTGATGTTCCCTCCTTTAATGGAGAGAAATATTTCATCACTTTTATAGATGATTATTCACGGTATTGCTACATTTACTTGTTGCATGAAAAGTCTCAATCAGTAAATGCCGTAGAGCTTTACATTAAGGAGGTTGAGTGGCAACTTGGAAAGAAAGTGAAAATCATCAGATCTGTCAGAGGTGTAGAATTTTATGGTAGATATGATGAATCAGGACAACATCCTGGTCCATTTGCTAAACTTCTAGAAAGCTTGGGTATTGTCGCTCAGTACACAATGCCAGGTTCACCCTGGATAAACGGTGTCGCTGAAAGACGTAACAGAACCCTATTAGAGGCTGTAAGGGCAATGATGAGTATGACAAACTTACCCATATCATTGTGGATGCACGCACTTATGACTGTAGTGTATGTGGCAAATCGGGTTCCTAGTAAGGCAGTTTCAAAGACTCCATTTGAACTGTGGAAAAGATGGAAACCGAGTTTGAGACATTTACACATTTGGGGTTGCCCCGCAGAAGCACGCATCTACAATTCTCAGGAGAAGAAACTCGATTCTAAAACCATTAGCGGGTTTTTCATCGGGTATGCTTCTAAATCAAAGGGGTATAAGTTTAACTGTCCTAAAAACAAAGACTGTAATAGTAGAGACTGGAAATGCCAAATTCCTAGAGGATGGCGAAGTCAGTGGGAGAATTGATGAGGTCATCATCAATGAGATTAGAGAGGAAACTTCGGTTCCCATTTCTGTACCTCTAATCTCTAATCATGGCGTTTTAATCGACGATGTCGATGCAAAGGAACAATATAAGGATGATGAACCTCAACCCATCAATGTGACTCCTGCCATCCATGAAGTCATTGTAGTGGCAGATACACCTATAACTGAGGCTCCTGTAAGGAGGTCCACAAGACCTCGTAGGTCGGCTATCTCAGATGACTATGAGGTTTATATGCTACAACATGAGTTTGACATAGGATTGGATAAAGATCCAGTGATGTTTTCACAAGCCGTAAAAGGCAATGATTCTGATAAATGGATTGATGCCATGCATGAGGATTTGAAATCTATGACTACAAATAAAGTATGGGAATTAGTTGCTCTACTTAAAGGGCATAAGACAGTCGGCAGTAAATGGGTCTTTAAGACCAAGCGCGACTCCCTTGGCCAACTAGAGCTACATAAAGCCCGTTTTGTAGCTAAAGGTTTCAACCAGAAAGAAGGCATCGATTACAATGAAACCTTCTCTCCAGTTTCGAAGAAGGATTCATTAAGGATCATTTTGGCGTTAGTAGCTCCTTTTGATCTAGAGCTACATCAAATGGACGTGAAAACGGCATTTCTGAATGGAAGTTTAGAGGAAGAAGTCTACATGTCTCAACCTGAAGGTTTTGTTGAAGACGTTAAGGAGGACCTAGTCTATTTATTAAAGAAGTCAATATATGAATTTAAGCAAGCCTCTCGGCAATGGTATATTAAGTTTCATGATACCATTATCGCTTTGCTTTACTTTGAAACATTGTTGATCAATGTATATACCTGAAGGTCAGTGGGAGTAAGTTTGCCTTTTTAGTCCTGTATATTGACGATATTTTGATCGCCAGCAGTGATCTGAGCTTACTCAAAGAGACCAAGAGTTTCTTATCTAGTAACTTTGAGATGAAAGATATAGGTGAGGCGTCCTATGTGATAGAGATAGAAATATCCCGTAATAGGTCTCAAAGGACATTAGGTCTGTCTCAGAAGGCATATATCTCAAAGGTACTAGAGAGATTCAGTATGACTGGATGCAATTCCAGTATAGTTCCTATTCAGAAGGGCGATAAGCTTAACTTGAAACAATGTCCCAAATTTGACGAGGAACGTAAAAGAATGCAAGATATCCCTTATGCTTCAATAGTTGGAAGCCTTATGTATGCCCAAGTCTGTACCAGAACGGACATCAGTTTTGTAGTAGGTGTGTTGGGTCGCTATCATAGCAACCCTGGTATGGAACACTGGAAGGCTGCGAAAAAGGTGTTAAGGTACTTACAAGGGACTAAGAGCCACATGCTCACTTATAGACATTCTGATCAGCTTGAAGTGATTGGCTACACTGATTCAGATTTTGGTGGATGCGAGGATAGCAGAAAAAGCACCTCAGGTTACGTTTTTGTCTTAGCGGGAGAATCCATCTCCTGGAAAAGTGCTAAGCAAACTATTATTGCATCATCCACTATGGAGGCCGAGTTTGTAGCGTGCTTTGAGGCTACAAATCAAGGATTATGGTTACGGAACTTAATTTCGGGGTTGAACGTTCTGAGCTCGATCGCAAGACCGCTGAAAATCTTCTGTGACAATGCTACGGCCGTGTTCTTTTCGAAGAACGATAGGTATTCTAAGAGTATAAAACACATGGAAATGAAATACCTATCAGTTAAAGAGGAAGTTCGGAAAAGAACAGTATCTGTGGAGCACACTTCGACGAGTGCTAATATAGCAGATCCACTCACTAAGAGGCTATCACCCAAGACATTATTGATGCATGCTAGCCTTATGGGTCTTGAGAATAGCACTTAGTATTATGTTATGTGGATTGCTAGTGTTTTGAAAAGATACTGTGTTTTGATCAACCTTATGTTATGAATATTCCGAATTATTCTGTTTTCACATTATTGTTTTATGTGTACACATGATTGGTGGTCGAAAACAGAAATAGTCTTTTCCTAGAGACATTAAAGGGACCATTATGCTTACTCCTCTATACGGATCGTTTGTCATGGGACAGCATTCAGTAGTAGATGGAAGGAACCATGTTGAGTAGATAATGTGGAACCGCCATTACTCTATTGTTGTTTCAAGACTCTCGAGGTAATTAAGATAAAGCCATTAAGTTGATTTAGCGCCTTTGCAAACTTATGTTTACCTGCATATAACAGTAAGAAGATGTACCTATGGTCCAAGTGGGAGAATGTAAGAATAATTTTATACGGTATTATATTTAATTATTATTACGTTATTTTGGACCTAGAGTTAATCTTAAGTTAATGCGGTAATTAGCTAAATATAATAGTTGGGCTTTTCAGTGGGAGTAGCCCAGTTAATTTAATTGTTGACGGACCGATTAAATTAATTAGGTTAAGAAGCCCGGTCCTCCTCTCGCCCTTATTAATGTGCTAAACCGTCATTAGCTCATACACATAATTGTAAAAACACAAATTAAGGGATTAAAGGGAAAAGAGAGGAGAAACCTAAGCCTTCACATAAAACCACCGTACACCTACACGGTTGCCGCCCTACTACACCGACGCCGACCAACCCCACCGTTTTTCGACGCCGTCTCACCGCTCTCGATCATGTCGGACCAAGGTACGTAATTCTCCATGTGATTTGTTTCTAATCGAAGGTCCTGTGAACGAATTAAGTTTGTATCGTTCTTAACTAGGTTATTATCGTTTGAACCTAGTTTACAAGAAATACTTGTTATTCATTAGAATAACACATTCAAATTTGGGGTATTATAACATGTTTACGTTTGTGTTATTACGGAGTATAACATAACTTCTATGTTATGTTAATTTTGCGTATTGTTACAATAACGATTACAGTGTGTTATTATAATGTAATTGATCCAAAGACTTTAATTGGTAGGACGAACTCTGTTTGAAATATATTTTATTAATAAATATTGGAAGGTATTGATTATTATTATCAGTTTAATAAACTTATTAGTACCAATGAATCTAATTTAATAAAAAATTTAGTAACGTTATATATATTTGAAATATATTTATTAATCAAGTTAATAATTTTCAGTTGATCTAAAATTGAAAGGTATTGATTATTAAGAATTAAATTTGAGTTATAGAAATTGAAAGTCAAATATTGAAAAATCAACATTGTAAATTGCTAGTCACAAACTCACACAATCACATGCTCCAAAATGAAATTATCATGTGCCCTAGGTGTCGGTGGAGGTGACCATAGTTTTGATACTATTATTATTGAGTTTTTCCAACTTATATCATCGTACTTTTTAATTTTTTCTAGTTGTACCTAATATTTGGTGTATTTTCAGTTGTACTCCTAAATTTATAAAGTTAGTCTGTACCGTAACTAAATAAGAGTAAACCGTTAAATTTAGCTGTTAGTTTTGTTTCCAATAAATTTTACACATTTTTTTCAGCATTTTCGTCCATATTTTTGCAATAAATACTTTGTTTTACCCTCCATTATTTCCAGACGTTACTCTTTCACAATTTTATGCAAAAATATGGAGGAAAAAAAGTGAAAAAAATGGGTAAAAATTTATAGAAAACATACTAACGGCCTAAATTTAACGGTTACTCTTGTTTGATTACGTTTAGAACTAACTATATAAGTTTAGGGGTACAATTGTGAATACGTCAATTGTAGAGGTATAATTGGAAAAAGTAAAAAGTAGGAGAATATAAATAAAAAAAACCCATTATTTTTACAAAGTAATATTTTAATATAATATTTCCGAAAAATGTTGTTCATCTATTCACTTTTTTATCCCTTACTTTATGCACCACTAAATTAATCTTCATCATTAGTGATTAATTAACTTTTCAAAAGATCATCAATTTTTTTGACCACTTACATCACACCAATAATTAAAAATGATTAGCAACCTATAACATTGTTTGTTTAACGTAGATGTATACATAATGTAGTGTATTATATTTCATCAAGACGGTTTGGCCGAGTGGTCTAAGGCGCCAGATTTAGGCTCTGGTCCGAAAGGGCGTGGGTTCAAATCCCACAGCCGTCAATTTTTTCCCCGATATTACACTTTAATTTTAATAATCATGGGTTAGTGTATTTTGGTCATGAAAAATTGCTACTCGTATAGTAAATTGTCTGTGTTTTCTCCCATAATCTCCCATAAACATTTAACGTTTTTTTTTAAAAGAAATCACAAATATTTACATAGTACGAAGTATAATTTATTCGAACTAAGTTCATGCGTTTATCTATCTATACATCAAAGTTCAAATCACTAAAGTTTTGTCAAATAACTCAATATACTCCCCGATAGACCTGTCAAACGGGTCGGGCGGGTCGGGTTCGGGTTATACGGGTCGGGTCAATACGGGTTCGGCTCAAATACGGGTCGGGTCGGGTTCGGGCCGGGTCGGTTTCGGGTCAAAAATACGTTTTTCGCGCCTTTTTATTTATTATTTTTTTAATTAAAAAAATTCTTTTATTGTTATTTTACATTATGTACATATTTTATTGTACATATGTAATACTAAAGTTGATATATATTCATTCTTTTAATTTATAAAATTAAAATAGTCTATTTATGAATACATTCATAATATTTCAATCATAATTTTCATTATCATTTTGATATTTCAACTTATAATATTGAGGTTGTAATAATTATTAATATTAAATTATTTTTTTTTCATGAAATATTAATTTTGTAGGTTCAAAAAGTCTTGTTACACGAAATTACACTTGACCCATCGGGTCGAACGGGTCGAGTCGGGTCTTGACCCTAAATTAACGGGTCATTTCGGGTTCGGGTCATTTCGGATTCGGGTCATTTCGGGTCAAGGGTCAAATTTTACGGGTCTTGACCCTAAAAAAACGGGTCGGGTCGAATTTTGACAGGTCTACTCCCCGACTATCAACAAGGGGCTATAAGGCTTAGTTAGTTTTTGGAATTGTCCTTCAATTAGCTTCTTAACCTTGGCTAATTTCAACAAACCCAACTTCAGTATGATCCCAAAAGGTACTTTCTCCATTTCGGTGAGTTATTTACATTTACTTTATGCACAATAATTTATTGAGGAGAAAAATAATTGAAAAAAAAATAAATACAAAAAGTAATATTAAAGTACAAACAAGGTCTACTAGTTACAAAGAAGACCAATTATACTTTCCCACATGGCCTAAACAATGGACAATTGTAGAAGTGTAAACAAATGATCTATACACTCTAAAATAGAAACTGTAGACAGATCACTAGGACATAGGGAGTATCAGTAAACATCTAGATTCTTTGGCATATCTAGCACAAGGTTATTCCTCTTGCATTTAGGATAAAATTTACACTTCATGCACAAGCGCTCTTTTCGGTTCATTGTGACAATAATTTCAAGCAGTATAAGTTTGATAATTATAGTAGATTAGTGCCTTTCTAAGTAGGGCTGAGCAAAACCGGGTACCCGATACGAATACGATACGGTTTCCGTATATACGTTTTAAAATCCGAATTTTTCTGATACGAATACGATACGGTTTCCGTATATACGAATTTTTCGTGATACGAATTCCGTATATACGAATACGAATTTTTTCAATTCTAAAATTATTAATAATTACGCACACAAATGACACAATTTTAATTTAAAATTAACGACTACGAAACAATGTCCGAAAACCCAAAATGTCCAATGTCTTCTAAAATACAAAATACAAAATACGAAAAATTGAATAAAATCGAAAAAAAAAAAAAAAAAAAAACATCTTGAAAACAATGGTAAGTGCTTGCTACAATGAAGAGTAGATGAAAAATGGAGGAAAAATGTGTTAGATCTAGGGTTTTTTTTTTTTTATTTTGGAGGAAATGGAGGCTAATTTAGAAGAGAGAGTGTTAGATCTAGGGTTTTTGTTTTTTTTTTTTACATTGTAAGTGACTAAGGCCCTGTTCTTTCTTACATATGTGAGGAACTTATAGGAGTCTAACTTATAGGAGCTGAAATTTGAACTTATAGAAATTGAAATTAACTTATAAGAGTGAAATGAACTTATTGTGAAATTGAAATGAACTTATAGGAGCCGAAATAACTTATAGAAATTTGAAATGAACTTATAGAGTGAATTTATAGGAATTTGAACTTATAGGAGCTGAACTTATAGGAGCTGAAACTTATTGGAGTTAAATTTATTAGAATTTAAAACTTATTGAATAATAATAATAATAATAATAATAATAATAATAATTTAAATATTAATATTAATATTAATATTAATATAATATGAAAAAATTTATTAAATTAATAACAATAATAACAATGATATTTATAGTAATGATGATGATGATTACAATAATTAAAATCTTTTAATTTATTCAAAATGATTAATTTTACTAATAATAAACAATAGTGTTCAAAATCGATTTTGCGGTCTACTATAGTTAAATATCTCAATATATAGTTGATTATAAATAAGTTGGCTCGGTTAAATATTTTAATATACTATATTTATTTTCTCGAGAATTTTAGTATTGCATTTTGTAGAAATGTTTTATAGGTGTCAATTTAAAGATAACTCAAAACGAGTCGGGAAAAAGGGTAAAAAAAGAGATTCGAGATGAAAGAAAAATAAAACGAATAAACCAAAATAACCTACAAAAAATTATACTCTATATAACCTACGAACAAGTTGAATTCCAACATATTCATCGTTCGTCAAAATATTTAACCGCGAATTCTAAATTTAATGAAATCATAAATCAAAATGAACAAGTTGAATTCCAACAATTTATTTCATTTTCGACCCTTAATTTTTTTATTCCACAAAAAAAAAATATGAGAAACGTATTATTCAATAATAATACGGAGTAGTTATATAAAAATAAAACATAATAGAATTTATAGGAGCTGAACTTATAAGAGCTGAACTTATAGGAGCTGAACTTATATGAAATTGAAATTGAACTTATATGAAATTGAAATTAACTTATGTGTTCGAAATTTGAACTTATAGAAATTGAAAAGTCGAAATTGAAATTTATATGAAATTGAAATTTAACTTATATGAAATTGAAATTGAACTTATATGAAATTGAAATTAACTTATAAGAAATTAAATTGTTCGAAAAGTACTAAGTGTTGTTGCCTCTTGAGTGTTGAGGGTTGGCTGTTGCAGTGTTACTGCGTGACATGTTTATTTTTTTTTAATTTTTTTTTTTTAAAACCGGGTCGGAAACCGTATATACGAATTTCAAAAAACCCAACACGAATACGATACGGTTTCAACCGTATATACGAAATTCGTATATACGGTTCTATTTTAACCCGAATTTCCGTATTTTAAAAACCGTATACCGTATCGTATTCGTATAATAAAACCGTATCGTATATTTTTGCTCAGCCCTATTTCTAAGCACCTTAACTTTATCAAATACTCCGTACTCCAGGTGTTTATCTCAATTTATACCTAACCATTAAATGGTGTTTACTAACATACGTAGGCCATTGACATTGTTGAATCTCCAAGTTCTCGTCATCATTACGTTGATTAGTCAAACCTTCATCGTCAAATACTTAGATATCGTCAATATTTAGATATCCCTTGATCGTAATTCACTATATCGACGGGTTTTGATTACCACTTTCCCTCTTAACGGATATCTAAATCGAAGGCTCAACCTGGCACCTCTAATAACCGCCTAACCGGTTCTAGCTGCAGCCTGACTCGCCCGAATCCACTTCCTTGAACGGGCCGATTCTGCGGTCCGATTTTGGTTTGGTTTAACCGGGTCGTACCCACCTATAGTCCTATACTACTCTACTATCTAACTACTTGGATTGGATTCAATTTTC
The DNA here is from genome assembly GCA_023091065.1 of Dianthus caryophyllus. Classification (NCBI taxonomy): domain Eukaryota; kingdom Viridiplantae; phylum Streptophyta; class Magnoliopsida; order Caryophyllales; family Caryophyllaceae; genus Dianthus; species Dianthus caryophyllus. The sequence goes on along the minus strand of CM041522.1, from coordinate 36,427,979 downwards.
AGTTAACAATGTCCCTCCAAAAAACACTACGCAACAACAATTTCTTCAGAAATTTCTGTACAAAATCACCAATTTCATCAAATTCTACACCAAAATCACCACCTTCATGGAGAATTCAAGCACAAGAGCGTCAATTAATCTCACAAATCTCATCAATTCTTCTTCAAAGACACAATTTTTCCCATCTTCTCAAAACCCTAAATCTTTCCTCCAAACTTACCCCTCCAATTTTTCTCCAAATTCTTCACAAAATTCAATCTAATCCACAAATTTCCCTCGATTTCTTCAACTGGGTCAAGTCCAATTTTTCTGAATTTCAGTTTGATCTCAAAATACAGTGCAAAATCATTCAAATTTTATCCGGGTCGGGCCTTACCCGACCCGTCAAACCCATACTTGATTCTCTAATTGAGGTCAACTCACCAACCCATGTGGTGAATTCTATGGTTTATGCTTGTAAAGGTACAAATTTGCATTCTTTTGCTTTTAGTTCTATCATAGAAAGTTATGCATTGAAGAGTTTATATGTTCAAGGTTTAGAAGTGTATGTAAAAGTTTTGTCTTTTGGTTATTTGCCTAAAGTTGGTTGTTTGAATGTAATGCTTGATGTTTTGAACAATCATGGTGAGTTTAAGTTGGCTTATTGCTTGTTTGGTTCGATGTTTCGAAATCGAGTTTGGGGGGATGATGATACATGGGGTGTGATTGCTAGAATACTTTGTAATGATGGGAAGTTTGAGAGGGTTGTGAGGTTGTTGGATTTGGGAGTGTGTAATTATTCGGTTTTCGAGTTGGTTGTCGATGGTTATAGTAGAATCGGAAACTTTGAAGCGGCATTTGAGCATGTCAATGAGATGTGTAGGAGGGGTTTTAAACCTGGGTTTCGTACCTATGGTTGTATTCTTAATGGGGCTTGTGAGTTTGGAGACACGCGTGTTATAGACACGGTTATGGGGATTATGATGGAGAAGAGGTTGGTCCCACGAGACACGTTAGGATATGATGATGTTGTATTGAAGCTTTGTGATTCAGGGAAGATTTATGCAGCGAATTATATTTTCAAAAGAGCTCGTGATGAAGGAGTTAGGTTGAAAGATGCGACATTTGGGTGTATGCTAAGTGCGTTTTGCAGAGCGGAGAGGGTGCTTGATGCGGTTGAGTTGTATCGTGTAGTTGTGAAGGAGGATATTGTTGTGGATAAAAGTTGTTTCCGAGAATTAGCTGATTGCATCTGCAAGCGAAAGCCAGAAGAAGATTCAATCAAGCTGTTGATGCGTTTAATTAATAGAGGGTTTAGTCCTTGTGTATCAAATATATCAAGGTTCATGACGCATTTGGTTAGGGAAAAAAGATGGGAAGAAGTAGAAGATCTTATGAATGTCATGCTACATGCCAAATTATTGCCTGACCCAGGTTGTTGTCGCTTATTGGTAAACCATTACTGCTCGTCGTGTAAGGTCGATTCAGCTCTGATGTTGCATGATAAGGTGGAGAAGTTGGGGGGTTTGTGGGATGTTACCACATACAATGTCCTTCTCCGAGCATTATTGATGGAGAAGAGGATCGACGAAGCAGTTAACATATTCGAGTGCATGAAAAGGAAGAATTTGGTAAACAAGGCTAGTTTTTTGGTCATGATCTGTGGCTTGTCTCAAGAGAAGGAGATGAGAAAGGCCATGCAAGTTCACGATGACATGTTAAAATTGGGGCTTAAGCCAAGTTCACAGAAATATAAGAGCCTGATATCTGTTTTTCGATGATGAATCAACATGTTATGCAGCTGGATAAATGCTTTGAAAACATATCTTGAAAATACTACTTCGTATATGTTTTACGAAATTGATCTATGTAAGGTTACTGAATGCATCCTGTTTTCTACCACTGTAAAATTTTGTTGAAAGGAAGGGCTGGTATAAGAAAAGGGATAATGCTTTGACAAGTGGCAGAATATTTTCATCTGGCTTTTGAGCAGTATCAGACTTAAACGTGCTGAGTGTTTCTTTTTTTTCCTCAGATACGATAGCTTCTGGTTACAGAATGCTCAGATACAAAGGTTCCGTTGATTATTCGGTTATTCCCCTTCACGGATCATTATAAGTTGTTGCGGCTTTTGAGTTCTGCAGCAGCTTTTGAACCCGAGTAGGTATTTTGACTTTTAAGATCTGCTGCAGTCATGGATCTTCCAGATCTTAAGCAATTTAATCATTAGAAATTCCAGGTACGTGATTTTTGATCACTGAGAGATTATGCTGTTACGTCCACAAAACAAACTTAAAAAGCATTCGAAATTTATCATCGGTGAAGAAAGTAAAAATAAGTAATAGGTGTAGGATGAAAACTAGGATTGTTGCGTAAAAAACCTGATGTGTTTGGAATTCATTTAAGAAAATTGATGAATGGAAATAAAAAAAACTAAGAAACAATGATATGAACTAGAATAATGGAAATCATTTCTGTAGAACCTTGTTAAATACGAAAGCCAACCTCTCTATTGTTATAGGGACAGGCTAATTCGATTCACCATAACAAGCATCTCCTGTAGTAGTTTCAGACTTTCGCCTCAAAGTGTTCTTGTGGAGTTGTGTTTTTAATTTATCATTCGCATGAGATCGCCATGGTGATAATGTCAGAGTCTGTCAAACGTTTCCGTGGCAAGTAACTCTTTAAATAATGATTCACATGGCTTTCTTTGATTGGATGATGGGATGTAGTAGGATGTCGCCAGTTGGGGCGTGGAACGCTTGAGAGGGGAACCTGAAAAAGCTTTTGTTGCCCTGGCAGAAATACATGTCGGGATTTGTATGTTGAGTAATACATTTCTGCCAAAAGTGGGAACTGTTGCAATGCAAAGAGTGTGACGGGAACCGAGGCAAGTATGGCAATTGTTATCGGCGGCCATCTCAAACCCTCTTGGAATACTATGAAGAATGTTATCGTGAAGCTTACAACCATTGTTGCTATCGAAATGAGTAGCAAGATAAGTCCCGTCATGAGCTTCTGAGGCAATGATATTAGGAAGTCTCTCTCAGCGTACCGGGAAGTGAGGATCGATAAAAACGTCAGTATTGAAGCAGTAGAGGTGAACAATGACACTGCATTCGACATAGCAAAAAACATGAATGATGTCTTTTTTGCTAGGACGGGACTTCCTGTGTCACTGTTGAGACCCCCGGGTAGCTGGAAGATCGCTGAGAAAAACACTGTAGCAATAAGAGCTGCAACAAGCGCACATGACTCGGCCGTTTTTTTCATCCATTCTTCTCCTTGTTTCCTTAATGTCTCATGCTCTTCATTGAATAACGCTTGAGGTGTTTTATTATCCTTATTTTTAGCTTCAGTGTACTCAGATCTCACTATCTGGTTGACCGCCTGGTTCCAAGGAAAAAAAGAAAGTCGTTATGAGAAGGGTTGTGTACCTTGGCCAGCTCATTTTTGGGTGTGTTATACAATGTGTGTTCAAGGTTGGATACGTGTGTCTATTTAACTTTGGATTGGATCATTCTAATTAAAATTCGCTTCATCACTATTAAGGTCTTTGTTACGGAGTCTCCGCCATTTTCATTATAATCTTCCTTCTTTCATTTTTATGCATATTCACTGTAATCTTCCCTTAAAGTTGATCCCTAAAGAAGATCTCAGTGAAATGGAGGGAGATTTGTTTTATGTAGCTTATTTGAATTGTGACTTCCAAGGTAACTTTTGGTTAATTCGGTCATTTTACTAGAGTTAGGGTTTTACCTCAAACCATTGCAACTCGCGTTGCATTTGTAAAGCTGCTCCGGATACACAGCCAAGTCGATTGAGAGGGGCCAATTTGCTGGCTAAATGGAGCATATTGTTTTTGTTCTTGTCTTTGTAAGTGGCTATGAAGTTTCTGATGGCTCCGATCTCATATATGAGCTTGAAGATCTGCACTTGACGGTTAATAACAGCAATATGGAAAATGCTGTACCCGTTCTCATCTACTTTCCCTATAAGATCAGGGTACGATCGAATCAGAACAGTTAGGAATTCAACCTTTCCTAATCGAGCAGCGACAAAAAGCAATCGCCATGGCTGCCGAATTGATACTGATATATCTTCTTTGTTGAGTTGTAGTACTTGATTCCATAGGATTTCTGTTAATTCAAGCACTTCTTCACACTCTTCCCCGTTAATACTGCTGTTGCTTGAGAAGATCTTCCAAATGCTTGGTTTATATCCGCCTTGCTTCAGTGGCTTTCATGCCAAAGCATGCAATGGCGTCTCTCCTCTTGCATCCCACAGGAGAGCCAAGTCCAAATCATTCCCGAGGATATGTAACGCTACATCTGTTCATGCAGTAGAATAGTCAAGCTGTTATACAATATCCGGTGTTACAAACTATGGCAATTTGTAGCCGGAGATTTGCAGAGAAAAGGCTGCTTACCAAACAAATCCGTATCAATGGAACTCGTAAGTATTTCAATGCGGTCGTGGTCAGTCAGCTTTGTTCCATCGGTTACCTCAAGCAAGAACCATACCATGTCACGATGTCCTTGTTTGCCACGGATGTTAGGCAATTCTTTGTTCCGCTTCTGCATCATCTCTGCAATCTCTACGACTCCTGACACAGCAGCAAAACAGAACGGGGTGCTTCCGTCTTTGTTGGCGTAAAGGACAGAACTCGGTTCTCTTGAAATCACCTTTTTAACAATGTCGAGCTGTTTGGCGGCTGCTGCTATGTGGAGCACTGTCTCCCCACCAATGGTAATTCTGTGCAAAGCCAGGCTGGCTCCGTGGCTGCAATCTGCCACACCGCGTTCCAATCACCGTTCATAGCAGCTCTGAACAGATCTCAGCTGTACTCGGTGACGTTGACGCTGTCCATTTCTAAATCAGGTAGCAGATACTTATCATCATTTCAGTCATGGTAATCTGGGAAATAGAACCAGCTGTTGAGTCATTTGTTTCTTGAGCAATGTTTTAGAGGGAAGAGTAACGACCACTTTCATGGTTTGGGGCTCGGTCAAGAGAACTCTTACCCGTTTCCCAGACCAAATTAACCCCTAACAAAACAACAGTGACCACGAGATTCACGACACTATAAGCGTCCTTAACTGTCAATACTCTACCTTCATAACCCTTGTAATATTGTTTTGTTCTAGTATTTATTAGGCGGTTTGGTCAAGGCCCATATTTTTCTTTCTTTAGTTTTCACTATCGTAATAAATTGATATTTACAGATCATTACGAAGATATCGGGGACCGTTACACTCACCAGGTGAAGGATCCAATGATGGAATTGCGCTGATTTGCTGATCTGCATTTTTCTCTTCTGAAATAGTTGAGTTCTGACGCTCTAAATCATGTGCCTTTGTTTCATTCACTGCTGTGCTATGTTGCTTCTGATGAAGTTCATCTTCTTCAACTGCGCCCTCGGTTGCTGTGGTAGGTTTAATCGACTCGATATCAACTGCTATTTCTGAGGTGGTGCTTTCACTTGACATTGCTGTTTGTGTCCTTGTTTTCAACTACTACATTTATTTACTCCCATCTTCATTATAAAAAGACTTCAGTCAATAGTGAATCATTAACTAGTAGAGTAATATAATAATAGTGACTTTAAAGAGTTGGGGATGGTTTGGAGTTGTTTATTCTTGGCTGTCCACATTTTGCTCCGGATAAGCGCTGACGATACTTCTGAACCGCCTTGAAAAGATTAAATAAAAATGTCCTAGAGCACACCTTCATCGAGGGCCGAATATTGTACTCGTGTATTTCTGCGCAACTAGACTATTTACCTTCTCTTCAGCCTTCTAGTCTCACGACAACTTAAAATATTGTGCTCCACATTTTGTGTATTTATCAGAAAACGTGATAAATTCAAGAGGTTTTTAGTCGTAAATAGTAGACTGTCTCAAGGAAAGTAAATAAGAAAGGCCAAGCTCACAAAAATATACTTGTAAGAGTTTAATATCTATATTTCGATGATGGATCAAATAGTTATCGTTGACATGCTGTCCTTTCTTCAACAATGCTCGCTTATTATCCTGTCGTGCTATCATCTCGAATGTTTTTTGGATGGGAAAGTGTTATCAGTGCTAATAATTTATAAAGGCTGTATTGATCTTTGCAGTTTCATGAATGATTCGGCAATACAATGTTGGTAAGACTACCAGATGAATATGTTCGTTGACCACCGCAAAATTTGGCTGAAAACGTAAATTTGAGGAAAGGGTCAATGCTTTCGCAAAGTGGCTGAGTGTGTTCATTTGGTCATTGAGGCTCAAGGTGGGATAAAGCGTAAAACCGAAAAAGCCATGAATGCTAGAAAGCTTGAGGACCGGGATGCTTGGATGCTAGGGTTTTGATGATTTTTCCGTATCATTGGAACATTCAAGTACAGAACAGCGAGGCAGCTTCTTCTTACCCGGTAAGCTGCTGTTTATTTCCTATTCATTGATAATTCATTGTCTTTATAGAACAAATTTGATGAGTAAAAAAAGTTTAGAATCTGCAAACAACGTAAAAATAGTACTCCGTAATTTGTTAATGGATTACAATGTTAGGATTGGAGAATGTCGTAAAACTAACAAAATTGTACTCCCTCCATTCCATTTGATTTGATCTATGCAGATAAGGAGCATATGTGAAGTATATGCTACTCAAATGTATAAAATCAAAAGAATTGGACGGAGTAACACTTTTTGAAGTACACAATAATATTTCAGAAATATGGCTGAATTTAACTGAAAAACTGAAAAAAAAAAAAGAAGAAAAAAAGTAAAAACAATTTTAGTAGAACAACTACTGCCAGTGCGAAAGCCGACTCTGGATAGATGGTAATGAGTTCCACTAGTTTTCCCTCAAAAGCCTCCTTGTGGTATCCACCAATTTGAAATGGCTCATTCTGCGATCTATATCGTGGGTGTCATGGTGAAAACATCTGAGTCTGTCAACAGTTTGACGTTCGGTAAGTAATTATATAAATTATGATCCACAAGACGGTGTTCGACTTCATGAAGGTTTGTAGCAGGATCATGCCATCCGTGAGCTAAAATTTCTTCCAATGAGCAAACGTGAAAAAGCTTGTTTTGTCGAGGTGAAAATATTTTTTGGGATTTGTATGTTGAGTAATACATTTCTGCCAAAAGTGGGAACTGTTGCAGTGCGAAAAGTGTGATGGGAACTGAGGCAAGTATTGCAATTATAATAGGTGGCCATCTCAAACCCTCTCGGAATGTTATGAAGAATGTAACCGTAAAGCCAACAACCATTGTTGCCATTGAAACAAGCAACAAGATCAGTCCCATGATGAGTTTTTGAGGCAACGACTTTAAGAAGTCTCTCTCAGCGTATCGAGAAGTGAGGATCGATAAAAACATCAAAATCGATGAAGTAGAGGCCAACAATGACACTGCGTTTGACATAGCGAAAATCACAAATGACGCCTTTTTCACCAAGACAGGACTTCCCGTGTCATTGTTGAGCCCCCCTGGCAACTGGAAGGCTGCTGAGAACACCACAGTTGTAATAAGAGCCGCTACAAGCGCACATGACTCAGCCGTCTTTTTCATCCATTCTTCCCCTTCCTTCCTTAAGGTTTCGTGCTCTATACTGAACAACGCATGTGGTGTTTTCTTATCCTTGTTTACAGCTTCCATGTACTCCGATCTCACTATTTGCTTCACTGCCTGATATTTGGAAAAAAGGGAATGAAATATCAGTAAAAAAATTACCAACCAACTTCGTAGGGAATGACACTATATCAGTCATTGACTCGTAGCGTAAAAATTGCTTACGTACAGTCCAATTTGGCTATATAGACTTATTAGGGTTTTTCTTTTCGTCTTAAGTTGTCGAGTTTTGTTACATTTTTTTCAAGTTTTCTGAAATTAGTGTATTCTAAGTGATAAAACTCCGAAACTTGCATGACGTTTTCTGTGAAGGGTTTGATAAGACAAGGAGAAGTGGAGAACAGACCCTTAACAGTAGTTATTACCTCAAACCATTGTAACTCGTGTTGCATTTGTAAAGCTGCTCCTGATACACGGCTAAGACGATCATGAGGCGCCCGTTTGCTGGCCAAATGGAGCATATTATTTTCGTTTTCATCTTTGTATGTGGCTATTAAGTCTTTGATGGCTCCGATCTCATGTATGAGACTGAAAATCTCTGCTTGACGGTTTATCACAGCCGTGTGGAAAATGCTGTAACGATTTTCATCTACTTTCCAAATTAGATCAGGATAAGATTGAATCAACCGAGTTAGAAATCCGACCTTTCCTAACTGAGCCGCGACAAATAGTAATCGCCATGGATGGCGAATAGACACTGATATGTCCTCCTCCTTCTGTTTTATAACTTGATCCCATAAGATTTGAGTAAGTTCAAGTTCTTCTGTAGACTCTTCACCTTTATTCGTTAGCTACCTGAGAATATCCTCCAAATGCTATGTCGATATCCATGTAGCTTCAATGGTTTTCTTGCCAAAGCATGCAATGCCGTCTCCTTTCTTGCATCTCGCCAGAAAGCCAAATGCAGATTCTCCTTCAGGATGTGCAACGCTATGTCTGTCATTCAGTTTGTCAGTGCAAACTTTTATCAGAATTACAAACATTCTCGTGCTGTAGTCGGTATTTACAGAAGAAAAGCTGCTTGGCACTTACCTAACATATCAGCATCAATGCAACTTGTAAGTATTTCAATGCGGTCATGGTTTGTAAGCCTTTTGCCATCAGTTACATCAAGTAAGTACCATACCATATCACGATGACCCAGTAAAACGGCCATGTGAAGCGGTGTCAACCCTTGCTTGCCTCGGATGTTGGGCAATTCATTGTTCTGCTCTCGCATTGTCTTTGCAATCTCGACAACTCCAGACATAGCAGCAAAACAGAATGGCGTGCTTCCATCTTTATTGGTGTAAAGTAAAGAACTTGGATCGTGGACGATCAATGCCTCAACAACTTTGAGATGCTTGGCAGCCGCTGCTATGTGAACAACGGTTTCTCCTCCCTTTGTAATTCCTGTGCGTAGCCAGGCTGGAACCTCCAATGACATCAAAATTACCGTCCCCCAATCACCACACATGGCAGCTCTATATATATTTGTGCTGTATTTGGTAACGTAGACGCTTTCCAGATCTGAACCAGACGACAAAAAAGAACATTTGGTATTTGTTATAGTTCGTGATGTCGATTTACCCACCTTAGACCCCCTTTGAGGTATAAGGGTGCATGTTCAAGAGTCCGACTTGGGTCAATGTTCATATGAAATGTTCAAATGAAACGTAGAATGATTGATCAATGTTCAAGTATGTGTTTTATAAATTGAAAATGATGAGACATTCTTTGATTGAAAATTTTTACATTGGTAAGCAGTTTAACTTACTAGATGGTGGGTCCTGTGAAGAATCCCTTATTAATATGCCCACATGTAAGTCCCACATCGATTGTGGAGAGTTGAAATGTCCACCTTATAATGCCTAAGGGCTACTCCTCCTATTGCCAATTGGTTTTAGGATGGAACCCCTTGAGCCTATGAGGTGGGCTTTCTCTCTACCACTTGTGGGTGTGGCCCGGGCCCGTCTCTGATTTCATAGGTCCCATGACGGAACTGGTTTTGCAAGTGAATCAAGCTCATTTTCAACTTGTGCAACTTTGGTTTTATGCTCAGCATCAAGTTTATCCTCCTTACGACCTGCGTCTGTGGCGGCAGGTATTTCTGAGCTCTGATCTTCTGAACTAAACTCCTTTGTTTCAGTGATTGCGTTGATTTGTCGTTCTTGATTAAGCTCATCGTCTTGACTTAGATTTGTTTTTGGGACTGCAGCACTGGCCTGTTGCTCCTCTTGACCAAGAGCCTCCGAGTCTGCAACTGTGTCACTATGCTTCGTTCGACCACGTACATCTTCTTGAACAGCGCCTCCCACAACTGTCGCGGATTCAATTGACATAATATCAACAGCTATCTCTGGGTTAGAGCCTTCCCTCGACATTGCTTAGTGTGCGTGTGTGTGTGTGTGTGTGTGTGTGTGACAGGGTTCGAGGTTGCTCCACTTCTGCTGTTAGTACTACTTTATATAATCCTTCATTGTTGGTCATTTGGAATATAATATAATAATATTCGAGTCATTGTTTAATTTACTTGAGCTGTCAAACAGCCCCGGAGGAATTGACTAATGCTATCAAACGACTTTCGAGCAACCTACGCCGAATTTGATGCTTAGAAGATACTCCGTACATGACTGGTTTATATAATTCAAATCTCAAGAAACTAACTTCATATTTTTATTAGACAAACAAGTCTTTGAGTATATATATTGATAAATTTATGATAGAGGCTCAAACATGTAAGGAATAACAACAATACAAGTGAGATGTGCATCACTTGTAGTCGAATTAGATTACAAGTCTTTGAATACTCCATACCTTTGAATACTCCATATACTATAATATATCCTTATTTTTAGCTTCAGTGTATTCAGGTCTCACTATCTGCTTGACTGCCTGATATTAATCAGTTTTGAGAGTCAGTTGACCGGTCAAACTCTTACTCGACTTACCAACTTATTAGGGTCATCAATCCGTGAACCTTGACTCTTATTGAACTGACCCGTATTTTGACCCGTATGTTGAATTGGGTTATAGTTATTTACCTCAAACCATTGTAACTCACGTTGCGTTTGTAAAGCTGCTCCTGATACACAGCTCAAACGATCGACAGGCGCCAGTTTGCTGGCCAAATGGAGCATATTACTTTCCCTTTTATCTTTGTATGTGGTTCCAATCTCGTGAACGAGAGTGAAGATCTCTGCTTGACGGTTAATAACAGCCGTGTGAAAAATACTATAACCATTTTCATCGACTTTCCATATTAGTTCAGGATAAGATTGAATCAATAGATATAGAAATTCGACCTTTCCTAACCGAGCTGCAACAAATAGTAAACGCCATGGCTGGCGAATAGATACTGATATATCCTCCTCCTTTTGCTGTATAACTTGATTCCATAGCATTTGTGTAAGCTCAAGTGCCTCTGTTGTCTCTTTGCCTTTACTCGTATAAACTACCTGAGAATATTCTGTGAATGCTAGGTCGATTTCTGTGTGGCTTTAATAGTTTTCAAGCCAAAGCATGCAATGCCGTCTCACCCCTTACATAGTTACATCTCGCAGGAGACACTAATTTCCGATGGTTTGTAAGCCTTTTGCCGTCAGTTACATCAAGTAAGTACCATATCATATCACGATGACCCTGTAAAACGGCCATGTGAAGCGGTGTCAACCCTTGCTTGCCTCGGATGTTGGGTAATTCATTGTTCTGCTCTCTCATTGTCTTTGCTATCTCGACAACTCCAAACACAGCAGCAAAACAGAACGGCGTGCTTCCATCTTTATTGGTGTAAAGTAGAGGACTTGGATCGCAGACGATCAATGCCTCAACAACTTTGAGATGTTTGGCACCTGCTGTTATGTGAACGACGCGCTCTCCTCTCTTTGTAATTCCTGTGCGTAGCCACTCTGGGGCCTCTTGTGCCAACAACATTATCATTCCCCAATCACCACTCAGAGCAGCTCTAAACATATCCTTGCTGTATTCGGTAACGTAGATGCTTTCCAAAGCTGAATCAAACGGTAAAGGAGCATTTTGGTATTTGTTTCACGATACTTCTTGAAGTCGATTTACCTTGTTCTTATTTATTTCTAGAACAAAGTAAGTACTGTATTTTGTTATAAAATGCAATTTATAAAAAGAAAAATGACGGGGAAGGTACGCGGGTAAGTATTATGTGCCTATGTGGTAAGCAAAGTAATATACGGGTGCATGTTTAACTCATCAGATGGCGGGTCCCATGACGGAACTGGTTGTGCAGGTGAAGGTTGGGTTGGATGCTCTGTATCGAGCGCTTTTCCAACGTCTGTATCAGTGGTTTGACGCACAGCATCAAGCTCATCCTCCCTACGACCTGCATCTGTGGCAGGTATTTCTGAGCTCTGATCTTCTGAACTAAATTCCTTTGTTTCAGGGATTGCGTTGATTTCTCCTTCTCGACTAACCACATCGTCTTGGCTTATGTTTGTTTTTGAGACTGCAACACTGGCCTGTTGCTCCTTTTGACCAAGAGCCTCCGAGTCTGCAACTGTCATTCGACCAGGTACATCTTCTTGAACAGCGCCTCCAACAACTGCCGCGGATTCAATTGACATAATATCAACAGCTATTCATGATATTCTTTTTTTGATCTTTTTTTTTTTCACGAGGCAACCGTCTTTTGATTTTCTAACTTAGTTTAAATGATCAAGTAATTTAACAATGTTAAACCTGTTTTGATATGTTAAATCTATTTTCAATGTGACGAGTCTTCGAGAAAAGCGAACACATGAAATAGTCTATAAAGTGCTCAATATGCATCTCTTAAGCAAGAATGTGATTTTGTTGAAGACAATTTTCTGAAATAAATCATGTTTGGATAAGTGATTTGTTTATAACTAAGGTAACAAATTAACTTTATAATCACACATTATTCCCCTTCAAAAATAGGTAAAACTTTTTTTTTTTAATCACTAATTGTTCTGAGTGTTGAATGTGAAACGCGAGTCGAGCTCAAGCGTTTTGGTGTCTTATCCTTCGTAACAATCTGAGTGACTCATGGTGAAAATGTCGGAGTCTGTCAAAGGTTTTTCCTTCGGTAAGTAATTTACAGAATTATCCGCCGTATGTTGTCTTCTGATTTGGTGCAGAGGATTCCGCCACTTGTGAGCTGAAACATCGGATGGATGAACTTGAAAGAGCTTCTTTCGCCCTGGCAGAAATACGTTCTGGGATCTGTAAGTCGAGCAGTACATTTCCACCAGAAGCGGAAACTGCTGCAATGCGAAAAGCGTGACAGGAACCGAGGCAAGTACAGCAATTGTAAACGGCGGCCATTTCAAACCCTCTAGAAATGTTATGAAGAATGTAACCGTGAAGCCGACAACCATTGTCGCTATCGAAATGAGTAGCAAAACGAGTCCGGTCATTAGCTTCTGAGGCAACGACATCAGGAAGTCTCTCTCAGCATATCGGGAAGTCAGGATTGATAGGAACACCAATATTGAAGCGGTAGAGGTGAGCAACGACACTGCATTTGACATAGCGAAAAACACAAACGACGTCTTTTTTGCTAGGACGGGAGTTCCCGTGTCACTGTTTAGACCTCCCGGCAACTGGAAGGCTGCTGTGAACACCATCGTCGCAATAAGAGCTGCCACAAGCGCACATGACTCGGCCGTCTTTTTCATCCATTCTTCACCTTGCTTCCTTAATGGCTCGTGCTCTTCACTGAACAAGGTTTGAGGCGTTTTCTTGTCCTTGTTTTCAGCTTCCGTGTATTCAGATCTCACTATCTGCTTGACCGCCTGATATTATATCCGAGAAAATGAATAAGGTTGAATTCACATGAAAACGGGTCTCATAGATGTCATCATTTATCGTTAGATCATAGTTATTACCTCAAACCATTGTAACTCCCGTTGCATTTGTAACGCTGCTCCTGACACACAGCTAAGGCGATTGAGAGGCGCCAATTTGCCGGCTAAATGAAGCATATTATTTCCGTCTTCATCTTTGTACGTTGCTATTAAGTTTCCGATAGCTCCAATCTCATATATGAGCTTGAAGATCTTTTCTTGACGGTTAATAACAGCCACATGAAAAATGCTGTACCTATTTTCGTCGACTTTCCAGATTAAATCAGGGTACGATTGAATCAGTACAGTCAGAAATTCAACCTTTCCTAAGCGTGCTGCAACAAATAGCAAACGCTATGGCTGGCGGATAGATACCGATATATCTTCCCTCTTCTGCTGTATGACTTCATTCCATAGGTTATAAGTAAGTTCGAGTGCTTCTTTAGGCTCTTCATCTTTACGCGCGCAGATATCTGAAAGTGTCCTCCAAATGCCAGGTCGATATCCACGCAGCTTCAACGGTTTTCGGGCCAAAGCGTGCAGTGCCGTCTCACCCCTTGCATCTCGCGCGAGAGCCAGATGTAAATTGCTCTTGAGGATGAACAATGCTACGTCTGTCAACGACAATGCAACTGTCGTCAGCACCTACACATAGAGAATTACGAAGTCTTTGAAAAGGCTGCTTACCGAACAAATCAGTGTCGATGGAACTCGTAAGTATTTCAATGAGGTCGTGGTCAGTTAGACGGTTGCGGTCCGTTACCTCAAGTAGGTACCACACCATCGCACGATGACCCAGTAAAGCGGCCATGTGTAGGGGCGTCATCCCGTTTTTGCCTCGTATGTTGGGCAGTTCACCATTGTGCTCTCGCATCGTCTTTGCAATCTCAACGACTCCTGACACAGCAGCAAAACAGAACGGTGTGCTGCCGTCTTTATTGGTGCAGAGGAGGCATCTAGGTTCGTGTTTAGTCAACGCTTCGACAACTCGAAGATGTTTGGCGGCTGCTGCTAAGTGAAGAACCGTTTCTCCTCCCTTTGTAATTCCTGTTCTTAGCCACTGTGGGACCCTTTTTGCAGTCGACATCACAGCTTCTGCATCACCACTTAGCGCAGCTCTGAACAGTTCGGTACTATATTTGGTTACGTAACAGCCTTCCAAATCTGCATTACATGGCAGAAAATCATTCGATATCCTTACCACTTTGGTTTACTTGCAGTGTTTGTTATCGAGTGTTTACGGAGATTAGAATCAATTATATTTTAGCTATATCATCGAACTTTTGCATCAAATCAAATGACGAGACCTACACGCATTGAAACCATTTGTCTGGCGAGACCTATATACACACTAAAGATTTTAACCGACGGGGTTAAGAACAGAGTTTCCGATCTCGCCATAAATCTGATCTCACCAACCAATTGCAGAAAGAAAGTTAACAGACTGTAAGGATTTTAAACTCACAAGGCGGTGGGTCCCACGACGGAACAGGTTGTGCAGCAGTCGGTTGTGTTGGATGCTCTTCCTCAAGCCCATTTCCCTCAGCCGTAAATTGAGTTTGAGGTTCCAAGTTTTGTGCTGTTGTTCTGCGGATTGCTCGATCTCTAACTGCACTTTGAACCACACTTTCTTCCGTTGATTCCGTTGAAACGATATCAACAGCTACTTCTTGGGTAGCAGCACCTTCACTCAGCATTTCTACGCGTATGACAGTAGTGAGAATTCACTTCTTGAGTTGCTCGGTTACCAACTACTCGAGTCAACGTTTTATAATTGATTAATACGAACTACTGCGTATTCATCGGCTTTTACACCGTCCAAGACTGTCGATTCTATTATCGACAATGCCAAACCGAACTATATAATGTATATTTAAAACAAGTTATTGGGCATGGTTGATGTATATAATAAGACCATCCATATTAATTTAAGATCACAATTGAAATAAAAAACAAAATAATATCGTAAAAGTGAACTAAGCTTTCTGTCTTTTTACCTTCTCCCCTTGTCATTTTGTCGACCTAATCTCTGTCGCCTATCGGCTTCCACAGTCGTTATCCATATTTGTAAGGGAAATTCAAGGGTTTATCCGCGAAATTTCTTTTACACAAAGACTTGTGTGAGACCGTCTCGTACTATTGTTAGTGTGAGACCTCTCACAATGGAGTTGAAAAAGCCTTTTTTTGTCCGGCTAAAAATATGGTTTAGGATTTGTATGTCGAGTAATACATCTCTGCCAAAAGCGGGAATTGTTGCAACGCGAAGGCTGTGACTGTTACGGTTTAAATTAACCTCTCACGCAAGCACAACGCGGTCGTAGTAGTATGAGAGGGTCGAATCCACGGGGATGGTTTGTTAGGCTTTAAGTTTTGTTTTCGTTTTAGTTTAGCCGAACGAAATTTGGTTTTGGAAAATTCTTTAACTTAACAAAATAATAAATAAAACTAGAAGAAGAAAATACAAGTAAATGAATTAAATCGATATGAAAAAGATTATAGAGTCCGACTCATCCACTAGCATACAAAATTAGAAATCACCGTAATTTGGGGGAAAACGTCTCCATAACGAAACTACTCCCCTCCCGAGTTTGTAGGTCGCTACCTCTAAATTATCTAGAACTCCCCTCCCGGGTTTGTACTAGGTCTCCTTTACTTAACACGAAAGTCCACTCCCATGGCACTAACACATTAGTTAAGGAAAATCGGCTCTGTTCGTCGCACACTACTCGTTGCTCTACTGCTACTCTACTCGGCTACTCTTCTTTCTCTCTTCTTCGTCTGTCTTCTTGACTACTCTCCAGTCTCTACCTTCTGCCTTTTTCTTCCCTCCTTTTTGTTTGCTGCCCACTTCTCTGTTCTTGGGCTTCCCTTCTTTTTGTTTTCTTTTTTCTCATTTGGGCCAAGTTGATTAAAGGTTACGGTCCATTTATTTTTGTTCGGACCGTCTTGACTCTACTTCATTCTACGTCTTTTCACCGCATTGAAGGAATTATGTCCACTGTCCTATAATTATTAACCCGCTTAAGTCTATGTGGTCAACACGTCTTGCTAGAGACCAATGTTGATCTGATACATAAATAAGTTATGTGTCTAGTAGCTCTTAAGTGGGCCCATTAGTCGCACACACAAATGTCTGAGGGTAGTTATAATATGAGTAGAACTCATTAATTAATTCTGGGTCTAAAGCTAGTTTAGCCAAATTTCTGACTCTTACAGGTTTATGAAACCTCTTAGGATTAGGTTTATGGAAACCTAGATCTTCCTCTTTACTATATATATGGGGTTCCTGTGAAGGAATTATTTATTCAGTTCAACTCAATTCAATTATGAGATTAGTCCACATATTATATAGAGAGAAAATAGTTTCTCTAGAGAGAGGTTGGTAAACCCTTGATCTTAGCATACAGGTTGTAGCTCAATGCGTGTGGATACTAATGGAGGCATCACAATTGGGGTGTTAATTATTATTATGGGATTCTTATTCTTATTATTATTCTGGGTTTTCAAGGATTTCTTATATTCTGCATACTTCTTATTATTATATTATTCCGCTGCGAGAAGGTATGTAATTCATCTTACTTGTATTTGTTAATTCGTTCAATACTTGCGATTTGATCTTGGCAAATTGGGTTTGTATAAAACTTGTTTATGTCCTCAAAACCCTTCAGTGGTATCAGAGCCAATTTCGTGTAGTATTGTTCAAATTAACTATTGAATCTTGACTCATAATTTTGTTATGAGAGATTCAATTGATTTGATGAATTTGAATATTTGAGATCCATTAGAAACATGTTTAGGGTTTTTCTATTTATGAATTTAATTTGTTGAATTATGAAATTGAGTTTTTGATTTATATAAAACCTTGTTGTTGTTTTATTTTATCGCCCTAAAACGTTTTCTAAAGGGCCCTAAGATATTTATTACTTTGTTGACGATGAAAGACTCGATTGGAATAAATTGAAGGGACAATTTTAAGAATCTAGAAATTAATTCCATTGTTGACGATGAATTCTAATGTGTTAGAATAAGACTCGATTGGAATGAATTTTAAGAATCCTAAGAATTAATTTCATTGTTGACGATGAGCCTTAATTTAATTAGGGCAAGACTCGATTGAAATTAATTGAAGGGTCAAAGAAAAATCGTAATGAAAATCATGAAAACCTCCGTATAAGGTCAGAACCGGTCGGTTTACCTGAAACCTACCGGGTTCACATGATACGGGAAGGTGACAGAAATCTGGAGCAAACAGAACCGATCGGTTTGGACTAAACCGATCGGTTTGGGGTCTAAACCGATCGGTTTGGGGTCAAAACCGACCGGTTTGACTTGTGAACTGGCCGGTTCACTTGTTAAATCGGCCCGGTTCGTTTTGTTCTTATGATTTTTGTGTATTTTCTGTTTTTATCAACCAAAATAAATTTTGAATTGAGTTCGATTATGAATTATTTTACAATCATGGATTGTTTTATAATTATGAATCGAAGTGAGACTCAATTTGACTTATGAATTGTTTTGACAATTGTGAATCATTGATTGGCTTAAGTGATCGGTTTATGTTGAAACCGACCCGTTTAGCGGCGATTTTAAGAATGATTCTAAATTTGACGAGTTTTGGTGAAAACTACGAATTATTTAAATCACGATTGTGAATTGTTATACAATTACGAATTATTGTATACAATTATGAATCAAATTTTGGTATAATTTACGATTATTGAATTGTTGTACAATTGTAAATTGTTATACAATTATGAATCGAAATTTGAAGCATTATTTTATTTCTCAAGTTTGAAAAAGAGTTTTCTAAGAGAGAAGAAATACAATGCTCATTGGAGGTCAAATTTAGCTTGACTTGCAATGAAGATTAATTTGGGTACCATGCTTTTCTTAATAATAAATTGAGATTTGCATGCTTAGAACTCATATTTATAATCCCTCCGGAATATTAAGCATTGTCTTTCCATATTAGAACACCACAATAAGTTTGCTTCACTACGCTAAGTGACTGCCAAAGCAGTGCTTAGCTGGTAACGTAAATTGAGTGGAGAGGTGAGTAATAGTTTCATCGCAATAAGTTTGCTTTATTGGTTAAAGTGACCGCCAAAGCGGTGCTTCGCCAGTAACGTAAAATGGGTGGATGAATAGCCGTTACTCATAAGTTCTTTTTTGGTTCGCTTAACGAGGCCGTCAGGTGAGGCCTGAGCCTTGAGGCAAGAGGTCGTTTTCATGTCATGACTAACCGACCGACCAAGAATTACATGGAGATGTAATTGACATGCGAGGATGTCTACCTTTATATTTTGTGTTTTGGGCGATGAGCCAAAGCTCACTCAAGACACCTAATATTTGGGATCTTGGAATAATTGTACATGTATGAGGGGATCATGTTCAATTCATATTAATTATTGTTTCGTGTTGCATATATTTGGTCATATGTTATCACAATTTAATAAACGAGCAGTTTGAAATGGTTCAAACTCATTGATTGGTGTTTTGAGAAAGAGTTCTCAAAAGTGAGAGATATGATTTGTCCTTATAAAGGAATTTCATACAAGCTAAAACCAATGTTAACATACAACTTGGACTGTGTGGTTAAAGTCATGGTGATGGCTCTACGTTTCAAATTAAACAATCGTCTAAGTTGAGGGGAAATTGTTCCCATTAAGTAAGAAAAATAAGGAAAATTATCCAATTAGCTTGCATGTCATACGTTGATGACAAGATTATAATGATAATCTAGAATGATTGGATATTTCTATTAGTGTTACTGAAAATCGTTTCAGTTATGCTTCAAGTTAAAGTCGGTTCATCATGAATAAAACATGTAACTTGAATTTCTTATTTAATAGTATAAGATGCTTTAATTAGTATATGATACTCAATATAATTAAACGTCATATCAAGAAGGCCAACTTATAATGATATTTGAGTTCATTAGGTAAATGGCTTGAGATATTGGACTTAGACGATGTTAAAGGGCTTAAAGTTCGGTGAGTTAATGATTGTTATCATACCTAAAGCCTAAGCATGGTTTAATTGAGTACGTAAATATTTGTCATTAGTGGAATGATTTAATCATTGATGTAATGATAAATTAACATTGGAAGAGTAACTCCTAGAATTATCTAGAAGATCTGTAAATGAATTTGAAGTAGTGACTTCAAATATGTATATTGTGAATGTAAAAGTCAATATTTTACTTTTAGTATGAGGTACCAAATGCAGCTCTTACATTGATAATGTAGTGAGCTCGAGAAGAGTAGAGTAATGACAAAAGTAAAGTGATTATGTATATGAAATGAACACATTTTGTTTTATTCTACATAAAAGGGATCACTTGACTTAATTTTAAAGCTTAATGCTAAGATTGGATAAATTGTTATCCATGTGCCTATATAAGCAAGGCTTGAAATTCTGGTTCATATTCAAACATGAATAGAATTTATGTGTTTTTGGGCAAACGTTGTTGTTCAAGTACCTTGCTAATATACAGTACTAAAAGACTAACTTTAATGTTGGGTCTTATATTCTTAGTAAAAGGCAACTTATTTCATAACATAATGATCAGTTGAGTTCAAGTCTTACATTTTGTGTTTCACTAATAGGACACGTCTTTAAGGTTGTAAAGATGATAAAATGGCGTCTTCTACTTGGTTTAGTGGGAGGACGGCTGATTTGTTTGATCATACATATACGAGATATGTGTGCATCAATAGTCATATCGTGAGAAAGTGAAATTCATTTATACTTCACCACATTTACTACATTGTAAGTTTTGTGGTCATGTTCATTGGATGATGAAACGTAAATCTGAGATACTTTGAGAATTTCTAGGATATTCAGATGGAAGTATATGATCAGCTTGATGAGTTGTTCAAGTAAGGCAGAGCTTAAGACAATCATTTGTGATCATCGTAGACATTAGTGAAATGAGTTTCACATTGAATCTTTTAATGTTCGTTCTACTATGAGTCACTTGGATCTTAATGATATTTTGGAGGCTTATGCACTATAAAGTCTACGTATACAAGTAAGATTATGTCCATACAAGTTGGTAAAAGACATGATATGGGACATGGATTGAAAAGTTCCTAATTGTCTTTTATGATATGAGTTTTGAAGTTACAAGAAAAGTTGTTTTCTAAAACTTAAGCTCAAAATTCCAACATATGCCATTATGAGGTATTCTTAAAGGATATGCATTCTACCACTTATCCAAAGAACAAAGTTATATTTTGTTACGTGGATCTATAAGTTTCTATTTGAGATACGTGATCTCTAAAAGAAACGGTGGGGGAGAATATATGTCACGTAAGTTTGACCTATAAGGAAGCATTGATGGGCTAGAACTCCGTATATATTTAAAACATGGATGGACATAAGATATCTATTGGTATGATGGATATATGATGTTAATAAGCACGGTTGGTAATTAAAGTAATGACTATAGTGGAGATTATTTACCATATGCTTAAATCCATGAAACTAGCAAATGTCGTCATAGTCTCATAAAATGAGATATGGTGGTTGAGCGTGAAAATCAGTTTCACATCAATAAGAATGCGCTAGTTTGTGAAAATTTCAAAGTTGTTTGAAATAAGTATCTTGGAGTTGAAATCTTTGTTCTTGATATTTTGGTTTAAAAAGCGTTTTGATCCATTTAAGACAAAGAAATCTGTATATTTGTGTACACGAAGACTAGTGGGAGTGCATATGCATTTTCAGCTTGTTATGTTCATGACATATTTCTTTCACTGATTGACTTTTATTGCTTGAAGTATTTTGTACTTAGTATAAAAGTTCTTTAATGTGTTCGTGTTAGGAACATGAAACCAATCAAATTCTAGTAAGTGTCACTAGAATACTATCTGTGAATATTTCTATGTGTTTAAGAAGCCTTGAGGAAATCCTATGTACTTGAGGAGTCATGAGGAAATCCTATGCGCTTATGAAACCTCAAGGAATTATTATGAGATACAAATTGTGATAAAATATATCATTGTAAATATGTTACAAGTGATTTAATTTTCATACAAGTAAAGGTGGTCTTTGATGACTATCTAGGTACCTCTTTGTTTATAAGAAATGAGTTATGCTTTGGAAATGTGTTCTAAACATAAAATGATGACTAATATTGAGTGTCTTGTTGCTTGTAGGCAAATGATAAATGTTTGATTTATAAAATAGCAGCACACTCGAATAATATTGTTTATGAAGCGCTTTAATGGTGCTTATGAAACGAAAATAGTTTATCTTATTGAGAGAAGGTAAATTGTGTATATGCAAATGTTATAACTCGATGCAATGGTGATTGCATGTCACGCACAAATACCTTTACGCAGCTAGAAACATGTTGTTGCGAATTGTATAAGACGCATGGGCGAATGGTCTTGATACTAATAAGAGGTGTTTATTTCAGTGGGAGTTATTTACGATAATTGATATAAATATCGCATTTATTTAAAATGCAGTCCCAAAATAACAATAACATCGATTGATAGGTTTACTAAGTACGTGACTTAGTAAGTGGAACCCTATTAAATGGAGGATGTAGTTATTTTGTCTCTAGTCAGAGTATTATGTTGGGACGAATCGAATACTTGAAAATGACTAGTATGTGAGTTGGTTGATGACTACGTTCCACGAGTCATAGGTAGCGATGTACCAAGCCAGGCACATAGGTGTGTATATGAGGATACGCACTAGACCGACCCGCCGAGAAGAACTTTACTAAGGATTCGCCTAGTGTCAGTAAAGGTTCTTGGGAATTGTTTGTTTGTTTGGTCTTTTGACCTGAGTCTTTGACTATTCTGTACATGTGAAGTGTATGCTTTGATACTATTCCTCGTCATCTGTAAAAAGGACTACGGATGGTCATTGGGTATGCATGAATCATGTGATAGCATGTGGTTAGACAAGATGGGATTTGCTCCTCTCTAGTTAGAGAGTTTATTGTTTCTTGGCCTCTCGAAGAGTGTGACTTGTGTAAATCCGTGGCCGCGGTCAGATGGAATGTTTTGCATTCATCTGTCTTTTGACAAGTCAACTCAGAGATTCGAGAAAACGATTGAGATATATGAGGATGACGCTTCTCCTACCTCATTCTCAATTGGAGACAATAGTAGCAAAGAGACTTATTGATATTCTTATAGGGACATGTACAAGTGGGAGACTGAAGGAATTATGTCCACTGTCCTATAATTATTAACCCGCTTAAGTCTATGTGGTCAACACGTCTTGCTAGAGACCAATGTTGATCTGATACATAAATAAGTTATGTGTCTAGTAGCTCTTAAGTGGGCCCATTGGGTCACACACAAATGTACAGGGTAGTTATAATATGAGTAGAACTCATTAATTAATTACCGGGTCTAAAGCTAGTTTAGCCCAGCTACAACTCTTACAGGTTTATGGAAACCTACTAGGATTAGGTTTATGGAAACCTAGATCTTCCTCTTTACTATATATATGGGGTTCCTGTGAAGGAATTATTTATTCAGTTCAACTCAATTCAATTATGAGATTAGTCCACATATTATATAGAGAGAAAATAGTTTCTCTAGAGAGAGGTTGGTAAACCCTTCGGTACTAGCATACCAGTTGTAGTCTGCAAAATGCGTGTGGATACTAATGGAGGCATCACAATTGGGGTGTTAATTATTATTATGGGATTCTTATTCTTATTATTATTC
Source organism: Dianthus caryophyllus (assembly GCA_023091065.1). Taxonomy (NCBI): domain Eukaryota; kingdom Viridiplantae; phylum Streptophyta; class Magnoliopsida; order Caryophyllales; family Caryophyllaceae; genus Dianthus; species Dianthus caryophyllus. Next base: position 36,404,870 of record CM041522.1, on the reverse strand, counting down.
TGGGTTTTCAAGGATTTCTTATATTCTGCATACTTCTTATTATTATATTATTCCGCTGCGAGAAGGTATGTAATTCATCTTACTTGTATTTGTTAATTCGTTCAATACTTGCGATTTGATCTTGGCAAATTGGGTTTGTATAAAACTTGTTTATGTCCTCAAAACCCTTCACGCATGTCGTAAGTTCTTCTCAATTTGGTACCTGTAGAATATTTATACAAAAAAGCATTACCATATTCTCGACAAAATAGCTAAAGTACAATAAAATTGTGACCGACCCATATATTTGTAATTGACTACAAATTGAGCAATTTAACCAATTAAGACCGCAAAATGGATTGCATAAGACTAATAATGTGGGTATAAAATCGGTAAAATTATCACTTATCAGTGACCACAGGAAATGCGGCAAGCATAGCAACTGAAATTGGCGGTCATCTCGTACCTTATTTTTTCATGATTCATGATACTGCAATGCAAGCATGATGTGTATCTTTTGTGGATGAATTGCAGGCGTCGAGAGTAGTGCAATATGGATCACAGATCAAGTAAATTTTACGAGGTTTTTGCTTTACGATGTGAGGTAACACAAGCAATATCTGTTTTTTTTTCATTTTCATAGTACTATGTTTTTGATCTATTATCAGTTTATCACGAGATAACCGTCTTTTAATTTTTTTAACTTAGTTTAAATTATCAATCAAGTATGTTAGCAATGTTAAACCTGTTTCGATATGATTAGTGTTCGAAAAAGGGATTACTGTTAATATCTACTTCAATATGGCGAGTCTTCGACAAAAGCGATCAAGTAGTCTATTAAGTGCTCAATATGGGATCTCTTCAGCAAGAATATCCCATCTTGTGAAAGACAATTTTAGGAGATTATTACTAATTGGTTCTTAGTGCTGAATGTGAAAGGCGACTTGAGCTTTAACGTTTCGTGGAACATTCAAGTACAGAACGTTGTGGTAGCTTCTTTATGGGAAGTACCTGGTAAGAGAATGTCGTAAAACCGATGAAAACTGTCTACTAACACTTTCTGAAGTACACACAAAAACATTTAAGGAAAACGGTAGTTGTTTCGCCGCAGAAGCCTCGTGCTGTCCATCAATTTGAAACGGATCTCTCTTTGATCTATACTGTGGTCTGTGGGTGTCATGGTGAAAATGTCGGACGCTGTCAACCGTTGTCTGAACGGTAAGTAATTTTCCGAAATATGATCCACATGACGGTATGTGACCTCATAAATGAAAGTAGTAGGATTGTGCCAACCACTAGCTAAATTGTCTTCTAATGGACAAAGTTAAAAAAGCCTAGTTTGTCCGGGTAAGAATATGGTATGGGATTTGTATGTCGAGTAATACATCTCTGCCAAAAGCGGGAATTGTTGCCATGCAAAGAGTGTGACAGGAACTGTGGCAAGCATAGCAATTGTAACTGGCGGCCATCTCGTACCTTCTATGAACGTAATGAACAATTGAACATTGTAACGGTAAAACTCACGACCATCGTTGCTATTGAGATGAGGAGCAAGACGAGTCCTGTCATAAGCTTCTGAGGTAATGAGATTAGGAAGTCCCCCTCAGTGTATCGAGAGGTGAGGATTGATAGAAACACCAATATCGAAGCGGTAGAGGTTTATAAGAAATATAACAGTTGGTTGAATTGTTTTCTGTATTTACTTTGATATCAATGAATACATATTTATACTAGTTACAAGATTGAGACTAGCTAAGATTATTTACCAAAAACTATAAGGAAAGAAATCTAGTTTTCCTAAGTTACAATATTCACATAATCAAATTACTTGCAGGATAAGTCGGGAGATTTTGTCGGTAAGATTTTAGGAAGGTTAATACGCCCCCTCAAGATGGACGTCCTGGGAAGGAGGCCAATCTTGCTTCGTAGAACTTGAAAGGGACCCGTAGATAAGGGCTTTGTAAGAGCATCGGCGAGTTGATCAGTGCTAGCGACATGTTGAATGCGAATGCAGCCGTGCTGGAGTTGTTCTTTGAAGTAGATGACAACACATTATTTGTAATTGTCCTAAGTACATTATTAGATGGATGTCCTAACATATGGTGCCACGAAAGGGGCGTGGTTCCTTTTATTGCTGCTGCAGCTAGTGGAGAGTGGTCCGGTGGAGTCCATTCATAGATTCCGTGGTTGGCTCGACCCTGGAGAATTGTGGTCCTGGTTCGAAGATCCTTCACATAAAAGGAGGTTTGTGAGAAAACAGCATAAGCATGGTTATCGCGACAGAGGCGAGATATAGAAATTATGTTACGAGATATATGTGGTACATGAAGAACATCATGAAACTGTAAATTGCGAATAGTAAATGAACCTGTATTGGTTATGGGTAGGACGGAGCCGTCTCCAATCATCAAGTCATCGATGCCGGTGTATGGAGAGTGAGAAGCAAGGAGATCGAGATCATGAGTAAGGTGGTGCGAGGCGCCGCTGTCAAGTAAGAATGCGGGGTTGGCGGTAGGAACACCGGGGTGAGCAAGGTGTGCTTGAGGTGCTGGACGAGCTGACTGAGCGGGTTGCGGGTCAGGGAATTCAAGTTCGGGACAAATTTTCCGAAAAGCAAAGCAATTAGCAATGACATGACCCGTTTTGCGGCACCATTGGCACCGACCTCGAAAGGGTTGGGAGGTGGTCTGGCCACGGTTTGAAGAAGTGTACGGTGCAGATTGCTGGCTGGAAGCACGGTTGCTGCCGTGATAATTGTTGCTGGGATTTAAAGCAGCACGGTTTGTAGAGGGGCCACGAAAAGCGGGGTTGGCCGAGGGCACAAACGAGGAAGGGTGTGGTTGTTGTTGTCGAAGCAACAATTCATGGTTTAGGAGCTTCTCATGGAGAGCGTCAAAGGAAATAGTGGTGTCGCGAGCGCGAACGGTGTCAATGACAGGTTTGTAGAGCTCGTAGTCATATTGGCCCTTTGCGTTTAGCACGGCCACCTATTTAATTAATCGCCTTCCCACCAAAACTTTACAAGGTGACTCACCATATTTTCGGCTTCACAAAACCCACCCTGATTATACTAAACTCCATAACTTCGGATGTCTTTGTTACCCTTGGCTACGACCATACACGAAGCACAAATTAGAACCACGTTCGATTGCTTGTGTTTTCGTTGGCTATTCTACCACTCAAAGTGCTTATCATTGTCTTGACACGAAGACAAACCGCTTATATACATCCCGGCATGTCAACTTTGTTGCCACCGTTTTTCCTTTTAAAACCATGGCTTCGCCACCTCCCCCCACCTATGATCAATGGTGCACTCTGCACATTCCGCTACTGCAACCTTCTTCTTCTTCACCTACAACCACACAACCCATCATTCCCGCTCGCCGAGCCAAACCTATCACTCAAGTCTATGCTCGACGCTCAGCTGTACCCCCACCTCACGGTACTTCTGACCAGGCTGCCACCACCGATGCAGCCGCAACCTCCTCTAACTCCTCTGAAAAACTTGATGCCGCCACCACCAACACAGTAGATTCCCCCTCTGCTGCTGTCACGGCCGCTGCTCCCTCCCCTGCTCCAACCGAGAGCACTATACTTTCTGCTCCGCAACCTAAACCATCTAGGAAGACGGTACCACCTCCACCCAGAACGGTGACTACTCGTCTTGATCATAACATACGGAAACCAAACCCTCATTACTCTACGAACCTGGCTCATGTCTCGTCCAGTAACGAGCTGCCTCACACTGTCAAGCAGGCTCTCGTCCTTCCTCATTGGCGTCATGCTATGCAAGCCGAGTTTGATGCACTTATTCGCAACCAAACCTGGACTCTTGTTCCTCGCACTCCCAACCAGAATATTATCGGATGCAAGTGGGTTTTCCGAAACAAATATGATCCTGATGGAAGCTTAAAGCAACACAAAGCCCGTCTCGTCGCCAAAGGCTTCCACCAACTCCCCGGTATCGACTATACTGAAACCTTCAGTCCGGTTGTAAAACCAACCACTGTCCGTCTTATACTTGCTCTAGCAGTCACCAAATCTTGGCCGCTACGACAGTTAGACATAAACAACGCCTTCTTACAAGGCCACCTAACCGACACTGTCTTTATGTCTCAACCTCCTGGCTTTGTTGACCAGACCAAACCCGACTTTGTGTGTAAATTAACCAAAGCCATCTACGGCCTCAAGCAGGCTCCTCGCGCCTGGTACAATGAGCTCAAAACCTATCTGCTTACCTACGGTTTTAAGCAGTCCATCTCTGATACCATATAAGAAATATAACAGTTGGTTGAATTGTTTTCTGTATTTACTTTGATATCAATGAATACATATTTATACTAGTTACAAGATTGAGACTAGCTAAGATTATTTACCAAAAACTATAAGGAAAGAAATCTAGTTTTCCTAAGTTACAATATTCACATAATCAAATTACTTGCAGGATAAGTCGGGAGATTTTGTCGGTAAGATTTTAGGGAGGTTAATAAGGTTAACAGCGACACTGCATTTGACGTAGCAAAAAACACAAACGATGTCTTTTTCACTAAGACGGGACTTCCAGTGTTATTGTTGATACCTCCCGGCAACTGGAAGGTGGCTGAGAATACCATGGTTGCAATAAGGGCTGCAACAAGCGCACATGACTCGGCCGTCTTTTTCATCCATTCTTCACCTTGCTTCCTTAATGGCTCGTGCTCTTCACTGAACAAGGTTTGAGGCGTTTTCCTATCCTTGTTTTCAGCTTCCGTGTATTCAGATCTCACTATCTTCTTGACTGCCTGAAGTTATTATCCAAGAAAACAGAATAATAAAATATCGGTGTAGAGAGTCAATTGACCTGTTAAAATCTTACTCGACTTACCAACCAACTTATTAGGGTCATCAATCCGTGAAACTTGACTCCTATTGAACTGACCCGTATGGTGAATTGGGTTATAGTTATTACCTCGAACCATTGTAACTCACGTTGCATTTGTAAAGCTGCTCCTGATACACAGCTCAGACGGTCGACAGGCGCCAGTTTGCTGGCCAAATGGAGCATATTATTTTCCTTTTTATCTTTGTATGCGGCTATTAAGTCTTTGATGGCTCCAATCTCGTGTACGAGAGTGAAAATCTCTGCTTGACGGTTAATAACAGCCGTGTGGAAAATACTATAACCATTTTCATCGACTTTCCATATTAGTTGAGGATAAGATTGAATCAATAGATATAGAAACTCGACCTTTCCTAACCGAGCTGCAACAAAGAGTAAACGCTATGGCTGGCGAATAGATACTGATATATCATCCTCCTCCTGCTGTATAACTTGATTCCATAGCATTTGTGTAAGCTCAAGTGTTCTTTAGTCTCTTTGCCTTTACTCGTATAGTTACCTGAAAATATTCTTTGAATGCTAGGTCTATTATTTCCACGCGGCTTTAATGGTTTTCGGGCCAAAGCTTGCAATGCAGTCTCACCCCTTGTATCTCGCAGGAGAGCCAGATGTAAGTTGTTCTTCAGGATGTGCAGCGCTACATCTGTGTCGTTCAGTGCATACATATCAGTGACTAATGGAACTCGCAAGTATTTCAATGCAGTCGAAGAGGAAAGCTGCGTACCATACATATCAGTATCAATGGAACTCGTAAGTATTTCAATGCGGTCTTGGTTTGTTAGCCTTTTGTCGTCAGTTACGTCAAGTAGGTACCATACCATCGCACGATGACCCAGCAAAACGGCCATGTGTAGCGGCATCATCCCTTGTTTGCCTCTTATGTTGGGCAATTCATTGTTCTGCTCACGCATCGTCTTTGCAATCTCAACGACTCCTGACACAGCAGCAAAACAGAACGGCGTGTTGCCATCTTTATTGGTGTAGAGTAGAGAACTTGGGTCACTGGCTATCAACGCTTGGACAACTTCGAGATGCTTTGCAGCTGCCGCTATGTGAGCAATTGTCTCTCCTGCCTTTGTAATTCCCGTGCGTAGCCAGGCCGGTGCCTGTAGGGCAATCCACATCACTGCTCCCCAATTACAACTCATGGCAGCTCTAAACAGATCAATGTTGCATTTGGTGATGTAGCTGCTTTCAAGATCTGAATTCAGACAACAAAAGTCATTACGTATTTACCTTGTCGTTTTCTGTATCCCGTGTAATTCACCCAGATACTCGGTTCCGAGTATAGGGTATGAAAGTTTATCTAAGATTATGGCATTAGATTTGAAATGTGCAAGTGTTGTTCTCATCTTAATTTGTCGAAGTCTAGCTTCTAAGGTGAAGTTAGTTTTCCGAAGTTTAGTGTTTCTTAAGTAATACTCTGTACTAATTTTCTTGAAGTTTTGAAGTGTTACGTTATGAAGTCATCTTAAGTGTTTGATCTCACCAGATGGTGGGTCCCATGACGGAACTGGTTGTGCCGGTGAAGGTTCCGTAGGATGCTCAGAATCGAGGCCATTTTCAACTTCTGCATCCGTGGTTTGAGGCTCAGCATCATGGTCATTCTCCTTACATCCTGCGTCCGTGGCAGGTACTTTTGAGCTCTGATCATCTGAATTAAGCTCCTTCATTTTAGGCACTGCGTTGATTTCTCCCTCTCGACTAACCACACCGTCTTCACTTACGTTTATTTCTAGGAATGCAGTGCCACTGGCCTGTTGATCCTCTTGACCAAGCATGCCCGAGTTTGGGGTTGCGTTTACTTGAACTGCCTCTTCTTCAACCACCGTGGATTCGACTGACGCTATTTCAACAACTATCTCTGGGGTAGCGATAGCGTCTTCTTTCAACATTGCCCCGTGTGTGGGGAAGTGTTGTATGCTGCAGAATTGAGATGTGAGATTTCACTTTGGTTGCTCTAAAACAGATGTTACTACTTACGTCGGCTTTTTGGAACTGAACTTATAGGAGCGGAGCTGAACTTATAAGAGCTAAACTTATAGGAGCGGAAGTCAGTGTTAATTAAAACTTAGTGGGATTTATAAGAGTCAACTTATAGAAGCTGAGCTGAACTTATAAGAGTTGAACTGAATTTTAAAAGGTGAAATTAAGCTGAAAAGACAGGACCTTAGTACTCATAATTACGAGTAATACGGAGTAGTTTACAGGGTTATTTAAATATAACTCCTCTTTTTCAATATTACCCTTTTGTATTATTTTTTTACAACATAATCTCTTTTAGGTTTTTTTTTTTTTTTTTTTTTTTGCAAAATCACATCCAACATAAGAAAATGTCACTTGAATATAGAATATCAATACCGCTTATGAGGGATTTTTTACGTGGTGTTTGCATATTTTAGGCATTGATGATTATCACTTGAAAGGGGCGTACCTAGGATGTGTTTGATCGTCATTTTTAAGTAGCAAAATTCGATGTTGGGATTGAATTTGAATTAGTAAAAGGGTTTTAAAAAGGGGTTGTTCTATAAAAATAACTAGGGTTTTTCTATAAGGTAACCCTGAACTTTTTCAAATCCCACAAGGTAACCCTGCAAATTAAAAAACATCTTTGGTAACCCTGTACTTAATTAATACCTATCAGCGTGACCCTGAACTTATATTCCGTCAATTTTTCCGTTAAATAGTTAACGGAAAGTGTTGTGCTGGATTTAATTTTGTGTTTTTTCTATATGGTAACCCTGTGATTTAAAAAAATTCTACATAATAACCTTATATTTGTACATAACGTGGTCATCAAAACTTATGGGTCCGCAAGAAACCCCAGAAACGCAAAAAAGATTGTAACTTTCGTAAATTAAACTATAAAAAACACAAAATCATAACAAATAAACATAATTTAACATTTAAAAATAAGAAAAAACGCTTATCCTTACATTTGATAGATTAATAACTCCCTTATATGTTATTTTTATAACATAGACATTTTTGTTTCTAAATCACTTTCAACGTCGAAATATGCTACTTAAAAATGGAATATTCACACCCTTAAATGAGAATTTCTTAAGAGGTGTCGACATATTTTAGACATTGGTGGTTGTAACTAGGAAGGGACATGCGCTATAATGTCTTTAATTTCTATTTTTAAGTAAGAAAATTTGACATTGGGGGTGATTTTAAAACAAAAGTAAGAAAATTCGACATATTAAATCCAGCACAACACTTTCCGTTAACTATTTAACGGAAAAATTGACGGAATACAAGTTTAGGGTCACGCTGATAGGTATTAATTAAGTACAGGGTTACCAAAGATGTTTTTTAATTTGCAGGGTTACCTTGTGGGATTTAAAAAAGTTCAGGGTTACCTTATAGAAAAATCCAAAGAACTACATATTACATGGATCTTTTGAAAAAAAATGTTATAAAATGGGGTAAGTCTAATTTACTCGAGTTTATCGTTTGAGTTTTTACTACAAAATGTAATTTTTACCACATAATCTCTTTTACGTTTTTATTTTAAAATACACCCAACATAAGAAATCACTTGAAAAAAGAATATTAATACCATTTACGAGGGATTTCTCAAGTAGTGTTAGTACTCCCTCTATTTTAAGGAATATGAAAAGTTAAGGGTAATATTGATAGTTTGGTTGAGTGAGATCCATTTTAGAGGATAAAGTGTGTGGTATTTTGGTAAAATGAATATATTAGTAGGGGTAAAAGTGTTATTTTGATTGTATAAAGTTGTCCTAAATAGTAATGGAGCTAAATGAGTGAAATTGCCGGAAAAAAAAGTGGGGCTAATTGAGTGAAATAGAGGGAGTATATTTTAGTCATTGATGATTATCACTTGAAAGAGGCGTACCTAGGATGTGTTTGATCGTTTTATTTAAGTAGCAAAACTCAATGTTGGGATTGAATTTGAATCAAAAGGGTTTTTACAAGGGAAGTGTTTTACTCCCTCCGTCTCGGTGATTTGTTTACGTTTACTTTATACACATTTATCGATGTGAGGAGAGAGGTAGAGAAAAAACTAATAAAATAATAATATAAGTACAAAGGGGGTCCCGCTTGCTTAAAATTATGAAATGTAATTGGTTAAGGGAGTAGGGGTCCACCGCTCACATGGGTCACCCATGAGCATTTATGGAAAGTGTAAACAAATGACCTGTAACCCCCAAAATAGAAAGTGTAAACAAATGACTGGGACGGAGGGAGTATAAAAAGTACAACATATTATAGGGTTCTTTTGAAAAAAAAATGTTATAAAATGGGTTAAATCTAATTTACCCGGGTTTATCGTTTGAGTTTTTACTACAAAAATATCGTTCGAGTTTTTACAACAAAATGTATTTTTTTTTTTTTTGTGAGACGTTATATTGTGAAAGTTGCAAGGTTGAGTGGCACTATTAGACACTGCTGGTGGAATTGACTAGACAATGACTTTCAAGCTTCAAGCCATCAATGCTGAATTAGAGTAATTGATATTTTATTCAAACTTAATTTCAGGTCCATTCAATTTGATTCGGTTTAGTTCACATTAGTTTTTCGTTAAGGGTAGTATCGGTAGTTTGGTTCAATGAGGCTCATATGTCGAATTGTCGATGGTGTTAACTCTATAACTGATGTCTTTGTTTCTCAAGATCAACTACGTATTTAAATTGGATAAACAGGACTTGAGACGACAACGATACAAACGTGTTTGCTGTTGAATTGCAGGTGTTGAGACTAGTGCAATATTGGATCACAAATCGAGTCGATTTTATGAGTTTGGATTAGCGATTTGTTGATAACTAAGGTAACAAATTAACTCCATTATCAAATATTATTCCCCCTTCAAAAATAAGAAAAAACACTAATTTATCAGGAATTGTTCTTAATGTTGAATGTTTTAAGGCGACTCGAGCTCCAACATTTTGGATTTTTGGTGTCTTATCCTTCATGACAATCGGAGTGAACCCAGGCCTGTCTAACAGGGCGGCCTACATGGGCCGTGGAACTGGACCCCATTTGGTAGGGGCCTCAAATTTTATAGGTAACACATATATTAGTGTAACGCTGCATGTGTCTAAGTGGTTCAAAGTACAACTTCCCTGCCATTTACCCAAGTTCGAGTCCCCTTCTCGTCACTTAGGTTGTTTTGTTTAATTTTTTATTTTTTATTTTTAAAATGAACCAACAAATCAATTGACGTAATAAATTCTACTTGGAAATATACGACACATGACTTCATTGTTTGTGGGTAATTGGGTTAATTATTACATTTATTACCTATTGTCTTTTTAACTTTCAAGATTTTTAACTTTTTTTCCCCCCCATTTTAAATTTAACATATCATTCTATTCATTTTTCTATTTTACCAAAGAAATAATCTTGATTCATGGACACTAATCGGAATTCCATCATTTCTATTACGTATCATGTTTATTTTTTCTTTTGCATCTACCAACATATTTCCAACAATAACTATATAATTTGACGTCTCTGTAGACATAAAAAATGTCTATAATTAATCATTTTTAGTCAAAGTCAAACCCGATTCATTTAATCAAAACAAATGGGTCATTTTAACAAAAAAGAGCTTGTAAGCCCAAGACTTCCAAGGCCCACTTTTTTTTTATAAATATACCTCATCATCTTCATTTGTGGAGGTTGGAAAATCAAAAACAGAAACCCTTCTACAAAAAATTAAAAGCCTCAAAACTCTCTCCAAAAAAACAAAAAAAACCTTAAACAAGAAGAAAAGAAACTAAAACTCTCTTCACAAAGAGAAAAACTCAAAAGATTCATCTCCTAATTCCATATTAGAAGAAGAAGAAATAGAAGAACGCAGAAGGAGATCAAGTCATCGAAGACCCTCTTTCGTATTCAAGTTTACTGTGGAAATCGAATCAGTGGATTCACGAAATTGTAACCCTAATTCAAATTAATAAAATTATTTATTTTGTTTACATTTTATTTTGGATTTTGTTAAATTTTGCAGATTACAAAATTTGTGTTTACAAATTTGGCACACTCGGTGGGACCATTTCTACCGCTCATCTCTTTTTCCGCACTTTGAAATCCGAAAAAGCTCTGTCAAAACATGTCCGCTGATATGTTAGGAATGACGAAAGTTAATACGAGGCCCGAGTTCGAAGGGCGGAGTTCTATTGTGCTTGGTGACTTCGTTGATGACCACGACGTTGGGATCACTACTAGGGGTCGTGCTCGTTCTCTACGCCCGGGGGCCGCCGCCGCCAGGCTCAGATCCGCGTTAGTTCTAACGAGGCCGCGCTCGCGTAAATTTGGGGCTAGAACTCGGAACGACGGTTTGGAAGCCCTTGACGACCGAGAGGCAATGTTCGAATGCCCGATCTTTGATGTCGCTCCTAAGGCCCATGAAGAGGAGCCCATGTTCGATTCTCTTGTGCTTACGAAAGAGGTGCTAAAGGCTATCGAAAGAGTTACCATGTCTTGCGAATCCTTGTTCGATTGTTCTTTGGGGATGATGACAGTGCATACAAATCCTTTGTTCGAGCCCATGATTGGGGAGGATAGCCACAACACTACTAAATCTTTGCCGTTGTCACCTTGTGGAGATGCGATAGAGGCGTCATGTGAGCCGTCGTGTTCAGCAACTGCTTCCGTAATGGTGGTAGAGGCGCTAACGCTCGAGGAACAATTTGCTCAAATGAAAATTATGCTCGAGAATCTAAAAAAAGATAATGAGGAGAAAACAAAGCAAATCGCGTTCTTGACAAAGAAATTGGAAAAGCGACCCGAATCGCCAAAGCACAACGAAACAAGTGACGACGATGCACATTTCAATGTCTCTAGTTTCGGAAGCAAAAAAGATGGCGCCGATGGATCTTTCACCGTGGATGACGTGCAAGAGATGATCTCGAATGCCATCAAAATGCACTTTTGCGGAACTCCACAACGTAGTCATCGCTACGTAAAGCCCTACACGAAAAGAGTTGATAGCCTCGAATTCCCTTTTGGATACAAACCGCCGAAATTTCAATTGTTCGACGGACAAGGCAATCCAAGACAACATGTCGCTCACTTTGTCGAGACTTGCAACAATGCTGGCACAGAGGGCGATCTCTTAGTGAAACAATTTGTTCGCAGCCTTAAAGGAGTCGCGTTCGATTGGTACACTGACTTGGCCCATCAATCGATCGACAGTTGGGAGCAAATGGAAGTCGAGTTTCTCAACCGCTTTTACAATACTCGTCGTGTGGTTAGCATGGTCGAGTTAACAAAAACGAAGCAAGGAAAAGGCGAGTTCGTCATTGACTACATCGATCGTTGGCGCACACTAAGCTTGGAATGCAAAGATCGTATTTCCGAAATTTCAGCGTTGGAGATGTGCATCCGAGGAATGAATTTGGACTTGGTTTACATTCTCCAAGGAATTAAGCCAAGGACGTTTCAAGAACTAGCGACACGAGCTCATGACATGGAGATCACCATCACTGGGGCAACTTTTTCGTCGTTCAAACTCGAGCCAAGAAATGGAGAACTTTACGAAGGCTGTAGATAACACCGGTATCGCGCCCATAAAAATCTCCGCAAGGCGCAATAAATACTTTCCGTCGAATGAATAAACAAAACAATGTCCAATCGAAAAGGAGGGCGAAGAAAATGAACAGTCTTCCACCGACGAGGATACTTCTGATGAAGAGGAAAATGAACTCCGTCATTAAATTTTCAAAAAATAAAATAAAAATACAACTCCTAAGCAAGAGTCGAAACTGCAAGGCAAACTCCTAAGCAAGAGTCGAAACTGTAAGACACGCTCCTGAACACGAGCTTAAACTGTCGAAGACGCTCCTAAACACGAGCTTAAGCTGTCAAAGACGCTCCTAAGCACGAGCTTAAATAACTGTCGATCAAGACTCCTTAGTACGAGGATAAACTGCGAGGAAAAAAAAAATTGCAAACTTCGTCGGCTTGATCTTGTAAAACGTCAAACTTGTTTTGCAAGTACGTAGGCAGCTTGAGTCTTACTTGAGTCCAGCCACACGAAAACAAAAAAAAACTCCTCTCGTAGGGGGCATTAAATGTCAATTGAAGATTCGGAGAAAGCTTTCAAGCACCGAGACTTCATCGAAAAAATAGAGAAAACTTCGACGCATCGAGACTTCGTCGTCAACCCAAAAGAAAATTGGAGAAGGCTCTCAAGCATCAATTCTTCGTCTTTTTTTTTTAAAAAAATGACGTGTCTTCGGAGGAAGCTTCCAAGCACTGAGACTTCGTCTTAAAATCATGCGAGACTGGAGAAAGCTCACAAGCACCAACGCTTCGTTAAAAAAAAAAAAAAAAAAAATCATGAGATTTCGTTGTACTTTCACAAAAGGGTCATGTACTCCATCTGAGGTCTTATAATCCGTCGTACGATAAAAAAAAAAAATTGTGTAGTCCGCTGTTAGATTCTCCTTATTCCGTGGTTGGCGTCACGTCTACCGGGGGCAAAATGTCGACTCTTACTTACTCCGAGGTTGGCGTCGGGCAAAAACATAGACTACTCCTTTGTCCGAGGTTGGCGTCAGGGTCCACCATGGGCGAAAACATCGACTCCTTCTTACTTCGTGGTTGGCGTCAGCGTCAGGTAGACCTGGCAAACGGGTCGTTTGGGTCGGGTTTGGGTCGGGTCAATTTGGGTCGGGTTGATTTGGGTGTGAAAGAATTTTGGGTCGGGTCGGGTTATTTTGGGTTTTGGGTCTATTTCGGGTAATTATTATCGGGTTATTTCGGGTATGGGTCATTTCGGGTCGGGTTATTTCGGGTATGGGTCATTTTGGGTCGGGTCACTTCGGATATCGGGTCTATTTCGGGTATGGGTCTATTTTGGTCCACTATATTCAGGCACGTAATTTAAAAAAAAAAAAAAAAAAAAAAAAAAAGTCAATGATGTATAAAAATCAACCAAGTGTAATTTAACGACACAAAGTCTCAAATAAGGTGGTCTTCTTATGAATATTCTAATAAATCCTCTTTAAAAGAAGTAATTAAAATAATTATTTTTCTTTTATAGTGTAAGACTATAGTTCTTATGATAAGCGATCTTATCAGACACTTGCTGATTTAATTCAAGGAATCTTAAAATATATACATCCTCTATTCAATTTTATTATATACATTGTTTTTTTTACACTTGTCGAAATTAATGTCGGAATGACAATATATAGATTTTTACATACATATAAATTATAAAAATTTAGTTATCCTATTTTACTCGGAATGATGAATCAAACAAGATCCGTACGACTATTTTTACCATATAAATTGCTACAAATTAAAATTTTAAAGATTAAAATAAATGTTGTAAGTTTGAAATTTATAAAAAAACAAGTGGACCATTGACATTTAGTAGGTTTATATAGTTAGTAGTCAAATAAAGTTTGAAATTTGTTTTTTTTTTTATTTTTTTTTTTTTTTTATAAAAAAAAAACAATTTATAGTGTCTAATTCTCCGTAAGTTTTTTTTTTTTTTGGCTAAAATGTAAGCTTGTCATTCATATCAAAATCATATACGTTATCGTTTCTTTACATTAATCGATTCCACCACTCCTTATCTACATGAGACCATTCATTCGACTTCTCGACATTTACATGATATTTGAGAGACGAAACAATTAATAGTGTCTAATTCTCCGTAAGTTTTTAATTATTAGACTTTAATACAACTTACGTTGTACTCCGAAGTGTATATAAATGATTAATTATCTGATTGACACTCGTAATATAACAAAACTAACGAAATTATCTATTTTGCACAAGTTAAACTAGTTATAAGTTATAAGGCTAATTATTATGACTAATGACTTAATGAGTAATGAGCTACGGAGTAGTATTGATATTGTCCGTGGACTTAAATATAAAAAAATCGTATCATTTATATACTTCTTTTGTATAGTATAATTATAGTTATCTTTATTAACATATATGTAAAAATAAAGTTTAAGATGAAACATTTGTACATAAATGTTGTGTTGAGTAATAATATTGTCAGTTGTACGTATATAACGATCTTACAATAGTTACTCATGTAGTCATATGTAATAGAGAAATTGAACACACTAACATGATCGTAAAATCTTGTGGGATACGATTTCACGTTAAATTTACTAAAATCAACTTGATCTACTCACTTAAATAATTACGTAAATGAAAAATTTACGAGTATAAATTTATGTACGTAAATCTTTTTATGTGAGAGTTATCAAAACGTTATTATATTATAAAATTTTGAGTGAGATGATTTCACGATGATATTATCGTGACACCCCTTACACAAAGGAAAGTTTTTTAATTTATTAATTGTGGTTTTCGTTAATAAATGTTCGGTCTCGTAATGTGAGATGGACTTAAGGAGACATATTGTAATTGTATACTCTAATTTTTATATAAGACGATCTTATAATAAATTTTTAGACTTATGTAATAATGTTAGATTCACATTAATTTGTTATAAGATGACTTACTCCGTTTAAGTAACAATTTGTAATAATAATATAATACTTCTTTCATCCTAAAATAAGTGTCCCCTTTCTATTTTGGGAGAATTGAAGGAGTGTTAATCAAAATTGAAAAATACTCACAATTCTTTGTTAAAACTTACTATAATTAGAAAGGAGACATTTATTTTAGGGGAAAAAAATTAATGAAAAGGGGAGACTTATTTTAGATACAACAGATGAGGCGGGAGAAAATGGCGCCAACTAAATGCCTAATAGAGTAGAGATTTGACACACTTCTAGATGAAATGGAGGTACTACGACACGTAGTACCACACTGACACACAAAACCCACCCTAAACTCCTAAAGTCACACGCTAACATACTCACCCAAGTCACCCTCACCCATTAGTGCCATTAACAAATTAATTTTTTTTTTTTTCAATGTACTCCGTGTTTAATTTTTCTCAAAACCCAAACAAACCCAGAACTTTACTGTCAAATTGATCTCGAATTCTCTTCTTTTTCTTTGGTTCAAATTAGGTATTTCTCTCTTAGATTTTACTTTATTTATCATTTAATTGTAAAAATTTTAATTTTATTTTATGAGTTTTATCTTATTTATTGCCTTTGATTGTCTTAATTGATATATAATCTGACCAATTTTGTCAAAGTTAATTAGTAATTTGCTTTCTTGTTTTTTATTTTCTGATCAATAACATTGTTTTATACTACGTACTTGTGCTTCTCATCTTAATTTTTAATTGTGAAATGTAGCCTAAAAAGACTTAGTATTATTGGATTTAGTATTTTCGGCTGTTCTAGCTTTATTGATGTTGATTTTGGTATTTTCCTCAATTCTTTTTTTAAATGGAATTTATTTGGTTTACAGTTTTGACATGTTTTCACAATCACAATTATTGATTGTTTTATTCGTGTTCAAACTTGAGGATTTTTTAATCTACTATAACCTTCAGTCGATGTACCTCTGTTAATTTTACAGCGTAAATGGCATACGTCGACGAGTTAGAAGGACATCATGATACTGAAATGGATAATGCTGATACGGTCCCTGCCATTACCAATTTACCTCCCAAGCCGCGTAAGAGACGCAGTCCAGTGTGGAAGGAGTTCCTCGTAATTAGTGCTTCCATAACCATTGATGGAAAGGACAGAGCCACGTGCTGTCACTGTAAGACTGCGACTTTTATTGCGGATTCTCATTATGGAACTAAAAAACTGCATAATCATCTTCAAAAATGCAATGCTTATAGAACATCTTTAACAAAAAATGGTGAACCTCAAGTATTTAATCAAACCTTTTATAGGGATTTGGTTGCTAGGGCAATAATCAAACATGGTTATGCTTTTTCGTGGGTTGAGCATTCAGCAAATAGGTTAATTCACACATATTTGAATAACCAAGTTAGAACCATTACCCGAAACACCGCTAAGGCTGATTGTTTAAAACTTCACCAATCATTGGAGGCCGATTTAGTAAGCATTCTTAGTAATGTGCCAGGACGTATTTGTTTAACTGCTGATATGTGGACTTCTTGCACAACTGAGGGGTATCTATGTCTAACTGCTCATTATGTTGATTCGAGTTGGAGTCTTAATAGTAAGGTCTTGAATTTCTGTAATATTGAGACGCCTCACACTGGTTACGAGATGTATAGTGTTGTGTCGGGTTTGCTTAAAAAGTGGGATATTGAGAATAAAATATTTTCCATCACGTTGGATAATGCCTCTAGTAACGATAAAATGCAAGATTATTTGAGAGATTCACTTAACGACAGAAGGTTCTTGCTGAATAAAGGTTGTTTTTTTCATGTCCGATGTGCTGCCCATGTTTTAAATCTCATTGTTCAGGATGGACTTAACATGATAAAACATAACGTTAGAAAGATTAGGATAAGTGTGAAGTATGTTAAGCACACAGAGTCACGAAAGAAGAAATTTAAGTCGTGTGTGACTTTGGCTGCAATCAAAGAGACCAAGGCCTTATGGCTCGATGTTCCAACTAGGTGGAATTCAACTTTTATGATGCTTGATAGGGCTATCTTATTTCGTGCTGCATTTAAGGAGTTGAAGAATAAAGATACCTCATATAAGTATTTTCCAGATCCCGATGAATGGGATAAAATTGAAAAAGTGAGAGATGTTCTAGAGCCATTCTGTGATATAACAAATTTGTTTTCTGGTAGCGACTATCCCACTTCGAACTTGTATTTCGAGAATGTCTGGAGAATTGCAATGTTGCTGAAAGATATGGTAGATAGTGAAGATTCTGATTTGAGAATTATGGGTAGATGTATGCAAGATAAATTCGATAAATATTGGTTACATTCTGATGGTGACGACTATAACACATTGTTCGCTTTTGCTATGATTCTCGATCCCCGTAACAAGAAGCCAATCCTAAAGTATTGTTATGAGAAGGTATTTGAGGATGAGATCAAAGCTTCTTTGAAGGTAAATGATGTGGTGTTTAAGCTAGAAAGACTTCTCGATGACTACACATCTATAGAGCAGAACATATCTGCTCAAAATCCTAACCTCCCAAGTGCAAAGTCAAGTAATCGCAAGCGAAAGTTTGATATCCATGTAAGTTTTCACATTTAAACTACTTTTAGATTTACATTTTTAATGTTTAAGTCAATTGTGTTTGATTATATAAAACTTATAATTAATGTTCTATTTATTTGTTCAGAACTTGGAGAATGAAGATAGGGTGCACATTACTCCAGTGAAGTCGAAGTTAGATGTGTACTTGGAAGATGGTAAGCTTGATCAGAATTCTAATTTGAACATCTTAGAATTTTGGAAAGTGAATGAAAGTAGATATGGTGAACTTGCGCATTTGGCTCGAGATATTCTAAGTGTTCCACTCACAACCGTTGCTTCCGAATCAACCTTTAGTATTGGAGGTAGAATCTTGAATAAATGGAGAAGTTCATACCTTCCTGAAAACGTTGAGGCCTTAATTACTTCACGTAGTTGGCTCCATGGCTACGAAGGTGTGTATGCAAGTTTAATAAAATTTAACGCTTGGTTTCATAAACTCATCACATTCATTTTTTTCCAAACAGTTAAGAGTAATTTGTATTCATTTTTATTGTTTTTTTAATATTCTTATTGTTCTTTTAGTTAATGACGATGAAGAAGAATTTATCGGCACAAATGTGGAATGGAATGTCTCTACTTAGTTGATGCGATCTCCTGGATGTGTTGTTGGTTAATGCCATTAGAAGCCATTTTTTGTAAAGCCAAAACTAAGCATATGATGTTTAATGTTTTTTTGTAAAGACTAATATGTAAGCTCGATTAAGAAGGCGTATAGTTGGTAATTGGTATAGGCTACTAGTTATTGAGGCAAGTAGAAAAATGGTCATGTTCTTTTCTGGTTTTGTAAAAGTTGTGAAGAAAAAAGTAAGTAGTAGAAATTTGGTCATACAAGTGTTTTTGGACAGAAGGTCATCTATACTATTGTCGTTGTGGTAATGTAAGAGTAATGCATATGAAAATTACATTTTCAATCAATGTAGCTTATGTGTTTTTAAATCATGTTAAGCATGTACCGAGTATAAGTTAAAATGATTATATCAATATGCGAATATTTTTAGTATGATTGTAAATCTGTAGTGCGCAAATGTATTATTAGAAGACATTTTCATGAACTCGTGGTGACAATGTAAACTTTAGAGACTATTGTTTTTTTTTTTTTTTTTTTTTGTTTTATAAGTTTTTAAAAGGTATTCCATTTTGCATAGAATAGAAGTTAGTACTTTATTTAGTAATTTGGTTTTATAATTATTTCGGGTCACTTTGGGTCAAACGGGTCATTTCGAATCGGGTTATATTTGGGTCGGGTTATTTTGGATCGGGTTAATTTGGGTCGGGTCGCAATCGGGTCGATCAAAGATCGGGTCGGGTTTGGGTTGGGTCGGGTTATTTCGGGTTTCGGGTGAAATTCGGGTTTTCCTATTCGGGTCGATTTCGGATCTCGGGTCAGCCTTACCGGGTCGGGTCAAACGGGCCGGGTCAGTTTTGCCAGGTCTAGCGTCAGGTCCACCGTGGGCGAAAACGTTGACTCCTCCTTACTCCGTGGTTGGCGTCAGGTCCACCGGGGGGGCGAAACGTCGACTCCTCCGTACTTCGTGGTTAGCGTCAAAACCACCGTAGGCGAAAACATCAGCTCGGCTTTACTCCAGACTTGGTTCGTGAAAACGTCAAGACCATTGTTGGGCGAAACTTCGACTCATACATGTCGTAGTTGTCTCGGAAATATCGCCTTGTACTCCGTGGTTCACTCGAGAGGACCGCTGCGGGCAAAAAAAATTGACTCATTTTCACTCCGTAATTGGCTCGCGGGGGGAATCAAGGGACGTCGTCTTGCAATTCGCTCGTCGAGGGGCAGCGTCATAAAATTATTTTCTGTCGTGAAACTCAAAGACTTTCCGTCGAGTAGCGTCGGCTTGCGGGTCGAAGTTGTCATATACTCCGTAAGAAAAAAAAAGAGGGGGTTAGTAAGTTATTATTAATTTAATTGCATTAATTAATCAGCTAACCTGAGGACTCGACGATGACGACAAAAATTAATGGCCACTGCTACAGTGTGATGATCAAGGAGGATGTTGAACATAATGATCGACTCATACTCCGTAGTTTGCTCGCGAAATGGTCTTCATAATACGGATCTCATTTACATGTGAAAAGTAATTTGAGGCATTTCAAGTTCAGAGGTGATGTATTTATATGCAAGTGACAGAGGTTCCTCACTCATGAACATTAATTTGGATCATGGCTAAATTCTTAGTGGGCTAATTTTCAGGCTAACAAAATGGTGAGAGTTTGATTAGCAAAGGAGTCTTCCATTTAGTCAAACTACCGCAAGGTCATATTAATACCTAATCTTACGGAGCTTGTAGTCCTTGGAGTTAAAAACTCAAATTATATCATGATTCAAAAAGCCGACGAACGAGCGAATTTCCTAACGCTTCGAGGCATAACCACGACTTTAAACACTTAATTTGTGTCCGTAACTCCGGGTCTCGAAAAATCTAAGTTATTTGCCAAGTCGAAAGGAAAAAAAAAATGATCAAGACTCTCAAGTCAAGAAAAATTGGTCAAGACTCACAAGTCGAATAAATTGACGAGACTCACAAGTCAAAGGAAAAAAAAATTGGTCGAGACTCTCAAGTCGAAGGAAAAAAAAAATTGATCAAACTCGCAAGTTGAAAAAATTTGATCAAGACTTACAAGTCGGGAAAAAAAAAAGTTGATCGAGGCGCACAAGTCGAGAAAAATATCGGAACCTCGCCACGCTGAAACACTAAACGTGTACGTGACAAGGTCCCGAGGGGGCAAATTTGTAGACATAAAAAATGTCTATAATTAATCATTTTTAGTCAAAGTCAAACCCGATTCATTTAATCAAAACAAATGGGTCATTTTAACAAAAAAGAGCTTGTAAGCCCAAGACTTCCAAGGCCCACTTTTTTTATAAATATACCTCATCATCTTCATTTGAGGAGGTTGGAAAATCAAAAACAGAAACCCTTCTACAAGAAATTAAAAGCCTCAAAACTCTCTCCAAAAAAACAAAAAAAACCTTAAACAAGAACAAAAGAAACTAAAACTCTCTTCACAAAGAGAAAAACTCAAAAGATTCATCTCCTAATTCCATATTAGAAGAAGAAGAAATAGAAAAACGCAGAAGGAGATCAAGTCATCGAAGACCCTCTTTCGCATTCAAGTTTACTGTGAAAATCGAATCAGTGGATTCACGAAATTGTAACCCTAATTCAAATTAATAAAATTATTTATTTTGTTTGCATTTTATTTTGTATTTTGTTAAATTTTGCAGATTACAAAATTTGTGTTTACAGTCTCTGCCTTAAAAAAAAAACAGGTACGGTTTTATTTTTCAACTAATGTAATTTTCATGAATCAAATACCGATTTTGTGTTTTTCGGTGTATCTGTTTGTATTTTTAAATATTTTCACTTTTTGTAGTGTTATGATGGAAAATATATTTGTGTGTTCAACTTTTTTTTTTTTCTCATAAGTTTGTTTAAATATAATTTTTATACATTGGTAGTAACATTTATATGTGAATTTAGAAATGGTATATTGGTAATAATACGAATATGAAATATTGTATTGTTATACGGAGTAGATAATACATTCTATAGAAATTTGGATTTAGATTTTTTAAAGTTTGATATTGTAATGGAGTGAATAGCTATCAAGTTTAATCATCTCTAACACGTACACAAGTTTATTTGTGTAAAAACATAAGTTTATTTACCATTTATGTAGTAATTAAGTTATTTGTACTAGTTCATTTTTTTTTTTTAATATTTGGTAGGTCACTCGATGTGATACGAACTCACATAAATCTATTGGAAAAAAATACCTTATAAAACTAACTACAAGATTTACGGTCTCTCTTTGCTTATTTTTATAACATTGAATTTGCTATACGACATATATAGGGCCTCAATTTATAATTTAGCACAGGGCCTCCAAAATTTTTAAGACGGCCCTGAGTGAACCATGGTGAAAATGTCGGAGTCTGTCAAAGGTTTTTCCTTCGATAAGTAACTAGCGGAATTATACACCCTATGCTGGCTTTCGGATTGATGAAGAGGATTCCGCCACTCGTGCGCTGAAACATTGGATTGATGAACTTGAAAGAGCTTCTTTCGCTCTGGTAGAAATACGTTCTGGGATCTGTAAGTCGAGCAGTACATTTCCGCTAGAAGCGGGAACTGCTGCAATGCAAAAAGCGTGACAGGAACCGAGGCAAGTACAGCAATTGAAAACGGCGGCCATATCAAACCCTCTAGAAATGTTATGAAGAATGTCACCGTAAAGCTGACAACCATTGTCGCTATCGAAATGAGTAGTAAAACGAGTCCCATCATTAGCTTCTGAGGCAACGACATGAGGAAGTCTCTCTCAGCGTATCGGGAAGTCAGGATTGATAGAAACACCAATATTGAAGCAGTAGAGGTGAGCAACGACACTGCATTTGACATAGCGAAAAACACAAACGACGTCTTTTTCGCTAGGACTGGAGTTCCCGTGTTACTGTTGAAACCTCCCGGCAACTGGAAGGCTGCTGTGAACACCATCGTCGCAATTAGAGCTGCCACAAGCGCACATGACTCGGCCGTCTTTTTCATCCATTCTTCACCTTGCTTCCTTAATAGCTCGTGCTCCTCACTGAACAAGGTTTGAGGCGTTTTCTTATCCTTATTTTCAGCTTCCATGTATTCAGATCTCACTATCTGCTTGACCGCCTGATATATATCCGAGAAAATGAATAAGGTTGAGTTCACGCGAAAACGGTTCTCATAGATGTCATCATTTACAGTTAGATAATAGTTATTACCTCAAACCATTGTAACTCCCGTTGCATTTGTAACGCTGCTCCTGACACACAGCTAAGGCGATTGAGAGGCGCCAATTTGCCGGCTAAATGGAGCATATTATTTCCGTTTTCATCTTTGTACGTTGCTATTAAGTTTCCGATAGCTCCAATCTCATATATAAGCTTGAAGATCTTTTCTTGACGGTTAATAACAGCCACGTGAAAAATGCTGTACCTATTTTCGTCGACTTTCCAGATTAAATCAGGGTACAATTGAATCAGTACAGTCAGAAATTCAACCTTTCCTAAGCGTGCTGCAACAAATAGCAAACGCCATGGCTGGCGGATAGATACCGATATATCTTCCCTCTTCTGCTGTACAACTTCATTCCAGAGGTTATAAGTAAGTTCGAGTGCTTCTTTAGGCTCTTCATCTTTACTCGCGCAGTTAACTGAAAGTGTCCTCCAAATGCCAGGTCGATATCCACGTAGCTTCAATGGTTTTCTGGCCAAAGCGTGCAATGCCGTTTCACCCCTTGCATCTCGCGCAAGAGCCAGATGCAAGTTGCTCTTGAGGATGAACAATGCTACGTCTGTCAACGACAATGCAACTGTCGTCAGCACCGACACATAGAGAATTACGAACTCTTTGCTGTCATTAGGGGAGGGAAAGAGAAAAGGCTGCTTACCAAATAAGTCAGTGTCGATGGAACTCGTAAGTATTTCAATGAGGTCATGGTCAGTTAAACGGTCGTGGTCCGTTACCTCAAGTAGGTACCACACCATCGCACGGTGACCCAGTAAAGCGGCCATGTGTAGCGGTGTCATCCCTTGTTTGCCTCGTATGTTGGGCAGTTCGTTGTTGTGCTCTCGCATCATCTTTGCAATCTCAACTACTCCTGACACGGCAGCAAAACAGAACGGCGTGCTGCCGTCTTTATTAGTGCAAAGGAGGCATCTCGGTTCGTGTTTAGTCAACGCTTCGACAATTTGGATATGTTTGGCTGCTGCTGCTATGTGAAGAACCGTCTCTCCTCCCTTTGTGATTCCTGTTTGTAGCCACTGTGGGACCCGTTTTGCAGTCGAAATCACAGCTTCCACGTCACCACTCAGCGCTGCTCTGAACAGTTCGGTACTGTATTTGGTTACGTAGCAGCCTTCCAAATCTGTATTACACGGCAGAAATAATTTAGTATCCGTGTCAAGGGATCGTAGTCAGGAAAATAAAATTACTGTTTGTCGCAGAAGAACCGCTTTGGTTTACTGGCAATGTTTGTTATCGACTGTTTTCGGAGATTAAAATCAATTATATGTTGGCTGTATCATCGAACTTTGTATCAAATCGAAAGATGAGACCTATACGCACTAAAACCATTTGTTTGGCGAGACCTATATACACACTAAAGATTTTAACTGGCGTGTATGCACGGATAAAAGAGGAAAGACGGGGTTCAAAAAGAAGGGATTTTTTAAATTCACAAGGCGGTGGGTCCCACGATGGAACGGGTTGTACAGCAATCGGTTGCGTTGGATGCTCTCGCTCAAGCCCATTTCCCTCAGCTGTGAAGGCGATTTGAGTTTGGGGATCCGAGATTTGTGCCATTATTCTGCGGATTACTGCACTTTCTTCCGTCGATTCCGTTGAAACGATATCAACAGCTACTTCTTGGGTAGCGCCTTTACTCAGCATTTCTTCGCGTATGACAGTCTTGAGAATTCACTTGAATTGCTCAGTTAGAACGAGAGAGATTAACAATGGCAAACTAGTAGATTAATCAAGGCTGCGTCGTGGTAATATGACCACTGACTTGAAAAGCTTAATCCGACACGACCTCGGTGACAATCGTGGTTGTCGGTAGCTCCCTAAGGTTTACACAGCGAGTCAGGAAACACGTTCCCTCGTGGTTCTTGACTGTGGAACTCGCAAATTGTACCCAACAGCGATTTTAGAAGGAAGAAAAGATTATGTTTTCCGTGTTTTCAGTGTGTTCGAGGAAGAGGAAAAAGACCAGAATATATAGTAGTAGAGGGGACGAGACTTGCCGTTACAAGGATAATAATCGACTACTCGAGTCAACGTTTTATAATTGATTATTACGAAGTACTGCGTATTCATCGGCTTTTACACCGTCTAAGACTGGATCTTATTATCGACAATGCCAAACCGAACTAGATTATAATTATAATTATGGGTTTATCCCAACTGTACCCCGTACTATTGGGTTTTCTCAACTGTACCCCTGCATATATCGTAGTATTCCTAACTGTACCCCTGAATTCTTTAATTACTCCCAACTGTACCCCTGAGTTTCTTTAATTTACCTAAAATCATACCTGAAATCATACCTGAAATTGAACAGAGGAAGGAAGGACTGCAAAAGTTCAACGATGAAGATGTTGCAACAACGATGAACTGCAAAAGTTGAATAGCAAAAGGAAGGAGATGAAGAGAACAGAGGAAGTTAGGTGAAAGGGTTTTAAAGGGTTTTAAAAAAAAATTGAATCAAAAGAAAGAAATGACGGTTAATAAATTGACTCAACTTCTAATTTACAACTAATCCTTCCATGTAGGCAAACATTAAAATAGTCACATTTTAATCATTAGTACTTCGTCGCACGCTTCAGACGGTTTTATGCAAGACTTACTCCCCTTGGATTAGCGGCGGATCTTGAAAGAATTTTCTCGGGGGCCCGACGTTAAACAACTATGAGTAGTTTATATCGAACTTGCGACTTAATTTTCGTATCTCGGCCATTACTCCAATTAACTTACATACTTAATGGGCTTGAACAATGCAAGCGGGTCAAATTAACAAATTGTCATACATTGAGGAAAAATGTTAAAATTTAGCGTATATAATTAATTAACTTGCCCACCCCAAATGTATTATTATATATGACAAAATTATACGGAATAATGTTATCTTGTTAAAATTAATTAAATATGACTACTAGTCTACTACTTTCGTGTCGATACTTGAAATTTTAAAATTAATCGAATATGTACTCTATAAGGGTATGGGTTCGACTCCCTAGAGTGACATTTTTCTGCTGAAGCTTTTTTCGGTTGTTTTGAAATTGTTATTCACTTATTTAACTAAAATCTTGATATATATAAAAAGAAAATGCCTAAGCTTCCTCTGAAGTGGGCTAAACTTCACCAATAACTATTGATTTTATGGCTGAAATGTGATTATTTTTGTGATAATCTGTATTCGTAAGTCGTAACATAAGACGTTTATATCAACTCAGTAATAGTCATTATCCGTATTCATAAGACGTAGCATAGCACGTTTATATCAACGCAATAATAGTCATTATTCGTATTCATAAGTCGCAACACGAGACATTTATATCAACTCAATAATAGTCACAATAATCACAAAAATAATCACATTCCAGCAATAAAATACACGAATAATTTGATCTCACACGAGAACTATCTAGAAAGAATAAGTTACCACTTACGAATACGGATAATGACTGGCGAAGCTGCTAGGCAACCGAGGTCGTTAGGTCGACAAAATGACTAGGGGGAGAAAGTAACAAAGACGGAAAGTGTAGTTCACTTTACGATTTTATCTTGTTTTTTTAGGTCAATTGCAAATTTTGCAATCTTATTTTAATTTGGTGGTCTTATTATATACATCAACCATGACCAATAACTTGTTTTATGATGATGATGAATATGATGTTCTTGTGGATTCTAACGAGCTTGTTCATGATTTTAATTCATCTTCTCTTGATGATGTCGTTTTGCATGATGATTTCCCTCTCCCTAGTGAAATTAAATCTTCTATAATGTTGGATGATCATGTGATGTTTAATGATGATAATGTTGTTGGGTCACTTGAGTTTGATCTTAATGTTGATGATTCTTCTATTGATGATGTTAATGTGCCCAATGATTATTCTCTTTTAAACCATGATTGCGAGTTAAAGAGTGTGATGTTTGATGTTGATTATGTTTTAAGTGAGGTGGATGAACCTCTTGGAGTGAAAGAGGTTAAATGGCTTGGATCGTGTGAGTTAGAGCCTTTAGTCTTTGATTTTGATTACGATTTTGTGGAGGAGTTGACTTGTAGAGGGGAAAGTCTTGAGTTGGACATGAGAAATAAGTCATGGGATTGTGAGATTGTGGATATTTCTGATAAAAGTCTCGAGATTGAGAGTAGTGATGATGGCTTTGTTAAAGAGCCCGTTTTGGAGAGTTTCTTTGAGGAGATTTGTGAGGCTAGCCTTTGTTTTAAGGATGAATCTCTTAATTCCCTTGATTTCTTGTACTTAAACTTTTCTACTCCCTCTTATGAGTCTATGTTTGATGATGAGTGGAATTCTTCTCTTGGTGATCTTGATAGATCTTTGAATTTGTCACCTAAGGAGGCTTTGATGGATGAGCGTGACGATTTGTTAGACGAGAGAGATATGTTCTTTGATTTGGATTCTCGTATTGTGTCTTTGAAACCAAAAGATAAGCCTTGGTGTGATTTTGATGCAATTTTAAAGTACATTCTTTCTCACAAGTATTTTGTTAGTCTTATTACTTCACTTGGGTATGGTTTGTCATGTTTGTTCTCTTGGATATATTATGACCACTTTTGTGAGGATTGGTCAATCTTGTTTGACATGTTAATGCGCTCTTTGACCGGTATTTTATATGATTAGATAGTATGTAAATATTTCTAAATTTTGTTAGTAGATTTTGTTTTGCTTTGTTTTGCTTGGTTTTACATTTTTGTAGGTAACACATTCTACTTCAACTTTGCGGGATCACAAGCTTGTGCAAGTTCTAATCTTATGGTGATCAACTGTTTTTAATGTAATTAAACTAAGGAAATGGAGAAGAAAATACTAAGGAAATTAAAAAGGAGAAGAAAATACTAAGGAAATGGAGGAAATCGGCTCGAAATCTATGTCCGTACGCTACTCTACTGCTGCGTCTAGAGGTGGCACCCGTCGCCTGGCCTGCCTGGCCTGGGTCAAGTCTGCCTGGTCATGTCTGCCCGGGTCATGTCGGGTCAAAGTGCCCTTCGTCAGTCGGGTTAGGTTCGAATTAGTCATCGGGTCGGAGTCATATCGGGTCAAATAGTGTATCGGGTCGCCTGGTTTGGGTCATCATTATCGGGTCGTAGCGATTTTATCGAATTATTTCAATTTTTAACCACTAAATTAAGTATTTTGATCGTTATTTTATTTAATTACTTCATTATTAAGTCAAATATATCATTCTAAATAATAATTTGCTTTAAATCCAATAAAATTAAGCTTAATAATTATCGGGTCGTCAATTTAGCTCTGGTCGAGATATCGGGTCATCATCTGCCCGTCCGGGTCGGGGTCACCGACATTATCGGGTCATGTCGGGTTACGGGTCGTCATTGGGTCGGGTCGGGTCGGTTCTCGGGTCACAATATTTTCGGGTCAATCGGGTCGGTTTTTGCTCGGGTTCGGGTCGGGTCACTCGGGTCGGGTCAAGCTTGCCAGCTCTAGCTGCGTCTACTTTATTCTGCTCTTCTTCTAACCCTCTGCCTTCCTCTCTTTTTCGTGCTCACTCCTTGCTGACCTTTTTGCTTCATTTTCTTTTTGTGGGCTTCTCTTTTTTTTTGTTTTCTTTTTGGGAAATTTGTTTGGTCCACTTGTTTCAATT
Source organism: Dianthus caryophyllus (assembly GCA_023091065.1). NCBI lineage: Eukaryota > Viridiplantae > Streptophyta > Magnoliopsida > Caryophyllales > Caryophyllaceae > Dianthus > Dianthus caryophyllus. The sequence goes on along the minus strand of CM041522.1, from coordinate 36,376,539 downwards.
TTGACTCGTTTCATTTTAATCCGTCTCATCTTAGTTTCTTCTCGAGTTTCGTACCTATAAAAATATAATAATCAAAAGCAGTACCATTTTCTCGACAAAATATATAATGTGCAATAAAAATAAGACCGAGCCCATTTATTTACAATTAACTATATGTTGAGTTATTTAACAAATTAAGATCGCAAAATGGACCAAATAAGAGTACAAATGTGGGTATACAATCGGTAAAAATATAACTTATCAAACTCCCCCACACTAAGCTCTTACTCGTCCTCGAGTAAGCTCAAAACACAACTAAAAAATATACACATAAGCTAACTAACTATAATATCCGAATCGGGACAATTAGCGGGTCCATCCGCCCCTTCAACTCACAACACAATACTCATGAGGAAAAAGTACCACGTGCAAGGCAAGGTGGGTCTTGCTCAAAAATCATTAACCGACACTCATATAAGCACATAAACAAGCATAGGAAAAAGTCGGTTCGGTCTCAAATAAGCTTACCTTCCTCATCTAGGTAGCTTTCTCGCTCTCAACACGAGCGAGTATCCAAAACACGTATCAAAGTCGAATATCTAAAAGGTTACTAGGGTGACAAAACGAAATAAAAGAACTTTATGTCATGCATTTAAATATTGTTGAAAAATCAAGCTCTTTCGAGGTCAAGTCGGGGTGTGGGGAAATATGGGAGAAATGAACCTCATGTTCTAAGCTCCCTAGCATCAAGTCTCGCCCTGTAAGGATCGTCCCAATTTGGCTCAATCAAGTGCTCGTTTCGTAAAAAAATAAGTGCTCATAAAAGTAGATAGCTTCCATATTATTACCTCTTTTTTTTTTTTTTCTTCTTTTTTTTTTCTTTTTTTTTTCTTTTGAATCGGGTGTGGCTAATCCCACGCTCGCTAAATTGTCACCGACACACCGCATGTTTTCTCGGCACGAAGTGAGTACACGACAATAGCTTACGGGTTTTTCACTCTTTACCACTCGGTCTAATTAAAGTGACCGTTAGTAATGGCATCGAAGTGGTCACCACAACCCGTTATTTGAACTTTGGAAGCTAAAAACAAACCTTGAAGATCAAAGCATCTTGCAAAATAAGTAAGAAACGAGCTTTTTTTTTTTTTTTTTTTTTTTTTTTTTTTTTTTTTTTTTAGTTTTTTTAATTTTTGTGATAATCGAGCCAAAAAGGTCACCTTGAGACGAGATAACCAAGTCACTAAGTACAATGAGGGTGGAGTAATGGAGGCGAATTCACACCGGACAAGCGACCCTTAGAGCTTAATCAACGACAATAAAAAGATGCATGACTAAGTTGTTCTAGTTAGTGTAATCATCCAAGTAACGAGCTAGATAATCAACAAAGACAAGTCATGAAAAAGGCATCAAGAAACTCTTTTTGGGTTTTAAAAATTTTAAACTTTTTTGGATTTTCAAAAATTTTCACATAAAAGACAAACAAAAATATATGTACACTAAGCACATTCTCCGAACTCCTCAGCACAAAAATCCACAATCTCCATAACCACCACAAATAACAATGCAAAACATCCTCCCCCACACTAAAATCGGACATTGTCCTCAATGTTCATACTAGGGGAAGGGGTGAAACTGAAAAAGGGTAAAAGAATATGCCATGTAAGTAGAGCTGTCAATATCTGACCCGACCCGATAAACCGCCCGAAACCGACCTGTAAATGACCCGAAGTAAACCTGCCTTTTTCGACCCGAACCCAAAATCTACCCGAACCCGAAATGACCCGAAAACAATGGGTCAAAACCCGACCCGTAGTGGGTTAACCCGTTGAGTAAAAAAAACTTACGTTCCTATATATAAAATGTCTTTATCAATTTCAATTTACATGTAAAATTTCTACTACACACTAATTTTAAACATTTCACACCTAATAAATTTTTCATAATTGAAAATTTTCACTTATATAATAATCTTTATTATTCAATAATTATAGAATCAATCATTTTAATAGTGTTTGTAAGTTACATTTGACATTATGAATTTGAGGCATCTAAATCATTATTATTAAATTTTGAAACAAAATATATGTGGAGAATAAATGAGAAAAAAAGAAAATGATATATTTTTAAGTCGGTAGTTCGAGGTAACATTTTAAATTTGAATATACAACTTGAAAACTACATATATGGATCTAATATTATAAATATCGATTTAATAGACACACGCGCATCTATAAACTTATTTTAAAGTTTTCAGTTTTGGAACTTATAATTAAAAAAATATTAATTTTTCAATAATATATCAATTAGAGTTGGTTTTTTGGAGGCACCATATATATGACTTTTTTTTTATTATTTTTTTTTTTTCTGTTAAAGCACCCTAAAAGTGTAAATAGTGCATTTGGAGGGAAACTAAAAAGTTTAAATTTTTTGATTTGGTGGGATGTAAAATCAAGGAATAAATTTGGGGAGAAGTTAAGTGCTTCTACATTCTAAATTTGGGAAGAAAATAGTGAAAACGACGCACTCACCCAAAGTCTTCACATTGGTAATTCAATACTTGTCAAGAATGATTAATGAAGCATGCCATTCTGAGGACAACTTCCACTAATCTTAATATTTGTGTTTTGGCATCAGGTAAGTTTGACTATAAAGGAAGAGAGTAGTTTTTTACTGAAAATTAATCCGTTATACAAAAAAAAGAAAAAAAAATATGGATAAAAAGACATTGATTAACCCGTATTTTGACCCTAACCCGACCTGGAACCCGTGTACACCCGACCTGTATACTACCCGAACCCGAAATACACCCGACCCGTAGGTTACCCGTATAATAGTTACCCGAACCCGAAACCCGCCCGCCCGACCCGTTTGACAGGTATACATGTAAGGCGCAAAAGTGTTGATCACCATAAGATTAGAACTTGCACAAGCTTGTGATCCCGCAAAGTTGAAGTAGAATGTGTTACCTACAAAAATGTAAAACCAAGCAAAACAAAGCAAAACAAAATCTACTAACAAAATTTAGAAATATTTACATACTATCTAATCATATAAAATACCGGTCAAAGAGCGCATTAACATGTCAAACAAGATTGACCAATCCTCACAAAAGTGGTCATAATATATCCAAGAGAACAAACATGACAAACCATACCCAAGTGAAGTAATAAGACTAACAAAATACTTGTGAGAAAGAATGTACTTTAAAATTGCATCAAAATCACACCAAGGCTTATCTTTTGGTTTCAAAGACACAATACGAGAATCCAAATCAAAGAACATATCTCTCTCGTCTAACAAATCGTCACGCTCATCCATCAAAGCCTCCTTAGGTGACAAATTCAAAGATCTATCAAGATCACCAAGAGAAGAATTCCACTCATCATCAAACATAGACTCATAAGAGGGAGTAGAAAAGTTTAAGTACAAGAAATCAAGGGAATTAAGAGATTCATCCTTAAACAAAGCGCCATTTCACAAATCTCCTCAAAGAAACTCTCCAAAACGGGCTCTTTAACAAAGCCATCATCACTACTCTCAATCTCGAGACTTTTATCAGAAATATCCACAATCTCACAATCCCATGACTTATTTCTCATGTCCAACTCAAGACTTTCCCCTCTACAAGTCAACTCCTCCACAAAATCGTAATCAAAATCAAAGACTAAAGGCTCTAACTCACACGATCCAAGCCATTTAACCTCTTTCACTCCAAGAGGTTCATCCTCCTCACTTAAAACATAATCAACATCAAACATCACACTCTCTAACTCGCAATCATGGTTTAAAAGAGAATAATCATTGGGCACATTAACATCATCAATAGAAGAATCATCAACATTAAGATCAAACTCAAGTGACCCAACAACATTATCATCATTAAACATCACATGATCATCCAACATTATAGAAGATTTAATTTCACTAGGGAGAGGGAAATCATCATGCAAAATAACATCATCAAGAGAAGATGAATTAAAATCATGAACAAACTCGTTAGAATCCACAAGAACATCATATTCATCATCATCATAAAACAAGTTATTGGTCATGGTTGATGTATATAATAAGACCACCAAATTAAAATAAGATTGCAAAATTTGCAATTGACATAAAAAAACAAGATAAAATCGTAAAGTGAACTACACTTTCCGTCTTTGTTACTTTCTCCCCCTAGTCATTTTGTCGACCTAACGACCTCGGTTGCCTAGCAGCTTCGCCAGTCATTATCCGTATTCGTAAGTGGTAACTTATTCTTTCTAGATAGTTCTCGTGTGAGATCAAATTATTCGTGTATTTTATTGCTGGAATGTGATTATTTTTGTGATTATTGTGACTATTATTGAGTTGATATAAATGTCTCGTGTTGCGACTTATGAATACGAATAATGACTATTATTGCGTTGATATAAACGTGCTATGCTACGTCTTATGAATACGGATAATGACTATTACTGAGTTGATATAAACGTCTTATGTTACGACTTACGAATACAGATTATCACAAAAATAATCACATTTCAGCCATAAAATCAATAGTTATTGGTGAAGTTTAGCCCACTTCAGAGGAAGCTTAGGCATTTTCTTTTTATATATATCAAGATTTTAGTTAAATAAGTGAATAACAATTTCAAAACAACCGAAAAAAGCTTCAGCAGAAAAATGCCACTCTAGGGAGTCGAACCCATACCCTTATAGAGTACATATTTGATTAATTTTAAAATTTCAAGTATCGACACGAAAGTAGTAGACTAGTAGTCATATTTAATTAATTTTAACAAGATAATATTATTCCGTATAATTTTGTCATATATAATAATACATTTGGGGTGGGCAAGTTAATTAATTATATACGCTAAATTTTAACATTTTTCCTCAATGTATGACAATTTGTTAATTTGACCCGCTTGCATTGTTCAAGCCCATTAAGTATGTAAGTTAATTGGAGTAATGGCCGAAATACGAAAATTAAGTCGCAAGTTCGATATAAACTACTCATAGTTGTTTAACGTCGGGCCCCCGAGAAAATTCTTTCAAGATCCGCCGCTAATCCAAGGGGAGTAAGTCTTGCATAAACCGTCTGAAGCGTGCGACGAAGTACTTATGATTAAAATGTGACTATTTTAATGTTTGACGTGACAACTTTAAACCCCACAAAATGGTTATTTTAAAAGTTAAAAATAGACACTTTGAATCTTAAAGTAGACACATTATAGTTGCAAATACCATGTCGCATGCAGGAAACCATCAGGGCCGTCCCTGAGATTTAGGGGGCCCTGTGCGACACTTCAAGCGGGGCCCTTGTATCATCCGATTCATTACGTTTTTTCCAATTTAGAAGTAATTAAATATATACTAAAAAACAAATATTGAAACCCAAGGACGAAGGGAATATTTGGTTTTTTTTAGAATAAGTGAGATAAAATATTTTTTTTTATAAGTAAAATAGATAAGCGACTCTTATTCAGGGCCTAGTTTCTTTTAAAAAAAAAAATAATAAGTTTATGCTCAAAGTGTCCTAAACTCACAAATGATGCCTAAATAAGCCCCCCACATATATATAATGAAAAAACAATTAGCAAAACACCTCCTACAGGATTCGAACCCCTGTCACACAAAATAGGATCTTAAAAGCTCATAAACAACCACTGAACTACTACCAGTTTTGTTGTACTAGTATTCCTCATGCAGTATATATAATGTAAGCACATATTATTGGGCCCCAAATCAACGGGGGCCCTGTGCGGCCGCACCGCTCGCACAGGCCCAGGGCCGGCCCTGGAAACCATGGCATGATTTCTCATAATTCAAATTAACGAACAATGCGACGGTGTTAAATCTATTTCGATACGACAAGTTTTGATCTCGGCTCACATATATTTTGTAAAGTGCTCGATAGTCGATATGGAACTCTTTAAGCAAGATCGTGAAAGATAATTTTAGGAAATAAATCATGCTTTGCCCCTCATTGATTTCTCGTATCAATACATTATTGATTAGTTGATAACTAAGGTAACAACCTAACATTACAATCAATAATAATAGGTGAGTACCAAAAAAAAAAAAAAAAAAAAAAAAAAAAAAAACAATCAATAATAGGTAGATTTTAATCACCAACTCATTTCAGTCACAATTAGTCTCTCTTAAAACGGGTCAACCCATTTTAAGTTAAGACGGGTCAAGTACTAAGAATAAGACAAAAGACAAGTGGGGTTGGAAAGGTGCAATAAATTTGTTTTTGTAATGCAGTGGAGAAGTCTTGGCCGTTTTAAGCTTAAAACGGGTATGTTGGTCTTAAACAAGAATTTGTGTTTCAGTGAATACATATGTTGGAGATATTATTTGGTATATCAATGTGTCATGTTATTATATTTTCGATGCATATAAATTATTTTTTCATATATACGTAATTTTTGATTTGAAGTTACTAAAATTCAAAACATACTTTATTTTCGATACATTTTTTTTTTTCAGCAAAACTCCTACTTTGTACTTCACAACATCAAAGACAATGCCTTTCACCTCGAAATCCTTGTGTCGTATTCTCTTCAACTTATTTCTTCTCGTACTCGTTTTTTTCCATTATCGGTCTCCCCTTCTCCTGATATGATCGGAGAATTAATTCACCTTTGGTCCCAATCATCAAATGGGGTGATTCGCCTAACAGATGAATTGTTAGACCAGATCACCTCCCTCCCAATCCCTCGCCCATTCTCTTTCCTCATCTTCTTCGATGTGGCTAACCTCCACGACAATTCTGAGTTCCCACTCACCACCTTTAAATCTAAATTCTCCCTCGTCTCCTCCAACTTCCTCACCAACTCCCAAAGTGACACGGAGTCGTCAATCAAACTCTTCTTTTTTGATCTCGAGTTTGAAGACTCAAGTCGCTCTTTCTCCCGCTTCCAAGTCACCTACCTCCCCCACATTCGCCTCGTCCTCCCTCACTTGACCGAATTACCCTCCTCCGACACAATCCAACCATGCGACTTCTCCCAACTTGCAGAATCAATGTCCAAATTCATAGAGTCCAAAACACAACTCACCGTGGGCCCCATCCCTCGACCACCCGTCATCTCCCCCCTCAAACTCGCTACCATCTTCGCAACCCTCGCAATCCTAACCCCCTTCGCGATAACCAGACTCATCAAAGGCGACACGTTTTTGCACGGGCACAAAATATGGCTCCTAGGCGCAACATTCGTCTACTTTTTCAGCGTTTCCGGGACAATGTACTCCATAATCAAAAAAGTTCCTATGGTTATGCTAGGCCGAAACGATCAAAGCGGTAAGATAAGATTTTTCATCCAGGAGTCGGAAATGCAACTTGGGGCTGAGGGTTTTGCAGTCGGGTTTCTGTACACGGTTGTTGGGGTTTTGCTAGGGTTTATGACGCACGGGGTCGTGAAGGTGAGGAGTTTGATGGCTCAGAGGTTAATGATAGTGGTCGTGGTTATCATCTCGATTTGGGCGGTTAAAAAGGTTGTTTACCTTGATTATTGGAAGACCGGTTATGATTTTGTAGGTCATTAGCCTTCTAACTGGTAGTAAATTGGATGATTATTTCAATGTTATTCTATAGCTATGTCATATGTGGTTTGACATGATAGTGTATTATTTGAAACTATGTTGTAAGTTTGATATTTTAATCACCTTATTTCTTTAGGTATTTCTTGGGTGATCCATCATTTATTTATGTTCTTTTGTTAAACGGAAATTTAACACGGTTATCACAAGATACTTATATCACTATTTATTCACTCGGGTCGATTATAGGTGGGGTTCAGATCATATCGCCTTTAGGATTGGGTTATATCGGATCATGACAACAGTTGCGTCACGTTCGAGTCGTATCAGGTTATGACAACCGCAGATACACTCAAGCAATTTTTAATCTTTCTATACCAAATATTCACATGAAGCCCCTAAACTAATTGCACCACATCCTTCTTCCTTCTACAATCCTTAGTCAAATGCCCAATCCCTTTGCAATTATCATAGAGAGAAGGTTTACATTCATACTCCACGACAATTCACAAGGGAGTCACCCTCATCCAGAAACTGAACAGAGTCAGGGAAAGAATCATTAACCATAACATCGATCATCACACGAGCAAACCCCAACTGAGTTCTCTCAACGGTGAAAGTATCAACCTTCACAACGTCACCAAGTAAACCAGCAATTCTTGGAACTCCCTTACCCCAAAATTTGAGGGGAAGCTTATGAAAACGCACCCACACAAGTACCACCTTTACATCCTCCTTTACTAATTCAACATACTCTGACCTTTCCCTTACAATAAGAGGTTTGTCATCAAAAAGGAAATGGCCTTGATTCAATTAGTAATCTTAGCCTCTTCAGTTTGAAAACGAACCAAATAAACACCATTAGGAGTGAAAGATACAACATCTACCTCATGCTTAGCCCAAACACGTCTGATAAAACTCTCAACCACTGTCAAATGAGGATTTGCCCCCTTAAATAAAACAATATACCGCATTCTTCCAATGCCCTAATTCTTCCTGAACCTCCTCCAACGAAAATTGGAGCAAAAGACTGGGTTTCTCAGAGATAGGGGAAGACGAGTATCCACTTCGATAAAAACTAGTATCCTGGATTCCATCTATAACTGCTCCAGATCAAGAGCAGCGATTCCAGTCAGAACATTGATACTTTTCTCTTTGCCTTATCTACCGAAGACGGGTCTGCTCTCGCACCAAGTAGATTACTATCCCGAGAAATTGAAACTTTTTTTTCTAGGAGAAGACAAAGGAGGGAAAAGATTAGAAGATCTCTTGCTAACCGCCATTTATAATTAGATCTAGGGTTTACGATGAGTCTATTTCTCTCCACTTTTTCTTTCTATCTCTGAACATTTCCGACATGCCTAAAGCTTATTGGAGATTTTGTTGTTCTTAAATTTCTATTCGTGTCAAGTATTTCTCGCGAATTGATTTATTTATTACATTTGTTGTTTTTATTTTTTAATAATTAGCTTACAAAACCAAATTCAAGTCCACCTGTGACGGAGTTACTTTACTCTGCATTAATTTACACATTAACTATCTTAGTTATTGTTTGTGGCTTCGACCATTATTTTCACTACTTCCTCCATTCCATTAGATAGTATACATTTGCTTTTTGCACAAAATTTTAGGTGGGACAAAAACATGTGGGGTGAGGTATGCAATGACTAAAATGTCCTTCCACTTGTTTAAGGTGAGTGGGTGGGTGTTAATAAAGTGAGGGTAATTTAGTCTTTTTATTTGATAAAGTATGAACCAAATAAGAAATGTATACAAATGAATGGAATTGCCAAAAAAGGAATATGTATAGAATCAATTGGAATGGAGGAAGTATATTACTATTTTAGTAGTTAGTCAAGTAAGTGATTATGGATTTATTTTGACGGCATACGACTTTAAGCATGTCAAGTCGTTTTAATTTCCCATTTTAATTTTTTTTCTCATTTACGACTAAAAGTTATGAAAAAATCGAAACTATAGTTTTTAGAAATTGTCACGATGTTATGATTTTGCACGTTCAAGATAATTTGGGCCTCAAGTTTCTCTATTTTAAAATTTGGGCTCATCAAACCTGTCGGATCTAGAACATAGTTCATTCATGTTGGTAGTCCAATTAACAATTAATTATATTTCCTTTCTAACAATTCCGTTTACATTTTATCTAAAAAATAGACACGGAATCGTTAATTCACATTAAAATAGAATCATGTGACACAGCTTTGTACTTTCCATATATTTTTAAGTAGATAGGAGTAGTTAAGATTAATAGTTTTATATCCGGGGCACAGACCGATATATGTTTCACACAATGGCTCGTAGATGTCAAACGTGGATAGACACGGGACATTGTCTACTGCCAGCAAGGGTGAATCGAATATGAAATATTATGACGAGAATCTGGGATCATATTATACAATCCCAAGTAAAACTTTATAAAGAGATGAAGTTTAATAATTGTTCATATATTTTAATGCTTGCAAATATTATAAACGAGTATCGAGAATTTGTACGAATATCCGTTTCATGACATTATCACACATAACAAATGTCGTACGTCTTACATTTTTTGAAGTGATTAAGTGAGAACTATTTTGCTATTACTCAGTCTCCATTCAATAAGAGTAAACTTTAAATCATACATTTATACAAAATATTTATTTTATAACATAACCATGATTCTAAAACTATCAATGTAGTCATATCAATCTCATTTAGTGGATGTAAAATTTAGGGACACATTTACTACACATTGCTTTACTTTTATTAACCTACTATTGTACTTATACTATATAAGTGTATGTGCTTTAATTACTTCAACACATCTTATTAATTTTTTTATACGGAGTATATTTTTTTTGTTTTTTTGATAAAAATAGGCAATGAATAGGCAGTCGACACATGGACAATAAAATGAGAGCAAGTTTAAATTTAAAAAAAAATTCATTGGTGGAGCTACCTCAATAATTATAGCTAGGTCATGCCCCATGCATGGAATCACGTATGTCAACTATAAATTTAAGGCTGAGTAACTTATTAACTGATCGAAGGTGTATTTTATAAGCACATGATAGTTACCTCACACTCCAAATTATTTGCAATCGTATCATTCACTCTCAACTCCCCGATCAGTGTTAGTTACCTTTCCACAAGGTAATCTCAATTCGCCATTCATCCGGAAAATTAAATTCAATTAAATTTACAGCCATCTGTTGATAATCTGCTTGCATTTATATTGTAAATTAATTAGAGTACACGGATAACAGTTATTGTGTAATATAAAGTGATTGGGCTTACAACGCATTGAAATGGAGACTTAATTATTACTCCGTAGTTTAAATGGTTATTATTATTATAACTTAATTTATGGAAACGGTTTCACTATATTAATACATTCTTTACTTTGGTCATCCGTTTGATACAAAGTACTTAACTACTCATTCATAAAAGAGTATTACATTATCCACAATAATTATAGGAAGAAAGGTTCGATTGATGTTGGCTAATATGTTTTGACGATGTTGTAAGTGGGTTAGATAGAAGGGGAAACTTAACCTCACATAAAACAAATAGATAGACTTACGTGATTCAATATCAATGTGATAACTATATCCACCGACAAAAGAATGTTCAAGATGATTTTTATTAACATTGAAGAATATAACTTTCATATTTAAAATGCAATATTGTGATATGCTTAACTATATATTACGGTGAGGACAAAAGAATATGTTTATAAAAAAAGTACTTACCACTAATTATAAGTCTTAAAGGGTGTGCAACCCGTGCAAATGAACAGGGCCGTTGAATTTTGGGGGCTCAATTTAACTAAATGCAATAGAACGAAAATTAATTATATGGAAAATCCATAGTTTCAACGTATTATGTACTCCGTAACACTTTTTTAAAACTCTCATCTAGTATAATTGTTTTTCACAACTCTTACCTTATAAATTCATAATTTTCAAATATAAATTCTTGAGTGAGTCAGTCTTACAATAAATTATAATAAGTCTGATTCATTTGTTTGTACTTGATTAACTAGTTTTTATACCATTTTAGTGATAATTATGATTAATTGTCCCTAAATTTTTTAGTAACACTATAAGTAACTTTAGAAGATTTATTTCATATTTTTGTACTTTTTTAACTGTAATTTGTACTTTGCTCTCACATTAATTTACCGTGAGACTTGTTTCATAGGAGACTTACTGTTTTCAAATTTATCATCAAATGCTTATGCAACAATACCGGTGAAAATTTTCTGTTAAATTTGAAATTCTTCTCTCTTTTTGTTTCTTCAAATTTAATAAAAAAACCGACAAATATTTGCATCCGGTGACAATTTTAAATATTATACTCTGTATATTATTTATAAGGTGCGAGTTTTGTTAAAAAAAAGAAAAAAAAAAAAAAAAAAGAAGAAGAAAAAGATACTCTATTAGATGAAAAAATGACATATACGTACTTATAGCTGGCAAGCTTGACCTGACCCGAGCGACCCGACCCGAACCCGAGCAAAACCGACCCGATAGGACCCAAAATTATAGCGACCTGAAACCGACCCGATGACGACTCGTAACCCGACACGACCCGATAAAGTTTGACCCGAAACTGAACGTGACCCGACCCGAGATGACCCGTAACCCGATTCAACCCGAGTTCATTTGATAGCTGACCCGACCCGAAATGACCCGCGACCCGAATTGACCCGAAACTTTGAAGATTTTAAAGAAATTTTGAAACTTTTTTTTAAAATTTTTCAAAAATTTCAATCTTTCAAATATACGCCAATATAATATTTAACATTTTGAGATTGGGATATAGTTAAAAATTCAAATATTGGTTTAAAAAATATTAAAATTTCAAAATTTGTTTTGGCGCCAAAATTTAAGCCTAAAATATTAGTGACCCGAATTTGACCCGAACCCGATTGACCCGACAATTTTAGCTTTAATGACCCGACCCGATATGACCCGGATCCGACCCGAGACCGACCCGAACACTGTTATAACCCGACATGACCTGAACCCGATACAACCCGAACCCGACCCGAAGCTGACCCGAACACTGTTATGACCCAAATCGACCCGAACCCGATATGACCCGACCCGATACAACCCGACCCAAACCCGACCCGAGTGACCCGATTGCCAACTCTACCTATACTACAAGTGAGAGTTATGTACTTCCTCCATTCCACTAGGTTCTATACATATTTCCTTTTTAGAAATTTCAATCAATTGTATACGTTTCTATTTTAGTTCATACTTTATCAAGTTAAAAGACTATACTACCCTTAATTTACTACCCACTCACCCACTTGCAAAGGATAAAGCAGAGTTATTTTGGTAATAATATTCTCTACCCCACTTAAATTTCTTTTACCTTAATTATTGTGTCATGGTCAAACGTATACAACCTAACGGAATGGAGGAAGTATAAAATTTCTCTTAGTAACATGTGACTTAACAAGTTGTTGAGTATTGAACAAAACCAGAGCATGTACAAGGAAATCATTCGTTCGTAAAGAAATGGTATTATTATGTACCCCTCCCTATTAGGTTTGACAATGATGTAGGATATTGATGTCAATGTCTTCCTCATGTCTCAATGAAGCATATACTAACATAATCATATTTATATGGGGAAAGCAATAGGGCGCCACCCGGTAATACTGAATTCAGTACCACCCAAATAAAAAAGTAAAACAATTATTAAAATAATTAATTAGTTTTAAATTTTACTCTATATTCTTAGGGTTACTTAAGTCATTTGCTCCTTATTTTAACAAATTCTCATAAAATTTAGGAGTATACTATAAGCTATCTTATACGGAGTATTTTATATCTTTTATACGAGCTTGCTTAATTAAATTTTCTATTGCTCCATAGTATACATTCATCAATGTTAAAATTACAACAAAATTCTTAAAATGTTAATAGGTTGGTAGCTAAGAAATTTGTTATGAATAATACTAAAGAAATGATCAAAATATGCATATGTCAGGGTCTCATGGACGAGAAATGTTGATTTTTTTTATGTTTAATTTGATTATATATTTGTTTTGATATTTTTGAGAATTTATATTATTTCACGATGAATGATTTCATAGTACACCTTTCATTTGTTAATTATATCAATAAAAATGGGTTTTCATGTTCTTATTTACTATTATTTTGATATTAATTTAAGTGATTAAACTTAAATATAAAATACAATAGAAAGTGACAATAAATTCATTATTGTCATCTATACGTAATTTAATTTAAGTTCAATGAAAAAGAAATTAAACAGAGAATAACAAATTTTTTACTCCGTAGATTGACTGACATTAATGGTAGCTAGTATTGAATCCACCATACTTGCTTCCTTTTTATTTACTTTTTTTTAGTTCCATACTTGCTTTCTTTTGGTTCTTTATGAACTTCATTTGTTACAATTTAATGATGATCAAATAATCCATACACAAAGTACAAATTATAATGATGGTAAAAGTAGAAAGTTGTAACAAATTACCCAAATCTCTACAAATAGTGGTGGTTTATTTATTCAGTAATTCTCCAGTAAGACTAAACTTATATTAAATTAATGTGAGTCCAAAATACAAATTGCAGTTAAAGGGGTACAAAAAGATGAAACAAATATATTAAAGTCACTAACAGAGGTAATAAAAAGATTTAGTAACAATTAATCGTAATTATCACTTAAATAGTACAAAAGCTATATAATCGGGTACAAATGAGGCGGACTTACAATAATTTATTGTAAGTCCTGACTTACACAAGAATTAGTGTTATTTTTATTATTACTTCTAATATTAGTAAATGATCATAATTACATATTTCTTCAAAAAAAAAATCATGATTAAATATATTTTATAGAGTTCCAAAATTACCCTTTTAGGGTTAACTTGTGTAAAATTTAAAATATTAAATTTAATTACAGTTATACCCTGGGTGGCACAATCTTATTTTTCTTTATATGGGTCCTATATTTACGAAGTATTAGTTTTGATTGAATTTTATGCAAAGGTATCTTACATTAATGTTTGTTACTCCTTAACTCTAATGTAGTAATGTGTTGTTTAATTTCACTCTAAAATTTTACAAATTAATTATCATATCTATTAATGATAAGGGTCGACAAAATAATATACTCCCTCCTTCCTGATTTTTTTGATTGAAAAGTCAATTTTGTTAATAATTCTTATTCAGCGGTAATAGAAAAAAGTCAAAACTAATTGAACGTATAAATATAAGAAATCAACCACAAACCACCATTCTTAAAACAAATATCTCTAAGTATATTAGAATTAGAATATGATGTTTCTGAATATCCTTTATTGCATCGTTTGTTTCTTCAGACTGTAATTATGAAAAACTCTATAGATTTTGCATATTTTTGTAGGAAATAATATTTTCGATTTAACTTTAGGAATTGAAAATGATTGATCATCAATTCATCATAAGCTTGATCTTCATGCACTCTATAAGATTAAAGAACTTAATTATCAATTTATCACCACCAAAAATGGCAGGTGAAAGCTCCTATAGAGAATAAGGTTTATTCCAAAAAGAAAAAAAAAAAAAGAGAAATGGAGGAGGATGCTAAGAATTGTTTAGATATACCCCTTTTATCTTGTTGATTATTTTTTACGGCGTACTCCCTCCGATCCATCCTTTTGTTAACATTTACTTTTGGATCAAATTTTTAGGTGGGTGGGGTCTTTATATTGTAATTACTAAAATGCCCCTATGGTAGGAAAGTGTAATAAGATAAGATGAAAAAAGTAAGGGTAAAATTGACTTTTTGTATTGAAAAGTAAAACCAAAATAGAAATGTTAAATATTGGATGAATCATCTCAAAAAGGAAAATGTTAACAAAAGGATGAATCAGAGGGAGTAACTATTACTTCCTCCATTCCGTTTGATTTTATACATTTGACCAAAACACGGTAATTAAGGTAGAAAAAAATCAAGTGGGGTAGACAATAGAATTACCAAATTACCCCTACTTTATTCTTTAAAAAAGGACATTGCAAGTGGGTTGGGTGGGGTATTAATGAAGGGTATATTGGTCTTTTAGTTTAATAAAGTACATACCAAAATAGAAATGTATAGAAATGATTGGAATTTCCGAAAAAGGAATATGTATAGAATCAAATGGAATGGAGGAAGTATTTTTTACACAAATAACATGGCAGTGCAAGTAGCCAAGTACTCCCTCCATTCATATCCACATGGTATATTTCCATTTTGGACACTATTCATACTTCGACATTCAACTTCAATTATCTCTCGATACATAAGTGTAGATATATTCATGTGTGATCTTGTTTGATTCGTCTTTACGAGTACATAATTAAAATCTAAATTTTACATTTTTTGAATAAACGTAGCTAAAAATATTTAACGCGCAAAACGCGCGTTGGCAAGTGTGAAAAAGCAAATGTGTAGTGTGGATATGAATGGAGGGAGTAGGTATTTAATACAGTAATAAAATATTGTTATTCTCCATATGTACAGAACCTTTTCTATGTAAAACTTACCGAAAATGAAAATAATATACTAAGACAACTTAAAATTAAAATAAAAAACAAATGATCGGCACTGAAAAAGTATTTATACTTTTCTGACATAAATTCTTAAATACTTAAAGTAGGAATTAAAAAGGTAGAGGAAACTTATCATACATAAAGTATATCAGAGGGAAATTAGTCAATCTTGAACATAGTCTTACCGGAAATTTGAACGGCCTCGACCGTTCGCTTTGATCAGGGCTGTCCCCGAGTTTTTTGGGCCCTTTGCGGCTATGTAAAATTAGGTCATATCATTTCTACATTTTGCTGTAATAATATGAAATACTACGCATGCCTTTTAAATGATTTTTAATTATTTTTAAGAAATTATTTTCTTTTTTTAACACACTTACATATTTCTTACTATGAAGTATATTTTATGAAGTACTCCGTCGTATTTTTGACACTTATCATATTGAATAAAAGACAAATATTTTTTTAATTTTTTTTCACTTATTAATCTTGAAATTATGAAAACATTGACGTACAAAAGTGTTTTCATACTTTTTTTTTAAATAGTGATATGATCATAAATTGTTAAAACAAATTATTTTTAAGATAAAAAAAAAATTGTTAATTTTTTTGGGTGAGTAAAGTTAGACGTTGATATCAAGCATTATGAAATACCCTAGCCAAAAAAAAGTACAGAATTAAAATGCACCACAATAGACTCAAACCCCTGACATTGAGTTCCATAGTGAATGCCCCAACCAACTGAACTAAGTGGAACTTTGTGTCCCTACGCTGCCATAATACATATTTATAAGTAGTATAGAAGCAGATTCATAAAATTGGGCCCTTGAAATTTTGGGGCCCTGTGCGCCCGCACGGGGCGCACACCCTCAGGGTCGGCCCTGGCTTTGATCGAGGTTGGACGGATACATTTAGATTCGATCTCTGGGAATAAAAAATAAGATAATCGTTTGATCAAGTATACTCAAGACCAATATCTAGAAAAACCGTCTACAAATGTTTATAAGGGTATACGATTCAATCAAACTCATACTTTAGTTATAATTTAGACAAATTTTGATTTTGCTAACACACCTAATTGTGAGAGCATCTTTTGCAAATACTTGTTACTAGGGATGTCAGAGGGGCGTTAAAAGTGAAATTTGTACTTTAAACCGTTCCAATTGAGATTGGTATAAATAGTGATTATTGGGGTGATGAGGCAGATGTCGGTTTCAAAGATCTCCTCCGCCATGGATGGCGGTCGGGTGCAGGTACAACATGATGTCTCCCGTCCCAAACCAACTATACATAGTACTTTTATTTTAAAGAACCAGTGTTATTTTTTTTTTTTTTTTTTTTTGGGTGAGCATAACTGGTGAATTGTTTGAAAGATTCAATAATTCAATCATTAATATTTAATTTCCCAACTCACTACATTTTTACACAACTAGCTATCATAAGATAATAAAATTAAAATGCCCCGTTATTACATAGTCTCTCACTCTCTCCTATGCAAAAAATTGTGAAGTTACATGGCATGAAAGTGTTGTAACTTAAAGTTCAATGAGACGTAGGATGTTGTGAAACCAGAGACGAGCCCGGGCCACACCCACGAATGGAAGGAGAGAGCCCGCTTTATAAGGCATAGAGGGTTCCATCCCAAAACCAATTGGTGATGGGAGGAGTAGCCTCTAGCCTTATAAAGTGAGCAACTCTCACTTTCACGATCGATGTGGGACTTACATGTGAAGTTCTTAAGGGTCTTTTCACACGCCCCCCTCACATATTATTGGGATTCTCCATGGCATACAAGCCCAACCGGATGAGTGAATCAGAGACACGAAACCAGTGATTTTAATCAGAGATACGAACTCATATCCGGCGGCATATAAATGGCCCGGTTTCAAATCAAGAGACCCAGGATATAACCATGGGCTCTGATACCATGTGAAACCAGAGACGGGCCCGGGCCACACCCACGAATGGAAGGAGAGAGCCCGCTTTATAAAGCCTAGAGGGTTCCATCCCAAAACCAATTGGTGATGGGAGGAGTAGCCTCTAGCCTTATAAAGTGAGCAACTCTCACTTCCACGATCGATGTGAGACTTACATGTGAAGTTCTTAAGGGTCTTTTCACAAATGTCCCATGCACAACTAACATAGCTATTTCTCCTCCATGAATGTTACATTAAATTTCTGACTGTTCACACTATAACTGCATGTAGTAGTGATTTTCGCAAATAATGAGAATAAATATAATTCAGAAGTCATTATTGTCAAATGTATTTTCATATTTATTATATGCACCCACTTTAATTAATTTTTATTGCAACTTCAGGTCCATTTTATTTATTTATTACTCCGTATTATATTATTTATTGATTATTGATAGCACAAAATTTATGACACTGTTTACTTCATCCACGACAAATATGTATCAATTTTTACAACAAACGTCATCAAGTCAACTCACTTTTGGTTCCCCTTTCTTCAATCAAATTTAATTTCGATCTCCTTATGTTTAAGCATGTTTTTAAGCTTGTAAATCTCATTTTCATAACCTTTTTTCATTCATTAAAGAGATCATTTATAAATAATGTTATACGAAGTAGTAAAAAGTAGTAGCAAGTTAGCAACCCCTTGCCACATTGTTTTTGGAGTAAATCATCCGGTGTAGTTCGTATTAGAGCCCGATAGGACCACATAGTTAATTCAACAATATCTTGCTTTAATCCACATTTAAGGCCTAAAATCATCGTGTGAGCTATTTGTCGGTGCATCATCTTAAAGTCGTCATAGAGTTGATTTTCTATATACGAAACATAACCAACTAAAAAATACGCGGTCAAAAGGCTAACCAGGTAATTTATGTACAAAAGCCCATGAAGAAAAGTACACCCGAATAAATTAAGGTAAAGCAGTCTCACTCTCACGGGTCACCCTCGATCACCTACTCTGATCCGATCGAGCATATATGAATTTTTTTTGGAAAGTATTAGCAATCAATGAGCATGCAGTAATTAGGTGTTCATCAATCATTTTAACAATACGACCATAACCAAAACATTAATAACCACCAATGAACCAAAATCTTACCTTTGTACATACGACAGCTACAAGATACAATTATAGTTAAACTCAAACATTATCAATATAACTACACGTCTACTATTTGTCATTGAGAACAACCCAACATAAGAGTAGGGCGAGCAATGGATGAAACAATTGGAAATACACTGATTGAATCAACATGAGACACCTCTAATATTAACGGAGATGATATTAGCCTGACTTGAACCCGAAGGCCACATCACACCAAACTTATCCACCACCTATTGAGTCTTGCAATTAAAATAAGATTTTATCGTCAAACATCACCTTTGAAAAAAAAATTGGCCGATTACCACTATTACAACTTGGCTAGGGTCCACCTATTAGAATTTGAGAGGGGGAAAATTCATAAAGAGAACTATATAATTAACTGTAGTTATCGTATTACAAGAAAGAGTTAGCACTATATATACACTACAAGAATATCTACTACGGGCTACCGCAAATTGTCGACTGAATAAAGTAGTCGCCAAATGGCGACCGAAATATTGAGCGGGCGACTGAAATTAGTCGACAACAGGCGACTAGAAGACGACTCAAAAAAATAGGCGGGCGACCGACATCGGTCGCCAAATTTAAAAAAAAACGAGAGCATGTGGCGACTGAAGTCGGTCGCCCGCCCTCTTGTTGGCGACTGATTAAGCAGTCGCCAATATTTGGCGACCGATTTCGGTCGCCCGACCTCAAAAAATGGCGACTGAGCCTCGCTACCGCTGTCTGGCGACTATAGTCAGTCGCCCGCCTGTTTTAGCGACTGATGTTGGTAGCCTTTTTCAGTCGCCCGTTAAAGATATTCTTGTAGTGTATAGTGCTTAATAAAAGCTAGACCTAAATCTAAAATATCATGCATAGAAATAGGAACCTAAATATTATTGTATACTATATTATATTATCACGACCATAATTCGGTATATTACCATATACCGTAATATTTCCTAACAGCCCCCCTCAAACCCATGGTTGTAACACCCCGACTTTTCCTAATATTAATTATTCGTCTCAATAATATTCGTATTTCATTTCTCTTGATTTTCTCATTTTTGGCGCGAGAAAGTCGGTTCAATTGTCACGTGGAATAAGCGAGACCTTAGTCAGAACCTAAAAATGATGTCATTTCCTCATACGGACTCTGATTCAGGCGATTCAAATGGCTAAACTGCGTATTTTTTCGTCGCCGTCGCAACTGCCAAATTTGCAAGTTGAACAGAAGAGTATGGCGAGCCACCCTCGAGCGACCCGCGCCCGGCCCGCGAGCGACCCGCGTGCCACCCTGTTTTGTGCGCGTCATTAGTTCTTTGATCCGTAACTTATTCTAACCGATTTTATACGTACTATAACTTCTCCTAATCCCTAATTACTTCATTATTCTCATAATTCAATACCCTAAACATCAAAGCCCTCTCTTCTCTCTCCTTAATCATCATTAATATTCTCTCAAAACTTCATTAATTCATTCAATTCTCTTCTTTCAAGCCCTAATTCTCTTCTATTCAATCTCCTTTGGTATTCCTTCAATCTCTCATCATCCTAGGTTATGTTTTCTTAGTTTTTGCATTACTTTATGTGTTTATTATTGTTTGCTTATGATTTTATATATTGTATGTGTTATATGTGATGATTTATCGAAGGAGAAGGCGAAATCACCGAGGAGGACACCATACTTGTGGAGGAGGACGAAGAGTAGGCTGAATTCGCTTCAAATAAGGTAACTAGGTGTAGCCTTAGTGATATTTTGACATGTATGAGGCCCTAGATGTTGTCTAGGATGTTTTGTATGGTTGTATGATGATGAAGTTGCATGCTTTGGTTGTTTGGTTGTGCCCTAATATTATACTTGAACTTGTGAGTCGGCCTCATACTTGTGTGAGTCTAGAAGCATGTCTAGGCTTGCTTGATCATTGAATATTGTTTAGGGTGTGGTTTTAATGAATAAAGTTGTTAACTTGTTAAAAGGCTTGGTTATGAGGTTATGTTGATCACCTTGACTATTACTCCGTTGTAACTATGTTAAAGATACTAAATTGTGTTGTAATGAGTATGAGTTTGATAGTGGCATGCTATGATAATGTTTGGCATTGAGATGATTGTTTTGACATTGAATTTGAGTTGGTTTGATTGAGCTTGGGTTGAGTGTGCGTACGTGCACTGTTGGGCACGTGCGTGAAGAGATACGACGTCCATTGTAGGACGGATGCCGCCCTTAGGGGTTCCCATCCGCTTTTGTCACGGATAGGGACTATGGTTTGATTGTATGTCGACACCGTTTTTGTCGCGGTGACACCGTCTTTGTTAGCGGTGGGTTTGGCCAAATTTAGACTGTTTGAGGAGCTTTTGTCGTTCCGCCATAGGGTTGGGACTTTTGTAGTTCCGGGGTGATTCTTGTTGCTTCACCCAGTCCTCCGTGCTTACTCTTGCATTGGTTTGATTGATGATTGGATTGACTACTGATTATTTGGCTTGTGGTTGACATATTGATGATAATGTTGAGGTTTGTGTATGCTATTGTCGTTGAAATTGTTGTTGTATTTTGAACATAGGCCGTAGGCCAGGTAAGGTACTTGTTGGATTGTCGGTTGTGTTTTATATGTTGAAATATGACTGGGGAGCACCTAGTTACTCCCCACTGATTGTGGCTGTTACTTTCTTTTGTGGCAGGTTTGTGCGGGGACGGGTTTGTGTGAGAAGCCGTGAGGATTGTTGACCCCGTAGCTAGTTTTGAGGAGAACTTTGATAGACTTTGGATTTAGACTTGTTGTTATTTATCATTTTCATACTTATGTCATTTGGATTTGGTTGTAGGGGTGTTTATTCCCCTTTGCTAGGCTCAAGGCCTACCTTCTTTTGTTATTGTTTGAGTAGGGAGTAATGACTCGGATTCACGGTGTTTTCCGCCACCGTGATTTTCATTTTAATTCATTTTCTTACCTAAAACCTTTTTAAAACGTATTTTATTTTATTTGGAAAATCCGGGTTGTTACAATGGTAATTTGTCAAAATTTCCATGGGTTTGGAAATTAGGAAAAAGAAAAATAAGAACGAACAAATTCTTCGATCTTCGATTTTCGATCTTCAATAATCTTAAATCTTCACAGGAACACAAGTTTTTTGAACCTAAAATAACTCAAATAAGACGGGGAAACCATCCGTCATTATAATCAAACGAGAATGTTCAACTCTTTGAACCCACGTTGAATCATGCGTAACAACTCGCCAGTAAATTTTGTTGCGTAACAACCCGCCGGTAAATCGTCAATAGATCAAGACGGGAAAAACATCCGTCAAATTGATCACAAAGGGAATGTTGAATTATTTAACCCCTTGAAAACAATTTCACTTACGAGGGATTTTTTGAACACCTCGATGATATTTTAGAAAAATTGAAAATATTAAGGTAAATTTTAAATAAAAGAAATTAATATTAGATCGTTATTTGTGAAAATCCCGCCGATGGGCGATACATAACTATTTCAGCCCACCGGCAGGGCAGCGGAATTTTGTGGTTTGGTCCTCAGAAGCTAAATGGCTCTGATACCATATTAGAATTTGAGAGGGGAAAAATTCATAAAGAGAACAATATTATTAACTGTAGTTATCGTATTACAAGAAAGAGTTAGCACTATATATAGTGCTTAATAAAAGCTAGACCTAAATCTAAAATATCATGCATAGAAATAGGAACCTAAATATTATTGTATACTATATTATATTATCACTACCATAATTCGGTATATTACCATATACCGTAATATTTCCTAACACCTGATCAGTTCTAGCACGTAAATAGTCTCTAGCGTCCCCACAAGACCTATGGCACCTTTCATCCTTTTGACCCACCGAGACCAAAGACGTTGAAACTCTAACAATGCCTTCATCTTCATCTGCAACAAACCAAGAGTGTTTCTCCTGGTGATTATTTTATCGATATTCACTTTTCTTCCTAAACCATTCGGATCCTCACTGGAATACAAAACCCAAAAGCCGGCGATTGAACCCTAGGTAAAAAAAAAACATGAATCTCTAATACGGTTTGTTATAACAAAAGTATGAAAGATGACTTCAAATGTGAATATACAATAACACAATGTTATACGTTGCTCATTATCAATGTAATACATACGTCCGCAAAAAGATAACATATGACCTTTCTGAGATTTGAGATTTTTTATAGCATCTATCGAAACTATAAAGACAATAGGCGTATACTCCGTATATAATACATTTACTTTAGAGATTTCCTACACCCTAATTATTTCTTAAACAATATCAAATACATAAGTTGTATCTAAACTCTTACAATTTCCTAAACAGTACTCCATCTATTTCAATCAATTGTTTACTTTTTAATTTGACACAAAGACCAAGAAAATTCATGAAAGACATTAATAACCCTTAAATTCTCATGTTAATAAAATTTTTATAGATATATGTGGAAATGAGATAGAGGCAAGTTGATATAGTAGTCGAATAAAAACTTCCTTAAAAGGAAAGTTAAACAAATAAATGATAAATCAAAAACTAAATAGATTAACAAATAATTATATTCTACGATGAAGCCATACACACTATCGTTAATAGAGTGAATTAAATACAATGTCAAATTATCCGTAATATATATACAATCGTCTCACATAATGTACAAATATATTTGTCATTGTCTTCAGTCTTCGTAATTATTCGAAATTCTACGCATAACTCTGCAACAGATTTGTCGTTCGTACATGTAAGTTTTGCACACTTCGGAAACATCAGTGTCTTCAGTGGTCAAAAGACCCGTAACAACAAATTAAAAGTGATTCCTTGATCATCGCTATTATTGATAATCATTTTTATTCAATTTCTATTTAATGCTACACATATAAATTATAATTAAATGATGTTGTCTTATACGAAATACGTATAACGTGATATTCATAACTATTATATATATGATTAATTATACGGTGCACGCTTGGCTTGGCTTGGCTATCGTTTTACTCATTATATTATCAAAGGAGATGGTGATTAGAAGTACGAATTTTCTTTAAAGTTGGCATCGACCGCTACGTAAACTCTGATCCGTCAGACTTACTTACAATTTAACAGGAAAAAAATGTTGTTCTCTTAGGCTCGCACTCGAAACCTTTTTAGTTGAGTTGAATCAATTCCTTAGCTAATTATCATTGACATGTACTACTTGCTAATCAATTAGCTCAAGTTATATAAACCTTATACGTTACATATAGTAGTTCGATTGAAGTACATATAGTACTCGTATGTTGTTTTAAGTTTCTTGTCTACATACTTTTTGACATATTTCATTGACTTTCTTATATGTATAGTAGGTTGACAAAGTGGGTAAAATCATCATTTACTAATTTCACCTAACTTTGATTTAATTTCTTTTTGGTTTTCTTTTTTCGTTGGACGTTGACATTAATAATACTCGTATGTTGTAAGAGATAGCTTTGCACATCCTTTTACCCTAACAATGCTCATTGTCATAAATAAGATAAAATGCTTATTAATGAAATTTTAGGGACCACCTTAAAGTAACACTAATTCTTGTCAATATGTAATAAATTATTATAAATCAAATCATTTACAGTCATATATATAGTTTTTTACAATTTGTAGTGATATTATATTTTCGTAATCATTTTCATAATATTTGTAATTCATTTTATTATTAAATGTAACTAAATTATTAATAATATTGTTAGTGATTTCAATAAAATTATTTTATGTTTTTGTACTCGTATAAGTGTAGTTTATACTATTAGACTAACATTAATTTATTGTGAGATGGATCTCTCAAAACACTTGCTCTTAAAGTAATGCTATCCGTCTCTCAACTATTAAGTAGTGGTTTCAATTAAGTTGAAGTGAAAAATTAACCCATTTTTTTATTACATTAATTATCTAGTATTCTAATAAAGAGTAAGATCGTTATATACGGAGTATCTAATGTCTAATTTTAATTAAAATAATGTAGCTAAAATTACGTACGTAGTATAATTTTAACTTTATTTCAATTTACTTTGTATAATATTAATCAACAATATTTACAATGTTCATTTTCTCGATATAGTCGATTGACATCTATATTTGAAACTCTCACATATAAAAAACAAAAAGATTATAAAACATAAAAGTAAAATAAAAATATAAAGTATATTCAAAAAAAAAAAAATGAGTATACTTGAAAAATGTAAATACGTACCTCATTGAAAAATTACTCTTTAATTTGTTGTCATAATCAATTGGGTGTCTCTTACTAAGGGAAGGTGAGGCTCTTAAATAGTTGACCTACCCTTGAATTAAGAAAATTGTCATAATGTAGTGAAGTACAAACTTTAGTTAAAATGAAAATCAGTGGTTAGAAAGCAAATTAAGTTTTCACCTCAAGCCCTTGGTAATTAAATTAACAATTACGGAATTAAGTACGTATTTTATAAAATTCTTATAGCCGCCAAATTACACTGTAACAAAAATACTATTCCACTTATATCTTCACGGAAAATGATACGATTACACTTGGTGTATAGGGTTCTATACACCAAACAATAAAAATGTGACACTTGGTTTAGTTGAAGAATATTTCTTGTAACACCCCGTGTTAATTTAAGCTAAGTATAATTAGGAATCGATAATAATTAGACAATCTCACCCAATTTTTTTTTTTCTAACACAATGCACTACAATTTTTATCGCAACTAAACTAAAACTATTTTTAATATATTGAATTTGAACTTTATTTTTACATATTTGAACTCGATAAATAAAATGACGAATCAGCGACAAATTTTTCGACGACAAATTTCGGCGCGCAAAACGAGGCCAAAAAGGGCCATTTGGCCGAGTCACTTAAGGTGACTAAGTCACCATTATCCTCTTCCAAAATTTACTTACACATAATGCAAACATCAAACTTTTGGTTAAAATATAATCATTTTGATTATTATTAATAAATTATACTCCGTATTATATTAATAACTAATTACTATTTCGATTCTATTTAACTAACATTTTCACATAATATCGAAATTCTAAGTTATACCTAATTTAAACTGATAAACTTTTTGATGGTTGATTATAATTATTTAAATCTTTAACTTTCAACGAAAAAAATAAGTATTTCGACCTAGAAAATTTTTATTCAAAGTTTCGAGGATTAAAAACTCAATTTTTTGTTTTGTTCCTCTTTCGAAGTTTATTTTCATTTTTATTTTCGATCTTATTTCGAAACACTATTTTAAGATCATATCTTTTATTTCGAGACTTTTCGCGTGCGCGCAAATCGAAAATTTCAAAAACGAAAATCGAGCCCTATTTTCTCCATTTAGGCCGAGCTACTTGGACTCTTTGGTCCAAGTTTATCCTCTTCCATTTCTTTACTTACACAACTTACATTTCACTTACACACCTACTAGTTTCATCATTAAGTTAATTAGCTTATTTAATATTTAATGTTTATACACAACAAATACTAAAATACATTACTAATACACTAGTACTACTTTCATTATTACACACAAACAACTTAGCATACTCACAAAATCTCTCTAAAACAAAATCCTTTTTATTTCCAAGTGTAAACTCATGTAAGAACACTAGTTCTTAAGTGTTTTTCATGGTTCATGAAGATCTTCATCTTCCACTTCTTAATTGTTTTAATTTCCTAAATTTATTTCACCTTAGTTTATGTTTATAAATTACTCTACCTAATTCACTACTTCACTAAGATCATTTCTATACAAATTATATTACCACTACACTTATTAAATGAAACTTAGACAATTAAAGTAGAGTTCTAAATAAAATGGCTCAAGATCTTCATCTTCTTTTAATCAATTTTCCACTTAAATTTTCACTATTCACTAATATAAAATCTCTTCATAAGTTGATTTCTTTCACTTCCTCTTTTTCCTACTAAATTATAATGAACATAAATTATAAAATAAAATAAAACTATACTTCACCTAAAATAAATTAATTATGAAAACTAAGGTCTTAGTATCATTTTAGTAAAAGCTTGTTACTAACTTAGTTAATTTTCTTGTATGTACTTTTTAACCTAAAGACGAAGAGCCAAGTGACGGGGTGGATCTAAGCATATTCGACAACATAGTGGATCCGGATAATTGCTAGAAAAATCATACCGAGCTAATTTAAGGTGTCCCCGCACACTAGTTTAAATTTTGTAAATCGCATGTTTATGTGTTATATTTATTGTGTTTATGATCACCTAGCATCACATGTTAAATTAGAGGAGAAAAATCGAAAAATAAATTTGTGAACACCTAAAATGGGCCACGGCATTCACCCTTGTTTTTGGTTAATTTTTCGTTTTAATTTTTGTTAATTATATGTTAAAAAGGCTATAATAAATGAATACTAAAAAGAAGGTTTATATGTTGATGTTCATTTCTTTTACATTTTGTTGCATGAATGATTTGTATATTTAAAAGTTTATTGTTTTTATTTATTAATGTTTTTATGAGATTTAGTATATGATGAACACATATAATATAAAGGACAAAAGATATAGAATTAGTAGAATAAAAATCAAAAATAAAAATTGTGATAATAAATAAAAGGGGCCACGGTTTTTATCTAAATTTTGGACCTATTTTTAGTTTTAATTTTTGTAAATAACATATTATGTTAGTTTAGGCTAATTAGTGTTATTAGTAAAATTTGAGAAATTTAAATGATAATATACAAATTTAAGTTTTTAGTGTTCTTATGAAAAGCATAAGTGTTCTTCATTTTAAGCTAGTTTGATTTATGATTTTTATAAGTTTTGTTTAATTATTGTTTTTCTTTACTAGTTACTAATTACTTTAGTTATAATACGCTTTAAACAAGTTAAAATAATTTAGGTAAAAATTTAGAAAATGATATAAAGGGCCACGGCATTTCACTTTGATTTATAAAGTTTTTGATAAAATTTTAACTTAGTTTAAATCACCTTAGTATAATTTAAATAATTAGTATACAAAAACTTTAAGTAACAAACCGATAAATTAGAAAATGAAAATAAAATACCTAAGTATATAAGTGCCACGGTTTTAGGGTTAATTTTGACTTAAAATGAATTTTGTCACTTTTTATTTTTATCACTAAAGTAATTTAATTAGTTAAGGTAATGAAATATTAAAAAAAAAACAAAAAAAAATAAATAGCTACAATAAAATAAAGGGCCACGGCATTTCTAAATAAAATGGGTCTATTTTGATCAAAATGAATTTGTCACTAAGTCATTAAATTTGATTAGTTAATAGGATTAAATTTAATTGTAAAATGAATCGTTAATAAAAATGAATCGACGAAACCGATAAAAATAATGTTACATGTGTTAAAATGAACAAATTCGAGGGCTACTACCTTTGCTTAAATATGGACTTAGACATACGGACAAATTAAATGAACTACGACAACATCGCTAAAAATGGAAACCGTTAAATTTTAGCTAAGTATATGACTAAACTTAACCGAGTTTTACATTTAAAATACTTTTACAAATCACTAAATACAAAACGAACTTAATGACTTCAAAACTAGAAAATTGTACTTAGTAAATAAAAAGAATCTAATCACAAGTATAAAAATACGTAGAAGTACAAAGTATAAGAATACGTATAAGTATAAAAATACGTAGAAGTAGAAAGTATAAAAATACGTATAAGAATAAAAATACGTAGAAGTATAAAGTATAAGAATACGTATACGTATAACAATACGTACAAAGTATAAAAATACACATACGTATAAAAATACGTACAAAGTATAAAAATACACATACGTATAAAAATACGTACAAAGTATAAAAATTCCTCGATAAGCGTGTCACGTTTTAAAAACCGCTATGAATAGTAAAATGATGAATAGTAACTGTGATGAATGAATAGTAAAATAATGAATAGTGAAAATATTTAAAATTTACGAACGGACTCAAAATAAATATTTAAGTCTTCTATGTGCTTCCGTTTACCTGAAGAACTGTTAGAACTAAAATTTCATTATACAAGTTCGACGATATCTATTAATATGAACTATCGTTTGAGTAATAAGAGAATGAGAATGAAAGAAAGAAAGTGTGAAATACTCGGGTGTCTGCGATGTTAAACGCTATAGGGTCAGGGTTGGCAAGGTAACCGCATATGGGGACACTTGGCACCCTCAGTATTGCCAGTGGTAATTTAACGGCTCTACCAGTCGTTATTTAACGTGATTTTCGCCCTGGGTATCAATTCGTTCACGGGCCCATATGAGGTAATTGGAAAATGACCATTCCCATCCGGGGAATCTGTCGTAGTGTATTAGTGGCACCAATAGGGTGGTGTATGCATACAAAAGACAAGGGACTGATCCTCCTTATTACCTGTTTGATATCTTTAGCATTTAAAGTTCGTTGATGTGACCGGCACGCTATCGTGCGTTAACGTCTTTATGGTGTTAATGCATGTTTCCATCCTTACTGGTTTGTTGGCTCATGGTGGGTTTCACCGTAGATTATCCATATTGCGTTGGATATTAGGTAGTTATTATGTCCGCTACTTAGTGTTTGATCTGATGTACGAGTCTGAGTAACTAGTGCACTTTGATAGGGAATTATATGGGTGATTTACTATAAGAGTACACAAGCCGCTCTGTAGTCAAGACTCGTGAGTTTATGTTACTATATGAATATAATTGAAAAGGGTCGACTACCCCGAATATGAATGAATTGATAATGCTTGTCCTCCATGTTTATGAATTGAGATGAGTTGATGAATTATTTGCCATGCTAAGCGTATTATTTTACGTTACGTTTTATGAACTGCATTGTTGTATGCATATATATCTGTATTGATTTAATTACGTTGGTCTATGTGATTGCTATATGTTTACCGTTATGGGTTTTATATGGCTTAGCGTGTGCAGGGCATAATCGAGTTTGAACGACATTTTCCCGTAGGTAACCCGAGGTTTAATTATCGATCTACGCCAGGGGATTGAAGGCCTTATTTTATATTTTGGAAAGATTGTAATCGAATAACTCTGTTTTAGCTATAACTCTTATTGTGTATAATGAGTTGTAAGACGATGACAGCTGGTTTTGTAATATATGAACTTAATTAATATTTCCGCCTTAGTTTAATTAAGTCACGAAAAATCAGGTTGTTACATTTCTAATCTAAGTTTGGAAGGAGAATCTTAGTCATTTGGATGGAAAAGCTGAGTTTTGGAGGGAAATATATTTTGGAGGGAATTGTTTTTATCTTGGAAGTTGTTATTATCATTAATTATGTTAATTCATTATTTTTATTTTATTATTTTAATTAAGAAAAGTTAATGAAATAATTTTTTTTACTGACCATTATTTTTATTCTCTTCTTCACTTTTTTGTTTACTGTAAAAACCCCCAACTCAAAAATAAGAAACCCTAATTTCAATTGAGAAATTTAAATTAATTCCAAAGTTAATTTTAATTAACTTCTTTACCATAAATGAATTTCTATTCATTAACCTCGTCAATCAACTTATTTTTTTACTATGGATTTGAATAGTATTGACCTAAATAAAAATCTAATTGACCTCAACGAGAATGTTGAGAACGCAATTGACCTCAACGGCAAGGCAGTTGACCTCGACGAGGAGTCAATTAACGGTGACGAGAATGTGGAGGCGGACAACGAAACATTGAATAGTGACGAAGTTGGCGGTGAACTTAAAAGAAGCTTTATTGGACTTGTTGAGAACAACCCTACGTCGCCCGTGGTGAACGAAAACGCAGGCGAGGGTTCCTCAGGTGAACCAAAAGTGGGTATGACTTTTAAGGACGGTGAGGATGCGGCGGCATTTTTGTATTCTTACGCGTACAAAACCGGTTTCGAATAGTACATTAGGTCGAATATGATAAAGGAGGAGTATAGACAGAAAGGTGTTAAGAGAAATCGAGGCGGCGAGAAGGAGCCAAGATTTCACATGTATCAAAGGCTACAATTAAAATGTAAAAGGGGAAGTAACAGTAAGGTTGCACGAGAAAATGACAGCGACGGTTGTTCGGCTTATGTCGAATGTCGAATATTTGAACGGAACACGGTGATGAGGATTACCAAATGCGATTTGGAGCACAACCATCCAACTGATCCTTCAAACAGTTGTTTTATGGTTAGTTTTCGTTACATTAGTGATTATTTTAAGCAACGATTGTTGATAAACGACGCAGCTGAAATTTCGATTGTTAACAACTACAACAGTTTAGTGGTTGAGGGTGGAGGTCATGCTAATCTCCCTTTCACAAGCCGCGATGTCCGTAATGCCATTAATTTAGAGTGTCGTAAAGGGAGAATTCAGGGCGACGCCGCTGAGCTGGAGTCGTATTTCTTGCAGCAAAAATCGGGCAGCCCAGATTATTTTTACACCATCCAAAGGGACGCAGATGGTAAGTTGTTGAACGTCTTTTGGGCTGACGCCCGTTGTAGAGCTATGTGTAAGGAGTTTGGCGACATTATTACCTATGATACGACATTCCTTTGCAACCGATACCACTTGCATTTTTCACCTTTTATTGGGGTAAACCACCACGTTAATTCTATTTGTCTCGCGGCGGCCTTGATCTCTCACGAAGACGCTGAATCATTTGCCTGGATGTTTGATAGATGGATGGAATGTATGGGTAAAGCTCCCTCCGTCATTCTAACCGATCAAGATAAGGCCATAGGGAAAGCAATTCGGACCACGTTTCCCGAAATGCCTCACTGGTTGTGCCTTTGGCACATGATGAGTAATGGGGCTAAGAATTTAGGGTCACGTAAGAATTGGCGTGAGATGGATATTGAGCTAAAAAGGATCGTGCACGATGTAATTGACGTGGATGAGTTTGAAGCGTCGTGGAAAGAATGGGTCGATAAGTATGCCTTGCATGACAACCCTTGGGTGAAAGAGTCATTCGAGATTAGGACTAGCTGGGTACCTTGCTATTGGAGGTCAACATTTTGCGCTAACATGTCGTCTACACAAAGAAGTGAGCAACAAAATAGGTTCTTTAAGGCGTTTGTGAACTCCCGGACCGGATTGCTCGGGTTTATTCAGCAGTTTGAAGGGGCGCTAAGGGCTAAGGTAGAAGAGTAGAGGCAAAACAATTTCGTTTGTGTCGATAGGCCGCTTAGGTGCTTAGGCGAGACGTTGATCGAGGAAGTATTTCAAAAGCTGTACACAAACGTGAAGTTTAAAGAGGTGAGGGAGGAGACGATTGGGTTGATGAGCATTACAACTAACTAACCATAGTTAACTATAGGTATGCTTTAACCATTACAACTAACTAACCATAGTAAAGTTATTGTTGGTTGAATTATAATAGTCACTTCAGCTATATTGTTAATAAAAATAGTTGTAAAAAAAAATGGAATGTGCTAATACATCTAGTTCAATGGCTACACCTATGCTTACGTTGCCAGGCCTCCTGAGTTCGATTCCCCCAGCTTCCGTGCAGTGTTTTTTTTTTTTAATGGAACAACCTATTTTTTTTGGGCTGAATGTAAATGGGCTGAAATAAACACATAGTCAAATTCATTTCAGCCCAATTGATAACAAATTAATTCAAACTCATATTGTTCAATTTTTTTATTCCTTAAAACATTATCAATAAATTGTCTATAGTTGTGTATGACTAATAAAATCAATTCTTTGATATAAAAATATAAGACAATAAATTTTTATTAAGTTCAATTAAACATACAACGTGTAATTATAAATATTTTTACCAAATTTTGTTTATACAAATTAAACATAGACAATGGAACCAATTTTATTAATAAAAGATCATCCATACATTAGCGAGTACATTTTCCATAATATATGATTAAACAATTAAAAACAAACATTACAATGACAAACCAAGAACAAAATAACAGTTTTTGCGATGAACTATTACGCAAAACTGATTTAACAAATTCTTCTTTCAACTTTTTCTTCTCAATCTTCAATTTAGCGATTTTCCTCTCCAATTTGAGATTTTCTTCAACCATTTTATTATCAACACTTTTGTCAACAAACGGTACAGTGCTCTTCGACCCAATTGCACTCTCTTGATCCGTCCATTTAAAGAAACCGCAATCGTCATCCTGAAATTGAAAAAAATAAAATTAAAGATTAATAATTATAAAACTGGTCAAATTTTCTAATTTTCTACTCCAAAAAAAAACGCAAGATTTATAAAAATTCTGGACAAAATTAAAATTTTTATGCCTTCCAATTAGGGCATCTCATAAAATCGTCCTTTATTAGGACCATTTGTCTTTACAAGATGTTTAATAGGACTTAGATTGTGCTTACAATGTAAATTAGATGAAAAAGATGGAGATTTATAATAATTATTATTATTAAAACTCATTTTCAATTATTAGTAATAAAATAAATTACAAATATTTCGAGAAAAAAAATTGGCAGAAAAGATTTAGAATTCGAAATATTTCTTATATTTGGCAGCAAAATATTTTCCTAAACTTAAGAAAATAATTCCTGTTATATAAATAAGGGTAACCAATATTTTAATTAAAAAAATAAAAATAAAAATTTAGGAAGTTGTATACATTAAATGAGATGTTTCCTTTTGAATTTCAAATTCAAAATGGATTCAAATTTGGTTCCAAAATACACTTGAAAAAGATTCCATCTAATATGGGCCCACATTGACACATAGCACAATTTTACTATTTGGTGTTTAGAACCCAAGACTTTCTTGAAAAATCATCAGTAAAAGTCAGAATGTATCTTTTACCTCCATTCAAAATCGGTGTTATCGGCCCGTAAATATCGAAATGAATTAGCTCCAGAACTCTATTTGCTCTCCAGGTTTTTTTTTTTTTTTTCGGAAATGGGTTTTGATTATGTTTGTTGACCACACACTTTTCGCAAACATGAGTCGGGGGAGTAATTTCGGGAAGACCTGTCACCATATTCTTTTGATGGAGAGTTCTCAATGTTGGAGTGAGTGTCCTCCACAATGTTGCGAATACTTAATAAATCTCATTAAGAGGAATAAAGGAAATATAGCTTTATAAAAGTCAGTTGATTAACGTATATCGGTAACGCTCGGCTTGCTAGAGTTTGACGTTACTGTCATGAGATGACGGTAATCAACTGATCCCTTTCGGTCACACCTAATGGGAGGAAGACCAACAGAGACTAGTTATTTATATTTGATATAGTATAACTAGAGACTTAATATTGAGACTAATACGTTAGTCATGAGGTAATAAATTATGAGACGCATATAAGATACGGAACTAGAGTGTTATTATTCTTTTATGCGATAATTGAATAATAAAAGGTTTTGTGATTTTGTGAGTTAATGATTAAGTGTTAATTTACTAAAAGGGTTATTTGTCATTAATAAAGATTAATGACTAATAAGATTTATAGGTTAATAAAATGGAGAATATTTGAGTCCAAAGTGATAAATTATATATTGATATAATTGTCATTTATATTACTTAAATTGTTAAGTATATATATTATTTTTATTAATTAGTTTATTTAAGTGTTAAATGGACCAAATAATATCAAATGGACTCAAATAAAATGGACCAAAAATGACCCAAATGGGCCTAAGGGGGCCGGCCAAACTAGCTCATTATGAGCAATTTTTGGTCAAATTTGTGCCTAATTCTTCCACTTACTTTTGCCGGCCCTAAAGCTCAACCCACCTAAATTCAAGTGACCATAGCGAAAATGCCATAGCCATGACGTATTTTTCACTTTATCTGATAAGGACGATTGAATGCTTTCAAACTTCAATGGAAATAATCTGTTAGAACTCATACAGATTACAGCAATGGGGCCTCTTTTAGGATCATGTATTTCACAAATATTCCTTTGTATGGTGACAGTATAGCCTTTTTCTTATAATTGTCCGACAATTAACAGATTAGTTTTTAGGTCGAGTACATACAAAACATTAGAGATGGTTTCCACATTACCATTCTTGGTTCTGATCTTAATATCACCTTTAACCATCGCATTAACACTTGAAGAATTCCCAAAATTCACAATAGACCAAAAGATTCATTCAAAATAGGGTTAATTGTCAAACACCACCTTTAAAAAACGCATTTTGTCAAACACCACCTTTAAAAAAAAAACTTGTTAATTACCACCTTTAAAAAATAATTTTTGTCAAACACCACCTTTAAACTCTATTTTAGCTATAACTCTTATTGTGTATAATGAGTTGTAAGACGATGACAGCTGGTTTTGTAATATATGAACTTAATTAATATTTCCGCCTTAGTTTAATTAAGTCACGAAAAATCAGGTTGTTACATTTCTAATCTAAGTTTGGAAGGAGAATCTTAGTCATTTGGATGGAAAAGCTGAGTTTTGGAGGGAAATATATTTTGGAGGGAATTGTTTTTATCTTGGAAGTTGTTATTATCATTAATTATGTTAATTCATTATTTTTATTTTATTATTTTAATTAAGAAAAGTTAATGAAATAATTTTTTTTACTGACCATTATTTTTATTCTCTTCTTCACTTTTTTGTTTACTGTAAA
This sequence comes from Dianthus caryophyllus, assembly GCA_023091065.1. Classification (NCBI taxonomy): domain Eukaryota; kingdom Viridiplantae; phylum Streptophyta; class Magnoliopsida; order Caryophyllales; family Caryophyllaceae; genus Dianthus; species Dianthus caryophyllus. The sequence goes on along the minus strand of CM041522.1, from coordinate 36,340,866 downwards.
AACCCCCAACTCAAAAATAAGAAACCCTAATTTCAATTGAGAAATTTAAATTAATTCCAAAGTTAATTTTAATTAACTTCTTTACCATAAATGAATTTCTATTCATTAACCTCGTCAATCAACTTATTTTTTTACTATGGATTTGAATAGTATTGACCTAAATAAAAATCTAATTGACCTCAACGAGAATGTTGAGAACGCAATTGACCTCAACGGCAAGGCAGTTGACCTCGACGAGGAGTCAATTAACGGTGACGAGAATGTGAAGGCGGACAACGAAACATTGAATAGTGACGAAGTTGGCGGTGAACTTAAAAGAAGCTTTATTGGACTTGTTGAGAACAACCCTACGTCGCCCGTGGTGAACGAAAACGCAGGCGAGGGTTCCTCAGGTGAACCAAAAGTGGGTATGACTTTTAAGGACGGTGAGGATGCGGCGGCATTTTTGTATTCTTACGCGTACAAAACCGGTTTCGAATGGTACATTAGGTCGAATATGATAAAGGAGGAGTATAGACAGAAAGGTGTTAAGAGAAATCGAGGCGGCGAGAAGGAGCCAAGATTTCACATGTATCAAAGGCTACAATTAAAATGTAGAAGGGGAAGTAACAGTAAGGTTGCACGAGAAAATGACAGCGACGGTTGTTCGGCTTATGTCGAATGTCGAATATTTGAATGGAACACGGTGATGAGGATTACCAAATGCGATTTGGAGCACAACCATCCAACTGATCCTTCAAACAGTTGTTTTATGGTTAGTTTTCGTTACATTAGTGATTATTTTAAGCAACGATTGTTGATAAACAGACTTGGTGAAATTTCGATTGTTAACAACTACAACAGTTTAGTGGTTGAGGGTGGAGGTCATGCTAATCTCCCTTTCACAAGCCGCGATGTCCGTACTGGCATTAATTTAGAGTGTCGTAAAGTGAGAATTCAGCGGCACGCCATTGGCCGAGTCGTATTTCTTGCGACAAAGAAAATCAGGCAACCAGTTATTTTTACACCATCCAAAGGGACGCAGATGGTAAGGTGTTGAACGACTTTTGGGTGGCGCTGGTTGTAGAGCTATGTGTAAGGAGTTTGGCGACATTATTACCTATGATACGACATTCCTTTGCAACCAATACCACTTGCATTTTTCACCTTTTATTGGGGTAAACCACCACGTCAATTCTATTTGTCTCGCGGCGGCCTTGATCTCTCACGAAGACGCTGAATCATTTGCCTGGATGTTTGATAGATGGATGGAATGTATGGGTAAAGCTCCCTCCGTCATTCTAACCGATCAAGATAAGGCCATAGGGAAAGCAATTCGGACCGCGTTTCCCGAAATGCCTCACAGGTTGTGCCTTTGGAACATGATGAGTAATGGGGCTAAGAATTTAGGGTCACGTAAGAATTGGCGTGAGATGGATATTGAGCTAAAAGGATCGTGCACGATGTAATTGACGTGGATGAGTTTAAAGCGTCGTGGAAAGAATGGGTCGATAAGTATGCCTTGCATGACAACCCTTGGGTGAAAGAGTCATTCGAGATTAGGACTAGCTGGGTACCTTGCTATTGGAGGTCAACATTTTGCGCTAACATGTCGTCTACACAAAGAAGTGAGCAACAAAATAGGTTCTTTAAGGCGTTTGTGAACTCCCGGACCGGATTGCTCGTGTTTATTCAGCAGTTTGAAGGGGCGCTAAGGGCTAAGGTAGAAGAGTAGAGGCAAAACAATTTCGTTTGTGTCGATAGGCCGCTTAGGTGCTTAGGCGAGACGTTGATCGAGGAAGTATTTCAAAAGCTGTACACAAACGTGAAGTTTAAAGAGGTGAGGGAGGAGACGATTGGGTTGATGAGCATTACAACTAACTAACCATAGTTAACTATGGGTATGCTTTAACCATTACAACTAACTAACCATAGTAAAGTTATTGTTGGTTGAATTATAATAGTCACTTCAGCTATATTGTTAATAAAAATAGTTGTAAAAAAAATGGAATGTGCTAATACATCTAGTTCAATGGCTACACCTATGCTTACGTTGCCAGGCCTCCTGAGTTCGATTCCCCCAGCGTCCGTGCAGTGTTTTTCTTTTTAATGGAACAACCTATTTTTTTTTGGGCTGAATGTAAATGGGCTGAAATAAACACATAGTCAAATTCATTTCAGCCCAATTGATAACAAATTAATTCATACTCATATTGTTCAATTTTTTTATTCCTTAAAACATTATCAATAAATTGTCCATAGTTGTGTATGACTAATAAAATCAATTCTTTGATATAAAAATATAAGACAATAAATTTTTATTAAGTTCAATTAAACATACAACGTGTAATTATAAATATTTTTACCAAATTTTGTTTATACAAATTAAACATAGACAATGGAACCAATTTTATTAATAAAAGATCATCCATACATTAGCGAGTACATTTTCCATAATATATGATTAAACAATTAAAAACAAACATTACAATGACAAACCAAGAACAAAATAACAGTTTTTGCGATGAACTATTACGCAAAACTGATTTAACAAATTCTTCTTTCAACTTTTTCTTCTCAACCTTCAATTTAGCGATTTTCCTCTCCAATTTGAGATTTTCTTCAACCATTTTATTATCAACACTTTTGTCAACAAACGGTACAGTGCTCTTCGACCCAATTGCACTCTCTTGATCCGTCCATTTAAAGAAACCGCAATCGTCATCCTGAAATTGAAAAAAATAAAATTAAAGATTAATAATTATAAAACTGGTCAAATTTTCTAATTTTCTACTCCAAAAAAAAACGCAAGATTTATAAAAATTCTGGACAAAATTAAAAATTTTATGCCTTCCAATTAGGGCATCTCATAAAATCGTCCTTTATTAGGACCGTTTGTCTTCACAAGATGTTTAATAGGACTTAGATTGTGCTTACAATGTAAATTAGATGAAAAAGATGGAGATTTATAATAATTATTATTATTAAAACTCATTTTCAATTATTAGTAATAAAATAAATTACAAATATTTCGAGAAAAAAAATTGGCAGAAAAGATTTAGAATTCGAAATATTTCTTATATTTGGCAGCAAAATATTTTCCTAAACTTAAGAAAATAATTCCTGTTATATAAATAAGGGTAACCAATATTTTAATTAAAAAAATAAAAATATAAATTTAGGAAGTTGTATACATTAAATGAGATGTTTCCTTTTGAATTTCAAATTCAAAATGGATTCAAATTTGGTTCCAAAATACACTTGAAAAAGATTCCATCTAATATGAACCCACATTGACACATGGCACAATTTTACTATTTGGTGTTTAGAACCCAAGACTTTCTTGAAAAATCATCAGTAAAAGTCAGAATGTATCTTTTACCTCCATTCAAAATCGGTGTTATCGGCCCGTAAATATCGAAATGAATTAGCTCCAGAACTCTATTTGCTCTCCAGGTTTTTTTTTTTTTTTTCGGAAATGGGTTTTGATTATGTTTGTTGACCACACACTTTTCGCAAACATGAGTCGGGGGAGTAATTTCGGGAAGACCTGTCACCATATTCTTTTGATGGAGAGTTCTCAATGTTGGAGTGAGTGTCCTCCACAATGTTGCGAATACTTAATAAATCTCATTAAGAGGAATAAAGGAAATATAGCTTTATATAAGTCAGTTGATTAACGTATATCGGTAACGCTCGGCTTGCTAGAGTTTGACGTTACTGTCATGAGATAGCGGTAATCAATCGATCCTTTCGGTCACACCTAATGGGAGGAAGACCAACAGAGACTAGTTATTTATATTTGATATAGTATAACTAGAGACTTAATATTGAGACTAATACGTTAGTCATGAGGTAATAAATTATGAGACGCATATAAGATACGGAACTAGAGTGTTATTATTCTTTTATGCGATAATTGAATAATAAAAGGTTTTGTGATTTTGTGAGTTAATGATTAAGTGTTAATTTACTAAAAGGGTTATTTGTCATTAATAAAGATTAATGACTAATAAGATTTATAGGTTAATAAAATGGAGAATATTTGAGTCCAAAGTGATAAATTATATATTGATATAATTGTCATTTATATTACTTAAATTGTTAAGTATATATATTATTTTTATTAATTAGTTTATTTAAGTGTTAAATGGACCAAATAATATCAAATGGACTCAAATAAAATGGACCAAAATGACCCAAATGGGCCTAAGGGGGCCGGCCAAACTAGCTCATTATGAGCAATTTTTGGTCAAATTTGTGCCTAATTCTTCCACTTACTTTTGCCGGCCCTAAAGCTCAACCCACCTAAATTCAAGTGACCATAGCGAAAATGCCATAGCCATGACGTATTTTTCACTTTATCTGATAAGGACGATTGAATGCTTTCAAACTTCAATGGAAATAATCTGTTAGAACTCATACAGATTACAGCAATGGGGCCTCTTTTAGGATCATGTATTTCACAAATATTCCTTTGTATGGTGACAGTATAGCCTTTTTCTTATAATTGTCCGACAATTAACAGATTAGTTTTTAGGTCGAGTACATACAAAACATTAGAGATGGTTTCCACATTACCATTCTTGGTTCTGATCTTAATATCACCTTTAACCATCACATTAACACTTGAAGAATTCCCAAAATTCACAATAGAGCAAAAGATTCATTCAAAATAGGGTTAATTGTCAAACACCACCTTTAAAAAAAAAAAAACTTGTTAATTACCACCTTTAAAAAATAATTTTTGTCAAACACCACCTTTTGGCCGGAGTTGACCAAATTTCGACGTTGACTTACCGGAATTAACATTTTTTTCTTCATTTTCGTCCTTTTACTTCCCTCAAATTCAAATTATCATCCTTCAAACCCAAAATACACCATCTCAAACCAAGAATTTAACCGCTAAAACCTAGAAATTCGTCTTTTCAACTTGAAAAAACGTACTTCGGTGACCAAAAATGTCGGAATTTAGTTGAATAAGTCAAACTCAGGCCAAAAGGTGGTGTTTGACAAAAATTATTTTTTAAAGGTGGTAATTGACAAGTTTTTTTTTTTAAATGTGGTGTTTGACAAAATGCGGTTTTTTAAAGGTGGTGTTTGACAATTAATCTTTCAAAATACGCCAAAAAAAAAAAAAAAAAAAAAAAAAAAAAAAAAAAAAAAAAAACCTATTTCCCCACATGTGATTGTTACATCCACTATCGACATACCAAATATCAGACTCCGTCTTTATTCCGTCTTGAACAGTTCTCGATATAATTTGCACTTGAACTTTCACCTTTTTCTTGGTTAAAATGCAGTTTGGTGTAGCATTTAGAGGCGTAATGACCAAATTTATGACATCGATAGCATTCTATCTTTGATTTGTCATGGTTTCGGTCCCTTCCACTGCTGTGATTTTGGTCATTCTTTCCCGTAAAATTCTTACCTCCATCTCTATTGTCGTGATCTCCCATTCCTCTACTCCTGCCTTTACCTCTACCCTATCCTCAAAAGTTGTTGGGACGGGCATTAGTAGAAGCTTTGAGATCCTTCTCTTCACCAAGTGGACCTCGATTCATTTTCTGTTCATGCACTAGTAAAGAACTTTGTAGTTCATCTATTGATAGTGCAACTATATCTTTCGATTCTTCAATGGACACATAACATAATTGAAGTCCTGTGTCATTGAGCGCAAAATCTTCTCCACTATGGTAACATCGGTCATATTTTCCTCTTGAAATCTCATATTGCTAAATATTTCCATGGTCCTTGAGAAGTAGCTGGTTACAGACTCCCCTTCTTTCATGGTCAAAGTTTCAAACTCCTTCCTCAAGGTTTGAAGCTGTGCACGCTTTACTCTCACCGAACCCTGATATTTTTTCTTCATTAAGTCCCAAATATCCTTGGAGGTGTCTTTACAAAGAATAGTATCCAAGATGGGATGTTCAATCGTTTGAAATAGATAATTTTTTGCTTTGAGGTCTTTTAGCCTTCGAGCTTCCAATTCAGATTTCTGAGAATCTGATCGATAATGTTGTACCTTGTTTTGCTTCCTGAATACTGGACTCAACAACTGACTAGTAGTCTTTTGAGCAAAGGAAATTTTCCATTAGCATGCTCTAGTGATCATAGTGACCGCGAGGGATGGCTGCTTGCACAAAGTTATTTTCGGACGCCATCAATTTTCACTCAAAATTTCACACAGTGTAACCTGTGCTCGGATACCACTGTTATTAAAAGCGCCCTTGCTCTTAACCTTACAATCACGCCCTGTCGGTCGTTGACTATTACTCCCTCCATTCAAGACCAAACACTACACTTTCCTTTTTGGGCCATTCAATTTCATTCACTACATTACTATTTTGGGCCTATTTTATTTACCAAACTACCCTTCCTAATTTTCACTTAACACTAATAAATCTCACTTAATTAATACATAACCAAACCCAACTGATGCGAAACGGCAGCGGAAGTAGACATAATAATGTAGTTAAAATAAAAAGGGATAAGCAGACACCAAGTTAGACCTATAACTTGATGAATGGGATTGGCTAACCAAGACCTATTGGTTCCAATCGAGTAATAGTTAGGAGTCGCGTCCTAATCAGCCACTAGTTTAGATTGTACGCAACAATCCGAGTTTTACAAACAAACGTAACCACGTTTTTTGAGAGACACAAGCTTTTTTTTATTTCATCAAATTCTGCTTTTAAATGAATTACAAACCTCTCTATATATAAGAGAAACCTAAACTAAATATAACTAAATACGACTAGATTCATTATTTAAGTTAAATGAATCTGAAACTAAATATAAATAGGTTCATTATTTAAGTTTAATGAATCTAAAACTAATTATGACTTGATTCATTGTTCAAGTTCAATGAATCTTAAACTAAATAGGGCTAAATTAATTGTTTATGTTCAATATATTTTAAATGTAATTTAATACGCCGTATACGTATCACGTATACGTATCATCCGCCCTTTCTTCAAAAAGAATCATCCCGATTCTTGTGCCTTCAAATGTCGTAGAAAGTGCTGGTACGAGGATCTTAAGTGCGTGCTTTCGAATCCCTGGATTAAAGACCATAGATGATTGTTGCAGGTTCCAAAGGCACACTTGCATACCCAAATTAATTCTCACTATGATTTCCACGAAATATTCACTACCACTATTAGTGGTTTTTGAAAATTTATGTAACTCACAAGTCGATTCTTTAAAATGAAAACCATTGTGATGCTCATAGGAATACGCAACACCAATTAATGAATCCTCGTAAGTGGAAGTGCTAACTATAATTTTGTTGGTATTTTGTAAAAGTTGCATCTGTTTTTCAAACATATTTCCTCCAAACTGGACGGAATATCCTCATCATAAACTTCAAAAATAGGAGGCATGTTTGGATCAAACATCTGCCCCTCAGGATCGTCTTGGTTTAAGGAAATCAAGAGCCGAAGCTCTAATACCATATGATGCGAAACGGCAGCGGAAGTAGACATAATATGATGATTAAAATAAAAAGGGATAAGCAGACACCAAGTTAGACCTATAACTTGATGAACGGGATTGGATCAAAAATTTGCCCCTCAGGATCGTCTTGGTTTAAGGAAATCAAGAGCCGAAGCTCTGATACCATATGATGCGAAACGGCAGCGGAAGTAGACATAATAATGTAGTTAAAATAAAAAGGGATAAGCAGACACCAAGTTAGACCTATAACTTGATGAATGGGATTGGCTAACCAAGACCTATTGGTTCCAATCGAGTAATAGTTAGGAGTCGCGTCCTAATCAGCCACTAGTTTAGATTGTACGCAACAATCCGAGTTTCACAAACAAACGTAACCACGTTTTTTGAGAGACACAAGCTTTTTTTTATTTCATCAAATTCTGCTTTTAAATTAATTACAAACCTCTCTATATATAAGAGAAACCTAAACTAAATATAACTAAATACGACTAGATTTATTATTTAAGTTAAATTAAATGAATCTGAAACTAAATATAAATAGGTTCATTATTTAAGTGTAATGAATCTAAAACTAATTATGACTTGATTCATTATTCAAGTTCAATGAATCTTAAACTAAATAGAGCTAAATTAATTGTTTATGTTCAATATATTTTAAATGTAATTTAATACGCCGTATACGTATCGCCAACCCATAATGACCCCCCAAACATAACAAATTTCCCGGGAAAAAAATTTAACTACGTACCCAAGCCCAAATATGATCCCCAACTCCCCAACCACCTTATTCATTGTCATTGTTCTCTAGAAATTTCCTTCCCTACCCCAAACCCTAACCAAACTCTCAGTCTACCCTCTCACTCTTTTCAATTGCCGCTCTCTCTCCCCTCTCTCCCCCCTCTCTCTATCGCTTTCTTCTTTGAAACCCTCAAATTTTTGGTCCTCTTTTCGCCTCCTTTTTTCTCTCCTAACATCTCAAATTTTTGGTCCTCAAATCAATGGCGTTATTACATTATCGATGGAGAGTACGTGTGGGTTGCTACCTCAAATCAATTGCCTTTTTTTGTGGGTTGCTACCTCGTTTCAGAGAGTATTGGCATGAAACAAAAGGGAGTAAACGCTAAACTTTATTAGTCTTCAATTTTTTTTATTATTCTTGTCGTTTTTTCCTTCCATGTTGAAGATCTGTTGTTGTTTTATGTTGATTTCGAGTTATTTCTTGTGTTGTTGAAGTTTTGTCGCTTTTTATTATTCGAGTTTGATGTTTGATGTTTAATGTTGAAGATCTGCTGTTGTTTTATGTTGATTTCGAGTTATTTAAAGCGTTGATGAAGTTCTGTCGTTTTTTATTATTCGATTTTGATGTTTAATGTTGAAGATATGTTGTTGTTTTCGTTAATCGTGAGTTATTTCATGGATTAATTGCCAAAAATGTTGTTTTACTTAAATTTTAGTCCGTCAACGTAGTTGTTTTGTACAGATCTGGTGATTTTGTTCTACTTTCATGGCATTTGCATTTGAAATTCGAATAAAACTGATTTTTTTTCTCTTTGTGATGCCTTATTTCGTGTTGTTTTCAATAGATCTGATTATGTACCCTGTATATTTAAAATAATTTATAAATAAATGTTGTTGTTGTTATTTGTGGTTATTTGCTTGTAGTTTTTGTGAAAAACTTATTCATTTAACTCTTGTTGCTGGTCCGATTTATGGTGAGGCTGATGTGGTTGTCATTGTTGATCTGATTACTGTCTAATTATGATGTTGCTAGTCTGGTTACGATGTTCTGATGAATACGGCAAACTGATTATTGTACTTTACGGAGTATTTATGTATTGGATGACGATGTTTATATAAGTGCTCACAACCAATCGATGAAATAAAACCATAACGGTTGGAGATGAGTTGTGAGTAGAATTAACCCGTTAATTTACAAATCGCTGACATTATCTATTTGAACAATTCGATGATATGATTCCTAATCGGTATGAGAATTGTTCAACAGTAGTCACAACGGCGTCACATCTGGTCCAATGTACTGACGGCTCAATTAGTTAAATTGAAGCAACCTTATTGGATTTATGTGGTGGTGACGTTCGTGACCTTATCAATTCAATGATCTAAAACAGCGAATACGTCGCCACTGTAGTCCAATAAAGTGATGGCTCAATTTGACCCACTCGTAATGGGTTGTATCGGTGACGTTATTTGACGATGCCATATTTAACCCACTATTTGAGATGAGTCAAATTGAAGCAACCATATTGGTCTACATTGTTTGTGATGTTGTTCACTTAATTAATTCGATGATTTAAAATCAAATTGGTATGAGAATTAATGCAAATAGACATAAGCATAACATTGCTTTCATTATGTAAATTGTCAATGTGTCATAACCATAACACTTTCAATAACCATTACACTTTGAATAACATTACTCCGTAGTACATTATGTATTCTTCCAAAACATTGCTTCGATTATGTTGTGTTTACAACTAAAACATGTCTTCGCCACAATGTTGACATGTTTACTTTGTAAACACAACTACAAAAACCAAAAAACTTAAAGTTACTTCTACTACGAGTACATAGCTTAATTAACTAAGTAGCATAACCCAAGTCTTCCATAATTTGTTCTATACCACTAGTTTCTCCTATGTCACGTAACATTTCAATGCACCCTTTTACTAGGACCTCATCGACAGTAAGGTTAGTCGGTAGTTGACCTTGTGCTTGTAGCCGGTCTTTGCTCATGTGTGGTATGGCGAAAGTGTTGTGACCGTTGACCTTAAGAATTTCAGTCATAACCGACGGAATTAGGCCATTTGCGACGGAATATGTCCGTCGCAAAACAGCTGATATTTTGTAGTGTTTGTTTAATTTGAATGGACAATAGTCGTTAAATGCTTGTTCAACCGCTCCTACTAATTGGTCGACATTTGTGGCGACGATATCAGATTGCAAAGATTGAATAGCCCTAAAAAAACCCAAGGTCGTTTGTGTTTAAGTCGGGGGAATTAGGGGGTTGGAATACTAACTCGATATTAAAACCATCTTCCGTTGCCGCCTTTTTGAATTCGGGGTCATTGTTTGAGAAGTGTGGCCGTGCATTATCTTGTTGGATGAAAATATGCTTGTCACTTGTTGATGGCCATTTAGCTTTGATCGCCAGAATTACTTTTTCAATTATACATTGTCTCGTGACTGCTTTCGTGATTGAATCGATCCCTTTAGTCTCTAAAGTACCTGCTGCCCTGTTTTTGCTACTCCTTTGTGCAGGTACAATTTCTGTGAACGGAAAAATTCCAATTTTCCCGTCAAATAACAGCTCACCCCCGTCGCCGTAGATGGGCCTACAAACCACACACATGAACATTACTTTTGGCATGTACCGCTTCGATTTACATGTCCGGTAAGGCGGTTCCTCCCCTTCCACTAAGTAATAACGTTGGTTAATTCGTGAAAGGAAGAACCACTTTTCATCAATATGCACCATATTTGACATGTCTTTGAATTTCAATTTCGGGGCAGATTCGTTGTGTGGGTTGACAGTTTGGTGGACTTCAATTGCATTGAGGCAATATTTGATCTTGTTGACCTTGTTTAAATCTGTCAAAAGTGGATGTAGTGCACTAGAGTGTGGTTTTAGTAAGCTGTTAACCACCCACGAATGTACGGTTCCCACCGATACTTTTGTCTTCTTTGACATACGTTATGTCGTGCTTCTTTCCGAGAATTTGAGGGTTTTTATGAACTCGATATCCGGCAAAATACGCTTATGATTCGTGTTTCCATACTTTCTGCTCCTCACATTTAAACTGCCTAACGCCTGACTTTCTTTTGCTCGTTTCCATATTTCGCTGATGGTTGTTCGGAAGACGCCCCATTTTGCAGCAGCTTCGTTGACAGCACCCCGTTTAAGTTGACCGTCTTTGTATTTTTCAAGAAGAAATGTAGCTACATCTATCCTTTGTTTTTCTGTTAAACATTTTCTATTTGTATTCATTTTGTGAATGTAACCGGCAGTAACGGACTGTAACGGACAATAACGGACTGTGAAACTGTGGTTTTTTTTGTTTTTGTTTTTATTTTATTATGTTTTGAGGTTTTTAGTTTGGATATCTCCAAAATTAAAAAGAAAAGCAACAATTAAGGAGGTCAGATCTTGTTATGTTTAGGGGTATATATAAACAGAAATTTGATTTGAGTTTGGTGGGGAAAAAACTGAGTACAGTGACTTTGGAGGGAAAACTAAAAATTTCGAAAATTTTAGGGGTGTTGGAGGGAAAGTCAGACCTGTCATTTATTTCATTACACTCCCAAGTTGTTACCCCACCTGATTATAAATATAAACTATTTCCTAATTAATTGAATTTTACCCACTTGTATGCTTAATTAACATGACATCACCAATTTCTTAAAAATTGTGCATTGACATCATGTAGCTTTTGATCTTGAATGGAGGGAGTATTATATATTATAATTACTAGATTAGATACTCTTCATTATCATATTTTCATAATGTCAATTAATGGAGTTTTGTATGTTTTTGTTAGCTCTAAATCAACTCCCTCTATCCCACTCTTTTCTTCCCACTTTCCCAAAAAAAGAAAAGAAGATCACTCTTTTTTTCTCATTTTTGTTAATAAAATTATCTACATACATTTGGTTTGTAATTTTTCTTCTTTTCTATTTTATTTACCAAATTATTTTTTTGACTTTAGTATTTATTGTAAATGTATTATCTTTTTACTTTTTTTTTTTAATTCCTTAATCATTGTGCTAAATACAAATTAAAAAAAAAAGGAATGGAAAGGGTATAATGTAAGGTTGTAAGATTAATTTTCATAAGATTTAATTTAGAGACAATTAAAGGGATAGAGTATTGAAAGAGGTGATTGATGGCTGAAAAATGAGCAAAGTTAGGGTGCAGTAAAGAAAAAGTCAAAATCGTAAAATGCCCTACCTACCTACTTACAAAATCATGGTTGAAAAGTCGTCCAGCACAATAACTGAAAATTTACCCCAAAACCCTAATAAAATAAACTAAAATAAAATAAAATAAAATAACAGACAACTCTAAAATGGTTGTCATGCATGGATATAAGATTATAAGATTGTTTTTTTAATTTCTTTCTTCTTTTCAAGGGAAAGATTACTAGTCTCTCTGTTCCGGTCAATGATTAACATTTGACTTATTGACCCTTTATAAAATAAAGTAAATGTTAACAATTCATTGGAACATCGGGGTAGTTTATACTCTAAGAACTCTTTGTCCATTAATTACTTTTCATTTTACTCATTTTATTTACATTTGTAATTTCGGATTTATTATGCGGTACTTTTATATTTTATACGGTGTAAATAAATGAAGGGTAATTAATTCTATTTTTTGTGGCAAATAAACATATTTTGTACCCAAAAAATATTTCGGGGTAATTAAAGTCAACCTTCCTCCACATTATTGGTCTTTATAAATCAAATTATTTATATGAATAAAGTCATCCAACTTACTTTAGTATCAAAATTAAATTAAATAGTAAATAAATGAATATGACAAAGGAGGTTAGAAAATCCACAATTAGCCTTACTAGATAACCGATTTGGACCCTAATTTCTTTGGTAATACAAATATACAATACAATTTTTTAGGGAGTATGATTTATGAAAAATTTAGTTTTTAAGAATATTCACTAATTCTTGTGTAAGTCAGGACTTACAATAAATTATTGTAAGTCCGTCTCATTTGTACCCGATTATATAGCTTTTGTACTATTTAAGTATAAATTATGATTAACTGTTACTAAATTTTTTTAGTACCCCTGTTAGTGACTTTAGTAGATTTGTTTCATATTTTTGTATCCCTTTAACTGCAATTTGTACTTTAGTCTCACATTAACTTAGTGTAAGTTCAGCCTTACAGGAGAATTACTGAAGAATATTATATGGAGTATTATATTTCCTCGTTTTAAGTTTTACTTCTAGTTAGGATGTTCCACAAATTTTGTTTTTCGACAACTTTTTTTAATACATCATTTCACTTTCTGTTTGTAATTAAAATTTGTAGTCAACATTAATCTTTTTTCGATCTAATTTTAATTTATCTTTCTTAAAATTTATCAATAATAAAAATGAATACCATTGTAAAAAGGAGGATTTACAGTTTTTCAAATATTGTAATATATATATCTAAGACTATTGACTTTAAACAATCAAATGAGTAGATTTATTAAAAATCACATGTGACAAAGAATTATTCAAAATGATAAATAAAATGACTTAAATATAGTACTCCCTATGTTCCAGTGATTTGTTTACAATTTGAGTACTTTTTTTGTGAAAATGATTTGAGACAAGTGTAAACAAATGACTGAGATCGACAGAGAGATTATATAAAATACTCCGTAACATAAATATATTTTGAGTAAAAAGGGAAATGAATTATACATTTTCACCAATGTACCTACACAACCACTATACAATGAATAAACTCACCAAACACATTAAAATACTCTCATCATTTATTGTTCAAAAATACCTCCAAAAAATTAAAAATGAAAAATAAAAATAAAAGGGGATATTTATTTAGTTAATTTTTTATATATTTATTTGTGAATCTATGATAGTGTGTCAAAGTAAAGAGCAATAAAAACCAGCTTACCCTTACACAACCAAACCACCATAAATGCACAAAACTGCAAACACTTCATACGCTCTTTGCATTTACTCCTTTGCTCCCCACCTTCTTCTTCCTCAAACTTTTTTCTCTTAAATTAAATTTACTTTTATTATTACAAAAATAATTCATTAAATTACTTATATTTCATCACATAAATATAAATCACTTCTTATCTAAGAACATATATAGATCCATCTTTTGCCAAATTTTTTGGTGTAAATTATTGTAAGTTTTATAATTTCTTTTATATCATATGTTTGTATCTAACTTTTTTTTTTCTTGATTTTGTGAGTTAATGTTTATGTATGCTCATGCATGTTAAAATATTTATTTGATGGGGTTTGGTTTACTAAATTTTTTAGAATTTTTTTAATTACATTTTCGGTTAAAAATAAACGCTTGTATATACTTCTTCTGTTTTGTAAATTGTTATCTATGTTTGAAATTCTCGTCACATAAAATAGATTACTAATACTTTGTACCTCTTTTAAATTTCATGAATAAATAAGCTTTATCAAGTGCATTGAATCACCTTTCTTTAATATTTTTAAAATAATTTTTAACGTTCAATGAGATGAATTTACTACATTTTTCACCTCTATATTATTTATTTTTATCATTTATAATTTTGTAATTCATTTCTTAACTTTTTATGCTACTAATTTCTTCTTACTTAACGTTAAAAACTTGTACATTTGTGGAAGTAGAAAGTTTTGAAACTTATCTTCCGTTACATTTTTTTCAGAAAGAGAAAAAAAGAGAGCTAAAAATAGCGTGATATTAGTAAGCGTTATAACTTTTGTGATATAAAAACATTATTAACTAATTAAATTATATTACAAAAAAAAAAAATGTAATAAATTAGCGTTATGTCAAAGTGACCTTTTCACACAGTCAACTCTTAGTCCCTAATTATTCTTTTTTTTTTTTTTTTTTTTTATTAAAGCTCAAAAAAATTATTCTTGTTTATTATAAATGAAAATATATTATTAATTATTTCACCTAGAAAGTCACGTAAGTAAACAATAAATTTTTGTTTCTTTCTTCTGTAAGACAATAGTCAAAATTGACTTCAATTATTAATTTTTAATTTAATTAGCAATGGATAACCATGATTAATTATTTAATTAAAAAAAATAATTGAAAGATTTATTCTTACAAAATCAGATGATGATATCACACATAAGTCAATCTAAGTAGTCATAAAAGTTGTACTCGTATATGAGAGAGAAACATATTCCTCGGACACAAACTCTAGGGTTTTCATTTTTTGTGTTATCTTAGTATTATATTCTACTATATTCTTATCAAATGATAGTCTATATTTTTCTCTTATATTTGGCAGATCGAAGTATGGAACAGTTCAAAATGAATTCGGAATTTTGTACTAGCATTTAAAAATTTCCCAGGTAAATTTAAGTTCATGTTGATCTTAATTTCAGGCTGATCCATGTTAATTAAACCCAAATCGTGTTTGGATCGAAACTTTAATTGTATTTTCTTCTAGTACAGATCCTTTACTTGGTATGTATGTATGACATTAAATTTCATAGCTAATATTTCCTAACAATTGATGGTATACCTTAAAGGGTTTGCTTGATAAGTCAACTTTCTCAAACCTTAGAAATCATTTCTTACTATACATGGAAATATATGTCCCCATTTTTGTTAGGTTTGGTTATTAATTCCAAACCTAGATCTTGATTCTCATACAACCCATTAATTTTTGTATTTTCATCCGTATTTCACAGTTCTGTCCTGTATGGTTTATGTTAGCTGATCCCAAATTATTTCGAAACAAATACGATATTTTCACCAATACTACTTTAAATGTTGTAGGGTGAGTAGTGTTATATCCACAACAACAACATACACAAGAGGTCAAGGGACAATTCAAGAGATATATACAAGAAAAATGTTTCAACCTAATATGTTTGAGACACACCACTCTCTACTAGACATGGCTAGTCATAAGGATTTCGAGTTGGGGAAGATGAACAACGATGAATTCGAGAGTAGTAGATCGGTGACCGAGAATTTGGAGGGTGTTTCGGGTGATGATCAAGATCCGAACCAAAGGCCTAAGAAGAAGCGATACCACCGCCATACTCAACATCAAATCCAAGAGATGGAGAAGTATTAATTAATTTCATCTTTAATATTTATATTTATTGATAATTATTATAACCTTATTGATTATGAAAATTAATTTAACTATGTTATAGCTATATAGTGAGTCTTATTACAATTTATTAGACAAAAGTAATTATTATAGACAGTGAGTGATTTAAATATAATATTAATATTAATATTAATTAGTTAATTGATTGATTTTTTTAGTAATTACTTTTTGATGTGTGAAATAAAGCTTCTTCAAAGAGTGTCCTCACCCTGATGATAAGCAAAGGAAAGAGTTAAGCCGTAGGTTGTCTTTGGAGCCTCTTCAAATCAAGTTTTGGTTTCAAAACAAGCGCACTCAAATGAAGGTACACACACAAAACATATTTGTGTCTTTACATATTATAAGTTTTAATCAACTTTTTGGCTTTTATTTAATATAATAATAATATTAATAATAATTAGTCACAAACCACTAATGTTACAATGTGAGTGATTAGGGTTTCCCTTATTATTCGGTCTAAAATATTTCTGATCAAAAAAAAAAAAAAAAAGAAAAAAAAAAAAAAAACATCTTTCTAAATATTACAAATGTTACATATAAAACACATATTAACCTAATTTTTTTGTCAGCATCCCCTTTTAGACTAAAATCCTAAAATTAATGAGTTGTGGTTTTGTAACTATTTATATTCGTGTCTTATTTTGATCACCGAGACACAGAGTAGTTTATAACCCAAACAAAAATAAAGATGTACCCCGTATCAATTTGTTCTTTCTCCTCTATAGTACTCTTATTTAATCTAATACTCCTTATATCACAGAGGATGCACAGTGTCACAGTATCTAGGTAACCTAAATATAGTCTATAGTACTCTTCATCACCTTATATATTCAAAATTAAGCCTAAAAACAATGGCTAAGGGTACAAAATTTTGAAATATAATAGATGCGACTTATTTCGATCATAGTAATTTATTATCTTGTACACAAAAGAAAAAATGTTATTTGAATATAGAGTACAAAATTGCTTAGTTAAATTTAACAACCCTTAATAAAACAACAATTTTGTTTACAAGACTTGTTTTCATTCCAATGCTGGTAGGCACAACATGAAAGAAGTGAGAACCAACAACTCCGGTCAGAGAACGACAAGCTACGAGCCGATAACATAAGGTTCAAAGAAGCCCTTAGCAATGCAACATGCCCTAATTGTGGAGGCCCCGCCGCCATTGGTGAGATGTCCTTTGATGAACAACAACTAAGGATTGAGAATGCTCGACTACGAGAGGAGGTATATACACCTACATAACGTAACATAACATAACATAACATAACATAACACAACACAACACAACACAACATAACACAACTAATGTTATTATTTATCAATCAATTGATGAAGTTTGAAAATAACGTTGAGGTTGTTCGTATCAGATCTCAATAATTTTATCTATACCGTGGCACGATAATAATCATATATATTCATGTTATTATTTATTTTATGGTATTCAACAGATTGATAGGATATCAAGCATTGCTGCAAAGTATGTAGGAAAGCCACTAATGACATACCCTCACCTCTCACCAACCCTAACTTCAAGGTCATCCTTTGACCTCGGTGTTGGTGGAACCCTAGCGCCACAATCAACCCTAGTCGGCGGTGGTGACATGTACGCCTCAGCCGGGGACATCCTACGTGCCATTGCACCGCCTACTGAGGCCGACAAGCCCATGATCATTGAGCTAGCGGTTGCAGCCATTGAGGAACTTACTAGGCTGGTTCAATCTGGGGACCCACTGTGGGTCCCCAGCCCTGATAACTCGACCGTTATTCTTAATGAAGAGGAGTATTTTAGGACCTTCCCTCGTGGTATCGGTCCTATGCCACTAGGGTTACGATCTGAAGCTTCGAGGCATTCGTCGGTTGTGATAATGAATCCTGTGAACTTGGTTGAGATCCTCATGGATGTGGTACGAATTCTTTTGGCGGTTTAAATTCATCGTTTTAAAATAAATTGTCGTTTTAGATAATTTTGTTTTTTATTTTTTCGTCGTAGGTGTCATTGATTATATACTTTTCGAAATGTTATCTTTTTATTGATAAAATGATTGAAGTTTATTTATACAATTATTTTGCATGATTAGAACCAATGGTCATGTGTGTTCTCTGGGATTGTATCAAGAGCTATGACACTTGAAGTCTTATCTACTGGAGTTGCTGGAAATTTCAATGGAGCTTTGCAAGTGGTAATTATTATACATCTTACTAAATTACATTATATTACTTTAATAAATTTTTCTTATATAATGCGACAAATTAAATTCTGTATAAGTTTACGGTGTTTTGATAACAGATGACTGCCGAATTTCAAGTGCCTTCACCACTAGTACCAACGCGTGAGAACTACTTTGTAAGGTACTCCAAGCAACATGGAGATGGTACATGGGCAGTGGTCGATGTTTCCTTGGACGTCTTGCGTCCTAGCCCTATTCCAAGGTGTCGTAGAAGGCCGTCTGGTTGCCTAATACAAGAGTTAGGCAACGGCTACTCTAAGGTACTTAAATAATAAAAATATTACTCCGTCCATTCAATTCAATCAGTTCCTTATAACTTTTTTTTTTTAATAGTATTATCTCGATTGAGCTTAAATTTACAATCGATTTTGAATTGTGTAGGTGACATGGGTGGAACATGTAGAAGTGGACGACCGAGATGTGCATAACATATATAGGGCACTAGTGAACACGGGTTTAGCCTTTGGAGCGACACGTTGGGTTTCGACATTGGAAAGACAATGTGAAAGGCTTGCTTGTGTTATGGCTAACAACATTCCCGCTGGAGAGGCCGGTGGTACGTAATATCACTATCTTCGTCTCTATTCCTTTTATTTCATCTACTTCTTTTACTCTTCATTTCATTAAGTTATCCATGGTTATATTATATTGAATTATATATTTACAAATTGGTAAATGTAAAATTAGCGTTAACCATGAATATGAAAAGTATAATTGTACTCTTTACTTAGGTCAAAAACATAAATGTAATGAAGTATAACAAACTTGAATATGTCAATTGAATCCTATTCCATAATAGGAAACTAAAGACCGCCCCGTGTCATATCCATAGGTAAGGGAGAAGGTCCGCTTCACAAAATCGAAAATGTTCTATCCTAAAACTAGTAGCATCTACACTTTATAAAGTAGTGAATTCTTTTTTTCATAACGGATATGGGACTGCACATGAGGATTAAGACGAGATTCTTCACACAAAATGCCTATGTTTAAATACAAAACGGTGAACGCTTTTCTTAAAGTAATTGATTGTGGTGTGATATGCCGAATGCCGTTCCATTGAATAATCGACCCCTAACGTTAAATATAATAGAAAATAAAAAATACTACGGAGTACGAGTATTTTATTAGGGTTTTTATTATCAATAGATGATTAACTTATTGATTTACATAATTGTGTTTATATGATTGTACAAAAAAAACAGTGATAACAAGTTTGGAAGGGAGAAAGAGTATGTTGAAGCTAGCAGAGAGGATGGTACTTAGCTTTTGTGCAGGAGTTGGAGCATCAACTGCACACACTTGGACTACATTATCCGGAAGCGGTGCTGATGATGTTCGGGTCATGACCCGTAAGAGCATGGACGACCCCGGTAGACCTCCCGGCATTGTGCTTAGCGCCGCCACTTCCTTTTGGATGCCTGTTCCTCCCAAACGCGTCTTTGATTTCCTCCGCGATGAAAACTCTAGGAGCGAGGTATTAATTGAATTGTTTTATTTGTGTTTGAAATTCTCGTCACATAAAAAGTCGATAACAATCTTGTTGTGTTTAATTGATATAGTGGGATATCCTCTCAAATGGTGGTCTAGTCCAAGAAATGGCTCACATCGCAAATGGAAAAGATCCAGGGAATTGTGTGTCACTACTACGAGTCAATGTAAGTCGATCTTGATCAAACACTTCAATTATTTCATTTTTAGTCGATAAATAATTTCGATTAAAAACATAATGAAAATGTCGAGTGTAACACACAGCATAATGTTTGATATTATGTGTATGTAGAGTGCTAATTCGAGCCAAAGCAACATGCTAATACTCCAGGAAAGTAGTACGGATACAACAGGCTCATATGTTATTTACGCACCAGTAGACGTGGTTGCCATGAACGTCGTCTTAAATGGTGGGGATCCAGACTATGTAGCGCTCTTGCCATCGGGCTTTGCCATTCTGCCCGATGGTTCTACGCCCATGGAGGACGGTTCTGGAGGGTCGTTGCTCACTGTGGCTTTCCAAATTCTAGTTGATTCGGTCCCGACTGCTAAGCTCTCCTTGGGCTCGGTTGCCACGGTTAATAGCCTCATCAAGTGCACTGTGGAAAGGATTAAGGCTGCTGTTTCTTGTGATCAGACCGCTTGATCGATAATATGGCTACGAGTAAGTTCGGTTTACCTAATACTACGTATTATCTTAACTTCTTAAGGTTAGAAAATTTTGTTGACTGTCTCACGCATGATACAGTTTTATTTTAGAATATGATTTCCGTAGACATAACATAGAAAACTCTAAATAGCTAAATGTAGTTTGTTCATCTTCATTAGTTATGATGAATCTTATGATGATAACATGAGATTAGTTTCTTTTATGTTGCAGGAATATAGCAACATAGAGTGAAGACTATGCAAAAATCGAAGAGAACGAAAGGAATGTTAATCAACTAATTCCCTCTGTTTTTTCTAGTTTTCTTCTTAGTTTCTAAATTTTTCGTGCATAAATCTAGAAAATGAGAAGAAAATAAAAAAACAGAAGGGACTATTATATCCGAATTTATAGACGTACGTACTATGGAGGAAGTCAAGAACGCACCTTTTAAACCCTTGCAAAAAATAAACATACAATTTTGAAAAGAAATCATAAAATTGGTTATCAAAATCGATTGTTGTTATTTTTTGCAAGTGAAATGGGTTCGGGCATTGACTTCGCTAAGATATCGACAGTTTAATCGATTAAGGGAAACCGAGAGGTATATGAGCTTTAGACAATCATCAATGTAATCTTTTATTAGACTTTTTTTTTCCTTCTTTTTGCAAGTAATTATGTTAAATTTGAATTCAAGAACATAATTTAGTTTGAGACTTAAGACTTAAGAAAACTTGTTTTATTAGTTTTAGTGTGTTTTGTGATTTAGTTAGTAGATTGATAATTTTCTTCCTCTTCTCAAGTTTTATAAATTGTAATTTGTACTAAGTAAGCTTCTTGTGTATGTTTAGGCTGAAGAGAATGTACTGTAAACTTTCTATAATATGTTGCCATTGTTATTGCTATTGTACGGGGTAGTAATATTTAAGAGTCAAAAATGTGAAAAGTATATAATGAAAAGAAGCATATGCGTTAGTTAGATTAGTCGATAAAGTCATTAACCTATTCTTTCAGACTTTTTAGAATTAATCAATCAATCCAATAAACTAAATCGAATCAAAATGAATGAGCTAAATCGAATCAATCGAATGAATCGAATCAATCCAAATAAATCGAATCGAATCGAAATGGAATGAAGCTAATCGAATCGAATCGAATGAATCGAATCGAATGAAGTTCAATTAAATAATATATTGTCTTTGAACTAAATCGATCTTAATCGAAGTGGTGAATGGAATCGAATCGAATGGAGCTGAATCGAATTGAATCGAAGCAGGAATCGAATCAAATGAGTTGAAAATAAATCAGAAAGAATGTCATAAGAATTGCTCGAAAACTAAATAATACTCCGTACATTTTAATTTGCAACAACTACAGTATAAAATGTTGTCCAAATAAAAGTGTTGCCTACCAACGGTTCACATGTATAGTGAAGGAACAAATGGCTCATTTTGTTATGACTCCCTCAAATTGGAGCATGAATTTATCGGTGAGTTGATGTTTTGTATGAGTGTAGCTCGGTGCAATTGCGCCTTTTAGAACCCATCCCTAATAAAGTGACAATCTATTTTAATGTGCTTGGTTCGTTCTTAGATTATTGGATTGCAGGTTGTGTAAAGAGCGGATTGACGGTGAGTAATGCCGAGAAAAGGAAAGAACCCCCTTGGTCATCTAAGTTGACACGTTGTGTAAGTTATGCCTCGATATTTGGCTTCAGCAATGAGGGTGTGTTAAATCAGAGACGGGCCCGGGCCACACCCACAAGTGGTATTAGAGAGAAAGCCCACCTTATAAGCCCAAGGGGTTCCATCCTAAAACCAATTGGTCATAGGAGGAGTAACCCTTAGGGGTTATAAGGTGAACATTTCACCTCTCCACAACCGATGTGGGACTTACATGTGAAGTCTTATAAGGATCTTCTCACAGGGTTACATTGATTTAGTAGCTGTGTAAGTTTGATGTATGCAATGTGTTACGGTTATAATTAACCTCTCACGCAAGCGCAACGCGGTCGTAGTAGTATGAGAGGGTCGAATCCACGGGGATGGGGTAATTAGGCTTTAAGTTATGTTTTTGTTCTAGTTTAGTCGATTAAAAAAATGCTTTGGGGATTTCTAAACTAAACAATATAAAAGACAAATAAGTAAAAAAAAAAAAAAAAAAAAAAAAAAAAAAAGGATTTAATCGATAAGATAAAGAAATTAGGGTCCGATTTCTCCACTAGCACGCCTAAGATAAGTCACCAAATCGCAAATTCGGGGGATAACACCTATAAAGCTACCAAATACTCCTCTCCCGAGTTTGTACGGTTGAACCCCAAATTACCCAACACTCCCCTCCCGAGTTTGTGTAAGGACTCTTAACTCACATAAAAGCTCACTCCCATGACACCCTATATGAGTCAAGGGGATAAAATGGTGTCTAAAATCCCAACCTCTACTCTCCCACTCCCATGGTAAGAGTCTCGGTCTTAGTCAAGGGGTGCCCTTAAAAGGTTGTCTCTCCCGAGTTTAACCCAAATTAACGAACAAAACCCCCCTAACAAACCCAAATGTCGCAAATTGATAACTTATTCAAAGGAATTAAATCACAAGGAAATCATACTAGGATTAATCGAACCTACTATTAATTCACTCACAACCCATAACTAATCTAACATAAATCATAGTAATAATAAACTCAAACATAAAACTAAAAACAAGTAATACGAGTACTAAAGATTGAAACTTTACTCAAATAACATCACAAATAACCATAACATAAGGGGTAATATCAAGTATTAACTGAAATAAAATACACCAAATGTTCAACATGAATTGTAAATTAAACTACCAAACTAGTGATTAAAAACAAATTAAAACTAAATCTAACTAAAATAGAGGAGAAAATACGAATTGAAATGGAAGAAAATCGGCTGTGAATGTCGTCCTACACTACTGCTGCGTCTACCTTTGTGTCTCCTCTCCTCCTTCTCATTTCCTACCCTTGCTGCCTTCCTTTTTCTCTCCTACGTGCTCCCCTATATTTGCTGCCTACTTTTTTTTTTTTTTGTTTCTTTTTTGGGCTTCCCTTTAATTTGGGCCAAGGTGTGTTAATTGATTTTTGACCCATTTACTCTTCGTTTTGACCCGCTTCATTTTAATTTGACTTGTCAAATTAGCTCCTGCAAACTTAAAACAACATCTCGCAGTACCAAATACTTAAAATATAACATTATTACCAAGAATTACGATAAAATGTCTAATTTATTATTCTGTCGTATAATGAGCTATTTAACGATATTTGACCACAAAAATAGACCAAGTAAGAGTAAAAGTGCGGATACATAATGGGTAAAAATATTGTTTATCACAATGTTGTGTACATGACCACATATGTTATACTTATACAGTTGGCTTGGCAAGTCGTTTCCAAAGGAGCCTAGGGTTTAAAAGAATCATGTGTTACCTTCGTGGTACCAGCGAATTGGTCCTCTGTTTTCAAGGATGTGATTTGCGTTTGAAGGGATATTTAGATGCAGATTGGGGTCGTGATCTAGTTGAGTTTAAATGGACCTTAGGATATGCTTTCATCCATAGTGGAGGTGCAATATCCTGGTGTCGTAAGAAGTAAGACTGCGTTTCTTTGTCGACTACGGAAGCAGCTGAGTATGTCGCTGTTGCCTGTTAGCTAGCCTTGCCATTCATCAGGAGGCAATTTGGCTCAGATGTTATCTACAAGATCTCAACCTTACTCCTAAGGTTGATGAACCAGTATGTAGAAGTCAATATCTAAATCTAATTAACAATAAAACATTTTCAGCAACATGAAAATATGTATTAAACGGTGCAACATATTTGAACAATATTTTTTTTAACCATAATAAATTTTATATGATGATAAATATATAGTAGAAGTGAACACATAATTATTACAATGAAAATAAGAATGATTTACCTTTATGAAAAAAATAAAAATAAATAATCGACTTAACCTTCGATTAGGATACAATTTTTAAAATGGGATTTTTCCATCTATACCTTCGTACTTTTCACTTTTCCTAGTTGTACTCCGACATTTGGTGTATCCCCAACTGTACCCAAAAACTTATATAATTAGTCTCTATTGTAACCAAACTAGAGTAAACCGTTAAATTTTGTCGTTAGTTTTTTTTTTTTTCTAATAAATTTTTACCCTTTTTTTCAGCATTTTCGTCCATATTTTCGCATCAAATACTTTGTTTCACCCTCCATTATTTTCAGACATTACTCCTTCACAATTTTATGCAAAAATACGAAGGAAAAAAAACTGAAAAAAGGGGTAAAAAATTTATAGAAAATAAAACTAACGGCTAAATTAAATGGTTTACTCTTCTTTGATCACGGTTGGGACTAACTATATAAATTTAGGGGTACAACTGGAAATAACCCAAACGTAAGAGTACAAAAGTGAAAAGTAGAAAAGTACACATGGGAAAAACCATTTTAAAATTAATTAGAACCAAATTTGGATGCAATTAAATCATACTCATATAATACCCCATACACAAATTCTTGTTTGAGACGGCGAAACCCGTTTCTAGCTTAAAACGGGTTGGGTATGACCCGTTTTTCTCTTTTTTCTTTCTTTTTTTTTTTTTTTTTTTTTTTTTTCTTTTCTTTTTTTTTTAAAATTTTTTAAGACCCAAATTTTTTTTTTTTTTTTTTTTAATCTTTTATCGAAAATCGTTTTTATAGGGTAATTAAAAATGGTAACAAAATAGACAAAAATGATAACATATTATATTATATTGGTAACATATTATGAAACCTCAGTTTTCATGGGTTGTGTTTTCCTTAAAAGATAATGTTGTCTTTTTCTATAAACAGGTAACCATTTAGGATAATAATGTTACCATGTTAGCTTTCAGGGTTTGTATTCCTTAAAAGATTATGTTGTCCTTTTATATATACAGGTCACCCTTTACTACAATAATGTTACCATCTCATTTTTCAGCTCAACTGAGGTTTCAATGGGTTTGTTTTCCTTGAAAGAAAATGTTGCCCTTTTATACAAACAGGTCACCCTTTAGAAAAACAATGTTACCATCTTATTTCTCAGCTAAACTAATGTTTCAATGTCCTGCAAATATAATGTTGTCCTTTATTACAAACAGGTCACCATTTAGTACAACAATGTTACCGTCTTTCCATGGGTTTGTTTTACTTGAAAGAAAATGTTACCCATTTATGCAAACAGGTCACCCTTTACAACAATAATGTTACCATCAAATTTTACTACTTTTTTCTTCCCCTAAATCCCAGTTGCTGCTCCTCAACTTCTCATCAAATCAAATCATTCAATTTAATCTCTCCCTTTCAAAACAAAAAAAAAAAAAAAAAAAAAAAAAAAGAAAACATTGTTATGTAAGAAATAAAATCCTGGTAATTCTGCAATTAAAACCAACAAAATAAATGGTTAAATTTTATGTAACAAGGATTTAAAACTAGATTTATTCAGCAATTATTATATAAAAATTTGAATAAATAGAAGAAATTGAGGTCAAACCTTGTGGCATGTCTGAGAAAAGTTGTAGACTTTGAATATTGTATGTCTCAAATTATTACTCCGAATAAGTACTTGAATGTGTTTATGTTGTGATTGGAGAGAGAGAGAGAGAGAGAGAGAGAGAGAAACAAAAAAAATGAGAGGCGGCAGAGAGGAGAGGAGAGGAGAGAGAGAGAAACAAAAAAACAAAAAAAAATGAGAGGCGGCAGAGAAGAGAGGAGAGGAGAGGAGAGGAGAGGAGAGGAGATGCCCTATTTAAGCAACCCTACTTTTGGATCCGACCCGTTTCTCTTGTAAGACGGGTTGACCCGTCTTACAAGAGACTAATTGTACCCCATAATACGGAGTATATTGTTAGTGTTACTAATGTGGGGCCACCCAAAACCTACTCTAGTCAAACTTACAAACACATAATAATACACTTTTATTCAATTGACATTTGTTGGGGTTTACTATTTTTGAATGGGTTTTTTGTCAGATAGTACCTTTTATTTAGGGTCATTTGTGAACTAGTACCTTTAATTTATTTTTTTGTTATCTAGTACCTTTTATTTTCAAAATTTGTTGAAAGGTACCAAATTAAGAATTCCGGCGAGAAAAGTCAATTTTCCGGCGAAAAAAGTCAATATTCTGGCGACAAATTCTATTTAGCAAATGAAACCTAATAAACCTATTTTAATTCCTATCTTATTCTACTTTCTCTCTAATATAAGATTTACCCAAAAAAAATTCCCCCAAATTTACTTTGCACCAAATTTATTAATCTTCAATCTAAAACCTAAATTCAAACTTTTCCCCACAAATTTTCTAACCACTTTAATGTTTTACCACAAATTTCAAAAACTATTTTCGTCATCAAACACGTGTTACACGAGAATAAAATGCAAATTTGACTTACCTTGTGTAAATCGGATTTTCGAAACCTCACAAAATTTGGGGAAAATGATAAAATTGAACTTATCAACTAAGATAAAACATTTAAAAGATATCAAGTGGGTATGATGATGAAAAACCAAGGAAGTAGTGAAAAAGTTGGTTAAATTTAAATAATTGAATTTTTAAGTGTAACAACCTGGTTTTTCGTGACTTTAATTAAACTAAGGCGGAATATTAATTAAGTCTATTTATTACAAAACCAGCTGTCATCGTATTACAACTCATTATACATAATAAGAGTCATAGATAAAGCGGAGTTTAATCGATTACATTCTCTCAAAATTTGAATTAAGGCCTTCAATCCCCTTGTATAGATCAACAAATAAGTCTCTGGTACTGTTGATTCCTCAGATTAGCTTTTTCAAATTTCACCTAATAAGCAACACATATACATATAGCCATGCAGATCATAAAGCATAACATGAAACAGTTCATTTAACATGTCAATTAAATCATCAGATCTTATCAATTCATATAACACAACAATTTAATCATCAAATCATCACAATTCATAATCATGTAGGCAAATCATTATCATTTCATTCACATTCGGGGTAGTCGACCCTTTTCAATTATTCATATAGCAACATATACTCGCGAGTCTTGACTACAGAGCGGCTTTTGTACTCTCATAGATAATTACCCATATAATTTCCTATCAAAGTACACTAGTTACTCAGACTCGTACACCAGATCAAACACTAAGTAGCGTACGTGATAGCTACCTAACATCCAACGCAATATGGATAATCTAAGATGAAACACGACCATAAGCCAACAAACCAGTAAGGATGGAAACATGCATTAACACGAATAAGATGTTAACGCGCATTAGCGTGCCGGTCACATCAACGGACTTTAAATGCTAACGATATCAAGCAGGTAATAAGGAGGATCAACCCCTTGTCTTTTGCATGCATACACCACCCTATTGGTGCGACTATTACACTACGACAGATCCCCCGGATGGGAATGGTCATTTTCCAATTACCTCATATGGGCCCGTGAACGAATCACTACCCAGGGCGAAAATCACGTAAAATAACGACTAGGAGAGTCATTAGATTACCACTAGCACCAAATAGCGATGATAGTGTCCCCATATGCGGCTACCTTACCAACCCTGACCCTATAGCGTTTAACATCGCAGACACCCGAGTATTTAACCAGTACTTCGTTTTCTTATTTTCTCAATCTCTTATTACTTACGTGATATTTCATATAAATCAGTATCGTCGAACTTGTATAATGAAAATTTAGTTCTAGCAGTTCTTCAGGTAAACGGAAGCACATAGAAAACTTAAATATTTATTTTGAGTCCGTTCGTAAATTTTAAATATTTTTCACTATTCATTATTTTACTATTCACCGTATTTTACTATTCATCGTATTTACTATTCATCGTATTTACTATTCACCGTATTTACTATTCATCGTATTTACTATTCACCGTATTTACTATTCATCGTATTTGCTATTCATCGTATTTTTATACGTATTCGTATTTTCGTATTTCGTATTTTGTACGTATTTTATTCGTATGCGTATTTTTATATTTCGTATTTATACGTATTTTTTTATACTTTGTATTTTATTCGTATCTTTATACGTACATGTATTCTTATACTTCGTATCTATACGTATTTTTATACTTAGTATTTTATTATTATATTTAATACTTAGTATTTTTATTATTATATTTTATGCTTAGTATTTTTATATCTTATACATTTCCTTATACTTAGGATATTTTACAAAACACCCTTTTTATTTACTAAGTATAAAATTCTAGTTTTAAAGTCGTTAGGTTCGTTTTGTATTTAGTGATTTGAAAAATCATTTCGGAAGTAAAACTCGTTTTAAATTTAAGTACAAAATCTAGTTTCAAAGTTGTTAAGTTTATTTTGTACTTAGTGAATTTAAATAATATTTCAGAAATAAAAACTCGGTTAAATTTAGTCATATACTTAACTAAATTTTTAGCGGTTTCCATTTTTAGCGAGGTTGTCGTAGTTCATTTTAAATAGTCTGTATGCCCATATCCAAATTTAAGCAAAGGTAGTAACACTCGACATTATTCATTTTAATACATGTAACGTTTATTTTTATCGGTTTCGTTGATTCTTTTTATTAACGATTTATTGTACAATCAAATATAATCCTAATTACTATTCAACTTTAATGACTAAGTGATAAATTCATTTTGATCAAAATTGGTCCAAATTTAATGAGGAGGCCGTGGACATTATTTATTTTACTCTTTTTATTTCTTTTTTTGTTTTTATTAATAATTCATTACTTTTAACTAATTTAATTACTTAAGTGATAAAAATAAAAAGTGACAAAATCAATTTTAAGTCCAAAATTAAGCTAAAACCGTGGCCTATGTACATACTTAGGTATTTTATTTTCGTTTTCTATTTTATCGATTTTGACTTAAAGTTTTTATAAACTAATTATTTAAATTATACTAAAGTGATTTAACTAGTTTACGATTTTCACTAAATATTTTATTTCATCAATGAATAGTGTTTTTACTCACTTTAAATTTCTAACTTTTTCATTTTAAAGATTTAGCTTATTTGACTTATATATTTAGTATTGTACTTATCTACTAGTGGATTAAAACAACACTTAAATAAATCTTACAAGAATTATAAATCAATCTAACTCAAAAATGATGAACTTATATGATTTTTCTCAAGAACACTTATACTTTTCTAATGAACATTTTTAACTCAAACTTTCATATTATCGTTTTATTTTCTCAAATTTTAATAGCATGTCTAATTAACCTAAACTAACATAACCTATTATTTTCAAAAATTAAAACTAAAAATTGGTCCAAAAATAAAGAGAAAACCGTGGCCCCTAAACATATATTCATAATTTTTATTTTTGATTTTTATACTTCTAATTCAATAACTAATTTCCTTTATATTATTTATGTATTTAACAAGAGTGAAAATCATATACAAACATTAACACATATAAGTAAATTACTTCAAACACAAAAATAACAACAATATTTCAAGAACACACAAGTTTCTTTAAAACCTTTAGAATTTCACCACAATTTCATTTTAAGTCCTAAACATAAACTAATTATATTTTCATATCCATTTTATTCATAGTATTTTAAGCATGCAATTTACAAAAATTAAAACGAAAAATTAAACCAAAAATAGAGGTGATGCCGTGTGGTTTATGTGTGTTACACAAATGTTATTTTTCGATTTTTGTCTTCTAATTTAACATATGATTACTAGGTGATAAACAACACAACAAATATAACACATAACATTTATAGCATGCGATTTACAAAATTAAAACCTAGTGTGCGGGGGCACCTTAAATTAACTCGGTATGATTTTTCTAGCAATTATCCGGATCCACTATGTGGTCAAATTGGCTCAAGTCGACGCCTCCACCTTGCTCCTCGTCTTTGGTTAGGATTAGTACATAAGAATAAAAGTAATTAAGTTAGTAACTTATTTTAGCAAAAACTAACTAAACTAAAAATGTTAAGTGTAGTATCATTTTATGTTTAGGTGTTGTATATATTTTAAATGATTTTGATTTGTGTTCATGTTTATTTACAAATTAAAAGGTGTAGTGATTATTAAATATAAATGGTGGAGAAGTTTGTTTAAGAGCTTAAGTAAATAAAAACAAGAATATAAAAGATTAAGGAAGAAAAGTGAAGTGAAGAAGATGAAGATCTTCATGGACATCCAAGGTGGAAGATGAAGATTGCTTACAATGTGTAGTGTAGTTCTTTTTATTTAGAGAGAAAAGCACTTAGAGTATTTGAGTTGTGTTTGTGTGTTGTGTAAATAAAAGAAACGTGTAGTAGTAGTTAGTAGTAGTAGTTGTTGTGACTTGTATATTATGTAGTAGTAGTAATAATAAAGATTAAACTAAAGGCTAAAATAAGTGATGATGAAAGTATGTAGGATGGTAAGTGTTAGGTCTTTGTGTAAGAGGAAAGTAAGGCAAGGGCATGCTCTTGTGTAAGAGAAAAATGGAAGAAGATAAGCTAGGACCAAGGGTCCAAAAATTTCGGCCATCATGACCAAGCAAGACCCGATTTTTACGTTTTTGAAATTTTCGATTTACGCGCACGCGAAAAGCCTCGAAATGAAATATATAGTCTTAATATAATGGTTCGAAGTAAGATCGAAAATAAAAATGAAGAAAAACGTTGAAGGGTGATCAAAACAAAAATTGGCCAAAGGATCCTCGAAACTTTGAAATAAAATCTTATTTGATCGAAATACTTATTTTTTTCGTTGAATGTTATCGAATTAAATCATTATACTCAAACGTCAAAAAGTTTATCAGTTTAGGCTTAGTGTAACTCATTATTTCGATCTTTAGTGAAAGTGTTAGTTAAATCAAATTGAAATAGTAATTAGTTATTAATATAATATGATTTATTAATTAAAAATCAAAATGATTATAATTGAACAAAAGTTGATGTTAAGGGTTCATGTGTACGTGATTTTGGGAAAAAATAAAGTGGCTTGACTTTGACTTGCGTGTTTGAAATCGTTGACTTGAATTTCAAAGACGGGAATAAAAATATAAGAGTGCATTTTTTTATTCAAAAATCAAAAATGTACAAAAATAAATTCTATGAATAAAAGGTTTTACTTTTATTCTTATGAATAGTAAACATGACTTAGCTATTTTGAAATTTGAAAAGCGATATAAATTTTATGGTTGATTTTTATAAATTTTTGAATTGTGTTTCTCTTTGAATTCTGAATATAATACAACATACTTTATTTTTCAAAATTTTTATATTTAGACTTAAGAAATTTAGTATTGTTTAGCGAAAAAAATTCAGTCGCATTTTTATTATAAGGAAAAAGGATGAATTTAATCTAAGGAATTAAATTCTTTTATAAAAATGTGTTTCAAAAACACGGGGTGTTACATTAAGCTTCAAAACTAAAGTTGTCAACCTTAAAAATATTGCAAAGGAATATGGTGAGAAAATATTGAAAAATATTGAAATAATTAGTTAAATTAAAGAAGAAGAAGAAGAAGAAGAAGAAGAAAGAGGTTGTGTATGTCAATTTAGGTTAGTTTAATTGTGATTTATTATATGTTTATGAGAAATATGAAATTGATAGAGAAATTTAATGACTTAAGGTAGAGATTAACAAAATAAACAAATTTAAGGTAGTGTTTAACAAATAAAATGAAAGAAAACGAAGGTCAACTATCGAAAAGTTGACTTTAGTCACCGGATTCTGATATTTAGTACTCTTTAATAAAAAATGAAAATAAAAGGTACTAGATAACAAAAAAAAAAGAAAATAAAGGTAGTAGTTCACAAATGACCCTAAATAAAAGGTACTATCTGACAAAAAACCCTTTTTAAATATCGATTGATCTCTTGTAAAACGGGTCGGCCCGTCTTAACTTAAGACGGGTCGGATCTACCCAATTTTTATGAGGGCGGGAGAAAATGGATGGGGCTGTTTAAAATAAAGTAGGGGACATTGAAACAACTGATTGTCTCCTCTCCTGCCGTCCTTTCCCTATCTCTCCCATTTCTTATCTTTCGTTTCCCTGTCTCTCTCTCTCTCTTCTATTTCATTTCAGTTTTTCCATTTCTGAAATTCATTTCTCTCCTTCTCTTCCATTTCTTTTTCATTTCATTTCTCTACTGCTCTTCCATTTCTCTCCTGCCGTCCTTTCCCTCTCTTCGAATTCCTTTCATATTCATCACAAAATCTTTGGTTTGTTTTGATTCTGATGAGGGTGAAGTCTGCATGTCCTAAAAACAGCAGGAAAATGGCGAAAAAAAAAAGAGTACAGAAGAGGAAGCTAAGGTACTATTTTAACCCTAATTTGACTGAGTTTTTTTTTATTTGATTAGCTCCATAAATTAAATTTGATGGTGACATTTTTTTCTGTTTTGATTGTAGTACCTGTTCAAGGAGAATTGATGGTGGAAGAAGTGAAGGCAAAGAAGGGAGGCAAGAGTAGGAAAATGACGGAAAAAAAAAGAGTACAGAAGATGAAGGTATTATTTTAACCCTAATTTCACTGAGTTTTTTGATTTTTGTTTGATTAACTCCGTAAATTAAATTGGATGGTGACATTTATTTCTGTTTTGATTGTAGTACCTGTTCAAGAAAAAGTGATGGTGGAAGAAGTGAGGGAAGAGAAGGGAGGCAAGAGTAGAAATAAGAAGGTTAAATTTGTTGAAGCTCAAGAGCCACAAAATGTTGAGTTGTCTGACTCTCAAATATAAGATGGTAACATTGTTGTACTAAATGGTGACCTGTTTGTATTAAAGGATAACATTATCTTTCCAAACATTAAAGTTTAGGTGAAAGATAAGATGATAACATTGTTGTATTAAATGGTGATCTGTTTATATAAAAGGACAACATTATCTTTCCAGGAAAACAAGCCCATTGAAAAACTAGTTTAGCTGAAAAATGAGATGGTAACATTGTTGTTGTAAAGGGTGACATGTTTGCATAAGTGGGTAACATTTTCTTTCAAGTAACACAAACCCATGGAAACATTTAAGTTGTGCTGAAAGATAAGATGGTAACATTGTTTAACTAAATGGTGACCTGTTTGTATAAAAGGACAACATTATCTTTTAAGGAATACAAACCCATTGAAACATTAACGTTTAGCTGAAATTAAAGCTAAGATGGTAACATTGTTGTACTAAATGGTGACCTGTTTGTATTAAAGGACAAACATTAGTTTAGCTGAGAAATGAGATGGTAACATTGTTGATCTAAAGGGTGACCTGTTTGTATAACAGGGCAACATTTTATTTCAAAGAAAACAAACCCATTCAAACATCAGTTGAGCTGAAAAATGAGATGTTAACATTGTTGTTGTAGTGGGTGACCCGTATGTATAAAATGACAACATTATCTTTTAAGGAATACAAACCCATTGAAACATTAATGTTTAGCTGAAAGCTAAGATGGTAACATTGTTGTACTAAATGTTGACCTGTATGTATAAAAGGACAACATTATCTTTTAAGGAAAACAAAGCCATGAAAACTGAAAAGTTGAGCGGAAAAATAAGATGGTAACATTGTTGTACTAAATGGTGACCTGTTTGTAATAAAGGACAACATTATCTTTCCAGGACAAGAAACCCATCTACAACGTTGTTGTTCAAAAACATATGCATAAGTTCAAATTACATGACGCAAAATAGCCCAACTATAAAGGCGAACATATTTCCTATACAAAAAATTAATATATAACTTGAATAAAGGTAAATCTTTTAGATGAGACGCGGAACGGGAGTGTACATCTCCACATTGTTTGGCGTATCTTCAATGCTTTTTCTAGCTTTCTTCCTCTTACTAACATTTGATTTTTTTTACCTTTCGTTGTACATCGTACTGGATCAAGAATGGTCGAGTCGTGCACTTGACCTGCCGATTGATCATTATCCATATGATGAGTGATAAGTATGGATTGCATTTCATCATTCGCCTTATCGTATATCTTCTGTAGGGCTGTCCTTGCTTCAGGCACATCTTGACACTTAGTTAGTAGATTGTTCAAATTTATCAACATGGACCGACGCCAATTAATGGCATTGTTGGCATCAGTTGTTCTCATATCAGATGGCAGAAGACGATTCCACACACCTGTCTTCGACGATTTAGACCATCTTGGGAGAATGTACATGGGCGGAATCTGTGGAATAGAGTGAAAATGGAGGACACGGATTATGTGATAACACAACATACCCATAACCTGGAACTTTCTACAAGTGCAGTCTACGAGTTTGTTTCCGCAATCGAATGTAACATGATGCGGACGATCCTCAACAGTGGGCGGGTCGACACGGTACACGAAGATTGAATCTGAAGATAGAAGAATGGTTGTTCGAGTTCCCATGGCAAGAGTAAACTCTTTCTCAAAAACACGAAACAAGTCCAATGTGTAAACTTCAGATGCATGTTGCAGCAGATCCACTAAGGGAAACACAGACGTTGGCGTCGATCGTATACCATTGAATTCTTTACGCTGTTCCTCACTTCGCCACCTTGCAACTGTTAGTTCAAATAGACGAAAGAACTCAGTCACAGAAGTCGTTTTGGTGGCTTGGAACCCCATTGCATGGTTAGTACTCTCACTCCTTTGGGAAGACAAGATCCCAGCCGAGAAATACTCGTTATTCAACGCAGTGCACCATTTCATTTTGATATTATATAACCTCTTAAACCATGAATGATCGTGTAAGTTGTAGTCTTTGATCATATTCGACCATGTCTCTTCAAATTCTGTTTCATTGTAGCAACCATTGAGACATTTGTTGAATCTTTTTTGGAAGGCCCGATCATGCTTTAATGATCCAAAATGAGATATCGCATTCTGTTGAATATGCCACTGACATAGCCTATGTCTGCTTGCTGGGAAAACCTAAAAACAAAATGTTTACAACTTAGCATAAATATGTTTATATATTACCTGACAATGTAACCACCCTGAAATATTAAAGCAAAACTTAACTGAGAAGATAATATTTCATGTTCACATAACATATAAAGACTACAACATATTGTATATATATGGCAACAGTTTGCATTTGACATTATACAGATTAGTTTCAATTTGTTGTACCTTTTCAATCGCATTTGACATTGCTTGATCTTGACCAGTAAAGATAGAGACAGGCCTTACATCCTCACCCATAGATTCATTGAAGACGTTGAACAACCACTCAAACGATTCAGCTTTTTCGTCGGACAAAAACGAACAACCAAACATGACATTTGACCAATGGTTATTAATACCGACAAACGCACCACATATTAGATTGTATCTATTAGTACGGTATGTCGTGTCAAATATAACAATGTCATGGTATAAAAGATAGTCCTCTTTCATCATTGAATCGCGCCAAAATAGGTTACATAATCTTCCATCTTCATCAAACTGAACTCGAAAGAAGAACCCAAGGTCCTCTGCTTGCCTACTGTTCATGAGATTGATAAATGTTGTTGCATCCCCACCCTCAATCGAACGCATTTTCAATATATTAACTTAATATGGTCTCTTTTCGTGTGTCCCACAAGAGTGTCGCCACATGCTACTGCTGATGCAACCCTAAATTGGACAGAAGGAGCGACAAGGGTTTCAGTCATCGCTTTTATGACTTCACCCTCTGCTTCAGAGATACGCCTCTCCAACCTGTGATGATGCTGCCATTGAGGGGGTGTTAAAGGATGGTTATGTTCAATGATATGATCCACTACTTCCCAAAAACCTGCCTCGTTAAGTAACGTCCTTATCCAAGCTTTGCACTCAGATCGCGTAATTAAAGCATTTTTTTGTTGGACGCTTACGCCTTTCAAACCGCGCCTACTGCCATTCCCGTGTTCACCTTGACAAGAACATAGAAAGTACCTTTGAGTTACCGGAGTGCCAACACCGCTAACCCTTCGAATTGTTCCTTTCCGAGTACTAAAACCCATCACTTGAGAATGTTTCTTATACATCTCGTACAAATCCTCCGAGCTCTTAGCTTTCACTCCAACTAGGGACCGAGAAAAGTCGAAATCTGAGAAGTTTAAACGGTGACAAAATAATTAGAATATTAAATTTATCTGAAAGATAAGCTGGTAACATTGTTGTACTAAATGGTGACCTGTTTTTATAAAAGGACAACATTATTTGTCTAGGAAAAATAAACTCATCGAAGCATTAAATTTATCTGAAAGATAAGATGGTAACATTGTGCTACTAAATGGTGACCTGTTTGTATAAAAGGACAACATTATCTTTCTAGGAATAACAAACCCATGGAAGCATTAAATTTTAGCTGAAAGATCATACGGTAACATTATTGTAATAAATGGTGACCTGTTTGTATAAAAGGACAACATTATATTTCTAGGAAAAACAAACCCATCGAAGATGGTAACATTGTCGTACTAATTGGTGACCTGTTTGTATAAAACGACAACATTTTGTTTGTAGGAAAAACAAACCCATCGAAACTACTTATTTTCAGAAGCACCATTGAAACACCATTCAATATAAATAAATGAGACATCATTAAAACTGCTTATTTTCAGAAATATAAGAAAACATGCAAAGTCAATACCAAATATTATTCAGTAAAATTAGAAAACATGCAAAATCGTCACCTTTCATGTCACCGAGATTGTCATCAACACCCACTTCGTCACGTTCTTTGTCAACGGGATTGTCATCACTACCCCCTTCAAAGACGTTTTCTTCAGGAGCATCTTTTTCTAAATCAATAACGTTTTCAGAAGCATCTTTTTCTAAATCAATAACGTTTTCAATTTCAAAGAGATCAATTGTTTTTGTTTTGTTATTTGACATTGAAAGGAACAAAATTGATAGAAGAAGAAGCAGAAAATTAATATTTGGTGTGCAAGGTGATTGTGCAAGAGAAGGAACAAAATTGATAAAAAAAAGAAGCAGAAAATTTGACATTGAAAGGAAATGTTGGAGCAAGAGAAACGTAAGTTGTGTGTAAGGAAACAAACAGTACAACATACATCACATACCCATGCAAGAGCATTAATGAGGGAATGATAGGTAATTATGATTTATTAGTTTATTATATAATTTGTACTTCTTAAACCCACCCATGTGCAAGTTAAATGGATTAACCCGACCCATTTTAAGCTGGAAACGGGTTTCGCCGTTTCAAACAAGAATTTGTGTTTAAATATTCACTATTGAAATGAAAAAAAGACCATAATATCACTACTACAAATCTGAGCAAAAACAACCGAGCAAAAACAACACAAAATAGCCAGGCCGTTGTTTATAATATTATAAACAACGACAAAAAAATTTCCGTTGTTTAATCTATAGGCGCCAAATCTAACTCATAACTAAAAACAACGAAAAAACAATTATAAACAACGGTTAAACTATAAAAAACGGTTATTAACAAAAAAGTGTTGTTTTTAGTTAGACTTTAAATAACGGTTTCGTAATTAAAAAAGCGTTATATTTAATTAACATTAAAAAAACCGGTTTTTATGGTTATTTCATAAAAACCGTTTTTTTTGTATATTAAAAAAAAAAATTTTTAAAAAATTGAATTATTTTTAAAAAAAAAACCGTTTTTTAATAATTATTAAAAAAAAAGGGTTTTTTAGAAAAACCGTTTTTTTTAATAATTATCTAAAACGGTTTTTTTAAAAAACCGTTTTTTTTAATAATTATTTTCATGAAGTTATTCTTAATTTTCGTCTCCGCAAATCCATTTACATAATCATTAGCTACATCATGATTCATGAATATTAATCTCTTGAATATTTATTTTCTATGTCGACATATTCATATTCTAGACTGATAGATTCATTTTTCTAAAGTGACATATTCAACAGCTGTATAAGAATTATGTTAACTCACATAATCATTTTTTTAACTGACATATTTAATATTTATAACCTACTCCGTACATGGCTACATCAACCATATTTTTCAACATACATAATCAATTCTAAAAACAACATATTCATTAACTACATCATGAATATTAATCATTTGAAATATTCATTTTTTATATCAACATATTCATTTGTTAGACTGATAGATTCATTTTTAAGACTGACATATTTATCATCTATATAAAAATTATTCATTAACACACAATCATTTGTTACATAACCTATAGCTCTATAATCAATATTAATCATTTCAAATATTCAATTTTTATATTGACATACTCATTTTTTTATTGATAGAATCATTTTTTAGACTAGCATATTCATCATCTATACAAAAGTTATTCATTAAAACACATAATCATTTTTTAAACTGGCATATTCATAACCTACATCAACCATATTCATCAACATACATATTCATCAATTTTAAAAACGACTTATTCATAATTTGCACTTGACATATTCATTACTTCCTCCATTCCAATAGATTCTTTACGTTTGCTTTATGCACGTACATCAATACTCGTTTTGTTTCATTCATATCTTTGGATTCGTATTCTCGAAAATTTTAAAATTTTGATATTAATAATGTCCTCGTTAAGACAATTAAAACAAGATCACACATGACTATTTTTTATTTTGTATTTTAGAAGTTTTATCGAAGATTCTACACACGTATGAATAGTGTCAAAAAAGTGAAACGTAAAGAATCTAATGGAATGGAGGAAGTATTAGATTATAGTTATATTCACTTTATATTCACTAGGGGTAACAATGTAAATTGAATATTAAAAACTACCTTGGGTGTTTGTAACTACATGCTCGCGTGTGTATGTTATAATAATTGGGGGATGTTGGAACATAAGGTTGTTACTACAATTGTAGGCATAAAATATGATAGTCTGCATATAGTCAATGAGTGTATTATTTGTAACTAACCTCCTGTATTTTCTGTAACTATACTCCTACATTATTGTAACAAGAACTACTATATAATAAAAGCTTTACAGTAGGGTATGATTAACTTTGATCACCCTCTTCTTTATCAATCTCATATTTTAACTTCCCACATCGGTCATGAGATGAGAGTTGATATTGTCTATAAGGCCTAGGGGATACTCCTCCTATTGTCAA
This sequence comes from Dianthus caryophyllus, assembly GCA_023091065.1. Lineage (NCBI taxonomy): Eukaryota > Viridiplantae > Streptophyta > Magnoliopsida > Caryophyllales > Caryophyllaceae > Dianthus > Dianthus caryophyllus. The sequence goes on along the minus strand of CM041522.1, from coordinate 36,301,155 downwards.
TTGGTTTTATGGGTGTGGCCCAGACCCGTGGAATTTAATAGTAAGAGTACGTAAAAAAACTAACGTTTTGTTCGTGGATTTGTAAAAGACATTTTGCGTCAATCATGCTCCCCCCCTTGCATGCGTCGAGTGAAGGAGATAGCAGTACTATTACAAGCACTAATGTGTTTGAAGTTTGAAAAAGCATGAAAAACATGACAAATATGAGTGTTTTATCTAAATAATTTGAACTAGAAATTAATTTGCAACTGTAAAATTCATCTGTTGATATGACATTTTTTCAATTGAGATTCCATCAATAGATACCACTAGCTTGGACTCTTCAAAATAGTAGTCCACGTAAACATCTAAATATCATTTTCATGACATTTCACGTGTTACCAAAATAGTAGTAGTAGTAATTGCAATCTAACTGTTATAAATATTTCATGTTTTGGTTTTTATAGATAAAACAACTAATAAACTCTTATTTATTATCGCCTTTTATATTTTTTAACATAGATATCCTTCTACTTTTTTTAAACAAATAATAATAACAGTGAAAACGTATTCTCAATCAATAATGAGTATTGTTTATAGATGTCAATCATATTACTTTGGAACGGAAAAGTGTCATAAATTTCTTAATAATAACTACTCTAGAAAGAGTGAAAAGAAATCGTGGAGCAATCAATTCAAATTGGGATTAAATATTAGCTCAAATTTAGTACACCCGATTATTTCAAGTGGTTGTAAAGTAGAGAGTAATACAAGTGTTGGGAGATTTGGGAAATTTGGGGGTAAATATGTGCCTGAATTACTCATCTCGTGCTTGAGTGACCTTGAGAAAGAATTCTACACAGCTTTAAAAGATGAAAAATTTCAGGTACAATTTTCGAATTAATTTAGATAATGTAAGGTTGTAGTGAGGTTGTTCATTGTTGAATGTTCAAACTCCATAGACACTTATAATTAATTAATATCCCTTAATTTAATGATGATTTAAACATATGATTTAATAATTTGTTACTATAAATGCGTTGTACTATTAGATTTCTAAAGGGAGAGAATTCATGAGAAGGGAATTATTATTATTATTATTATTATTATTATTATTATTTTTTTTTTTTTTTTTTTTTTATGAGAAACATATTATTATTATTATTTTTTTTTTTTTTTTTTTTTTTTTTTTTTTTTTTTTAATGAACGCAATTATTATAGATATATAAACACAGTTTATTATTATTATTATTATTATTATTATTCGTGCCTTAATTATTACAATGACAAGCTATATATAATAATACGACCACGATAATATTGGAAACAATATAACTATTATTCTCTACGATATATTCTAATATACCGCATTCCTAAAATACGATATGTCGATATCTCGACATATCTCAGAATATCTCCAACATGTACGCGTATTATAAGGATCCAATGTTGTGCGAAAATTGCTGTTAGGGATTGTCAATACAATCCTAGTTTTAAATAATGCTGGCTATGTTTATTGGTAGATATAACTATGGGTTAGAGAGATAGGATAGAAAAATAATTACATAAAAGGAAGATAAAAAAAAAAATTCTAACCTAATTCCAAAGTAGGTATAGTCTTGACTGTAGAGGTGGCAATCGGGTCAGTCGGGTCGGGTTTGGGTCGGGTCAAGTCGGGTCGGGTCATGTCGGGTTCGGGTCATGTCGGGTCAAAGTGCCCTTTCGGGTCGAGTCGGGTTCGGTTCGGGTCGTCATCGGGTCGGGTCATATCGGGTCAAATAGTGTATCGGGTGCCCGGGTTTGGGTGGGTCATTATCGGGTCAGCGCGATTTTATCGAATTATTTTAATTTTTAACCACTAAAATATGTATTTTGATCGTTATTTTATTTAATTACTTCATTATTAAGTCAAATATATCATTCTAAATAATAATTTGCTTTAAATCCAATAAAATTAAGCTTAATAATTATCGAATTACGTCAATTTAGTCGAATTCGATATCGGATCGAGTCATCATCGAATTAGATGCAGGTCGGGTTAGTCCGCGATTATCGGGTCATGTCGGGTTACGGGTTGTCATCGGGTCGGGTCGGGTCGGTTCTCGGGTCACAATATTTTCGGGTCAATCGGGTCGGTTTTTGCTCGGGTTCGGGTCGGGTCACTCGGGTCGGGTCAAGCGTGCCAGCTCTAGTCTTGAGACTCTTGACCTACTTCTAAAATCTTTAACGTAGTCTACATGTCAAGTTGCTCCAATATATAATAAATCATTTTATAAATAATCAAAATATTTTTAAATTTAAATTTACAATATAAAATAACATAATAAGTACATTAAAATTCATTCTAACCTAATTTCCAATTTTTTCACTACCTAAATTTAAGTTATAAAGTAGTGTGTATATATATACGGAGTATATATATTGGGTTTTTCTCACTTATACCTAGACCTGTTAAGGGGCGGTAGGGGAGGTTTTGGGTTCGGATAATCATAAATCGGGTAACATACGGGTCGGATGTATACGGGTTCCAGGTCAAGTTAGGGTCAAAATACGGGTTATTTAACGCCTCTTTATTAATATTTTATTTTTTTCGTTTTTTATATTATTTCACTAAAAAATACTTTCATTGATGATACATTATCGAAAAAATAAAATAAAAATATCTAATAAGTTCAAAATTAATAATTTCAAAATAAGGGTATAGACGTGTAACAATTAAGTCAATATTTATCATATTATATACTGAGTATTAATTATTAGTGCATGATGTGAATTGAATATTAAAGATTTTAAACTATAAAGTAATATAATAAAATATAACAATGAATATTTGGATACATATCATAATTTAGAGTCCAAGGTGTATCTTCAAATTTTAAAATGTTGCCCCTAATTATTGACTTATATGTATCATATTTTTTCACTTTTTTTCCACTTATTCTCCACATGTTTTGATTCTAATATTTCCTAAACAGTGATTCAAGATGTCTCAAATTCATGACGTCCAATGTAACTAACAAACGTCATCAAAATTATTGTTTATACAATTATTAAATAATAACGATTATATTTTAAGTTAAAATTTTCAATTTTGTATAGTTTTTTAGGTGTCAAATGTTTATAATTGATTTGAAGTAAAAAATTTCATGTGAAAAAAAAAAAAAGACTGGTAATGACATTTTCTATCTTGGAACGTAAATTTTTTTAACTTAATGGGTTAACCCGCTATGGGTCGGGTTTTGACCCATTTTTTCGTGTCATTTCGGGTTTGGGTCGAAAAAGCTAGCAGGTCTGTTAGGGGTCATTTTCAGGTCAGTGTAACGGGTTGAGTCAGATTTTGACAGCTCTACTTATACCCTTAAAAAATTTTCTTTTTTTAGTTGTACCTAGACCTAGCAAACGGGTCAATCGGGTCGGGTCTGGGTCGGGTCATTTCGGGTCGGGTCATTTCGGGTTTGATTGAAGTATCATATCGGGTCGAGTCGGGTCGGGTCATTTCGGGTTTCGGGTCAATATCGGATCATCTGTTATCAGGTCATTTCGGGTTCGGGTCAATTTGGGTCGGGTCGGGTCAGGTCCCTTTCGGGTCAAAATGAAATTTTTTGGTAAAAGAAACATTTTTTTCGTCAAAAGGTTACTTTTTAAGGTTTTTACGTATATAATTGACGTTAATTGATTATACGATATCAAATAAGTTATTTTCAAATAATTTGAAGTCACCAAGAATATTTTTTATCGGGTCAATTTGGGTTTCGGGTCAATTTCAGGTCAAGGCATAACGGGTCGGGTCTGGGTCGGGTCGGGTCAATTTCGGGTTTGCGATTGTCGGGTCACTTTCGGGTCTCGGGTCAGCCTTATCGGGTCGGGTCAATCGGGTCGGGTCTGTTTTGCCAGGTCTAGTTGTACCTATACATTTAGTATAATACAATTTTTAACCTTGCATTTGATTAATCATTTCCAACCATAATTAAAGTATCGTAAACCGTCAATTTTGACTGTTAAGTGCCAAATGTCACCATGGCTTGTATGTTTATAGATTTTTTAAATGTTACTCCCTCCATTCAACTCCATTCACTACATTTGCTTTATTGACACTATTCAACTATGTCGGGAATCTTTGAAATTTCCGACAATCTATAAATGAAAATATAGTCGTGTGTGATCTTGTTTAATTCGTCTTTATGGGTACAATATTATATCCAATTTTTAAATTTTTTTATCGAGTGAAATTGTAGATATTTTCGTTCCGACATTTGCCTCGACAAATGTGAAAAAGTGAAATGTTATGAATGGAATTGAAGGGAGGGAGTATCTCCCAACACTTTCATTTTATCACTTGTACGTACCTTGCTGATTTTTTTTATTAGAAAAAACTTTAATTAGTAATAACTCATAACTAAATGTTTATAATATAAAATCGTCAAATATAGTTGGAAGTAAGTTATCCAGACTTTCTGATATATATAATTTGATATGATATCGTTTGAAAGTGGATATGAAAAGATTTGTGTTTTTGTAGTGGTTTACTTGTGAAGTTTTTTCCTTTAATGTATTCGTAGTTTACTATGTTGTCTATGTAATGACTTTAGCTTGAAGGTCTTGTATCAAAACTCAAAAGGTCTTATATATAAGGCGAAATTGCAAAAAACTACCTTTTAAAACCACTTTTTTTCAAATAACTACCTTTTATAATTTTTTTTTCAAATCACTACCTTAAAACGTATTTTTGTTTTCAAATCAATACCAGTTCCCCGGAAATCTCATTTAACTCAAAAAAATAAGGATGGAAAGTGCTGAAAAGTGAAAGAATCATTGTTTGATTGAATAATATGAGAGAAAAAATTAAAAACAATGGAAGAAATTTTAGGTAAAGAGGTAAAGAGGAGAAAATGAAGAGGTTAAGTTAAATAGAGGAAGAAGGGTTAGAAAAGGGTAGAAGGGTAGAATGAGTATTTGACATGGGTGTTTCAAATAAAAGGCAACAAAAATTCTCAAAGTGGTCGGAATTTGATAAAATATGACGTTTTCCGGGGAACTGGTATTGATTTGAAAACAAAAATATGTTTTAAGGTAGTGATTTGAAAAAAAAATAATAAAAGGTAGTTATTTGAAAAAAAATGGTTTTAAAAGGTAGTTATTTGCAATTTCGCCTATATATAATTGTCGTATAATAAATTTTTGTGAAACTAATCGTTATTCATCTAAAATTTAATTAGAAAAAAGAAATTAAAAAAAAAAACACAAGAAAGTAACTTTCACCTCTCATTTCATTATTCGTAGTTTACTAATTCTTGTGTAAGTCAGGACTTACAATAAATTATTGTAAGTCCGTCTCATTTGTACCCGATTATATAGCTTTTGTACTATTTAAGTGATAATTATGATTAATTGTTACTAAATCTTTTTAGTACCTCTGTTAGTGACTTTAGTAGTTTTGTTTCATGTTTTTGTCTTGCTTTAAGCTATGATTTTGTCGGCAGTGCATCAACTTAGTGTAAGTTCAGCCTTACAGGAGAATTACTGTTCGTAGTTTACTATGTTGTCTATCCACGTTACTTTCTTGGTAGGAAAACAATAGTAGTCATTTCATCAAAAATAAACGTAACACATAGTCCCCACCTATTGGTGAATATGTGATAATAGAGGCTCCCAAACAATATGTAGTGTACGACTGAGTGTACGAGTATCATATTTTCCATTCATTATGGAATAGACTAATGATATTTATCCAAACAAATTCTTACGATTAGACAACTACGGAGTATAAGTTTTATCAATTCGATATAAAGTAGTCATTCTACAATCTTGAAATTTTACAAGATAAAAAATCTACTCTCTTCATCTCGATGTTTTATTTACACTTTTCACTTATAGGTGTACAATTTATTTATTTACACTTTTCATAAATATTTTTGGTGACCCATGTGTGGAGTGGGCCAACTTTCTTAACCAATCATATTGTTATGTTACATATTTTAAAACAAGTAAGACCTCATTTGTACTTATGTTATTATTATTATTATTACTCCATATTATTATTATTATTATTATTATTATTATTATTATTATTATTATTATTTACTTTACCTCTCTCCTCACATTGATAAATATGTATAAAGTAAACGTAAACAAATCATCGAAATAAAGGGAATATATATATTAAATTTATTGTTAACTTTAATCTTGACTGATGTCTGATAAAATATAAATATTATTTCGTAGTCCGTACAAGTTTATTTTAATACAAAACTAACGTAACTTAAATTAAATGCACTTCAGGTAGACATACACATGTTTAATACTCCGTATATTTTATTAATTTATCAAACAATTAATCGAAATTATATATGTAATCGCGACATGTGACACAGGCTGAGCTAGGGACGGCTCTAAGAGAGTACGTAGGACGAGAAACGCCCTTATACTTTGCCGAGAGGCTAACAAAATATTACAAGGACAAAAATGGAGATGGAGCAGATATATACCTTAAAAGAGAGGACCTTAACCATGGAGGGTCTCACAAAATCAACAATGCTTTGGCACAGTCGATGCTCGCCAAACGCATGGGTCGTACGAGCATTGTGACGGCCACTGGCGCCGGGCAACACGGTGTCGCCACTGCAGCCGCGTGTGCTAAGCTTGGCCTTGATTGCATAGTTTTCATGGGCCGCTTGGATATTGAGAGGCAGCCTTCTAATGTTAAACTCATGCAGCTTCTTGGTGCACAAGTATGTCCTAAACATCTCCCCTTTTTTTTTTTTTTTTTGTTTTGTTTTGTTTTTTTTTTTTTAATTAAAATTTGAAGTCTTGTATTTCATACTTTTTTTGTTTGGCTGCCTCTTCACTTCCTGGGAAATGGAACTTTCCATGAATTGACTTAGCTCGTTGATGTTTGGTTGTCATATTCATGGGAAGTTAAAGTTTCCGGGAAGTTTCACTACCTACATAATGTAGGAAGTTACTTACCTAGGCCCCCCTTGGTAAGTATAACTTCCCACATGAATTTACTTTCTGCGTAGCAACCAAACGACTTTTTTACAATTCACGTGAATTACAACTTCACATGAATTTAATTTCTCGGGAACTTTATCTTCCCATATGTTCAACCAAATGACCAAATATGAGAGTTATCGATCGGGCTCACTCAACCATAAGCTTAACTAAATTTTGGATTTAGATAATTCTAAAAGTTGTGTAGTAAGCACTGACAGAACGTCCGTATATTAATAGTAATAATCGAAACAATGTCGAGTGGGGCTTATATTTAAACCAATGATCGATTATAGGAAGTGAGATTTATTTTTAGAACATTATATAATAAGTTCACTTCTATAGTCATGTCTAATCTGGTCTGATAACCTTTTTCATAAATTGATTTAGGTAAAATCAGTGGATGGCACGTACAAAGACGCAAGCTCACAAGCAATCCGAGAATGGGTGACCAACCTAGAAACAAGCTACCACATACCAACATCGGTAGTCGGGCCACACCCATGCCCGACGATGGTACGAGAATTCCAATCGGTAATAGGCAAGGAAGTGAGGAAACAAGCAATGCAAAAATGGGGAGGAAAACCAAATGTGTTAATAGCATGTGTAGGAGGAGGGTCAAATGCAATAGGGTTATTTCATGAGTTTATTGAGGATGAAAATGTGAGATTAATTGGTGTTGAGGCTGGTGGATGTGGACTTGATAGTGGTAAACACTCAGCCACTTTGGCTAAAGGTGAAGTGGGTGTTTATCATGGTGCCATGAGTTACTTATTGCAAGATATTGATGGTCAAATCATTGGCCCTCATTCTATTGGTGTAGGGTATGTATGTTCTTCACTTTTCTTTTTTGAATTAATTGTTAGATAATTAAATGAATTTCGTGTGATAGTTATTCATCGATCGATTGGGATTTAATTATTGATTTTATGGAAATAGTTTTTTTTTTTTTTTTCTTTATTCGTAACTTTGTCTGATAGTAGTACCTATGACAGTAAATTTATTGTACTGCAATCGACGGTGAACACCCTGAAATATATAAATAAATAAACTCTCACATCACGGTTATTAATTATAAAGACCTTGACCCAAAAAAAAAAAAAATATGTAGTATAATTACTATCAGGTTAGTAGTTAGATTTGCTTCAAAAGGTTGTAAATTACTCCGTATGTGAAATAGATTATGACCCATGATTAACTCGATATCTAGCAACAAACAGATTATTATTGCAACAAACAGATTATTGTCCATGATTAAATCGATATTATTGACCCAAATTGATCCGAACACGAAATAATCCGACCCTTCCCAAACTAGCCCCGAAAATATAGTATACGTAATTAATACCCAACCTAGCCCGATCCGAACCTAAACCAATTTACCCATTTGTCAGGTCTACCTCTAATAAAGATGAATTGGTAGTGCTATCAATGGTGAACGCTCTAAAAATAAATAAATAAATAAATAAATAAATAAATAAATAAATATAGAGGTCCTAACGAAAAGGCTTTAACTTGTAAGTCATTGTTATTAGTGGTAGATATATTTACACGATCATAGAAAATATAATTGTTGTTTACTTGTTTAGCTAGAAGTTAGATTTTCTTTAAAAGCTTGTAAATTATGTAAAGTTTATTTACCCATTTGCCAGGTGTACTTCTAAGTAGAATTTTTCTAATCGTAAATTTGCATGCAGATTAGAGTGTCCTGGGGTTGGTCCCGAACTAAGCTACCTAAAAGACTCTAAACGTGCAGAGTTCCATTCCGTAACAGATGAAGAAGCCCTACATGGTCAGTAACATATTCCTAAAAATTTTAACCCTTTTTTTATTCGTTCTAAAAATACCACATTTTACAGAATCATTTAATATTGATCGACTGTTTACTCTGTATGATTCTTGAACAACGTTACGTCTTAATTGATTGTTATTATTCATCCTTGACAAAACTATTTGTTCGATGAAAACAAAAAACATTGTTCTAAAATCGAACCTAAAAATACAAGTTTAAGTTCAAAGAAAAATAATTCGTACTAAACTTTGCGTATTTTATTTTATGCAGCATATAAAAGGTTGTGCAAATTAGAAGGGATATTTCCAGCCTTAGAAACGTCCCACGCACTAGCTTTCTTGGACAAACTATGTCCAACCTTATCGGACGGTACTAAGGTTGTCGTTAACTGCAGCGGTCGCGGTGACAAGGACGTTGCAACCGTCTTGAACTTGAACCAACTTCTGGGTTTACTTCCATAATGGCCTAAGCCAATTCAATTAAAGATATACGTCATCGATAAGTAAATAAAGTTTATACAACTAGAACTTAGTGTTTATATGTATGATGCATCTTGGCTATTATCTAGTTAGTACTCCATCTGTCCCAGTCATTTGTTTACAGTTTGACTTTTTTCCCCTCACAAAAAAGTCAAACTGTAAACAATTCACTGAAACGGAGGGAGTATGTAACAAAATGTCATCATGTAGTAAGAGATTGAACACAATGCTTGGAATTTACATTATTAGTTGTAAAATACTTTCGAGAAACTTGAAATAGTTGAAAACTTGAAATAATGTACTTTTTCCGTTTCAGTGATTTGTTTACAATTTGACTTTTTTGTGAGGGGAATTTGAAAAAAGTGTAAAAAAATACGGAGTAACTGAAATGGAGGGAGTATCAGATATTAGGGCCAATGAAGATGTTGAAGAAGATCAACTTTTGAAACCAACCATAGACGAATCACAGAAAAAATTGGATATTAATACTACGAGAGTAATGCTTATTGGGGTCATATAAAGCACGATATGCTAATGGTGTAAATGTGATAGATTTAGCTAGGTTAAAGTTTTGGTTATATAAAGCACGATATGTTAAAAGCCTTTTTATGATACTAATAGAAATTATGTAAATATTTTTATTTTGTATTGTATATTTAAAAAATATTGAAATATTGTATATGAAAACCCGTACATTGTAATTACTTATATATATTCAATGATAGAATACAACTCGACTCAGGGGATTAATTTATTTACATATTTTCTACTGATAGTAAAGTATGAGTCAAAAAGAAAAAAGAAAAAAAAAAAAAAAAAAAAACTTTTTTTTAGAAGGTAGGCGATCAAAAGTGGGTATAATTAAACGTATCTTCCCCTAAATAAAAAAAAATAAAATAAATAAATAAACCTTTTGATTAACACTAATTCTTGTGTAAGTCAAGATTTACAATAAATTATTGTAAGTCCGTCCCATTTGTACCCGATTATATAGCTTTTGTACTATTTAAGTGATAATTATGATTAATTATTACTAAATTTTTTTAGTACCACTGTTAGTGACTTTAATAGATTTGTTTCATGTTTTTGTACCCCTTTAACTGCAATTTGTACATTGGTCTCACATTAACTTAGTGTAAGTTCAGCCTTACAGGAGAATTACTGTTTTATTAATACCATTTTACTCCCTCCATCCAAAATTAAGTTCATATGCAGGGTATCACAATTTTTAAGAAAAAATTAGAGTATGTGGTGAAAAATGAAAGATGAGAAAATTTGTAGGGTCACAGTTGATAATGACCACAAAATGTTAATAAAAACAAATAACTGAAACAATATCGAGTGAGGCTTATATTTAAACCAATGATAGATTATAGGAAGTGAGATTTATTTCTAGAACATTATATACTAAGTTCACTTCTATAGTCATGTCTAATCTGACTTGATAACCTTTTTCATAAATTGATTTAGGTAAAATCAGTGGATGGCACGTACAAAGACGCAAGCTCACAAGCAATCCGAGAATGGGTGACCAACCTAGAAACAAGCTACCACCTACCAACATCGGTAGTCGGGCCACACCCATGCCCGATGATGGTACGAGAATTCCAATCAATAATAGGCAAGGAAGTGAGGAAACAAGCAATGCAAACATGGGGAGGAAAACCAAATGTGTTAATAGCATGTGTAGGAGGAGGGTCAAATGCAATAGGACTATAATTTCATGAGTTTATTGTGGATGAAAATGTGAGATTAATTGGTGTTGAGGCTGGTGGATGTGGACTTGATAGTGGTAAACACTCAGCCACTTTGGCTAAAGGTGAAGTGGGTGTGTATCATGGTGCCATGAGTTACTTGTTGCAAGATATTGATGGTCAAATCATTGGCCCTCATTCTATTGGTGTAGGGTATGTATGTTCTTCATTTTTCTTTTTTGAATTAATTGTTAGATAATTAAGTGATTTTCGTGTGATAGTTATTCATCGATCGATTGGGATTTAATTATCGATTTTATCGAAAATAGTTTTTTTTATTGGTAAATTTGTCTGATAGTAGCACCTATGACAGTAAATTTACTGTACTGTAATCGACGCTGTACAACCTAAAATAATAAATAAATAAATAAACTCTTACATCACGGTTATTAATCATTACTAAAGCATGGAACAAATTACTAAAGCATGGAACACATCTTTATTATACTAAATGACAGTTCTCGCTGACATCATCAATGCCACATGTCGCGATTCTGTGTATTTTTTTCCCGCCAAAATGCAATGCTGACATCACTCATCATACATTATATTTTTAAGTCCAGATTCGTTATTTATGACTATCACTTCTAAATTATAATGCTAAGTACATTTTTTTTTTTTTTTTTTTTAATATTTCACTTTTTGTTATATATATATTTATAATAAAATAAAAATTAGTAGCTTTTTCTAATATTTTGTTTGTAACTCCATATTAAAGTTTCAAATAATTATTTAGAATCGCTAATTAACTATTTTTAACAATATATTTATGCTGAATTCATTACGGAGTACTTGCTTATTTTAATATTGATTGTATTTAATTTTTTCGAAATCATAAATAAATGTAGGGCTATTTTACATATAAAGTCGATAATACAAAATTTATGCAGGTTATATATTTTAGCTATTTTATATGGAATCTTTGTTTATTTATTACTCTATGTACAGTAAAATGATTATTATGTTATTATCCTTTTATTTATCACTTATATTTATATTAGTTATAAATAATATAATTCTATAATAACCGTGCATTTATGCACGGGATCTAAGCTAGTTAAGGAGTTTAATGACTTGTTTAGAAAGTGAAATGACCATCTTGCCCTTATTGTTAATAAAATTGATAATTAAGTTTATTAGGTGATTTACCCTTTTTTTTTTTTTTTTTTTTTTCTCATTACTTCTCATTAAAAATCCCCAATTTTTTTTTTTCTGTCGGTAAAATTGTAACACTGTAATTGATGCAATGTCGGGGTCGGATGAATCTGAACTCCAAGATGAGGTATTAATCGATGGAAGAAAAGGAGAAATTGATTACATAACGTAAGAGAATGTGAGTTAAATGTTAAATAAAAATTAAGTTAAGTGGGGGTATTTTAGTCAATTGGTGTTTCATGATTTAGTAATCCATTCCATGATATAGTAGTGGCCTTATTAATTGTAAGGACCTTAACACAACAAAAAAAAAAAAAAAAAAAAAAAAAAAAAAAAAAAAAAAATTATGTAGTATAATTACTATCAGGTTAGTAGTTAGATTTTCTTTAAAAGGTTGTAAATTATGTGAAATAGGTTATGATCCATGATTAAAGCTTAAGCTGATGGTTAGAGGCCCAAGATCGGTTTTATACACTCTAACACGCCCCCTCACACGAATTCCCTTTTGGGCTTGAAGTGTGGACGCAACTACAGGCCCGCCATACCGCCATACCTGGTGCGAAATAATCCACTTTTGAAAGGGAAGAGTAGTGAGATTCGAACCCGTGACCTCTTGTTACAAGGCTCTAATACCATGTCAGGAACCAACTCAACCAAGAGCTTAAGCTGATGGTTAGAGGTCCAAGATCGGTTTTTATACACTCTAACACGATATTATTGACCCAAAATTGACCCGAACACAAAATAATCCGACCCTTCCCAAACTAGACCCGAAAATAGTATACGTAATTAATACCCGACCTAGCCCGATCCGAACCTAAACCAATTTACCCATTTGCCAGGTCTACCTCTAATAAAGATGAATAGTCAGTGCTATCAATGGTGAACGCTCTAAAAAAAAATAAATTTAGAGGTCCTAACGAAAAGGCTTTAACTTGTAAGTCATTGTTATTAGTGGTAGATATGTTTACACGATCATAGAAAATATAATTGTTGTTTACTTGTTTAGCTAGAAGTTAGATTTTCTTTAAGGGTGTGTTTGGATTGAGGGAAATGAAGGGAAAGGAAGGGGAGGGAAAGTGAGGGATTGAGTTTCCATCGTTTGGTTACAAAAAATGGAGGGAGGGAAATGGAGGGGGAGGGATTTGGAGGGATCCATTTTCCCTCCTCAAAGCCTAATTAGAATCCCTCCAAAATAGGCAAGATTTGGAGGGAAAATGGTATCCAAACATCACCATTTCCCCTCCCCTCCCCTTCCTTCCCCTTCCTTCCCCTTCCTCATTTCCCCTCCCCTCCCTTTCCCTCCTATTTTGCTATCCAAACACACCCTAAAAGCTTGTAAATTATGTAAAGTTTATCTACCCATTTGCCAGGTCTACCTCTAAGTAGAATTTCTCTAATCGTAAATTTGCATGCAGATTAGAGTGTCCTGGGGTTGGTCCCGAACTAAGCTACCTAAAAGACTCTAAACGTGTAGAGTTTCATTCCGTAACAGATGAAGAAGCCCTACATGGTCAGTAACATATTCCTAAAAATTTTAACCCTTTTTTTTTTATTCGTTCTTAAAATATCACATTTTACAGAATCATTTAATATTGATCGACTATATACTCTGTATGATTCTTCAACAACATTACGTCTTAATTGATTGTTATTATTCATCCTTGACAAAACTATTTGTTCGATGAAAACAAAAAACATTGTTCTAAAATCGAACCAAAAAATACAAGTTTAAGTTCAAAGAAAAATAATTCGTACTAAACTTTGCGTATTTTATTTTATGCAGCATATAAAAGGTTGTGCAAATTAGAGGGATATTTCCAGCCTTAGAAACGTCCCATGCACTAGCTTTCTTGGACAAACTATGTCCAACCTTATCGGACGGTACTAACTACTAAGGTTGTCGTTAACTGCAGCGGTCACAGTGACAAGGACGTTGCAACCGTCTTGAACTTGAACCAACTTCTGGGTTTACTTCCATAATGGCCTAAGCCAATTCAATTAAAGATATACGTCATCGATAAGTAAATAAAGTTTATACAACTAGAACTTAGTGTTTATATGTATGATGCATCTTAGCTATCATCTACTTAGTAAGTTAGTATGTAACAAAATGTTATTATGTACTCCCTCCGTTCCGGTCATTTGTTTACACTTTCTATTTTGGGGTACGAGTCATTTGTTTACACTTTCCATAAATGGTCATAGGTGACCCACGTGGAAGGTGGACCCCTACTCCCTTAACCAATTAGATTTCATAATTTTAAGCAAGTGGGGCCCCTTTGTACTTATATTATTATTTTATTAGTTTTTTCTCTACCTCTTTCCTCACATCGATAAATGTGTATAAAGTAAACGTAAACAAATCATCGAGACGGAAGGAGTAATAAGTTATGTATATAACTATAGTTACATGAGCTACATTCTATTTGAACCAAAAAAAAAAATGAGCTACAGTTTATGGTTTATAAAAGTAATTTCGAAACTATTTACAAAAATATGGCTCATTTGAAACTATTTATAATGAATGGGTTCACGTCAGCAACTTCGATTTTAATAAAAAAATAGGTTGGTCGCAGTGCGGGACTACGACCAGCCTTGAACATCAACAAAAAAAACCCCAAAAAAATGTCTCCACATCGTCGCAGTCCTGCAATGCGACCAAGTTGGAATGTATATGTTCAGGGGCTAGTCGTAGTCTCGCACTGCGACCAGCCTATTTCTTTATTGAAAAACGTAAATTGCTGACGTGGACCCATTCGTTGTAAATAGTTTGAAATGAGCCTCATGTTTGTATATGTAGTTTCGAAATAAACTCCATTTAAGAAAAAAAAATTCATTTTTTTTAAAAAACGTCGTTAAAGTTATTAACAAAAAAAAGTTGCAACTTGTTATGAAACAAAAGGGAGAATAAGAAAGAAACACAATTGACAGCGTTAACTGTGTATCAAAGAAGTTTATAGTATATATGTATTTTATGGGACTTTCACCGAGTTACTAATACATACATAACATAATAGGTCATTTAGTTTTGCTGAAGAACACTAGGCTTTAGATCTGTATCGGGGTTGATATGCGAGGTAACGGTGGTATCGAATTTCGTAAAGGTGTGGTATAGTGGTCGCAATGTTATTTTTGATGACATATAGAAGAATAAAACGGAAAGATTTGCTACCAACATATCACAAGCCTTCTGTAATGTTATGTAACACAACTCATTTATGTATTCTTCATCGTTGAAGCCTGTCAAAAGGAAAGGACATGATGGTTGCAAAACTACTTGTAGAAGGTGTTAGAAACGTTATGGGGTGAGAACGAGCTAATTTGATATGAAATTTAGAATTGTCGTGGCGTGAACGAAATCACTGTCTTAAAGTTGAATTTGCCCCCACACACGGTCTCAAATGGCAATCAACCTCCAAGAATACACGACGTCTGCGCCTCTGCTGTACTACAGACTTGTAGAATGAGAATCACACGGACACTACTTTTATGAGAGAATAAGAGAGTATTTATAGTTGAATTGAGGTTGTCTTAAATTTGGTAAGAAAGGTAATTAGTATAAGAATAAAATAAAAAATAAAAAATAAAAAAAAGGGCAAAATTGATATTGATTGACTGCAAATCTTGTAATCTTGAATTGAATTCGAAAATTATAGCCCTAAACAAAAAGAAACCACGGGCAAATTTTGGGCTACACCACATTTCATGGCCCAACAAGAAACGCCCAAAATTTGGTTTTTAATACTCCTAGTTACTCCGTAAAACAAAAGATGTGGGACAAATTGTTATACTCCCTCTGTTTCGATTATTTGTTTACGTTTACGTTTACTTTATATACATTTATCGATATGAGGAGAGAGGTTGAGAAAAAACTAACAAAATAATAATATAAGTACAAAGGGGACCCCGTTTGCTTAAAATCATCAAATGTAATTGGTTGAGGGAGTAGGGGCCGCCTCCCACATGGGTCAAGCATGACCATTTTTGGAAAATGTAAACAAATGACCCGTACGCCCCAAAATGGAAAGTGTAAACAAATGACCGAGACGGAGAGAGTAATTCTTTTGAAGTAATTTTATCTAACAGAAGGTGCATGTAAGTCTATTTCTTAATGAACTTTTACTCGATATTATACTCCCTCTATTTCATTGAAAAAGCCCCATGCAATTTTTAAGAAAAATGAAAAGTTAAGGATAATATTGGTAGTTTGGTTGAGTGGGGTCCATTTCAAAGGATAAAGTGTATGATATTTTAGTAAAATGAATACGGAGTATATTAGTAGGGGTAAAAGTGTTATTTTGATTGTATAAAGTTGTCATAAATAGTAATGGGGCTAAATGAGTGAAATTGCCGAAAAAGGAATGTGAGGCTAATTGAGTGAAATAGAGGGAGTATGAATTTATGAAAAATAGATTGCCAAGACATGTGATTATTTATCAAAATATGAGATGGGTTGATTATATGTCCGTAGTTGTTTCATTAGTAATAAAATAATTTGAGCTTGAAAGGTCAATAGTTGAAATACAATTTAGTGACAATATATTATTTCATCAATATGATTGGTGATTATAATAGGTGCTCTTACAATGTGACACAAATTAAAACGAAAAAAATTTCATCACTTTCTTAATCAAACTTTAAATTGAGATCGAACACTGACTAGCATTTTTATGTCGCTCTAAAAGGGGTCAAATTAACAATTTATAAAGTCTATTCGATTCACACAAAACACGTAATTTAGTGGTAAGAATAGGGTCGAACCCAAAGGAAGGACTTAATAGTTAGGCTATGTGTAATTTTAATGTCACAACGAAAATAAATAATGGGGGTTTTTAAAGGCTTGGTTAAAGTCGAAAATAAGACTAGCAATGCAATTAAATACGATGTAAACAATTTAACTAAGGCGCTTTCGATGCAATCACAAAGGTGCCACTACAACCAAGTAATAAACAAGAAGAATTATAAGAGAACTAAGATATTCAAGTAATTCCTCAAATACTTTCTAATCATGTAAATTCACAATGCTAGAACCGGCAAGCAAGCAAAGTAAAACAACACATACAAGACCCGATGAATCGGCATACAAAAGTCTAATATGTGCTACAAGAGATAGAAAATACAAGAGAAATATGTAAGTTCTTCCAAGAATACATTTCAAGAATCGCAAGAAAGATTCAAAGTCAAAACCTACACTTTACTCCTCCAAACATGATCAAAGCGAGATGAATCGGCATACAACACAATGAAACATGTTAACAATGCTACACAACTAGATTACTAGAATTCACACATTCAAGTAAGAACATATAAACCCTAAAAGCATTCTAGTAAAGAAAGTGCGACAAATAATCGGAACAAGTCACAAAATCAATACTAGTGACAACACATGTATAAGGAGAAGCAAATACTTAAATAAAATAGATCAAAGAAGTAATTCCTCACATTTATTACAAAGGTTGAGTGAACACCAAAGGATTACATCCGAAGCTTGAAGATTTAGCTACCCATAACTACGATTTCATCAACTACAACTAAACTACGATCTAAACTAGAAAGCGACATTGAAATTTGAAGGAAAATAAGTTGAAAACCTAATCCTAATTTTTCTCCCAAAGTTCTCCTCTCTATCTATCTATAAAATTGAAAAATTGAAGCATAAAATGAAAAGTCACGAGCTAAGGTGTATGTACAAGGGAAGATACAAAACACGGGTAAAAATTAGTCACGTAAGTAGAAAAGGGGAGCGGACCGCTCTGAATAGGGAGCGGTCGCTCTACTGACCAGAGCGGTCGCTCCACTGACGGGAGCGGGTGCTCTGCTATGCTTTGTGCTTCGGTTTTGGTTCGAATTTGGTTCAAACACTCCGTCTTTTGCATTCCATCTTCACTAACGAGCATAGGTCTTCATATGGAATAGTAGGGGCTTTAAGATGGCGCTCCGGATCGTCGCTTGGTTGACATTTTAGTGTACGCTTCAAGACTTGCATGTAATGAGTTTTTACGTCAATTCTTCAAGTAATCGGCTTCTATTAGGGAAAATAAATGATATGGTATATTATTAGAATATACCATATATGTTAGGATATATTTATTATCTTAGAGAATAAGTTAAGATCTAGGTTTTCCTAATATTGTGAGCTACTATTATAAATAGTTCACCTATCTCATGTAATTGAACACAACAACTATCAATAATAATTCTACATTATGAGATCCTTCTCTATTATATATCTTATCATGGTATCAAAGCCATTATTGGGCTTCTGAGGACCTACATACAAAATTCCGCTGCTCTGCCGGTGGGCAATTCAATTAACGATGTCGCCCACCGGCAGGATTACTGTTGATAGAATACACAAAACTTTTAATTAAACTAAAAAAAAAAAAAAAAAATCCTCCCAATATTAAATTCTCTTTTCTTTGATTTATATTCTTTCATTTAGTTCAAGGTGGTACGACTTTACTGGCGAGTTACGCAATTAAAAAGATTTACTGGCGAGTTACGCAATTGAAATTGTCTGGCGAGTCCTATACGCATTTAAAAATTGTCTGGCGAGTCCTATACGCATTTAAAGATTGTATGGCGAGTCCTATACGCACTTATTTTACCAACCTTGCGAAGATGGAGATGAAGACCGAAGATGAAAAAGATTGTGAAGACAAAGAAAGTCGACATTTTTTTTTTCTTATAAAAGTATTGTATTTTAATTTTCAAACTCATGATAAGTCGATGACTTACCATAAGTTTGAGGGAGGGTATTAGGGAAAATAAATGATATGGTATATTATTAGAATATACCATATATGTTAGGATATATTTATTATCTTAGAGAATATGTTAAGATCTATGTTTTCCTAATATTGTGAGCTACTATTATAAATAGTTCACCTATCTCATGTAATTGAACACAACAACTATCAATAATAATTCTACATTATGAGATCCTTCTCAATTATATATCTTATCAGCTTCGCATACTAAATAACATGAATTAGACCAAGTGAACGATGATTCGAACAATCAATGAAATGCACCAAAAGCCACTTTAAATCCATCCTAAAAGCGGTTAAAACTAGCATATAAAACCATCAAAAACGCTACTCATCAAACACAATGCTTGGAATTTACATTATTAGTTGTGAAATACTATGGAGAAACTTGTCCTATTGTAAAGCAAATCAAAGTTAATCCAATTGTAGAGATTAAAAATAGTTGAAATAATGTACTTTCTCCGTTTCAGTGATTTGTTTACAGTTTGACTTTTTTGTGAATGGAATTTTAAAAAAGTGTAAAAAAATAACTGAAATGGAGGGAATATCACATATTAGGGCCAATGAAGATGTTGAAGAAAATCAACTTTTGAAACCAACCATAGACGAATCACAGAAAAAATTGGATATTGATACTACGAGAGTAATGCTTATAGAGGTCATGAACATGGCTAATGGTGTAAATGTGATAGATTTAGCTAGGTTAAAGTTTTGGTTATATAATATAGCAGGATATGTTAAAGTCCTTTTATGATATTAGTAGAAATTATGTAAATATTTTGTATCGTATATTTAGGAAAATATTGAAATATTGTATATGGAAACCCGTACATTGTAATTACTTATACTCTCTCTGTTCCGTTCTAATGAATTGTTTACAGTTTGACTTTTTTGTGAGGGAGATTTGAGGAAAATGTAAACAAATGACTGAGAGAGGGAGTATATATATTCAATGATAGAATACAACTCTACTCAAGCGATTAATTTATTTACATATTTTGTACTGATAGTAAGGTATGAGTAAAAAAAAATTCTTTTTTTAAAAGGTAGGCGATCAAAAGTGGGTGTAATTAAACGTATCTTCCCGTAAAATAAAAAAATAAATAAACCTTTTTATTAATATCATCCTACTCCCTCCATCCAAAATTAAGTTCATAGGGAGGGTATCAAAATTTCTAAGAAAAAATTAGAGTATGTGGTGGAAAATGAAAGATGAGAAAATTTGTAGGGTCACAGTTAATAATGACCACAAAATGTTGATAAAAATGGGTATGAACTTTAGATTTGGATGAATGAAAAAAGAAAGTGAGAATTTTAATTGTGGATGGAGGGAGTATTTGTTTGCTTGATCATGAGATTCATGACGCATCCTATAGTTCCACTTAAGGGCCTTGTTGGGTCATGCCGACTTTGAATGGGCTAGATCCGACCCTTTAGTGGGTCCAAAGGGTTCCAGTCGTGCAAGGTTTGTTTTCAGCTTGTACAAACATATACCTCCATTCAAAAATAAGTATCTGTTATGAAATATGAATGTCCATTATCGAGTTATTGTATCCCTTCACGAAAGATTACGATTATCTTGTTCATGTACTATTAATATATGTAGTTGTCATGTTTTGTATACAATGGAATATCAATAAATTTCTTCCCATTTTCTTCTTAATATATATTTATCGTTCTCGTCGTATATATTACGATATTTTTAACACGTTATCAGCACGATTGCCCTATTATTAACAAGTTATAGTGCACACGTTAATAGCGTGAATTTAGGTTAAGAATTGTTCTTCACGAATGCGTCAATATTTGAGGCGTTGGACTTATTATTCCAAAGAATGATTGAACGTTGTTGGTTTTGTCTTCAATTCTTATCATCATTCTCAACCAAATTAATTTGTGGAAAATATGGTTATTGGTTTGGACGAATTGCAGTGAGAATACTGGCCCTTATTTTCTTATATTCGATTCTTTTCATGTCCCACTACTTTGATTAGTAAGTTAATCTCTTTGTGATCACGTTAATTAGTTAATAGACTTGACTTTAGTGATCTTTAGTATTTTCAAATCAGACGCGGATCCAAGTTTCAAAAGCAAGTAATGTTTCAAAAGCAAGTAATGTTTGCTTTTTTTCTTAAACTGAGTGATACTACATGGTTTACAGGAGTATGTAAATGAGGAGGGTTACAAATGTAAGTTGTACAAAATAGTTTGATTTTAATGTTATTTACATTTTACCAAAAAAAAAAAAAATCTTCATGGGCAATAGAATTACTCCGTATCATTCGTTTATCACACTTGACTATTAAATCATTGCCGCCTAACTTAATTATCACAAATTCTTGTTTGCAACCACTAAACCCGTTTTAAGCTTAAAACGGGTCGGGTCAACCCAATTTATTTATTTTTTTGAAATTTTTTTTCAAGACCCAAAATTTATTTTTAAAAACTTTTGTCGGAAATCGTGATTATAGGGTTATTGAAAATGGTAACAAAGTAATGTAAAATGGTAACATATTATATAATATTGGTAACATATTATAAAACATAAAAAATAAAAAATTGTCATAACATTTGTTTATTATGTTACCATAATTGTATAATAGGTTCGTGTTTATAGGGTTATTGAAAATGGTAACAAAGTAATGTAAAATGGTAACATATTATATTATATTTGTAATATATTACAAAACATAGAAAATAAAAAAAATTGTCATAACATTTGTTTAATATGTTACCATAATTGTATAATAGGTTCGTGTTTATAGGGTTATTGAAAATGGTAACAGAGTAATGTAAAATGGTAACATATTATATTATATTTGTAACATATTACAAAACATAGAAAATAAAAAATTGTCATAACATTTGTTTAATATGTTACCATAATTGTATAATATGTTACCATTTTCATCAATATTGTTACCATTTAAAATTTGTGTTTTATTCGTTATTTGAGTTAAGTTTTGAAAAAAAAAATGGTTTTAAAAAAAATTCGAAAAAAAAAAAGAAAAAAAAAAGGCAAAGTGGGTCATATTTGACCCGTTTCTAGCTTAAAACGGGTTGACCCGTTTTAAGAGAGACTTACACCTTAATTATTCATCCGTCAAAATATATATATATATATATATAGAGTTAGGATCCGGTACATCCTAACATCTTTTTACATCCTACATCCTAATCTAAGCCGTTAGATCAATGCAATGGAGGGCTGAGATTAATCGAGCAAAAAAAAAAAAAAAAAAAAGTGTCAGTGGATTAGAATCTTTGCATCTGAGCCAGTGCCTATATAAAACGAATTATTTCCACGTCCAGTCGTCCACCCTCTTCATATTATAGATTACATTATTAATTATTTTCAACGCCTGAACAATACATCCGCCTCTTCCTGATTGAGGTGTACTTATTCGGTCGAAATCTCCTAACCAGCGAATTAATGAGCTTCTAGGCTAGAAACTAAGTTAATCACATTAAAGACAAAAGATGATGTGAAAGTGAATTATCCGAAGAAAATTAATTCTATCAAACACATTTCATCGGTGTATTTCACATAAACAAGATTAAAACACCTCCTTAACAACTTCTAATCAAAATTTCAATTCAAAATAAAAGTAAGAGAAAAAAAAAAATAAAGATGTGACTCAATGGGTGAAATTTAAAATATTATGGTGTAATCAAGTGAAAACGAGGAAAATTGATTTAACGTAATGAGTGTGTTCCGTGCATGTTTTTTTTTTTTTTTAAAAAAGGAAAAAAAAAAAAGTTACCATGTAAAATTTTGTAAAACACGAGGTTACCACATAAAACTCATAATCAATTCCGCCACATCACGTTCCGTTAACTATTTAACGGAAAAATTGATAGAATACAAGTTTAGGGTCATGCTGATGGATATTAATACAGTACAGGGTTACCATGTATATCTTCTTAAAAGTAAGGTTACCACATAGAATTTGAAAAATTACAGGGTTACCGTGTAGAAAAACCCTAAACAATATAATGTGATATGTGAAGCTATTAATACAATCATACTTAAAAGTTCATTATCGAACTTATAAAAAAAAAAAAAAAAAAAAAAAGAGAGGAAGAATGAACGAGTACAACAATAAATCAACATTTTTGTTTGTGCAATGGCGCTACATGGATATCCGAATGGATATCCGTATCTGATCCGAAATATCTTGGATATCCGAAATATTTGGATCGGATATGGATATTAAAATTTAGAAATTTCGAGTTTGGATATCCGATTCGAACTATCAGTTTGGATCGAATATCCGATCCGTGCTCACCCCGACATGTGGTAGCCAAATTAGCGAGCATAAATTTTTATGCTACGAAATATTTTGTGCTATAACTATGATTGCAATTGCAATGATAATTTACAATTCTTTAGTGCTATATCTAATGTCAAGGTCATAATAATTTACAATTCTTTTTGTCTATTATAAAAGCATTTTGCGAACCCTTTTAGTGCCCACATAGTGTCATTTGGTGTAACATCTAGACCCCATTTACGCTTTTGCGCTCGGCACTCATTCTAGTGATAACAGTGCAGAATAATATTTTCTCGCAAAACTTTCAGTAAAAGCATGACCCGTGAAGCTATTTCAAGTGTTAAGGGTCGAGTTGGTCTGAGGCGAGTCGGGCCAAGCTAGACATTCCATAAAAAAGGTGCTAAAGACGGCAAGGGGTAAGGCTGGCCAATGAAATTCGGGGGCTCTGTTCGAAGATTCATTTAGAGGCCCTAAACTCAATGTTATTCCATCACATTTAATGTGTAGAAAAGTTTTAAAAAAATAAAATATGGAGAAATTGAACTTTTGACCTTAAAGTTAGATGATAAAGTCATAACCACTATGCCACCACAAACCATTTAATAGTATGTGTCCAATAACATCTTTTTAATATGAGGCCCTTCATTTGTCGGGCCTCGGCTCCAAGAACGGAATGGGGCCCCATATGGGTCGGCCCTGAAAGACGGGTAGTGGGATGGGCCACGCTAAACCGCAAGTTGGGACTAGTTCTAGTGTTAGGTAGAGGTGGTCACGGGCCGGCCTGCTAAGGACTGTGCTTTATTTTCAAGGCCCTTAATCGGCCCTTAGAGGTGGCGGGCCGAGCATGAAAATTAAAGCCCAAACCCTTCCCATTAGTTATAAAATTTCTTAAAAGTACAGGCCGGGTCATAGAAATCGAGCCTCAAGTCCGGCCCGTTGCTTGAGAGAGCCAAGCGGGCTTTTAACGGACCAGATCAGACCATAAAAATTAAAGTTCACCAGGCAGGCCGGGCCGGGCTGGATCGACCCGCACAAATGACAATAGTGTTAGGCATGGACGTTTTAGAAATAAAGGATCCAAACCAAAAAAGTATGGCCGTGAGTTTTTGTACCAAGTCATGGATGATTCGTGAGGCTTAGCTTTTTAGTCGAAAAAGGTTTGTAAGAATTGCGGATACACAACCTTTTGCATAAAGTTTTTAAAGGTTCGATTACATTTTTAGGAAATCATTTCTACAGGTTTCACCAAAATTGATATCCCTAACTTTGATACGTTTATAAAACTTGTGTCATCAAAATTGATTTCTCCCACCTTTTATAACTATAATTTAAAAAACTCTCACATTTTGTAATTTTTTGTAAAATCTCCTACATATTATAAGCATTTTTTTTTTTAAAACTCCCACCAAAATACTACTCCATCTGTTTCATTCATTTAGCCCCATTTCTCCCTTTCGGCAATTTCACTCATTTAGCCTCATTTCTACTTTTGGTTACCTTTAACAATCAAAATATCATTTTTACCCTTACTTTATACTCATATCACCAAAATACCACATAGTTTATCTTCTAAAATGGGTCTCACTAAACCAAACTACCAATATTACCCTTAATTTTTACACTTTCTTAATATTTATGCAAAAAGCAATGGAGCTATCTCAACGAAACGGAGGGAGTATTTTTTGTGAAAATTAAAGAATTTTTTTAAAATATTTTCATTACTCCACTAATGTAATCTATTGTGCACCGTAGCTCAAAATATGAAAAGCTAAAACCAGATTTTAATTTTTTCATGACTGAAAATAGATGTTTAATATGGATTAAATGAGATTTTGGTAGAAATTTATGAGAAAATGTTTATAAAATGTGTGAGAGCTTTTAAAAATCATTAGAATAGGTGAGAGTTTTAAAATTGTATTTAAAGGTGAGAGATAACAATTAATCTTTATTAGAATAATATGAAGGCGTTCCCATTCAAACCGAGAATTGATATGTTCGAGAAAAGCGGCATCCTCGTCGTTAAAGATGTCGTCGTTTCTTTGGTTTTGTTGTCTTGTATTTCTCCAATCGTAACTTTCGTACTACTACAGTTACGATTGCGGGAGGGTATTAGAATAATATGAAGGGACATATAATTATGTCCTAATAATTAATACTATTTAGTTTAATAATTAATATCGTCTTTTGGAATACTCATGTACTTGTATATTTATCCTCATTTGTGAGGATAGTAACTTAACTAAATAATAATACAATTCGTATTTCTCTAAAATGCATTTCCTCCTAAATCTTAACAATCTTAAATAAAATCAATACTCTATATAGATTTCTGAATCAATTGATAGATCAAAATTACTCGAGACAAAGGCAGTTTAAGAGATAATTACAAGACCTTTTGCGTAAACTTGATGAACTTTTATTATGTGCTCCTTAACTTTTTGTCGTTAAGCAAATCATTAAATTAACATAAATTAAAAATATTTTTAACTCATAAGAATATGTGTGATAGGTCAAAAGAAAAAAAGACGTTCGATAGTGACATAAGTATAGGAACCAAGACCAAATGGTGGTTGCCCAGGTGGAATTTGGGTTAACCTGGAAAGTGCAACAAATTGTGTGAGGTCCCAGGCTCAAATCCCACCTGGAACAAATTTCCCCACTTGGCCACCGCAGCCCTTGTCAGGGATGGCTTACATGGTACATGTGGTGGTGCAGGAATGCATGTGACCGGGGGGATTCAACCCCTCGTCATCCAAAAAAAAAAGAGGTGTATAGGAACCAAAAAAAATGTCGTTTTCTTATGTTATTTGTCCAAGAACCTAAAGCATTCCCATTATAAAAGGGAAGAGTTATTTGGCTAACTAGTAGAACAATAACAATATATAAAAACTCACATAATTTTGTAATTAATATTAGCTTAGTTCACTTAAATTTGTATAGAATGGTGCACAATAAAATAAAAATAACTTCTATTATAATCCTCTTTATTATTAAATTTAATACAATATTAATTTCATGTGTATCTTCTTCTATAGGCACATTTCCTTCTGATTTTCTATTTGGCACGGCTTCTTCTGCATATCAGGTCTTTGTTTAAATTTAATCTTATTTACATAAATAGTTACCCAATAAATTGATCGGTTAAAAGTTTAACTTAACGATACTTTTAATAGCAAAAATTAAAAATTCTGCAAATATGGAGTAATAATATATATATATAGCATACTAGCATAATACCCGTGCATAAATGCACGGGATGTATAAAAATAAGTTAATAGTTAATTGAATCAAATATTAAAGTAAATTAAGAATACTTTGTAGTAATAATATAACCGCAACCTAAATAAACATGTATTCTCATACCCAAAATACAACAAACTGTATTCTACATGCCCGCATATTTATTTAACATGTAATCCGCTTATATGACTTGTTTGAAACAGTTACGAGTAAGTATTATGAAAATATTTAAAATTCGACCCGTAATTGTTTTCGAATTAACCCGTTTACTAAGTTTAAAATAATTTTGATTTTTCTTAATTAACTATCAAATATTAAATTAGAATAATGGACCATATCATATTTTTTTATACAAATATAGTTATAAATTTATTTTAAAATATATCATAATATGACGAAACCGATTATAGTATCGCAATACAATGTCTTAAAATTCATCATTTATTATAATAATATGGTAAAACGCGCTTAAAATGTTATATTAGAAACACATTAAATAAAAATGGATAGTTTAAAAGATAAAAAGAAAAAATATACTTTGTACATAGAAGATATTAACTCACATGACATAATTTCAAAAAGGAAAGGAAATAAAATAAAATAAAAGAGATAAAAAGAATAAATTAAAATGGATAAAAATATGTAAAAGTTGGAGGGAAAATTTGTGGTGAATGATTTTTGTTAATTAATTAATATATATAGATTGTGAAACTTGCACTTATAGTATCGTCGTAATTCTCTCTGATTAACTCATTTATTCTGCATGCATGCTAACGAAATAGATAGACGTAAGCAGAAACAAAGGAAGTACTTTATGTTTATTCTATTTAACTTTTTAGCTATAGAACATTAGAACAACAATAATATAGAGCAAATTAAAAGGTGACAATTTTAATGTTTATAGCAATTAATTTAAATTATAATTATAAAATATTCAATGGTCAACTAAAGTGTTAAATATTGTTGAATAATCTTGATTATTGAAGTTATCGCATTTTATCACAAAGAAGTGTCATACATGTACGAGAGTACGACGATTTCATATGTTTATTTGTAACGACGACAAGTGTTTTCATACTTAAGTGACGGAAAAGTAAAAATCGTTGTTAATTTGATTTTCAGTATGAAGGTGCATACTTAAGTGATGGAAAAGGCTTAAGCAATTGGGATACATTTACACATAAATCAGGTGACTGTTTCTACGCTACATTAATTAATTTTATTATTAAACGATTTTTCAATTACAATTTAATGTGAACATATTTAATAATTATAGTGTCATTCGACAATATGCTACATTTTTGTAGGTTAATAAAAATTGTAAGAAACGAGATAGTTGGAGAAATAATAAAAATAATTTTGAATAAATCATAAATTTGAATTGAGTAATTTTCATCGATTAGAAAAGACGATATAATATAGTAATCATTTTTGTCCACCGGTCCTCCACTAATCCTAATTGGAAATACCTAATAATAACAAACAAAATTGATTTTATTTACACCGTAAGTTGTTTATTCAATTATTCTTTTATAAAATGTTCACAACCCGAACATTCACATATATTTCTCGTTTATTCGAGTGAGTTTGTTTTTTCTTTTCTTTTTACGTGATTGAAAAAATATCGACAACGATGTTTCAACGAGAACATAAGAATAATATCGCAATCAATCATACAATAGTCAAATAGTGTAATTACTCAAGTATAATCAATAATATTGATTGATAATAACATGCATTTATTTTCCACATTATAATCACCTGCTATAAGAAACTTTTTTTTCCATATCCAATAACATCATATGATATGTCCATCAAGAAAGAGATAGCTAACCAATCAAATATTAGTACTTTCGCTTTTCGAGAAAACCGCGTAACCACGTACATCATGAAAAAATGTTTTCCGATCACAAAATTTTATGGAGCAGTATTTAGATCGTTAAATTTGGCGTTAAAAGGCATTTATTTAAAACTAAACAGGTGAAAAGAAAAAACAAAAAAGAAAAAAAAAAAGGCGGTATAACCTAATTCGAAGAACTAATTTTAATTAATGTATAGGGAGGATTATAGACAAAAGTAACGGAGACGTAGCCACGGATCACTACCACCGTTATGAGGTACGATTTTTAAATCAAACTCCGTAGAAGTGTACTCACCCAACGTATTTCGACACGAGCTCACGACAGCCATGCTTCTCTTGTATCCGCGTTCTCCAAGGCACCCCCACAAGTGATTAGTTAATAATCTCAATCAACTGCCACAATCTTAAAGTAATAAATTATTGTAAAACCGTCTCATAATTATAACTTGGTAGCGAATAGATGTGCATCCTCAACTTTAACTAATACACGAAGTACAACAATGTTTGATTTAGATGTGGAATTTTGGGCAGGAGGATGTTGAGCTAATGGTTGGTCTCGGACTTAACAGTTATCGTTTCTCGATATCTTGGGCACGAATTACACCAAGTGAGTCAATTCGTTCCACCCTAGTCTCCGCAGCCTCGAGAAAAACTCGTACAAATAATCGAGACAATTTTTGATTCTTCGGTGACAACAATTGTCGCCAACTTCTTCTCGATCACTTTCATGTCTGTGTATAATAGTCGTTATCCTCCAGTCAATTGTGTTATTTTGTAACCGTATCATAAATATATTCTACGGCCATCTGTGATCAATTGATATACGTTACAAAAGACAGTGACACAATTAATTAGAATTTTGAACTATGCACTTTTGAAAGTAATCATAAGTTCACACGATTTATTCGCTACATTAGACGGGACTGAAACGTGTTTGTTTGGCTTGAGCAGAAGGCCGATATGGAGGGATCAACTACGCAGGCATCAGTTTCTATAATAAGCTCATCGACGCTTTGCTCCTACGAGGTTTGTTTATACAATGCATGCAGCTTATTATATAAACGAGTTGGATGTGTATATATATACCGCCATACCTCATATTGGGCAAAAACAATACGTTGTTTACGGATAATTTTCTATAGACATTGATGATGATTCTATGTCACAAAATAAACGCTGAATTATAATTGAACTACGACATTTGATTTGTGTGCAGGCATTCAACCGTTTGTGACGCTTAACCACTATGACATCCCTCAAGAACTTGAGGACCGATATGGTGGATGGCTAAGCGCAGAAGTAAAGTACGTCCTCATAAAACCAAAACCAAATCCTAATATTCGAGATTGAGGCAATACCTCAGTAATGTTGACGCTGAAAACCGACTTCTTTTCAGGAAGGATTTCGAGTATTACGCAGATGTGTGCTTCAAATACTTTGGCGACAGAGTAAAATACTGGGTCACCTTCAATGAGCCAAACATTGTAGCTTCTGCAGGCTATCGAACAGGTATATACCCGCCAGGTCGTTGCTCGGGTTCATTCGGAAACTGCTTAGAAGGTGATTCTGAGAAAGAGCCCTTCGTCGCTGCACATAACATCATCCTGTCTCACGCAGCAGCAGTACACCTGTACCGATCAAAATACCAGGTACCAGCAGATGCACAAAAAAACGAAAAAATCAGGAGTAAATCATAATTAGTCTCTAATAACACACCACGGAAGAACGAAACATTCACGAGACTTTTCTTTATTGACCAGGAAAAACAAGGTGGTATGATTGGGATTGTTCTGCATTGCCTGTGGCTTGAACCCATCAGCAACGCAACAGTTGACAAGAGTGCAACTGAAAGAGCGCAGTCGTTCTTCTTGAAATGGTATTTAGACCCGATAATGTTTGGAGAGTATCCAGCGGAGATGCGACAGATTTTAGGGTCGAACTTACCTAAGTTTTCCGAGAAAGAGAAGAAGACGCTACATAAAGCGTTGGATTTCATCGGCATAAACCACTACACCAGTTTCTATATTCAGGACTGCATGTTCTCGAGCTGCGAGCCTGGACCAGGAACTTCCTGGAGTGAAGGATCGGTCCGTAGAACTCAATGGAAAGATGACGTCCCCATTGGCGAACCAGTAAGAAACCTCAAAAATCAGCATAATATTGTGAGACATGACAAAATTTTATCGAAATCCTAAATTTTCTTGCTATTGTTTCAATTCTTTTCAGACGGCCATGAATTGGCTGTTCATTCACCCACAAGGAATGCAGAAGATAATCACTTATGTGAAAGAACGGTACAACAACACGCCGATGTTTGTCACAGAAAACGGTAAGTAGAAGAAACAAACTCTTATCAGAGGCTTGATTTCAGACGAAATTTTCAACTGAAAAACATTTAATATGACAGGGTTTGCCCAAGAAAGCAATCGAAGTACTCCGACAAAAGAATTACTCAACGATTTCAAAAGAGTCGAATACATGGCTGGCTATTTGGACGCACTCCTTAGGACTATTCGGTAAGGAAATAGCGTACACATGAAACTACACAGCATATTGCATTTTCAATCAGGAGAACTAATTTAGCATTTTACCAAATCATACAAAAACAGGAATGGAGCAGATGTGAGGGGATACTTTGCCTGGTCGTTGCTCGACAACTTCGAGTGGCTAGAAGGATACACCAAGAGATTTGGGCTATACCATGTTGACTATAGTACACTAAGACGCACAGCCAAAAAATCAGTCAAGTGGTACAAAGACTTCATCGCAGAGCACACGAGACTGCTCACGTTCACGAAGAGAGGTGATCAGCAAGTGTGTAGTCGTTAGGAGAGTCCTAAGAGCATGAAAAGTATCAAAATGTAGGCTCAACCGAGACATCTAATATGATAGGAACAACACAAAGAAAAAAATGTTACGACGTACTAAAGTTTTTAGTCTTACGTCTTGAATACACAGGTGAAATCTGAACGATCCATTTTCCATCCTACTGTTCATTACTAACGTGGAAAATATTAGGAAGGAAAACACCATGTCTTCCTTCCTTTCTAATCTGTCGCGTCGTGATATTGTATCGAAACAAAGGGTAAAAATATTCGATAGTAACAATCATTAAATTGAGTGATAACTATGAAGGGGAAATATTTCAGTCACTTTCAAGGTATAGTACTAATTGTAGTTGATACTTCGTCCATTCCATTTGGTTCTATACATTTGACCAATAAAATATTAGGAAGGAAAACTATTTCATCGAAAACCACCAATAAAAGAAATTTAAGGCATAATGTAGTTGATACTTCCTCCATTCCATTTGGTTCTATACATTTGACCAAAACACGGTAATTAAGGTAGAAGAAAATCAAGTGGGGTAGACAATAGAATTACCAAACTACCCCTACTTTATTCTTTAAAAAGGGCATTGCAAGTGGGTTGGGTGGGGTATTAATGAAGGGTATATTGGTCTTTTAGTTTAATAAAGTGCAGACCAAAATAGAAATGTATAGAATTGATTGGAATTTCCGAAAAAGGAATATGTATAGAATCAAATGGAATGGAGGAAGTATGTCATTAATGAATGTCGTATAGTGATTTAGATTTCAATCAATCAACGACGATTCGTCTAATTATCATCTCTTAATTAAAGCCAAGTCTCGATATCGTTTGATTATGATCTCTCTAATAAATCCAAACACTAGGTGGATTTTGACATGACATAACAATGTCGCCCTCGACCAAAAAATTTGCGTAGTTATTGCTAATTCTACATTTTGCGAATAAGGCAAGTTTCCTGATAGCAGAGATGAGAATCCAAATACACAGGTCATTGGCTTCAGAGGAGAGCTGATGAGTCGTATTTAGTATAGGCTAGTTGTGGCATTTTAGGCCTAATTTAGGATGTTTTTGTGTGATTAAGCGAAGGTTTGTTGACTTAAGATGGATTGGATGTTATCGTGGAATTGTGGCGTTTTATCGTGTTTTGACGTTAGCTACGGTGGTCACAAGATGCGCGAGCAAGCTTCGCGTACCATTCGCGGACAAAGAAGAAGAGCAGCAGAAAACGGCAGAAGGTCTTTCCTCGAGGTGACCGCGAGTGGCCCGCGACCTGACCGCGAGGAGCCTGCGAACGAACCGCGAGCAACATGTTTCGTTGGGCTCTATTTTCCGGACTTATTTGTTGGGCTTTGAGGAAACTTAGGATGTACTTAACCTAATTTGTTAACCTAGTTGTCTTCATCATCTTCATTATCATTTTGAGCTTGAATTTAGATCTAGTTTTAGTTTTTGGATTGAAATAGGGAGATTGAAGATTGGACTTTCCAAGAATTTTGTAACCGTCGGTATGAGTAACTAATCTCCCTTTTCTCGGTTCAAGTAATTGAAACGGTTGTTGTTTAATTGTGAGTTTGAAAGTTTTAGTCTTTATTATTGATTATTGATTATTGCTCGGTTTTGAAATATTATTTGCGTGATTGATTTGTGATTGCTAGGTGTACAACTAGTCGTCTGATTCATTGCGTATTTGTTAGTTTTGTTAGTTGAACGGGATACGTTGATTAACTTAACGCTAGTAACGACTAGGTTTAATTGTTGAACGGGATACGTTGATTTTTATCCCTAGGGGCGATTTTCATAGCATCTAAAGTACAACTGGATTGTATGTGCTATTTGTTCCTTATCGATTCTCTTGTCATTAAAGCTGCTGATTGATTAAATCTTGAACGGGATACGTTGAGATTGTCTTTTGGTTAGGGTTAGTTAAGAACGGGATACGTTTTAATTAGCTTAACATAAGGAGGATTAGAATTGCATGATTCACGATAAGGTAGTCAAGAGTACAAACTAGAACCGAATAACCGTGATCGATTAACTCTAAACCGCGGATATTAACTTGAATCGAGATCCTTTTAATATCTTATTTTCCATTCCTTTCCATTCTCTGCTTTTGCTTTAGTATGCTAGTTTATTAGTTTAGTAATTCAACAAAACCTCCCTTATTGGTTACCTGTCACTTTGTTACTTTATATTTGCTTTACATCTGCGCTTAGCTTGTTTTCGATTAGCTTTATTCCCTGTGGTTCGACCCCTTACTTCCGCTTTACTATTTGTTTAGTATTAGGATTTAAGTGTTATAAATTGTTAATTTGCGGTATACGACTAAGGACCGTCAAATTTTGGCGCCGCTGCCGGGGAATGTTTAGGCATTGATTGTTTTCATTGTTTTCGTGTAGGTGTATGTATAATACTCGTTCTACTAACCTGAACCTCGAGCCTTTTGACTCAGAGATTGAAAGAACACTTTTCAGGTTTAGGAGGAACGCAAGTGGTCCAGTCGTCGTCGTGCAGGATCCCGAGGTAGACGTACCTGAATACGCCTCGGACATTTCGGATATTTTAGACGAGAGCGACGAGATGGCTGCTCAATCGATTAAACAACTCACAGCTCCGGATCTCACTAGTCAACCATTGTGTATCACCATCCCACCTCTCGAGGCTGGTGTTAACTTCGAGTTGAAATCCGGGCTCATTCATTTGCTACCCACATTCCATGGGTTGAACGGCGAGGATCCGAACAAGCATTTGTCGGATTTTCACATTGTCTGTTCCAGCATGAAACCTGCTGGAGTTACTGATGAGCGACTGAAGCTCAAGGCCTTCCCGTTTTCACTGAAGGACGCTGCGAGGGATTGGCTCTATTATTTACCCACGGGTAGTATTGACACGTGGATTAAGATGAAGAGGGCGTTTCTAGAGAAGTACTTTCCCGCCTCTCGTTCCTCACAATTGAAGAAGGAGATAAGTAACGCCGAACAACGAGACGGTGAAAGTATGTATGAGTATTGGGAACGTTTCAAGAAGCTATGTGGCACTTGTCCTTATCACGGGTATAAGAATTATGATCTCGTCATGTACTTCACTGGTGGCTTGAGTAAAGATGATGCTCGTATGCTCCATGCGGCTAGTGGAGGAGGTATTGCTAATAAAAACCCGGATGATGCTATACAGTTGATCACGGAGCTTGCTGAAAGCTCGAGAGACTTTGACAGGAAGACCCCACGACGAGGGGTTAATGCAGTTGGCTCAAGTAACGCTTTGCTTGAGGAGAAGGTTGATAGCTTGACGAATCTAGTTAAGGACTTGGTCATAGGTAAGAAATCGATGATGGCTTGTGGCATTTGCTCTTCCGAGTCGCACAATAGTGAGAGTTGCCCACAAATGAGGGAGGATACGCCTTATGAAGAGGTGAATGCTGCGGGATATATGGAGCCAGGCCAAAGGAAATGGGACCCTTATTCCAATACTTTCAATGCGGGATGGAAGGCTAACCCGGCCTTTCGATGGGGAAATACGCAAGGAAATCCCTCTCACGTTCAAGGTAATCCGTCATATGCTCAAGGGAACCAAGCCGGTCCACCACGAGGACAGTACATGAATCGTCCTCAAAACCCGCCCCCAAACTCACAAGCTCCACCGAGTCCGCAAATGTCTACTGATGAGATGATTCGAGCTTTGGTGGCCAACCAAGGTAACTTTCAAGTTAGTGTGGCTCAAAACCAATTGGAGACTAAGAATAGCATCAAGAATTTGGAGACACAAATTGGGCAAATGGCCACTACTCTTAGTCGATTGGAAGCGAGGGATTCGACTGTGTTGCCTAGTCAAACGGTGGCAAACCCTAAGCCAAATGTGAGTGCCGTGTCTTTGCGAAATGGAAGGCAATTGGAAGAGGTCGAGAAGGCAAAGAGGAAGCCCAAGGAGGCCAAGATCAACGAGGAAGAAGAAGAGATAGTGATCGTGGAGGATGATCAAGCTACATCGAGCAAGGAGAAGGAGTTGGTTCCTTCACCTTCATTGCCCGTCGAGATGGAGGTACCTTTTCCCGATGCACTAAGGAGGAAGCATCATTTCGAGCACGACAAGGATATCTACGAGGTATTTCAAAAGTGCGAGGTAAACATCCCCCTTCTCAATCTTCTTAAGAGTATTCCTAAGTATGCTAAGTTTTTAAAAGAACTTTGTACGATTAAGAGGAATAACAAGCTAAAAGGGGCTAAGAAGGTAAAGGTGAGTGAGCATGTTTCCGCTGTTTTTCAAAGAAAACTTCCTCCAAAATGTAATGATCCGAGCATGTTTACTATTCCTTGTACTATCGGTGACACTAAATTTGATAGAGCTATGTTAGATTTAGGTGCGTCGATAAATGTGCTTCCTTACTCGTTATATCAATCTATGAAATTAGGACCTTTGCATGCTACTAGTGTTGTTATTCAACTTGCAGATAGGTCTAATGTGTATCCTAAGGGAGTTGTTGAGGATGTCCTAGTTTTAGTCGACGGTTTGATATTCCCTGCGGATTTCTATGTGCTTGATATGGAGCATGACTCTCATGCGGCCCCGATCCTTTTAGGTAGACCGTTCTTGAAAACTGCGAGTACTAAAATTGATGTGTCTAATGGTTCTTTGACTATGGAGTTTAATGGTCATGTGGTTAGCTTTAGTATTTATGATGCTATGAAGTATCCTGTTGATAATCATGCTGTGAATTTTATTGATATCACTGACCCACTTACGCAAGATTGTTTCAATCTTAGCGGGTGTGATGAGTTGCAGGTCGCTTTGGACAATAGTCTCGATGGGAAGGAGGTAGAATATGCTGTTTCTACTAACTTACAGGAAGTTGTGGCTGAGCTGAACGATTATGGGACACCTTTATATGTTTCTCCACCATTGCCACTAACCCTTCCTACCGAGACATTGTTACCATCGGTTGTGCAGGCACCTGTAGTTGAGCTCAAGGCTCTACCTGAGCACTTGAAGTACATGTTCCTAGGTGAGGGAGACACTTTTCCCGTCATTATCTCCAGTAAGCTCACAGAGGAACAAGAGAAGCGATTGAAAGACGTTCTTGTGGAGAATAAGCTAGGGATTGGATGGACTATTGCCGACATCAAAGACATAAGTCCGAGCACATGTATGCACCGGATCCTTCTTGAGGAGAATGCTAAGCCGGTGAGACAACCACAGCGTCGACTGAACCCACCTTTGATGGAGGTGGTGAAGAAAGAGGTTCTCAAGTTACTCCAAGTAGGAATGATTTATCCTATTTCGGATAGTCAATGGGTAAGCCCTACCCAAGTTGTCCCTAAGAAGTCCGGGGTGACAGTGATTGAGAATGACAAAGGTGAGCTTGTGCCTACTAGAGTACAGAATGGATGGCGCGTTTGTATCGATTATCGCCGTTTGAATACGGTGACGCGGAAAGATCATTTTCCCCTCCCCTTTATCGATCAAATGCTTGAACGACTTGCAGCTTACTATTGTTTCTTGGATGGCTACTCGGGCTACTTTCAAGTAGCCATTGCCCCTGAAGATCAAGAGAAGACCACATTCACTTGTCCTTTTGGCACTTTTGCGTACCGACGCATGCCTTTCGGACTTTGTAATGCACCGGCCACCTTTCAAAGATGTATGATGAGCATCTTTTCTGAGTATGTTGAGCGCTTCATTGAAGTGTTCATGGATGATTTTACGGTGCATGGTGATTCTTTTGACAGATGTTTGCACCACTTATCTCTTGTCCTTAAACGTTGCATTGACACTAACCTTGTTTTGAATAGTGAAAAATGTCAGTTTATGGTTGAACAGGGTATTGTTTTAGGACATGTGGTGTCGTCTAAAGGTATTGAGGTGGATAAGGCAAAGATTGATACTATTTCATCTTTGCCCTATCCTACTAACGTCCGTGGAGTTCGATTTTTTCTTGGTCATGCAGGTTTTTACCTCAGGTTCATTAAGGATTTTTCAAAGATTACTTCACCCTTGTGCAAGCTGCTGCAGAAGGATACGGATTTCCACCTCGACAAGGCTTGCAAGGAAGCCTTTGACGAATTGAAGAATCGGCTTACGTCGGCCCCGATCATTCAAGCTCCGGATTGGTTTCTTCCATTTGAGATTATGTGTGATGCAAGTGACTATGCTTTGGGAGCTGTATTGGGTCAACGTGTCGGGAGAGTCTCTCATGTCATTCACTATGCTTCGATGACGTTAAATGAAGCCCAACGAAACTACACCACTGTCGAGAAAGTGCTTCTAGCGGTTGTCTTTGCGCTAGAGAAATTCCGATCATATTTGCTAGGTACAAAGGTTGTAGTCTTTTCTGATCATGCGGCATTGCGATACTTGATGTCGAAAAAGGAAGCGAAGGCGAGGTTGATTCGTTAGATCTTGTTATTGAGTGAATTTGACATTGAGGTGAAGGACAAGAAAGGTGCGGAGAACGTGGTTGCCGATCACTTGAGTAGGCTAGTGGATGTGGATGTGGATGTGGATGCTATTTCTCACGCACATGTACCGGTTCGAGGCGAATTTCCTGACGAGACGTTATGGGCTATTAAAGTTATCGAGCCATGGTATGCTAACTTGGTGAATTTCCTTTGCTCGTCGAGATTTCCCTCTGGTTTTTCGAAATCACAGAAAGACAAGCTTAAGAGTGATGCTAAGTATTATGTGTGGGATGAGCCGTACTTGTGGAAGCACTGTTCTGATCAAATCATTCGAAGATGTGTGCCCGAGAATGAGATGACTTCAATACTTACTTTCTGTCATTCTCATGCTTGTGGAGGGCACTTTGGTGCCAAGCGAACGGTGAGGAAGGTACTTGATTGTGGGTTCTATTGGCCCACTTTGTTTCGAGATGCTCATGTTTTTTGTCAAGCTTGTGATAATTGCCAACGAGTTGGTAATATTTCTCGTCGCCACGAGATGCCGCAGATTTACATGCTTAATTGTGAGGTTTTCGACGTATGGGGAATCGATTTTATGGGTCCTTTTCCGAGCTCGCATGGGTACGAGTACATTCTGCTTGCTGTTGATTACGTGTCTAAGTGGGTCGAGGCGATCCCCACTAAGACCGATGACGCGAAGGTGGTTGCTAAGTTCATCAAAGCAAACATTTTTGCGCGATTTGGAATGCCCAAGGTAATGATTAGCGATCGTGGAACTCATTTCGTAAATAAGACGATTGGTGCTTTACTCAAGAAGTACCATGTGACTCACAAAGTTTCGACCGCGTATCATCCTCAAACCAACGGTCAAGCCGAGGTGTCAAATAGAGAAGTGAAATCGAGTCTTGAGAAGACAGTGAATCCAGACCGCAAGGATTGGAGTGAGCGACTCGATGATGCATTGTGGGCGTACCGTACGGCCTACTAGACGCCAATAGGTATGTCTCCCTATCGTTTGGTATTTGGGAAGTCGTGTCACCTTCCGGCCGAGCTAGAACATAAGGCATATTGGGCGATCAAAAGCTTCAATATGAACTTGGATGAAGCGGGATTGCATAGGAAGTTGCAGTTGCAGGAGCTCGAGGAATTGCGACTTGAGTCGTATGAGAACGCAGCTACTTGCAAGGAAAGAACTAAAGCATGGCACGATAAGATGATCGTGAGAAAGGACTTTAAAGTCGGTCATAAAGTCCTCCTGTATTAGTCTCGCTTACGTCTCTTTCTAGGTAAGTTGAAGTCCCGTTGGGTCGGTCCTTATATTGTAGTCCATGTTTATGCTCATGGCGCGGTTGAGATCAAGGAACTAGGTACGAATAAGATTTTCAAGGTCAATGGGCAGCGATTAAAGCCCTACTACGAAGGTGCAGTTACGGATGCCGTGGAGTCGTTGGAACTCTACGATCCGATTTACGAGGACTAAGCTCGTATCCCTTCGTCGAGCGAACGACGTTAAACAAAAGCGCTATCGGGGAGGCAACCCTTGATTTACTGTTTTTATTTACGCATTTTCAATTTAGTTTAATTCCTCAATGGGTGCTCGTGACGGTTTGTTCGTGTTTCAGGAATACAGCTCGAGAATTAAAGACCAGGAGACCCTTGTACTTGTGTGTTTACAAAAAAAAAAAAAAAAAAAAAAAAAAAAAAAACGAGCAGAACAGAAACCGCGAGGAACCCGTGAGGTCCCCGCGAACGACCCGTGGGCAGCAGCAGCCAACCCAGGCATCCTTTATATTTCCTTCTTTCCTCTCTTTCCCCTTTCAAAATACAATTAAAAAAAAAAAAAAAAAAAAAAAAAAAAAAAAAAAAAAAAAAAAAAAGTGAGTGAGAAGAAGAGACGACGGGAACCGCCGGAACACCCACCTGCACCATCCCTCACCCCGGCCTTCGTTTAATTTATCGGGTCCTCTCTATGGGATTCTTGGGAAATGGTGAGTCTACTCATATAGGCCGCGAGGACCTCGATTCTTTGTCGATATGAACCCCGAGGACCCTGCTACTGTCGATTGGGGATACAAGTTTCTGGCTAGTTGTGTGGAGGTTCGCCGTGTTGAGACGGGGAAGATTGCTTTAGGGGGTATGATCACCTTGATAACTCTTAGTCAAGGTGTGAATTTGAGTGCCGAGGAGCCGCCCGGTCGCCGACACCTACGTTGTTCGTCTCACGCGACGCCAAGACCGCCGTTCCACTAGCGCGAGGCGAAGCTTATGCTTACCTGCTCGGGACACAGGAGAAGGTCTCCTACCTACCCTTCCCCGCCCTCAGGGGCAGGCCCTCCCGATTGGTCCTACTAAGCGTGACCTATATATCCCTCCGGATCCCCCTGAGATTGTGCGCATTGCTGCGGGTGCTGTAGCTGCTGCTGCAGCGGATGATGGTTTGGAGGAGGCTGCAGATGAGGCGCAGGGCGCTCCTGAGGAGGGTGAGCCGAGTCAGTCTAAAGCCTCCATAAGCGACCAATACTCGCGGAAAGACCTTCTGCCGTTTTCTGCTGCTCTTCTTCTTTGTCCGCGAATGGTGCGCGAAACTTGCTCGCGCATCTTGTGACCACCGTAGCTAACGTCAAAACATGATAAAACGCCACAATTCCATGATAACATCCAATCCATCTTAAGTCAACAAACCTTCGCTTAATCACACGAAAACATCCTAAATTAGGCCTAAAATGCCACAACTAGCCTATACTAAATACGACTCATCAAACTCCCCCACGCTTAAGTTTTTGCTCGTCCGCGAATAAACTCAACGAACGCCATCCACTCCAAACCTACACTAGCTCTTAAGAAACGTGGTGATTCAAATCAAAGCAAGTCGCACTCAAAACTCCAACCTCTAACTCCCTCGAATGGCTTGAGTAGTAGCCATTTTCACTCAATCTCGCATCATAATAACAGAAATCCTCGAAATCTAGGAAATGCATACCCATCGACTCAACGACAAACGTGACAATGATGACAGAAACCCAACTACGCCCCTTATTTCTCCATCCTCGCCCGCTCACTTGTGCTACTAGCGTTCTCTCGTGACAAAAAGCATATGTCACACACACATACAACCCACACAAGCGAGCTCCTAAACGCCTCTACTCCGTAGAAACACACAAAACCCAATCGCAAGAGAGGTGCCTCCAACTTCGTGCACCGCGATTACTCCACACCGTAGCCTCTAACCTACCATTCCGTCCTTCTTTGTCACCCTTCTTATGTCGCCACGTCGGTAAAATTGGAAGTATTAGAACATTTTATTTTTCCTAAATCTCTCATTTTGCCTAGAGTGCCCGCCCTTGCGGGTTTCACTCTAGCTTATTTCCTCACTTCTACGCTCGTGGCTCGCAACTCGATTCTTCATTTTACTCGGAGTGCCCACCCTTGTGGGTTTCACTCCACCCTCGGCCACATATCCCAATTTTGCCTAGGCGCCCTTTCGGGTTTTCACCTAGCCGGGATTCACTTTATTTCTTTCTTTCTTTTTCTTTTTCTTTTTCTTTTTTTTTTTTTCTTTTTTTTTTTTTTTGAAACATAATCAAAAGCAATATAAAAGCACACAAATATATACAAGATGGATGAATTCCCTCCCCCACGCTTAAACCGAACAATGTCCTCATTGTGAGTCGGGACATACAAAGAAAAAGGAGGAGAGAATGCATACCGAATCAAGTAGAAGGGGACCCGAAGCACGCGCTCAAGCACGAGCGACTTCGGGACCTACGAACACGCTCCTCAGTACGAGCGTCTCTCGCTTGATTGCGCTGCGCAATCTCATCATAAAAGGCCTGAGGAGGAGGATGATATACCTCGGGATGCAGCTGCGTGTACATGTCACCAACCGCGCGTCGGAGCGCCAACGCCTCAAGGTTTTGATCCCAATAAAGCCCATCTCATCACGCAGCTCCTCCATGTTATCCTCCATAGTGGCCCTCCAGTATTGGTCGCTCATGGAGGCTTTAGACTGACTCGGCTCACCCTCCTCAGGAGCGCCCTGCGCCTCATCTGCAGCCTCCTCCAAACCATCATCCGCCGGCGAAGACCTTCAAAGACCCGCAAAGAATGCGCACAATCTCAGGGGGATCCGGAGGGATATATAGGTCACGCTTAGTAGGACCAATCGGGAGGGCCTGCCCTTGAGGGCGGGGAAGGGTAGGTAGGAGACCTTCTCCTGTGTCCCGAGCAGGTAAGCATAAGCTTCGCCTCGCGCTAGTGGAACGACAGTGCGCATGGTGCGCAGGACAGGCAACGTAAGCTGTGTCGACGACCCCGGAACTGGCTCCTCGGCACTCAAATTCACACCTTGACTAAGAGTTATCAAGGTGATCATACCCCCTAAAGCAATCTTCCCCGTCTCAACACGGCGAACCTCCACACAACTAGCCAGAAACTTGTATCCCCAATCGACAGTAGCAGGGTCCTCGGGGTTCATATCGTACAGCAACTGTAGGCCCTCGCGGCCTATATGAGTAGACTCACCCTTTCCCAAGAATCCCATAGAGAGGACCCGATAAATCAAACGAAGGCCGGGGTGAGGGATGCGAGTGGGCTTCTCCGAGCCCACTTGTATGGGTCGGTCCGTGATAGTACTCCAAAATTCAAACAATTCCCGGGCCTCAAGGTCCTCCCCAACTTGCATATCCTCGCGGAACTCGGCCCCAAACACCTCCGCTAACGCCGCAAACGACATCCTATACTCCCGGTTAAACAAGCGGAAGGAAAAGGCCTGAGGATTATCACCGGCAGGGGAAACCAGGGTGGAGAGAAACTCCAAGGTAAGACGCGCATACGTGGGAGCATGTCTGTCAACAAAATGCGGTAATCCTGCGCGTGTAAGGAAACCCTCCACAGCCTCAACAACCCCAGCTGGACCAAAGTCGGCCGATGAAAGAACTTCGTGACAAGAATGTCACGCTTAGGCATCGTCAGTCGCTTCCAAATAACTTGCTCCCCCGAGCTCAAGTTGCATCCCATGTAGTCGTTAGCGGCACGTGGCCGCTTAGGAGGACGGGAAGAGGATGTCGAGGCCCGAGGGGTGGCCGTAGTATCCTTGGAAGCGGCTTTCGTAGCTCGTGTCTTGGCCATCGTAGTCAATAAAAACAAGGAACACGAACAAAATGCAACCACAACCCCTCCAAATCAAAGGAACAAAAATCGAATAGTCACACAACCCTCAA
The DNA here is from genome assembly GCA_023091065.1 of Dianthus caryophyllus. Classification (NCBI taxonomy): domain Eukaryota; kingdom Viridiplantae; phylum Streptophyta; class Magnoliopsida; order Caryophyllales; family Caryophyllaceae; genus Dianthus; species Dianthus caryophyllus. The sequence continues at coordinate 36,258,418 of CM041522.1, read as the reverse complement.
CCAATCGCTTTAGCAAGTGGCACCCGAGTCAACAATAAACGACGCCCAAATCGAACCCAAAATCGAACCAAAATCGGGACGAGAGTCAAAGCCGAGGTTCACAAATCCATAATCCAAACGCAAGGTTAATATGCAAGGAGTTTAAGCAAGAGCAAGGTACGACTATCGAGCATAAATCGAGGGTAAACCAAAACCTCACCAAAATCACACCAAAAGCAACTACCCAAGTAAGTAGATGAAGGGATTTGAAGGAAACTTACTTGAAATGGTTGGAGAATGCCAAAATCGACCCAAAAACAAGCAAAATCGATCCCAAATTGAAGAGAAGAACAAAACCCTAAGTTTGAAAAAAGTAGGATTTGCAAACGGAGCTCCGGCAAGAGAGCTGGCGAGTGGTGGTGCCGTCGGCGTTGGGAGGGTCGTCGGTGGTGGCAGGTGGTGAGTGATGGTGCAGGTGGGTGTTCCGGCGGTTCCCGTCGTCTCTTCTTCTCGCTTGCTCTCGTTTTGTTTTTTTTTTTTTTTTTATTGTATTTTGAAAGGGGAAAGAGAGGAAAGAAGGAAATATAAGGGAAGCCTGGGTTGGCTGCTGCTGCCCGCGGATCGTTCGCGGGGACCTCACGGGTTCCTCGCGGTTTCTGTTCTGCTCGTTTGTTTTTTTTTTTTTTTTTTTTTTTTTTTTTTTTTTTGCAAACACACAAGTACAAGGGTCTCCTGGTCTTTAATTCTTGAGCTGTATTCCTGAAACACGAATAAACGGTCACGAGCACCCATTGAGGAATTAAACTAAACTGAAAATGCGTAAATAAAAACAGTAAATCAAGGGTTGCCTCCCCGATAGCGCTTTTGTTTAACGTCGTTCGCTCGACGAAGGGATACGAGCTTAGTCCTCGTAAATCGGATCGTAGAGTTCCAACGACTCCACGGCATCAGTAACTGCACCTTCGTAGTAGGGCTTTAATCGCTGCCCATTGACCTTGAAAATCTTATTCGTACCTAGTTCCTTGATCTCAACCGCGCCATGAGCATAAACATGGACTACAATATAAGGACCGACCCAACGGGACTTCAACTTACCTAGAAAGAGACGTAAGCGAGACTAATACAGGAGGACTTTTTGACCGACTTTAAAGTCCTTTCTCACGATCATCTTATCGTGCCATGCTTTAGTTCTTTCCTTGCAAGTAGCTGCGTTCTCATACGACTCAAGCCGCAATTCCTCGAGCTCCTGCAACTGCAACTTCCTATGCAATCCCGCTTCATCCAAGTTCATATTGAAGCTTTTGATCGCCCAATATGCCTTATGTTCTAGCTCGACCGGAAGGTGACACGACTTCCCAAATACCAAACGATAGGGAGACATACCTATTGGCGTCTTGTAGGCCGTACGGTACGCCCACAATGCATCATCGAGTCGCTCACTCCAATCCTTGCGGTCTGGATTCACTGTCTTCTCAAGAATTGACTTCACTTCCCTATTTGACACCTCGGCTTGACCGTTGGTTTGAGGATAATACGCGGTCGAAACTTTGTGAGTCACATGGTACTTCTTGAGTAAAACACCAATCGTCTTATTTACGAAATGAGTTCCACGATCGCTAATCATTACCTTGGGCATTCCAAATCGCGCAAAAATGTTTGCTTTGATGAACTTAGCAACCACCTTCGCGTCATCGGTCTTAGTGGGGATCGCCTCGACCCACTTAGACACGTAATCAACAGCAAGCAGAATGTACTCGTACCAATGCGAGCTCGGAAAAGGACCCATAAAATCGATTCCCCATACGTCGAAAACCTCACAATTAAGCATGTAAATCTGCGGCATCTCGTGGCGACGAGAAATATTACCAACTCGTTGGCAATTATCACAAGCTTGACAAAAAACATGAGCATCTCGAAACAAAGTGGGCCAATAGAACCCACAATCAAGTACCTTCCTCGCCGTTCGCTTGGCACCAAAGTGCCCTCCACAAGCATGAGAATGACAGAAAGTAAGTATTGAAGTCATCTCATTCTCGGGCACACATCTTCGAATGATTTGATCAGAACAGTGCTTCCACAAGTACGGCTCATCCCACACATAATACTTAGCATCACTCTTAAGCTTGTCTTTCTGTGACTTCGAAAAACCAGAGGGAAATCTCGACGAGCAAAGGAAATTCACCAAGTTAGCATACCATGGCTCGATAGCTTTTATAGCCCATAACGTCTCGTCAGGAAATTTGCCTCGAACCGGTACATGTGCGTGAGGAATAGTATCCACATCCACTAGCCTACTCAAGTGATCGGCAACCACGTTCTCCGCACCTTTCTTGTCCTTCACCTCAATGTCAAATTCACTCAATAACAAGATCCAACGAATCAACCTCGGCTTCGCTTCCTTTTTCGACATCAAGTATCGCAATGCCGCATGATCAGAAAAGACTACAACCTTTGTACCTAGCAAATATGATCGGAATTACTCTAGCGCATAGTGAATGACATGAGAGACTCTCCCGACACGTTGACCCAATACAGCTCCCAAAGCATAGTCACTTGCATCACACATAATCTCAAATGGAAGAGACCAATCCGGAGCTTGAATGATCGGGGCCGACGTAAGCCGATTCTTCAATTCGTCAAAGGCTTCCTTGCAAGCCTTGTCGAGGTGGAAATCCGTATCCTTCTGTAGCAGCTTGCACAAGGGTGAAGCGATCTTTGAAAAATCCTTAATGAACCTGAGGTAAAAACCTGCATGACCAAGAAAAGATCGAACTCCACGGACGTTAGTAGGATAGGGCAAAGATGAAATAGTATCAATCTTTGCCTTATCCACCTCAATACCTCTAGACGACACCACATGTCCTAAAACAATACCCTGTTCAACCATAAAATGACATTTTTCACTATTCAAAACAAGGTTAGTGTCAATGCAACGTTTAAGGACAAGAGATAAGTGGTGCAAACATCTGTCAAAAGAATCACCATGCACCGTAAAATCATCCATGAACACTTCAATGAAGCGCTCAACATACTCAGAAAAGATGCTCATCATACATCTTTGAAAGGTGGCCGGTGCATTACAAAGTCCGAAAGGCATGCGTCGGTACGCAAAAGTGCCAAAAGGACAAGTGAATGTGGTCTTCTCTTGATCTTCAGGGGCAATGGCTACTTGAAAGTAGCCCGAGTAGCCATCCAAGAAACAATAGTAAGCTGCAAGTCGTTCAAGCATTTGATCGATAAAGGGGAGGGGAAAATGATCTTTCCGCGTCACCGTATTCAAACGGCGATAATCGATACAAACGCGCCATCCATTCTGTACTCTAGTAGGCACAAGCTCACCTTTGTCATTCTCAATCACTGTCACCCCGGACTTCTTAGGGACAACTTGGGTAGGGCTTACCCATTGACTATCCGAAATAGGATAAATCATTCCTACTTGGAGTAACTTGAGAACCTCTTTCTTCACCACCTCCATCAAAGGTGGGTTCAGTCGACGCTGTGGTTGTCTCACCGGCTTAGCATTCTCCTCAAGAAGGATCCGGTGCATACATGTGCTCGGACTTATGCCTTTGATGTCGGCAATAGTCCATCCAATCCCTAGCTTATTCTCCACAAGAACGTCTTTCAATCGCTTCTCCTGTTCCTAGGTGAGGGAGACACTCTTCCCGTCATTATCTCCAGTAAGCTCACAGAGCACACTACTGCACCGAAACACACTAAAAAAACAGGTGAATAGTGTTTGTGACTCATATCGTACACACACTTTTCACCTCATCTTTTAGCGCGCTAAGATGAAATGTTATACTCAGCTGAGTTTGCTCGACAATTCTTAGTTTAGGGTCATTTCGAAGGTATCATTTCAGCAACCACGTTTAGATGCAACAAGGGAGAGTAGGCTGCGTCATGACTCTTTTCTAAATTTCGATGACAAATAGAAAGGTAAACACGACAAATAAATAGACTAACCTCGGTTACTTTGAAGCGAGACAATTTCGATGATCTCTAAAGCACCAAATCCATTGTTTCTTCATCTCCACCATGGGAATCCGGCCTCATAACTCTGTACATCATTGTCCCATGAAATTCGACAAGCTTGAAGGCCGATGGCGATGCTAGGCTCTTTGCCGTGCGCAGAAATCCACTTCTCAATCGTAATCCTCATGTCATCGTCGCATGCATATTTTCTCTTCTCTTTACCAAAGGGATTAACTCCGGGGTTGATTAACTCTTCAAGGGCAGCTGGCATGTACATTGTGTCCCCAACCAAAGGTGCTCCACAAGATGCCAGTTGTGCTCGAATCTGTCCAAAGCCTCCGACAATCAGTTCAGTTCTGATAAGTTGCATGTAGATACTTGTTTCACAAATTTAGACTAAATTAAGGAGCTGTTCTTTCCAGCTTATTTTCAATTTTCGATTCGATTCATTCGATTCGATTCGATTCGATTCGATTCATTCCATTCGATTCGATTCGATTCGATTCATTGACTATGTTATAAGATTGAACTCGCATTCGATTCGATTCGATTCGATTCGATTCGATTCGATTCATTCATTTCGATTCGATTCGATTCGATTCGATTCGATTCGGCTCAATTCGATTCGATTCGATTCGGCTCTAAAAAGTCCGAAAGAACAGGTCCTAAGTTTCATTCAATTCAGATACGAGTTCACTTTAGTTACGCGAAATTAAATCCACAAAAATATGACCTAACAGTCGCATAGAAAATACATAAAGATGCCAAATACCATTAAGTTCTCGAAAGATTTGTAATGATACAGTCCATAGTCTAACGCCATCTAAGAATACGGCTTATCGTATTATATTGTGAGAAAATGTTAGGTCAGAGTTGACAACAACTGATAACCAAATCAATGGAGACGAGATAGATATAATGAATACCTGATGAGTTCGGCCTGTTAAAAGATTGATTTTACATTCATAAGCGTATTTTTTCACCGGCCACCCACAGTCTTCTATTTGATACTCCGCTTTAACGATGGATTTTGGCCAAGGTACTTTGTTGCATTCCAATACTTCAAGTTGACACAATTGCCATCCTTCCATATAATCTATATACAATCATAAAAAATTACTCCGGCGTACAAGAACTCTATCCACGTAAATGTATGAGCTTTAAAATGCACTGAAATGGTTACCTTCGGAAAGTACTTTTGGTGCAAGCTTAGCTGGGCGCATATAGTGAGTGATCACTCCACACGGTACAGGAGCGGTAGCAAGGGCACGATAGAGTTTCTTAACCCTTTTATCCTAAGATAAACCAATAATCACAAATTAAATTACCATTTGGAAAGAGTCATATCAATATTTCTAGACAGAAATCAGTTTAGTTAGGAGATTTCAGAGACTTACTCTAATCATCCCGTGGAAGACGGAGCAAAACGCCTCTGTTCTAGCCAGCACAACGCTGAAAGAGGTTTTTGTATGAGGTCGATGGGGAACACGTTTGACAAAAGACAACTTCAAAGTTCGTAGATATCATTACCATCCTTCGGTGCAGTTGTCAATCTGGTGGGTAGTCATGAGCGGGCTTCTCAAACCCAGTGCACGCGCAGCAAAGTTTACGCAGGTTTCTTCGATGTTGTTTGACGTTCCTCCTACCTGAATAAAGGAGGAAATATGATAACATTGAACCACCTATTTTGACTGCACGAATCAAAACACAAACAACAAATTTATGTATCTAGCCACATAAAAAAAAAAGAAAAAAATGTATAAAAAATATACATTGCATGAAGCTGCAAAAAAAACATGTATTTCTTTCCAATCAAAAATAACATAATTGTTGTGAGATGCAAGTCCCAAGAATTGATTACGCACAGAGGTGCCCGCAGGCTTGTCGAGAATCACATATGAATCAGTAACCGCTAGAATTCTTGACTTCCAGTCAACTTCATAACACCTGACAGAAACTCAAAGATCACAGTAGTTACAATGATATGATACACAACTTTATAACAAAAGTTTGGCTGTCAAAAACCTTGGGAAGCGTCGTGGATGTACATATACACGCAAATACGTTCCAACTTCGACCATTTCATCGGTACGAGTTATCCTGAAGGTCTTTTGTGCTTCACGAAAAGTTTTCCCTTTAATTGACTGACGTCGTCCTAAGAAAGCAGGGGATGTAAACTTCTCGTATACTTTGATTTGTTCGGGAGTAGCAGTTGCAGGAGGTTCAGGGTGTACAAGTGCATAGTGCACTGCTCCAAAACGTATGAGATCAGAAACATACCTTCAAAAATCACTATAGTTAAACATAATTGACAGCGACGATAAAGTCAATGAGTAAACAAGAACCGCCTAACTCACAGAAGTGGTAGATTTAATGTTTTGCTGATATAATCACAAACAGGGTCGTCTTCTAAAACAACCAAGTGCTCGACTCTAGGTGGCTGATCTGTTGAACGACACGGGAATAGGCGGTCATATTCTGGGTATCTGACAAAAAGTGAACATTAAGGTCAGTCCACAAACAAGGAGAAAACAACGGAAAGCAGAAAGCCTAAATCATTATAAGCGTCATCAAAATTCAAAATTCATGCATCAGCAATCATAGAACGCGTGCCCGCTTGAATTCAAAACATAAACTCCTTAGAAGTGATCAAGTGGACACAATAGACATTTGAATGATATGATCATCACTTGAGTAATTTCAAATATAAAATTATATCAGCCAAGATTTATCCAAGTATTGAATTCATAAACACAGCTATAATCACGGATGTATATAAAAGAGGACTTGCTTGAGAAGAGAGTAATTATTGTCACAGAAGAAGCAGTGGTAAACAAATGGATAGACGAAGGAGGTGGTGAAAATTGTGGAAAGAGGATCAGAGGAAGTGAGGGCAACAATTATCCACCATTGGGGTAAACATGGGTAACTGTTACCAAGGTAATGAAAATCAACGTAAGAGGAAAATGTGGGATATCACAGTAGGGATGACAACAGGTAAATGAGTAAAGTCGACGATAACACATATACGGAGCCAACAGTTACTCACCTCTACGGCTCTACCTAGAGTAATACATTACCTCATATGGGAATAATACTTATTTCGTCATCTTTTCTTTATACCCTCTGTTATGACCAGATTTTACACAGCCCAGAATTGGCAGTTCTGGATAGATGTCAAGAATACGGTACAGAGCAGGAAAGAAGAACAATAGCAGTTATAACCCAGAAGAGGTCAGAACAGGCATGGCAGTTATGGTCAGCCGAGGTCAACTATGACGGTTACAAAGATCATGGGATAATGGAAGATATTTCAGCTGAGCAGAAGTGGAGTCAATGGAGGTTATTTAACCGCCATGGATAATGGAGATCATGGGAACGTGCCCTAGAAAATAGGAACCGATTTTGCAGCTAGTTTTGCCTATATATAGAGGCTCATTTGTACATTTTCATTCATCTTTTTACTCTCATTAGCATACTTAAGCACTAGAAAATATACTACAAAATACTACGGTAAACTACAGTCAGTTCTGTACGAATTGCTACAGAAGTGGTCTCTTTCACGGTTGTACTCTGTAACCTCAACTCTGATAATAATAAAAGTACTCCTGGCTTGGTAGCCCGCAGTTTTCCCCATCTTCTTCTCGGGCTTCGCGTCATCAAATCCCTGTGTTCCTAGTTCTGTCCCATATAGCTCAGTTCTGATCAGTTCTGTTCTGTTTCGCAAATAGTACTAGTTGATCCACTTTTTCCATTTTCTCCTTGTTAAGTTTTTACCAAAACAAATTGGCGCCACCGTAGGGCAACTAGTTTATTAATTTGCGTAACTTTTCTCACAAAAATCTCACAAAAATCACCCTTTTCCATATTCAAATGGTGATAGAACTTTGGAGGAATTGTCCAAGGAGTTACAAGATGCGCAATCTAAGATTCAACAAATCTCGAGAAGAGAATGCAAGGCGAAGGAAACAGAGTCTGCTCAAGACTAAGTTGGATTCTCGCTAAGAGCGATACATCAAAGATCGGACACAGGGCATCTTTGAGTTCTATAATCAAGAGAATAGACTTCTCTAATCTGGATGAAGATGAGGATCTCAAGACCAACTCCTGGGTGGTGAAGATGAGGAAGAGTCATCCGAGAATGCCGACAAGAGGAAGGGCAAGAAGAAGTTCAACTTCACCCTCATGATGATGCAAGAACTCCGGAAGTTACATGACAAGGTTGCAAAGATTCCAGGAGTTCCAAAGACCAATTGAGGAAGCTTCCCAAGAATGTTATGCAGATTCGCCATTCAATGAGGCCATAACTATGCAGATATCCCAAAGAAGTTCGATGTTCCAGGATGATGAAACCGTATGATGGCACAGAGATCCACAGACCATGTTGCCCAAGACAAGCAAAGGATGTACACGGTCCAGTCCCAAAGGAGTACAGAAGCTTTGCATGTGCAAGGGCTTTGGTTCTACTGGCTGGACCAGCTCTGCAATGGTTTGTCAATATTCCTAATGGTACTATTAAATCGTTTGCTAATCTTGTGAATGTCTTTGTTCTTGCGATTTGCTAGCGGCGAGGAAGTTAGAGAAGCAAACAAGTGATGCATGCACTGTACGTAAGAAAGATGAGTCTCTACGAGATTATCTCCAGAGATTCAACAAGGAGAAGATCTCTATCCCCAACCGTGACGCTGCAATCGCTATCCAGGCTTATAGGCAAGGTTTGGTGGTCAATTCGAGCTTTATCGTGAACTAACCAAGTATCCTTGTGTTACTTTTGAAGATGTGCGTGCAAAGACCTTGGCCCAGATTAGACTTGAAGAAGATGCTTTGATGGCGGGATAGTTACGGGTACGAGAAGGTGAACAGAAATCGATAGTGGACGCACCCGAGCAGGCCAGCACCATACAAAGAAAGCCACCCGTAACGCAAGTGCATGCCGTCGATTACGAGACAGTCAATTCTGATGACTCCTCGATATCGCCAGTCTTGGTGTTGAGGTTCCACAGTTGATAGCAAAGTTGGAGAGCTTTGGGAATGCCGCAAGATGGCCCAAGAGGAATGATAATCCAAATCCAAACAGAATCCAAACAAGTACCGTGAGTACCATGGAGACATCGGCCCAAAGACGTAAGACTGCTATGCCTTCAAGAAGGAGATATCTTACCAGCTCGTAACTGGACGTCTGAAGGACATCATCAGGCCAGTCCAGAGGAACCAGGCCAGAAGCGAAGGCGCCAAGTCTCGAGATTCCAGGACAAGAGTCGAAAAGCCGCCAAATCCTCCGCCCTACACACATGAGGTAAAATTTATTAATGGTGGTTACGATATCGTGGACTAACTTATTCTCGCAGCCAAGAGGATAGCAAAGCAAGAGAAGATGCAGCCTCAACCAGGGTAGAGAAGAATTGGGAAGTTGTCACTTTTGATCATGAAGATTGTGAAGGCATCCCAAGATCGCATCATGACACCTAGTGATCAAGTTGCGCATTGGAAGCACCCTTGTCGTCGAGTTCGATTGATGGGGCGATTACGTGAACCTGATCATGCTTTGGACGATTGAAGGAGATGGGTATAGGTCGTGACAAGTGACCAAGAACTCCGATGTTACGGTAGGATTGATGGCGAGACCAAGCACACCTTGGGAGAGATCTCACTTCCAACCTATGCCCAGGAGTTTCTTCTTTTGAGAAGTTTAATGTTATTGATTCTATGACCTCGTATAATGTTTTGTTAGCGGGCCTTGGATCCACAATCTCAAGGTCATGGCGTCTACTTACCATCAATGTGTGAAGGTCCCAACTCAATGGGGAGTTACGGTGATAAAGGGAGAAAGGCGATCAAGGCAGAATGCTACAGAAGCGACCTTGAAGCCTCCCGCCACCAACAAAACTCTCGCATAGCAATTACGTAAACCAGTCAAGTCGATGAGTGGAACCGTAAAAGTCGAGGATTGGAGATGGACCAGATCAGTGTAGACCAGAGCTGCCCAGAAAAGAAAGTGTTAGTAGGCGGTGATGTACCATCCAAGATCAGTCCGACCGATCGGTTTCTGAAGTCTAAGAAATCAAGTTTTGCATGGAGCCACTTTGACATGATCGAATCGATCTGACGTTATCACGCACAAGCTCAACGTTGATCCTCGATGCAGACGGTGCACCGTAAACGCAGGAAGTTTGCGCCAGAGAGAAATGCTATAATCAACGAGGAAGTCCGTAGGCTGCTGGACATGAACATGGTAAGAGAGGTAATGTATCCTGACCGTTAGCTAATGTGGTTGTTGTGCGAGAAGAAGAATGGAAAGTGGAGAGTGCAGTAGACTACACAGATCTGAACAAGGCATGTCCCGAGGATCCTTTCCCTCTTCCTCACATTGATGCTATGGTGGACAAGGCTGGCCGCCATGAAGTTCGACTTTCATGGATGCCTCAAGTGGTTTCAATCAGTTAAGATGTATCCTCCGGACCAGGAGGGAACCTCCTTCATGACAGGCATCGTGGAATCTATGCTGCACCGCTATGCCCTTTGGACTCGGGAATCTTTGGAGCCACCTACCAAAGGCTAGTCAATATGATGTTCAAAGATCTCATTGGGGACACAATGGAGGTTTATATCGATGATATGGTGGTAAAGTCTAAAGATGCCAAAGATCATGTGAAGCACCTAGAGCAAGCATTCGCACTGGACAAGTTCAACATGAAGTCAATCCAACAAAGTGCAACTTTGGGGTGTCTTCGGGAAATTTCTAGGTTACTTGGTCACCAGAAGAGGAATTGAGGCAAGTCCAGAACAGATAAAGGCGATCCTAGATCTGGAGCCCCCAGATCTGTGAAAGACATCCGAAGTTGGCGGGAAGAGTAGCGACTCTGAGCAGTTCATTTCTAGATCCTCGAGAAGGTGCAAACCTTTCTACGATATCTTGAAGAAGAATAAAGAGTTCCAATGGAGTGAGAAGCACGAGGAAGCATTCCAGGATCTCAAGAGTTACCATCAACTACACCGTTGCTGTCCAGACCAGAAGAGAAAGAACCGTTAAATCAGCACATCGCTACCACGGAGCATTGATAAGTGCGATTACGGTCGTGGAAGAAGATGGTTTGCGATTCCAATATACTACGTGAGTAAAGCTTGCTGAATCTTTGAAACTAGGTATTCTCTTACGGAGAAGTATGTTCTTGCTTTAATTATGTCAACTACTAAGCTTAGACCTTATTTTGAGAGTCATCATATACGTGTTAGAACTAACCTTCCAGCTTAAGTCAGTCTTGAGAAAGCCTGAACCGCTATGCGGGAGAATGGCTAAGTGGTGCAATGCATTTCGATGCGTGCGACATCGCTATGAACCCGAGCGACAATAAAGTCACAAGCCTTGGCGATTTTGTGGTCGATTTCACCCGACCCTGGAAGAAAGTGGTGCTATGGAAGTGTTGGAACTCACACAGGCGTAAAAGGAGAAACACTGGTGTCTTTGTATCGATGGAGCGACTAATGTCGAGGTTCTGGTCTGGGCATTGTCCGAAATCGCCACAAGGGGACATACTAGCCCAGTCGCTGGGCCAGAATTTCGTACAACCAACAATGAGGCGGAATATGAAGCGTTAATTGCGAGGTTTGATGGTACGTATTGGTCTTGGTGTCAAGAATTTGGAGGTAGCGACTCTTTACTTATTGTTAATCAGTTACATGGTTCTTTTGCGCCAAAGATTCTAAGATGTTGCTCTACCTTGAGAAGGTTAGAACCCTGGTTTTGAAGTTTGACCGATTTAGGATTGACCAGATCCCCAGAGACCCGAAATTCACAGTGCGAGACTCTTTAGCTAGTCTTGGCTCTAGTTTCAAACCTGCGGACACTGGACAGATTCCCATAGTACACCTCCTCGGACCTTCTATAGAGAAGTCCGATCCTGCTCAACCTGTCTACCCCCACTCCTGTCTCTTGGGTGCACCTTTATTCTTTTCTTAGAGATGGTGTTTTACCCCCAGCATGCACTTGAGGCCAGAGCTTTTCGGCTTAAAGCCTCGAGGTATGTCTTGATTGATGATGTTCTGCTCAAGAAATCTATGTCAGTCCATATCTGCTGCCTGGAACCGCCTGAAGCGAGCTGTGCGGAAGAGTTACATGAAGGAGATTGTGGCAACCATAGTCTTTGGGAGAAGTCCGCGTGAGCTACGAGATTTGGTTACTTCGGCCAACTATGAGGAAAGAGGTCGTGGAGTACGCAAGCAAATGTGAAGCATGTCGAAGCACTCTCCAATGATCCACCACCACCGGTGAGGTTCGCATCCCATTTCTCGCACCGTGGCCTTTCATGAAGTGGGGCATGGACATAGTTGGAAAGCTTCCAATGGCTCCGGGACGAAGGTCTTTATGTTGGCAATGACAGACTACTTTTCGAAGTGGATTGAAGCGAGGCATTGAAGTGTAATGAAAGGAAGTCATCTCATTTATCAAGAGGAACATCATTTGCGCATTTGGAATTCCAAGCCGATTGTGTGTGACAATGGTACACGATTCGTGAGGAACAAGACCAGGGAATTGTACACCTGGAATATTGAATCGCTTACTTCGCACCGAGATATCCCCAATGTAATGGTCAGCGAGAATCTAGCAACAAGATTATCATCAAAACCACGAAGAAAAAGTCAAGAGAAGGCGAGGAGATGGGCGGAAGAGCTACCCTTAGTTACGTGGGTCGATGAACTACACCAAAGAATTCCACAGACGGACTCCATTCTCTTTGGTGTATGGTTGTGAAGCGGTGATTCCAGCAGTGTCTGCTCCAACAAAGAAGGTATGGTGCGAGCAGTTTAGAAGCTAACCCGAGTTGTTATCTTCCAGTCTCGATTTTGCGGAAGAACTTAGAGATGCGGCCAAGATAAGGTTAGCGACTTACCGAGAATGTGGCGGGACTTTCAACAAGCATGTCAAGGCCGAGTTTTGAGAGAAGGAGATTTAGTTCGAGGAAAGTATTTGAAAACACGAAGGAAAAGTCTGCAGAAAGCTAGCCCGATGCGGAAGGACCATACTTGATTGATTGATTGTAGGCCAAGGAGCCTATAGACGGTAACTCTGGAGGGAGAGTTGATTCCTAGAGCGTGGAATGCAACCAACCTCAAACTCTATCTTTGTTAATACGGTATTCTCAATTCTGTACTTTCAATTCTGTAATTTCAGTTCTGCACTCTTTAATTGTTTTTCGTAAATATTGCAATCTTCATTCAATAAAAACCATTGAACTCCAATGGTGTAGTTTAACTTTATTTCTAAGTTTTGCAGATTACACCTTTGGTTGAAGTAAATATTTTCTATCTATCACAAGTAAAATCAAAGTAAAAATAATACGCTACATATTACAAATATAGGAGTTTATCCTCCGATTCTACTCAGGAGTTCAACCTCCGATTAAGGCCTAGTCCCAGTCTCTAAGGAACTTGTCTTCCAGATCTCGAGCTTAGTCCTCGGTCTTGAGCGGCCGATCTGCGGTGGAGATCTTCCTCCAGTCCACAGCGCGGCGATCTGCAGAGCGGCGATCTCTTTGTGAGGATGCGTCCTCGGATTGACGGACCAGGCTTGACCGTGTTAAGAGAGTCCTATAATATCCCTTAAGGTGAGCCATGATCATGCATATGTAAGTCCGGGTGTACACTGCGAGGTTAGTACATTCACGTAACAATAGCGGCAATAGAAGCAACAGAGCGATAGTAGTCAAGTCCTTGGACCACCAAGGCCGACTAAATACTAAGCAACCGAGTCCGTCAGAGCAGACTAGAAAAATGTCATGCTCTGCAGACCAAACAAAAGTTTCACAGAGCAATGCATGTAAGTTCACAGAATAATTACAGACCAGGACATACAAGTCCAGGCCAGACCACAGATAGCAAATTGTTTGAATTTACACAAAATGTTCACAAGAGTAATTGTTTTTCATTCTTCTTCTTCTTCGAAGGATTGTCATCGGCTTGGGCATCTTCGCCAAAGACCACCATCACCAGACGCAGAGGGTTCTTCCCGATCGCGCTGCCAGCCTCCTCTCCTGAACAGCACACCCGGGAAGAGCTGCCTAAATTTCTCCACAAAGAAGATCAATATCCCACTCCTCACGCTCGGACTCGAGAGGCACGCATCATTTGAATTCTGGTCCGGCTGTGTAAAACAACGCTAGATCGGTCTCCTGGTTGCAGGTTGGCCCTCAAGCTCCCGAACACGCGCTGGAGATTCTCATTCTCCGACCTCAACGAGGCCAGACTCTCCTCGAACTTGGCGGCGGCAGCCTTGGCTTTTTCACCACGCCTTCATACCGCCCGTAGCTTTCTCCAAGTTCATGCAGGCTTGCTCTTTCGAGCAACCTGGTCCTCCAGCCACATCATGCGATCCCCGAAGTGGAAATTATGTGCCCCAAACTCGAGATACGATCGAGAGTCCGCAAATGTAATGGTGTAAGGTACAATAGTGGTAGAATTATCATGAGAATTTGTACTAGAAGTATATCGTTATTACCTGCAGAGCGAGTGAGTGGCTCTAAACGCCAGTTCTGTGGTGCCAACCCTGATCAGTTCTGGGTTGACCCTCTTAGTCGCTTGTTGGATTATTTTTTCTACGCTTTGTTGATGGCGTCTTTGGGCGTAAATGTCCCCAGTAATGACAACCCTTCAACCTCCTCAACTTTTCTCTTCTTTGATTTTTATGTCGGTGTGTGCTTTACTGCTTGACTTGAGCCTTTTCCTTGCTAGGCTCCTCAACCTTCAACTCCTTAGATCCTGGAGTAGGAATACCCAGGAACAAACAATGGTTTCACATCTGGACCCCGGCCAAGATAGCATTCATCTTCTCCTCGAGAAGGGTAGGATTGAGTCTGCCCCTAGTGAACGGCCTAGAAGATTCACCTAGCATAGAACCACATGCATCTTAGAACTTGTTTTGGTAAAAACTTCACAAGATAGAAAAAATAGAGAAAAATGGATCAACTAGTACTATTTGCGGAACAGAACAGAATTGATCAGAACTGAGCTATATGGGACAGAACTAAGGACACAGGGATTTGATGACGCAGAAGCCCCGAGAAGAAGATGGGGAAAACTGCGGGCTACCAAGCCAGGAGTACTTTTATTAATATCTGAGTTGGGGGTTACAGAGTACAACTGTGTAAGTGACCACTTCTGTAGTTACTTGTACAGAACTGACTGTAAATTACCGTAGTATGTTGTAGTGTATTTTCTAGTGCTTAAGTATGCTAATGAGAGGAAAAAGATCCATGAAAATGTACAAATGAGCCTCTATATATAGGCAAAGCTAGCTGCAAAATTAGTTCCTATTTTCTAGGGCACGTTCTCCATGATCTCCACTACCTTTGGCGGTTAAATAACTTCCATTGACTCCACTTCTGCTCAGCTGTAACTTCTTCCATTATCCCATGACTTTTGTAACCGTCATAGTTGACCTTTCTGACCATAACTGCCATGCCTCTTCTGATCTGTTCTGGGTTATAACTGCTGTTGCTCTTTTATCCTGCTCTGTACCATATTTATGTCGTCTGTCCAGAACTGCCAGTTCTGGGTGGTGTAAATCTGGTCATAACAAATGCCCTTGTTTTCTCAAATTGCAGCGTTCAGCAATCTTGAGGAAACAATCTGTACAAATATTTCTATACAGAACAGACTAGAGCAGAAACAACGGCTAAAAAATCGAATAACAACTATGTACTTACCCAGACTTGCGCACAATATTCAAAGAGATAATGGGAGAATCAGAAGGAGTTGGGGAATTAAACCTGATTTGACATCCTGAATAGTAGCAACGGCTAATTCTGGGGTGTTTTGAATTTTACCAACGGTAAAGTCCTAATCCCACTTGAACTCTTTTAACCTCGAGTATAAATAGGAGCCTTCAGTAAATTTTCGAGAAAACTCACCTTGCCAACTTTATCTTTTACCTTCTACTGTTCATCATCTTCTTCCTTTGTCATCTTTTTCGATCATCAATTCAAATCAAACCAAAATCATCTGAAAATCATGGCTGAACAAGACACTGATCTTGAAATCATCGAGATTAATGAAATCTTGTATGGGGATCACAAATTCATCAAAGGCGACTCTTTTGATGCCGAAACCAAAAACAGCCTTTCTCAAACAATCATTAAACACCTGAAAGATCACCAAATCGTGCCTGAATCTGCTGAAATTTTCGTCCCCCGAGACGATTATGTTACAGCTTCTTGGACCTGTCCTGGATGGGTCTGCATCTATGAGTTCCCTTTCAGGGCTGGTCTGAGGATCCCCTGTAATTCTTGGATTAGTGGGGTGCTTTCCTCTATGAAGCTTGCCCCTTGCCAAATCATGCCAAGCATGTGGAAGATTATCTGTCTGGTTGATAAACTCTGCACAAAGTTCAGATTACAATTGACAGTGCAAGATCTGAAAAACGTTTATTCTGTAAGGCTCAGGGCCGTGGAAGTTTCATCTTCAGAATCAGGAAAGGCCAAAGCAATCTTGTGGAGCACCCTGATACTGGGGATGACAAGGATTGGAAGACAGGCTTCCTTTTCCTGAAAAGCGATACTCTGGGGAACAGCGGCTGTTTGGACTACCCTATTGGTGAAAGAGGTTAGTCACTTCTGACTCAGATCTGTTATTTCTAGCTTTTCTATTCTGGGTAGGTCTGAAGGTTTCTTATGTTCTGTGTTTCCAGCGGATTCTTGGCAGCCTGTGCCAAGCGAGGATTCTAAGGCTAGGATTGCTGCGTTCATGGCCTTGCCTCTTGGGGAGAGGACTTGGTCTGAGGGGGATAACAAGACGTGTTTTCCTACTTTCTGGGCCACCAAGCAGGGCTGTAAAGGTTCACGTGCCTATGGTTTACGCCATCAAGGGTAAGTTTCTCTACTGTTTCAAGATTGGTCAAGTCTGGTCTGGATCAGTGATTCTAAATCAAGTGTGGTCTTATGCTAGGTGAAACCTCTAGGCCACATACTAGGGGCAGGCTGAATCCTACTCTTCTGCAAGAGAAGATGGATGCTATCTTGGCTGGGGGTCCAGATGTGAAGCCACTGTTTGTCCCTACTGGTTTTCCTACTCCAGGGTTCAGGGCGCTGAAGGTTGAGGAGCCCAAGGGGAAGGTTCAGGTCGAGCCAGAGAAGAGTACACCAGACAAGAAGACAAAGAAGAGAAAAATAGAGGAAGTTGAAGGTTTGTCATTGCCAGGGACATTTCTGTCCAGCACGCCATCAACAGGCGTGGAGAACATCATCCAACAAGCAACAAAAAGGTTCGACCCAGATCTGACTGGGATCGATTCTACAGAACTGGCGTTCAGAGCCACTCATTCTGCCTTTCAGGTATTAGTCCTGACTTCTAGTACAAATGCTCATGATAATTCTACCACTATTGTACCTTACACCATAAAATTCACAGACTCTTGATTGTATATCAAGCTTGGGGCACATTTTATCCACTTCTGGAAACCGTGTAACTGCGCTGGAGGACATGCTTGCTCTGAAAGAGCAGGCTTATGCAGAACTTGGAGAAGGCTTTGGACAACATGAAGGAGGTGGCCGAAAAGCCAAAACTGCTGCTGCCAAATCTGAGAGAGCCTGGCCTCATTGAGGTCAGAAAGCGAGGGTCTCCAGGCGCGTGTTCGGGAGCTTGAAAGCCAAGTCCAGAACCAGAGACTGATCTGGCGCTGTTTACACAGCCAGACCAGAATTCAAATGATGCGTGCTCCAGAGTCCGAGCGTAGTGAGTGGGACTTAGATGCTGCTTTGTGGAGAAATTCAAACAGCTCTTCCCAGGTGTGCCAGTTCCAGGAGAGGAAAGTGCTGGCACTGATCAGGAAGAACCCTCTGCGTCTGGTGATGGTGGTGCTGGCGAAGATGCCCAAGCTGATGACAACCCTTCTGAAGAAGAAGAAGAGTGAAAAACAATTACTTCTGTGAACATTTTGTGTAAATTCAAACAATTTGCTATCTGTGTGGTCTGGCCTGGACTTGTATGTCCAGGTCTGTAATTATTCTGTGAACTTCTGTCTGTTGCTACTGTGAAACTTTTGTTTGGTCTGCAGAGCATGACATTTTTCTAGTCTGCTCTGACGGACTCGGTTGCTTAGTATTTAGTCAGCCTTGGTGGTCCAAGGACTTAACTACCTATCGTTCTGTTGCTTCTATTGCTGCTATTGTTCTGTGAATGTACTAACCTCGCAGGTGTACACCCCAGACTTACGTATGCATGATCATGGCTCACCTTAAGGGATATTATAGGACTCTCTTAACGGCGGTCAAGCCCTGGTCCGTCAATCCGAGGACGCATCCTCACAGCAGGACTGGCTGCTCTGCAGGACTGGCTGCACTGTGGACTGGAGGAAAATCTCCACTGCAGGACTGGCTGCTCAAGGCTGAGGACTAAGCTCAAATCTGGAAGACAAGTTCCTTAGAAGCTGGGGACCAAGCCCAGAACTGGAGGTTTCACTCCTAAGTAGAACTGGAGGATGAACCTCTAAACAAGTCTGGAGGATAAACTCGTTTATTTGTATTATGTAGCGTACTATATTTACTTTGTTTTTTATTTGTGGTAGAAAATATTTACTTCTGAACCAAAGATGTAATCTGCAAAACTTAGAAATAAAGTTAAACTACACCATTGGAGTTCAATGGTTTTTTATTGAATGGAATTTGCAATATTTACAAAAAACAATTAAAGAGTGCGGGTGAAATTACAGAATTGAAAGTACAGAATTGAAAATACCGTATTAACAAAGATAGAGTTTGAGGTTGGTTGCATTCCATGCTCTAGGAATCAACTCTCCCTCCAGAGTTGCCAATCTATAAGCTCCTTGGCCCACAACTGAATCAATCCTGTATGGTCCTTCCCAGACTGGGGCCAGCTTCCCTGCAGACTTCTCTTTTGTATTCTCGAATACCTTCCTCAGAACCAAATCTCCTTCTCTGAATACTCTGGCCTTGACATGCTTGTTGAAAGTCCTGGCCACATTTTGCTCAGTAAGCCGCTAATCGTATCTTGGCTGCATCCCTCAGTTCTTCTGCAAAATCAAGACTGGAAGACAACAAATCTGGGTTAGTTTCTAAACTGTTCAGACCATACCTCGCTGTTGGAACAGACACTTCTGCTGGAATCACCGCTTCACAACCATACACCAAAGAGAATGGAGTGCATCTGTGGAATTCTTTGGTGTAGTTCTGTCAGCCCACAGAACTAATGGTAACTCTTCTGCCCATCTCCCTCGTCGTTCCTTCAACTTCTTTTTCGTGTTTTTGATGATGATCTTGTTGCTAGATTGCTGACCATTACCTTTGGGGATATCTCAGTGCAGAAGTAAGCAGTTCAATATTCCAGGTTGCACAGAACTGCCTAGTCTTGTTTCCTACGAACATGTACCATTGTCACACACAATCTGGCTTGAATTCCAAATGCATAAATGATGTTCCTCTTGATAAACGAGATAACTTCTTTTACATTTGCACTTACGAATGCTTGACCTCTATCCACTTCAAAAGTAATCTGTCATTGCCAACATAAACACCCTCACGTCTGGAGCCATTGGAAGCTTTCCAACTATGTCCATGCCCCACTTCATGAAAGGCCATGGTGCAGAAATGGGATGCAGAACCTCAGCTGGCTGGTGGATCATTGGAGAGTGCTTCTGACATGCTTCACATTTGCTTGCGTACTCCACAGCCTCTTTCCTCATAGTTGGCCAGAAGTAACCAAATCTCAGAGCTCTGCTGGCTAGACTTCTCCCAGCACTGTGGTTGCCACAATCTCCTTCATGTAATTCTTCCAGAACGGTTCTGGCTTCTGCTGGTTCCAGACAACGCAAATATGGACCTGACATAGACTTCTTGAACAGAACATCATTAATCAAGACATACTGAGGCCTTTAAGCCGAAAAGCTCTGGCCTCAAGTCTGTCTGGGGGTAAAACACCATCTCTAAGAAAAGCATAAAGGTGCAGT
Source organism: Dianthus caryophyllus (assembly GCA_023091065.1). Classification (NCBI taxonomy): domain Eukaryota; kingdom Viridiplantae; phylum Streptophyta; class Magnoliopsida; order Caryophyllales; family Caryophyllaceae; genus Dianthus; species Dianthus caryophyllus. The sequence goes on along the minus strand of CM041522.1, from coordinate 36,238,512 downwards.
CCAAGAGAGACAAGAGTGGGGGTAAGACAGGTTCAGAACAGGATCAGACTTCTCTATAGAAGGTGAGAGGTGTACTATGGGAATCTGTCCAGGTCTGCAGGTTTGAAGCTAGAGCCAAGACTAGCTAGAGAGTCTGTCTGTGAGTTCTGGTCTCTGGGGATCTGATCAATCCTAAACTGGTCAAACTTCAAAACCAAGGACCTAACCTTCTAGGTATAGCAACATCTTAGAATCTTTGGCCGCAAAGAACCATTAATCTGATTAACAATAAGTAAAGTCGCTTTTACCTCCAAATTCTTGACACCAAGACCAATACAGACCATCAAACACTGCGATTAAAGCTTTCATATTCCCGCCTCATTGTTGGTGGTACAGAAATTCACAACTGACAGCCTGGGCTAGTATGTCCCCTTGTGGCGATTTCAGGACAATGCCCAGACCAGAACCTCTGACATTGGCTGCTCCATCGAGTATACAGCTTTTACCCAGGTCTCTCCTTTTCTGCCCTGTGTAAGCTTCAGCACCTCCATAGCGCTACTCTCTTCCAGGGCTGGACTGAAATCAGCCACAAAATCTGCCAAGGCTTGTGACTTTATCGCTGTTCTGGGTTCATAACTGATGTCATATGTACTGAGCTGCACAGACCACTTAGCCATTCTCCCAGACAGTTCAGGCTTTCTCAAGACTGACTTAACTGGAAGGTTAGTTCTAACACAGATATGGTGACTCTCAAAATAAGGTCGAAGCTTAGTAGTTGACATTATTAAAGCGAGAACATACCTTTCCAGAAGAGAATACCTGGTTTCGGCATCTAACAAGCTCTTACTCACATAATAAATGGGACGCTGCAAACCATCTTCTTCCCTGACCAGAACTGCGCTTACTGAATGCTCCGTAACTGATAGGTACAGACTTAACGGTTCTCCCTCTTCTGGTCTGGACAGCAGCGGTGGAGTTGACAGGTAACTCTTCAGATCCTGGAATGCTTCCTCGTGCTTCTCACTCCATTGGAACTCTTTGTTCTTCTTCAACATGTCATAGAAGGGCTTGCATCTTTCTGAGGATCTGGAAATAAACCTGTTCAGAGCAGCTACTCTCCATGTCAACTTCTGGATATCTTTGACAGATCGGGGGGGCTTCAGATCTAGGATTGCCTTTATCTGCTCTGGACTTGCTTCAATGCCTCTTCTAGTCACCAAGTAGCCTAGGTACTTTCCAGAAGACACTCCAAAGTTGCACTTTGTTGGATTCAGCTTCATATTGAACTTGTCCAGGATTGCAAACGCTTGTTCTAGGTGCTTCACATGATCTTTGGCATCTTTAGACTTTACCACCATATCATCGATATAAACCTCCATTGTGTCCCCAATTAGATCTTTGAACATCATGTTGACTAGCCTTTGGTAGGTGGCACCAGCATTTCTGAGTCCAAAGGGCATGGCGGTGTAGCAATAGATACCACGGTCTGTCATGAATGACGTTCCTTCCTGGTCTGGAGGATACATCTTGATCTGGTTAAAACCACTTGAGGCGTCCATGAAGGTCAGAACCTCATGGCCAGCAGTCTTGTCCACCATGGCATCAATGTGAGGAAGAGGGAAAGGATCAGCAGGACATGCCTTGTTCAGATCTGTGTAGTCTACACAGACTCTCCACTTTCCATTCTTCTTCTGCACAACAACCACATTAGCTAACCAGTCAGGATACATTACCTCTCTTACCATATTCATGTCCAGCAACTTCTGGACTTCCTCATTGATGATAACATTTCTCTCTGGCGCAAACTTCCTGCGTTTCTGGTGCACTGGTCTGTACTGAGGATCAACGTTGAGCTTGTGCGTGATAACGTCAGGACTGATTCCAGTCATGTCAAAGTGGCTCCATGCAAAACTTGATTTCTTAGACTTCAGGAAACTGATCAGATCAGATCTGATACTGGAAGGCACATCACAAACTATAACGGTACTTTCTTTTCTGGGCAGCTCTGGTCTACACTGATCTGGTCCATTTCAATCCTGACTTTCTGGTTCCACTACTGACTTGACTGGTTTCTGTAATTGCTATGCGAGAGATTTGTTGGTGACTGGGGCTTCAAGGCTGCTCTGTAGCACTCCTGCGCAGTCTGCCCTTTCTCCCTTGATCACCAGAACTCCCGTGAGTTGAGACCTTCACACATTGATGGTAAGTAGACGCCACAGCCTTAAGATTGTGGATCCAAGGCCTGCCTAACAAAACATTATACGAAGTCATAGAATCAATAACATTAAACTTCAAAAGAAGAAACTCCTGGGCATAGGTTGGAAGTGAGATCTCTCCCAAGGTGTGCTTGGTCTCGCCACTGAATCCTACCAGAACATTAGAGTTCTTGGTCAGCTTGTCCTGGCCTATGCACCCATCTCCTTCAATGCGTCCAGCATGATCAGGTTCACAGAACTGCCCCCATCAATCAGAACTCGACGTACAAGGGTGCTTCCAATCTGCAACTTGATCACTAGGCTGTCATGATGCAGGACTGGGATGCCTTCACAATCTTCATGATCAAAAGTGACAACTTCCCAATTCTTCTCTACTCTGGTTGGAGGTTGCATCTTTTCTTGCTTTGCTATCCTCTTGGCTGCAGAATAAGTCAAACCACAGATATCAGAACCACCATTAATAAATTTTACCTCGTGTGTGTAGGGTGGAGGATTTGGCGGCTTTTCTGACTCTTGTCCCCTGGAGTCCTGGGATCTGGCGCTTTCAGTCCTGGGCTGGTTCCTCTGGACTGGTCTGATGATATCCTTCAGACGTCCAGTTCTGAGCTGGTAGGATATCTCCTTCTTGAAGGCATAGCAGTCTTCTGTGCTGTGGCCGATGTCTCCATGGTATTCACGATGCTTGTTTGGATTCCTGTTAGGGTTTGGATTGTCATTCCCCTTGGGCCACCTTGGAGCTTTCCCAAAAGCTCTCCAACTTTGCTATTAACTGTGGAACCTCCACACCGAGACTGCTGATATCAAGGGAGTCATCAGAATTGACTGTCTCAGAACTGACGGCATGTACTTATGTTCTGGGTGGCCTGCTGTATGGTGCTGGCCTGTTCTAGGTGCGTCCACTATCAGACTTCCTGTTCACCTTCTCATACCCAGAACTGTCCTGCCGACTGAAAGCATCTTCTTCAAGTCTAATCTGGGCCAACGTCTTTGCCTGCACATCTTCAAAAGTAACACAAGGATTTAGTTCACGATAAAGCTCAGAATTGACCACCAAACCTTGCCTATAAGCCTGGATAGCAGTTGCAACGTCACAGTTGGGGATAGAGATCTTCTCCTTGTTGAATCTCTGGAGATAATCTCGTAGAGACTCATCTTTCTTCTGTACAATTCTGTACAGATCACTTGTTTGCTTCTCTAACTTCCTGCTGCTAGCAAACTGGGCAACAAAGACATTCACAAGATTAGCAAACGATTTAATAGTACCATTAGGAATATTGACAAACCATTGTAGAGCTGGTCAGCCAGAGTAGAACCAAAGCCTTTGCACATGCTGGCTTCTCTGTACTCCTTTGGAACTGGGACTGTGTACATCCTCTGCTTGTACTGGGCCACATGGTCCTGTGGATCTCCTGTACCATCATACAGTTTCATCCCTGGAACACTGAACTTCTTTGGGATGTCCTGCATAGTTATGGCCTCGCTGAATGGTGAATCTGCATAACACTCTTGGGAAGCCTCCTCAATTGGTGCTGGAACTCCTGGAATCTTTGCAACCTTGTCATGTAACTTCTGGAGTTCTTGCATCATCATGAGGGTGAAGTTGAACTTCTTCTTGCCCTTCCTCTTGTCAGCATTCTCGGATGATTCTTCCTCATCTTCACCACCCAGGAGTTGGTCTTCGAGATCCTCATCTTCGTCCAGATTAGAAGTCTATTCTCTTGATTATAGAACTCAAAGATGCCCCAGGTCTGATCTTTGATGTCGCCTAGCGTAATCCAACTTGGTCTTCAGAACAAACTCTGTTTCCTTCAATTTTGCATTCTCTTCTGAGATTTGCTGAATCTTGGATTAGCATCTTGTAACTCCTTGGACAACTCCTCCAAAGTTCTATCAGCCATTTTGAGTATAGAAAGGGTGATTTTTGTGAGATTTTTGTGAGAAAAAGTTACGCAAAATTAATAAACTAGTTGCCCCACGGTGGGCGCCAATTTGTTTTTGGTAAAAACTTCACAAGATAGAAAAATAGAGAAAAATGGATCAACTAGTACTATTTGCGGAACAGAACAGAATTGATCAGAACTGAGCTATATGGGACAGAACTAAGGACACAGGGATTTGATGACGCAGAAGCCCCGAGAAGAAGATGGGAAAACTGCCGGGCTACCAAGCCAGGAGTACTTTATTAATATCTGAGTTGGGGTTACAGAGTACAACTGGCTATTATAAGTGACCACTTCTGTAGTTACTTGTACAGAACTGACTGTAAATTACCGTAGTATGTTGTAGTGTATTTTCTAGTGCTTAAGTATGCTAATGAGAGTAAAAAGATCCATGAAAATGTACAAATGAGCCTCTATATATAGGCAAAGCTAGCTGCAAAATTAGTTCCTATTTTCTAGGGCACGTTCTCCATGATCTCCACTACCTTTGGCGGTTAAATAACTTCCATTGACTCCACTTCTGCTCAGCTGTAACTTCTTCCATTATCCCATGACTTTTGTAACCGTCATAGTTGACCTTTCTGACCATAACTGCCATGCCTCTTCTGATCTGTTCTGGGTTATAACTGCTGTTGCTCTTTTATCCTGCTCTGTACCATATTTATGTCGTCTGTCCAGAACTGCCAGTTCTGGGTGGTGTAAAATCTGGTCATAACAGAACTACAGATCCAAATCATACTAGACCAGACCTAATCAAAAGAGCAGTTGAGAAACTTACCCTTGATAGCAGAAACCATAGGCACGTGAACCTTCTGACCACAGCGGTGGCCTCTGAAAGTAGGAAAACACGCCTTGTTATCCCCCTCGGACCAAGTCCTCTCTAGAAGGGGCAAAGCCATAAAAGCGGCAATCCTGGCCTTAGACTCCTCGTGCTCGGGGAGCCAGAATCCGCTAGAGAGATAAACATAGAAAACCATCAGCCCGGTGCAGAATAGGAAGACTAGAAAACAACAAAGTTGAAAGCAGTAGCTTACCCCTCTCAAAGAATAGGGTAGTCCAAACAATCGTCATTCAAGAGTGTCACTCTTGAAGCGAAACCAGTCTTCCAGTCCTTATCATCTCCAATGTCCGGGTGCTCCACTAAGTTGTTACGGCCCTTTACGATCAGGAAGATAAATCTCCCACGACCTTGGGCCCTCACGGAATAAACGTTTTTGAGATCCTGCCTTTGTCGGCATCGGCTGTGCTTGGTGCAAAGTTTGTCGACTAAACAGATAATCTTCCACATGCTTGGCATTATTTGACAAGGCGCAAGCTTCATCGAAGAGAGTACCCCACTCATCCAGGAGTTGCGGGGATCCTCGGACCCGATACGAAGGGAACTCATATATCTGAGACCCATCCTGGCGAGGTCCAAGAAGGCTGTGACATAGTCATCACAGGGAACAAAGATAACGGTAGATGAAGGCACAATTTCATGATCTTTTAAGTGTTTGATTATTGATTGAGAAAGAGTATTCTTGGTTTCATCATCAAAGGAATCACCTTTGATGAATTTCTGATCGCCAAACATGATCTCATTGATCTCGAGGTTTCTCAAGATCTATCACTTGTTCACCATGATTCTGAGATGATTTTGATTTGATTTGATGATTGAAATAACAAAGGAGGAAGATGATGAGCAGTGAGGGTAAAAGCAAAAGTTTGGCAAGGTAAGTGCTCGAAATTACTGGAGGCCCCTATTTATATGCAAAGGTAAAAGAGTTTAAGTGGGTTTAGGATTTTACCGTTGGTAAAATTCAAAGCGACCCGAGTTAGCCGTTACTCTGTTATTAGTCAAATCAGGTTTTAATTCTCACCTAACTTCGATTCTTACGTTATCTCTTTGAATGTTGTGCATAAGTCGGCCGGATGCTTGATTTTTGTTCAAATTCTATAGCCAGTTACCTCTGCTCTAGTCTGTTCTGTATAGATACGTTTATGCAGGATTGTTTCCTCAAGCTTCTTTGAACAACGCACTTGAGAAAACAAGGGGCATTTGTTATGTCCAGATTTTACACAGCCCAGAATTGGCAGTTCTGGATAGATGTCAAGAATACGGTACAGAGCAGGAAAGAAGAACAATAGCAGTTATAACCCAGAAGAGGTCAGAACAGGCATGGCAGTTATGGTCAGCCGAGGTCAACTATGACGGTTACAAAGATCATGGGATAATGGAAGATATTTCAGCTGAGCAGAAGTGGAGTCAATGGAGGTTATTTAACCGCCATGGATAATGGAGATCTTGGGAGCGTGCCTAGAAAATAGGAACCGATTTTGCAGCTAGTTTTGCCTATATATAGAGGCTCATTTGTACATTTTCATTCATCTTTTTACTCTCATTAGCATACTTAAGCACTAGAAAATATACTACAAAATACTACGGTAAACTACAGTCAGTTCTGTACGAATTGCTACAGAAGTGGTCTCTTTCACGGTTGTACTCTGTAACCTCAACTCTGATAATAATAAAAGTACTCCTGGCTTGGTAGCCCGCAGTTTTCCCCATCTTCTTCTCGGGGCTTCTGCGTCATCAAATCCCTGTGTTCCTAGTTCTGTCCCATATAGCTCAGTTCTGATCAGTTCTGTTCTGTTTCGCAAATAGTACTAGTTGATCCACTTTTTTCCATTTTCTCCCTTGTTAAGTTTTTACCAAAACACCCTCCGACATCTACTATTCCACTTCTAGGATCTTAATCTCTAATAGAGCAAAAGAGTCAATATTCTTTGGTTGTGGATTATGACAGAATACACTTAAAACGGCTTAATAAAAACAGCTGAGCTTATTACACATTGTAAAGTAGCGATTACTCAGTACCATGCTCAACATAATTTTTCATTTCGGGTCATGTGGAAGCAATCCCTCAGTATTACATCGCCATAATCACCAGCGTTCGTCCTCCATCCTTTTGTTTGGACCTTAAGAACTCCTTAACAATTAACCTCATTCCAAGCAAGCAAATCCCCAAGTGCATCATCATATCGTCTCAACTAAATACTGATCACCTCGTATTGCAATGAAGATTACATTGTACCACGTTCTTTCCCCTTTTCATTTTTCTCCCCTAATTTCTGCGGATAAATACCTCTTAACTTTTTACATTTTATCATTTGTACTCCTAGACTAGAAGGGTTCTCTACTTCTCTTCAACCATACATGAACACATTCACAACTTTACCCTAGTGCCAGGTAAAAATGTTCGAATGTACGTAGCCTTACCTATGAGAGACGGTTTTCTATCGAACATATGCTAAGAAGATCCTCACTAAAAACAGGTAATTACCATTGTTCAACTGAATCTCAAAAACTAAACTAAACCATTATTTTTAATCAATTACACTTATCAAATAAGCTCTATATGTGACTGCATTATTAGTATAGGATAAATTTAGCAAAGTGAACCCAAATTAACAGCAGAACACACTTTATTTATGCAAATTGGATTACAAAGCTTAAAAGAGCCTAAATTATAATCTCTCGTGGCCCAAGATCAATTATATACTCTAACACGCCCCTCACGCGAATGCCCTTTGGGCTTGAAGCGTGGACGCAACTGCAGGCCCGCCTACCTGGTGTGATATATACCACTTTGAAAGTGTGAGGTAGTGAGATTCAAACCCGTGACCTCTAGTCACAAGGCTCAGGAACCAACTCAACCAAAACCTTAAGCTGTGGTTGGAGGCCCAAGATCGATTATATAGTCTAACAATTTCAGACGATAAATCAATCAAATTATATGGAAAATTAGAATTAATTTACGCCCATTTCTAAAATAAAAATTGAACCCACATGCTAATTTATCGTTGGAATAAATAATCAATCAATATCAATATTATAAAATACTCTGTGATTAACAAATAAATTAAAAAGGTAGAATTTACCCATCGATTGAGCTTGAAGAAGAATCAACGGCAACCCATTTACTTATCCGGCAAAGGGTCGCCGTAAAAGTAAACCGGAGGTTCGCCGGAGTGCCACGTGTCAGACGGTCATTGGTCACTTTCCGGTGAGATAAGAGTGAAGTGTCATTTTTGTAAAATTGGGCGAAATTGATTGCAATTGGAATTTCAATCATCTTGTATTAATTTTATTTTAAAACGCCAAAGTCTTTTTAATTATAATTTGTAATTTGTATTGCTTTTATTGAAATATTAGCATCGTCGATAACCATATAAATTCTCGCGTGAGACGTACCTTACAATAAATTATTGTAAGTCCGTCTTATTTATTCTCGATTATATAGCTTTTTTACAATTTTAATGGTAATTATGACTAATGGCTACTGAATTTTTTAGTACTCCTGTAAGTAGCTTTAGTATATTTATTTTGTGTTTTTGTACCTTTTGAGTGCAATTTGTACTTCGCTCAGGGTATATCAGTCATGACATCCTCGGTTAATTCGAAAGTTGTAAGATCAAATCAAATGTAATAGTAATTTGGGATAAATCGAGTAATTGCATTCACATTCATTAAAATATTTACATTTACAAATATAAATATATCAGAAGCAAACTATAAAGGGAGTAATTTTGAAACAATTTTATAATGTACGAATTTTAAGAAAATTTTAATGCAAGTTTTGTAACACCCCGTGTTAATTTAATTCATTAATTAGCCATCAAATTCTATTTTCAAAGCTTAAATCATTTTCTAACCTTTTAACCTTTCAAAATCACATTTTTTGCAAAACATTCGTTTTGTAAAATTTCTCGACTTCTTTAATACTTTTTAAAATTTTTGAATAATAGAATAAATATTTTAGTCTTAGAATTTAAAAGTAGAAATATTTTAAAAAATCGTCAAACGCGCACACATTAACTTTTATCGCTTTTGACGCCCGACTTTTTAAAACTGACCAAATTCGAGAAAAACATTTTAAAACACAAATTAGACATTTTTAATGCATGAATAGTAATGTGGACTTAGTCTTGGATGATGGAGGTGATGAGGTATTAATTAGTTTAATTAAAACATTATTTTCTAATTAAAACAAATCTTATACTACACATTTTCTTTAACCTAAATTCATTACATGTTCCCTTTATTTTCTAAGTCAAAAAAATCACCCTTTTTCCCTCCAATATTGCCGAGCTCCCTTGCCCATTTCCTTCCTTTGTTTTTCTTTCATTTTTACTCTAAAACATCCTAAATAAAACCCTAAATATTACTCTAATACTTACTAGTATTATTTAGCTAATTAGAGGGTATTCAAGCTTACTATCTCGGGTTTATTTTTGAAGGTGAAGACGGGTACTTGGGTGAAGACTTAGACCTTGATAACTTAGTCGATCCGGATAACCAATAATCATACCGATCAAGGTGACTAACTATGTCTTGTATTATCTTTTTAGTAAATTAATTTGTTTTGTTATTATAATTTTATGAGTATGAAAATTATGTTAAATATGTTAAACATCACTTTTATGAACTTGTATGATTATGTGTTGTATAATAAAATGATAATAAATAAGAAATAATGATAATAGTTTAGTTGTAGTAATAAATTCACATGTGTAGTTAATTTATTTTTGAGCATTTTTAATTTATGTTCATATGATTTTTATGTTTAGTTATGTTTTATTTAAGTAGTAATGTCATATAAAAATTATGTGAAATATTAAAAATGAGTTTAAAGTGATTAAAATCGAAAATGAAAATATATACATACACATAAGTTCACACGGCATTTATTATTTTTTTTAATATATTTTCACTTTTAATTTTTGTAAATTATATGTAGTATTAAGTTAGTATAAAATAGATGTTCCTATAAAAAAAAAACTAAATTAGGAAAACAAATTATAAATTATTAAAATCGAAATTAGTGTTCTTGAGTTTATTTATGATCTTCATGAGTGTTCTTATTTTCTCCATGTTGGTGTTCATCTTTATTACTCATTTTGATCTTATTTTAATTTATGTTTGTTAATAAATTGTGTTTATGATTAGTTATTGTTTTATATATCACTTAGTATTATACTATAAATCAACTTAAACATTATAAATCATTTAGATTAAAAAGATAGAAATTTAAAGTGTTGAAAAAACACTATTCATAAATATAAATGAAATTGTTAGTAAATTTCATTATAGATTAAACCGTTTTAGTATAATTAGAATAATTAAAATATAAAGACTTTAAGCTAAAAACCGATAAAATCGAAAAATGAAAATTTGGACACTATTATAATTACTCACGGCATTTTGGGCATTTTTAGGGTTAAAATTATTTGTCACTTTTTAGTTTATTGTTAGTATAATTTAATTATTAGTTAATAAGTTAGATTTAAGAAATTAAAAGAAATAAATCAATTTTGACACATATATCATATCACACGACATTTCTATTTTTAATGGACTAAATTTGACTAAAATGAAATTATCACTAAGTCACTAAAGTTAAATAGTAATTAGAATTGAATTTTTGTATAAATCGTTTTGATTATAAATGAATTATGTTAAACCGATAAAAAAATGAGTAACCGTATAAAAATGAATTAAATCGTGTGCTACTACCTTTGCTATTGGATTGTTGAACTTGGACATACGGACTATAAATGAATCATCCACGATACTATTATCTTTTAAAATGAAAATCGCTAAATTTAGTTAATAGACGACTAAATTTAACTAAGTCTCAATTTAAAATGAATACTGTTTTGGTAAAAACTTAACAAGGGAGAAAATGGAAAAAAGTGGATCAACTAGTACTATTTGCGAAACAGAACAGAACTGATCAGAACTGAGCTATATGGGACAGAACTAGGAACACAGGGATTTGATGACGCAGAAGCCCCGAGAAGAAGATGGGGAAAACTGCGGGCTACCAAGCCAGGAGTACTTTTATTATTATCAGAGTTGAGGTTACAGAGTACAACCGTGAAAGAGACCACTTCTGTAGCAATTCGTACAGAACTGACTGTAGTTTACCGTAGTATTTTGTAGTATATTTTCTAGTGCTTAAGTATGCTAATGAGAGTAAAAAGATGAATGAAAATGTACAAATGAGCCTCTATATATAGGCAAAACTAGCTGCAAAATCGGTTCCTATTTTCTAGGGCACGTTCCCATGATCTCCATTATCCATGGCGGTTAAATAACCTCCATTGACTCCACTTCTGCTCAGCTGAAATATCTTCCATTATCCCATGATCTTTGTAACCGTCATAGTTGACCTCGGCTGACCATAACTGCCATGCCTGTTCTGACCTCTTCTGGGTTATAACTGCTATTGTTCTTCTTTCCTGCTCTGTACCGTATTCTTGACATCTATCCAGAACTGCCAATTCTGGGCTGTGTAAAATCTGGTCATAACAAATGCCCCTTGTTTTCTCAAGTGCAGTGTTCAAGCAAGCTTGAGGAAACAATCCTGTACAAACGTATCTATACAGAACAGACTAGAGCAGAGGTAACGGCTATAGAATTTGAACAAAAATCAAGCATCTGGCCGACTTATGCACAACATTCAAAGAGATAACGTAAGAATCGAAGTTAGGTGAGAATTAAAACCTGATTTGATCAATTTGAACAAAGAGCAACGGCTAACTCGGGCTGTTTCAATTTTACCAACCAGAAAATCCTAAACCCACTTAAACTCTTTTACCTTTGCATATAAATAGGGGCCTCCAGTAATTTGAGCACTTACCTTGCCAAACTTTTGCTTTTACCCTCTCGCTCATCATCTTCCTCCTTTGTTATTTCAATCATCAAATCAAATCAAAATCATCTGTAAATCATGGTGAACAAGTGATAGATCTTGAGAAACCTGAGATCAATGAGATCATGTTTGGCGATTGTAAATTCATCAAAGGTGATTCCTTTGATGATGAAACCAAGAATACTCTTTCTCAATCAATAATCAAACACTTAAAAGATCATGAAATTGTGCCTTCATCTACCGTTATCTTTGTTCCACTGTGATGACTATGTCACGACTTCTTGACCTCGCCAGGATGGGTCTGCATATATGAGTTCCCTTTCGTATCGGGTCCGAGGATCCCCGCAACTCCTGGATGAGTGGGGTACTCTCTTCGATGAAGCTTGCGCCTTGTCAAATAATGCCAAGCATGTGGAAGATTATCTGTTTAGTCGACAAACTTTGCACCAAGCACAAAGCCGATGCCGATAAAGCGTGATCCGAAAAACGCTTATTCCGTGAGGGCCCAAGGTCGTGGGAGATTTATCTTCCTGGATCGAAGGGCTTAACAACTTAGTGGAGCACCCGGACATTGGAGATGATAAGGATTTGGAAGGCTGGTTTCTGTTTACGAAGAGTGACACTCTTGAGAATGGCGGTTGTTTGGACTACCCTATTCTTTGAGAGGGTAAGCTACTGCTTTCAACTTTGTTGTTTTCTAGTCTTCCTATTCTGAATCGGGCTGATGGTTTTCTATGTTTATCTCTCTAGCGGATTCCTGGCTCCCTGAGCACGGCCGAGGAGTCTAAGGCCAGGATTCTTTGCTTTTATGGCTTTGCCCCTTCTAGAGAGGACTTGGTCCGAGGGGGATAACAAGACGTGTTTTCCTACTTTCAGAGGCCACCACGCAGGTCAGAAGGTTCACGTGCACATGGTTTACGCCATCAAGGGTAAGTTTCTCAACCGCTCTTTTGATTAGGTCCGGTCTAGTATGATTTGGATCTGTAGTTCTAAGATGCATGTGGTTCTATGCTAGGTGAATCTTCTAGGCCGTTCACTGAAGGGCAGACTCAATCCTACCCTTCTCGAGGAGAAGATGAATGCTATCTTGGTGGGGTCCAAATGTGAAACCATTGTTTGTTCCTACAGGTATTCCTACTCCAGGATCTAAGGAGTTGAAGGTTGAGGAGCCTAGCAAGGAAAAGGCTCAGTGACGATAAAGCACACACCGGACAAAAAATCAAAGAAGAGAAAAGTTGAGGAGGTTGAAGGGTTGTCATTACCAGGGACATTTACATCCCTGACGCCATCAACAGCGTAGAAAAAATAATCCAACAAGCGACTAAGAGGGTCAACCCAGAACTGATCAGGGTTGGCACCACAGAACTGGCGTTTAGAGCCACTCACTCGCTCTGCAGTAATAACTTTGATATACTTCTAGTACAAATTCTCATGATAATTCTACCACTATTGTACCTTACACCATTACATTTGCGGACTCTTGTTCAGTATCTCGAGTTTGGGGCACATAATTTCCACTTCGGGGATCGCATGATCAAGTTTGGAGGACCAGGTTGCTCACGAAAGAGCAAGCCTGCATGAACTTGGAGAAAGCTCTGGGACGGTATGAAGGCGTAATTTGAAAAAGCCAAAATTTCTTCTTTGCCAAGTCTGAAGAGAGTCCGCCTCATTGAGGTCGAGAATGAGAATCTCGGTAGCGTGTTCGGGAGCTTGAGGGCCAACTCGAACCAAGAGGCGATCTGGCGCTGTTTTACACAGCCCGGACCAGAATTCAGATGATGCGTGCCTCTGAGTCCGAGCGTGAGGAGTGGGATATTGATCTTCTTTGTGGAGAAATTTAGACTGACTCTTCCCGGGTGTGCCGATTCAGGAGAGGAGAGGCTGGCAGCGATCAGAAGAACCCTCTGCGTCTGGTGATGGTGGTCTTTGGCGAAGATGCCCAAGGCGATGACAATCCTTCAAGAAGAAGAAGAATGAAAAACAATTACCTTTGTGAACATTTTGTGTAAATTCAACAATTTGCTATTCGTGGTCTGGCCTGGACTTGTATGTCCAGGTCTGTAAATATTCTGTGAACTTCATGCATTTGCTCTTGTAGAACTTTTGCTTAGTCTGCAGAGCAAGACATTTTTCAAGTCTGCTCTGTCGATTCGGATGCTTAGTATTTAGTCAGTCTTGGTGATCCAAGGACTTAACTACTATCGTGTCTGTTGCTTCTATTGCTTCTATTGTTACGTGAATGTACTAACCTTGCGGTGTACACCCCGGACTTACGTATGCATGATCATGGCTCACCTTAAGGGATATTATAGGACTCTCTTAACGGTCAAGCCACAGTCCGTCAATCAGAGGACGCATCCTCACAGCCGGGGTGCTCTGCGGGGCCAGGCTACTGTGGACTGGAGGAAGATCTCCACCGCAGGGGAATTTGCTCAAGACTGAGGACTAAGCTCAGATCTGGAAGACAAGTTCCTTAGAGACTGGGGACCAAGCCCAGAACTGGAGGTTTCACTCCTGAGTAGAACTGGAGGATGAACTCCTAAACAAGTCTGGAGGATAAGCTCCTTTATTTGTATTATGTAGCGTACTATATTTACTTTGTTTTTATTCGTGATAGAAAATATTTACTTTTGAACCAAAGATGTAATCTGCAAAACTTGGAAATAAAGTTAAACTATACCATTGAAGTTCAATGGTTTTTATTGAATGAGATTTGCAATTAAATATTCACAAAAACTAAAAAGTGCAGAATTGAAAATACAGAATTGAAAGTACAGAAATGAAAGTACCATATTAACAAAGATAGAGTTTGAGGTTGGTTGCATTCCACGCTCTAGGAATCAATTCTCCCTCCAGAGTTACCAGTCTATAGGCTCCTTGGCCTACAACTGAATCAATCAAGTATGGTCCTTCCCAGACTGGGGCTAGCTTCCCTGCAGACTTCTCTTTTGTATTCTCGAATACTTTCCTCAGGACTAAATCTCCTTCTCTGAAGACTCTGGCCTTGACATGCTTGTTGAAAGTCCTGGCCACATTCTGGTAAGCTGCTAACCTTATCCTGTTGCATCCCTTAGTTCCTCTGCAAAATCAAGGCTGGAGGACAACAACTCAGGTTAGTTTCTAAACTGCTCGAGACCATACCTTCTTTGTTGGAGCAGACACTTACTTGGAATCACCGCTTCACAACCATACACCAAAGAGAATGGAGTCCGTCTGTGGAATTCTTTGGTGTAGTTCTCGACCCACGTAACTAATGGTAGCTCTTACGCCCATCTCCCTCGTCGTTTCTTGACTTCTTCTTGAGGTTTTGATGATAATCTTGTTACTAGATTCCGCGACCATTACACTGGGATATCTTGGTGCGAGTAAGCGGTTCAATATTCCAGGTTGCCTGAGAACTCCCTAGTCTTGTTCCCTCTGACCGTGTACCATTATCACACACAATCGGCTTGGAATTCCAAATCTGCAAATGATGTTCCTCTTGATGAATGAGATGACTTCCTTTTACGTAACACTTCGAGATGCCTCTCGCTTCAATCCACTTGAAAAGTAGTCCGTCATTGCCAACATAAAGACCTTACGTCACGGAGCCATTGGAAGCTTTCCAACTATGTCCATGCCCCACTTCATGAAAGGCCACGGTGCGTAAATGGGATCACGAGAACCTCGGTGGTGGTGGATCATTGGAGAATGCTTTTGACATGCTTCACATTTGCTTGCGTACTCGAGCCTCCTTTCTCATAGTTGGCGAAGTAACCAAATCGAGAGCTTTCTTTGGCCAAACTTCTTCCAAAGACTGTGGTTGCCACAATCTCCTTCGTGTAACTCTTCGAGCAGCTTAAGCCTGCTTCTAAGCGGCGCAAATATGGACTGACATAGACTTCTTGTACGTAACATCATTAATCAAGACATACCTCGAGGCTTTAAGCCGAAAAGCTCACGGCCTCAAGTCCGCATGCGGGGTAAAACACCATCTCTAAGAAAAGCATAAAAGGTGCGATCGAGAGGCGAGTGGGGGTAGACAGGTTGAGCAGGATCGGACTTCTCTATAGAAGGTCCGAGGAGGTGTCTTATGGGAATCTGTCCAGTCTGCAGGTTTGAAACTAGAGCCAAGACTAGCTAAAGAGTGCACTGTGAATTACGGTCTCTGGGGATCGATCAATCCTAAAGCGGTCAAACTTCAAAACCAAGGATCTAACCTTCTGCAGGTATAGCAACATCTTAGAATCTTTGGCGCAAAGAACCATTAATCGATTAACAATAAGTAAAGAGTCGCTTTTTACCTCCAAATTCTTGACACCAAGACCAATCTGAGACCATCAAACCTCGCAATTAACGCTTCATATTCCGCTTCATTGTTGGTTGTACGAAATTCACAAAGCAGACGGCTGGGCTAGTATGTCCCCTTGTGGCGATTTCAGGACAATGCCCAGACGAACCTCGACATTAGTTGCTCCATCGATTATCTGACACCAGGTTTCTCCTTTTACGCCTGTGTGAGTCTCAAAGACTTCCATAGCACCACTTTCTTCCAGGGTCGATGAAATCGACCACAAAATCGCCAAGGCTTGTGACTTTATTGTCGCTCGGGTTCATAATCGATGTCGTACGTCTTGGTACCGCAGACCACTTAGCCATTCTCCCAGACGATTCAGGCTTTCTCAAGACTGACTTAAGCTGGAAGGTTAGTTCTAACACGGATATGATGACTCTCAAAATAAGGTCTAAGTTTAGTAGTTGACATAATCAATGCAAGAACATACTTCTCGTAAGAGAATACCTAGTTTCAAAGATTCTAGCAAGCTTTACTCACGTAGTATATTGATATCGCAAACCATCTTCTTCCCGACCAGAATCGCACTTCTTGAATGCTCGTGGTAGCCAGTGCATGGACTTAACGGTTCTTTCTCTTCTGGTCTGGACAGCAACGGTGTAGTTGACAGTAACTCTTGAGATCCTGGAATGCTTCCTCGTGCTTCTCACTCCATTGGAACTCTTTATTCTTCTTGACATATCGTAGAAAGGTTTGCACCTTTACGAGGATCTAGAAATGAATCTGCTTGAGCCGCTACTCTTCCCGCCAACTTACGGATGTCTTTCCACAGATCTGGGGGCTCCGGATCTAGGATCGCCTTTATCTGTTACGGACTTGCCTCAATTCCTCTTCTGGTGACCAAGTAACCTAGAAATTTCCCGAAGACACCCCAAAGTTGCACTTTGTTGGATTGACTTCATGTTGAACTTGTCGAGTGCGAATGCTTGCTCTAGGTGCTTCACATGATCTTTGGCATCTTTAGACTTTACCACCATATCATCGATATAAACCTCCATTGTGTCCCCAATGAGATCTTTGAACATCATATTGACTAGCCTTTGGTAGGTGGCTCCGGCATTCCCGAGTCCAAAGGGCATAGCGGTGTAGCAATAGATTCCACGATGCCTGTCATGAAGGAGGTTCCCTCCAGTCCTGGAGGATACATCTTAATCTGATTGAAACCACTTGAGGCATCCATGAAAGTCGAACTTCATGGCGGCGATCTTGTCCACCATAGCATCAATGTGAGGAAGAGGGAAAGGATCCTTGGGACATGCCTTGTTCAGATCTGTGTAGTCTACACGGACTCTCCACTTTCCATTCTTCTTACGCACAACAACCACATTAGCTAACGGTCGGGATACATTACCTCTCTTACCATGTTCATGTCCGGTGACTTCGGACTTCCTCGTTGATTATAGCATTTCTCTGCTGGCGCAAACTTCCTGCGTTTACGGTGCAATCGTGCATCGAGGATCAACGTTGAGCTTGTGCGTGATAACGTCAGGGTGATTCGATCATGTCAAAGTGGCTCCATGCAAAACTTGATTTCTTAGACTTGAGGCGATCGGTCGGACACGATCTTGGATGGTACATCACCGCCTACTAACACTTTCTTTTCTGGGCAGCTCTGGTCTACACTGATCTGGTCCATCTCCAATCCCGACTTTTACGGTTCCACTACCGACTTGACTGGTTTACGTAATTGCTATCACGAGAGTTTTGTTGGTGGCGGGAGGCTTCAAGGTCGCTCTGTAGCATTCTGCGCGATCTGCCTTTCTCCCTTTATCACCGTAACTCCCCATTGAGTTGGGACCTTCACACATTGATGGTAAGTAGACGCCACACCTTGAGATTGTGGATCCAAGGCCTGCTTAACAAAACATTATACGAGGTCATAGAATCAATAACATTAAACTTCTCAAAAGAAGAAACTCCCTGGGCATAGGTTGGAAGTGAGATCTCTCCCAAGGTGTGCTTGGTCTCGCCATCAATCCTACCGTAACATCGGAGTTCTTGGTCGGCTTGTCCGACCTATACCCATCTCCTTCAATGCGTCCGGCGATGATCGAGGTTCACGTAATCGCCCCATCAATCGTAACTCGACGTCTGAGGTGCTTCCAATCTGCAACTTGATCACTAAATTTGTCATGATGCGATCTTGGGATGCCTTCACAATCTTCATGATCAAAAGTGACAACTTCCCAATTCTTCTCTACCCTGGTTGGAGGTCGCATCTTCTCTTGCTTTGCTATCCTCTTGGCTGCAGAATAAGTTAGTCCACAGATATCGTAACCACCATTAATAAATTTTACCTCATGTGTGTAGGGCGGAGGATTTGGCGGCTTTTCGACTCTTGTCCCTGGAATCACGAGACTTGGCGCCTTCGCTTCTGGCCTGGTTCCTCTGGACTGGCCTGATGATGTCCTTGAGACGTCCAGTTCGAGCTGGTAAGATATCTCCTTCTTGAAGGCATAGCAGTCTTACGTCTTTGTGGCCGATGTCTCCATGGTACTCACAGTACTTGTTTGGATTCTGTTTGGATTTGGATTATCATTCCTCTTGGGCCATCTTGCGGCATTCCCAAAGCTCTCCAACTTTGCTATCAATCGTGGAACCTCAACACCAAGGCTGGCGATATCGAGGGAGTCATCGAATTGACTGTCTCGTGAATCGACAAAGATGCACTTGCGTTACGGGTGGCTCTTGTATGGTGCTGGCACGCTGCTGGGTGCGTCCACTATCAGTTTCTGTTCACCTTCTCGTACCCGTAACTATCACGCCTCAAAGCATCTTCTTCAAGTCTAATCTGGGCCAAGGTCTTTGCCGCACATCTTCAAAAGTAACACAAGGATACTTGGTTAGTTCACGATAAAGCTCGAAATTGACCACCAAACCTTGCCTATAAGCCTGGATAGCGATTTGCAACGTCACGATTGGGGATAGAGATCTTCTCCTTGTTGAATCTCTGGAGATAATCTCGTAGAGACTCATCTTTCTTACGTACAGTGCATGCAGATCACTTGTTGCTTCTCTAACTTCCTGCCGCTAGCAACCGGGCAACAAAGACATTCACAAGATTAGCAAACGATTTAATAGTACCATTAGGAATATTGACAAACCATTGCAGAGTGGTCCGCAGAGTAGAACCAAAGCCCTTGCACATGCAAAGCTTCTGCGTACTCCTTTGGGACTGGGACCGTGTACATCCTTTGCTTGTCTTTGGGCAACATGGTCCTGTGGATCTCTGTGCCATCATACGGTTTCATCCCTGGAACATCAACTTCTTTGGGATATCTGCATAGTTATGGCCTCATTGAATGGCGAATCTGCATAACATTCTTGGGAAGCTTCCTCAATTGGTCTTTGGAACTCCTGGAATCTTTGCAACCTTGTCATGTAACTTCCGGAGTTCTTGCATCATCATGAGGGTGAAGTTGAACTTCTTCTTGCCCTTCCTCTTGTCGGCATTCTCGGATGACTCTTCCTCATCTTCACCACCCAGGAGTTGGTCTTGAGATCCTCATCTTCATCCAGTTAGAGAAGTCTATTCTCTTGATTATAGAACTCAAAGATGCCCAGTGTCCGATCTTTGATGTATCGCTCTTAGCGAGAATCCAACTTAGTCTTGAGCAGACTCTGTTTCCTTGATCTTGCATTCTCTTACGAGATTTGTTGAATCTTAGATTGCGCATCTTGTAACTCCTTGGACAATTCCTCCAAAGTTCTATCACCATTTGAATATGGAAAAGGGTGATTTTTGTGAGATTTTGTGAGAAAAGTTACGCAAATTAATAAACTAGTTGCCCCACGGTGGCGCCAATTTGTTTTGGTAAAAACTTAACAAGGGAGAAAATGGAAAAAGTGGATCAACTAGTACTATTTGCGAAACAGAACAGAACTGATCAGAACTGAGCTATATGGGACAGAACTAGGAACACAGGGATTTGATGACGCGTAAGCCCGAGAAGAAGATGGGGAAAACTGCGGGCTACCAAGCCAGGAGTACTTTTATTATTATCAGAGTTGAGGTTACAGAGTACAACCGTGAAAGAGACCACTTCTGTAGCAATTCGTACAGAACTGACTGTAGTTTACCGTAGTATTTTGTAGTATATTTTCTAGTGCTTAAGTATGCTAATGAGAGTAAAAAGATGAATGAAAATGTACAAATGAGCCTCTATATATAGGCAAAACTAGCTGCAAAATCGGTTCCTATTTTCTAGGGCACGTTCCCATGATCTCCATTATCCATGGCGGTTAAATAACCTCCATTGACTCCACTTCTGCTCAGCTGAAATATCTTCCATTATCCCATGATCTTTGTAACCGTCATAGTTGACCTCGGCTGACCATAACTGCCATGCCTGTTCTGACCTCTTCTGGGTTATAACTGCTATTGTTCTTCTTTCCTGCTCTGTACCGTATTCTTGACATCTATCCAGAACTGCCAATTCTGGGCTGTGTAAAATCTGGTCATAACAAATACCATTATCACTTTTTACAAATTGAACTTAACATTTTTAAAACTAATATTTTAAAATGAAAATCATTATCACTTTATACAAAATGAACTTAACATTTTTGAAACTAGACTTTTAGATATTTTCAAAAATCACTAAATACAAACCGAACTTAACGTTTTTAAAACTAGACTTTTGAAATATTTTCAAAAATCACTAAGTACAAAACGAACCTAACGACTTTGAAACTAGAATTTTTGTACTTAGCAAATAAAATGGAATTTTAGTTTATACTTAGGAAATATATTAATATATATGAATACGTATAAAAATACGTAGAAATATAAAATACGTACAAGTATAGGAATACGTATAAGTATAAAAATACGTATAGAATACGAAGTATAAAAATACAAATACGTATAAAAATACGTATAAAATACGAAGTATAAAAATACGAAATACGTATAAAAATACGTATAAAATACGATGAATAGTGACCAATGAATAGTGTCAAGTGAATAGTGATTTATGAATAGTAAAAAGTGAATAGTGAAATACTGAAAATAATTGAAAATTTTACTAAGTATAGAAAATTTAAAATAAAGAAGTAAATAACCTAAAGTGTTTGAAAAACACATAAATAAAATTGGACATACTAATAAACGTTTCAATTTAGAAACTTGAAAACGTTAATAATTAACAACACTCCAAATAATAAACGAACGTGTTATGTGATCATATGAAACCTACAAATACTTAAACGTTTGACGCTGAGACTAGGAGAGTCTAGTAACATGTGATATGTAAATATCAAATAAATGATAAACCTTGAGTAAGTTAAATAAAAGGTCAAGCTTGGGCCTCAGATAAGGGAACGTCAATCGTGAGTGAAGTGGGGTTAAGATAGTCTTGTAGCGGTCGCCATTGCCGTACAAGATAATTGAATATGCCATGGTTTTTGCCACAGGCTTTAGGAAATGGTCGTTTTATCTGGAGTTAAGGTGCTCTACGAATAGCGTGGCCCATTCTTAACGTGGATACTAATGTACATGTACTAGACTAGGGTTTAATTCACTCTATTTCGCTAAAGTTATCAGGGCCACCGTAACATTATGTGCATATGCGCTTTACTGCTCGTCTCCTTGCCGTGTTTCGTCTTTATTGGACGCGACACTTGCATTCGTTCTTGCCACATGTAAAGATCACTTGACGAGATTGTATCTGAAGTTCGAATCATTTCGAACACTAGAGGATGAGATGCAAGTATTATAGTATTCGGCGTGGTTTACGAGTCGAGTAAGCCTCTGCACTATGGAAGTGAGATGCAATCGATCAGAGTACAAAGGCCTACTCAGTGGTCAGGCTCGTAAGCAGTATGTGTTGTTTGTTGTATGATTAATTGAGAACAAGTGTGTACCATCTTCGAAAATTAAAGACCACAATCTTCTGAATTGAATCGAGTCTGCATGACGAGAATGTTACAATACGTATGTTTGTTGCGATCCGATATCGTTTTGTAATCCTGCTGTGTATCTATGATACAAATGATATGATATTATCTCATTATCCGCTTCCTAATTGAATAGCATGCCTATATGATTTATCGTTTTAAATCGCATGTTTATTATGACTAATATGTCTTTACATGCTATATGTTTTAAGCATGTTTATCGTTTTATCATACTATTATAGTTATAAAGCGATAGTAATAAACCAAAGTAATTAAAATCGAGGGTAAGTATGAGCATAGCTAGTCACTGTCCGGCAATGGCATCCCCAATAGTTTATTGTGCAGGAAGATCGTGGACCGAGAGTTGGATTTTGGACGGGGCCACAAGACGTGTTTATACTTTACTTTTGTTGTATTTCGAGAGATATGTAATATATAACACCATACTCTTTTAAATTCCGTATTTAGAGTTGTTTTATTCAACTCTTGAACGATGTTGTAATATTTTGGGTTTATGTATAATTAATGACGCTGGTTTAAGACTTAATTAATTTCCGCCTTAGTAATTAAAGTCGACTAAAAACCAGGTTGTTACAGTTGGTATCAAAGCTGACTCGTGACCGTAACATAAATGGCCTAATGCGATTTATGCTTACCTAACGAGAGACACCTGGGCAGTACAAACATATTAATATGTTAAACTGCAAGACTACTAGGATCAAATAATAAATTAGATTTTCCTTTATTAGATCACTTAAATAATAAACTTAAAATCGCTTTAAAGTGTGAGGATGGGTAGAAACCTTAAGGACTGACCATAGACTAAGGACTTTTAAATAACGAACTACTTCCCTCAAAATAAAATACACTAACTATCGTGTGCTTGCTACTTGCTGATGTGACTAACAAGGCTGACAACTATCTTCGGATATAAAATCTAAATAATAATTCAACTCCCGAGGATTGAAGCATCGAAGGAAGTACCAGACGGCACGGAGCGAGGACATCTGTTAAATCATAATTAATCTCATAAAAATACATTCCCTCTTTCCTACCTTTTTCATTCATACCAAGAAAAAGTACAAGATACATTTTTAAATCCTAAAACCGATGTGACCAACAATTACATCTCAATGAAATAAAATACCTAACTTCTGTGCTTACTTGCATGACTACTGTCATCACTTCTATTTTCAAATAAATTCTATCAATGTCAAGCATGCTATCTAACGCCTTGCAAGACTAATGAATTTCTTCGCTTCCCTATTCTTTCAGAATGGCTGCAGCTCCAATGACAGACGAGGAAAGACACCTCCTGGCAGAAGAATCTTTGATCCGTTTGGCAGAAATAGCCACGGACAACGCAAACCGCCAACATCACCCAAGCGCGTTTGATCGTGTTTCACGTCATCGACCACAAGAATACTCGGGTTCAAGTAACCCTATCGATCTCACGAATTGGCTAGAAGAGATGAAAAAGCTGATGGACCTAAGCAGGACACCTCCAGAGGATAGGGTAAACATCGCCGCCTACTACTTGAAAGGCGAGGCGAATGATTGGTGGAACGTGGTCAGGACCAACGAGCCTGACGCCACGTTCACATGGTACGAGTTCACAACGAAAATCAAGGAGAAGTACTTTGGGTATGAGCTCCGTTGTCAGAAGGAAGAGGAATTCATAGCTCTTAAGATGGGGGACATGACACTCCAAGAATACACCGCAAAATTTCAACAGCTGGCCAAATTTGGGACTGCGATCGCTCCCAACGAAAGGGCCATGACCCAGAGGTATCTGCTCAATATGTCCAACACTATGCGTACCCATATGAGTACCAACACCTACAATACCGTTGCTGCAGCGTATGAATGCGCCTGTAGCCTATGGGCCTCTCTGGAGTTAGAAAAGGCTGAAAAGAAGAAGAAGGTGTTTGTGCCTTCCGTGTCACAGTCGAGCTTCATTCAGAAGCCGAACTACCAACGCCCGATTCAGCAGAGGCCAAATTTTCAGAGGCCTGCGTCCCAAAACAGGGTTCCTGCTGGGAACAACGAGAGAGCCATGGTTGCAGGAAGGGCTCCTCAACCAAGGGCCGCACCGGGTAATTGTCGTATATGCCGCAAGGCTCTACATGAGGGGAGGCAGTGCAATGGTCTGCCAATCACCTGTTTCAAATGCAAGATGGTAGGGCATAATTCGAATGTATGCCCCAACAACCAGAACACGACACCTGTTGCGGGGGTACCACAATCTGTTGTGGTACAGGGTCGAGTTTATGTACTCACAGAGGCCGAGGCAGAAGAGTCACCTGAGGCAGACGTCATCACTGGTATTTTTCCTATAAACTCTGTGAACGCTGTCGTTTTATTTGACACCGGGGCATCATTGTCCTTTGTATCTTCTAAATTTGTTTCAAAGGCTAATCTCACAAAATCCGAATCAATCAACGCAAATATTTCTTTACCAAACGGAAAAATTTTCAAATGTTCCAAAATATTCAAAGAAACTCCAATCACAATCCATAAAACAATCTTCACTTCCGACCTTATTCTTTTTGACATGCCGGAGTTCGACGTCATTCTGGGGATCGATTGGTTGACTAAGTATCATGCGTTGTTCGAGTGCCGAGATCGGAAAATTCGCTTGAAGCATCCTACAGGGACTAGAGTCACGTATCAGAAGACTTCGCCAATTAAGGGGGCGAAAATCATCTCTATGTTACAACTACAGCGGCTAGAAAGAAAAGGACACCAAGTGTACCTATGCAGCGTCAATGAAGTCAAGGAAAGCGTGGACATCGAAGGTATTCACGTGGTACGGGAATTCCCTGACGTTTTCCCAGAAGACTTACCAGGCTTACCACCTGCTCGTGACGTTGAATTCTCTATCGACCTTGTGCCAGGCACGGCCCCAATCTCAAAGGCACCCTATAGGATGGCACCGGTAGAACTACAGGAATTGAAGAAACAACTAGAGGAAATGATTGAAAAGGGTTTCATACGACCAAGTGTCTCGCCTTGGGAGCACCCTGCTCTCTTCGTGAAAAAGAAGGATGGCGGTATGAGACTGCGTGATCGACTCTGAGGAGATAAACAAGGTGACCATTAAGAACAGCTACCCTTTACCCAGAATCGACGATCTCTTTGATCAATTGAAGGGCGCGGGAGTGTTTTCTAAGATCGACCTGAGGTCAGGTTATCATCAGATTGCGGTAAGAGAACAGGACATCCAGAAGACTGCTTTCAGAAGCAGATATGGTCATTACGAGTTTAAGGTCATGCCGTTCGGTTTGACAAACGCTCCAGCAGTGTTCATGGATCAGATGAACAGGACCTTCCACGAGTATCTAGACATATGCGTAGTGGTTTTCATTGACGATATCCTGATTTATTCCAAGACTGGGGCAGAACACGAGGAACATCTCCGTATTATTCTGGGAATACTGAGGAAATATAAGTGGTATGCTAAATTTTCCAAGTGCGAATTTTGGCTTGAAAAGGTAGCATTCCTGGGTCACGCTATCTCGGCGATCTGAGTGATGGTAGATCCTGCAAAGATCGACGCAGTAAAAGAATGGAAGGCTCCCACAAATATAACTGAGATACGCAGCTTCCTAGGTTTGGCAGGATACTACAGGAGGTTCGTTCCAGATTTCTCTAAGGTAGCACGACCCATGACAAAGCTGCTACAAAAAGAATCCAAATTCATATGGAGCGACGAGTGCGAGAATGCGTTCCAGGAACTCAAGACAAGGCTTACCACAGCACCCGTCTTAGCTCTCCCTACAGATGGAGACGAGTATGAAGTCTACAGTGACGCCTAGGTTGCGTACTGATGCAAGAAGGGAAGGTCATTGCTTATGCGTCAAGGCAATTAAAGGTTCATGAACGAAACTACCCAACTCATGACCTAGAATTAGCAGCTGTGGTGTTTTCTTTGAAAATCTGGCGTCATTACCTCTACGGAGTGAGTATCATGTTCTACACGGACCACAAAAGCCTGAAATATATCTTCACGCAGAAGGAACTCAACATGAGACAACGCCGGTGGTTAGAACTGATCAAGGACTACAAGATTGAGCTATTGTACCACGAGGGTAAGGCGAACGTCGTTGCTGACGCTCTGAGTAGAAAGACTACGCATACCCTTAGCAACATTTGGGAGATTCCGGCTGGTATTGTCAGAGACTTCAAGAGAATGAACTTAGAGTTGGTTCAGTCTGACGATGCTGATTTGAACGCAATGATCGCAGAGCCGGAGTTATATCACGAGATTAGAGCTCTACAATGGGAGGATGAAGAACTCGTGAAAATCAGAAGAGAAATTCCTTCAGGAAACCGAGAAGGGTTTGAGATTAAACCTGACGGGAGTTTGAGATTCAAAGAAAGGTGGTGTGTGCCTGACGTACCTGTGTTGAAAAGAAAGATCCTCGACGAGGCACATAGTACACGATACTCCATACATCCTGGGTCTGATAAAATGTACCAAGACTTAAAACTGAAGTTTTGGTGGGTTAGAATGAAAGCAGAGATTGCAGAGTATGTTGCAAAATGCTTAATCTGTCAAAAGGTGAAGTTTGAACATCAACGACCTGGGGGACTACTACAACCCTTGGACATTCCATTGGGAAAGTGGGACTCCATTTCCATGGATTTTATAACGGGTTTGCCAAGGACTCACCGAAGCAATAATGCAATTTGGGTAATAGTGGACCGCCTGACCAAATCGGCCCATTTTCTACCAATCAAAGATACTTGGAGCCTTGAAGAGCTAGCTAAGACTTATGAGAAAGAGGTGATTCGACTACACGGTGTACCGCTAGACATTATCTCGGACAGGGATCCAAGATTCACCTCTCATTTTTGGGACAAGCTCCAAGCATCATTGGGAAGTCAACTGAAGATGAGCACCGCTTTCCACCCTGCGACCGATGGTCAAACTGAGCGAACTATCCAGACGGTCGAGGACATGCTCAGGGCATGTGCATTAGAATTCAACGAGAATTGGGAGAAAAGTCTACCTTTGATTGAATTCTCCTACAACAATAGCTTCCATGCAAGCTTAGGTTGTGCCCCATTCGAGGCACTCTACGGGAGGAAGTGTCGTGAGCCCGATCTGTTGGGACGATGCTAGTGATAACGTGGGTACTGGACCAGAAGTTATTCAAGACCAGATCGAACACATCCAAATCATTCGTGAGCGCCTGCAAGCGGCCCAGGACCGTCAGAAGATGTATGCTAATAAGCATCGCCGACCTATTGAGTTCGAGGTCGGTGATCATGTGTTCTTGAAAGTATCACCCATGAAAGGGGTTCGACGTTTCGGATTGAAAGGGAAACTGAGTCCTAAGTACGTTGGACCATACGAAGTACTTGAAAGAATTGGTGAGGTAGCTTATCGCCTGGCACTACCCCCCAATTTATCCAAGGTTCACAACGTGTTCCACGTTTCTCAACTAAGGAGATACAGGAGTGACCCAAGTCATATCATTACTCCCGACGTGATCGCAGTTGAGCCTAACTTGCTATACTCAGAAAGACCTGTCAAGATTCTAGCGCGAGAAACCAAGAGGTTGAGGCGGAAGACGGTTCCCTTAGTGAAGGTGCTATGGAAGGGTCAATTGACCGAACAAGCAACTTGGGAGACCGAAGCCTCTATGAAGGAGAAATACCCCGAGCTGTTTATCTCAGGTGAAAATCCTATCCTTCATTCAAGTTTCGGGACGAAACTTTTCTAAGGGGGGAGGTTTATAACACCCCGTGTTAATTTAATTCATTAATTAGCCATCAAATTCTATTTTCAAAGTTTAAATCATTTCCTAACCTTTTAACCTTTCAAAATCACATTTTTTGCAAAACATTCGTTTTGTAAAATTTCTCGACTTCTTTAATACTTTTTAAAATTTTTGAATAATAGAATAAATATTTTAGTCTTAGAATTTAAAAGTAGAAATATTTTAAAAAATCGTCAAACGCGCACACATTAACTTTTATCGCTTTTGACGCCCGACTTTTTAAAACTGACCAAATTCGAGGAAAACATTTTAAAACACAAATTAGACATTTTTAATGCATGAATAGTAATGTGGACTTAGTCTTGGATGATGGAGGTGATGAGGTATTAATTAGTTTAATTAAAACATTATTTTCTAATTAAAACAAATCTTATACTACACATTTTCTTTAACCTAAATTCATTACATGTTCCCTTTATTTTCTAAGTCAAAAAAATCACCCTTTTTCCCTCCAATATTGCCGAGCTCCCTTGCCCATTTCCTTCCTTTGTTTTTCTTTCATTTTTACTCTAAAACATCCTAAATAAAACCCTAAATATTACTCTAATACTTACTAGTATTATTTAGCTAATTAGAGGGTATTCAAGCTTACTATCTCGGGTTTATTTTTGAAGGTGAAGACGGTACTTGGGTGAAGACTTAGACCTTGATAACTTAGTCGATCCGGATAACCAATAATCATACCGATCAAGGTGACTAACTATGTCTTGTATTATCTTTTTAGTAAATTAATTTGTTTTGTTATTATAATTTTATGAGTATGAAAATTATGTTAAATATGTTAAACATCACTTTTATGAACTTGTATGATTATGTGTTGTATAATAAAATGATAATAAATAAGAAATAATGATAATAGTTTAGTTGTAGTAATAAATTCACATGTGTAGTTAATTTATTTTTGAGCATTTTTAATTTATGTTCATATGATTTTTATGTTTAGTTATGTTTTATTTAAGTAGTAATGTCATATAAAAATTATGTGAAATATTAAAAATGAGTTTAAAGTGATTAAAATCGAAAATGAAAATATATACATACACATAAGTTCACACGGCATTTATTATTTTTTTTTAATATATTTTCACTTTTAATTTTTGTAAATTATATGTAGTATTAAGTTAGTATAAAATAGATGTTCCTATAAAAAAAAAACTAAATTAGGAAAACAAATTATAAATTATTAAAATCGAAATTAGTGTTCTTGAGTTTATTTATGATCTGCATGAGTGTTCTTATTTTCTCCATGTTGGTGTTCATCTTTATTACTCATTTTGATCTTATTTTAATTTATGTTTGTTAATAAATTGTGTTTATGATTAGTTATTGTTTTATATATCACTTAGTATTATACTATAAATCAACTTAAACATTATAAATCATTTAGATTAAAAAGATAGAAATTTAAAGTGTTGAAAAAACACTATTCATAAATATAAATGAAATTGTTAGTAAATTTCATTATAGATTAAACCGATTCGTAATTGATCAACTGTACCCGGCTTTTTCTCAGTTGTACCCGAAAAAGACATCGATACCCTTTTCATTTCCTTCCCCACTTTTTTGTTAACCTAATTTTCTCTCTTCTCTCTCCTCTTTTCATCCTCCCTCTTCTATTAAACCACCACCACCCACCACCCACCACCGCCTCTCCCACCACCCATCACCGCCTCTCCCCCCACCGCCTGGCGGCAACCCCTCCCCCACCACCGCCGCCTCGGCCACTGCCACCCCCACCACGGCCGCCGGTCACCCTTTGCCCCACCATTAGACCCTAATTCAATTAAAAAAAAAAAAAAAAACATTAAAGAACTGCCACCACCACCACCCTCCCTCACCACCGCCTGGCGACAACCCCTCCCCAACCACCGCCGCCTCGGCCACTGCCACCCCCACCACGGCCGCCGGCCAGCCTTTGCCCCACCATTAAACCCTAATTCAATTAAAAAAAAAAAAAAAATAAACAAACTTGAACACCCACAACCTGCCGCCAAGGCCTGCCACCACCACCTGCCGCCCCCACCCCCGCCAAGCCCACCCCCACGATGGCCGCCGCCGCCACAGCCACCCGCCCGCCGCTAAGCCGCCGCCATCCCAAATAAAAAAATAAAAATAAAAAAACAAAAACAAACAAACATAAACAAAATTAATGATAAAAAATTAAATTAATTGAAAAAAAAAAAAGTAATTACCTGAAATATATCGTCACAAGGATCCATATATTAAGAATTGAATTAATTGTATAAGTAATTGAATTAATTGAATTAGAAATTGGTTGATTTAAATTGTTTTAAGGTTTTTTTTTGGAGGAAAGAGAAGAGAGAAAAATTGGTAGAGCAGGGGTAGGTGATGGAAAATTAATGACAAAAAAGGGTACAACTGAGAAAAAGCCGGGTACAGTTGAGTAACACCCAACCGTTTTAGTATAATTAGAATAATTAAAATATAAAGACTTTAAGCTAAAAACCGATAAAATCGAAAAATGAAAATTTGGACACTATTATAATTACTCACGGCATTTTGGGCATTTTTAGGGTTAAAATTATTTGTCACTTTTTAGTTTATTGTTAATATAATTTAATTATTAGTTAATAAGTTAGATTTAAGAAATTAAAAGAAATAAATCAATTTTGACACATATATCATATCACACGACATTTCTATTTTTAATGGATTAAATTTGACTAAAATGAAATTATCACTAAGTCAGTAAAGTTAAATAGTAATTAGAATTGAATTTTTGTATAAATCGTTTTGATTATAAATGAATTATGTTAAACCGATAAAAAAATGAGTAACCGTATAAAAATGAATTAAATCGTGTGCTACTACCTTTGCTATTGGATTGTTGAACTTGGACATACGGACTATACATGAATCATCCACGATACTATTATCTTTTAAAATGAAAATCGCTAAATTTAGTTAATAGACGACTAAATTTAACTAAGTCTCAATTTAAAATGAACTAGTTTAGATCCCGTGCATCAATGCACGGTAACTATAGAATTATTGTTTTTAATTAATAAAATTATAAGTAATAAATCTATTGAAAAATAATAAAATGTTAATTTATACTCCGTATGATATTCAAATGTAAATTTAGTACGAATAAATACGGAGTATATTCTAAATAACAAACATATATGAATTGCATAATTTTATTTTCTAAGACTTTAGGTACAAAATTTCGTTAAAACATTTATTTCTGATTAGATAATATATAATGAAAAACTAAAAATATTAAAATAAGCAAATATTAATTAGTCTAGGGTAATATTTTTTAACAAAACTAAAATAATTATTAAAGATACATATTTCAAATTAAAAGTGGAGTTATAGCAAAATAATACATTAAGTTCTTAGTTTCCAATTCTAATATAGAATTAAACAAAAAGTAAAATATTAAAATAAAAAAATAATGAATTTAGGATAAATATATTGTTAAAGTTAAGATTTTTTATTTTATGCATAAATATTAATATGAACATACTTATTGAGTAATGGTAATTATATGTAATATTGTAATGAATATATACTTTAAAACATATAATAGGAAGGATGATGTCAGCATGAGGTTTTGGCGGGAAAAAAATGCACAGAATCACGACATGTGGCGTTGATGATGTCAGCGATAACTGTGGTTTAGTATAATAAAGATACCATTATCACTTTTTACAAATTGAACTTAACATTTTTAAAACTAATATTTTAAAATGAAAATCATTATCACTTTATACAAAATGAACTTAACATTTTTGAAACTAGACTTTTAGATATTTTCAAAAATCACTAAATACAAACCGAACTTAACGTTTTTAAAACTAGACTTTTGAAATATTTTCAAAAATCACTAAGTACAAAACGAACCTAACGACTTTGAAACTAGAATTTTTGTACTTAGCAAATAAAATGGAATTTTAGTTTATACTTAGGAAATATATTAATATATATGAATACGTATAAAAATACGTATAAATATAAAATACGTACAAGTATAGGAATACGTATAAGTATAAAAATACGTATAGAATACGAAGTATAAAAATACGAATACATTATAAAAATCATTATAAAATCTGAAGTATAAAAATCTGAAATCATTATAAAAATACATTATAAAATACGATGAATAGTGACCAATGAATAGTGACAAGTGAATAGTGATTTATGAGTAGTAAAAAGTGAATAGTGAAATACTGAAAATAATTGAAAATTTTACTAAGTATAGAAAATTTAAAATAAAGAAGTAAATAACCTAAAGTGTTTGAAAAACACATAAATAAAATTGGACATACTAATAAACGTTTGATTTAGAAACTTGAAAAGCGTTAATAATTAACAACACTCCAAATAATAAACGAACGTGTTATGTGATCATATGAAACCTACAAATACTTAAACGTTTGACGCTGAGACTAGGAGAGTCTAGTAACATGTGATATGTAAATATCAAATAAATGATAAACCTTGAGTAAGTTAAATAAAAGGTCAAGCTTGGGCCTCAGATAAGGGAACGTCAATCGTGAGTGAAGTGGGGTTAAGATAGTCTTGTAGCGGTCGCCATTGCCGTACAAGATAATTGAATATGCCATGGTTTTTGCCACAGGCTTTAGGAAATGGTCGTTTTATCTGGAGTTAAGGTGCTCTACGAATAGCGTGGCCCATTCTTAACGTGGATACTAATGTACATGTACTAGACTAGGGTTTAATTCACTCTATTTCGCTAAAGTTATCAGGGCCACCGTAACATTATGTGCATATGCGCTTTACGGTTCTGTCTCCTTGCCGTGTTTCGTCTTTATTGGACGCGACACTTGCATTCGTTCTTGCCACATGTAAAGATCACTTGACGAGATTGTATCTGAAGTTCGAATCATTTCGAACACTAGAGGATGAGATGCAAGTATTATAGTATTCGGCGTGGTTTACGAGTCGAGTAAGCCTCTGCACTATGGAAGTGAGATCTGATCGATCAGTACAAAGGCCTACTCAGTGGTCAGGCTCGTAAGCAGTATGTGTTGTTTGTTGTATGATTAATTGAGAACAAGTGTGTACCATCTTCGAAAATTAAAGACCACAATCTTCTGAATTGAATCGAGTCTGCATGACGAGAATGTTACAATACGTATGTTTGTTGCGATCCGATATCGCTTTGTAATCCTGCTGTGTATCTATGATACAAATGATATGATATTATCATTATCTCGCTTCCTAATTGAATAGCATGCCTATATGATTTATCGTTTTAAATCGCATGTTTATTATGACTAATATGTCTTTACATGCTATATGTTTTAAGCATGTTTATCGTTTTATCATACTATTATAGTTATAAAGCGATAGTAATAAACCAAAGTAATTGAAATCGAGGGTAAGTATGAGCATAGCTAGTCACTGTCCGCTCAGCGCGCATCCCCCCAATAGTTTATTGTGCAGAAGATCGTGGGTAGAAATTTGGATTTTGGACGGGGCCACAAGACGTGTTTATACTTTACTTTTGTTGTATTTCGAGAGATATGTAATATATAACACCATACTCTTTTAAATTCCGTATTTAGAGTTGTTTTATTCAACTCTTGAACGATGTTGTAATATTTTGGGTTTATGTATAATTAATGACGCTGGTTTAAGACTTAATTAATTTCCGCCTTAGTAATTAAAGTCGACTAAAAACCAGGTTGTTACAAGTTTAATGTTATTTTATTTGTAGTATTTTGTTTTATAAATTGATTAATAGTGACATAATGCCAAAAAAAGACATACAATAAAATGATATCATGAGATACATATATAACGGAGTTGCGATCATTTAAGGCGTAACATACATTATACTAGATATAATATTGAATCAACTATATCACTCTGTGTTAGCCCCCATTGGTTTTTTATCCAAGATCCGCCACTGACAGGATAAACATTCCTGTGACAAATAATTATTTGTACCACGGAAAAAGTTTCACACGTGGCATAGTCCCTATTTGACACATTGACATGCAGGATCAGGAGTATAATAGGGCTTTCATTTGACTAGGCGTTGACATATAATTCATACATAGCTAGATATGGTGATGTGTCGGTAGGAGGAGGTTACCCAAATTTGGTGATACTAAGGGGTGTATAGAATTTGAGGTGTAGGACGTGTTGAGTTCTGCAAATTGCCCAAGATAAAAGCTCATCTTTATAAGTTCCACACAAACAAATTAAACTACCCTTCAATACTACATATTTTTTGGGCTTTCAGTTTCTCACACAAACAAACTACCCTTCAAATATCAATAATCCTACCCTAACTCCAAAAGGAAAATAAAAAATCAGGGTAAATTAGGAAAGGGTATTGTTCAACTGTACCCAACTTTTACTCAGTTGTACCCAATTTTTAAAATTTTGCCCTTGTCATTTCCTCACATATTTTCCCTCTCTTCCATTTTTCTCTCTAATTACTAACTCAAACCCTAATTCCTACCACCGTACCCACCTTGAAACCACCACGGCACCACCTACCGGCCCTCCCTGCCCATCCCCACCACCGGAGTCCCGGAACAGCCCAACCGCCGCTTTTCCCGTGGTTACCTCCACCTCCTTCCGACCCTAAGATTACAACCATGGCAATGGTTGGCCTTACCATCGCAGCCTTGCCTCCCGCCCCTCACCGGCACCACCGCCCGCCTTTAGCCTACGTGTCAGCTTGAGCACCACCTCGGCTATCAAGCCACCACCGTAATTCACCCCTAGCCACCAAATTAATAATAAGAATAATTTTTTGGATTAAAAAAAAAATGAAAAAAAAAAAAAAAATCAACCCCCACCATCCTCTGACCGTCCTTTGCCGCCCTGTCAACACTCAACACCGTCGGCCTGTCCCAGCCGCCGACTTGTTCCGGCTGACCCGCTACCACCCCTTCTCCGATGTTAACCCTAAACCATCAAACACCTTAAAACCCTTATTATTTCATTAGTTTTTAAAAGTATTGTCAATCAATTATAAATTAGAAAAGTATTGGATAGGTAATTGATGAATTGTGATAGTATGATCATAATTAATAATTCAAAGAATTGAAGAAGAAATTGATGATTTTTTTTTTTTTTATTGAAGTTCTCTTAAAGTTAATCTCTTTTGAAAGAGAGAAAAAATGGTTGGGGAGGGGTACGAGAGGGAAAATTTATGGTAAAAAAGGGTACGACTGAGTAAAGTTCGGTTACAATTGATCAATTACGATTAGGAAATTGCATATGAAAATTAGAGGAATTTACATGTAGGGGTGAGCAAAACCGTATATACGGTTTTCGTATATACGGAAACTGATATACGGTTTTAAAATCACAAAAAAAATTGATACGGTTTTGACACGGTTTTAATCGTATATATACGGTTTTCGTATATACGGTTTTCGTGTAATCGTATATACGGTTTTCATAACATGACAAAATTATTTGTAACTTTTATAATAAAAAATGAGCGTAATAAAAGTTCGAATAAGTTTTTAGTAAGCAAATTAATATTAAACAACGATAAACCGATAAAATAAACAAGAAAACTAAAAATATACTATAACAAATGTGAAAAATACAAGTGAAAAGATGCTCGATTAGATAATAGTATGCAACTGATGACTTGTGTAGCGGTCAATCGAAGAGAATTAAAGCAAGCAAGTGATATTAGTTCGATAATTTGAATAGAGAAAAGAAAACAGAAGAAATAAATAATAATTGGGATGATAGACAAATATTGAGGGGAAAATCAACCTAAATGTGATAAAATCATCACGAAAAATAGTGTACTAGTTTATGCTAAAAAATTCGTATCGTATATCGTATATACGGTTTCAAAAAAATCTAAACCGTTTCTGATACGGTTTCAATCGTATATACAGAATTCGTATATACGGAATTTCGTATATACTAAAATTCGTGAAATTTAAATCGTATACCGTATCGTATTCGTATAATAAAACCGTATCGTATATTTTTGCTCACCCCTATTTACATGGTATGAACTTCTGCATTCTTAGCATCTTAGGAAGTTAAAATTATGTTTTTAAAATTAGTACAATAAAATAAAGGGTTTTTCCACAACTCCTACCTTTTATAATACACTTTTTTAAAACTCACAGCTATTATAATTTTTTACCAAAACTTCCACATTTTATGACAAAAATGTTTTAAAATACCACCAAATGCTCATTTCGTGAAAGAATAATGAAAATTTGATGATGTGAGTTAAGACTAAATAACGAATAAATCGAAAGTTTAAAAATCACATAAACAAAAGTTAGGGTACGCTATAACAGGAGACGCATTTTATTTCACATTTATGGTGACAGCTATATTGCTCGGACTCGGGTACGACGTACGGATACGGATACGACTCCTTGTATCCGACACTTAAAGCCATAAATGTATGGATACGAGGACACGATAAATTAGTGGATACGACAACTTTTGGACACGGTCAATGTGTCCTATTTTCAAATTTGGACACGGTCAACGACTCAACGTGTACCCAATTTTATTTTTTCATAGTTAAAAAATAATTAATAAAAATTAAGAGCGTAAAAACTAACCCAACCTATTTAGTAAAGAGAAATTTAAATAAACTTCAAAACCCTAGACTTTATTAGTCACATCAACCATAAAGTTTGAAAAGTTTTAGTACTCCGTAACTATTTGCTACGAAAAGAAAGAAAAAATAAAAATATTTCTCAACTTCCCAAAAACCCACCCACCTCTTTTTACCCATCCCTCATAATCATAAACATAAACACTATAATAAAAAGAAAAAGAAAAAGAAAAAGAAAGAAATCAATTAAACTTCTCCAGCTTCTTCCGTATAGTAGCAGCACAACTTTCCAACTGCCGTGTCCATTTCCTCCCACCACCGACCAAACACGTATCCCGTGTCCGTACAGGTGTCGTGTCATACAGACACGGGTACGGGGGCCCTAACCAGCGAGTCCGAGCAACATAGGGTGACGGAATGAAGATCTGGTGGTGTTTTTAAATATTGTGGTTGTATAAGGTGGACGTTCTGACAAAAAATTATAATAGGTGCAATTTTCGGAAAAGTGCATTATAGAAGGTGGGAGTTATGAAAAAAACCTAAAATAAAAATTAAAGTCTATTGCAAGAGTGATTCACGTGTACGACTAGGGATGTGCATTAACAGTATCCAAACAATTCTTTTTAACCGGTTAATCGTAAAAACGGTTCGGCCAAAACCCGAACCGTAACCAAACCATTAATAACAATTAATAACAGTTTACTTAATTGTTAAAACGATTTGGTAAGCCGGTGAATCGAGATCCGTTAAGTTATTTTTTTATATTTCTCTAATTTGAATATTCTTCACAAAAATCATACACAAAACATCCAATAATGTTAAAATTGAAGAGGTTTGATGTTTCATCTTTTTTTATTGAATAAAAAGGGCATTCAAATCTAGATTTGTAAAAAAAAGTCTTAATTATATAATAAAAAATTGTAAAACAGTCATGTCTCAATACTATAATAAGTAGTTTCTCGTCCATAATTCAATTATTATTTTTCATCAATGGTACCACAAGAACTTAGGCATAATTTCAGCTCTAATTTTTTTAATTTTTTGGTAAAATTAGCTTAACGGTTCGATTTGGTTAACCATTGTCCTAAAATTGATAATCGTATCCGAACCATGACTGTCAATTATAACGGTTCGTTAATCGAACCGATAAAACATGAGGTTATCAATTTTTCAGTTCGGTTATTTCTGTATGGTTATTGTTGCACAACCCTATGTACGATGGTGCAACTTTGACCAATATGTGACTACTTTTTTTTGGCAAAAAAGAAGCGGAATACAATTCCAATAGAAAAAAGAAAAACGAGAAACAGAAAATAGAAACTACGGAACTACAAAACTAGCTAGAAAACTAAAACGAATAAAAAGGAACCATTCGAGACAATGAGACGCCTCTCATGTCTTGTTCTAGTAAGCGAAAGAGATGGTCGGGAACCTTGGATTGATCATACAAAATAAGGCTTTGCGATTCCGCCTCCATAAGCTTTTTGACCACTTTAGAGTTGTAGGTACCGGGATCAGACATGGAACCACTCGACGTCTTGCTAAGGGCGTAAAGTTAAAAAGATTAAGTACAAAAAACCTTTAAAAACTGTTTTGGAGCCGCCACTAAATTATGAGGGAAATTTAAAACCCGCCTCCGTGTCCTCATGCTCAAAGACACGTCTTAGAGTTCAAGGCACGTCGACACCTATCCGTCTAAGGTTATTGTGAAACCAGATTCGGATTCGGGTGAGGGTACTTTTCTAAAGCATAAATCAAAATAATGTTTTTATGAAAGATCTTTTGGAAAAGCCTATCAAAAGATAGCCTCTACTAGACTTGAGAACAATGCAAAGAATGATACATGAGCCTAAGTAATTCGCTACGTACAAGTGCGATATGAATGTAAAAAGAATGCAAAAGAGATTGTTTAAAACCCTCAGTTAAGCACGCTTAACTTGTTAACGAAAACAGTTCAGTTTAATGACGAATTCATTTTAAGTGATTTAGATGCAATAAGAGGATTTGCTAAAATGCATGCAATAAAATAAAGTTCAATTAGCCATTGGTTTATTTTAGAGAGGTCAGTTGTTTATGCGACTTTGGAAAGGTGTTACGAATAGGGTGTGTATTCGAGGTGCATGACCGCCTTATGAAAAGCAGACTTGCGTACCAAAGTCGGGGTGAGCCTAATGTAGGCCCTTGCTAGTCTAAGAAGTAAAGAAAGACCTTAATCCTTGTTAGGATTAAGTATTACCTGTCTCGAGTTAGGAAACCGGCAGCGCTTCGCTTCAAAGGGAAGAATTCAACACTAGGAAGGTGAAGAATTCAAGGATGTTTATGCGTGAGGCTTTGAGAGAGTTTTGTGTGAATTGTATTCTGAAAATTGTCTCTTCAATCGAATGAATGAAGGGTCGTATTTGTAGTGTAGAGCTCGTCAAGAATTAGGAAAGCCCGGGGATAAAACCGGACTTAGAAATCGCAAGGACCCTTGCGAATGCTTGGGGCAATCGCAAGGACTCTTGCGGCTGCCTGCCCTAATCGCAAGGACTCTTGCGATTGGTAGGGCGGGCATTATCCTTTATTCCGTATATTTCCAAATTATATTTCAGGATATACGGGATAATCTTACTTGAGCTCTAAGATACGTCGTTGTGGCTGTGTTTTAGGGTTTGACTTAGGTTATCCTGGACCTTGGGAAGCGGGCCAGGCATGGGTTTGGGCTCGGTTCTGGGCCCGAGCCCTGAAAATGTAAAAGGGGTGTATTTTGTAGTATTTTGTGAAATAGGACATTCCGTAAGGTTATCCTAGGTGTTTGCCGGTCCTAAAATGTGGTTTTAGCGACTGGGCCTAAATTGAGGGATTTAGGTGAACTGAATTGAATCCTGTTAATGTAAAAGAATCAATTAGACTATGTGTTTAGAAAGGGGTGTGCGCATGCCGATTAGGACCTAAACTCGAGACAAGCTAGACTCTAGACCTAAGGACACTAAGAGTGATGACCCATAAAGAAACCTCATCTGCATTTAAAAACATTTAACTTGAATTCGTCATAGTTAGAACCATTTAAGTCAACATAAAAGCATGCAATAAAAGTCCATTGTTACATCACTGGGTTTTTGGCGGGAGGTACAGATTTGGGTATCTACAGAGCCCCCAGTTTGACTGAGCTTAGGACTAAAGCGAAAGTCAAACTTTACGACAACATCCGGACCATTACAGTCTCGATATCGTCAGCGGCGCGGAGTATGTGTCCATGGGAGAGACTAGGACTCCGAACCGGCCTTATCCGGGGGGAGACAAACATGTTTAGGGACATGACGGTCCTTGCATACATGTAAGGGCATGCCTGCCTGCCGAATGCCTTTGCGTTCTATTGCCTTTGCTTGGTCTCGTAAAGAGTGCATATGCTTAGTCTCGTATAAGAGCGTAGATGCTTCATGCTTCGTGCTAGCGCTTGTGCTGGTGCTTATCTCGTAAAGAGTGCTTACGTCCGCCGGGAATTATCGTCCGAGGAAAATGCTAATGCTTAGTGTATACGCAAAGGTTGTGTATAGTGCTTCAAACTCGTTTAAGAGTGTGGCGGACTTTAGGTGACGCCTTAACCGACAAAGCTTGCGTGTACGAAGAAAAATACTTAGGCTTGAATCAACGAGCCCAAGGTGGAGAGAAAACGTGGAATATAACATGCCTCAGAAATTGCCTTGTCGACTAGTGACTCTTCCGGGGAATCTCTTATCAACTGGCGACTTCAAGCTTGAACTCATTCGCACATGTCGCGGTTTCAAATCCGGAAAAATTCGAATCTGCGATTTGCTCTTCTAAAGATCTTCAGACTTCGCTTGCTTCGGCCATGAAACGTGGTATCATTACGATTCCTTTGGGTTTACTTGATACTCATCTCTCGGACTTGGGATTTTTGGTGCTCGATCTAATGTTTGGGTACTTAAATGTTTGTATCTGTGTTCGGGCGTCTGATCTTTGGACTTATGTTTGGGTGTCTGATGCTTTGTGCACACGTGAAAGTATTATGCTTTTAGTGCGCATGCTTGTGTTCGTAGCGGTTCTGGAGGTGTCGCTAAACCGTAGATGCTTGCAGATAGCGTGATTTGTTCTTCTTCAGGCGTCATTTTGCGAAAAATTACCTTATTTTTCGTTGATGGAAGCTTGAGGGGTGTATAGTGAGAGCCCCCAGTTTGACCGAGTTAAAGTGTATAACGATGGTCAAACTTGGTGATAAGGTTGTCCGAGCGTAAGTGTTTTTGAATTACCCCCTCGAGTTTGACTAAGTTTGGTATGAAAATTGAGTCAAAATGAAGAGCATGTGTTTGGTATTAATTGTGTTGGAGAAGGTGTTTTTGGATTACCCCCTCGAGTTTGACGAAGTTTTGTACGAAAGCTGAGTCAAAGTGTGGCGAAGGATGTGTATTAGGGGAAAGATTTTTTGGATTACCCCCTCGAGTTTGTCTTAATTTGGTTGGTATTACGGCAAAGTGGTGTTTGGCTATTGGCTTTCGTTGACGCGGCTTTAGTGTAAAGCTAAATCAAAGTCTTGTTTGTAATTAGGACTATGCTTTGGTGTAAAATTAAAGTCAAGATTGTGGTTATGCTTTTAATTTTGTCCCCTTAGTTTGGTTAAGCTTTGGTGTAAAAGTTAAGGCAAACTGGAAATGTTACTTCTGTCCTTGAATGAAATGATGTTTTGGTGTGGGGTGTTGGTCGTGCCTTTTGCAAAGCTGCCTACGTATCCACGGTGTGTGGAATCAGACCAGCGTAGTTCGGTAATGCACGTTTAAGGGCATGCCGGCCCAGGGGGTGTTCGAGCTAAGTCGAATTGTGAATTTGACTCGCTTTTGCTTCTAGAGTGTTATTGTCTTGATGGTATCCCCTATCAGGGTAGGGTCTTCGCTTCGGCTTGTGGGCTTAGTAAGGTAGAACTTCTGCTTCGGTTTATGGATGTAGGGTTTTGGGACGTCCGTGAAGGATATCTATTTTGTTGTACTTTGTATAGGAGTATGATCCTAAAATGGAGTGTCAGCCCCCAGTCTTCGTTGTAGATGTATATCGCACACATGGTGCATGAGTCGACCATAACGCTTGTGTGGCTTCCTAAGGAGGTGAATGTGTGGCTTCCTAGTCTAAGGAGGTGTATGTGTGGCTTCCTAGTCTAAGGAGGTTTGGTGGAAAGGGATGGGTTATTTCCACCGGGAATGTTGTTGTAAAGGGTGAATGAAGGTTGTTCGTTTGTTGTTTGGCTTGGGTACAGTGTATCTTTGTACCGTCAGGTGAGGGGTATCAACGTCTTTGGATAGGTTGTTTCTTGAACGGGTTGGATCCAAATTCGTAGAGCATGACGTATCCAATGTTGTTGGATAGGCTGTATCCAATGCCGTTGGATAGAGCGTGTCTTGTGTGATTGGACATCTTGGGGTAGAGCGCTTCCAGTGTCGCCGGGTGTACTCCATGGGCTTGACTGTATTCTGAGCATCGTGAATGCCTACTTATGTCGTGCTTGATGTCTTCGTTGTCTCTTACTTGTACCTGCATAGTTAGTACTCAATGAAAGAAAGTTTTTGAAAATGCTCTCGCGTTTTTGGAAATGCTTTTTGTTCGAAAGAAGTTTTTGAAAATGTCTTTTCGTAAAGGAGATTTTGAAAATGCTGCTTTTGCAAAAGAATGCTTTTTTTTTTTTTTTTTTTTTTTTTTTAAGAGAAGATCCTGAAAATGCTGTTTTTTCAAAAGAAGATCTTGAAAATGCTGTTTTTTCAAAAGAAGATCTTGAAAATGCTTAAAGACGTATTTTTATTTGAAAAGCGTTAACTCGAGCGTTGGGTTAATTTTTAGAAAGTGCTTCCTAAAGTGCATTGACTCGGGGGTTAAGCTAGTTCACAATGAGTTCTTTTCAAAGTGCGTTAACTCGAGTGTCGAGTTAACTTTTTGAAAGGTGCTCTTTGTGGACGTGGATGAAATGTTTCAAAGACAACGATGAAACGTGCTAAGAAAACGAGTGTTTGAAGTGTTTCAAAGACGAAGTTGAATCGTATGCGTGACTCGAGACTCGACAATGATAAGGATGTAAGTGACTATGACACGTGCATCGGTAAAGCCTCCGGCTTGGTGACGTATGGTTGCTTCAGTGGCCTGTCGTTGTTCCTGCAAAATGAACAAGGTTAGATGAAAAAGCAGAGTACTACTCCTAGGTCTAGCACAACTTTGTCTCGACGTAGTCGTTTTAACGTCTCGATAAAGAAACAGTTTGCCTTTGATTTTTGTGGATTTTTTGTGGATTTTTGTGAGGATGTCCTTGACTTTGGAAGCTTTAGACATAAATTTGTAAAAGGTTTGGTTGAGCTCGGGTGAGCGGCCTACGTATCTGTGGGTACGGAATCAAACCTAGCGTAGTTCTAAAGGGCGTGTTTATGTGAAAAGGTGTTTATGTGAAAAGAGACGTGTTTAAAGACCTGCCGGTCCATAAGGTGTTTAGTTGTAAAAAGGCGTGTGTTTAAGGACCCGCCGGTCCAAAAGGGTGTTTATGTGATCGACCTTGATACATTACATTCTAGAGGTAGGTTTCTCCTTAGTTGATCTTGGCCGTTTGTTTGTCACATCAAAGTCCAATTTGATGGAGAGGGGTCCTATTCCCCAACCTCGATAATTGGATGAACCATCGAAGTATGTCGCTTCTTCATTAATGTTGTAAATTCCGTCGTCGGGAAATGATGTAGTGTCGATAACGGGCTCCTTGGTGTCAAATTCGGCTCAGAGCAATGTCCATTGTGCCATATGTCCTTTTGGCACGGGTCCCTTGGAGAGGTATTAGACTGGGTCCATTTTTGAGTAGACCTTTGTTCACTTAGCCACTTGTCTTTCGGGCTTTCTTTTTGTTTTTTTTTTTTTGTCCCTTTCTTAAAGACTTTGACACTTGTTTCTTTTTTTGATTTTTTGGAAACTTTGAGACTTGTTTCCTTCTTGATTTCTTGGAAACTTTGAGACTTGTTTCCTTTTGACTTTGCTCTTTTTGCCGTTGTTTTCACTTTTGATTGTATTCCCCTTGAGAATTCGTCGGGCCCTTTGTGGTATGGGCTCGAGCTTCGACTTTGCTAAACCTTGCGGTGGGAAGGTTGCATGTGATCATGTGTCTATCACGCCGGACTCCTCTTACAAGTTCGTTTGCTTATTAGGCACGCGATCGAGTATGCGGAGGGCGATCCAGGAACACTCATACTTTTGGTCGCGATCAAATTCATGACCACTGTGGAGCTCCAAATTAATGGATCCTCCTCCAAAAGCAACGGAGTAGTAGATCACAAGCTGACTACCGAACCTTAAGTGTCTAGTCGTCGAAAACCTTCTTGTTTTTGTCTTGTACTTGATATTGACTTGGACCTTTGTACCCGGCCTAGACCTCCTTCGGATAGCTACTCCTAGGATGCAATGTATATCGGTGCAAAATTTTTTTTTGTATAAGAAATGTGAGTAAAATGGGTAAAAGGAAACTGGGTTATAGGCAAACTTATTCCCTTATTGATTTGTCAAAATGTCGTACGTCGAAGACTCGATTATCCTAGACTGACGGAGATTGACTCGATGCTTAAAAACTCGACCCGTATTTAAAAGACTCGAATTGCTTGAGGAGATCCGCCAGATCGTCGATGGTGCTTGAGTGGACGCCTCGTCGATTGCTTCGTGATGTACGTGCCGTGGGTACACGTCGATGCCCTTGGTGTCGAGACTTGATTAACGCATAATTTGATTCGTCTTGTCTTTGAAACGATTTTGTTTTGATGGAAGTGAAAGGGTTTTTCGAGTTGAAATGTGTTGCCACATTTCAACTCTGTGCGAGAGCGATTCGAGGTAGTGATGAGCTACTTGAACCGAGGGTGCTTCGAAAATGCGATGGAAACGGTAGTGCCCGTTTTTATGCATGTGCCTAAGGAAGAGTTAGACCGAAGCGGCTAGAGCCACTTGGTCCAACATCAAAAGTCCTCGGGATTGAGCTTGCTCATTCCCGGGTTTTGTGCTTTTGCAAA
Source organism: Dianthus caryophyllus (assembly GCA_023091065.1). Lineage (NCBI taxonomy): Eukaryota > Viridiplantae > Streptophyta > Magnoliopsida > Caryophyllales > Caryophyllaceae > Dianthus > Dianthus caryophyllus. The sequence goes on along the minus strand of CM041522.1, from coordinate 36,194,091 downwards.
AAGAGGAGTGTCTGATCCTAGAAGGTTTTGGGCTAGTCAAAACTTTCGAAAAATGCTTATATTGAAAGAGGTATAAAAAGGAAAAGGCCTTGGGCCGTTCAATTTGTTTTTGTGAAATTCCTCGAGAATGGGCTGACATTCTCGGGTTTGAAATGAGTTTTGTGATAAAAGGGTTGTGATGACCGCGAGTCATGCGGCCGATTTTGAGCTAGAAATGTTTTAAAACGTTTCATGCTCGACGATGTTTGGTGGTGTGTTGCTACGATCCTATTGGTGGATGCTCGAAATGGCATTTAAGCTATTCGAGTCGAAGGTGTCAAAATGCGATGAGGACAAGCTTGCTCGTCCATATGGATTTTGTCAAGGGAGAAAAGGATCGAGGTGGTTTGAGCCATTCGATCCGATGTTAGAATCCACAAGATTGGGCTTGGCCATTCTTGGGTTTGGCGAGGGATGCTACTCATTGGGCTGATTTGACAATGAGTCGTTTGAAAAGATTTTGTTTAGAAAGGTTCGAAAAGGCCAAGGGCCGTGAGTTCGCTTTGAAAAACTCGCCAAGAATGTGTTCTAATTCTTGGGTTATGCTTTGTGAAAAAGCATGCGATAAATAGGTTAGGATAACCGTGAGTTATTTAATCCATTTATGTTTTCAAAGGCTGTGGGGTTTGCTTTGAAAGGCTCACCAAGAATGTGTTCTCATTCTTGGGTCATGCTTTGTGAAAAAGCATGCGATAAATGGGTTAGGATAACCGTGGGTTATTTAATCCATTTATGTTTTCAAAGGCTTAGGGAAAGTGGGTTTTGTGACCTAAGGAATAAAGTCCACGAGCTAGGGTTTTGAAGCTTGCTCGGGTTTTTGCTTGTTTTTACAAAATGAAGTTTTGAAAGATGTTTATTTCAAAAAAAATTTGTGAGAGAAAATTCACGAGCTCGGGTTGTAAACCTTGACTCGGGTTTTGATAGTTTTGTAAAAAAGGGAAATTTCAAAAATGTTTATTTCAAAAATTTCGCGAGAGTTTTGTTTGTAAAAAGTGTTAGATGTTAGTTGTAAAATGTTAGATGTTAGTTGTAAAATGTTAGATGTTATTTATAAAATTGTTAGGTTATTATTTTTGAAAACTTAAAGCGACTTTTCGAAAATATGCAAATGAATTTTGAAAAAGACTATATTGTATAGCCTCGCACTCGTACGTATGACTCTTGGTCGTTCGGTCAAGTCTTGTACGCCTCCAACTGATTTGAGTACGCTTTCGCAGGTGCTTTTAGCCCTCCGCCCACACAGCATAGCGTGTAGGATACGAAGGAAGCCCTGGGGCGGTCAAACCTACTTGCTACACAGCCGTGGAGGGGTGAGAGGAAGGTTAGTCCAGTACGTGCCTCGTCGAATGGACGATGCCTGCGTTTGGAACCACCTCTCGGGGTGTTCGTGTGTGAATCCGACTAGATTCGACTCTAACGGATATGCTTAGCTCATGTATGTTGATTGTTCTCAAGTCGTTCAAGTCTCGTTTTTATTTTTTAAAAAGAAAAAGCTAATTTTTAGTTTTTAAAAAAAATAAAACCTGTCCCCAGCGGAGTCGCCAACTGTAGGTACCGGGATCAGACATGGAACCACTCGACGTCTTGCTAAGGGCGTAAAGTTAAAAAGATTAAGTACAAAAAACCTTTCAAAACTGTTTTGGAGCCGCCACTAAATTATGAGGGAAATTTAGAACCCGCCTCCGTGTCCTCATGCTCAAAGACACGTCTTAGAGTTCAAGGCACGTCGACACCTATCCGTCTAAGGTTATTGTGAAACCAGATTTGGATTCGGGTGAGGGTACTTTTCTAAAGCATAAATCAAAATAATGTTTTTATGAAAGATCTTTTGGAAAAGCCTACCAAAAGATAGTCTCTACTAGACTTGAGAACAATGCAAAGAATGATACATGAGCCTAAGTAATTCGCTACGTACAAGTGCGATATGAATGTAAAAAGAATGCAAAAGAGATTGTTTAAAACCCTCAGTTAAGCACGCTTAACTTGTTAACGAAAACAGTTCAGTTTAATGACGAATTCATTTTAAGTGATTTAGATGCAATAAGAGGATTTGCTAAAATGCATGCAATAAAATAAAGTTCAATTAGCCATTGGTTTATTTTAGAGAGGTCAGTTGTTTATGCGACTTTGGAAAGGTGTTACGAATAGGGTGTGTATTCGAGGTGCATGGCCGCCTTATGAAAAGCAGACTTGCGTACCAAAGTCGGGGTGAGCCTAATGTAGGCCCTTGCTAGTCTAAGAAGTAAAGAAAGACCTTAATCCTTGTTAGGATTAAGTATTACCTGTCTCGAGTTAGGAAACCGGCAGCGCTTCGCTTCAAAGGGAAGAATTCAACACTAGGAAGGTGAAGAATTCAAGGATGTTTATGCGTGAGGCTTTGAGAGAGTTCTGTGTGAATTGTATTCTGAAAATTGTCTCTTCAATCGAATGAATGAAGGGTCGTATTTATAGTGTAGAGCTCGTCAAGAATTAGGAAAGCCCGGGGATAAAACCGGACTTAGAAATCGCAAGGACCCTTGCGAATGCTTGGGGCAATCGCAAGGACTCTTGCGGCTGCCTGCCCTAATCGCAAGGACTCTTGCGATTGGTAGGGCGGGCATTATCCTTTATTCCGTATATTTCCAAATTATATTTCAGGATATACGGGATAATCTTACTTGAGCTCTAAGATACGTCGTTGTGGCTGTGTTTTAGGGTTTGACTTAGGTTATCCTGGACCTTGGGAAGCGGGCCAGGCATGGGTTTGGGCTCGGTTCTGGGCCCGAGCCCTGAAAATGTAAAAGGGGTGTATTTTGTAGTATTTTGTGAAATAGGACATTCCGTAAGGTTATCCTAGGTGTTTGCCGGTCCTAAAATGTGGTTTTAGCGACTGGGCCTAAATTGAGGGATTTAGGTGAACCGAATTGAATCCTGTTAATGTAAAAGAATCAATTAGACTATGTGTTTAGAAAGGGGTGTGCGCATGCCGATTAGGACCTAAACTCGAGACAAGCTAGACTCTAGACCTAAGGACACTAAGAGTGATGACCCATAAAGAAACCTAATCTGCATTTAAAAACATTTAACTTGAATTCGTCATAGTTAGTACCATTTAAGTCAACATAAAAGCATGCAATAAAAGTCCATTGTTACATCACTGGGTTTTTGGCGGGAGGTACAGATTTGGGTATCTACAAAAGTCTGTCTGAATAATTAAATGGGTGATATGAAGCTTTATTGCCTTCAACAAACCTATTCGTAAAGCCATAATTTCAGCCTGAGTAACTATAGCAAAACCAAGTTTCTCTGCAAAAGCACTGTTATGAAACATGCCGAGTCCCTAATAATGCCCCCTGCTCTTTGACCACTTTTTGAAGTTTTGAAGTGGGCACGTTAACCCATAAAGTACTCATATTAAGTGATAATAGTTGTCACATTTTGGTTACAGCTAACTGTCGTACGCATGAAATTGTTTCGTATTAGACTTTGCCCTAAAACGAGTAACTCAGATGTACGATTAAACTTTGACCTCGATAAAATGTTATCTAGTTGTGAAACCTTTTACATCCTCTGAGATCGACCTAGCATATAATTCACACCTGCACAATTTTATAACCCAAAAGTACCCTGAGCAGTAAGTCTCAAGTTCAAATTTTATTTCATCTCGTTATAATGGCCTTGTTGCCCCTTTTATATATAAAAAAAATGCCCAAGTTGACTTATTTATATGTGACTTGAGAATTCATTAACTAACAAATATTTTAGGATTTTTCTACGCGGTAACCCTATGTTTTTTTAGATTCTACGTCGTAATCCTACTTTCAGATATATATACATGGTAACCCCGTACTCTATTTATATCTATCGACATGACCTTAAACTTGTATTTTGTCAAATTTTCCGGTAAATAATTAACATAAAGTGATATGGCGATATTAATTTTGAGTTTTTCTATATGGTAACCTCGTGTTTGACAAAATTCGACAAGATAACCATTTTTTTTACAAGACATTCAAGAATACACTCATTAAATTAATCATTTTTCACTGGTTTTCACTTGATTACACTATAAATTGTCCAAATTTACCCATTGAGTTAAATCTCCTTTCTTTTCTCCTTTTTTTTTTCGGTTTGTTTTACATTAAAATCTTGAAGAAGCTATTTTAATCTTGTTTATGTGAAAGACATCAAAGGAATGTATTTGATAGAATTATTTTTTTTCGGACGACTCACTTTCCACATCTCCTTTTGTCTACAATGTGAATACTTAGTTTCTCGCCTTGGAGCTCGTTCATTCGTTGGTTATGACACTTTGACTGATTAAGTAGACTCAATCAGGAAGAGGTGTATTATGTGTTTTAAAAACCTCTCACGCAAGCGCACGTTGTCGATTGTAGCGTTGAGAGGGTCGAACCACAAGGGAGTAGGTGATTATGAATGTACTTGTTTACGCGTTTATCTAGATCGATAGCAAGGATTATGATCAAGACTACTAAGCCGAATCTACTAAAATAAGCTGAGAAGACTAACTAACAATAGCTACTAATAACTAAAAGAAGAATAAACGAGGAGTTATACGATGACTAAAGGGACTAGGGGTCGATTTCTCCGCCTTTATACCTTAGTCATGCATTAGGTAAATTAATGTTAAAACGAGGATCGAGGAATTCATGTGGACTCGCCATATAACTACCCAAAATTCTCCCGTCCGGGTTCAATTCTAAGACTCCCTAGTCTAGACTCGACTCTACTCCCGTAGTAATTTCACCCAACCTAGGGGCATTAAGCGTGGCGGTACCCTAAGGTCATCCCCTTCCATTCCCATGGTCAAGGTCGATATAAGGGGATCCTAGAGACGATTTTCCCTTCCGAGTTCAACAATTTCTAGTCACTAATGAGCGAGTAAAGAGGTCAAAATCTAGCTAACTTCCATTAACGGTCAAGGATTCAAAACCCATCAATTCCTCAACCCAAAGCGATTATTAACCCCAAATAAAGAACACAAATCCCACAATCCTCATCTTTTTAAAGGTTTTAATGCATGACTTAGGCGATTAGGGGATAATCAACCCCTAGTTAGAAGACTACTCACTAATCATGGTCAAATCAACAAAATAAAGGCAAATAATCATCAACCTAACAATACCCATGCTTAAAGATTCAAACTTGGAAGAACAAAAGCAAAGGAAAGAGAAATAACAACCAAAATCATAAAATCAAACCCAAAAAACAAGATGATTATATATATAAGAGAAGATCCAACAAGTTCTACAAATATTCAATTCTAACAACTACAAACATCAAAACTATAAGATAATAAGAAGAAGAGAAGAGAGATTATACCCTAATTAGAGAGGAGAAAATGATTAATAATAAGAATTTAAGGAAAACCAAGATCTAATCACCCAAATTTCACTTGAATCACAATAATAATCTTCAAGAAACTCAAAACCCTAGATAATACTCTCTATTTTCACTCTAAGATGTTATGTCCTCTAATAAATGACGGCCAAAATGTATTTATAGCATCCCAAAATAAGACGGATTAAGTCGCGAAAAGCAGGGCAAATTGGTGGGCGACTTGAAGGGGACCTGGCGGCCTGACTCGCCCGGTGGGCGACCTGTCGTCCATACTGGTCTTGTGTCGCCCACTTACTCTCCAAGCTTACAATTCTTGCTTCCTTCTCGATTCCTCCTTGCTTCTTTTGCTCCAACTCGTCGTGTGCGCTCCCGAGTACCTGCATATAACCAATTCAAAGCAGTAACTCGTCCAAAAGCGGGAATTTAGAGCTAAAAGACGGGAAACGAGGGAAAACGACAAAAACGGCCTAAACTTATGACTTATGCGCAAGAAAATAAGACGAATTCGAGCTAAACAACGCATTATACGGAGGCTATTATTAAGCTAACAAATTCCCCCACACTAGAACTCTTACTCGTCCTCGAGTAAAACAAAGCACACAAGCCAAGACGACTAAACTAAGGGCTAACTAACGAGAAATCTAACAACTAAGCTATACAATACATCCGATACGAGGCAATTAGCGGGCTCGCTCCGCCCCTTCAACTCACAACGCCACACTTATGAGGAAGAGGTGTTGCGTGCAAGGCAAGTGGGGTCTTGCTCAAAAATGTGAATCGACCCAACAATTAAGCACAAGATCAATCAAAATAAAGTCGATTCGGTCAAGAGATTAGCCTACCTCCTCATCTAGGTGGCTCCCTTGCTCTCTACACGAGCAAGGCTACTAACACGCAATAATGTTAAAAACCTAAGAGGTCACTTGTAGAAAAAGGCAAAGTAGCGTAACTTTAAATCATGCATGCAAGTATTGTTTAATGAACCAAACTCGTCGGGACCAAAACGGAGGTGGGGGAAAGATGGAAAATTAATGAACCTCGCGTTCAAAGACCGGTGTATCTCGTTTCGCCTCCAAAATTAGGAGGAAGGGTCGTCCTGAATCAACTCGACAATGTGGACATCTCAAAAGGAACAAGCAGTGCTTATGAGATTTGGCTCCCGAATTATTAACACATTTTTCTCTTTTATTTTTTTTTTATTTTTTTTTTTTTTCTTTCTTGGGTGTGGCTAATCCCACGCTCACTAATTGTCACTAACTCGCCGCAAGTTTTCTCGGTTCGAAGCAAGTACTCGACAATAGCTTACGGGTATTCACTCTTTACCTCTCGGCCTATTTTCGACCGTTATTGAGGCATCGAAGTGGTCACCACAACCCTTATTTGAAACCTTTGGGAAGCCAAAAACAACAATATAGAACAAGCACTTTGCAAAAGTAGACATGAGATGAGTTATTTATTGTGTTTACCCTTTTTTTTGTGAAATTTTGTGGTAGTCGAGCCGAAAACGGTCACCTTGAAACTAGACGACGTAGGTACTTATCCAACGAGGGTGAAAAACGGAGGTGTAAACACAACCAAAAAGACCCTAAAAGTTTGGTTATCAACAATTCAAGCATGCATAATTAAGTAACTCTAATAAGCGTTTTCAAACAAGTGACGAGCTAGATAATTAACAATTTGCGTAAAAGTATTCAACTTGGACCTTTTTTTTGAAATTTTGAAGGATTTTTTTTCAATTTTTAGGAATTTTTCAATTTTTTCAATTTTTTTGGTTTTCAAATAAGAAATTAAAAATAACAATAAAGCGAGTGACTATGAGAAAAGTTTGGATTGAAAGCCCTACTTAGAAAAGGAAGCTAACGGGGGCGGGGAGCAATTACAACAAGCATTAACCAAGTCCATCAAAACAAGGATCAACAATCAATCATTCAAACGATCAATAGGGGGAAGGCTAGGCAAAATCAATCATCAACTAAGGAGATACTCAACAATAACCCGAATCGAGACAAGGCAAAGTGACAAAGCAAGCGCGAGAACTAGCAACCAATACAATAGAGACGCAAGCAACAAACCAAAACCGACTAAGCTACAACCTCTAATTTCGACCCCTAGAGAATAGCTACCCCCCCACACTAGAATGAGCACCGTCCCGAGTGCTCATAGCCTAGAAAGGTGGATCCTCCGGTGGTGGAGGATATTGATATTGGAAGTACGGGGGAGGAGGGTAAGGCCCTTGAGGGTAAGGGGGATAATGCACCGGATTATATGGGTCGTAACCCATGGGTGCCGGATAAAAAGGCTCATTGGGGTTGTACCCCGTCGGTGGATAACCCATGATGTTAGTAAACATAGGGTTCAAGTAGTTGGTTTGTTGAAGAGATAGTTGCCGCATTTGCTCCTCTAGGTCATGTTGACCATGTTGGAGTTGGGAGATGTTAGTGGCTTGGGCGGCAACATGTTGCGACGTTTGTCGCATCATCTCTTGCGTCTCCATGAGTATGGCATTAGTGCTGTTAATAAGGTCACGGTTTGCAAGAGATAGTTCTCTCGTTTCCCGTGTATACTCGTTAGTCTCGCGGACTAAGGCTTGCGTGTCAAAACCATATTGCCTCGTCTCGTTTAAAACATTCATCATGGCTTGCCAACGATCATTGTCGGCGGCCATGAAGCTAGGGTCAACGTTAGGAGGGTTGGGGATCTCATGGGCGGGGGTATCGGGAGGGACATCGGCGCTAGTTGAAGCGCCTCGGGCTCGTTTACGAGCCGTAGTAGAGGGTCCACTCGCCGCCGCCCAAAGTTCGGAGTCCTCCGGAAGTGACTCCTCAAACCTAAACTCGTTGGGCTCAAGGTTGTAATTAGCCGCTCTCCACTTCCCATCCTCAAGAACGTACTCCTTAGGACCGTAGGGGAGACTAATGTTCGAAGGACTATCAAGGGAAGTCCGATTGTTAGGCATCACTATGGCGCGAGTCTCGGTGATATCATACATTAACTTCTTGTTTTTCTCCCACATCCACGGAAGGTACTTAGCGTCAATTCTAATATTGTCATCATAAGGAGTGAGAGGGTCGCCTAGCAATGATCGACACTAGCCCACCCCACGCTATACAAGACGATTTCCTATTATTCCCGACTTCCATGTGATTAAGGACAACCGAAGGAAGGTCAAGATAGCAAGGTACATCGTAGAAGGCGTCTCTAAGGATACTATGGCGGTGGCACTACATATGAAATGGGTCTCGGGAGAGGGGAGGAAGGAATTAGCAATGATTCGCGCAAAATAGCGCAAAACCGGGTTTCTAATCGCAAAGGATCGCATCTTCCCCCCTTTAAACTTGTCCGTGGTCCGTGTGACTTTTCGCCAAAACGCCGTACGAGAATCCGAATCGTCGGCCGTTTGGTGGGTTCGGGCGTAACGCCCATTGGTAGAGGGTAAGCCTAGGAGCGCCCCGAATTCCTCTAGGGTCATAGTAAATCGTTGACCCAAGAGTTGAAACGTCACACGGACCGTATCGTCATCCAATTCCGTAGACACCAAAGTTGCCTTAAATTCACAAGTGAGAGCGAAGTAAGAATATTCATTAGCATTGAAAATCCTAAGTAAACCCGCCCTACGACACAAGGTTTCAACGTCATTATAAATCCCCATTTTTCGCAAAAAGCCGTGATCGGCCCACCTAGTACTCTCGAATTTACACTTCACTAAGGCATTAAAGTTAGTTAATTCTTGAGAACTAGCAAAACCTATTTCAAAAGCTTCATTGAAATACTTAGGTCGAGAAGAGTTGCCTCGTTTGCTTTGGGAAACGACGAGAGCCTTGGATGAAGAAGCCATTGTTGAGAGGTTGGTTGAGCTTGAAACCCGAAAATCCGACCCGAGCCTTGAAAACTTCTCGAAACCGCTTGAAAACTTGAAGAGACTCAAAAACCCGAAGCTTGGCTTGAAAATGGGTGTGAATGAGCAAGTTCCAAGTGCGGTGAGATTTCGAACCTCGACGAAATAATTCAAAATTAACCTTGAAATGTAGATCACGTCGAAAGGAGAAGTTTTATGTAATTATTTTTGTGTTGTGGTGTGTTTTTGATGGTGAAATGAGGTGAGGAAGGAGGAAGGAGATGAAGTATTTTAATGGTGTTTGAGTATGAGGAAGAAGAATGTGATGAGTGAGAATGAGTAATTGAATGAGTGAATGAGATAATGAGAGAGTAAAGTGAATGAAATGAAATGAATGAGTGAAATGAGTGAGTAAATGGAAATGAATAAAGTGAAGGAGTGAATAAGTGAGTGAGTGGAGTGATTTAAATGAATAAAGGAGTAAATGTGTGAGTAAATGAATAAGTGAGGTAGGAAATGTAATGAGTAAAGCCGATGTTTTTCAGCTCAAAATCACGTGCTCATGCTTCACACTCCTTCTTTTTTTTTTTTTTTAACAGCCCTCAGAACGGGCGGGTCAGGGGGAAGCGGGCGGGTGACTCGCCCGGTGGGCGGAATGTCGCCCGGTGGGCGACCTGTCGTCCCCACTGGCCTCATCTCGCCCACTTACTCCCATTTTTGCTCAAACTCGATTTTCTTCTTCCTTTTAGCCTTATACTTCACTCCTTGCCTCCTATGTGTCGGGATATGAGGCGAGAGCGAGCTCATAATCCCATCTTTGGGCGTGGGGTCCACATTTCCTACACACATTCAAAAACGACCACACAAAACGCAAACAAACACGATTTGCCAAAGATTTCATCCAAGCAAGAAACGATTCTCAAGTCATGAAAAATAAAAGCGAACTAAAATAAAAGGATACTTATTGGCTTGGGTTGCCTCCCAAGAAGCGCTTGTTTATAGTCATTAGCTTGACTCTTCAAGAGTTGATTTAATAAGGAACGAGTTGAGTGGAGACTCGATGAATCTCCCTCTTGAAAGGTGTCCCGGCTACATAATGCTTCAATTGATGACCATTCACTTTGAAAACACGATCTCCACACGATACCTCAACCGAGCCGTAAGGAAAAGAACGAACCACCGTGAAGGGTCCCGACCACCTAGAACGCAACTTCCCGGGAAACAACTTTAACCGAGAATTGAAAAGAAGAACTAGGTCCCCTTCCTTGAACTCCTTTCTTAGAATTTTCTTATCATGCCACTTCTTCGTCTTTTCCTTGTAGAGCTTCGAGTTCTCATAAGCCTCCAAACGAATCTCATCCAATTCGTTGAGGTCCAAGAGCCGCTTTTCTTGTGCATCCTTGAGGTCATAGTTGAGAAACTTGACCGCCCAATAAGCACGATGTTCAAGTTCTACCGGCAAGTGACAAGGCTTCCCATAAACAAGGCGGAACGGAGACACTCCGATGGGTGTTTTGAAAGCCGTTCGATAAGCCCACAAGGCGTCATCGAGCTTGGAAGCCCAATCCTTGCGTGAAGTAGCCACCGTCTTCTCCAAGATAGCCTTAATCTCACGGTTAGAGATCTCGGCTTGCCCGTTCGCTTGAGGATGGTAAGCGAGGGACCTCCTATGTTGGACTCCGTATTTCTTCAATAATGCACCCAAAATATTCTCGGCAAAGTGCAAACCACGATCACTAATCAAAACTCGAGGGACTCCAAACCTTGGGAAGATGATCTTTTTGAGGAATTTGGAAACCACCTTGGCATCATTCGTTGGGGAGGCGATCGCCTCAACCCATTTTGACACATAATCTACCGCCACAAGAATGTATTCACTGCCATACGAAGAAGGATAAGGGCCTTGAAAATCGATGCCCCAAACATCGAAAATCTCAATCTCAAGTATGAAATTAAGGGGCATCTCATTTCGTCTTGTAATATTGCCCGTTCTTTGGCATCGGTCACACGACTTCACATAAGAGGCCACATCCTTGAACAAGGTGGGCCAATAAAACCCGCATTGAAGGATCTTCCCCGCCGTCTTGGACGTGCTAGCATGGCCTCCACAAGGTGAATCGTGACAATGTGATATCACCGATTGCACCTCATTGTGAGGGATGCACCTCCGAATAATCCCATCCGCACACGATTTATAGAGACAAGGATCATCCCAATAATAATGCTTCACGTCGTGGAAAAACCTCTTCTTCTTGTGATAATCAAAGTCATGAGGAACAATACCCGAGGCCAAGTAATTCACAATATCCGCATACCAAGGGGCCTCCATCAAAGCTCCAATAAATAAGTGATCATCACACAACGAATCATCAATCGGAATAGAACAAGACGGGTCATCAATAATTAATCTAGAGAGGTGATCCGCCACCGAATTCTCCACACCCTTCTTGTCTTTAATCTCGATATCAAACTCTTGAAGAAGTAATATCCAACGAAGTAATCGTGGCTTAGTGTCCTTCTTGCTTAGAAGGTACTTGAGAGCCGCATGATCGGTGTGCACAATTACCTTCGAACCGACAAGATATGAACGAAACTTTTCAATCGAGAATACAACGGCAAGTAGCTCTTTTTCCGTTGTTGTGTAGTTTGCTTGAGCCGGATCAAGTGTTTTGCTAGCATAATGAATCGCATGAAGCTTCCCATCCTTCCTTTGGCCTAGCACCGCTCCCACCGCTTGATCACTTGCGTCACACATGAGCTCGAAGGGCAAGCTCCAATTAGGCGGTTGGATTATGGGAGCCGTCACGAGGGCCTCTTTCAACCTATTAAAAGCTTCAAGGCAATCATTAGAAAACACAAAAGGCACGTCATTGGCCAAGAGCTCGGTCAAGGGTCTAGCAATTTTCGAAAAATCTTTTATAAAGCGGCGGTAAAATCCCGCGTGACCAAGAAAACTCCTAATACCCTTGACATTAGTAGGTGGTGGCAACTTCTCAATTACCTCCACCTTTGCTCTATCTACCTCAATGCCTCTATTAGAGATAACATGACCCAAAACTACACCTTGTTGTACCATGAAATGACATTTCTCCCAATTAAGGACCAAGTGAGTTTCTCTACATCGTTTAAGCACATTTTCTAAGTTTTTCAAGCAATGATCAAAAGTAGTGCCAACGACGGAGAAATCATCCATGAAAACCTCCATTTCATGCTCCACATAGTTTGAAAAAATGGACATCATACACCTTTGAAAAGTAGATGGAGCATTGCATAGTCCAAATGGCATCCTTCGATAGGCGTAGGTGCCAAATGGACATGTAAATGTGGTTTTCTCTTGGTCACTTGGATGGATTGGGATTTGGAAGAATCCCGAAAATCCATCCAAGTAGCAAAAATAGGAGTGTTTAGCAAGTCTTTCTAACATTTGGTCAATAAATGGGAAAGGGAAATGATCCTTCCGAGTGGCCTTGTTTAAACGCCGATAATCAATACACATACGCCACCCGGTCACCGTCCTAGTCGGGATCAATTCACCTTTCTCATTACTCACCACCGTTGTTCCACCTTTCTTTGGAACTACATGAACCGGGCTTACCCATTTACTATCGGATATCGGATAGATAATCCCCGCTTCAAGTAGTTTCAAAACTTCCTTCCTCACAACCTCTTTCATGTTTGGATTTAGCCTTCTTTGTGACTCGATAGAAGAAGCATTTTCATCCTCCAAGAGGATTCGATGAGTACACAAAGATGGGCTAATCCCATGAAGGTCATCAAAAGAATACCCAATGACACTCTTGAATTGAGAAAGCAACTCCACAAGTTTAGAAAGTTGAGTGTCATCGAGTGCACTATTGACAATAATAGGAAAAGTGGAATCATTCTCAAGAAAGACATATTTAAGAGAAGAAGGGAGAGGTTTCAATTCTACCTTGGGAGGAGGCGTAGTACTCTCCTCTTTTTCACTTACCTTAAGCTCATCCCTTGGTTCACCTTCCTCTTGAGGAGGAGTAGAGTTAAGCATCCATGAATAAGCCATCATTTCCACATCATCATCCCCTTCCAAATCATTAAGCAAGCATGCTTCCAAGGTATCATTAGCCTCTTGAGTCTTCGGTTGTTCATTAAGAAGATCCTCAAGCACATCGATCCTATAGCACGACCCACCCGTTGAAGGAGATCCCATAGATTTGTTTAGCTCGAACTCTACCTTCTCTTCTCCCACTTGCAAAGAAAGCTTTCCACTCTTAACATCAATCATGGCTCCACCCGTAGCTAGGCAAGGGCGGCCTAAGATGATTGGCACATGGTGGTCTTCGGGCATATCCATAACGAAGAAATCGCAAGGAATAACAAGCTTGCCTACTTGCAAGGGAATATCCTCAATAACTCCAACCGGGTATTTCACCGAACGGTCCGCAAGTTGCAAAGATACCCGTGTCGGCTTCAAGTCCGCAATATTCAATCTTTTGAAAATAGAAAGAGGCATAAGACTTACACTCGCCCCTAGATCACAAAGGGCTTTGTTGATTTTTACCCCTTGAATCGAACACGGGATTGAGAAACTACCCGGATCTTCAAGCTTCGGGGGTAGTTTACTCAACAATATCGCACTACATTCTCTTGATAAGTTTACGGTTTGAGTAGCACCAATTTGTCGTCTCTTAGAAATAAGTTCCTTCAAAAACTTACCATAAGAAGGAATCTCGGAGATGACATCCAAGAAAGGGATACTCACATGCATACTCTTCAAGATTTCAATGAATTTCCCGTATTTCTCCTCCAATTTGGCCTTAGCAAGGCGTTGAGGAAACGGTACCGGAGGAGTGTAAGTCCTAGGAGGAGGAATGTTCCTAGGCACGCTCGGTTCATCATCAATATCAATAATCACCTCTTCATTGATCTTCGGTGAGGAAGATTCATTCACCTTTTCGACTTCAACATCTTTCCCCTTGGTTTTCTTAGGCTTCTCAACCTCATGCAACTCTTTACCACTTCTCAAGGTCACCGCATTGCAATGCTTCGGGTCCTTAGGATTCGGAACGGTGTGTCCCGGAAATCGGCCCGGATTAGAGCTCATCTCGGAGAGTTGTTGTGAAAGTTGAGCGATTTGAGTTTCACTCATCTTTTGAGAGGCTCTAATCTCCTCATTAGTCCGGGTTTGGGCCGCCATAAATTGATTGAAGTTAGAGTTCGAAATCATTAGTTGCTCTAAGGCTTGGTCCCAAGCCGGCCTTTGAGGTGGTTGAGAGTTAGACGAAAATTGTTGTCTCGGTTGAAAATTAGAATTTTGTTGAGGATGGTAGGTACTTTGTGAGAAAGTCCTACCATGAAAACCGGGTGGATTGACATTATTGTAACTTCTTTGTGGTAGATTGTAGGTATTTTGAGGGCGTGAGGCATTTTGAGTATTGTTGTTGGCATAGGAAAGGTTAGGGTGAAATGCATAACCGGGATTATAGGTATTCGAATAAGGATCAAAGGTTTGTTTTCCCGTCATCGCATTAGCTTGTTCCATAACCGTCACATTAATGCACTCGGCCGCTTCATGACCTTGAATTCCACAAAGTTGGCAAGAATTATTGCCAAGTATAGCCAATGTCCCACTAGAAGAACTCGAACCACAAGAAGGATTTGAACTACCCTCAATAAGCTTGTTTAGTTGATTGGTCAAGCTTTCAACCTTGGAATTCAAGGCTTGGACCGACTCATTACCTTTCTTCTTCAAGTTCCGACTATCCATGCTCCAATTATGTGAATTCGAAGCCAACTTCTCGATTATTTGTAACGCTTCATTAGGATTCATCATGTCAAGAGCACCACCCGCCGCCGCGTTCATCCCCGTTTGAAATTCGGGTCGAACTCCATTGTAGAAATAAAGAACTAGGAGGTACGGAGGGATTCCATGATGAGGACATTGTCTCTTCAAGTCACAAAAGCGCTCCCAAGCTTCGTAGAGGGTCTCATGGTCCTCTTGTGAGAAAGTGGACATATCATTTCGAAACTTAGCCGTCTTTCCGGGTGGAAAGAAACGAAGAAGAAACCCCTTTTGAAGCTTAGCCCATGTATCAAAGCTATCCGGAGGTTGAGCCCTTAACCATTCCTTGGCTCGACCTTGCAAAGAATACGGAAATAATCGAAGTTTTATGGCGTCTTCGGAGGCTCCATTTATCTTCACATTGTCACATAACTCGAGGAAGGTACTAATATGCTCGGTCGGACTCTCCGTTGGCAAACCCATGAACGAATTTTGTTGAACAAATTGAATAAGAGTAGTCTTCAATTCGAAATTGTTTGCGTTCACCGGAGGCCTTGAAATAGAAGAATTACCCGGTGCTCCCGGAGCACTTTGATCACGAATAGATGCTTCCATAGGTGGAGGCGAAGGAGGGTCTTCAACTAGATTAAACTCAACAAATGGATTCTCGTCACCCGTGATAGAAGAATAAGATGACGAAGACGATGTAGATGATGGAGACGGAGGAGAAGGATCTCGTGGAGGAGAAATATTGAGCTGATTCCTTCTTTCGGAGTTTAGGTGTCGCACGGTAGCTTCAATCTCGGGGTTAATAGGGTAAAGTGGTGGCAACCCGAGAGCCCGTCTACTCATGCAAAACAACACTAAACAAAGATGTTAGTAACAAAAGAGATTGATCTAGTCTAAACAAAAACAAACTACACTTATAACACCTTGCTCCCCGGCAACGGCGCCAAAAACTTGTTATGTGTTTTAAAAACCTCTCACGCAAGCGCACGTTGTCGATTGTAGCGTTGAGAGGGTCGAACCACAAGGGAGTAGGTGATTATGAATGTACTTGTTTACGCGTTTATCTAGATCGATAGCAAGGATTATGATCAAGACTACTAAGACGAATCTACTAAAATAAACTGAGAAGACTAACTAACAATAGCTACTAATGACTAAAAGAAGAATAAACGAGGAGTTATACGATGACTAAAGGGACTAGGGGTCGATTTCTCCGCCTTTATACCTTAGTCATGCATTAGGTAAATTAATGTTAAAACGAGGATCGAGGAATTCATGTGGACTCGCCATATAACTACCCAAAATTCTCCCGTCCGGGTTCAATTCTAAGACTCCCTAGTCTAGACTCGACTCTACTCCCGTAGTAATTTCACCCAACCTAGGGGCATTAAGCGTGGCGGTACCCTAAGGTCATCCCCTTCCATTCCCATGGTCAAGGTCGATATAAGGGGATCCTAGAGACGATTTTCCCTTCCGAGTTCAACAATTTCTAGTCACTAATGAGCGAGTAAAGAGGTCAAAATCTAGCTAACTTCCATTAACGGTCAAGGATTCAAAACCCATCAATTCCTCAACCCAAAGCGATTATTAACCCCAAATAAAGAACACAAATCCCACAATCCTCATCTTTTTAAAGGTTTTAATGCATGACTTAGGCGATTAGGGGATAATCAACCCCTAGTTAGAAGACTACTCACTAATCATGGTCAAATCAACAAAATAAAGGCAAATAATCATCAACCTAACAATACCCATGCTTAAAGATTCAAACTTGGAAGAACAAAAGCAAAGGAAAGAGAAATAACAACCAAAATCATAAAATCAAACCCAAAAAAACAAGATGATTATATATATAAGAGAAGATCCAACAAGTTCTACAAATATTCAATTCTAACAACTACAAACATCAAAACTATAAGATAATAAGAAGAAGAGAAGAGAGATTATACCCTAATTAGAGAGGAGAAAATGATTAATAATAAGAATTTAAGGAAAACCAAGATCTAATCACCCAAATTTCACTTGAATCACAATAATAATCTTCAAGAAACTCAAAACCCTAGATAATACTCTCTATTTTCACTCTAAGATGTTATGTCCTCTAATAAATGACGGCCAAAATGTATTTATAGCATCCCAAAATAAGACGGATTAAGTCGCGAAAAGCAGGGCAAATTGGTGGGCGACTTGAAGGGGACCTGGCGGCCTGACTCGCCCGGTGGGCGACATCTCGCCCGGTGGGCGACCTGTCGTCCATACTGGTCTTGTGTCGCCCACTTACTCTCCAAGCTTACAATTCTTGCTTCCTTCTCGATTCCTCCTTGCTTCTTTTGCTCCAACTCGTCGTGTGCGCTCCCGAGTACCTGCATATAACCAATTCAAAGCAGTAACTCGTCCAAAAGCGGGAATTTAGAGCTAAAAGACGGGGAACGAGGGAAAACGACAAAAACGGCCTAAACTTATGACTTATGCTCCAGAAAATAAGACGAATTCGAGCTAAACAACGCATTATACGGAGGCTATTATTAAGCTAACAAGGTGAATGACCTATTGTTCGAGCGTTAAAATATTTAATAATTTAATCTATATCATCAAGGGGTGGACGGGGAAACAATTCCTTAAGATCCCTCAACTCCCAAGCATGTGGATATAAAGAATAAATGACAATAGAGTGAAAAATGAGTGAAAAGGAATAACTGAATGAGTATATTTGAAAGCGTGTGTGTTTTGTACAAAAATAAGGTTATCATGTAGATTTTTTTTAAACCACGGGGTTACCATATAGAAAAAACTAAAAATATAATCCATCACATAACTTTTCGTTAACTATTTAACCGAAACATTGACGGAATACAATCAAGTTTAGGGTCACGCTAATAGGTATTAATAAAATAGAGAATTATCATGAATAGCATTCTGAAAGTAAAGGTTACCATGTAGAATATGAAAAAACATAGGATTACCGTGTAAAATAACCCAAAATTTTATTTCTATTTTTACATTTATGACAACCCAAAAGTTAGTTTAAATTTTACCGTTATCAAATTACGTTATAGTAAGAATATTCAAATATAAACAAAGAAGATACAAAAGTCATTATGAAGATTTAAAAAGTAATAGTTTCTTCATTATTTTAACACAACTAATAGTAAGAATAATAATAATCAATTTATCTATATTATAATCTAATATTACCAATTTATTGTTATTGTTATATAATAATGTTGTGTCACGGTCAGTTTCACGGTAGTCGTGCGTCCAAATAAATAGATGGATTATTTATGGTATCATACAAAGGTTTTGGCCAGTAGTTGTATATTATAATTATAATATTCACCAACTATTTAATAAATAAAAATTTTTAGGATAATTTTCTTTTATTATATTAAGAAGACTATTTTTACAATCAATGGTTTTTGATCATTGCTAAAGGAGGCAAAGAAAAACAAAATTATTTTTGGGATTGTAGCTTTATTTGAAGAGGGGAAATTTAAAAATCGATGACGTTCCTCGCTTGTTGTAGGGCCGACTTCCTCGAAGAAGAGGAACAAGGCCGCAATGCCGGCCCTGCAACGACCAAGAAGCGGTCGAAGAGGAGGAGAAATCGGGTGCGCGACTACAATGAGGGTCGCGTCTGTATTGCTACCGTTGTTAAGACATTGGCCTTAAAGTCTACCGTCAAAGGTACGATATCATTATGTTTTATGTACGTTAAATGTTACGTTACGTGGTTTGTATGACAGTTGTTGAATATGTATTGTTAAAATAGGTAAGAAGAAGCATGCAGTAGATGAGGTCGAGAAATCGGAGACATGCCAAAAGATATCGTCACAAGTGTTCACGTTCCGTCAAATGGCGTCTGCAACGAATAATTTTAGCATCGAGAATTTGGTTGGTGAGGGCGGGTTTGGTAGGGTTTATAAAGGGTACATTCCCGGTGTCGACAAGGTATGTATATGCTCTTAAATCAGTATTATTAATTGATAATGTTATTAATATGATATACGAACGAAGGAACGAAACAACGATTAATTGATTACGACCTCGTTTTGTTTCGTGTTTTTTTTTTTTTTTATCAGCTCGTGGCGATTAAACAGCTAGATAGAAATGGATTACAAGGGAACAGAGAATTTTTGTCGGAAGTATTCATGTTAAGTTTAGTAGATCATCCAAATCTTGTGAATTTAATTGGATATTGTGCTGATGGTGATCAAAGAATCTTGGTCTATGAGTACATGGCTAATGGATCTTTGGAAGATCATCTCTTAGGTATGATCTCGGAACATCTACGTTAGATTTTCAAACCGATTTTAGAAACATTGAACATATTCCAACTCAAACCGCAAAAAGTATTACCAAATATTTAATTTTATTTATCCATTTGTTTACGCTTGACTCAAATTCTCGTCACAAAAATGTCGAATATAAACAATTAGATGAGTCAGATGGAGTATTTACCGTCAAATTAGCTAGCTTAGCTAGTAAAATCATTTATCGACCGGTCAATGTTAACAAGTGCCTTTATTTATTATACTCCGTTGAATTGTAGATGTGCCACCAAATAAGGAGCCCTTGGATTGGCAAACAAGGATGAAAATAGCCGAAGGGGCCGCGAAAGGGCTCGAGTATCTCCATGAGACAAACAACCCACCAGTCATATACCGTGACTTCAAGGCTTCAAACATTTTATTAGACGAGGAATTCAACCCGAAACTCTCTGATTTTGGCCTTGCTAGGATCGGTCCAACTGGGGACAACGACCATGTCTCGACTCGTGTCATGGGGACTTACGGGTACTGTGCACCCGAGTACGCGATGACTGGTAA
Source organism: Dianthus caryophyllus (assembly GCA_023091065.1). Lineage (NCBI taxonomy): Eukaryota > Viridiplantae > Streptophyta > Magnoliopsida > Caryophyllales > Caryophyllaceae > Dianthus > Dianthus caryophyllus. The sequence goes on along the minus strand of CM041522.1, from coordinate 36,174,284 downwards.
GCTCACGACAAAGTCGGATGTGTATAGTTTTGGTGTCGTCTTCCTCGAGCTTATTTCAGGGAGACGAGCAGTTGATACTACTAAAGCAACTGCTGAGCAAAATTTAGTCACTTGGGTACGTGTCTGACTTTACGGTTTTTTATATTTTACTTCAACACTTCACTTATTCTTTTTTTATTCAAACCGCTAACTTTTTTTGCAGGCGGAGCCACTATTCAAAGACCGAAGCCAGTACACGAAAATGGCGGATCCATTACTCGGAGACAAGTACCCCGAGAAAGGCCTATATCAGGCCCTCGCAGTGGCGTCAATGTGTCTGCAAGAAGAAGCAAGCACGAGACCGTTAATCAGCGATGTTGTGACAGCACTCGAGTATCTAGCAAAGCCGACAAATTCCGAGGAAAACTCAGCAGTGCCGGCCATCAACGTTAGCCATGAATGTCCTGAAGCAGACGCAGAAGATGTGAAAGACGGAGACAAGGGCGAGAGCAATCTGCGTTACGTGAACCAATTAGAATCGGCGACCGATCTCATAGTGATGTGACCGACGTGGCGAGTCTGTAAGATGTACATTTGAAATGGGTAGACACGGATTGGATTGAAAATTTTGGTTTTAAAAAAAAAAAAAAAAAAAAAAAAAAAAAAAAAAGTCGATTCGATAAGTTTTTGGAGCAATGTTTGAGCTAGAAGGCCACATAGGTGAAGCAAATGGAGAGCAGCATTTTGATTGAAGAACCCAAAAGGCGTACCGTTGGTTTTATGTACAGGTACATAAAAAACTCGAAAAAAAACGGTCTTACACGATGAATTTCTCTGTGTACGAATTCGACATACACTACAAGATTCTCAACTAAGTCGAAATTTTGTGCTACTCTTTAAACTACTTTAATTTGAATTACTCCGTACATATAGTATCCTTAACAATCTACTTCGTATTAGCCAAACATATATACTTGACATTTTTGCCAAATTTACGCACTATGTTAAAGAAAAAATTATGTACTTCGTACGTCAATTTGGTTGCAGAGAGGTACTAGTGATCTTAGCTCGTCAACGATCTCTTTAGATTATATTGTGACTACTACATGAATACAAACCCACGAGCAAGTGAGGTTCCATCCTAAAACCAATTGGTGATAGGAGTAACCCACATGGGAACCAAACTCAACAATCTCCTCCTTTCATATGTGTGTGTCCAGGGACGAAGCCAGGATGAAAAGGTAGGCAGGGCTCATTTTTATGTTGTACGCGCTTGATAAATAGTTACTTGAAATGACTATATGTCTCTTAACGATAACTATTTTTTGTAAAGTTAATAAAAGTTTTTGATACGAAAAAGTATTTGCTTTTATAATTTTAATATATTTATTAAACGTAATTCGAGTTATTAATAGATAAGAACGAAGTAGATATGCATTGTAGGACTATGTTGAAACTACACATTATTTTTTTTCTAGCAAAAATATGGTTTAATTTCATTTTTATTGTTTATTAGTTTAGAATGAAAATTGAGACAAGTACCGAAGAAAATTATAAATAGCATAAAAGAGTGGTAATCAATAGAGAAGCAATTTTGTTAATACGGGTGATAGTCAAAATATAATGTTATCAAGTAATAAAAAGGAGATTCCTAAAATATATAGAAATCATCTCATGATAAAAAAAAAAAATAATAAATAAAAAAAAAAAAAAATAAATAAAATTAATGGAAAATCACTATCACACAAATCAAATTAAAGTTAAAAAAAATTACAAACAAATGTAGTGGAAAATCGACATACATCCACACAAAACAACTTAATAGGAAATTCCTAAAAAAATTGTTGTTCAAGGGAGTCGAACTTATCCCCTCCCACTCACTAATGATAGTCTTTCCCACCAAGCCACCAACACTTTGCTGTTCCAACTATACTACATTAACTATATATTTTTCAAAATCCTACACGGGCTTGGGCCCGGCTAGCCTACTGCTAGCTCCGTCCCTGTGTGTGTCGGCTGGCTTCTTGCTCCCCCTCACTCAGTGCTTACTCTTGCACCCCGATGCTACTCGGCATCAAGTCAGCCAGGTTATTCCGCACGATGGTGCTACTTCGCTCCATCTCCGGTTGACTAGTAGGGAACAGGAGGCGATTAGTCCGCAGCGGCGATTAGTCGGCGACGACGGTTAGTCCGTCCCATATTGAGCGTCACCACATCGTCACCTTACAAAGGTGCGGTCCAGGCCGAACCTTCGGCTCTAATTCCACTTGTTGAGTCCTTCGCAGCGGGTTTACAGAACAAGTGAGATGGACAAACCCACGAGCAAAATCAATTGTTGATAGGAGGAGTAACCCACTTACTTATAAACATATCACCTCACTATTAATCCGTCGATGTGGGACTTTGTTTGCTCTTAACACATATGGGAACCAAGCTCAACAATGATGTATTTATCCCTTATGTTACGTCATTGATCTTATAATTGGTTTTAGGATGAAATCTTTGTTATAATCGATTAAAAATTGGAATAATATGATATTGGAAGTTACGGTGAAAAAGTTGGTTTATGAAGAGTTAATCAAAACTTTGGTATATTTATGGAAGACCACCAATAGGTTGGTTTATTCATGAGAAATATATACTCTGTATATATTTTTTTCTTTAAATGTGGTACAAGGCCATTACAAGGGAGAGGGAGATTCGAATATGAAACTAATCGCTTAGAGTACCTCCGTCTTGACCACTAGGCCATGACAAATTCAGTAATATAGACTTAAGTTGTAAATGAATAAGATGACCAAAATATAGGTACGTGTGAAATGTGTGATAAAGTTTAATATATCTTCTTACATACCATACTAATTAATGTCAAAAATTTTATAATTCTCTTATATAATATGCAATTATAGATTATAGATATTATTTAGGGATGATAATTTCACCCGAAACCGGTTAATAATCGATCCACCCGATATAAATGGATGAACGAAAACCCAAATTAAATGGGTGAAAAACGGATGATGGAGGGATCGGGTGAAAAATCGGGTCAGATTCGGGTGAAGGTCCATCTGAACTGTCACCCATCTGTCACCTGATCTGTTATCATCCGTTTTAGAAAATCTCTAAAAATATTATATAAATATACATATAATCTTATTTTTTTAAGTCAAATACAAGAATATGTTGTTAAAAAATAGAAAAACGAAACTAATTACTCAATCAAATCAAATAAAAATAAAACTTTAATGCAAAAAAAATCGTCTTATTTTAGTGTAACGTTAGAAACTAATTTTTTCTTGAAATTAGTTTAAGTAGGACATATTTTGTATTTTTATCGGCAAAACATTAGTGTATTTTTGGAAAATTTAGCGCACCCAATTTTTACCTGATCTATCTGTTTCATCCGCGGATGATGGATGGATCGAATTCGGGTGGATAACAGATCGAGTGAAGCAAGTGAAACCGGGTGCTGGATGCGAGTGACGTTTTACTCGATCCACATCCGATCCGTTGTCATCCCTAATATTTTTGTTGTCAAATGTGTCTCGAGAAAATGTCTCATAATATCATAGGGTAAATGGACTTAAAAATCTCGGTCTATATTTGAAGGCAACGACACATCCTAGAGTTCTCAAATAAAATTTACACTAAGAGTGATAGTAGAGTCGTAAAGGTGGCCATCTGAGCGAGCCGGCCGTGGGAACGGCCTAGCCCGCCCAATGACCACAATTTGCTCAACACTCTTATGCCTAGCCCGCTAAAATAATGGTGACGAAGTCACTATCTTATAACTAACGGGCTGGCCTCAAACCTTGATTTGACAAGCTCAATTTGGTACAGGCTCGACTCACCTCTCTAAAGGACAGGTTTTGAGCCTGGAATGAAAGTCTAGTTAATAGCGGGCCGGCCCAGCACGGCCATGGCCACCTCTAAGTTTTAGGTAGTTGGCGAGTAGTAAATGACACTATCACCAGTCATCACTCGCTTTCTTCCGAAAGAAATATTTGCTCCAAACAAAGTGAAACAATGAAAAAGTGAATTAAAATAGAGGAAATTTGTATTCCCAAGAATAAATGATGACCCACGTTGACCAATTGTGGAACCTTATACTTGAAAATAGCTGAAATAATGTCCCCCACAAATATATCAACCACTAAAAGTTGAGTAAGTATTCTACAAGACGGTCTAACATTTTCATACTGTTAGACCTATATTATTTACGAGACAACACAATAAAAGGTGACATTTAAGAGGCGCAATAAATAATTACGGAGTAATTAATTGGGTCAACAATTTTAAGAGTAAAAGAAATGCGGTGCACAATAAAAATCAACTGTTCATCTTCATTGGTCTATTACTCCATTATTTTATTTTGTCTTCCATTGTGCTCTTCTTCTCTGTTAATTTCTTCCTTCTTTTTCTACGTACATTTTTTTTATTTTTCTTTTTTGCAAAAATAAAATAAAATTGGTACTATATTTATTCCATTATAGTTATTCATATTTATAAATTTGGTGACGTTGACATCTTATTTTGCGGTGACCTCATATTAGCTTACTGTCATTCCCGTTTCATGTTTGGTAAGTCGTGGTTGCTAACAAGAGTTATCGTAGTAGTTTATCAATTGTGATAACATAGTCATAAATTTACATGTACATTTTGCTGTTATTACCATTTATAATGGTGTATTTTGTGTCATTAAAATATAATAATATAAAATTTTATATTTTGGTGACCTTATATTACGGTGACCTCATATTCGTAAACTGTAACTTATTTTGAGCAATTGGTAAATACAAGCAACTGTCTATTCTTATCAACTTATTCATTGTTATATTAAATGTTATTGACCTAAAATTAATTAAAAATAGAAAAGTTCTAAAAAAAATATTGTCTTCCACTAAGCAAGTGAATTTGTTTGCTAATGAATAAACGTGACTAGATTTAACTTCATTGTGACCAATATTTATCATAAGGTTACCACAATTGAAATGTTTAAAAGTGGTCACATTCTAATCGATACTATTTGCAATGAGCCTAAATATGGTAACAATGAAATAAGTATTCACTCGGTAAATTATACAGTGTAACATGGAATGTATGATCATATAAATATGACTTCTTACAAAATTAATTGGTAAAAACTAAATTAGTTAATGATAATATGAGAAAAATTAGAGCTTAATTAGTACTGTTAAAAAAGTAACAAATTCACTAAATGATGCTAATTAATGTGTAGCATTCCCCCTCTTTTTCATAATCATTAAATATAGTTGTGAATAAGGACAAATCGTCTAACACAATCAAAAGTGTTAGACGGTCCTATTTAAGAATTATTCCTAAAAGTTACTTCCTCTACTCTTCAATATTCCGTATATGATTTTCTTACATTTTGAGATACTCACTTTACTTTTCATTATTTTTCGAAATATTTAATTAAATAATATCAAATTTATACTCATATGAAAGCTCTTTTTGCAACTAATTTTACAGTATAATTTTTCTAATTTTTAGAGTAATATATTTTTATAAAAATAAAAATTAAAGTATTATCTCGTAAAACAAAAACGTCATAATTAAAGAGGAATTACATACACATCTACAACTACAACCACACTACTACGGAGTAGAGCTGGCCAAGGGCCGGGCCGGGCCGGGCCAGGGCCGGGCCCTTAAGGGCCGGGCCTCAAACACAAGGCCCTGGCCCGGGCTAGGGCCGTAGGAGGGCCGGGCTTTGAAGGGCCGGGCTTTGAAATCTGGGCCCTTGTGCGGCCCTTATAAGGGCTTTTAAGGGCCGGGCCTAAAGGGCCCTCTACAATTTTTATTATTATTTTTTTTTTAACTTTTTTGGGCGGGCCCTTAAGGGCCGGGCTTAAAAAAATAGGCCCTAGCCCGGCCCTTCTTTTTCGGCGGGCTTTTAAGGGCTGACAAGGGCCGGGCCGGGCCCACCAAATTGAGGCCCTATAGACAGCCCGGGCCGGGCCGGCCCGCTCATATGGCCAGCTCTACTACGGAGTAGTTTTTAACTTAACTCTTGGATTAATTGAATTTAATGCAACCACCGGCCTACACTTGTCTCCCTAATACTATTAGAGTTTTCTAAAAAAATAATTAAGATTATGAAAGGGGTTCAAGCTTACAATCACACTATCATAATATTCTCGTAATATTGACACATTCATATATTCTCTATCAATTATCTACCAATAGATATTACCTGTGTCGATCGGTTTGAGTTTTAAATTGTATTAAAATAAATGTTATAATATACGTACACTTATCGAGATGGGACTACACAACATATATACCAAAAATGTTTCAACATGAGGACCAAATTTTGCTGTGTGTACAAACTATTTTGTCCCTCAACATATTGCACTTGCAAATTTGTCAGCGATATACCTTGATTTATAAGATAAAAATCAGTGTTTTCTAAATTTTAATTGGTGATGTAATTTAATTATAATGTGTGAAAAATAAAAAATTATACATTAGTCATTGAAATTTCTTCCCTTTTTATTTGTGAGAACTAGAGGTGGCCACGGGTCGTGCTTGAAACATGAGGCCCGGGCCCGGGCCTGGGGGGTCGGGCTCTGGAAACTGGGCCCTTGTGCGGGCCTGGCCGGGCCCTTAATATATTTTCTTTTATTTTATTTTTTTTTTTATTTTGGCGGGCCGGGCTTCAAAATTGTGGCCCTCAGCCCGGCCCACAAATTTGGCGGGCCTAAGCGAGCCTAATCGGGCCAGGCTGGGCCGAAGAATTCAGGCCCACGAGACGGCCTGGGCCGGGCCGGGCCGCACTGTTGGCCAGCTCTAGTGAGAACTAAACAAAATTTTACTTTAATTGTTTAAGTTTGCTATCAAATAAGGTATGAAAAAACTTTTACTTTCATTAATTTATTTAAATATACGGTGTATAATTTTTTTTTTTTTTTTTTTTTTTCACGAATGTATAACGATCAAGTTTATGCAATAGCCCTCAGGGTAAGAAAATGAAACCCTAATCAGTCGAAAGTGGCATAACTAGTAATTTAGTGAAGGGTATCGAGATTGGCTCAAGTAGCATGTTGCGTTGATGCTGAAATGGGGCCCAAAGGCAACGTCGGAGCTGCATATCACGGTTTCCTAGACCAAGTAGGAGACTCAGTAGTTTCCTAATTCTATTTTGATTACGATAACATAGTTAAGATGATGTTTTAATTACTAGTTTAATTACTTTTGTAGTTAGTTTAAGAAAGATCAAGAAGTAGCGAGTTTAGTCTTTAATAAATCATTCTAGTGAGGTTCATTCGGTGTAACCGTGTTTGACACCTTGCGAGGGTAAGAACTAGGTTTCACATTCAAATCCTTGTTACAGTACGTACATCACAAATTCAAAACTTGTTGGTGATTTAAGTGAATCGCGCCCGTTTAAGTGTAGTCGGGATTTGATCAAAGTCGAGTAAATTTGAACGGATATAATTTATGTTCGAGAGTGTGGTCTACACACTTATATAAGAACATGGTTCAAATTTACGGTTTTGAGACAAGTGCAAAATTATATATTAAAATAATTTTGGTAAAAGAATTGAAGCAATGAGGTGTTTTTCATAGTTGCTGGAATTGTATATATAACATTAAGTTAATTAATTATTAGTAATTTTAAAGTATCACAGTTGGCAAAACTTGTGATTGGTAACCTTGGGGTCATGAGTTTGATTTTAGCCTACATCCATTTATTTTGGTGTAAAGCCTCTTCGTCTTTTATTCATTTTTCCCACCGAAATGTTTTGGTCTCAGCGTCGGTTCAGGGCTGGTCGGCCGGCAATAAAGTTGATTTAAAATGAAATAAGGTGGTTTTGGAGAACTCAAATTTCACTTTAAATTTTTAGGATTTAAAATTAGACATTTGAAATATAGATTTTAAAATCAAACGTAGTAGTGTGAGTTACGATTTAAAAATGACATCTTTGGAGGTGTCATTTAATTTGGATAAATTTGATTCTACTCAAATACAAATCAAAATTCTTTTAGTTTCCGAACACTTAATTTAGATCAAATTCAACATTTACATGAAATTCTCGTTCCCAAACGAACCATTAATGTGAATTTAAATTAGTGAGTCACAATCACACAGAAATAGATTAAGGTTATAGGGTAGTATTTGTTAGTTAAAAAAAAGTTATCATGATTTATTTAATGAAGTGATATTTCACCTTGTTAAAATTATCAAGAATGAACAATAATACACATTAAAGCTTACGTAAAACCATACTTCATCAAAAATAGAGAGAATTGAAATTGAAATTACAATTACAATACTAATCCAAAAAATACACCTTTGATCGAATCATACCTCACACAGTACATCTTTCTTAATCATACCTCACACAGTACATCTTTCTTAAACATACTACTTAAGGAATTTAATTAATCTTGTCACATTACTTTAAAACCCTAGCTAATTGCCTAATTTGTTATTATATATTATCATCTAGCTAGATCACTCTAGCAAATCGAGCTGATTAAAAACTAAAAATGACCGGCTAATTAAATTGGAACAGTGAATCTGCTCATATGTTAAATTCCCTAGGTAAAATCAAAGCCTTAAGTGGATATTTCATTACCATAGTAAAAGCAAAAGTATCAGTCAAGTCAGGCGGGCTGCCCGGAATAGGGACCCACTTAAATGCAAGCACCATTTTAGCAAGCAATAAACCAACATGCAATGTGCCTAGGGTCCACGCCGGGCAGATTCGTCTGCCCGCCCCAAATGGTATCATTTTAATTCCCTTATTACCCGTCCAATCGACATCGAACCCTTCACCACCGGGTAAAAATCTCTCGGGTTGGAACACGTCTGGGTCGTGCCAAATATTCGGGTCCTGGGTCACCCATGCAGTGTAAATCTCAACATTGGCGGTTGCAGGTATGGTGTACCCGTGTAGGGTCGTGGTTTGGGTGGCCGCGTGTGATAAAAGGAAGTGGCTCGGTGGGTGCCTTCGTAATGTTTCTTTGATTATAGCGTTTAGGTACGACATTTTCTCGACTTGTGCTTCGGTGATGACTCCAGTCTTTCCAGCCGTGTCCACTATTTCTTCATACAGCCTTTGTTGAATCTGTAGTGTAATGAATGTTAGATTATGAGTTTTAAATAATAATTTATATTCGGCATTAAAGTGTAATGAATGTTAGAGTACGAGTTTTAAATTAAATAATGATTTATACTCGGCAATAAAGTGTAATGAATGTTAGAGTATGGGTTTTAAATTTTAATGTTTGAATCCGTACGATTTGGAGCACGTACAAACTACAAAGTAATTCATACGGTTAGACGACAATAAGGAGCCCTTAAGGGGACAATTGCTTTCAAGTCTTTTTGGTCAAGGTATAAATGTGTGTTATGAATACCTATTACTCGTATCTATTACCTACACTAAATTTTTATTGATTTATTATATATAAACTACACAGATTTTAGTTGAGCATCATCTTATATGGTACTCCGTAGTAAATGTTGATAATCGTACATGTTTGGTTCATATACATAATTACACAGTACTTATATGGAAAAGCACAAATATTAAAGGTTTTTCTCATCTATATCCTCGTACTTTTTATTTTTTTCAAACTGTACCCTTGCGTTTGGTCATTGGTGTATTCTCAATTGTATTCTTAAACTTATAAAAGTAGTCCCAACCGTAACTAAATTTGAGTAAACCGTTAATTAAATTTAGCTGTCAGTTTTGTTTTTTATTAATTTTGAGTAAACACTTTATTTCTTATAATGGGGGGTGAAGTAGGATATTTAAAGTGAAAAGGTGGTGTGAAAAGCTAAAAAATTAAGGGTGAAAGTTTATATGAAACATAATTAACGGCTAAATTTAACGGTTTATTCTAGTTTGATTACGATTGGGACTAAGTTTATAAGTTTAATGGTACAACTAGTAATACGCCAAACGCAGGGGTACAGTTGGAAAAAAAAAAAAAAAAAAAAAAAAAAAGTAATAAGTACGATGGTATAAATGGAAAAAACTCATTAATTGTGTGGTTTGCTCTTAGTTTGAACTTTATAGGTAAAAATTTATCAAAAAGAAAAATAAAAAATTAAATAAATCGTCCAATTAAGAATATGATAAGAAACAAGTAAATTAAAGGAATTATACTAAAAATCATCTACAAAAAAGGCATGCTTCTACTACTTTATCTACGAGTAAGTGCGATGTTAAACGTGACCTAGCTAATTCGGTTTTATATTGTAACATTGACTAGTTGTTTTATGAAATTTACCTAGTACAGACCATTAGCAACTACAAATGTCATTATAAACAAATTAAAACTGAAAAAACATACCTCTTGGTCCAAGACGAGATGGAGGAGGGCCCACTCGACGGTGGTGGCACTGGTGTCGGTCCCAGCGTTGATAATCTCCGAGCACAGGGTAACCAACTCCTCCTCCCCAAGCCCATTGGCCCGGCCTGGGAGCTCAAGCCCAAGCAGTGAGTCCACATAGGCCGCCCCAATCGGGCTGACCATTTCAATCGGGCCACAGCTCGGGCCCCCACCACTCTCCACAAAACCCTTGCGGGCCCGCACAAGTGGGCCCAATATCTCCATTTGTTTCTTCCTTAGCTCCTTAGCCCTTTTAAGCTGGCTCCACCAACAAATTCGGCCTAGCCCGGGTAAAAAATCAGGGAGTTTAGGCAAAGTCATCATCATAACTTCCTTTAAAACACTCTCAATATCTGTAATCCAGTTTTCGGAAATTTTGGCACCAAAACAAATGCATATCAAAATGCTGCATATCGTGAGCCTACAATTGCTCATCACCTCAACCACGCCACCGTTCTCACGGGCCCGGGCCTTCAACCGGGCCATGTGGGTTTCTATGGCCCATTCCCTGACCCACCCACATTGCCTCACTCGGGTCGGGCTAACCACCTCTGCGGCAAAGTTCCGGCGCAAGGCCCGCCAAGTAGGCCCGTACTCGGCCGAGTTGATGGCACACTTCCCAAGGCTAAAGACGAGCCGGGTCGGGGACTCGGCGGGCCTGTCGGCAAAAGCTGGGCCTCGGCGGACCAGGGCCTCGTGTATGAGGTCAGGCCCGGTGATGATAATTAGGGTTCGTTGGCCCATTTTCATGGTGAATATGGGCCCATAGTGTTTACGTAGGTCCTTCACAATGAACATGAAGGGCTTGTTTTGGAGGATGACTTGGAATAGGTTTCCAACTATGGGCCAGCCCGGCGGGCCTGGTGGTAAGTTTTTCGGGCCTTCAACGCGGCAATGACGCCACCATAGACGGAGAAGTATGACCACCATGGAAAGTATGAGGATGTCAAAGAAATCCATTTATTTTTGTTGTTTTTTTGTTTTTACTTTTTGGAGGGTAACAAGTAAGTGCATTTACTTTGAGGAAGGGCTTCATTTATAGTGTGCAAAATTTTTGTTTTAATTTACGATTAGGTTAGATTAACTGGTGGGGTGTTGTTATAATTAACTAAAAGTTTAGATGATTTTAGTTTGAAACCTAAAAATGTAAAGTCGTTAATGGTGATTTAGTTCGTTTGGTAGACATCAAATTAATATGTTCTAGCTAATGGCAAAACTATCTACTTCGCTATTACTAAAAAATTGTTCATGATGTCCTAATTTGATTAAAAGTCGTACGTAAACTTTCTGCATATATAACTATATAAGACATTAACACGCTTCTTATTATTTCTAATAACTTTATTATTATTTGCCATTATTATCTTTAAGAAATAAGAATTGTCGAAATAAATGAGATTTAAGTTTTACAAATAACAACACCTACGAAATACTATATCTATCTGTCATATATACATATCTCATTATATTTGACAAGACGATATATATCGACACGACGGTGATACACGAGACACAAATATCAACACAATAGCGAGATCGAAGTATTATTATTTTTAACCTTAAAATTTTTAAACTAAATACAATATAACTCGAGTATAACACTTTAATTTATTAGTTGGACCGAATTTATTAAGATGTTGGAAAAGTAGAGGAGTTTAAATTTCTTTTGTTTGTTTGTTTTTTTGGATAAATGAGAGTGTATCTACCAATGGCTGTTTGAATTGAATACTCCTCATCTAGGTTGCACCAAAACGGACACGGACACGGATACGGACACGACACGGGATACGGGACACGCCAGTCCGATTTTTTAGGACACGGGACACGGCAGGAAAAAAATCAATATGCATATTAAATTAAAGGGAATTCATAACTCATTACAATTAACATGTATACTATGATAATTCATAACTCAAAAAGTCGTAAAACAACCAATACGTCAATAATTATATCTGAAAATCAAATGTTTACAAAATTACAAATTACAAAGTTCCAAATTAAAATGTCAATTTAAATAAACCTTCAAGTTTGAAATAATAAAGGAGTGATTTGTTATGTGTTAAAAGGAGTATTGAGTTACTGACTTCAAATTCCTCACTAGTTTACTACTTTAGTACTTGACACTACGTGGTTTTAGTGTTTTAGTATTATATTTATTTATTTTTTTAAGTGAAAAAGTTAGTATAATAAGGTGTCCTCTAGGGCACGGGCCGTGTCCGTGTCACTTGGGCCGTGTCCGACACGGCTTGTTTTAATAAAAAACCGAGGACACGGTTCAAGGAGTGTCCGACACGTTTGGAGGTGTGTCCGACGCGTGTCCGTGTCCGACACGGTGTCCGACACGGGAACGCCAAAATTTAGGAGTGTCCGTGCAACCTAGCTCCTCATACTATATATTGACAGAGTGACGAGTACGAGTACTATACGAGTATTTACTGAGGTTATTACTTTTTACTTGTAAGTTTTTAATGTTTGTACTTTCATCAATAATTTATGTAATTTTATTGCTTATTTTGGAAGGCTGTCGTTGAATTATTTTAAACCTTTTTGGAGGTATTTTTAGGGTACACTATAAATAATATCTTATAGATTTAATTTTTTGCAAATTACTAACTTTTAGAAAAACGAAATGTATAAAATATGGAGTACAATTTAAAATTAAACATATTTTTTATAAGTTTGAGAGCAAATTCCGACTTTAATGAGCTATAAAATTAATTTTGGACACTCTATGACCATGGCCATATTTATTTAACTTGAAGACGTGGTTGGTGACAAAATGTTTTTGACAAATATTTCTTTTTAACAAAATCGACAGAAAAATTTTGTCTGTATTATTATCACCCTTTAGTATATTCTTTAAGACGAAGCCTCACACCCTAGTGTCTTTTATGAGGATCATGCTAGACGCTTTGGTAGCCGTGTGGCGTAACGCCCATATGCCCCACTACTTATGGTTTTGGGTGAGATGGTTGGTCGTGCGACCATCCAAATCTATTAATGTGCGGCCTTTTGTCCTCTCGGCTGACCATGCCCCATCAATACATGGCCTATCACTACATATTACGAAGTATAACAAATGATATACAATTATTTTTTCAATGTTCGTTCTCATCTTTTGTATGGCAGTAAATCTTAGTTTGGGCTGGGATTTTCCTGCGTGTGCTTGGGCTCAAAGATGAAATCAAGTGAATGCTCAAGATTCAGCGAGGATAGGGGTGAAAGAAACGATGGGTTAAAATGTTCGTTTATGGCTACGATATATGCACTTTGGGAAGAGCGAAACAGGGGGATTTTTTTCTGATAGTAATTTGGATATAACTCAATTGATACATCGTATAAAATATATAGTGAGTGTTCGTGTTTTTGCTGTAGGAAACAAGATATGTGAGGTATAAAGGATAAGATTAATTGTAATGAGATTGTATTGAATGCTTGTAATTTACACTTACATTAGTGTTAGTATTTATATACAAAGAGAGCTAAAGTATACAGAGGAAGTATTTACAATAAGAGGAAGGAATTTGATTGATTGATTTGGTCAATCAATTCCTACGTAGACATGCTAATTAGGAGGAGTATTGGAGGGTGTAATTTCCTTATTTTGTGGAGGATTGAGATTTTGAGATATCCTATCTTTTGATTCCTTGATAATATCTTGTGCTTCCTTAATATTCCCCCGCAAGATGGACTGTCCGTTGACGAGGCCAATCTTGGATACAAGTGCTTCGAACCGAGGGCGTGGCAATGGTTTTGTCAACGCATCTGCAATTTGGTCGTCACCGTTGATATGAGTCACCCGTAGTGCACCTGCTTGTACCTGTTCACGAACGAAGTGAAAAGCTAAGGCTACGTGTTTCATGCGAGAGTGAAGGGGATTGGCAGAGTAGTGAGTGGCGCTTAAGTTATCACAGTAGATATTTGGTGGGGAGGTGGAACTGAGACAAAGCTCGAGGAGGAGAGATTTGACCCATAATATTTCGGACGTGGTGTCAGCTACAGCGCGGAATTCGGCTTCAGTGGAGGATCGAGCTACAGTTTTCTTTTTTTTGAAGACCAGGCTATCGGATTTTTGCCTAGGTAGACTAGGTAGCCAGACGTGGAAAGAAAGTTGTCGGTGTCGCCTGCCCAGTCTGCGTCACAGAAAGCGTGGAGCTGAAGTGATGTGTGACGATGTAATTGCATACCAAGGTGCATTGTGCCGTGTAGGTAGCGTAGCAGCTTACGCAAGGCTGTCCAGTGAGTGGATTGTGGTTGGTGCATGAATTGTGCCAGTCTGTTGATGGCGAACGAGAGGTCAGGTCGAGTGAGCGAGAGGTACTGCAGACTACCGATGGTAGAGCGGTAGTTTGTGACATCACAGGGAGCTGCGGTAGCGGTGCGAGTTAGAGGTGGATATGACAACATTGGAGTTGACGATGGTTTGCAGTCAAGCATGTCATGTTTTTGAAGAATGTCGTAAATGTATTTGGTTTGAGATAGCAGCAGACCATTGTTGTTTGGAGTGACCTCGACCCCAAGGAAGTATGAGAGTGAGCCTAAGTCTTTGAGGGAGAATCGTGTGGAGAATTGCTTTATAAAGTCTGCGAGAAAGCTGGTCGAGGGACCTGTGATAATAATGTCATCGACGTAGAAAAGCGCATAGAGTACGGTTTTGTTATCTTTGTAGATAAATAGTGACGGGTCAGCAAGGGAGGTGATAAAGCCATAGTGTAGGAGATAGGATTTTTGTTCATTGTACCACGCACGAGGCGCTTGTTTAAGGCCGTAGATTGCCTTGTTGAGGCGGCACACATGCGTAGGAGTGTCAGAATTGATGAAGCCCGGGGGTTGTGACATGTAAACTGTGTCGTGAAGTGTGCCTTGGAGAAAAGCGTTGTTAATGTCAAGCTATTGGAGTGACCAACCTTGGGTGAGGGCAAGGGATAGAATTTGGCGGACAGTGACAGGTTTAACTACGGGACTAAATGTGTCTGTGTAGTTGATTCCTTGTTTTTGATGAAAGCCTTTTGCAACGAGGCGGGCTTTATAATTTTGGTTCGTGTTGTCAGGATTGTATTTGACGCGATAAACCCATTTGCAGCCAACAATGTTACGAGCTTCGTGCGCAGGGACGAGGGTCCAAGTGTTGTTTCGTGTTAGGGCTTCATATTCTTCGAGCATGGCTGTACGCCAGTGAGGGGTGGTAAGCGCTTGTTTAGTGGTTGTGGGTGTGGATTGTGGGGACAAGACAGCGGCTACGTTTGCATATTTGGGATTTGGTTTGCGGATATTGTTAGTTAAGCGCGTGACAGGACGCAAGGAAGGGAGTTGTGGTGCGTTGTGACCTGTTAGAGTTGGCGTTAAGGCTTGAGGGGTCGAGAGAGGAAGTGAGGTAAGGGCAAGAGGCGAGGAGACAGGTGAGTTTGGAGAAGATACAGGCGGCTGAGGGGAAGTGGGTGCATTTGGTGGAGTGAGGTGGGTTTCGAGAGAGCTGGGTTGAGAGGTGAGACGGTTGGTAGGGAGGAACGCTACCGGTGGTTCACACCACGTGTTTAGGTTAGGTGTGGGTTCAGGGCTAGTGAGGGCAGCGAGTTGTGGGTAAGGAAAAACGTGTTCAACGAACGTGACATGGCGAGAGGTGTAGATACGGTTCGTGGTCGGGTCTAGACATTGATATGCACTTTGAGTAGGTGAGTAGCCGAGAAAGACACAAGCAATCGATTTCGGGTCAAGTTTGTTGGTTGAATAAGGACGGAGCCATGGGTAGCAAAGGCACCCAAAAGCGCGCAGTTTGTCGTAAGACGGTGGAGTATTAAATAGGCGCAGATAAGGGGAATCATTGTTTAGAGTTGCAGTAGGAAGGCGGTTAATTAGGTAGACAGCCGTGTTAAGAGCATGAGCCCAAAAACAAGTCGGTATTTGGGCATGCGTAAGAAGAGATAGTCTAGTTTCAACGATAAGACGATGACGCCTTTCGGCGTACCCGTTGTGTTCAGGCGTATGCGAAGGGGAAGTAAGGTGAGTAATGCCCTGGTTTAGTAGAGTCGGAGTGATTTTAGTGTATTCACCACCGTTATCTGAAAATAATCGAACTATAGGTCGATTAAAGTACTTTTCGACTAGAAGTTTGAATTGAGTAAATATTTGCAGGGAGTCGGACTTCCGTTTTGGAGGGTAAAGCCAAGAGTACTTGGTGAAGTGGTCAACAAATAGAATGTAATATTTGTTAAGTACATATTTTACGTGTTTTGACCTGCTATTTTGACGGTACTTTGACCTCTCATTGCGTAGTTTTGGGCTATTTTAATATGGCTCGTACGTATTTTGTTGGATATTGCGCGTTGGTATGTTTGTTTCCATTTCAGGTTGGATTAATCGATGTTTCCATGGACGGAGTGATTGAAGCTTAGTTGAAGACGCTAACGACACATGGCATGACTCAAGCCTAAAAATAATTGCTCAAATTGGTGTGGAAAAGTCGTAGCAAAGTGCCCCAAGTGGCAGACTTAGTGCCCAAGCGGAAAACTCTATGTTGCAAATGTTATGTCGAGTCAAAGCGCCCGGGCGGGCGACCTTTGAGCCCGGGCGGGCGAAGTCCGTGTTTTAATTTCAGTTTTAGTAAGTTTTTGAGTTTTTTTTAATTAGAAAGGGACAGAAGTTTTTAGTCAGTTTTTAGATAACAAAGAATAGAGAACAACTTCTACTTTTCATGTACTTTTGATTTCTCATCAATTTCGACGTTAGATTAACGATTTCTTTTGGATGTTATTGTTCTACCTTTGAAGTTTATCAATTCAAGTACTTTTCTTCTCTCTTATTAGTTATGTCGATTGCTTATTTGATAATTATTACTTGTATTGCTTTCCATATCATGAGTGAGTAGACAAAATCTAGGGTTCGTATGATCGTTAGCGAATGACAAGCATGTTTTAATGGTAGTCTTGATCATCCAATTATTGTTCAAATTCGAGTTGGAATATTCATCGAATTAGGGTTTAAGATTGATTTGGGTGAAACCTAGAGCGAGTTTTACTATCAACGGAAGTTGGGTAGAATTTCCTTTTGCTTTATTCCTTGATTTCTTTAGCCTATTTTGTTGTGGTGTAATTTACGTGCGGAAGCAGGAATTTAGCCGAGAACACTTTCTAACCCGAGACTTCACATCTAAGCATGGGAATGTTAGATTGTATTGTCGAGACAACACTATCGACCTTAATGCTCGTATTAGTTTAGCTTACACGCGGGAGCGGGAGTTGAATTTAATAGGAAGAACTTGCGTAGCTTGGAAGAGGACGTTTGTGTGCTTTGGGTAGTGTCTCATTTGAGTAACGATTGGATGATTAAGTGAATTTTCTTAGTTGCTTGTTAAATGCTAATGAAAGTACGAGCCCTAGTCCTTTTATATATTGTTAAGAAAATCGTAGTTTTATTTCGTAGTCTTTTACTTTTCACTTCGTAGTTATTACACCCTCATTGTTATTTAACTTTCGCAGCTAGACTATAATCTGAATAGACTAGTACTTAAATCTTACTTCCCTGAGATCGAATTCGTATGCTACGACAATCGTGACGCCATGTATTTAAAAATAAACGTAACAAGTTTTTGGCGCCGCTGCCGGGGAGGTAACGGTTTAATATTAGTTAGCTTTAGATTAGTGTAGATTGCGATTTTAAGCGTACACAAGTACGCTTTCCTTTGTTACTAATATTTCTTCCTTAGCTTTGCAGTTGACGTTCTATGCGCAGGCATAATTCTGAAGAACAATTACAATATATTCCTGAGATTGAGGCCTTTGCACGTAGACAGAACGCAGAGAGAAAGAGGAAGAGACAAGAACCAGAGCACTCTGAACCACCTACTCCATCTGATTCAGAGTCAGAATTTGAAGAGGAATTTGAAGAGGATTATCCTATCATGACTACTATACGTCAAGATAGTGCTCCTAAACCCGTGGTCGGTTCTAGCATCAGTAAGCCGGCCATTGTGGCAAATAATTTTGAGCTCAAGACGTCATTGATTCAGTTCATACAAGGCGAGCAATTTAGCGGATCTCCACTTGAAAATCCGAACGAGCACCTTAATTCGTTCCTTGATAAATCCGATACCATCAAGATCAACGGGGCGACCGAGGATGCTATAAGGCTTAGGTTATTTCCCTATTCTCTACGGGGAAATGCCAAAGAATGGTTGCAGAATCGCCGAAGTAACTCATTCGACACTTGGGAGAAGCTTTCTAATGCTTTTCTTCAGAAATTCTTTCCACCAGGAAAGACGGCAAAGTTGCGCAATGACATCACGGGATTTGTCCAACATGAGGACGAATCACTCTATGAAGCTTGGGAACGGTATAAGGAGCTTCAGAGGCAGTGCCCACATCATGGCATTCCTTCATATCTCCTTGTGGTGACATTCTATAATGCGGTGAAACCTGAGCTACAAATGAGTCTTAATGCTGCTGCTGGAGGACGCCTTGATAATTTGCGTTGGAGTGAAGCTAAGGATCTAATTGAGGAGATGGCTTCTAGTACTTATCATTGGGGACCTTCTCGTGCTGTTAGAGGGTCTAAATCGGGAAGTGGTTCGGTTCACATGATGTAATCTCAAATCGACGATCTATCGAATCAACTTGCCCAACTTAAAGCAGGAAGCTCAAGCTCTTCGTCTCAAATGTGTCAACTATGTGGTGTACAGGGCCATGATTCCGGTGAATGTGTGAATGTTCCGATGGGAGAGCAAGTCAATGCTCTCAATGCTAGGCCGTTTGATCCGTACTCGAATACATACAACCCCGGGTGGGCATTCAACCCGAGGTTATCATACGGCAACACCAATGCTCAACATCCACCGCCTAGACCGTTTAATCAACCACCGGGTTTCCAACCTCGTCCATTCCATCAACAAAATCAACCTCGACCACCACAACAACAACCTATGTCTCAAAAACCGAGTGTCGAGCAAATGTTTGAGCAACTTATGTCCTCGAATTTGCAATTCCAACAAACTCAAGGCCAAAAGAATGAAGAACTGACGAACTCTGTTGCTCAATTGAAGACTCAAATGCTTTCTTCCCAAAAGATGGTTGAAACTCAAATTTCTCAACTAGCTCACCAAGTTAGTAATGTTGCTAAAACACAAGGGCAACTACCGGGTAAAACCGAGGAGAATCCGAGAGGGCAAATTAATGCAGTTACCCTCCGAAATGGGAAGGAGCTAAGTGATCCGGTTGTGTCAAGCAAGGTAACGAAAGTGAAAACTTCCGATGAGGTGATTGAGATCGTTGATGAGAGTAAGAATGATGATGCTACTAGTGTTGAGGATGAAGCTTCAAAGAAGGTTGATGATGCGGCTAAGACACCACCTCGTGTCTATGTTCCCCCGGTACCTTTTCCACAACGCTTAGCCAAGGCTAAGTTGGATCAAAAATACGGTAAATTCGTGGAAATTTTAAAGAATATGCACATTAATATTCCATTTCTTGATGCTATTTTCGAGATCCCTTCTTATCGGAAATTTCTCAAAGAGCTCCTATCTCGCAAGAAGAAGCTGGAAGGTACTACCACGGTAAGTCTCTCTAAAGAATGCAGTGCTATTTTGTTGAATAAGCTTCCTCAGAAGCTTGAGGATCCAGGGAGTTTCTCTATTCCGTGTTCAATTGGGGATATATCGATTCGATCGGTTTTATGTGATCTAGGGGCTAGTGTCAGTTTGATGCCCCTTACAATTTTCAAGAAGCTACATATATCGGATTTGAAACCGACTCGTGTTTCGTTGCAATTAGCTGATAGGTCGGTTAAATTTCCTATCGGAGTATGTGAGGATGTTCCTTTATCGGTTGGCAAGCTGTTGATTCCGTGTGACTTTTATGTTATGGATATCCCTGAGGATTCCCACGTCCCCATCATTTTGGGACGTCCTTGTCTAGCTACTGCGGGAGCGTTGATTGATGTGAAGATTGGTAAGCTTTCTTTGCAAGTGGGTGACGACAAGGTTAAGTTTGAGTTGAGTAAGGCGATGAGGGCGCCTTCTATGAATGATTCCATCTACCGGGTTGATGTCTTAGAGGATTACTTGACCGATTCCTCTCCCGAGATATTGTCATCCGATGAGCTTCAAGATTGCCTAACTAACTCCGAGTCCGATGATATAGAGAGGATGGCTTATGCGTGGATGCTTGATTCGACACCGACTCACCATGATGATCCTCCTATTGATCCACTCCGTGTTTCAGGTAAAGTGGAGGAAGCTCCCTTCTACTTTAAAGCATTGTTTTTTAAACCACTCCCTTCTACTTTAAAGCATTGTTTTTTAGGTGAGAACTCTACATACCCCGTAATTGTCAATAGTGCACTAAATGACATTCAAGTTTCAAAATTGCTTGATGTTCTCCGAAAATATAGGAGTGTCATTGGGTATACTATTGATGATCTTAAGGGGATAAGTCCTTCCTTTTGCACTCACTGCATCCTCCTTGAGGACGATAATGCATCGTCCATTGAGCATCAAAGACGCCTCAATCCAAACATGAAAGAGGTTGTTAAGAAGGAGGTTTTGAAATTGCATGACGCAGGAATCATCTACCCTATCTCCGATAGTAAGTGGGTGAGTCCGGTTCATGTGGTTCCAAAGAAGGGCGGCATGACCGTTGTCAAAAATGACAAGGATGAGTTGATATCGACTCGAACTGTGACGGGTTGGCGCATGTGCATAGATTACCGTAAGTTGAATAAAGCCACCCGCAAAGATCACTTTCCCCTCCCTTTTATAGATCAAATGTTGGAACGTTTAGCTAAACACTCGTTTTTCTGTTACTTGGATGGATACTCAGGCTTTTTCCAAATTCCAGTCCATCCAAGTGATCAGGAAAAGACCACGTTCACATGTCCATTCGGCAATATTTAAAACCATCGTGAGAGAGGGTAGGAGAAGACTAAACATCCGAGAAAATAAGTTCAAAAGGTGCTGCAGATTTGAGACTAGATGTAGAGAAAGGTAATTTGTGGCATTTATTCAATTTGCACGCATTACAATAATCAAAACTAGAATCGGAAATAGATAATTGAAACTTATATTTAATGTAAGAGAAAACGCTAGATGACGGATGTCCAAGGCGATGATGCCACAATATAGCAGTGGACGGAGATCGAGCAGCGTGGTTCACTTGTGGAGATGTCGGCTGCCAGAGATAGACACCGTGTTCAAGATTGCCGCGGAGAATGAGACGGCCCGTCGAAATATCCTCGAAAAAGAAAGATGTTGGTGAGAATTCAATCGTTGCATTATTATCAAAATAGAATTGCGAAACGGAAAGAATGTTACGAGAAATTGAAGGCACATGAAGAACATTTTGAAAAAACAGAGGAGTAGAGGATGAGGTAAGAGTAAAGGAACCTATGTTGGCAATTGGATGGGAAGAGCCATCTCCAATTACGATATCATCCGAGCCATCATACGGAGTGTGCTGAGCAAGTGTGGCCAGATCGTTAGTGAGGTGATGAGTGGCACCACTGTCAACAAGCCATGCCGTGGAAGAAGCAGGAGCAGCGGTCGCGGTGTGATCTTGCGGACGAGAGTTCCGATTTGGGCGAGTGTAAGGTGTAATTATATAAGTGGGATGCAGCTTTTTGAAATTACGACAAGCAAGGAAACCATGACCCTTATATCCACAATACTGACAGATGATGACATCCTTGGAAGCGACATAGGGAGCAACAGATTGAGAGGAGGCAGCAGGTCGATTAGGATAGCGGGACTGAGCAGCAAACGCGGTAGTGGGTAAGGGTGTTGCAGCCGTGTTTTTTGGGTGTTGAAGATCAAAATTGAGAAGTTCCTCGTGCAGGGCTTCAAACGAGATCGGCGTGTCACGGGCTTCCACCGTTTCTTTGATGGCACGATAACGAGTCGAATCAAGACCCCGAAGGACTGTGGCAATAATGTCCTCAGGATCCATTGGCTTGCCAAGATTGGCGAGTGCAATAGTGCACGTTTTAATGTGGTGCATGTAGTCAGTAATCGTTTGATTGGGTTGTTTAGTCATGGACTCAAGTCGCTTCTTAATACCATTGATATGACCACGAGATGGTTTAGCGAAGGTGGACTTGAGAGTAGACCAAACCGCGGCAGATGTTTTGCAATCTGTGACATGAGACGTAATGGACTCATCAAGTGTCCCGGCAAGCGCGGCACGGAGGAGACAGTCCTGCCGTACCCAAGTTGAGTGGGCAGGGTTCGGGACCTGCTTTTCATTTTCGGTGATGGTTTCAGAAGGACAGGGATGAGACCCGTCAATAAAACCAAAAAGCTCAAGACCTTCAAAGAAGGCTTGGATTTGAAAGGACCATTGAGACCTTCAAGGAAGGCTTGGATTTGAAAGGACCATTGAGAGTAGTTAGTCATTGTGAGGGGTTTGCATTGAGAGAGGTTCACAAACATGATGGGAGCAGACGAATCCGCGACGTTCGGAACGAGAAGGGTTTAAGACGCCATTGTTGAGGTTACAAAGGATCGGAGGCGATCGATACCATATAAAGGATAAGATTAATTGTAATGAGATTGTATTGAATGCTTGTAATTTACAATTACATTAGTGTTAGTATTTATATACAAAGAGAGCTAAAGTATACAGAGGAAGTATTTACAATAAGAGGAAGGAATTTGATTGATTGATTTGGTCAATCAATTCCTACGTAGACATGCTAATTAGGAGGAGTATTGGAGGGTGTAATTTCCTTATTTTGTGGAGGATTGAGATTTTGAGATATCCTATCTTTTGATTCCTTGATATTATCTTGTGATTCCTTAATATGAGGAAGACATTGTAAATAGCCTTGTCGGCTAAAACTTTTGTATCTTGCTTGTGGGATATGAATGAAAGCTCCTAATCTTCTTACGAAAAAATATGTATCATATTAGGAAGGGTAAATTTTTGGCAAATTTTATCTTGTTTTACCTTTATTTCAAATAACTTTAGTTTCAAATTATGGAATAAACTACTTTAATTTTAATTTAATTTTTTTTTTTTTTTAATCAAACTACATGATTTTGATCTCTGACCAATTTGGTAAATTTTTCAACATTGACCTCGTTGTGGTAGTGACATTCCTTTATGTGTGGCACGTGACATTCCTTTATACCATATACCTTTTTTCGTTAATCACTGTGATATAAGTTTGATATGTGAGAGAATGTGTGTCTTAAGGTATGAAGTAGCAACATCGACACATTTTTGTTAATCTAAACAAACTTTTAATATTTTTCAATAAATATTTTAGTTTTTATTTTGGAATCTAGATAGATTCAAGTTTTTTATTTTTAATAAAAGGTTAAATATTAAGTGTTTTCGGATAAAATACACTTTATTTTTATTCATGATGAGCTTACGACAATAAAATCCTTTCAAAGAAAGAAAAATACTTATGATTTGGCTCATCTTTGTTTATGAAGTTCATTTAAAAAATATAGGACTACGGACTGGACTTGCTTTAAAACCCGGCCATTTCGATGCAGACGGCCCATCAATTGCTTTAATTTTTGATGATTTTAGGTTTTGAATCTACAATCACTGCTAATTACTATAGATTGAATATAACTTGAATTTGTGCACAATCATATGTATTATAATTTGTACACATGAACATTTAAATGAACAGTTAGAAAATTGTTCTAGTTTAATCAGAAGTCTTGAGTTCAATCCTCTCGAAACAGAGACGAAACTTCCTTTGATCGGGCAGGGGCCCGACCCCCGTAATGTCTGAAGGTGTGTCTAATACTAAGGCGAAATAAATTAGACACTAAAACAAGGTCGAATCATATGTAAACAAGCTCAAGTTAGAACATTATACCCTCGTAGCGTGAATTCCACCGGTATGTCGAGATTAACCCGAGATCCCCAAATGTTGCTCCTCAATTGAAGTCCACTAGTACCCTTGGATTACTCCTCTCTTGGTTTACTAGAACCGTAAAAGGATGTGTGAACTTGTGTAAGAGAAGCAAGCTCTAAGCTTAGAAACAATGGAGGAAAAACCAAGTTTCTCCTCCATTTTTCTCTCCTCTCTTTCTTGGTATTTTGGTGTAGTATGTGTGTGTGTTTTTTCTGATTTTTCACATGCATCTAATGCACTAAACTTGCTGAAAAATTCTGCACACTTAAGGCATGCATGCTATGATTATGTTCCAACATAATCATTACTAAACCACCACTCACAAAGCACCAAAAGGTTGGCCAATGCATGCACTTGTTTGTGCATTTGTCACACTTGTGCATGTGTGACACTTGTCGTGCATGCACGAGTGTGGCACGCATTACGAGACCGTTTTCGTAATCTACTATAGATTACGGTATAAACACAAGTTCTCGGGTCTAACCCGAATGGTTAATGCACTAATCTAATTATGCCAATTAACCATAAACTAATCCATTAGGGTACCGTTGTATGACCCAATTGGAGCGGACTAAATTGGTAGAATATTCTAAATACTCAGATCATAAGCGGCCTCTAGCAAGACATTAATTATGACCACCCAATTTATCCGATTATCATAATCTCATATTTGGTCCATGACTTCTACGAAGTCAATGCACAATTGTTGACGGACACCTAGTATCCCCAACAATGCCTACCCCAACCTTTTAGCCCAATAGCTTATGGCTCCTCCTGAAATTTACAGAACACAATACATGTTTGTGGAATTTCAACCCACAATGTAAATAAGACTCCCTTTCTTTACTTATTTTAGGGTAGTGATTTTCCGTATACGGATTTTACTCCCGTTGTATATTTTTTTTCACTTGATTTTCCAACTATACCTTTTTTACTCCCACAATATACAAAAAAAAATAAAAATAAAAAATAAAACAACAATGAATCGACAAGCTACTCCGGCCACCACCGAGTTCGACCACCACCATACCGGTCGCCCTCCACGCCGGAGTTCACCGCCGGCTACACATGGCGGTTCCACCCTCGCCGGTGACGGTCTTACCTAGTTACCCACAAAACTCGCAAACTAACACAATTTACTACACTACCATATTGACCACCAAGCCCACCCACGTCGGCGCCGTGATAAGACACGTTTTTACGATGTTAAGACCGAGAATTTAGCCCTCGAGAATCTTATAATTCCACTTTTTAGATGGATTATTGTGCTTTTGACGTAAATGGGAAACCGAGGCTAAATTACGGTTACAAGAGAAGTCAAGGTCAAAGTCAAGTCAAGGTGAACTAAAGCCGACGCAAGGTCAACTTCAAATGGTTATATCTCAAGTTTTAGACCTCCAATGGATGCAAGACCAAGTGGAGATGATAGTTCGTCTCGATAGCTTTCCAACGGCAGGTCACACGCTTAATTCCGCCAAGAAACGAGTGAGATATGGCCTTTACAAAATCGGCTTCCAGCAGCCATGCGCCCCGGGCGCCAGAAATGCGCCCCAGGCGCAAAACTCGAAACTGCACCGTTTAGTCTAGTTTTTGACGAGTATTCAAGTTGTTTTTGGGGGATTATTCTCATGATCTCTTATCATCTTTCATTTTATCTTTTCATGCAGCTTTTAGAGAGAGGAAAATTAGGAGAGAGAATAGGTTAAGTTTTCAAATAATTACTCTTTAATTAGTCTTTAATTTCATGTTAATGGATTTTCTCAACAATTTAGTTAATGTTTGGATGATTATGGGTAACTAAACCCTCTAGCTTTTGGTGTAATTCATGGGTGTTCTTCCCAACTCTCTTGATTAAAGTGAGAATCTTTAACTTAATCTATTTTATTTGAGTATTTACTCCTTATTGTGTTTGTTATTATTTAATCTTTGGTTTTGTATAAAGTGTTGATCTTTTGTGCAAATCCTTTGATTTCATGCTTGAGGATTTGTGAGTTTATGTTGGAATTTCTCAAATTCTTCATGTTTGACACTAATAGCATGTGTTATTGTCTTGAATGTTGATTCATCTTGCTTTAATCATGTTTTAAGGAGTAAAGTATGAATCTTTGATGCGAAACCCTACATGCCGATTCTTGTTTGTGTTTTCATCATAGTTTTCTTGCATTCATCTTATGTTCATTCTTGCATGTGGTGCATGAAACATATTAGTTGCCGATTCATCTTGTGTGGAATGTGTTGTATGCTTTTGTTTGCCGATTCAAGCTTAAGTATCATATATGCATAGAATGTGTTCGATGAATTGCTCATTTAAAATAGTTTATATCCTTACACTCACTTGATCAATTGAGAAGGGTTGACCCCTTGTTTTTACACCAAAAGCGCCTTCCTCATCTTAATATCTTTCGTTTTTAATATTTGCAACCTAGTTTCGACTAAATCAATCAATTAAACCCCCCCTTTATTCTTACATTTGTGCATTGTGACATTAGCCTTGATTAGTCCTTCCCTTGGGTTCGACCCTATTCTTACCTCTATATTACGTTGTTTTGTGTGAATCGAATAGGTTTATAAATAGTTAATTTGGCCCCTTTTATTAGCGACGTAAAAGGCGCGTCACGCCGCCACCTCCGACCACCCTCTCCGGCCGCCGCTGCTGCCTCGTGCCACCACCCTAAGTCGGTGCCTACTGCCGCTCCAAGTTCTTATGCAAACCATAATTTTAATTTTAAATCAAATCCATTAAGAATTTATAAAAATTAATAATTTAATGACAATAATTGAAATTGAAAGTAATTATTACTCCATTGAATTGTTTATCGAAATTAATAATTGAATAATTGAACAATTGATTGAATTTAGATTAATAAAAATTTGGGAAAAAAAAAAGAGAGAATTTGTATACCATGGGAGTAAAAAAGGGTAGGGTTTGAAAACTAAATGAAAAAAGTATACAACGGGAGTAAAATCCGTATACGGTAAATCAGTAACGTTGTTTTATGGGTAAGATGATTCATGCATGTCCTACTTCTATTCTACTTGTATTGTTAGTAAATTTAGGTGCTTTTGATGACACTAATTCATAGTGGTCGCATCAAAAGGCGCCCTTTATAAACTCATTTTAAAACTCATTATTATCATTTGTCTCTACTTTAAGAGTCACAATTAAAAAGTATTTGAAAATTATGATTTGCGATAGTGAAAAATAGGTCTTATATAGAATAAATAACGTAGTTTATAAGGAAGACTAAATTATAGTACGTTTATCATCTTATTGGACTACTATTTCCTTTTATTTTAACCTTTCATATAATGGTTTGAATTTTTCTACTCCGTATTAGTTATGATTATGATTGTTTGTCATATAATTTCGTTGTTTTAAGTGCTTTTTAGTGATACGTATACACATTTAATTTTTATAAAAGACGTTTTTATTAAACTTATTTTTTTAAAAAAACTTTATTATACAACGACTTCATTATTCATATATTCCTACTTAAATTTTATAAAAAAAACTTACCCGTGCAATTTGCACGGGCATAACACTAGTATTTTTTATCGAGAAAATACCAAGTTGAAATATATTTTTTATCTGTGAGATAAATAATGTAAAAATGTAGAATTTACGGATTATGAATTTTTAGCAGTCACAAAATTTCCTAATAATAACAACTTGGCCCCCCTTTAAAAATCATTCAAGATCCGCCACTACCCGAAAATGCAGTCGTGCTAACATTTACTCCGTATGAGGAAGGGTTTACCGCCTTTTGTGATCCTACTCGACTCGACTCCGGAACAAACCGAACGGTAAAACAAAAAATTGACATGTTAGGAAATTTTGACAAATTACCATGAGTTTGAAAGGCCCTGAATACGAGAAACAAGTTCAAACGAGACACCTAAATATTGCGAGACACAAACGAGACACAGCATTTTAGCCTTTTTGGTGAAACTTTAACATAGTTTCATGAAACTTCAAAAATTGTGAAACTTTAATGTCTAAAATTAAAGTTTCACAATTTTGTTAAAGTTTCACAATTTTTGAAGTTTCACAAAACTATGTTAAAGTTTCACAAAAAAGGCTAAAATGCTGTGTCTCGTTTGTGTCTCGCAATATTTGCTGTCTTGATATAACTTTACTCCTGAATACGATATAGTATATTATCACTACCATAATTCGGTATTTTACATAATACCGTAATATTTCCTAACAGCACACAACACAAAAGTCATTTTATTTTATCATAGAAACATACTCGAAGTCTAAGTCGTCTATTTACTTATTTACCATACGTTCTGTGTAATTATCACAGAAATTTGTATATAGAAGGGCTTGGACTTAAAATTAGGACCGAATGATTGGTGTTTTAATGGCTTAGTCGTTACACCAAATCTCGAAGGATATTCTCCTTTTATATCTGTCTTATTTCAGTTATATTTTTATTTTTATTTTAAATAGTTATTATTTCAAAATTGATTTATGAATAGTTCCATTTGAGGACCGATATTGCTGCTAGTTATACAAATATGTTTCTATGGTTAAATTCAATCATTTGATTATTTATGTGTTTTCGATGTCTTAACAATTATTTTCAATTTCACAATTAATATTCGCATTTAACATGTCATAAAACCGTCCACAACATAAATAAAATCAGACGGTCACGTAGTTCTGAACTCGGAAAAAGACACTTCACATTTGACTTTTAGATGGTTTTGAAATTTGAAGTGTAATCTTTCAGCTACTTATACGGACATCAATACAACATTTCTTAGTTATTACACGACATATACTTGACACATCAGTACAACATTTCTTAGTTATTACACGGCATATACTCATATATTTGACTCGGTTCAATTTTTTATATATGGAATTTATTACTAAAATTAATTAAAGTTCCTAGAATCATGCGGTCACCATCTCATATTAAAATCTTATATACTTGAAATCGACTATATTTAATATGTATTTATCTTTTCTAAAAGTCTAGCAACATACGAAGTATTTTAGTATGGGGAAATTCTCATCTGTACTCTTGAAGAATTCAGTTTTCTCACCTGTACCCCTGCCTTTTACGCTTTCTTAATTATACCCTTAAGCTTCTTTATTGAGTCCCAAACATGACCTAAGTTGTAATTTACGTGGACTCTTTGTCATTTTTTTCCCTCCAATTTGATGAAAGATGGATTCTTTAATGGAGAAAATCAACGATAAGAAGTCCAAATCACACGCCTAATCGTTGTCACGTTGACACTTAACGAAACTAATTGACGTTAATTACGACTTAGGTCATTTTTAAGACTCAATAATAAATCTTCATGGTACAACTAAGAAAGTGTAAAAGCCAGGGATACAGGTGAGAAAAGTGAATTTTTCGAGGGTACAGATGAGAATTTTCCTTTAGTATTTATTTATAACGAGATGTAATAATTAAGACAATCAATGCATAAAATGATTGTTTGGATTTTAATAATACAGCCGTATGATCAATTGTCAAACACTCTTTTAGATTGTAAGTATCGATTTTTGTCACAAACTCGATTTTATTTTATTTTTTGTTCTGATAAGATATACTTCCTCCATTCCGTTTGGTTCTATACATTTGACCAAAACACGGTAATTAAGGTAGAAGAAAATCAAGTGGGGTAGACAATAGAATTACCAAATTACCCCTTCTTTATTCTTTAAAAAAGGACATTGCAAGTGGGTTGGGTGGGGTATTAATGAAGGGTATATTGGTCTTTTAGTTTAATAAAGTACGGACCAAAATAGAAATGTATAGAATTGATTGGAATTTCCGAAAAAGGAATATGTATAGAATCAAATGGAATGGAGGAAGTATAAAAGAGATGATTTATTATGAATAATTGTTGTGATCAATTACATTAGATATATGAACTATTTATACTAATAGCTCACAATATTAGGAAAACCTAGATCTAGCTAATACTAACTTATTCTCTAAGATAATAATATTTCTTAACAATATTTGGTATATTCTAATAATATACCATATTATTTATTTCTTCCCTAATACCCTCCCTCAAACTTATGGTAAGTCACCGACTTATCATGAGTTTGGAAATTAAAATACAATAAGCAATAAGAAAAAAAAATGTAGACTTTTTTTCATCTTCAAAGTCTTCATCTTCATCGGTGCGTAGTACAAGACCCGCCGGCCACAATAGGTGCGTAACTCGCCAGTACATACGAAGGGTAACCATCTACCCACTTATCAAATACGTGTGCGTAACTCGCCAGTACATACGAAGGGTAACCATCTACCCACTTAATCCAATACGTGTGCGTAAAGCCAGTATAATACTCCGTAGTGCGTAATCAACTCGCCAGTTAATACTTAGGTACAGACATATGAGGGGTAACCACCTACCCACTCATATAACTCATAATCATGTCACACGACATAATTAAAAAATACGCCCCGTCCCAAGACACGGGGAGAGCCGAACGAACAATAACAAGATCATGAAATCTTGTACTTTTTTTTTTTTTTTTCATAAAAGAGAATTTGATATTGGGAGGATTTTATTCGCGTAAAATAACATAGAGTAAAGATTTTTTTTTTTTTTTTTTTTTTTTTTTTTTGTGAGTTTTATTAAAAGTTAGAGTAAATTACAAAATACCACCTTTTAAAATTGAAAATTTTCAAATTACCACCTTTTAAAACATTCTTTGTAAATTACCACCTTTTATAACGCTTTTCCACTCAAATTGCCACCTTCCTCCAATTCCGGTGAAAAAATAATCCGTTTTGCCCCCACTTTTCAGTGAATTATTTACAGTTTGACTTTTTTGTGAGGGGAAAAAAGTCAAACTGTAAACAAATGACTGAGACAGAGTAAATTATTTTTACACCGGAATTGGAGTAAGGTGGCAATTTGAGTGGAAAAGCGTTATAAAAGGTGGTAATTTACAAAGAATGTTTTAAAAGGTGGTAATTTGAAAATTTTCAATTTTAAAAGGTGGTATTTTGTAATTTACCCTAAAAGTTATGTGTATTCTTTCAACAAGTTCCCGCCGGTGGGCGACATCGATAGTTTGCCCACCGGCAGGGCAGCGGATTTTGTAGGTAGGTCCTCAGAAGCCGATTGGCTTTGATACCATGATAAGATATACAATAGATAAAGATTTAAGGAGGAATTATTATTGATAGATGTCGTATCGAATTACATATGATATTTAAACTATTTATACTAATAGCTCACAATATTAGGAAAACCTAGATAAGCTAATACTAACTTATTCTCTAAGATAATAATATTTCTTAACAATATTTGGTATATTCTAATAATATACCATATTATTTATTTCTTCCCTAATATTGTCAAAACTCCTTAATAAAAACATTTACGTAACAACACTCACAAAAAACACTTTACGACAAAAAGGTCAATATTTCAAGGTTGACCATGTATATCCCTGACAGCAGTGGCGGACCCAAAAATATTTTATTATGGGGTCCTAAATTTTTTTTCCATATTTTTGTTGTATAAATATAATAAATAAATTTTTTAAAAATTAAAATTGGACAAAATAGACCGAAATAATTTACGATATGGTGTCCTGTGACCCCATATGCTCCAAGGTGCATCCGCCAATGCCTGACAGTGACCAAACTCGTATTTTTATAAATACCTTTGAAATTACATGTTTCTTGTCCGAGACATCGACCAAACTTGTGTTCTTTATAAAAGAAAATGATGACGTGATACGATTTAGAGTTATTAGTTTAAGTAAAACCTATTTTTAATAAGGGTTTTTTTTTTGTCAGATAACTCCTTTATTTCTTATTGTTGTTAAAGAGTACTCCGTACCAAGTTAGAAATTCCAGTGAAATTCAGGTGAGGCCTTGTGGATACCCACAGTCGTACCTTCCACCAAAAACCCAGTAATGTAACAATGGACTTTTACATGCATGCTTTTACGTTAACTTAAGCGGTACTAACTGTGTCGAATTCAAGTTGAGTCGTTTTAAAATGCGAAATGAGGTCACTAGGTGTCATCACTCCTAATAAATGTCTTCTGGTTCACTTAGAGTCTAGCTTGTCTCGAGTCTAGGTCCAAATCGGCATGCGCGCACCCTTTTTACAATGCACAAAGTAATTGGCTGTTTTACAATAACAAGGCCCAATTCAATTCTCCTAAATTCCTAGATTTACGCCCAGTTGCTAAAACCCCCTTTTAGCACTAGCGAACACAAAATATGGCCTCACGGGTCATCCTATTTCACAAAACACTACAAAATGCACCCATTTTCCATTTTCGTGTTTCGGGCCCAAAATCGAGCCCAGTGGCACTCTTGGCCCGCTTCCCAAGGCCCTGGAGATCATCAAACAACCCTACATCCAGCAAATACACCGTAGCTTAGAGCTCAAGAAAGAATATATTATATATACCAAAATATAATTTGGAAATATACGGAAAAAGACGACATTGTCCGCCCTCCAAATCGCAAGAAGCCTTGCGATTTGAGGTGGAAATCGCATGACTCCTTGCGATTTCCTGAGGCATTCGCAAGAGCCCTTGCGATTCCAACTGCCGGTTTTATCCTCTGATTTCCTAAATTTTGATGAGCTCTCCACTATATATACAACCCCCTTTGCACGTTTCAAACACAACTTTTACACCAGCAATTCACAGCAAACTCTCTCACAAGCCTCACGCATACAAATCCTTGGAATTCTTCACTTTCTTGTGTTGAATTCTCCCTCTTTGAAGCGAAGCGCTGCCGGTTTCCTAGTTCGAGACAGGTAGGTCTTAATCCTGGCATGGATTAAGGTTTTCTTTACTTCCTTAGACTTACAAGGGTCTACATTAGGCTCACCCGACTTTGATACGCAAGTCTGCTTTTCATAAGGCGGCCATGCACCTCGAATACACACCTTATTCGTAACACCCTTCCAAAGTCGCATATGCAACTGACCCCCCCCCTTTAAAATAAACCAAATGGACATTATTTTATTTAAGTATACATCTAGCAAATCCTCATCTTGCATTTAATCACTTAACAATGAATTCGACACTAGCGTAACCGTTTTCGTTAACAAGTTTAAACATGCTTAACTGAGGGTTTTAAACAATCTCTTTTGCATATGCATTTGCATCTTTTTACAACTTAAAACGCACTTGTACGTAGCGAATTACTTAAGCTCACATATCATTCTTTGCATTGTTCTCAAGATTAGTAGAGGCTATTTTTCATAGGCTTTTCCAAAAGGTCTTTCATAAAACATTATTTGAACTACTCTTTAGAAAAGTACCCTCACCCGAATCCGAATCTGGTTTCACAATAGCCTTAGACGGATAGGTGTCGACGTGCCTTGAACTCTAAGACGTGTCTTTGAGCATATAGACACGAAGTCGGGTTCTAAATTTCCCTCCTAATTTAGTGGCGACTCCAAAACAGTTTTTAAAGATTTTTCTAACTTCATCTTTTTCAACTTTCAACGCCCTTTAGCAAGACGTCGAGTGGTCCCTTAAACCCCGGTACCTACAGTTGGCGACTCCACTGGGGACAGGTTTTATTTTTAAAACTAAAACTAGCATTTTCTTTTAAAAATAAAAACGAGACTCGAACACTTGAGAACAATCATTATATGTGAGCTAAGCATATTCGTTAGAGTCGAATCCAGCGGATTCAAAAGCACTAACACCCTCGAGAAGTGGTTCCAATACGCATGCTTGTCTATTCGATAAAGCACGTACATGACTAACTTTCCTCTCACCCCTCTACGGCTTGCCGTAAGGAACTAGTTTGACCGCCCCAGGGCTTCCTTCGTATCCTACACGTTTTACCGTGTGGGCGAAGGGTTCACAGCATCTGCTAAAGCGTACTCAAACTAGTTTGAGGCGTACGAGACTTGACCAAACGACCAAGAGTCATACGTACAAATGCGAGGCTATACAATATAGCCTTCTTCAAAATTCATTTGCATTGCATATTTTAGAAAAGTCGCTTAAAGTTTTCAAAGATATAAATCGATCTAACAACTAACAAGCTAACACTATTCAAACAAAATAATCGCGGGTTTTTGAAATAAACATTTTTCAAATTTCCATTTACACAAATAGCAAAACCCGAGTCAAGGTTTCTAACCCGAACTCGTGGATTTTATTCTTTGAGTCTTGCGGCTCAAACCTTTTTAACATCTTCGATTTGATTAAGCTAGCCGCTTTTGAGTCGAATCCTTTTAGCACATCTAACCTTAGCCACCGACAACATACCGTCACCTAGGCTAAGTAGATGCAAAGCCAACAAAAATATTTTAACATCGAGGCGAGTTGCGCGCACGCATCCTCGTCTCAAAAACACTCCTAACTCAAACATTTTCGAAAATTTCCTTCTTTTTCAAGAATAAAAGAACCTTTTCAAACGAAATGAGCTAAACGAATGCATAAACAAACGTGCCAAAACGAGTTTGTCGTGTCACTAATGCACTCCATTCGAATGTAGGTTTCAACTGGATACTCGTCATACAAATAACCGCGCCACCCTAACGGAATGGAAGCACTCCGAAACCAACTCAACCAACTCACCGAAAACATTAACAACTTGAAGGCCTTGCACCAAATCGAAGTTGAACGTTTGGAACAACGCATCAAAAATAAGGCCGACAAGCATGTCTCGCTCCGCACTCTCGAAGTCCTCTACCAAAGGGACAACGAAGACTTCACCGTGTATCTCGCTCGATAGAAAAAACTATTCGCACAAATTCCAAACCGTCCGCACGAGGATGAACTTATACCTATGTTCATCAACAGCCTGGGACCCGCGTGCCAATCTTACTTCCGGCACGGCAACATCCAAAACTTCGAACAACTCGTTGAAATCGGCACTCAAATCGAGGACGACCTCACAATCTGCGCCATGACCAACTACACTGGCCATGCCTATCAAGACAGTTCGTCAAGGTATGCTCGCGCAGCCAACAGCCAGGAAAACCGCACCATGGGCAGCTTTGACACCTTCGCAGCCTTTAACTCGACGTCTTATAAAGCTAAAGCGAGCTTTGACCCTCTCTATACGCCTTACGCTAAAGCATTGCAGAGATTACTCGAAAAGAACTACTTACAACCAGTCGGGCCTACTAGCGAGCCGCCCAGACATAAAAAGTCAAAGTCATGGTACCCTAATGCCTTCTGTGCATACCACCGAGGCAGAGGCCACGACACTGAAAACTGCTTCAAGCTGAAGAATGTTATCCAAGATCTTATAGATCAAGAAAAGCTTGAAAAGCCTAACGCAAACGGCGGGCTGTCCAACAAGGACAACCCCTCAACAAATCATGCAATCTCCGTGGGATCACTCCCCATCACGGATTACCTTAACCTCGTCAAACCAAGTAACAATAGAACCAATAATTTCTGGTTCAGCGATGAGGAGAACGAATGGCTTTGGCCTAAGCAAGCCCAAGACAACAAAACAATCTACCTCACCGTCCCTCCACCATCCAACAAGGGCAACCCTCAGCACAATCAGACGACCACCACAGGATCGCCCCCTCCAATAGGCCACTCAGACCTCATCATAAACGGCCAGAAGCCTGACGCAGAAAAATGGAAACGACCCAATGCGCCTACACGCACCCCTGAAGTGGAGGTGTAAAAGAATGACGGCCAGAGTGGAAGCATGGGCAAATGCAAAGAAGGCAAAATTCTTTTAGGATCCAATGTCGTAGGCGTCGGGTCATCTGTCGACCCATCTCCTAGCTTTAGCTTAGACTTTTTATTTTCGGAAGCTAGCTCCACCTCTTCTCCTAATTTGTCAAAAAAAAATCACACACATAATTGTTTCCCGCCTAACTATCAAATATCTACACTATTTTATTTCATT
Source organism: Dianthus caryophyllus (assembly GCA_023091065.1). Classification (NCBI taxonomy): domain Eukaryota; kingdom Viridiplantae; phylum Streptophyta; class Magnoliopsida; order Caryophyllales; family Caryophyllaceae; genus Dianthus; species Dianthus caryophyllus. Next base: position 36,138,219 of record CM041522.1, on the reverse strand, counting down.
ATTTCTTTTTTTTTTTTCTTTTTTATTTGTTTCCTAAGATAATCGCCTAACATTGCCAATTTGTCACTATCTACATTACATTATTCTATTAGTTTTAATTCCCTTTCTTATTTTTGCATAAGAAAATCCACCTGATTCATTGTTTTCGTGCCTACTTGTAATTTTCAATATTCTCATCTTTTTTATTTAACTATTTACATTGTCATTACGCAATATTTGATGTAATACTTTTATCGCATTTCACTACATTATGATATATTTTAAGATAAGATTATTACTACTTCTTATATGAAAAGAAAATTGTATAACAAATATAAAAGTTTTCATTATACTATTACGGTTAGTTGTATTTTGTCTATCGAAAATAAGTGTTTATTCGGATTGTGTTTATATTGTTGGCTCTCGAGGGGTTAAATTGAAAGCAGGTTGAAATCAAATTAAAAAAATTTAAATTTAAGCGCAAATGTACTAATTTTCAATATTCTCTTCTTATTTATTAAACTATTTACATTGTCATTGCGCAATATTTAATGTAATACTTTTATCGCACTTCACTACATTATGATATATGTTAAGATAAGATTATAACTACTTCGTATATGAAAAAGAAAATTGTATAACAAATTTAAAAGTTTTCATTATACTATTACGGTTGGTTGTATTTTGTCTATCGAAAACAAGTGTTTATTCGGATTGTGTTTATATTGTTGGCTCTCGAGGGGTTAACTTGAAAGCAGGTTGAAATCAAAAATAAAAAATTTAAATTTTAAATAGACTTTCAGTTTTTTCAACTGACCAATTTTTGTTGTAACTGAGCAATGTTTTCTATGATTAATATCTTCATCGACCTCTTGAGTATGTTCTATACATGAAAAACTAAAAATTCTTTCAATTTTCTTTTTCTTGAACAGACATTTTAATTTTCATAGAGGAGAAAGCTAATTGTACTTGTGCTCTCAAATTTCTAGATACACCTCTGCTAACTAGAACACTAAAGTCAATTTTTTTTTAATTGATAGATTATAGTATAGAGATGAATTTATAAGAGAGAGTTATTATTATTGATATTGAATCGGTTGATTATACAATAGAATATGTGGAGGTATTTATAATACCTACTCAACCTAATAAAACCCTAAACCTAGACTCATACTAGTCTAACTTTAGGCCTACTAGGCCCAATACTCCAGCACCCTCGCTCAAACTCATGGTAATTTGATAAAATTTTCATTAGTTTGCGAATACAATAACAATAGCAAAAACAATTAAAAAAAAAAAAAACACAAGGAAAGTTCACTGTCTTCATATTTCTTCAATTCCAATCTTCGTCTTCGTAAGTTGGTAAAATAAACGAGTATAATACTCGTCAAACAAATTCGAACAAAAACGCTAAGTTTTTCGAACTTATCGAATTAAAACGTCATGAACACTAATCGAACCTAAAAATTCACTAAAACGGAAAATTATCCGTCAATTTCAATTTTGAAGAACGCTAAGTTTTTCTGATTGCAATTTTCGGTACGTAACGACTAGCCAGTAAATTCAGCACTGCCTTAACGAAGTTGAAAATTTTAAATTAAGAAAAGATAGAGATACATAATTTGGAATTAGGGGATTTATTCGACTAAAAGACATGATTCTAGGTGTTTTTTAAATGAATTTGATTAAAAAAAAAATTGTGAGGTTAATTATAATTTTGTGACGGAAATTCCGCTAGTGGGGGACATCGATTATTTGTCCACCGGCAAGGCGTGGAAGTTTACGTTTCAGTACTCAGAAGCCTAATTGCACTAATACTATGATAAGAATACAATATAGAGATGAATTGATAAGAAAGAGTTATTATTGATACTGAATTGGTTGATTACATAATTGAATATGTGAAGATATTTATAATACCTAATTAACCTAATAAAACCCTAAACCTAAACTTTTACTAGTCTAACCCTTGGCCTACTAATCCTAGAGGTGGCCAATTGTGCCGGTCGGCCCAACCTGGCCCGCCTAGTAGGCCTTGATTTTGATGGCCTGGCCCAGCTCGTCAAAAGTCCGCTTAGCCCTCTCAAGCAACGGGTCGGGCCCGGACCAAGATTTATAGGGCCCAGCCCTCCGGGTCCGTACTTATAAACAGTTGTGTCACCAAAGAGGCGGGTTCGAGCCTTAATTTTCAAGCCCAGCCCGACCCGAGTCCGACTTGTCATTTCTAAGGACCTGTTACGGACCTTAAGAATGAAGCCCGACCCATAGCCACCTCTAACGATGCCTAATACTTTTACGTAATTGATTAACAGTTGTACCCTTTTTTGTCATTAGTTTTCCATCACTTACCCTTAGTTCTACCAATTTTCTCTCTTTTCCTTCAACCCAAAAAACCCTAAAACAATCTTAAATCAACCAATTTCTTCTTCAATTAATTCAATTACTCATACGATTAATTCAATTCTTAATATTTGGATCCTTGTGATTAGGGATGTCAGTGGGGCGGGTCAATGCGGATACCGCCCCGCATCCGCCCCAGTTAGGGTGGAGGTAGGCGACACTTTAGTGGGTCGTGGAGCGGTGGTGGATCTTAAAAGTTATCCCCGCCGCGGGTCGTGGAGCGGTGGTGGAATTCATCCAAACACCGCCCCGCCACGCCCCGCCTATACCCTTACCCGTCCCGCCTATACCCACCCCCATCTATACCCATCTTATTCATATACTTAAGAATATAAATTAGAAAAATATTTAACACTTTATAACTTTACTTTTAATTTTTTTTTTGAACTTTAAGATTTTGAAATACGAATACGACGAATACTCCATATTTCTTTAATTCATAAACTTTAAATGTGTGCCTTATGTATTTTAATTTGGTTCTCACAATACTTTGATTGGTTATTTGAAATGTGTTTTCTATGTGGCTATGTCGTTATTAGAAAATTTTACGTTGCGATAATGCGATTCCATGAGGCGGGTATGGGGCGGGTGGTGGGGCGGGTCTGAGGCGGGTGGTGGGGCGGTGGTGGCTCTAAAAAATTCCCCATCAGGCGGGTGGTGGAGGACGAGTTGTCACCCGACATGGGTGATGGGGCGGAGGTGGAGGTGGGTTTTTGTTGGTGGATGCGGTGGTGGAGATGCTTCCCCCGCCCCCGCCCCCGCCCCAATGACATCCCTACTTGTGATGATATATTTGAAGTAATTTACTTTTTTTTTTTTTTCATTAATTTAACTTTTTCTCATTTTTTTTATTTTTTTTTATGAATTATTTGGGGTGGCTGATGGTGGAGATGAGGTCTGCGGCCGGCGGTGGTGGGGTGGCTGTGGCGGCGGCGGCCGTGGTGGGGGTGGCCTTGGCGGCAGTCGGTGGTTTGCTTCTTTTTTTTTTTTTTTAATGAATTAGGGTTTAGGGTGGTTGACGGTGGGGCAGAGGTCGGCGGGCGGCTGTGGTGGGGTGGGTTGTGGCGGCGGCGGCCATGGTGGGGGTGGCCTTGGCGGCTGGCGGTGGTGGCACTGGCAGCAGGCCTGGTGGGGCTGATTCACGTTTTTTTTTTATTATTTTTTTTAATAATAATAATAACAATAATAATAAGGCGAAATTGCAAATAACTACCTTTTAAAACCACTTTTTTTCAAATAACTACCTTTTATAAATTTTTTTTCAAATCACTACCTTAAAACGTATTTTTGTTTTCAAATCAATACCAGTTCCCCGTAAATCTCATTTAACTCATAATTTCAACAAACTGACCGTTTTGCCCCTATTAATTACTTTTACCCCCTAACGACATTTTCCCCTCATTTCCCTTTGTTTAACTTTTCATCTTCTTTCACCCACTCACCCTTTAAAATTTTTCATTTTTTACCTTAAAATTTCTGGGTAATTTCGTCAAATATTTTGACATTGTTGGCTATGTGAAGCACATCTTGATAGTTCCTTCTCATCAGTGGATTGATTTTCATAGTATTGCAAGTTGTTAATTTTTGTTTCCATCAGTTTAATTTTCGAAACCCTAATTTTTGAAATGTTTGATTTTTCATACGGAGTTTTTTTTTTTTTTTTTTTTTTTTTTTTTTTTTTTTTTTTTTTGCTCTATTAAATTTGAAAACTTTGGTTTCGCCTCCAACTTCTTCATTTCAATTGGTTTTCCCTCCAACTTCTTCATTTCAGATTCAATTTCAGTCATCTTCTCCATGAGTTTTTTCTTCTCAATCAGGATCTGTCTAATGACATCTCTTTGCCAAAGAGTTTGGTCACTATCATACCACCTGAACCACGAACACTCACGACGACCACTGACACGGTCATAGTTCCGACACGTTACGAATCGTCGGCCTGAATTTTGAAGTGTCCAGGATTTCACAATAGCAACCCAATCCCCACAATAACATTGTACCGGAATTGAAGTTTCGGAATGAGAATTAGACGACATGGTGCGAAGAAACAACAAACCCTAAATTTCGAATTGTTAAAAGAGGGGGAAATTGTAACATGAATTAGGGAGTAAGTGAGGATGAATAAGATAAGGAAAACATTAAGAAATAAAAAAAACTAAGGATGGAAAGTGCTGAAAAGTGAAAGAATCATTGTTTGATTGAATAATATGAGAGAAAAAATTAAAAACAATGGAAGAAATTTTAGGTAAAGAGGTAAGAGGATGAAATGAAGAGGTTAGGTTAAATAGAGGAAGAAAGGTTAGAAAAGGGTAGAAGGGTAGAATGGGTATTTGACATGGGTGTTTCAAATAAAAGGCAACAAAAATTTTCAAAGTGGTCGAAATTTGATAAAATATGACGTTTTCCGGGGAACTGTTATTGATTTGAAAATAAAAATACGTTTTAAGGTAGTAATTTGAAAAAAAATTTATAAAAGGTAGTTATTTGAAAAAAAGTGGTTTTAAAAGGTAGTTATTTGCAATTTCGTCTAATAATAATAATAATAATAATAATAATAATAATAATAATAATAATAATAATAATAATAATAATAATAATTAAAAAAAAAAGGAAAAAGGTGGACGATGGGTGGTGGGTTCGGTGGTGGCTGGGTGGACGGTGGTGGGTGGGCAGGCGGTGGTGGCTGGGAAGGCGGTGGTAGGTGGGCCGGCGAGATTGGCGGCCGTGGTGGTGGGTGGGCAGTCGGTGGTGGGTGGGCTAAGTGGTGGTGGTTGTGGTCGGTGGGAGAGGCGGTGGTGGCCTAAGTGGTGGTGGTTGTGGTAGTTTAGTGGTGGTGTTTTAATGAGAATGAAGATCGAGAGGAGAGAGAAGAGAGAATTGGTAGGTTTAGAATTATGTGGGGAAAGAAATGGAAAGAGCATTGATGTCTTTTTTGGGTACAACTGAGAGAAAGTCGGGTACAGTTGATCAACACCCTACTTTTAACATTAATTGACTTTACGAGAAGTCTATATCTCAGAAATTTTATACGAAACAAAAGATTAGGACATTTGATTAATCTCTATCTTTTATTTTTAACTACGTAAGCAACTTGGTCCGACAACATGGGACATGAAAAACTTGATATGTGGAGACTGAAGAACATTTAATGGTTGTCGTTCCAAATTATTATGGCATATGTACGATTATTACTCTGTGTTCTCACTTATTATTTTGACTTTTGAAACTGTAACTAAAATGCTTCCTCTGACGGTGTTTATTAAAATAATATGCATCTTAAACATATATATTCCGTAATAATCTTTCATATACTCACTATATGGCATAGATTCACTTTACTAGCATTTTAAATATTGTGATTATCAACTATTTTTTTTAACAAAGTTGGACAAAACAGTTTAAGATCATGTTTATTGGTAGTTAGAGGAAGTAGTTGAAGAATAGTTTAGATAAATATTTGAATAAAAATGAAAGAAAATTAAAATAAAAAAGCTAAACTAGTTGGAGGAAATCTCCCAAATAGTTGCCCCAAAGAACACTTCCAACTAGTTCTAAACTAGTACAAATGTCAACTAACTATTAGTTAATTAAATTTGTAAGTGTTTTATTTTTCAAACTTTAATTTTATATTTAATTTTACAAAATATAAAAATTTGAAAATTATATCATAATTCATAGATTTTCGTACTCTACAATTAGAGATTCATTTTTCATATATTTCGGAGTATATTTATTTTTTTTTATTTTTTTTTGTGTTGAGATTTTTATATTTATCAATAATTGTAAAATTAACTCTTATGAAAAATACTATAAAAAATATTTGGTCATAATTTAATAAAGTATAGAATATATAGGTTAAAGTAGTTTAGGTTAAACTACGGATAAAGTGTGAAAAATTAGAAGTAGTTAAGGGAAGTAGTTGAAGAATAGGAAAATAATATTTTATTGTCTAAACTACTTTAAGCTACGGATAAACATGGTCTAACCTTATTGTTATTTCGTAGTAAGTTTTTGTTCAATTGTTTTATGGTACATATATATTGATTATTTTATCATGCTTGGTATGTTGCACAATTTCTAGAGGTTGTTAATAACTTAATGGGCATGTTTTTATGTAAAATATGATTTTCGAGTTAGAGAGTATAAGTTTATAAGGAAAAAAAATTAGTGACACTTATGTTAAATTTTGAATTTCTTTCTTAATTTAAAGCCAATGATATCAAGGTACCAAAAATTAGTGAGACTAATGTTAAATGTTAAGTTTAGATATATTCTTAATTTACGCCACTTTAGAAAATACATTACTCCATATTAAATACATTATTCGTAATTTTTGAAGATTGAAAAATTCATCCTTAGATTTATACACTCACCGTACTAGCAGTTAACTTAGTTTTCACATAATACTTTATAATAGTTATTTACTAAATTTATTACAAATTTGTCGCTCACTTTATTTTACTCGATTAAGTATCGCATAAAATCGTATGGTCATAACTCATAACTCACAATCGTGTCTATATGTATGATATGTACATTACAAAACTCATAAATCACAATCATGTCTATTTATATAATATGTACATTGCAATGCATGCGCATGATTCCAAGTACCAAAAGTACAAAAATAGTCCACATATAACCAATAAAATTAACCACCTTACTATATTGACTCAAGACTTTTAAATGGTTCAAAGTTTTGAATCATGAAGACACAAATATCATTATCAAGCTACAATATTTTGGACTAACTAGTGATGATAGTGTAATTTGTTTTTAAGTGTACCACCCTTCTTTGACTCAAGGACTATCCAATAATTTATTGTCTATACTTATGACTGCCATAAAATATATTTGTACTAAAATGAATATAATATGTTTCCTCGATTTTAATTTCTGATTAATTTTCTACATTATTTTTATAGGCGAAAAAAAAAAAATCTTCAATGAAACTTTACTTCTACTCACTTTGTTTATACAGGCTTTAATAAACTTTTAATACTTCTACTCCCATCTTACTTTAATTTCTTTTTCATGCATACTACTAGTATTTTTTACCTTTAATTTTTTTGGGTAAAATTAGCTAAAAAGGTATTGTAGATAAAAGCAGAAAATATAGCTGAAACTGAAAAACTAACTGAATAGCTAGGTAGCTGAAAATAATAAACTAATAAGTTAGCAGAGACTAATTATATTATTTGGTAAAACAACCTGAAATAAAGTAAATAACGTAAAAGGACATGCTTATTATTTTATGGATAAATTTACTAGGGCATCATAAAATCGAATTTGTAAATGGATGCTTATTTTTTTATAGGAAAAATTCATAGAAATATCCTCAACACACACTCATTTTCCAAGAATAATCCAACTCAAAATAATCCCACATATTGAAAATCATTCCAATAATATACTTTGATCAATTTTAATCGGCTCAAAATAGTTACAAAAGAAGTTAAACCGGTTTATAATTTTTCGCACTCTTATTCTATCAAAAATTAAAATCAATTTGACCTTCTTTAATACCTATTTGAGCCGGTTAAAATTGACCAAAGTATACTATTGGAATGTTTTATAATAATTGGGATTATTTTGAATTGAGATTATTCTTGTAATATGGGTGTTAGTTGGAATTATTCTTGTGATTTTTTTTTTTTTTATTAGCTACATGAACTAGCTCTTCATTTCAGCTAGTAGCTGAAATGTTTTCTATTCAATCTCATCTAACACTTCCTTAAAAAAAAAAAAAAAAAGTAGTTGAAATTGTGGTCAAACTATACATCTAGTGAAATAAACTATCTGAAATACGCAACCAAACATGGCCATAAACGGCGAACACAAATATATTTTAAAATTTAAGCAATTACATGCACAATTATAAGTAAATTAAAGTCTCGGCATACGATAGTTATAATAAAGATGAAAATTGTATTTTACCCTAAACATTTCCATTTTATCTTAATTCTCCCTCAACAAACGAACATTTATATATACTATAACACTAATAATACGAGTACACTAATTATAAGTAATTACATAACGTCAATTTCTTATTCTCTGTCACGTTCTTACATAATTTTAGCCATTTGCTTTTTACAGTGGACTCATTACTTCGTGCAGTCGACTTTTCTTTTCACTAATTACACTTAGCGAATTTCATAATTAATTTTTTATTTTATGTTAGTAATATTATTTATAAAGTTTTGAATTACAATTATTAAAATTTTGATATTTTTCATGAAATATGTAAATTTTCTTGCCGTTATATTTAGCTCAATGTTTATTTTTTTAGTTACGCTTAACAAAATTTAAATCCCGACTTTTGTATTGTTCATTATTTGCAATAAATTTTTATCTTTTATAAAAAAAAAAAGAAATAATTAATAATAATTACACAAAATAATACTCCGTAATAACAAAAACACAAGAAAAATACCAGAAAAAAAAAAAAAAAAAAAAAAAAAAAAAAAAAAAACGAGGTGTACACTAGGGGTCTCCACGCCTAAACCATGGTGTACACTAGGAGACCCCTAGTGTACGCCATGGTTTACACTAGGAGACTCCTAGTGTACGCCATGGTTTGCACTAGGAGACCCCTAGTGTACACCATGGTTTACACTAGGAGACCCCTAGTGTACGCCACTTTTTGGTTTTTTTTTTCATTTTTTTTTGTAATTATTTTTTCGTGTTTTTGTTATTATTATTTTTTGTAATTATTAATAATTATTTTTTTTAAATAATAATTTATTGCAAATAATGAACAATACAAAAGTCGAGATTTAAATTTTGTTAAGCGTAAGTAAAAAAAAAAAAAAAAACATTGACATAAATGTAACGGCAACAAAATTTACATATTTCATGAAAATATCAAAATTTTAAAAATTGTAATTCAAAACTTTATAAATAATATTACTAACATAAAAAAAAATTAATTATAGAAATCACTAAGTGTTATTAGTGAAAATAAAAGCCGACTGCGTAAAGTAATTAGCCAACTGCGTAAAGCACATCCCATTTTAGTGCTTAAACACAAAGTGCACACTGCACATGGCATGCTCGCTTTCTCACCCTTGATGATACTAGTTATTGGACTGCGCGCTACGCGCGCGGTCCCCCAATTATAAAATATTTTTTGAAATTTATACAGAGTTTGTAATCGTTACAATATATAGAGCATTATTTTGGTTTTATGTCGATTGTCATATCTTTATTCACCTATTTTTAAATGTTACTAACTTATCGAGATGTTAGTGGACGGGTCAACGCAGATACCGCTTTATATCTGCTCAGCTCCAGTTAGAATGGAGGTGGATGCCAGTTTTATGGGTCATGGAGTAGAGAAGGGAACAAAAATTGATCTCCGCTGCTGGTCATAGAGTGGTGGTGAATTTCATCAAAACTTCTCCTTGCAACCCCCTCGACCCGCCTCGCACCCGCTCCTTCCCCGTCATGCCCCTTCTATAACCCCTTATTCATATCCTTCAAAAATATTCATAATAAAATTTAGCATATAAATCAAAAATCAATAATCAAAAATATAATTAGATTAGATTTAAAAAATAATAATAGGCGAAAAATTCAAATTCAAAAAATTCAAGCGGGTGGGGCGGGCTTGGGGTGGATGGGCCGAGCCTAGGGCGGGTGGTGTAGGGCAGGAGGTCCCCTGCCATGAGTGAGGGGGTGGAGGTGGAGATGAGTTTTTGTTGGTGGATGCGGATGTGAGGATACATCTCTCGCTCCCGCCTCGCTCCAATGACATCTCTTAATGTCGTACCTTATGACCCGATCATTTGTTGTTTATTTATGCGTTTGAGTGTATCGATGAGTTGGAGTATCAATTTCTATTTTTGATAGATTTTTAGACATAACTAGTACTTAAACTTTACTTCCTTGAGATCGACCCGTATGCTACGACACCCGTACGCTTGCGGTATTTAAAACTTAACGTAACAGCAGGCTGTTGTTCATACCCTCAATCAGTTTGCTGATATTTCAGGCCTAGAAGCGAATCCTTCCAAGACTGACATCTATATTGGAGGTGTCACAAGGGCAGTGAAGCAGGCTATCCTCCAATACTCAGGCTTCAAGGAGGGAGATTTCCCTTTCAGGTACTTAGGTATTCCCTTGGCTTCAACAAACTTGAAGGCTGACATGTACTCTCAGTTGATTAACAAAGTAAGGAAGCATGTGATGAATTGGGCTAATCACAATTTATCTTATGCTGGAAGGGCACAACTCATTAATTCAATGATCTTTGGCATTGAAAATTTCTGGTGTGGAGCTCTATTATTGCCTAAAGGTGTGATTAAAAGACTCAATAAAATTTGCAAGGACTTTATTTGGCAAATTCAAGATAATCCAAGGAGGATGGTGTTTAAAGGGTGGAGAGATATTTGCTGTCCAAAGGAGGAAGGTGGCTTTAGTATCACAGAAATTCTCTCTTGGAACAAAGCACTGGTTTGTAAGCACTTGAGGGATATTGATATGGGAAGAGTAAGTATTTGGATTGATTGGCTTTTCTCTTACAAGCTGAATGGGGGTACTGTTTGGACAGTACAACAGAGGGTTTCTGATCCTGAAACTTGGAAAGACATACTATGCATCCGTGATGAAATGGTATCCTTGTGTGGTGATGCTCAAACCGCTGCTGGTCTGCTACAATCCTGGAGTTCTGGAAATTTCCTTCCCAAAGCATACAACTTCTTTCGAGATAAGAGGCTGAAGGTACCTTGGTTTTCTGTTTTTTGGTCCTCTATAAATATGCCTAAGCATGTCATTATTGTTATTCTAGCTCAAAAATGTAAGCTCCCGACAGTCGATAACTTATGTAGCAGGGGCTTTCCTATTCCAAATAGGTGTGTGTTGTGTAAACAGGCGGTTGAGTGTCATCAGCACCTATTTTTTTGGTATCCTGTCAAATTGCCCAGGAAATATGGCGTTAGATGGGGAATTGAAGCAGGCGAGTAAGGAGTCTTCATTATGAGTTGCGGTTTGCTAAGTATTTTGCTAAGCGACGCTTTTGGAAAAGCAAATGGTTTTCATGTGGCTTGATGGCTGTGACCTATAATATTTGGATGGTAAGGAATTGTCGCATTTTCTGGGATGTCTCTCACTCTATTGATAGTATTGTTTGGCATATCAAAAAGAGTGTTAGTATAAGACTTGTAAAATGTATGCGTGAAGGGGAACAAGCTGATGTACTGAATGCCCTCAACGGGTATCTCTTGTAATTTTCTCTCTATTGATTTAATGGAATATGAGCTAATTCTTTCAAAAAAGAAAATTATTGATATTTTCCTAAGATCGAGATATGATCGAGATTCTCGACATACCTCGTCACACAAATAAAACAAATTAAAATCACACATGACTATATTCTCAATTATATATTAACCACAATATCAAAAATTTTCCAAGTACATAAATAGTGACAAATTGTGTAAGGAACTAAGAATTCAAATGGATATGAATGGAGGGGAGATATAATTATTATATATATATTTAAGTTGTCATAAATAATTAACTTAATTATATTTATTCAATTATGAATAAATTAAATCTTTTTACTGAGTTAGAAAAGAAGGCTAAAAAGAAAGTGTTGTAAAGACCGTACCTAACATTTTCGTATCTATAATTTTATTATGAATATTTTGACTTCTCACTTCTCCCCCGCTATATAAACACACAAAATCTCCTCACACATTCCATCTCCCAAAACTTCCAACTAAATCTTACCTATAAAACTCCCCTATATTTCCAATTAAAACCATATTATAACATTAATAATATTAATATTACAAAATTTAATAATTAAATAATAATAATAATAATAATAATAATAATAATAATAATAATAATAATTAATATGGTGAATTTGGGAATTAGGGGAAGTAATTATAGGTATGGTTACACAAAGGTGGATAAAGAAGATGAAGAAGAAAAATCACATAGAGAAGCACAATTTTTAATATACAAAACAATGAAACAAGTTGATCAAATGGTAATGAGTAGGAGATCATCATGGTTAAAATTGAGAATTTGCAAATTAAAAGTTAGAATTGGTAATAAATTGTTGAGTCTTAGGAAAAGTACCATGTTGTGTAACATGTCTAAGACTCTTAAGGTTGGTGTGTTTAGGCATCTCAAGAGCTTCAAAAGGTTATTCAATGGCGGCGGTGGTGGTAGTGGTGGTAGTGGTGGTTCTAGTGGTGGCCGTCGAGACGGCCGTGGTGGCGGTTTGGCCATCAACCACCTTCCTCCTCCTTTGATTATTTGATCATCAATGTATTATTACATATATACATATATATCTATTTTATGTTTTGCTTGTTGATTTAAATATCACTATATATGTATTAATTAGGTGCTTGATCACAAGTTTAATTCTTGTTCTAAATTAGTTCCTTTTGTGTAAGTTCTCTGTAGTTTTTATGATTCCCTTTTTTTTCTTTTCTCTTCAATTATGAGAAAAGTTTTATATATGAATTAATATTTATTGAAAAAAAAAAAACATAAATTTCATACGTGCTTTTTCTAAAATTAAAATACTACGAAGTTTATGATATTCAGATATATATTATGAAATTACTTTATCCCATTATTAGAGAAACACTATAACTTTGAAATATAAAAGAAATATTATACTCCGTACAATTTAAAATATACTCTATATTAGAGAAAAGATATGATATTAAAATTTAGTGCCACAAATATTGCAATTTCATTTTTTAACTTTATACGGAGTATCATTTAATTTACCCATTGACTTGAATGATGGCATGTGTGGTTGTGTATAGAGTTCAATAGTTTGTCATTCAATTAGTTTATTTATTGGGTTAATTGAATATAACTCCTTTTATAATATTTTTTTTTAAATAATCCCCTTATATGTTTTTTTTTATAACATAATCCTCTTTTAAGACATTTTTGTTTCTAAATCACCCTCAATGTCTTAATATGCTACTTCAAAATGAAATATTCACACTCTTAGATATGGATTTCTCAATAGGTGTTAACATATTATAGAAATTAGTGATAGTAACTTGAAAGTGGCATACCCTATAATGTCTATAATTGTCATTTTTATGTAAGAAAATTCGACGTTGGGTGTGATTTAGAAACAAAAGTGTCTTAAAAGGGGGTTATGTTGTAAAAATAACATATAAGAGGGTTATTTCAAAAAAAGTGTTATAAAAGGGGGTTATATTCAATTAACCCTTATTTATTCTACTATTGTTACTAAATGATAAAGGTATATTTCAATAAATCGATATCAAATGGTATAGAATAAAAATTTATAAGGCTCTAAGTTAGACATATACTTAGAACTAAACATTTTCTTTTTGTTGGTACTCTTGTTTCATTATAAATCTATTGATGTTGGTTTTACTCTACTTTCACTCTAGTAAAGTTATATCCATTTCAATTAGGGTTCAAGGTATTTTTATCAAAAACTAATTCCATCAAAAAGTAAAACTGGTAAAAGGAATCACTAGATCGGTTTTATGCTCTAGCTCACACGCACGTCCCCTCGCACGAATGGCTTAAGATAGATGCATTTTCAGTTGCCCGCGTTTATGCATTTAAACTTATAACCTCTAGTTCCAAGGCTCTAATAACATGTTAGAAATTAATCAAAAATAAGTGATCATGATTAAAGATCCAAGATCGAATATATACTCCCTACCAGTGTATAAAATACTCCCTATTACTTTAAGAATTATAGATCATAAATGTAAGTTTGTTTATTGTTTGACTTGATGAGTAGCTTTAGAATCCAACAACAAAAAAGGGTCACAACAAATGTGGTACGATATATATTTTAACATATTGGATACCTCCATTAAGACAAAGCTTTGGATTCTTCCTTTACATATACCGTGCATTCCTCCGTACCATTCATCTCCTAATCAATTAAGACGACCGTACCCCATTAATTTCTTGCTAAACTAAATGAGTTACGAAACTAAAGTTTTATTGAGTTTTATACACCCTCAGTTTCAGTGAATTGTTTACACTTTGATTTTTTGTTAGAAAAATGTTAGAGAAGTGTAAACAAATTACTGAGATAAAGGGAGTAGCTGCCATTGTTTGTTCGAAGTTGATTAGACCTAACCCGACTTTAAGAATCGTATACCTATGTTGTAATTAAATACTTCAAAATCATGACAATTTTAAGTTGTTATTAAATAACTCACAAACACACGGGTACCATCGAACATTATATGCCTCGTGCACTTGACTTTAGATATGCAGACATCTCACAGAAAACGTGAAAATACTAATTAAGGTTGATACTCTTAACTGATATGTATTTGTCAGAGTATATACATAAATTATGGAATTGATATAATTCATATGTTAATAGATCAATCGATAGTTGTTATATTATTCGTTTTTAACTTCAATTATATAAATATACGGAGTATTATTTTATAATGATATAATGGTATTACTTCACTTAGCTTAGTTAATCACTAAGATTACATGATTAATCACATGCATGGTAACATGATTAGTAGTGTCATGAAAAAATGTTGCAAACATTTGGGTAGAAGAGACTAAGTGCTAAGAACAAAAGAAGCAGGTGAAGATTATTATTGAATGCACGTTAATTAAATTCTTTGTCGCAATTATAATAAAAAGCATTAAAAATACAACATTTTCTACAACTCAATGCCAACCTTACATAACTTTGATCGGATCCAACATCCATATTATGATATTAATACGCGTTTTGGATCCGACGACAATTTCTATACCCTCACATCGTCCTTTGTATATTTTAAGTTACGTGTAATATAAAACTCTACTACTCGATCCGTATATTATTTTTGAGTACTCCCTCTGTCTCAGTTATTTATTTACACTTCTCTTAAATTTTCTTCACAAAAAAGTCAAACAGTAAACAAATCACTGGAACGGAGGGAGTAATATAAATGTGTACTTTAATTTACAAATTTATATTGTTAAATTTGTGTCGAAAGTGCTATTCTAATTCCAACTATATATAGGTTAGTAAAGTTAATATATTACTTCGTACTTTGTATCTTAATGATGTGTTTGGATACTAAAAATGGAAGGAAATGAACATGATGGTAATGGAGGGGAGGGTAGGGGACAAAAATTATGATATTTTCCTTTTAAATTAATTTTTTTTTTTTCTTTTGGAGAGATTTTGATTTGTCTTAGAGGAGAGAAAACGAATCTCTCTCCTCAAAATATGCTAACCAAACGATGAAAATTGCGTTCATTGCTTTCCTTTTCATCAATCCAAACATAACCGAAACGTTCACATTTTGATCATAAACATCTCATCGTATACGTACGACTATCTTAGTTTAGGTTTTGCATTTTAGATTTTGTTTTATTGGAATATGTCGAGATATCATCATATGATATTGTTGGTGATTTAAGTGAATCACTCGATTCCCATTAAGTGTAGTCGCGATTTGGTCAAAGTCGAATAAATTTGAACGGTTATAATTTATATTCGGGAGTGTGGTGTACATACATATATAAGAACATGGTTCAAATTTACGGTTTTGAGACAAGTGCAAAATTATATATTAAAAATAGTTTTGGTAAAAGAATTGTAAGAATGAGGTGTTTTTCATAGTCACTGGAATTGTATATATTACATTAAGTTATTTTAACTAGGGCTGAGCAAAATGATACGATACGGTTTTAAAATACGAATACGATACGGTATACGGTTTTAAATGTACGAAATTTCGTATCAGGCCTATTTCATATATACGAAATCCGTATATACGGTTTAAACCGTATCGTATCCGTATCGGAAATTCTTAAAAACCGTATATACGGTTTGATACGGTTTAAAAAAAAAAAAAAAAAAAAAAAAAAATGAGCAAGTCACACGCAGTCACGCACTACTGCACTAGGCCACTACTCCACTAGTCACTCACACAAAACCCTAAAAAAAATTTTAATTTCCAAATCTCTCTCTTCCTCCAAAAATTTTAGATCTAGAAAAAAAAAAACTCAAATCTCTACTAATTTCTACTAATTCAATCATCTCAATTCTCAAGTCTCAAGGTCATTACAATTTTATTTTTTTTCAGATTTCGTTTTATTTTTGTGTATATTTCGAATTTGTTCATGTTTTATTGTATTTTTAGATCGATTTAATTATCATCTCAATTCTCAAGTCTCAAATCTCTACTAATCTCTACTAATTCAATCATCTCAATTCGTTTTTTTTATATTTATTTATTTAATTTCTGTTTTTTTTTTTTTTTTTTTTAAATTTTAGTTTTTTCGTTTTTTTTTAGAGTTATAATTTTCTGTTTTATTTTTAATTTTCGTATTTTAAAGTTATAATTTTCGTATTTAAAGTTATAATTTTCGTATTTAATCTAAAGTTATAATTTAAATCTGGAAATTAAAAATAAATCTGGAAATTTAAAAAAAAAAAAAAAAAAAAAAAAAAAGCGTATCTAGTATATACGGTTTAGTATATCTGAAAAATCAGATATATCTGGCAAGTATATACGGTTTGTTTAAAGATCGTATCCGTATCAATTTTTTTTTTTTTTTGAAAACCGTATATACGGAAACCGTATCGTATCCGTATCGTATATACGGTTTTGCTCAGCCCTAATTTTAACTATTAGTAATTGCAAAGGATCATAGTTCACAAAGGTTGTGATTGGCGACCCTGAGGTTATGGTTTTGATTCCATTTTGCATCCATTTATTTTGATGTAAAGCCTCTTCCCCTTCTATTCATTTTCCCACCGAAAATGTTTTGGTCTCGGCGCCGGTTGAGGGACGTCGACCGGCCCTGGGGTAATTTTCCCAGATTTTTGTTTTTTGGCGGGTTTATTGTTGGTTGTTATGAAAAACCATTTTTATCATGTCACAAATGGTATTTTTTTGAAAAACATTTATTTCTGTAAAAATGAAATGCATGAGTATATATAAATACTTCATTATGCATTAATAAGATTGAGGACAAAAATCTAAATTTCTTAAGACTTTGAAAAACAAACACGTAAAACTCTATTCGTATATTCTCGTTTCTATTTGTCAAGAACGAGAGGGTTTGTTGCTCATCTTATCCTGCGAGGGATTTCGTGATACCCGGAGCCAGAAAAATGTAATGGTCGAAATACTCTCAAAGGAAAGCGGTTAACCGATTTGATCATTATCCAAGTTATCCTTACATGTCGGTACTCCGCCGAGTACCGAGACCACCTATTATTTTCTAACAGATATTTGTGGAATAAGATATATTCAAATATATTATATGAAATAATTATGATATTATAATGTTAATTAGAATATTATAGTATCAATTTGAATATTTTAAATAACGTTAGTCGTTTTCTATACAAGATTGACATACTGTAATCAATTACACAACATATTTAATAATGATAATTAACTAGTGATGTGACCCGTGAAATTCACGGAGCCGCTTTGATATTTATTTGGAGTTTTTGATTTTATTTTCTCTTATTACGTGATTTTTACTATTGTTGGTCGAGCTTATGAAGGTGATGTTGTAGAGTAGAGAGCTAAATTTGAGCGTGGGTTATAGTTAAGATGGTTTCATACACGAACTTGAGTTCACCTAAACACTCCTAACATCTCAAGTGAAGCAACTACAAAAATATAAAGAAGTACTATATACAAGTTAGGAAATTTGATTGCGATCTTGAAGGCTGAGCCGACCCTTTATATGTGCGCAATGATGAATTTATATTGTTGTACGCAGCTAGAATGGCGAGTCGTGCATGTAGGATTATTAAATCTATAAATGATATTACAATGAGCAAGAAATGGGTATCACCAAGAGCATTAATACAAGTTGCCCACGACTTCCAGTTCATAGTTTATTACCTACTTCTCATGGCATTGTAAAAACATGGTTAACTCTACGTATATATATAGGGTATATATATGCATATAGAACGATACCGGTCGCGATGAAGCGTCTAAGTCTTAGGGAATTAAGCTACGTACCAAGTGGAATCACTCATGCTCCAAATTCATCGAGCCTGAAGCTTCTAAGAAGTCACAATTGCAGATTATTACTGTGGTTAGGAGAAATTTATCCGCCAAACACCGTTTCACCTAAGCTTGCTTATAATTTGTGCGTTGTTCGCATTTTCCCCATATATACGTCATGCGCCTATATGTTGGCTCTACAGCAGCATTTGCATCGACTGGAAATATGATAGATAATGCAATGACCAAAATTCATCCCTAGCATGTAAACAAAACCTGAGGTGAGTATACCTTAGGTGCCCAGTAGCGATAACCAGTGCGTCGGGGTAACTTTTAATAGTGACGTGGCTACAACTGTCAGACTACATCCCACAACTTGTACGTTTCAAGAGTTTGAGTTTACTAAGAAAAAAAACACAGGAGATAAACATGAATTGAGAAGGAAACATATTGTGGGCACTATACATACCTCTGATTCACAATAGCAACCACCACGTAAAACCACAACGCCCAACAGATTTAAAGAAAGGACCGCAAGTTCTAGGGGTGTAATTCGTACAAATGAATGCTACAACCATGTCAACCAAGCAACCACTTCACCTGGCTTTTTTACCCGGACCTGGACACAGTCCGTTTTTCACAGGTGGTTAGTTTCAAACCATCATTATAACAACTCCTATAAATGAGCTTAATGCTCGACCACATTTTGATATTACTAATAATATAAATAAAAATTTCATCAATAATTCTTTTATTCTGAATCGTCCTCCTTGACCAGTATACAAGTAAAAGAATTAAGACTTAAACATTGTACCTTTATAATAATAGAATGTAACAAAATAACCTGTAATACTATTTCACCTTTTTGTTACATCTACAAAAAATACTCAAATGAAGACTCTCTACGCCCTAAAGTAGCCGGACGAATACACGTGGATGTCAATGTAGGTAGTTGCACATTTGAAGGAATTGGAACCTGAAACGCACAAAATGCACTGGAATCATCTTGTTCCCAGTACACTTTTATCATTACGCCTCTCGAATTTTTTGGTGTTTTTGTTCTTGGTATTCCTACAAACCGAGCACTTATGGGTATCTATAACACAGCGAATGTAAACAAATAATATATCAGCGGCCTATAATTTTAAAAGACAATGTTCAAAAAATGTTTTATGTAGTCTAAAAGTAAGTGCAAAATTGTAGCGTCGTGTCTAAAGGACTGATAGCGTGTAACTTTGTTAGCTGCTTCTGACATTTCAACACAACATAAAAAAATGATACGTACCTCAAATGAAGTTCCAGATGTCGTGAGGTTCAAGGTGATCAATTTTCCCTCAGCGATTGCGATATCCATCTGTGCATGTTTTGCAAAGTTTAAGAAACCTTCTTCGAGACTGGTTTAACCTAGCTAGAAGTCTGTGATGCCAAACTCACTTTCTTTCTTTTTGTAGCTCTACAAAGAAACTTTGAAAATGATCCAACTCAAGCGTAGAACTGTAGAAGTAACTATAAAATTTATTGATTTTTCAACGATTTATCAATAAAAACAGTTATACTGTGAGTAACCCTTCTCTCTCATGAGGATAACGAATATTAGGGACGTTTTCTTCTCCTCTTTTGGCGACACACCCAAACGCTACAACAAAATAGAAAGAAATTGAGATGGTGAAAAGTCTATCAATCACTTTAAAATTAGTACTTTTACAGTGAAATAGCTGTCTGTGAGTCTAATTATGCGCACAATTATGATCGTAGTCAAGATTTTGTACCGTGGACATCATACAACTTCCATGGAAAACCATGAAGACATACCTATTTAAAAAATCTCTTGACAGCCTCTTGAGAATGACTATGATCAGTTGTGTCTCCGTTAAAAGGGCTTTCGTGACGGCTTTTCTCAAAGCTAATATTATTGGGTATGAACCCAGTTCTAAAGCGTCAGTTCAATCTAATTAACATCCATACACAACAAACCCTGCCTTTAGCCATGATCACCCTGATGCAAGAAAAATTCTCATTAACTAATTAGCTTAAGCCAAAATCAAACATGCTCAATACCGAAATCTAGCTAACATTGTCAATTTGACCGAAAGTAGTGACATTGACCTATTTTCCTGTTATTCATCGCAGATTTCCCATATCAAGCTTTGAAGGTGTTTATTTGGTGATATAAGATGGTCCACAAAAATTAAGTTTTTGGATCGTATTTTATCCTTTGAGGCAACATTCATCGTCAACCCCATTGGCGCATATGTGGTCAGACATGACAATAAAATAATTCACGTAAAAATCGGCTTTAACAATGGACTATATAGAGCGACGTGTAAATTGGAATTGAAAACAATACCATAATAAATTGAACCTTAATTTAATGAAATCCGAAGTAAATGACAAACAGACAAACTAATCTATGATAAAATCAAAAGTCATATGGAGTATAATTTTGAGAAGCAATTGAAATAGAAGATGAAATCAAACAAACTTACAAAATAGATACGCTTGGACCGACGCAGCACAATGACATACTGCAATATATATGTTGTCCAACTTGGTGTTCACTACTGCTACTATTGCAGCTAACGGCGCCATGTAACTGAATCGATAACCCCCCACACCGAAAATTCAAAACAACAAAAGACACCGCAAATTAATAATGTAGAGCTAAATCGAACAACTTCAACAAATAAAACAATAAACTAACCGTGTTCTAAAGATTAAATAAAAAACAAAAGCTATTTTCATAGCATTATCAAATATTGAATATATGGAAAACAAACTCGGTAATGTGGCTGCAAAAGAGGATGAATTTATCAGGACCTAATCGTGGAAAGACAATCTGATTTGTGTGATGATTTAAGCAATCAATTGAGTTTGGTTGAAAAATGAGTGCAGCTTTCCGTCTTCTTCTAGGCGTTAGATGGAGGGCGGTTATTTTGAGGTTGAACGTTACTCTGTATAAGTGAACAACAACAACAACAACAACAACAACAACAACAACAACAACAACAACGAGCTCCTTTTATTCATGATTCGTTTGTAGTATTAACACATAGAACTATCACATATATAGTTTTCGGACTTCTGAACATACAACACATGAAAAGTGATCATCTTTGCATAAATCATAAGTTTGTAACCAATAAAAAATAAATTATAAGTACCCGTGCATAAATGCACGGGATATAGAAAATAGGTTAATAGTTAATTGAAAATTTTGATAATTGAATTTAATATTAAATTAAAATAAGAATAATTCGTAATTATAATATAAATGCAACTTAAATAATTAAACATCTATTTTTAGACCCAAAATACAACAAACTATATTTAACCCGACTGCGTATTTGTTTAACATGTAACTCGCTTATATGACTTGTTTAAGGCAATTAAGTATTGTGAAATAATTTAAATCATTTGACCCGTAATTGTCTTCCAATGTAACCCGTTTAATAGGTTTGAAAGTGTTAATTTTAATTTTTCTTAATCAACTATCAAAATTTAGATGATAGAAACGTTGAAAATTGTAACAAAACAATTAGAATAATAGAACATTAATTTTATACAAATATAGTTATAAATTTATTTTAAAATATATCATAATGTGGCAAAAACCGATCAAAGTATCGCAATATATTGTCTTAAAATTCATCATTTATTATAATAATATAGTAAAATGCGCTAAGAATGTTATTAAAAAAACATTAAGTAAAAATCGATAGTTTAAGAGATAAAATGTTATGCTGAAAACATATTAAATAAAAATGGATAGTTAAAGAGATAAAAAGAAAAAATATACTCCTTTGTACGTAGAAGATATTGACTTATTACTTATATAAGTCAAAAAGGAAATAAAATAAAATAAAATAAAATAAAATAAAATAAAATAAAAGGGATTAAAATATGTAAAAGTTGGAGGGAAAATTTGTGTGGGTGATTTTTGTTATATATAATTAATATAGATTAATTAACTAGTGTAGTTCCCGTGCACTTGCAAGATAACACGTAGTTGTTTTTAATAATATATATAGATTATTTTTAAGTGATTTTTTAAAACTCTATTTGAGTGTTTCCCTTTAGAGAAACCTTTCCGTAGTTAGTTTCACAATTAGTATATATTAAGATTAAGATAAGATTAAGATAAGATTAAGATATGGTCTTGAGTTATACTTCCCCTCTCAAATTCTGTTATATCTTTTCATTGATCGACAAGAGCTTACACCAACCAACTTTAACTCATGAATGAATCATCGCAACTAACCCATTATAATTCTACATGAATTCAACAATTCAATGTTTCATGTTTCATGTTCCATGTCCTCTTAATCTATGGTGAAGCCATAAATCTTATTTTGGGTATTTAAGATTCTGCCTTCATCCATTGGTTTAAACTTTTCAATTCGGCTACCCTTTTTTCAAATAAACGTCGTAAAAATTACATGAATTACAAAATGATTCATAAGCCAGGGTCAAAAACCCCCTTGTGATGCTCTTGTTCCTTATCTATATCCTCGAACAATCCTTTTATTGAATTTGGTCGACTTCACTAAATTAGCCAAAATTTCGCCGTAATCAGCCTGGACCGATCGAAGCTAGTAAAATTTTGCTATACGAGTCTCATATATGCCTACAAAACTCATTAAGTTTCTTCTAAAATCGCCAGTATTTTTCTATATACAAATCAAATCACGCGTCGTTTGTATTTTCCTCCTCTATTTTAATTTTCGGTTATGTAGGCTTAGCAGAATTAATGAAGACATCTTATACCGGGACATAAACGAGCTTCCTAATCGAAGCTTTCCTCGGCCTGCACATTATCATTTCTTAGGTCGTCTAAGAACATTATTAGTTCAGGAGCGGCTTTTTCTTCGCATCCCATGCCTTCAGTCGATTTGCTGCATTCTCCACCTGCACGCAAATTAAAATTAGTTCATCATTGACACACTGGTGGAGTTCGAAATTCCAGGACGTAAGGTCATTTTCGTAAAATTTAGCTTTCAGAAATGTGTGTTGCGAAATTAAAATACCTCTTTATCCCAATCTGTTCGGTACGTGACCCACAATAAGATGATAGTCTGCATTACGGTACCTCCAAGCATTCCGCTCCATATTCCCTAATATCGTAAAATAAAATTAATCAGTAAACTCCATTTCAAAATTCGATAGTGAATATTCAAAATTTTATACTCCGTACTAATTTTATATGGTTGTACTGAATTTAAGTAACCATGATTGGAGATGTGGTAATGACTGAGACGAGTAGACGACATACATACCTTAACACCGAGTTCAAAGTAAAAACCAAGGAGCACCCCGACAGGAATGCCGACAACATAGTAACATCCCACGTTTACATACGCGACAAATGCTTGCCATCCACAACCAACCGCCACACCTTAAAAACATTGACATTTTTGTTACACCATATCGAGTATTACGGAAGAAAATGTAAGCCTCTTCATTTGACCTTTTAGAGCTAAATTGAAATAAAATTAACTAAATTGAACTGAACAAAGGCCTTAGTCATGAACGATTTAGAAACGAAGTCAAACTAAGAAATAATATACCTGACAAAACGGGTTGGACGCCGTTGAGTAAAATGGAGAGGGCTAGGAAGGGGGACAGCTCGGCAACAGCGTTAGAAACTTCTGCACCACCGGTGAAGATATAGCTGAGCTGGTAGCGGAAAATGAGGACGAGGACTGCGCAAATGAGCGCAATTATGAAGGAAATCGTTGTCACTGCAATCACTGAAAATGATGCTGATTTCGGGTGCCTCGCTCCTAGTTCATTGCTCACCCTTACACTGTTATATACGAAGGAAAGTCGGAAATTAAGAAAGTCTCATTAGATTATTGTCTCGTGAAATAAGCGGAAATTTTAAAATGCGAGCTAACCTTGCAGCTGCGTTGAATCCGACGGAAATCATAAACACCCATCCTGATATCGTCATGCTGCAGAGAAACGCAATTCACACGATTTAACACAAGTCCAAGGGTAATCCCGAGTTCGAGAAATACAAGGAGATCGAAAGGCATTACCTTACAGAAAGCGAGTCCAAGGCGAGTTCTGCATTATCCAACAAACCAGCAATCAAAACCAAAATCTGAAAATACCAAGTCTCCAAGCACAGCATCACGGCTGAAGCGGTTGACAACTTGAGGAAGTCCCAAAGCCCGGAAAACGCGGCAAAACTAAACCCGGTCCAAGTATACTTAAACTTGCTACTATACAAAATATATACGAATTGGGCTGCGACAATGATCCACCACGAAAAGCTAAGCGTCAACGAGGCCCCGACCAATCCCCACCCCAACTTGAACATTACGACCCACGAGAGCAGTATATGGATCACTAGGGCCCCTGCCGAGATGTAAGCGCTCGGGAAGACCACGCTTTGCGCTTGGAGAAACTTTTGGATCGGGAAATTGCACGCATAGGCGAAGATTTGGGGGATCAACCCGAGGATGAAAACGCTTGCAGCTGAAGCTATGTCCTCGGGTTCTCCGAGTAATAAGAGGATGTCCTTGGAGAAAATGTAGACTAACATTAAGGGTATACCGGTAGCAGTTAAGAGGATTGTCGACCGTTGCATGTATATGCCGAGCATCTCGTATTTGTTTGCTCCGTATGCTTGTCCACATAGCGTCTCCACTGCGCTCCCCATACCGAGCTACATGCACAATCATTTATATCCATAAAATTAGACACATATTATACGATCGTTAATCTTAAATCTAAAGTTATTACAACTAATTTGACTCGAATGATATAATCCGAGTGCGTGCGACTCATTGCTTGGAGCCAAAAAGTAATAATTCGAATATGACATGAACTTTGAGGGCTCCAGCCCGATTCAAAAACTGATCTTATATGACTCAACTCAACTCAGACGTGGCCGAATTTAACTAGACTCAACATTGACTCAACCTGAAAAGATTGGTCCAAAATCACCCGATAGTGCATAAATGATAAATGGTTGTCGATTTTATTATATAAACCTCGTTAATGCCCAATGTGCCGCGATGCTAAACTTTTCAGCCTTGGATTACACCTTGTTTTTTCTTTTGTTTAAAGCGAGCGCATCATATCGCGGGTGAGAATTGAACCCCAAACTTCATGGTTAAGGTAAGAGTACTCTTACCACTTGAACTAATTCTTGTTATCAATTTACATGAAACCTTGTTGTTAATTACGGAGTAGTCTTTTACGGTTATTTCTTTAATTCTCTTGGATGAAGGAGAATCTATAATTCAACAAATATTCGTATTTAAAATGAATATATTCATTTCAAATTCAAGACTCATCAAAGAATATTGATTTTACATAGTAAACTACTAATTTTTTTATATAAAAAGAATAATTGCTAGAAATAGTCTGAATCGAACCTCTTAATCCATAAATAATCCGAGCTCGAAATAATACATGATTAATCCAAACTATTAAATAGGACTTCTAATAATGCACTCATCCCAATTTTTATTTTATATATAATTCAAACTATTAAATACGCCTTCTAATAATAATACGCCTTCTAACTAACGTAAAAATTGGGGGTGCATTATTAGAAGGCGTATTTAGAGGTCGTTTGGCGTATTTAGGGGTCGTTTGCAAATCATGGGAAGTAAAATTCTATATCGAACTTCATGGGAAGTGTAAATTTATGTTTGGTTGCAAATGTGGGAAGTCGATTCTACTCCGTATATGAATTACGAGTTACCTATGGGGATAGGTAAGTAACTTCCTACATAATGTAGGAAGTTGGAGTTCCCGGAAACTCTCACTTCCCCCATTTTGAAAATAAAGGGGTAATCAAACAACTCTCACTTTTTGCACATCATGTGATTTTAATCTTCCTGTATTTTTAGGTGGGTAACCAAACGATCCCTTAATAATTTAAATTATTTGTACTCCTTCCGTTCCAGTGATTTGTTTACAGTTTGACTTTTTTGTGAGAGAGATTTGAGAGAAGTGTAAACAAATGACTGAGACAGAGGGAGTAAATTATTTTGAATTTGAGCTATTTATCGAATAAGAGGTTAAATTCAAATTATTCCTGACAATTATTCATATGAATGTCATCGACCTCACAGTATAATAGAGTAAAGTGGACACTCGAGGTACTCATGGGGCGAAGTACGTGCGTTGTACTTAACATCCGCCGTTTTTGTGGACACAAATACATTACAACTATTTTTTCATCATAAATTGTTTCCTCAATTAGATGATACGCTGCCTAGGGCGAAGTACGTGCGTTTTTAATATTCTCTTCGTTCCGATCATTTGTTTACACTTTTAAATTTGTCAATAATTGGGCTCATGTGAATGTTAGTCTCTTTAATAAATAAACTCAGTTAAACCATCTAACAAATATAAGTGGGCCCCTTCTCTATCTTTCTCTATATTTTTATGTTATTTATTCAACTTGTTTACGACCTCTCTCTTCACATCGATAATTATATAAAAAAAAGGCATATAAACAAATCACTGAAACGAAGGAAGTATATGGATTAACTTCCAAGTTCAATTTGAATTAATTTCCAAGTTCAAATTTTAAACTACGAAGTAATATGGAGTATTTCATATTGACTTTTCTCTTTTGGGACTCGTCCTATAACATAAGACAGAACGGTTCTACGGAAAAGTTGATGTAATTATTTTACTCCCTCACTCTCAGTGAATTGTTTACACTTTCTATTTCGGAGTGTACGAGTCATTTGTTTACTTTCTATAAGTAACCATTGTGGACCATGTGTAATTGGACTCATATTAAACCAATCATATTACAAGAGAGATATTTTTGTATTTATTTTAAAATAAGTGGACCCCTTTTTGTATTTATACTACGGAGTATTATTTTTTAATTTTTTTTCATTACACATCTCATCTCCTAAATAATTATACGTAAAATGAACATAAATAACTCACCAGGACAGAGAGCGCTAATACCATACAATCATACATATCACACATATCAAGTTATCACCTCTTAAAATGATAAGGAGTACCCCCTCTATTTAAATCCATTCACATCCTTTACTTTTTCACGTTTGTCAACGCGAATATTAGGACGCTTATATCTATAATTCTACGTGATTAAAAATCATGAAAATTTGATATTAATGTTGTACTCATTAAGACGTATCAAACAAGATCACATACGACTATATTTTCACGGTTGCATTGAAAGAAAGTTGAAAAACTATCGACTTTAATGAATAGTGTCAAAATAGTGTTGGATGTTAATGGATACAAATGGAGGGAGTATTTCGTATAGTGAAACATTTAAAATAAACGCGGAGTACAAATTTTTTGGTCATTGTAGACATTTTATTCTTATATATTTTCAATAGAGTTTTTCTAGAAAGTCACGTGACTTTTTTTGTTCACTTCCTCGTTAAAATCGAATTGGGTATTGAACCTCACCAGTCACCACTGACCATTATGTAACGTGTCAAATACTTAAATAGTATGCAAACGTGGATGAATTTTTGACACATAAACGAATATATGGACTATACTCGATCGGGTTAAATAATGTTCACAAATTCTTCTGTAAGTAAGTAGTTACAATAAGTTATTGTAAATCCACCTCATTTGTATCCCGTTTTTATAGTTTTTGTACTATTTAAGTGATAATTATGATTAATTGTTACTAAAATTTTTTGGGGTTTGTTATACGATAGAACGAATTACTTAAAGACGGAACGCTCAAATGACTAATCTGCCCTCCCCCTTAATTAACCTTTTACTAAACTAAACTAACCTTATTCTCCTCTTTTTTTTTTTTTCTTTTTTTTGTAGTTTCAATTTTTTTATAGTTTATATTTACTTTCCCCTTATTATTTATAATTCGTTGTTGAATTTGTTGAATTTTTTTTTTGTTGTTGTTGTTGTTGTTTTTTGTGATTTGATCCAAATATATATGTTGAATTTGTTGTTGTTGTTGTTGGTTTGTTTGTGATTTGGCCGAAAAAAAGAAAAAAAAAAAAAAAAATCTGGGTAAAGGCAGCCGTGGAAAATCCACGGTAGGGGTGGGTATGGGCCGTGGAAAATCCACGGTAGGGGTGGGGTTGGACCGTGGGTTACCCACGTTTGGGGTGGGCTTCACCGTAGCTTTTCTACGGTTTTTTTTTTTTTTTTTAATTTCTGTTTATTAAAAAAAAAGTTAATTATTTTTTTTGTACATATTATTTATAATATCGAAATCGTTGATATTATTTTTACAAATTTTTTAATATTTTATAAATGATTTATTTGAAAGTTTTTTTTTTTTTTTTTTTTTTTTTTTTTTTTTTTTTTTTTTTTTAAACAATCAACATACTTAAAAATACCGTAACACAAATGTTTCGCTCATAATAATTAATTTCTACAAAACAAAATTAATTAAAAAGGTTAGGAATACCTGATCTTCGATATCTGAATCGACCGACCCCGACATTATATTTCTTTCAATTCCTCAAAAATACCCTTTTTTTTAACTGTTTTTTTTTTTTTTTTAAGTTTTACTTTTTTTAGAAATTTTACTTTCACTTATAACAAAAAACTAAAAAAAAAAAAAAAAACTAAAATAAAAATTAATAATAATAAAATAATCAAAAACAACTTTAAAAATTAATATAATAATAATCA
Source organism: Dianthus caryophyllus (assembly GCA_023091065.1). NCBI lineage: Eukaryota > Viridiplantae > Streptophyta > Magnoliopsida > Caryophyllales > Caryophyllaceae > Dianthus > Dianthus caryophyllus. The sequence goes on along the minus strand of CM041522.1, from coordinate 36,109,240 downwards.
TTAAATAACTAAAACGTTCCATCTTTAAGTAATTCGTTCCATCGTATAGTAAACGTGAAATTTTTTAGTACCCCTATAAGTGACTTTAGTAGATTTGTTTCATGATTTTGTACCCTTTTAACTGCAATTTGTACTTTTGTCTCACATTAATTTTGTGTAAGTTGTGTCTTACAGAAGAATTACTTAATACGGAGTAATGTTTATGTTTGAATTGATTTTTAAGAAAAATTATGCTAGAGTTTACTTCAACATAAAAACTAAAAACTCAATTAATTACTCAGTACTCCGTAATTGCTAAATAATACGGAGTACTCCGTACTAATACGGGGAAAATAAAGTAATTTTACAATTACCCTGAAGCAATCAATCGAATAAAGAAAAATTAATTTATCAATATCAATATTATTCAACTATATCATAGTCATATTAATACCTTTTACATAATATAGTCATTTACTAATTCGCACGACATCTATTTACTCTATATGTTCCAATGAATTGTTTACACTTTCTATTTCGGGGCGTACGAGTCATTTGTTTACACTTTCTATTAATAGTCATTGTATAAATAGTCATTGTGTGACCATGTGTAATTGGAACCTTAATTCTTAAAGCAATTTTATTATAAGAAAAATATTATTTATGCTTATTTTACGACAAGTAGACCCCTTTTTGTACTTACCCTATTATTTTATCAATTTTTTTTATTACATTTCTCATTTTCTAAATAATTGTGCATAAAGTAAACGTAAATAACTCATAAAAACGAAAAGAGTACTAATCTTCTTAATATTGAAACTAATCATACACTTATCAATTAATAAACCCTATTTATTTCATCGTCAATAAATAAACTTAATTACCACATGTCCACATTAATTACCCCCTCCCTATTGATGACCATACCAAAAACAAACGTAATTATTGTCACCCTTAAATAGATACGGAGTATATCTATAAGAGCAAAAACAATGGAGGTTTTTAGTCCTTGGGTTTGTCAATAAAATTTTAAATATTAAGTTCTTCCCATTGTGTGTCTTCTTGGGTTTGTCAAAATAAAAAATAAGTTCTTATTTTAGAACCAAGTTTTTGTTATTTCCAAAATATTTAAATTAATTTGATAGGGTTGAAGAGTAGTAGTGGGTCCCAATTAAAAACAAAGTTAAAGTTTTACCATTGCAGTGAAAAGTTCTTAAATTTTGAAATTGTTGAAAAATAATTGAAAATAAAAAGAACTTTATATAAAGTTCTCCCATCGTGCGTGCTCTAATTCTATCTTGAATTTAAAACAAACTAAACACATTTTTACTTTGACCAATATACTCCCTAATTTACTTTTATTTAATCCATACAACTTAATTTATTGTTAATGAAAATTTGTGTATTACTATCATACCCGTCAAATACAAAATTGCGGGTAATGGTTTAATATAGGGCATTTTTATGGCCACTAACTTCATTGATCACCTTTTAAACTTCAATACCAACAATTTTTTTAGACATTAAAACGAATTTTATGTCAATTCAATCAACAATTTTTATGTCAATTCAATCAATCCTAAACCAATTCAACAATGTTCCAAACAAATAAAAGTACTCTTTTCATCTCAATTCTCAATATCCCAATTTACGCTGATTTTCAATTAAAAACCGTAAACAAATAACTGAAACAGACAGACTGAAAACACAGAATAATAACATAGTAACATACCATGAGGCCATAAGCCAAGAGTTGAACACCATTATTCCCAAGAGCAGAAGCAGCAAGCTCAAGATTACCAAGATGACCACAAAACATTTGCGTTGACATTGAAATCAAAAAATTTAATAAGTACACAACTATTGCTGGTCCAGCCAATGGAACCAAATATCTCATTTCTAGCCATGTGGCTAGCCACCACCTACGAACCGCGCTCATGTCGCGGTTCGTTAGGGTCTCTTCTAAGGCCGTCGAACTCTCCGCCTCCCCGCCGTGGCCACCACCACCGTGTGCCGCCTTTTGAGGCGGCTGCGGTGGTGGTGGGTGGTGGAGGAGGGGTTCACCGTAGCTATTGCCTTGTGAACCCATATTTGTTTATAATATAAATATTTGTTTGTGTTTTGTTAGGTTGTTTTTTTAATTTGTTTGGATAGTTAGGCTTGTATATAAATATTATTATGTGATAGATATGAGATACATTTATTAATTTATATATAGTATATGATTTGTCTATTACTATAATTTTTTTCTTATTTTAGAGTAATTTTTTTCTGCTTTTAGTGTTCTCTGATTATTTATTTTATTTTATTCTATATGTGGTTATTAATAAATTGGATTACAATTTTGACCGTCTTGTTTTTCCGGTTATGTAGATTGTTTATTCGTCGAAAATATGATTTTAAAAGTATTGTTTGATAACGTTTTTGTCTGTGAATATATTTTATTATTATATTTTAATTGTTTTTACCTGTAGAACGTGTATTCGTCGAAAAAATTATAAATAATGCTTTTATAAAGAATGTGAATATATTTTATTATTGTATTTTAATTAGAGATGGAAGTTGGGCCACGTGGCCAAGATTTACCAAAGACAAGACGCAGCCAAGACGGCACATCAAAGACTACCAAAGATTTGACGCAAGACGCACGCCATGGTCGCTCTCGCTTTATGAAAATGGCGTCTTTAAGACGACACTAAGATTTATTCGTCTTAAAGACGGCCATCTTGAGACGCGTCTTGCAAGACGCTACTGACTTCTAAATTTATTTTTAGTGATTTATAATTAATTTTTTGTAAGTTTTCTTTTATTATACTCCGTTATAATATAATATATTGAGATTTATGAGTATTGATATTATACAATATATATCGGGTTCACGCGTTTTGTGAGACTAATTAACTACAAATGGTTGTTGTGGTCGGATCGTTTCGTATTTTTAACTTTTTATTTTTAAATGATTAATAATAAAAATTAACTTTGTATTTGCATTATTTAAAGCTTAAAAAATTAAATTCGTTCAAATTTTCAATCGCCATTTAAAAAATCTCAAAATATACAATATCATGGGCGCGTGGCGTGAGACGCCTAAACCTGCAAGACGACCCAAAGACGCAAGACGTCATGGGCCGCGCCTTCATTTTGAAAACAAGACGCAAGCAAGACGACGCGTACGCTTAACCGTCTCGCCATGCCAAAATTTAACTTCTAAGACGCCACGCCAAGACGCGCCGCCAAAGACTACCACTTCCATCTCTAATTTTAATGGTTTGTACATTTTGAAATATTTATGGTAAGACTATTAATATTTATAAATAATAAATAAAGCATTGATAACGAATGCTAAAATATTTTATTAATATTATATATCATGTTTAAATTGTTTGTCAATTTTGAAGTATTTATCGACATCATCGTGAGGCAATTAATAATATACTGAAAAGATAAATGGGATGTGACATGAGTGGAAGGGAGTAATTTATGATTTATTTGTTAGAGTATTTTTTTTTTTTTTTTTTTTATGGCGAGGGGTTGAGTCCTAGACACGATTCCCGCATCACCACACGTATTACGTAGCCACCCTCGACGTGCTGCGGTGGCAGTGGTGTCTTTGGTTTTATTCTTGTTCCAGTGGGATTTGGCGCAGGACCTCACACTTTGTTACACTTCCAGGTTAACCCAAATTCCACCTAGGCAACCACCACTTGGTTTTATTTATTAGAGTAAAATGAATTATAACTCTTTTTTTTTTTTTTTTTTTTTTTTTAAAAAAAAAATCAAATTAATCCTCTTATATATTTTTTTACAGCATACCCATTTTGGTAAGGTTTTTGGTTCAATCACCTTTTACCCTATTTTCCGACCAAATTGTACGTTGAATGACCGATTTGGCCTTACTATATATTAACCCTAAGTATTACCTTTGAGACCTTAATCATTCATTATATATGTTGTTAATTTAAGTGAATCGTTATATTTCTGTTTAAGTGTAGTCGGGATTTGGTCAAAGTCGAGTAAATTTGAATGGTTATAATTTATGTTCGAGAGTGTAGTGTACATACTAATATAAGAAATGTTTCAAATTTACAGTTTTAAAACAAGTGCAAAATTATATATTAAAATTAATTTTGGTGATTGAAGGAATGTGGCAGTTTTATAGTTGCATTATAATCAGTAATATCAAAGTGTCATAATCGGCAAAGCCCATATTTAGTGATGTAGAGGTCGTGAGTTTGATTCTTGCTTTCGCCTCATTATACTGGTCGTGTGTTGGAAAATCTGAAATTTTCGACTTTGAATTAAACAAACACCCACAACTCCATTAGGATACTCTCGCTTTTGTTTGCCAAGAACGAGAGGGTTTGTTGATCGTCGTATCCTGCGAGGAATTTCATGATACCCGGGACAAATGTAATGATCGAAATACTCCAAAGGAAAGCGGTTGCGCGATTCGATCATTATCCAAGTTATCCTTACATCTCGGTATTCCGACGGTGTACCGAACTACCGGTGTTTTCCAACACTATACTCCCTCCTTTTCATTTGTTCCTCTCATTTACCTTTATCACGGTTTCGTTCTTAGGCGCTACTATGATCGTATTTTTCTATCAATACACACCATTTTTTCCGGTCAAAAGTTTAATTTTGTAAAAGATATTTTAACGACAAATTGTAATATGTCAGCTCTGTGAGGCACAACGATAACGTTATGTTCTAACTGGGAGAGTTTCTAACTCCCATTAGATTTGAGGAAAGTCCCACATTATGGAAGTATATGAGATTTGATATGTTTATAAGGGAGTTCATTCATTACTATAGCAACAAGAGCCTTGTCCTTTTGGGCTTAAGTGAGTACAACAGGCCCAAAGGTGGTATTTCACCTTACTGTTGGGTGTATTACGACAATGGTGGGTCGGACTGTAATAAATGGTATCGGAGCAACCATGCGACAGTGTAGTGAGTTTGGTGGTTATGTTGATACCGGTCAGTCGGTCACCCACCTAGCGGGGAAGGATTTTGAGCTTCGCTACAGTCAGCTCTGAAGCACATTCAGGACGTTGTGTTCTTTAAGTTTGGATTGTCTCACATCGAGAAAGAAAAATTGATTTGATATGTTTATAAGGATTTTATGCACCATCGTACAAGCAACGTCTTGTGCTTGTGAGCTTAAATTACGATAACGGGCTTAAAAGCGTGCATTTTACTATTAAATGAGGTGTATTTCGACGATAGTGGGTCGGGATAGTATGTACTAGTTAAGAAGAATAACAATGATGTTATTTATTATTTTTCATTCAAGATTTAAAATTAAGCCACGTTAGCTCAATATTCGAAATTTATTACTCCCCCCATCCCGGTCATTTGTTTACACTTTCTATTTTAGGGTGTATGGGTCATTTGCTTACACTTCTATATTTAGTATGTTCAAGTCATGTGAGTGTGGGCCTCTATTTATCACACCCAATTATATTGCTTGATTTTTATCTACTTTATATCAAGTGGGTCATTTTTATATTTATAATGTTATTCTTTCAACTTTTTTTATCATTTCTCCCATCACCTCGATAACTGTGTAAAAAGTAACTATAAACAACTCACTGAAACGGGGGAGTATAATGGTGGGTTGGTAAATTTGAGTTGATAACACAGTGTTTTTAAGGTGTAGAGCTAGTGAATTAATTCGAGGTAAAGAAATGGAAGTGACTAAAGTTTTGGAACATAAAGATGAAGGTGGTGATGAGTGCACTTTGTTCACATCTTGCTAATTTGGTGGTAATTAGGGTAATCCAACAATTAATTGAAGAAGTGAAGATGAATTGTGAACTGAAGAGTGAAGAAGATGAGGAAAGTGAACAAATAATTAAGGATGATGAATAATGGATGACACTAAAACAAGGGGTTGTCAATAATAGAATACTAATTAAATAGTACTTCCTCCATTCCACAATGATAGTCCCGTTTCACTTTTAGAAAGTCAAAATTTTTAAACTTTGACCGTAAATAACTTAAAATATGTAAATAATCGTTATACGATAATAAGATATTTACATTTGTTGTCAAAATATCTTTCACAAAATTTAATTTTCAACCAAAAAAATCGTATATAAGCGATGAAAAACATGGTCGAAGAGGAGCGTTGGAGACCGCGTAAAGTCAAAGCAGGACTATCATTGTGGAACGGAGGAAGTAGTATTTTTCTCGTAAATGGGATGTAGTACTTTTTTATACGGGATAAATTTAGATAAATATAAAGAATTACATGCACATTGATTATTGTCAAATTATCCTTATTTAAGAGTCACCTTACCGAAGGTCATTTGTCACAGCAATACTTTAATCCATCAAATTGCATCCACTCATCTACCTCACCCCATTCACAAAATAATCACCCTACGAATATAGAAGCATTAATTTCAATTAAATAAGTTGGAAGAAGTGCAGTGTTATATAGTGCAAGGGTTATATTTTGACCCTTATAAAAAGAGTGTCAAATTAAATATGTTAGGATGTATAAAAAATCGATATTGGGTCTTCAACCATCAGGTTAAGTTTTTGGTTGAGTTGGTTACTAACATGGTATCAAAGTTTTGTGACAAGAGTACATTGGTTCGAATCTCACCACCCCTCCGCCTAAAGGGCATTCATGATCTTGGGCCGTTTTTGATTATGTGAAATCAGAGACGGGCCCGGGCCACACCCACAAGTGGTAGAGAGAAAGCCTCACCAGCCATGCTCCATCCTAAAACCAATTGGCAATAGGAGGAGTAGCCCTTAGGCTTTATAAGGTGAACAATTCACTTCTCCACAACCGATGTGGGACTTACATGTGGGAATATAATAAGGGATTCTTCACAGATTAAGTTGGTTCTTAACAAAATATTATGAGATATAGTTAATCACAATTTAAAGTGACCATTGTTATCAGAATTGAGATTCGATCCTATGATTCTACGACTTTACTATCCAAAAAAGTCGGGCTTAATCGATTTTGATTTATAAGGTGGTAGAATTTTACGATTTTACGATCCTATATATATTTTTACCTAATAAAAAGCTATATATATATATTTAGTTAATTTATAAGGATCGTACGACCCTACGATTTGTTCTATTGGTTCGATCCTAAACACCCCCATCGATTCAAAGAACAATTTATCTCGATCCTAGCAATATTAAAACTGACACTCATTAAATAACTTGAGTCGTTTTGTTGAATGAGGATGCTCACATTCTCATAGTTGCACACTAGTACCAAAGATGCAATGATTTATGGCCTACTATAATGTTTGCGTTGAGACAAGATGTAAGATATGTGACATTTATGTTTGGTATGATAAATGTGATATGTAGCCTCTTAATTAATTTTCATAAACACACAAACTTTTTAATGACTAACTGATGGACCAAATTTGGGTGAGATACATACTCTAAATGACTCATTTCACATGTATTGTTGGAGATGAACCCAGCCTAATATACATTCCCACATGCGATCCCACATCGGTTGTGAGATGAGAGTTGCTCTTATTTATAAGGCCTAGGGGTTACTCCTCCTATTGCCAATTGGTTTTAGGATGGAACCTTCTAGACCTTATAAGCGGACTCTTTCATACTCTCGGGTGTGGCCCAGGCCCGTGGAATTTAACATTTATATATATACGAAGAACTCCGTACGTAGTATTTATTTGTTTACCTTTTTATTTATTATTTCATTATTAATTAATGGTTCTTTTCGTTTACTAAAATTTATTGATTCAAAATAGTCATTAATTTTGAAGGGTGTCTGTTTCACTTAATTAGTTTCACATTATAATTGGCTACATTTTCGTTTTGCATATAGAGAAAATGATATTTAATCAAAAAATGATTACAATGTAACATTTCATAATGGAGAAACGATCTTTAAAACTGTGCACATATTATACTATTTTAATTAGCAAACTATTGTAATATTATTTTTCGCACACAATTTATATTTTAAATTTTAAAATCGAGACCCTCAAAATTGTTATACACCCTAATTAGTCATTTAAACATCGACACGTTCATAGAATCATAGTCACGATCTTTTGAGTAATTACTGAAAACTAAATAAGATAGGCCGGTAAACAAACTACTTGTGCCAACCTCCAATCAAAGCATTAAACTCGTGTGATGGTTTTGCTGTTGAACTCGTACACTTCCCACTTATTATTAGGATGTTATTGCCATGTGACGACTTAAAATCGACTTTTTATCGGTGTTTTGGACATTTATTTTTGGGATATTTTCCGTGGTACCGCCGAAGTTTGATACTTTTTTAATAGTACCCAACTTTTTAACTTTGTGTTCATGATACTCCTGAATTTTGTGTTTAATACACAACGTAACCAAAATGATGACTCCGTTAAAAATTGATGATATGTCACTAACTATTTTCTAGCTACTAATATAAAGACTTAATTACTTTTTTTTGCACATGGTACTCTCGAATTTTTTAAGTTGTGTACATGGTACCACTGAAATTTCTTTTTGTACATGGTACCCATAAAAAATATTGAAAAATATTTTTAAAATTAATAATAACTGAGGGAAAATTAATATTTTAAGTAAATACAATTTAAATCATTTATATTTAACACCGTTATAACAAAATGACTAATTGAGATATAAAACAAACCTCAGGGGTACCATGGCCACAAAGTTAAAAAGTTGGGTACCACTGGAAAAGTGTCAAACCTCGAAGGTACCGTGGAAAATTTCCCTTGATTTTTTTATAACTTTTAGTTACACTAAGTTAAATTGAATGAAATTTGATTTAGTGTAAATTTGTACAACAATTATACTTGGATAAAATTTATTTGAACTAAACTGAATTGAATTAACTGTATTAAAAGATAGGCCGAAAAGAATAGATCAATCTTATTAAGAATTTCACCTATTTATTTACTCCTTTCGTTTCGGTGATTTGTTTACATTTACTTTATACACATTTATCAATGTAATGAGAGAGATAGAGAGAAAAAAACTAAAAAAATAATAGTAAAAGTACAATAGAAGGTCCACTTGAAAATTAATACTCACTCCGTTTCAGTGAATTGTTTACAGTTTGACCAATACATATACATATGAGAGTACACGTCTACATTCGAAACCATATTTATCAGGGAAGCTTTTGTCAAAATGAGGTTTATAGGATAAATATTTAGTATTTTGGGTCGGACTAAGCATTATTTAATAAAATGGTGTCCACGTAGGCTCAGAATTCTACGAAGCTGAAAACGCTATTGCGCATGGCGTTTTCGGTCAATTCAAGAAACGATAGTTAAAAAGAAGATAAGATAAAACGCCATCTCCAACGGCATGTTCAAGGCCAAAAACACCTTCTTAGATGGCATTTTTAAGTAGTTGTTTACAATTTTCACAACGTTTAAAATAAAGGAGGACAAAGGGAGCCGAACACTAAACCACCTGCAGCTAAGTTCTGTAGTGCAACCACTAAGCCACTTAGTGTTTCCTATTACAATAATACTGTTGGAGTTAGTGTCCTCCACAGTTAGTGCAATAACATAAATAAATCTCTAAAGGTACACAGGGTACATTTTGTATTTAATCAGTTGATTAACGTTTATCGATAACGGTTGGCTTGCTAGATAATTTTGACGTTATTGTCATACAGATGGCGGTGATCAACTGGTCCCTAAGAGTCACACCTAAAGGATGTGTTTGAGAGATGTGATTATTTGAGAAAATAATCATATCGATGCCTTATTTAATGACTAAATAGTTAGTCAGTGTTGTGGACTGAAGGTCACTTGATATGACTAAGAGGTTAGTCAAATGTATTATTTAATAATGATTAAATGATATTAGATGAGAGGAATTAGCGAATTGTAAATTGAATATAAAAGGTTATATTTAATTATTGCGTATAATGTAGGCTAATTAATTTTAAACAGTTATAATAAATTAGCAAATTATAAATATATGGATATTTATGATTAATTATAATATATGGATATTATAAATTACATTATATATTAAAAGCTACATAATACTAATTAAATGGGTTAAACCTTTTAATGAGTTTTGGGCTTGAAAATTTAGAAGTGAAAAGTCCACTTCTTACCCTTGTTTGGACGTGTAGATTAGGGTAAAGGAGATGTTGTTTTCTTCCTCTCTACTTAACCTAATGACACCCTAATTCTCATCTTACTCCAATTCATTCATTCATCCAAACTACAACACATAACTTGAAAGAAAAGCAGTTTTCTCTCTTAAAAATTCTCTAGCAATTCTAAGGGCATTTCTTGAAACATCTTGGGTGAGATAATTAGGAGATACCATTATTTTGGTATTGTTCTTAGGCCAATTCAAAGGATTAAAAGGTTAATTCTTGTATCTTTATACTTTATTATGCAATTTTATTTTATGACTTTAAATCTTATAAAGTTATTCATTATAATCCTGTGATTTTAAAAGGTCTATATACCGATATAAACCTACAAGTGGTATCAGAGTCTTAGGGCACATGAAATTTTTATAAGGTTTTCATAAAATCGATTTTGTATAAATTTTAATCAATTTCATAAGATGGCCGAATTATTTTGAATTGGCCGTGAGTTTTCATGTTGTAGGCCGTGAGTTTTTGTTTGGTTTTTGGCATGTTTTGGTCTTTTTGATTCATAATTATCGATGTTTTAAGATGTTAAAATTATCTCATATGAATTTGCATTAGTTTTGATTTAATACCGATTGAATTGAAACTTAAAAGATCAATTCTTGTATGTTAATGAACATATTGTTTTGCTATACATTAGATCTATCAGTTTATGATGTTTAAATTAAAAAGTTAATTTGAATATCTTAAATCAATGTTTAATACGGATTAAAATTGAGTTAGTATCGATCTAATCATTAGCATAATCGAATTAAATCAGTTTAATTCTTTTAATTTAATGTTGGCCGAAATTTTTAAATTTGGAATTTTTTTTTTGTTTTGGCCGTGTAAAATTAAAAAAAAAAAAAAAATCGGATTATTTTTTTTGTGTTTTGGCCGAAAATCTTTATTGTTTTTGGAAATTAAATTTTTCAAAAATTTGTTATATTATAAAGATAATATATTTGGTGTTATTGTGAAGCAGTTCATAATAATTATGATACCTAATATTTTAAAAAGATTTAAGATATTTTTGAGATCTAATTAATGTTATACTGATAATATAAATTGATTTTGGATTATTGTTTTGATTAAGATATTATGAACAATTAAGGAATTGTTGCATAATGATAATCATTTAAAAGAGGTGGTTTGGATTTAAATCAATTCGTATGCATTGTTTTAATCTTGTTTTAGTTGATGCTTTTTTTTTTTTGTGAATGAATGTTTGAATGAATGATTTAATTTTACGCATTAATTTTGTACAAACGGTTGTAATTTACTAGTGTGGCCTTAGAAGATTATGTTTTCGTAATGAATGAAACATAATTTTGGTTGTATTTTGAGATCTCGAATCTCCCATCTTGTAATATTTTATTTTTGGCATATTTTGAATTAGAATGTAAATAGGTTTATTTCGTAATTCAAAAATGTAATTTTGAGAAGATTCAAGATTGAAGATTCAAGATGGACTCTCACTTAAAGCCCAAGATGAAGAATGAAGACAGCTTTAGGGTCCATGGATGGATTCCAAATTGTAATATGTCTTTATTTTCATAGGGATAGGCCACACTAGGTGTTTTTTCTTTTTGCGCTTTCTTTACCGTTTTTCATTGCATTCACGTTAGATAGAAGCATCATATTCCGTCTAAACTAAACCAAACCACCTAATATGCATGAAAATGGATCATATAGTTGCATCTTTTCATAGACATATGGATGTCACTCGTTTTAGGGCTATCACCTCAAATTAATCATTCACGTAAATGCTAGATATTTGTTCACTTAAAATGAATTAAAATGAGATGATGAGACCTTCCTCTAAAACTAAAATTGAGATTAGTCTTTATAGGAAAAGCGTGCTATGAGCCCCTTCTTCGTCGGTAGGCATGTAGGACCTTACTCTCCACATGACCCCTTCTACGTTGGGTAAGTAGTATGTGTTGACCTGTTTTACCTCAACACTATAGTTCGAGTAATATCTCGTAGTTATAGTGGACTAATAGATAGGATTTACTGAAATCTATCGACCAAGAATTCTAACAGTAGAATTAGCCAAGAGGTTGGCTTATCAATTTACAGAAATTGAGTCTTGGGATCACTTATGTAATTCTCGAGGGAGGTCGATTATATGAGTGCACGAGTCATTGCATTAAAACGTTATTGCTTTACGACTTAAACTTTTAAAAACAATGATTTCTTATCTTCTCTCTTCTTCTTCTTTCTTTTCACAGTTTCGAATACGTTATATATAGATATAACTACTATAACAAATGGCTGTACGTACTGACGAACCAATGCCAAGTGCCACACTAACACGCGAATCATGGCTTAGAATTTTCATGGACAGTATGAATCAGTCCACTCGACTGAAGAGTGATAGGTCCAATTTTTCTGATTAGGAGGCCGCATTACGGAATGCCGCCATTGCTGACAGTAAGCTCAAGTACTTGACTAAGCCACTGCCGACTAAACCAGCTCCCGATGCAGGAGCAAATGAACTCTATCTTTACAATGATTTCATGATGGAGGCGGGTGCGATACAGAACGTAATCATCTATTCAATGGAATCCAATTTGCAAAGAAGGTTCATAACCCAAGGTGCAAACAAGGTTTTCACCACCCTAACAAAAGAATTCTCGAAAGTTCCGAGAATCAAAAGTTACGAGTATACCACTCGTTTCTTTGAAGCTAGACTCCAGAAGGGCCAACCGGTTGGTCCACACCTTCTCGACATGATCGAGAACGTTGAGAAATTGGAGGAGCTTGGTTGCAAGATCGATGAGAAGATCATCATTGATCGAGTGCTCCACTCTCTTCATGATGGGTATGCCCTCTTTAGGGCAAACTATTACATGAACGACATGCAGAAAAGTCTGCATGAACTACATTCACCTCGCATGCAGGCGAGAGTGATCTGAAGTTGAGTGGGAGCATGAAACAAGATGTTCTCATGATTGGCAACAAGAAGGGTAAGGGTAAGGCTCCGGCTAACCTAGCTGTAGGTAAGCCAAAATTCAAGAAGCCAGTGGTTGCTAAGAGTGGGCCTGGTGAGTCTTGCGGTAGCTCACAAGGCAAGGCAAAAGCGAAGCAGACCATGGAGTGCCACCATTGCCACAAGTCTGGGCATTGGAGGCGTAACTGTCCCGTGTATGCTGAGGACATTAAAGCAGGCCGCGTCGTTCCTGTTGGTATGTCTTCTTTTATTCATATGATTGAGATTAACCATGCAAGTTTCGGAACTTGGGTACTTGATACTGGTTATGGTTCTCATCTGTGCAATCATTTGCAGGGCCTAGGAAACATCAAAACTCTGGCAAAAGGTGATGTAGACCTGCGAGTGGGGAATGGAGCAAGAGTTGCTGCCGTTTCAGTAGGAACATATGTAATCCAACTGCCGAGTGGATTTGAGTTATTTCTGAATAATTGTTACTATGTACCTAGTTTATCGAAAAACATTATTTCAGATCCGTTCTTGATAAAGAAGGATTTTCATTTTTAATAAAGAATAATAATGTATTTTCTCTTTGAATGAAATGATTTATGGTAAAGTCGTTTCCATGAACTAATTTATGTTTTAGATCAAACCACAGAAATCATGCATGTGAGTAACAAGAAAGCAAAGGTTGGTGACAAAGATCAAACCTATCTATGGCATTGCCGTATGGGACACATAAATGAGAAACGCGTGAAAAAGCTCATTGATAATGAGACAATCGCCCCATTTGACTATGAAACTTTTGGCACGTGTGAATCATGTCTTATAGGCAAAATGTCTCGAATTTCCTTCAAAGGTGTTAGAATGCGCGCTGCTGACCTATTAGGACTCATACATACTGATGTGTGCGGACCTATGTCAATCAACGCTAGAGATGGCTATAGGTATTTTATCACTTTCACGGACGATTTGAGTAGATATGGTTATGTCTACTTAATGAAGCATAAAAGTGAGTCCTTCGACAAGTTCAAGGAATTCCAGAATAAGGTTGAGAACCAACTGGATAGAAAGATAAAAGCACTACGTTCAGATCGTGGTGGCGAATATCTTTCAACTGAGTTTGATCGACACCTGAAAGACCGCGGGATAGTACTACAGTTAACTCCACCCGGAACACCACAACTGAATGGTGTGTCCGAACGCAGGAATCGAACATTACTTGATATGGTTCGATCCATGATGAGTCACACGGTTGTACCTGACTCATTATGGGGTTATGCTCTTTTGTCAGCTGCTCTTATACTTAACCGAAGTCCGACTAAAGCTGTTGACAAGACCCCATACGAGTTATGGAAGGGAACGGTCCCTAACTTGTCCTTTATTCGGGTTTGGGGGTGCGAGGCTTATGTCAAGTGGAGACACGAGGATAAGCTCGGCCCGCGATCGGTTAAGCTAAGACATACTTTATTGGTTATCCAAAAGGAATGTTTGGTCATTACTTCTATTCGCCTACCGAACACCGAGTTTTTGTTGCGGCTAGTGCGAAGTTCTTAGAGAAAGAGTTTCTCGAGGACAAGAGAAGTAATAGAACCTTCGATCTGACGGAGATTCCTGAACCAACAACCGAGCAACCAATGGAGGAAACTATTCCTTCTTCGTCTGCTGCAGTTAATATTCCCTTGAAACCCAGAAGGACGGGTAGACTCTCCATTCCTCCAGATAGATACATCGGTATGGTTGAGGAGAATTGGAGAGACGACGTTTTACTCCTTGAGAGTAACGAACCCGTAACCTATAAAGGTGCCATGACGTGTTCTGACTCAAAGTTATGGCAAGAAGCCATGCAATCCGAGATGGACTCTATGTACGAGAACGATGTATGGGATCTGGTTGACTTACCTGATAAGGTTAGGCCTCTTCAGTGCAAATGGCTTTACAAGATAAAGCGATCTGTAGAAGGACAACCAGACATATACAAGGCACGACTAGTGGCAAAGAGTTTCACTCAAGTGCAAGGGTTGCACTATGATGAGATCTTTGCACCCGTAGTCATGCTTCGTTCCATTCGGATTCTCTTAGCGATTGCCGCATTTCATGACTATGAAATTTGGCAAATGGATGTGAAAACCGCCTTCTTAAACGGTTATTTGGAGTAGGAGTTGTACATGGTACAACCCGAAGGTTACACTGATCCTGAAAATCCAAAGAAGGTTTGCAAGCTTAAGCGTTCCATCTATGGACTTAAGCAAGCTTCACGGAGTTGGAATCATCGCTTCGACCAAGTGATAAAGGAGAATGGATTCACTCAATCGGTCGAGGAACCATGTCTATATATCAAGTCGAGTGGGAGTAAGATTGTATTCCTTATACTGTATGTAGATGACATACTCTTGATTGGGAATGACATACCTCTCTTAACTTCGGTAAAAGTATGGTTAAAGAACCATTTCCAGATGAAAGATTTGGGTGAGGCACAACGTATTTTGGGGCTCCGTATCTATAGAGATAGATCACGACGGATGTTATCCCTCAATCAGGAGTCTTATATAGATAAGATTCTTGAGAGGTTCAGCATGACCAACTCCAAGAAGGGGAACCTTCCAATGATCTCTGGAGTGCACTTGAGTAAAGCTCAAGCACCAAAGATATCGGAAGAGGTCAAACGCATGAGTCGGATTCCATATGCATCAGCTATGGGATCGATCATGTATGCCATGATATGTACACGTCCGGACGTGGCATATGCATTGAGTATGACGAGCCGATACCAAGGCAATCCAGGTGAAGCACACTGGATGGCTGTAAAGAACATTTTTAAGTACCTACGGAGGACTAAAGATTGGGTATTGACTTATGGTGGAGATACTGAACTATGCGCAATCGGTTACGCAAATGCTAGTTTCCAAACGGATCGAGATGACTCGAAATCTCAATCTGGATTCGTTTTTACTCTTAATGGCGCTGCGGTCAGCTGGAAAAGCCCCAAACAAACTGTTATAACAGATTCCACGACTGAGTCCGAGTACTATGCTGCTTTAGAGGCTGCAAAGAAAGCTATATGGATGCGTCAGTTCTTACAAGGACTAACTGTAGTTCCTAGTTCGAATGACCCGATCACCATCTATTGCGACAATAGTGGTGCCATCTTCCAGGCAAAGGAGCCGAAATCCAGCAACAAGTCTCGGCACATGCAAAGGAAGGTTCACATGATCCGAGATTACGTGGAGCAGAAGGAGATAGTGATTGACAAGATTGCTACGGATGATAACATAGCAGATCCTCTCACTAAGCCGTTGAGACATGATAAGCATGAAGGGCACGTTATTTCCATGGGAATTAAGCGTGTTCCTGAGTTGTATTAGTTGTTTGTATGGATTTGACACTTGTAATTTCCTAAAACTTCTAATAAAATCATCGTTTTGTTAAATATATTGTTTTTCATGAGGGTTGTGCAGACAACGTTGAACACCTCAAAGTGAACTGAATTGCTTTATATTTTGTTTGGTCCGTGGTCGCCTACACGAGCTGATAACTCTGGCAATCATTTTGTGACGTCGATTGATGGTGGGTTCAACGAGTCATAAGTCAAACTGTTGACTGATCGATCACAGATGCGGGTTTACTGAAATCGCAGACAATTTTGTGACGACTACATGGAGTCCTAAATGTTTCAGAACATTAGGTGCCGGGTCGTGGATAGGACATCCATAGTGTTCCTAGAGTCGATTCTTTTGACTATCGACTGTCTCTTGAGATTAAGGCAGATTTTGGGTGACTTTGGTTTGTTTCTCACGGTCGACCGTAACAGGAGGCCAAGTAGATTTTCACTGGGTCATTTCATGCTGCGCTTACATCTGCAGGATTCGAGTTGAAGGAAAATATCCAACTTCTATCGAGTTATAATACCTTTTCTCAGGGCCACTCGAGGAGCTGTAACTGAAAATACATGGCCATGCTCGAATATTGATTCGTTTATCAGTTAAGTTACTCTCTAGTCGGGGAAACCACTTTTGATTCTGATCACTTGTGAACTACGGCCTTTGAAAGTACGGACTTTGCAAATTGGTTTACATTGAGTGGGAGAAATTTATTATGGATATGAGAATCGGTTATCGCACCTACACTTGTACGGACAAGTGGGAGATTGTTGGAGTTAGTGTCCTCCACAGTTAGTGCAATAACATAAATAAATCTCTAAAGGTACACAGGGTACATTTTGTATTTAATCAGTTGATTAACGTTTATCGATAACGGTTGGCTTGCTAGATAATTTTGACGTTATTGTCATACAGATGGCGGTGATCAACTGGTCCCTAAGAGTCACACCTAAAGGATGTGTTTGAGAGATGTGATTATTTGAGAAAATAATCATATCGATGCCTTATTTAATGACTAAATAGTTAGTCAGTGTTGTGGGTGAAAGGTCAATCGGATATGACTAAGAGGTTAGTCAAATGTATTATTTAATAATGATTAAATGATATTAGATGAGAGGAATTAGCGATAATTGTAAATTGAATATAAAGGATATATTTAATTATTGCGTATAATGTAGGCTAATTAATTTTAAACAGTTATAATAAATTAGCAAATTATAAATATATGGATATTTATGATTAATTATAATATATGGATATTATAAATTACATTATATATTAAAAGCTACATAATACTAATTAAATGGGTTAAACCTTTTAATGAGTTTTGGGCTTGAAAATTTAGAAGTGAAAAGTCCACTTCTTACCCTTGTTTGGACGTGTAGATTAGGGTAAAGGATAGGTTGTTTTCTTCCTCTCTACTTAACCTAATGATACCCTAATTCTCATCTTACTCCAATTCATTCATTCATCCAAACTACAACACATAACTTGAAAGAAAAGCAGTTTTCTCTCTTAAAAATTCTCTAGCAACTCTAAGGGCATTTCTTGAAACATCTTGGGTGAGATAATTAGGAGATACCATTATTTTGGTATTGTTCTTAGGCCAATTCAAAGGATTAAAATTAAAGGTTAATTCTTGTATCTTTATACTTTATTATGCAATTTTATTTTATGACTTTAAATCTTATAAAGTTTTTCATTATAATCCTGTGATTTTAAAAGGTCTATATACCGATATAAACCTACAAATACAACATCAAATATTAATACAAAACACATGGATAGAGAAAACGCCATCTTAAATGGCGTTTTGTCTTCTTAGTTTTTTTTAGTCTTTTTAAAACGCCTTCCACAATGGCATTTTGTGGTCCCGAAAATTCCGAGCCTACGTGGACACCATAATTCTAAATATTTTTATTTCCGACCCAAAATACTAATTATTTTCTTACATAACTCTATTTTACTAAAAGCTTCTTTATCAGGTGGACTTGTGTGGTACCAACGTATTCACGTATTCTCGCCCAATAGAGTGTGTTATATTGCACTAAATTTATTTTGATTTTTAATTTACCTAAAATAAAAATAAATATGTATTTTAAAAGGTGGAATTTAATTAAGCAGAAACTATCTAAGTTGGTTTTCGCAAAATTTGTGATAATAAATTTCATTTTTATTTTATATCAAAATTAATTAATTATTAATACGAATGAAGTAGATAAAAACTACTCCGTAGTAGAAAGATTAAATTGAAGGGTTAATTTAAAGGGTAAGAGTATAAGACAGTATTGTTGGTAAGCCCCATAATTAGTTGAAATTTTCATTTAGAGTATGATGATATTTTTCCTTATTTCAATAAAAATCTTCCATTGAGAAGATTCAGTCTCTTTTTATACGGTCTTTTTAGTACTCGTTTTTAGAGTTTATTCAGCTCTTTATTTCAAGTTTTTTTTTTTTTTTTTTTTGGTTTATGTGTTTTAAAGATGATTGATTCTTTAATTGGTCGCCGCGCATCTCTTTGATGGATACAAGTTAATCGTTACAATCATTGAAGCCAATTCAAGTTGATTCAAGCAAAGGATTCTCCAAAGCTACATAGAGATAACAATAGTGGGAATGTGGGATGCATCGAATTATAATATCATGGTTTGAATAACACTTTGTTATAAAAATATTATAGTATCTGAATCATTGAGACCTAATATGCATATTTAATTTTAAAAAATTTTAAGTTCAAATATTCAATTTAAACTATCAATTCGAAACACATATTCAATCTGCCTCCATCCTAATAGTTCGTCTCAACCAACACATCGGCTAGGCGCCTAGGCAACACAGAAGTAGTCTCCACACGAACAGACATATCATTGTAAAATTGTTGTGACCAACTTTATCCAAATTAAGATGTCGTAGGCCTTTATCTTTTCAGCTTAATTTCACCTTTTATAAGTTTAACTTTAACTCCTATAAGTTCATCTCTACAAAGTTTAGCTTTTATAAGCTCCAATAAGCTTTAATTTCAACCAGCTCTTATAAGTTCAGCTCTTATAAGCCGAAAAGAACATAGCGTTACTCGATTGATAATTAAGATTAAAAAATATGATTGAAAATGGTTACGTGACTACGGTGTGCCTAATTATAATGTTTGATTGAAAATGGAATCACTATAACATTTTTCAAAGACTACTATTGAATAACTAAGGTATGTTACGCCGTATAAAGGCAAAAATCATAGTTATTTTATACTATTTCAAATATCGTCTGATTTATATCGGATGAAGTCAAATTAATGCATAATACAAATAGACCGATCAATGTAATTTAAGTTAAATTTTTTTTACGCATGGCAATTAACCAACTCTGTTTCTTCTTCGTTTTAAAACTAAAAAGGACGACAACGGGGCAAAACTCTAAGAAGCTAATTCGTCGTCCAATCATTGAATCGATTACAAGCCATCTAAGCAAAAATTGGATCTAAGCGAAATTGGTTCCGTCTCTCAAACTCCTAGCAATATATTTCTACCATATCCATCAAATTTCTAACGGGTCGCATCGAATTAAATTTTACCCCTTATCGGTCGCCATCACCACGAGAAACTCCCACTTCGGAACTAGTCACAAATACTCGGTCGTATCCCCGTATGACATTCAAGTATCTCTCATTTGGCAAGGAAAAGAAATTTAAATTACAGAAAATCAATAAAATAAAAATTAAAATAAAGATCACAAGAAAACATCAATTTATTACTATTGTGGTCATCCCATATTATTAGATAAGTGCCATAAATACTTCTGTAGTGAGTAATTTTTGTCACTTCCATCATTATGATTTCAGCAACATTCAATAATAACGTCGACTGCAACCGCCTTTCTAGGTTCTGATAAAAACAACATTAATCGTCGTAAACCCGAGATCATCTAGCGTTGGCTGATATGAATGGTCATTTGAGATTGCGAACGGCTCAAAAAAAATTATGGAAATCGATAGATGCGAGTCATGCAACGTAACTATACAATTTGAAAACTTTGATTTCGACACAACAGTTCAATTGATAAATAAATAAAACACCGAAAGATTTACATGACACAGAAAAGAGGGAGGAAAACTACCGAATTGAGTGCTATATGAGGCGGTCTTTCTTGTGGTTGGCTTAACGTCTTCACGCAGTTATGCCGGCAACGGTTCTTCCATGACTGTCAAATATCACATTAGTCAAGCATTGAAGTGTACAAGGAAAGGAGATGAAGGCCATGTTCTTTTGGACTCGGTTTATTGTTATATAATTATTAATCTTTAATTGATTAACTAAGATGATGAGCTCAACTCCAAAAAGTCCAAAAGAACGGAGCCTAAATAACAGGGCGGTCGTAAGGGTATAGACAGAGAACGAGGTCATTTACAGCATGAAATGTTTACGAGGGTGTAGATCACCTTTATTTTTCTCAGGCGCATTGGTTGAGTCGTCCTCTGCGTCTTCGTGAGTGTGTGAGGAGACGGGGACCTTTGTAGGGACGTCGGGGAGGTCCAGCTCGTCCTCTTGTGGGACTTCGACTGAAGATGGAACTGGTGGCAGATCTGCGGCAGTGAGCTACAGAAAAAGAAAAATGTTATCATCAAAACCCAAATAATGATCGTAACATTGTACTTAAACCCTTTTGGTCGATTAACGTACCTCCGCCTCTAGGTTGTCAAATTCTTCTAAAACCGCTTCTTCGTCTTCAGCAGATAGTTGCTCCCCAAGGGCAGCATTTACTTCCTGATGTTTCATACCAGAAATGAGATTAAAGAACGAAAAATCAAAACTCACATCGAAGAAGAAAAGATATTTGCCACAATCAAAGAAAAAAGAACCAACAAAATCTAATGAGAATGCATCAGCATAATTATCAACAGATTGACAACCCACACGGCCACACTAGACATGCAAACGGGTTGTTTGGGTCGGATCTTTGTAGGTCAAGAGTTATTGGATCATTTTCAGGTCATATTATGTTAGGTTGAGTCACTCTGGTCATTTGGGTCATTTCGGCTCAGTATTTTAACTCAAACTAGTCATTTTGAGGATCTAATACAGGTCAGGTCATTTTCGTGTTTCCATTTCGAATCTCGGGCTAGCCTTATGAGGTCGGGTCAGTTTTCCTTTCAAATGGATCCCAAGTCCTTTAGTTTTCCTTCTTCTGTGTGGTAAAGGTACGACTCAAATGGCAAAGGTTTCCGCGTATAATGCCATCGTTGATTTGGGCTAGTTCAGGTTATATTATTAGTTAAAAACCCGCTGAAAACAAAGACGTCGAAAAGAAACACACATCTTGGTAGGCTTTAGCTTCAGCAGTATCGTCCATCAATTTCTGAACATCGTCCAGACTTATTTCACTTTGTATTGCTTTTATAGCATTGTTTCCTGCCTTCAAGCTCTCGAAAACAGCCTTCTGCTTGCTTGCTAATTCGATATCTGCCAACTAAATCAAACGCATACATTAAAACCGCCAATTGAGATATGTAAATGAAACGAATTTGGAAGATGGTTACGAAAGAAATGTGAGTTGCAAAACCGCTTACTTGCTGCTCAACATTAATCAACCAAGCATCGACTTTCTGCAACAACTCTTCCTGCACTTTCTTCTTTTTTAAGGCTAGCAAGGCTCGGTCTTTTTTCTTTTCTCGAATCAGATCCCTTGCTGCTTGTTTTTCGGCTTCAATCACTGCATCGAGCTGAATAGTCAAAACAGTATTAGTACGAAACTCGCATGTTATGCTTAAAACAACTAGCACTTAGAGTCAACTACAGAGCTTCATGAATACCGAGTGCATCGCGAAAACTCCGTAATAATTCATTTCTTTTCAACTGTCGTGAAATTTCTTTTTTAACACAAATCATCAAATAAGACTGTTGTAAGACATACAACAATCTTATAATACTTCTGAACATGACCATTGCTATTATGAAATGAAATATACTCCGTATAAGTTTGTAGACAAAACGATTATACGCTGCAAAACATTCTTAAACTCTCTTTCTGAAGTAAGGCTTCTTTAAAGACTCCAAGAAGTATATGAGAGGACTCACACAACTAACTTGGCATCTCCATCAAATTTTCAAACATCGAGAATTTGAAACATTAATCTCTTAGCATTGGCCATTTTACCAGGCAGTACATGCACATGATCCTATATCGTGAACTTCGCTTCGAAACCCCCAAGAACAGTTTCTTAACAACGAAAATATGATCATATGCTGTAAACTTCGTTTCAACCCTAAGAACAGTTTATATTCCAGACTTCGCTTCAACCCCAATAAAAGTTTCTTCACAACGACAAGATGCCGTCTATAATGTACTCTAATAACAGCAATCATTCTCTCCTTATTTTCTCAAACTAGAGCTCATCTCACGCAATTCTTCTGTAATATGCTGCGGATTTTGCTACAATCACTACCCTATCGACCATCTCGGTTGAACAGCTAAAAATCGATCATATAAAACTTCAATAACAACAGCATTTCTCTCTTCACTTTCTCAAGCGATTCTTCTTTTATTTTGCTGTGAATATTCTAGAGATAACTACGCTATCGATCATCTCGATTGAACAGCTAAAATCGGTCATAAGTAACCCAACATTAGCAGCTCCAAAAATCCCAATATTACCCAAAAATAGCTGTAATTACTACTAAAACAAAGCTTCAAAAAAAAAACCCTAAAAATTAAACAGATCAAAAACAAACTACTCAATTTCAGAAACTTCCCAGATAAATTCAGTGCATTTAAACTAAAACCCAAGAAATTAATCGTAAATCAAAACATAAAAATTGAAGGGGATAAATTAACCTGTTGTTGATATTGACCAAGTTTGCGCCTTTGTGTTTTAAGAGCAAGAATTGCGCGATCTACCTCCGTAATTTTGGGTTTTTTGACGAAAATGTTGCCCATCACCAGTTAATTTTAAGTCTCCAATTGATCAATTTTTGCACAAAAATTATTCAATTATTTTTTGGGGGAAATTTTGTGCCCTAAATTGATCAATTGAAAGAGGGAATTTTGAAGACCTAACTAAGTCTGAAGAGTCAAACATTCAAAAAAGTAAAAACCATGATAATAGGCAAATTCTAGAATAACGGATTCACGGTACCATAGAGCTAAAATTGATTAAAACGTGATCACTTTTACGTAAAATGTGCATATTTTAACTTTAAAAGCGACAACTTTTAAGGTTTAAAAAAGTGGTCACATTAAGCGTTAAAATAGTCACTAAAGATCACATTTTGAACCGGTCATACAATACAGTTACTCATGATCTCTCTATTTATAATATACAGAGTAGAGTAGAACTCTCTAGCCAAATTTATATACCGTGAAGAGAGAGATGGAAAATTCAAGATGAAAGGTAAAATGAAAATAAAAAGAATTATGGACTACTTTAATATAAACGAGCTCTTTAAAACATTATGGTTATAAAGAAGTTTAAAAAAAAAAGGAAATTTTCACCTATACCCCTAAACTTTTTTGTTTTCTCACAAATATCCCTCTTTTTTTGAAAAAAAACCTTTTACCGGCGATAACTCTTAGTTACGATTTCATAAAAGTGTAATTTTTTTACCTATCGTAAGTCTTGACGAGATCTTTGATTTGGGAAAAAAAATCATCGATTTTGGAATTTGTACGCGATAGTTTTAGCCGGTCAAAGTTTATTTTGTCAAATGACTTTGACCGGTTATAACTCCCTAATAAAAATTCCATAAATTCTATTTTTTTTTTTTCAAATAAAAGATCTCTTAAAGATGTACAATGAGAAACAAAAATTATCTGTTTTTAAAGTGATAAGAAAAAGTTATTGTTGGTCAAAGTTTTTTCTTAGAAAAAAAAAAGGTATTTGTGAGAAAACGAAAAAATTGAGGGGTACAAGTGAGAATTTTCCAAAAAAAAATTATAAAAGGTGGTTTCAAAAAAAATTATGATAAAGGCTAATTGTTAGATGATACAGACTCACCATAACTTATGGTGAGACAAGGCTATTTAAAGGTAATAGCCCAATTAAAATGTAAGATTGTAAAGTTAAAACATAAGGTTCCAAAAGTCAAGTTCTGAACTTAAAAAGTCAGGTTTTGAGGCTAAAACGTAAGGTTCTATAACGTAGAGTTTTAAAGAAGAAAATAAATTTTTCAAATGAAAAAACAAACTCACTAATTTATTTTTTTGCGAGATTTTCAGTTTTGTTGTTTCAAGGCAGTTAGATGAATGTTATTTTGTTGATTGTTACTACTGTAACAATTTTATATATTTCACTATTTATTATTATGTTTTTTTAAATATAAATGTTATTGGGCATCTCATATTGGGCTCGTCTCATCGTAAGTTATGATAAGACGATCTCATAGGAGACTTACTGTATTATACTCCGTAAAAGTTAAGAGTTACGGAAAAAAAATAATATCCTAAAGAAAATTGCATTTCTAGCTAGAATTATTGATTAAAAATCTTATAGAAAATTTATATTTAATTTCCAATAAATATATATTCAATTTAATAGATATTTTATAGAAAATATACAATTAATTTTTCACAACAAGAACCTAACAACATTAATACTTCGTATATATTTATATAAATTCATACACACTTAAATTTCGATTGTTGGCGCTCAACTACTTGGTGGCCATATACATCTGGTTGATGGCCGATTGATATGGTTAACTGGTTCAGTTCTGGTTTATGGCCGATTGAATCGCGTATTCAAGAGAATTCCGAATGTTAGATTTATTACTGTCAATCAACTTCTACGAGTACATGTTACCTATACATCGTACTTCCACCATTCTCGATGATCGATCACTCCATTTTGTAGCTAGAGTAGGGACAAAATGGACGGAAAAAAAAATACTCTGGAGGAGTCCGGAAACACTAGCGAAAGGAAAAGAATGTTGCTCCATATTTGCCAACAGAATTATGTCAAAGAACAATCTAAACACCGCCTCTAAAAACTTTCAAGGACCGACAAAAATATACACGACATACAAATACATTATATAGTAGTATGACTGCCTATAATACGAACGCTTTTATGTATTTTCCAACTACCTATACAAAATCTAATTCACGCAGTTTTTCCGAAGAATGCATCTAAATTAACCACTATGAATAGCTACCGTACCAGGTCATGTAACTTGCTCAATAGCCAGAAAGATTCTTGATTTCCGTTGTCTTCATTGATTTTCAATGTACAGACCGAGTGCAGTAATCTTGTTTCCCGCAAAGATCTAATTTAAAAGAGCTGGAACCGCTAACAGAACTACGAGAAGGTAATACAGATGGTGTTTGATGTGCAAGCCTGTGAACAATTGAGTAACAAACAATAAAACGGTTATAAACCTTACTCTCCGCCTTCGACGTTTCAACATTATACTGTTTTTGGTAAAAGAAAACTTAAAATGGTGGGATCGGGGAAAAGCTCACCATTTTGTCCAGAAGCTGCAGCGGGAAGTGCAGGGATGTTTACAGCTGCAGCAGAAACAATATGGCCAATATTAGACGACAACAGATGGTTGAGTTCAATAGCAGGTATTTTACTCCAGCGGAGACATGTGGAGACGTACTTTTGTTGCAAGATGACGCTGGCAGCTGCGTTGCAGAGGGCCAAGTAGCTGGAATATTGTCATTCAGGTCGCAAAGGAAGGTGATCCCTGACGTTCGGTCAAACGTCACATCGGAAGGCATGCTCTGTAGAAGACATCCCGACTCTGAACCAAAACACGCCAAAACAAGAGTGTGAATATACTTCAATCACGGGTAGTTACTATGCTCAGACATTGAAACAGTCGTTCTTTGAGAAGTTACCTTGAAGTCCAGCTGTTGAAGATATCGTCCATAACACCAAACCGATCCACAACAACCAATAATAACGAAACGGAAACACAGAAAGTGAAAAATATTAGTATGAAAATATCTCTTTTTGGGGAAAAACAAAGGCACACACTGAATCGAGAAAGCATGAAGCGAAAAGCGAATTACCTTGGAGGGAGAATTTCTTGAGACTGACAGAACAAAGGCTGTAGACATTAGACGTGACATTCGACATCTGCAACTTCAGCCCTAGAGCAGCGGCACAATTGATCGCTTGCAAGTTAGTGATGAAGCTCTGATTTTGCAAGTGACTCAAGTAGCTTTCCAAGGCACTGCAGCACGCTGTTCCGTTACTTATTACGTTGCTACATTTCTTTGCCACGTGCTCCGTGTCAGGAAGCGCTAACGGACACACTGTACAATCAGAAATACAGAGTTGGTCATAAAAAGTTTAGACAACAAAAAGTTGCAGAACGGTCATCAAAAACTCGACAAACAAGTAATTTCGAAAAGTTACTACTCGACATCGAGACAATGTATGATGCTCGTAATTATTACTCCGGATAACTTTACTCTTCCCTAGTTTTGTATTATTCGATGAGTTCCAAAGTACTAGTCAATTTATTTACATTTAGCACATATTAACAAAGTGGTCCAAATATCGATGAAATTTAAATTGCTACCCTTTAAAATTTCACGATATAGAAACATTTTCACTTTGGTGCCATACATTTGTGTAATTTTCCACCTTCAAGACCAAAACACACTACGACCAACATTTCATCAAAACCTTGAATATTTTAACACACAATAAAATAGCTTTGGATATATTTATATCGAAACTTTATCTTCAAATTACATTTAGTGGTGATTCTTGCACATTTAAGATGCTCAAAAACATTCATTATGATGAAATTTTGATTATACGCTTGTCAAACGGTGGAAAATAACACAAACGTCAGGTTGCCAAAAGTAGAATTATCACGAATTAACACAAATTATAAGGCATCATTTCATCAAAACCTTGAATATTTTAACACACAATAAAATAGCTTTGGATATATTTATATCGAAACTTTATCTTCAAATTACATTTAGTGGTGATTCTTGCACATTTAAGATGCTCAAAAACATTCATTATGATGAAATTTTGATTATACGCTTGTCAAACGGTGGAAAATAACACAAACGTCAGGTTGCCAAAAGTAGAATTATCACGAATTAACACAAATTATAAGGCATCAAAGTGGAAACTATACCTATATACGAAATCAAAGGCAAAACATAAAAACAAAAATAGAAGTTGGCAAGAGTTACAATCGAAAATAGTATAAAGGCAGTGATTATTGCTAGTTCTTTCCAAAAATCGATTCACCCAACCCTAGGTCCTACACCTTGCAACAATGTAGGTTCTTTGTTTATGGTTTTCTAGAACTGAATTGAATTGATCTGAATAAAAATGACAGTGTGTTTAGAATAGCTTATTTGAACAGATGTAAGTTGAAATTTAAGTCCAGATGGCTTGGGCTTACGAGTACTAATTTCAGCAAAGATTAAAAAAATATTGAATAATTTGCATTACGCTCACCTTTGTTGATATCGCAATTCGTCAACCCCCTTAGTAGTTCCTTTGAATCCGAGGGTTTGAGCTTACTCGCCAACCACCGCTGAACAATGGTCTTACAATCGTCAGCAATAACCGAAAGCTGAGGGACGTTAGCTAGATCATCATTTTTGGAGGTAATATTCTGAGCAGCTTCTGAGATAGTGTTCTGACAGTTTTGGGTGCAACATTCATCGACGTTATCAATCTTCCCACATGACGCCAAAAGCTTGGAAGTATCCACGGACGCCTCGAATTCAGCAACGTCTTTGATAGGACACGAGCCTTCGGTGAGATTGGACGGGTGAATCTTGCATATGTGTTGGAGACTGTCGCTCGCACCTTGACTCACCAGCACTTGATCAACGTCAGATAGGCATTGCTTCGACAAGGTCGTGTTCAGAGCGAGGAGTGATGTGTCTTTGCTCGATTGGCCGACTAGAATGGACAACGTGGCTTGCAATTGAGGGCAGCATATTACGTTTGCCAGGACTGGAGCCAGCATAGTGAAGCAGTCAAACGACGTTACTCCCATTATGCTTTCGGCAGCAGTGAAGTTGAAAGGGCATACACCTAAATACAATCGAGGAAAACCACAGTGAAGGGTCTTAGAATTCACCTAACGAGTGTTGCAAAGTTCCAAGTTCGACTCCATCTAGATATCTACAACTTCTTTCCTGTTCTTCTCATTTTATTTAACACTTGAGACAACTACAAATCACTTAAGGAGGAAAAAGTAAAAAACTACCCAGAAAACACCGAACTTCAGAAAATTTCAGACACCATTCAACTTAAAATGGAGAGAACATATCCTTCGAACGCATAAGACGTTGATTCCATTACATGCAACACGATTCAAGAATTGGCCCAATGAACCCCAAACCATATGAAATATAGTACCTGAAAGTTTAGGAATAGTGCTATTTGTAAACGGAGACAAAGGAGACGGTGCCAGAAAGGGAATAAGGGGCTGTGGAGATCCTTCTGGTGACATGGGAAAAAAATCGTTTCCTCCTCCATCTACAGGCGAAGAAACTCCGGGATAAATTAATGAGGCGCAATGCAATTCGCTAATATCTGCACCAAATACTTTGCTATTCAAGATGAACTCAATTATGAATAAACGATCTCAAGTATATCACATATGCAACAAAAGAAATCGAGCCAATTCTATACATGGAAACCGCTGTGCAACAGTAAGCAGCAGCTTAAGTAACTAAACAATTCCGTGAATGCGCACATAAGCTAATAACTACTCGAGATTTTCCCGTCTTATAACACTACACGCTACAATGAACAAGATGGGAACCAACTAATTGACGACAATCACGAATGACTGACATAGATAGTTCTCCAAAGCTACAAAGATGTCACATTTTTCCTTCGACAACGACAACAAAACTTTAGTCACAAAATCAATTACTGTCAGATTAGCCTAATTAAATCATCATCATTTAAAATCATCTATAACATCCAATTTTTTCTAAAAAAACAATGAAAAAATTATAGAGGACATAAACCATAAATGCACAATGATAACCAAAATTAGTAAATCTCCTACAATTCAAAAATCATTCTAATTCAAAAAAGACTGATTTTTTGAATGAATTGTGTAACACCATTTAATTACCATTTAATTTTTACAGCTTAGTTGTCTTCATTTATTATAGTTCACGCAATTAGAGAGTAAAAGACGGTAATTTGTAAAACAAACCCTATGTTTGACATGCAATTAATCATAAATACTCAGAAAACCACAGTAAAAAAAAAACATCAAATTAATCTCAAGACAAACAAACCCAGATGATTAAAACCATAAATTAAGCATTGAAATTAAACAAAAACAAATAAAGATTAAAACTTTAGTAAATTGAGCTGAAGAAACTTACAATATATCACAAAAATTGAGCTGAAAAGCTGAAATTTGGCAAAATTACTCAAGAACCCACCTCTCATACCTGCACAAAAAAAAATAAAAAAGTACACACAAGATCTATGCTAAAAAAAAATAAAGAGGGGTTGATTAGAACATTAATTCAAAATTAAAGTGCTCAAAATTCAAAAAAATAAAATAAAAATTATAGGTGGTGAAAAGAGTGAATTAAATTGAGGGTTTTTGGTAAAGTGAGAATCAAATGAAGCCATGAATGATATAGTAAACAGTAGGAATAGTAGAGTGATAGTTAATGAAGAAAGAGGATGCAAGAACAAAACAAATTTAATTCTATTTTGTTTTTTTATATATTTTTTCTTCTTTTTCTTTTCATTTATTTATTATTTTTTTTTTAGCAAACTTTTCATTTAATTTTATACAACTAATTTTTTTTTTTTTTTTTTAAGCGAGGTACAGCCGTACAACTATCCCAAAACTATCCTCACGAAGGATGTACCGAAGCTCGTTCGATGGAAATTCAACAATCATCATATCAACGCTTGATTCCACGCCTCTATTTGCCAATCAATCTGCGGTTTAGTTAGCTTCTTCGTAGATGTGTTCAATTCTTCTGTCCAAGTGTTATCATAAATTAATTCCTTGCATTTCTTTACTGTAACCCGGAGACTATTACTCAATACTTGATCGTCCTCGATGAGTTTTATGCACTGAGCTTTATCCATATAAATTAATAACTTGTCGATATGAAGAAGGCGAGCCCGCTCAAAACCTGCAATAAGAGCCAATAACTCTGCTTTCATTGAAGTACAATGACTACACGAGAAATAATATGCGTCAATAAAATTTTCGGTTTCGTCATGAAAAATACCACCGCATCCTGTCAGTCTCGGGTTCCCTTTAGACGCGCCATCAGTACTCAAAAGTGTCCAACCATGGGAAGGGGGAGACCAGTGAATGTAGACTTTCTTTTTATCTGAGCAGGGTTGGAAAATAAAAATCGAATACAGCTCGAAAGCACTCACTACTACAAAATTAGGCTATTGCAACAACACAAATATGTTGCAAAATGTCTTCAAAACTCCGTTACAATAGGTTAATGCAACATTTAATGCAACAATTCTGGACTAAAAGCAATGTGTCCTATGGGATTCGAACCCTGCACCTCTATGTTATCAATTGACTACCCTCACCAACTACACCACCAAAATTTCATTATTTAAATATAGCGTTGTTTTAATTTATTTAAATTTTACTATGAAAGTAAGGCGACATTTTAGTATAATTGTAATTTAGTTTTTTAATATAAGAGATCGGTTGGGATTTGAGACGTTTTCTTTAATTTTGGAAAACGCTTACGCAATTTAACCGTTCTTTATTTGTTTAACTAATTCCCTTTTTTTTTTTTTTTTTTTTCTAATAGTGCATTTTGGGGGATTGACTTCTTTGATTAAGAGACTATCTATAATATATAATACTTAATTGGTCTCTTTGTTATTATATAAGACACCATTTATTTGGGATAATGGATTTCTTTGATAAAGAGACCATCTGTAATACTTAATCGGTTATTTATCAATTGTCTCGTTTCATCTTATCATTCAACGATTGCAACATTTAACTAAAGTAACACATTTTGTTTCTAAAATTGGCAACATTTAACAAAAATGTTGCAAAATGCACTCATACTTCGCAACATTTAACAAAAGTGTTGCAAAATGCACTCATATTTTTTATAAAGTGTTGCATATTGTACCAAATTAGCAACACCTTTCCAAAAATGTTGCAATAGATTGGATAATGCATCATTTCTCCAAAAAGTGTTGCCAAGATAATAATTTTTGCCAAATTGCAACATTTATAAAAAGTGTTGCTCACAATGTGTTGCAATAGGTTCATTTTCTAGTAGTGACTTTTCGAATTTGCGAACTGCTGGACAAATTATTATTTATTATTTATTTTTTAAATGCAACCATTTTTGACTAATCTTTGTGGCAACGGTCTACTGTAATACGTTTATATGCATTCGACAAATTATTATTTACTCCGTATTATTTAAATGCGACCATTTTGACGTTTAAATTTTAAAGTGACAATTATAACAATAATATGATCTTTAAATAGTCACTTTAAACATTAAAGTAGACATATTAAACCTTAAAAGATATGGAGTACTCTGTATTACATTTTCACTATAAATAGATTGTCGTACACGTGAAACCTTTGCCGTTAGGGTTCATTTTTGTACCTAAGCCTCTTGTTCTTAATGTTCTCCTCACCTTAATAACGTATTAATCACGTATATTCCAAAAGTGAAAATAACATGGAAAAAAAATGAGTATATAATTTAATTTTTTGTCAAAAGAGTAATATCGATAAAGATTTTTAAGTAATAAATGTAATATTATATCCGCTAACTTATATTGGTTTTTTTTTTTTTTTTTTTTTTTTTTTTGAGATAGAATTTCTTATAGTTTCTTTTTTCTTTTTAATATGGTGTACACTTTTTATATATGTTAATATTGTTTTGGACTCCCTCTATTCAACTTCAATTCACACATATATACCATTTCACTTTTTGACATTATTCACAAGTGTAGAGAACTAGAGAATATTTAAACTTATGAGTAATATGTAAGTAAAAATATTGTCATGTAAAATCTTATTTAATATATCTACTTAAATACAATTATTTTTTATAATTTTTTTTTATAATGTGTAAGTATAAATATTATACTCCGTATATCGTTACAAAATATATTTCGACATATGTGTCACTACATCATGGGATGAATGGAGTTAAGTAGAGTGAGTGACATTAATTTTAACTAAGAAAAAAAAACGGCTTTTTTTTATAAAATAATCCAAAATAATTTATGTCTATAGTAAGTCAGTAACTTATTATTAGATTGCAAAACTATGATATGATTTACGATAATTTTCAATTTATAATAATGATTACTACATATACCATAATAATTACATAGTACTTCGTATAATAATTTCTAAGATGATTAATATTATTATGATTAATTGATGATTATCAATAATTTTGAGTTGTAAGAAAAAATATACTCCGTAAAGCGTTAATTAATTGTAGGGTCAAGTGAAATATGAGCAAAATAGCTGTATATGGTTAGAGGAAAAGATGATAATGTAAAAAGAGTAATAAATGCAATAGTAGTACTCTAGTACTCTCGTCATTTATATCCATTCACGTTCTTTCTTTTTTCACGTTTGTCAACGCGAATATTGGGACGTAAGGACGTTGATATCTATAATTTTATGTAATTAAAAATTATAAAAATTTGATATTAATATTATACTAATTAAGACGTATCCAACAAGATCACACAATTCAGGGCCGTCATTTAACTAAGTGCAGTTGTATACATATATCTAATATTAAGAATGCTTAAGTGGTCTAGTGGTTTGTAACTTTCGCTACGTGTTAGAGGTCAAAGCTTCGATTTCACTTGACAATTCATTGTGTTATTGTTGAAAGAATTCTTAATTTCATCTCTTTTATTTTTTAAAAAATAAATTTGACAATTTTTTATTTTTTTTTTATGCTAGAAAAACGTGAGCCTCATATATATTCTTCTTTAAAATGGGTATATCTGTTATATACTTGAAACGGATTGAACGAAGTTTAAACGAATAACCTGGATTAATAATGACTATATACGGAGTATATAAGAGGGGCCCTATATTAAAGGTTTGCACAGGGCCCCGAAAATTCAGAGACGGCCCTAGACACACATGACCATATTTAATTATATACTCGTATGTTGTAAGAAATATCGAAATTTTTTCACTTAAATGAATAATGTCATTTATTAATTGGATGTCGATGAATATGAAGTGAGGGAGTAGTATAGTGTGGTGAGATGCAAGATATTCATACAATTCACACTTAACAACAATTAATAAAAGTGTTGGGTGTAGTAGTGTAGTTAATTAAATGTAGGTAGAGTAGTACTCCGTATTATATGTACCTCACTCACTACTTCCCCACCTTTGCTCCAACCAACTACATACACTCAACCATTTGATTAATGGTTGACATGATTCCACATTTGTGGAATCAAGCTTGCTATTTTCACATGCTCTTGCTTCATTTGCATCTTATTAAATTAAATCTTGGTTTATTATTTAACACTTTCAAATTTAATCATCAATCTTATAATCGTAAAATTCCTAATATTATCTTAATAGTGTGTACTAGATACGTTTTGAATATGTGTGATAGCTTGTAAATCATATATATTGGTAAACCTGGCCTTGTGTGATAAAAATTTCAGAGTTTGCTCATTGTGTTTAGTGTAGTGTATAGGATTGCATGCTACACCTGGTTTATTATGTGATAATGATAGAATATAAGAATAAGTCGATATGTAATATTGTAATTATTTGATATTATTTTGTTAATATTCTTTTACCTAGTTTAGATTATTGAGTTTCCTAGTTTGTAAGCATTAGTTTTGTATTTAAACGTTCTTCATAATCAATACAAGGCACCGATTAAGTTCCTTTATGGTATCAAACCTCTAATCGATCCTCCTGCTTCCGCTTCATCTTC
The DNA here is from genome assembly GCA_023091065.1 of Dianthus caryophyllus. Lineage (NCBI taxonomy): Eukaryota > Viridiplantae > Streptophyta > Magnoliopsida > Caryophyllales > Caryophyllaceae > Dianthus > Dianthus caryophyllus. The sequence continues at coordinate 36,074,898 of CM041522.1, read as the reverse complement.
TTCTTTTCTCTTCTTTCCTTCCCCGACCTCACGTCCCTCATGGCCCCTGATGCAAAGTCGTCATTTCATCCGGCGCTTGCTGTCAACAATGTCGCGAACCATATCCCTGTCAAACTCGGGCTGGATAACGACCGTTATCCTCTCTGGGTCGCATTGTTTACAAATCATGCCAAATCGAATCGTGTTCTCCATCATATCATCACGCCGAAGGTCGCCCCTACGCCCCCTTCCACCGATGATGAAAAAGAAATGTGGGAAACGTTGGATGCGACGGTCTTGCAGTGGATTTATTCTACTGTCACCACCGAGTTGCTTGAAATCATTGTCGAATCCACTTCCACCGCCATGGAAGCATGGACTCGGCTTGCCGATCTCTTTCAAGATAACCAAAACTCTCGTGCTGTGACTCTGGAACAAGAGTTCTCACACATTGAGATGGCCGACTTTTCGTCCGTCTCCGCTTACTGCCAACGTCTCAAATCGTTGGCCGATCAATTGAAAAACGTCGGATCTCCCGTCTCTAAGAGTCGCCTCGTTCTTCAATTGGTCTCTGGTTTGTCTCCAGCCTATCATCACGTCGGTACCATCATTCGCCAGGCCAATCCTCTCCCTGATTTCCTCAAAGCTCGTTCCATGCTTGCTCTTGAAGAAGCAGGCTTGGCCAAACGCGACGCCACCGGTTCTGTTTCCTCGGCAGCCCTGTTTTCACGCGGCCATAACGATGGTGACAATAGCAGTCGGTTTCCGTGAATGGTGGATCACAAAGTAAGGGTGGTCGTGGTCCTGGGGGCAAAAAGAAGGGCAAGGGTAAAGGTCCCTCAGGTAAGGGTCAAGGTCATTCCTCGAACTCCGCACCTGTGGCTCCGTCCTCGGCTACTCCCTCCGCTCAATGGTCTGGTGGTTACGGACCGTGGCAGTGGTCTCCTTGGACGTATCCACCCTGCCCGTATCCATCTAATCCTTGGATGGTACGCCCTCAACAAAGTGTTTTGGGTCCGCGTCCCTCGCAGAGTTACTCGGCTGATGCTACTTCTCCGTCTCAAACCGACATAGAGGCTGCTATGTACACACTCGGGCTCACTCCCCCTGAGCCGTGGGTCATGGACACCGGGGCTACGTCACACATGACAGCTAATCAAGGTACACTTTCGTCTTTTATTAATTCGAGCTTTCCTAATGGTATACTTGTCGGAAATGGTCAGTCCATTCCAATTCATGGATACGGACACACTGCCCTTCCCAAACCACATCCCCCTCTTGTCCTAAAGAATGTTCTTTACGCTCCTAAGCTTGTTAAGAATCTTATTTCCGTTCGTAAGTTCACCACTGACAATAACGTCACCGTTGAATTTGATCCTCTTGGTTTTTGTGTCAAGGATTTGCGGACGGGGACTCCAATCCTGAGATGTGATAGTACCGGTGACCTTTATCCGCTCTCCAAGCCCTCCGTGTCAGCCACTCGTCCCTCCGTTTTTGCAGCCCTAGCTCCGTCGATTTGGCATAGCCGCCTCGGTCATCCGGGTGCTCCTGTTTTTTCCATACTTAGGCAGAATAAAACAATTGATTGTACTTCCACACAACTCTTTTGTCCATCTTGTCCTCTTGGGAAGCACGTTAAGCTCCCTTTTATTAAGTCAGTGTCGTTTACGTATTTGCCATTTGATATTGTTCATTGTGATTTATGGACCTCTCCTATATTATCGTCTTTAGGTCAAAAATATTATTTGGTAATTTTGGATGATTACAGTAATTTTTTATGGACGTACCCAATTGCTAAAAAGAGTCAAGTCAGTTCCATTTTAACCATTTTTCATAATTTTGTTCAAACTCAATTTGAACGGAACATAAAGTCTATCCAATGTGATAATGGTAATGAATTTATCAATGTCATTTTTCGTGAATTTTGTGAGCAAAACGGTTTGCAATTTCGCTTATCGTGTCCTCACACTTCATCTCAAAATGGAAAGGCTGAGCGCAAAATACGATCCATTAATAATATTATTCGTACAAGTCTCATTCATGCTTCGTTACCTCTTAATTTATGGCATTATGCCCTCGACACGGCTACTTACGCGTGTAACATCCTCCCTAGCAAACCCATTGCTTATCATATTCCCCTCTCCGTGCTATATAATCGTTTACCGACCTATAGTCACCTCCGTGTTTTTGGTTGTCTTTGTTTTCCCTTATTTCCTTCCACCACCATAAACAAACTACAACCTCGTTCATCCCCGTGTGTGTTTCTTGGCTACCCTAAAAATCATCGTGGTTATAAGTGTCTAGACATGTCTACTCGTAAAATCATTATTAGTCGTCATGTTCTCTTTAATGAACAAATTTTTCCATTTGCTAATTCAAAGAAACCCGACATTCCCTCGTATGATTTCTTGGACTCTGGACTCTCTCCCTATGTCCTTAAGCACTTAACCCAGCCCACTAACACACACCTAGCCCCACAACCTATACGGCCTGATCCCATCAGCCCACCCTTTCCTTCTGCTGCGGCCCACTCTCCAGGCCCAGTCTCCCATACTCAATCCCCTCCAAAACAGCCCATCCCATCAACTAAACCCACTACACGAGCTGATAACGACATTTACAAGCCAAACCCCAAATACAAAACCTCATCCTCCCAGCATCACAGTTTGACCCATTCGATAGCTCCGTCACCGATTCCCACAAATCCCGTGTCTGCTATTCGTGACCCAAATTGGAAACTGGCCATGGATGACGAATATTCCGCTCTTATTAATAATAAGACGTGGGTGTTGGTTCCTCGTCCTGAAAATGTCAATGTAATTCGTTCAATGTGGATTTTTCGACATAAATTTAATTCTGATGGTTCTTTTGAAAGGTATAAGGCTCGTCTTGTAGGTGATGGCAAAACTCAGCGGGTTGGTGTCGATTGTGGGGCAACTTTTAGCCCGGTCGTTAAACCTGCCACTATTCGGACGGTTCTTAGCATCGCTTTCTCCCACGCTTGGTCCATTAATCAACTCGACGTCAAGAATGCCTTCTTACATGGCACTCTTAATGAGACGGTTTATATGTATCAACCGCTTGGCTATCGCGACAAATCATGACCGGATCACGTTTGTCTTCTCAAGAAATCACTCTACGGTCTCAAACAAGCCCCGCGGGCTTGGTATACACGGTTTACGGATTTTTTCGCCTTACATGGCTTCCGGCATAGTACAGTCGATCACTCCTTGTTCATCTATCACCGAGGTAATGACATTGCTTATCTATTACTTTACGTGGATGACATCATCTTGACGTGCTCCTCTGATGCTCTCCGGGCCACCATTATGCGCACCCTTAGCACCGAATTTGCTATGAAGGATCTCGGCCCCCTTCATTATTTTTTGGGTATTTCAGTCCAGCAAAGCTCTAAGGGTATGTTTTTATCTCAAACAAAGTATGCTAACGAGATCATTGATCGAGCGGGGATGGCTTCGTGTAAGTCTGCTGCGACCCCAGTTGACACTAAACCGAAATTGAGCTCCACTCAATCTGTCCCATTTCCGGACCCCACTCTCTATCGTAGCCTTGCCGGTGCACTACAGTATCTCACATTCACTCGACCCGATATCTCTTACGCGGTCCAACAATGTTGTCTGTTCATGCACAACCCCATGATCGAGCACATGGCGGCCCTCAAACGAATCATTCGTTATCTCCAGGGCACGGCTGACCACGGCTTGTGGCTCTACAAATCAGCTCCCACTCTTCTCCGAGCTTACACGGACGCGGATTGGGGCGGCTGTCCTGACACAAGGCGCTCAACTTCTGGTTATTGTGTTTTCTTAGGAGATAACTTAATCTCCTGGGCTTCCAAACGACAACCTACGCTGTCTCGCTCAAGTGCCGAGTCCGAGTACCGCGGCGTAGCTAATGTCGTTGCTGAATCTTGTTGGCTCCGGAACTTGCTTGTGGAACTACATGTTCCGATGCCCACTGCTACACTCGTGTACTGCGATAACGTTAGTGCCATTTATCTATCGGAAAACCCAGTTCAACACCAACGTACCAAGCATATTGAAATGGACATTCATTTTGTCCGGGAAAAAGTTGAACGTGGTGAAGTTCGGGTTCGTCACATCGCCTCTCGCAATCAAATTGCTGATATTTTCACTAAAGGACTTCCATTTGTCTTATTTGATGATTTCCGAGACAGTTTACACGTCCGACAACCTCCCGTTTCAACTGCGGGGGTGTGATAGAATATAAGAATAAGTCGATATGTAATATTGTAATTATTTGATATTATTTTGTTAATGTTCTTTTACCTAGTTTAGATTATTGAGTTTCCTAGTTTGTAAGCATTAGTTTTGTATTTAAACGTTCTTCATAATCAATACAAGGCACCGATTAAGTTCCTTTAGATAATAGCGAGTTTTGACCTATTATGTGCTTGATAGTAAAATAGGGTGCAAAAAAAGAAAATTCGAAGTCCAACTATAATGATTTCGTGCATTGCGTAATATTGTTATCTTACAAATCAACATGTACTCATTTATGAAATTAACAGTACACTATTTTATGATACAAATACTTCTCGCCCATTGTTTTATCACGATCTATTTTCTTTGTGTTACTGAGTATTTTTTTTAGGAAAAATTCGACATCGCGAGTAATTTGAAATAGAACTAAATTTTGTCATGATCGATTGTATGAAACTATTTTCTTGAATTGAAAAATAAATAATAAATGTCGAATAAAATATACGTAGAACGTATTTTACTTCACATATCCTCCTCTATTGTATCTTACCTTTCATATAATCTTAAGTCTTCCAATAGAAGACAATAAAAATTTCCTCATATGAATAATTGGAACCAATCGTTAACAATAAACTTATTTATTAGTAATGAGATGTGTCGTGTTTGTTGGGTTGGTCGTATTGTAATGTATTGGGCCTATGTTAGAAAACCTAGTACTAATTATTTTCGACGATTATATATTTTAAAAAAATTACAGGACCACGCTCTGTTAATTACCCAAAACTTGATTATTAGAAGATCGACTAGTCATATAATACATGTTTTTTTTTCTTTTCTCAAATAGGATGCGTGAGGCACTGAGGCCATTACAACAGGGAAGGGATTTGAATATGAGACCTACCGCTCAAAATACCTCAATCTTAACCACTAGTCATATTCGGACACACAAATGCTCACATAAAACCGTCTCACGCGTGCGATGAGATATTTACAACTAAAATGTATCTACTTTAAGGTTTAAAGTGACTATTTTAACGTTTAAAGTGATTATTTTATGGAGCTTTAAAATGGTCACATTTAGTGTTAAAGTTATCACTTCTATAATACTTAAAATCAGAAACGTTGACCTAAAGTTTGACTACGTTTTGCTAAAAAAACCCTGAAAGAACTTCATCACCTAATTTTCCTCTCTATTAGCCTGCCACGTATGCAAAAACTCCTTCATCTGTAGCCACGTCACCTCGTGAATTGGCAGTTTCATTTGGAGGAAGGTCAAACATCGGTTGTCCTGCACCATTCATTGCCGCCATTAATTGCCTAATCATGACGTTAATCCCTCCTCACAATCAGTTGTTGCACATATCAAGACGTTAGCGTACCAACCTTAGTCATTTTCCCTACCACCATTATGGAAGATACCTCAGGTAATGTTTGCTTTGAGCGATACTATAATTAATTGTTGTTTGGGCATTTGGTTGTCGGTGTTAAATCGGAAATATTATACTCCCAACTCCATTTGTTAGATTGGCGGCGTATTCGAATTGTGTTTGTGTTTTAGTAGCTGCATCTTCTAACCTTGTTGTGCTACATACTACGAGTAATTATTTTCTTTGTATTTGATTTGAATTGTTTTTGGCGTGACACTTTTAATTCACGACCAAATGTGTGCTTGTGTGTTCAATATCCTCTGGTGAAAATCATACGGAGTAAACCCTTTTTTTATTTCTTTGAAAATTTCCTCTAGTTAAATATTAAAATAGTCATATTTTACTCATAAGAACGCCATCGCACGCGTGAAAAGGTTTTATGCAAGACTTACTCAAGTTTTAATTAATATATCTAAAAATTCAACGAAATTTTTTTATTTTCTTATGGGCTAGGGCCAGTGGGCCACCATGTTGGGCATAGGGGAGAAAGTAGGAAGTTGGCCTGGGAGGGTTGTTGATGTGGTCTAAAAGAGGCCCAATTTGTAATCCTTGGGCCAATGGTGAGGCCCACTTGAGCTTTTTTTTCCACTTGGGCCAATGGTGAGGCCCACTTGAGCCTTTGACAAATTCTTATTTAAAACGGATTATTTTTACCTTAATTTAAGATGAAATTATGTTGCCATTTATAGTACAGTATGATTATTTTAATGTAAAATATTTTTGGTTGTTTTACGCCTAAAATTGTTGTTACAAGCACATCGTTATTATGGCAACATTTTATTACAAAGTAATTACTCCCTCTATTCAATTCCATTAGCATCTTTCACTTTTTCACGTTTGCCAACGCGAATGTTAGGACGCTTATATCTATAATTCTACTTGCTAAAAAATTATGAAAATTTGATATAATATTGTACTCATTAAAACGTATCAAACAAGATCACACATGACTATATTTTCTCGATTGCATTGAAAGAAAATTGAAAAACTATCGACTTTGATAAATAGTGTCAAAATGGTGTTGGATGCCAATGGAAATGAATGGAGGGAGTACATTTTATTAGAAATTGGTCACATTTTGTCCATTTAAATTAAAGACAGAAAAATATTCGTCTTAAGGATACATGATGTCCCTTAGGTTTTTGACATGTTTCGTTGAATTATAGGCTTTGTCTTAAAAAAGAATTACTCTTTTACCATATATCTTGTAAATTATTGACTTGAACAAAGTGAGTACATGATCTATCTAATAATTAAAGAAAAATGTCTAACCGTCTTGTAATAAATTTTCTTTTTTGGTACAACCGTCTTGTAATAAATTGATATGAGAGTTTGTATGTGTAATCCTTTACCTGCATTTGAACAAACACGAAAAAAAAAAAAAAAAAAAAAAAAAAAAAAAAAAAAAAAACGTATTCCGTAAACGACATCTAAGCTGACATGGAAAAATTACCTTCATATCGAGATTATACTATATGCTTTTGGTTAATTAATAATTATTGGTTTCTAATGAAAATTGATTAAATATTTCAAAATATTATTACCTCTTTTTCGACAACTAATTGTTTATATACATTTTTTCTTTTTTCACGGAATAAATAAGAATGAAAAAAATTCATTGGAACAAAAGAAGTAAATCAGATTGAAAATCTACACATCTACAAAGAATATTAAAAGGCACTTTGAATAACCATATGAGGAGGTGTATTACACTCTTCTTTAGAATGAGTTTTTGCAAATGTAAAGGGAGATAAAATACACTCTCTAGTCTCTACATAATACATGGTTATAATTTATTATTTTCTTAATTTTTCTCTTCTATAAAAAACATTATTAATTTTTTTAAATATATTTGAGTAATTACAATATAAATTTACTAGAAGAATTCTTCAGATCACTTAATCAAAAGTAATTTAAGAAAAATGAAATAGAATATACGACTTGTAAGTAGTTATAATTTCGTTTGTGAGCGAGGTGCAAAAAACCAACTCATTCTTATTTGAGTTATCTTTATTATTGCGGCTTATTAAAAAAATAATTTTGAATGTTATTCAATCGTAGTATTGTTGAAGTTTATATGTATACAGTATATAATATATTAAAAGATAAAATAAATGTTACACATTTAATAAAAACTGAAATGAAATAAATTAACAAAATTGTTACCGACTAATATTTAGTTTCAAATATTTGAACAAGAATTATATATAGATGTGAAAATCTTATTGTTAAAAAATAAGTACTTGAATACCTAATCTTTCTATTATTCAATATATGATTTTCTCACATTTTAAGACAATAACTTCTCTATTCGATATCTCTCAAAATAGTTGAATAAATATTTTCAAATTTATACTCATATGAAAGCTTTTTTCGTAAAAAATTTTATGCTACAATGTTTATATTTTTTTTGAGTAATTTATTTTCGTAAAAAATGAAAGTCAAAAGCTCGTCTCGTAAAACGAAAACGCCATATATTGTGCAATGGGGAGAGTATTATTTTACTCACTAAAATCGAGCTTTTCATAGATCCATGTTACTTTCTCTTGAATCCTTACATTATGCCCAAAATTGTCTGATTAAACTTTGCTTATAAAGTGTTTAAACAAACTTGGTTGATATGAGTGATAATGATTATTAAGGTTTTAAGCATGTAAGTGGTAACTATTGCTTCTTAAGAATGAGAAAACTAAATTAAAAAATCGGTACATTCAATAATTTTGCAAGGTATGGAAATAAAATATAATTAGAGCAATAAAAAAAAAGGTATAAGATGTTCGAAAAATGGACAAAATATCATGAATACAATATTATTAAGGCGAAATTGCAAATAACTACCTTTTAAAACCACTTTTTTTCAAATAACTACCTTTTATAAATTTTTTTCAAATCACTACCTTAAAACGTATTTTTGTTTTCAAATCAATACCAGTTCCCCTGAAATCTCATTTACGGAGTAACTCATAATTTCAACAAACTGACCGTTTTGCTCCTATTAATTACTTTTACCCCCTAACGACATTTTCCCCTCATTTCCCTTTGTTTTATTTTTCATCTTCTTTCACCCACCCACCCTTTAAAATTTTTCATTTTTTAACCTTAAAATTTCTGGGTAATTTCGTCAAAGATTTCGACATTGTTGGCTATGTGAAGCACATCTTGCTAGTTCCTTCTCATCAGTGGATTGATTTTCATAGTATTGCAGGTTGTTAATCTTTTTTTTCCATCAGTTTAATTTTCGAAACCCTAATTTTTGAAATGTTTGATTTTTCGTAGTTTTTTTATTTATTTTTTTGCTCTATTAAATTTGAAAACTTTGGTTTCGCCTCCAACTTCTTCATTTCAATTGGTTTTCCCTCCAACTTTTTCATTTCAGATTCAATTTCAGTCATCTTCTCCATGAGTTCTTTCTTCTCAATCATTTCAATTGGTTTTCCCTAAATTTCGAATTGTTAAAAGATGGGGAATTGTAATATGAATTAGGGAGTAAGGCTCTGTTTGGGAAAAGTAGCTGAAAAGGTAGCTGAAAGCTGAAAAGCTAGCTGGTAACTGAAAAGGTAGCTGAAATTGAAAAGCTAGCTGAATAGGTAGCTGAAAAGGTAGCTGAAAATAACAGACTGATAAGGTAGCTGAAATTAATTATGTTGTTTGGTAAAACAAGCTGAAATAATAACTGAAATAAATTAATTGATATAAAAGGGCATGATTTTTATTTTATGGATGGAATTTTAAGGGTATAATAGTAAAAATCTTATAACCAGCTAGCTTATTTTTTAATAAGCTACCTGAATAACTTTTATTTATTCAATTTTGAAATAAGCTTTCATTAGTGAAATATTTTTCGACCTTCACCAAACACTTCCAGTTAAAATAAGTAGCTGGAATTTTGGTCAAACCAGCTAGCTGGTCAAATAAGCTAGCTGAAAGTTGCAACCAAACAGGGCCTAAGTGAGGATGAATAAGATAAGGAAAACATTAAGAAATAAAAAAGTAAGGATGGATGGAAAGTGCTGAAAAGTGAAAGAATCATTGTTTGATTGAATAATATGAGAGAAAAAATTAAAAACAATGGAAGAAATTTTAGGTAAAGAGGTAAAGAGGATGAAATGAAGAGGTTAGGTTAAATATAGGAAGAAAGGTTAGAAAAGGGTAGAAGGGTAGAATGGGTATTTGACATGGGTGTTTCAAATAAAAGGCAACAAAAATTTTCAAAGTGGTCGGAATTTGATAAAATATGACGTTTTCCGGGGAACTGGTATTGATTTGAAAACAAAAATACGTTTTAAGGTAGTGATTTGAAAAAAAAATTATAAAAGGTAGTTATTTGAAAAAAAGTGGTTTTAAAAGGTAGTTATTTGCAATTTCGCCTATTATTAATATAAAAATTATATAAAACTACTAAAAATACACGTGAGTATCACGAGTCATAAACTAGTTGAATAACAATCAGAAGATCAAACTAATCCAAGACAGATTAAAAAGGCTAAATTATTGAATAATAAATGTACATACATACAAAATTTAACCTATGGAGTAATACAATGGGTGGAAGATAGATAAATACAAAATTCCACACACTTTATCATTATAATTTGGGTACTTTAATATTTCCACATTTTATATCACAATTTTAAAATCTTTTATCTTTTGTATTTTTTTTAAATCTTCCACCTTTTATAAGCATTTTCTGTAAAATTCCCAGCAAAATGTAATTTTTAGTGAAAATTAAAGATTTTTTTTTTATATTTTCATAACGAATGTAATCTATCGTGCACGAGTGAAAACGTTTAATATAGTGAAAATGAGGTTTTGATGAGAATTTTTGTTAAAATGTTTATGAAAGGTGAGATATTTAAAAAAAAATTATAAAGGTTGGAGATTTTAAAATTGTATTTAAAAAATGTGGGAGATAATTATTAAGCCTTATAATCTATAACCATATCCTTATGTAATGTGCTTATGAAACTCATCTATCCACCTTCAATTAGTCCAACATTTTTAACCTAATTAAAAGAAAAAGTTACGGTATACATACACGGAATCATGAAAATCCATGGGCATTAAGGATTTTTTCATGTGATATTTTCTATGGTACTTTTAAATTTTGTTAAATTAAATTTGGTACTCTATGTCTGAAATTTGTTCATATAATACCCCTAAACTTGGTGTTTATGTGCCCAATATGCCCTATTTCTAACTAAAAACTTGACTGTTGGACATAATACTAAGAAACTTACTTACAATTGGCTGGTAGAAGCTTTCTCGATTCTTGGTTAGAAAAAAACTACTCAAAAAGGGCATATTGACGCCTTCTTCATGAAAATTAACGCCGTCAAGTTTTGGTTAGAAAAAAGGGCATATTGGGTACATAAACACCAAGTTTAGGGGTATTATATGAACAAACCTCAGACAAAGGATTAGAAATATCATATGTAATTTGATAAAATTCGATATTACCATGAGAAATTTTCCTTTTTTCTTTTGGTCGAAATCAGGTGTTCACTTCACCATCATTAAAAAAAGTTAACTATGGAGTATTATTTTTTTTTTTTTTTAATTACTTGAACGGATGATTTAGCTTAGAAATTTATTTCATTTTCATGGAATAAGAAACATAGTCCGCTACTTGAAATATAAATATTACTCAGTATATTATTGCCAATTGTTGTTAGATTAGCCGTTAGCGTATAATATAAATTGTTGGCAAAATTTTTGTACAGTAAATTGACGTACTAACTTTACAATTTCAAATTGGATCTTATTCTATTTTTTTTAGATTAAATTCACGTTTTTTTGTTAAACTCATCGTTTTTCTCTATTATTAAATGTAGTTCGACCTTTGAAATCGATGAGAGGATGAAACTGATTTGTAGCTTAATAATAAATAGTTCGACCTTTGAAACTAACTCTGCAAAAACTTTAATCTAATGGTTATGTTGGCAGCCTAAGATCGATTTACTATAGATCCGCCTACTTAATGTGTTGTTATACACTAGCTAGTTGCAGGACTATGATATTATGTCTTAAACTAACTCATCAAAAGTTTGTGCTAATTATTTGTCGCACAAAATCGATTTTATGCTCTAACAGTATGGTACTTAACTACTTATCGTATTATATTAATTTTATAATTAAAATGAAAAGACTAAAACAAAAGATTTTAATTTCATAGATTGATCAAAGCCTTAAAGCCTAATCTTCCTATTTACAAGCATGAACAACAAACAAAACTTATACTCCACTACACCATGAAAATATATACATGCGAAAGAGTACACCATAATTAAACATCAAAATTAATTAATTAATTAATTTCAGGAATACTTTGAAGAGCAGGTTTCCATTGACGTAAATGATGAACCTCAAAATGATGACTCTTATCAATAATCTTTTGCAATATTTGACCACCCTTTATTTTCTTCTCTTGTAATAATAATGTGTTATTATTATTCTTATTCTTTTTATTACTATCAACTTTTCTTAGAAGTTTATCTAATTGTTTCTTTGATATTGTAATCCTCACTTGACCTCCTATGCTCCCCTCCTCACTTGATGATTTCCCACCACCAACTAGTAGCCCTTCGTGTTTGCTACCCGGCTTCTCTGAGACGACTTCTCCCCAGTCGTCTCCAGCCCATACAGTCGCTGACTTTGAACTTTGTATGCAACAATTCCCCATTCTATATTCGTACTGTTGAACAGCACGTACGTAAATAACTGAATGAAGTTAATTAAACAGAACTGAATAGTACTTTATCTGATCAGTTAGATCACAATGTGTCACGTATGTACAAACTTAAATTTTACAACTAGTCAGACAGAACGTCACCAGGACAATGATATCAGTGATGTTAAAAATATTGTGAGATATTTTGATAATTTTTGGAAAGGATATAATATATGTGTGATTAGAGAAGAAAAATATATATATGTATTGAAATGAAAGAGAGATCAATTGAAGTAATGAAGAGGGAGGTTTATATAGAAGGTATAAAGGGTTTATATAATATATATGAGTCCAACTTCTAAGAAAGTGCAATTAAAATACTCCATATAGGTAAGAGTGATGACGTGGAAGGATGCGTGGCAAAAATCTGATGAATAAGCAGTTTAGGTTAGGTTTAGATGAACGGTGTACATGTTACAAAGGATAATTTACGTAACGAAAAATATTTAATGCTATTTTTTATACATTAATTAATTAAATTAAATATTAAATTAAATATTAAATTGAAGTGGTAGTAGTAGTAGGGTTAACGAAAGTAGATGGGTGTTGGAAGTTTGACTGCAGCCACATAACTACGCTTGAGATTTGGTCGTCACATACGTAGTATAATTCTAGAGGTTGAAATGGTATTAAATTACGTACTCTTTCCATTACTCCGTATTATCTTACCTTATGTTATATGATTATTTATCTAATATTCTATTCCTCCTGTTTTAATTATTTACTATCATGAACCAACTCAACCAAAAACTTAAGCTTATGATTAGAGGTCAAAGATCGGTTTTATACACTCTAACATGTCCCTTCACACGAATGCCCTTTGGGTTTGAAGTGTGGGCGCAACTACAGGCCCGCCATACCTGGTGCGAAATAATCCACTTTGAAAGGGAGGGGTAGTGAGATTCGAACCCGTTACCTCTTGTCACAAGGCTCTGATACCATATTAAGAACCAACTCAACCAAAAGTTTAAACTTATGGTTAGAGGCCCAATATCGGTTTTATACATTCTAATATTTACACTTCTCTTAAATTCTCTCCCAAAAAGTCAAAGTATAAACAATTCACTGGAACGGAAAAAGTAATTAACTGTCTAGGCTTGGCTTGGTCTTATTGAGATTAACAGTGCCAGAACTAGAACATTTTATTAAGGGGGTTGACACATATATATAATTTAGGATTAATTGCCAAGAATAATCCGAACTGCTTCTCTTATTCCATAAATAATCCGAACTCGAAGTAATCCACGAATAATCTCAACTATTGAAATAACATTCCAATAATGTACTTTAGCCAATTTTAACATGCTTTAATCAATAAAAAAAATAAGTCAAAACGGTTTGAATTTTACTTAAAATAAGAGTGATGCAAAGTTAGAGTCGATTTCACTATTTTTTTTACGTGTTAGAGTCGATTGAAATTGGTCAAAGTTCATTATTGGAATGTTACTTCGATAGTTGGGATTATTCGTGGATTAATTCGAGTTCGGATTATTTATGGAACAAGAGGACCTGTTCGGATTATTCTTGGCAATTAATCCTATAATTTAATACTCCATCCTATCCATTCAAACGGTAACGTTGAGAATTTTGATACTATTCATAATTACTATGAGACAAACAAAGTAATATATAATAACTACGGAGTAATACAGATAGTATCTCTAAGTAAAACCAAAATTAATACTCATTATTTTTATGCATTTAACTAAATACGAGTATATCACACCATATATAAATGTATAGAATCGGTTGGAATGAAGGGAGTAATCTATATACAAAACAAGTTTTGAAATTTTTAATCAACAAGCTTGTCCGACACCAATTCAATATATCTTCTATTATTGTACTTGTAACAGTACCCTATGAGGTTTAAACTATATCTCATGTTGGTAAAGTAAAAAAGATTTGATATGTTTATAAAGGATTTCATCCACCATCTTAGTAAGAAGGCACTGTGCTTTTGGGTTTAAGTAGGGACAACGAGTTTAATAGTGTGCATCTCACCATTAAATGGGGCGTATTACGATGGTGGTGGATCAAGCTGTTATAAATGGTACTGGAGCAACCTTGCGACCATGCGGTAAGTTTGGTGGTTATATGGTGAGATGAGATCCGCCCTGGAGATTAGTATTTTCTCTATCGAGTGGTGGGACGAGATGGGTTTTAACTTTTAAGGGTGTTGACTAGCTACCTTATAAGTCAAGAGTCTACTATTTCTATCTTCAGTTGGTTTTAAACCGAATGAACTAGTTATAAAAGTGCCTTCTCATCAAGGGCGCAGCTCACTCTGTGCATAGATCTAACATGCTTATTTTAGAGTCCTAAGCCCAGGTTATGTGATCTAGGCTACATAACAAAATTGGGCGGCCAACTAACTAACTAATTGACGGGTTTGAAAACAACAATGTTCTCGTGAGGTGGGTTCCTAAAGAATGGCGTTCCCACTAGGGCCAACTAATTGACAGGTTAGAAAAGAATGACATTTTCTTTTGGTGGGTTTGAAAAGAATGAAATTTTCAAGTGATCTGAATTGGTGGGTTCGAAAAGAATGACATTCTCGTGTGGTGTCTAAATTACAAGTTCAAAAAGTTAGAGGGGCATTATTGTCGACCGACTTAAAAGAGATCGACCTTAACTTACACGTGAGGAGGCGTACGTGTGAAGAAGATTTTCTCATGTACAGGATTCTGTATCAACCAATTTAAAGAGAGTTGAGCACTTTATAAGTCAAAGAGGTACTCTTTTCATCGTCAATTGATTTTTAGTTAGTAAAATTTTCAATGTATATGAAGTGTTCTCTTATGTCTCAATGGGTGCAACCTGTCCCATGCATGGATCTACCAGGCAGTTGGAGTATTAGCCTTTTTTAGGTATGCTTTAAAATTAGTGAAGTATTAAAGTAAGCGAGACAGTTCGTGGACGGTAAACATGATCCATTCTATTAGTGAGAAATTGTTGAGTATACGTTTACCTATTGCCCATGGTTTTATAAGTATGTTGGACAACTCAAAAGCTATCTTATTAATTACTACCCTAATAATATAATAAATTAATAAGTATTGAAAAATAAATGCACAATGAAATTTTATGTAAAGGTTTCAAGAAAAAAGGCCGAAAAGTTAGATTATATACCAATACTTTCTAACTATTAAGATTTTGAAATGAGTATTACATATATGAGAATTGGTTTTTGATTAAATGAAAAGAAATTATATTAAGCTCTTGTGTGGGATATTTCACATTGATATATATATTAAAATAAAATAAATAAATAATAAATAAATAAATAAATAAAAAACGAGAATTTACTGTTTTATATGGCTAAAGATTATTTGTTCAATTGCAACTACGGAGTAATTTAATTAGTTAGAAAGCAACTCTGTCGATCTTAACAAAAAGTATCATTCTCGCGAAAGCGTAATTTAGGCCTAAATTATTGATATAATTACTACTCCGTAAATATTTAGAAAACCCACATTTAGCAATATACGGAGTATATTCGTATAATACAATGATGAATGCTACATTCGTCGTTTACTCGATCGTTTCCAATTATCACTACTTTTTATAATCTAATCTAATAGTAGATTTAAAGCACATAACATGAAAACAGTTTTGACATTATATTTCATGCCTTCATATGATTTTAAAATTAGATATACACCTTTACTTTTGGGGATATGGTTTAATTTGTTTAATCACATCGACAAGTACAAAACGTATGTACGTTGTTCAACGTTATTATGCGTGCATGGTCAATGTCTTTAGTTAATAAATCACTTTAATTAATCTTTATATTTGGGTCCCTTATATGAAGTTTATAAGTTTGCCATTGTTCATGAGTCATGACTATGTTATTCATAGCATGCAATATTTTTTTTATAAGATTATTGTACATGTAGTATGGGACATAAGAGATCAAAATGTATTTATCATTACAATTATTTTTGGCCGTTTCAAAGTCTTTAATAATAGTCGAATCCGGCTCATTAATTAACGCTCACGATAATCATTAAACCTGTCATACTAAAAAAATTTCATTATGTATAAACAACGATTTATAATCATGTATGGTGTTTTATTTGGATAGGATTTTCGATCACACTAGCTATACAGTAGTCCATCACAATGGATAAACAAGATACAATCTTTAGTTACACACATTTTCTTTATATATGGTCTAACAATTACTCGGTATGATTTATTCGATCATGATCATAAAAAAAGAAAATAGATTAGTTAAACAAAGCTACGGAGTATTAACTATGAGAATCTATCATTTCGTTGGACTTTGCATGAACTATGATCAAATGTTTACTTGAAGGTCCAATAAAAAAGATTACACAATTAGTATAAAATACACCATTATTATATTAGAAGTACATAAACATTTACTGTTAATTATAAATATAAAATCCACCGATTCACGCGATTTTATTTATAAAACTGTCTAAATATTGACAAAATAGTTAGATCGACATAGACATTATTAGGAGCCAGCAATCGCAAAATTTAATAAAGTTATGAGATCATTTTTACACTATAATTGTTAATAATTAGCACGTAGACGTACAACATAATTAGAGAGTTGTATGTGTAGTATACATCGTGTGAAAGAAAAGTAACGTAGAGAATCTTTAATTTAGGGTTAAAATAGTACACAAGTGGGAACATCTACGAAGGAAAAGAATAATTTCTTAAGATGCTTAATTAACTTTTTAATTTAATTTGAAATTCTTTGTTTTTTACTTTTTAGTTCTAGGTACAATAACAATTTGACGTGTAGCTTTTACCCAATATTATACGTAGTATAACCCAAGAAAATCAACTTTAGGTGTTACACGATTTTATCTCGAAAAATAGTAACTCACGTGTGCCATGCTACGTGAGATTATTCCGTTTACATTGACTTCAATTTTTATCAGGCACCCACTAAAATATTCTAATCTTCAATTTCGCTCGATTATGTAGAACTAACCTCTTAAATTCATATTTAAGATTCCTCGGCCTCCTTACAGTACCTAACCAACTCATAATTTTCCCAAATAAATGCCTCGAGAACGGGCAATCAAGAAATAAATAATTAACCAAATAATAGTATAAAAAGAAAATACTCTGTAGATGGTCTATTCTCAGCTTTTAGATTAAAACGTAAAATTCTGTTCGGAACAAAAGGTATACATTCATAGAAAATAATAAAATATTAAGTTACAAATTCGTAAAAAATCAACACATAACCAAGTGGTGGTTGTCCAGGTGGAATTTGAGTTAACCTGGAAGGTGCAACGAATAGTGTGAGGTCCCAGGCTCAAATCCCACCAGGAACCAATTTCCCCACTTGGCTACCGCAGCCCCCGTCGGGGGTGGCTTACATGGTACATGTGGTGGTGCGGGAATGCATGTGCCCGGGGGACTCAACCCCCTCGTCATCAAAAAAAAAAAAAAATCAAACATAATAAACTCAACCTGAAAATAAGATTTGTTGAGATAACTACGGAGTACTTTTGTATATTTTCTATGTGTAGGTCTCCCTTAAAACGGGTTCTGCTTTAAAGAAAGCAGTAGTCAGTAGGAAAAAGACAAGGAACTAGTGGGGGAGGGAAATTTTCTCCCCCACTTGTCCTTTGTCCTTTTCCCCCTACTTGACCCGTTTTAAGTGTTTAAGACGGGTTACCCGTCTTAAACAAGAATTGGTGATTTTGTATTGTGCAACTGCATGTTGATAAAATTAACTCGTATAGAGTCTTCTTTAAAGAAATTAATGGATTATGTTGAATTTGAGAAAACAAATTTAACATTTGAGATCTTTCCTAAAAAATAAATCAACCTTTTATTTTTTGAATTTTAATATGTACGGAGTAATTTTTGTGTTAAGCTACTCTTTTTTTTTTTAAATAAATATCTCCCATCTCTTTAAAATAACACTAATTATTGTGTAAGTCAAAACTTACAATAAATTATTATAAGTCTGCCTCATTTGTACCCGATTATATAGCTTTTGTACTATTTAAGTGATAATTATAATTAATTGTTACTAAATCTTTTTAGTACATCTATTAGTGACTTTAGTAGATTTGTTTCATGTTTTTGTACCCCTTTAACTGCAATTTGTACCTTGGTCTCACATTAACTTAGTGTAAGTCCAGCCTTACAAGAGAATTACTGCTTTCTCTTTTTACCTTCTCTACTAACAATTAATTTAAATAATACGGAGTATATTTGTTTGTGGTCCCACTGTTTGATTTAATATTCTATGTATTTGTGAGAGGAAAAATAGGAGACTGTAAAAGAGACTGTCCTTAGTATTTCTCTAAAATTTAAGGGTTTTTTGTCAGATGGTACCTTTTATTTAGGGTCATTTGTGAGATAGTATCTTTAATTTATTTTTTTGTTTTCTGGTATCTTTTATTTTCAATTTTTGTTATAAACTACCAAATGTCGGATTCCGGCGTACTGTAGGTACCGGGATCAGACCATGGAACCACTCGACGTCTTGCTAGGGCCGTAAAGTTAAAAAGGATTAAATAAGAAAAACCTTTTAAAACTGTTTTGGAGCCGCCACTAAATTATGAGGGAAATTTAGAACCCGCCTCCGTGTCCTCATGCTCAAAGACACGTCTTAGAGTTCAAGGCACGTCGACACCTATCCGTCTAAGGTTATTGTGAAACCAGATTCGGATTCGGGTGAGGGTACTTTTCTAAAGCATAAATCAAAATAATGTTTTTATGAAAGATCTTTTGGAAAAGCCTATCAAAAGATAGCCTCTACTAGACTTGAGAACAATGCAAAGAATGATACATGAGCCTAAGTAATACGCTACGTACAATTGCGATAAAGATGTAAAAAAGAATGCAAAAGAGATTGATTAAAACCTCAGTTAAGCATGCTTAACTTATTAACGAAAAATGGGTTTAATGACGAATTCATTTTAAGTGATTTAGATGCAAGATGAGGATTTGCCAAAATGCATGCAGTAAAATAAAGTTCAATTAGCCATTGATTTATTTTAAGGAGGTCAGTTGTTTATGCGACTTTGGAAAGGTCTTACGAATAGGGTGTGTATTCGAGGTGCATGGCCGCCTTATGAAAAGCAGACTTGCGTACCAAAGCCGAGGTGAGCCTAATGTAGGCTCTTGCTAGTCTAAGAAGTAAAGAAAGACCTTAATCCATGGTAGGATTAAGTATTACCTGTCTCGAATTAGGAAACCGGCAGCGCTTCGCTTCAAAGGGAGGAATTCAACACTAGGAAAATGAGGAATTCTAAGGATATTTATGCGTGAGGCTTTTTGAGAGTGTTTTGGGGTGAGAATTGGATTCTCACATTGCGACTTGAATGAAGGACCGAAGGGTCGTATTTATAGTGTAGAGTTCGGTAGATTTTAGGAAATCTAGGGATAAAACCGGACGTAGGAGCCGCAAGGCCTCTTGCGGCTGCCTGGGGCAATCGCAAGAAGTCTTGCGATAGCCCCTACCAATCGCAATGCCTCTTTGCGATTGGTAGGGAGGGTTCTATCCTATATATTAGTATACTTCTTAATTACCTTTTAGGATATACGAAATAACCTTGCGTGAGCTCTAAGTTAGGGGTTGCTAGGGTTTGTTTTAGGGTTTGACTTGGTCAATCCTGATCCTTGGAATGCGGGCCTGTATGGGTTTGGGCTCGATTACGGGCAGAGCCCGAAAATGTAAAAAGGATGCATTTTGTGTAATTTTGTGAAATAGGACATTCCGTGAGACTATCCTGGTATTTGCTAATGCTAAAGGGTAGTTTTAACTGTAGGCCTAAATTTAGGTATTTAGGTGGATCGATGTGTTATATGTGTTTGAAAAGGGGTGTGCGCATCTGATTAGGACTGAACTCGAGACAAGCTAGACTCTGAACCTAAAGACACTAAAGGTGATGACCCATAAAGAAACCTCATTTGCATTTAAAAACATTTAACTTGAATTAAATCACGCTTAGAACCATTTAAGTCAACGTAAAGCACGCAATAAAAGTCCATTGTTACATCACCGGGTTTTTGGCGGGAGGTGCGGATTTGGGTATCTACAGAGCCCCAGTTTGGTGAGCTTAGGACTAAAGCGAAAGTCAAACTACACGACAACATCCGGACCGTTACAGTCTCGACATCGTCAGCGGCACGGAGTATGTGTCCATGGGTGAGACTAGGACTCGACCAAGACTTATCAGGGAGGGACGAACATGTTTAGGGACATGACGGTCCTTGCATACTGTCAGACGGGGATGCCTTCTGTGCTTGCTAAATACCTTTGCGTGTTATTCTTTGTTGCTTGTCTCGTAAAGCGCGCGTGCTTGGTCTCGTAAAAGAGCGTATGTGTTTCATGCTTCGTGCTAGTGCTCGTGTTGGTGCTCATCTCGTAAAAGAGTGCTTACGTCCGCCGGGAATTATCGTCCGAGGAAAATGCTCGTGTTTAGTGTTTACGCAAAGGTTGTGCATAGTGTTTCAACTCGTCTAAGAGTGTGGCGGACTTTAGGTGACGCCTTAACCGAGCGACGTAACGTGAGAAAGTGTCTAAAAGGCCTATACATAGACTAGAAGTCCAAATCAGGCCTGAAAATTGGAAAAACACGAAAATGCCCAAAGCTGGAATCGCAAGCGTCCTTGCGGCTCTTCCCCTAAATCGCAAGCGTCCTTGCGATTAGGGTCTTGGGCTCTTTCTCCTTATAAAACACGGAAATACCGAGTTCTAAACTCATTTCACCATTTTCGACTCCTTCTCTCTTAAAACCGTTTCCTTGCGATTTCAAGACCGTTTTCGCTCGTTTTTCTTGCTTTACTCTAAAATGGATCAAGGTACTACTCCATCTTACTTGTTTTTATGCATTTTGATGTTGTAAATTGCTAGATCGTTCTTGAAATGTAGAAAAGGCGTTTTTGGTGAAAAACCGTCTTTTAGCTTGAAATTCGCCGCTTGATTACTAGAGAACTATACCATTCCCTTGTATGATGCTATTCTTGAATGTATGTGTGAAAAGTTCATGGTTTGACGTGTTTTCGGACCAATTTCGTGTGAAATGGTCCCGACCCAAAAATCGGACCCGGATTTTCGGTTTCGGAATTGCAATTAAACTTCGCCATAGGTTCCCCTTGGCTAGTATAGCACGTGTATGGCATTAGTTTTTGAAAAATGTTAATAATCGTCCCTTAAATTGAGGTTTAAGGTCGATTAAAACGGAGGACTTAGGTCAAAATTAGGGGTTTTTGACTGACAAGTCCAAAATGCAATTAATTATTCTGGGGTGTAATTGGAGGTTAATATAATCCATAGAAACCATCAAGTTGAAATTTTGAGGGGTATAGAGCGACTTTTGGTGAATTAAACCAAGGAGGGCTCTGTACGGGGTGTTCCTGTAGAATTGTTGCTTTCTTCGTCTTCGTCTTGCGTCTTGTAAATGTTCGTCTTCTTGAAAATGTTTGTCTTCTTGAAAATGTTTGTCTTCTTGAAAATGTTTGTCTTCTTGAAAATGTCACAGGTGATTGGTCTGGACCTTCTACGAGATCTCAGTCTCGCCGGAGTACGGGCTCTAGGGGTGAAGAGCCTACTACTCCCGCGGTACAGTGCAAGGCTGCGTCGTACTTTTAGCGCGAGGATCCTTCTCCTGGGGTTGTCGAAGTTCAGGCCGGAGGGGTCGTGGACGCGGCATGGGTGTTCGTGGTCATCGTGGGGGTGCTATAGGTGAGGAGGAGAGAGAGGTAGAGGCCATGGAGGAGGGTGAGTCTTCACAGGCTTCAGGGTCTCGTGCTAGGGGTCGTGCTAGTCATGGTCAGTGTTGGACCGTCCCTGGGCGAAGAATTGGGACGGTCACACCCTGTTGGCGGACCGTGAGCGTCACTTGTCTCGTAGAGCTCTTACCGGGCTTGAGATAGGATATATGAGAACGTTCTCGGGCATTACGTCTGTTGTTTGGGCGTATAAGAATGTCTTGACTCCTAGGGCACAGGAGTTGATTGATAGGTGTACTCTGGGTCCGTTGGTTAAACACTGGATCCGGATCGTGGATAATCGGACTACGGCGAACTTGAGGGTCATCCGGGCGTTCCTTGACCGGTATTGGGATACGACCACGACGTTCCATTTGGCGGGGTTCGAGGCGGGTATTACCTTGTCTTCGTACGCTATTATCACGGGTCTACCCTTCGGTGACCGTGATATGGACTTTGCTTTTGCGCCACCTATCGATGATAAGGCGGTGCTTGATGCTGTAGGCGCTGGTTTGGAGGTGCCGTATCAAGGAAAAGCACCTAACTCTGTGAAGACGAGTTATATCATGGAGTACTTCGAGGGGAAGACTCAACATGGGCCCGAATCTTGGAGTGACGAGCAGAATGCTCGTATGTGGCTTTGGTGGTTTGTTAGCTCTGTCTACTTCGGTGAGAAGGGCGAGAGGGCTGCTACTTCGGTGTTGATGTGTCTTCGGGATTGGAGTGCGATCGGGGCGTACGATTGGGTATCCCCGGCCTTGGGTTTATGCATCCGTTTCTGCATGGATGCTGTGAGGCCACGGAAGATGGATGGGGGGTCTAGGATTCCCATCGTATCTCCTGGCTTGTTGTTGGAGGTATGTCGTTCTTTTGTCTTCTGTTTGGCTTGCTCAAAATGTTGTTTATCTGAGCTAACTTCGTTCGTGTCTGTTGAGTAGTGCTGGATCTATAGTCATTTCCCTTTCTTTCTGCCCGAAGGGGCAATAGCGATGGAGAAGAGATATCCTGCGGTCTTGACATGGGGTACGTGTAGCCGTATCGGGTATGACTGGTCGTACGACTTCGTTCGGGAACAGTTGAACCAGTTGAGAGGTGGTCAGGTATGTATTGAAACCTTCTAAATAGCATGTATTTAAATGATTTTGCTTGAAATGGCGTTTACCGTGTTCCTTCTTTTGGTTCTGATTAGTCACGTCAGTGGGAAGCGATGCAGGCGTTCTGAGGGGTTATGGCGGCGTTTTGGGGCGTGACTCCCAGCGGTTGTACTTGACTACGCCAGTATGGGTATGTTTGGTACTTGGGTGGCGTCTGGCGATCCAGACGAGGTATCCCGATTTCGTGCCTCTCGATCCACCTAAGGTTCTTTCGAGACGCGAGTCTTGAGTCGGCAGAGACAGCTGCATCTTGAGGGAGAGTCTGATAATCTTCTTCTTCATCAGCTGGATTACGCGGATTTTGCGAGGGGTAGGTTGGCTAGTGGACCCATCGAGGTATGTCTTGCTCCTTTGTGTAGGGTGAAAATCTTTTTGAAAAATGTGAAAAATTTTCCCTGATTTTGTTGTATTTCATGTGTTTCTTGTTGTAGGTGCCTGACGCTGACTTGGCGTTTCAGCCCCCAGATTTCCCTACGACGGCGGAGTGGGACAATGCCGGGACACGGGAGACCTTCCACGTGCGTGAGTATCTGCCGGTGGTTACGGATGCTGGTATGGAGGGTTGGGGTGATAGGGTGAAGAAGGTATGTGTTTGCCATTTGTATATCTATGTTAGCCCCCAGTTTGACCGAGGTAGGAATAACGAAGGGCAAACTTTAGAGTGTATG
The DNA here is from genome assembly GCA_023091065.1 of Dianthus caryophyllus. Classification (NCBI taxonomy): domain Eukaryota; kingdom Viridiplantae; phylum Streptophyta; class Magnoliopsida; order Caryophyllales; family Caryophyllaceae; genus Dianthus; species Dianthus caryophyllus. Next base: position 36,050,973 of record CM041522.1, on the reverse strand, counting down.
CCAGTTTTGTGTTTAGCCCCCTGAGTTTGACTGTAGTTTGGAGAAACTGTAGTCAAAATGGAGTAAAAATGGGTCAGTTTGAGGTTTAGCCCCCATAGTTTGGCTTAATTGGACCTTAAATTAAGTCAAAATGGAGTAGGTTTCAATTTTACCCCCGTAGTTTGGCTTAAATTAGTGTATATTTGAGGCAAAATGGAGTAAAAAAATGTCTTGTGCAGGTTGCGAAGGATGTCCACAAGAAATTGTGGCGAACGGCCCATCGCTGGAGGATGGCTTAGGCGAGCAGTGGCGGCGTGTCGAGGCCGGGCGGAGGTGGCTCGTCTTAGGGCGGAGAACGAGGAGCTTCGTCGTCGTCATCCTTAGTCGCTTCATCTCTTGTTGTAGCTTGAACTTGTGATAGTTGTAGTTGTGTCCGTACTTTCTATTTCTTCTCGTACCTGTTTGGTTAGTAGCTAGAAAAAATTTGAAAGTGATTCCCGAGTGGGAGACTCTGCTTTGGAAGTGTTTTGTTGAAAAGGTGTTTTAAAATGTTCATCATTAAAAAGAATTCGAAATGAGCTTTAACGAATTATAAAATGAAATGTGTTGTGATCGGATCAATCAGGACTTCTGATGGATCCATGCTGGATTGGTTGTAATTTAGGCTCGGATTGGAGAGCCCGACTAGGTTGGTACGTCGTAACTTCGTGCATGCTAGGATTAGGAAAGTCGAAAATATGGAAACTAAGGGATAACGCCGTCCCTAGGAGTCGCAACACCTGTTGCGGCTGGTAGAGGTAATCTCAAGGGGTCTTGCGATTGGCACTTCCAATCGCAAGCCTTCTTGCGGCTGGGACTGCCGGTTCTATCGTCGAATTTTCCTAATTCACGATTTCGGTTTCCTATATAAAGAGGGGAGGTACGAGGCATAATCCTCATTCAATCTCAACTCTTTTCTTTGCTTATTTTGTATTCTCTTAAATAGCTTTTTATTTTCAAGAATATTTTTGCGTTTTGAAGGATGGACCATTTTGATGGTCTTTTGAAGCGATGGACGTCTTCTCTTAGTGAATCGGAGAAAAGGGCGTTGTCTTCGACTGGAGCGGGTGTTTTTATTGGTTTTAGGCGGATCTGGCGTCGAGATGGATTTTCTTGATGCTTGTCTTGACTATTGGGATCCTAGGGTGCATGTCTTCAGGTTCCCGGGAGGTGAGATATGTCCGTTGTTAGAGGAATTCTCGGCTATTGCAGGATGGTCTAATCGTACTACCCCAGTAGTGGTTAGGAGTGGATTTGGCTATAATGGGAGATTGAGACAATATCTCTCAATGACCAATGCTCAGGCTGATGGCTTGTTTGAAGGAGGCGTAGTGAACATGCGACGGTTGTGCGAGCGTTACATGAACTTGAGTGATGTGAGCATTTCCGCTCGTTCTAGGAGGAGAGCTTTAGGATTTTGCTTATTACACCGGTACTGTTTTGCAGGATCGATGGAAGATGGTGTGCACGGCCATGCTAGGTATGCACGGGTCATGGAGGAGATGGAACTGGGTCATGATCCTTCAGCTTTGATCTTGGCCGAGACTATCTTAGGCTTGGACGACCGTCATGCAAATCGCCTGAGCTCGTATCGTGGGTGTGTTAGGATTCTGCAGATTTGGTTGATGGAGCGTCTTCATCTAGGCCACTAGAAGAGCGACTGGGACCTAGGTTGACCGTGCAGGACCGTCTGGGCGAGAAGGTTGATGGTGAAGCCGGAGAGGATCCTGTTGAGCCCCCAGGATTCGAGAGGAGTATTGCTTCTGTGGTTGTTTGCGCGGATGCTTTAAAGGATGCGGAGGAGGAGGATTCTTCAAAGCGTCGTAGGAAGAACGTTTAGATTTAGACTTTAAATGTTTTACTCAAATAATGAATAAAGTGAGTTTGGTAGCTAGTATTAAACTCATCACTTAAAATGTAAACATTTTCAAATTCAATGGTTAAATAAAGAAAGTGTTTGCCTATTGTCTCGTCTCTTTGCTTATTTTATTCATCCTCGACCTTTTTAAGCTTCGAATTTATTTTAATTTAATTTAAGTCTTTAACCTTTTTGAGCTTTAGACTTGTGTTTTGTGTGACTGTGCCCTCGACCTTTTTAAGCTTCGAGCGTGTCAATTTGTGTGAACTGTGCTCTTGACTTTTTTAAGCTTTGAGCGTGTCCTTTTGTGAGTGCATTGCCCTTGACCTTTTTAAGCTTTGGGCGTGCGTGCGGGGAAGGTCGGTTGCGCTTTGAGAAGCTGCCTACGTATCTATGTTTTTCATAGAATCAAACCGGCGTAGTTCGTGGTTTTGGTTGAGTCTCTTACGAAACTGCCTACGTATCCACAGTGCGTGGAATCAAACCAAGCGTAGTTCATCCGTGCGTTGTTCATTTGAAATACATTGCAAAGTCGTGTGGAGCTTAAGGGTAGTATTTCTTAAGCTGGTCGAGATTGGTGGGTAAGTTGAATTCTTCGCCGTCGAGATCGGTTAGCCTCGCGGCTCCTCCTGGAAGGATTTCTTTGACTAAGTATGGTCCGGCCCAATTAGGTTTGAATTTCCCCCTTGGGTCAACTGGTAAGGGTGCCCTTACTGATTTGAGGACCAAGTCACCCACTTTAACATTGCGTGGTCTGACCCGTTTGTTGTATGCGCGTTGTAGCCTTGATTGATACATGCGAACGGTGCTTAGTGAGTGTAGCGCGCTTTCGTCTAGGAGAATGGTGCTCGTATCGTTCCCTTGCCCGTTCTGTACGGTATGTGCTTCCATCGAATTGAAGTGATTTCATTTCGATTTCTACGGGTTATCAGACGGCTTCCATGCCGTATGTTAGGAAGTAGGTGTCATCCCCTGTTGGTGTCACGTATTGTGGTTCGATATCCCCATAGGCGAAGGGAATCTTGTGTGGCCAATCGTGACATGTGTCAATCATCTTTTTGAGGATGGTGACGACGGTTTTGTTTGCGGCTACCGCTCCGCTGGTTTGGGGTCGATATGGTGATGACTTGTGTACCTGGATATTGTATTTGGTGAGGATGGGTTCAACTTCTCCTCGAAATCACGAGCCTTGATCACGATCGGCTCGTGAGGTATGCCATATCTGCATATGATGTTGTTTTGTATAAAACGGGCGACTTCCTTTGTGTCTAACTTACGGTATGACGCGGCTTCGACCCATTTTGTGAAGTAGTCGATGGCCACGAGGATGAAGCAGTGTCCTCCTGCTCCAACCGGATGTACTTTGCCTATGACGTCTATTCCCCATGGGGAAAATGGCCACGGCGATGTGAGGCTGTATAAAGGGGATGGGGTACGTGATGTACGTTTGCGAAGATTTGTCAGTTGTGGCAATGCTTGACATATTTTGCGCAATCGGCTTCCATGGTGGTCCAATACCATCCTAGCCTAAGTATTTGTTTACATAAGGCTCGGCGTTCATGTGCGGTCGTCCGCACTCACCATCATGAATTTGGGATATTATTTCGTCCTTTGTTGTGATCAACGCACAAGAGTAATGTACCCTGGGCGTTTTCTTGAGTAGCTTATCTACTTCCGATTTAATTGTGATGCTAGAAGCCGGAGAGCTCTTTTGCCACGTTTGTCGGTATTTGGCGGATATTCTCCGCCTCGTTTGAAGTTGATTATTGCTTGGTACCAAGGTTCGGTTTGTTCTTCCTCGCTCGATGTCACGGATGTAGGCGGGTTCACTGCTTCGTTCTACGACGATGGGAATGGTCTGTATTCCCGGGGGGATGTTTAGTAGTGACGCTAGTTTTGATAAGGCGTCTGCGAGTGGTTTTCCTCGCGAGGTAGGTGCAAAAACTCTACGCGGTGGAATTTAGCGATGAGTTCTTGAATCTTGCTCTGGTATAGTGCGAGGTTTTCGTTAAGTATCTTCCATGCTCCAAACACTTGGTTGATGATTAGCGAGGGATCTCCGCACACGCCGTAGATTCGCTGCGTTTAGTATGAGCGCGGCCTGTAGCCCGTGCAGGCATGCCTCATATTCTGCGGCGTTGTTTGTTACATCAAAGTCCAATTTGATGGATAGGGGTGTATGTTCACCGTTCGGGGAAATGAGTAGTATTCCTATTCCACAGCCTCGGTAATTTGACGAACCGTCGAAGTACATTTCCCATTGTTCGTCGTTGATGTTGTAAATTCCTTCGTCGGGAAATGAGGTGGTGTCGGTGATGGTTTCTTCGTCGACAAGCGTGGTCGGCGAGGAAGTCCGAGACCGCCTGGCCCTTTGATGGCTTTGAGGAACGTAGACAATAACAAACTCGGCTAGATGTAGGGTCCATCGTGCCATGCGTCCATTTGGCACTGGTTTCTCGAAGAGGTACTTGATGGGGTCCATTTTTGAGTAGACCTTCGTTTGATGTGCTAGCATATAGTGGCGGAGCTTTTTGGATGCCCATACTAATGCTAAGCAGCTCTTCTCGGCGAGCGTGTCGAGTTTCATAGTCGAAACTTCTTGCCGATGTAGTATATCGGATGTTCTTCGCCATTGACTTCTTGGGCTAGCATGGCGCCATTGCGGTTGTCGTTGTTGTGAGGTAGAGTGACAAGGGTAGGTCCTTCGTGGCGGTCGTAGGATGGGGGTTGGATAACAACTCCTTAACCTTATCAAACGCTTTACGACACGCCGTCCCATTCTACGTGGTCGATTTTCTTGACTTCTTGAAGATTGGTTCACATACCATGGTTAGTTTGCTTATGAAGCGAGAGATGTATTGGACTTGACCCAGAAACTTGAATTTCATCCAGGTTCTTGGGTGGTTGCATTGCCATGATTGCTTTTATTTTCGAGGGTCGACCTCGATACCTCTTTCGCTTACTACGTGTCCTAGTAGTTTGCCGGATTTTACTCCAAATGTACATTTTTGGGGATTGAGGCGCATCTTGTACTGGCGGAGTCGCGTGAAGAACTTGCGGAGGTTCGTGATGTGATCATTTCTTTCCTTGGATTTGACGATCATGTCGTCTACGTATACTTCGACCTCCTTGTGCATCATATCGTGTAAGAGCGTAGTCGCGGTACGTTGGTAGGTCGCACCCGCGTTAATTAGACCAAAGGGCAAGACGGCAGAAGAAAGACGTCCCCATGGTGTGATGAATGTTGTCTTGGCCATGTCTTCACGGGCCATCTTGATTTGGTTGTATCCTGCATACCCGTCCATAAAGGATAGAAGGGCATGGTCAGCGGTGTTGTCTACTAGGACGTCTACGTGCGGCAGCGGGAAGTCGTCCTTTGGGCTTGCCTTGTTTAGATCGCGGAAGTCAACACATACTCGTATCTTGCCGTTTTTCTTCAATACTGGGACCATATTTGAGACCCAATCAGAGTACTCGACGACTTGAATGAAGCCGGCTTGTAATTGCTTCTCGATTTCTTCCTTGACCATAAGGGACCATTCGGGTCGTAGTCTCCTTAGTTTTTGCTTGATGGGTTTGAAACCGGGTTTGATGGGGATGTGGTGTTCGGCTATGCTCCTGTCGATGCCGGGCATGTCCTTATATGACCATGCAAAGACGTCTTTGAACTCGGTTAAGAGTTGGGTGAAGTTGGCGCGTTCATCCTCGCTTAGTGAGGCGCCTAGTTGTAGTTCCCTTGGTTCTTCGGGGGTTCCTATGTTGATGGTTAGGGTATCCTCGATGATCGGGTTTTGTGTTGGGTTGTTTACGATGTTTGCAATGTATTTAAGTAACGATTGTTCGTTTGTTAGTTCATTTTTATCGCACGGATTTATGTGTTGTGTTGTCTTAAATTTTGTTTGTTGTTCATTATTTGTTTGTTTGTTTTTAGCTTGAGACGAGACGTAAGCAAACTTATCTGTATTATTCATTAAAGAAGATTTGTTTGACAAACTAGGAGAAGAGCTGGAGCTAGCCTCCGAAAATAAAAAGTCTAAGCTAAAACTAGAAGATGGGTCGACAGGTGACCCGACACTTAGAGAATTAGATCCTAAAAGGATTTCCTCCCTTAAATCGTCTTGATTGTTGTCATTTGCTTGAAGTATCTTTGCTTGAGTCTACACCATTTTGTGAGGTTATCTTGTCAAAGAGGGGTCCTTCCCCTGTGACGAGCTGATATTTGTGGCCTTGGGAGTCGGTCCACTTGGTAATCTTGTACCAACCATTTAAGGTCTTTTCGGCGACATCAGTGATGAGGTCGCTTGGATTAGCAGCGGTCTCGGATAATGGGACGAGACCAGGTCTCCATTGGTTTTGTTGGTGAAAGGCAGTCCACTGTCATTAGCGAAACAGTGTTCTTGAGATTTGGCGTGGTTGTCTTCGTTGTACTCTCCCCCTGATGTGAAGTACTTGCCCATGTCGAATGAGGATTTTGGGAGGTTGCATTTGTGCGCAAAATTACGCTTTCTAACCTCCTTAGTCATTTGTTCGAAATCGCCTTCCTTTGGCTTGTAGCCTAGTCCCATGGTGGGCGAGGCTATGGTTGTCTTTGGTTTCAAAAGGTTTGTAGGTTCGGATAGGTGTGGTTGTGATAGCGCCTATTTCAAAGTCGAAACCGCAGGTTCTTGATTTTCCTCAATTGTGATTTCTGCGTGTTACGCTCTTTGGGTGAATCAAGAAGGGCACGGAAATCGAGGCGTTGATGGTTATGACCTCGTCGTTGAGGGGTAGCTTTACCCTGTGGTGTAGTGTGGATGTCACGGCTCTGACGGCGTGAATCCATGGGCGTCCCAGAAGCATATTGTAGGATGGTGTCATGTCGATTACTTGAAAATCGACCTCTTGTTCTATAAGGCCTGTGTGGACGTGAAGGGAGATTGTCCCTTTCACGCCACGTTTGTTCCGTCGAAGGCTTTCACGCCTTCATTCTTTGGGTTAAATCTTTGTCGTCAAGCTCTGACAGACAAGGCGGTTGATAGGGTAGAACATTTATCGCAGACCCATTGTCGATCAAGGTTACGGGTAAAGTTCGTTTTCTGCATTCGGCGCTAATGTATAGGGCCAAGTTGTGGTTAGCGCCAAATGTTGGGAACTCATTATTGGAGAAGGTGATGGCTCCGGCAAGCCAATCTCTCGTGACGTGGCTGACCATCTGGTCAGGTGAGATGTCTGCATCCGCACTCGCTATTTGTAGCGCACGGATGAATGCTTTTCTGTGATCGGCAGAGTCTCGTAGAAGAGCCCAGATTGAGATGTCGGCTTTGGTGCGAACGAGTTGCTTTTGAAGCGTCTCGCTCGTGTTTGGTGGTAGTATTACTGGGGTAGTAGGTGCATCTTCGGAGGGAACGTCCTCCTGGGCTATGGTTTTGCCCTTGTCGGGGGCGGCGGCTTCTTTGGCGTGAGCATCTGTGAAGATATTTTGATAGGGTCTCCCGGAGCGGGTAAGGTGTGAAACTTCATCTTTGGTTTCGGGTTGAATGGCGTTAAATTTGGTTTGAGGTTTTTTGCCTTTCTTCTTCCATTTCTTGTTTCTGCCCTTTTTAGAGGAGGAAGAATTGCTGGTGTTATTGATTTGGGCCATGGCCTTGTTAGGTGGCGGCCATTCGCCTTCGCTCTCGCTGCTAGAATACCAAACTCCATTGATTTGTCCGGATGCGTTCAAACCTTTTTCGATTAGTATAGCCAAGTTGACAAGATGTTGAAAATTGCGTACGTTGGCATCCCGAATGTAAACCTGGTATGTCGGATGTAGGTCTTTGACGAGGTGAGGTACGAGCTCGTCAGGGTGTAATATACTCACAAGGCGCTCATTGAGTTCCTCCCATCTAGATAGGAAGCGAAGAAACTTTCATCGTCCCTTTGGACATTAGCTCCCATGATCGGTTGGTCGAGGGAGATGGTGTTGATCTGATCGTCAGTAGGTGTGATAAGGTAAGAGCAGTCAATGATGGGTACGGAGCCCACAAAGATTGCATGGTTAGCCAAGGGGTTGTCTTTATTGGATGGCTTACCATTGGCCGTCGGCTTGTCAAGCTTTCCCTGGTCGATAAGGTCTTGGATAGCGTGCTTCAGTTTGAAGCAATTCTCAGTGTCGTGACCTTTGCCCCTGTGGTATGCACAGTAAGCGTTTGAATCCCACAGTTTAGGCTCCTTATCTTCAGCTGGTTCGGGGGTAGGCAGATGGGTTCTGAGTAGTTCTTGTCGACCAGTCTTTTAAATGCCTTGGTGTAAGACATGTAAAGTCGATCAAAGTTCCTCCTAGGTTTGAAGGAGAAGGGTAAAGGTTGCATATGATTCTCGATCGCCAAGTGACTCCAGTTAGCGGCAACTGCGGTTATCGTCATTTCTTTGTTGTAAATGCGTGTTGTCTTAGACGAACTTCCTTGATATGCATGACCGGTATACTTGGCCATGGTCCCAGTTCTAAGGTCGTCTTCGATCTGGGTGCCGACCTTAGTAAGTTGCTTGAAGGTTTGTATGTTGCTATACCGCATGTAGAACTGGTACACGGGTCGCAAGTTGTTGACAAATTTTGGCACAAGTTCGTCTTCTCTCGGACGATTTGGGATTTGTGCACTGAGTTTCTTCCACCTAGTAAGGTACTCGGTGAATCCTTCGTTGTCTCTTTGTGATAGGACCTCCAGGGTACGGATGGAGACCTGGGTGTCGTCGTTGTCCTTGTATTGATGATCGAACTCTACGGTGATTTGTTCAAATGAGGAGACTCGTTCCGGGTTTAGAGAGTAGAACCAGGTCTTGGGTATGGCTGCGAGGGAATGTGGGAACAATGATGGCCAGTGCTCCGGGTCGACCCCTTTTATTCCCATTTGTGATTTGAAGGCCCTGATGTGGGTAATCGGGCTTTCATGGCCTTGAAAGATCGGGAGATCACTGAGGGCGAGCTTGCTTGGTAGTGCATCCCTAATATTTTGAGGGATGTTCTCGTTTTCTTTGTGTATGGAGTAACCTCCCGGAGTACCGAGACGTTCCTCCATAGCCTGGAGTTTCTTGGCGTGTCTATCCGCCTCATCCTTGATTTTCGCCCATTCGATCGACTTCGGTTTGGTGATGGGTGAGTAGTCGTTCAAGGTCGTTGGTTAGCTTGGCGACTTGTTCGCGGCTTCGGTTACATCGATTGCGGCCATTTTTCGCTTGTAGGTTCGTTTCTTGTAAGGGAGGATAACTCGGTTCTTAGTGCGGCGGGTATCGGTTGAGGTTCTCCTACATGTGCATAAGATGCATCGCCTATATGATTGCATCTGACCGACACGTTCATTTACATGTTCGTTTTTAGCACATTTCATTTTGAAAAGGACTCTTTTTAAAAGAAGGAAGTTTTCGAAAGACAAGCTAGGAGTGTTTTTGAGATGAGGATGCGTACGCGCAGCTTATCTCGATGTTAAAAGGTTTTGCTTCGCATCTGCCTAACCCGAGTGACGGTATGTCGTCATGGGTTAGCGATGGATGCGTAAAAAGGAATCGACTCGAACTAGCCAAGCCGAAGATGTTAAAAGGGATTTGAGCCGTGAGGCTCGAAGAAAGGAATCCGCGAATTGAGGTTGGAAACCTTGACTCGGGTTTTGCTAATTTTGTAAACGGAAGTTTGAGAAGTGTCTATTTCAAAAACTTGTGATTGTTTTGTTTGAGAAAGTGTTAGTTTGTTAGTTGTTAGGTTGATTGTTTTTGAAAACTTTAAGGCGAATTTTCGAAAATATGCAAATGAATTTTGAAAAAGACTATATGGTATAGCCTCGCACTCGTACGTATGACTCTTGGTCGTTCGGTCAGGTCTCGTACGCCTCCAACTGATTTGAGTACGCTTTGGCAGGTGCTTTTAGTCCTTCGCCTACATAGTATAACATGTAGGATACAAAGGAAGCCCTGGGGCGGTCAAATCGGTTCGCTACGGCAAGCCGTGGAGGGGTGAGAGGAAGGTTAGTCCAGAACGTGCTTTATCGAATGGACAAGCCTGCGTTTGGAACCACCTCTCAAGGTATTGGTGTGTGAATCCGACTAGATTCGACTCTAGACGGATATGCTTGGCTCATGTATGTTGATTGTTCTCGAGTCGTTCAAGTCTCATTTTTATTTTTAAAAGGAAAAAGCTAGTTTTAGTTTTAAAAATAAAACTCGCCCCCAAATGAGTCGCCAACCGTAGTACCGGATCGCACCATGGACCCCCTCGACGTCTGGCTAGGGCCGTAAAGTTAAAAAGGATAAAATAAGAAAAACTTTTTAAACCTGTTTTGGAGCCGCCACTAAATTATGAGGGAAATTTAGAACCCGCCTCCGTGTCCTCATGCTCAAAGACACGTCTTAGAGTTCAAGGCACGTCGACACCTATCCGTCTAAGGTTATTGTGAAACCAGATTCGGATTCGGGTGAGGGTACTTTTCTAAAGCATAAATCAAAATAATGTTTTTATGAAAGATCTTTTGGAAAAGCCTATCAAAAGATAGCCTCTACTAGACTTGAGAACAATGCAAAGAATGATACATGAGCCTAAGTAATACGCTACGTACAATTGCGATAAAGATGTAAAAAAGAATGCAAAAGAGATTGATTAAAACCCTCAGTTAAGCATGCTTAACTTATTAACGAAAACAGTTCAGTTTAATGACGAATTCATTTTAAGTGATTTAGATGCAAGATGAGGATTTGCCAAAATGCATGCAGTAAAATAAAGTTCAATTAGCCATTGATTTATTTTAAGGAGGTCAGTTGTTTATGCGACTTTGGAAAGGTCTTACGAATAGGGTGTGTATTCGAGGTGCATGGCCGCCTTATGAAAAGCAGACTTGCGTACCAAAGCCGAGGTGAGCCTAATGTAGGCTCTTGCTAGTCTAAGAAGTAAAGAAAGACCTTAATCCATGGTAGGATTAAGTATTACCTGTCTCGAATTAGGAAACCGGCAGCGCTTCGCTTCAAAGGGAGGAATTCAACACTAGGAAAATGAGGAATTCTAAGGATATTTATGCGTGAGGCTTTTTGAGAGTGTTTTGGGGTGAGAATTGTATTCTCAAATTGTGTCTTGAATGAATGACCGAAGGGTCGTATTTATAGTGTAGAGTTCGGTAGATTTTAGGAAATCTAGGGATAAAACCGGACGTAGGAGCCGCAAGGCCTCTTGCGGCTGCCTGGGGCAATCGCAAGAAGTCTTGCGATAGCCCCTACCAATCGCAATGCCTCTTGCGATTGGTAGGGAGGGTTCTATCCTATATATTCCGTATATTTCTAAATTATCTTTTAGGATATACGAAATAACCTTGCGTGAGCTCTAAGTTAGGGGTTGCTAGGGTTTGTTTTAGGGTTTGACTTGGTCAATCCTGATCCTTGGAATGCGGGCCAGGTATGGGTTTGGGCTCGGTTCTGGGCCCGAGCCCTGAAAATGTAAAAAGGATGCATTTTGTGTAATTTTGTGAAATAGGACATTCCGTGAGACTATCCTGGGTATTTGCTAATGCTAAAGGGTAGTTTTAACAGGTAGGCCTAAATTTAGGTATTTAGGTGGATCGATGTGTTATATGTGTTTGAAAAGGGGTGTGCGCATGCCGATTAGGACCTGAACTCGAGACAAGCTAGACTCTAGACCTAAAGACACTAAAGGTGATGACCCATAAAGAAACCTCATTTGCATTTAAAAACATTTAACTTGAATTCGTCACAGTTAGAACCATTTAAGTCAACGTAAAAGCACGCAATAAAAGTCCATTGTTACATCACTGGGTTTTTGGCGGGAGGTGCGGATTTGGGTATCTACACGTACGAATTCAAATTTCCGATGAGAAGACTTATTTGGCTCTTTATCTTTTTGTTAAAAGCTACCTTATTCAAGTTTTAGTTTGTTAAAAACTACCAATTAAAGTCACCATCATTTTTGTTATGCTTTCACCTTCATCTTTCTTTCTACAAATTTTTGTCCACGAACTCCGAATCATGTTTTCGTCCTCAAACGTGTTGTTTGTAGAGCTCTTTCAAAACCATGTCTATCAAACCCATCTTTTTTTCAAACTCTCCGCCTCAAATTAGTTAAAAGCGGGGTTTAGCTTTCGCAATTTCGACATATTCAAGAACACGTCAATAGGTAGAACAAATGACCCCCTAATTTTTGGATTTTAGTTCAAAAATTATAGGAATAAAGTACTCTTTAGAGCATTTTGCAAGATTAAAAATCCAACTAATTTATTCTATTTCATAATCAAATGACCCAAATTTTTTCACCCATTTGACAAATCCCAAGGATGAATTTACTCATCGCTGATTTGGTTCCCCAAAACATCCAACGTTTTCAACGAAAGATCGAGTTTTTCGCGTGGCAAAAACGAAGAAGAGCTCAAGGATTTGAATAATAAATTAAGGCTTTGAGTCTGCCATTTTTGAGAAAGTTGTGAGCTTTTTTTGGTGAATGAATGAATGGAGAAGGTGAAAAAGAAGAGGGTCAAAGGATGATTGAAGCAAAAAGAGTAGAGTATGTATTGAAGAAGATGATTGAAGGATGAAGATTAGGGTATATTGAGGAGTAGATAATACATTGAAGAAAAGAGAGCGTTAAAAGTCAGACTAGCCGGAAATTTGACTTCCTACGCCGGAAACCGATATTTTGGTAGTTTATAACAAAAATTGAAAATAAAAGGTACCAGAAAACAAAAAATAAAATTAAAGGTACTATCTCACAAATCACCATAAATAAAAGGTATCATCTGACAAAAAACCCAAAATTTAACTATAGAATTTACTTGTATATGATTTAAATTTTTTATTAAGTCTTCCCTAGGATGGGTCAAATATGATATGTTTTGAGTCATTAAGCCTTTTCTTTTTCAATATTTTTGTAAGACCCGATTTTTTTCTCTTTTTAAAACTTAACTCAAAAAAAAAAAGAAAAAAAAAGAGAGAGAAAAGCCTTAATGGGTCAAAACGAATCATATTTGACCCGTCTTAAAAATGACTAAATTTGGGTCTTCAAAAAAATTTAATATGGAAGCTCTAAAATGGTAACAAATTTGACAAAAGTAGTACTCCGCAACATATTAAAATTAGATTAGTGACATATTATCAATTGTATTTTGATTAGTCATTCTCAACTGTGACCAAAGTATCATAAACCGTCAAGTTTGACCGTTAAGTGCCAACATGACTTTTGAAAAAAATTTAGTTGTACCCCTCAATAATTTCTTTTTATCACTTGAACCCATTTTTTTATGACAAAATTTTTTTGATTAGCAATAATTCTTAGCTAAGATTTTGAAAAACGGTAATTTTTTTTTTTTTTTTTCATATTACACGTCATTACGAGATTTTTAGTTTGAAAGCAAAAAATCATCGTTTACAGAGATCATACCTGAGAGTTTTAGTCAGTAAAATTTTATTCCTTCAAAAGAATTTAACAGATCATAGTTCTAGATCAAAAATGCAATTTTAATTTCAAACCAAAGATCTTGTAGAGACGTAGAATTTGAGAAAAAAAATTACGGAGTACCACTTTACGAAGTCGTAGACAAGTATTATTGCTAGTCAAAATTTATTTCATATTGAGGTATCGTTTGAATGCCTCCAAAATTAAATTCTCAAAAATTCTAAAAGGACATGAATTGGAATAGGTGTTTGGTTAGCATTTATGAATGTAATCCATGTGCGAATTCACAATTACTAATGGGGATATAAATTAAATTCGTTGGAACTGACAATTCATGACAAAGTCTAAATCATGTGAATTTGATCCATCAATTAAATACGATTATATCAATTTATGCGAATTTCTAATTCCTCAATGAATTAACCAAACAACGCCTACATAAGCAATTATTATTATTATTATTATTATTATTATTATTATTAGGGATATTTCCCATGGTACCCTCGAACTTTGGCAGATTACACATGGTACCCCATGTGTGAAGTTTGTTCACATGGTACCCCTAAACTTTGTGAATATGTGCCCAATATGCCCATTTTGTGACAGAAAACTTAACGACGTTAAGTTTAAGGAAAAAGACATCAATTATGAGTTTAGGGTACAATTTAAACCCACATTATTCCTCAATTAAATGCTATTATTTGTACTCTAATCAACAAAATTCACACTAATTAATCAACTCATAATAGCATTTAATTGAGGAATAATGTGGGTCTAAATGTACCCTAAACTCATAATTGGCGTCTTCTTCCATAAACTTAACGTCGTCAAGTTTTCCGTCACAAAATGGGCATATTGGGCACATATTCACAAAGTTTAGGGGTACCATGTGAACAAACTTCACACATAGGGTACCATGTGTAATCTGCCAAAGTTCGAGGGTACCATGGGAAATATCCCTTATTATTATTATTATTATTTTTTTTTTTTATTAAACGCATTTTTATTAAAGAATTATAAACAACGTTTACACAAAATTGGTGGACAGCCGAATACAATTTGGGCCCCCACCCCCTTAGCTACAGCAAAGCCAAGTCTAATGAAAATGTAAGCGGATGCACGAGCCCCTGCATCATGGGAGGCAGAGAAGGTCTGAATCCGCTTGAGTAAAGCTATGGCAACCGAATACAGCTCCCCCAATGTAGAGAAAGAGAACGGTAGGAAACCAAACCGTAGCCAGTTGCCGCACACGAATCCCTGTACTTAGCACATTCATACTGGCAAAGACGGAATAACCCTACTGCATACCTAACTCAGCCAACCCAGTCTGAGTCAAGGGGGAGGAACTCGTGAGGTCCACACAAACATCCCGCCCCCTGTCCCAAGAGTACAGAGCAAATCCGCAGGACGAAGGGATCCGCCGTGCCCATCAACCAGACCAATGTCGACCTCCTTCCCTGCCGAGATACCAGCCCTATAGCAGATATCCAATAAGGTGTCACGGACAAGGTTATGCCGATACTTAACCCCAACAGTCTCAGTACACGAGACCGCATGATCACCGTACACGTCATCAACGTACACCCGAGAACAGCGAGCAGGCCTAGCGCCAAAAATAATCTAATCCCAAGCCGCAGAACTGCACACTACGGTAAGTCCTCCCATTCATAGTCTGGCCTAACCCGGAAATAGGCACCGCGCGCAACCAGTCCGATGAATGAGCACCCTGCTGAGACCTCCATAAGGCGATCTGTCGCCGGGAGAGCGAGAAAACAGATTCCGCAGAAACAGCAACCTTCGTGAAATATATTTCTGCCAATTTCTTCATATGTCTAGTGGCAGCGACTTCACTTGGGTCCCGTGGGAAAGCAAAACCCGTAATCTCTGTAAACCCCTGTAATGCGACGTCAAAAGCAGGGCCAGAAGCCCCGACCCCTGAAGACCGTAGTAGCATAGCCTGCAACTCTGCAGTCTGCAATCGGGAAGTCAAGAAAGCATAATGTACAACGTCCCCCCTGGCCCCTCCATAGACCCCAAGCCCACCGAGGCGAAAAGGGAGCGTGGCAAGGCGCCACTGCCAGTCCCTAAACCCAGGCCCGCCCGCTGTGACAATACGCTCCAAGTTAGAACGCAGCGCCGCATCAAACTCAAGGTGGGCCTCCCCGAAGACACGTGGAGAACAAGTGCGGAGGGTAAAATAAAGCATCGAAACACCAGTACAAGCACAGAGCAGAAGCAACTCACACTGTGGGTCCTCGATCCTCGCAACTAATTCCATAAGAGCGATGGTCTTAGTCACTCTCTTCGCCACGAGCTCACTGCAAAAAGAAGGGCAAGTGCTGACCGGGCCACCTAAAACAGAGATACCACGCACAGGCCGTGCAATAGAAGGAGGAAAGACACCAGGATGCCAACTCCGAGGATCCTCTATAGGCCAAAACAACTCCGTCTTATCAACATTTAGATGGAGTCCAAAACCCGGGCCCTCCGCCATGATCAAGTCGAGGACCTCCCCTACTACCAAAGTGTCCCCCGCTATGGTGCCATCATCCAAGTACCACGCATGCAGGCAGAGATCATACGAGTCCCGAATCTTGCACACCAGCGGATGTAAAACCAAGGCAAACAGCAAAGGACCAAGGGGGTCACCCTGCTGAACACCCTGACACAAAAACAAGCTATGTGCCCTATAAAAATGACGGGCGGGGCTCGAATAACAAAACTCCACCCATCGGGATAAGACAGGGCAACGACGACGAACCTCGAGCAACATGGCCGTACGATCAACTAGGTTAAAAGCATTCTGGAAGTCAACAAGTAACATAGACAGCCCCACCTCACCACCACGAGCCTCTACGAGCCGGTTCAAGGCATGCAAGATAGCCACTCCTCCACCGGACACACCAACCCCGAACTGAAGACCCGCAAAATAACCCGACCAAGAAGGACCAACCAAACAAGCACCAACCTTAGAGACCAAACGTCTCCAAACGGTGCCCACGGCTATCGGCCGAATACCCCCTCCGAGCTTAACTAGAGGGGTGAGGGGGGCGCTAGCAATATACTCACCAAGGGACTGCGGACAACGTCCCTCAAGGAAAAGGTTAACCACACTAGTTAAAGAGGCGATTAACTCATCAGAAACAGCAACCGCAGCCCCACTCAAGCAATCCATAAGGTGCTGAGCACGAAGCCCATCCTTCCCACAAGACGTGCCACGCGGGAAACTCCGAATCATGTCTAAAACAACCGCCGAAGAGGCAACAAGCGAAGGATGATCCCCAGGCAAAGACGGCAGAAAATGAGGCGGGGCTACTGGATGCTTCTCCCGCAAGGCCGCAAGAGTGTCAGCAGAGTACGGAGCAACCCCAGAGGACGAAAGCACCCGAACAGCAGCGGTGTAGTGCCCATCACAAACCTTCCGCCGACACTGACGGAGGTTAAGGTCACCCGAGCCAAGACCCCCCTCCTCAAAAGAAGGAACCACGCCACTCAAACGGTCCTGCAAAAGTTGCAAACTACCCCCCGGCGCTCCCCAAGCCAGAATAGCCCTGGAAATACTCTCCTCCTGCCGCTGCCGCCGAACAGCCGCACGACACTCAAGATGATGATTATTATTATTATTATTATTATTATTATTATTATTATTATTGTTATTATTGTTATTATTATTATTATTATTATTATTATTATTATTATTATTATTATTATTATTATTATTATTATTATTATTATTATTATTATTATTATTATTATTATTATTATTATTATTATTATTTGCTTGCTAAAATTTTCTATTATTTAAATATTAGTGGAAAAAGCGCATGTGTATAAAGATTTGAATATTCTTGGTACTACAAATATTATCCTCAAAGTTTATCGTAAATAAAACAAAAAGTTAAGTTAATAATTCTAAAAGAGGATAATTTAGGCGAAACTCGTTAAAAAAAATAAATAAAAGTAGCAAATATAATAACAATTACAATTACCATAATAATAATAATAATAATAATAATAATAATAATAATAATAATAATAATAATAATAATAATAATAATAATAATAATAATAATAATAATAATAATAATAATAATAATAATAATAATAATAATAATAATAATAATAATAATAATAATAATAATAATAATAATAATATGAAATAATAATAATAATAATAATAATAATTATAATTTCATATTATTCCAAAAAACTTCAGATAACTTCAGAAAACTTCAGATAACTTCAGAAAACTTAAGATTGGTTCAGAAAACTTCAGACGAAGAGAACATGCCCTAAACGTTAAGACACACGTTAAACTTAATGACCTCTAAAATTTACTCCGTAATTGATAAACTCCGCTTATATATTGGTCTTCTCTCTCTTGAATTTATTTTATGCTACAAACTGTTCTATAAAAATCAATACAGAGTACTCCGTATCAGTTATGCGTTACTAGGGATGTCATTGGGGCGGGGCGGGGGCGGGAGAAGCATCTCCACCACCGCATCCACCAACAAAAACCCACCTCCACCTCCGCCCCATCACCTATGGCGGGTGACCACCCGTCCTCCAACACCCGCCTGACGGGGAATTTTTTAGACCCACCACCGCTCCACCACCCGCCCCAGACCCGCCCCACCCGCCTTAGACCCGCCCCACCCGCCTTAGACCCGCCTCATAGAATCGCATTATCGCAACGTAAATTTCAATAATTTTTTACCGAAAATTTTCTAATAAAGACATGGCCACGTAGAAAACACATTTCAAATAACCAATAAAAGTATTGTGAGTACCAAATTAAAATACATAAGGCACACATTTAACGTTTATGAATTAAATAAATATGGAGTATTAGTCGTATTCATATTTCAATACTTTAAAGTTAAATAAAAATTAAAAATAAAGTTTTAAAGTGTTAAATATTTTTTTTAATTTATATTCTTAAGTATATGAATAAGGGGTATAGACGAGACGGGTATAAGCGGGACGGGTAAGGATGGGGCGGGTATAGGCGGGGCTGAGGCGGATGCGGGGCGGATGCGGAGCGGTATCCGCGTTGACCCGCCCCACTGACATCCCTATGCGTTACGGAATATTACTTTTGAGCCCAAACAAAACTTAATTTAAAAGCAATTTGGCCACATGGGCATTTTAAACTTTAAAGTTGGGCTGGAAAAGTTGAATCGATTATTATCTACATGTGCCGTTTAGGGAGGCCCAAACTTCCAACGTCTTGCTTCGTATGGAGTATTGATCTAATTCTTTGAACAACTTTTTCTAACCCCCAAGGTTTTAAAGAAGGGTTTGGACTGACTACTGAGGTATCAGGTTTGAAACCTCTTCCTCTGTTATAATAGTCTAGTATTTTCTATTTGATAAAAAAAAAAATACAAAAATTTATATGAAAGAATGTTGTTCAATTGTATTTAAGATTCAGTAGTTCTCCTGAAAGACGGGCCTAACGATAATTAACGTAAGACACAAGCAAGAAAAGAAAAAAAAAACTAACTCGTAACTACCTTGTGTGAGAGGACTTACGATAAATTTATCGTTAGGCCCGTCTCACACAAGAAATTGTGTTTAATATTTGCTGAAATGTGAGTATCTAACAATTACAATTTTTACGTGAGAAGAATCGATTTCATCCATAATAACTAAAAACAACAATAATTACAGAGTATCATATTGTGAGAGGTTTCACAATTAACACTATTTTGAGATCATTTCATTTAAGATTTTATGTAATTATATATATATTTATATTAATGAAGAAACAATTCAAACTCAAATATATTGTATCATCATACATAAACACTACGGAGTATTAAACTAAGTTTACGGATATTTTACGTGCTACTTATGTGTTTTTTTCATATTCTATGTGGTATGCTTACATTTTAAAAAGTATCACTTGCTAATGAACTTTGTAAATTGTTCTGAAAATACCTAAACTACTAAAAGTTTCTTTTCAGACAGTTAAACATTGTATTACGGTTGACTAACTGATGCTTATCTTTATTGCATGGCAAATTATTGCCAAAAAATCAATCCAAAATATATAAACTAGGAATTTTAAAGAGGTGGATTAGAAATAGAGGTGATCATGGGTCGTGCCGGGCCAGGTTTAGGTTGGGCTTAATGTTTAAATTAGGTCCAAATATACGGGACGGGCCGGGTCGGGGCATAAGTGCGGGCATATTTTGTCGGCCCACACGGACTTTTAGCGGGTTTCAGGCTAATTCAGGCCGTTTCGTACTTATAAAACATATTTTTCAAGCGACTTTAAAATAATCATTATTTCTATTATGTATCGTGCTCACTTGACGTTTTTTTATATAGTTGTGTTTGATATATTGGTGAATAAATTATTGGTATTAGACGATTTGAGGGATAAAAAAATTCATTTCTTCATTAAATTATCATTTACCTAGTGTAAAAATAATTACCAAGTCCTTTCACACTAATTGTAAACGGATTATAAAGACACATACACTATTTTGGAATTAGTTTATTAATTTTATTTATCAGCACTCATTAATTTTCATCCTTAAATTATAGAAAAAATTGTAAGTTTTAGATATGTTCGGGTCGGGCCGGGCCAAAATGCGGGTCTTGAAGTCGGCCTAACCCGGGCCAATTTATGAATTGGGTCGCGAGCTTCGAGCCATGGGCTTTCCAGGCCTAATAATAAAGCCAAAGCCCTATAAAACTTCAAGTTGGACGGGCCAGGCCAACAGGCTTGGGCCATTTGATCACCTCTAATTAGAACATTTTGAGTATTTTAAGATCTTTTATTAAGTTCAGGAGTACTTGTGATATTATCTAAAAGAAATTAAAAGGGTATCACATAAAATTGAAATCAATTTAAAGTTACCTCTTAGAAAAACTCATAAATTTAAATTACATCACTATTCAACTCATGTTCAGTAAAAGTTTTACTAAATGTCAAAATAAAGTTTAAATTAAATTACTATTTAGATAAATATTTAGTAGAAGTTTGTAGTATCATACACATACACACTATTAAGGCCTGGTCTTTCTAGTAAATTTTAATTCAATTCATTTCAGTTAAGTCTAACTCCATTCAATTAATGTATGTTCTATTCAGCTCAGTTCAATTTAGTTATATTATCTTCAATTATACTTCGTTTTATTTTAATTATATTATATTATGATTTTAATATTTGTTTTATTTTAATAATATTCATATATAAATATATTCAATTCAGTTTAGTTCAATTCAGCTTCATTCAATGTAGTATAGTTTGATTCAATTTGGCTACATTAAGTCCAGAAGAACAGAGTCTAAATCTCAAAATAACCATTACGTTACTCGACCCTCGTGGCCTCGTTGTGTACTGTTGAGCTTGGTTCCCATGTGTGTTAAGAGCAAACAAAGTCCCACATTGGCGGATTAATAGTGAGGTGACATGTTTATAAGTAAGTGGGCTACTCATACTATCACCAATTGGTTTTAGGATGGAACCTTACTTGTTTGTGAGCTTGGTCATCTCACTTGTTTTGTAAGTCCGCTGCGGAGGACTCAACAAGTGGTATCCGAGCCGAAGGTTCGGCCTCGACCGCACCTTTGTAAGGTGACGATGTGGTGACGCTCAATATGGGACGAACTAACCGCGGTCGCAGACTAATCGCCGCTGCGGACTAATCGCCGCCTGTTCCCTGCTAGTCAACCGGATCAGAGATGAAGTGGAGTAGCACCATCGTGCGGAGTAGCCTGGCTGACTTGATGCGAAGTAGCATCAGGGTGCAAAAGTAAGCACTGAGTGAGGGGGAGCAAGAAGCCAGCCGACACACATGTGAAAGGGGGAGATTGTTGAGCTTGGTTCCATGTGTGTTAAGAGCAAACAAAGTCTCACCTCGGCGGATTAATAGTGAGGTGACATGTTTATAAGTAAGTGGGTTACTCCTTCTATCACCAATTGGTTTTAGGATGAAACCTCACTTGCTTGTGGGTTTGACCATATCACTTGTTCTGTAAGCCCGCTGCGGACAACTCAACATGCATGTACTCTACCTTTAATTACTCTAACACTATCATTTTTATTATTTTTTTTTTTTGAAGGAGCAAAGTAATCATATTTTTTCATATAAAATATAGAGTAGTACTTAAAAATTGATGAGATGGAAAGAAAATAGTTGTAGTTGGACGATTTTACTTTATTATTAGTTTAAAAATTACTTTAAGTCAAATAAAAACATCAATTTTTGCTCATTTCTCAAAATATGAAGAGAAATTAATGATTGAATAAGGGGGATGGAGTATTATTTACGGTTCTTTTATTTTTATTTTTATTATAATCATACATTATATGTTAGTATTTTTTTTTTTTTTGAGAATATATGTTAGTATTATTAATTATTCTAAATTGTAGTTATATATAAATTATATATGTTAGTATTATTATTTTTTTATTTTTTTTTATTTTGAGAATATATGTTAGTAATTTAGTATTAGTAATAATTCTAAATGATCATTTATTTCACATTAGCCCTTAATGTTGTGACGTTTTATGAGAGTGATTGTTATACTGATTAATGATTATATTGCATTGTATGATATTGTGGTCCAACTTAATAATTAATTTGTGGTGGCAACATCACCATCTTTCATAATTGCACTTGCTTTACGAACTCCTCTAATTCAATTAACAAATTGTGATATATATTAATTAAATCCGAATCATTCTTTAGAAATAGAATCCTTTGATTACGTTACGTACAAAGATTAATTAAATAATTATTAATAATTTACATATTTTCTATACTAGTGTTGTTTTTGGAATTTTGGTTGGTGGAATCTTACCCTTCAATCTCCTACAAGGGTTCCTCAAATTAAAGTCGTTACATACTATTTTCCAAACAACAAACCATAAACAAATTTTTATTCGAGACATAACTTATACTTAACCAACTTAATTAGTATTTATATCGATATTTAACATTTTATTTTATAATTTGAAATAAGAAGTCTTTGGGCAAAATATAATTACTCCATCAATCCATTATCCACATCATAGCATTGAAATTTGAATCATTCATGAACCCTAATGCATGTAGGATATTGTGTACCTTAGAGCTAGCCATTTGAATGTGCTGCCTAGTCCGGCCCGGCCTGTCCAGTGGGCCTCAGTTTAAGTGGCCCGCCACAGTCTGGCCTGACCCTTCCAACCAAAGGGACGTGCCTAGGTGTGATTTCAAGGCCCGGTCTGCCAAGCCTCTGTTCCTCTAGAATTTTTTAATCAAGGGGCCGGGCTCGAGCCTAAGAGTTGAGGCCCAGCTCGGCCCGTATCCAGGTCTAACGTACCTTAAATAAAAAGAGTAGACTTCTAGGATCTAATGAATATATGAGGCTTAACAATACTAGAATCAAATTGTATAAAATTGTAGGACTAGCACAGTAACACTACTGTTATGTGCCCAATTATTGATATCGTAAATGAATAGGGTCCCTAGTAGACTAGTAGTTCCATCAATCAACCAAATATACTTAAATTGTCCAAATTTGAACAATATTTAAAGTATAAGAACCAATAATAATTGGATCTTTGTCCGAATTACCTTACTCTCTACTCGAACCATATAAACATTTAAGTTTTTTTCGAGTTTGGATTCTCTATCCCTCTATGGTACTTAGTTAAAATTTTGTTACATAATATGAATGACGCATGATGAATTGATGAAATGTCAAAAGGAGAAAGTGGTAGAACATAAGATGAGACACAAAATTGGATAAAAGATCTCAATTCTTAGAATTGAGTCTACCGAATACTCCTATTTATAATTTTTTTTTAAAAAATAAAATTACTCCTATTTATAGGATATCGATAAATTGTTATGACACAATCAAATAATTAGTCATAAATCATCAATGATTAGTTTTATAGTTTAACAGAGCTTCATGACCATGAGATCTCAAGTTTGGTTTGAAAAATCATGTTACCATACAATTTACACTTTACGATATCATGTGTTTATCTATGTTTGATGCTTAAGGGCATCCATGGGAAACATACAAGAAATTATGGTTCACGTAGAAAATGGCAAAATTTAATTGTAGTATATATATAATCATTACTAGTTATTATAACTACTGATTATCAACGAAAAAAATCACATAGAAATTTTTAACGGATTATCAAAATAATTTTGTTATAAACTAGAAAAAATTTATTAAATATAAAAATTATTAATTAACTGCAAGGAAATGGTAAATTTGTAATAAATTTGATTTAATTTAGCATATTTAATATCAATTTTATGTGAGATAAATTTAATTCAGTTCAGTTCAGCTCTAAAAAGTCCGAAAAAACAAGTTTATCTAGATTTTTTTTTTAGGTTACACTACCATAGGATATGAGTCATATGACAAGATATATACCACATACAAAAAGAAATAAATGAGCACTTAATTAATAGGTTATGGTGTATACATATATAGTTTATTCACCACTGATGTCCTTTTCTTAATTGGATAATGCCACTTTAATTTAATTACCTCTTTTACGTACGCACTAGTGATTAATGAGTAGTGCTTTATGTTCATTCATGATCAACCATGCATGCATTCGACCTATAACTTTCTATATTGGATCAACATTACAACTTATCTGAAAACGGTCACAAATAGCATTTGTAGATAGTACTCCCTCTTTTAATTGATTAAACTTTGTACCAATAAGTTCAGATAGTACTCCCTCGTTTGAAAAGTAAATAGGTCAAGTCCTTATTTGATCAACATTCCGAATGTTATTATTATAAGGAGTGTTAGCGAATGACAGATATTAGTTTACGTGGGGTCGGACCCCCTAAAAGTTAGAAATATGTGGTTAGATTAGTGCAATAACAGATATTCCTTCTCTCTCAGTCATTTGTTTACACTTCTCTCAAATCTCCCTCACAAAAAAGTCAAACTGTAAACAAATCACTGGAACAGAGGGAGTATTAGTTTACATGGGGTAATGACCAACTCAATGGCTAAACAAAAAGGTGCAATGGTTAGATTAGTGCAATAACCTCCTAGAGGTATGAGGTTCGAGGCTTGTATCTCCACATTTTACATTTAACCATTGCAACCAAATTTTCTATTCATTTTAGATTTTATGAGTATAATATCCGTAAAGACTAGAATTTTAATTTAATTACAATTGACAACTCGTTACTAATAATTTTTTATTACTCAACCTCAATAATTATACAACGTTATTTTTGATCGAAGTTTATGAATTCTACATCAAAAATATTGCGTTATGCACTTGCTTCAAATGCTAAATTTAATTAATTTATCATGATATTTGAGAAGTTAAATTATGAAAAACGTGATATATTACATTTTAATGGTCAAGATAGAAAATAAAAACTAGTAAGTTCAAATCTCTTTCTTTTGTATTATCATATACAGAGTACATAATTGTCTTATTGTCCACAAGAAAAAAAAATTATATATATTCCATATTTGTTATTTTGAACGACTCCCTCAAATGAATATGTGAAGATCCGCCACTGAGTGTTAGGTACTGTAATTGTTTGAAAAAAGTTGATTTTATTAAAAAGTTGTTTCAAATAACAGATTGTATCTCGGCTCCCCACCAATTTCTTGTAAACTGTGTTTAAATATCAATAATAATTGCTTTTTTTTTTAAAAAAAAAAAAATACAATAATAATAATAATAATAATAATAATAATAATAATAATAATAATAATAATAATAATAATAATAATAATAAGAATAAGAATAATACCTGCCATGGCAGGAATTGAGAGGTCCTGGGTTCGACTCCCTGGGTGGGCAATGACTTGCGGATACCTGCCATCCTACGGGATGACTTACCCTAAGACATGTGGTTTCTGAGGGTATTTAGTCACCAACCCTCGTTACCAAAAAAAAAAAAAAAAAAAAAAAAACTAATAATAATAATAATAATAATAATAATAATAATAATAATAATAATAATAATAATAGTAATAATAATAGGTGTAAATATCATTTCTATTACAAATATATTTTGACATTTCTCAGATATCATAAACCCTAACCAAATTATGTTTGAATAGTGAGTATATATATAACTTAGGAATTTAATTATTTAGTCAATCTATACCGTGCTTTTTTGTTTTTTTTCTTTTTTTAGGTAAGTAAACTAGATTGATTCTCTTATCTCATCCTTTCGAATGAGAGAGGTAAGTTGAACTCATCGGCTTTCAAATAAGCTCGAAGAAGAAAGACTTAAATGTCCAATTGAAGCCATAAAATCAGCAACTTTGCTGGATTCACGAAAACAATATTTGACGATTACTCCATCAAAAGATTTGTAGTACAAGGCAGTGACGATGTTGCTATAATGATAGTCGTAACTATAGCTTTTTTGTGTGTGTGTGAATTGTGATATGAGAAGATATATTATAGTACTCTATATAACTAATGTGAGAGCGCACTTACGTGTAGTTGTTGCTTAGTTAGACTCAGTACTGAAACTAGTAGTATGTCGACATTCAAATTTATAACATCAAAGGGAGAATATACAAAGCATATACGTACGATATACCTAACAAATGTGTAATTTGTTGCCCATCTTAATCTCTTTTCTTTTTACTTGGCTAGTTTATATGGAGCACCAACTCAGTGGCGAAGCTAGCTTGTAACAATGGGGTAGCCTTCTTGAGTAACAATAAGTTAATAATCCCATGAAGTATATACAAGTGTAAAAAATTTGAACCGGTTGTAAAAATTGAATACAAACTGAAATTGAAAAAATTTGAAAATTCGGGTTTTTGAAAATATGAATTCCGATTCTGAATTTTCAATGTAAAGCCGATTCATTTACGGATATTCAAATTTATAGATCTGATAACCGATTTTTGAAAAGAATAGTAAATAATAAAATTAAAAGTAACTAAGGAGCAAGATACAAATAAGTCCATGATAGTACTAAATATCAATGTATCATATGGTAATACTGTAATAGTACAAGTAATTAAGTACTTAGTATACAACAATACAAATGTATGAAAAAACACAAATGCTCTAAACTTGCCCCCTTGCGTTGTTTGTAACTTAGATTATGGGTCAAGCTCCTCCGGGGGCGGATTCAGGATCTAAATGTACATAGGTCAGGGTCAATCTAATAATAAAATTACGAGATATTTTTTTTTTAAATTAAATGAATAGCTTAATATGTCATTTGTGATACTATCGTTTTAAAGTATAAACGACATGTAAATCTGATACTACATAGCACAAAAGTTACAACAATAAAAACTATTTTCTATATGTCTACTTAATCGAGATTCAATAATTATATTACAATGAAAATAATCAATTAATAAAATTTTAGGATAATAATGCATATATTTGTGAAAGTTATATAAAAAACAATACTCACCATACAATGCTTGTGTAATTTTGCGTATACCAGATTTCATTTGTAAATATATTAACAATAAAGCACAAGAAATTTTAAATTCAAAATCAAATGTGAAAAAAGAATAAAAAGGTAATGAGCTTAATTTTCCCAAATATTATTTAAATTTGATGAATTTTAACATTAGTAAAACGATGAATACTAAGTTAAATTTTATTAAACATGCAAGACAAATGTAAATAAAAAATTAAACTGAAATGATGATTAAAGAAATATGAGCAAAACTCCTGAAATCATTTCATAAATAAAACTAAACATCATAAATGAAAAACATATGAGTAATAGATAAAAATCCAACCACAACAAAAAGTGTATTATATAAGAATCGAACCCATGACTTCAAGAAATAAAACCATAACATCAAACATTCAACCACTTTACCACCACAAACTAATGGTTAACTTTTAGACTAAATAGTATTTATTCCAAAAACAACTTGGGCCAAGGCCCATACCGCCCTAACAATGGATCCGCCCCTGAGTTCCTCTTGATTCAGGTGTAGGATCGGATTTAGGGTTATTTGGGTTGGGTTATTTGAGTCAGATTGTTTTGTCACGTTCACTCTGTAAATGTGTGTGGGCAACTACTACTACGCCGCAGCTAGGGGTGTAAAGGATCAGAGTCGGCTCGACGAGCCTTCGTGATCAAATTGGTCAAAGCTCGGCTAGAGTTCGGTCAAACTGATCTCGAGCCCGAGCCCGAGCCGATTTCGAGATTAGTAAAGCTTAGATAAGAAGTTCGGATTTGAGCTCGTTTTCATTTTCTATATAATTTAGTCTATGTATATACGAATGTGGAACCCGGGGTGCGGAGACCACTCGACGTCTTGCTTAAGGTGTTTTGGCGAATAAAGAGGAGGTGCTTAAGATAAAAAGATTAAGTTTGAAAAACCTTTAAAACTGCTTTGGAGTTCCCACCAAATTATGCGGTAATTTAGAACTCACCTACGTGTCTTGAGCTCTAAGACACGTCTTAGAGTTCAGGGCACGTCGACACTCATCCGTCTAAGGCTATTGTGAAACCAGATTCGGATTCGGGGTGAGGGTACTCTCCTAAAGATTAATTCAATTTGCTTTATGAAAACCTTTTAGAAAAGCCTATTTAGAAAATAGCCAGTACTAACCTAAGAACAATCCATTGGTGATATTTGAGCTAAAGTAATTCGCTACATACAAGTGCGATATTGTTTGCAAAAAGAATGTATGAATGCATATGCAAAAAGATTGTTAAAAACCCTCAGTTAAACATTCTTAAACTTGTTAACGAAAACGGTACAGTTAATGTCGAATTCATTGTTAAGTTGACTTAATGCAAGATGAGGATTGCTAATGCATAAACTTAAAATAAAGTCCGTTTGGTTTATTTTAAGGGGCATTACTTATGCGACTTTGGGGAGGATAAAAGGAATGGAATGCATTCGAGTTGCAAAACCGCCTTATGAAAAACGGGCTCACGGAC
Source organism: Dianthus caryophyllus (assembly GCA_023091065.1). NCBI lineage: Eukaryota > Viridiplantae > Streptophyta > Magnoliopsida > Caryophyllales > Caryophyllaceae > Dianthus > Dianthus caryophyllus. The sequence continues at coordinate 36,022,804 of CM041522.1, read as the reverse complement.
CAAAGCCGAGTTAGGCACTAATGTAGACCCTTTGTTAGTCTAAAGCAAAGAAAAACTCTGATCAAAGTTAGGACCAAGACATACCTGTCTCGAGCTTCAAACTCGGCAGAGTTTCGCTTCAACAAAAAGGAGAATTCAAGACGAGATGTGTAATTAATTCAAAGATTTGTGCGTGAGGCTTTTGTGAATTTGTGTGTGTGTTGCTGGTGTAAAACCATATGCAAAACTTATGAGAAGTGCTCAAGTCTAGAGGAGTATTTACAGGAGAGATTACGAAGAAAATTACGAAAATTCGGGAAATATATAGCCCAATTGGGAAACCGTAAAAGGGGTTGCAGTTCACTTAGGAAATCGCATAAGGGGTTGCGGTTTATGGGCCAAACCGCATAGGTATGTTACGGTTTTGGGGGTGGGCAAAATCGTCAGTTTTCGTATTTCCTTAATCCGGTTTGACGTATTTTGGAAATATCTTTTGCTTGGGCTCCAAGTAGATCGAGTATAATCTTTCTTGAAGCTATGTGTGAGAGCTTAGGACACTAACTCCAACAATCTCCCACTTGTCCGTACAAGTGTATGTGCGATAACCGATTCTCATATCCCATAAATTTCTCCCACTCAATGTAAAACAATTTGCAAAGTCTGTATTCACAAAGGTCGTATTTTACAAGTGATCAGTATCAAGAGTGGTTTCCCCGACTAGAATGTAACTCAACTGATAAACGAATCATCATTCGAGCATGGCCATTCATTTCAGTTACAGCTCTTCGAGTGGCCCTGAGAAATAACATAACCTGATAAAGGTTGGATATTTTCTTCAACTCGAATCTTGCAGATACAAGCGCAGTATGAAATGACCCAGTGAAAATCTGCTTAGCCTCCTGTTACGGTCGACCATGAGAAAGAAACCAAAGTCACCCAAAAGCTGCCTTAATCTCCAGAGACAGTCGATAGTCAAAAGAATCGACTCTAGGAACACTATGGATGTCCTATCCACGACCGGACACCTAATGTTCTGAAACATTTAGGACTCCATAACGTTGTCACAAAAATGTCCTGTGCGGTATCATTATAACCCGCATCTGTGATCGATCAGTCAACAGTTTGACTTATAGCTCGTTGAACCCACCATCAATCGACTTCACAATATAATTGCCAGAGTTATCAGCTCATGTAGGCGATTACGGACCAAAACAAATATAATGTAATTCAGTTCACTTTGTGGTGTTCAATGTTGTCTATGCAACCCACATGAAAAACAAAATATGAAACAATACGATGATTTTATTAATAGTTTTATGGAAGAAGATACATGTGTCTAATCCATATATAAAACAACTAATACAACTCAGGAACACGCTTAATTCCCATGGAAATAACGTGTCCTTCATGCTTATCATATCTCAACGGTTTAGTGAGAGGATCTGCGACGTTATCATCCGTAGCAATCTTGTCTATCACTATCTCCTTTTGCACCACGTAATCTCTGATCATGTGAGCCTTCCGATGTACATGCCTAGAATTGTTGCTGGACTTAGGCTCCTTAGCCTGGAAGATGGCACCACTATTATCACAATAGATGGTGATCGGGTCATCCGAACTAGGAACTACGGTTAGTCCCTATAAGAACTGACGCATCCATATAGCTTCCTTAGCAGCCTCTGAACCAGCATAGTACTCGGACTCAGTCGTAGAATCTGCAATAACACTTTGTTTGGAGCTTTTTCAGCTGACCGCAGCGCCATTAAGAGTAAATATGAATCCAGACAGAGATTTCGAGTCATCTCGATCCGTTTGGAAGCTAGCATCAGCGTAACGATTGCGCATAGCTTAGTGTCTCCTCCATAAGTCAATACCCAGTCCTTAGTCCTCCGTAGGTACTTAAGGATATTCTTAACAGCTACCCAGTGTGCTTCACCTGGATTGCCTTGGTAACGACTTGTCATACTCATTGCATATGCCACGTCTGGACGTGTGCATATCATGGCATACATGATCGATCCTATAGCCGATGCATAAGGAATCCAACTCATGCGCTGCACCTCTTCCAATGTCTTAGGTGCTTGAGCTTTACTCAAATGCATCCCAGAAATCATAGGAAGGTTCCCCTTCTTGGAGTTGGTCATGCTGAACATCTCAAGAATCTTATCTATATAAGACTCCTGACTGAGGGATAACATCCGTCGTGATCTATCTCTGTAGATACGGATCCCCAAAATTCTTTGTGCCTCTCCAAAATCTTTCATCTGGAAATGGTTCTTTAACCAAACTTTTACCCAAGTTAAGAGAGGTATGTCATTCCCAATCAAGAGTATGTCATCGACGTACAATGATTCTTGGCGGTTCAGGTTCTAACTCAATGTGAGCTTCCTCGGTGGAGGAAGCTTCAAGTTGCTTAAGTAGACTTTTTCGTGCAAGGAAAGTACGCTCCGGCTCTGGATCAAAGGGAATATCCTTATTAGCTTGAGACCTGCGTGTTTCCCTAGGCATACACACACTAGAGCAACTATGAGAAGCGGCCTCAAGGAATTGAAGTTCCTTGAGACAAAAACAAAAGACTAGAAACGAGTAACCAAACAAAAACAAAGCCGTCTCCCCGGCAACGGCGCCAAAATTTGATAGGCTAGGTCGCACTCACCTAATCAAAAATAAACCTGACAAACCTAATGGTAGCTAGGGTAAGTCGGGGTCGAGTCCACAAGGAGAAGGTTGCTTACGTAGGTTACCTATGGAGTGATTCTAGTCTCGGTCGGTTCGATTGTTGGAAGTTCACTAAAGCTAGAGTGTAGGAAGGGTTTAACTTATGGGAAAGAAGTCTTGGAAGTCGGGTTAGGCACGGGTAAGATTAGGTCTAGGAATGATGATTTGGTTGAGTAGGTAATCGCACTTGCTAAGGATATAGCTCGTCCTCTCGGTCTTAAGCTTCCTCTAGGTCTCAAAAGCGGGCTCTCGCAACTTACAATTGAGGGTCCTAATGATTGTCTCGCGCCTTTCCTCGAACTAGACTTTCGATCTTAAGTTCAAGGGTGCTAAAAGTTTGCCAAAACGTGATCAAGGAATCAACAAACACAATCAAGTAGAGACAATCAAAACAAACGCAAAAACCTAACTCAAGTGATCATAAACATCAACCAAAACCAACACCCACGATTCACCCTTCTCCCTAGATGAGTAAACTACTCACACATGACGAAAATGATAATCAAAGCAATTGAAATAGATGAAAACATGATCAACGACAATAAGAAATGAAAATACAATGAAAAGAGGGAAGAAATGATAATACCAAATCAGAAAATTCACATGGAGATTGGATGAACAAGAGCAACAAAACCAAATAGATGATTATTAGCAACGAATTCGAGTCAGGAATTAAAAGTACAACTTATTCAAAGATTCAAACCCTATGTTTTTATGAGAGAATAGTTTAAAGTGTCCTAGAAATGCTATCAAAAGTTCAGACGAAAATATGAAGTAAAACCCCTTTAAAATAGACGAGACATTTAAGCATACGAGGAGTCGGGAGCCGTCCCTAGGCTCCGGGACAAGCATCCCGTCCGGGATGAGGGTGGTGCCGACCGGGACAGGTTGGTCCCGTGTGTTTCAGAAAAAAGTCAGCTTGGTTCTCTTTTTTGGCACTTCTTGTACTTAGCTTTATTTCACTTCTTTGTCGTCCCAAGGCATAGGGACGAGGCCTAGGAGTATGGACGAGGTCTAGGATGATTATGTGAGCTTCAAATCCAGACCCAAGGTCCCGGGACACCTTCATTCATTGAAACGAGGCTCGTGCTCAACCGAAACGGCACGAAACCAACTCGAAACACCTCAAAACTTCACGAAACTTTCCGAAACTTCCCGACCGGCATCCTAAACTCCAAATTAGCGCGTTTACCTACAAAATAGATAGAAAAATGCAGCAGGGCCAAAACGGAGAGAAATAGGAAGCGAAATGCATATAAAAGTACGAGAATCGCAAATAAACGCTAACGAACAAGGGGCTATAAGTACATATATATAGGACACATCAAACTCCCCCAAACCGAACCGTTGCTTGTCCTCAAGCAACAAAGCATGTCAGAAAATAGAGGACAAAGCGAGCAAAAGAATACTTCCCCAAACAATCTCCAAACCGCAAGTAGCTCTAGCAAATGGCAATCAATCCCGAAGCAACATGGGACGTATGGATATAGCAAGCTAACGGATGAGAATTACAAGACAGCGCAGAATGAATAGCATGGCTTAAACAAAGGCTCTCTAGCAATCAAATCACGGACCTCTCGCGGTTTCCACTCTAACACAAATGATGAACAAGGCGGTATATGTGATGACACTCACCTACTCGACTTGTGGAAGCACGCCCGCAATCTAATGTGGACCAAGTCTCGCATTCCCGTACACAAATAATGTCACAAAAACAATACAAACATGAGGACTTATATAGGAAATGAGGTGTGTAAAGGCCGAAGAGAGGATAAGGGTAAAAATGTGGACAAATGATTATGGAATCGTGGAGCTAAGCCACTAGAAACCACTAGTACTACTCAAGTGCTCATCCAACCAAGACGGAACCCAACTCACATGGAAAACGGACCGAAAGCAGCATATCGGTCTCCTCTGCACATCATCGCAACATAGAAATCGAATACAAGTGCTCACTCATGTAACAACAACAACAACTTTTTCATTTTGTGCACACATTTTCTTTCTTTTGTATTTTTGTGTTGTGTTTGTTTTTTCCGATTTTTGTTTCTTTTTTTTCTTGAGCAAAGAGCACACTCACATAGTTGCGGAAATACCTCATCAAAGGTCGGGGAAACAGCAATCCCGACTCATATTCGCCAATACTCTCCAAGCCAACGACATCAGCAAGTCGTAGCCACGATCACAACCCGTAGGACAAGCACAAGAGTAAGCAAAAGCGATCACTAGCAAGGCTAGGGTAGGCTATTTGGCAAGTAGCTATCAAAATCAAGTGGGTAAGGGATAAAAGGATCATATATGAGAGGATAAAGACAATGCAAGAACAAGGTGAATAATAATGAAAACATCTAAAGCCTCATATACAAAACATGTGACAAAATCGTGGGGAACACGGGATAGGGGCCACACTTATGCGCTTTAATGTTATGCACCCCACGAGGAGAACTATTCACAATATAAGCACGGGGACCGGGATAGATGAACCGGCCTCTAGAGGCTAGAAACCTCATAATAAGAGTAGCTATAGTCCGGAAATGATAAAGCCAACAAGTAAAAGCATGCCATCATCTACAAGCGTCTCAACATCCCCGTAGCGCGTATCCAACACAATAAAATCAAGCCAAAGCTGAGAGCATACAAGGGAAGGGATGTCGGGAAAGATCAAAGGTAAAAACAACTTGCTAACAACGGAACGGGATACGTATTTTTGGATTTTAAGAAATTTTCTGATTTTTTTGTGATTTTTGAGATTTTTGAGATTTTTTTGGATTTTGTGAGTTGTTGGAAAATGAAAAACGAAAAAGAAAACGCAAAAATGAAAAGCAGAGCGTTCCTCCCCCCAAACCAAACAACACATTGTCCCCAATGTGTCTAAAGCACATCAACACGGGAACCATATAAAAAAAGGAGAAAAACGATAAAGTCTCAAAAGAAAATAAAGTACATACACGATATTTACAACGAAAAACGCCCCCCCAAACCAGCATAAAACGGGGGGCTCAGCAACGGTACTAGAAGTACCACCAACCATGGGTCGCGTCATAAACGAACCCACTTCCATCGTCTTCTTCATCATCGTCATATCCATCGTCATCAGTCACATTAGCAACTCGGCCATCACCATCAACAGCTCCAATTAGTTGGCATGCAGCAAAGCCAACCGTATCTCCACTCAACGCATTCTTGGTCACAGTCTTACCCACTTCCATCCTCCCTAATGTACCTGCAACCATGTCACAACAAAGCACGGCCTCAAGAGGGTCCCTCTCGAGGACTCTAGGTAAGTTCTCCGCAACACACTCATCGATGACATCCACAGAAAAGACAGTCTCCTCTAACATGGGACGCTTTAAAGCGTTTGACAAGTTAAAAGTGATTTTATCACCTCCAACATCCAATGTCAACTTTCCGTTCTTGACGTCGATTATTGCACCGGCAGTGTGCAAGAAAGGCCGATCCAATATGATAGGAATTTGGGAGTCCTCGGCCATGTCAAGGACGACAAAGTCAACATGGATGAAAAACTTACCAACCTTGACAGGAACGTCCTCCAAAACACCTAGAGGGCGTTTGACATAACGATCCGCCATTTGGAGCGTGATGTTCGTAACCTTTAACTCGCCCATGTTGAGTTTCTCGCATACGGAGTAAGGCATAACGCTTACACTTGCACCTAAATCGCAAAGAGCGTTAGAAATAGAAACGGTACCAATCGTGCAAGGTATGGAGAAACTACCCGGATCCTTTAGCTTAGGAGGAGACTGGTTTTGCAAGAGAGCACTACCTTCTGCGGTAAAAGCCACAGTCTCGACCTCGCTAAAAGATCTCTTACGAGTGAGGATGTCTTTTAAAAACTTAGCGTAAGCAGGGACTTGTGTGACAAGTTCAGTGAAAGGAACCGTTACCTTGAGGTCCTTGACAACCTCCATAAACTTACCAAACTGTGAGTCAAGCTTAGACTTTACCACTCGACTCGGGAATGGTAATCGGATTTGAATCGGCGGCTCGACCGGCTTGTCCTTAGCTTGCTGCGTTTCCTTCTCCACGGCTCCACCTCCTAGCTCGGCCATTTTGCTCACGTGGGACCCACCATGCACGGCCCACTCCTTGGCCACGTGGGGCCCACCCTCGGCTGATCCATCACCCTTAGACCCTGCATCAACACCAATCTCAACATTCAAATCGTTAGTGGAAACATTAGGACTTACCTTACTTACCTTCACGGGAGGTGTGTCGACTTTGGGCATAGGTGGCCCATCGTAGCTCGTTCCACTTCTTAGGGAGATGGCGTTGGCGGTCTTATGAAGCGTCTTAGGTTGAGACGGGAGTGCTCCGGGTGCCCTTGTGTTGCTTGATGACGCCAATTGAGCCAATTGCGTATCCATAGCCTTATTGTGAGCAACCAAGGATTGGATAGTAGCGTCTTTAGCTTGTGCCTCCTTCTCCATCTTGGCCATCATGGCCTCTTGATTCTTTTGCATTTGGAGCATCATGGCCCTCATTTCGGCCATGGAATCGGAGGCGGGAGGAGGAGCAACGGGTGCTTGGTATTGTGGTCTAACAAAACTCGGTGGATTGTAGGGACGATGAGCATTGTATGGAGTAAAGTTTTGTGGGCTGTTTTGTTGTTGTTGTGGTGGTGGTTGTGGATTGAGAACATTTTGGCTTTTCTATGAAAGGTTAGGATGATTCCTATGGCCTTCATTGTAGTAGTTCGAGTAGGGGCTGTTTTGTGATTGAAAAGCATGCACATGGTGTAGATTAGATTGAGAGTTCATACCTCGGCATTCCACGGAAGCGTGACCGGATGCTCCACAAGAATCACATGATGGCTCATAAGTAGTGTGCATAGCGGCCACCGATTGTCCTCGAGTTTGGGAGGAAATAGCTTGCATTTGACTCATCATGGTGGTCATTGCATCCACCTTCGCCGTAAGTAAAGCCACCGCGTCAACGTCGTGCTTGCCTCCACCCCTAGGAACATTCCTAGCATTGACATATTGAGCATCGTGAATAGCCATGGCCTCTATCGTATCAAAGGCCTCCTCAACATCTATGTTATCAAATCTCCCGTTCGCGGCCGAGTCAAGCACTTGGCGAGACTCATTGTACAATCCATTGTAGAATTGCATGACCAAGAACCACTTGTCAAGCCCATGATGAGGACATTGACGTTGTAGCTCTTTATATCTTTCCCAAGCGTCGAACAAGGACTCATCACCACGTTGGCGGAAGCTAGTTAGTTGACTCCTAAGTATTGTCGTCTTCTCCGGTGGGAAGTATTTTTGGTAGAAGGATAATGCTAGAGTACTCCAATCGGTCACACCATGAGCGACTCGGTTCAACGAGTTCAACCATAGCTTTGCTTTATCCCTAAATGAGAATGGGAAAAGCATCTCGCGAATTTGATTTTGTGTGACTCCGGCTTGCTTGATTGTTGAGCAATTCACAAAAGTTTTGCACATGGAGGTTAGGATCCTCCCCGGGGCTTCCACCGAATTGACTTCGCTCGATCAAGCTAATGAAAGCCGGCTTGATCTCAAAGTTGTTGGCCGCGATAGCCGGCATAGCATTGTCGGTAGGAATTTGAGCCGCGGTAGGCTTTGAGTGATCCGAGAGCTTCACCATGATTCTTGGCGGTTCAAGTTCTAACTCAATGTGAGCTTCCTCGGTGGATGAAGCTTCAAGTTGCTTAAGTAGACTTTTTCGTGCAAGGAAAGTACGCTCTGGCTCCGGATCAAAGGGAATATCCTTATTAGCTTGAGACCTGCGTGTTTCCCTAGGCATACACAACACTAGAGCAACTATGAGAAGCGACCTCAAGGAATTGAGGTTCCTTGAGACAAAAAGAAAAGACTAGAAACGAGTAACGAAACAAAAATAAAGCCGTCTCCCCGGCAACGGCGCCAAAATTTGATAGGCTAGGTCGCACTCACCTAATCAAAGATAAACCTGACAAACCTAAGGGTAGCTAGGGTAAGTCGGGGTCGAGTCCACAAGGAGAAGGTTGCTTATGTAGGTTACCTATGGAGTGATTCTAGTCTCGGTCGGTTCGATTGTTGGAAGTTCACTAAAGCTAGAGTGTAGGAAGGGTTTAACTTATGGGAAAGAAGTCTAGGAAGTCGGGTTAGGCACGGGTAAGATTAGGTCTAGGAATGATGATTTGGTTGAGTAGGTAATCGCACTTGCTAAGGATATAGCTCGTCCTCTCGGTCTTAAGCTTCCTCTAGGTCTCAAAAGCGGACTCTCACAACTTACAATTGAGGGTCCTAATGATTGTCTCGCGCCTTTCCTCGAACTAGGCTTTCGATCTTAAGTTCAAGGGTGCTAAAAGTTTGCCAAAACGTGATCAAGGAATCAACAAACACAATCAAGCAGAGACAATCAAAACAAACGCAAAAACCTAACTCAAGTGATCATAAACATCAACCAAAACCAACACCCATGATTCACCCTTCTCCCTAGATGAGTAAACTACTCACACATGACGAAAATGATAATCAAAGCAATTGAAATAGATGAAAACATGATCAACGACAATAAGAAATGAAAATACAATGAAAAGAGAGAAGAAATGATAATACCAAATCAGAAAATTCACAAGGAGATTGGATGAACAAGAGCAACAAAACCAAATAGATGATTATTAGCAACGAATTCGAGTCGGGAATTAAAAGTACAACTTATTCAAAGATTCAAACCTTAAGTTTTTATGAGAGAATAGTTTAAAGTGTCCTAGAAATGCTATCAAAAGTTCAGACGAAAATATGAAGTAAAACCCCTTTAAAATAGACGAGACATTTAAGCATACGAGGAGTCGGGAGCCGTCCCTAGGCTCCGGGACAAGCATCCCGTCCGGGATGAGGGTGGTGCCGACCGGGACAGGTTGGTCCCGTGTGTTTCAGAAAAAAGTCAGCTTGGTTCCCTTTTTTGGCACTTCTTGTACTTAGCTTTATTTCACTTCTTTGTCGTCCCAAGGCATAGGGACGAGGCCTAAGAGTATGGACGAGGTCTAGGATGATTATGTGAGCTTCAAATCCAGACCCAAGGTCCCGGGACACCTTCATTCATTGAAACGAGACTCGTGCGCAACCGAAACGGCACGAAACCAACTCGAAACACCTCAAAACTTCACGAAACTTCCCGACCGGCATCCTAAACTCCAAATTATCGCGTTTACCTACAAAATAGACACAAAAATGCAGCAGTGCCAAAATGGAGAGAAATAGGTAGCGAAATGCATATAAAAGTACGAGAATCGCAAAGAAACGCTAACGAACAAGGGGCTATAAGTACATATATATAGGACACATCACACAGCTTCTTGAAAAAACCCTGAAAAGATCTCTCCATCCTTGCCTTGTCCCGTTGTTTACTGGTGGCTATCCACAATGAGTCTAGGGTCACCCCATAACCACTTTTGACCACGTAATTTCCTGATCTACTCTTACACCAGTACGGTATATCTCGTCTTTCCTCCAAGGGTATTGGGATCGAGAGAATTTGGTTTACCCAATATTCATCAAAAATCCACTTAAGCATTGGTTCGTTCCAAGTTCTCCCTTCAGTTTGAAGATCTGTCACCTTCCAGTCTGCCATATCCGAGTGGATAATCTCCCCCACTCCCAATTTTGGAATTGGAACCCCTCCATTCACCTAGGTTGCACGGACACTTCTAATTTTTGGCGTTCCCGTGTCGGACACGGGCACACGTAGGACACACCTCCAAACATGTCGGACACGCGTCGAACCGTGTCCTCGGTTTATTTTTTAAATAAGACGTGTCGGACACGGCCCAATTAATTCGGACACGGCCCGTGTCTAACGGACACCCCAAAATACTAAGTTTTTCATTTATAAAAGATGACAAAATTGAAAAAAATTCGAAAAAAGCACGATAGTCACATAGTTAATAACGAAATTGTCACTCATCTTCTCCTCTTCTCACTTCTTTTATTCTATCGCCCACCACCCTTCAACGCCATCGCCCGCCTCCGACAGCCGCCCATAAGCAAGTTTTACGTATTGATTGTTTTTTATGACTTTGTGAGCTATAAATGATCACAATTTACATGTTAGTTGGTATGAGTAATAAATTCCCTTTATTTTAACATGTATATTAGTTATTTCATGCCGTGTCTCGTGTCCTACAAAATCAAATTGACGTGTCCCGTGTTGCGTGTCGTGTCCGTGTCCGTTTGTGTTTTGGTGCAACCTAGCCATTCACCCATCGCTGGGACCAAATATGAATGTCAAAGTTCCATCCTATATTCCAGCCTAAGAAGGGTAAGAGGAGCTTAAGGCCCCACTCAATCCCCTTCCACGTCCAGGAGGAGTTGCTCTTAGTAGTGTCCCTGCCACCCTCCATTGGTAGAAGAGGGTTACCATACTTAGCCGTGAACATACGGCTAAAGAGAAGGTCTGGGTTAGAGATGATTCTCCATCCTTGCTTGGCCAAAAGAGCTTGATTGATGCAGTGAACATTCATAATCCTAAGTCCCCCTTTTGACTTAGGCAGGCTGAGAAGCAGCTTACTACACCAATGTAACGCTCTCTTACCTCCACTACCCACCCACCAGAAATGTGCCAACAGAGAGTTAATTCTGTTGAACACACTTATCGGTATTTTGAACACCGATAGAGAGAACACTGAAAGAGATGAGAGGATAGAGTTGATAAGAGTTAACCTACCTGTTGTAGATAGATACATACCATTCCATGAGGAAATTCTACGCTTAACTCCGTCAATTAAATTCTGGATGACGACTCGTTTTGGGCCTCTCAAGGATGATGGGGCGCCCAAGTATGTCCCCAATGTTGTACATGGCTTAACGTTGAAGGTTTTTAATCCTGCACTCATATGTCGTAGCGTACAGTTCGGACTAAACACTATAGCCAATTTTTCCTCGTTAATTATCTGACCCGATGCCTCACAATAAAGGTCCAGGATATTGCGCAGACAGTAAAACGCCTCCTCTCCCCCTTGAATAAAGAATAGGGAGTCATCAGCAAAGAGGAGATGCGAGACTTCCGGGGCTGCTTTGGCCACTCGTATCCCCTTCAAACTCCTTAGGTTTTTCCCTTTTGTCATGCTTTGCGAAAGCATTTCAGTGCACAGGACGAAAAGATAAGGAGACAGCGGGTCGCCCTGCCTCAGCCCACAAAGCGGTTGAATCCTGTCTAACGGCGCCCCGTTAAGCATAACCTCACAAGAAACCGTTTTGACGCATTGCATAATGAGTTTAATCCATAGAGGTGGGAACTCCATCTTTGAGAGTGTTGTGTGTAAAAAATTCCAATTCATTCTATCGTACGCCTTACTCATATCGATTTTCAGGGCCGTTTGTCCACTTTTTCCGACCCTATGGTTTTTTATCGAGTGCAAGATCTCTTGTGCTACCATGATGTTATCTCCTATATTTCTCCCCTTCACAAACGCATTATGAAATTCTCATACTAGCGTATCCATGACCTCCCAGAGTCTATTGGCCATGCATTTCGTTACTATTTTCATAGTCACATTACAGAGACTAATAGGTCTAAAATGATCGACCGTCTCCGGACATGCAGTTTTAGGAATCAACACAATCATGGTTCTATTCATATCCTTCAGGATCTTACCTGTCGTCAGAGCACTTAAAGCCGACGACGTTACCTCATCCTTAACAGTATGCCAATGTCTTTGAAAAAACACCGCCGGCATACCATCAGGTCCTGGGGGTTTCAGGGAGCCCAATTGAAATACCGCAGCTCGTACTTTCTTTTTTGTGAATGGTTTTTGGAGAAAGGCCTTATCAGACGGATTTAACCTCTTGCAGTTCACACTAAAGAAATCCGCATACTGTTCCTTATAAGCCTCGAAGTCCATACCCGCGTCCTTGGGTCGTAGGATCTGATTAAACCGTTCCAGAAAAAGCTTCCTTATCCTTTCCCGTGAATAGACCCACTCTCCGTTGTTTTCCTTGATTCCTAGGATCGTATTTTGGCCCATACGACCATTCACCCAATTAAATAATCTTGTAAGTAATTATAAGCACATGATTCCTTTTTTTACCCTTTTCTAAAATTAAATTTAAAATTTTAAAATTGAAAGAGAGAAGTAAAAATAAGACTATGAATTACATTTATAACCCTGATGGTACTCAATTTGAGTACCACCGGATGGCGGCATCTCATTATTCTTCTTTTTTATTTTTGAAATAGCTTCTCCCACATCATTCTAGTTGCTACTTCATTCAATAAAATGTTTTTCTTAAATACTACTCCGTAATAACTATTTACTCTTATAATTTATTGGTTATTTGTTTTTTTCACTAATTCTTGTGTAAGTCAGGGATTATATAACTTTTGTACTATTTAAGTGATAATTATGATTAATTGTTACTAATTTTTTTTAGTACCCCTGTTAGTGACTTTAGTAGATTTGTTTCATATTTTTGTACCCCTTTAACTGCAATTTGTACTTTGGTCTCACATTAACTTAGTGTAAGTTCAGCCTTGTAGGAGAATTACTGTTGTTTTTTTATTTGATTATATTTCTAATTAGTTCAGCTTTATTTAATTTTGATTTCTAATTTAATTTTGTTTTTTTGTTACTTGATTTAAAATTTATATTTTTATGCTTATGTACTTATTTATATTATTTATATTTACTTATATCTTATTTTTCGTACACAAATTCTTGTGTGAAATAGTGTCACAACAACATTATTGTGAGACTCCCATGTTAATGAGTAGTGATTTTCTTATTTTTCTTTTTTAATTCACCTAAATGAGTAAATGCGGTCTCACGTTTTTTTAACGTGAAACGGTCTTACAGTAGAGCAACTAATATAATGTAGATTCCTATATTTCTATTTTTATTTTTGGGTTTTTTGTCAGACACTACCTTATATTTAGCCCAACTTGTGAGGAACTACCTTACATTTTTTTTTTGTGAAAAACTACCTTTCTTTTCTCAAAATTTGTTGAACACTACCCAGACCCAATTTCCGTCCATACTTAACGCTTGACCATGTTTGACCTAACAGAGTTTTTTCTCCCTCCCTTTTATCCCAATTTCCCTCCAAACTTAAGACTACTTTCCCTCCAACTACTACATTTATTTCCCTCCATTTTGACCTTATTATTTCCTCCCTTTTTTTTACTACTCATCTATATTCTCTATTTAATCTCTCATTTCCTTCTCACTTCTTCTTACGTGTTTTCCACTTTCTCACCTTATAATTTTTTTTTATCTTTGTAGAGATGCAGAAATGTCGTTGTGGAATCCCGGCGGCGTATCAAACTTCTTGGACGTTCCAAAATCCGGGGAGAAGATTTGTTGCGTGCAAGTTCTACAATCCTGAGACAAATAGGCGTGGGTGCAAGTTCTTGAAGTGGATTGACGAAGAGTCAACCGACTGGCAAAGACACTTGATTAATCAATTAGTTAATGAAAATAGGTATTTGAAAAATGAGTTGAAGAAACCAATAGAGCTTGAAGAAGGTGAAGAAGTAAATAGCAAAATGAGTATTGATGATGCTGAAAAGGAGTTGGAAAATTTGAATAATGAATTAGAGAATTTGAAGAATCAATTGGAGAATTTGAAGAAGGAAAAAGTTAATGTAATAATGGCGTAATAGCTTCAATTTCAAACTTAATAAGCCTTAAATACTTGATTGAAGATGGATTGTTGACATATGGCTAGAGAAAAAAAGAAATCAGTAATTGCATGTTTACAATATTTAGAGGAAATTTGGGAAAAAAATGGGGGAAATAGAAATGAAAGGTAAGAAGCGAATGATAGAAATGAAAAGGTAAGAAAAAATGGTTAGTTAGGTTTACTAAAGCTCCGTTGTAATACCCCGAAATAAAATAGGTATGTTTAAAGATATAAAAGTATATAAAAGTAAGACTATTAGGAACATTACTATTAGACTCATATATTAGTATGTATAAATAAAATAAGTTGTTGTTTTGTTTAAAATACTAAGAGAGTATAAATTGGGACTTATATTTAATCCATATAATTATTATATCATTCTTTTAGTAATAAGGATAATTAATGTTACGGTTTAAATTACCTCTCACGCAAGTATAACGTGGTCAATGTAGTATGAGAGGGTCGAATCCACAAGGATGGGTAGTTAGGCTCTAAGATTTGTTTTCGTTCTAGTTTAGTCGGTTAAAACGTTGTTTTGGGTATTCTAATCTAATAAAACTAATGAGAAAGCTAGAAAAGGAATATAAAGACAATGTAATCGATAGTAAAATAGAAGTCTTAGGGTCCGAATTTCCACTAGCACTATCTAATAATAAGAGCAAGAAATCGAATTATGACTTTGGAGGAAAACGACTACGAAAATAACCACTACTCCCCTCCCGGGTTTGTAGGCGGTCACCTCTAAATTACCTAGAACTTCCCTCCCGGGTTTGAACTAGGTCTCCTTAGCTTACACAAAAGTCCACTCCCATGGCACTAGCGCACAAGACAAGGGAATATAATGCGACACTTACAAAATCACAATTCACAACTTGTCTCAACAATTCAAATACAATAGACAAAATTAGCTAGGGATTAATCGAACCCTAAACACAAATTACTCACTAATCATAATTAAATCGACACTAATCATAATAATAAAAGACAAAAATAACATAAAACTAAGACCAATCAATATATATAAGTAAAAGAGGCTTTTTTCGAGCGCTCTCCTTAATTCAAGGAGATTTTAAGCCAATCGTAAAATTACATTAAGAAAATAAATTAAATTGTGAAAAAATAGTAATTTGGAAAGAAATAATTATATGAGAAAAAAATAGTAATTTGGAAAAAAATAATTATATGAGAAACAATTCCCTTATTTAATTATGAAACTTAATACGATATTTTTTTAGCTAAGTCTTTGATTATTATGTTTCATAAAATGTATCTGTCGAAAAAATATAAAAATAACATCATTACTTTCGAAACGAAAAATGCTATCAAATGAGTATAAATATCAAAGTATTTCATCCAATAAAAAATAAATCATTTGAAAAGTAGATTAAATAATTTATATTGTAATTTTTTTTTTGGAAAGAAACAATTATATGACACATAATTTAGTTATTTAATTATGATACATTAAATAATTTTTAGGTAAGCCTTTAAACCTTTTTTTGTGTATATATATATATATATTAAAAACTTTAGCTTTGTCTTCCAAGGTACCGGGTTAAATAGTTTTAGTTTATTATATTTTAATTATGATTATGATTTGTGTTATTTTTATTTTTTTATGTGGATTTGATTTGATAAGTGTATTAATTTTGAAAAGTTTTATTTATTAATTATCATGTTTGTAATTTAAACGTAGTTTGATTGAATTCATAATGATCTTTTTTCCTTTGTGTATTACAGATTTATATTTTAAGTTTAAGATCTGAGGTACTCATTGAAGAAACTTGATTACAAAATCAATCGAATATGTAACGTGAAAGGTAAAAGAGATATACATGATCTATTGATTATCTTATTTTCATATCAAATTATTATTTATTGTTGTATAATAATATTTATTATTCATCATACTTGATCTTTTAGTTAGTTTCATCGTATTAATATTTGATTTAATTGTTCATGTCAATTTTGTATGAGAATATCTGAAAATTAGGTATAAAAATAATCAACATGGTGTATTATAATGATAAGGTAAAGTTTAGTTTGATGACAAAATGTTAAATTTTTACTATCCCGTTTTAAAGTATTTCTTTTAATTCTTTAATAAATTAGAAATCAAACTATATATTTCATATCTATATACATCTACATAAAAGAGAGTTTTGCTAAGTGTTTTTAGAGTGCCCACATCATAATTTATTAAATTTGTATATACATTATTATTGATGATTAAAAATATTTTTTAATTACTTATTAATAAAAGTGAACAACACTTACAATGATTATTCTATGATCTAATAAAAAAATAATTATTTAATAAATTCAAAACAATTAGTTTTGTATAAAATTAAAAGAAAAAATCTTCTCGGAATAAATTCAATTAAAAGCAATTAACTTTCACTAAAATTTAATGAACAAAAAAAGTAAGCTAAAAAATACTAAGACAAAAGTTTTTCCTATTGTTATAATACTAACCTTTAGCCTTTTTTCTAATGTTTTCAAAACATTTTAGTTCTTTGTAATATTTAATTAAAAACTTACTTAAAAAATATTAAAACTCACATTTGGGAAAATAGTATTTTATTTTAATTTCCATAAGATACACTTACATTTTCATAAAAATTGGAGAGCTCATGAATAACACATACCATATTATTTGATAATTTAATAAAAATAATATCTTGATAATCTAATAAAATTCAAAGAAATTAGTTTTCTATAAAATTAAAAGAAAATCTCTCCTACAAATGAAATTTAATTTAAAGTAATTATCTTTATACTCCGTATATAACTTAAACAAAAACTTACCTAAAAAAAATTAAGACTAGGAAATAAAAAAATTCAAAAACTCAGCTAAATAAATATTAAGACTAACCTTTTTCCTATAAGACTAAAAATATAATCTACAAAATTTCCTTATTTAGTTATCATACATTAGATGATTTTTAGGTCCACCTTATCTTTTCAGTCCTATATCTAAATCTGAACCGTAGGATCTTAAAGATCAAATGGCTCAAATCAAATCTCGCTAATTAATATACATAAAAAACCATTAGCTTGATCTTCCTAAGTATTACGTTAATAATTTTAGTTTAGTATGTTTTAATTATGATTACGATTTCTGTTATTTCTATTTTTTATGGTGTATTTGATTTGATAAAAGTATATAATTTTGAACTATTTTATTTTTTTAATTACCATATTTGTTATTTAAACATAGCTTGATTGAATTGGTGATGATCCTTTTTTCCGTTGTATATGTTTCAGATTTATATTTTAAGTACCAGATTTTTTGTTCTCAGTGAGTAAACTTGATTACAAAACCAATAACGATACTAATGAATATGTTACATGAAAGGTTAAAGAGATATACAAGATTTATTAATTGTCATATTTTCAAATAAAGTCATTTATCGTTATATGATAAATTTTTATAATTTATAATGTTTGATCTTTTAGTTAGTTTCATAGCATTAAGTTTTGATTTAATAGTTAATGTCTATTTTGTAGGAGAAAGATCTCAAAATTATGGAAAAAAAAACTAATCTTTATGGTGTGGATGGATGTTGATAGTTTATTTTCCAAAATAAAAATAATTAAGGTAATACTTTCCATTTTTAAAAAAATAAATGTAGCATAAATAAGGTAGTTTTGGACAAAATACCCAAATTTCACATTCAAAAGTATTATGTCGATAATATACTATTATATTATGCATATAATTTATATATAAATTTTCATATAAAGTGGTACGGTCTTATGATAAGATTATTTTATTTTGAAAATTATTTTTACGTTTTATAATAGATTTTAGTTACTTTATTGTAGATCTCACATGTGAAACGGTTACACGTGAGACATACGCTAATATTCATATCCCGAGATAAAGGACTAATCATATGACAATTTTCGTCGAGCAATGCACTTAAGCACACATGCAAATATTAGAATCAAATATGTAGAGCTTCAAATTAGATAACAATTGAATTATCGACAAATTTCATTGGATTTAGTCAAAATCCGTTGTTTTTAATTTTAAATTGAATAGAAAAATGAAAAATAGTCATAAATCGCTAAGGAAATGATGTATTTTTATTGACAAGTTTCATTTACATTAATTTTTATTAAAAAAAGATAAATAATTCATTATTAAATATAACTTACTCATTAAAAAAATAAATCATTCATTATTAACAATTAGTCTCCTATAAAACGGGTCAACCCTTTTTAAGTTAAGACGGGTCAAATATGACCCGTTTTGGCCTTTTTTTTGTTTTTTAAAACTTAACTCAAATAACGAATAAAACACAAATTTTAAATGGTAACAATATAGATAAAAATGGTAACATACTATATCATATTGGTGACATATTCTCAAAAAATTAAAACATAATTAATCTATTTTGATAACATATTATACAATTATGGTAACATATTAAACAAATGTTATGACAATTTTTTATTTTCTATGTTTTATAATATGTTACAAATATAATATAATATGTTACCATTTTACATTACTTTGTTACCATTTTCAATAACCCTATAAATACGAACCTATTTTGATAACATATTATAGAATTTTGGTAACATATTAAACAAATGTTATGACAATTTTTTATTTTCTATGTTTTATAATATGTTACAAATATAATATAATATGTTACCATTTTACATTACTTTGGGTCTTGAAAAAAAATTTCAGAAAAAAAAAATAAAAAAAAAAAAAAAGGGTTAACCCGACCCATCTTAAGCTTAAAACGGGTTTTGTGGTATTAAATGAGAATTTGTGCATTATTAAATACTCATTATTAAAACCCGTGCATCGCACGGGCTTTAAAACTAGTTAATAATAAAGATGAAAACTTTGGCTCAATATTAACACATAAGAGTAAAATAAGAAATAATCTCTAACTTTAACATAAATAAAATGGACCAAATCTACACATAATTTGTGAACTAAACTAATAAACTACTGATTAAAAGGTAATTAAAATTAAAGTTAACTAAATTAAAGAGAGAAATATACGACAAAATGGAGGAATTTGGCTCTAATCTACTCCGTACGTTGCACTACTCTTCTTCTCTACGGCTCTTCTGTCTACTTTCTGCTCTTCTTCTTCTTTCTACTCTCCTCTGCTGCGTCTTCTTCTTTTTCTTGGGCTTTCTTTCTCATTGGACCCTAGGTCCATTTGATTTCATTTAGTCCACTTTAACTCTATTTTATTTTCCGTCTTCTTCGATCTCAAAATACTTTCTTCATAAAATGGTACCTATAAAATATAATAACAAAAAGAAGTGCCAAATCTCGAGAAAACGGATAAAATACGATAAAAATATGACCGACCCATATTATATATAACTAGTTGTAAATTTGAGCTATTTAAGAATATAAGACCATAAAATTGACTAAGTAAGAGTATAATGTGGGTATATAATCGGTAAAAATATAGCTTGTCAATTAACAAAAAAAATCAAAGGATAATTACAAAGAAAAACAGTAAAATAATAATAAAAAAAAAAAAAAAAAAAAAATACCACAATGCGCCATGTGGTGGAGCATATGACTAATCCAAATATCTCATCCCCTATAAATTGCTTATGATCAATGGTAAAGAAAACAAGACTACATACAAACAAAAGTAAGGAATACTATTTGGAATAAAACTAAATTAATTGGGTTATTATGGTGATCATGGGTGCAAAGGAAAAACATTAGTTACGTGAAAGCCAAAAAGATAATAAGATTAAATATAGAATTAGTTTACTAAACGTTCGTTATGGTTAACATGGTGACTAATTATGGTATGATTTCGAGACCTTTCATTGTAGAAATAACTTATTTTGATATTATAAATGATAATTATAGTTATTTTGTATAATATTGTATACAATATGATTCTTATATATTCATGTTATATTGCTCCATATTGTATAAATTGCCTTATACTCCCTCCGTCCCGGTCATTTGTTTACACTTTCTATTTAGGGGGTTATAGGTCATTTGTTTACACTTTCCATAAATGGTCATGGGTGACCCATGTGGGAGATGGGACCATACTCCCTTAACCAATTACATTTCATAATTTTAAGCAAGCGGGACCCCCTTTGTACTTATATTATTATTCTATTAGTTTTTTCTCTACATCTCTCCTCACATTGATAAATGTGTATAAAGTAAATGTAAACAAATCACCGAGACGGAGGGAGTATGTTGTTATATTATTATGTTAGTTTTATTTTATTATAATGTACATTTGGCCATTTGTAGCATTTGGGATACGATTATGGGAGGGAGATGGCATTATTTATAATAACCTGTGTACACAGAAGGGGGCGCGACTCCGTGTGAATTACGATTCTGGTATCCGGCAATATATAGCCGAGTGGGTCTTTGTATAGACCTGAGTATCCTGTGTACATGGATGAGGGCATAGCCGTAATTTGTCTCTCTTGTATAATGGTAGACCATTAGATATGATTGTGATATGATAAATGGTTGCATTTTGCTTTATATAACGATGACATATATATTTGTATTATGAAGGCAGAATGAATAAAATTGACCTAGGGCCGGTGAAGGCGATCGAAGTCATACTCAGCCGGTGGTTGGCTGATCCCGTTATATTTATATATTTTTCAGGTTTATTTTCTGAAGAAAAGGAGAAAGTGAGAGTTGACCAACGCACTTCTTTTGTATAGGAAGAAATATTTTTTTAAGGGTCAATAGTAAGATCATTACGACTAGTATTGTAATTAGGATAGCCTTGTACTCTCGTGAAGGAGAATACGGCGGTAACGCCTCTGTAATATAGTTTAATTTATTTAATTTTTCTATTTGTAGAACCTTCCGCTGCCAGTTAAATAAGTAGGAGAAAATAGGGGCGTTACATCCGTTAGGTCAAACATGGCCAAACGTTAAGTATGGATGGAAATTGGGTCTAGGCAGTGTTCAACAAATTTTGAGAAAAGAAAGTTAGTTCTTCACAAAAAAAAAAATGTAAGGTAGTTCCTCACAAGTTGGGCTAAATATAAGGTAGTGTCTGACAAAAAAAAAAACCCTTTATTTTTAAAAGTAACTTTATTTTTCATAACTTTAAAATTATTTCAGTTATACTATTTATGAGCGATTTCAAATGATTATATAGAATCACATCTTGTAATTGTGAGATAATTTTAAAATAATTAGCATCAATCAGTGATAATAAGTGATTATGTTTTCAAATACAGAGTATAATATTTGATTTGTGATAGTTATATTGATATACAATGTAAATTATTTGCTTGTGTAAATCACAATTAATAAAAGTCAAATATAGATAATATGAATGGACTTAAAAGAATTTTCTCTATACTACTTTATATTTTTTTAACTTTTATATTTCAGCTCAGGTAATAGTCCTCGTTCCTGAAGATGATGCAAAGTAGATTGTATGTACTCGTGATAGTTATGATTTTGATTCCAGGAGACAATAATCGGGGTGTATCATACAAATGTACTCGAATCTTGTCGTTATTTCCAAATCATAATGCACATGTGCTGTTTTGTACCCACTTTTTTTTTACTTACCATATAATTAATTATAATAGTCCAAAAATGTACTCCTTGTAGTACTAGTCCTCTTTTATATTTTACTCGTATTATTAAAAATAAAATGTTCATTCTCATTTTTAACGAAACCTTGTATTAATTGTGACAAATGGGTTGTTAAATTCTGAACATGCTTAAAATATAATTACACGCATTGTAGGTCTCACCCACGGGTGAGGTTATTTTAATTACAAGATAATAAGTTATTATATTAGGGCTCTTTAAATTTGTTATCGAAAATGTATTCACATAAATATTTTATTTTTCTATAAACACGAGTGTAATATTAGGTCGTTCATTGTGTGATTAACGCCTTCTAGCTATACCAGTAACATGTGAAAAGTTGCTTACATTCTTCGCGACTTAGAAGTATCAAAATCGGTTAGGGTTAGGGTTTTGAAAAAAAAAAAGGGCCAAAATTGTAGAAGACACGGGATAGGGTGGAGGAGATGAAAGAGGGACGGAAAGATGTAGTTGGTAGAGGAACAGATCTAAGGGTTTTTGATTTTTCAAACGACAATGGCTTCATTGGATCTCGCCGGAAATGGGATAAAAATGGCCATCTCCGGCCGAAGAGATAAGAGCGTTGTAAGTGGCAGGCAGAAGAAGGAATGAAGGATCGATAAGGCTGATAACATATAAGAAAGAGAATGATTGAATGACTTGTTTATTATTGAATAGCAATAACATATTTATACTTATACTAGATATAAAGAAACCCTATACCTATAAGCTTCCTAAGATATTTGGTAAATCAAACATAATATTTAACTGACATAAATAGAATTTATTCCATATATCATAAATAAAATTTATTCATTAATTAAAAAGTTACACGATAGTTAATTAGGACAAACCTCAAAATAAAACATCATACTAATCTATTAAAAGCCAAGTTAATTGTACCTTTAAAACATTCAATGTAGATACTCGTATTATGTATTCTGTATCGATAGATAGCGACTTAAAATGTTGTATTGGTAAGTACTCTATCTAATT
Organism: Dianthus caryophyllus; assembly: GCA_023091065.1. Classification (NCBI taxonomy): domain Eukaryota; kingdom Viridiplantae; phylum Streptophyta; class Magnoliopsida; order Caryophyllales; family Caryophyllaceae; genus Dianthus; species Dianthus caryophyllus. Next base: position 35,999,872 of record CM041522.1, on the reverse strand, counting down.
CAATCAATCATTTGTTCAGCTTTCTAATTAACAATGAAATAAAAATCGACCAATTTTTGTCTTGAAATAATATATGAACCAATCATCAAACAGACGATGGGGAGAATTATATAGAATTGTTAGATCAAATGAATAAGGATACTAAAGTTGTAAACTTATGACAATAATGCCTCCTAAAACTCAAGTGAATGTCACAAAACAAAATAAATGAAAAGATACCACAAGATGTTAAATGAATCACAGCCATGTTATCCTTGGATACTTCCATGATTCCATTGTGTACAAAATTAGTCCCACAAATAATTTATGCATTCGTCATCAAACATGAATTGAAGGTGTGACCTACATTTTTGTACCATATTAAATATCAACAATATGTCTTTTTCAATTTGTTTAGGTCATGGACCCTGTATATTTAGGATACTTATTATTTCATCGATAATTAATTTGGAGGAATGGAACGAAGAAGGCTGATGTGATCTAATAAAAGTATTGTATTACATACACAATTTAACTTTTTCGATTAAATTTTTGAAATTTCGTTTATAAATCTATTTAAAGTTTACAAAAGAAAAAAAAAATTGTATAATCAAAATACAATAATTACATACAATATAGAAAGTTCTTGCATAATTAGATGTTTCTACCGTAAAATACATTATATTTAATTTACGGGGAAAGATGTGATTAAAATGTCGTAACAGAGACATCATTGTAAAGGTCACAAGTGGACAATGTGGGAGTATTTCAATGTAAAGGTAGTACTTTAGGTTCAGTTTTGAAACATAACTTGGTAAATAAATGATTAAATTAAGGACAACAGATATTAAAAAAATCATCTTATCTAACTCCGTAAATAAAAAAAATTTCAAACTTTAATTCACCGATAAATAAATCGTATCAATATAAGTTACGATATATGATAAGTATCAAATGATATATTTGTAAATTTGAATCATTCTTAAAATTATCCTTGTAGACGTAAAAAAATGTCTATAATAATTTATTTGGGTCAAAGTCAAAATACCGACTCATTTAAATGAAAAGCCGAGCCAAATTTAAATCGACTCACAAGTCAACAAAGAAAATGGACTCACAAGTCCAAAAGCCCAAGAGAGGTTCTAACCTTGCCTTTTCTATAAAAGCATAAATCATCCTCATTTTGAAGGATGATGAAATTATAACCAAAAAAACCCTACTTACAAAAAAAAACACAAAACAAGTTACAGTAAACCAAAAAAAGGAGAAATCAAAACAAAACCTCTCTTTTCAAAGGGAACCCTAATCTCTTCTAATTCTCACAATTAGAAGAGGTAAAAAATTGTTTCTTCCATCTTTCACGGCGCCAAGCATTCAAACACGGTGCAGTCGAGATTGTGGGAAAAGTCCGAGCAAGGAGATCAAGCTTTCGAGGCCCTCTACGAAGCTCTACAACAAATTTTGTATTAAGCGTGGAAAATCGAATCAGTGGAGTACGAGAAATTGTAACCCATACATTAAAATTAATAAAAATATTATTTTGTTCGCATTATTTTTGTGTTTGTTAATTTTTGCAGATCACAAAAAAATTTGCGTTTACAATCCTTTTAAGTGAAAAATATTACTACTCATATTTATGTAATCTCTTAAATTATAGAGACGCGTATCAATGCACGATGGTGCGAAAATCGAGAAAAAAGTAAAATGAGATCACCATGATAGTATATGATGCAATGATGCAATCGAAAATATTTAATTAAATGGGAGAGTGATATGATCGGCTAAGTTGTTCAATCGAAATTATTGATAAGCTAATGATCGATCTAAGTTAATTTAATCCGAAGCAAGAAGAACGGCATGAGAACTCTAAATGGAGTGATTTGGGAGAGAAAGAGTAAGACCAATCAAGAACAAAAGTTTGTTAATCCTTATTCAAATTCTCGATTGCCCACCACCACTTCATTCTATAATACGGAATATATAATTTGTATAACATTGATGTCACAAAAAAAAAAAAGGTTATAATCGTTTATAAAACTATAAAATGAACACACATTTACGTAAAATTTGTCATTATGATAAAGAATGATGAACATTGCAAAAATTATTACTAATTAATCTATAGTAAGAGAAAATAATTAATTAAAATGTAGATGATAACCTAATTATAATTTAGAACAAATTAATTTTACATAAGAATTGAATAAATTTAAATCATACATAATGTCGTGCATGCAGCATGCATGGGGTCATCGTTCTACGCTACGCAAAGCTAACATGCGAATAAATCTTGAATTCATGCGAAAGTACGCAAATGTTAAGGGGGTGCATCTTTGTTCGCAAGTTCATGTTTAAATTTCAAATATGTGATGAATAATAATGTCCCTATATAGTTCATTTTTGAAACATGCAAGGAATTAGGGAACAATTTTTAACATAAGGACAATATGAAATACTTTATTTTACAAGGTACTTTTAAAAGTATATAAAGTTTTTTCAGGGGCGTCTAACGGGGGGCAACAGGGACAGCCGAACTAGACCTCCAATTTTAAGGGGCCTCAAAATGTTAATCTGCATATTATATATATGTATAATATAAAGAGTAAAAAATTAATTAGAATTTCAATGGTGTAGTGATATACTCCCTCCGTTTCGGTGATTTGTTTACGTTTACTTTATACACGTTTATTAATGTGATGAGAGAGATAAAGAAAAAACCAATAAAATAATAAGAAAAGATAACAAAGTACCACTTTATAGAAACTAATAGATGTAATTGGTTAAAGTAGTATGGGCCCACGACCATTTATAGAAATGTAAACAAATGACCCGTACACCCTAAAATAGAAAGTGTAAACAAATGACCGGGACGCAGGGAGTAATTGATTTTATTTTGCAGAAAATACCAGGGTGCATTATTAATTTTGGTATTTTTTTTTGAAAGGTTATTATATAATTTTGGTAATTGATTTTTTATGATCACAATATTTGCCTTTTTCCAAAATTGACTTCGTTTTTTGAAAAATTATTTTCATAATACTTAAACCTCCTCCATTTGAATTTTTCTTTGACAAAAAAAATTATTTCCAATTAATTGACTATTTAGACTAATTCAAAATTTGCTAGAATTTAAATTCAAAATTTTATTGATTATTTAACAACTTATACTTTTTTATTGGTTTGATGTTATTATTACAAAGAAACTAATTACCAAACTCTTTCTCTCCATCTAAAATTTTATAATTTTTTCATGTAAGAAATGAAAGAAACTTTTATTATCATTTTTTTCAATATCCTTAAAATAATAAGATAATAACGCATATTCATATGTCGATCCAATATCATTATTAAAAGTTTGTCTATTATTAGAGTCTTAAAGTTTTTAATATTGAAATTTGTTAAAAATGACATTACATGGCAAAGGTAGAATTTTAAAAAAAAAAAAAAAAAAAAAAAAAAAAAAACATTCTATTGCACTTGCTACTAGAGAATTTCACTTAGTCGTAAACTCGTAATGAATTTCTTGTTCGATAGGTTATATTTTCTCCCATATTTTTCGAAAATTTACCATCTATATGTATTATTTAGAAAAATTGTTTGTTGTTATTTATTGTACAATATACTTTCGTTATTTACATTTGAAATATAATATTAAATAAATCTTTTAATTTTGGTTACTCGGCAATTAAATAGGGGCCTCATTTCAAAAGTTGCACAAGACCTCCAAAATTTTCAAGACGGTCCTGAGTTTGTTGGATGTGGAGTATTATTTTTTATGATTCACATATTTTGTTCTAGTTATTTAAATATTAAAATGGGTGATAACATAAATTCAGAGTACAACTATTATAGTTTAGTTATGAGAAATATGAAATTTTTTTATTTTTTATTTTTTTGACAAATTGTGATGAATATATACTTGGTGGATATATCGTATTTAATTGCGGACATATAAGAGTAATTTTACTATGAAACTGCAACACTAACATTTATTGTACGGAGTATAATATACATATTATCTAAATAAAATTATTAACCTCAAAATGAAATTACAATTCTCTCTTTTATGTTTGGTAGTAAATTTGTAATCTTCTCACCTATCATAATTCTAAACTATTAATGTTTGTGACTAGATTTATCAATTCAATCATATATCGATATCATATAATCGTTATTCCTTATTAACTGATGCGATGATAATCAATTTACAATTATTTTATTAATGCCTATAATAAGAGGGTCATACATTTCATTATACGTCGATCTCAATGAATTTTAAAGGAAAATCATCGACATGAAAGACGTTAAAAAAAAAAAAAGCGACATAATTTCGATTAAGTATATCCGAGCTCCATGTAATCGTATCTATTTTACCGTGAAAAAATATAAAAAAAAATAATTGCGAGGGAGCAATGATAACAAAAGACAAAGGGGAGGGGGAAGTAGGCCTCCCCAAACGACCTTTCCCTTTTCTCAACCGCCCAATGTGCCCAACTGCCCATCAATAGGCCTCCTACTTTACTAATCAACTCACTATATCTACCCTAAATAGTAAATACACACTTGAACCCTTTCTAATTTTATTGGTTATCCAAGTTCTTTTTTTATCATTAAAAAATCAATTTGCAACGTACTTTTAATATACATTTTTTTAATGTTGATAATTTATTTACCCTTTTATTTATGAGATCGATATATTCTCTCTGTCTCAGTCATTTGTTTACATTTCCTTTATTAACCCTTACAAAAAAGTCAAATTATAAACAATTCACTGATTCATTAACAAGTCACGCCAACACCTCGAACTAGAATGACCTTAACAGTACATTACTTGATTCATTAACAAGTCACGCCAACGCCTCCAAAAAGCGTGTCGTGCACATCTGTTTACCGTCTTTTTGAATGAGTTCTGCTTATGTTTTTCATTGCAAAAATATAATTAAAGTCAATTAGCAATTACAATCGATAAAAATCTATCTCTTGTTCTCATCAATCTTAATGTGTCAAAACTTATTTGTTATGAGATTATGATTATTTAATATTATTCTTCATATATAAAAGCAAACAAATGATTGATATTAGAGATGACAACAGATCGAATACGAATCAGGTGAAGCGTCACCCCCATCCATCACCCAGTTTCATCCGCTCCACTCGATCTGCTTTCCGCCCAGTTTAGGCATCCTATCACCCGAATCCGATCCATTATCTGTGATATGCGATGAAACTAATGGATTGGTGATAAAACGGGTGGGCCAAATTTTCTTTTTCCTTTTATTTAATCTGTAATTCTCCTGTAAGACTGAACTTACACTAAGTTAATGTGAGACCAAAGTACAAATTGCAGTTAAAGGGGTACAAAAACATGAAACAAATCTACTAAAGTCACTAACAGAGGTACTAAAAAAATTTAGTAACAATTAATCATAATTATCACTTAAATAGTACAAAAGCTATATAATCGGGTACAAATAAAGCGGACTTACAATAATTTATTGTAAGTCTTGATTTACAATAATTTATTGTAAGTCCTGACTTACACAAGAATTAGTGTTATTTAATAACCTATTTTCATAAACGATTTAAAAGAAATGATTAGAAATATGTTTGTATAATATGTAGAGATTTACTAAAGCAGGTGACAATGGGTTTATGGGTCGGGTGACGGATCAGATGAACCTCCACCCAAATCCGACCCACTTCTTCATCCGATCCATCCATCATCCGCTTTTCATCCATTTGATTCGGGTTTTCGTCCATCCATTTGTATCGGGTGGATCAGTTATTAATTAAGCAGGTGCGAGTGAAATTGTCATCCTTAATTTAGATTGAGATGATATATAAATTTATTTTGTTAGCTAATTATACATTTTAAGCTACCACTCATATATTTGTTGTAATACCTCATGTTTAGGGATGTCATTGGGGCTGGGTGGGGGCGGTGGAATGATTCCCCACATCTGCTAACACCAACAAAACCCACCTCCACCTCTACCGCATCACCCACGACGGGTGACCCGCTCTCCACCACCCGTTTGACAGTGGTTTTTAAAAACCTTGACCCGTCCCACCACCCGCCTCAGACGCACCTCTCCCGCCCCACCCTCTTGAAAACTGCCTCGTAAAATCGCATTATGGTAACATAAATTTAAAAATATTTTTTTTACTAATTCTTTGTTTTTTTTACATTTTTTAAAGTTAAAAGTATTTTTGAAAATAATTTAAATTTAATCTTTTTATTTTTTTTTCCCTAAATGTTAAATCTTACTCCGTATTATTTTTATTTTCAAGACTATGAATAAGGCGGGTATATGCGAGGTAAGTATAGGCGGGGCGAGAGCGGACAGGACGGGTGTGGGGCGGGGCGGAGTTTTGTAACAGCCCGACTTATTTCCTATATTATATAATTCATTTCACGTATATTCATAATTTGCTTTATGTGATTTTCTCATTTTCATTTCGAGGAAATCATCTCTTAAACTTGCATCATGAGTTAGTGAGTCGTATGTTACGTTTACCGAGGTTAGGATCGTGTTAGTGTGGTTTGGTAGGTGTTTAGAGGGATTAGAAGAGACTTAGATGAGGTGCTTCGGAGAGTGGGGTGCGACGAACTGGTTGCACCTGGTCGCGGGGAATTGAAGGTTGTGGGGCGAAAGAGAGGGTCGTAGAGGGCAGAAACTTTTAGGCGAGCAAGGGGCGTGCAGGGCACGACCCGCGCGCGAGCAAGGCGCGAGCCGACCCTGTGAGATGCGTGAGCTTCGTTCGGGGTCTGTGATGGTTTAGTATTTGGATTTTTTTAGCTTTCTTAGTTCTAATTAAAGCCCTAATCTCCCATAATTCTTATTTCCTTACCCTAATTAATCTCATAAGCTCTCGTCTCTCTCATAAACTCTCATTAATTCTCCGTCAAAACTCCATTAAAATTCATCCAAGCTTCGATCTTTTTGCCCTAATTCATCCTCTAACCTAATTCTCTCATCTTCCTTCGATAATCCTTCGTTTTTACATCGTTTTTAGTATAGTTTTGATAGTCTAGTTATTATTATTCTTTATATTAGGATTTATTTCTTATATTTTGTGTATGATTTGTGTATTTGGTCAAAGCAGAAGGTGAATTCGAGGAAGAAGACACTATCTACGTTGAAGATGAGGAAGGCTAGGATCGTTTGTGCTTTAATAAGGTAAGTAGGGGTAGCTCTAGCCATATTTTGACTTGTATGAGGCCCTTAGAGTTTGTTTAGATTGTTGTTATTGAATGTATGGGTGTAAAGATGCGAACTTTGGCTTGTTTAGATGGTATATGATTGATTGTGATTGAAATTGGAGTCGGCCTCATACTCATGAGTTTAGAAGCATGATCTAGGATGTTTCATCACTTGCATGATGTTCGTTATGATGCTAAAATGCTTTAAAGGTGTTAACTTGAGTTGGATTAATAATCTTAATATGGTTCTTTATGAGTTATATTGCTAATTACTCTGTATTTAGCTTGTTATTGCATCGTTGACTATAACTGTTTCGGGTATAAAGTTGGGAACTAAATACCAAAACTAAATACAAATGATTACAAGTTGATTATGGATTATAAGCTAAATGAACTAAGTCCTGGAACGATCCTTAGCTCACGGTTCTCTTCTCCCTTCCTCTCTTCCTGAAATCATGTAGCAAACCTAGCCCCGGGGCCTTCCGGGTGATGGCCCTCCGACGCTCAAGTCAGTTACAAAGACAAATAAATCTAGAGAGAGAAAAGAGAGAGAAAAACCTTTTTTGTAGTGTTTTTTGTGTGTGTGAAAACTTAGTAATTTTTAGGGTTTTGGTTACCTTTTATACTTGTTTCAAACTTGTCCTCTTGTGCCCCCGCTCCGTACAGTACGGCCCTGGGTGGGCCATACATGCCCGGACCCGGGTGGATCATTGGGTTCCTTGGTATATGGGTGTGATCCGGTCAATAATCCTCCCGGCCTCGGGTGACCCGACCCGGGAGGTACTGATGGTTCAGCGACTGTAAGTCCATCCTCCGGCCTATAATTCTACCGGCCTGATAGCGTGGGACCCGGGAGAAGTCACCCCCAACAATCGCCCCATACAGGAAGCCTGCGCTTGCTTCAGATGTCCTAGTTTCTCAGGCGGGTGGCTTCCTCCTCCGGTCTGAATGAGTAAGCTCTTCTCGTGTTCCTGCTTCCTGACCTTGCATTTCTCTCGTCCCGCTCAGATGTGGTGTGCTGAGCAAGCTTCTATTTTTGGCGCAATTTTTGAATTCCAAACTTCAAAGTAAGCGACGTTTCGTCTTCCCAGCCCTACACGTGTCGTTCTTGGGGTGGGGGGGTACTGCTCTCGATTTTCTCTATAAATACCCCTTCATCTCATTTCATTTCCGCTTTATTCACTTCAAAACACTCAAATCCCTACTTAAAATTCCATAGATTGCTTGCATTTCGTCCCCATTCTCGCCGCTTCGATTTTGCCTTCGTCGCCCAAGTTCTTACAAAAGGTAATCTTCGGCGTTTTGATTTTAGATTTTAGTTCAATCATCTAGTAGAGAACAATGAGCGCCACACCACTCGCCTTCTAATCGCCTCAGATTATAATGTAGTCACGCACTTAAGTAGGGCCCGAGATCGAGGACTTGACCCATGGCCGGGAGGAGAGATCGATATGGAGGCCAGTGCCGACCTTCTCAGTCGGCCTTCTCAGCCGCCTTCAGATGCATTTGATATCGAGCAAAGTGTTCCGATTCCCATGAACACTAGGATTAACCTAGGTTTTGTGGACTTTTGAACGAGAAAATCGCCTCGAGCGGGCGGCCGAACATTATAATTTACCCGGTAGTGGGAGTTCGCCGTGTCGAACGCATCAACACGTGGTTCGCCCTCCCTGACCTTCATACGGCCGTGTACTTGAAGAACCTGGAGCATGGGCTTTGCTTCCTCCACCCCTTCATCGCTAAAGTGCTCGAGCGCGAATATAGCCACATGTCGATGACGCCGCTTGGCATGAGAATTATAGTTGCTTTACCGACGTGTTCAGATATGGGCTTTCCTTTCGATAAACCTCTTCCGCCGCCTTCATCACTTCCGCCATGCACCAACAAGGCGACAAAGTGGTGGTGGTCGCAGTTACCGAAGTCGCTTTTTGACTCACTATCCGCCTAATGATTCGATGAAAGGGTGGAATGAGAGGTGGTTCTTCCTTAAGTCCCCGTGCCATTTGACCACCCCGCTGTTTTCACAACGACGCGAGATGCCGCCTTGAGACCCGGCGAATGGGTTCCGGAAGCGCCCTTCCTGGAAGAAGGTTCCTCGACCAAAGAGGAGTCGATGCCGCGCCTACTTCAAGGCCTACAAAGTGGGAAGGATCGTTCCCAAGAATCAAGCTTCCTCCGCGGATACGATTTCCGAGGATAAATTCTCGAGCATCGCCGGCCGTCCCGCCTCTTAAAGCAGTGTTAGGTCGGTGGCCGGAGTCCGCGTTGTCATTTTTACTTGTGTTTATTTCACTTTCTTGTATTCTCCTGATCTAACTCGCCTTGCCCTCGCAGCGACTTGGGATATCCGACCGGAAGACTTGGCGCCCATCGGCCGACGAAAGAATCATCCGCCGACCAACCGTCTGGCCAGACTTGAAACTGGCAAGCCAACGCCGTAGAAAGCCGATAATGCAGGAGAAGTTCCCGATAGACCCATGGGCGAAACGCGTGACTTATAAACCACAACGGAAAGGGAGGCGGAGCAAGGGGCAAGACCGGCCGGCTCTGTTTCATCCCCCCGCCCGGATCCGGCTGGTCTTGTGGTGGAGTCTGCCCCTACAGGGGGCACATCTGAGGCGATACCTGAGGTCCCTCTTCCTAGCCCGCCTAGAGAGGTCGGGATTCAACAGCCTGCCTCAGGGTCCGACTCGCCATAGAGTCCGAAGTCTCTCACTCGTAGGATGCCCTACTTCTAAGAGACACAAGAAGGTTAGCTCCGCGCCTCGTAGAGTCTATCCGAGGGGCGCCCGATGTCCCTTCCTTCGCATCGCTTTTCCTCCGCTTTCCTATTAGTGAGCGGGATATTTACAATCGCTATCTTTCTCCATCCAGGCTCTTCCTCCAAGGCCAAGGCCGCCAGTGGTCAAGTTTCTATCATTGCCCCGCAGGATGATAAAGTGAGGCACTCAGCGGATCTCGTTGAAGAGATCCCACCTGTTGCTGGGGGCCTTGCCATTCAGGCCACCGAGATGGCCATACAGGTTCGCCGCTCCGTGGACTCCTTCTGTAAGTTCGCAATGAACACTGCCGGCGAGCTTGACCGCTTGCGGCGCGGCTTCACGAGGCTAACAGAGAGATGCAGAGGCGCGGCCGCCGCCTAAAAAAGTCCATCAAGGCTCGTGAGCGGGAGAACGCCGACCTGAAGGCGGAGGTGACGACCCTTCTCGGTAAGCTCAAGGAGCAGGAGGCTCAGCTGACGGAGCTTTCCCCGGAGAAAGACACCAGCCCATCGCCACCGTGAGCTCTTCCAGGCTCGAGATCTTTGCGGTCGCCCGTCTTTGGCCGGCGGCGAAGCGAGAGGTCGGGCAGGCTAAAGCTGACCCGCTTGAGCTTGAGATGGAGCAACCGAAGGTCGCCCATCGAGGTTGAGCTTGTCACGCGGTTCGCGCCCAACTCTATGATGGAGTTGACTTTGGGTCCAACGAGACGGCGAAGGATTCATCGACAAGGTCGACCCAATTTCAACTTTGCCCGCCTCTCACAACTCAAGAGGTCACGACCAAAGTAGAGCAAATGAAGAAAGCAATGGTGGAGGCGCCGGTTGCTAGGGATTCGGGCTGCTGTCTTCCGAGTCTTCCGCCGGATGACTTTGCTTCGGGATAATGCCGAAGGGTCCTCCCCTTAGCCTACATTTTGCTTTGTTTTAATTTCAATAAGCACATTAGTCTGCGGTAGGCGGGCGTTTTTGTGGTAGACGGCCGCCGACTCTGGTAGGTCTATTTAGCTTGTTTTTCTTTTCGCTTGTTCCAATTTGCTCCCGGCCCGACATGTGGGTCCGGGGGAAACAACCTTGTAATATACTCTTTTATCAATGTTAGTTTCTAACTTTTGCTTTTCCATACTTAGCTCATTTTGCTTTGTTTTCAATCGTATTATTTTATTCTCGTTGTTCTTACCGGGGCCGGGTGATTCTGTTTGTATTGTCAATGTTAGTTTCTAACTTTTGCTTTTCCATTCTTTCCACGCTTGTATTGTCTTTCACTACTCATGCCGGGGCCGGGTGGCTTTGTTTGACTTTACCACCTCATCTATGCTCAGTCAGCTTTCTAGCTTTCCCGGTATGTGTTATGTGTCTGCCCCCTGTCGTCGGGCGATTGTACTTAGATTATTTGTTCTTACAAGGCCATACGTAGGGCGCGAGCCGCCCAGGCCCCGGGCCTGGACTCTCAGGGCGCGATGTTCATCCTAACGTAGGCATGGGAGGTCCGCAGCCGCCACCGGCTACACTACGCAGATCGACATCATGCGCGAGAGAAATTTCAGCACGTGGGCCATCATAGACATCCCGGCTCTTTTGCATTAAGGCACCCTCATCCGGCCCGACGGCCACGGATGAGATCGTGCAAGGCCATACGTAGGCGCGAGTCGCCAGTGCCCCGCCCGGACTCAAGGCGCCGATGTTCATCCTACGTAGGCATGAGGTCCGCAGCCGCCACCGGCCACACTACGCATCGACATCGGCGCGAGAGCAGCCAGGCACGCGCCATCATAGACATCCCGGCTCTTTGCGTTAGGGCACCTCATCCGGGCCCGATCGCGGCCGGATGAGCATTGTGCAAGGCCATACGTAGGCGCGAGCCGCCTGTGCCCCGGCCCGACTCAAGGCGCCGATGTTCATCCTACGTAGGCATGGGAGGTCCGCAGCCACACCGCCACACGGCCAGATCGACATCGCGGTGAGAGCAAATTTAGGCACGTGGGCCATCATAGACATCCCGCTTTGCATTAGCGCACCCTCATCCCGGACCGACGGCCACGGATGAGCATTGTCAAGGCCATACGTAGGCGCGAGCCGCCAGTGCCCAGCCGGACTCTCAAGGCGCGCGATGTTCATCCTACGTGAGGCATGGGTCGCCAGAGGTCTTGCCCTTCTCCTGCCTTTTATGTCTTTTACCGCTCCGGCCTGTTCTTGCCCCCCGCCTGCTCCAAAGTGGATTTTGGGGGTTTATCCTCATTTTCCTGAAAGTGTTAGCAAAAATTTTCAAAAATTCCTATTTTTGAATCAGACTATCGTGATTAGCCGGGGTCGGGGGTAGTCCCCCCTCCTTGCCCCCTGGCCAGCTTTTGTGTGATACAAATCTAAACAAATGCTGGGCAAAAATTCTACTAAAAGTTTACCAAAACCTTACAAAAGCTTGCGGTGTCAACATTCCTGATCACTCGCGCTACAAATGTGTACACGCTGTCTCGTTAAAACCTTCCCGCGGAAAACCCAAATGGGACAAAACCACTGTAAGGAAAGAGTACAACGCTTACACGTAATATTTCTTTAATGTATCGTAGTTCCAATGGGACTGGAGGTCGTGGCCGCCATATCCCTTAGCATGAAGGTCCCTACTGCTTTACCTCGTTGATCCGACAGTGGTCCTTCCCAAGTGGCCGACAGCTTCCCGTGAATGTTTCCCTTCCCGGTGGCGGATGCTCTTCTCAGCACGAGATCTCCGAGTTCAAATTCTCTATGCTTCACCCTTCGATTATACATTCTTCTCATCCTGTTATGATAAACCGCTAGGTTTTCTCTCACCTGGTCCCGGATCTCGTCTAGTAGATCCAGCGACTCTCTCCTTGCTTGCTCGTTGCTGGCGGGGTCGTGTAAGTTTGCTCGAGGGCTGGGAAGAATTGCTTCAATCGGCAGTAAAGCCTCTACCCGTAAACCATGTTGAATGGGGTATGCCCGGTGGATTCTCGATCAGAAGTTCCGATTGACCAAAGAACGCTGGCAACTCATCTACCCATGCCCCTTGAGCTCGCTCCAAATCGCTTTTTCATGCCGCCAACATTTGTTTGTTGGCGGCCTCGCTTGTCCGCTGCTCGCGGTGGCAAATCGATGAGTATGCGACAATTGTCCTGCTCGCTTTAGCCGCCCCGCATGTTGTCATTGTCGAATCAAGCTTCGCGTGATCAAATACCACCACCTTGGGCACCCCAAACCTTGTGATTACGCTTTCTCCGCATAAACTTTCTCACGGCTGCTCGGTGATGGTCGATAGCCTCGCTTCTATCCACTTGGTGAAGTAGTCAATACCGCTACCACGCATTTCCGCCGCGGGCCGTTGCGAACGGTCCTAGGATGTCCATCCCCCATTGGTCAAAAGGTACCGGGCTCAGGACTGGTCTGAGGTCCCTGGCGGGGAGGTGGATATCCGGGGCGAAGATCTGACACTGCCGGCACCGCTTACTCAGTTCCTTGGCATCCTTTAGCATGGTGGGCCAAAAGTAGCCGGCTCTCAATGCTTTGTGGGCTAGCGTACGCCCGGTGACATGGTGACCGCAGACCCCAGAGTGTATGTCGTTTAAAATGAATTCAGCGTCCATGCCCCCTACGCACTTTAGTAGTGGGGCAGAGAATGATCGCTTATAAAGCTCTCCGCCCACGATGACAAACCAGGGGGCCAACCTCTTCAGTTTAGCAGCCTCGACTTTACCCTCCGGAATCTCTCCTTCCAACTTGTATTTCAGTATCGGCCTCATCCAAATTGTCTTCGTGAGATTGCATTGATCGGTCAAGATTCTTTGCCGCGGATGTCGATCGTGGACCGCTTTTGATTTATTGTTCGCTGCCTACCGGGCGAAGCTGGCGAGGTCCGCTGGTTGTTTTCTGACCTGGAACGTGATGGACCTCAAAAGATTTCAACTCGGAAGTCAAGGTTTTTGCCCTTCGAGGTACAACGCTATTCCTCCTCCCAAGCCAGATTTCCTTTAAGTTGGCTCGCCACCACCGCGAGTCCGTTTCGCCTCAATTTCTTCGCCTCATGGCCTTCGCCAGCTTCTAGTCCCGCCAAGACCGCCAGATTCGTGACTCATTGTTCGTGGGTCGGAAGGCAAACTTCAAGGCATGCTCAAATTCGTGTTCTTCGGATCGATGATAACCACCCCGCCGGAGCCGTGGATGGTGGCCGACTGGTCCAGATATACCGCCACTCCTCTCGGTGCAACCTCCTGGCCGGGTGGGTGCACTCGGCAATGAAATCTGCCAGGGCCTGGGCCTTGATTCTTTGTTCTTTCGGCGTGAGGTTATGCCGGCCCGACACCAATTGCCCACTCGAGGAGTCCGCCGATTTTTCGAATTTTTCAAGTGCTTTCTCCAGGGTCGGTCTGCGGCGCACTTCCACCGGTGAGCATCAAAGTATGGTCTCGCTTCCGGTCGCTATAACAACAACAGACGCGCTTTTTCGATGATCGGTAGCTTTTTCTCGATCGGCCCTAGTGCATGGTCGACTAAGTAGATTGGTTGTTTGTTTTTCTTCTTCCCGTAGGATGATCGCCGATATTGCGCCATGGCCACGCGATATAAGATTAAAGTTTCGCCCAGACCTGCCTTGCCAAAGTAGGCAATGTTGTAAGGTGTCTCTTTAGTCGCTCAAAAGCCTCCTCTTGTTCTTTTCCCCATACGAACCTCTTGTTCCTTTCAAAGACTTGGAAAAATGGTGTAGACTTGTCCACGATCCGAGATGAACCTCGAGAGTGCCGCCATTCTTCCTGGCCAAAATTTGATATCCTTTATTGTTTTCGGCGCCGGCAGTCCAATATAGCCTTAACCTTGTCGGGATTAGCATCGATCCCTCTCAATCGACCAGATACCCTAAAAACTTCCTCGACCGGACCGAAGGTGCACTTCTTCTGATTCAACTTCATTGGTATTCCCCGAATGAGTCAACGCTTCTTTCAAGTCTTCCAGGCGCCGCCATCGATTTGCTCTTCACTATCGTGATCATCCACATACACTTCCATGTTCCTCCCTTCTCGCTTTGAAAATACTGCCCACCACCGGGCCGTATGTGGTCTCCAGATTCTCGAGTCCAAACGGCATCATTTTGTACATGTAGACCCCGCCTCGTGATGAAGGCGCACCGGCCTGTCTTCCGCCGATAGATAGACTTGGTGGTATCCCGGTACGCATCCGTGAAGCTCGGGGTTGAATGACCGCCGTGGAATCCACCACCGATCAATTCAACGGTAACAATCCTCGGGGCATGCTTTGTTTAGATTTGTAAAGTCGACGCACATTCTCCATGCCCCAGACGCTTTCTTCACCATCACAACGCAACGACCACTCGGGGTAGTCACAACGCTCGATGAAACCTGGCTCAAAGAACTTGTTTATTTCTTCCAGGATGGCCGTGATCCTTCTCCGCACTCATGGGCCGTAGCCTCCGCTTGATCGGTTTGTAGGTGGGGTTGACGCTCACTTGATGCACAATTACCTCCTGACTTATCCCCAGATCTCTGGCTACCGAGTGTTTAACACATCCTTGTTTTCTTCCAAGATACTAATCGACTATCTTGAAAGCTCGGGTCTAGCTCCGCCTCTTATGACCACGCTTCTTCCCTGATAACTCAACTTCTTTTGTCTCGCCTCCTGACCCGGTCGCCTTCCAGATCTTGCTCCTCCTTCGCTCCGGATCTCACCTCGCATCGCTCTTCCGCTTTGTTCCCTGGCCGATAGGGAATCGCAGATCTCCCGCTTTTCCTGGTCGCCATAAACTTTCCTGGCCCAATTGTCCGTGACATAAACCATAGCCACCGGCCAGATTGACACAACAAAGATGAATGTGGTCCAAAGTGACCTACCGATGAGGCGCGCCAGACGACGGGCGCCAACGACCACGGCTTGCGCTTCACGCCGCCATGTCTTCCTCCCTATCGCGGACCTAAGGTTACCGCCCCATTGGTCCGATGTCGGCCCGCCATGGCTTACAAATGAGCCTATGTATGGTGTCGTAGCTCTTCTTCGCACCTAACTTTTCGAATACCTCCCAGACAGAGGTCGTGCAAGCTCCAGATCTATCATGCACCTGTGGACCGGATGGTCCGATATCCACGGAGATCACCAACGGTCGCTATGCGGTAAAGAGACCCGCCGATAGTCTTCCTGGCTAATGGTCAAGTCCGGATGGGAGGTTTTGGTGCCATCCTCTACCGAATATATGCCCATCTTAGATCGTTTCACGCTTCTCCGCTTTTCTTTTTCCTTCCGACAAGATCGACTTCTTCCGTCCCGGCGATCATATGGATTCCGCCTATTCTTCGCTTGTTCTTTTTCGGTCCCGTTTGACCCGGATCACCACTACCTCCGCCACCATCTCTCTCGCTTGTCTTAACAAAGCGCCGCAAGGTGCCCTGTTGTACCAGCCTCTCGACCTCGTGCTTCAAGGATACGCAGCTCGCCGCATGGCCATTGTCTGGCGGTACTCGCAGAAGCCGACTTGTCATTCCCAGGGTGTTTTTGCGGTGTGGGGGCGGCCCACTTGACCTCGCTTTTGGTCATCTCGAAAATTTCCGCCTGGGATCTGATGAGTGGTGTGTAATGAGTCCATTGCTGAACTGTTGATTGCTTCCCTGTTGGCCTCACGCCTTGCTATCCCGCGATCGTGGTGATTATTATTACCGCTGCGCGTGGTGATGGTCGCGATTGTTGTTGTTGTTGGTCTCCGAGGCGCCCTTCCACTCTTGTTGGGCTCATACCGTCTTCCTTGTCATTTCTCTTATCGAATGTTTTGTGGAATCAAGCTTCCTTCGCGACAAATCCTTCACCATCTCGCGGCCGCCATCAGTCGCCGGCGGTTTCGATTAGGAGACTTTTCAAATTTCTCACTCTTTCAAATTTCTATCATAAGGGGTAATGGACCTATCTTGGAGTCCAGGTCTCGATTCATTGTGATTCTCTGTCAAACCGGGTCATATACTCCTTCAACCCTTCACTCTTCCCCGCACCACGCTCGTGAGCTCCGTAGCCACCTTCTCTCTCCTTGTTCCTCGCAGATCATCGGGCGGAACACCCAAGACATGTCCTCATATCCATAGATGGAGCCGGTTGGGAGGTTACTAACCAGGCTCGCGTAAGTCCCGCCGTGGTCGTAGGAAAAACTTTGCACCAAACGTAGTCCGTAGGGTCGTACATCATCATGTGGCTCTCATAGGCCGCCAAATGTTCCTCCGGGTCTGTTTTCCCGTCATATTGTATCGTTGGAATTTTCATCTTGGGAGGAAGAGGGTACTCCAGCACCGAAGAAGCCAAAGGCGATTTTACTGTGACTTTTCCTTGTGTTTTGTTTCCTTTCGGTTTGTTGCGCTTGGGCCTCTCAATGCGTGGAACCTCGGGCTTCGATACCTCTTGAACTGAAGGTGGTGACTGGGACGCTGAGTGAGAATGTTCCGACTCTCTCCACGTACTATCGTTGCTTGACGTCTCGTTGTCCTTATGAAAAAGCTTCTTAGGGGTCACGGATGGGATGTGATCTCTTCTTGGTGGAGACTTCTGTTGACTTGGCTCGGGCGGCGGAGTGCCGGCAGGTGGTGTCTTCCTCAGCTTTTCAAGGAAAGCACTCATCATCCTTTTCTCCTCTAGAGTCAAGGGCGTTTGCAGCTCGGTCTCCAGGGGAATGCCGCGGCACTCCCTGGGAGGCTGTTTCTTCCGCTGTTTTTCTCGGCTCTTGTGTAGGGTTTGACATGGCTTTTTGTAAGATTTTTGTGAAATTATCCCCACAGACGGCGCCAATTGTTTCGGGTATAAAGTTGGGAACTAAATACCAAAACTAAATACAAATAATTACAAGTTGATTATGGATTATAAGCTAAATGAACTAAGTCCTGGAACGATCCTTAGCTCACGGTTCTCTTCTCCCTTCCTCTCTTCCTGAAATCACGTAGCAAACCTAGCCCCGGGGCCTTCCGGGTGATGGCCCTCCGACGCTCAAGTCAGTTACAAAGACAAATAAATCTAGAGAGAGAAAAGAGAGAGAAAAACCTTTTTTGTAGTGTTTTTTGTGTGTGTGAAAACTTAGTAATTTTTAGGGTTTTGGTTACCTTTTATACTTGTTTCAAACTTGTCCTCTTGTGCCCCCGCTCCGTACAGTACGGCCCTGGGTGGGCCATACATGCCCGGACCCGGGTGGATCATTGGGTTCCTTGGTATATGGGTGTGATCCGGTCAATAATCCTCCCGGCCTCGGGTGACCCGACCCGGGAGATACAGATGGTTCAACGAATGTAAGTCCATCCTCCGGCCTATAATTCTACCGGCCTGATAGCGTGGGACCCGGGAGAAGTCACCCCCCAACAATAACTATTGTTGAGAAAGAATATAAATGGTTAGTTATGGTGTTGTTGAGTTAAAAGAACAGTTACTGTGATGATGGTTATGAGTTGATTCATGTTTGAATTGACTTGATTGTATGCTTAAGATGAGTGTGCGTACGGGTACTGTTTGGCACGTACTTGATGAGTTACGACGTCCTTCTAGGATGGATACCGCCTTTTGGATCCTTGGCTGTTTTTGTTGTTCAGGTTTAGAGCTCCTCTGGCTTCTCAATCGTTCTTATTGTTCGGTTAGAGACTATGGTTATATTGAATATTATATCGACACCGTTCTTGTTGTTCGGTGGAATTTGGCCAAATTTAGACAGTTGTTTGGAACTTCTTGTTGTTGTTCCGCCATAGGGTTTTGATGATTCTTGTTGTTTCATCCGGGGTAATTCTTGTTGCTTCACCCAGTGCTCTGTGCTTACTCTTGCGTTCAGTTGTTGTTGTGGTTACCCTTGTTATTGACAGTTGAGCTTAAATAACCAAAATGAATTAGTTTAGTTATGGATGACTTGAGTTGGTTGTTTACACTCTGATTCTAGGCCATAGGCCAGGTACGCTGTGTGTTGTGGTTGGTTATGTCGCTTATGTTGAAATATGACTGGGGAGCACCTAGTTACTCCCCGCTGATTGTGGCTGTTGCTTTCTTTTGCGGCAGGTATGCATGTGGGGATGGGTAAGGAGTGAGGATAACTGCGAGAATAGCTTCATTACCATTTTGTTTACCAGTTTAATCTTTTTCATTGGTTTAGAGCTTGTCCATCGGTAACTTTTGTTCACAGGTATTTATTCCCGCTTGTTTAGACTTTGAAGTCTACACCGTTTGTTTTTCATTAGTGACGATCCGGCTTCCACGGTGTTTCCGCCACCGTGACCCTTTTTAATCTTTATTTCGTTTATTTTCTTATATTTTATTTCTCTTTATTTTATTTTATCGTATTTTATTTTATTGGAAAATCCGAGTTGTTACAGTTTTGATGAAATAAAGTAGGATCAAGATTTTAAAAACTGTTGGTGGCAAGAATCGAACCTTAATTATTTGTGTGAAAAACAACAATCCAACCAATATGAATATTAAAGAATAATCAGTTTGCATGGAAGACCTAATTATCTTAAGGGTGTGTTTGGATTGGGGGATTTGGAGGGAAAGGAAAGGAAGGGAAAGTAAGTGATTGATAATCCCTTGTTTGGATAGCAATCAAGAGGGGAGGGAAATGGAGGGGAAGGGATTTGGAGGGATTCATTTTCCTCCTCTGCCCTAATCAATCCCTCCAAAATAAAAGAGATTTGGAGGGAAAATGGTATCCAAACACCACCATTTCCCCTCCCCTCCCCTTCCTTCCCCTTCCTTCCCCTTCCCTCATTTCCCCTCCCCTCCCTTTCCCTCCTATTTTGCTATCCAAACACACCCTAAATCTGCAGGATCTTGGTTTAGACACCACTAACCCCACTTTGGTCAAGGTGCCTCCACCGTCGGAGGCATGCATAGAGCTACCATAAGTGCATTTCCCGATCAAGGTTTCGGTTAATTAGAATGTTACATAGATTATGTATATAGTTATATTGATTTCAAATTTTGTTTTCATCGTCTATGTAGCATGCATGTCATATCATACAAGACGTACTTTTTAAAGTATCTTATCAATAATGTCTCGATATGCGTTCTCAAAGCACATATTTTCGGAGAGAATTTTTTTCAAAGATTTTTCTTAATATGATTAAAAAAAATAGTTTAAATTTTGACAATAATAAAAAAATTAGTTTTTTATTTTGTTAATGAGATTTGAGCACGTATCCTCATAACACATTTTATTTAGACCGTTACGTTAATTATGACGTTCAGTTATGACAATTGAAATTTAAGTAAGTTTAAGTGAGTAATCAATCATCCTAAACATAACGGACCACCCTAAAAGCATAATGTAAAGCCTAATTATATCACTTATATTATGACTTCAATCAACTTAATGACGACATTTGGCCTAAATATTTTTAAAGTCACCATCATATTTCTTTTTAAATTATTTGGCAGTTTTAAGTGCCACGTTGTCATGAAAGAGACGAAAATGGTAGGCCCATTTTGATGTACTTGGTTGTGGGCCCAAACCCGCGTGGAATTTGGGGCCCGTTTTAGCTCCTATGCTATGTTGCAGTCATATGATATAAGCCGATAATCGTGATTGTGGGGTTCAACTACTTCCGGCTAAACTTATCCGATCCGAACTGTCGGACATGACTTATTTTATCCAATGCTGAACAATTATTCGGAAATAATTAAATTCCGTTTAGTAGACGACCAAAAATTAATCGGTAAATTATTTCAGCATAATATTGTTGACGGTAATGAGCTAATAATCTTAAATTAATTGATCAGTGAAAAATTGATTTGATACGAATAAACCTGAGATAAAGTTTTTTGTTATTGAACTTTAATTCAATTTCCTTGATTTAAAATAAAAACAATGCATTGTCATGCCTTGCCTGTTATGTTACAATGTCCTGATTCAACTCAATTATCAACTTTACCTTTTGAGAATGATTCGGTCGATATTGACGGACTAGAGATGAGTCTGCGACACTCTATTCAACTCAAAAATTGTTGTTTTTTTTTAAGACTCCGCTCAAAAGTTTAAGCGTACGTATGTTTAGATTTTGATGATGCATGCGAGTTGAGTAGAAAAATGATCCCCGGAAATCGGTCAAATGAAAGCCTGAGCTTGAATCAGGTCCATTTCGATAAATCCTGTTAAACTTCTGAGAAGAAAAATAAATAAATAAATAATTGTTTATATAATTCTTACTCAAACAAATTAGCCATTTCAAATCATTAATTAAGTTATCATTATTATTATTCTTACATGGTTACTTTAACTCTCGTTTATTTAATAATCTTATATTTGTTACACGATACTATATACAAATAATTTTAAGAAGTAACCTTAAAATATACTCCAAATATGCCTAAATGTTTAGGCAAAAAGTCTACAGCTAACATCAAACTGGACAACTTGGTTGTAAATCCAATTTAAGAAGCAAAAAAAAGCTACTCAAATCATCAAACATGCAACTTGTGCAATTAGTAACTGATAGACTAATAAATGTTTTAGGTTTCAAAAAAACCAAAAAGATCACTAAACTCCTTGCTAATTACTTTTTCTTTAACTTGCACCCCTCTCTTCTAAAATTGAAATATTGAATTAAATTAAGGGTTTTTGTATGAAGTATTCTTGAGTTTTTTTTTTTTTTTTTTTTTTTTTTTTTTTTTTTTTTTGTATCTTTACTTTTTCTATATTTTATGAAGTGCTCCTTAACTTCAAAATTCGTCTATGTTATGACCAAATTATTAGACATTATTGACTTGGTCGTTTATTTAAGCTACTTACTTACTCTTTAATAATCCGGCCGATTGCTTATTAACCAATTCATTTGCTTATAATAGCATTCAATTACACGCTAACATGTCTAATTATATATTAGATGATTAAAAAATCACGCATAAAGTTATTTAACAATTTATGAAACAAACGTTATTTTTCATGCTAAAAAAAGCGGTATGAAGAGTGACTTTCGAAAACTTCTATGTAATAGGATCATTTGTCGTTAATTGGTAAGAAAAGAAGTTAAACGAAGAACACCCGAAAGGGAAATTGTAACACCCGGTGTAGTCCGAGGTTATTCGGGCCGGGTTCCTTGTTGAAGTGGTCCATGTGATGAGCTCAAGTGATCTAGTGCTTAAAAAGATTGTAAGTACTACTCATATCAACAAGATGCATCTTCTTTTCTGATGGCTCATCTTAAGAACTCTTCGGTTAAGCGTGCTTGCTGGAGAGTAGTCTTGGGATGGGTGACCTCCTGGAAAGTTTCCAGGATGCGCACAAGTGAGGACAAAGTGTGCTGGAAAGGACCCGTGTTGGTTTATGGGCGATGTATGTAGCCTGGCGAGCTACCGTGAGTGACATTTCGGCCTTCAGTTGGGGCTGGGGTGTTACAAATGGTATCAGAGCAACCCGGCGACCGTGTGGTCGACTCCTGTGTCTTGTTGGCCAGGTACGCACCTAGCTGGGGAGGATTATGGAATGCTATATTGCGGGTAGCTACCAGGCGCAACGAGGACGTTGCGTTCTTCAAGTGGGGGTGTGTAACACCCGGTGTAGTCCGAGGTTATTCGGGCCGGGTTCCCCGTTGAAGTGGTCCATGTGATGAACTCAAGTGATCTAGTGCTTAAAAGGATTGTAAGTACTACTCATATCAACAAGATGCATCTTCTTTTCTGGTGGCTCATCTTAAGAACTCTTCAGTTAAGCGTGCTTGCTGGAGAGTAGTCTTGGGATGGGTGACCTCCTGGGATGTTTCCAGGATGCGCACAAGTGAGGACAAAGTTTGCTGGAAAGGACCCGTGTTGGTTTGTGGGCGATGTACGCAGCCTGGCGAGCTACCGTGAGTGACATTTCGGCCTTCAATTGGAGCTGAGGTGTTACAGAAATAGTTAAAGTGAGTTTAAGGATGGTTAATTTAGAGAATAAATGTGAAGTTCAGGGGTACATTATAGACAAATTTTGAAGTTTAGGGTCACACCATAAAATATAGAAAAGGTAAGGGTACAACATAAAAAAAAAAAAAAAAAAAAAACAGAAAACCTCGAGGGTAACACATAGAAAAACCCTTAAAATAAAGATCACTGAACCAATAAAGTAAATAATCTGTATTAATATTATTTCCAGTACTACTGTTAAGTCAAAACAGGTCTTGCCACACCGTAAACGAAAGAGAGAAAATCTACATTATAGGCTCAGATGCTTATTTCCTATAACCAATTGGCACGAGTAAACTTCGTGCTTTACAAAGTAAACAATTCTCAATAACTAAACCAAAACCTATCTCGGATTTTGCATATGATGATGCACATGATAAGAAACTTAAAGAGGTTATATTCTTTAAAATTATTTCCTTAACGAGGTTAACAATTAGTATATTTAGATATTTAATACAAGGATTCTTTAATAATATTTAGAGAAAATTCATAACTCCCACCTATTGTATATTACTTTTTCATAACTCCCATCTATTGTAATTTCGTTTTCAAAACTCTCACCAATTGTAGGTAATACTTATCAAAACTCCAACCATTTAAGTGGTTTTGTTTTTCAAATTACCACAAATTCGTCTATCTAATGGATTTTATAAGTATAAACGTTTAAATTTTCAAATAATGATTTTTGTATTCCTAATTTACTCTTACTCCCATCTATTATATTCCTAGATTATCCTTACCAGATAATTTTACAAATTATCAAAGAAATATTACAAACACGCACGCACTCCTATGATGTCGAAGACGATGAAGGTCTTTTGGTTGATTTCGCTAGGTAAAACGAAATGGAGTGTGCAATGAGGACTTCACCCAATATTTGATGGTTATAATATGTGGGTATTTTGGTCATTTCAATTCAATTTCATCGATTTTTGTCGAAGGTGTAATTTGAAAACAATTAAGTTATAGTATGTAGAGTTTTGAGAAAGAATTACAATAGATGAGAGTTATGAAAAAAGTGGTATAAAAATAATACAACAGGTGAAAATTATGAATTATCCCTAATATTTATTATTTGAGTTTCTTATTCAGCGCACCCATGCACATATTAGAAAATATGAACCTATATTATCAAATAATAAAAGAGTAAAGCTTTAGATTAATCGATCAAGTTGTACTATTCCTCTTTGTTTTACGTTAAACTATCTTCACCGATTTGCAAGCAATCAATATATAATACGAAGTAGTTTATTGTTTAGTAATAGTTTTTTTCTTTTTGTTTTTTTTTTTTTTGTTTTTTTTTTTTTCATGTTTTTTAATCATAGACTAAGTATCGCTTACCTTTTTATGAGGCCAGAGAATCTTGAGAACTTAAATTGATGGTTGAAGGCCCAAGATTACACTCTAACACGCTCCCTCACGCAAATACCCTTTGAGGCAAGTGTGGGCCTTGATTCTGACACTGCTCTGCAGTGCGATATATACCACTTTGAAAGTGAGAGGTGGTGAGATTCGAACTCTAGACCTCTTGTCACAAATATCTGATACCATGTCAGGAACCAACTCAAACAAAAGCTTAAGTTGATGGTTGAAGACCCAAGATCGATTATATATTTATATATACTCTAACAGTTATAATTGATCAAAAGTGGTGATTTATAGAAATAAAATTTGTCAAACTTTTCCATGAGCCGTAATAATAAGAAAGAAAATTCAAATTCAACTCAAACGAGAAGTTGATATTTTCGAACTCGTATTTTAATGTGTCAGGAACGCCACAATTTTTTTTAAAAACTCAATTAGATGGAAAAAACATTTGTCATTACAATTTGTAAGCATATACACAGTAATATTTGAACCCTTCAAGTTTATTCAAATGGGAACAATTATCTCTTCGAACTTGTTGAATAATGCATACTCATAAGCCAAGTTCTCATTAGACGGGGAAATCACCCGTCAATTTATCAACAAGGAAACGTTAAACTTCTCGGACCCTACAATTCAGTTCTTGGGACATAAAAACCTAAAACAAAACAAAACAAAACAAAAGAAAAAAAAAACTTAAAGCTTAAATTAAAGAAAATTCAATTGTTATTGTTGAAAATTCGGCCGATGGCCGAGTGAATGATATATAAGCCCACCGGCAAGGTAGTAGAATTTCGTGTTTTTTTCCTCGGAATTTTAATGACTCGGATACCATATTAGAATTTGGGTGGGGAGAAATATTCCTAAAGGAAGAATTGTATCAATAATTGTGCTGTATTTTTCTCAAGTTACAGTGTACAAGACTATATTTAATGTCTGTTCGACATATAATGATCGATTCATCGATATAGGAAATTATAAATATTATTCATTAAACTATTACAGAGTATATTATGCTCCGTACAAATTTAACAAAATTATATTGACTATATTTATTCTTAGGGGTTCTTTGGTAACCCATTTAAAAACATTGGAATGTTTAACTCATGAAATGTAAAAAGTATTTTTTTTCAACATGGGGGGAAATGTAAATTCACATGAAATTGAACATCCAATAAATTGTAGGAAATTGTTTATCTAGCTCCCCTTAAATAGCTTAAAATACCCTTAAATCGACTTCTCAAAATGTCTACTAAATAATTTTTGGGAATTCACATGAAGTTCAGTGTAGATTTTAAATTCCTATGAAACGCAAGTATATATGAGAAAATATAAGAATGTGGGTGGATAATTCCAAAGATCCATTTGGATTTTTAGATTAAAATGGAGGTTTGGTTTTTTTATTTTATTTTATTTATTTATTTTTTTTTTTATTTTTTTTTTTTTTTGAGAATCTAATCTTATGGTGAAAAGCTCTTCGATGACAATTAATATGACGTTTGTAGTTTATATAATTTATTTATCGTTACAATTCAAAAGTTTAACTTTAAACAATAAAATCATATTGGAAATAAACTAAATCTATCTAAATTGAATCAAATAAATTTAAATTATAAATAAATAATAAAAACACTATTATCCTAAAAATTATCACAATGAATCATCTCCATTTCTTTTCTATCCATATCCTCTCACATAATCTCGTTCGTTTACGTTCTTATTTTTAAAAATCTACAACCATCAGATCGAGTTCAAATTTAATCTGAACCATTAAGAGGTAATTGACCCTCTATTCTTTTTGAGAAATGAGGATAATCGTTGCCCAAAAATATAAAGACTTGTGTGGGCCGGGACTATCTCACAATATTGTTAGTATGAGACCTCTCACAATAACGTACTCCCTCTGTCTCAGTCATTTGTTTACAGTTTGACTTTTTTCCCCTCACAAAAAAGTTAAACTGTAAACAATTCACTGAAACGGAGGGAGTAGTATTTTATTTATTTATTTATTCTTGTTTATGTTTTTATGGTTGTAATTGTTCAGAGCGAATCTCATGTCCCATTTGCTGTCTCATTACATATTATAGAAATAAATCCCTAATTATATCGATGAGATTTATTATCCTATAAAGTAATGAGACACTAAATTGAATATAAAAGTGGGAGAAGTGATCCACTTTGGTAATTGTTTCGTCTCACGTTAACTTAACGTGAGACGATATTTAAGAAGAGTTATTGGCCCAAAAAAAATATACCCACGGAAAAGAAGTACACGCGCCAAGTAAAACACTTCAAGCCAGTAGCCACTCACATTAGTCACACAAACCATACTCCATGGTGTATACTGTATATCATAACAATAATTCAATCACTCAATCATCAAATCATCACTTCCACATTATTATTTTTATTTTTCTTTTTGCCCCAAAATAATGGCCTATATAAATTTAAATTTAATACCGAGTAATAGTAATAATAATACTTCGTATGTCGTAATAGTTTATTTCAATTATTTATTTGTATACACTTCTATATCAACAGTAAACAAAAATAATTTATAACCTAATACTAAAAAAAAAAAAAAAAATTACTTACATACATTTCTATTGTCTAATCAATTTTCAAATATACAAATATAATTTTGAAATATCCCAATTTATATTTTATATGAATACTATCTAATCTACACCCTCTGTTTCGGTGACACATTTATCGATGTGAGGAGAGATATAAAATAAAAAGCTGCTTTAAAGTAGGTAAAATTCAACAATATGATTGATTAAGAAAGTTGACTTCACTCCACATATGGGTTACCAAAGACATTTATGAAAAGTATAAACAAATGACACGTACACTCATAAATGAAAAATGTAAACAAAGATTCGGGACGGAGGGAGTAATATGATAGGAGGAATAGGTAGAGAAGCAAAGTTAACTTGAATCTAATTCCGGTGTTCTAATACCAAAACACCACTCATGGACACACAAATGACGTCTAAATTCACTCCAAATTCATGTCAAATGAAATTCACTAAACGTAGGCCCCACTTCATCATACAAAACACACACTTCCCACTTCCCACCCTCCCAAACCTCTATATATACTTTCCTCCCCTCCTCTATCCCGTTTATGCTCAATTCTTCAATCTACTCCTTTAGTTAATTTAATTTAATTTAATTTAATTACTCAATTAATTTACCTTCATTTATAATTAATTAATTAGTTTTTATTAAGGATTAATTTTTGATGGCGAAAGGTCGTCGGTTAACCACTAGCCGTAGCGAGCGTCATTTAAGAATCGGTAGCTTTACTAATAATAACAACGGCTACGGACACGTCCCCGTTACTGGGTACAGTCACGGGGACGTGTCCGAATTTGCCGAGGAGGACGTGTGGTCGATTGTCGACCATGTGCCCATCTACAACCACCACGACCACGACCCCCAGTTTGATGATGGGGGTGAGTACGGTGGCGCGTGTACCCCACGCGCCGGCGTAGAGGGCGGTGGCCGCCGGCAGGGTGTCGGTGGTTTGTCATTGGCGTTTGAGGATCAAACGACGTCGTCTCCTAGGATTGTCCACCAATTTGGGAATAATAATAATACTAATAATGGTGGTGGGGGCCCACGAGTGGGGAGGCACGTGGCCACGTCAGCACCAGTGAACGTGCCTGATTGGAGCAAAATACTCCGGGTCGATTCGGTGGAGTCGATGCAGGGCGACGACTCGTACGAGGACGACGACGACGACACGGGTGGGGGGGATTCGGGTATGGAACCGCCCCACGTGTACTTGGCCCGAAGTCGAAAGATGAACGCGTTTTCTGTTTATGAAGGCGTAGGACGGACCCTTAAGGGTCGTGATATGAGCCGAGTTAGGGACGCTGTTTGGAGCCAGACTGGGTTTGCGGGGTAATTCAATTCAATGATTAAAAAACGTACTCCGTATATATATTAACTAAGCGTACGTGTAAAAAAATTAATCGGGCTCAAACTGAATTTTTGAACAAGTCGATTTAAAATAATTGGTCGAGCCAACTCAAGTGATCGATTTCAAGAATGAACAATTTTGAGGGCGAGCGAAAGTGATATATAATTTCACTAAAGTTGGTATCTAAGTGAAGAACTTAAGTCCAATTATTATCTCTACTATTGTGTGGATTTTGGAAATGGCCTAGTCTTTGTCATAATAATTTTGTAGTACTCGTAGTAAATTTTGGAGGAATATTATTTATTTTGTAATTGTAGACACAATTATTATTATTACTAGTTTTAAAGCCCGTGCGATGCACGGGTTTTAATAATGTGTATTTAATAATGAATGATTTATTTTTCTAATGAGTAAATTATATTTAATAATGAATGATTTATCTTTTGTTAATAAAAAATAATGCAAATGAAACTTGTCAATAAAATACATCATTTCCTTAGCGATTTATGACTATTTTTCATTTTTTCTATTCAATTTCAAACTAAAACCAATGGATTTTAACTAAATCCAATGAAATTTGTCGATAATTCAATTGTCATCTAATTTGAAGCTCTACATATTTATTTCTAATATTTGCATGTGTGCACAAGTGCATTGCTCGACGAAAATTGTCATACATGACTAATATTTATATTATTACCCTTTATCTCTGATATGAATATTAAGATATATATATGCCTCACGCAATGAACCATTTCACATGTGAGATCCACAATAAAATAACTAAAATCTATTATAAAATGTAAAAATAATTATCAAAATAAAATAATCTTATCATAAAGACTGCATCGCTTTATATGAAAATTTCTATATAAATTATATGCATAATATAATAGTATATTATCGACTTAATACTTTTGAATGTGAAATTTGGATATTTTGTCCAAAACTACCTTATTTATGCTACATTTATTTTTAAAAAATGGAAAGTATTACCTTAACTATTTTTATTTTGGAAAAAAACTACCAACATCCATCTACACCATAATTTTCGGATGTTCTCCTACAAAATTGACATTAACTATTAAATCAAAACTTAATATGATGAAACTAACTAAAAGATAAAACATTATAAATTATAAAAATTTATCATATAACGATAAATGACTTTATTTGAAAATATGACAATTAATAAATCTTGTTTATCTCTTTAACCTTTCATGTTACATATTCATTAGTATCGCTATTGGTTTTGTAATCAAGTTTACTCAATGAGAACAAAAATCCTGAACTTAAAATATAAATCAAAACATATACATTGGAAAAGGATCATCACCAATTCAACGTTTATGTTTAAATAACAAACATGGTAATTAAAAAATAAAACAGTTCAAAATTATATACTTTCATCAAATCAAATACACCGTAAAAAATAGAAATAACACAAATCGTAATCATAATTAAAACATACGAAACTTAAACTATTAACGTAATACTTAGGAAGATCAAGCTAATGTTTTTTTTAGGAAAATTTAACATGAATAAACCATCCTATCAGTGATCTTCCATAAATAAACCAACCTTTTGATTAACTCTCAAAAAACCAACATTTACACCTTATCTTCCAATATTAGACTATCCCCATTTTTAAACGATTATTTAAGGGTGAAGATCACATGTTTTTCCCTTTTTTTCTCTATAACATTAATAATGGAGTGAAAGCATGTGTGTTATAGTTTTCGTTTTACCCAAAATGGCAAGTTTAAAATCGAGATAGTTTAATAATGGAAGATGGACTTCAAAGGTTGGTTTATTTAGAGTTAATCAAAAGGTTGGTTTATTAATGGAAGATCACTAATAGGTTGGTTTATTCATGTTAAATTTTCCTTTTTTTTTATATATATTAATTAGCGAAATTTGAGTTGAGCCATTTAATCTTTAAGATCCTAGATTCCTAGGGTTCAGATTTAAATGTAGGACTGAAAAGATAGGGTTGACTTATATGATTCTATTTTTATATATAAAAAGAGTTTCCTAAAAATCATCTAATGTATGATAACTAAATAAGGAAATTTTGTATATTATTTTTTTAGGCTTATAAAACTTAGGGAAAAAGTTAGTCTTAATATTTTTTTAGCTGAGTTTTTGAATTTTTTTTTTTCCCTAGTCTTTATTTTTTTTAGGTAAGTTTTTGTTTAAGTTATATAGAAAGATAATTACTTTAAATTAATTTTTTTTTTATGTTTTGAAAACAATAGGAAAAAGGCTAAAGGTTAGTATTATAACAATAGGAAAAACTTTGGTCTCAATATTTAATAGCTTACTTTTTTTGTTCTTTAAATTTTAGTGAAAGTTAATTGCTTTAATTGAATTTATTCCTAAAACATTTTTTCTTTTAATTTTATACAAAACTAATTGTTTTGATTTTATTAAATTATCAAATAATTATTTTTTATTATATTATAAAATAATCATTGTAAGTGTTGTTCACTTTGATTAATAAGTAATTAAAAAATATTTTCAATCATCAATAATAATGTATTACAAATTTAATAAATTATGATGTGGGCACTCTAAAAACACTTGTCAAATCAAATACACGTATAAAATAAAAATAACATAAATCGTAATCATAATTAAAACATAATAAACTAAAACTATTTAACCCAATACCTTGGAAGATAAAGCTAAAGTTTTTGATATATATACACAAAAAAGGTTTAAAGACTTACCTAAAAATTATATAATGTATCATAATTAAATAACTAAATTATGTGTCATATAATTGTTTCTTTCCAAAAAAATTTTTTCAATATAAATTATTTAATCTATTTTTCAAATGAATTTTTTATATTGGATGAAATACTTTGAATTTTTTATATATACACAAAAAAGCTTTAAAGACTTACCTAAAAATTATATAATGTATCATAATTAAATAACTAAATTATGTGTCATATAATTGTTTCTTTCCAAAAAATTTTTTTCATTATGTGTCATATAATTGTTTCTTTCCAATTTTTTTTTTTCAATATAAATTATTTAATCTATTTTTCAAATGAATTTTTTATATTGGATGAAATACTTTGAATTTTTTATATATACACAAAAAAGCTTTAAAGACTTACCTAAAAATTATATAATGTATCATAATTAAATAACTAATCATCAATAATAATGTATATACAAATTTAATAAATTATGGTGTGGGCACTCTAAAAACACTTAGCAAAACTCTCTTTTATGTAGATGTATATAGATATGAAATATATAGTTTGATTTCTAATTATAAAAGAATTAAAAGAAAAACTTTAAAAGGGGATTGTAAAAAAATAAAAATTTGAAAATTTATCATCAAACTAATACACCATGTTCATTCTTTTTATACCTAATTTTCAGATATTATCATACAAAATTGACATGAACAATTAAATCTAAACTTAATACGATGAAACTAACTAAAAGATCAAGTATGATGAATAGTAAATATTATTATACAACAATAAATAATGATTTGATATGAAAATAAGATAATCAGTAGATCATGTATATCTCTTTTACCTTTCACGATACATATTCGATTGATTTTGTAATCAAGTTTATTCAATGAGTACCTCAGATCTTGAACTTAAAATATAATTCTGCAATATACAAAGGGAAAAAAGATCATTATGAATTCAATCGAGCTATGGTTAAATAACAAACATGATAATTAAGAAATAAAACTTTTCAAATTAATACACATATCAAATCAAATACACGTAAAAAAATAAAAATAACACAAATCGTAATCATAATTAAACATAATAAACTAAAACTATTTAACCCAGTACCGGAAGACAAAGCTACGCTTTTGATATATATACACACAAAAGAAGGTTTGAAAACTTACCTAAAAAAAATATCTAATGTATCATAATTAAACAAATAAATTATGTGTCATATAATTGTTTCTTTCCAATTTTTTATTTTATTGAATGCAAATTATTTAATCTATTTTTCACATTAATTTTTTATATTGGATGAAATACTTTGATATTTATACTCAGTCTATTTTTCAAATGAATTTTTTTAGTGGATGAAATACTTTGATATTTATACTCATTTGATAGCATTTTTCGTTTCGAAACTAATGATGTTATCTTTATTTTATTTCGACAAATACATTTTATAAAACATAATAATCAAAGACTTAGCTAAAAACTTTCTAATGTTTCATAATTAAATAAGGCAATTATTTCTAATATAATTATTTCTTTCCAAATTACTATATTTTCACAATATAATTTATTTTTTTAATGTAATTTTATGATTGGTCTAAATCTCCTTGAATTAAGGAGAGCGCTCGAAAAAACTCTCTTTTATATATATATATTGATTATTATTATTGCCTGAAGAATAAAGATAATGACTACTTTTTTTTGTCTTACCCTAAGGAATTGAAACGAAAATTTGACTCAATCGTGTATTTTAATTGTATACAAACTACAAAGTAGTATATCACGTCTGTCTCAATCATTTGTTTATATTTCTCTTATAAAAAAATCAAACTGTAAATAAATCAATGAAATGAAATGGAGGGAGTAATACAATTATATATGGAGTATATGAATTGAAACATTAACTAATTTGGAAATTACAATACTCTTCCTACAACATGGAACGAGGCATTGTATAATGATTATATTTGACTTATTTGTAAAATTGCTTAGCCTTTGTTTGGCAAGCTGCTGTAAGTTTTCGATGAGGTCTTTTAAAGATGAATGCTTTTTTCGAAAAAGAGAATTCAAATTAGAATACTAAACAATTAACAAAATCAAAAATCATACAGTATGAGGCTATGAGCCCTTAATTCAAAAATTCAAAATTAAAATATTAAAATTCTTGTATAGACACAACCCGCATTATTTCGTTTTCCATTCTAACTATTTTGGTTTTGGCTAAATGAACAAGTGGTTAAAAATCAATGGTTTTAGTGCTAAACTTTGAAGGATTGAATTTTAATTATCAGTTGATCAAAAATTTTTTTTACAAAAATGATTAAATGATAAAAATCTGTTGAATCAAAGAGATTACAAAGTACTCCCTCATTTTCATTAGGAAAGTCCTACTAGGGGTTGGCACCAAAATTAACGAGGGGTAAAAATAAAGGGATAGTATTGGTAGTTAAAAGGTGGGGTCCCATTTTGTAAAAATAAAGTATGTGATATTTTGATAAAATTATTAAATGAGTAAGGGTGAAAATGTCATTTTATATATTTAGGGTTCATTTGGATTGAAGAAATTGGAGGGAAAGGGAGGGGAGAGAAAAGGAGGGGAGCATTTTCTTTTGTTTGGATACAAAATATGCAAGGATGGAAATGGAGGGGAAGGGATTTGGAGGGATCTATTTTCCCTCCTCAAAGTCTAATTGGAATCTCTCCAAAATACGCAAGATTTGGAGGGAAAATGGTATCCAAACACCACAATTCCCCCTCCCCTCCCCTTCCTTCCCCTTCCCTCATTTCCCCTCCCTTTCCCTCCTATTTTGCTATCCTTCCCTTCAAATCTTGCCTATTTTGGAGGGATTGTAAGAATACTTTAATGATTTCAATAATAAAATCAGTCCCAAGATCGATTAAAGACTCGAATCAATTTAACCCTAATACAATTAATAGAAAGGAGAGTGACTAACCTTTATTCTTGATGAAATCAAATAATAATAAGAAGAATAAGAAATAAAAAATTAACTGATTCTCTTCCTTAACCCTTTCCTTTGATGTTCCTGGATGATGGAGAAGAACTGCCTTTCACTTTTCATTGAATTTAATGTACGTATGTTTGTTATGTTTGTGAGAATATATCTTATTAACTTACTGTATTCCCTCATGTATATATATTTATATACATTATGGATTAAGTTCTTTTGTACACAAACAGATACTTAATCGTACCTTTTCGTAAAAGGCGATTTTATTAGGGTAAGGTAAGAGGGAATGATAATTCCCGACTTTAAATACTTTTATCAAAACCGATCCATCACAGTGTTGCCTTTTATATTAAAGTCTTGTAATATTTAATATGAACTCAACTTTTAATTAAACCCAAAACGCAAAGACCACTCGAATATTATTAAATATTCTAACATTCTCCCACTTGGCCTTTGTGTTGTCTTAATGGTTTAATAACTATAATGTAAACCTTTCAATTAAGCTCATTAACTGTCATGCATGTAACCAAATTAGAACTAATTGGATCATGGCGGTCACACGTCATTAAGCGACATGATTCCTTCCATGCATCACAAATTAATTCCACGTCTAGCTACAACTTTAAGCTGAGAAATACTTTAATTCTCATATTAAACCACATGTAGTCTAATAACCATAATTGTATACAATACTATTATGACAACATGTTCATTAAATCAGAAACAATCTATAAGTGAATTCAATGTCATTAATACACGATCTTTACATTAGCAAGGCTCTATTAATAACACCCAAACGTTCTACATGGCCAATGAACGTCTTAGGTGGTAACCCCTTAGATAACGGATCTGCTGTCATCATATCCGTCCTTATATGATCGAATGATACTCTTTGTTTCTGAACTTCTTCTTTGACCAACAAGAATTACAATTCCATGTGTTTAGCACCCTTTGAGTACTTGTCGTTCATAGAGAAGTAGACGGTCGCGGAATTGTGACGATAAATTCTCAGCGGCTTAGTTGTCGACAATTCCAAGTCCTGAGATAAAGTTCCGCAACCACAATGCATGAATAGTGGCCTCAAAGCACGCCACAGATTCGACTTTCATAGTAGAGGTAGCAATGACAGACATTTTTCCACTTTTCCACGATACTGCTCCATCAGCTAAGAGAAACACGTAGCCAAAAGTCGACTTTCTACTGTCAATGCATCCAGCATAATCTGAATCTGAATATCCAATCACCTCAAGGTGGTCGGATCTCCTATACGTAAGCATGAGCTCCATGGTGCCTTGCAAGTACCTGAGCACTTTCTTTGCGGCTTTCCAGTGGTCAATCCCGGGATTACTTTGATATCGACCTAGCATTCCAACAGCGAAGCTGATGTCTGGTCGAGTACATGTTTGAACATAATTCAAACTCCCAACCACAGATGCATAAGGAATTCGCTCCATTTCTTTCCGTTCCAATTCATTACGGGGACATTGCTTTTTACTGAACTTATCCCCTTTCTGTATAGGAACTATTCCTGCAGAGCATTTATCCATCCGATATCTCTCCAAAACTTTGTTGATGTAAGCCTTTTGAGACAATCCTAACAATCCTTGTGATCTATCTCGAAATATTTCTATTCCGATCACATAGGATGCCTCACCCATATCTTTCATCTCAAAATTTTTAGAGCGATATTTCTTTACGTCATGTAACATGCTCATATCATTTGTAGCAAGCAAAATTTCATCAACATATAAGACTAAAATAACAAACTTACTCCCACTGATTTTAATGTAAATACACCGATCAACGGTGATCTCTACAAAACCGTATGACGTGATGGTATCATTAAATTTCAAGTACCATTGTCGGGAAGCTTGTTTCAGTCCATATATCGACTTTCTCAGCTTACACACTTTATCCTCATTACCCGGAGATAAGAATCTCTCAGTTTGGTCCATATACACTTCTTCCTCAAGCTCATCATTTAGAAAGGCGGTTTTAACATCCATCTGGTGAAACTCAAGATCATAATGAGCTACCAGAGCCAAAACAATTCTTAAAGAGACTTTCTTTGACACCAGAGAGAATGTCTCTTTGTAGTCAATGCCGTCTTTTTGGTTGAAACCTTTAGCAATGAGTCGGGCTTTATACCTTTCAATGTTGCCTTTAGAGTCCCGTTTGGTCTTATAGACCCATTTCGACCCAACGGTCTTGGAACCTTCAGGTAACACTACTAAGTCCCAAACTTTGTTGTCATTCATCGATTTCATCTCTTCTTTCATAGCATTCAACCACTTTTCAGAATTGTTACTTTCAATGACTTAATTGAACGAGACGGGATCCTCATTGATGCTCAAGTCACATTCACTTTCAACAGAATATACATAGTCATCAGAAGCAGTTGATCTTCTTTCTCTTATAGATCGCCTTAATTACTCTGTTTTATTCTGAGGTATGTCATTCTCCCCTTGAATTGTGACTTGTTCATCATTTACTTGGTCATTTTGTGGTTGCTGCACATCATTATGTTGTTCAATTGTGTTATTTAATCGTAATTGCACAATTGGGACAACTAGTTCAGCTGCAGCTTCAGGTGGAGAAAACTCGACCTGGAGCTCTTTAATGTCCACATTTCGTGGTTCATTACTCCCACTATTTTGACCATTTTCAATAAATCTAGCATTTCCGGTCTCTACTATTATCGTGCTGTGATTAGGACAGTAAAAATATACCCCTTCGACTTTTCAGGATAGCCAATGAAAAAACCACTGACGGTCCTTGGATCTAGCTTCTTTTCATTTGGATTATACAACCTTACTTCAGCTGGGCAACCCCAGACTCTTAAATGTCTTAAACTCGGTTTCCTTCCAGTCCATAGCTCATAAGGAGTTTTTGAACCGCTACTAGGAACCCGATTCAAAACGTAGGTTGCAGTCTTTAATGCATACATCCATAAAGAAAGAGGTACAGAACAATTACTTAACATGCTCCTAACCATCTCCATTAAGGTACGATTCCGCCTTTCAGCAACACCGTTCTGCTGAGGTGTACCGGGCATTGTATACTGTGCACAAATACCCCTACTTTTTAGTAACTTTGCAAATGGACTAGGACATTGGCCATTTTCAGTGAACCTCCCATAATATTCACCACCCATATCGGATCTCACAATTTTAACTTTATTTTCTAACTGCCTTTCAACCTCATTTATGAATATCTCAAGGACATTCACAGATTGAGACTTATCATGCAGTAGATAAATAAATCCATACCGTGAAAAAACGTCTATAAAGGTGATAAAGTACTTTACACCACTCCAAGACGGAGCATCAAACGGTCCACAAATGTCCGTGTGTATAATCTCTAATAGCTGAGAGCTTCTTGTAGCTGATTTCTTTACTGTATGCTTAGTCTGCTTATCTTTAATGCAGTCTATACATACATTTAAGTCACTAAAATCCAATTGAGGAAGTATTTCACCTTTTACCAACCTTTTTAACCTTTCTTTGGATATGTGACCTAGTCTTTAATGCCACAAGTCAACTGAATTTTCATTTAATGCACTACGTTTAATGCCTTGATTTTCAACATAAAACAGACAATCAGAAAATTTAACATCAAGATTGAACCTATAAAGTAAATCAATCAAAGTACCACTACCATAAAAGTATCTATTACGGTACATAGAAAAATACACCATGTTCAATCTTTAAAAATTAAATCCTGAAATGTCCAAGCTTAATGATACAAGATTTCTAGCACAATCGGGTACATAGAGAAAATCTGTAATATCTATATGACACGTAGTGTCTGAGATTAATCTGTAAGTCCTCATGCCCACTATCTGTGCCTTCATCCTGTTCTCATGGACAAATACCTTTCATCTCCTCTTATGGGCTGATTCGAACTGAATACCTTTCTTTTCGAACCATTCCTTTATTTTACCTTTCATACTCGGCTTAGTCTTACTGCTGCTGGGACCATCATGACCCACAAGAAGAACAGCTTGGTCCTTCTTCTTCTTTAATCTCCCCTCCTCTTGAACTAACATGACCTTTAATTCCTGAAGGTTCCGTTTATCTTTAATGGTGTTATAATTCACCTAGAACTGACCAAATTCAAAAGGAAGTGAGTTCATAATAAATTGGACCAAGATTGTCTCATTTACGTCCATCCCTAGGTTCTTCAACTTTGCTGCCAGGTTAGATATGTCAGTCACGTAATCATGAATCCTTTCATGCAAATGGAAATATATATCCAAAGAAGCTGCAAACATTGATACATGATTACCTATTAATGCTTTGAAAAATTTCATACAGATTCATAAATTTAAAGTAAGCATTCAAGCAACCTTTGGGCAATAGTTAAATACTCACACTATAATTGACGTTTAATTATACTTTAATAATTAATCATACATACAAAAGTTAAATAAATA
Organism: Dianthus caryophyllus; assembly: GCA_023091065.1. Taxonomy (NCBI): domain Eukaryota; kingdom Viridiplantae; phylum Streptophyta; class Magnoliopsida; order Caryophyllales; family Caryophyllaceae; genus Dianthus; species Dianthus caryophyllus. Next base: position 35,961,614 of record CM041522.1, on the reverse strand, counting down.
AGCATGTTATCTTTGGATATACACACTATTTAAATACTTAGTCTCAATGGTTAATCCTTTAATATTATTATCCATATTTAATGATCCACCTTTGGGTGATCTCCAAAAATATAGACAACAATGAAATTAATTTGATCAAATTTCAAAATCTATTATAACGTCACTTTTACCATGATCAAATAATATAAAACTGTAATTTTAAATGTATAAATTGCACTATAATAAGGCCACTTTGGTGACTAACTTATTATACACAATATAGACATTTGTACCATTCATAAGTACAATCACATTAAGTGTTTATATTACAAAACACATAGTACTCGTATCATTAGATTTCACATATTATATCTAATATATATATATATATAAAGCAGAAACCATGGTCTCTATGGTCGACATTTGTCACAATATAATTGGTCTAAAAAATTAATATTATATTATTTATAATTCTACTATTGGTAGGATTTTAGATGAAAAAATATTAACATATGTAACTTAAAATATAAAACTAAATCTACAATTGAAATCTTTACTATATTAGAATTTTCCAAAAAACAAAAATTAATTGAAAATGTTTTTAATTGAGAAGAAAATAATAATTTCAAAATAAACAATTATATGACACATAATTATCTTATTTAATTTTTAGGTAAGTCCCCATCCCTTTTTATATATATATATATATACATCAAAAACTTTAGCTAGATCTTTTTAGGTACGTACTATGTTAAATAGTTTTACTTTATTATGTTTTAATTATGATTACAATTTGTGTTAAATTTATTTTTTACGGTGTATTTGATAAGAGTGTTTAAAATTTGAATATTTTTATTTCTTAATTACTATGTTTGATACTTAAACATAGCTTGATTAAATTATTTCTTTGTATGTTGTAGATTTATATTTTACGTTCAAGATTTGAAGTTTTTTATTAAACAAACTTGATTATAACCCAATAGAAAAACTAATGAATATGTAACATGAAAGGTAAGAATATGTAACATGAAAGGTAAAAGTGATGTACAATATCTATCGATTATCTTATTTTTAAATCAAGTTATTAGATATGGTTGTATAATAATATTTGTAATGCTTAATGCGTAATCTTTTAGTTAGTTTAATAGTATTAAGTTTTGATTTGATTGTTAATCTCAATTTTATATAAGAACATCTGCTAATTAAGAAAAAAAAAACAAAAAAAAACATGTTTAGTATAGTGATAGGGTAAATTTGATTTAATGACAAAATTCCAATTTCTTTTTTACCCCTTTTTAACGTACCAAAAAGATAATATATGTAATTAACAAAAAAAGAAAAAAAAAAACAAAAAAAAAAGAAATAAGAAGAAGATGGTGTAGTATAATTAACATATGTAATCTAAAATATAATACTAAATCTATAATTGGAATCCTTAAAATTGTAGGATAGCAAAATTGAAGAATACATATTTTGCCTTAAATATATTGGATTAAATATTCAAGTTAAGGGAAAGAAATATAAGTAAGTTATATTTTAAAATATTAAAAAAAAAACAATGAAAGAGCAAAAGAAATATGGTAATTCATTGACTTTTAAAAAGTCAAATAATATTTGATTTAATAAATAAGTTAAAGGAAAAAAATAGTATTAGGTAAGTATTATAAAATATAATTAGCAAATAAACGAAAAACAAATATGATAAATCATAGATTTTAGAAAATTATCATATTAAATACGATAAAAGCCGAAAAGAACATGACCTTAGTATTTATATTTTAGAAATTTTGTCATATTAAATATCATAGAAAATTATATCATAATTGGTAAATATATAAACTAGAAAAAATATATAAAAATTACATTTTATACTTATTTTTAAATCTTAATAATAATGATAGATAGCCCGGATGGGGACGGGCACGCCAACTAGTAAGATAATAATATAAGAAACTATTATACATGATATAAATTACACCACAATTATCATGTCAAATAAAGGCGTGAAACAAGTATGTCAAATAATGATACGGAAATTGAGAGCAAAACAAATGTGTCAAAAGATATTAAAAGCACCAACATAATATATCTCCTTAAACCATCATACAATATCATACAATTGCATTGCAGGGGATAAATACATACGGAGTAATATGCACCCAAAAAATTGTGGCCAGTAACCACAAATAAAAGAAAAAGAAGAAAGAACATGTTACATAAACATGATTCTCTGATGAAACAAAAGTCTGACACATTATATTACTCCATACACTTTCAATATACATATACTACTGTACTCCCTTTAATATGACCATAACACGTATATAAGCGGCCACGTCAAAGAACAACGCACACATAGACGCGGAACATTATCCTTGATAAACATGTATTGGTACAGTTCGCACAAACATTAAATTACACATAAATGCATTATCAATAACTTAATTCGGGTTAAACATGCAAGTGATGCAACACACTTCTTTCATATCCAAAATTACATTAAAAGCCAAAGGAACAAAAGAACTTGCAAGATGAGAAAAGATCATGACACTCATCAAAGATAGCAATATTATAATACTTCATGTTAACATGTGCATCAAGAAACAACGGCACCCATCCCATTAAAAAAATAACACACGGTGCATCACGATTACTTTTCTGGGTAAAAAGATCAAGTCTAAAACCGCTCTGATACCAACTGTAAGAATACTTTAATGATTTCAATAATAAAATCAGTCCCAAGATCGATTAAAGACTCGAATCAATTTAACCCTAATACAATTAATAGAAAGGAGAGTGACTAACCTTTATTCTTGATGAAATCAAATAATAATAAGAAGAATAAGAAATAAAAAATTAACTGATTCTCTTCCTTAACCCTTTCCTTTGATGTTCCTGGATGATGGAGAAGAATCGCTTTCACTTTTCATTGAATTTAATGTACGTATGTTTGTTATGTTTGTGAGAATATATCTTATTAACTTACTGTATTCCCTCATGTATATATATTTATATACATTATGGATTAAGTTCTTTTGTACACAAACAGATACTTAATCGTACCTTTTCGTAAAAGGCGATTTTATTAGGGTAAGGTAAGAGGGAATGATAATTCCCGACTTTAAATACTTTTATCAAAACCGATCCATCACAGTGTTGCCTTTTATATTAAAGTCTTGTAATATTTAATATGAACTCAACTTTTAATTAAACCCAAAACGCAAAGACCACTCGAATATTATTAAATATTCTAACAGGGATTTCAATTAGGGTGTGTTTGGATAGCAAAATAGGAAGGAAAGGGAGGGGAGGGGAAATGAGGGAAGGGGAGGGAAGGGGAGGGGAGGGGAAATGGTGGTGTTTGGATACCATTTTCCTTCCAAATCTTGCCTATTTTGGAGGGATTCCAATTAGGCTTTGAGGAGGAAAAATGGATCCCTCCAAATCCCTCCCCCTCCATTTCCATCCTTCCATATCTTGTATCCAAACAAAGGAAAATGTTTATCTCCCTTTCCCTCCCCTCCCTTTCCCCCCAAATCCTTCAATCCAAACACACCCTAAGGCTTAGAGGAGGGAAAATGGATCCCTCCAAATCACTTCCCCTCCATTTCCCTCCCTTCTTGATTGCTATCCAAACAAGGGATTATGAATCACTTACTTTCCCTTCCTTTCTTTTCCCTCTAAATCCCCCAATCCAAACACACCCTAAGGGTCCGTTTGGATTGAAGGAATTGGAGGGAATGAGATGGGAGGAAAAGGGAAGGGAGCATTTTCCTTTATTTGAATATAAAATATGGAAGAATGAAAATGGAGGGGAAGGGATTTGGAGGGATCCATTTTACCTCCTCAAAGCCTAATTGGAATCTCTCCAAAATAGGCAAAATTTGGAAGGAAAATGGTATCCAAACACCACCATTTCCCCTCCCCTCCCCTTCCTCCCCCTTCCTTCCCCTTCCCTCATTTCCCATCCACTCCCTTTCCCTCCTATTTTGCTATCCAAACACACCCAAAAGGTTATTAAATATGGAAATGAGGTTAATTGGATGAAATTGCCATATAAGAAAAGTGAGGTTTTTCTGATGAAAAGGAGGGAGTATTTAACAATACCAAATGTATGGGGTAGACATTTTCTCATTATCTTAAGAGTATTTGTCAAAAACTACCTTATTTATACATCTCTTTTGAAATACTACCTTTGTTTTAAAAAAAAAATTGAAAACTGCTACGTTAATTGTTTTTTATTTTGAAAGAAACAACCAAAAGTCATTTTTCAATTAAATTTGGTCAATTAATCCGACAATTATGCCTTCGCAGCTGTTTACATGGACTCGTAATAACTTTTTTCTTTTTAAAAAGTTACCAAAAAAGAGGAAGAAGAATAATAAATTGAGATAAATAGAGTATATAGGAGAATTATTGGAAATACCAGGTACTCCGTATGTGATTTAGAGAATAATTTGACATTTGTTAGTGGAAACAAAGAAAAAAAAAGGTTATTACAAGTCCATGTACCAAAAAAAAAAAAAAAAAAAAAAAACAAGGGTTTTTCTATGTGGTGCCCTTGTGTTTTTAAGATTTTTATGCGGTACCCTTATAATTTTAAGAAGTCTCAATGATACCCCTGAGTTCTAATTTAAGAAATTCCGTGACCTTCAACTATATTTTCCGTCAAATATTCCGTTAGATGCATTTGTTTGTTCTTTAACCTCTAAAAACTCAACATTTAATTTATTTTTAATGATAATCTCCAAATTCACACCATATCCACCACCAATAACTTAGCCATCATAAAAAAATAAAAAATAAAATAAAACAAATCATATTATACGTCTCACAATTAAACAAATACAATCAATAAGAGATATAAATAATTCCTCTTCAATTCAAATTATCTAATACTTTATACATAAAATTGAGATTTCATTAGTAATCATTTCACTTCAATGGTAGAATTTAAATGAGATAAACAAACCCTATAAAAAATTTAGAAACATAATTAATTAATAAATAAGATGATACTATGATTTTAGTTTCATTTTTTTATGGGCTTTTTAATTGGAAGATATGGAAGGCAACGATATATGTAGAAAAATTATATAGGTTATAAGTAAAAAAAAAAATGAGAAAATTAAACAAATAATTGATTAATATGAAAATATGTGTACAAAAATTAAGATTTGAGAAAAATAATGAAGACTAGGAGGAAGATGAAGGTTGATAAGGAGAATGATCATGAAGATTCTTGGATGAAAAAGGTGGGTTAGATTAAAGGGAAGTTAGATTTAACGGAAATCTCAACTTTGGTTATGGTGTAGAATAAGTAAAGCACCTCAAGGGTACCATTGATGTTTTTGAAAATAGAGAGGTACCATGTAGAAATTAAAAAAAACACAGGGGTATCATGTAGAAAAACCCAAAAAACAATTAAGGTAGTATTTTCAAATTTTGTAAAACAAATTAAAGGTATTATTTTTGAAATTGAGGTATACGTAAGGTAGTTTTTGACAAAATACCTTTATCTTAATACGGATATATATTGAGGTAACCTCATAATATATTGAGGTAACCTCATCCCCAAATTATGATCACCCCCAAACTTATTACATATCACGATTGTCAGTCGTCAATATAATCTATCATCACAATCCCGTTTACACCACCATCGTGAGGCTTACCAGGCTAGAATGAACCCCATGGGAAACCTTGTCGGACAACCAAAATCCGACGATAAGTGGTAACCTCGACGGACTACCGTATCCAACTACCAGCATCTTTCTTTATTATTACACCCATCCTACCAGTCTTTCTACCTCTTTAATGCTATCTTTAATTTTATACTTCCTACATTATTAAAGAACTCTAAATTAAGTTTAATATAAACTATTAAAAGTAGTATTGGTGATTTACAATATCTATTCTAAACACACCATTAATATACAATGAAAAAAAAAATTAGTTTATGTGAAGGTACTGGGATGCCGGTCACCTCCTCGACGCCTTGCGCAGGCCCGCCCGAATAGGGGCGGACGCTACGCTAGAAAATATAAGGCGCACATGAAGTGCGCTCGAGTTTCTATAGGGGGATGTCATCGCTTAAAATTGCTTAAAATTTTTTATAGAAATGTCGAAAATCTTTTCAAAGCCGCTTACGGAGTTGACACAGCTAAGTCGTATCGCTGAAATCAAAATAAACCTAACAGACAAGTAACAGCAGCTAGTGGTAAGCAGGATCGTATCCACAGAGAAACGGTGTAGTTTTAAGCTAAAGTCGGAGTAAAACAGGTTCAACTCAAAGGTGTGAAAATAGGTTGGGTTGCAATAAGCTATAAACTAAAGCAAATAATGTAAAGATGAATATAAATCAATAAAAGGGAAGATTAGGGCATCGGGTTCATTATGACAATGATTCAGAAACTCAAATTTATAAGACGGAAGAGATAAACTGTGCAAATGACTAGGTTTATAAAACAATCTCTCGAGTCAATTTTAGCCTTAAGTAAATTTAGCGGGCTCTCGCAACTTACTAAATTCAACTTATCAATCTCGCGTAAGTCTAGTTTTAACTCGGCTTTCGATTTTAAATCAAAACTTACTCAGGTTCAATTAAACTCAGACAAATCGTTGATCAGGCGAAATAATCCTAATTCAATTGACATAAAACGCGTAGAAAGAAATCAAGTGCACAAATTATTCAACCAATTTAATCCTAAAACATGTTCCTGAACCAATTATCACAAATTCCCCTAAACCCTAATTGGGAAATTAGCTACTCATGATAAGGGAAAAATAACAATAAAAGTAATAAGAAGACATAATTGAATAAATAAAGCAAATAGAATAAACCTGGAATAAATACGGAGTACTGACGATTATAATTGAATCCAACTTGAAAATAAAACTAAAGCTAAGAGTTTTTGAGAGAAAATAAAACTAAGTAAGAACTAGACTAAGGAAAATAAAGCATAAAACCCAGATCTCGACCTAAGGCACCCTTATATAGTGTCCCAAATAAATAAACCACGAAATAAAACAAAATCGTCAGAAATAGTGCTCCAGCCGGCCGGCCGGCTGCCGGCCTGACCCATAAAGTTGGGCCGGCTCTCCTTCAACCATCAACTAAGCCCAATCTTGCTTTGGGCCTTTGCTTTCTCGAGTCCTTCTTTATTCTTTGGTCTTGGTTTGTGTTCTCGAGCTCCTGCGTGCGCTCGAGCTTGGTCCCGTCGTCTCGATTCTCGAAATGCTCCTAACGTCCCGGGTTTTGGCTCAAATCCACCAAAACCTGCAAAATGTAAATAAAAGGCAGCAGTATCGAGAAGTATAGCAAATAGCTTATAAAACCAGTAATGAATACGAATAAATGCAGCTAAATGCGACTGAATCGGAGGCATAAAATGTATATAAATAACGTGTATCAAACTCCCCCAAACCAAACCTTTGCTTGTCCTCAAGCAAACAGCGTCGGAGAAAATCAAAGTGACACGGACTAATCACGCTAGTATCTCAAAGTGGACGACCTATGCACATAAACATACAACCATAGACTGTTTCACCGAAAATAGAGCACAAGTCTCAACCATTCACACCACATCGTACTACTAGCCTCTAACGCTTACGCAACAGTAAAACTGACGACATTTTCAATTCAAGCAAGGCCAACCGTACAAACCACTTTCCATCAACCAATTCTAACCACATCATTCCATTTTTTTTTTCCAGTGCATTCTTTTTTTTTTCTTTTTTTTTTTTCTTTTTCGCAATGTGGAGCATCCCTCGTATGTAGTACCGTTTAGCTTGACATTCACTCGGTAAAGATCGCGCTCGGGTACACATATTTCCTTAAGGGTTACATCATTGCTCATACTCCCGGTCGCAGCCAAATTCATGGCCACTGTGGTTACTCAAGTCAATGAGTCCCCTCCGAGAGCATCGAAGCATTGCTCCAACATTATATGATCTTTCCAATCAAACCACATGCCAATATACCAAACGTTCCACAAACCAATGCCAAGCTCGAATGTCAAAGTCGAAAGTAAACAAGCGAAAAGCGATAAGAATTAAGCAGATACAAGCGGGCTAGTGTTTGAGACTCGCAATCTAGTAATAGGAAACAAACATATAGTGCAGCTACGACGATAGAAAGTCGACTCGGAGATACTAAAGATCAAAGTAAATGCACTAATCAAATCCCCAAACTGGACAAAACAGACCAAAAAGACTCGTATTTTTGTAAATTTTTTGAATTTTTCAATTTTTTTTGGGTTTTTCAAATAAATGCACACACAAAAATGAAAATGCAAAGCGCGAAAGTGTTTCCCTCCCCCAAACCAAATCACACATTGTCCTAAATGTGGAAAACAACACAACCACAAAAGCAGAGGAGGACAAGATAACATACGGGAGTAGGAAAACAAAGACGAGAAAAGAAGGTAAAAGGGGTAAAGAGTGATCACATTATAAAGTCGGAGCTCCCCCAAACCGAAGTCAATCATGGAGTGCGGCTAAAATCCACATATATGCGTCCAAATCAGTCCAACGATGAAGTACTTCGGCAGAGCACGCAAGAAGAAACGAATTGAAATAGCAGATCCTGGGGGCCGGTCTAGACCGGCCGCCGGCCGGCCGGCTGGCACCCCATTTTTCAATTTTTTTGCGTTTTTTCCTCTGTTTCAAATTTCAGCTACGGCCCCGGTCTGAGCCCGGCATCCGGTTGGCCGGCTGGGAGGCCTTCTCGTGAGCGTTCTCAACATACTAAGGCCCCAAAAGGCCATAAGTACCTGCGCGCTAAAAATCACATATAATCCCCTCGTCCTCACGCGCTCGATAAAAACCAAAAGTCATAAAATCTAAGCAAACCAAAGTACAAGTGCAAATGAAATTACAACGTCATCGGGTTGCCTCCCGGAAGCGCTGGTTTATAGTCCCGCACGACTCTTCAAAGCTTCAAGTATCAGGTGTAAGCAGGCCAAGGTCGTTGGCCATTTGCAACAGCTTCACTTGGCGAAACAGCTTCCGTTCGCCATAAAACTCCTCCAACTCTAGGTAGCGCAGCATAATCCATCATCGTAGGCCCTCGATCACGAAATGGCTCGACTGTGGGCCCTCCATCCCCATTGCTAGCGTCGTAGATGTCAGCTTTGAGCAGCTTCCTCTCCCCCAAACTATCCTTGCAGCTATCCTGTGAAGAACCTGCACAAAGGGAAGAGACATGCAAAACCTCCAAAGTGTCTCCAGTAGAGTGAGACGGAGGTACAGTATCAATAGAATAAACTGACTCGAGACGCATGGGTGAACGCGGGGTATCAGAATGGGTAAAGGTCAGCTTCTCTCCCCCCACCGTAAAGGCTATCGTCCTATTACCCACATCTATAAGCGCACCAGATTAATGCGGGGAAGGGTCTTCCCAAAATGATAGGAATGTGGACATCCTCGCATATCAACCACTACGAAGTCGGCAGGATAAAGAACTTTCCAACCTGTCTTTGGGACGTCTTGTAGGATTCCCAAGGACGCTTTACGAATCCACACCATCTGTAAAGTAATGTGAGTGGGTACTAAAGCTGACAAGTTCATCTTTTGGTACAGAGGGTAGGGTAGGATACTCACACTCGCTCCAAGGTCACATAAAGCATTCTTGACCACAAACCTACCTATGGAGCAGGGAATAGAGAATGTCCCCGGGTCACTAAGCTTAGGGGGTTTATTACCCTGCAGCCTAGTACTAGCCTCCCCCACGAAAGCTGCAGTCGACACATCCTCTAACGTACGCTTACGAGCTAAGACTTCCTTCAAAAATTTAGCATACGCAGGAATTTGAGTCACAAGGTCAATAAAAGGGACGTTTACCTGAAGAGCCTTGATGACGTCGACGAACTTCCTGAACTTGGCCTCGGGCTCTGCACCTCGTTGACGACCAGGAAATGGGAGCTTGATCTGAATCGGGGGCGTTGACGCAGCAGGAAGACCAAAATTAGCACCCAAATCATCCTTCCCCGCAGCTACAGGTCCAGCCGGTTGGACGACCGGCTGCCGGTCGACCGGCTGTGACCTCTGATTACACGGTTTCACCGTGTTTGCATCCCCATCCTTCTCCTCTTCCTCCAAGTTCATAGGGTCACCATACATTGACCCACTTCTCAACGTAATCGCGCACGCCGTGTCGTGTGGAGGTTTAGGAGGATTACCTTGAGGTGGAAGGGTACCCGGCTGTCGTGATACTTGCGAAGCGGCGAGCTGCGCCACTTGATTCTCCAACATTTTAATCGCTGCGTCCTTAGCCTGCCCGTCCTTTTGCATCTGCTGCAACATCATCTCCTGCGACTTCTGAACGGACAACGTTACTTGCGACATCTGCATCATCATGGCCTTCATCTCGGCCATGGGATCGGGTATTTGAGTAGGAGGGGGTGGTGGTGTAAAGACGGGTTTTTGGTAGTTAGGCGGGGGTTGTTGTTGGTTTTTGTAAGGAGGTTGGTAGGGTTGAGTTTGTGGAGGTGGGGGAGTCGGGTTAAGTACTGTTGGGGTTAGTGTCCTCCACTGTGAGTGCAATAACATAAATAAATCTCTTAAGGTACATAGGGTACATTTTGTATTTAATCAGTTGATTAACGTTTATCAATAACGGTTGGCTTGCTAGATAAGTTTGACGTTATTGTCATACAGATGGCGGTGATCAACTGGTCCCTAAGAGTCACACCTAAAGGATGTGTTTGAGAGATATGATTATTTGAGAAAATTGTCATATTGATGCCTTATTTAATGACTAAACGGTTAGTCAGTGTTGTTGACTAAAAGGTTAGTCAAATGTGACTAAAATGTTAGTCAAGTGTGATGATGTTACTGACTAAAATGTTGGTCAGTGTAATGTTGGCACGGCAATTTAATACTGATTAAATATTATTAGCTGAGACGAGTTAAATGTAATTCGTGAATTGAATATAAAATGTTATATTTAATTGTGATGTATAATGCAAGCTAATTAAATATAAACCGTTATAATTAATTAGTAAATTATAAATATAAGGATATTTATAATATATTATAGTCGGTCCATGCAGATGACACTAGTAATATGAGGTGCATTATATTAATAGCTAAATGATCAAAAGAAAAGTGTCTAGATACATTTTTAGTCTAGATAAAATTTCTTGGTCAATAAGATAGATATTTGAGGAGATTATAATCTCCCCAAATACCCTAGCCGGCCACTATGGTGTTTTAGGAGTATATTTAGTCTTCTAAATCTCTCCTAATTGCTCTCTAATTTTGATTGCTAATAATTCATCACAATTAAAACACCTAAAAACCTTGAGAGAAAAATCAGTTTTTCCTCTAAATTTCTAGCAACTCAAGGGCATATCAAGAACACATCTTGGGTGAGATAATTAGGAGATACCATACTTTTGGTATTGATCTTAGGCCATTTCTCAAGGATTAAAAGGTTAATTCTAAATCTTTTGTTTTATTATGCAATTTCTATTTATGACTTAAAATCTTATAAAGTTTTTCATTATAATCCTGTGAATTTTATGGTCTATATACGGATATAAACCTACAAGTACATTATTGTTACGGTATGATAACAGTGACCGATCATAGCCTGGTTGATTCTGGTACGGCAGGTTCTGAGGGTAAGACTGATACGCGTAAACCTGCTCCTGGGGTGCAGCATACCCCGTAGAATAACCTGAATCGTGCCCCGCAATAGCGTTAACTTGGGCACTCGACGAACTACTCCCCTGCATAGCATCAAACTTCCTATTCAGCTCAGAAAGTTGACTCATAACTGCATTCATGCTCTCATTTCCACGGTCGTTGTGCGCGGACCGTGAATTACCCCGTGGCTTCCCGAACTGGGCCGAATGAACAGCCATCTCTTCGATCAACTGCCACGCTTTATCGTCATCGGTATTATTAGCAAACCGACCTCCAGCAGCTGAGTCAAGAATAGCGCGACTCTCAGCATACAACCCATTATAAAATGTCATAATGATCAACCAATCGCCCAACCCGTGACGTGGACACTCACGAATCAACCGTTTGTAACGGTCCCACGCTTCAGCTAATGTTTCATCAAAGCTCAATAAACCCTCAGTATCGACTACGGAGTTGGTTAGTCCGCTCTGGAGGATAGAACTTGCGATAGAATGCAAGAGCTAGACTCGGCCAATCCGTAATACCCGCGGCAATCTTGTCTAAGTCCGTGATCCAATCCCGCGCTCGATCACGTAGAGAAAAAGGGAAGAGCATCTCCCTAATTTGGTTTTGAGTGACCCCATTCTGCTTAATTGTTGAGCAGTAATCCGTGAAAACCTGCATATGCTTCCCGGGATCCTCCGTAGGATTGCCACCGAATTGATTACGCTCCACCAAAGAGAGAAAGGCGGGGCGAATCTCGAAATTCCCCTGGACCGTATTAAGTATCGTAAATCCTTGCGGGATCGACTCGGTCTTGGGAAGCGAGTGACTATATAGTTTAGGCATAGTCGCTCGTGGTGGAGAAGAAACTGGAGTAATAGGTGGTGTGTCCTCTTCGAAGGACGACTGCGCTGCACTAGACTCCGAATGCGACGCTTCCTCTATCTCACGTTCGTAGGTCTCAGCGATTTCTTTGAAGAAATTACGCGTCCGGCGGAAAGTACGTTCAGGTTCAGGATCAAATGGTATTAAACCTGAAGGTGACCTGCGCATAAATAAACTACAAGAAAACGATGAGAAACGGCCTCAAGGAACTAGGTTCCTTGAGACTAAGGAGAAAAACCTGCAACTAAACAATAACTATAACTAACAAAGCCGTTTCCCCGGCAACGGCGCCAAAATTGACACAGCTAAGTCGTATCGCTGAAATCAAAATAAACCTAACAGACAACTAACAGCAGCTAGTGGTAAGCAGGATCGTATCCACAGAGAAACGGTGTAGTCTTAAGCTAAAGTCGGAGTAAAACAGGTTCAACTCAAAGGTGTGAAAATAGGTTGGGTTGCAATAAGCTATAAACTAAAGCAAATAATGTAAAGATGAATATAAATCAATAAAAGGGAAGATTAGGGCATCGGGTTCATTATGACAATGATTCAGAAACTCAAATTTATAAGACGGAAGAGATAAACTGTGCAAATGACTAGGTTTATAAAACGCTCTCTCGAGTCAATTTTAGCCTTAAGTAAATTTAGCGGGCTCTCGCAACTTACTAAATTCAACTTATCAATCTCGCGTAAGTCTAGTTTTAACTCGGCTTTCGATCTTAAATCAAAACTTACTCGAGTTCAATTAAACTCGAGACAAATCGTTGATCAAAGTGAAATAATCCTAATTCAATTGACATAAAACGCGTAGAAAGAAATCAAGTGCACAAATTATTCAACCAATTTAATCCTAAAACATGTTCCTGAACCAATTATCACAAATTCCCCTAAACCCTAATTGGGAAATTAGCTACTCATGATAAGGGAAAAATAACAATAAAAGTAATAAGAAGACATAATTGAATAAATAAAGCAAATAGAATAAACCTGGAATAAATACGGAGTACTGACGATTATAATTGAATCCAACTTGAAAATAAAACTAAAGCTAAGAGTTTTTGAGAGAAAATAAAACTAAGTAAGAACTAGACTAAGGAAAATAAAGCATAAAACCCAGATCTCGACCTAAGGCACCCTTATATAGTGTCCCAAATAAATAAACCACGAAATAAAACAAAATCGTCACAAATAGTGCTCGGTAAGTAATCTCTGACCACCGTAAAGTTGGGCCGGCTCTCCTTCAACCATCAACTAAGCCCAATCTTGCTTTGGGCCTTTGCTTTCTCGAGTCCTTCTTTATTCTTTGGTCTTGGTTTGTGTTCTCGAGCTCACTGCGTTTCGAGCTTGGTCCCGTCGTCTCGATTCTCGAAATGCTCCTAACGTCCCGGGTTTTGGCTCAAATCCACCAAAACCTGCAAAATGTAAATAAAAGGCAGCAGTATCGAGAAGTATAGCAAATAGCTTATAAAACCAGTAATGAATACGAATAAATGCAGCTAAATGCGACTGAATCGGGGGCATAAAATGTATATAAATAACGTGTATCAGGAGTCGCCACCAAATTATGAGGTAATTTGGAATCCGTTTAACGCGTCTTGGACTCGATGACACGAATCTTAGAGTTCAAGGCGCGTCGATACCTATCCGTCTAAGGCAATTGTGAAACCAGAGTGGATTCGGGGTGAGGGTACATTCCGAATGTTTGTCAAAATGCGTTATAAAAAACTGTAATCGGAAAAGGCTACGTAAAAGTAGCCTCTATTAGCTTGAAAACAGTGTATAAATCGATGTTTGAGCAAATGCAAACCACTACGTACAAGTGCGATATGTGACTCGATGAATATGCGTAAAAGAAAAATGTAAATGTTAAAGCTATGACGGGTAGCTATGAGAAATGTACACAAAGCGATAATTCAAGTTCATTGCTTGAATTATCACTTAAATGATATTTTCCTACTCATGTGTGTGTAAAAGTTTGTTAAAAACCCTCAGTTTTACATGTTTAAAGACTAATAAGACGGTACAAATTTTGTCGAAATCATGTTTAGTCGTTTTAATGCATGAAATGAGAATTTGCTTAAGTGTAAGGTGGTGTCCGCTTGTTCGTTTTATCTGAGTCGTTGCTTATGCGATATTGGCGGGGTTTAGACGGATTAGGAATCCGAATTGCTACAACCTTATTACGAATACAGGTTTGCAATGCCAATATCGAGTCAGGTTAAGGTAACCCATTTGTCCGAGTCGGTGTCCGGTTAGAGAGAGAGAGAGAGAGAGAGAGAGACAGATAGAGAGAGAGAGAGAGAGAATGGGGGAGGAGCCCCCCTTAAATGTCGAAAATGAGGGGGTATATATAGTGTTTTGAGCGCCGCAATTTTGTGAAAACCAAAGGGGAAATCGCTAGCTAACTGGTGATTGCCTATGAAATCACCATTGCACTGGTGATTTCACATGAAATCGCTAGTTACACCGAGGATCGCCCACAAAATAGCCAGTGCACTAGCGATTGCTCATGAAATCGCCAGTTCACTGGCGATTTCGTGGGTGATCTGGAGATTCCTAAAGTGACTTGGGCCATAGCTGTGACGTGCTAGGTGATGATGATGTCCTTTTGGTTCAATTTGGACGAGATTCATTGGCTCAGTTTCGTCGTCTCTGTTTCGTGTCTTTTTCGGGTCTCGGGCCGAAAAATGTTTTTGTCTTGTATTGAATTGTTTTTGTGAGACATGTTTAAACGTGAGCTCGGCTTGAGCGTATAACGTCTCGGGAAGCGTGTTTGGGTGTTTTTTTGTTTTTTTTTATGTGGAAAAAGGCTTTTTTTTTTTTTTTTTTTTTTTTTTTTTTTTTTTTTTTATGTCGGTCGGCTTAAATAAAATGACTAAGCGAATACTCATTTTACATGACATGCAAATAAATCATTTTATTTGGGATCTAATCACCATCTTAGTAACAAAGCTTTTCCTTTTTGGCTTAAAAGAGGAAGACAAGCCCAATGATGTGCATCTCACCGTTAGGTGAGTGTATTACGACGGTGGTGAGTTGGCTATTATATCGAGGAGCAAATCGGAGTCAAGCGGATTGAAGTCACCTTGAGCCTTGAGGTGATGGTGGGATGGTAGTCACTGCAAGAAGGTGATATTAGCGATGACTTGGACAAAGATGGAGTAGTTAGGGTAAAGGTAGTCGAATTGAAATGAGAAGTGTTAAGATGAGTCACTGGACTCCGACGAGTTCGTCGGTGGTGGCACAGGTGGTGGTTGTTGAAGCTATTATGGTGGTTGCTTGATGATAGGTAATGGTCGAGAGTTTTTGTTGTGGCTAATGTTACTTTAAATGGTACTCCGTAAAGTAAATGGGAAATTATTTGGTGGTTGTGGGTATATTATAAATATGATCGACTAATTAATAATGTTTTATGCTATGAGACAGTCTCATCTACATATAATATAACCTTAAGAACATTATACATAAAATTTAGTCTTATTTCACACTAATCTATATTGAGAAATAAGCTTTAATCATCATTTGAGAAGTTAGAGAATCAAGTAGATGACGGGAAAATTATTACTCAAGTATATAAAATGTGATTTTATCATATACAAACACTTATACAAAGTATTACTTTCTCCATTCCAATAGTTTGTATCCGTTTGCTTTATACACGTACATCAATACTCGTTTTGTTTCGTTCATATCTTTGGTTTCGTATTCTCGAAAATTTTAAAATTTTGATATTAATAATGTGCTCGATAAGACAATTAAAACAAGATCACACATGTCTGTTTTTTATTTTGTATGTTAAAAGTTATATCGAAGATTCTACACACTTATGAATAATGTCCAAAAAGTGAAACGTATACAACCTATTGGAATGGAAGAAATATATTTTAATAAACAAGTGTATATGTCTATGCATTAGGTGAATTATAAAATTGAAATACATTGGTTATATTGATTTGATGTGGATAGCAAGATTAGGTCATAAAATTAAAATGATATACGGAGTAATTATGAGCCACTATTCAATTAATTAGTGAGATTTGATTAGATTGAAGTCCTTATTGCAAAGAAAAATATTAAGGTAATGAGAGTTACAATGGACTAACGTAAGGGTTGATGTAGACTACCAAAAGAACTTTATTCCACTAGAACCAAACCACTCAAAAGAAGCATATTATTTGTTTGTATAGTGTGCTTACAAATATACGTCATACTTTTTATTCAATAATAATAATAATAATAATAATAATAATAGTGTAGACAACCAATGAGTTAAAATATTCTATCACAATCATTATAATTAGATAAATAAGAAAGCCAGAAATTTAAGGTCAAATGGTGGTTAAAAACAATACGTCGGTGAATAATACTTCCTCCATTCCATTTGATTTTATACATATTCTTTTTTCGGAAATTCCAATCAATTCTATACATTTCTATTTTGGTCCGTACTTTATTAAACTAAAAGACCAATATACCTTTCATTAATACCCCACCCAACCCACTTGCAATGTACTTTTTTAAAGAATAAAGTAGGGGTAGTTTGGTAATTCTATTGTCTACCCCACTTGATTTTCTTCTACCTTAATTACCGTGTTTTGGTCAAATGTATAGAACCAAACGGAATGGAGGAAGTATGATTATTGAAGAAGTAATTTTTAGTTAGAAGAAGAAAATACATACGGAGTATACGTTAAAAAATAAGGTTGTCGATATTTGTATCCAATTTGATTATTTTGATCATGTAACATGTACTTCCTTTGTCCCGGTCATTTACTCCCTCCATTCAACTTCATTCACTACATTTGCTTTATTGACACTATTTAACTATGTCAGGAATCTTTGAAATTCCAGACAATCTATAAATGAAAATATAGTCGTGTGTGATCTTGTTTGATTCGTCTTTATGGGTACAATATTATATCCAATTTTTAGATTTTTTTATCGAGTGAAATTGTAGATATTTTCGTTCCGACATTTGCCTCGACAAATGTGAAAAAGTGAAATGTTGTGAATGAAATTGAATGGAGGGAGTATTTACACTACTTTAAAATTTCTCTTACAAAAAAATCAAACCGTAAACAATTCACTAAAACGGAGGAAATACTATGATATGACTATACTAATTGTCGTTTTATTTAGCCAAACAAACGCAATAAATTACATTGTTTTTGTCATATGTACATGTTTGAGGTATGAATTGGAGTTAGCACTTAAAAATCATTACAAATCTCTCCGAATTATTTTGTGAGATATTTACTCCGTATATAATATTGGTGAAAAGCTTGACTTAATTAATTCAAAAGTTCAACTATTATTTTGCAAATAATATAAACTGAATTTAGAATTTCTAAACACATTATTACTAGTAGAAAATCTATCACTATCAAATAAACATACACGGAGTACGAGTGTATTTAATTCGAGAATTGGTAATATTATTGTCACTAATATAATCAACCAATGAGGGATGACACATTGACACCTATTGTATTCCCTAGTTTTCAAATTTAGAAATCAAAGCCTATCGGATAGTAATTCTTTGTGGTCATATTATCGGATAAAATTTACGTTGTTTTCCAGCGACGGTGGTCGAAAAGGGGTATCCTATATTTTTGAACCTCTTAGAAAATAAATGAAGTCAACTAATATTAATAAAATAATATTCTCTTTGTTTCGGTTAATAATAGTTATCACTTCGTTTGCACATATGTCAATGCACATTTTATTTTCCTAATATCAATTTTTATATAATAGTAATAATTATAAATATTTGGTATTCTTCATCCACTAATGCATACGGAGTACAAATTAAATAAGATGTTACAAGACTATAATCTATGTTAGATATTAGGAATTACTTCATATTTTAAAGAGTTTTTTCGCCTATAAATTGTGTCAAAAAAATTGATAATAATAATTGACTGAGATGAAAAGGATATAAACTAAATTAAACTAAAATTACTAAAATAAATAGATTTAAGTACTCCCTCCATTCCAGTGATTTGTTTACAGTTTGACATTTTTGTGAGGGAAATTTGAGGAAAGTGTAAACAAATGACTGAGATAAAGGGAGTATTTCATATTTAATTTTTGAGACGCTTACGTAACGAACTTGTAACACAAATTTGTAAAAATCTTCTGGCAAAGGCAACATCATTTGAGTTCTAGTGGTGCAAAACAAAAGGCAAATGATCGAGTACAAAATATTCAACACAAAGAAATAAGGCAAAGGAATAACAAAAAGATCAAAAAAAAAGGTAGGACAAAATTTGTAGGGCTTTTATCCCAAGGAAGAAGGACACAACACACCAACCAATTGAATTGGCATATAATTTCTTTGAAGAGATTGGAGAAGAAATTAAAGAAGGGTGGTTCATTGTTCATTGTTGTGTCATGTTTTGTATCTAATCAATGCCAAAGATATGGGACCTTACATGTTATGGACTTATGGACTTATGGTACCACAACTTGCCAAGCCTCTTAACAAAGATGTTACAATGTACTTCATATATCAAACAATTTTTGTGGGGGGTGTTTTTTTTAAAACTCTTCGTCCTCTTTCACTTTTCTTGAGAAAGAGACATACAACTTCTCTGAATTGAAAATTTATTTATTTTCTCATTGTCCTACGATATAATGACTTTTAAATACTTATTTAACTAATACTGATAATAAAGTAGTCAAATATGAAGTAATTTCAGTAAAGGCATTAAAAAGAGATTTATTCAGCTGCTTGTTGTGTAATACGGAGTATTGTTTAGTATGGAGTATATATGATAGAGTTTTATGTTATGTTTCATCATTTTTTTTTCAATTTTTTAGAATTTTTATCACATAATCTGACAATTTTGAGCATGACAATGACTTAGAAGATAGGTCATGATAAAAGTAAAGGTGATGTATGCACATACGAGTTTTATTTAGATATTTTAATAATTTTTCATCTTGCGAAGTTTAGTTTTTGGGTAGGGCCTATCCTTCAAGCAGCAACAGTGTTTATGTGTCTTGTATATCATCTCACGCATCCTTTTATAAGTGTGTTAAAAAAGATGTATGAAGTATACTCATTCTTTAGACGTGATTCTTACATATATAGCCAGTGTGGATCAAAATTCGTAAGACATGTTTTACTCGACCTATAAATAACATAAATTTAGACGTGATTCATACAAGTTTTGTACGCTTAATCTGCTAATTCGCCTTAACAAGTCATACTACACGCTCGTTCATCATTACTCCACAAAATCGTTATCAACCTTAATTTGCTTTGGGCCCATATCTATTATATCTAATCCTCTCTAATATCAAAGTAAACATACAAATTAAGGATTAATGAGATTGAGGTGGTCCTTGTGCATCCTCAAGGTGATCAAAGTACAAATAATTATTTGTAGCATATTCTTTTAATCTATGATTCATATGTATGTTAATTGCAAAACACATTTTGACTGATAATAAAGGTAATTAGAAAGTGTAATTTGAAACAACTTTGCATCGTGTTCCACTTTTTATTTCTGGTAAAGCATTACCCAAAATTGCTTTTAGTGTCACTATTCATTCTTCGGTATACTAGTAATAGACCAATCAAACCATGTTATGCTTTGGTGTTTGGGTTGCCATATTTGTATTTCAACATTTATTTAAAAATAAAAATTTATTTGGATGGTCTAAGATTTAAGATGATTAACTTTTTTTTTTTTTTTTTTCTCTAAAATAACCTGATGTCTGTAATTTTTATCGTGGTTTTTATTTTACTTTTTGGCTTTTGAATCTTTCTGACACAAAAGTTAAATAAAAAAGAGAATTATATATATAAATATTTTTGAAATTAAGGACTGAAATTATATGAAGAAAAATTGTTATTAACTACCTTATATAATCATTTTTTTATCATTTACTACCTTTTATACTTTTTTTAATTTTAAATAACTACTCCCTCCGATTCACCAGATTCTTAACATTTTCCTTATTGGGGTGATTTTCCATTTCTTAACATTTCCCTTTTTGGAAAGTTTTTTATCTCACAATTAAATACTACCCTACTTGTTTTCCCACTTGTCCACCCATTTTTTTGGTCCACCTTAATTATTGTGCCAAAAGCAAATGTTAAGAATCCGAGAATCGGAGGGAGTACCTTTTAGAAGACCTATTTGTAGAAATTGCTAGCACTTTAACGTATAATGAAACAAAATTTAAAGAAAATCAATTTTTTTTAAAAAAAATTTTTAGGACGTCAAGATAGAGTGAATAAGACGAATCATTAAGTATAAGGAAAAATGTGGATGAAAAATAAGAAAATGAAGGTGAAAGTGGAAGAGAAAATATCGAAAAAAGTGAGCTATAGAAATTTTGCAAGTTAGAAATATTTAGGATAAAATGAGAGATTTTGGAGGGAATGTGAAATTTTGCCGGACAATATCAATTAATTTGGTCGGAGATGCATACAGATATCAATTTGTAAAGAAAAAGTTCATAAAGTGTTGTAATTTTAAAAACAAAAATTATAAAAGGTGATAAGTTGTAAA
This sequence comes from Dianthus caryophyllus, assembly GCA_023091065.1. Lineage (NCBI taxonomy): Eukaryota > Viridiplantae > Streptophyta > Magnoliopsida > Caryophyllales > Caryophyllaceae > Dianthus > Dianthus caryophyllus. The sequence continues at coordinate 35,940,591 of CM041522.1, read as the reverse complement.
AATTTATATATATAAGGTAGAAAAGAAATGAAGTTAAACACCTGCTTATGACAGTATATTGGAATGAACTTGTTGTATATTCAATTGTGTCCTTTACAATACAATGAGACCATCATATATAGCGTTACAATCTGCTGACTTTGGATGACCTACTTTACATAAAACACGTCCTAGAATATTACATAATATGACATCGAAATATATTATTGCCTAACTCGGAATATACGGATATACTCGGAATATATGGATATATTCCGTAACACCCCCCCTCAAGTTGGAGCGTGAGGATCGAGAACGCCCAACTTGGACAACAGATAAGTAAACTGACGGACACCAAGCGCCTTGGTAAGTAAATCAGCCACCTGTTCAGTAGTGGGAACATAGGAAGGAGCAATAACACCGTCGCTAATAGCATCGCGGATGAAGTGACAGTCGACCTCGATATGTTTGGTGCGTTCGTGAAAGACAGGGTTACGAGCAATGGATAACGCAGACTGACTATCAGAGTGGAGCACCACAGGACGGAGGACCGAAATATCAAGAAATTGAAACAAACCGCGCAACCATTTGACTTCACATGCAGCAGCAGTCATAGCACGATACTCGGCTTTAGCGGACGAGCGGGACACCGTTGGCTGCTTCTTGGTCTTCCAGGAAACGGGGCAGCCACCCATAAAAACAAAATAAGCAGTAAGTGAACGACGAGACAGGGGACAACTGGCCCAATCAGCGTCACAATAAGCAGTCAACTCGAGGTTTAAGTCAGAACGAAACAAAAGACCTTGTCCTGGACTACCCTTCAAATAGCGGACCACTCGCAAGGCCGCATTCCAATGTGTAAGACGAGGCTGCTGCAAGAATTGTGACAAAATGTGGATAGGATAGGACAGATCCGGTCGAGTAATGGTCAAATAAACAAGACGACCAATAAGACGACGGTACCGCTCCGGGTCAGGTAGCAGCGCATCAGTAGCCAAGGCCAGACGATGATTTTGCTCGATAGGGACAGCTTCAGGACGTCCACCTAGCACACCCGTCTCGGTCAAGATATCAAGCGTATATTTACGCTGACACACAAAAATCCCTGTCGAGTTTCGGGCAACCTCAATCCCCAAGAAGTACTTCAAAAGCCCGAGATCCTTCATGTGAAAACAAGTATGCAAGTACGACTTGACATGTGCAATAGCGGTGGAATTATTCCCTCCGAGAACCAGATCATCAACGTACACTAAAACATAAACGACATTATCACCTCGAGTGTATCGAAAAAGAGAATAATCAGAGTGACACTGAATAAAACCATAAGCAAGTAAAGCAGCAGACAATTTGGCGAACCAACAGCGGGGAGCTTGACGAAGCCCGTAAAGTGATTTCTTTAATTTACAGACTTTGCCAGGAGCGTCAACTGAATACCCTGCAGGAAGGCGCATATATACCTCCTCCTCTAATTCACCATGCAAGAACGCATTGTGTACGTCCATCTGGTGTAGTTCCCAGGAGCAAGCCGCAGCAAGAGCAAGGAAAACACGGACCGTGACCATTTTAGCTGTCGGAGCGAAAGTTTCATAGTAATCTATCCCTGCTTCTTGTCGATTTCCAAGGACAACCAACCGCGCTTTATAACGTTCCACTGTACCGTCGGCTCGTAGCTTAACCTTGTATACCCATTTGTTTCCAATGACCTTTTTTCCTTGCGGTAGATCGACAATATCCCAAGTACCGTTACGAACCAAGGCATCGACTTCTGCTTGCATGGCCTGACGCCAATGTTCATGCTGCACGGCCTCACGATAGGTCTTAGGTTCAACATTATTATCAAGAGACGTGAGAAAACAACGATGTTGAAGTGAAAACTGGTCATATTGGACATAATGTGCTAGGGAATAGGGCGTACCTGATGACGACGACGGAGACGATGTGGCGTTAGTACGGCTCTGCGCTTCTTGAGGAGAGACAACACGCGCCATACCAGTGACATATTCAGCCTTATCATAACGAGACCAAGGGATGTGGGGACGCTTCCCACGACCAAACTCGTCAGCCACACCCTCTGAAGGTTGAGATCCCGCAACACCTTGTGTACCCTCAGTGGATTGCTCTTCCGTGAGCTCGGCTTCCCTGGGCTCCCTTGCCGTGGGGTCCTCCCCTGTGGGCTGATTATCTATGACAGCCGGCCCACTGTCAACAGGAGCGTCAGCCACAACATCGATAGCGTCATCAAAGCAAAGAGGTGAATCCTCATCAACAACATCATGCAGTAGAGGCCCGGTGGCGGGAGAAATAGAGGGTCAGATCACGCAGTGAGTTCAGCAGGAATACCGTTTCATCAAAGACAATATCACGGGAAATAAAAAACTCATGGGTCTCAACATCATAAACCTCCCATCCTTTTTTGCCATACGGGTAACCCACAAAGACACAACGACGACTGCGAGAAGCAAATTTATCGCCATCGCGACGAGGATGCTTAACAAAACAGAGACAGCCAAAGACGCGAATATTATCATAAACAGGAGCTCGACCAAAAAGTAATTCAAACGGAGTTTTACCGTGAAGGAGAACCGAGGGGGTGCGATTAATTAAATATGCAGCTGTCAAAACGCACTCGCCCCAAAAACGTATCGGAAGTCCGGACTGGAAGCGAAGAGCGCGCGCAATATTCAAAATGTGACGATGTTTGCGTTCGACTCGACCATTCTGCTGTGACGTGCCAACACAGGTAGTTTGAAAAATTATGCCGTGTTCGGAAAAAAATGTTTTTAAACAAGTAAACTCCGTCCCGTTATCTGTACGAACAACCTTGACATCGATGTCGAACTGACGCCGGACCATGACAATATAATTCCGAAGTAAACTAGGCACCTCATCCTTGGTTTTGACCAGATACACCCAAACAGCACGAGAATAATCATCAACGATAGTTAAAAAATAACGACTACCACAAGAAGAAGGCGTACGATAATCACCCCATAAATCACAATGAATTAACTCAAATTTATGTGTTGCTTTATTATCGCTTGTAACAAATTTCTCACGTGTCTGTTTAGCACGAAAACAAATATCACAAAGCTCGAGATGTCGACTTAAACATGTGCGACTAACAAAAGGTAAATAATTTATTATTCGTCGAGAAGGATGACCCAACCGTTGATGCCATAAATCAGCGTCGTTGTTGATTTTCTTCGCCCCACAAGCACGCGTTGTTGTCTCCCCTCGTAAAAGATACAGCCGACCAAACTGCTCACCCGTACCAATCGTCGTCATCGACACGCGGTCCTGTATAACACATGATGAATTAGTAAACTGAACATTGCAATCAAGATCAACACTTAATTGATAGACAGATGCGAGATTGCAAGTAAAATCCGGAACAAAAAACACTTTAGTCAACACAAGATTGCCTCCCAAAAGGACGGTTCCTTCTTCGGTGGCCTGAGACTGTCGGCCATTAGGTAGTGTGACCATGCATGGTGCAATAGACTGAATATCGTGTAACAAATCACGACGACCGGTCATATGATGCGTTGCACCCGAATCCAACAACCAAAGAACGAGATTATTTTCCTTACCGGACATGCGTGTGGTAGTGCTGCTAGTGGATGGTCCTTTCACGTTGTTGACATAAGCTTCCCACTGTTCCTTAGGAATACTAACGTACTGCTCCTTATTTTCAGACACATCATCACCGCTACGCACACTATTCGCGCTGCCACGCGTGGTGTTACTACGGCCACGACCGCCACTACGGCTGCCACCAGAGCTACCATCGAAATTTGACTTGCCTCGATCGCGTGAGCCTTTAGGATAGCCAATAATGTCATAGCAATTGGCTTTTACATGGCCCCACCTATTACACTGATCGCATCGAGGCCGAGTGTTACCACCACGATCATTCGTAGTGCGAGGACCGACGTCACTACGAGGGGTGAAGGTAGCAGTGGGTGCAGCAGTAGCGTTGAAACCGACCGGATCCGAGCGACCTTCACCTCGAACCCCAGAGCTGGGACCCACCGAATCTCCACGTACCCCCTCCTCCTGGACAATGGCAGCATAGGTCTTATTAAGCTTGGGAAGAGGGTCTTGCAACAAGAGATTGGAACGGACGGTGGCGTATGGTGAGAGAAGGCCTAACAGAAACTCGTGTACGCGTCCCTCATCTCGCTTTTTGTCCAATTTCTTGTTAATATTACACTTGCAACCGCCACATTCACAAGTGGGGTTACGATCATATTTATCCAACTCGTCCCATAGTCGTTTGAGGCGACCATAGTACTCCGATACGGGTTCAGTATCACCCTGTTTGCACGACGAAATTAGACCCTTAACACGATGCAATTTCGGCCCATCACCCACGCTAAATCGCTGGGCAATATCTTCCCATAATACCTGCGCTTCGTCGACATACGTAATTGTTGATCCTAACGCAGGTTCAATGACATTAAAAATCCAATTAACAATCAGGGCATTGACCGAGTACCAGTCTTCAATGTCATCAGACGTGTCAGCCGGTTTCTTGATCGTGCCGTCGATGAAACCAGTTTTCTTTCGTGCACGAAGAGCACCACGAAACTTGACCGACCACTCGTCGTAATTAGCACCGTTTAATAGAACCTGAATGACTTTGTCTCCCAGTTTGTCGCTAGGAGACATGACGTAGGGACCAGTGGTTTTGGACTTTACGTAGGGACCAGTGGTTTTGGACTTTGACTCGTCTTTATCGCCGGACATGGTGAAAAAAAACAGACCTTGTAAATAAAATGGCTCTGATAACCAAGTTAAACACCTGCTTATGACAGTATATTGGAATGAACTTGTTGTATATTCAATTGTGTCCTTTACAATACAATGAGACCATCATATATAGCGTTACAATCTGCTGACTTTGGATGACCTACTTTACATAAAACACGTCCTAGAATATTACATAATATGACATCGAAATATATTATTGCCTAACTCGGAATATACGGATATACTCGGAATATATGGATATATTCCGTAACAAATGATAAATAACATCAGTCGCTAAAATATATAGGTAATTTTAGTGTAAAATAAAAAGTAGAAAAGAAAAACTAAATAACATCACTTGGTAAATATATATATAGGTAATTTTAATGTAATATTTTAAGGTTATTATATATAATCAACATTGTAAAATAATCATTTTCAATTTGATGACCAATGATATACGAAATAATATTTTTAGATTCACAAAAAGTTGTGCGAGACAGTCTCTCGATAATGTTATCGTGAGACCTCTCACAAAAAGTTAATTTTTTGAATTATAATTATCTTTTTATTTTTTATTTTTAAATTGTTTTTGTGTGTAGGGGTGGTTAGTCTCACACTATTTTAGTATGAGATTGTTTTTCATGAGATCTTCAGTTTTAGATTTTAGTTACACTACTATAGGGATAACAATTTCACCCGAACTTTCTTAATATGTTACCCACTCAATACAAATTTATGGACGAAAATCAAAATTAGAAGGATTAAAACGGCTGATGGAAGTATTGGGTGAAAAATCGGGTTGGTTTCAAGTGAGTGCCTATCCGATTCGTCACCCAATCCATTGTCAACCAATTTTAGAAATTTATATATTATGTACAAATATATTCCGTATATAATCTCATTTATAAAATTATACAAAGTACCAAAAACCTACCATTTGTGAATATATATGAGTATAATTTTAAGGAATAATTGCCAAGAATAATCCGAACTGGTTTTCTTATTCCATAAATAATCCGAACTCGAATTAATCCATGAATAATCCCAACTATTGAAATAACATTCCAATAATGTATTTTGGCCAATTTCAATCGACTCTAACACGTAAAAATATGGTGAAACCGACTCTAACTTTACCTCACTCTTATTTTATGTAAAATTCAAACCGGATTCACCTTTTTTTTATCGATTAAAGCAGTTAAAATTTGACAAAGTACATTATTGGAATATTATTTCAATAGTTGAGATTATTCGTGGATTAATTCGAGTTCGGATTATTTATGGAATAAGAGGATCAGTTCGAATTATTTTTGTAAAATACTAATATAAGTAACAAGCGACCACAATATTAGTAATTTCAGATGATCAAATATAATAAATGAGATATCAAGTGGAGCCTAATGATTAAATATAATAAATGGGGTAGACCAGAATAAAAATTGTCAATTGGACTTGAATTGGCGAATAAGAAAAATATGCCAGTTGATATTAAATGAAGGGAGTATTTAATAATAGGTCAAAAAAGGAAGGAAAAAAGTTATACACTAAGTCAAATAAAAGAAAAATAAAAAGTTTAAGTCCTACATGTTATCGTCTTATAATTGAGATTAGCGTTTAAAACTAACTTTTTCAGGAAATTTATTCAAGGTGAGCATATTTTGCGAAAATTCGGCTCCCTTGTTACGTTTCTCTGAAAACTTGGCTCACCCATTTACTAACGCAATACATCTGTTTCATACGCAGAGGATGGATGAATTTGATTCTTGTGGTGTCTTAACGGGGTGGTGGATGCATGGATCTAGTAGTGGATGGATGGATCGAATATTGTGGATGAAAATGAGTGACGAATGTGGTTGAGACTTGAGACTTGAGACTTTACTAGTTTAGTGCTCATACAAATGCACGGTTCTTGTAGTAATGTGACAATGTTTTCGATAATAATAGTCGTTTGATAAGTTCATATTCAGGATCAAATAGTTTTATAAAAGAAATTTACTTAAAGATTTTAAATGCCTACTCCGTATTTGGTATATAAATACCATATGATCTGAGTGAGCATTCTTATTTATGTACATGAGACGAATTTACTACTCTGTACAAATTATTGTAAATTCATTATCTAATTTTGATGTCGATCATGACCCTTAGCTTTATTGCTTTTCGTGACTTGTTGTTTCTTTTATTTTTGAAGTCCATTATTTTCCATTGTAAAATTATTTTACAATAATAGCAGGTGACTTTGTTTATGTGAAACTAGGTCAATACCCGTGCATAAATGCACGGGTATGTATAGACATATTTATAAGTTAACTGAAATAAATTAATGATTGAATTAAATTTTTTAATTCAAAAAAAGGATAATGATAATATAATTATCATAATCAACTATATTTAACCCGTTCAAGCCATATATGTTTATATGGATCAACAGTCAGAATCCAATAAAAATGTTCAACCCGTCTTAGGATTAAAATACTGTATCAAAATATAGGCTAGTCTTATGTTTTTCTCTATCTATAGTAATTTTATTTTAAATTGTATAATTGGGCAACATCATTTTAGTATGAATTGGAATTATATTGAATAAATGTATCATAAATGTTGGAGTAAACGAATTAGGATCGACCTATTTGCGAAAAAAAGAAAAAAACCATGTGTTAAGCATAATGTATATATTAGTCATAGAACATATTTATATTATTATAATATTATGTATGAGTTTAAACATTTACAGAAATCTTAATCAAATAGAAAACAAAAAGATTTTTAAAGTTTTTAATTTTAAATTCTACTAACCCGTGTCAAAATTTTGATTTAATTACGTTAAAGGCTATAAAATAAATTAATAGAATTAAATACAATTAAATTTTTATATATGGAGGCAAAATGAAATTAGAGTAAATACTTTAAAAGATAAATACGAAATATGTGTTAAAGATATGACTAATTTAAAGTGTTCAATGGTCAGAACTCATATAAAAATATATAATTTGTAAATGGAAAATCAATATCAAACAAAAGTTCATTGTCTTCTTTTTAAGTAACAAATTATTTCAATTATAAAATTATGGATCATGTAAATGCTAAATAATAAAAATTATCTTCCTAAATTAAATTAAATATTTGAGTTAAAACAATAGTTCATACTTATTTTAAGTAACAATAAGTTAGAAAATTGTAGACCAAGTAAATGCAAAATATTATGTAAAATAATATAATATTGATCAATTTAGTAAACATAACAATGTAAATTAGGCATGAATAATTTGGCGGGAAAAATTTGTGGGGATGGTTTTTGCTTTATATAATTAACTAGCATAATGCCCGTGCATAAATGCACGGGATGTATAAAAATAAGTTAATAGTTAATTGAAAATTTTGATAATTGAATTGAATATTAAATTAAAATAAGAATACTTCGTAGTAATAATATAAGGGCAACCTAAATAAACATGTACTCTTAGACCCAAAATATATACAACAAATTGTATTTAACCCGATCACGTATTTATTTAACATGTAACCCGTTTATTCGACCCGTAATTGTCTTCAAATTAACCCGTTTAATAGGTTAAAAAGTGTCAATTTTGATTTTTCTTAACCAACTATCAAAATTTAGATGATAGAATCGTTGAAAATTGTAATAAAACAATTAGAATTATGGAACATCTAAATTTTTTTATACAGATATAGTTATAAATTTATTTTAAAATATATCATAATGTGACAAAAAACCGATCAAAGTATCACAATATATTGTCTTAAAATTCATCATTTATTATAATAATATGATAAAACGCGCTTAAAATGTTATATTGAAAACACATTAAATAAAAATGGATAGTTTAAGAGATAAAAAAAAAAAAAATATTCTATTGTACATAGAAGATATTGACTTACTTATATGACAAAATTTCAAAAAGGAAATTAAATAAAAGGGGTAAAAAATAAAATAAAAGGGTAAAAAAAGTTGGAGGGAAAATTGGAGGGAAAATTTGTGTAGGATGGTTTTTGTTATATATAATTAATATAGATATAGATTAATAATATAGATAGATTGGATACTACTCCTCTATTACATTAGATTGAATACATTTGCTTTTTAGGCACTATTCATATGTGAGAAAAAAAAAAAAGGATATAATTTCTAGCATATATATAACTAGTTCAACTAAGTCCACAAATATTTTTAAATCCGGTAAGTCTCGTAACTCATAGTCCGTTTTTTAAACCTGCAATTCTTTGTAAATGTAACTGTACTTGTAACATATACAGTTTCATTTACAAAGTATTAAAGTTACAGTTACATTTACGAAACCCTGGTCATAGGGCCAGGAAATTTTGTTTCATTTGGCTCACTTTCCTTTTCATCTAGCCTAGATCACGACAACTATGGGCTCTGATATCATGATAGAGTCATGTATTGGGCATGGGTTATGCTTGTCGACAGTCGGGAGCACTTCATAAGTCAAAGAAGGTTCTATCTCAGAATTAATTGACAATGGAAGAAGTAGCTCCTTGACTTTTAAAATAGTCAACTCTCTTTATCTCGATCGATATGTGACCATACATGTGCAGCCGTATACCTGTCAAACGGGTCGGGCGGGCGGGTTTCGGGTTCGGGTAACTAGTATACGGGTAACATACGGGTCGGGTGTATTTCGGGTTCGGGTAGTATACAGGTCGGGTATACACGGGTTCCAGGTCGGGTTAGGGTCAAAGTACGGGTTAATCAACGTCTTTTTATCCATATTTTTTTTTTTGTATAACGGATTAATTTTCAGTAAAAAAAAAACTACTCTCTTCCTTAGTCAAACTTTACCTGATTCCAAAACACAAATATTAAGATTAGTGGAAGTTGTCCCTTGTATGCCAAAACTCAAATATTAAGATTAATCATTACTGACAAGTGGGTGAATTACTAATGTGAAGACTTTGGGTGGTACTGATACATTTTCACTATTTTCCTCCCAAATTTAGAATGTAGAAGCACTTAACTTCTCTCCAAATTTATTCCTTGATTTTACATCCCACCAAATCAAAAAATTTAAACTTTTTAGTTTCCCTCCAAATGTACTATTTACACTTTTAGGGTACTTTAACAGGAAAAAAAAATAGTCATATATATGGTGCCTCCAAAAAACCAACTCTAATTGATATATTATTGAAAAATTAATATTTTTTTAATTATAAGTTCCAAAACTGAAAACTTTAAAATAAGTTTATAGATGTGTGTGTGTCTATTAAATCGATATTTATAATATTAGATCCATATATGTAGTTTCCAAGTTGTATATTCAAATTTAAAATGTTACCTCGAACTACTGACTTAAAAATATATCATTTTCTTTTTCTCATTTTTCTCATTTATTCTCCACATATATTTTGTTTCAAAATTTAATAATAATGATTCAGATGTCTCAAATTCATAATGTCAAATGTAACTTACAAACACAATTAAAATGATTGATTCTATAATAATTGAATAATAAATATTACGGAGTATTATTTAAGTGAAAATTTTCAATTATGAAAAATTTATTAGGTGTGAAATGTTTAAAATTAGTGTGTAGTAGAAATTTTACATGTAAATTGAAACTGATAAAGACATTTTATATATAGGAACGTAAGTTTTTTTACTCAACGGGTTAACCCGCTACGGGTCGTGTTTTGACCCATTGTTTTCGGGTCATTTCGGGTTCGGGTAGATTTTGGGTTCGGGTCGAAAAAGGCAGGTTTATTTCGGGTCATTTACAGGTCGGTTTCGGGCGGTTTATCGGGTCGGGTCAGATTTTGACAGCTCTATGTGCAGGTGTTCTTCACATTGAGTTTTAACACAACGTGAACCAAATCCATTATGATTGCCCTACATGTAGTGACCTGACCCATAACAAACTAACTAGCTCAATCTTAAACCAAACTGACCCAACTCGATCCAATCTGATAACTATGACACGACATACAATAATTTTAATATAATCTACTCCATAACATACTCGCTCTAATCCCCCATCAATACCTCAAATCCTATAATTAGAGGCTATAAAATCAACGATGACATCATACCTCATAATTTTAGTACTCTAGGATGTAACACTTGAAGTTGGTAAGAAAACTACAACCTTAATCGTCACAACTCACAATAGGGAGACGATAAGGTTAGCAATCAATTCAATCAATATATAGCCGTCATTATTACTCCGTATTAGTTAATACTATTGATTGATTGTGGGGGTAAACAATTTAATTTCTATATTCCGCGGCTTCTTTTCGTTGTACTTGAATGAATGAATGAATTAATTAATTGATTAACAATAATTTGTAATTTGTATACACCACCTCAGTTTGATTAGGACATAATCAATCATGCATTTTGCTAATTAATTGGTAGTAGCTTCTTTTGACATTTTACTGCATTAAATAAGTTTGATATTGTATGTTTGTCGTATAATGTAGGACTGCTTTACTATTTGGACTAATAATTACTCCTAGTTTTCTTTTGAGCCGTAGAAATTGGTTTTGAAACGCCGCAATATATACTGTATAATTTATAAAAGATTGTATAGAATAATAATAAATTAATTATAAAATAATTACTTCCTTTTATGGCAAACATAGAGCAGACAAAATCAACTCGAACCAAAAAAACCGACTTAATTTATATGGACTGATAACCGATTGAACACTTGATATGAGTAAATAGTAATCTGAATAGTGCCTGAAACTTGACTTAACCCAAATTAAACCCGAAACTGAACTGAATTCAATACGGAGTAATAACCAAACGACACTCGAATCTGAATTGATAAGAAATGACCCAATTCATCTAAATTATAAATAATTTCTCTTAAACACACTCTTTTGAGTTTTTGTCACCGGTTTAATTTTCTGCATATGAACAATATTTTGACTTTTACATTCAAATTGAAAAAGAATTGTCATTCAAGATACTTTTTTTTTACCCTTTTCATAAAATCTAAGATCTGAAATTCTACTGAACTGGTGTTGACCCGAATCAAACCACACCTAACACAAAATAGTATAAACCGATTAAAATGGTTAATTGAAATTAACCCGATCGAAATCGAACTAAAACTGAAAATAAGGTAAACCGATTTGCAATGAATCGATTTAATCCGATCCGAAACTGAACCGAATGACTCGTTTACCAGGTATGCAAGCCTATTACTCCGTGTCTTAAATATATAAATGATCATTGTAAAATTCAACTATACCGATTTGTAAATAATTATCAAATAAAATTAAGTTTACAACCTTTTGTTAAGCAGATAAAATTAGATTGATTCTTGAGACATGATTTATTCATTTGATCATTAGCAAGGGTAGTTGATGGATTTCAAACTACTTCAAAAGAATCGGACGAGAATGTAAGATTACTTTAATTATTTCGAAAATGAAATCTGTAACAACCTGGTTTTTAGTCGACTTTAATTACTAAGGCGGAAATTAATTAAGTCTTAAACCAGCGTTATTAACTATACAAATAACCCAAATATTACATCATCGTTTAAGAGTTGAATGGAACAACTCTAAATACGGAAGTTAAAAGAGTAAAGTGTTATATATATTACATATCTCTCAAAAGCAACAAAAGTAAAGCGTAAAAACGTCTCGTGGCCCCATCCAAAATCCAGCTCCTGGTCCACGATCGTCCTGCACAATAAACTATTGGGGGGATGCCCGCTGAGCGGACAGTGACTAGCTATGCTCATACTTACCCTCGATTTCAATTACTTTGGTTTAATATTATCGCTTTATAAACATAACATTATGATAAAAACATAAACATGCTTAATACATATAGCATATAAAGACATATAAGTCATAATAAGCATGCGGTTTAAAGCGATAAATCATATAAGCATGATATTCAATTAGGAAGGCAATTAGCACATAATAGCATAGCAATAGTATCACAATAATTCAATAACATCACAAGGCGATATCGGATCGCAATCAAGCATACACATCATATCTTTCTCCTCATGCAGACTCGATTCAATTCAGAAAGTTGTGGTCTTTAGTTTTCGAAGATGGTACACACTCATTCTCATTTAATCATACAACAAACAACACATACTGCTTACGAGCCTGACCACTGAGTAGGCCTTTGTACTCTGATCGATTGCATCTCACTTCCATAGTGCAGAGACTTACTCGACTCGTAAACCACGCCGAATACTATAATACTTGCATCTCATCCTCTAGTGTTCGAAATGATTCGAACTTCAGATACAATCTCGTCAAGTGATCTTTACATGTGGCAAGAACGAATGCTAGTGTCGCGCCCACTAAGAACGAAACACGGCAAGGAGACAGAACCGCAAAGCGCATAAGCACATAATGTCACGGTGGCCCTGGTAACTTTAGCGAAATAGGGGAATAAAACCCTAGTCTAGTACATGTACACTAGTATCCAATTTTTCATTTTTTTGATTTTAACGGTTTTTAGCTTAAAGTCTTTATAATTTAATTATTCTAATTATACTAAAACGATTTAAACTAAAATGAAATTTACTAACAATTTCATTTATAATTATGAATAGTGTTTTTCAACACTTTAATTTTCTAACTTTTTAATCTAAATGATTTATAAAGTTTTAGTTGATTTAATACATAATACTAACAATATATATAAACAATAACTAAACATAACCACAAATTATAAACAAACATAATATAAACATAATCAAAATGAACAATAATGATGAACATCAACATGAATAATCAAGAACACACATGAAGAACTCAAGAACAACTCAAGAACACTAATTTCGATTTTAATAATTTATAATTTGTTTTCCTAATTTAGTTTTTTTTTCATAGGAACATTCATTTTATACTAACTTAACTCTACATATAATTTACAAAAATTAAAAGTGAAAATATATTAAAAAAAAGGGTAAATGCCGAGTTGAATGAAAATGAACATATAATTTTTATTTTCGATTTTAATCACTTTAAACTCATTTTTAATATTTCACATAATTTTCATATATCACTACTACTTAATTAAAACATAACTAAACATAAAAATCATATGAAACATAATTAAAAATGCTCAAAATCAATTTAGCTAAACATGATATCATTTTACTATAACATTACTAGTAAACTATATATTTAGTTATTATCATTATTTATTCAACACATAAACACCCAAGCATATAAACATGATGTTTAACATATTTAACATAAAAATCATAATTATAAAATTAGAATAACAAAACAAATTAATTTACTAAAAGGATAATACAAGACATAGTTAGTCACCTTAATCGGTAAGTTTATTGGTTGTCCGGATCGACTATATTATCTAGGTCCAAAGCTTCACCCAAGTACCCGTCTTCACCTTCAAAAACCCGTAATAAGTAAGCTTCAAATACCCAAGGATGTCTAATAACACTAGTGTAATATTAGAGTAATATTAGGGTTTTAATTTAATGTGTTTTAGGAAATAAAATGGAAGAAAAATATAGGGAGAAATGGAGGAAGGAGCACGGCTGAAAAGAGGCCAAAGAACTTGTGTTTTTCACTTGTGAAAATAATGGAACATGTTGTAGTATAATTTTAGGTCAAATACATTAGGTTTTGTTTTATTTATTTAGTAAATAAAGTTTTAATAAATGATTTATGTGTCATGCAAATCAAGTGGCTCAACTTGGTGAATTAGGAAGGTTCCTAGATGATATTTTGATGTTAAAAAGTTTTCCACGAAATTTATCAGTTTTAAAAAGTCGGGTGTCAAAAGCGATAAAAGTCAACGTGTGCGCGTTTGACTAATTTTCGAAATATTTCTACTTTTGAATTCTAAAACTAAAATATTTATTTTATTATTCAAAAATTTTCAAAAGTTTTAAAGAAGTCGAGAAATTTTACAAAACGAATGTTTTGCAAAAAATGTGATTTTGAAAGGCTAAAAGGCTAAGTTTTGATTTAAGATTTGAAAATAGAATTTGATGGCTAATTAATGAATTAAATTAACACGGGGTGTTACAAACCTCCCCCCTTAGAAAAGTTTCGTCCCGAAACTTGAATGAAGGATAGGATTTTCACCTGAGATAAACAGCTCTGGGTATTTCTCCTTCATGGAAGCCTCGGTCTCCCAAGTTGCTTGTTCGGTCAGTTGACCCTTCCATAGCACCTTTACTAAGGGAACCGTCTTCCGCCTCAACACTTTGGTTTCACGCGCTAGAATCTTGACTGGTCTCTCGGAGTAGAGTAGGTTAGGCTCGACTGCGATCACGTCAGGAGTAATGATATGACTTGGGTCACTCCTGTATATCCTTAGTTGAGAAACGTGAAACACGTTGTGAACCTTGGATAAATTGGGGGGTAGTGCCAGGCGATAAGCTACCTCACCAATCCTTTCAAGTACTTCGTATGGTCCAACGTATTTAGGACTCAGTTTCCCCTTCAATCCGAAACGTCGAACCCCCTTCATGGGCGATACTTTCAAGAACACATGATCACCGACTTCGAACTCAATAGGTCGGCGATGCTTGTTAGCATACATCTTCTGACGGTCCTGGGCCGCTTGTAGTCGTTCACGAATGATTTTGATGTGTTCGATCTGGTCTTGAATAACCTCTGGTCCAGTACCCACGTTATCACTAGCATCGTCCCAACAGACTGGGCTACGACACTTCCTCCCGTAGAGTGCCTCGAATGGGGCACAACCTAAGCTTGCATGGAAGCTATTGTTGTAGGAGAATTCAATCAAAGGTAGACTTTTCTCCCAATTCTCGTTGAATTCTAAAGCACATGCCCTGAGCATGTCCTCGACCGTTTGGATGGTTCGCTCAGTTTGACCATCGGTCGCAGGATGGAAAGCGGTGCTCATCTTCAGTTGGCTTCCCAACGCTGCTTGGAGCTTGTCCCAAAAGTGAGAGGTGAATCTCGGATCTCTGTCCGAGATAATGTCTAGCGGTACGCCGTGTAATCGGATCACCTCCTTCTCATATGCCTTTGCTAACTCTTCAAGGCTCCAGGTATCCTTGATTGGTAGAAAGTGGGCCGACTTGGTCAAGCGGTCCACTATTATCCAAATCGCATTATTTCCCTTGTGAGTCCTTGGCAATCCCGTTATAAAATCCATGGAAATGGAATCCCATTTTCCCATTGGAATGTCCAAGGGTTGTAGTAGCCCTCCAGGTCGTTGATGCTCGAATTTTACCTTCTGGCAGATTAGGCACTTTGCAACGTACTCGGCAATCTCTGCTTTCATTCCTACCCACGTAACCTCGACTTTAAATCTTGGTACATCTTATCAGAACCTGGATGTATGGAGTATCGTGTACTATGTGCCTCGTCGAGGATCCTTCTCTTTAAAACTGGTACATCGGGCACACACCACCTTTCTTTGAATCTCAAACTTCCGTCAGGTTTAATCTCAAACCCTACTCGGTTTCCTGAAGGAATTTCCCTTCTGATTTTCACGAGTTCTTCATCCTCCCATTGTAGAGCTCTAATCTCGTGATATAACTCCGGCTCTGCGATCATTGCGTTTAAATCGGCATCATCGGTGAACCGACTCTAAATTCATTCTTTTGAAGTCTCGACAATACCAAATTGAATTTCCCAAATGTTGCTAAGGGTATGCGTAGTCTTTCTACTCGAGCGTCGGAACGGCGTCGCCTTACCCTCGTGGTACAGTAGCTCAATTTTGTAGTCCTTGATCAGTTCTAACCACCGGCGTTGTCTCATATTGAGTTCCTTCTGTGTGAAGATGTATTTCAGGCTCTTGTGGTCTGTGTAGAACTTGATACTCACTCCGTAGAGGTAATGACGCCAGATTTTTAAAGCAAACACCACAGCTGCTAACTCAAGGTCATGAGTTGGGTAGTTTCGTTCATGAACCTTTAACTGCCTTGACGCATAAGCAATGACCTTCCCTTGTTGCATCGATTACCTGACCCAGGCCATTCAAGGCGTCCATCAGAGACTTTATACTCGTCTCCATCTGTAGGGAGAGCTAAGACGGGCGCTGTGGTAAGCCTTGTCTTGAGTTCCTGGAACGCATTCTCGCACTCTTCACTCCATATGAACTTAGATTCTTTCTGTAATAACTTGGTCATAGGTCGTGCTACTTTGGAGAAATCTGGAACAAATCTTCTGTAGTATCCTGCCAAACCTAGGAAGCTGCGTATCTCAGTTATATTTGTGGGAGCCTTCCATTCTTTTATCAAGGCCGATCTTTGCAGGATCTACCATCACTCCGTCCTTCGAGATGACGTGACCTAGGAATGCTACTTTCTCGAGCCAAAACTCGCATTTGGATAGTTTAGCATACCACTTATACTCCCTCAGTATTCCCAAAATGATACGGAGATGTTCCTCGTGTTCTGCTCCAGTCTTTGAGTAGATTAGGATGTCGTCAATGAATACAACCACGCATATGTCCAAGTACTCGTGGAAAGTTCTGTTCATTTGATCCATGAATACTGCTGGTGCATTTGTCAACCCGAAAGGCATAACCTTGAATTCATAATGGCCGTATCTGCTTCTGAAAGCAGTCTTTTGGATATCCTGTTCTCTCACCGCAATTTGATGGTAACCTGACCTCAGGTCGATCTTAGAAAACACTCCTGCGCCTTTTAGTTGGTCAAAAAGGTCGTCGATTCTGGGCAAAGGGTATCGGTTCTTAATGGTCACCTTGTTCAATTCCCTGTAGTCAATGCACAGCCTCATACTGCCATCCTTCTTCTTCACAAAGAGAACCGGTGCTCCCCAGGGTGAGACACTCGGTCTTATGAAACCCTTTTCAATCATTTCTTCTAGTTGTTTCTTTAATTCCTGCAGTTCTACTGGTGCCATCCTATAGGGTGCTTTTGAGATTGGGGCCGTGCCTGGCACAAGGTCGATAGAGAATTCAACATCACGCGCAGGTGGCAAGCCTGGTAAGTCGTCTGGGAACACGTCAGGAAATTCCCGTACTACGTGGATACCTCCGATGTCCACGCTTTCCTTTACTTCATTGACGCTGCATAGGTACACTTGATGTCCCTTTCTTTCTAACCGTTGAAGTTGTAGCATAGATATGATTTTCGCCCCCTTAATTGGCGAAGTCTTCTGATACGTGACCCTAGCCCCCGTGGGATGCTTCAAGCGAATTTTCCGGTCTCGGCACTCGAACAAAGCATGATATCTAGTTAACCAGTCGATCCCCAGAATGACGTCGAACTCCGGCATGTCGAAAAGAATAAGGTCGGAAGGAAAGATTGCTTTATGAATTGTGATTGGAGTCTCTTTGTAAATTTTGGAGCATTTGAAAATTTTTCCGTTTGGTAAAGAAATATTTGCGTTGATTGATTCGGATTTTGTGAGATTAGCCTTTGAAACAAACTTAGAAGATATAAAGGACAATGATGCCCCAGTGTCAAACAAAACGACAGCGTTCACAGAGTTTATAAGAAAAATACCCGCGATGACGTCAGCCTCAGGTGACTCTTCTGCCTCAGCTTCAGTGAGGACGTATACTCGACCCTGTACCACTACAGATTGTGGTACACCCGCAATAGGCGCCGTGTTCAGGTTGTTGGGACATACATTCGATTTATGCCCCACCAATTTACACTTGTAACATGTTATCGGTAGACCGTTGCACTGTTTCCCCTCATGTGATGCCTTGCGACACATACGACAAGTCCCTGGTAATGCCCTTGGTTGAGGAGCCCTTCCTGCAACCATAGCTCTCTCATTATTCCCCGCAGGCAGTCTATTCTGGAAAGCAGGCCTCTGGAAGTTTGGCCTCTGCTGATTAGGACGTTGGTAGATCGGCTTCTGAATGAAGCTCGACTGTGATACGGAAGGCACAAATACCTTCTTCTTCTTCTTTTCAGCCTCTTCCGATTGTATGGAAGCCCAGACACGGCACGCACATTCATATGCTGCAGCAAAGGTGGTGTAGGTATTGCTGCTCATATGAGTACGCATACTTGCGGACATATTGCGCAGGTACCTCTGTGTCATGGCTCTATCGTTGGGAGCAATTGCAGCTCCAAATTTGGCCAGCTGTTGAAATTTCTCTGTGTATTCTTGGAGTGTCATGTCTCCCATCTTAAGACTTATGAACTCCTCTTCCTTCTGACATCGGAGCTCATACCCAAAGTACTTCCCCTTGATCTTCTCGACGAATTCGTACCAGGTGAACGTGGTGTCAGGTTCATTAGTCTTGATCACGTTCCACCAGTCATTAGCCTCAGCCTTCAGGTAATAGGCGGCTATGTTGACCCTATCCTCAGGAGGTGTCCTGCTCAGGTCCATTAGCTTTTTCATCTCTTCAAGCCAGTTTGTGAGATCGATAGGGTTATTTGAACCCGAGTATTCTTGTGGTCGATGACGTGAAACACGATCGAACGCGCTTGGATGATGTTGGCGGTTTGCGTTGTCCGTGGCTATTTCTGCCAAACGGATCAAAGATTCTTCTGCCAGGAGGTGTCTTTCCTCGTCTGTCATTGGAGGTGCAGCCATTCTGAAAGAATTAAGACGTGAATGAATTTATAAGTATTGCGAGAGGTTAGAAGACATGCTTACCATTGATAGCTTTTACTTGAAAGTAAATGCAATAACGGCAGTTATGCAAGTAAGCACAGAAGTTAGGTATTTTATTTCATTGAGATGTAATTTTTGGTTACATCGGTTTTAGGATTTTAAAATGTACCTAGTACATTTTCTTAGGAAGGATATAAAAGTAGGAGAGAGGGAGAATGTATTTTTGTGGAATTGGTTATGAATTTAACAGATGTCTTCACCCCGTGCCGTCTGGTACTCCTTTGACGCTTCAATCCTCGGGAGTTGAATTATTATTTAAATTTTATATCCGAGGATAGTTGTTAGTTTAGTCAGTCACTTCAGCAAGTAGCAAGCATACGATAGTTAGTGTATTTTATTTTGAGGTAAGTAGTTCGTTATTTAAAAGTCCTTAGTCTATGGTCAGTCCTTAAGATTTCTACCCATCCTCACACTTTAAAGCGATTTGAAGTTTATTATTTAAGCGATCTAATAAAAGAAAAATCTAATTTATTATTTGATCCTATTAGTCTATGCCTGACATACAATATGAATGTCTGGCCCAGGTGTCTCTCGTTAGGTAAACATAAATCGCATTAGGCAATTCATGTTACGGTCACGAGTCAGCTTTGATACCAACTGTAACAACCTGGTTTTTAGTCGACTTTAATTACTAAGGCGGAAATTAATTAAGTCTTAAACCAGCGTTATTAACTATACAAATAACCCAAATATTACATCATCGTTTAAGAGTTGAATGGAACAACTCTAAATACGGAAGTTAAAAGAGTAAAGTGTTATATATATTACATATCTCTCAAAAGCAACAAAAGTAAAGCGTAAAAACGTCTCGTGGCCCCATCCAAAATCCAGCTCCTGGTCCACGATCGTCCTGCACAATAAACTATTTGGGGATGCCATTGAATGACAAAGTGACTAGCTATGCTCATACTTACCCTCGATTTCAATTACTTTGGTTTAATATTATCGCTTTATAAACATAACATTATGATAAAAACATAAACATGCTTAATACATATAGCATATAAAGACATATAAGTCATAATAAGCATGCGGTTTAAAGCGATAAATCATATAAGCATGATATTCAATTAGGAAGGCAATTAGCACATAATAGCATAGCAATAGTATCACAATAATTCAATAACATCACAAGGCGATATCGGATCGCAATCAAGCATACACATCATATCTTTCTCCTCATGCAGACTCGATTCAATTCAGAAAGTTGTGGTCTTTAGTTTTCGAAGATGGTACACACTCATTCTCATTTAATCATACAACAAACAACACATACTGCTTACGAGCCTGACCACTGAGTAGGCCTTTGTACTCTGATCGATTGCATCTCACTTCCATAGTGCAGAGACTTACTCGACTCGTAAACCACGCCGAATACTATAATACTTGCATCTCATCCTCTAGTGTTCGAAATGATTCGAACTTCAGATACAATCTCGTCAAGTGATCTTTACATGTGGCAAGAACGAATGCTAGTGTCGCGCCCACTAAGAACGAAACACGGCAAGGAGACAGAACCGCAAAGCGCATAAGCACATAATGTCACGGTGGCCCTGGTAACTTTAGCGAAATAGGGGAATAAAACCCTAGTCTAGTACATGTACACTAGTATCCAATTTTTCATTTTTTTGATTTTAACGGTTTTTAGCTTAAAGTCTTTATAATTTAATTATTCTAATTATACTAAAACGATTTAAACTAAAATGAAATTTACTAACAATTTCATTTATAATTATGAATAGTGTTTTTCAACACTTTAATTTTCTAACTTTTTAATCTAAATGATTTATAAAGTTTTAGTTGATTTAATACATAATACTAACAATATATATAAACAATAACTAAACATAACCACAAATTATAAACAAACATAATATAAACATAATCAAAATGAACAATAATGATGAACATCAACATGAATAATCAAGAACACACATGAAGAACTCAAGAACAACTCAAGAACACTAATTTCGATTTTAATAATTTATAATTTGTTTTCCTAATTTAGTTTTTTCATAGGAACATTCATTTTATACTAACTTAACTCTACATATAATTTACAAAAATTAAAAGTGAAAATATATTAAAAAAAAGGGTAAATGCCGAGTTGAATGAAAATGAACATATAATTTTTATTTTCGATTTTAATCACTTTAAACTCATTTTTAATATTTCACATAATTTTCATATATCACTACTACTTAATTAAAACATAACTAAACATAAAAATCATATGAAACATAATTAAAAATGCTCAAAATCAATTTAGCTAAACATGATATCATTTTACTATAACATTACTAGTAAACTATATATTTAGTTATTATCATTATTTATTCAACACATAAACACCCAAGCATATAAACATGATGTTTAACATATTTAACATAAAAATCATAATTATAAAATTAGAATAACAAAACAAATTAATTTACTAAAAGGATAATACAAGACATAGTTAGTCACCTTAATCGGTAAGTTTATTGGTTGTCCGGATCGACTATATTATCTAGGTCCAAAGCTTCACCCAAGTACCCGTCTTCACCTTCAAAAACCCGTAATAAGTAAGCTTCAAATACCCAAGGATGTCTAATAACACTAGTGTAATATTAGAGTAATATTAGGGTTTTAATTTAATGTGTTTTAGGAAATAAAATGGAAGAAAAATATAGGGAGAAATGGAGGAAGGAGCACGGCTGAAAAGAGGCCAAAGAACTTGTGTTTTTCACTTGTGAAAATAATGGAACATGTTGTAGTATAATTTTAGGTCAAATACATTAGGTTTTGTTTTATTTATTTAGTAAATAAAGTTTTAATAAATGATTTATGTGTCATGCAAATCAAGTGGCTCAACTTGGTGAATTAGGAAGGTTCCTAGATGATATTTTGATGTTAAAAAGTTTTCCACGAAATTTATCAGTTTTAAAAAGTCGGGTGTCAAAAGCGATAAAAGTCAACGTGTGCGCGTTTGACTAATTTTCGAAATATTTCTACTTTTGAATTCTAAAACTAAAATATTTATTTTATTATTCAAAAATTTTCAAAAGTTTTAAAGAAGTCGAGAAATTTTACAAAACGAATGTTTTGCAAAAAATGTGATTTTGAAAGGTTAAAAGGCTAAGTTTTGATTTAAGATTTGAAAATAGAATTTGATGGCTAATTAATGAATTAAATTAACACGGGGTGTTACAAATCAGTCCCAAAACTGATTAAAGGCTCGAATCAATAATAGCAATAATAAAAATCAAAGTAGAAGCACATACCTTCCATGAAGAAATCAAATAATAGTAATATTAAAAAGGAAAATTTGTAAATTACAGCCCTTTAAAAACTCGAATTTGCAATTTACAACCCTTTATAATTTTTAATCAATTACAGCCACATATTTTGCTCCGTTTATAAATCACATCCAAAACGGAGCTCCGACAATGAAAACTTGCTTACACGTCATTGAATTCAAATTTCCCCAAAATCTGACTTTTTTGGACGAAAATACCCTTCTTCATATATTATATACAACTAGTTCTGTGTCCCGTGAGATTCACGGTTTCGTTATTATATTTTGCGTATTTAATATGTTTATTAATTTACATGTTTGTAGTCTTAGTAAATGAAGTATATATAGCTTATAACCTTGATGTATTGCCATACATATATGAAAACGATGTAACTGAGAAATTTTGGGCAATTTTGTTCATAATAAACTATTCGCTAAAAAACATGGCATTGTTGATTGTTTTCATATTTCCAAACACATACGAATTTTTTTTTGGAAAGACAAACATATAATTTTAGTACAATAATTAATCAATGTTGTATATTCTTAGGACTGTTTCTTTCCAAATTTTATTTTCATTTCGATTCATTCACTTCGATTCGATTCATTCAATTCGATTTAGTTCAATTCGATTCACCACTTCATTCGATTCAAGCCAAAGACAAATGTTATAAATTTGAACTTCATTCGATTCGATTCGATTTAGCTCGATTCGATTTAGTTCGATTCGATTCATTCATTTGATTCGATTCGATTCGATTCGATTTAGCGATTGATTCGATTCGATTCAACTCTAAAAAGTCCGAAAGAACAGGTCCTTAATAGCATAATTATTTTGTTTTCAACTGTTATATATGTTTTAAGTATTAAATAATACTTTTATGTTTCATAAGCCTGGCATTTTCAACTTAATGAAAAGATATTAAAGAAATCACAATTAAAATGTATAAAACGCATTTTAACTTGTACTTAACATTCATTATACTTTTCGTCTTAAATCTTCAAAGTTAATATATGTGTGTCGTTCATTGTATATGATGTAAAAACATATGTAACTCTATTTTTTTTAAGATTTATATTGTGTTTAACACTTGATAATACTATTAATATGTTTTTTTTTCAATTGTTATCTTTAGTTCAATTTGTTGAATATTTAAATATTTGAACAAACTTATACAATTTTGATAAATTTTGGTCGATTAAGTGTAGAAATATATAACGTGATTATGAATACAGTTATATTGATGTAATTACACAATATGACTTTTCTTTTCTCCTTAATAAAATGTTATTATGAATACAACTACATTGACTGACTGATTAAAGTTATTGTATCATTATTTATTCTAAACCTTTAAACAAAATTATATATTTAAAAACAAAATCAACTGTAAGTAAATAAAATTAGTTTTTACTAATTACTGAGTATAAAACTATGCTTTATTAAAATGAAATGGAATTTAATTTAGGTATTGATGGTAAAAGCTACTCCATAATACATTTCTCAAAAAAAAAAAAAAAAAGCCTACTCCATAATAAGTAATGTGAAATGAAAAGATATATGAAAAAGTGTCATTATGAATCATATTTAATAATCTTTTTTTATTTTTTATTTTTATTATTATTTAAAATTAGTAGTATTTATTATTGTGACACGTGGCTTAATAAAGAGGGATTTTTTAGCAAATGGTGAGATGTGGTTGCTTGATAGTTTAATGAAGTTGTTCAACTTGCTTTTTAATTATATATATAGATATAGATATAGATATTCAACACCTCCCTTCATTATTTTGGATTAAAATATGAAAATCAATTATCTTCCGATGATCCTCTCTCCTACTTAACTAATTAAATTAGGGTTTATTGGTTTGTTGAAGACATGGGTTTGAATATTTTAAATTCGATTTTTTTCCCTCGTTTACATTTAAATCTGAAAGCAAATACTCAATGTTTGACCAAAGTTGTGGCAGTTGGAGTCATAATTCGAAGACATGCTTTCGTGGGAACCCAATTATGCTGAAGAAGTTCAGTTTTCATTCCTACACATCAATTAATTTCACAGCATTACTTATATGCAATGACTACTTTTAAAAATAATTAGCTAATAAAGCAACGAAATTTTCATTTTTTGGGGGAAAAAAATTAGGGTTTCACATGAATCACAGAAATTGGGTGAATAATACCAAAAAAGGGAAAGTCTTTCACATAACATGCAATATGAAATAAGTTCTTTGTATCAATTATTCACTTATTTAATAAAGTAAATAAATTTATAGGAGAAAATGTAAACAATTCAACAGTACCTTGTGGATCAGAAAACCAAAAAGTGACGAAGAAGATACTTTGTTTCTGAGCACGCCTGACCTTGAGTGATGACTCAGTGAGTGAGTGAAGCTTTAAAGAAGACATCAAAAGTAGGGGAGAGAGAAAAATGTGTAATTGAAAATGAAAGGAGGAAAGAGATGTGGCTGGGAAAGGGTTTAAACAAACAGTTAGTCTCTTGTAAGACGGGTCAACCCGTCTTACAAGAGAAACGGGTCGGATCCATTTTAGGGTTGTTTAAATAGGGCCTCTCCTCTCCTCTCCTCTCCTCTTTCCTCCTCTCTGCCGCCTCTCTTCATTTTGTTTTTTTTGTTTTTCTCTCTCTCTCTCTCTCTTCTCCATTTCATTTCTCTTCCTCTCTTCCATTTCTTTTTAATTTCATTTGTTTCTCTCCTCTCCTCTCCTCTCCTCGCCATTTTTGTTGCTGTTGAAGTTGAAGTGAAAAAGGAAGGTGACGGTGGTGGTGGCTCACGGTTTGTCCACGACGGTTCTGGTTGTTGTCGCCATTTTTGTGTTGTTGATGTCGCCATTTTTGTGGTTGTTGTCGTGCCATTGTTATTGTTGTTGTATTTGTTGTTTTTTTTTTTTTTTATTATTATTATGAAATTTTTTTTGGGGGGTTAATTTTTATTTTTGTGGTTGTTGTTTGTGTTAATAATGGTGGGTAGAAATCAACTGTAAAAAATTGAACCCAGAAAATTTCAACTGGGTAGAAATCACATAAACAATTTTTGTCGACAACCAATGGTGGGTTTTGGTCAGTTTTAGTGTTGTTGTATTTGTTTTAGTTTTTCTCTTTTTTTTTTCTCTTTTTTTTTTTTGCTGGGATTTGGGGGAAGAAGAAAGTGGTAAAATTTGATGGTAACGTGTAACATTATTGTTGTAAATGGTGACCTGTTTGCATAAATGGGTAACATTTTCTTTCAAGTAAAACAAACCCATGGAAAGACGGTAACATTGTTGTACTAAATGGTGACCTGTTTGTAATAAAGGACAACATTATATTTGCAGGACAAAAAACTCATTGAAACATTAGTTTAGCTGAGAAATAAGATGGTAACATTGTTTTTCTAAAGGGTGACCTGTTTGTATAAAAGGGCAACATTTTCTTTCAAGGAAAACAAACCCATTGAAACTGAAAAATGAGATGGTAACATTGTTGTAGTAAAGGGTGACCTGTATATATAAAAGGACAACATTATCTTTTAAGGAATACAACCCTAAAAGCTAACATGGTAACATTATTATACTAAATGGTTACCTGTTTGTAAAAAAAGGACAACATTATTTTTTAAGGAAAACAAACTCATGAAAACTGAGGTTTCATAATATGTTACCAATATAATATAATATGTTACCATTTTTGTCTACTTTGTTACCATTTTTAATTACCCTATAAAAACGATTTTCGATAAAAGATTAAAAAAAAACAAAATTTTGGTCTTAAAAAAATTTTCAAAAAATTTTCAAAAAAAAAAAAGGAAAAAAGAGAAAAACGGGTCATATCCGACCCGTTTTAAGCTAGAAACGGGTTTCGCCGTCTCAAACAAGAATTTGTGTTAAACAAACAAAAAATGTGGCTGTAATTTATTAAATGAAGGGCAAAACGGACTTCACAGTATTTTTTTCACCGGAGATTGGGTCAGGACGCAATTTATAAAGAGGCGCAAAAAATCTGGCTATAATTGATTAATTTTTTTTTAAAGGGTTGTAATTCAAAAAATCGTGCATTTCAAAGGCTGTATTTGACAAATAACCCTAATAAAAATAAAGATTAAATCTTCAATATGATTTTCTCCCTTAACCCTTGCTTTTATACAATTCAATTTGATGAAGATAAACTGCCTTTTATTCTTCCTTTATTTACTTTTTATTTTTTTTTTTTTTTTTATTTTTTTGGAAATATTGAAATGACTATGTACATGTGAACCAAATACACTTTTTCAAAGAATAATATGTAATCCGGTAAGGTCAGAGGGAACATTAATTTTCGACTTTAATTACATTGATCGAAATCGATCTATCACGGTGTCACCTTTCATATTAATGTCTCATAATATTTAATATGTACTCAACTTTTAAATAAACTCAAAACACATAGGCGGTAGGCCACTCAAATATTATAATATATTCTAACTGAGAATGTCCAATATATGTCAAAAGTTCTTGTCTTGCGAAAATTTTAATTAATCACCATCATTTAGAAATATTAAATTACAAATTTTAGGTCTAAGATAATCCCTGAAACTTGTCATATAAAGCATTTAATATCTCAATTTCCATTTATAACATAAAGATATTATAGTTCTCTATACTAAGTTTTGAAGCTGCTAATGATTTTTGTTAATATACCTTCTTTTCACAAATATTTCAGCAACGATAATGCTATTAAAACAATATGTTGTAAGCATTAGCAATTTGTAATGTCCAACTAGTTGATCAGAGTTTCGTACTCCCTTCAACATCTCTATTCACCTCATTTCAATTTGACGTTATTATAAAAATAATAATGAAAAATTTCGCGGTGTAGTCTTCTGTTATTCTGATTTCTATGTTATAATCTCACTATTTTAGAACTTTACGGTATAACCTTGACATTCTTATTTTTTCTCGGATATAACCCTATGTTTTTTATTTTATTTTTAATAGAACTATTTTCAACATAGCATAAATTTAAACAATCTATTACACCTATAAATGTATTATCGGTACTCTTAAATTTTTTATTCAATCAAATCGTTTTAAACCATTTTTTGTATAGTAGCACGATATTTATCGTTAACAACGACTAATTATTATCAAATTCGCCAATTCTTAATTTCAATATTTATAGCTACCATTCATCATCAACTTCAATATAAACACCATCACTCTCTTCGTTAACCTCAATAAAAGTAAGTCGGAGAAGAAAAATGATAAATTATCAAGTACAATGAGTTATTTAATAAGTTAGATGAATAAAGGTCATACTAGAGATAAAACTTAAAACTTAGGGGTATGTCATAGACTTTTCTAAATGTAAGTGTATAGTATATCATGGAAAACGAGAAAACAGGAGGGTACACTATGGAATTTCCCAATAATAATTTTTGAAATTTTGCGATTTTATTCGAAAAAAATAGTCAACATAGAAATTTGTTTGATTTATCTTTATGAGTACAGTGAAAATTTGGATTCTCTACAATTTTTAGCAGTGTGAAATAATCGTATATGTTATCGCTCTAGTATGATCTTTTGAAAAACATGAAAAAGCAAATTAGTCGAATGAAGTTAAATGAAACAAGTAATAAAATACTGATAGCGGTAGTTTTATATAAATTTTACCCCCGTCCCGAGCTGCTTTTTATTTTCAAAATACGTCTTACGGAGCCATTTTGTTCTCACATTTCGTCCTAGAGGCGTTTTTGGTGTTTTTCCGTATTTTACAGAATTTTCTATATTTCTCGTTCATTTGAGCTGAAAAGAGAAGCATGACGGAATCCCAAAAGTCGGAGTGAAGATTGAGCTTGGGACCGAAAGCAAAGACGCGTTATTAGGTCGAAATAATTGAATTCGAAGAAGATGGCCCAAATTAAGGCTCGAGAAAGATAAGAGCCCAAGAAAGAACAACTCAGTTGACTAAGGCCAGCCGGTCGGTATGACCAGACCGGCGGCCGGTCAACCGTCTGGCGAGGCTAGTTAGTGGATTTTGTGACGAAAACCGGAAGAAAATTGGAGCTGCGGGCCTGCGACGCCGATCTGGGCCCGGCAGCCGGCCGACTGGCCGGCTTCACTATTTTTGACGTGTTATTTTGTAATTTAGTTAAGCCTTTAATTAATTATTATTTTTAGGTTTAGGAAAATATTTTTTGGTATTGTTATATAAACCTAGGAGAGGACAACGCTGAGAACATCTCTTTTTCTACCTTTTACTTATCATTTATTAGTTTAGATTAGTTTTACTGCATATTGTTTGGGGAGAACCTTTACAACTCTTTGCAACTTTAATTACGAAGTATTCGCTAATCTCTACGGTATTTTTCTATTTCTCTTTCAATCTCATTAGTTTAATTTCATTATCAATCATGTTTAGTTTAATTATTAATTGTCAATTTGTTTGCCCTAATTTTATGAGTAGCTAAACCCCAATCTAGGGTTTAGGAGGATCGATGTTATGATTGCGTAGTTATAATAGGATGATTGTTTGATTGTTAGTTAATTATTTCTAGCCTTCCTTGCATGCTTTTATTGATAATTGTTTGATTGGTGGCCACAATTAGTTGATCGAGAGTCTGGTTTTGGTTAGACTTGCTTGCAATAGGTAGGGTGGACTAATAAGTTGTGAGAGCCCGTTAGTTGAACCTTAGGGTAGATTATCATCCGAGAGGAGTAATCGTTCACATAACATAATTAACTGCGAACTTACATAATTATGTGCATACTACGTTTTCTGACATCGTGAACTTGAGACCCTAGACCTTCCCTATTATTACTTTAGACCCCTTTTAGTCTTAGTTCTTAGTTTTAGCCTTAGTTTAGTTATTTCAGTTTAGTCTTTATTCCAACTATAAACCTTCGTAGTAGCCTAGAAACCTTCGACTTTAGTAGAATTTAACTCTCTATCTGTGGATACGATACCCTACTACCACTAGCTACAAGTTAGTTGTCTTGTAGGATTTTTTTTGACCAGATGATACGACTTTAACCTGTCAAATACTCATAAAAAACAATGCAATCTACGAAGTATTTATTTTTACGTAGTTGAATTGCTTTAGCCTACAAGGATTTTACTCCTTTTTTTTTTTTTTTTTTTTTTTTTTTTTTCACTTTGTTCCATTCATTACCCGTTTGCATGATTATTCATCCTACTAATTTTTTCTCCTTAAACTGGTAAATTTCATCATTAATTTCTACAATATATATAGTGGATGTTAATCAAGTATGAACAAATTATTAAGAATAATCTATTATTTAAACAATTAGTTTTTATCAATTATTATTGCTATGGTTGAAAAATTAGGGTTTGGTGGATGGTGGTTGTATGGGTGATGAGACATTAGGGTTTGGGGATGGTTGGTAAGGTGTGGCTACTGACGGTGGCGATGATTGGCAGGTTGGGCGAACGGTGGGTGTGGTTGTCTATGTAGTGGAGTTGTAGTGGTCACTACAAGAAAACTGAAATCGGCCGACAAAAATTAGCGACTAAATTCAGTCGCCATTTCTATTTGGCGACTAAACTTAGTCGCCAAAAATTAGTCGCCAAAAAAAAACTCGGGCGACTAAATTTGGTCGCCAAAAAAAGGCGATTGAAAGTAGTCGTCAAATATACAGTTTTTTTTGTAGTGTTGGCGACTGAAAGTCACTTCAGTCGCCAAAATTGGCGACCACATTACAGTCGCCATTTTGGCGACCACTTGCGTCAGTCGCCAAATTTGGCGACTGAAAAACAGATTTGGAGACTGTTTTTCAGCCGCCAAATTGTCTGACATTTTATTTTTTGGCCAAAATTTGGCGACCACTAAGTTCAGTCGCCAAATTTGGCGACTGAAAAACAGTCTCCAAATCTGTTTTTCAGTCGCCAAATTCTCTGACATTTTTTAATTTTTGGCAAAATTTCTATTATTTGGCGACCAAAATTCGGTCGCCAAACCTAATTTTAGTCGCCAAAGTTTCTGTCTTTTTTTTATCGCCACATTTTTAATAATTTGGCGACCATAAATCAGTCGCCAAAATAAACTGTCAGTCGCCAATTTTTGTTTATATAATGACAAAAGTTGTATTCTTGCACTCCCCAAATCCTGCATTATATAAGGTTGACATATTGTAATCATTTACATAACCATTCAATAATAATATCGTTTTGCATTATATTTCTCTTCTGAATTCTATCATGGTATCAATGTTAAATTTCACGGGCCTGGGCCACACCCGAGAGTATGAGAGAGTCCGCTTATAAGTTCTAGGAGGTTTCATCCTAAAACCAATTGGCAATAGGAGGAGTAGCCCCGAGGCCTTATAAACAAGATCAACTCTCATCTCATAACCGATGTGGGATCGCAATGTATGAATTTATATTAGGCTGGATCCATCTCCAACACGCCCCCTCACATGCGAGCCCACTTTTAAACCAGACTGAGGGGCAATTGGCCTCTCTTCCAGCTGTACAACAGCAAACTAGGGGGAAATTTGTCCTCTCTTCCAGCTGCACAAAGACCCAGTTTAACGAGAGTCCCAGGTCACACAACCATGGGCACTGATACCATGATAGGAACCAACTCAACCAAAAGTTTAAGCTGATGGTTGGAGGCCCAAGATCGATTTTTATACGCTCTAACATCATTTATACCTATTAGCAGTAGTTAATATTCTATTTATACCTCACAAATTTACATAGTACAATGGATGTATTTTTTATTTTTTTATTTTTTTTCTAAACATAATTACGAGACAATTAAAATCACATCATTATTTGTCATATTTCACGGTAGGATGACTTGGGCCATATACATATAATTTGCTCAGTTAATAGGCAATCTTACATAGAATTTATACTTTTCATAACATATGGTTTTGCATGACAAATTTATTTATGACTATTATTTTTCAGTTTATTTTCATTTGATGTTAATAACATTTTACTCCAACTATTTATTTACGTGAGAGAAACAATATCAAAGAAAATAAAAATTATAGTGCTCTTTGATTTTCTTTTAGCGTGTAACACTTTGTTACAATTATTTTGTTTAATATTATCCATATTAGATATGCAGGGATGTAAGTGTTGCGGGTAAATGCAGATACCGCTCTGCATCCGCCCTAGTTAGGGTGGAGGTATGTGACAGTTTAAAGGCAGGGGCGTCTTAAAATAAATGGAGGTCTAGTGCACCCTAAAAAAAGAGGCCCAAATATGAATATACAAATGCGCGATTCTTTATTGTTTTTATAAAATTACATCGATGACGCTGTGGAACCCGGGAACCGCGTTCGGGGGACCCAACTCGGCGTCTTGCTTAAAGGGCGGATTTTAAAGTTAAAAAAGATTAAGTTGGAAAAACCTTTAAGAACTGTTATGGAGTCGCCACCTAATTATCGCGGAAAATAGGAACCTGCTACCATGTTCTAAGTTAAAAACATGTCCTAGATTTTGGAGCACGCCGACACCCCTAGATCTAAGGCTTGTGAAACCAGATTGGATTCGGGGTGAGGGTACTTTAGAAAAAGAGTTAATTCAAACAATGATTTATGAAAACCTTTTAGAAAAGCCTATGTAAAAATAGCCTCTACTGACCTAGAACAATCCTTGTAAGATGATATTTGAACCAATGTTATCGCTACGTACAAGTGCGATAAGTTTGTAAAAGAATGCAAATGCAGATGCAAAAAGATTGATTAAAACCCTCAGTTTAGCATGTTTAACTTGTTAACGAATACGGTTCAGTTAAAGGTCGAATTCATTGTTTAAGTTGATTTAATGCAAAATAAGAAGGTGCAAGATGCATGCAAATAAAATAAAGTTCAATTGTCCATTGGTTTATTTTATAAGGTCGGTTGCTTATGCGACTTTGGCGTGTCATCGGATATGGAGTGTACCCGAAGTAAGTAGAACACTTGGAGTGCAAGCGTATTTGGGTGCCAAAGCGGGCGCTAAAGTGTAGACCCTTTGTTAGTCCATAGAAAATAAGAAAAGCTTTGATCCAAGTGGATCGGTACCTACCTTGTCCCGACGCTTCAGATCTGGCAGAGCTTCTTGAACTTAAAAGGAGGATGAATTCAACACGGGATGGTGTGTTGAACTCAAGGATTTGAGTGCTTGAGGCTTTTGTGAAAGAGGATTTGTGTGTTGTGAATTGTGTGTGAAATTGTGATCTGAAAGTGCATTTGAGGTCGAGGTATAGAAATTTGTATATATACTAAAAACCTCGGAGAAATTAGGAAATCGGGGATAAAAACAGGCCTAGGAACCGCATAAGCTTATGCGGTTCGAAGGTTGGGTTTTTTGTAGGGGTGAGCAAAACCGTATATACGGTTTTCGTATATACGGAAACCGTATATACGGTTTTAAAATCACAAAAAAAATTGATACGGTTTTGACACGGTTTTAATCGTATATACGGTTTTCGTATATACGGTTTTTTCGTATATACGGTTTTCGTGTAATCGTATATACGGTTTTCATAACATGCCAAAATTATTTGTAACTTTTATAATAAAAATGAGCGTAATAAAAGTTCGAATAAGTTTTTAGTAAGAAAATTAATATTAAACAACGATAAACCGATAAAATAAACAAGAAAACTAAATATATACTATAACAAATGTGAAAAATACAAGTGAAAAGATGACGCGATTGGATAATAGTATGCAACTGATGACTTGTGTAGTGGTCAATTGTAGAGAAGTAAAGCAAGCAAGTGATATTAGTTCGATAATTTGAATAGAGATAAGAAAACAGGAGAAATGAATAAAAATTGGGATGATAGACAAATATTGAGGGGGAAAATCAACCTAAATGTGATAAATTCATAACGAAAAATAATGTACTCGTTTATGCTAAAAAATTCGTATCGTATATCGTATATACGGTTTCAAAAAAATCTGAACCGTTTTTGATACGGTTTCAATCGTATATACGGAATTCGTATATACGGAATTTCGTATATACTAAAATTCGTGAAATTTAAATCGTATACCGTATCGTATTCGTATAATAAAACCGTATCGTATATTTTTGCTCACCCCTAGTTTTTTGTGTAGTTTCCTAGTTTCGGTTGAATTATATCTTGGAAAGATTTCGTGATAATCTCAAACGTGCGGCTCAAGAAAACCTCTAGGATATTTCTGAGATATTTTGTGATGCTTAGGGCTTTGGAGTGCGGGCCAAGGTGGGTTTAGGCTCGGTTTGGCTGAGACAGAAAAATGAAAAGGGTGTATTTGCATAGTTTTTGTGAGATAAGGTAAGACGTGAAGCCGTATTTTGTGTAAGAGGGGGCTAAATAGCGGTTTTAGCTACCGGGCCTAAATTTAGGAATTTAGGAATGCTGAATTAGACCTTGTTAATGTAAAAGGACCAATTGTAGTGCAAATGCGAAGCTCATGCCAAATGAAGCAGGACAAGGACCTAGCTAGACTCCAAATGGACAAAATGAACGTTTATTTAAGTGTGATGTGAAGCGACCTAAATCATTTTAACATTTAAAACGACTCAGAATGAATTCGACATTAGTTAGAACCGTTTAAGTCAACGTTAAAGCATGCGTAATAGAAGTCCGTGATACATCACAGGGTTTTGTATGGGAGGGTACGGATATGGGTATCCATAGACGCTTATAAATTCTTTGTGCAAAACTGGAGGCCCGATTCCCCCGCGCGTGGTTGCTCAGGGTGTTAGACGTCCCTGTTTAAAGGGTCGTGGGGCGGAGGTGGGTACCAAAAGTGTCCCTTTCCGTGGGTCGTGGAGCGGTGGTGGATTTCATCAAAACTCCGCTCCACCCCGCCACCGCCTTGCATATACTTGCTTTATTCATAGCCTTGAAACTATAAATATTATGGAGTAAAATTTAACAATTACAAAAAAAGTTAAAAATTTATATTTAAATTAATTTTAAAAAATATTTTTACCTTAAAAAAATGTAAAAACAATATTGGTAATTTTTTTTAATAAATATACATTACCACAACACAATGCGATTCTATGAGGCGGATTTCAAGCGGATGGGGCGGGTCTGAGGCAGATGAGGCGGGTAATGGAGCGGTGGTGGATTTAATAAGTCCACCGTTAGGCAGGTGGTGAAGGACGGGTGATCCCTCGCCGTGGGTAATGGGACAGAGGTGGAGGTGAGTTTTTGTTGGTGGATACGGATGTGGGGGCTCTTTCCTTCGCCCACGACCCGCCCCAATGACATCCCTAAATATGCAAAATGTTAGATACAAGTGACGCGTTAGTAGAACGGCTGAACCTAAAAAAAAGGTTCGGAATTAATTTTGTGAGATCGTACCACCAATACCAATACCATGCAATTAAATATATTCATATTCATTCATATTTGTTGGATAAAATAATAATTAATTAATTAACCACTTTTGGCATAGAAGCTTAGTATTTCTCAACTTCTTCCAATTTCCTCATCCACGTAAAATTGTTTTTCATCAAAATAGTTGCAATCACAAATTAACCAAATTACCATCAAAATCAGTGATTTAATTTCTGGGTATTTGATGCAATCAACGTTGCATTTCAATCCCAAAAATTCAATCAATTTGATCGTAAAAAATGGGTTGTTATGGAAGTAAAATCAAAGTTTCTGAAGGTATTAGTTTTGATTCGAATGAATCAAATAAACGATCAAATCCTCGACATCGTCGACATTATCAACAACAACAACAACGACAACAACGTGGTCAACAACGAAATCAAATAATCATCGTTCGACCCCAACAACAACAACAACAACAAAATGCGCAAACAATTACGCAACAACAACAACAGCAACGACAACGACAAGAACAAAATAATATCGTTACACACGAAGATATAAGGGAACATTACACACTAGGTAAAGAGTTAGGTAGGGGTAGATATGGAATAACATATTTCTGCACCGAAAATAAAACAGGCCAAAACTACGCGTGTAAGTCAATACTAAAGAGAAAACTAGGGAATAAAGACGACAGAGATGATCTCAGGAGAGAAATTCAGATAATGCAGCATTTGTCGGGACAGGGGAACGTGGTCGAATTTAAGGGAGTTTACGAGGATGCGCAGAGCGTACATGTCGTTATGGAGCTCTGCGCTGGCGGGGAGTTGTTTGACAGGATTATCGCACAGGGGCATTACTCTGAGCGCGCTGCTGCGCAGATTTGTCGGCAGGTTGTTGAGGTTGTTCGTGTTTGTCATTTTATGGGTGTTATGCACCGTGATCTTAAGCCCGAGAATTTCTTGTTGTCGAGCGTGGATGATGGTGCTATGTTGAAGGCTACTGATTTCGGCCTGTCTGTGTTTATCGAAGAAGGTATGATGTAATTCATCTCTTGCGCTTTTTTAGTTCAATTTTTCGTGATATAATGTGCATTGTGTCGTATTATGCTGGTATTCATTGTTTTGTGATTTTATGTGTCGTAATTATGTTCGTTGATTAGATGTACTAATCATTTGGTAGAGCTGAAATTCGTATTCTTCGGAACTTGTTCTAGGAAGGGTGTACCGCGATTTGGTAGGCAGCGCGTACTACGTAGCCCCTGAAGTATTGCGCAGAAGCTACGGAAAAGAGATCGATATATGGAGTGCAGGGATTATTTTGTACATTCTACTCTGTGGTGTTCCGCCTTTTTGGGCAGGTAAGACGATTTTATTACAACGCTTTTATCGAGCACAACTCGTTAATTCAACTACTAGCTAATGTAGTCTTCGGTTTCAGAAACTGAGAGTGGAATATTCGATGCCATATTGAGTGGAAGAATCGACTTTGATCGTGACCCATGGCCATCAATATCCACAAGCGCAAAGGATTTGGTCCATAAAATGTTGAACCCCGATCCTAAGAAGCGCATTACTCCCGAAGAAGTTCTCGGTATATAATACTCCATATTTTATACGGTAGTGAGGACCGTGTTTTTCATTTGAACGAATTGTCTAACTGTGAGTTTGTTGTTTATTTGAATTGGCTAGACCACCCGTGGATGAAAGAAGGCGGAGATGCATCAGATAAGCCTATTGATAGTGCAGTGCTTTGTCGTATGAAGCAATTCCGCACTATGAATAAGCTGAAGAAGCTAGCTTTGAAGGTGAATATAATCCTCGTATATATAAACCAACGATGAGTGACGAGTATCGAATTTTAACCAATTGGTGTAAGTAGGTAATTGCACAAAATATGTCGGAAGAAGAGATCAAAGGGTTCAAAGCCATGTTCACTAACCTCGACACCGACAAAAATGGCTCCATAACTTATGAAGAGCTTAAAACAGGGTTAGCTCAACTCGGCTCAAAACTCACCGAAGCTGAAGTGAAGCAACTTATGGAAGCTGTATGTTCCGAACCATGGAAAAACGATTTTGGACATGTTTTGTGGGGTTTAATGGTATATGAATTTTATTTGATATATGGTTGTGATGTGGTGAGTTAATTATTTCGTGTTTAGGCTGATGTCGATGGAAATGGAACGATTGACTACACTGAATTTATCACAGCAACGATGAACAGACATCGACTGGAAACGGAGGAGAATCTGTTGAAGGCTTTTCGATATTTCGATAAGGACAATAGTGGGTAAGACTGCTTATTATGGATCATTGTATTAGACCGTCTCACGTGCGACAAATGCACTTATTTACATAACTAAACCGAGGGCAAAATATTGTTACAAATATATTTATGTGAATTTTTATGTCAGTAACATCACGACAGACGAATTAGAAACAGCAATGAAGGAATACGGAATTGCAGACGAGAACTCCATCAAGGAAATTCTCTCTGAAGTCGATACGGATAACGTAAGTGTAAACTTATGCACATAGTTTGAAATCCATTAATTAATCTTGCATTTTACTAATGTCGTCTCGTTTTACTTTGGAAAAATTTATAGGATGGACAAATAAACTACGACGAATTTTGTGCAATGATGAAGAACGGTACGACTCAACAAGGCAAATTTTTCGAGTTCCAAGTTTAATCCATATCCTCGGATTTTGCACAGATTTGGGGCACGTCTGCTAGCGCTTCACACCAAAAAATCTAGGTATTTTTCAAATGTAGGCCTACACGCAGAGGGAAATAACATAGAGCGTATCTTACAACCTGATTAGTTCACACATTTATAGGCGGTCGATATGGACATATAGTAAGGAATTACTTTTTTGGACATTTATGAAGAAATGTCGATTTTTCGGTAGGTAAACCGAATGTCGACTATTTTTAATATTTTTGTACTCCGGCCACTTGATTAAGGAAATATTTTTGTACTCCGGCCACTTGATCCGTACTGATCTGCTGCTTTTGAGACAAGTCTTTTGATGCTCGAAATAAAATTTTGGATGTTGTTTAACTCTTTTTTTTTTTTTTTTTTGATGATCCTTGGCGGGAAGCTTCTGTTGCTCCGTTTCAAAGTTTGTTTCAACAAACTCCAACAACCTCACAATTTTGTTACAACAAACTTTCATTCTGTTAGAGAGTTCGTTAGG
This sequence comes from Dianthus caryophyllus, assembly GCA_023091065.1. Classification (NCBI taxonomy): domain Eukaryota; kingdom Viridiplantae; phylum Streptophyta; class Magnoliopsida; order Caryophyllales; family Caryophyllaceae; genus Dianthus; species Dianthus caryophyllus. Next base: position 35,902,529 of record CM041522.1, on the reverse strand, counting down.
CGATTATGAGTTAGTTATGCATGTACATCCTCTATAGATAGTTCGTTAGGGGATTATGAGTTAGTTATGCATGTACATCCTCTATAGATAGCTTCTCATCTTTTGTACTCCCTCTGTTTCGATGATTTGTTTACGTTTACTTTATACACATTTATCGATGTGATGAAAGAGGTAAAGGGAAAAACTAAAAAAATAATAATATAAGTACAAATGAGGTCCCACTTTCTTTAAAGTAGGTAAAATTAAATAATGTGATTGGTTAAAATAGTTGGGCCCACTCCACACATGGGTCACCAAAAGACATATATGGAAAGTGTAAACAAATGACCCGTACCCCCATAAATAGAAAGTGTAAACAAATGACCGGGACAGAGGGAGTACATAACTAAGTTAATCAATACACTTCACATTCTAAATACTCTCCGTGTATCTGATCATACCTAAAGATTTGCTCTGTTCTTCGTTTAATCATTCACAAGCTTTCATCAGCTTTCATCAATGGCTGCTCTATCCTCCATTGTTACTTTGAGCTCACCATTTGACATTGTATTAGAGCAGGTTTAATCCTGCTTCTGTGCTATTGCAATCTGAATCATTTTTCTTTTGTGAAACCCTAATTTTCATTTTCTCTTCCGTTGTTTTTGTTAATTTTCTTCAAAATTTCTTATGAAACTTCAAATTCAAACTCAAAATTCATTCAATCATCATCTTTTCATTCAATTACTAAACATGTCGATACTAAACTAAGGAGCAAATGTGATTTTCGGATCAAATTCAGTGATTTCAGTGGATTCTACATATCAACGTTCATACGATGATCCGCTGTATCTTTCTGTTTCCGATTCTCCAGGAATTATGCTTGTTAACAGTTTGTTCGAAGGAAAAGGCTTCATCAACTGGAGTAGAGGAATACATATGGCATTAGATTCGAAAAACAAGGAAGGTTTTCTCACAGGAACAACCGCCATGCCTGCAACTTCTTCTCCATGGTTCAACAATGGCAAAGAGCTGATAATATGGTCAAGTGTTGGATTCTCAATTCATTATCTCCAGCAATCAAGGACAGTTTCATGTCTGCAAAAAGCACGAAGCAACTTTGGTCAGAAATTGTTGAAACGTATGGTCAACCTAATGGACCACTCTTGTATCAGTTGAAGAAGGAATTGAGGACTATAACTCTGGAAAACATGTCAGTTCCTGAGTATTTCACTACTTTGAAGAAGTAGTGAGATGATATTGATGGATTAAAAGGTGTTCTTGAGTATATTGTGGAGTTATGGAAAGATGCACTTGCAATGTTCAGAAGAATTATCTGGACAAAGCAAGTAAAGATGAGGTGATGATGTTTTTGATGGGGTTAAATGATGCATATGACAGTCTGAGAACATATATCCTCTCTATGGATCATTTTCCAAATGCACAAAAATGTTACGCCATTTTTTGTCATATTGAAAGTCAAAAGAATTCCGCCAATGTTCTTCACAATTCACAAAATTTGAGTGATTAATGGTGCAATCTGCAAATGAAGTCTCATCTGTAAACTCTGCTGGAATATTTTCTGGAAAAGAGATGAAAAAAAACCTAGAATTGATGACAGATTGTGTGATCATTGTCATAGAAAAGGTCATACTCGAGAAACTTGCTTCAGGTTGCATCCAGATTAAAAGATGAAGTACCAAGCAAAATTCAATTCCTCGGCAAATAATGTGAATATTCATTCTCAAGTTGCACCTCAAAGCTCTCTTGGACATGGCAAAGCTAGATCCTGCTCTTGCTTCAGCAATGTATAAGGAGATGATGAAGATGTTTCAGTCACAAACAAGCACATCTGACATCTCAAAGTGCAGAAGTTCCAGACACACTTTTCACTGCTGTGAGCTGTGCAGGTATCATTTCAGCTTCTAATATGGTTCTATCTAATGATGAAACTCAGAATCTATGTTGGATTATGGTTTCTGCAGCCACTGATCATATGACTTCCAAAAGACATTTGTTTTCTTGCCTTAAATCTCTCAATAAACCTGTTATTGTGGGTTTACCTGATAGAACCACTAAAATAGTCACTGAATCAAGAAAGGTTCACCTAAATCTTGATGTTCTTTTTCATAATGTGTTGTTGGTGTCTGATTTTAAGCATAATTGATATCAGTCAGCAAATTATTGTTGAAAAATAAGCTTCTCATACACTTTGATGCCGATAAATGTGTTCTTCATGCCCCTCTTTCATTTTAAAAAACTGTGGCTTTTGGACTATTAGAGGAAGGTCTCTACAAGCTTTTTCATGGTGTTGCTTCACCTGCACAAAATACTAAAGATTCTTTCAAGAAGTCTTGCTCTAGTTGTTCTACTTGTAATAAGAAGAGTAAGCTAGACCTAATGCATGCTAGGTTAGGTCATAGTTCACTTAGTAAGCTTGCTCATGTTGCTGATTTACACCTTGATGTTCAGGGTGTGTTTGGATTGAGGGAAATGGAGGGAAAGGAAAGGGAGGGAAATGGGGTGATTGATTTTCCTTTGTTTGGATACAAAATATGGAGGGAAGAAAAAGGAGGGGGAGGGATTTGGAGGGATCAATTTTCCCTCCTCAAAGCCTAATTGGAGTCCCTCCAAAATAGGCAAGATTTGGAGGGAAAATAGTATCCAAACACCACCATTTCCCCTTCCTTCCCCTTCCCTCATTTCCCCTCACCTCCCTTTCTCTCTTATTTTGCTATCCAAACACACCCTCAGAAAATGTCTAAGGATTTTTCTTGTGATGTGTGTATCTATGCAAAGTTGCTTCAATTTCCATTCAATAAAATTGTTTCTAAAGCTTAATCTTCTTTTGATTTTGCGCATATTGATTTATGGGGTCCCTATAGAGTTTCATCCATATTAAGTGCCCATTATCTTTTAACTGTGGTTGATGATCATACAAGGGTTACTTGGACCTTCTTACTAAGTCATAAGACACAAGTTTCTGGTATCATTGAGGCCTTCATTGTTCAGGCTGACACACAATATAATTCCAAAGTTAAGAGTGTTAGAAGTGATCGAGAATGGTACTGAAATAGTTCAGGTTATGTGTGGTATGTTGTTTGCTTCCAAAGGAATTATCCATCAAAAGAGTGTACTAGGTGTTCCTCATTAGAATGAAAAAGTAGAGAGAAAGCACGGGTATATAGTAGAGACTGTTAAGATCCTATTAATATCAGCAAATCTCCCTAAGAAGTTTTGGTGAGAAAGAATTCTTGCAGCAACATTCATCATAAACAAATTATCATCTAGTGTTTTAGGATGGTTGACTCCTTTTGAATTATTACTAAAGTCAATCCCAGATATGATGATCTTAGAGTATTAGGGTGTCAATGCTTTGCTTTGGTTAGTGGGCCTGGAAAAGATAACTTTACTTCTAAGGCAAGAAGATGCATGTTCATTGGGTATCGTTTTGCTCAAAAGACCTATAAACTCTGTGACTTGGAGACCAAGAAGATATTTGTGAGCAGGGATGTAGTTTTTCGGGAAACTGTGTTTTCTTTCATGAGTCATGGTGATAATTCAGCAACACAGGCTCCTCCACAATCTTTATTTCCTGTATATAGTTCAGAAGTAGATGAGGAGATACCTCTTGTCTCAGCACCTCTTGAGATCATATCTTCTCTTGAGACCACTGTTGCACATGATGTCCTTACCTTAGTTAATGTTGACCATATAAATGTAAATGAGCCACCTGATGAAACTAATGTGACTGAGTCACATAATGACTTGGTTAGAAATGTGACTGAGATACCCGATGACCAGGTTTCAGTTAGAAAATCAGATAGAAGCAAGAAAGTTCTAGAAAAAATTCAGGGGATTCATATGTCCTACATTAAGCAATATTCAAACACAAAGACGTCAACTTCTTTTTTGTCCATTTTTTATGATGATCCATATTCTTCTGCACATTTGGCTTCTGTTGAGAATGTGTTTTCCACAGTTGAGCCCACTACCTTTGCCCAAGCCAAGAATGATTCATTATAAAAAGAGCTCGATGTTCTAGAAGCAAATAAAACATGGGTTCTTACCAGTCCCTCCTGGTTATAAAGCAATAGGCTCTAAGTGGATATTCAAGGTGAAGTACAAAGAAGATGGTAGTGTGGAGAGATACAAAGCTAGGTTGGTAGCCAAGGGTTACAATCAAGTAGAAATGGATGATTTCAAACACACATTCTCTCCTATGGCTAAGTTCACTACATTGATGGCCTTGTTGGCTGTAGCAGCATCAAATCAATGGTTGATTAACCAACTTGACATCAATAATGCGTTTTTGCATGGTTATCTTGATGAAGAAGTAGATATGACATCTTCTGAGGGCTACTCACAGGCTTTTCGAGGTCAAGTGTGCAAACTACAGAGGTCTTTGTATGGCCTCAAGCAAGCGTCAAAAGAGTGAAATTTGGAACTCACGAAGCTATGGCTTCATCATGATTTCATACAATCTAAACATGACTATTCTTTGTTTACACGAGGATCACGAGATGATTTCATGACAGTCTTAGTACATGTTGATGATTTATTAATTACAAGTCCCAAAGCTACACTTATCTCTCAGCTAAAGCTTGTTCTTGATAAGGCTTTCACAATTAAAGACTTGGGGCACACAACGTATTTTCTTAGGCTGGAAGTGACACGGACAACAGCTAGTTTATTTCTCAATCAGAGAAAGTATGTATTGGACATATTTAGAGATACTAATCATACTCGCAATAAGCTAGCCTTGTTCCTATGCTAAGGGGGCTTAAACTGAGTACTGAAGATGGAGAATTCTTGCAAGATCCAGAGGTTTACAAAAGGTTGGTTTGGACGTGATATGTAGTGTTTTTACATCTTTATACCCCCTATTTTATCGCATTTATGAGTTGTTTATATGTGTCTAGTTACGTATTTTATGCAATATTCCGTGGATGTTGGTACTGTCGCCTTTTATGTCAGTTTTCAGGATTTTATCGATTGTGCGCTAATTTACGGAGCATTTCATAGAGGCGGCAATGGATTGCACGAGCTTAGTAGTTGCTGGAAGGGTTTAGGAGCGCTGAACGAGGCTTGAAACGGAAGAACTCAAGCTCAAGAAGTGATACGGAGAAAATAATATGTTACGTGATGTTGAACCTATAGGTTTAAAGTGAACGTACCGGTTCCATATGGATACTTAGCTGAAATTGGAAGAGGGAAGTTGCTGAAATTTTTCTAGCCACGAACCTGGCAGGTTCAGACTGAACCGGCCAATTCACATACCCGAACCGGGCGGTTTTGCCCCCTTAATTCCACTTTTTTTCGGGCTTGTATATATAGGTTCGAGTTAGGTTTTAAAACTAACTTTTGGGTAATGTTTTTACTGCTTTTGCACTACTTTGAGAACTTGAATTTAAGGATCAATTCTACTATTTTGCAACTTCATAATTTCGGTAATTAAGATTTAATATTTTGCTTTGATCGTGTTAATCGTATTTAAATCGTTCATCTTTATTTTGATCATGAATTTCAATTACCGATTGTTTGCCTTAATTATGAATAGTTCGACCTTTTCCTAGGGTTTAGAGAGATCAATGACTAATAATTGGGGGTTTGAATTGACTTTGTGATTTGTGATCGTTTATCACTAACCTAATCGCAAGCGCTTAATTGTACGATTGATTGACCGATGGCCACAATTAATTGATTGGCCTTGAAAACTTAAACCTAAGATCGAAAGCCGGGTTAAGGTTAGAGTTGTGTGCAAATTAGTGAGGTTGACTAAAACGTAGCGAGAGCCCGTTAGTTGAGCTTTAGGATTGATATTGATTCGAGAGAACTTATCGTATTCCGTTAGCACGACTGATCACGAGTTACCTCGATCATTGCTCACCCCGGTTTTATGTCATCCTGAACTTGAGACCCTAGACTTTTCCTTCATCGACTTATACCTATTACTTTTAGTCTTAGTTTAGTGACAACCCATGAATACGATTTTACAATAAGTAATCTAGAAAACCTTTAGTTTAGAGCAGTGCTAACTATCTCCTTGTTGATACGATCCCTTACTTACCCTTGGCTATTAGTTACGGAGTAGTAGTTACATAGGATTATTTTGACATAGGTGATATGACTTTAGCCTTGTTAGGCAGCTCCTATCTAAATCTTACCATGCCAAACTTGTCCTATTTTGTCCGGCACCTATGTTAATTCATGAGTGACCCTCGCCTGCCATATTTACAATCAACCTTACATGTGGTGAGGTACTTGAAAGAAACCATGGATGCTACACTATTTTACTCGATCTTCTGCCTCAACTCTTACTCTTTCTTCTTATTGTGATTCAGATTGGCGATCTTGCCAGTTTACTTGCAAGTCAGTGACGAGGTATTATATTTTCTATGGTCAGTCACTTACACTTATCTCTTGGAAAACCAAGAAACAGAAAACGATTTCCAAATCATCAGCTGATTTAGAGTATAGGGCTATGTCATATACGACTTCTGGACTTGTTTGGTTAGCAGGTTTTCTTGAAGACATGGGGATCAAGGTGCCATTACCAATCACATTACTATGTGACAATAAAGCAGCTCAACACATAGCTGCAAATCTAGTTTTTCATGAGCGTACTAAACACCTGAACATTGACCGTCGTTATATTAGAGAAACAGTGCAAGAAGGTTTCGTTGCTACTTGCTATGTCAGGTCCAATTCTCAGTTAGCAGACGTTTTAACTAAGCCTTTGGGTCATTTACAACATTTCACCTTGGTTTCCAAGTTGGGATTGCTTTTGACACAAACCACTGTAATTCCAACTTAAGGGGAGAATATAGAAATGTAAGAAGAGGAGATTGATGATCCTTGGCTGGAAGCTTCTACTGCTCTGTTTCAGAGTTTGTTACAACAAACTCCAACAACCTCACAATTTTGTTACAACAAACTTTCATTCTGTTATAGAGTTTGTTAGGCGATTATGAGTTTGTTATGCATGTACATCCTCTATAAATAGCTCCTTATCTCTTATACATAACTAATTTAATCAATAAAATCACATATTGTTTACTCTATGTTTTTATGATCAAAACCTAAAAAATTGTTCTATTATTCGTTTAATCATTCACAAGCTTTCATCAGCTTTTATCAATGGCTGCTCCTTCCTCCATTGTTACTCTGAGCTCACTATTTGACAATTATATATGTACAAATAACATTTAAATATAATGTGAAATAACAATAAAATAATTATTTTTAATTTATAAGTGATAAAAGACGCGAAAACATATTTTCGACCCGACCTGTATTTCAGTCGACCCGTATTTTGACTTTTCCCGTATAACCCGAACGAGAACCCAACCCGGCAACCCGTTTGACACATCTAATAGTCTGAGATGAATAGTCAAAAGTTCTCAAATAAAATGGTTGTAATATAATGATAATATGTTCTGACATAATAGTAGTTGTTACTTCCTCTATAAGTTTTTTTTTTTTATTTTTTTTTTTTAAATTCTCATTAGGTCAAGAAATTCTTATGGAATACTCCGTACCTACTTAATATTTTAACACTTTTAATAAAATAAAATGTTACATCCAAACTCTATATGAAAAAATCAACTTACATAATATTGTAGGAAAAACATACAGCGAAAACTATTATCATATCTATAGATATCACGGACAATAGAACTAGTTTAGTAATAAAAAAATGGATCAAAAAGGTAAATGGGTAAATGAGAAGAAGAGTGTAATTGAAAATGAAAAGAAATGCACTTACGTTGCTTTCTCAATATTATTGTCAAAGTTTAGGGATAATATAAATTAGAGTATGGATAATTTATAGGTGGAGGGTGAATAGATGAATGCTAGACACAATTTCTATGTTTAATGGACGGTAAACATACCCTTCACCTTTTAAGGGACTTGTTTAATCTTATTGAGTTTTGGTGTTTAAATTCCTAAGTAAATTAAAATTAAATTATATTAATTGGCCCACAAGTTAATCAAGGCCAAAAATCGCACAAGTGTTACTTGCAACACAATGTCACGATTTGTCGATTTTACTTAATTAACTTTTTTGAACGCATGTCAACTTTTTACTTTTATTTTATGTTATTGTTTAACTGCACTCAAACATTATTCAGTTGTACTTTTTTTGTTCATTTTTTTCCCGTTCATTACCCTTGAGTAACTTTAATTTCTCTTTTTTTTCTAATTCAAACATGCAACCCTAAAACCACTCAAATTCATCTCAAATCAATCAATTATTTCTACAATTCATTGAATTTTTAGACTAGAGATCCAATTAACGACATATTTGGAGTAATTCACTCGTTCTTTTTTATTTTTATTGATTAATTTATCTTATATATTACTCCGTATATATTTAAGTTTTTTGGTTAAATATTGGTTTTTGGGGTGATTAATGGTGGTGGTCATGGTGGGGCGGGCAGAGGACAACGGCGATGCGGGGCCATGGCGGTGGTTGGGCCATGACCCCCTGGCCTGGGTAAGGGGGGAAGGGGTAGGGTAACATTACGTCATTTTTTTTTTAATTTATTGTTATTTTTTTAAATTATTATTATTATTATTATTATTTATTATTAATTATTGTTATTTTGTAGGGGACGTCCTTAATTGTACGGTGGTCGATGGTTTACACGGTGATGTGGATGGCGGTTTAACAGTAGTGGTTGCACGTGGTGGGTGGTTTGAAGGTGGTGTTTTGACTTTTCTGAAAGAGGCTAAAATTTTAAAATGAATGAGAGAGTGAAAAGGGTATTTAGGTAATTTTTAGGGTACAAGTGATTAAAAGTTGGGTACAGTTGAACAATGCCCTTATTTTAAGATTGTTAATAGTTTAAGTTGGAACTAGTTGGCGTGCCCGTCCCCGTCCGGGCCATCTATCATTATTATTAAGATTTAAAAATAAGTATAAAATGTAATTTTTATATATTTTTTCTAGTTTATATATTTATCAATTATGATATAATTTTCTATGATATTTAATATGACTTCTAAAATATAAACACTAAGGCCATGCTCTTTTCGACTTTTATCGTATTGAATATGATAATTTTCTAAAATATATGATTTATCATATTTGTTTTTGTTTATTTGCTAATTATATTTTATAATACTTACCTAATACTATTTTTTATTCCCTTAACTTATTTATTAAATCAACAATTATTTGACTTTTTAAAATTTTATGAATTACCATATTTCTTTTACTCTTTCATTTTTTTTTTTAATATTTTAAAATATAACTTACTTATATTTTTGGATTAATTGCCAAGAATAATCCGAACTGGTCCTTTTATTCCATAAATAATCCGAAATTGAATTTATCCACGAATAATCCCAACTATTCAAGTAACATTCCAATAATGAACTTTGGTCAATTTTAACATGCTTTAATTAATAAAAAAAAAAAGTGAAAATGGTTTGAATTTATTTGAAATAAGAGTGAGACAAAGTTATTGTCGATTTCACGGTTTTTTTTTACGTGTTAGAGTCGATTGAAATTGGTGAAAGTTCATTATTGGAATGTTACTTGAATAGTTGGGATTATTCGTGGATTAATTCAAGTTCGGATTATTTATGGAATAAAAGCATCAGTTCGGATTATTCTTGGCAATTTCCCTTAACTTGAATATTTAATCCAATATATTTAAGGCAAAATATGTATTCTTCAATTTTGGTATCCTACAATTTTAAGGATTCCAATTGTAGATTTAGTATTATATTTTAGATTACATATGTTAATTATACTACACCATCTTCTTCTTTTTTCTTTTTTGTTTTTTTTTTTGTTTTTTTGTTTATTACATATATTCTCTTTTTTGTTACGTTAAAATGGGGTAATAAAGAAATTGGAATTTTGTCATTAAATCAAACTTTACCCTATCATTATACTAAACATGTTTTTTTTTTTCTTAATTAGCAGATGTTCTCATACAAAATTGAGATGAACAATCAAATCAAAACTTAATACTATTAAACTAACTAAAAGATTACGCATTAAGCATTACAAATATTATTATACAACCATATCTAATTACTTGATTTAAAAATAAGATAATCGATAGATATTGTACATCACTTTTACCTTTCATGTTACATATTCTTACCTTTCATGTTACATATTCATTAGTTTTTCTATTGGGTTATAATCAAGTTTGTTCAATAAAAAACTTCAAATCTTGAACGTAAAATATAAATCTACAACATACAAAGAAAAAAAATCAGCAGTAATTTAATCAAGCTATGTTTAAGTATCAAACATAGTAATTAAGAAATAAAAATATTCAAATTTTAAACACTCTTATCAAATACACCGTAAAAAATAAATTTAACACAAATTGTAATCATAATTAAAACATAATAAAGTAAAACTATTTAACATAGTACGTACCTAAAAAGATCTAGCTAAAGTTTTTGATGTATATATATACAAAAAGGGATGGGGACTTACCTAAAAATTAATTAAGGAAATTATGTGTCATATAATTGTTTATTTTGAAATTATTATTTTTCTTCTCAATTAAAAATATCTTCAATTAATTTTTTTTTTGGAAAGTTCTAATATAGTAAAGATTTCAATTGTAGATTTAGTTTTATATTTTAAGTTACATATGTTAATATTTTTTCATCTAAAATCCTAGCAATAGTAGAATTAAATAATACTAATATTAATTTTTTAGACCAATTACATTGTAATGATATGTAGAGGCAATGGTTTATAACTTTATATATATATATATTAGATTAGATATGGCGGTTTGTAATGTCGTTCTTTTGTAGTTTTTGTTGAGAAAGTTGTTAGTGTTAAAGATACGGTTTCCTAATTCTTCTAGCCTACCTCCTCTCTATTATTTGCATATCCTTTTCCTTAATCTTTCCTTTAGAGTTTCCTAATTACTAGAATTTGTAACTTATTTTCCAAGCTTTTGTACACTATAAATATGGGATGTAGTTGTCTTTGTAAACACAAGTTAATAACAATTCAATTCTTTACATGGTTTCGAACCTTGTTCTCTAAAATCACAAATTTTTCCGTCTCTCCTAATAGCCGCTCCCGGCATTACATTTCCAAATTCCGCTTATCCTTCATCTCATTTTTTTCTCGTCAATTTTTGTGGTTGTGCTCATAACTTACCAACCTTGAAAAACTCACGCCTCTGATATTCTTTTTGGTTTCGATCTGCTTAACTTTGTCGATGGTTCTTATCCACTTCCTCCTGCTACCATTACAACGGCTGACTCCAAAGACCAGACCAATCCCGCACACGAAATGTGGAAACGCCAAGATAGTCTCGTCAAAGAAACTATCCTGGGCACGCTGCCTCACTCTATTTCTTCCTTGGTCCTCACGGCTATCTACGACCTTTCACGAGGTCTGGGAGATCCTGGAAAACACATATGCCAAGTTCTCTCGTGGTCACCTCCGCTCCATCAAAAACCGTCTCGACAATCTGACTAAATTTGACTTGACCATAACGGAGTATATGCAGGCCATCAAAACCTGCAGTACCGAGCTAGCTCTTCTTGGCAAAAGCCTTGACCCTGAAGACGTCGTTGCAACCGTACTCCGCGGTCTTGACTGCAAAATTTTTATCAGCTTATTATCGATGTCGTTCGCACCCGTGATAACCCTATCTATTGGAGAGTATATTACGATTATATTGTTAGGAGTAATATTAGAAAATAATAAGTAGGAGAATATTATGAGTATCACAATATTTTAAGAATATAATCGTAATATACTCTCCAATAAGTAAGATAATATAATGACCTCACTTTATTAATGAATTACGTCACTGTATTTATAGTACAATGACAATATATTCTTAAAATATTTCGGAGATATTATGACACTCATAATATTCTCCTACTTATTATTTCCTAATATTACTCCTAACAATATAATCGTAATATACTCTCGTAATGAACTTGCTATGAAAAATAGGTCATACGTAAATCATTTTAGTCCTTAAAGTGTCCTTCAAGATAGAAATTATTAACAAAATATTTTTTATAACCCGTGCGTCACACAAACTTTACAACTAGTATTCTATATATTTGTGAGAAAAAAAAAGTTAAAATTGTAAAAGAGACGGTTGAAAAAAGAGTGTCTTCAATATTTCTCAAGGAGTACCTTTTTTTTTTTTTTTTTTTTGGCAGCTGGGGAAAGGAGTGATTACAGTTTAGATGTACGGCACTCTAATCCGTACTTACAAATAAAAATTACAAACAATAAAGCATAAAAGTTATTACTACATAAAAAGCTTCGGGCATTATATATGTGTTGGTAGAGTACGGCGGATTGTGCACGAGCTTCAACTTTCAACTCCTCAGCATCATGAAAGTATCCTATAGGCCCCTGAATCACTTGGAAAGCCGATCGACACGAGCAAGTTGCACTTACGCATAAAAGGCATAAAAAGAAAAAGGAGTACGTTTTATTGAGATAAGAAGACTACATCACTACAAGGGAAAAAAGAATCCGAAAGAGTAGTCACTGGTCAGTGATCACTACGGATTAGCCACTTATATAGCAACATGAGGGAGTGTTATGGATATGGTTGCTTTTATTTATTTATTTATTTATTTATAGAAGCTGGATTAGTGAGATAGTTCATAGTTCACCTCGCCAATCCTTGTTCTCCACTTATAGGAAGATATATTCATATCTTCCAACATGTCGATATTTGTAATTATGTAAGATATATTTTGTTACCCATTTTGCAGAGTTAATAGTGGCATAGAATATAATTAGGAGCAATTATAGACGGAAGCAGGGCTCTACATGTTTGTATATATACAGGATGTTTTGATCAATAAGACACGGGAAAACATTTACACAAGAACTCGTAACCAAGTTTGTGTAAATGTTTTCCCGTGTCTTATTGATCAAAACATCCTGTATATATACAAACATGTAGAGCCCTGCTTCCGTCTATAATTGCTCCTAATTATATTCTATGCCACTATTAACTCTGCAAAATGGGTAACAAAATATATCATACATAATTACAAATATCGACATATTGGAAGATATGAATATATCTTCCTATATCCCCCCTCAAGTTGGCGCATGGAGGTTCGAAATGCCCAACTTGGCTAGCAGATCATGAAATCGACCACGACCAAGTGCTTTCGTTAAAATATCGGCAAGTTGAGAGTGAGTGGGAATGTACCGTGGAGCAATGACTCCGCGTTTTATTTCATCGCGAATGAAGTGAACATCGACCTCGATATGTTTCGTACGTTCATGACAAACCGGATTTTGGGCAATATGTAAGGAGCTTTGATACCATTAAGTAAAGATGAACTCGTAACCAAGTTTGTGTAAATGTTTTCCCGTGTCTTATTGATCAAAACATCCTGTATATACACAAACATGTAGAGCCCTGCTTCCGTCTATAATTGCTCCTAATTATATTCTATGCCACTATTAACTCTGCAAAATGGGTAACAAAATATATCATACATAATTACAAATATCGACATATTGGAAGATATGAATATATCTTCCTATACCACTTCTACCAACAATTAATCGTCTATTTACTCGGTTTACTAATTTTATGAAATATTATTTTTTTCACTTTTATAAACTTTGGAGAAATGAGTAATTCTTTTTGAAATGAACTTTGTAGTAACGATATTAATTAAGCAGTATTACATAATATTATCGTATGAAATTATAAAATTATAAAAGTAGATATGTATGAGAAAAAAGTGGAGCATGTAAGAAAAAATTGGTACTCCAAACTAAAAAGTTTAATGAGTCTTATTGGACAAAAATTTCTATAGGAGTAGTTGGACTAATATGGATAAACAATTGACAAAAAAGTTGTTAACGTTGCCTAGTTATACTTTAAATTGTACTCCATACTCCGTATACTTAAAGGTGGCAACGGGCTCGAGCTGGCCCGTTACGGGCCGCGCTCCATTCATAAGGCTCGTAACCGGCCTTTAGGGGTGGCGGGTCGGGCTCGGGCCAGACTTAAAAATAAAAGCTCGAACCCGGCCATTTGGTTATAAAATTGTTTAAAAGTACGGGCCCAAAGGGCCGGGCCCTAGAAATCAAGACCCGGGCCCGCCTTGTTGTTGGAGAGGGCCGAGCGAGCTTTTGATGGGCCGGGCGGGGCCATCAAAATCAAGGTCCATTAGGCGCGCTGGTCCATATAAATGGCCAGGTCTAAGTGTCGATATCATATTTGACCATTTTTCGTTACACTTAACCACTATATAGGAAGTCATCAATTTACAGCTATTCTGTTCAAACGTTATCGCATTACAAATGAAAAGTAATGTAATTATTTTTCTAAAGTAACCATGCATCATTGTCTCATACTATGAGACAGTCTCACCATAAAATTTATAATATTTTTAATACAATCCGTAAGTTTTTTTCATTTTTTTTTTTTAATAAAGTTGACTATTGGACTATTTCTAACACCACTAATATATTATACACTTAAATAGATGTTTTGCACTGTTTGCTCCTAGTAATAAGGTAACCTTGATGAATAGTAGTTATTTCTCCGATTTTATCGGAATCTTTTTATTTGACCAAATTTATCTAACAAAAATGGTGATTAAATGATAAAAACATGTTGAATCGAAGATAATATACCTAAAACCTTGATAATTTATGAACCCTACAAAACACTTCGAGTACTCCGTATATAGTGTAATACTACATGGAAACATAGGTATACGTAGAGCTGGCCATTTGTGCGGGCCGACCTGACCCGTCAAAAGCCCGCTCGACCCTCTCAAGCAATGGGCGAGGCCCGCGCCTTCATTTCTAGGGCCCAACCCTCCGGGCCCGTACTTTTAAACAATTTTGTAACCAAAGGGTCGGGCTCGGGCCTTAATTTACAAGCCCGGCCCGCCACCATTAAGGACCGGTTACGGGGCTTAAGATTGGAGCGCGGCCCGTAGCAGGCCCAGCCTGGCCCGTGGCCAGCTCTACCGGCAGGAGTTAAGTATATCGTGTCACAAACATTATGCTCAAATAATATGAGAAGTGTTTTTTTTTTTCAAAATAAGAACAAAAAATTAATTAAATTAGAGTTAATAAAAGTATTGAAATATAGTGTCTCATACTATGAGACGACCTCATAGTAGAATTGCTCTAAAAATATACGCTTAATATGATTAGTCTTTGAGAAATTAAAGAGGTTACTTTAAACATTAAAGTGAACATGTTAAAAGGTAAAATAATACTCCCTTCATCCCAAATTAATTGTCCCATTTTACCAAAATGTTAGATTTAAGAAATTTAAAAAAAAGTCACAATCATATCTTAATTTTCACAATATTTACCTATAATTTCAATTTTACCCTTATACTACTAATATGGGTGTGAGGGTTTGGTAGAAAGTAGAAGAGTAGCAATTAAGGAAATTGAAATCCCCACAATAAGTGACCTAAGGGTAATTTAGTAATTTTTCTAAAAGGGACAATTAATTTGGAATTTTTCAAAAACCAAAAAGGGACAAGTAATTTGAAATGGAGGGAGTAACAATTATATCACGGATAATTCGTCCTAGGCATACAACCGTCATTTTTTAGACTTCGCTACAATTGATAGTGAATAATCCTTGCTTTATTTTGCTTATTTAGCTTAGTTGCCATGTTAACATGTTTGGTAAATCTAATTTCTTAAATTCAGATTCACCGTCAAAACCCATCAGTTTCTTTACTTTTACTATGCAGTGAATTCTTGGCATTTACCTTGTCTTCTTCTACGACGGAGTAGATATGGTTGTTGCAGAAATCATGATTTATCATATCATTGAAATTTGTGATCATTTTTAATTGGATCTATTAAGAAATATTTTTATTATTTTCTCTGTTTAGATTATAAGTTTATGGGCTTTTCTATCCTATTCCCACTAGGTATAGGATAAGGGAAATAATTTAAAGTGTTTTTTCATCTTCCACTCATGGGAAAGTGAAAAAAAAATATTTTTTTATTATTTTTTTTATGAATTAGGAGAAGTTATTGGTAGTTTTAGGTGCTTAACCTATGCCCAAATGGGCATAGGTTAGAAAAATCCTTTGTTTATTTTCATTTTGGCACAAAAATCAAGAAAATTAATAAAAAAACACTTTTACCACTTGCCGCATGGATGTACTGTTTCCCAATAGGATCATACTCCCTCCATTCAAATCCAAACTACCACTTTCTTTTTTCACATTTGCCGAGACGACTTTTGCGAGTTACATATCTTTTGCTACGTTTATTCAAAAAATGTAAAAAATATATTTTAATTTTCTACTCATAAAGACGAATCAAACAAGATCACACATGAATATATCTATATTTACATATCGAGAGATAATTAAAATTGAACGTCTAAGAGTGAATAGTGTACAAATGAGAAACTTGCAATTTGGATATGAATGGAGGGAGTATTTGTTTACGTACATTCTGGTTTTTTTTGTTTGCGGCAGATAAAGTATTCCGTCGCAAATGCAAATATACAGATTATTGGGACGGAATGCTTTATCTGTTGCAAACGACTTTTGCAGCACAAAAGGTTTAAAAAGTACTTACTGGAATAGGTCAAGAATCTTCAGGGTTTTGCGACGAATAAAGACGTTAAATTAGTCGCAAGTTTCCATCAGAATGTTTTTTGCGCTAATTTGAATTTTATTCGCTCCAATTGTTGGCAGGGTTGTCCATCGCTTAATTCCATCGCATATTTTCATCCACAATGGATTTTGTAGTGGATTTATTTTTTTGCAATCATAAATATATTTTTTTGTCGCAAAACAGTTTGTCTACTACACAACTTTATTTCTATCGCAAATTTCCTTGAATTTTTTTTTTTTTTTTTTTTTTTTTTTTTTTTTTTTGTTGTGAAGATTATATATTGCATATTTGTACCTGTAATTTGTAATAGATGCATATGCACATAATACAAACTTATAAAGTACTCCGTTATCTAGCTCAATTGTTATGAGTTACATAGTGCAATTGTTTTAAAATATTGAACAACTTTTATATCCATTGTAATACACAGAATATCACCCACTTGTAACCCGCAAGGGTGTGGTATAGTGGTTAAAATATGGGTGAAATTCTCATGGGTCTCAGGTTCAATTCCCTCCAAGAAGCGTCTTGTGGGAATGTTAAACTCGGCGCTATGCCTAATCAGATCACGAGCCTGTCGCCCTAGTAAAAAAGGGTGGCTAACCTGGCGTGTATGGTTTGCAGGCTATCATGCACGCTCGGGGGTTTTTACCCAGTGCGCACCAAAGGTAGCGGCTGCGGATTCCCCACGTTATCCAAAAAAAAAAAAAAAAAAGAATATCACCCACTTGTAAAAATAGAGTAATTCTATAGTAAAACTAGTGTAACACCCATTAAAAATTTTATGGGTTTGCTTTCAATTTTTGTTGTAAATGTATATTATAATTTGAAATAAATAGATATACAGAATATAGTTTAAACACGTTATTTTAATTTTGAAATTGTTAGAGTATATAATCGATCTTGGACCTTCAACCATCAGCTTAAACTTTTTGTTGGGTTGGTTTCTAACATGGTATCAGAGCCTTGTATGTGACTAGAGGTCACGAGTTCGAATCTCACCACCCCTCACTTTCAAAGTGGTATATTTCGCACCAGGTAGGCGGGCCTGTAGTTGCGTCCACGCTTTAAGCCCAAAGGGCATTCGCGTGAGGGGGCGTGTTAGAGTATATAATCGATCTTGTGCCTTCAACCATCAGCTTAATTACTCGTTACTTCATTTGCCTGTGCCGCAGAGCAGCCGATGTATCGAGGAGTGGGGAAGCACGAAGGCCGGCAAAAAGGATTTTTCAACAATTGGAAGTTGGTTTACTTTTGGACATGATTCATTTGCCCTTATTACATGCATTAAATATGGAAGTAGTAATTTTATTAATTGTTTCACGCGGGAAACATGAAATGACCCTACATTAGAAGTTGCCATAAAAATTAAATAAATCAAAATTTTAATAAGTAGTCTGTAGAATAAAATTGAATTTTATTAGTTAACTTATTAACTACGGATATTAATTTAAACTTTAATTATTCTATATTTATAATTAATTTGATTTCTTGACATTTGAGTCATCTTCCAACTTACTAAAAAGTAAAAACACAAAATTAATAACATAGTCAAACAACAAATACAAGACTTTATAATATAAGTAAATAATGAACTTACTATGAAATGACTACACTTCCATTGAACAAAATTTCAAATAATATTGCCAAAATGACTTAGATAAAATTGACAACACATTTGATAACTAGCCACTAATTACAATACAATTAGATTAAAATAAAATAAAATCCACAACTATTACATGTGATTACCTGACCTTACATAATTCCTCATATATCATACGGAGTATATAATTATTATTATTTCACCTAATCCTTACATTGACATATCATTACCTACACATACTTAAGCTTACAAGTTACAAGGCCAAAATAAGAAAACGACATCCATGGGACCTTATGTTGCAATGAAACGACAACGTAACCATTATGACCCATGATGACAATGATTTTATGCTCTCCAATAATACCAAATTGATGATGACACCCTTAATTATATTGTTACCTTTAAAGATAATACTCCATATGATATTATAATATTATATATTTATATTATATTACCTCTTGTTAATCTAAATATTATTGTATATCCATTATCTAAATAACGGGTCCACATACATGATGAAATTTACGGTCTACTCTCTCCATCAGTTGAAAGGTAGATCGATTATCATCCTTTTGTGTAATATAGCTAGTAACTCTAATTTTAGTCATATATTTTCCGATAATTTTTAATAATACAAAATTGATCGATAGTTTATAAGAAAACTATCCTAGATAGTGCTGACGATATAAATTATTCAAATACTAGGGATGGACAAAATTTGGTTTAACTAATTAACCGGGATATTTGTTTTTGTTTTTTTTTTTTTCACGCTTGTTTAGAATTGACCGAGACAGAAGGAGTAGTACGTGCACCGAGCATGTGTCACTCAAGAAAACCAGTCTTGGACAAAATGGTGTTCCTAACCCTACTAAGGTCTCTACCCTTAAGAGTCCTACCAATTCCTTCATAAACACTAAATGAAGTTATTTGATTCCTTGCAAACTTTCTAGCAATGTACTCGTGTGGCGGCACCATTTCGTCCTCGTCCTCGTCCTCATCCTCATTGTTATTATTCTCGTCGTTATCATTACCATAATGACCATTATTACGATTACTGTAACCGTTAAAATAAACCCCGTGACAATAATTATTATTATTACCAACACTATTATTAATGATAGTATTTTTTTTACCATAAATTTTGGACCAATCAGGTATGTGAACAGGCGCAGACGACTGTTTACTACTATTATTATTAGCAGTAAAAATTTCTGAGGAAGATGATTTTGGTATCATTTTGGGTGCAGTAAAAAAATGTGTAGGAGAAATAGATGATGAAGTTTTGGTACCCTTTTTACCTTCAATTACTCCCCATACTTCACCTTCCTCAAAATCTTCATCTTTGGCATATTTTCTTCCATATCTTCCTGCCATTTATTTAATTATTTTTTTTTTTATTTTGTGAATTGAAATGATGAAAAAGAAAATAAAAATGAAAAAAATTGGTGAAAGAAATAAGTATAGAAAGCAAGTCAATTGATGAGAAGACTCTGAAGAGTGTCACACCCTTTAAATAGGCACTTGATTAAAAAAAAAAAAAAAAAAAATTGGCACTTGATAAAAAAAATTGTCGAGAGGGAAAAAATGATTTTAATTTAATATTATTATTTTTTTAGATATAAATTTTGACTGAACACTCAACATCACATAATATTAAATCATACTCCGTAAATAATTTTCTATCCACATTATTTCTTTTGTATTTTTTCTATATTTTTTATATGCATAAATTTCGAATATACATTCCAAGTTTCCAACTAATTAAAATTGTTGGGGGCATGGTCAGCCGAGGTTCACAAAGATTGCATTGTGCCCATGTCACGGACCGCGTGGTCAAGCCTTTTCGAGACCATAAGTCGGGGGCATGCGACCGACACGCCACACGGCCTCCCATGAGGTCCGGTCATTCCTTACAAGGGACAAATGTGTAAGGCTGTATGCCTATATCTGATTAACTTCATAAAAGGTCAACAATACAAGACAAAGTAACCGCTTTCTACTTGTTGGAGTTATGATCCAAAATATTAGTGAATTAATTAGTTTCTATATTAAATTAGTGGGAAGTTACAAAATATGTATTAAGTTATATTAGTGGAAGTTTTATAGTTAGTGAAATTAGTGGGTCTAATTAGTGGCATTAGTGTTAGATTATTAGTTGATTGTCTTGCCTATATAATGACTAAGTTACTATGTATTTATTTGAGCAAGTTTAATATAATTAACTTCTCCCTTTTCTCTTACTGTAATTATATTCCTCCTTAAAATTCTACATGGTATCAGAGCTATCTTAAGTCGAGAAGGATGACATAATTGTCACCTCCACTTAAGTAGCCAGATTCGATTCGAAAATGGGGCGTCAAAAAAAAAAAAAAATTGGTGAGAAAAGTGTCAATGAAATAATTGACAAAAATTGTGAGATAGAGAGGAGGTGCTCTATCATGTTTGGTAGAGAAAAAGAAAGGCTCTACTATGGTGTTTGGTGAAGAGATGTGCTTCATAAGTATGGTGAGAAGTGCACCAAGAAGAGGTGGAGAGAAGGGCTCCATCGATAATCAGTTTTGGAGAGAGGTGTTCCAAATGGCAGTTGGTGATAATGTGCACTAACAAGAAGGTGACGAGAAGGGCGTCACAAACTGAAGATAAGGGCTTCACGAATTTGATCGAGCAATTTACGTTTTTTTTTTGGAGTCCAAGCAAGGAGACTCAGTCTTAGTCTCGAAAGGAGACTATATTAAAAGTTGGGCGTGTAGCCTAACATGTGCGGGTGCGAGAAGGATTGCATACCGTTTAAAGATAGATTGCTCTTCGACGGAGAAAGCAAGAAATTGGCAAAGGTCGTCGAAACAACTAGTATAAATTGACATGGCTGAAAGTCGAACAAGGATCCGATAAATTTTGGATCAAAGGGGTGTGTTGGAGTTATGGTCCAAAATATTAGTGATTAATTAGTTTCTATATTAAATTAGTGGGAAGTTACAAAATATGTATTAAGTTATATTAGTGGAAGTTTTATAGTTAGTGAAATTAGTGGGTCTAATTAGTGGCATTAGTGTTATATTATTAGTTGATTGTCTTGCCTATATAATGACTAAGTTACTATGTAATTATTTGAGCAAGTTTAATATAATTAAGGCAAAATTGCTAATAACTACCTTTTAAAATCACTTTTTTTCAAATAACTACCTTTTATAATTTTTTTTTCAAATAACTACCTTTTAAAGGGTTTTTTTTTCAAATGGGTAGTTATTTGAAAAAAAAAATTATAAAAGGTAGTTATTTGAAAAAAAAAAATTAGTTATTTGAAAAAAAAATTTATAAAAGGTACTCGTAGTTATTTGAAAAAAAAAGTGGTTTTAAAAAGTAGTTATTAGCAATTTTTTCCTAAAATAAACTTCTCCCTTTTCTCTTAATTATATTCTTAGGCATTACAGGAAAAAGGAAGGAAGTCTCATTTATCAATTAGACTTTCTCTCTCCCATTCCCAAACATATAACACCAAATGTAAACTTAAACATTGGAGGGGTTTTCCTCGGACACCCTCGAAGTCCCCGAGGCTGTGTTTACTACTTGTAAAGGAAGACCTACTTGAGAAAGCTGAGTAAGATTGAGCCCCACTCCTCATTCAAGATCCATTTTAAGTGATTGAGTAACCGCTTGCTTTGCACTTAAAACGAATTGAAGGAAAATTATTTTATTTTGATTTTAGAAAAAAAAAAATGGTTAACAAAATTTTACATGTCTAGCTCATAATTCGTTCATCTATTCTAATAGAATCCACCTTTTTTTTTTTTTTTTTTTTTTATGTCGACTATCAATTATTGTTATTATTACATATATTACTCCAAACAATGTGAAGGTACTTTATTTTTTGTATCTATGCTTTGGAGAAGGAAACGCGTCAACATTTGTTTTCTTCATGCAAGTATGCTCAAAGATTGTTAGGTTTGGTGTCCTCTTGGCTATGGGTTCAGTTTGCAAGGGATGATCCTCTTGGATGCATTGCTAGACGTCGTTGGCCAAAGGTTAAGAAAGCTATTACTAATGCGTCTGTTATTGTATTGGAGTATAATTACGAGTATATCTACGGTATTTCTGTGTACCGACAAATACAAGACATACACGAGGTACGAAGAACGACGACAATGTGTCCCTTGGCGAAACAATATATCTTCCCAATATAACCACCCTTAATGTGTAGTCTATAAATAGAATTATGGTGTACGTCTAATATCATGCAATTCATTAACATTGATTACACTTATATCATTTGTATTTGTGTAATTTAACAGATTGCTTGTTGGTATGTATATTGTTTGGATGTAGAGGAATGAAGCAAGGGTGAATCAAGTGGTGTATAGACCAGAGAATGTGATGAGGCAATTGCAAACTTGGATCAGGGGCCGCTTTCAGGTGCGGATGGCTAGTTATAGTTCTCATGATCGTGTTTGGATAGATAGTATTAGTTTTTAAAACAGAAAGGTAATTGAAACAAATTGTATGTATTTGCTTTATATCAATATAATCTTACATTTTAGCAAAAAAAAAAAAAAAAAAAAAAAAAAAAAAAAAAAAAAAAAAAAAAATTCAATTGTTATCTAAAAATTCTAATTTTGGAGCAAAATAATACTGTTTGAACACGAAGTATAGGAAAAATAAGAAAATGTAATTCTATGCGTATTTAATGGAATGCTTTATCAATTTTTTTTTTTTTTGAGATGAAGCGCTTTAACATTCGTTAATTATTTTCCTTTAATACTAGTACTTCTATATTTCTTGATCTTTGAAAGTTTTCACTTTAATTTTTCAGTCCAAATTTTAAAATTTTGACCGCAAATATGTTAGAAGGCAAAAAAAAAAAAAAAAAAAAAAAAAAAAAAGGTTCTGAGTGTTATCGTCCAAAATAAAAGTGTAAGTGTAAAAAATATGCATGGGTTTTTCTATGGTGTAACCTCGAGGTTTACCGTTTTTTATGTTGTACCCTTACCATTTCTATATTTCATGGTGTGCTCCTAAACTTCAAAATTTGTCTATAACGTACCCCTGAACTTTACATCTACTCTCTAAATTAACCATCCTTAAACCCCTTTAAGCTATTTTCCTTTTGAGTGTTCTTCGTTTAACTTCTTTTCTTACCAATTAACGCCAAATGGCCTTATTACATAGAAGTTTTCAAAAGTCACTCTTAATAACTTTTTTTTAGCATGAAAAATAACGTTTATTTCATAAATTGTTAAATAACTTTATGCGTGATTTTTTAATCATCTAATATATAATTTGACATGTTAACGTGTAATTGAATGTTATTATAAGCAGATGAAATGGTTAATAAGCAATCGACTGGATTAAAGAGTAAGTTAGTAGCTTAAATAAACGACAAAGTCAATGATGACTAATAATTTGGTAATAACATAGCTAGACAAATCTTAAAGTTTAGGGGCACACTATAAAATATAGAAAAGTTAAAGGTACAACATAGAAAACAAAAAATCTCGAGGGTACATAATAGAAAAACCCAAAATGCAATCATGCATATATGTTACAATAATATTTTTCATGAATATGATGACATTTTGCTAACAAAATGTCAAAATGTACTCCATATACGAAGTACTACAATTTGCCCCCTTAAATGCGGGTGTAGTTCTCCTGAAAGACCGGACTCACACTAAAATTAGTGTGAGTCACAAGCAAATCAATCAAAAAATAAAAAAAATAACTACCTCTTTGTGAGGGACTCACAATAATCTTATTGTGAGTCCCGTCTCACGTAAGAATTTGTCTAAATGCGGAGTAAAATTAAAGTGAAAATTCAGAAAAGAAATAAAGGAAGTTATAATGGAAGTTGATAAAATAAAATGAATTTAAAATTTAGCTGTATGTATCACATCACTTGCTAGTTGCTACTTTTAACCAATCACAATTATAAAATGCCTTAAACTTTATTTTCATCATTTTCTTGAAAGAGTTATGTGGTCCTTTAGTAGGGACATAATATTAACAATGTTGAGTAGGTGTTTAGATCCCGCATACGAGATTGACCTATACCCGATTACCCACTCATAAACGAGATCACACTTTATAAATTGAGGGAAATTTAAGAGATCTAATATTATACTTCCTCCATTCCATTTGATTCTATACGTTTGACCAAAGCACGGTAATTAAGGTAGAAGAAAATCAAGTGGGGTAGATAATGGAATTACTTAAATACCCCTACTTTATTGTTTGCAAGTGGGTTGAGTGGGTATTAGTGAAGGGTATATTGGTCTTTTAGTTTAATAAAGTAGAGACTAAAATAGAAATGTATAGAATTGATTGGAATTTCCGAAAAAGGAATATGTATAGAATCAAATGGAATGGAGGAAGTATATATATATAAAGTCAAAATTATAGTCTCTATGGTCGACGATTGTCACAATACAATTGTCCGAAAAAAATTAATATTATTTTTAAATATATATAATTGGAAACAATTAGTTATTCTATAACTAATAGGATTATAGATGAAAATAATTAATATACGCAATCGAAAATCAAAAATGTAATACTAAATTTACGATTTGAATCCTTATAATTCTATGATACCAAAATTGAAAAATAAATATTGTCTCCGTAAATATATTTTATTAATAATTAAGTTAAGGAAAATAATGAACAATATAATACTATAAGTTAAGTTATATTTTAAAATATAAAGAACCAAAAAATAAACAAATATGGTAATTTATAAAATTTTAGGATGTATAATAATTGTCGCATTTTTAATAAACAAAGAATTTGTTAACTTTACTTTGAAATAAGTTTTAAAGATGCAATATAGGCTATAATAATAATAATAGGCTATAATTTAAATTGCAAGTATCACTGTGAAATTGGTGGTTGTAACAGTGTGTAGTGAATGCAATTGTGTAAATAACAATTCTAATAAAGGGAGTAGTGAAATTAATAATAATAACACTATAATTGTCTATAATAGTAATTAACAATAGTAATAGCAATAACAGTTAAAGTAATAATAAGAATGGGAACTATGCAAGTAGACCTGTCAAACGGGTCGGGCGGGTCGGTAAGGGTTCGGTTTATACGGGTCGGGTCAAAATACGGGTCGGGTCAATACGGGTTCGTCTCAAATACGGGTCGGGTTCGGGTCGGGTCGGTTTCGGGTCAAAATACGGGTCAAAAATACGTTTTTCGCGCCTTTTTATTTATTATTTTTTTAATTAAAAAAATTCTTTTATTGTTATTTTACATTATGTACATATTTTATTGTACATATGTAATACTAAAGTTGATATATATTCATTCTTGTAATTTATAAAATTAAAATAGTCTATTTATGAATATATTCATAATATTTCAATCATCATTTTCATAATCATTTTGATATTTCAACTTATAATATTGAGGTTGTAATAATTATTAATATTAAATTATTTTTTTTCATGGAATATTAATTTTGTAGGTTCAAAAAGTCTTGTTACACGAAATTACACCTGACCCATCTTCGAATCTGAGCAAGTGGGTCTTGACCCTAAATTAACGGGTCATTTCGGGTTCGGGTCATTTCGGGTCACGGGTCAAATTTTACGGGTCTTGACCCTAAAAAAGGGGTCGGGTCGGGTCGGTTTTTCGGGTCGGGTCGAATTTTAACAGGTCTTAATGCAAGTATGAATTATATCTTTTTGATTCGATAGGTTATTTTTTGTAAATACACATGTTTTCAATAAAATACAATTGAAAAATACTTTTGAATTTTTTTATATGAAATTAGTATACATATTTTAGAAAAATCAACATATTAAATATTACATATTTAAATTAAATTGTATCATAATATATAATTATTAACCCACATCCAATCGATATGAGAGTACTAAATATATAATTAATTATGTAATATGCTAGACGAAAATAAAGAATATTATATCGAATTTTAAAATATTTGTTTGATGTAATTATGTTTTCTATTTTCCCCACTTCAATTGCTAGAGTAAGTTTAGCAAAATAAAGAATTTTGTATCGAATTTTAAAATATTTGTTCAAATTCATAATTTTTTCCTAATTTTTGTCTCATGTCCATTGATACTAGCAATCTGTTACTTCATCCTTATCTTTTAAAGTGTCCACATTCAACTTTCAAATTTTTTAAAAAATTTAAAAGTTTTGACCAAATATTTTGAAAGTTAAAAAAATAAAAATTTGACTATAATAAAAAATAGAATTACATTTACTATGTAGTAGTACATTTCATGAAATGACATTTAATTCACCATAACATACATCGTATAAATATGGGAAATCTCAATCATAGTGTCGCATGCATTGAAAATTGTATAAAGTCAAATGATCAATGATAAGGATGAAATATATATTTTCCATTTAATAGACCATTAACATTATTTACAAACAAAACTAAAGCCTACGTGAAATTAGATTAAGGGCCTCGTTAAAATTTTAAGCACAGGGCCTCGCTCCAAATTTGTCGAGACGGCCCTAACACTACCAAATACCATTATGCCGTTAAATTTAACCATTGACCGCCATTTACTAATGGTCCTTCTTCCCCAAACTAACTTCATTCACTTTAACCCCTTTTTCTGGTTTACCCTCTTCAATTCTACTCTTGTCTTCCTCAAACTAACTTAGTTTTTTCCCTAATTAACCCACATACAATTCAACATTCGTCATCAAAACCCAATTTTTTTTTTTTTTTTTTTATTATCCATCTTCAAAACACTACTTCCTCCATTCCATTCAATTCTATACATTTGCTTTTTGTACACTATTCAAAAGTGAGGAGAATCTTCGATATATCGTCTAATATATGAAATAAAAAATAGTCATGTGAGATCTTGTTTTAATTGTCTTTTTGAGAGCATTATTAATATTCAAATTTCATATTTTTCAGAATTATGTAACTAAAGATATAAACAAAAGAAAACGTGCATCGACGTACGTGCAAAAAGCAAATGTATAGAATGGAATGGAATGGAGGAAGTATTATTAAGCATGAAACTAAACTTGTGTTGTGCAAAAATACCAATTTCAATATGGGTTAGTAAACTTGAAACCCTACATTACCATACAAAACAAACACTAACAAAAACAGAAGCCTGATATCTTTGTCATGGGTTTTTTTTTTTCTCTTCTTTAAGTTCTTCAATTCATTCCTTATAAATGTCCAATCCACCTTCTTCAACTTCCAAACCGAAATTTATGCTTATTCAGGGATGGAAGGTCCTTGAAATGGAAAGCCAAATTCGGTGTGGCCTGGTAAGCTTGAAAGGTCGTCAATGTAGTTTGGTACGCCGATGGAATCCCATACACTGACATTTATGTTTCTTCGACAATGAAGCGGGTGATTATTCACAAATTAAAGAAACCGAGGAAGAAAACGAAAAAGAAAAACTAGAAAAGAGGAGGGAAAAATAAGGAGGAAAATAACCTAGGAGAGCAACTAATGTAAGAAATTAAGGGAAAATTTAATATAAAAATGGAGCAAAAACTACATTACAAAAGGGTGGAAAAAGTTGTCGTTAGTCAATGACGGTCAAAGGGTTAAATTTAACGGCAAATGACATTTGGTGTTATTCCACGAGATTTTAAGAATGTAAGATAGTTATTCGTAAAAAAAAAAATAATAAAAAAAAAATGTAAGATGGTTCCTCACAACTTGACCTAAATATAAGGTAGTGTCTGACAAAAAATCCTTTGTATAAACATCCTACATTTACATTTCATCTTCTACTTCATCCAAATTTAAATAACAACTGAACCGATGTGTATTCGCTGTTAGATATAACGAAATTATAAGTTTTTTAACGGAATTTGAGTTTGGTGCCTTCCAACAAAGAAAAATAAAATTATAGGTGTGTTTGGGCAAAAAACAAAAAAAAATACTTTAGGTGTGAGTTCACGAAATGGCAAAAATATTAGTTGTGTTTTGACTATAAACTCTTTAGAATATTATATTATTCCCTTCAAAGTATTCCTTTTATATAAATTATAGATTATAGATTTAAGATTTTAAAGAAAAAATAACTTTTATTTTTTTTTATAGGGTTTTTTGTTAGACAGTACCTTAGATTTTGCCCAACTTGTGAGGCACTACCTTAATTTTTTTTTTTGTGAGGAACTACCTTTCTTTTCTCAAATCTTGTTGGACACTACCCAGACTCAATTTCCGTCAATATTTAACGGTTGACCAATGTTGACCTAACAGTGCTTGGTTTCCTTTTTTTTTTTTTTTTTTTTTTTTTTTTTTTTTTTTTTTTTTTTTGAAGAACTACCTTACTTTTTTTTAAAAAAATTGTTGGTCTTGCAATGAAAATAAGCGTTCATCCCCCAACCAAGTTGTTGATGATGATTGACCCCCTGCCACATGTTCTGTCACTTGCCCTGCCACTGAACCTGCCTTTGACCCCATTGAAGATGCTCCTGCCTTTACCCCCGGCCTTGTTGTGGTTGTTGATGTCACTATTCTTGTTGCGGTTGGAGAAGTGACACTTTGACTTCTTTGAGGATGTCCTTATGTTAATGACAGCTCATCCTATGCATCAAAAGTATGATGTTACAAGAGAACATTTGGTAAACTAACATCAAAATGACAAAGGCAATAACTTATGCTTACACCTGAACATTCCTAACATTGTGAAATTGTAAGATATTTTGTGAGAGCTTAGGGCCTTGTAAAGCGGGCCGAAAGCGGATTGGGCTCGGTTCTGGGCCCGAGGCCCGAAATAATAAATAATGCCATTTTGAGTGTAATTTGTGTGCTGAGCTTAGACGTGAGCTTGATTTTTGTGTGCGAGGATGCTAAGTGGTGGTTTTGGCCACCATGCCTAAATTTAGGAATTTAGGAGAGTTGGATTGGACATTTATAAGGAAAAGGGCTTATGCATAGTGCTTGGGCCAATTGCATGAATTGGGCTTGAATTGTGTTTGTATGTAATGTAAGATGTGATGGGCTAGACTCTAAATGAATTGAAGAACGTTTACTAAGTCATATTAGCATTTCGACTCATTTTAAACATTTTTACATTTAACTTAGTTTTCAACATTTCGTACCGTTTAAGTCAAATTAAAACATGCAAAGTAGAAGTCCGGTACAGCATTGAGTTTTGCTTGGGAGGTACGAATACGAGTATCCACAAATCCATATCCCACCCTAAATTCACCCATATCCATATCCCACTCTAAATTAAGGAATATATTGTTCATATCTCATTCATTTAATTTTGGATGGATGGATTTCCATTGGATTAGGATGACGTTGCCATCCCTAGGCCAAACCACACCCACAAATGAAAGGAGATAAAACCCAAATTATAAGAGTCAGAGGATTCCACCCAAAACCAATAAGGCAATAGAAGATTAGAAGAAGTAACCCGTAAACTTTATAAAGTGTTCGTTTCTCAACAAATGATGAATGTGAAAGTCATGTGAAGTTTTAAAGGATCTTCTTCACAGATTTTAAATTATAAAGTTATTGTCGAATAAATTTACTAATCTGAGTAGGTAATGATACGAGAAGTAACGTACTACTTACTCGGTATTATGAACAAGTTTTCTGTTGATAATACATTATGCAAACACAAAAGGGAAATAAAGGGGTTACCCAAAGCTAAGTGGTACTCCGATACATAAACATAAATGTTGAATTATTATAAATTTATGCGGAGTAAATTATTTTAAAAGTTCAACTTGCTTGCTTGCTTGTGAATTGAAAGTATGACATTGATGTCACTTGGCCAAATTTTAAGTTACATTTTTGGTCATGTTTTCTCCGTCTTAATTATTGTTTAGCCTCTTTTTGGCATATGTGTATTGATTAGTACATAATTATTTTTTGGACAAAAGTTGAAATAAGAGCATATTGGACACTAAAATATTAATTTAAGGGGCTGACGCGCCTTTTACGTCGCTAATAAAAGGGGTCAAATTAACAAATTTATAAACCTATTCGATTCACACAAAACACGTAGTTTAGCGGTAAGAATAGGGTCGAACCCAAGGGAAGGACTAAACAAGGCTAAAGATAGAGTAAATGTCACGAAACAAACACATATAACATGGGGGATTAAGATGATTGATTTAGTCGAAATCTAAAGACACAAGTACTAAAACAAATGTAAATAAGATGAGGAAAAACACTTTTGGTGCAATCACAAAGGTTTCAACACTTCCAAATGATCAAGTGAGTAAAAAGATTAAACTATTTCATTTAAGCAATTCCACAAACACCTTCTATGCATGAAAACTACCCAAGCATGAATCGGCAAGCAAAAGGTATATCATGCGACTCATACAATAGAAAACATAAGAGGAACACGTCGATTTATAATATAGAGATATTCAAGAATCAACATGCAATATTCCACATAAAAATCGACACTTTACTTCGATCTCCAAACACGATCAAAGTATGATGAATCGACATATAACACTATAATACATGATAATGATGCAAAATATGAAGGATTTGAAACATTCAAACATATAACACACAAAACCCTCAAGCATGTAATCAAAGGAAATGCAACAATTGATCAACACAAGTCACAAAACCAATGATTATACAATAACAAGCATCAAGAGAAGTAAATACTTAAATAAAATAATAAAGATGAAAACTTTCTAACATCGATCGAAAGGTGGGTTGAAACCCCAAAGATTACACCAAAAGCATGAGAATTTAGTTATCCATAATCATCCTAACATAACCCAAAATTTTAAGAAAATCCATAAACATAAACTTAAAAACTAATTAAAGAGTAATTATGTGAAAACTTAACTAATCTCTCTCTTGATTTTTCTCTCTAAAAGCTACATAATATAAAAGATAAAAAGGTAACTAGGGTTTAGGAAGAAAGGAAGTATATATACTCCCACAAAAACTAAGAATTGAAAAACAAAATGCTAAAAATAAAACACGTACGCAGAGGAGCGGGTCGCTCCTCTGATGGAGCGGGTAGCTCCAAGGGAGCGGGTAGCTCCTCTGACGGAGCGGGTCAGTTTTCTGGGCTGACTTGCACTCTTTTACTTGTTTTTGCTCCGATTCCGCGTCACTTGCACTCTGTCTTCGTGGGTACGTCGTGGGTCTTCAAATAGGGACATGGTGGCTAGAAATTCACTCCGGCTCGTCGCTTACGATGCACCAAGAGGCCCGGTTTGACGCTTGCTCTCGATTTCATTCACGACATCCCTTGATTCTTAGCTTCACATGGCACCAAAGGCTAGAATTATGCAATTAGGATACCACGATGAGTTTGCTCGTAAACCATGCTAAGCGAGCCTCAAAACTCGTATAAAAACCAATAATTCTTTCTCGTTAACATAGTAAACTCGCCTCTCATCAGGGGCCTTAACATTATAGTGTCCAATATGCCCTTATTTGAACTTTTTCTCCAAAAAATTATTATGTACTAATCACACAATATTATATATAGCTAAAAAAAACATATCAATCAATAACTGTATGACTATCAAGTGAAATACAAAATACAAAATAATTGTAACAAATAAATTTTATTAATTTCAAAAAATTTGTGTACGATCTTTTTTATTTCTCTGATTCTACCCAATAATGGTGAGTTTGGATATGATATGATTTACATAAGGTGTGTCTGGTTGGACGGTGCGTGTGTACTGGGTGTATGCACTCCAATTGTAACGACATCGTCTTGTTCTACTGAGAGGGTTGTAATGACTGAAGACTTATATTTGCCTTCAATATTGAGTTTAAATCCAAATTTAAATGTCTTAGGCATACATCACAATTTTAACGTGCTTGTCGATTACATGCAAATTATTTATAAAACTCGTACACTGTATATGCAATTGAAATTCACATTTCATACTAGTTTCGTCTAATGTAGTTGTATAATTGTATATTGTCATTTTCCCATTACACAATTACTTATTTATATTCTTATTATACCAATTTAATGTACATTATACAAATAATTATACTTGGTTCATATCAACTTTTTTTTATTTTTTGGATAGACATGAAATATTAAATTAAATGAAACGTACGAATTATTATGACCTTACTCGACAATTTTGTTGATCAATTAATATAAGGGTACATGGTCCATCTTACACCGACATCAATGAATCAAGCTATTTAACTTTTGGGGGTTGAGTTAGATAAGTAATTACTACAATTGAGATTTGA
Organism: Dianthus caryophyllus; assembly: GCA_023091065.1. NCBI lineage: Eukaryota > Viridiplantae > Streptophyta > Magnoliopsida > Caryophyllales > Caryophyllaceae > Dianthus > Dianthus caryophyllus. The sequence goes on along the minus strand of CM041522.1, from coordinate 35,870,159 downwards.
GAAAACGTGTTAGTTATTCTCTTCGGAGGCACGAATTTTTTTTTTTCGAAAAATTATCAGATAAAATAGTCTTATTACAACTAACAGTAAAATCAATTAAAAAATAGTCCAAAATTACTAATTTTCCATCACTTAAATGAGTTTTTTTTATTAGGCTCTTTTTTTTTGTATTGATTGATTTCGTCTTATATTATACGACAATTTTAGAATAGAATTGCTTTTCTTTTCATAACTAAGTAGCACTCACCGGAGAATAATGGGCCGAAACATGTGTCGTATTGAAAAGATTTTAATAAATGAACCAATTTCATCTACAAACTAAGCCCAATATTTTCAACAAATAGATTAATAAACACTTTGGTTGGTTTGAAAGATGAATGTTAAATGTACAATGAATAGAGGTATTGATCGGATCACTTGTATCGACTTTGGATCGGCCTAAATTCAAATGTCTTGGCCGAAACCGATTATTTGAGACTTAAGGGACACAAAACAATGTGCCACGTTTTCACCGGTTTGACCTAGCCCTCAAAGAGCTTGCCGCGGCCCGCGGGCCATTCCGAGTAGTGGACCTGGCTCAAGTAGAGATTGTTGGAGCTTGTCCGACATGCCTTTATTTTTTGTTATTTTATAACTACCGAACCAGGCTCGAGTCTAGAATATAGAAGTATTGCACAAGTTGGCCCGGTCGCTACTCAAAAAGGCCAGTGTCGATTCGAGCAAAACAAAGCCCAATGTGAGCTTGACTCTTGGCTACCTCTACCCAAATTCAATAACATTTCGGCAACCACTTTATCGCACACAAAATGAGCACAAGGGAATAGTACTACAAAACTATAAGTACGTTAGCCACACATTATATACTACGGAGTACGTAAAAATGTATTCCGTACCATTTAGGACATGTACAATTCATCTTAATATAATCAAGATCAATGTCTTATATCTAATTACGATAACATTTAATACGGCCACACTTTATACACTATAATTCCTTTAATGTCAAACTTAATACCCTAATTTTAATTTTAATATGGAGTATGTAATAAAACACAAATTCTTGTATAAAACGGGTAATATCCGTTTCATACAAGAAACGGGTCAAATAATTGAATAAGACAAAAATTGAAAGCTTTGAAACTAACAAAAGATTTGTCTTTTCTATGTAAAAGTCTAACTACTTGATTCGTTTTACATATAAAACGAATAATCCGTTTTATGGGAGACTAACTCATTAATGTTGGAATTGAGAAAGCAGACAAAACCAACTCATCAAACTATGACAGCAACATTATAACAACTGTTTTTAAAACAGCAATACAAGAACTAAACCAAATAAAAGTAACTTTAATTATTTTTTTATTTTTTATTTTTTTTTTTATAATATTTTTGGTAGGAACAAAAGGACATAATTTCTTAAATATAAGTTGACTCTCCAATAATTTTTACTTAAAAAAAGTTTCAATCTTTCTTCACATATGAGCTTAGTGAGAGAAAACCCACCTCAAAAATGTCGGTGAAAAGGAAATTTATACCAAGGAAATTTGCAATTTTGTTGTGCATTGCTAGTTTTTGTGCAGGAATGTTCTTCACAAATAGGTATAAACTACAATTTAATGTGTTTTTTTTTTTGTTGGGTATTTTGATTTCTTACCTAGTTTGTTGCTAAATTTGTGTTTTGTTTTCAATTTACAAGTAAATGATGTTTGAGATTGATTATTGTGCATTTTAGTTAAGTGGGTAAGCCTTTAATTGTGAGATTTTTTGATCAATTGGGAAATGTTTGGTGCAAAAGATTTTAATTTTTTTTTTTTTTGTGTTTTTTGTTATTAGTGTGTGAGGTTTTTGAAATGTTTGGTGTAGAAATTGGGAATTCTAGCATAGTGGCATAGCCTATGTGCCTAATCTTGTCAAACTCAACGTATATTGCTGAGTCGGCTGCAGCGGGCTTATAAAATGGTGAGACACTAGCCCACCCACACGAGGGGCAATTCTAGGATTTTCGCGTAAGAAGAGACGTTAACAGATTTGGTTTAGCTAGTGTAGTTAGGCCTCGTTCTTTTCAGCTTACAAGATGTTGGACATGTAAGAGTCCTACATTGATTGTGAAAGAGATGTCTGTGTACTTTATAAAGTCTAAGGGTCCTTCTCTCATTGCCAATTGGTTTTGGGAAATGTGGATTGCCCATGGACTTAAAAAGTGGACTCGCTCTCCTCCACCCGGGTTTGGTTAGGCCCGTTACATGATTCTAACACTAGAGTGAGGTAGACATGTAAGAGCTGAACTTATATGAGATGAACAAAACATATAGGAGGTGAAATTAAGCCGAAAAAATAGGGCCTTAATGTTAAGCGAGGTATTTGTTTGCGTTTGTAGATATGAAGAAGTTTGGTATAAGAATTAGGAGTTTTGGCATAGCTCATGAGCTTATTTTTAGGCTTATTATCATTCATGAGATTATAGTTGGTAAAAATGAGCTCATGTTGAGTTCTGCGCAGCGGGCTTACAAAATGGCGTGGCAATTCCATATGTTGGACAATGCCTCACACCACCCTCGCTCGCTCACATGTAGGAAGAGACCTTAACGATAGTAATTAGCTTTGCTGGTATAGTTAGTATTGAGGTGAGGTTGTCCGTTTGTCCGAGACACCGAATAAATTCCCTGGACTAAAAAGGGGCATCATGTCGTTGAATTCTTTGCAGCGGGTAGGATGCTTGTGACACACGTAGGAAAAGATCTTAATAGATGTCCGTTAACTTAGCTAGTATACTCATTGTCGGGTGATGCTTGTGACCTAGGTTAATTTTGATATTAGTGTACGTTAGTGATATTGACTGCAAGAATCTGTCTTATTTGGACTCCTCGATTTCCTATCCGTCGGTTCTATATAGTATCTATTGGCTTAAAACAAAGTATTCATGTATTCCGCTAGTCATAGGAACATAGTTCTTGTACGTGCTTACTCCCACCCGTTCTTTGAAATTACCTGATTCATCAAATACGTGAGCGATGATGTCGGCCTTTTTGAGGTTTTTAACATAAAAAGTTTGCCGTCACCAATTGTGAACCATTGAGATGATCAAATGCGGTGTTGTCTCAGAATCTGGACACTACCGGAAGAAAAAGACGTCAGAAGCACCAATGAAAGCAGAGGTCGACCCAAATCTATTGATCAAGGCCGACGACAGGTGCGCATTTTTAAACATACTTTGTTTCAATGCTGATTCAAACAAATGACCGTATGAATAATCATTGGGATGTGAATACGGCCTTACTTGAGCTATTTGCAAAATTGTTAGCTCCGTCGGTGGAACTATGTGAGCTATGGCCCTTTTAAATAAGAAGAGTTAAACATTACTCTGTGCGTACCTTTGACTTTGTATGACTAATAGTCGAGGAGTTATGTCGTTTCATGAGGTTCATCACATGGTTTTAGAAGTTAAGATATAACTCAGATAATTTCATTTAGGGTTGAATTATAACTCTGATCAAGTTATAACACAGATCATTCTCGGAAAAAGAAATGAACTTCTACGATAATAATTAAAGACTGACTAAACACAAAATCAATGTACGATTGTACGATGTGGTTGTTTGTAATCTAATGGTAAATTTGTGATTTCTCGAACTTAGTTATATCACACGCTGCATTGTGTTTTTATACTCTTTGCAAAACCTAAATACTGTTGTAAAACGTGCAGCTAGTGCGGCATGAATCTAAACCCAATTCAGGAGAGTCCGTGACTAAGAACGACCATGGTGTACCGTAAGCTCTTAAATTATCAACAACATATTTTACTAGAAGTAATCCGCTTTCACCTCTATAGTGCCTTAGCATGAATCCCGAAATGAATATCCCTTTCAGACCATTAGATAAAACGATTTCAAAATTGGAGGGAGACATAGCGGCTGCAAGAGCTGCGCAGGAATCGCTCCTGATTGGATCGCCTCTATCCGAAAGCATGCAGGATGCTGTGACGAGTAAGCGAAAATATCTAATGGTTATCGGGATTAACACTGCTTTCAATAGCCGGAAACGTCGAGATTCCGTTCGTGCAACTTGGATGCCTCAAGGTGTGTTTGCTAATTCTCGCAGTTGGCAGTTTATTTGCAATTGTTTTGTTGTTTATGCGGAAAAGTGACATGCAAGAAATCCATTCATGCGCCTATTTTGCGATAAATGCAGGCGATAAAAGAATGAAGTTGGAGAAAGAAAAGGGGATTGTAATACGATTTGTTATAGGCCATAGGTACGTTCTTTGACTTCAGAATATGATTTGAGTCATCATAACAAATCTTGGTTTGTGAGTTGACTTCGAATTTCTTGTCACAGTCCTATCAAAGTTGCTAAGTCGAATAGTTCTCGATATTGGCTGACACATCTTTGTTTTCTTCTCAGCTCAACTGCTGGCGGAATTCTTGACAAGTCAATTGAAGCGGAAGAGAGAAAACACGGGGACTTCATGAGATTGGTTCGCTCACTATCCTCTTTGATTCAAATAATATATAGAAAGTTGGCCGTGTAACGTGTTACACTTTTTACGGTATATTTTTTTACTTCTGCGCAGGACCATGTAGAAGGTTACTTGGAACTATCAGCAAAGACGAAGGCGTACTTCTCTACCGCAGTCAGTTTATGGGATTCTGACTTTTATGTGAAAGTGGATGACGATGTTCATGTTAATTTAGGTATTTCCGTACCCTTCACTATTTATGTTTTAGTCTCTGGTTTTATGCCGATTATTGTGAAATCACTTCCACGGGTGACGCGTCTGCTCAAATGCCTTGAATTTTAAAATCACCTCCTCGCGTCAGCCCAATGCCATGAAATGATGAAATGGCATATGATAGAATTGCGTTTAAATTTGTGTCAAATGACCATTACTTTTCAATATACGAGAAGCGCAAAAAAGTCAAGCGAGTCATTTTGCTTTATTTCACCATCCTTTTAAGTTAAAGAATAGAGAATCTTTTGACTCCAATAAATAGTGCTGCTCCTGATTCTTTTCTGCAAGCCCTCGAGTAAAAACCGTTTTTTTGCATGGGAATCTAAGCAAACCGATTGTTATTGCTGCAGCAACACTAGGGAACACGTTAGCAAGACTCCGGTCAAAGCCTAGGGTGTACATCGGGTGCATGAAGTCGGGGCCAATCCTTGCTAAAAAGTAAGCCAATACATCTCGTAAAAATCTCAGAAACTGACAAACAGTGAAACTTAAACGCAGTTATGATGCATCAGGGGAGTACGATACCAAGAACCGGAGCACTGGAAATTCGGCGGGGAAGGGAACAAGTATTTCCGACATGCAACAGGGCAACTCTATGCTATTTCTAACGACCTGGCTACGTATATAACTATTAATCAGTATGTCTACATTTTCAACTCTATTATGTCAACGTTTGTTATCAAATATACTGACGATTTTCTTAGGACTTAGTACTTTGGCTTAAACATGTGCGGTGTGTATGTGACAGGCATCTGCTGCACAGGTATGCGAACGAGGATGTCTCGTTGGGGTCGTGGCTGATTGGTCTCGACGTGTCCCATATCGATGACAAGAGAATATGTTGCGGCACCCCACCAGGTACGATTTTGTTTCTCTTGTTCCGAATTTTTTATTTCAAAGTCTCGTTTCTGTTCGTGGGGTGTAGGACATATTCTTGTGACTTGTCATCTTACGGAGCATTTTTTGCTAACTTATCAACACCTCAGACCTCAGAGATGTGAGAACTCTAGATGACTTCACAAAATTTTAAAATTTTTTAGGAAATGAATACGTAAAAAACACTTCTAAAAATTTCAGACAATTTAAGACGAAGATGACACGTCTTGAGTCCTAGTATCTTACTATCGTCCTCTTACATAGATTGTGACTTTTCGTTTCTCCGTCTTTCAATGACGATGTATATGTTTCTACACTAGATTGCGAGTGGAAAGCTCAGGCAGGAAACACGTGCGTAGCTTCATTTGACTGGACGTGTAGCGGGATTTGTCGGTCCGACGAAAGGATCTATGAAGTCCACCAACGTTGCGGAGAAGGTGACAATGCCATTTGGGAAACCGCTTTCTAAACTAACTCTATTTTGTACATGGAGTTTGTATAGATCGATCAACTCAATGTACAACCGTCGTAGCCTTGTAGAATAGTTGTTGCGACTATGAAGGGCCTTCTCCGGTTTTGTCGAGGTAGGGGGTGTTGCTTCGAATTTCGACCTTGGAACTCGTATTGAGAGTTCCTTTGTCACGCTAGTAGATGGGTGTAGTTGGACAATTACGGTTGTGCTTAATTCTTTATTCGAGCTATTCTTTTGATCGGTTTGGTCATTTGATCGCGTAGTCAAGTGTGACCGTCTCACGTCACTGTTCCGGCGTACTATGCCAGTGTTTTTCATTGTTATTAATCCAACATCATACCTCTGTGTCAAGGTCATCGTTTGATGGAATTTTAATAGTTTTCTAGTGGTAAATAACGTACAATTTATTGAAATGGTCACATGGTGTTAAAAAGTCACTTTTCATCGTAGTCATTTTAAATGTTAAAATGACATTTTAGTCACAGATAGTTCTTATACACGTGAAACCGTCTAATAATAGACTTGTTCAAAAACTAAAGATTGACCTTCGTGTGATAAGTAAATTTTAAAAAGATAAAGTTCTATACAAGACAACCATATATGTGAGACTAAGATTATTCGTTATATTTAGTTTAGGTCTTTAGGATATTCAATTTTTTTTTTTTTTTTTTTTTTTTTTTTGCCAATCGTAAAAAGAAGTGTCTTACATACACGCAGTCCGGCTGATCAAGTCGTACTTACATATTAAGTAAAACACCCTAAAAGTACAAGAATATAAAAGTAAACTAATAATACTACGATGACGCCAAGTGACAGTCGTATATTGATGGAGCACAAAATGGGCACGAAATTCTTCATCCATGACACCATTGCGAGTGGTAGCTTCCCATGACCATCGAGACAAAAGAGTTGACACATGATAAGAACAAGACGTACTTACGTCGCAAGGACGTTCGAAAGGACAAATACTTACGTTGTGATGTTTCACCCTTTCATTTCAAAGAAAGACCACATTATAGAGTAGAACCACGCAACTCATCCAAAAATTAGGAATACGTGTAGAATTACAATCATTTACATGCAGAGCAATTTAAAAAAAATGCATTTACTACATGAAAATTATAAGGAAAAAGTTTTTAAAAAGATCGTCTTTACTCTTTCACTACAAAAGTGAAAAACGAGTTTCTCGTCTGATGCATGAAAAGTGAGACAACCTTTATTGAGATGTACTCCGTACAAAACTAAAAACCATCATATTTTAGTCAATAATAATCACAATCAGCTAAAATATGATCATATTTTTTGTATTGAGAAACTCGTATTTCGCTTTATCTATAAAAGACGGTCTCTTACAAATTGTGTTTGCTTAAGAATTTTGGTTGTTTTTCTTCTTGTAACCGAGATTTTTGACCCAATTAAATCCAATAATAGCAGCAGATTTAGCTTTGCCTAAAACAAGAGACTTTTTTTTAGAATTATTATTATTATTTGTTGAATCTTCCTTTGGATTTTCTTCAATGACTCCTATGCCTCCTTCACCCCATTGATCTGCCCATGTTGGTGCTTCTGACGCCATTACTTTGTGTATTTATCTAAGAATAATATATTTAAATAGGATTACTTTGACATAATGCATCATGTTATTATAATATAAATAAAAGAACATAAATAAAACGTGTTATATACATACAACAATTTATAATATGTTTATGTTACGTGACTATTCTGACGGTAGATACATACTCTATATTGATGTATTCCATATGTTATATGCATCATGTTCTTGGGCAAGTGTAATTTTATTTTGTTAGTCAGGTCAACCGACGAGGAATTATACCTATTATTATAAGTTGAATGAGTTCTTAATAGAATTCGAGTGGTTCAGGTTGAATAATGACACCTTAAAGGACACCTGATGCACGATATAGTTCTATGATTTTATAAACCGGCACCATATCAATGATGCTACAAACCATTACAAACTTCCTTGCAAGAAAAAAAATGTAAGGAAAATTCATTATAAAACCTCTAATTCATTGTTTTATTTATGTATACCCTACATTTAATATTATAAATATCGAAAAAACTTTAATGTTGACAGTTTTACGTATAGAATTTAACCCAACTTTGACGAGTTCAGTTTGCTAAAACAACTTGTGACGCATGGCCATAGGACACGATAATCAACTAATTTATGTTTTCAGTTTTTCATTAATAATTCAAACCGAAAAATTATACAAAATTATACTCCGTATATGTTTGAAACTTATAGCAAAGTTAGAAATTAAATAAAATTACCTTGTGAATGAAACAATGTGTACTAGTTTGATAATTGGTTGCCTTGTTGTTATGAACTAAAATTGATGTATGTATGTAGTGTTATAATAAAAGAGGTCAAAAACATAAGTTTAAGAATGTTTGTTGATTTGTATTGTTAGCATATATGGTTGGGTCTTTTATGCTTTTTTTTTTTTTTTTTTTTTTTTGCTTTCATACAATTTTTATAAGGCGTACCAACAAATCACTTTACTCACTTAGCTTATCCTTCTTGTTAAGCAAAGTCTTATTTGAGTCATATATCACCACACTACCTTTAATAAGTTTAAGTGTTTACTTCATTACTTTATACTTCATTTGAATTTCAAGATATCTATTTTTTTTTTTTTTTTAATTTAATTTGGAAGCTCTTTAGACTAGTGGCCACTTTTCAATAACATCATATCTTTGTTTTTACTTCATTGTGCTTATATTGTTTAAAAGGGGAAAATAAATAAATTAGATATCTGATAAATCTATAATTAAGAAAAAAAAATTGATGTTCTCAAAGTCGTTATCAAATATCAACATTCTAACTCAGTAACTTGTTTGTATAAGTTTACGATTATTTCACAAAAATAATCCAAACTATTAATTACCTCCTCAAAAATAATTTGAACTATTGTTTATTTCAAAATCAAACCAACTTTGACAGTTACCTTTTTAGAATACACTACAAAGATTATTTTGAGAGTACAAATTTTGACAACAGTTTATCAAGATAAGGTAACTGTCACACTTAGATATATTTTGGGATAAATAATAGTTCAGATTATTTTCAACAGATCATCAATAGAGTTGCCTTCCCGAACCCCTAAACAAGGGCACTTCGCCCCTGGACTACCCCAACTCGTTGATCGGGCTGCAAGATCCCCGTCAAAGTTGTTCAAAAGTAAACTATACTGCGAGCTCGTAAACAATTAAGCAAGCGTACACTCCGTACTTCACGAACTTACTTTATTTAGAGTTCGCCCATCTTTTAACCAAACCCAAAAAACGCTAAAATGACCTGGTAGTTACACCTAAATTGCCAACATCAACTTTAAAAGGTTATATCTTAAGTTATAGAGATTCAATGGCTGCGAAACCAAGTTGAGATGATAGTTTGTCGCAATACATCTCTAACGGCATATCACTAATTCAATTCCCTTAAGAAACGAGTGAGATATGACCTTTACAAAATCGTCTGCATCTATGCTCCGAGCGCATCATTCTGCGCTCCGAGCGCCCAATTTTCTTCAAGCAGCCCAATTTCCTTTCGAGTCAAGCGCAAATTTCATAACTACTCCCTTCTGTTCCAGTAAATTGTTCACACTTTCTCTATTTTGTGAGGAAAAAAATGAGGAAAGTGTAAACAAATGACTAAGATAAAGGGAGTACTTCATTTTAGCATCATATTTTAGCATTTCTTATGAGGCATTTAATTTGTATATATGTACTCTTTAGTTTAGTTAAAACTTGTCTAATCATTTTAAGTTAAAGCAAGTAAATAGAGTATGAATATATCAAGGGAAATGTCATATCTGCATGAGCGATCGTCTTTAAAAAAACATATCGTCTACATTGGTAAAATTTAAATAATTGCTAGAGTGTAAAATCAATTTTAAACCTCCAACTAAAAGCTTAAACTGACAGTAGAAGGCTCAAAATCGATCTTACACCCTAACGTTATATTTTTAATGCCTGAACAAATTTTCTCCTCATTTTCACCTAACTACATACCCAAGCTATAAATCACCAATTAATCAAATAAATACGAATATCTGAATTGATCGAAACATTTTACAATTCCATATTCCAAATTACACGAATATGAGATCGATTTGTCAGATATTCGGATATTTTGATCAGCGCATACGATCACAAGCTTGAAAGCCTAACTCCAACAGGGAAATTGGACACGGGAATAGGCGGTGATGACCGCTTAACTTTGTTGTTGCTCTTTGATTTAGCTAAATCATCATGATTAACACTTTTGCTAATCACTTTATTCTCATAATCAACATCTTCACTTGGTTTTGCAAAACAACTAAACAAACTAGAAATGAAACCCATTTTGTAAGCAATTTTGAACTTACTAAGTACAGTAAATTTGGCTTAACTAATGTTTAAAAAGATAGAACTGATCTGAACTGATCTAAACTAATTTAAAAATAAAATTTATGTGAAGTGAAGTTAACTTTCCTAAATATTGTTTGGTTTTGCTAATTACTAGTAGAGTAGTAGAATTGATGTTTGAGGTTTTTTTTTAAGAAAATATTAAATAAGATAAGATGTTTTAGATGTTTTAAAATAATGTATGTGTGTTTATTTCTAGGCTATATATAACATTAACAAGTTCATTGTTGTCGAAGATTCCATGCATTGCATGTTAGAAGCGTGTTGAGCAAGGGTGAAGTGACATAATCGTGCTCTCCAAGGAAGACTTAGTTTACTAAATGACATAAACTAGCCAATCAAATTTAAGATGAGTAAAAATCTTTAAGTATACCCCATAATTCGTAAAAGTAATTGATTTTTCGTAGACGAGTTTTGTTGGGACCGCCGCTTTCACCATACCATCTGATTAGTATGATATTGTCCGCTTTAAACCAAGTCCACATGGATTTGTTTTCGGGCTCCTTTCCAAACAGTCTCACTAATAAAATGGTGGGTCTCATTATAAAGATAAGATAAGATAACTACTCATCTTTTCTCCAATGTGGGACTTCGGTAGTCGGGTTATCAGCCAAACAAGTTTTACTACCATTGTATACTTTTTTTGTTTTTCAATCTTACCCTTTAATTTTTTTTACTCACAAGGTATACCAAATTTTCTCTTTTTCTTTTCTAAATTTTTTTTTAATCTAAATTCAATTCATTATTCAATTCTCAATTATAAATTCCAATAATCAATTAAATGCAATAATAACTGTTTTCAATTTCAATTTCGTCATTTAATAATCAAATTTTATTAATTTTTAATAAATTTAGTTAGAAGTTGGAATTAGGGTTTGTTAGGGGAGAGGATTAGGGAGGCGTAAGGCGGCAGACGGCAACCGGTGAGGGTGACAGGTTGGCGCCGACGTGGTGGTTGTCAGTATGGTGTTGGCTGGAGGTGGCTGCTAGACGGTGGGGGTGGTTGAGTTTTTGGGTTCTTTTTTTTTTTTTTTATTATTTATTATTTTTGGGTGGGTATGTTTGTCTTTTTTATTTTTAATTTTTTTTCCTATAGCCAATTGGTTTAGGATGAAACCCGTTGGCCCTATGAGATGGGTTTTCTCTCTATCACTTGTGGGTGTGGTCTGGGTCCGTCTCTGATTTCACAGTTTTTTCCCCTTTCGTCGACTAAAAATACCCTTAAAAGTTAAAGTCCAAGTATATTATCCATCACATCATAATTTTAAACTTTACTGATAATAAAATATTAAAATGAACCAATCAAATCACTCGTATAACATTATACGGAGTAAAACAATTTGTGTATACGCTCTATTATTATTTTTACTTTTGATATTTAGCACTCCGTAATTGATAAACACATACGGATCAAGTATTACGAATAAGACAAAAGACAAGTGGATTGAAAAAATGTACTCCGTAATAGATTTGTTTTTTATGTGCAAGTGGGTGAGTACTTAATCTGTCTTAAGCTTAAGACGAATAACCCGTCTTAAGTAAGACTTATTGAGTTATAAAAATGCCGATAAAATAATGTTTGAAAAGGAAATATTTGGAGTTGATTGGGACTAGTAGCCGCCAACCCTTGAAGCCCAAGAAATGACGAGGAAATTTGAATTTGACTCACTTTAGTCAAGCTTATGACTCCATTTGTTTTGCAATTACTTGTCACCGGACCAATGGCACAAATGCCACCACAATTTTAGCACGAGTAGTGTTACTAGTGTGTCTTTGACCTGACATGCATGGTCATCATTTTTCTAATGTTCATCGTCAATTTTTCGAAAAAAATAAGAGTAATTCTTAGGAAATATTGTCTTCTATTAATAAAGGAAAAGAACAATTTTATAATGAACAAAATATGACTATAGTTAGGTTGATCGTAACAATTATTAACTAAAATATAATAATTTTTTCTCAAAAAAAATATAATTATTTTTATACATCTCAATAGTAGACACAATATACTAAATGCTGATCACAATTCATCTAAATGTGATCACTTTTTATGCATAAAAAGCATAAATTTCATTTTTTTTTTTTTTGTAAATGATGGTCTTTTTTAAGACCTTGTCCAAGAATAATTAGTTAATAATTTTAACTTTAATTGGTGAATTATGAATCTAGAAATTTAATATCTCTAGAATAATTTATACTTTTGAATATTTGTTTTTTATTCGATTCTATATTAAATTAGACTATTTTCTTTTTTTGAAAAATTAGTGATCATTTATTAAAATAAATTTATCAACAAAAGCAGAATTTTATGAAATTAATAAATTAATTCTTTATAATCTCATAAAATCATGATTAATTCTTTTAATATAGATGTCGAATGACTTTGTATTGAAACATCTGATTAAGATGGAGGAAAATACTACACCACCAAAAACTTTAAAGTATTTAAATCATTGGTTAACAAAAATTATTTAAATTAACAAAAATTATTTAAATTTGTAAAATTTAATTATCATAAGCACGTAAAATCCATTTTTTTTTTTAAAAAAAAGTAGAGTATAAATAATACTCCGTACAAAGTAGAATATACGGAGTACATACTATGAGTACACTTCTTATTGATCCTTAAATTTTTATCGATTTGCTTTTAAAAAAAATCATCTATTTTACTTTTCGTACACCCAAAGAAACAAAAACATACGGAATATGTATTATACTTATATATTGCCAAATATCCTGCTTTACATTTAAGGAAGTTTAAACCCTAGTTTCTTGCACAAAAGTCACATTTCTTGCCAACTACACCACTACATTTTGTTGTCATTTGATGTTTAAGTTTAATTTTTAACCCTTTATATATTACAGTTTTAACAAATTGGGGTTCTTATTTTTTTTGGGGTCCTATTCTGAAAATCGAATTGCACGGCCCATGGGTCGGCCCTGATGAAGTACATTGCATAATTTATACACTGTACTATATTTTCATTTAAAAAAAAAATACGGAGTAATGAAATACGGAATAACTGTTTTATGTGATGCTTCGTGGCAAAATGCAACATACACTAAAAAAAAATATTTTCTTCCACAAACTAAGAACCTTCGTTTGTTTCACTTTTAATAAGGTGTAATTGTAATATTTAACGTATATTATTTGACCATTTCAAAATTCAAAAGCTGATGAAGTTGCCTTGAAGACCAAGCGATAGTGTCACCGAAACTCCTCCATCAAATCACTATAAATAACACCTCAACATAACACTTTCATCATCATAAAATCAAATCTCAAAGTTAATTAATTATTTTTTATACTTTCAACAAATAAATTAATATTTTCAACTACGCAAAACAAAATTAAAAACTTTTGATTAATTTAGATTAAATTTTGTCATATATAGAAATATAATGGGTTTTTTTCCTAGGGTATTTTTCGGGTGTTTCTCATATGAGGACTCAAGCAAAATAATTTGTGAAGAACACGCAAAATTGGATGACAAAGTTGTTCAAAAAAAGAGTGACTCCAAAGAAGTTCGTCGATCGTCTGCGCCAATTCCCGTGTCGTATTTCCCCATCGGTGCTAGATTTTCTCGCTTGTAATTTACGATATGCGAATTAATCTCGAAATCAAAATATATTGCTCGGCGACTGTGTAGTCGTTGTACCATGTTTAACGGTCAGTCGGTCACGTAATATTGGTATAATGGTACACCTTATTCATTGCTACTACGCACGGAGTATTTATTACGGAGTATGAATAAGGTGTACTTGTAACCGATATTATGCGTGACGTTGTGACTTTTAATATGGTTATTACGAAATTTTTTTGAAAAATTGGTGATCTTTAATTTTGAAAGTATGTTAAGTGATCACAATTTAATTAATTGCAATAATTATAATAGTACTCTTTTATAATACTTCCTCCTTTCCACAATGATAGTCCCGTTTCACTTTTAGAAAGTCAAAATTTTAAAACTTTGACCGTAAATAACTTAAAATATGTAAATAATCGTTATACGATAATAAGATATTTACATTTGTTGTCAAAATATCTTTCACAAAATTTAATTTTCAACCAAAAAAATCGTATATAAGCGATGAAAAACATGGTCGAAGAGGAGTATTGGAGACCGCGTAAAATTTACATTTGTGGAACAGAGGAAGTATATGAATTGTACGCATTAGGCATGGAAAACGAAAAGTTGACTGATTTTAGTCAATAGAGTGACGTCATATATATCTTCTTAATAGTTACTCCGTAATCCGTATTAGCTCAATTCTTCAATTGAAGTTGTATCATGTATAACAAATTAGCAATTTACATTTGTTTTATTGAATAGCACTATTCTTCTAGTTTCTTCAACTCTAATTCCGCTACGTTATTCTGTATAAATAAATTTCAATTCTTTTATTTTTTTTAAATGTATGCTCAGCGGCAGAGCGGGATGGGTGCACCACAGTGCACGTGCACTCACTGCTCTTCCAAAAATAAATTAAAGTATCATTGTTAGCACATAAGATAAGATGTTTTTGTTAGGATATATTAGGAGATGTCTCGATATGTCGAGATATCGACATATGGTATTTAGGGAATATGAGATTTCGAATATTACATATATATAGAATAATTATGATATTATGGAATAAGATATGTAGGGTACCATAAATCTTTAACCCCTCCGCCAAGACCGCGGAAGTTTGTTTTTAGGCCTCAAGAGCGTGAAACTCTCATACCATCATACTCCCTCCATTCATATCCACTCCCCCCACTTTCCTTTTTGGTCCATTCAAATCCACTCACCTCATTTCTATTTTGGATAATAAAACAAACAACAACTTACATACTAATATAGCCCACTTGTTTTACTAATTACCATTATCTACATTAATTATTCCCTCCAAAATTAACTTATACCCACCCAAAAATCAGTTTTTTTCCCACCAAAATAATGACCCAACTACCCTACACCTTCATCCCCCATTTTCGGATCAAATTAAATGGAGTAAATGATCAAATTAAATGGAGTAAATTAATGGACCATTTACTTGATCAAACTCCTAAACTACTCCCTCATTACTCCTCACTCTACAAACCCTAAATCACTCTCTCAATTCTCCGCCACTTTCTTTACTCCCCACTCTCTAGAATTTTCCTCCTTTTTTTTTCTCTCTGTCTCTCTCTCTCCCCCCAATTTCATTTTTCTTTGTCTTTTACGTTTATTTTCTCTGTGGTAAATCTCACCTATACGGAGTATTATTTCCTTTTTTTTTTGTAACTTCAAATATGAACAACAATGACTTCCTTGTTCCATACTCCTAAAGAGGACGATTGCTTGTGACTCGAAGGCTAGGGTTTGTGACTCGGTGGAGACGATTTCTGACTCGGTGGGGGCTTTTCTTGACTTGGTGGGTACTTTTTGTGACGAGGTGGATGATGTTCCTAAGTTTGGTCAACTTGAGTGGGATCTTGAATAAAGGGAGAATTTCTAAACTCTAATTTCATGTTTAATTGTAGATCTGATGTTTATGACATTATTTATACTTTCATTTGATGATTTTATGGCAGATTTAAACATTTTGCAACTTATTTGTGCTTCACTATAATGTTTTAAAGTAGATCTGAATATTTTGCTACTTTTTCTCATTATTTTTGTTTTGACATCATTTGTTTTTCTTGTATATGATGTTGTCATTGTTAGATTTGTTTATTTTGCAAAGTATTGTGATTATTTTGTTGTTCTGACTTTGTTTATTTTGTTGTTTTCACCTCATGTTGTTCTGACTTTGTTGTTATAGAGTGTTGTACTTGTTCTTACTTTACTGTTTTTTTTATTTTGGTGTTGTTTTTACTGTAATGTTAGTCATAATGATACTCTGTTCTTATTGCTGTTATTGTACGTTGTTGTTGTAGCAATGGGTAGTATGTTGTTTTGCATGTTGCTGTTGTTGGTACTCTATTATTGGTGGTGGTGTTGTTGGTGGTAATGCTATTGTTGTTTGGTTGATATCAGTGGCATTTTTGACTCTATCAATTCGATGATAAAATTCCTTTATGGTTTGAGAATTGATAAAATAAATTGCATTTGTTTTATCCCAAAAATTATCATTAACGTCGTTACGTTACCTGCCAATATTGCGACGGCTCAACTTGATGCAACCTTGTTGGTTAGGTAACGTCGGTGGCGTTTTTGACTTTATCAATTCAGTGATAAAAAATCCTTAATGGTTTGAGAATTGATAAAATAATTGCATTTGGTATTTTAAAATGTCACTAACGCCGTTACGTTACCTGCCAATATTGCGACGGCTCAAGTTGATGCAACCTTGTTGGTTAGGTAACGTCGGTGGCGTTTTTGACTTAATCAATTCAGTGATAAAAATTCCTTAATGGTTTGAGAATTAATAAATTAATTGCATTCGGTCTTTTAAATTTGTCATTAATGCCGCTACGTTAGCCACTAATAGTGCGATGGCTCAATTCGTCGGGGCTGCTTGTTGTTCACCAACAGTTTGTATTACTAAAAGTGCATTAAGGCAGAATTTGATGCGGCTTACCTTGTTTAAGTCGGTCAATTGTGGATGAAGAGGACTTGAATGAGGTTTTAGTGTACCGTTTGTGGATTGTCCCGACAGAAATATTTGTTCTCTTTGATAATTTTTCAATTGAACTGCGTTCTGAAAATTTCAAAGACTTGATGAACTCAATGTTTGGAATGATCCTCTTTTTATTTTGGTTTCCGAATCGTTTGTTTTGAACTTTAAGAGAACCGTCTGCTAACAAAGATCTTTTTGCACGTCTCCAGATTTCTCCGATTGTCGACCGATTGACGCCCCATTTTGAAGCTGCCTCGTTGACGGAACCGTGGAGAAGTTGTCCTCCTTCAAGCCTTTCTAGCAAAAACACCGCAATGTCTTGGCGTTGTGACTCCGACAAGCATTTCTTTGAATTTGTTCTAATGATGATAAACATTTATGAAAAGCCACCGAAATTTATCTGATCAGTAATTTATCTGATCAGAAGTGGACTAAAACCGATCGCTTTTTTTTTTTTTATTTACTGTTATGAAAGCTGTTGATTTTTTTTTGGGAGGAAAAATAAGTTGATTTTATGAAACAAAAACTGTGTGAAATGATATAATGGCAGCAGAAATGTAAGGAAATGTGTATTTAAACTTTGGATTAAGTGATTATGGAGGGAAAGTAAATTTTCAATTTTTCTTTTGGAGCCAAATATTTGGGGCGCCAGTTTATTGCCTCATTTGGCTGCAAGTTGCACCAAAATTGAGATTAATAACCATGATTAACTTTCACAACCTCCTCTAATTATCATGACATCACATTTTATTAAAATATGTGCATTTACATCATGGGGGGAGTAGTTATGAATGGAGGGAGTAGAATATGAGAGGAGAGAATTTATAAAGGATCGGAAGAGATTATTATTAATTGTGTTTTTGTTTTATTAACCTTACACTAATCAAACTTTACATAAGAAACTAAAACATTACCCTACATAACTTATTCAATCATAATTATTTTATATGAGATATTCGAAATCTCATATTCCCTAAATATTATATGTCGATATCTCGACATATCGAGACATCTACTAACATATCCTAAGAGTTGTAGTGCAGTTGGCAATAGTGTTTTACTATCAAGCAGGTGCATCATGGCTCTATTCTTCTTGATGTGTTTTTGGAAGAAGTAGTTTTTTTTAGTGTGTAAATATGGACAGGGCCGTCTCTGAGATTTCGGGGGCCCTGTGCGAAACTTAAAATGAGACCCTCTTTATGTTTTTTTTGGTTGAATACGTAATTGACTTCATACGGTACTATGTATTGCAAACATGGTATACTAATGAAAATTAAGTTTGAGTTTTAAATTACCAAAGCAATGTTCTTGTCGATACAACTATATTGACCAAAAAAATGGATTGTAATATTTCAAAAAAAAAAAAAAAAAAAAAAACTTTGTTACATTTAAAAAAAAAGTAAAAGTAAACCCCATCCATTTTATGTAAAAACTCAGATGAGATTTTAACAAAAATAATAAAATACTCACATAATATAGATAGAGTTACACCGAAATTAAAAAAAAAAAAAAACAAAAAAAAAAAAAAAAAATTTACATAAAAAATGGGAAACACAAACCCCAAGAATCGAACCCATGATGTGCAACTCATGTAAAGAGTTTTCAACCACTGCGGCAATGTGGATTTGTTGAGTGAAACCTATACTTGTTTGTATATGTAAACATTACAGCATTATTGGGCCCCAAAAAAATGGGGGCCCTGTGCCACCGCACAGACTGCACTTGCTAAAAGCCGGGCCTGAATATGGAGCCCACCAAGGGACCAATACATTTAATGTTATTAAAATCTTTAAACTTTCACTTTCTTTCTTCATGTTATTATCGTATTTAAAGTCTATATAATTTCAAAAGTAGTATACAATTTCCTAAAAATTTATTAAAAAAAATATACATGATATTACAATTTAACACAAACTATATTCAAAGTGACAAATATTGACATAGCTCACATAGGTAACATTTTTTTTTTTAGAAAAGATGGCTAACAAATACTTCATTCGTCCCAAAATAAGTGTCCCCATTTCTATTTAATTTTAATAGAGAAGGGGACATTTATTTCGGAAAGAAGGGAGTATTAAAGAACAATATTTTTCACATGATTTTTTTTATAAATCTTCTATCACCATGGCTTATATACAAAAATAATGCACAAGAAATTACATATATGTGTAAAAATTAACGTTAGTTTATCTTGTAGGGATTTTTCTTTTACTAATACTTGGTATCATGTAACTTATGACCAAGTGCACCCACATAATCAATATCCTGCGTCCCCCACCATATATGCTAAGAGAACATGTTAAAAACTTATAGAAAAAACTAATTTTGAATGGTTATTGAAACATTGAGCAGATTATTGGAGTTGAGAACAATTATTGAAAGTAGTTTATTTTCATGGGTTTTATTGTTTTAACATGTGACATTAGGGTATATTTTAGAAAAACTCATAAATTTTAATTGTATAATTTTGAACAAGTTTTTTTTTGGTAAAATGTAAGTTATATTAAACTTCAATGAGACCATTACAAGTCAATTTTCATACATCAAGTACTCATCCAGGGGATAAATCCACTAACTCACCTAACTCCTTCTCAAGTTATCTAACCACTCCTTATCAATACACTTAAGATTCAAAGGAGATAAAGAATCAATTCTACAAAGTAGATACCTCTTCACCTGAGCAACCAATACACGAGGGAGTAATATAGCATTGCCCAGCCGACATAGATTACGTTGCATCCAAATACCATAAGCGAGACCATTGACAGCAGCAACACACACATACCTTGGAAATAACGACAATTTCCTCCTTTGATTTGCTGTCAGCCAAGTAACAGGGACAATACGAATACGCAGCCAGCTACCCAACAGAGAAGTACACTGTGAGCTATACAAACAATTGAAGAACAAATGAGCACAAGTTTCCCCTTCCACTCCACACAGAAAACAGAACCCATCAGACACACCACCAAATCTACAGACTCTGTCCAAAGTCATCAGCCACTGCCATTTGATTAACCAAGAAATAAAGGTCCACTTAGGTACATTAAATCGATTCCAGACATCCTGCACCCAAGCAACCTTTGGTTGCTGTCCTATAAGCCATGAATAGCCCCTGCTAACAGAGTAGAGACCATCACCTGCACACCACTTGCCATTAACGTAACCTGGTTTCAAAATATTCCTAACTTTGCACAGTTGCCTCCAAGCCCAGCTGGAACTGGAAGACATACATGGTTCATGATCCATCCATGGCATGCCTTTTAAGTATATGTGATTGACCCATTTTACCCACAAATGATCCTTCTTTATAGCAAGCCACCACACAAATTTACCAATAGCTGCTAAATTCCACTTATTACAGTCAACAATACCAAGACCACCTTTGTTTTTCTCAACACACACTCTTTCCCAAGAGATCATGGGTGCTCTATGGTAATCCTCACTACCATCCCAAAGATAGTTCCTACAAATGGCCACAACCCTATTCATTACTGAAGAAGGCAACAGAAACATAGAAGCCCAATAAGAGTGCATGGTGTTCAAAACAGAGTTCACCAAAGTCAACCTACCAACATAAGACAACCTCCTAGCTCCCCAACTCCTTATTTTAGCACAAATCTTCTCACACGGTACAAAGCAATCTTTACTAGAAAGCCTCTTAGAGCTTATAGGCACTCCGAGGTACTTAAAAGGTAAAGAGCCTTGCCGAAAACCAGAAACCCTCAAGATACTGTCCAAAACACGCTGCTGAACCCCATTACAATAAAGATCAGACTTTTCTTGATTCATAATGAGTCCAGATGCCTCTGAAATTGTTATGAAACCTCTGAGCAAAAGTTGAACTGATTGAACATCACCCTTTGCAAACATAAGCAAGTCATCAGCAAAACAGAGATGATTAAGCTTCATTCTTCTACACAAAGGATGATGATGAAACTCACCATTATTAGAGACCACCATAAGTATCCTAGACAGATATTCCATACATATAGTAAACAGCAGAGGAGATAATGGATCCCCTTGTCGGAGTCCTCTTTCTCCTTTAAAGAAACCAAAACACTCTCCATTAAGAGTCAAAGTATACCATGGGCTTCTAACCCACACCATTATAAGAATATGAGGTGCTCAGGAAAATGTAAAGCTATCAGCATCTCTTCCACAAATTGCCATTCTACCGAATCATAGGCCTTCCTCAGATCAATCTTGAGGAGGCATCTAGGAGAACAGGTCTTCCTAGAATAGAGTTTGACCAAGTCTTGGCAAATGAGGACATTCTCAACAATTTGTCTACCCTTCACAAAAGCACTTTGAGTAGGACTTATGATCTCAGGTAACACCTCTCCAACTCTTATGCAAAGTAACTTTGAAAGACATTTAGAGATTATATTGCAACAAGCTATAGGACGAAATTCAGAAACTGACTTGGGACAAGCCACCTTAGGAATTAGGGTTAAAGTGGTAGCATTGATCTGCTTTAACAACTGACCAGTCAAGAAGAAGTCCTGGACAGCCTTACACACATCATCTCCAACTATCTTCCAAGCATCCTTAAAGAATTTACTATGAAAGAATTTTGAACAAGTTAACTATGTAGAACAATTTTATAATTTTCTTAATTTATGATGAAAGAATTTTTCTCACCTTAGGCATAGGTTAAGGAAGTAAACTATCAACAAAATTTTCCCTTTTTAAGTTTCACAAAAAATTAAATTAAATGTATTTATTTTAACTTCCCATGAGTAAAAAAAGGGAGGAATTTTATGAATTATTTCCCCTTGGACATAGAATAAAAAAACTGTATATGAAAAATTCTGTGGTGTACTCTCAATTTTTGTTTTTGGTTTTTTATGTTATTATCTTTTGTGCATGGTTCCACTTAAGATATTTGTATTTTATTTTTTTTTAAAATTTATAAATTTTAATTCTTTATATATGTCTATTTTAAAAATTAATTTAATTTAATTTTATAATTTTTCTAAAAAAAAATTTATAAAAAATTTATAAGACGTATTCATTATTTGTGCAGTTAAGTGTTAGCTATACAATTGCATTCTATTTTACTACTCAAATAGTGTCAATTTTTATACTTAACTTTATTATATACTCCGTATGTAGTATGTTTTTGGTCTAATAAGAGGAGGTGCAAGATTATTATAACTGAAGAGGTTGGTTTCGAATGTAGTGCCTCAATCTTAACGATTAAATCATGACATTTTCAATTTATTAGATTTATTTGTCTAAGAATATACTTCGTAATTTTTTTTGAAATATATTCACTAGTCACAATAATATTATCGTCAGACATTTACACAAGACATGTACAACCGTAAATCAACGATCACAAATTCTTGCGTGAATTGGGCCTTACAATAAATTATTGTAAGTCCGCCTCATTTGTACTCGATTATAATATTTTTGTACCATTTAGTAATATATCAATAAAATTTTTTTAGTACCCATATAGATGACTTTAGTAGATTTATTTTACATTTTAGAACCTTTTAGATGCGATTTATACTTTATTCTCACATTAATTTAATGTGAAACTTTTAATCAACAACTAGTTTTAACTCCCGTGATACTCACGGTTTTTATTTAGTTTCTTTTTTGGGTATAATGAGGCCAAATAATGTGTTAATCAAAAATTTAAGATAAGAATTGAACTTGTTTTATTTGACATTGATTTCATACATGAAATTAACGACAATATTATTGTATGATTACATACTTTTTTACCCCAACAACACATCATAATCAAAAAATATTCAACACAAACACTCAACAAATGTCTTAAAAATTAGATATCATAAATACATAACATAGGAGTTGGAATTCCATAACTGTAGGACAGGACTCGAAATTCTTACATACATGTTTCATCTTTCGCACTGTGGTTATTGTTGTTTATCTACGTTGAAAAGATTTTTCAATACCCCCACCTATGAAATGGTTTACACTAAGAATACTTTCACCAATGTCTTCATGACGGATTGTTAGATATCGACATTCATTTTTAATTTAACTTGGAATTGAATATTCAGATGAGGAATACTTATGCAAGTAAATGGAGAATTCGACAAATTCAAGTGCAAACATTTAGCACAGAGTAACAATTATTTTTGGATTGAAAGAAATTGCATACAAAAAGTCAAAAGTGGAGCTTAATATACTTAAAAAGAAAGGAGATTTGAAAAGTTTACTTGTAAATGCATGGAATCATAGACCTAACCGTGGAAATAATGACATGAATGTTTTGAAACGGACGAATATGAAGGTGAAAAGGTCATTTAAATGAGTTTCATTAAAATGGTGGAAATGAATGTGAATAAATGAAAATGAATTTGTGTAGTGGAAGATCAAATGGATGAGCATGTCAAGGTGGAAGCAAATTGGTGAAGGTAGGAAGTAATGCCACGTGGAATTTTATTAAGTTTAGAGTCTTAGTTAGAGATTTAAGCTACCCTTTTAATAATGTTATATAGATAGTCAAACATACACAATTACACATGTAAGTTTATTATTAGTTGTATGTGTCACAACTTAACAATCTCGTATTCTTGTTACCATTTTAGTATGCGGAAACTCGTGAAGCACTTTGGTTAAGTTCAGTGAATCTCGTGTTGCATAACAATATTGTCAATATCAAACGTGTAAGCTTTTTATTCGTCGAATTTCATCATCTGTTGCATAACCAATTTCCTATAAAATACATGTAGAAATGTGCGAACAAAAATACAACACCCACTTTACAATTAAATTACTAATAAGAAAAATAAGGTTCTACAAAAAAAAATAAAAAAAAAAATGGCTTTGTTTCATCGCATTTTTGGCTGTTTTGTATATAACACTCGGGTCGATTGTGAAGAAGAAAAGAACTTTGATTTAGTTGGTAAGGTCGACGAATCGAAGAGCTCGACTGAGAAAGGTTCAAAGGTGCCTATTCCAAGTTCATATTTTCCAAGTGGACGGAAATTGTCTCTCTTATAATAACATTTTTCATAATTTATCATTTGTGTTTAACGATTGTTGGTAGCCTTTATAATTTTTACTTTTAAATTCGGGAGAATAAATGCGATAAAAAATCAAGACAATTTTGTATTCCTTACTATTTATTGATTGTAATAGCTCTATATGATGATTAAACATTCTATCAAACAGTTTATTATTTTATAATACTATAATTTGTTATTTAAAATTTATTTAAAATTATTCTATAACTCTACTCAAAGCAATCATAACAAATAAAGATATAAAAATTGTTTTTTTTTGTTGGTAGGTGAAAAGTAGAGACCGTTAACTCTAAGCCCTATCAACTACGCTATACTATGGCCAGTCAAGTTGAACTTTCTCAATACATAAAGGACCCATAGACTTTTTCAAACCATAAAGAAAAACAGACTTAGCTTGTTACGAGCTTGTTATTATGATCTAATCTTGGACTTTGCTTCTTCGGATTGATGTCGGAATTGGTTACGACGGATGACGTGGTCTTTATCTTCTTGATCCGCACCTCGGATAAAAACCTGCAAGACATACTCACGTTACGAGAACGTGGAAAGTAAATCTAACAATATCGTGGCCCCAAGACCCCAATGATCATATTTTATGTGGCAGATATAAAGTTATTTTGAAAATTCTTATGTCTTAAAAATAAAGGATATTTTCCACGATACCTCTAACTTTGTCCGATTGTATATGGTACCCCAATTTTGAAATTTGTTCACATAGTGCCCCTAAGCTAGTGTTTTAGTGCCTTTTATGCCTTTTTTTTTTTTTTTTTTTTTTAACTTTTCATCCAAAAATATATTCTTTTAACGTTCGTTATATAATGTTAACGGTTGTGTGATTAGTACATAATTAATGTTTTTAATGTTTGTTACATAATGTCAATAGTGTGTGTGTGTGTGAGAGACATTAAAACACTAATTTAAGGGCGCGACGTGTGAAAAACCCTCAAAACTGAGTAACATGTGTAATTTGTCAAAGTTAAAGAGTATCATCAGAAAAGTACTTGTATTGTGTCAAGATGGACCGACACCTTTATATGGAATTGAGTGTAAATGAATTAATCCTCGGAGTCAGGTTCTATCCTTTTATCGATAATTACGAAGTACGAGTTTCCATATACAATTTTTACTTAAATAAACGGTATACAATATTTACATATTTTCTACTAATACACCCTCATAGTTGGAGCAGGCGGAGCTCGAACGCTCAAGCTGGACCGAAAACGAGTGAAGAGATGATGAGGCAGTCCCTTAGTGAAAATGTCAGCATGTTGGTCTTCAGCGGGGACATATAAAACGCAGACAGATCCAACCTGAACTTTTTCGCGAACAAAATGGATGTCAAGCTCGATATGCTTGGTTCGTTGATGTTTGACAGGGTTGATGGCAAGGTAAACGACTGAAATGTATTGGCAGATCGAATTGATCGAACATTTTACAATTCCATATTCCAAATTACACGAATATGAGATCGAATTGTCAGATATTCGGATATTTTGATCAGCGCATACGATCACAAGCTTGAAAACCTAGCTCCAACAGGGAAATATGACACGGGAATAGGCGCTGCTGACCGCTTAACTTTGTTGTTGCTCTTTGATTTAGCTAAATCATCATGATTAACACTTTTGCTAATCACTTTATTCTCACAATCATCAACATCTTCACTTGGTTTTGCAAAACAACTAAACAAACTAGAAATGAAACCCATTTTGTAAGCAATTTTGAACTTACTAAGTACAGTAAATTTGGCTTGACTAATGTTTAAACTGATTGAACTGATCTGAATTGACCTGAACTAGTTTGAAAATAAAATTTATGTGAAGTGAAGTTAACTTTCCTAAATATTGTTTGGTTTTGCTTACTAGTAGAGTAGTAGAATTGATGTTTGAGGATTTTTTTAAGAAAATATTAGATTAGATAAGATGTTTTAGATGTTTTAGAATAATGTATGTGTGTGTATTTCTTGGCTATATATAACATTGTTGTTGAAGTTTCCATGCATTGCATGTTAGAAGCGTGTTGAGCAAGGGTGAAGTGACATAATCGTGCTCTCCAAGGAAGACTTAGTTTACTAAATGACATAAACTAGCCAATCAAATATAAGATGAATAAAAATTTTAAGTATACCTCATAATTCACAGAAGTAATTGATTTTTCGTATACGAGTTTTGTTGGGACTATCGCTTTCATCATACCATCAGATTAGTTTGATATTATTCACTTTGGACCAACCCCACACGGATTTGTTTTCCGACACCTTTCCAAACGATCTCACTGATAAAGTGGTGGGTCTCATTATAATTAAAGAGAAGATAACTACTTATCTTTTCTCCAATGTGGGACTTGGATAGTTGGGTTATCCCCAAACAAGTTAGATTACCATTGTATACTTTTTTTTTCATTTTGTTTTCAATCTTACCCTTTAATTTTTTACTCACAAGGTATACCAAATTATCTCTTTTTCTTTTCTAAATTTATCTAATCAAAACTCAATTAAGTATTCAATTCTCAATTACAAATTCCAATCATCAATTCAATGCAATAATAACCGTTTTCAATTTCAATTTCGTCATTAAATAATCGAATTTATTAATTTTTAATAGATTTAGTTTGCAGTTGGAATTAGGGTTTGTTTGGGGAGAGGAATAGGACGGCCGCGGCGGTGGACGGCGGCGGACGGCAACCGATGAGGGTGGCAGGTCGACGCCGACGTGGTGGTTGTTAGTATGGTGTTGGCCGGAGGTGGTTGCTACATGGTGGGGGTGATTGAGTTTTTTGTTTTTTTTTTTTTTTTATTATTTATTTTTGGGATATTTCCTATGGTATCCTTAAATTTTGTCAAATTATACATGGTACCCATGTCCGAGGTTTGTTCATATGGTACCCTTAAACTTGGTGTTTATGTGCCAAATATGCCCTTTTTCTTCAAAAAAAAAAAAAAAAAAAAAAAAAAACAAAAAAAAAAAAAAAAAAAACTACTTAAGAGTAATTTTACTACGAGGTTGCCTCATTGTATGAGATACATATTACTTCAATAAATTTAGACATAAATTAAATTAATTCTCACTTCTTTTTTCTAATTTTGTAATTCTTCTTACCTCTCTTATGAATTTAACAATTAATATTTGTCAGAAATTTATCAAATACATCTTGAGATTTTGGTTGACCATAAATTTCAGTATCCCTTAACCTAATACTTTCGTCATTCTATACACAGCTACTTTGTTCAAACGTAACCGTATTACATTTGAAAAGTAACTCATTGTTCTTCAAAAGTAACTACACATTTGTCGTCTCATAGTATAAGACGGTCTCACGCTAAAATTTGTAAATTTTGAATTCTTTTTACATTGCAAATTGAAATGTGTAAACTTTAATCATTTTTATAAGGAGAATAATATTGAGTAATACTTACCATTTTAATAAACACATTTAGGAAAAAAAAATATTTATTTATATCAACTTTCAATCAAATATAAATAATGTTATAATATAAAATTTTGACACAATATTTACCTCATTTTTACGGAGTATTACAAAATACTCCCTCCATTCACATCCATTCTCATTTAAGAGAAAAATCACACACTATTCATTCAGGTGGAAAGTTTCCGATATATCTTATAATGTATACTATTAAATATAGTCATGTGTGATCTTGTTTGATACGTCTTAAAATTTTTAATCACGTAAAATTATAGATATAAACGTTACAACATTTGCGTTGACAAACGTGAAAAAGCAAATGATGTGAATGGATATGAATAGAGGGAGTAACAAATGTTTTTCTTCCTTTTCATCGGCTAAGTATTACCCTTAAAAGTTAAAATTCAAAAATATTATCCATTAGGTCATAATTTAGAACTTTACAAATAATAAAATATTAAAAAGAACCAATCAAATAATCTGTATAAGTGTATAACATTACAAAACAATTTGTGTGTACGTTGTATTATATATTTCCTTCCACTTTTGCATATGTAATTCTTATATTTCAAGACAATAATTTTTACTTTTGATATTTAGTAATTTATAAAAATGCTAATAAAATAATGTTTGAAAAGGAAATATTTGGAGTTGATTGGAACTAGTAGCCGCCAACCCTTGAAGCCCAAGAAATGACGACGATATTTGAATTTGACTCACTTGAGTCAAAGTTATGACTCCACTTGTTTTGCAATTACTTGTCACCGGACCAATGGCACAAATCCCACCACAATTCTATAGCATGAGTAGTGTGTCTTTGACTTGGCATGCATGGTCATCATTTTTCTAATGTTCATCGTCAATTCTTCACAAAATAAGAGAAAGTCTTATGAAATGTCATTTTCCATAAATAAAGTAAAAAACAAATTTTATAATCATAATTAAAATGTAATTACATTTAGATTGATCGTGACTATTATTAACTAAAACAACTATTTTTATACGTTTCAATAGTGATCACTATATACTAAATAGTGATCACAGTTCACCTACATGTAATCACTTTTATTTTAGAGTAAATTCATGACTTATACCTAGTTTATAATCACATTTCATAACTTATACCTACATAATTTTTTCTTCATATCTTATACCTAGTTGAGTATTTTTATTCATAATCTATACCATTAATGAATTCCGACCAAAAAAATACACGAACTTCCTGATTTGCCCTTCTTTAATGACTTGGGTATTTTTACCCACTCTCTTCACTTTCTACCAAATTAACCCCCCAAAATTACTGTGCAAATTTTTTCCCCCCAAATTAGTTCCCCCACTTGAATTTGTTCATGTTTTCCTACTTTTTGTTGAGATTTTTCTCTCAAAATCAACGGCGTAGCTTGTAATTGACATCGTCGTCAATATTAGAGTAGGTATGTACTTCTAGTTGAACTCAAAATTGATTTTGTTGAAGTTTAATTGAAATTAGGGTTTTAATTTTCGTTTTTTGATTTGATATTCGTATAAAGCCATAATTTAACTTCAATTCCTCATATCTGTAGAGTTTTTTAACTTCAATTCGTGTAAAGAACACTAATTTAACTTCAATTCGTGTAAAGTACCCCGATTTAACTTCAATTCCTAATTAACCAAGGGAACAATTTTTTTTAGGGAAAAAGAAAAATAAGAGTAAATTAGAGTATAGAATCAACAAATAATTAAACAACTTTAAAATTTAAAGGAAAAGAAAAATAACCATGAAACCTAGAGAGAGAGTGAATATAATGTAAACTTGAGAATGAGGAATTTGATTTTTAATAAGAGAGATTAAGAGTGATTTTATAAGAATAGAGTAGGGGTAAAATAGGGATTTCATTAATTAATTAGGGAGAGATTCAAATTTCAAATATTCAGGCAATAACGGTCGTTTTTTTGGTCGGATTTCATTAATGGTATAGATTATGAATGAAAATAGTCAACTAGGTATAAGATATGAAGAAAAAATTATGTAGGTATGAGTTATGAAAAGTGGTTATAAAGTAGATATAAGTCATGAATTTACTCTTTATTTTATGCATAAAAACATAACATTTTTTTTTTTTTTTTTTTTTTTTTTTTTTTTTTTTTTTTTTTTTTTGTAAATGATGGTCTTTTTTAAGACCTTGTCCAAGAATAATTAGTTACGGAGTAATAATTTTAACTTTAATTGGTGAATTATGAATCTAGAAATTTAATATCTCTAGAATAATTTATACTTTTGAATATTTATTTTTTATTCGATTCTATATTTAACCAGACTATTTCCTTTTTTTGAAAAATTAGTGATCGTTTATTAAAATAAAGTTATCAACAAAAGCAAAATTTTATGAAATTAATAAATTAATTCTTTATAATCTCATAAAATCATAATTAATTCTTTTAATATAGATGTCGAATGACTTTGTATTGGAACATCTGTTTAAGATGGAGGAAAATACTACACCGCCAAAAACTTTAAAGTATTTAAAACATTGGTTAACAAAAATTATTTAAATTTGTAAAATTTAATTATCATAAGCGCGTAAAATCCATTTTTTTTTTTTTAAAATAGAGTATAAATAATACAAAGTAGAATATACAGAGTAGATACTATGAGTACACCTCTTATTGATCCTTATATACCCAAAGAAACAAAAACATACGGAATATGTATTATACTTATATATATTGTCAAATATCCTTCTTTACATTTAAGGAGGTTTAAACCCTAGTGGTTTGCATAATAGTCACATTTCTTGCTAACTACACCACTACATTTTATTGTTATATGTTGCTTAAGTTTAATTTTTAACCCTTACATATTACGGAGTATCAGTTTTAACAAATTGAGGCTCTTATTTTTTTGGGGACCTGTTCTGATAACCGAATAGCACAGCCCATGGGCCGGCCCTGACGAAATACTTTGTATAATTTATACATTGTACTATCTTTTCATTAAAAATAAATACGGAGTAATGAAATACGGAATAACTGTTTTATGTGATGCTTCGTGGCAAAATGCAACATACACTAAAAAAAAAAAAAACATTTTCTTCCACAAACTAAGAACTTTCGTTTGTTTCACTTTTATAAGGTGTAATTGTACTCCGTAATATTTAACGTATATTTTTTGACCATTTCAAATTTCAAAAGATGATGAAGTTGCCTTGAAGACCAAGCAAATAGTGTCACCAAAACCCCTCCATCAAATCACTATAAATAACACCTCAACATAACACTCTCATCATCATATCATAAAATCAAATCTCAAAGTTAATTAATTATTTTTTTACACTTTCAACAAATAAATTAATCTTCTCTACTATTATTCAACAACGCAAAACAAAATTAAATACTTTGATTAATTTAGATTAAATTTTGTCGAGAAATATAATGGGTTTTTTTCCTAGGGTATTTTTCGGGTGCTTCTCATATGAGGACTCAAGCAAAATAGTATGTGAAGAACACGCAAAATTTGATGACAAAGTTGTTCAAAAAAAGAGTGACTCCAAAGAAGTTCGTCGATCGTCTGCGCCAATTCCTGTGTCGTATTTCCCCGTCGGTGCTAGATTTTCTCTCTTGTAATTTACGATATGCGAATTAATCTCGAAATCAAAATATATTGCTCGGCGACTGTGTAGTCGTTGTACCATGTTTAACGGTCAGTCGGTCACGTAATATTGGTATAATGGTACACCTTATTCATTGCTACTACGGAGTATTTATTACGGAGTATGAATAAGGTGTACCTGTAACCGATATTATGCGTGACGTTGTGACTTTTAATATGGTTATTACGATATTTTTTTGAAAAATTGGTGATCTTTTGAAAGTATGTTAAGTGATCACAATTTAATTAATTACAATAATTATAATAGTACTCTTTTATAATATATGAATTGTACGCATAGCTCAATTCTTCAATTGAAGTTGTATCATGTATAGCAAATTAGCAATTTACATTTGTTTCATTGAATAGCACTATTCTTCTAGTTTCTTCTACTCTAATTCCGCTACGTTATTCTGTATATTAAATTTCAATTCCTTTTTTTTTTTTTTTTAAATGTATGCTCAGCGGCAGAGCGTGGTGGGTGTACCACAGTGCACGTGCACCCACTGCTCTTCCAAAAATAAATTAAAGTAAGTACTATTGTTAGCACAGAAGATGTTGTTGTTAGGATATGTATTAGAGTATATGAGGAGCAGTGGCGGATCTCTGTTTACGTGGGACTGGGCCAGGCCCACATTTTTACCCAAATGACAGGGGTTCAAACCCTTCTGCTAACATGTTTTTTATTTATTGCTATGATTAAGTGCCACTTATTTTATTTTATTTTCCTTTTTTCTTTTCTTTTGGAGCAGAAATCTATAAAAAAAAAATTAATTTTTTACTTCTCTATCCTCGATTCCAATGTTATTTACTCCATGGGCGGGTTAAGCAAATTGCTCTTTTCAAAAATTATCTATTACTTGATCTTTCAAAAATATAAAATCACTTTTGAATCTTAAAAGTTGCTATGAAGAAAATAAAGACCTATAAATTATTGTGTGTTTTTGACAAGAGAATATCATATAAATGTCATCTATAAATTACTTAATATAATTACACTCTAAATCATACAAGTAGTTAGTTTTGTGTTTCCTAGTACGTCAAACCATTATAGAAGGGTAATTTCAAAATTTTACATTGCAATTAACGATTTTGTATGGGTTCTACTTGTCAAGTATGAAATGTTATTTGCGATTTTGGTTAGAAATTATATATGAGTCCACTTGTCGAGTATGAAATATTATTGCGATTTTGGTTTGAAACTATATACGGGTATATAGTTACAAGTTCAAATCTCCTTTATGCAGAGTACATAGTACGAAGTATTGTTTTATTACTCCTTTAACTCATGCAATAAGAAAATGATTAATTTGTAGAGTATATATTATGTTATTTATTTTGGTCGCCCCCCCTAATAAAATATTCAAAATACGCCACTGATGAGGAGACATATAATTATGTCTCGATATTAATAGTAGTATTAAGTTTAATAAATGTAAACCTTTGGCTTTCCATCTAAAGTCTATATAAGGTGGTTAGTTGTAATGTAAATGAGATCAACTCAATAATAATACTATCATTTCTATGAATTCATATTATATTAAACTTAACATGGTATCAAAGCCTCGTTCTTGAGGTCTCTAGATACGCTTCCGCTTTCTCGCCGGTGGGCAAGGTCGCCTACCGGCGGGTTCCAATTACGATTATCAAATTGTTATCCAAAAATAAAATAAAAAAAATAAAGGGTTATTTCATAGGAATAATCCAAACTAAGGTCCCCCTTCTCATTTTAATCCATACTAATGTTTAACTCAAGATAATCCGAACTATTGTATCATTTAACTTAAACTGATCTTTTGGAAGGGTGACCTTGACAACCGGTAACACTTAGTACACTCCACTTGTTATCAATAAATGCAAAAAAAAAAGAAAACAACAACAAAAAACCAAACATGCATTACAGTCCTACAGTCCTATCACCAAATCTTGGAAAACTGATCTGATTAATCTCCATCATTGCACCGTTTTCATGAAAAATCTTTAACCCATTTGCGAAATTCAAATCCAAAATCAAAGAATTTATGAAAGTATCAAACCCACTAAAAATCAATTTAGGGATAAGGGTACAAAATTTGGGACATTCATGAGGGCGACTGTGGATAAATGACAGGAAACGGCGGTGGCGGCGGGCGGCGGTCATGGTGGCCGGTGACAGCGGCCGATGACGGCGAGGTGATGGTGCTCGGTGGGGAGGAAGGCGGTAGAAGAACATCAATGGAGGGTGATCGCGATGGAGATGAAGGAGAAATTCATGGTGGAGGTGGTGGCCCGCGGTGGACTTGGTAGCCGGTAACAACAGCGACGGTGAGTAGAGGTGGTGGTGCATGGTGGCTAGGGTGCGTTGAGTGGTGGCTGTATGTAGAGAGTTGGTGGGGACGACAAAAAGAGTCGATGTGGAGCAGTGGAGGAAGAGTAGTATGGTGGTAGTGGTGGCTATATACGGTGGTTGTCATGGGAGATTGTATGATCAAAGGTGGAAAAAATGAAAGGTCGGTAACAACCAAGGTACTTCGAAGAAGATGAAGAATAAAGGGCCCACATTTTTTTTTTACCTAGAGTTTACTTGTTGTAGCAGGTCATTTTTGAGTCGAGTTCAAAACAAGATAAATAATATAATAGTTTGGATTATTTTGAATTAAACTTTAGTATGGATTAAAATGAGAATGGGCACCTTAGTTTGGATTATTCTTGTGAAATAACCCAAAAATAAAATAAAATAAAGTTTCATCTATGTTTTGTTTTTTTCATGCTGACATGGTTTTTTTTTTTTAAGAAGAATCAAATTTCTTTCAAGTTGCAATTTTATTTTGGTCATTCGCTGGAATGACTGAGTTTGTCACTACTTTTATTATTGCCTACTCGAATAAAACCCCCCAAATTCCAAATTACCTATTTATCTCTTCATTTCAATTCTTCAACTTCGTTAAGGCGGTATTGAATTAATTTACTGGCGAGTTTTGCACGGAAAATTGACTGGCGAGTCTTATACGTAATGAAAATTTGTCTGGCGAGTCCTATACGCATCTAAGTATTGCCTAGCGAGTCCTATACGCATTTAAAAATTGTCTGGGGAGTCCTATACGCATTTAAAAGTTGTCTGGCGAGTCCTATACGCATTTTAAAGATTGTCTGGCGAGACCTTTACGCACTTTTTTTTTACCACTATTGCCAAGATGAAGGCTGAAGATTGAAGATGAAGACATACTTTTATTTTATTTTCTGCAAACTCATGGAAATTTTATCAAATTACCATAAGTTTGAGCGGGGGTATTAGAGTATATGAAGAGACATATAATTATGTCTCGATATTAATAGTAGTATTAAGTTTAATAATAAATGTAAACCTTTGGCTTTCCATCTAAAGTCTATATAAGGTGGTTAGTTGTAATGTAAATGAGATCAACTCAATAATAATACTATCATTTCTATGAATTCATATTATATTAAACTTAACAATATGTTAGGTGATGTCTCATATAATATTTAGGGAATATGAAATTTTGAATATCTCATATAGAATAATTATGATATTATGGAATAAGTTATATAGGGTAATATTTTAGGATAACATTTATTGAATGGTAGTGGTAAACATCACACTACTACATAGTCACAACTCACAATTTGAGTGAAATCAACTATACACCCAAAACAATGGCTCACACAACCGTGCCATTAACATCAATGTGTTTTTTATTTTTATTTATTTTTTTTTTTTTTTAACACAAAAAATTAATAATCATGATTAAATCCTATCGGAGGGTACCATAATTCTTTAGCCCCTCCGATAAGACCGCGGAAGTTTGTTTTTAGGCCTCAAGAGTATGAAGCTCTAATTATACCATAATAGAATATTAGAGGAGAGAATTCAGAGGAGATTATTATTAATTGTGTTTTTGTGTTTAACCTTACACTAATCAAGCCTTACCTAAATAACCTAACATAATAATCTAAAATATTACCCTACATAACCTTTTCCATAATATCATAATTATTCTATATGTGATATTCGAAATCTCATATTCCCTAAATACAATTATGTCGATATTTCGTCATATCGAGACATTTCCTAACATATCCTAACAGTTGTAGTGCAGTTGGCAATAGTGCTTTACTATCAAGCAGGTGAATCATGGCTCGATTCCCCTTGATGTTTTTTTTTTTTTGGAAGAAGTAGTTTTTTTAGCGTGTAAATATGGAGCCCACCAAGGGACCAATGCATTTAATGTTATTAAAAAATTTTAAACTTTCACATTCTTTCTTCATGTTATTATCGTATTTAAAATCTATATAATTTCAAAAGTAATATACAATTTCCTAAAAATTATTTATTAAAGAAAATATACACAATATTAAAATTTAACACAAACTTTATTCAAAGTGACAAATATTGACATATAGCTCGCATAGGTAACATTTTTTTTTATAGAAAAGATAGCTAACAAATGCTCAATTCGTCCCAAAATAAGTATTCTCATTTCTATTTAATTTTAATAGAGAAGAGGACATTTATTTCGGAAAGGAGGGAATATTAAAGAACAATATTTTTCACATGATTTTTTCTTATAAATCTTGTATCACCATGGCTTATATACGGAAATAATGCACAAGAAATTACATATATGTGTAAAAATTAACGTTAGTTTATCTTATAGGGAATTTTCTTTTACTAATACTTGGTATCATGCACCTTATGACCAAGTGCACCCACATAATCAATATCCTGCGTCCGCCACTATGTATGCTAAGAGAACATGTTAAAAACTCATACAAAAAATTATTTTTGAATGGTTATTGAAACATTGAGCAGATTATTGGAGTTGAGAATAATTATTGAAAGTAGTTTATTTTCATGGGTTTTAACATGTGACATTAGAGTATATTTTAGAAAAACTCATAATTTTTTTAATTTATGATGAAAGAATTTGTCTGACCTATGCCCATTAGGCATAGGTTAAGGAAGCAAAGTATCAACAAAATTTCCCCCTTTTAAGTTTCACAAAAAATTAAATTAAATGTATTTATTTTAACTTTCCATGAGTAAAAAAAGGGAGGAATTTTATGAATTATTCCCCCTTGGGCATAGGATAGAAAATCCGTATATGAAAAATTATGTGGTGTACTCTCAATTTTTGTTTTTGGTTTTTTATATTATACGGAGTATTATCTTTTGTGCATGGTTCCACTTAAGATATTTGTATTTTATTTTTTTTAAAAAATTATAAATTGTAATTCTTTATATATGTCTATTTTAAAAATTAATTTTATTTTATTTTATAATTTTTCTAATAAATTTATAAGACGTATTCATTATTTGTTCAATTTAGTGTTAGCTATACAATTGCATTCTATTTTACTACTCAAATAGTGTCAATTTTTATACTTGACTTTATTATATACGTAGTATGTAATTGGTCTAATACGAGAAGGTGCAAGCTTATTATAACCGAAGAGGTTGATGTAGTACCTCAATCTTAACAATTAAATAATGATATTTTCAATTTATTAGATTTATTTGTCTAAGAATATACTTCCTAATTTTTTTGTTGAAATATATTCACTGGTCACAATAATATTATTGCCAGACATTTACACAAGACATGTACAACCGTAAATCAACGATCACAAATTCTTGTGTGAATTGGGTTTTACAATAAATTATTGTAAGTTCGTCTCATTTGTACTCGATTATATAATTTTTGTACAATTTTAGTGATAATTATGATTAATTGTTAATAAAAAATTTAATACCCTATAGGTGATTTTAGTAGATCTATTTTATATGTTAGTACCTTTTAAATGCGATTTATAATTTAGTCTCACATTAATTTAATATGAAACTTTTAATCAACAATAGTCAAACATACACAACTACACGTGTAAGTTTATTATTAGTTGTATGTGTCACAACTTAACAATCTCGTATTCTTGTTACCGTTTTAGTATGCGGAAACTCGTGAAGCACTTTGGTTAAGTTCAGTGAATCTCGTGTTGCATAACAATATTGTCAATATCAAACGTGTAAGCTTTTTATTCGTCGAATTTCATCATCTGTTGCATAACCAATTTCCTATAAAATACATGTAGAAATGTGCGAACAAAAATACAACACCCACTTTACAATTAAATTACTAATAAGAAAAAAAAAAGTTCGACCAAAAAAAAAGAAATATGACTTTGTTTCATCGCATTTTTGGCTGTTTTGTATATAACACTCGGATCGATTGTGAAGAAGAAAAGAACTTTGATTTAGTTGGTAAGGTCGATGAATCGAAGAGCTCGACTGAGAAAGGTTCAAAGGTGCCTATTCCAAGTTCACATTTTCCAAGTGGACGGAAATTGTCTCTCTTATAATAACATTTTTCATAATTTATCATTTGTGTTTGATGATTGTTGGTAGACTTTATAACTTTTACTTTTAAATTCGTGGGAATGTATGCGATAAAAAATCAAGACAATTTTGTATTCCTTACTATTTATTGATTTATTGATTGTAATAACTCTATATGATGATTAAACATTCTATCAAACAGTTTATTATTTTATAATACTATAATTTGTTATTTAAAATTTATTTAAAATTATTCTATAACTCTACTCAAAGCAATCATAACAAATAAAGATATAAAAATTGTTTTTTTTTTTGTTGGTAGGTGAAAAGTAGAGACCGTTAACTCTAAGCCCTATCAACTACGCTATACTATGGCCAGTCAAGTTGAACTTTCTTAATACATAAAGGACCCATAGACTTTTTCAAACCATAAAGAAAAACAGACTTAGCTTGTTACGACCTTGTTATTATGATCTAATCCTGGACTTTGCTTCTTCGGATTGATGTCGGAATTGGTTACGACGGATGACGTGGTCTTTATCTTCTTGATCCGCACCTCGGATAAAAACCTGCAAGACATACTCACGTTACGAGAACGTGGAAAGTAAATCTAACAATATCGTGTCCCCAAGACCCCAATGATCATATTTTATGTGGCAGATATAAAGTTATTTTGAAAATTCTTATGTCTTAAAAATAAAGGATATTTTCCACGACACCTCTAACTTTGTCAGATTATATATGGTACCCCAATTTTGAAATTTGTTCACATAGTGCCCTTAAGCTAGTGTTTTAGTGCCTTTTATGCCTTTTTTTTTCCTCCAAAAATATATTCTTTTAACGTTTGTTATATAATGTTAACGGCTGTGTGATTAGTACATAATTAATTTTTTTTAACGTTTGTTACATAATGTCAATAGTGTGTGTGTGTGTGTGACATTAAAACACTAATTTAAGGGCGCGACGTGTGAAAAACCCTCAAAACTGAGTAACATGTGTAATTTGTCAAAGTTAAAGAGTATCATCAGAAAAGTACTTGTATTGTGTCAAGATGGACCGACACCTTTATATGGAATTGAGTGTAAATGAATTAATCCCCGGAGTCGGGTTCTATCCTTTTATCGATAATTACAAAGTACGAGTCTCCATAAACAATATTTACTTAAATAAACGGTATAAAATATTTACATATTTTCTACTAATACACCCTCGTAGTTGGAGCAGGCGGAGCTCGAACGCTCAAGCTGGACCGAAAACGAGTGAAGAGATGATGAGGCAGTCCCTTAGTGAAAATGTCAGCATGTTGGTCTTCAGCGGGGACATATAAAACGCAGACAGATCCAACCTGAACTTTTTCGTGAACAAAATGGATGTCAAGCTCGATATGCTTGGTTCGTTGATGTTTGACAGGGTTGCTGGCAAGGTAAACGACTGAAATCTATTGGCAGGAGACAAGCGTAGCCCGCTTCATGGGAACATGAAGCTCAAATAAGAGATTCCGTAACCAACTAGTCTCAGCCACGGCATTGGCAACACCCCTATATTCGGCCTCGGCACTAGACCAGGAGACGGTCGCCTGCTGTTTAAAGGACCAGGACACGAGATTATCGCACAAAAATACACAATAGCAAGACGTGGAGCAACGGGAGTTAGGACAACCGGCCCAATCAGCATCAGAATAGACAGTAATAGACAGTGACCGGGACGGAGTGAGCAATAAATCATAAGCAAGCTTACCTTTGAGATAGCGGGGAAAATGTTTCCGAAACTGCATATGCGGCTCCCACGGTGCATGCATAAATAGGCAGACCTGCTGTACAGTATAAGAGACATCAGGACGTGTGATCGTGAGATACTAGAGCTCACTAGCCAGGCTGCGATATAGTGTGGGATCCGAGATGAGCGGGCCGGCCGAGGCACTAATTAAGCTTAGCGCCAACGTCCACCGGGGTGGTGGCGTTGCATGACGACATGGAAGCGTGACCTATATAATATTCTCTTCATATTTCCATTGCGATAAAAAACGCCCAGAGGCAGCACGATCAACAGTGATGCCCAAGAAATGATGCAAAGTACCCAAATCTGACATAGCAAAATCCTGAGACAGCGACATCAATAATACAGTGCAGGAGTGTCGAACTAGATGCAGTTGTAAACTAGGTTCAAACGATAATAACCTAGTTACGAACGATACAAACTTAATTCGTTCACAGGACCTTCGATTAGAAACAAATCACATGTAGAAATACGTACCTTGGTCCGACATGGTCGAGGGCGGTAAACGGCGACGAAATCGGCAGCCGTGGTGATCGTCAGAAATTGGCGGCAGTCGTGGTATGTTTGGGGATGTGAGATGCACGGTAGATTTCTCCTCTCTTCTCCCTTAAACCCTTAATATGTGTACCCTTAATTGTTGTATACTAATAACGGTTTAGTATATTTAAATCAGGGCGAGAGGAGGACCGGACTTCTTAACCTAATTAATTTGATGATAACAGTCCGTCAACAATTAAATTAACTGGGCTACTCCCACTGAAAAGCCCAACTATTATATTTAGCTAATTACCGCATTAACTTAAGATTAACTATAGGTCCAAAATAACGTAATAATAATTAAATACAATACCGTATAAAATTATTCTTACATTCTCCCACTTGGACCATAGGTACATCTTCTTCATTATATCTTGAGGTAAACATAAGTTTGCGAAGGGCGCTAAATCAACTTAATGGCTTTATCTTAATTACCTCGAGAGTCTTAAAACAACAATAGAGTAATGGCGGTTCCACATTATCTACTCAACATGGTTCCTTCCATCTACTATTGAATGTTGTCTCATGACAAACGATCCGTATAGAGGCGGAGTAAGCATAATGGTCCCTTTAATGTCTCTAGGAAAATACTATTTCTATTTTCAACCACCAATCATGTGTACACATAAAACAATAATGTGAAAACAGAATAATTCGGAATATTCATAACATAAGGTTGATCAAAACACAGTATCTTTTCAAAACACTAGCAATCCACATAACATAATACTAAGTGCTATTCTCAAGACCCATAAGGCTAGCATGCATCAATAATGTCTTGGGTGATAGCCCCTTAGTGAGTGGATCTGCTATATTAGCACTCGTCGTAATGTGCTCCACAGATACTGTTCTCTTTCGAACTTCCTCTTTAACTGATAGGTATTTCATTTTCATGTGTTTTATACCCTTAGAATACATATCGTTCTTCGAAAAGAACACGGCCGTAGCATTGTCACAGAAGATTTTTAGCGGTCTTGCGATCGAGCTCAGAAGGTTCAACCCCAAAATTAAGTTCTATAACCATAATCCTTGATTTGTAGCCTCAAAGCACGCTACAAACTCGGCCTTCATAGT
Organism: Dianthus caryophyllus; assembly: GCA_023091065.1. NCBI lineage: Eukaryota > Viridiplantae > Streptophyta > Magnoliopsida > Caryophyllales > Caryophyllaceae > Dianthus > Dianthus caryophyllus. The sequence continues at coordinate 35,829,275 of CM041522.1, read as the reverse complement.
GGATGATGCAATAATTGTTTGCTTAGCACTTTTCCAGGAGATGGCTCCTCCTGCTAAGACAAACACGTAACCTGAGGTGCTTTTTCTGCTATCCTCGCATCCACCAAAATCTGAATCAGTGTAGCCAATCACTTCAAGCTGATCAGAATGCCTATAAGTGAGCATGTGACTCTTAGTCCCTTGTAAATACCTTAACACCTTTTTCGCAAACCTTCCAAAGTTGTTCCATACCAGGGTTGCTTTGATCACGACTCCAACACACCCATCGCAAAACCGATGTCCGTCTGCATGCACTGGGCATACATAAGGCTTCAAACTATTGAAGCATAAGGGATATCTTGCATTCTTTTATGTTCCTCATCAGATTTGAGACATTATTTCAAGTTAAGCTTATCGCCCTTCTGAATAGGAACTATACTGGAATTGCATCCAGTCATACTGAATCTCTCTAGTACCTTTGAGATATATGCCTTTTGAGACAGACCTAATGTCCTTTGTGACCTTTCACGGGATATTTCTATCCCTATCACATAGGACGCCTCACCCATATATTTCATCTCAAAGTTACTAGATAAGAAACTCTTGGTATCTTTGAGTAAGCTCAGATCACTGCTGGCGATCAAAATATCATCAACATACAAGACTAAAAAGGCAAACTTACTCCCACTGGCCTTCAAGTATATACATTGATCAACAATGTTTTCTGTAAAACCGAAGGCAGTTATGGTATCATGGAACTTAATATACCATTGCCGAGAGGTTCGCTTAAGTCTATATATTGACTTCTTTAATAAACAGACTAGGTCATCTTTACCGTCTTCAACAAAACTTTCAGGTTGAGACATGTAGACTTCTTCCTCTAAACTTCCATTCAGAAATGTCATTTTCACATCCATTTGATGTAGCTGTAGATCAAAATGAGCTACTAACGCCAAAATGACCCTTAATGAATCCTTCTTCGAAACTGGAGAGAAGGTTTCATGATAATCGATGCCTTCTTTCTGGTTGAAACCTTTAGCTACAAGGCGGGCTTTATGTCGCTCTATTTGGCCGACTGCCTTATGCCCTTTAGGTAGAGCAACTAATTCTCATACTTTATTTGTAGTCATAGATTTCAATTCCTCATGCATGACATCAATCCATTTATCAGAATCATTGCCTTTTACGGCTTCTAATAGGGTTCTGTTACGTCTTTCAGCGACACCGTTCATCCAGGGTGAACCTGGAATTGTGTACTGAGCGACAATACCCAAGCTTTCTAGAAGTTTAGCAAATGGACCAGGATTGTGTCCTGATTCATCATATCTACCATAAAATTCTCCACCTCTGTCATATCTGATGATTTTCACTTTCTTTCCAAGTTGCCGCTCAACCTCCTTAATGTAAAGCTCTACGGCATTTACTGATTGAGATTTTTCATGCAACAAGTAAATGTAACAATACCGTGAATAATCATCTATTAAGGTGATGAAATACTTTTCTCTCCAAAAAGGAGAGAACGTCAAATGGACCACATATGTCTGTACGAATGATCTCTAAAAGAGCAGTGCTCCTTGTGGCGCCCCTTTTAGTGTGTTTGGTTTGCTTGCCTTTAATGCATTCCACAAACGTCCCAAAATCAGTAAAATCAAGAGAAGGAAGAATGTTGTCTTTTACTAACAACCATCATTCTTTCCCTCGAAATATGGGCCAACCTTTTATGCCACAAGAACGCTGAGTTCTCATTCGACCTTACACGTTTCATACCAACAATACTATTATCTTTAAATAAACTGAAAGAACCGTTTCCAAAAGTCACAGAAAAACCAATACTGTCCAGTTTAGACAATGAAATTAAATTACGAGACATTGATGGAACAAAATTGTATCCTCTAAAAGTAATTTAAATCCACAACTTAATTCCAAACTAAAACATCCTATAACTTTAATGGATGCTTCAGACTTGTTTCCCATGAGTAGGTTACTTTCATTTTCTCTTATGGTTCAGGTCGAACTTAAGCCCTGTAATGAGTTAGAAACGTGTACATTAGCACCAGAGTCTTATTACCTGATGGACCTGGCATACTGGATGAGCTTAACTTACTGCTCGTCCAGTCCTTCCTTTTGGACTGTCCCTTTCCCTTAGAGCCCTCACCTTTATGCACAAAGTGTGCTTGAGGTATGTTATGCCCTTGAGCATTACTCAGGCGCGTGGCTTCCTGAACAAGCTTATTAGCAAGTTCATCCACTGTCCATGTCTCCTTTATAGCATTGTAGCTGACATGGAATGCCTCAAACTCTTTAGGAAGTCCCTCAAAGATGAAATGCGTTAATATGGGATCCTCAACTTTAGGTCCCAACTTGAACAACTTAGTGGCTAAGCTTTGCATATGCATTATATGCTTAGTCATGTCCATTTTATTTTCATCGTACTTACAATGAGACTGTTCAGTGAGAAGCTTTCCAATTAATGCCTTGTCAGAAGGCTCAAACTTCTCCTTATGTTTTGCAAGATATTTCTTAGTTGTGTCACATTCAGTCTCTGTAATTGAGTTCTTAATGTCCACAGCAGTGACTAGACGTAGAAAGGAAAGACAGTTACCATCCTTGTCTTTCCAATCCTTATACGCCTTAAGTACTGCTGCATCCTTCTCATCAGACTTAGGCACGGGAGGACCGTCCTCTTTTAAACAATCACTGAAACTTAACATGGACATAAAGAAAGTTACAATCTCTATCCATTCAGCGTAGTTTGATCCAGTAAGTAGAGGAACAATCGAGAGACAATAAAAACAGCAGCTTATTTAGAACAACTTCATAGTTGGAAAACATGCTCAACCATTAGTCTTTGAGTAAACACACAATTAGCAATAATGAATAAGACTTGTGCAATAATTGAGAAACCTAATAATTTTGATTAAACCAAGTACGGCATCTGCGGATAACCTATACCAGTCTAATCTCAATCAATTAAGTGTTCTACACTTTTATGGATAAGTCACTAATATACGCCGGTCCACCTGCGGGTAAGACCTAAGGGCTAGTAATTTATCCTCAATACTTGCTTATTCTGACCTTTACTGTCTTAATTGAGTCCACTGTGGTGTAACTCAAGCTTAATGTGAATGTCTGAGGCTTATTTAAACTTTAATGAAATCAAAGAACATGAGATGGTCCATCATGTAACTCAACTCAACTTAATAATGATTTCACTCATTCGTAGTGTAATAATTCTTACTGAAATTTCAATCTCTTATGAATGGAAGCGACTGTATGTGCAACCAAACAAACTTACTGAGATATTTCAAACAATTATATCGACTATAAAAGAGCGCAGCGGAAGAATACGGGAAAGCCCCACAGAAAACCCCAAAAATCCATTGATCTGTCAATATTATAAACGGAGTACTTACGGAGCCAAAAGCAAAAAAAATGGCTTCAAGTAGCAAAACTAAAAAAATGAATAAAACGAAATAGCAGCAGAACCTGGCCACCATTAAACTCTTGAACCGATACCCATAAAGGCCATTACACATCAACATTATCATCATCACAAAACTCTTAAACAAATCCATTAATAAAACCCATAAACAAATAAAACGAAAAACAAAAGCCATGAATGGCCATTAGACAACAACAACAACACGTGCTTTACCACTCAAAGCCATTAACCATAATCAAAGTCATCATCATTAAACAAAACAACAACATTAATACGGCTGAAACACCAACCACCATAGCCGACCATAATTCTTGGTCCGAAACCGAGCCAAAACAGACCCAAAAAAGGATAAGTTTCTAATCACAAACAAGGCTCTGATACCACATGTAAACTAGGTTCAAACGATAATAACCTAGTTACGAACGATACAAACTTAATTCGTTCACAGGACCTTCGATTAGAAACAAATCACATGTAGAAATACGTACCTTGGTCCGACATGGTCGAGGGCGTTAAACGGCGACGAAATCGGCAGCCGTGGTGGTCGTCAGAAATTGGCGGCAGTCGTGGTATGTTTGGGGATGTGAGATGCACGGTAGATTTCTCCTCTCTTCTCCCTTAAACCCTTAATATGTGTTTCCTTAATTGTTGTATACTAATAACGGTTTAGTATATTTAAATCAGGGCGAGAGGAGGACCGGGCTTCTTAACCTAATTAATTTAACCGGTCCGTCAACAATTAAATTAACTGGGCTACTCCCACTGAAAAGCCCAACTATTATATTTAGCTAATTACCGCATTAACTTAAGATTAACTATAGGTCCAAAATAACGTAATAATAATTAAATACAGTACCGTATAAAATTATTCTTACAGCACTGAGTATAATATCATCAACGTATAACAAGATATAAGTAGTTTCAGAACCACGTCGATAAATAAAGAGAGTAGTATCACAAACACTACTCCAGACACCCTGGGAAAGAACAAATGTCGCGAAGCGCTGAAACCAGGCACCAGTGGCCTGCTTGAGAGTTGAGACTTGTGCAGGCAACATACATCGGATGGAGCAGCGGGGTCGACAAATCTAGGAGGCTGGTGCATAAAATCAGTCTCAACCAAATCACCGTGAAGAAAAGCACTTTTAACGTCAAGTTGGTGAATCGACCAAGAACGGGATACAGCTAAGCTGAGAACCGTATGAATGGTAGGTGGTTTAACGACATGGCTAAATGTTTCATCACAATCAATATCAACCTAGTGCGCCTTACCGCTGACCATAAGGCGGGACTTATACCTCTGTAGAGTACCATCGCTGTGAAACTTATGACGAAGTAACCACAAGCAACGGATAACTTTAGCATCAGGAGCGCGATGAACTAATTTTCGGGGTGTGATTCTCCTTTAAATCGTGAAACCCATCCTGCATAGCGGCATTCTATTTCGTTTTATTATTTTGTCATTATTCTATGTGGCGTAACGGATAGACGGTTATCTTTTTATTTTTGTCATTATTCTTATAAAACTTCTTCTGAAAAGATTTTTATTTTTTCTTTTATTTTATTATTTTGCTTTTTTAATTGTTTTTTTTTTTTTTTTTTTATAAATTGTTTATCTTTTTATTTATTTATTTATTTTTATTTTATTATTTATCTTATTATTTTATTTTAGTTATATAATTTTTCTATGTGGCGTAACGGATAGACGGTTCTAAAAGATGATTCATGTTAGCCGACCAAAATATGTTTGGAATAAGACTTTGATTTTGTTGTATTGTGTCAAGATGAACGTATCATATGGATAATATTTTGGATTATTTCACAAAAAAATCCAAAATATTGATGATCTGTTCAATATAATCCGATCTATTATTTATTAAAAATACACTCAACTTTGATAAGAACATTTACATAATAAACTATTGTCAAACTACCTCGAAATAATCTTAAATAATTTATTCAAATATTTACCAATAAATTTGGTCTAAAATGACTTTGAGTACAACCAAATACCAAATATATTCAACTATAACCAAGGGCGGAGCAATGAGAGGGTGCCATACTAGTGATACTACCATAGATATTGCTTCGAACTTCAGGAAATTTCAAATATTTTATTGAAATTTTTTCGAATTTTTTAATTATTTATTGAGTTATAATAATCTGATATCATCTCCTTTAAGTTATTTTGACTCTGCTATTAAATCTAAGTAACAAAGACAAACATTTTTTTTGAGTTTAACAATGTTGCATTTGAAGGTTTTTTCAGACTCCGAAGTCTTGAGTTCTCAAGTCATCCTTCAATTACTTTTTGTACTATTTATTAATATTTCTTGATCTCTATTGATTTCATGGTTGAGTTATTTATCCTTCCATTTGTTAAAAGTTACGGGTAAAGAAAAAAAAAGTAGCAATATTTAGATGAATAAATCAGTCTATTAATAATCTAACCATAAATAAACTAATCTTTTGATTAACTTAATAAACCAACTTTCGCATGTTATCTTCCATTATTATACTATCTCAATTTTAAAACTGACATTTAGGGTAAAACGAAAACTATTACCCAGCGACAACATGTGATATTCACCCTTAAATAATCGATTAAAAATAGGAATAGTATAATATTGGAATATCGGGTATAATTAATCAATAAATAATTTATGAAAAATTACTAATAAATTGATTTATTTATGTGAAATATTTAAACAAAAAAAAAAAAAAAGGATTTTCTGAGTAGCAGAACTTTTTGAATCATGAGGTAATCATATGAATTAAAAAACATCTTTGGTAACCAGATTTAATTAATCTGTCATTGACACGAACTTGTATTTCGTCAATTTTTAGTTAAATAGTTAGCGGAAAGTGTTGTCTTTGGATTTAATTTTGTGTTTTTACATATAGTAACCTTGTGATTTAAAAATTCTACAAATAGCCTTATATTTATGCATAGCATTGTAAATCAAAACTTATGGAGTCATGAGTAAAGAAAAGCAAAAAAGATTGTAACTTTCGTAAATTAAACCATAAAAAACCATAATGTGGTCATCAAAACTTATGATTTTGTGTTTTTTATGGTTTAATTTATGAAAATTACAATCTTTGCTTTTCCTGCTACTATGACCCATAAGTTTTGATGACCACGCATGCATAAATATAAGGTTATTATGTAGAATTTTTTAAATCACAAGTGCTACCATATGTAAAAACACAAAATTAAATCCAAAGACAACACTTTCCGTTAACTATTTAACTGAAAAATTGACTAATACAAGTTCAGTCACGCTAATAGTATTAATTAAGACAAGTGCTACTAAAGATGCTTTTTAATTCATATGCTACTCATGATTCAAAAGCTCGCTACCTTATAGAAAAATCCAAAAAAAAAAAGTACTGAGTATATTTCGAATGAGTGATGTAGGTGGCAAACAAAGCCCACAAAATAGATAAAATTCCAGGAGTATTTGACATGAAGTCATGGTCAATTGGTCATACACCTTTGCTTGAATAATGCAATTTTGAATTTATATTAATCTTAATTCATTGACTCATACGTATGACGGTACAAAATATTCAAATATATACGAATTGATCTAACATTAGTGAATCCAATCCAAAAATTTGGTTATGTAATACTAAAATAAATTTGGATAAAAAATAATGAATCCAAAATTTTTGAATATTAAATCGAATGCGGATATCAACTGTAGAGCTTTTGGGTGATTGAATTTGATCCGAGAAATGCAAAATGCCACGGAGTAATTTTTTGTTTTTTTGATGATCCCGCTAGAACACAACATGTGGGCTTGAAAAGTGTACACTAAAGAAGGTTATTGCTTAATCGTACCTAAATATGGTTGTAATTTTAAATTTTCATGAATTTGAAAAGTTGAACTTATTGGTCGTCCAAAATCACATGATTTTAAGATTTTCATGAATTGTCAATTCCTTCATAATGTAAAGGGTTTTTTGTCAGATAGTACCTTTTATTTAGGGTCATTTGTGATCTAGTACCTTTTATTTTTTTTCTTGTTATCTAGTACCTTTTATTTTCAAAATTTGTTAAAAGGTACCAAATTAAGAATTCAGGCGATGAAAGTCAATTTTCTGGTGAAAAAAAGTCAATATTCCGGTGATAATTTTTATTTGACAAATGAAACCTAATAAACTATGTTAGATCATATCTTATTCTACTTTCACTCCAATATAAGATTTACCCAAAAAAATCCCCCAAATTAATCAATCTTCAATCTAAAACTTAAATTCAAACTTTTCCCCAAAAAAGTTTCTACCACATTAATGTTTTACCACAAATTCCAAAAACTGTTTTCGTCATCAAACACGTGTTACACGAGAATAAAATGCAAATGTGACTTACCTTGTGTAAATCGAATTTTCGAAACCTCACAAAATTTGGGGAAAGCGATAAAATTGAAGTTATTAAGTAAGATAAAACATTAAAAAGATTTCAAGTGGTATGATTATGAAAACCAAAGAAGTAGTGTAAGAGTTGGTTAAATTCAAAGAATTGAATTTTTAAGCTTCAAAATTGAAGTTGTCAACCTTAAAAAATATTGCAAAGGAATATGGTGAGAGAATATTGAAGAATATTGAAATAATTAGTTATATTGAAGAAGAAGAAGAAGAAGAAGAAGAAGAAGAAGAAGAAGAAGAAGAAGAAGAAGAAGATGATGATGATGATAATGATGAAAGAGGTTGTGCATGTCAATTTAGGTTAGTTTAATTGTGATTTATTGTATGTTTATGAGAAATATGAAATTGATAGAGAAATTTAATGACTTAGGGTAGGGATTAACAAAATAAACAAATTTAAGGTAGTATTTAACAAATAAAATGAAAGAAAACGAAGGTCAACCGTCGGAAAATTGACTTTAGTCACCGGAATCTGGTATTTGGTACCTTTTAATAAATTTTGAAAATAAAAGGTACTAGATAACAAGAAAAAAAATTAAAGGTACTAGCTCGCAAATGACCCTAAATAAAAGGTACTATCTGACAAAAAATCCTAATGTAAAAGTAAATAATTTGTAAGTAGCGCAAAAGGCAATACATAAAATAAAGTATGTATTTTTGAATATTCTTGTATTGAATCTATAATATTTCGAATATTCGAAATGAATCGAATCAGATGACATAATGTTATAAAATTATATTTTCAAATTCGAATATATATTATCCGAAAGTACAATTCTGACTGAATATCTGATCTATATTTTGCCGTACTTATATTTATCATAGCAGAATCTAAATATAATCTATACGAAATAATTAAAAGTTTAACTTACATAACGTTTACTTAACCAGACTCTATTGAAAGTTTCACCCCATCGTGCAGGCCGATTGAGGACTGCGGTTACTCGACAACTGAAATTTGACAGTACAAAAGCATGCGATTCATCTTCGTTCTGAGCAATATTAAAAGCCCAAAAGAGAACAATTTATCTCGATTTTTGTCCCACCGTACAATTAAATTACCAAAATAATTAAGTTGTTCTACTTATTTCAAACCTAATAAAAGCGTGTAATTTTCTAAATTATTTATCAATTTAAATTTTCTTAATAAAATTTTCACAATAACCAATTATTAGTGTAACCTCCTAATCCTAATTAATATCCATCCATACATAGTGAATGCCTCTCCATTAATATTCTTCATTTTCATTCTCAAAATTTCTTCACTTTTTAGTTTTTATTTATTTATTTAATTTATAAACTATATAATCACTCCTACAAGTAATTAATTAGGTACATTATTATCATTGCTCATTTTCTTTCTAATCATTTTTTCCTTAATTGCGTGTAAATTGTATCAATTATAATCTGCTCACCTACCACCTCTCATCTACTTTTTTTTCTTCATATGATTGAATAAATTTAGTTGCAAATTTAATTCATTTTTATCAGAAATTTTTGATTTTTCATATCATACCTCACCAAAATTACCGATTTTTTTATTGTTTATTTATTTTTTATTTTTTTTAATCAACCCTTTACATTTTTTTCAACAATGTGATGTGGGTATGTCAAAATTCAATCTAATTTGCATCTAAAATTTCTGGGGTGTACTTCAATTTTCAATTCTAAACGTCAAAGTTCAAAAAAAGAACGCTCCTTTTTTTTTTATACTCGTATTTATAAGACGGTCTTATACAAGCGTTGTTATTCGATTATAAAAGTTGAACTTTTAATTAATTTTTAGTGCAAATGGCATTGAAATGTGATGGAATTTTATATCCTGAATTGTTGGGCACAAAAAAGATAAGAACTTTATTTAATAATGGTGGTTTAGGGTTGAGTTTTAAGAGAGAAATTAAGAGATTAATTAAGTGGGAATGTAATTATGGGGTTTTAAGTGAAAGAAATATTACTCCAATTGAAAAGGAGAAGCCATTGTTGAAATCTTTGAGTTCTTCTAATTTTGGATTTCACAAAGATTTGAATTCACTTCCTAGTAAGTTTTGTTCTTCTTGTTCCAAATTATTCTATTTTTTTTAACATATAGATTGTATAGGTTGTGTTTAATTTGATTTTGTTGTTGTAATTGATTAGTTTGATTTATGATGATTGTATAGAAGTATTAAAATTCCGGTATCGGTTGCTGTATTGCTGGTTGCGGCCTAATCTCGTAAAATTCGGCCTCGATTTAGCTGGAATTGTCTGACATGGGTTAGTATCCAAGTCTCGAACTCGGGTTTAGGAAAAACAAATTCATGTTCTTGGCTTTAAATGAAGTGTGGAAGTGTCGTAACAATGTCGAGGGTTTGGTAGACCCTGTTCTTTTCGGCTTAATTTAAGCTCGTATAAGTTTTAACTCCGCCTCAACAAGCACAAATTTAGAAACAAAGAGGTTCACTTCAACTCGAAAATAAGTTCTTTCTTCGACTTCTATAAGTTCAGCTGTAATAAGTAGAAAAGAACGAAGCCATAGTGATCGAGTTGGTTCAATGTATCTAAATTAATGAAGTGTGGTTTTTCGTGTGCAATCATGTATTTCTAGTTCGTGACAATCTCCTTGTATTCTTTTGGAATTTGGACTGAAATTATGTAAAGTAAACTCAAGAAGTTAACGAAATTGTATGAAGAGATTAATTGAACTCAAATTAAATCCAAAAGAACGTGGCCTGATTGTTAGCGTTGCTTTTGAATGTATAGTTTAGGAAATGATGAATTGCGGAACTTGAGTTAGAGTTTAGCTTGTGATCCAAGAGTACTTTTTGGAAGGCTTGCTTTTGGTCGGTGATTCCTCGGTTTTCAAATGATCACTCAACTATCGACTTTGATCCGAAACTTAGTAATCATGATGTAGTTTGTACTTTGGAGGAGAAACTCTTGCAAAACTTTGCAAGACGTTTCATGATTAATTGAAGAATGATTAAAACGAGAACATCTAAATTATGTATTATCAGAGATTGAAGCTTTAGGGTTATGTACTATAGACGGCCTGATTTTTTCAAGTCGTAAAAATGGAGCGTGATGGTGTTGTAGGACGCAGGAGTTATCGATTTGTAACTCGAGTTTCCCGAGACGAATGAGAGAACTTGAGTCAATGATATAGGACAAAGACCATGAGTCCACCCCAAAAGCTAGCTCAAGGGGTGGTAGACCCTTGCCCTATATAAACCCCACATCAACCTCCCATACGGTCGATGTGGGACTCTTGCAATGACTCAATCCTGTAACAGATGGTCTGGAAGTTGCACACTTACTTTTGGGGTTGAGTTTGTAGAATTCATTTCCCTGGTCGACAATGGTACTCAATGCCCTTTAAAAGCCCTTTTCTCAACGGATAAGGGTGCTTCCGTACAGTGCAATGTACCATGTACGTGTGTTTTCTTGGGGGAGTAGAGGATATTGGTATTTTTGTCTAGCCGTGTTCAATTACGTTTTAAAGGAAAATCTACCAAAAAGAGAACGCTAAGTGAATTTATACGAGTTTTTTTTTTTCAGGTAAGATGTTAAGTTGTCGCTTGTTCTTGCGCCGTACATTAAATATTCCTCCCTGATGTGACCAAAGTCGTTATGATCACCTTATTGTGGACCCGCTCTTTTCGTCTTAAATTGTCTTAAGGAGTTTAAAGTCCAAAGTCAGAAGTTTAGTGTTTCTGGAGTACTTTGTATCTAAAATCTAAATTTTTCCGAAGTCATTTGGAGCTTTTTAGAAGAAAAAAATATGATGAAAATAACATGTCCAGTCTAGAACGGAGTACTTCTTTCGTTCCTTGCTATTTCGGTTATATAGAATTATCATTTGATATGTTTTATATGGAACGGTATAATCTTATATGGCAATGAATATTGTGAATCATGTAGGTGAAAACTTTAATTTACTCATCTCGTGAAATCTTATTTTAAACTGCAGAACCGTTGACTGCTTCCGACCTATCTTCATCCCGAAACGATGGTTCAAACATACGAGTTGCCTATCAGGTGGAAGCTTACAGATTATTTTCATTCCGCCAGAAAATGACTTTGTCCGTCTAACATGTAAATGCAAACTTTTATGTAGGGTGTCCCGGGTTCATACAGCGAGGACGCAGCTTTGATTGCGTATCCAAACTGTCAAACTGTTCCTTGTGACGGATTTGAGGCTGCGTTTAAGGTTCACAATCCATTTCTTATCCAATTTTTTATGTTCAGTGGCAAGTTTCTTACGCACACTACTAATCTGTAGGCGGTCGAGCTTTTATTAGTCGATAGGGCCGTTATTCCGATTGAAAATACAGTAGGTGGAAGTCTCCATCGAAATTATGATTTACTTCTCCGTCATAGGCTGCACATTGTAGGCGAGGTTCAGTTAGACGTTAATCATTGCCTCATGGGACTTCCTGGGGTTAAAAAGGAAGATTTAAAGCGCGTTTTGAGCCACCCACAGGTACTTAAAAAGTGGTTTTTGCCCTAAAATTATCCCATTTTTTATTATTGAGAAAATATTGATGAATATATTTTCGCGCAGGCTCTTGATCAATGCGAGTCAACACTGAACGATTTAGGCCTTGTTAGGATTAGTACAGACGATACTGCTGGTGCTGCGCAAGTGAGACTGTTTTTCTATTTTTTTTTCCGTAAATTTAAGCGCAAAATAGATGGAGTACATTCTTACGCAATTCTTTTATTCTCTGATTCAGATTGTAGCTTCTCAGCGTGCAAGAGATACAGGAGCTGTGGCAAGTGCACGTGCTGCCGCCATTTATGGCCTCGATATTCTCGAAGAAAGAATACAGGTGTACTTTTCAATTGGTCATCACTTTCAAATGTTTCAATGTCTAAAAATTTAAAACGATCCCGTTTCACCGCATGGCAAAAGGGGTCATATATACATAGCCTTTCCCTTGTGATAACATGGCGTTTTTAGAATCGACCCTTAATTAAAAAATGGGATGACAGTAGTCGCCTATTTAAGGGTTTGCTCTCCTCATCTTATTTTTTCGCAACTTAGCAAATACGGAGTACTACATAATACTGCAGAGTGCTTAGAAAACACTTAATTTCAGAAATTTTAGGACGATGCTCATGTTCTTATTTTCTATGTCGCCTTGTGCAGGACGACAATGATAACATCACGCGTTTTATAATCCTCGCTCGAGAGCCTATTATTCCTGGCACAGATATACCTCATAAGGTATGATTTTGTTTGTCATGACTCATGATTGAAATTGGGCCAAAAATTACATTTCCTTACAACGGAGTACCTCGTAACGTAAGAAGCGTGGACACAGTAGTGAACCATTGTTGCGGTTTTTTCAGACCAGCATTGTGTTTTCGTTGGACGAAGGTCCAGGTGTACTTTTCAAAGCTTTGGCTGTGTTCGCCCTTCGAGAAATCAATTTAACAAAGGTTGGTCCATGAATATTCCGCGTTTATATTTTTGATAGTCTTTTTAAAATTCAGAGCTCTTAAATCGGTGACTTTTGCATGGCTGTTCAGATTGAGAGCAGACCACAAAGGAAGCGTCCACTTCGAATCGTGGACGATTCAAACAAGGGGAGTCCCAAGTAAGTGCTAAAACTTTCGGTATTGACAAGCTTGCCTTGAATGACGGAAGTGTTCGTCTTAGAATCGTAGATATACTCGTAAGTTCTATTTTCTACATTTAACCTTAACTCGTATATTAATGTGATGTGTGTTTTCTCGGAACAGATATTTTGACTATCTTTTCTACATCGACTTTCAAGCATCGATGGCAGATCCTAAAGCTCAATCCGCTTTAGGACATCTCCAGGTCAGATGGGAAATCATACGTGTTTTATTTACAAGTATCAGAAACGTATAAAAATGATTGCGAATAGAGTATTAGAATGTTCATACTAGATTTGCGCATCTGACACTCGTTATTGCCAGCGGACAATTAAACTCGATATTACGATGCAGGAATTTGCCAGCTTTCTTCGTGTCCTTGGGTGTTATCCAATGGATAATATTCCTCACTAAGCATTTGATTGTGCAAGATGCAAACCTACTGGAATTACATCTTCAACCGAGGTCGAGCCAGAGACTTCACTCATCAACACAATTTCTCGGAATTCCGAGTGTACAAATTGGCTTTCGATCTGAAAGCGAGAGCTGCTCGTAAACGCTGTTGCAGGACAAGCTCGTTGGTGAAACTAACGTAATTCAAGCAATGCTTGCGCAGGAAGCTACTCTCGCCCTTTTTGTGCAGGCCATGTCTAGTTTGGTGACGAATTCTACATTGCTAGTTGCAAATAAAACGAGCGAATAGAATACTCTCCGACAACATCTTTTCATTCTTTGTGGCACTCGATGGCGGCTTTTGCCGTCTTGTGTTGCCGCCTTATACAGGAATAACTACCATCCATCTTGGGAGTTCAGTACTAGTCTTGTAAGACTGTTTTGTAGTAGTTTTCGAGAAATTTTTAACGAACAGGAACTATACTTGTTATACTATACCATACTTGCAACTTCCATTAAATTTTGAACTTCTTTTAAAAGGATAGTACGTAAGTACGCAGTACGCCTTACCGATACTCTATTATGCTGTTTCGTGTTGCACTGATTTTGCTAAAGCTTAACCGTTGCTACATCCTCAAGATTCAGCCTAGAGATTCGTGTTTCAGTTAAGGAAAGTGTGGTTTATTGTGCCCTTTAGAAGGCGGAGGTTAGGAGGTGCACAAAGCCAAGGCTTTTGCGGTGCCAACGACGACGTGATGCTACATATTGGTCACAACGTGATGCTACATTTTGGTCACAAAGCGAAAAAAGTGGCAACCCACGCTTCAAAAGGCACGAACATTGGCTGTAGTCACATCAATTTCCAATCGTTTGAATTACCAATGATGATGTCATGGTCTAATGGTTAGAACGGAGATATCAAGACAATAATGTTCCAAGTTCGAATCGTCCCACATCTTTGTTGTACAGTTTGTATAAGTCTTGCGCCGCCTCTTACAATTTTTCGAATTAGGTCTTGGGTCTCTTATTAGTACGTAAATAAAATAGGCACACGAAATTCACGCAGCCCTAGAGATTAAATCGGTAGTCAACACTTGCAGATGATCACATCTATATTATGATCACATGGTCTCGTAGCAAGTAATCAAATTGAGATCAAAATAAATGGCACGGGAAACTTGCAACGCGTCCGTTCCAAAAAATAAATTTGCTAAAAATCTCCGTACTATTCGACCAATTAACATTGTGTCGAGCATAAGAGAATATGGCTACCGACAAATTGAGGATGATAAGAAATTACCGGACCCAAGAGATAAAAGTGGTAAACTTCACAGAAACGGATTCATATCACCTAAGTTAAATCTGTACACTACTGAGTATCACTATAGAGAAATTCGAGGTGTTACTTCCCTCCTCAAAAATGTATACAACTCGGATTACAACTTTTGGTCCTACATGCGCCACTCGTAAATGATTCAAACAGGCACCCGTTTCCCACGGTATCGATCAATCAGCTGCATGTTTCAAAGAAACAAAAAAAAAAAAAAAAAAAAAAAAAAAAAAAAACGTTTAGACAAAACGTACATTTGTTTTCAAATTCAACGAGTTCTCCACATTTTGGTGCTTCATATCTGAGCAGTTAAGAGACACTGAGCAATTTTTTAATTCAAAACTACAAAACATCAGGAATGAAGTTATGTCGTACGGAGTACTATGTTAAATTATCCAGAACTGAGGCTACAGCGTAAGCAGCATTTAGCAAGTGCAAGCATAGAGAAGCGTTAAAAAAATTCAGTTGAAATGGAAAAAACGACGTGAAAAATAAAATAATAGAGGAGAAATTGGTTTTTGGGCGACATACAGATCTAAAGTACGGTTGTTGCAAAATCCAACCAAGAACGGGAATTCTCTGCACAAAAACAGCCAACGTAGGCCAAAAGCCGCTGCACAGAACATTGGCTCGTAAGTAACAACCAAAACTGTTTTATAAGCAAGCATTGGATGGAGAAAAACAGACCTGAAAAGAACGAGGAAACCGTATGACTCCAATATCATTCCTATTATCGGCCATCCAACCAGAACAAAGAAGAAGCCAAAACCGAAAGATATTGTCCCCTGCCCCAGAGCAAGAAAGAAGAGAAACATTTAGCACGTGACAATCTATATTAAAAAAATTTCTCGATGTATTATATTGTCTGAAGTTTACGTAAGTTTCTGGAATTATCTTTGTTATTAATTATTAAAAGTTGTTTTGAAGATTTTTCTCACTTATACTCCGTATAAAGTAAATATATAGAATTGACAGGAATGGAAGAAGTATTTGACAATACACGAACAGAGACGTATAACACCTTGTAATTTTGCGGCTTCATGAAGAACTGCAAAGTCGACTTCAACCCTATTGTCAGAGCCAAACCAGACAAGAATAGGATCTATAGAAATAATGCAGGAAGAGAAAAGGCTAGTGAGATGCGGTGCACAAAGAGTAACAAGAGACGTCGTCTATTAAATGCAATGAAGAAAAGGTACGTACGTTTCCCATTGCAAGTAATCCTTTGTCAAACAAGAAAACAACACCAAGGAACGTGAAAAAGACGCCGAATCCGGTCAATCCTAGACCGATCTCTGTTCCAATCGACATAACATGAGTAAGGAACATTATTATTGGAGCAAATAACTTACAGAAATGTGTATGCTTTAGAGTCAAGGAAACGAAGTTAAGAACCAAGGAAATTCTATTACATGGCTCATGAGAAACCATAATGCAAGCAACATGATCAGAAGCTTTCTACGAAAACAAAGAATACTGGATACGATAACGCACTGATCTCCAACGAATTTGAATCTGCTTAAAAGAATGCAGAAACAAAAACACAGAGCCAAAATCCTGGAAAATCAACTTAGGTCCAGAATGGTATCACTCGTAACGAAGGAATAGAAGGCTGTGCATGTTCAAACAAAGAACAATAACCAAAGAAAGGACAAATTGAGGTATTAGCCGTATGGCTATTACTATTCGAGAAACCATCTTCCAACAAAGTAATAACGTGATTTCAGAAAATATTTTCTTGCAGAAGCTGAATTTCTGAACGGTCAAAACAATTACTTTGTGCAGCATGACATGAGTATAGTGTACTTGTAGACTGTAGCTGTGACATCAAATGTGGAATGAAGTGCCATTACCAAATTCTACATGATTCCACAGACAATCATCGCAGAATCTAACTAAAGTTAACTAATTTCTAAGTTCCTTTAACAAATGAATGTAGATTTCAGTTACAGAGAAAGTGTAAGAAAAGTAAGGGTAATGCTTACTCTTTCTATCATTCATCTCGAACGACATCATTTTGGAGAAATCAAGTGTTGAAACCGTCAATCAATCTACAATCTCTCACAAAAAAATTAGAAACCTAGCCTGCACATAAAAATACTATCAGATCAAACAAAATAACAATACAAAAAAGTAAGATATACATATACATGTAGCAAATATTTTTAGGTTTTTACTTTTATTCCATCAATACCTAAATCTCCTGTAGCAGAAATCATGGCGACAGTTTAATCAGACAATAAACAAAAAATTAATTCACAGAAATGAGATACACTACGTGATAGTTGTCTATTTCACCTCAGAACCAAACCGCTTGTATTAATAGTATCAGATATAACAATAAACAAACACATAAATAACATACATGTTGAAGTTCTACACAATGTCACAATCATCAAGCTAAAGACGCACAGGCTCACAATAAAGTTAGTTACACAAGTCAACGTAAGTAAAAGGTGATCAATGTTTCTTAAAAGTTTGTTACTAATAGCTTTGATTATTCATTGTGCATAATAAAAGTTAACTCGTGTTATAAATTATTCATTCAATACTGATCACAAAATTCTATTTAGCTCCTTTTCTCCCATTTTTCTCTCTTTCCTCCATTTCTTCTACTTTCTTTTTTACATCTATTTGAAGCTTCATCAACTAGGATTTATGTAAAAGCTTCTAATTTCCCGTTAAATTTTCCATTGATTTAGCTATTACATTCCGTTGCTCAGTTTTTAGAAATTCATTTGTTCTTATTACGTTATTTTTCAAAGGAAAAACAGAGAAAATAGCGCAACAAAGTTAGGTCAACCAAATTGCTCGGTCAAATGGCATACACAAGAAACTAACAGAGTTCACTCAAGGTTTTGGCAGTATTTGTAGTTATTTTACCAAACTCTAGTTGACTAGGGATGATACTAGTTCAATGGGTTTAACCCTACTTGCTCTTGTGGTACACCACAAAACAAGCCAATTTCAGCAAGATCAACATGTGCTTGTGTAGTGCAGTTTTTTTACGGGACTGAATGACTCTCTTTCAGAAACCAAATATGCTGCAAAATGTCTTCCAACTCTTGCTACGATCTATAACATTTTGATTTAGGAGGCAAGGCAAAAACAAATGCCCCATCAGGCACTTTATCAATCTAATTCAGTTTCTTTTTATGCAAAGGATTGCATAAACTAAACAGGCAGAATCGGATAGACAGGTAATGGTCGGTTCAATAGCCAACAGTTTCAAACTTCCAATCTAATGGTTAAATGCCAGATCATGCTACTGATCAATGTTACAAATAACAGTATAGCAAAAATGAGATGACTAATACATAGTAATAGGAATCTTTGGTGCATTTGAAGGAACCCATAGTAATAGCCTAATAGGAAACAAAAATTTGGTGACTTACAAAAGGAAAAGTAGGATTTTCTAGCTAACTATCCAAAAGGAAAAAAAAAAGATAGCAAAAGCTACACAACTTACTAGATCCTATATATTATAATAAGGGTAAAAAGGGGACGATGGCACTACTGGCAAAGACCATCTAGCGCTAACCACTTCTTTTTTTGATAAAAGCAAGAAGAAGAAAATGAATGGTAACGAAAGTAAATAAGGCGTTTCTCGCTCTGGTTTCGGATGAGCTTAGAAACTCGATAAAAGCTCATTCCTCTACTCTTTCTTTATTGGTTGGATGTAAGTGTTGAGAAGTGCACAGAAGCCTGTTGCACAATTTTCGCCTACTAACTCTGATTTTGCACGTCATTCTACTCAATTTCCTATGTTTTCAAGCTTGCAGTATTGCATATCTTCTTGCAAACCTCATGTCATTTATCGTCCTAATAGTCATCTTATCTCTATCAATGCAATTAGGACTGTTCCAATAACCCAAGAAAGTTCTCTACAAAATGTAGTGCATGTTCCTTCGTTCAAATATGATCTCCTTCCCATCCCCAAAGTAGGTAAAAAAAAATCGGTATCTACCATATGTTTCACCTCAAATTTTCATTTTTAAGGGCTTTTCCAAGGAGGAAGCATTAAATTCTTTGGAAAACAAATAAAGACCTTTATCTTCTATCAGCCGCCTTCCCAAACTTTGTCTATAGTCCTAGTAACGGCAAATTGCATCTTGTGTTCCATTTGCTAATTCTACCCATGATCGATATAATAGACTAGGCCACCTAATTTTACGTAAATTTAAGACAATTTCCTCTTTGTAAGCTCTCTAGAGTCTACATAACTGAAAGAGAAATTGTTTCACATTGACATTTGGAAGTCTTATCATGTTCAATTTATAATGGTTACAAGTAATTTCTCACAATTGTGGATGACTTTACTAAAAACACTTGGACCCTTCTTATGCCTTGTAAAAGCAATGCTTTCTTAATTCTCCTTCCGTCAAAGCTTCATAGCCATCGTTCAAACTCAATTCAACATGAAAGTCCAAGCCATAAGAACTTATAATTCCCTTAAATTAGTTTCCAGCATTACAGCAACCAAACATTCTTACATCCAATGGCATATTTCATCAAACTTATAGCTCGCCCTCCACAACAAAATGGACTTGTTAAAAGGAATCAAAAACATATGCCGCAAACCCTCATGCTCTAGTTTAACAATCCAAGCTTCCTAAGAAATAGTTGGGTATCTGTCTCCTGTCTGCTACCTACATCTTCCAGAGGTTACCTTCCAAAAATTTCATATCTCCCTATGAACTTTTATTCAACAAAAATATACTGATTTACTTATGAGAGCATATGGATGCTTCTACTACGCTCTACTATATTCAAGCATGGTAGAGATCTTAGTTTAAAAAGGTGCGCCTTGGGTGAGGCACTAGCCAAAACGCCTCGGTGCATTTCAGGTGCGCCTTTTGGACAAGGCTCACTTAACCACGCACGCGCCAGTACGTACTTCCCGTATTGTTTTCAACTAGATCTTTACTTATGTCGTTCCCTTTTCCCATTATTCTTGATTTTTATTCCTTTACTTGTTTGTTAGCTTGAGAACTTATGAAAAATGTATTTTTTCCTAAATATTTTACTTAATAAAATTGGCCGCCTCACGTCTAAAAGGTGCGCGCCTTCGCCTTGCGCTTTGCGCCTTATCGCCTTGGCCCCCTAACGCCTCGGTGTGCCTTGCGCCTCTTCAAACTAAGGTAGAGATAAACATTCACCTAAAATATACCTTTTGTTTACTACGTTATCCTTTTGGGAAAAAAAAGGGGGCATATAAGCTTGCTTCTTAGTCTCGATAATTTCTTTAATTTTACATTAAAAGATGTAATATTTCATGAAAACAATTTTTCCTTATGCTAAAGATTATTTCACTCAGTATCACCCTGTTCTCATCAATGATATACATCCTTTCCCTAATACTTCTACATCCTCTACTCCTACTTCTCCACCATTGATCCTCTGATATAGTCCACCAGACCTCATCCTTTTCCACAGTACGACTATCACTGCAATCTTGGAAATCTCTCTCCATGTTCCCATACCTTAGTCTCCTGCAATTTAGTCAGCAGTGCACTCTTTCCCGAGACACTATGTCACTCCTACCTATGCAAGAGTCAGTGAACTTCGAGCAGGCTACACTCAAAGGGGTATGCTCATAGGTATGCTAAATTCAATACAAATCCTACCTATGCAAGAACTCGACTCAGCATTGTCTCAAAGGGTTATGTTCTTGCTTTATGTTCTCATGTTTGCGATTACTAGCAATTCCAATTCCAACTTTATGTTCTCATGTTGCGCAATGGGATACCCAAAAGCCCTAAAAATGCAGGGAAGAAGGTAAAGATTAACCTCGACTCTGTTCTTGGCTTCCTATTCAAGATAGCTTTACAAGGTCTTTTACTTTAAAATTCATTTTAGGCCGTATGCCGCTCATGCTACCTCGGGAGAAAAGGGGGGGGAGGTCATCCACGGGAAAACGTGTCCCACAACACCAATGACGGATTTTATTTGTGACGAGTAGGGCTTCGCCCCCTTAAAATATATATTTGATGATTACATACTTAGCCACGATACTAACATGTGTCAGTCGGCAAATACATCGATTCTCATCCGCAAGGTCAGATCACTCTCAAAGTCAAATTCCTCCTAACTCTATCCCATGTCCTTCCACCATGATTTGCTAAAGACGTGCCAGATCCACATTGAAGCAAGTTACAAAAGTCATCGGTTGTTACTAGCTTTGATCAGTTCATTGTATATTTGTATATGAATAAAGCTAACAATTGTTGTAACTATTTATTCAATTCATTTAGTAATCTCTGCATTAAACTTCTACATGAGAAATTGCAGCAATATTAATCTAGTTCACAGAGACGATATATATCGTCAATTAAATCTCACATTTAAACCAGCACAAACCTCTTGCATCAGAAAACACTGCAAAATTTCATCAGGCCACAACATAAACCTAATACAGACGGATATCGCTAATCAAATTCACCAAAAACCTTTAGGCCTCAGTAAGCATTGCGAAATTTTCATCAAATCACAACATAAACCTAATTCACGAAACAGAACTCAAAAAGTAAATTAGATCACCAATCAAATTCACATTAGATCCTTAATTAAGCATAATCTTCTGCATCAAAAAACATTTCGAAAGTTTCATCAGATCACAACATAAAACTAAATTACGAAAAATGACGAATATCACCGCATTACGATTAGCATCAGCATAAACCTCTTAAATTCAAAATCACGGCAAAAATTTTCTCAAATCACAGCATAAACCTAATTCAAAAAAATTAACGCATATAACTACTCAATTTTCAAATTTGAATCACTAATATCAGCATAAACCTCATGAATCAAAAATTACGGCATTAAATTCATCAAATCATAACGTAAACATAATTCACCAAAAAAAAAAATTTTAAAAAATGACGCATATAACTCCTCGCATTTCAAATCAAAACGATTAACCTTAACAATGAAGTTAAAAATTTAAAAAAAAATGTAAATAGAGAAACCTTTCGATAATGCTCCGATGAAATCGCCGGAGAAACGTCGGAAAATTAGGCGGCAAAATTTATCCTATTTATAGTCGCCGGTGAGCTCGGAAAATGGTAAGGATTTTGTGTGATTTTATTTCTCTCTCTTCTTTGTTTTCTTCGAAGTGATGCAACGTCCGTTAGGTGGATAATCAATGGGCCGTCAGCCCGGGAAGCCGAGGATCATAAATTGTTGTAAAAGACCGTCTTATTAAAATTTAGGGGTGTACAAAACATCGCCACATTATTAAACACCGCCACATTATTTATTACCATTTTACCCTTGGTTTAAATAATGGTTTAAGTTTTAATATTTACTTATTTACCAACAATTACCACATTTACTGATTTACCAATTTACCAATTTACCAATTTACCAATTTACCAAAGTTATATTTTAAACTCGGTAAATAATTTAAAAACTAAAAAAATGTCGTTTACGGGTGACGGTGAAGACGATTATGGGGAAGATTTTGGGAGCGATGAAGTGTTTGATGATAACGGTTTAGGAAATGATAGTTTTTTGGTAAGTTTTATACTTCGTATTTAATTGAAACTCGGGTCGAAATTTACGTTTTATACTTTGTTTTTTGACGAAATTTGTTTCATTCGTCACCTTGTTCATTCGACAATTTTGAATGAATGCCACCTTGTTCATTCGAAAATTTTGAATGAATGCCACCTTGTTCATTCGAAAATTTTGAATGAATGAAACCTACTTCATTCGAAAATTTTTGTCGAATGAAACCTTGTTCATTCGAAAATTTTGGTCGAATGTGTTATGGCCCACTTGTTAATGTGTTAAGTTGTTGAACTCGTTTTTGGCCCACTTGTTAATGTGTTATGAATTGTTGTGTTATTGTTGTTTTGTTTGGGCCCACTTGTTTCTATTACATGTAAATAGAAATTTTGTTTTTGGTCCACTTGTTAATGTGTTTTTGGTCCATCTTTGCTTCTATTACATGTAAATATAGGGTTTCATACGTGCTCATTTCATAGGTGCTCTTATAACTTGGTTTTATTTTTTACTAGTTTATTTTAACTTCTACGAGTATAAATTTTGTTATTCAATTTACCTCTTATAAACTTAATTGAACTCTTATAAGTTTAACTCAAATAACTTAAATCTTACCTTACAATGGTTCAAAATTACTTTCACTTACCTCAAATACTCTTATAATTTCAACTCTAGTGTCGTAGAGTATGCGGAAAATTAATAGTCGTCGTGCAAGTTTTTTGTTATTCAATTTAGCTCTTATAAATTTAATTGAATAGGATGTTTGTTTCCTAATATTTTAAGTTTTTAATCGTCTCTCTAATAAGAAGAAAATTAATTATACGAAGAAAAATTAGATTTCGACTAATAAATTGTTCATATAGTATTCAAATTTACAGGAGTTAACCTGACAAATTATAATTGAGATAAACTTTTATACTTATATACTAATGTAATAATTTTTTTTTTTTTTTTGTTGTGATGAACGAAACTTATAAAAATTACTCCGTAAATAGTATTCATAAGAATTTAATTAAACTTCTGAAAAAGTAATCGAACTAATTAAGTTTAAAAATTAAGCCAAAAAAGATGCCAAAAAAGCAAGAACCCGTACAAGTACATAGTATGAGACGTACAATAAAAGTGTTGGTAAATGGAATCAAGGTCAACCTATATATTTCCAAGAAGGAACTAAGAAATTCCAGGGAAATTAATTAAAAGTGTGCAGTACAATCATTATAGGGTTTTGACGTCGATTAAATTTAATTTGTTATTTAAAGTGCGATACGTTATATTAATTTGAATTTGTTGTTTTTTTGTTTATCGTAGGTTGAAGAATTAGTCGGCGACGGAATAAATTACAGTCGTCATTTTGTGAATACAATATATTTTAATACTTGGGTTGATGGTTACAATTGGGCAAAATCAATCGCTCATGATTTGTGTTTCGCTTTGGTAAAAGCGAGTAGTAAACATCGAGGCAACAAGGAGTATCACAAAATCACATGTGATAAAGGCGGAAAGTATACGGGGCGGTTTGTGGATCCTGAAAGAGTCCCGTTAAGGAAAAATTATATGGAATTAATATAATATTTTTATTAATACACAAATTATACATTTTGTCATACGAAAAATTAGATAAAATATAACAACCGAATAAAAATAACAATTCATCTCAAATAAATTATAGACCAAAATATAATATAATAACAAATCAGAAAAAATAATAAAATTAATAAAGCTACCAAATTATATAGGAAATCAACAAAGAAAAAAAAAAAAAAAGTTAAAAAATAAAAAAATAAAAAAATAATTAAAGCTGAGCAACACACAGAACTCCATAACAAAATATATAGGAAGTCAACTCGCACCATTCATCTCCTCCATAAGAAACACCATTCATCTCCTCCATAAGAACCCAGAACACACAACACACAGAACTCCATAACAAAAACTCAAACATGGCCATTCGCACCAAATATACGCATGGAATACGGTCCATTCGACATTAAAGCTGAGCAAATCTACGGACCATTCGACACAAATACTCGAATGACAATGGTGTCATTCGAAAAAAAATTTCGAATGAACCAGGTGTCATTCGAAAAAAAAATTCGAATGAACCAAGAGCCATGTGCTGCAAAACCTCGAATGAATCAATGGCCATTCGACATGAACAAAGGAAACAGGGGCCATTAACGAAGGAAACATTACAAGATTTTCAGAGGCCATTAACAGGGGCCATTAACGAAGGAAACATTACATGAACATGGCCATTAACGAAGGAAACAGGGGCCATATAATTTCGACATGAACAACACAAGATTTGAAAATTACAACAACTACAACATTACAATGTCGATTTAAACAAACAAAAATTGAAAACTTACCTTATGAAGATGAATAAGTTGGATAGATGTTGAGGAATTTGGGTGAAAATAAGAGATGAATTTTCAATTTTTTTGGGAAAAAATGAAAACTGGTTTTTGGGTCACTAAGGGTTTTAGGGTTAATTAAGGGGGGTTAATTAAAACAAAATTACTTCTTAATGGTATAATTACTTCAGTTTTAATCAAGGGCAATTTCGGAAATTCACCCAAAATGTGGCGGTGTTTAACGATATAGTGTGGCGATGTTTTGTAGTTGGGAAAATTTATCGGTAGTCGGTGCATATTATTATTATATTTCGAACTATTTCGTCGTGAGATTATCGTAAAAGGGGTTATAATATTATTGATCGATTTATTTCTTATTTTAGTTGGTTTTTTATGTGGTTCTTCCTTTTAGCTTTGTGTGTCAGTTTTTAAGAAAAACAATTAAATTTTAGGGGTACACTGTTTTTCGCCGGAGTTATATATTCAGGTCAGCGACATTATTCAGTAATTTGTAGTAGTATACGATATTCAATAATTTGCAATAGTATATTTGAATTAAGTAATTTGTAGTAGTATTACATTATTCGGGTCACCAACATCATACAAATCTAACCAAAAATGTTAACCACCTTACGAATCAAAATCCTAATTTGATGATAGTATGAGTACATTCTTACAAACCAAAATTTTATTTTGTCGCCCGTAAGGGTGTGGTCGAATGGTTAAAACATGAGTGAAAATCTCATGGGTTTCAAGTACAATTCCTTCAAGCTATCGTGCACGCTCGGGGGTTTACCCAGTGCTCACCAAATATAACGGCTACGGTAGAGCTAATCGTTAGCGGGCTTGGGATGGACATGGGTAGGGCTCTTTGTACCAAAATTTGTCCAGCGGATCTAAACTTTGTGTCCATATCCGTTATGGCGGGCTTAATGTGGCTGCCCATATCCACCTACAGTGGTTTGGTGGGCTTATGGACAAATTAAACGATAAATTTGACATGAGTTAAATATTCTTGTACATAACAAAAATCACCAACTCAACATATTTCACCACATAGTTTTAATAATTTAATTACATGTACCAATTTTTAATATATTTTCCTTTTTTTTGGTAATGTAATGTATTAATAATATTTTTACATTTATATTTCATTCTATAAATAATTTAGTACTATTTAGTAACATACTGATTCTTAATTTAACGGGCTTGGCGGGCCTGCTATGGACATTTAAATTTAGTCCGTGTCCGCCCGTTAATTTAGCGGGCCTAGTTTTTTTTCGATAACCGTCAGATTTTTATATTTTAGTGACCAAACCCGCTTGTATGACGGGCCAAATGGACGGGCTAAATGGGCTAGCCCGTCCATGAACAGCTCTAGGCTACGGGATCCCCAAGTTATCCCAAAAAAATAAATTATTTTGTCTCTCATACGATTAGCTTTCTAAGATTGAGTACATTTTACGAGGCTTAACTTTGTTATCACAGATGGAGTGGGTTCCCGAAAATCCCAAATTGTATCTCAACCCCATAACTTTTTGTAAAATTTAATTTTCTTCAATCGTAATACAAATTCGTCTTTATGATATAAAATAAGCCCAATAGATTAGTCTATTCCAAATTCCCAATGATATAAAATAAGCCCATAAATCTCACAGTCAAATCCCCAAAAAAGTCAATTAAATGATCCGCCAAAAAATCGACCACAGTGGGAGTCGAACCCACGACCTTCTGATCCGAAGTCAGACGCGCTAATCCACTGCGCTATGCGGTCTTGCTATGTCCATTCTTCATTTCCGTACTTGTTTACATTTGTTTACACCGACAGGAGTAATATTTTACGTACGGAGTACATCACTACCGTTTACCAATATTTAATTTAATAAAAAAAATTCAACAAATTTTACATGAATTTCTCAAAAGAAATCAAATATCAATGAATGCTGTTTTTTTTTTTTTTTTTTTTATAATTAAAATTATATTGATCGAACATGAAAAAAAATTGACGTCTATTTAGGGCGATTAAGTGTAAGATGATACGGAGTAGTTTATATGCAGAGTTGTACTCTAATAATATTTCAGATATTAAGTCCGACTGTCCGAGTATATGCAAAAAATACTTAGGTAAACGTGTTACTCCGTATTATATTACTCCAATCTAATTATGACGGAAATAAACCTACAATTATTTTATTGTAATAGTATTGACCGACATCACTAAGATTTTAATTATACAAAAATAGTAGGTCTCACATGAGAACAACACACATCGTGAATTCAAATCTCAATTGCATCTTTACACTTTTTGACACTATTTATGAGCTTAGAGAGTTTTCAACATTATCGACCATGTATAGGTAACTCGCTTTCTTAACTAAAATATTAATATTCTACTATTTTTTTTTTTTTTATTTTAATTTTTTTTTTTTTATAATGTATAAGCGTAGAAATATACTCTGTAGATATTATTGTCACAAAAATATGTCTCGACAAATGT
Organism: Dianthus caryophyllus; assembly: GCA_023091065.1. Classification (NCBI taxonomy): domain Eukaryota; kingdom Viridiplantae; phylum Streptophyta; class Magnoliopsida; order Caryophyllales; family Caryophyllaceae; genus Dianthus; species Dianthus caryophyllus. The sequence goes on along the minus strand of CM041522.1, from coordinate 35,801,736 downwards.
GCCATGACATTAAGATGCAATTAGACTTAAATAGAGAGAATATAAATTGCTAAAAAAATAGAAAAGATAATTATCTTTTTTTTGGTTTCCCAACCGATATCCGAACCCATTTGGGCCGACTAATTCGGTTTCGGAGCGTGTTCCGGGTTAAGGTTTTAAACTCCTCCCAACAGGCTTGCGGGGGATCGAACCTCAGTTTTCCCTACCAAGTCTAGCCCCTGACACCACTAGACCAATACCTCGTTGGTAGATAATTATCTTTGGTAAGAAGGCTCACAATAAATTTATTTTGAGACGTCTCACGGTAAAAATTGTGATACACAAATTAATAATACTCTACGATAACTTATCACTGCTGCATCTTGGCTTTGTTGGGTATCGACTCCCCTAAATATATACGTATAAGAATAATATTTGATTGTCTCACACTCTCACTTGACAAAGTCGTTAAAAATGAAATTTGAGGTTGCGAGTTCGACTCTAGCCCAATCCCTGACTATAAACGTTTAAAATTAACGATTGTCATACTCATTGTGCACCTTCCTCAACCTAACTCTACGTTCGGTATTTTACGCCCGGTAAAACTGACCTTGTTTGAAAGATCTAACCTGAAACCTAATTCGACACTCGAACTCAAGACCCAAAACTCGAATTTACTCGGCCAACTATAATCTGATTTGAATGATTATTGCGAAAAATATACTATTTATGAATTAATAACTCAAAATTAGGTGACTCGAGAATAACCCATACCCAAATATTTCAACCCGATTCAACTAAACTTAAAAATAACAAACCTGAAATTAATCCGACCTGATTGACCCATTTGCATTGTCCAACATAGTAAAAACCAATAACCCCCATTTCACCACCCATGTCAAGCAATCAAAATTCAAATTCAAATGCAACAAACACTAAAACACTTCTTTCACTTCCTCACTATTATTCATCATCTTCCCCAAATTAAATCAATCAAAAACCCTAACAAAACCCTAATTCATCATCATCATTATCATCATCAACATTTCCTAAAATCTCCCAAAACTTCCAAAATGTCATCATCATTATCATGGGCATGTTCATCTTGCACTTTCCTCAACCCTCCTTCCCAAAAAAACTCTTGCCAAATTTGCCAAACACCTTCAACAATTTCATCATCACCATCATCATCATCATTATCATTATCATCTTCTCAACATAAATGGGCGTGTAAAGCTTGCACCTTTCTCAACTCATACAGTCTAACCAACTGTGAAATCTGTGATTCTCGTGTTCCTTCGATTACTTTCGATGATTTCGGACACAATTCTTCTTCTTCTGATGTGGGTTCCATCTTTTTTCCCTTGAGAAAATGTACTTCTTCGTCTGCGACTCGGGTTAATGACCCGGAACTCGATTCGGTCCTAGTTCAAATGGGTACTGATGATTTTGCTAAGAAAGGGGTTGAATTTGATGGGTCTCCCAAGAATTTGTCTTCTCATAAGCGCAAGTTTGAGGATATTGTTCCAGGTTTGCGAATAAATTTTGTTTTGTGAGACGGTTTTACAGTAGAAATGAAGTTAGTTTGTAATTTTGTGACTGCTGTTACAGTTATTGTGAATTTCATAAGCTGAGTAATATGTTATAAATGAGCCCGTTGTATGCATACAACCGTGTCATGTAAGGTTTTGTGATAATTTATGCGCGCGATTAAACTGTGACCGATTAAGCATTACATCATGTGTTTAAGCTTTGTTTTGAAGTTGTGTGTATTTGCTAAGTGGTCATGTAATCGCGTTCATGTCTGTTTTTGAGATACGGAGTATGTATGGTAGAATGAATGATGTATGACATCTACCATCGATATCAAGTTTAGTCTGTGCGAAACCAGAGACAGGCCCGGGCCACACCCACAAATGGAAGTAGAGAGCCCGCTCCATAAGGCCCAGAGGGTTCTATCCCAAAATCAATTGGCAGTAAGAGGAGTAACCTCTAGACTTATAAAGTGAGCAACTCTCACTTCCATGATCAATGTGAGACTTACTTGTGAAGTGTTATTAATGGTCTTTTCACAGTCTGGTTTCAAACTTTTGCATGAAAGAAGCAGGTCGGTTTGTGAAATGATTTATTAGGTATAACAATAACTCCTTCGATATTCATGGATGGTTTGTTATGGAGTAGTTAATATTGTGCGCATAGAATGTGAAATTGTGACATTATCATGGTTACTTTAGTTCAAATGAACATTGTATGCATACAACGGTGTATAAGTTTTCTTTGTGATAATTTATGTGCGATTCTAATTGTGAGCAATTACATTATGCGTTTTAGCTTTTGCTGGAAATCTTGTGTACTTTTATAGTAGATGTGTAATCGTGGCCATGTCTGTTTTGGGGTCTGTGGTGGAACATGTGTAGTACGACATTTGCAATTGATATCGAGATTAGTCTGTTTCCAACTAGGTAATCATTTTATTCTTTGAAGTTGGTCTGTGTTTTTCCTTCATCATTTGAGTTTGTGTTGTATAAGGCTAGTTAAGCTTGCAGATTAACCAGTGATATAAGAACAATTGTAAATTTTGTAAAACTTTTTTCATATCAAATAACCACCGGCTGATTATATGCGGAGCAGACAGTGAAGACACTTTCAATTCTGTCGGTACAATTGATAAGGAAGACGACTTTAAAGCTGTGACAGTCCCAGGATCGATAGAGATTGTTGATGACACCGAATGCGGTATTGTGTTTAAGAGGAAGCGAGACCCTAGTGATTCTGTTGAGAATCCTATTGCTGTCAATGGATTTCGCGCTGTTAAATCGTCTAAGAAACAAATTACACTTCTAGGTTAGTTTGATTTGTCCATGCTATAATTTGAACTTCTGTGGACGAGTTTTCAGACTTTTCATTGTTTGCAGGCAGATTGTCATTAGCAATCAGTGAATATTACACCCTCCATTCAACTCAATTCATTGCATTTGTTTTTTCACATTTGACATGACACATTTTTGTGACAAAAATATATACAATTACATATCATGAAAAATTATAAAAATGAACGGAGTAATACTTTTATTGTACTTATAAAAGACAAATTAAATAAGATTTTATATGACTATGCTACCTCGTATATGATGCAAGAAATTCCGTAAATGTCTTGGGTGAGCAGTTAGAAAGTGAAATGGAGGAGTATGGAGTATCATGTATTTTTTATATCAGATTTTAGAATATGCGGTTCCAAATGAAGATTCATGTGAGCGGACTTCAAACTTTTTGACATTAAGGCTTTGTTATTGTTGTATTAGATGTTAGAATAATCGCTTTTGATTCTATACGACTCTATGAGCATAGTGTCGAGTTGAGCGTGCAATCGTGCATTACTGTGAATCTGTGATGTGACTGATGATTATTTATGTGGTTAACAAAATATCTAGATGAAAAGTTTCGAACTATTGGAGCAGCGAAAGGGTCAGATTCCGAGAAGATTGCTGAGAAAGGTGCGGTTAAGAACGTCTCTGGCGTTATAAAGATCCTATCGTACAACATCTGGTTTAACGATGAGCTTGAGGGACATTTACGGATGCAAGCAATCGGCAATCTTATTCAGCTACATTCTCCAGATGTCATTTGTTTTCAGGTGACCGTTCTTTCGTGAATTTGATCATAAGCTTTAACCTAATTATTTACGTGCATTCATAATTTGTTTTTTTCTGGTTTTTTAGGAGGTCAATTCCGTTCTCTATGCCATTATCCAGAAATCAGCATGGTGGAAAAAATACCGATGTTCAGTCTCATTCGAAAGGTCCCAAACTGAAGCGTACTTTTGCATGCAGGTAACTAATCTCCGCTGCTCATATTTCATTTGTTAGTCGGACTTCGCTCGTGAAGGAACTGTTCTCTTCGTCTAAGTTGTCCAAAGTATGAAGTCATACGTCTTTTGAAGTCTCGTGTTTTTTTATAGTCGTCCTTTTTTTTTTTTAATTAATCTGAAGTGTAAGTTAAGAAAACATAAGATAAGGAGAATATGTCCAGTTGTCCATGCATTAGGTAATTCATCATCTTTGACAAAAACCAAAAATAGTCAAACACTTGTTGAAATCACCGTTCTTTACACGAGCTCTCACCCTCAAATCTTAATTTAGGATGCGAGTTCCAGTTAGACCTGGTGAACGTATTATTTTGGTTGAGCTTGGTCATTGGGGTTCACTGATGTCAAGTCATTTTGATGACGAGTTTGTTTAAGCTCTCAAGTTCTAAACGTAATTAATCGGTTTTCTTGCAGTTAGCCAAACTTCCCATCAAATCATTCAACCGCAGGCCGTTCAGCAACACGATGATGTGCAGAGAACTCTGCATTGCCGACGTTGATGTGAATCACAAAAATCCGCTCATTGTTGCAACTACCCATCTCGAGAGTCCTTGCCCAGGACCCCCGAAATGGGATCAAATGTACAGCAAGGAGCGTGTAAGCCAAGCCAAGGAAGCGATAGCTACTCTTAATCAATACCCGAACGTCATTTTCTGCGGCGACATGAACTGGGACGACAAACTAGACGGCCGCTTCCCATTCCCAGATGGGTGGTTCGACGCGTGGGAGAAGTTACGACCTGCTGAATTCGGATACACGTATGACACAAAATCGAACAAAATGTTGACGGGAAATCGCACGTTGCAGAAACGTCTCGACAGGTTTATTTGTCACTTACCTGATTTTAAGGTCTCTAGTATCGAGATGATTGGGACCGAGCCGATACTGGGGGTGGAGTACAAAAAGGAGAAGAAAGTGAGGGGAAAAGTTCAAGAGTTGACGCTACCAGTTTACCCTAGCGACCATTACGGGTTACTTTTGACTGTAACGACCATGTAGTAAGGCGTCATCTTCTTTTGCTTGTTGATCTTTTTGTCAAAACTCACGCTATCGTGCTTGCTAGCTACTTAGCCAGCATATATTATTGTATAGCAGAACGGTGAAAGCGTTTATGGTGGTGTTTCCTTTCGGATTTTAGTAAACTCCGAGATTTTGTACATGGAAACAATGGATCAAATGATGAATTAGGATGGACACATTTGCCTCTTCAGATGTTTATTCGTCTCACACTATCGCTTTCGTTACATTGCAGCAAACTGTCGAGTACTGTATATGAGATTGAGTTAACAATCTCCATTAATGGCGAGAGAAAGCTCGAAGAAATGTAAGAAGAAGAAGACGAAATTAAAGTGTGTTTATTATTAGAATGAATGAATGAATCAAAAGTAATCAGTTACAATGAATGGAAGATTAAGAGTATATATAGAGAAGAATGTAAGAGTATAACAAACTCTAACAAACTCTTAATAATAATAACTAACTTGAACTTGTAACAAGTCACAAGTTCGAACCCTCTTAGCCACACACCCCCCTCAAGCTTGATTTGTAGACATGTTCTTCAAACCAAGCTTGACAGAAAGAAAAGTGTGTTGCTGTGTACCCAGGGGCTTTGTCATCACATCAGCAAGTTGTAAACTTGAACGCACATGCCTCGTTTTAATCAACCCCTGTTGCACCTGCTCACGAACATAGTGGCAATCAATGTCCAAATGTTTAGTACGCTCATGGAACACTGGATTTTGCGCTATGTGTTCAGCAGCTGCATTATCACAGTGAAGTGTGATAGGTAAAGGAACTTCCACCCTCAAATCAACAAGTAACCTTTGCAACCAAATGATTTCACTTGATGTATAGGACATACTCCTATACTCTGCCTCAGCTGTGCTTTTACTCACTGTTTTCTGCTTTTTAGTCTTCCATGAAATCAATGAATTCCCAAGGAATACACAATATCCACTCAAGGATTTGCAAGTGAAAGTGCATTGGCCCCAATCTGCATCAGAAAAGGCCACTAAATCCAGAGATGAAGAAGAAGGATAATGCAAGCCAAAATTGATTGTGGTCTTCAAGTACTTCACAACATGTATGGCTGCTTGCCAATGAGGTAACCTAGGAGTAGTCAAGAATTGACTCAAGTGCTGAACTGAATAAGAAATATCTGGCCTGGACAAGTTAAGATATAGCATTCTCCCAATCAACCTTCTATATTTTTCTGGTTCATCCAAAGGATCTCCCTCATCAGGAGATAACTTCAGTCCTCTGGGCATAGGGAACTGAGTATCAGAACATTCCTCCATGCCAAGATCTTGAAGAATGTCAAGGATGTATTTCCTCTGATTGATAATAATTCCTTCCTCATTCCTAGCCACTTCCAAGCCCAGAAAATACCTCATGTGACCCAGATCCTTGATAGTAAAGGTCTGATGCAGAGAATTTTTGACCATGATGATGTCTTCTTCATTGGTACCAGAAAGAAGGACATCATCCACATATACCAAAGCAATCAACAAAGAAGAATTAGCTTCTCTAATAAACAAGGAGTAATCTTGCTTAGATTGAACAAAACCAAGGCTGAGGAAGTGCTTGGTTAGCTCTTTATTCCATTGTCTGGAAGCCTGCTTCAGTCCATACAAGGACCTTCTTAATTTGCAAACTTGCCCAGGTTTAACCCCTGTATAACCTTCAGGTGGTCTCATGTAGAGATCCTCATCAACAAAACCATGAAGAAAAGCATTATTAATGTCTAACTGATGTAAAACCCAGCCTCTAATGGATGCCAAGGCTAGCAAGGTCCTCAAAGTAGCAAGCTTGGCAACAGGGGAAAAGGTATGCTTATAGTCCTTGTCTTTGATCTGGTTATACCCCTTGGCTACCAATCTTGCCTTAAAACGCTCAACAGTTCCATCAGGTTTGTATTTGATTTTGTAGACCCACTTGGATCCAATGGGCTTGGCATTTGGAGGAAGATCAGTGATCTCCCAGGTACTATTAGCTTCCAAAGCCTGTAACTCAGAAGCCATAGCTGTGCACCACAAGGGATCTTGACTAGCTTCTTTGTAAGTGTTAGGCTCATGTTGGGAAAGAACATTACACAAGGAAGCCTGATAATCTTCACCATACATTGCCAACTCAGGAAGAATCTTGGTATTCATGAAATTTACTGATGCTGTACTCCTTGAAGTTGCAGGTAGTTTGACAGAATGATGAAAGTTATGTAGTCTAGTAGACACTCTAGTAGGTCTGTCAGACCTTCTGACTGGCACAACAGAAGGATTATCAACCTGAACACCCTCAGGAAAAGAAGAGGAGACAGCATGTGGTGGAGAAGAATTAGCTTCCCCAGCATGTGATGAAGAAACATCTGCTGAAGTAGCAGGAGAAGTAACAGGAGAGAAGTCTCCTTGCAAAAACTGACTATCAGAATTAACTGAAGTGTCAGATAAGGGACTGTCAGAATTAACTGAAGGCCTATACTGGGATTCTGTGGGACTCACAGTCTGAATTACCCTTGGAGAAGATGTTTGAGAATCAGCAAAGGGAAAAATGTGTTCCTGAAACACCACATCTCTACTCACAAAGGTAGTATGAGTGGCTAAATCATAAAGTTTGTACCCCTTCTGACCAAAAGGGTAGCCAATGAAAACAGCCTTCCTAGCCTTAGGACCAAACTTATCTCTGTGAGTAATAGGTGCAGCACCAAAACATAGGCACCCAAAAGTTTTCAGATTCTCATAACTAGGAGTAGTGTGAAATAAGCATTCATAAGGGCTCTTCCACTGCAAAACCTCAGTAGGCATGAGATTAATCAAATATGTGGCTGTGAGCAAGCATTCTCCCCAAAACTTAATAGGAAGATTAGCATGAAAACGTAAAGCCCTAGCTGTCTCAAGCAAATGTCTATGCTTCCTTTCTACTCTCCCATTTTGTTGTGGTGTACCAACCACACTAGTCTGATGAATAATCCCTCTGTCAGCAAACATGGTTTTACAGTAACCCTGTACAATCTCAGTCCCATTATCAGACCTAATGTACTGAACCTTCCCTTGGAATTGAGTCTCAATATAAGCAAAGAAATACTGAACTAAACCAGGAACTTGTTCCTTAGTTTGCATCAGGAAAGTCCAAGTAGTTCTAGTGTTGTCATCAACAATAGTAAGAAAGCTCTTAGCTCCAGTCATAGAGGGACTTTTATAAGGTCCCCACACATCAATATGCAACAAGGAAAAAGGAGCTACAGCATGAGAAACACTTCTAGGAAAGGGTAATCTGTGATGTTTGGCCAAAACACAGGTTTCACAAAAAAACTCATTTATTCCACTCAAATGAAAATTATGTACATGCTTGAGCTTGTCTAAAGAAGTATGACCAAGCCTATTATGCAAAAGTGCTACATTAGATTTCCTCCCATTATGCTGAACATTGTTACTAGCACTATGAGTCTCTAAAGGGACTCTACAAGATTTATTTGAATGAAGTAAGGGAAAACTAAGCTTGTATAAATCTCCTTCTCTCCTTGCAGTGGCCAAAGTAGCTTTACTGATAGGGTCCTGGAACCAACAATTTGTAGCAGAAAACATCACAGTCATATTTGTGTCATGAAGAAGCTTGCTAACAGATAACAAGTTCTGTTTGAAGTCAGGAATAACCAACACATTGGCTAGGAAAATGCCAGGCATAAGCTGTAAATGACCAACTTTATGAACCAGTTTAGTTCTCCCATCAGGTAGAATAACCATGATAGGGTGAGATAGAAATCTGAGATCATGTAATAACTCTGAATGACAGGTCATGTGATCAGAGGCACCAGTATCAACTATCCAAGACATAGCATGTGTAGAAGACTGAACATTAAAGACAGAAGAAGATGAGGCAATACCTGCAATATTATTGAATGAAGGTGCAGAATTAGCTGCATTAATGCTGCTGGTGCGCTCAGAAAAGGCCTTCATAACCTTTGTCATAACAGTATTCACAATATCATCAACCATACCAGAAGAGGATGCACTTGGTTCAGAAGAAGAATGATGCTTGGGAACATCAGAAGAATCCAAATAACCATCATCAAGTGGAGTAAAGAAATCATCCTCAGATTGTTGGGCAGCATGATTTGCTACTCTTCTGCTAGAACCTCCTCTATAAGATCCTCTACCTCTACCTTTGTAACCAGCAGAATTCTTCAACTTATAACAATTATCTCTGATATGTCCTGGATTATGACAGAAAGAACAAGTTTGAAGTTGATAACAGTCATCCCTGAGATGTCCTCTTCTATGACAGTGAGAACACTCCTTAGTTGGGCGATCATTTCTGTCAGTTTTAAATCGTTTCTGAGAAGAATCATAGTCATCCTTCTTGAAGACACCATGTGCATCTGCTGCAAAAGCAGCAGCTTCCCCAAGCACATCCACTGTGTCAGACATTTGCTTCTGACGTTCAACCTTTTGCAGCATACTCAAAGTTTTGTTAACAGTAGGTAAAGGATCCATAGTCAACACAGTAGTCTTCACAGAATTGTAGATATTATTCAAGTTCATCAGAAAATGAATCAGTTTTGTATGAGTTTCCCTGTCAAGCAAACGTTTGAGCAGTTGACATGTGCAGAGCTTCAGTGCACCACATGTACAGTCAGGAATGGGATCTAGAGAATCAATATCCTCCCATTTCCTCTTCATCTTACCATAATATTCAACCAAAGGAAGATTATTCTGAACAATAGAACTCAATTCCTTGCGCAGATGATACAATTCCAGAATATTAGCCTCTCCATAACGCTCATTCAATTCAGACCAAAGTTGCTTTGATGTATGAGAAAACATCAGATTTTCACGAATAGAAAGATGCAAGGAATTCAACAACCATTTCATTATCACAAGATCAACTCTAAGCCACTGATGATAAGTTTTATCAGTTGATTCAGGCATCTTACAAGTTCCATCAATGAAACCTATTTTATTCTTAGCAGCCAAAGCCATCAAACAATCACGTTTCCAGAGAACAAAGTTCGATCCATCAAACTCATAAGAAACAAGAGGTAAATGAGTTTGATCAGCAGATGATAAGTAAAGCGGATCATCATAAAGCTGATAAGGAGAAGCATTCTCAGAATTCTGAGATTGAGTAGGAGTTGTAGTCGCAGGCATGATAAAGATGATGGAAAATGCAATCAATCGAAGAAAAGACCAGAAAATAACTCCAAGAAAGGAAGAAAATAGGTATGAAACTCAAAAATTCAACGAAAATAAGCGAAGAATCAACGCAAGTATGTAGGAAAGATCGACGAAATTAACGACGAAAAGAGAAGAGAAATACCGAAATCTGGAAAATTAGGGTTTATAATTTGGGGAAAATGATCAATTGATCAAAGAAAACCAAAGAACAACCAGAAATCAGCAACAATAACGCGGAAGCTTGAAGAAAATCACCAGAAATCTCAACCCTAGCGATTGATACCATATGAGATTGAGTTAACAATCTCCATTAATGGCGAGAGAAAGCTCGAAGAAATGTAAGAAGAAGAAGACGAAATTAAAGTGTGTTTATTATTAGAATGAATGAATGAATCAAAAGTAATCAGTTACAATGAATGGAAGATTAAGAGTATATATAGAGAAGAATGTAAGAGTATAACAAACTCTAACAAACTCTTAATAATAATAACTAACTTGAACTTGTAACAAGTCACAAGTTCGAACCCTCTTAGCCACACTGTACATAATCACCGGGCGTCGATTACGACTATTGTGTTATCACCCTTAGATAACACGTAAAGACATACGAAAAATCTGAAGGCACCATGTAAAGTACTCCTACTCCGTAGTAGCTAACATGCGAAATAGAAAGCCAAAAAAGAAAAAAAAAATGGTATGCGGTGAACGTGGATCGAACACGTGACCTTCAGATCTTCAGTCTGACGCTCTCCCAACTGAGCTATCCCCGCTTGTTGTTTTATTTGTTTTTCTAAGCAATTTGCCCAATGCCTGATAAAATGAAAGCTTAGATTTGTTTTTGTTTTGCACCTAATATTTGAAACCTATAAAGTATTTTGTATATAAAAATAGTTTACGATATTTGATGGCAAGAGCAATTCATGTGAAATTAATTTATCTCTTCCAATATTTTTAGTAGATTCCCGACGATTTTTCGTTTACCGGTCGCTGAAAGGAAAATAATTAATTGATAAAATTGACCCATAATTTTTCTTGAATTGAAGTTTTTTTTTTTTTTTTTTTGGATTAATTGTCAAGAATAATCCGAACTGGTCCTCGTATTCCATAAATAATCCGAACTCAATTTAATCCACGTATAATCCCAACTACTGAAGTAACATTCCAATAATGATCTTTGGCCAATTTTAACCTGCTTTAATCAATAAAAAAAGAAGTGAAAACAATTTGAATTTTACTTAAAATAAGAGTGAGGCAAAATTCGAGTCGATTTCACCATTTTTTTAACGTGTTAGAGTCGATTGAAATTGCCCAAAATACATTATTGGAATGTTACTTCAATAGTTGGGATTATTCGTGGATTAATTTGAGTTCGGATTATTCTTGGCAATTAATCCTTTTTTTTTATCAATAGTTCTTGCGTAAGACCGGCCTAACGTTAATTAATGTAAGTCATGCATGGAAATTTGTTAAAAAAAAAAAAAAAAACTACCCTCATGTGAGAATGCCTCACAATAAATTATTGTGAGACATGTCTCACAAAAGAATTAGTGTTTTTTTATATTAAAGAATCATTTTTAAACGATACTCGACAACTCTATTAAGTGAGTGAAACTAATGGTGATAATTTATTTCTTAATTTGTGTGAAATTGTTTTAAAATGACAATTATTTTGCAACGGAGTAGTAACTAACACGGATTATAATATTTCATATGAGTAATTTTTATACGTAGATTGCTTGACTTCAAAATATGAAATGTTATCGTTAACTTGCACTAAAATTTTAGTACTCGTAAAATTTTAATACACGTAAAATGCATGAAACTTTGTATTCCCTCCGTTCTAGTGAATTATTTACAGTTTGACTTTTTTTTGTGAGGGGATTTGAGAGAAATGTAAACAAATGACTTAAACTAACTATTTACTATTTAGGGCTTAGGCCATCTTTTGGACTTAATTTGTTTATCTTGCCAATTTTAACTTTTATTAGACATTACTATATGATAAAAGTCAAACACGACAATATAAACAAATACTCCGTAACTATTTTGATCAAATCAATATAAATATATAATAAATTAGAGAAGATATATTTAACTATGTTTAAGAAAATTAAAAATAAATAACACCGATCATGTAAACATATTTTATGCATTAAAATTTCATGGTCAAACCCAAATTTATTTTAGGTTCGTAATGATAATATTTAATTAATTAGTGATAGAGTGATAACATGTGAAATACAGGCAACCTTTTTCTGCGAAGGTCATCAGTGAAATGGTGTCATTATGTGAGAGTGTCGGTGAGTTATTGTGTTTGCTCCATTCTTGCTTCTTCACTCTTCCTCTCTATTATTTGGTACGGAGTATCATTTTGGGATTTGTGATCTCCATCACGTAGCCTATAGTAGTTAATTCACCTAAGGGAGTAAGTCTATTGTACAACAAAAATATGGGGACGACGGGATATTAGTGACAAAATGTGGCCACTTTTAATATTTAAAATGATTATTTTAACGCTTAATGTGATCACTTTTTGCGGCCTTAAAAGTGGGGTCACATTAGACATTAAAATAGGCACACTATAAGTTAAGGTGGTCCCATTTTAGTCCGTAATAGACCCGTCGTACTCGTGAATCAATTGTATTTTAGAATTTGTGAACCTAAGTACATATACACTATATTTAATATTTTATTTGTTTCAGTAAATTATTTATATTTTTTTTCTTTTATTTTGTGTGTAAACAAAAACTCAGGAAGAGCCTTACTCACTACTAGAGTTGGCCGTTTGTGTCCGTCTGATGGGCCTGATTTTTATGGCCCAACACGGCCCGCCAAAGCCCGACTAAACTCCCAGGCAACGGGCCGGAGACGGATCTTATTTTAGTGGCCCAAACCTCCGGGCCCCTTCTTTTTAGAAAATTTATAACCAACGGGCCGAGCTTGGACCTTAATTTTCAAGTCCGGCCCGCCACCTCCACAGGCCGGTTAAGGGCCCTAAACACGAGGCCTGGCCCGTAGTGAGCTGGCCAGCCCAACCCGATCCGTGGCCACCTCTACTCACTGCAAATACTAGGTATGGCTGAAGTGATGTCAATTGCTTCTAAATTTTGGAGTATAAATTCATAGTGAAAGATTATTATATTATTATGACCTTATTTTGATCCATACATCCAAAGCTTGATATACAAATTAGGGAGATAATCTAATGATCACTCATAAAACTACTCCACAATTACTTTTTTATATTCCCTAATAATTTCACTCAAATCCGCTCATACTGGATTTACCCAATCCTAAAAGACGGATAAAAACACGTCTTAAATGGATAAGACACGGATGATGGATGGATGGTGGGTTGGATGAAGCTTCATCTAACCCATCATTCATCCATCACCCGAGTTATCATCCTACTATCATATACTATTTGCGCTATGATAATGCCACTGTCCGAAAGTACTCTTCCACGGGATTATGGGTTCTTACGTATGAAATAAGTCTCATAAAAGAGTAAACCATGTGGCCTAGTTCAACGTACTCGTGGAAGAATGATGGCCCTACTTTTTTTTATTTACTCTTCAACCTATAATCATTAAAGACATCCGATTATCACACATTTTAACTCACTTCAAACACTTATTAATTAGTTTTTTTTTTAAATGAGACAAAACACTTTTTTTTTTTTTTTATATTCTCACGTTAGTTTTATCATCTATTTTGTCACCCAATCCCCCCGTTTTATTGTGGATGATGGGCGGGATGGATGTGCATGATAAATTTCGCTGATGACAGGTGAGTCTATAAAATGTTTTTGAGACAGATGAATGTTGTTAACGCTTTGCCCGACCCAAACCAAACCCATTACATTTCTAAGTATGAGGTAAATAATCGATTGAAACAAATTGGTAGTGATTGAATTAAGGTTGCGTTTGGAAACTTAGAATTGATTTGAAATTCTTGAATTCAAATGTGAAATTTAAAATGTTACATTTCAATTCCAAATCCAATTCCATAATGATATTTGGTGGCGCATGAAATTGGAATATGGATTGACAACTTTAATATAAAAATTTTGTTTAAAATTTACAACAAAATGAAATTTAAGACTATTGTATCAACTTTTAAATAATATTTTAAGATTTTACTCATTTTTAAGTCATATGGAGTTTGTGTGAAAAAATTAAAAGGAGGAGAAATTCAAATGACTACCCAAACCATAGAAATTGAGACGAACTAAATTTGAACTACCATGGAATTGGGATGGAATTGAGCCAATTCCAGTTCCAATTCTTGGAGTTCCCCAAACATTGGAATTGGCTTAATTCCGGAATTGAATTCTAATTCCGGGTTGCCAAACATGCCATAAAAATATTTTAGAAAAGACAAATATAAGTGGTATTAAATTTAAAAGTTGACGGGACAAAATAAGTACAAAAACCATTTGGGGTACTTATAGTAGTAACTCTGTTACAATCTAAACTTTAAGCTAATCCAAACGTCAAATGGGCAAATGGTATAGATCATGGACTCCATCAGTGGCGGACCCAGGATTTGACGCTAGGGGACACCGTATGGAAAAAAAAAAATTAACTGTACAACGTAACGTAAATTGGTTGAGGTTTAAAAAATTTTTTTTACGATCTCAAAATAAATTCCCCCTTTTCTATTAAATTGCGTAGAAAAAGGGACATTTATTTTGAGATGAAGGGAGTAGTTTATTTTATTATGTCCTAATCTTCATGCGTCTAATTTATGGATCTTGGGTATTGAACCTATGACCTCTCAAATCTAATTTAGTCCATTAACCAACTTAGCTACATCAACTTATTGTTCAATACTAGTAACAATTAATACTAATTTAATTTTCCATAAAAAGAGTGGGGGGCACGGGCGCCCTTGACCTCCCCCTCGGCCCGCCCCTGGACTCCATATAAATGATGCGATATGAAATAGATTGACATAATTTGGCTTAATTGTCAATTACAGCCACATAAAAAGTCGAATTTATAAATTACAGCCAAATTAAAAAAATTTATTTTTTTACAGCCACTAAAGTTGTTTTTCTTTTAAATTGCAGCCAACTACATTTTTCGGCGAAAAATAGAATGAACTGACCGTTTTGCCCTTCATTTAAGTGGGATGTATTTACTTATTGACTTCTCTCTTTATATTTTAATTAGGTTCATTGACTTCTCTATAATTTTTTTTATTGTTTCCTTCTCCTTTTACTCTCCTGTCTCTTTCTTCTTCGTCCTTGTCTTCCCCTTATCATTCAAAGTTTCAAACCCGCTTTTACATTTCATACAAGTATTCTCATGCAAGCTTTAGTTTTTGCCTCATGAAAAACACAAAGTAGCACTCCATAAAAGATTTGTTACTCCATCGTCGTTTATAATTGAAGATTAATAAGCATCTTTAACATAAAAGGTAGTGTTTTCTTATCTATGTTTTCGTCAATACTCATTTGGCTTTTGATTTCCCTAAAACCGTAAATTTTGGCGATTTTCGAGTTGCATGTGGTCTGAAATGAAGGCGTTTAGTGGGAACCCTAATTTTTTTTTCAAAATTGAACAATTTTGGGGGTTTTTGTATTTGTTTTCAGTTGGGTAATTGAATTGATATTTACTGATGTTGTGTTCCAAATGTTGTCTGTTTTTCATTTGTTTAGAAGTTGAATTATTTTTTGGTTTTTTTTATACACAATATTTGGCCAAATATTTAAATTGAATTAAATTTGATTGTTTGTTTGGTATACATGTGTAGGAATGGATTCAAAATCATTTACCGTTGATATTCGAACATTTTACGGGGGGAGGTTTTTGTTTCAGAAGGGAAAAACGGAGTATGTGGTGGATGGGGTGTTTTCTGATAACCACAAATATGGTTTACATTTGCAATGTGGTGTTTGGAGTCACAAATTGACTCTGAGTTTTTTGAGGGTTCTCGCTGAAAGTTTAGTGGAGAGTAAGGAGTTCGAGCTGTGGTACAGAAAACATGGGAAAAACCTCACATCCGGCAAAACCATGATGGTGTCTGACTTGGATATTGTTAATTTGTTGAAGACGAAAGATGCGATTTTCATTTGTCTTTGTGACAAATTTTTTCTTTCCGTGACAATTTTGTTAACATGGCTTTGTCTGGTGTAATTTTCATTTTGTCAACTGTGATTTTCATTTGTCTGCTGTGATTTTTATTTACCCTATTGGTATTTAAGTTGCCTACAATATGTGAGTTGTAGGCGGAGTTTGACGCGTCGATGGATTGCATCAAGTCCATGTCGACAGAAGCATGGACGTATTTGGCCAACATACCTGCCAAACATTGGTCGAGACACGCGTTCGATGTGAATTGCAAATCAAACTTGATGTTAAACAATATTTGTGAGACTTTTAATTCCGTCTTGAAAGAGGCCAGAGACAAACCCATCCTCACGCATATGGAATGGATGCGTAGGTATGTGAATTTGAGGCTTTAATTACCAATATTGTTTGTAAATAGTCACTTAATATTTGTTTAATTCTATGTAGGTATGTCATGGGTAAAAATTGCAAGAAGCGAGAGGCGGCCATGAAGTACAAAGGGAAGTTGATGCCTTACGTTAACAAGATTATCAAAACGGGAATTGATGACTCCAAGTTATGTCGATGCTCCCCTGCAACTCCTCTGTTGTATGAAGTAGACTACAAAGGTGACACATCGATAGTCAACCTTACGGAAAGGTCATGTACTTGTTTCCAATGGAATTTAACCGGCGTCTCCTGTGTACACGCCATCGATTGCATGCTTGAGCTGAGAATAAATCCTGAAGACTATGTCGATGAGTACTACTCAAAAGCAAAGTACATCAGCGCATATGCCCCTCCCATTAACCCATTGCCCGGAGCAAAGCATTGGGAGAAGACTGGACTGCCCGAGCCACTACCACCCCCTATGCGTAAGATGCCAGGCAGACCATCATCAAAGAAGCGAGTGAAGGAGCCAGGCGAAGGTTCATCTCACCGTGTCAAGAGAAAAAAGGAGCACAAGCAAGTGCAAAAACTGTGGTCAACAAGGCCATTACAAGAAGACGTGCACAAACGCCACCGTTCAAAACGCAACAAAAAAACAGAAGGGAGGGAGACCAGCTGCTACATCAGCATGGGTGAATGAAGTGAGGGAAAGAAACGCCAAGAGAAAGGCAGATAATGAGGCGTATGCGTTGGCAAACTTAAGCTCGACGTCTGTGCTTCTTGATGAAGTTAGTGAAGACGTCCTATGATGACCCATGGAATTTCGTCAGCCACCTTCAATGTTTGGTGCATTTTGTTAACGTAACTTGTTAGACTTTGAAAGGTTCTTACGCGAAGACGTTTTCTAAGTTAAGACAATTTATAAGTTTGTTTACGTTTTAGTGAACTTGTATGGTTCCTTATTTGAAAATTCCTTTTGAAACATTATGTACTTAAATTAGCCATATGTTTATTTGGCAATGAACGAAAAGTATTGTGTTTGGTTTAACCTTTTTCCTTTCCGTAAGAAATATTTCAAACATTCAAGTACGATTACAACTAGATAGAGGAAAACATAAGTAAACCCGTTACATAAGTACAACCGTTACAACCTAATAATAAACCCGTTACAACAACCTAATAATAAACCCACGTTACGAAAATGTAATTCCGTTACAACAACCTAACAATAAACCCACAAAATAACCCTAATTTAAAACCATTTTGCCATGAAAACAACAAACACAGCCATAACTAGGCATAATTTAATTGTCAAACCATTTCCAGTAAAGTTCATTTTCTTCAATCTTTGATTGTCTTCTTTCAGAGATTTCACCTTCTTCTTCAACTTTTCCAATTTCATTACAACACTTCTCTTCTCATCTTTCTCGGAATTCACTGTAGCTTTCATTTTCTCCAACTGATCAAGAACAAGCAATTGATTCTCCATGTTCAATTTGTTGATAATAGACCTTTGCCAATCAGTTTGGGTTTTACCATACCAAGCAAAATACTTGCAACCACGAGCCCTTGAAATTGGATCATACGATTTACAAGCTTCAAATCTTCTACCGGGATTGTCAACAGTTGTTGACTTCCTTACAACAATGGAGCGACCACAGTAGCATTTCTTCACCTCTTCGTAAGCATACTCACAACTAAGGTCTGACATGGTGGCTAAAATTTCAAGAGAAATTTTTCAATTTTAGGAGAGGAACCCTAATTTTTAATTTCAGATTGAAAATTATCTTTAGTTATGAGCATATATTTTAACTGGTTTCATAGTTTGATGTAATATATTAGAAGGAGGGGCATTTTCGTCTCTTCACATGAAATTTAGGCTTTAAAATTGAATTTCTGAGTTTTTAATTCATTTAAGTGTGTTTTAGCTCCATTTTGGCTGTAAATTCTAAACGGAGCTCCGTTTGTGGCTGTAAAATATTAAATTTTTTTAATGTGGCTGTAATTTGCAAATTTGGGTTTTTATCAGGCTGTAATTGATAATTAATCCTAATTTATACGGAGTAATAATGTTATGTTAAACACATTTTATAACTACTTACAAATATTTTTTATTTGAATGATAATCTAATTCTTATCATTCCTTTTGGGTAAATTTTTTTAATTTATTGACGACAAAAATAAAAAAGAAGAGTTAGTCTCCCATAAAACGGATTATCCGTTTCATATGTAAAACGGGTCAAATAGTTAAACATTTGAATAGAAAAGACAAATCTTTTGTTAATTTCAAGGCTTTTAACTTTTGTCTTATTCAATTATTTGACCCGTTTCTTGTGTGAAACGGATATTACCCGTTTTATACAAGAATTTGTGAAAAAAGAAAGGTGGCTTCTATCATTTACCCAACTACTTTTTAATAATTGTGTTAAATAAAATAATTAAAACCTAATGAATGGAAGAAAATATAATTTATCTCTCTTAAATACATTCCTTAACTGATCTAGCGGTGTCAGCACACCTCAATTTGCATTCAGTTGACCATCCATTTATTTTGTACTACGTACTATTGTTGATAGTATTATGCCGTAGGAAATTTCCAAAAACTTATTGCATAAACAACAGAGCAAATCCTCTGTTCTATTTGATATCTCATTATTTCATATAATAATAAATCATTTTTTTATGTTATTATTTATTCATTAATTTTTTATAATTAATAAGGTTTATTATTATGTAGAGTAGTAATAAGATACCAAATAGAACAGATAAAACAAATTGACCGAACGCAACTGTAAAACAAATATCCCATTTTTTGGAGTAAAAGAGTTGGTTCCTTACATGTCAATACGCAGTAATATATTTACGGAGTAATAGAATTTTCTTTAAATAACCATTAACTAACTACTAAGAGTCCAAGGGTGTGGTCTAGTGGTTAAAACATGGGTGAAATTCCTATGGGTCTCAGGTTCGATTCCCTCCAAGAGCAATCTTGTGGGGAATGTTAGAAACTTGAGGCTATGCCTAATCAGATCACGAGCCTGTCGCCCTGGTAAAAAGGGTGGCTAACCTGACGTGTATGGTTTGCAGGCTATTATGCACGCTCGGGGGATTTACCCAGTGCGCACCTAAGATAACGGCTGCGGGTTCCCCACGTTATCAAAAAAAAAAAAAAACTACTAAGAGTCTAGATTTTACAAAGTACTCCATGTTATATATCACTTTTTTTTTTTGTTTTTTTGTTCTAAATGCATTATATAGGGAGTACTCAATTAACAAGTACGGAGTACCTTTTTGTCAAATTACAAGTGAAGCTTTGACTAATTAACATACTCTTTCTTTGATTGAATGAAATAATATTGAACATCTTTAGACATGAACTGTCGTATTAAATTAGATCGATTCAAATTACTTCCCAACTCTTTTAAATTGAGTTTTCCTAGCCAAATTCATCGGTTAGAAAACAGACTCGATCATTTGAGTGAGTGGACCCACTGAACCTCTCAATAGGCCCTTGTTTAAAGAGCTGGAGGCTCAGACACGACCCCCTAGAACTCAGCCTGACCCACCCGTGCTAATGACCAGGTGGCTTGGCTCGCTCCCTATCGATCTCGGCTCGCCTATATCTTTTTTCAAATTTATAGTAGGTCGCGTCCAATTCAAATCATTTTGATTTCACTAAAAGCTCGAGTTGGACTCAGGCAACGGTGGCAAAGCTCGCCCTGCAAATGTCATATGCTTAGATCGTGTCAACCATGCCGACCCGATTATGACCACCTCTACTAGTCCCTACTCACTAATGATCGATCTCGAGTAGTTGTCATATGTCAACCATGAAATTCTTTTTTTTTTTAAAAAAGCGGTGGTTTAGGCAAGTAAATGGCCAAGTGGGTGCACCATAAATAAATCCCTCTAATTTAAGTCAAAAACCACCTCACTCACTTACTCACTCCCTCACTCTTTAAGTCACTCACTCACTCACTTGTCTCTTGAGAAAGTGAGAAGATCTAACAATTCAACATCTACAACCCCAAAACAAACTCAACAATAATATCAAATAACTTAAAACAAAAAAAAACCAAAATGAGAGAAAATAATACTCCTACAACACTATATTACTCAATCACTCTAATATTAATCTTCCTAATAAACTTCATCAATGCCGAAAACCCATACCGATTCTACAACTGGAAGGTCACTTATGGGTTCGTCTACCCAATGGGCGTCAAGCAACAAGTAAGTTTTTCTCAAAATTCCCGACACTGCACTGCACTGCATTACATAATGCAATGCAGTGCAGTGCAGTGCAGTTTAGGGATCTGAGTAATCTGGGGGGTTAGATGTACGCAACCTTATCGACTGTCGACTGATAGTATTATAAAATTTGTTAATTTTGGTGGTTTGGGCAGGTGATAATGATAAATGGGCAGTTTCCAGGGCCACAAATAGATTGTGTGACAAATGATAACTTGGTAATTAGTGTTCATAATGGATTGAATGAACCCTTCCTTCTTTCTTGGTATGTAACTACCTCTTTTTAACTCTCATTTTCATACTTACATTACATTATTTAATGTACTTTATTATTTTAATCTAATTTATCGGGTTTTCTGACGTGTAATTGGATTGTTTAGCGACATTTCCAAATTTATAATGGATCTTTCTTCTATTGATAGATCGGTCGAGTGCCCACACGTTAGAAAAATCGGTTATTTGCATATTTGGTTGTTATATACTCCGTATTAATTTACAAGAAAATACTGTGTTGTTATTCATGTGATTGAGTAAATTTAGATTTACTATAAGTTACATTGAATGAAAATGCAGGTTGTAGATAGTCTGTGCTTTGTACATTTGTAATACAATAGTGACTCTGATTTTAGTATGCTTGGCAAATGTACAGATTCATTTTAGCGTACACATATTAATTGCTAAATTTTCAGAGAAAAAGAGTTTTTTTTTTTTTTTTCTTTTTTTTTGGTAAACACAAACCGTCTTTACTGGTAAAACTTATCGTACATTTAAAAATCTCTTTAAAAAACCAGTTATGAAAATTTATGAGTAAAAAGGTACAACAAAGTAAAAATCGGATACAGTTAATTAATAAAGTATTATAAAGTGTTACGGAGTACAAGTGTACAACTGATTGAGTATATTGGTTCGAGAATTTGTGCAAATAACATACTCGTAAAGATTTGTCTAAAAGTATTTTGTGAATATATGGGAGTAAAATTAGATCCCGTGATTATAGAGACAGCCTTTTTACAGTGTGTTTTTATTTTAGGTAGATTAAAGAAGGGTGATTGGCCACATAATGATGCCTATAATTAGTCCACTAATCACATGGTAACCACGCACGTGATTGGATCTCTGTCACGCTGACTAATTTCTGGGCTACCCATATCATTCGGATCTTACTCTCACGTGACTTTTACCACCTCCATTACTTAAAAGTAGAGCTGGCCAAACGTGCGGGCCGGCCCGGCCCGGGCCGCCTCGGCCCGGCCCGGACCGCCTCGAGGGCCTATTTTTTAGGCCCGGCCCGGCCCTTAAAAGCCCTGTTAGGCCCTTCGAAAGTTAAGGGCCGGGCCCGGGCCCAATTTTTGGAGCCCGGCCCTTAAGGGCCCGCCCAAAAAATTAAAAAAAAAAATAAAAAAATAATTGTAGAGGGCCCTTTAGGCCCGGCCCTTAAGGGCCCGCCTAAGGGCCGGGCTAGGGCCTAATATTCAGAGCCCGGCCCTTAAGGGCCCGGCCCTCCCCCACCCAAGGGCCGGGCCCGGGCTTCAATTTTGGAGCCCGGCCCTTGGCCACTACTTAAAAGAATAATTCTCGGGAGAAGACGTTGTTTTACTGACAAAGTGAAAAATGTATTTTTTTTATACATAAAATGTGATCATATTTATGCTGACAGTATTTTTTTATACACAAAAATGTATCAACCCACCTTCACTTTCTCCCCATCACCCATAGTGGGTGATCACTGTCTTCCACCACCCGCCTAATGGAGGATTTTTTTAGACCCATCACTGCTCCAGCACCCGCACCACCTACTTGAAACCCGCACCATAGAATAACATTGTCGTAACGTACAATTTAAATAAACTTTTACCGAAAATTTTCCAATAACTACAAATCAACAATAATGGCATAGCCACATATGAAACACATTTAATCACCGATTCAAAGTATTGTGATCATCAAATTAAAATACATACGAAACACATTCAAAACACCGATTAAACAAAGATCAGTTTGACATACCCAATACTAATAAAGTATTGTGAACATGAAATTAAAATGATTTCTTCTAATTAATTTATTTTTTTATTTTTTTTTAAATATTAAATCTTATTTTTTATATTTTTAAGGATAGGTTTAAGGCAGGTATATGCGGGGCGGAGTTTGATGAAATCCACCACCGCTCCATAACCCGCGGCGGGGATCACTTTTAATACTCATTTCCGCTCCACGACCCACGTCCCCTACCTCCACCTTAACTGGGGCGGATGCGGAGTGGTGTTCGCGTTGACCCGCCCCACTGACATCCCTAATCATATACTTCGTATTTATAATGAAAATCATTATTTCTAACTTCTAAGATGAATAATTTCAGCATAAAAATATCCGCAATCATGATTTAAGTAACAAATTATCAAGATAAAACAAAATATTAATGTCAAAATAGTTTCATCGAAGACCTACTATGTATCCGCTACATGGCAGTTTCTCAGATGTTAATTATCCCTGAGAGTTGCTATGTAAAGTGAAAAAATGTCACTATTTATTCACGTTAAAGAGAAAAAATATCATTATTCATTCAAGTGGAAAAATTTCAACATTCTTACGTAACAACGTATAGATTTAAATAAGTCATGTGTGATTTTGTTTGATACGTGTTAATGAGTACAACATAAATATCACTTTTTTTTATAATTTTTAGTAATGTAGAATGTATATATAAGCGTTTTAAAATTTACGTTAACAAACGTGAAAAGAACAAATAAATGTGAATGATTGAATAGAGAGATTACTACTTTAGGCAACTTTATTTAATCATTGATAACCTCCAAGGTATTGCCTTTTTTGGGCCATTGTGATGGGCTACTTGTAGAAAGTTGTTTAAAGTGATAATAAAGTTCGGCCTTTTGTATTGATGTAGTAAATGAGTACTCTTTTATTTTATGGGAATATTTTTTTTAAGCATAAAACGAGCACAATTTGAAAAGTGTTAAATACTTTACTTTTGATTTTGAATTGTTTAGCCTTCTCAAAATTATTATTTGATTGGTTTTATTATACATTATTATAAATCTGTTATATATTCCGTATAACTATTAGATGGCTTATTGGTCGAAGATCATCGACACGTAGTAGAGCCGTAGAGGTAGCCATCGTGCCAATTGGCCTAGAAATTGATCACAAAATCGGTAAAGTTTGCAACTTAAACTGGTTAGTTTTTGGGTCTACGAATTGAATGACGAGTTTGAAAAAGTTGATGAACCGGCCCAGAATTGGCACGTCACGTTGACGTGCCAATTCTAGTTTAAAGCATGGAGACCCAACCTTTTAGTCACGTTTGATACTCGTTCGTCTTTTTGATTTAGCTCCAAGCTTCACATTTCTCGTCACACAAAATGAGAAATGAGGTTAAATGAAAAGGTTAGACAATGTACTTTATAATTACGATTCTACGAATAATAATGTTTGTTATCAACATAAAATATCAAATATGAGAGTAAAATACATTGTCGCATACGCTTAAGCATTAATCATGTGGGCCTTATTTATTTGGGACGATTTTGTACTGTAAGATCGTTTCATAGGAGACTTACTTAGGATTTATGATCCAAACATTCGATAAAACGTTTAGTCATGTATCTTGAGAGAATAAGCAAAGCATACATACGATACATACATACAAATGACACAATTCAATGAAATGGATGGTGTCATATTGGTAACGACTTTAAGCGTTGCACCTACGTGATCATCTACTTCGCACTCAATGTAATCATCTTCCATATAATGACACGGTTTCTTGACATCGTTATGCAGGAACGGGCTACAAAATAGGCGAAACTCGTGGCAAGACGGAATGCCGGGAACAACATGTCCAATCCCACCAAAGAAAAACTTTACATACATTCTTCAAGCTAAGGACCAAATTGGTAGTTTCTATTACTTCCCTTCACTTGCACTTCACAAGGCCGCGGGAGGGTTTGGTGCCCTTAGAATCTACAGCCGCCCTCGGATTCCTGTCCCTTTTCCTCCTCCAGCCGAGGACTACACCATTCTTGCTGGAGACTGGTACAAACGAAGCCATCGCGTAAGGGACACGACTTGTGATTTACAATCGATTGACTCGTTTTATTTCGTTTGTAGGCTGCTCTCTGAAGTGTTTGTATGTCGTTTTGGTTTTTATTTTATAGCAATTGCGAATGGCCTTGGACAGTGGTCGCAATCTTCCTTTGCCTGATGGACTTCTCATTAACGGCCGTGGATGGAACGGTCAATCTTTCACCGTTGATCAAGGTACCTATGAAATAAGAATTCTCTTCGATTTAGTCATTTCTTATCATTTGCTTGGTGGGGTCCACCTCTTGTTTGAATCGTGTCGTTAAAATTACGGTCAATCGCGTCGTTGATCAAGGTATGTATTAAGCAATGGTTCTCCATGCGAAAGAACTATCTAAACCAATAGTTCAAATGTACTACAGGAAGGACGTATCGGTTTAGGATATCGAACGTGGGTATCGCGACATCATTTAACTTCAGGATACAGGGTCACAAACTGAAGTTGGTCGAAGTGGAAGGGGCCCACACAGTACAGTCAACGTACATTTCGCTGGACGTACATTTAGGGCAGTCGTATTCCGTCCTCGTTGTTGCTGATCAGCCCCCCGCAGACTACTACATTGCACTCTCGTCTCGCTTCACGTCTCCTGTGCTTACTACGACCGCTGTCCTTCATTACCGCAACTCATGGAAGAAGGTCTGGGGCCCTGTCCCTCCCGCACCGACTACTCAAGTCGGTTGGTCTCTGAGACAGGCCTTATCTGTCAGGTACGACACTCACGTTAGCTCGCTGTTTAATTCTGCAGTACTAAGTTTTCGCATGTGAGTCTGCAAGAACTAACCTACTTTCTTCTTGAATAAATCAGGAGAAATTTGACTGCAAGCGGTCCTCGGCCGAACCCACAAGGGTCTTACCATTACGGCATGGTTCCACTCCAACGAACGATAGTGCTCTCAAACTCTGCTCCAATCATCAACGGTAGGCAGAGGTACGCTATCAACAGTGTGTCCTACATTCAGGCAGACACGCCCTTAAAGTTGGCCGATCACTTCAACATTCAAGGGGTTTTCAGCCCTTGGAGCATGCCGAGTACCCCTAGTGGAAAACCCGCGTACCTTCAGTCAGCTGTTTTACAAACGGATTACCGTAGTTTCATCGAGATCGTGTTCCAGAACTGGGAGAATACAGTTCAGTCTTATCACATTGATGGCTACGCTTTCTTCGTCGTTGGGTAATTAACTAATTAAACATCTTGTTTGGGTTTGATTTTAATTATTGTTCGGTTTAAAATCGCTAATGATGTTGTCTTCTTTTTTTTTTTTCTTTTTTTTTTTTTTGTATGATGTGTAGTATGGACGGCGGACAATGGACCCCGGCTAGTAGAAGAAGCTATAACCTAAGAGATGCCGTTTCACGCTCGACTGTTCAGGTATGTATCGAGTACACCACATCATCTATCTAACCAGATATCATATCACAAGTTAAAAATTGCCTAGACAAATTGTGACATATCGTTGAATTAAAACGTTTTCAGGTGTATCCGAGGGCGTGGACAGCGATATATGTGTCGTTAGACAACGTAGGAATGTGGAACATAAGATCCGAGAATTGGGCAAGGCAGTACTTAGGGCAACAATTCTACATGCGCGTCTACACCACGTCTCATTCTTGGCGAGACGAGCTCCCCATCCCGAAGAACGCCCTTCTCTGCGGTAGGGCCAGAGGGCGTCACACGCGACCTTTCTGAGAGTTTACGGTTTAGTATTCGGCCTTACGTCCTTAGAAAGGAAATCATGTGTCCCTTTAACAACTTAGGTACATTTCGGTCACGAAAGGGTGACTTAAAGAGTATCCATAGAGGTTTTCTTTTAGAGATTTAGACATGTCACACGAGATATGTCGGAACAAGACACGTTCCGATCATAAAACAGCATTTTCCGAAGACGGTCGAGATTTTATTTTTAATTACATTGTAATTAGGAGCTATATATTGTTCTTGTTTTAGCTCCAAGTTAGTAGTGCATTGTTGTTGTATAACAGTACTTAAGTGTGTGTAACCATAATTTCATCATGTTTTATTTTAAAGTGAGTTTTGCATAAAATTGTATCACGCGTGCGATAACTTTTTTAAGATTGAAATGTGATTTTAATGTTAAAGTGACCACTTTAACGTTAAATGGTCACTTTAACATTAAATGTGACCATTTTAAAACCTCAAATAATGATCACGGATTAAAATATTCATTTTAAATCTTAAACTAGGCATGTTTTAGTTTCAAATACGTCGTTGCACGTGTGAGACGGTCTTATATGAATATTTGTGATTTTAATAAGACCTTAGTTGTAGAAGTAGTTTACAAAAAAAGAATGAAAAAAGAATGAAAATGAAAATTCTAAACTAGTTATGCAAAATTAAAATGTCCAAACTTGTTCCAAGGTGGAACAGTTTAAACTAGTCTTCAACTAGTACACATAGTATATTTTGTACTCCGTAAATATATTTTAGCTAAATAAATATAAACTAGTTTCATGACCCGTGAAAATCACGAGGTTATTTGAAAACATGTGTTTGAATTTATATTTAAAATAGGATTAATTGGCAGGAATAATCCAAATTGGTCCTCTTATTCCATAAATAATCCGAACTCGAATTAATCCACGAATAATCTCAACTATTGAACAGTCATTCCAATAATGTACTTTTACCAATATTAACCTACTTTTATCGATAAAAAAAGAGGTGAAAACGGTTTGAATATTACTTAAATAAGAGTGAGGTAAAGTTAGAGTCGATTTCACCATTTTTTTTACGTGTTAGAGTCGATTGAAATTGTCCAAAGTACATTATTGGAATGGTTCTTCAATAGTTTGGATTATTCGTGGATTAATTCGATTTCGGATTACTTATGGAATAAGAGGACCAGTTCGGATTATTCCTAGTAATTATTCCTTTAAAATATACTCCATATAAGTTTCTAAATTTTAAGTTTTTTTTCCCATCTACACCCTCAAACTTTTCACTTTCACTAGTTGTACCATGGCGTTTGGCATTTGTAGTGTTACCAATTATACCCTTAACCTTATACAGTTAGTCTCAACTGTGATCAAACAAGAGCAAACCGTCAACTTTAATCATTAGTTTTGATTCATATAAATTTTCACCCACTTTTTTTTAGTTTTTTCCTTCATCTTTCGCATTAAACATTTTGTTTAATTAACCCTTAATTATTCTCAGGCGTAATATAGTGGTTATAATTTTGTAAGTTTGAAATCTTTTTTACCCTATTGGATTAATAAGATTAACCACATTCCTAAGTAAAAAAAAAGTAACGGAAAAAAAATGAAGAAGAAATGTTTGAAAATACAGGGTGAAACGAAGAATTTAATTAGAAAAGATAAAGAAAAAAAAACTGAAAATTTATAGGAAACAAAACTAACAGCTAAATTTGACGGTTTCTTCTTGTAACACTTTAATATTTTCATATTATTATTTGAGTACAATAGAACAATAACGTTGATAAAAGATCATGCGTTTGATTGAGATTTTGAAACTACTTTTTTTTTTTTTTTTGGTACAGGGTGAAACGAAGTATTTTCAATTTTTAATTCTTTTTTTATGGTTTTTTACTCCACTATTATTTTTGATTGAATAAACATATACAACTAGTATGATTTTTTCAGAAAAATAAGAGTTTGTAATTGAGATTGAATGATTGCGTTGTTGAATTACATGAATGATTGTTGTTGTTGTTATTGATTTTGGGAGTTGTCTTAGAGAGTTAAGAGAGAGAAAAAAAGAGTTGGGTAATTGTGATGAGAAAATGACAAGAGTATAATTGTCATTATTGGGTATATGTGAGTAAAACTTAGATAAAATCCTCTATGAATAACCATCTTCTTTTAGTTATTTTTCCAACTTTCCTCATTATAAGTAACTGTTTTCTTTCTCTTAAAACCTCTTTTTCAATACAAGCTTAACCGATGTAATTTCATCGTTATTTGTCGGAATTGCTCCAATTTTTTTCGAGTTCATCTCCTTATTTCTGATGTATGTTAATCTTGGTTTCATCATACTTTTTGGTTTCCCTAATTTAAGCCCTAATTTATCAATCTAGATTTTTATGGTTCTTTTCCGTCTCTACGATCTTAGGATCTTTCTAGCAAAATTTTGGATGATCGTCCTTGCATCTTAGAGGTATTTGGCGGTATATATAAGGTAATGATGAAGAAAGATGATCATCCACTAACTGTACTTGCATCAAAAGACATGCTAGAATGAGACTAATCGTTTGTCGTGTTTGATAGTTGTTGTGATTACTGTGTTAGAATTAAATTTTTATTATGTTTGAGGATGATTTTGGATATACTCTAATGTGACTGGTATATCCATTTTCGGGCTGGTTTAGTGTTCAAGGTCATATTATTGGCCTAAACTAGTTTACTAAGGTCCTATTGCTAGTGTTATCAGGAATTACTTGACATGAGGTCCACAGATGTTTATAGGCGGAGGTCAAGTATATGAGACTAACAAGTTGAGGTCCAATTGTCTGCTAGTTAGTAGCCGAATCGGGACAGTTTATTCCGAGATTGTGGCCATGCTTAGACTATGACCGTATACGTTATTGTTGTCATACCATAGGATGATATAGTAGTAATAACTGACTATACCTCAGGGTGATATGTTACGGCTAACTTAGTTATATTGTTGTGGTGTTAGTTGTTGAGGTTGTTCTTGAGTTTGAGGTTGTTGGTCTTAGTGTTATTTCTACTTGAGGATGTATGTGCTTACATATTTGTTTTAGTCTGTTATTCTTTGCATTATTTTTATTGTTTTGATGCAATATGGTTGGGAGGACGTCCTGAGTTACTCCCCACTGACTGTGGCTGTCATTCTTTTGACTAACAGATTTGTAAACTTGCTTGGGCGTGGCGCGAGATGTGATAACGAGCGTAGTTATAATTTTGCGCACTCTGACGATAATTTGTCTTCAATTTTAGAATTAGTAACCCTACGATTTCGTGGTGTTTCCGCCACCATGGGCTCGATTGATCTATATTTTTATTTTTTTGGTAAAAACCGTGGGTGTTACAGCTATCTTATATTTTCTTTTTTCCAATTTTTTTTCCATTTGTTACCCTTAAGTGTTTTCTTCCTACTTATTTTCTTTTACATTGATCATTGATTTTTTAGCATTTTTTTTAATTATGAAACATGATTATCAACGAAAAATATATGGTAAAAGTTTTGTTTCTTTTTTTTTTTTTTTTTTTTTTTTTTTTTTTTTTTTTTTTTTTTTTTATGATAATAAATTATTCCCTCCATTTTTTTCATTTAGCCCCCATTCCCATTTATTTTTAAGGAAACGTGAAAAATATGGGATATGATGAAGAAAAAGTAGAATAGTTTAATAATAAAAAATTAGTTGTGAGTGAGAAAAAGTAGGATATGTGAGAGAAAAAGTTACTAAAAAAGAAAATGGGGATAATTGGAAAAAATTCTATAAAGGGTATATGGGGCAAAATGAAAAAGATGGAGGGAGTACTCCGTAATATTTGTTCATTATTAAGGGTATTGTCAAAAACTTAGGGTCTAGTGGTGAGTGATTGTTTGAAATAAAGTAAATTAGGGTTTGGTATTGGGCGACTACGGTGGCAGCAGGTAGAGGGGTGTTGGGGCAGTATTAAGGTGGTCAGTCGAGCAGTGGTGGTGTAAGTCGGTTTTAGACAGATGGTTGCATTGTGGTAGTTGTACATGAAGGAAAATGGGTGAAAGCAATCAGGATTGGGGGTCCAGACGGTAGCGACTTAGGGCGGTCGTCAGGGACAGTCGGCAGGGGCTGGCTGGCACGTAAGGTTGGCTAGGTGGTGGGTGTTGGGTGGTGGTTGGGTGGCCGGTAATTGGTGATTGTACATATTTTCTAGTTTTATCTTTA
This sequence comes from Dianthus caryophyllus, assembly GCA_023091065.1. Classification (NCBI taxonomy): domain Eukaryota; kingdom Viridiplantae; phylum Streptophyta; class Magnoliopsida; order Caryophyllales; family Caryophyllaceae; genus Dianthus; species Dianthus caryophyllus. The sequence goes on along the minus strand of CM041522.1, from coordinate 35,771,053 downwards.
GGATTAAATTATTAATTTTTTTTTTGTTTAATTTTTAGTTTATTTATTTGTTCTTTTGTTCCATAATTTTGTTAAACAAATTAATTGTTTACTTAAATTTTATTTTTTTGATTTTATTATGTAATTATTTAGTTTTATTTCTTTATTATTGTGTGGACAGGACCGCAAATTGGAATCGGCACAACCTTGGACCGGTGACCGGACCAAAAATTTAGTTTCCGGTCCCGGTTCCGCTAATTTCGGTCCGATTCTATGGTCCTGACCAGATAATGCACACTCCTAAATGAGGTGATCTTACAATACTTTATTGTAACACGGTATCATATAAGGATTATTGTTAACTTTAATATTTACATGAAAATAATTTAGAACATAAATAACAACAAATGGACATACAAAAATAAATCAATTTCCCAATTCTAATCAATGTTCAAAATAATTCCTTAATTAGTACATTACTAATTTACGTGTGTCATAATGACATAAGTTAGAAAAATTCTTTCTTAAAAGATATAAAAACGAATAATAATAATAATAATAATTATTATTATTATAAAATAATTTATTATTATTATTATTATTATTATTATTATTATTATTATTATTATTATTATTATTATTATTATTATTATTATTGTTATTATTATTATTATTATTATTATTATTATTATTATTATTATTATTATTATTATTATTATTATTATTATTATTATTATTATTATTATTATTATTATTATTATTATTATTATTATTATTATTATTATTATTATTATTATTATTATTATTATTATTATTATTATTATTATTATTATTATTTATATTTACGTATTTACGGGTGGTTAATTTTTTTCTCGAGGGTCGTTGTCCTCTAGCCCTTGGAGCGTACATTGCTAGTGCCCCTCCCACGCCGCTTATTAAGTCGAGTGGAGGCATTCGTCCTATAGTTGTTGGCACTGTTTGGAGGCATCTTGTCTCTAAGGTTGGTGCTTACTTGGTCGGTCTTTCTTTGTCTCATTATTTTTGTATAGTTTACTCGAAAATGAGCAAACTTGTTAGGAAGAGAGTGAAGAATGCGGTTAATCGCAAGAGCTTTGGGTATAGCACACTCTTGACGCTCAAGAGTGTCTATTTGCTCAATCATTTTGAGCACATGAGGACCAACTTTTTGGTTCCTCTCTAGCTTTGCATCGAAAAACCGTACTGCGACTTCATAAAGCCTAATTTGCGGTGCTTTGGAGAACATAGTTGTCACTCTAGTGAATATCGCATATGCACTTTTTTGAGTGACAAAACGGAGTTTGAGAGTGGGTGCCATGGACCAAATCAAGACGTTTTTCACGTCTTTGTCCACTTTCACATACTCATCATAGGCGGCTCGTGCCGCCCCCGATCGAGAAGTGGGTTCGGCGGGTGGTTGATCGGTAAGGTGTTTGAGCACATTGTCGGATGTAGCGGCGCCCCTCATCGTCGAATCCCATTCGACAAAGTTGCTACCGTCATCCTTGAGGATACACTTATCCATCACGGTTCTCAACCATGAATCTTTGCCCAAAATGGGCGCGGGAGTTGATGGTGATGCCATAGCGATTTGAAATGAATAATTCTACAACAAATATGAGGAAATATATAAGCATTCATTGTTCATTAATAACATTTGCTAAAACTCATTTTAAGACAAATGTTCATTTATATAATGATCTCCCACGAAATTATATAAACGATTCCAAGACTCGTTTTTCATATAAAATTAGACATCTCATGTTTCCTTTTATATAAAAACGATAAGTCAACACTTGACTAATTCTACACTAGAATGCTTGGTTGATGATTTTCTCTAAAATGCATCCATTAGCCCCAAATAACTCTTATTTGGTTGAGTCCAAACCAAATTAGCATGGGACTTCCTCCCACTACTTACCCATGGTAACGAGGTTCCACGTTGCGGAGGTCCTCACGAACATGAGGTTCATAGTCGCCACATTTGGAAAGGCTTAATCTCAATTCATTTGTTTGATTATGTGGGTGATCTTGTCAATTTTAGTCATAAAAATTCTTTATAAGTGAACTAATTTAGGAATCGTGATTGAAATCGACAATCATAGTGGGATATCGTGGCATGCATGGCGATTTTGGCATGTGTGCGGAAAAATAAGCAATCAAACAAGCATAAGCAAGCATAAGCATAAACCTAGTATGGCCACCTAAAAGTAATTAAAATTACAAGGAGTTACAAATTGGAAACCAACTCCTTTGGTCCCTCTTCATAAGGACTTCATCCAAGCTCCTCCTTGCAAGCTTTAGAACACTTCTAAGGCTCCATCTCGATCCATCGCCGGTCTTCGGTTCTGAAATAATTCTGATTTAAATTACAAATGAATACATAGCAATCCTATTATACATTTGTAAATGAAATAAACTATTAAAATTACAAACCGGCGATACGAGATCGCATTTAATTACAAAACCACACGATATTCCCTTTCATTACGGGTAATATCGGTAAAAATAACAAACTATGGCCATACTAGTAAGAATAAACATTCATTCAAAAATAAACATTCATCCAAACATGCATAATGAAAAGGTTATAAATAAAACATGCCAAAATCGCCCTAAACAATAATCGCATTAAATCGTTTCAAACCGATCTCATTTTTAATCGATTAATCTCATATTAATCAATAATGCTTAAAACACCTTTTAAGCTTGAACTAAAACTTCTAAACTGATTTAGAACACCCAAAATTAGTTTATACTAACTTATGGTGGTTTTAGTTCATAAACATGGTCATTTGCTAATTAGTTTTAACTTTAATCATAACATTTTATGAATAAAGCATTCAAAATACATAATAATATAAAATAAAACCATTTTTATTTTGGAAAAATTTTGTACATTCTGGAACACTTCCAAGATGTCAAAAAATAAAAGCTTGGTCAAAAACTTTTACGAATTATATTTATAACAATAAACATACGATTTCATCGATTTTATCTCATAAAATCAACAAAATGTCCAAAACAGTGAGGAAAAATCCCAACTTTATACGTGAGCATCCTCACAATGTATAAAAATATTGGTATAAATTTCATGTCCATAAAACAGCTTTTACTATATTTTTGGACATAAAATGCATTATATACCGATTTTAAACAAATAAATGAATAAATATTCAAAACTCAAAATCTGACTTTGAAAATTTACATGCAGAAAGTATAAATATGAAATATCACTGTGTAAACATTTTGAGACCAGATTCCAACTATAACTATTTATAGTCATTATTTTAGCCAAAAACTCACTTTTTGACTCGGTTTTATATAAAAATCATTTTAATTAGCAAAAAAATTTCAAAAATTACGAAATTTGACCAGTAACTTCATGAGACCAGAAAATTTGCATGCTATAAAAATCTCGTGTTAAAACCACTTTTAACACCATTTTCGGATTTTATCATATTTATTCTCAATAAATATATAAAACTCCAAAAACAACAAAATAAATTTGTAACCACAAGCCTAAGCTCTGATACCACTTGTAGGGAGCTCATACCCTTCACTAATCAAATATTAGTGTAAATCAAATTACTCTAATTTGATGAGCAAGATCTATGTGGTTACATAAATACTTTGTTATAAGTTTATAGAAATTTATACATTTCTCTTAAAGGAAATTAGGGCACAAAACTAGAACTCCTTTCTAGTTTTGTTTCTTGAGCTAGTGTTTAGGATGATCCTCCAAAACCCGAGTTTCCAAAATAGGAAACCTCCTTTAGATAACACCCAAGAACTACTCCAAAATCACAAGTGATTTTGATCTAGAAATCACTAGCAAAAACTTGATAATATGTGAATAATATTTATACTAACACTTAGTAAAATATAAGAACTTATTTCTTATTTTAGAGAGAGTTTTGTGTGAGTTAGAGAGTAGAAGAGTTAGGAGAGAAATGCATCCAACTTTGCTCTTTCTTTTTATGCTCTTATAAGAACAAATGAGAAAAGCAAAAGTGTGTTTGATACACCATAGAGGCCGGCCACCCTATAGCATGGAGGAAGGGAAATGTTTTCTCTTGTAAAGAACAATTGCAATCTATGTAATTATAATGTCCAAGCATGCAAAAGTAGAACAAGAGGAAAAGACAAAATGGAATCTTTTCTCCTTTTTTCCTTGCTATGGACGGTTTTGGGGGCTCTATTATGGGTCCAATTTGTTTTCAATATTTGTCCCACAAATACTTATAATTTATCACTTAATCATCTAATATGATAAAGTACAAATTATCAAATTGAACTCACAACTCTTCTTTATCATATATGTACACTTACACATATTTAAAATGTACTTTTACTAATCTCATTAGTAAAATATACATGATTAGTGAGTAAACAGTTAATCACTAATTCACATCTCCTCTAACAATTTTATCGATATAGAATTCAATCATTCGAGTTCATAACTCGATTTCTCTCTAAATTAATTCACTGACTAACCTTTAGTCAATTTATCAAGTTACTAATCTAATAATCGTATCTCATACAATTAATTAGCTTAAATATTTGGAGTACGTTCCTATAGGTGTGACTTAAAGGGATCAATTGATTACCGCCGTTCTCACGACAATAACGTCAAACTCTAGTCAGCCAACCGTTATTGATTTACGTTAATCAATTGACATTAATACAGGATTATCCCCATGTATTCCTTAATTGAGATTTATTAAGTAATCGCACTATTGTGGAGGACACATACTCCAACAATTTTGCTGGCCTTCAGTTTGGGGTAGGGGTGTCCGGTGGAGGAAAGGCTATCCTGCATGCTTTGAACCGTCTCGTGGAGGCTCGTGGCAGTGATGTGGGGCTTTTTATGTTGCTGGTCGATTTTCAGAATGCTTTCAATCTTGTTGATCGTACGACCTTGTTGCAGGAGGTTCGTCGTCATTGCCCGGGCCTTTCATGTTGGGTGGAATTTTGTTATTCCAGCTCTGCCCGCATTTATTATGGGGAGTATAGCTTGCGGTCTTGTCGTGGTATTCAGCAAGGGGACCCTTTGGGCCCTCTGCTTTTTGCCTTGATTCTGCATCCCTTAATATGTCGGATACGATACTCGTTTGATTTGAGTATGCATGCATGGTACTTGAATGATGGCACCATTGTTGGGGACACTTTGGAGGTAGGGAAGGTGTTAGATATGGTTATGGCAGATGGTCCTTGTTTTGGTCTCCATCTTAATGTCGACAAGACGAAGGTGTTTTGGCCCACGGAGGACCCCCGTTGCTTGGCCTTTACGTCGTGTCTCTGTTTTAGGTGGTCCTGTCACCACTTGTCCTTCTTTTGGTCGAGAGCATGTGGCGAAGAGAGTGACTAAGACCATTGAGCTTATGGACTTAGTTGCGAGGATTGAGGACCCACAGTGTGAGTTGCTTTTATTTCGAACTTGTACTGGTATTTCTAAACTCTATTTTACTCTACGTACTTGTTTACCGCGTGTCTTTGGGTCGGTCCATCATCCTTTTGATGTGACGCTTCGTTTTAGCTTTGAACGTATGTTACTGCGTCTGGCCCTGGTTTTGGGGATTGGCAGTGGGCCAGTGGCGCCTTACCACATTCCCTTTTCGGCTTGGTAGGCTTGGTGTTTACACTGTTAGGGATGTTATACATTATGCATTCCTGGCATCCCGTTTGCAGTCTACAGGTTTGCAGGGTATGCTCCTGCGGCCCTCTAGTATCATGTCTGCTAGTCCTGCTTTTGACCACGCCTCGTGAGTGTGTATAGAGACTACATGTACTGTTTTTCCAAGTGAAATCCCTGCCCCTAAACTCATGAAGAAATTGGCAGACATATATTTTGTGACGGTTGCTGCCTCTGTAGAGTCTGTATTCTCGTTGACCCCGCGTCAAGTGGCATTGTGGAAGTCTCAGCAGGGTGCTCACTCGTTTGATTAGTTTCATGCGGTACCTATCTCGGGGTTGGGTCAGACTATGAATGGGAGAACTTATCGTAGTGTGCTAGGTTATCGGTTAGGTGTTACGCTTTTCACAGTCTCTAGGCATTGTCGTGCTTGCTCTCGGGTGGCAACCCAGATTATTTAAACAAAGTAAAATGCTTTTTAAAAGATTTTATAAAAAGAAACTTAAATGGAAATGAAAACCACGGTGGCGGAAACACCGTGAATCCAAGTCGTCACTCACAAAATCCATCTAAACAAACCAAACAGTAATGTAGGCCTTGAGGCCTAGCCAAATTGGGAATAAATACCCCTTATATTCCCAAACAAACATAAGTGTAAGCCAAAATGATAAAGTCTAAACAAGTCTATCAAACAATCCAAAAACCACACGTGTAGGCTAGCTAAGGTCATTCCTCACAGCATCCTCACTTGACAATCTCAACTCGCTTAACCTCGCCGCAAACATGCAACGATACAATAAGAGGAGTAACTAGGTGCTCCCCAGTCATATTTCAACATATAAAATACAATCAACAACACAACCGACATCTCACCTGGCCTACGGCCTAATATCAGAGTACAACAACAACAACAACAACATCAACGACAACAACAAAACAATCCAATATTCAAGCTCAATCTCAACTGACAATCATAACCGATACAACAACCAACAAACGCAAGAGAAAGCACGGAGCACTGGATAGCCACATAACCGTGAACTACCCCGGACCTCACCCTAACCGGTGCTACCTTCAAACCATATGGCGGAACCACATAACCGTGAATTCCCTTTCAATGGACCCACATAACCGTGAAATCCTCAACTGTCTTAATTTGGCCAAACCTCACCATAAACGGTGACGACATACAACTTACCATAGTTTCTAACCATGACCGGTTGAGAACCCAACAGGGCGGCATCCGTCCTAAGGACGTTGTAACTCCTCACGCACGAGCCATAACCGTACCCGTACGCACACTAATCTCAAGCTAACAATAGCCAATCCAATAACCTGAATTAACTCATCACAACACCATCCAACATCCAACATTAACATTCCAAACCTTCATTGTAACCAACTCATCATATATACTAACAACGGTGTAATGACAATATTTATATACGGAGTAATAACCGCAAAAACTGACCAATGTTCATAATTAGGCTAATAAATAACTCAAGTCATTCACTTTACTCAACATGCCATCATAATTAACGTTTCTCAAGTGAATAAATGTGCCCTAATCTTGCAACTAGACTCATGAGTATGAGGCGGACTCCAAATTCATTTGTAAATCAATCTTAAACCATCAAACCAACCCAATAGATGCATACATACAATCATACATCAACCAACATCATTTTAGACATTATCTAGGCCTCATACACGCCGAAATATCACTAGGGCTACACCCAGTTACCTTTTTGTAGAGCAAACTAACGTGGTATTCCTCGTTGTCCTCCACGTACACGGTGTCCTCCTCGTTCAAGGCTCCTTCTCCTTTGATTATAACACATAAATCACATAAATATACAAGCATACAATAACAACACATAAAAATAATAAAAAAAAACTACATAAACTATGCTAAAGACGAAGTAAAAACGAAGGATTACTGATAGAGAATAAAAGGAATGAATTTTAGATGAAAAAGGTATGAATTTGTGATGAAATTAACGAGGAATTAATGAAGTTTTTAATGGAGATTAGGGAGAATTAGGGCTAGGAGAGAAGAGTTGTTCGTAATTAGGCTTTAGAGTAATTAGAAAATCATTAGGAAGTTTAAATAAGAAAATCCGGAAATAATAAAAAACAAAATAGAAAAGTGGACCGACCGGTCCTGGGCCTGCTGTGCCCCGCTCGCCTCCTGCTCGCGTGTTTGCACTGGAAAGTTTCAGATTGTTTCATACCCCAACACGCGAACCATGTGCGATGTAACACCCGGTGTTGTCCGAGGTTATTCGGGCCGGGTACCCCGTTGAAGAGGTTCATGTGTTGGCTCAAGTGACATAGTGCTTAAAAGGATTGTAAGTACTACTCATATCAACAAGATGCATCTTCTTTTCTGGTGGCTCATCTTAAGAACTCTTCAGTTAAGCGTGCTTCTTTGGAGAGTAGTCTTAGGATGGGTGACCTCCTGGAAGTTCTCGGGATGCACGCAGTAAGCGACAAAGTCTTGTTGAAAGGACCCGTGTTGGTTTGTGGGCGATGTCTGCGGCTGGCGAGCTACCGTGGGTGACATTTCGCCTTTAGTTGGGGCGGGTGTTACAAATGGTATCGAGCAACCCGGCGACCGTGTGGTCGAATCGTGTCTTGTTGGCCGTGCACGCACCTAGCTGGGAGGATTACGGAATGCTATATTGTAATTAGCTACGAGCGCGAGGGCGTTGCGTTCTTCAGTGAAGTGTGTAACACCGGTGTTGTCCGAGGTTATTGGTAGCCGGTACCAGTTGAAGAGGTTCATGTAACGCCGACCAACCAGGCCGAAATGTTATTCACGGTAGATCGCCAGTGCGTACATCGCCGCTGACGACCACGGGCCGCTTTCGGTACTTTGTCTCATCGTGCGCATCACGAGAACTTCCAGAGGTCACCCATCCTAAGACTACTCTCCAAGAGCACGCTTAATCGAAGAGTTCTTAAGATGAGCCACCGTAAAGAAGATGCATCTTGTTGATATGAGTAGCACTTACAATCCTTTTAAGCACTAGGTCACTTGAGCCAACACATGAACCTCTTCAACGGGGACCCGGCCCGAATAACCTCGGACAACACCGGGTGCTACAAACCCGGCCCGAATAACCTCGGACAACACCGGGTGTTACATTCATGTGTTGGCTCAAGTGACATAGTGCTCAAAAGGATTGTGAGTACTACTCATATCAACAAGACGCATCTTCTTTTCTGGTGGCTCATCTTAAGAACTCTTCAGTTAAGCGTGCTTGCTGGAGAGTAGTCTTGGGATGGGTGACCTCCTGGGAAGTTCTCAGGATGCGCACGAGTGAGGACAAAGTGCGCTGGAAAGGACCCGTGTTGGTTTGTGGGCGATGTACGCAGCTTGGCGAGCTACCGTGGGTGACATTTCGGCCTTTAGTTGGGGCCGGGGTGTTACATGCGACCATCACACAACCAAGCCTAGTTCGCCACCCTAACCTTCTAACTCCACCATCCACACTCGTGTACTCAACCACAACCCGACACTCGACAACCTCCACGATTAAGGCGACGCAACCTCGACAAACACGATACGCAAGCTAGCAAAGTGACTTTCTCGAGCTAAAAATGAGCTAATCGCACGAAATAAAATATAAACTTTATCAAAATGATTTATTTAAAATGAGAAATGAGTCGGGGTGTTACAGTGTTCACTGATGATGTTTTTGGTGACCATGCGGTTTCTTGTACTGTTATTGTGGGTGTTAAGCATTGGCATAATCTCGTCCGCGACACTTTATTAGACATCTGCCGAAGGGCTGCCATTTCGGCTGGCAAGGAGGTTGATATTGGTATAGTTGATGGACATGGTAGATCTCTTCGTCCGACGGACTTGCTTCTTTATTCATGAGACAAGGGGCGGGATGTTTGTGTCGACCTGACCGGATCTTCCCTCTTGACTCAGACTGGGCTAGCCGAATTCGTGTCCGGTCGGGTTGTTGTCGATGCTGTTCAATGTAAGTATGCTAAGTACTGGAATTTGTGCGCAGCTGCTGGTTATGGTTTCCTACCGTTCTCTTTCTCTACGTTGGGGGAGTTGGACTCAGATGTTGTAGCTTTGCTCAAGCGGATACAAAAATACTCTGTTTCTCATGATATAGGGGCTCGTGTAGCCGCATATATTTTTGCTAGACTTAAATTTGCTGCGGTTAAAGGTGGGGGCCCAAATTGTATCTCGACTGCCCACCAACTTCTTGTAAATTATCTTGTTTATGCCTTAATAAAAGTTTGTTAATAATAATAATAATAATAATAATAATAATAATAATAATAATAATAATAATAATAATAATAATAATAATAATTGCTCGGCCTGACCGGGGTGTCTCTGTGCTGGGTGGTCCGGTTAGCACTTGTCCTGTTTTTGGTGGCGAGCTTGTGGCGAAGAGAGTGGCTAAGACCATTGAGCTAATGGATTTAGTCGCAAGGATTGAGGACCCACAGTGTGAGTTGCTTCTTCTTCGGGCTTGTACTGTTGTTTCAAAGCTCTATTTTACTCTTCGGACTTGTTCCCCGCGCGTTTTAGGCACGGCTCATCTTTCCTTTGATGTGGCGCTTCGTTCTAGTCTAGAACGTATCGTTACCGCGTCTGGCCCTGGTAGTGGCGCCTTGCCACGTTCCCGTTCCGGCTTGGTGGGCTTGGTGTTTACGCAGCGGGTGATGTTTTACATTATACTTTCCTCGCATCCCGTTTGCAGACTGCAGTCTTGCAGGAGACCCTCTTACGGCCTTCGGGTGTTTTGGTTGAGGGACCTGCTTTTGGTGATGCCTTGCGGGTTTTTACACAGGTGACAGGTTCTGCTCTTCCCCGTGATCCTAGTGAAATCGCTGCCCCCAGACTTATGAAGAAACTGGCAGATATATATTTCGCGACGATTGCTTCTTTCGTAGAATCTGTTTATTCGTTGACCCCGCGACAGGTTGCGTTGTGGAAGTCTCAGCAGGGTGCCCATTCGACTGATTGGTTGCGTGTGGTGCCTATCTCTGGGAGAACGTACCATAGCGTGCTTGGTTATCGGTTAGGCGTTCCGTTGTTCACAGTTCCCAGGCCTTGTCCTGCCTGCTCTCGAGTGTCTGCTGACGACGTCTTTGGCGACCACGTTGTTTCTTGTGCTGGTACTGTGGGGGTTAAGCATCGGCATAACCTCGTCCGTGACACCTTGTTAGACATCTGTTTTAGGGCTGGCATTTCGGCGGGTAAGGAGGTTGATATCGGGTTGGTCGCCTCGCATGGCAGATCCCTTCGTCCTGCCGATTTGCTGCTTTATTCATGGGACAAGGGGCGGGATGTGTGTGTTGACCTGACAGGGTCTTCCCCCTTGACTCAGACTGGGATGGCCGAGTTCGTGCCCGGACAGGTTGTTGTCGATGCTGCGCGGCGTAAAAGTGCTAAGTACAGGGATTTATGCGTAGCGGCTGGCTATGGTTTCCTACCGCGTTCTCCTTCTCTTCTCTTGGGGAGCTTGATTCGGATGTTGTAGCGTTAGTGAAGCGGATTCAGACTTTCTCTGCAACCCATGATGCGAGGGCTCGTGTGTCCGCTTATATTTTTTCTAGGCTTAGCTTTGCTATTGCTAAGGGGGTGGGGGCCCAGATTGTATCTCGGCTGCCCACCAATTTTGTGTAAACGTTTTTTATAATTCTATAATAATAATAATGGTAATTATAATAATAATAATAACATAATAATAATAATAATAATAATAATAATAATAATAATAATAATAATAATAATAATAATAATAATAATAATAATAATAATAATAATAATAAGATTGCGTTTATAATAAAAAAAATAAAAATAAAAATAAAAATAAAAATAATAATAATAATAAGTACGGAGTAAACGATGTAAAAATTTCTTTCATAATAATAATAACGACTGCAGTTTATAATAAAAAAAAAATTAATAATAATAATAATAATAATAATAATAATAATAATAGTAATAAAAAGATTGCGTTTATAATAAAAAAAAATAAAAATAATAATAATAATAATAATAATAATAATAATAAGTACGGAGTAAACGATGTAAAAATTTCTTTCATAATAATAATAACGACTGCAGTTTATAATAAAAAAAAAAAAATTAGTAATAATAATAATAAAAGTACGTGGATCTCATGCTCAAAGTCACCTACACTCACTTAAAAAAGATCAAATCTCTCCTTCCAAAAAGGGATGATTTACTTATGTCATATTGTAACTGCCTGATAAATTTAGAAATTTATCACTAATTGATTATTTTTATTATTATTAATATGATAAGTTTTCAAAAGGGTACACCAATTGCTTTAAATGATAATCCACCCAATAATGATTTTATAATAAGAAATAAATCAATTGGATATGCATACTCTTACATACGAAAGAAAAAAAAAAACATAAAAGGAAAGAAACTAATTATATAAACTGATCAAAGTCTATATTTTTCAAAAGTTGATTATTTTTATAACACTAATTATTGTATAAGACAGTTTTTACAAAAAGATTAGTCCAAATGTTGATGGCTCAATAATTTTCATAGTTAACTTTAATTTTTAAGTTTGAAACCTTGAGTTTTGTTTGGCCTTTCTCCTTCTCCTGTTGGGCATGTCTCATAATATGAGACAGACTCATTGGAGAGTTGCTGTTTTTATAATTATTAAACTGATAAATTAACTTATACCTCTTCTATATACCCTTTTTTTTTAAAAACATATACCTTACGGAGTATATAAGAATCTTAAGTAAGACATTCTTACAATAAATTATCAGAATACCGTCCCATTTGTACTATATTATAAATTTTTGTACCATTTTTAATGATAATTGTGGTACCATAAAATTGTAATTATTTTCATGAGTACTATCTATATGCCTTTTATGATTAATTGTGACTATATTTTTTAGTAACGTTGTTAGTGACTTTTATAGATATATTTCATCTTTTTGTACTTTTTAACTGTAATTTCTTGTTCGGTCTCACAGTAATTTAATATGAGACGGTCTCATATGAGGCTTACTTTACTCTTACTCTATATTTTATTTTATAACTTTTAAACACTTAACACGTTATATTATTTTATCGTATTCCTCATAATCTTATACTTCATTTTATTTGATTCCATACATTTACTTTTTGCACGTACGTCAATGCACGTTATCTTTTTTCATATTTTTAGTTATATTTTACAAAAAATTATAAAAATTTGATATTAATTATGCACTCGAAAAAACAATTGATACATGATCTCACATGAATATTCTACACCAAAATATAATCATGCATGCAGATTACTCTAATTTAGTTTTTTAAATAATAAAATTTCATATATTTTATTTCTTTTCTAATAAGTTATATTTCAACTAGGTGGAATTATCTCTCTAGCAAATATAATAATGCATTTATAATTTTGCCATTCAGTTTATTTTTGGCCAAGGCTATTGTGTAAATTTCATAATATCAAAATATTTATATTTTATTTATCTAAATATGTTACATGAATTATACTTTTAACCGCAAAAACTTCAATAAATTAAATCTAGGAAAAATATTATATTGAAGCAAGTTTTTATTGAAGCGTCCAAAAAGAAAGTATTTTTGGCCAAAGCTATATATATATAGTTGGTCTTGTTTGAAACTTGACTTAACTAACAATTTACATTAGAGTAAGTCTTTTGTGAGACGGTCTCAAATTAAATTAGTAAAAGACCAAAGTACATATAGAAACGTTAATATTTGCTACGTTCTGAAATAAAAAGGTAAACGTAAATCAATGAGTGAATAAAAGGGAGTGCAATTTTGGTTTTTTTGTATGTGATGAATTTCAAAAACAGTACTCTCTCTCTCACTCTCTCTCTTCAAATTTTCTTTTTAAGCTTGTTTACTGGAGAGTAAAGGTAATTGACGTGGTATTTTCAAAAGTTTATTATCATGCATATGAGTGATGACCAAGTACACATAAAATCATTGTGTTTTGGTTGTTGTGATAATAATCATCATAAGTTGAGCAAAACTAAATTTAACTGAACTGAATCGAACATAAATTAAATCCAACAAAATATTGCCTAAAATAAAATTTAATTTTAGAATGTAAAATGATTAGTAAAACAAGGAATTAATCATGAAAAACAAATTGTTCATGCGTTTATTTGTTATTTATGATATTATAAGTAATATGATATACTAAGGGTACATGTTAGAAATTTAAAAACATCCTATTATTTATTAGCATGGACATAGAAGACGACACTTGTTATAAAAATCGATTTAATGATATAATATACTCATTAGAGTAGCATTTATAATCTACTTAATATATACTGAATACACTCTAACTAAAATACGACAGCTGTGTGATTTTTACTGGTCACTCTCCGATATTTATACTTCCATTGCATATGGCTCATTTATCAACATCCAATCACTTTGTTTACTCTACTCTTGTCAAAAAATTTATATACAAACTAATTAATTCATAAAAAAAAAATTAAAAAAATAAGATGAGGGTTTTAGAACATGGAGAGAATTCTAATAACAATTGTCATGGAAAATTTCGTTTTGTAGGGAATGTAGATGGCAAAAATACTGCAAATTTAAGTAGGAATGTTTTAAGATCTTATACCAAGTCAGCCCATAAAAGATCTTATACCAAGGCAGCCAATAAACGACTATGTTGGACTGATGACCTCCATCATCGCTTTCTCCTAGCCATAAATAAGCTTGGGGGAGTGGATGGTAATATTGCCATTACCCTATTCACATTTTTATTATTTCTTGATTAAAATAACATTATAGTTTTAATATTGCCATTACCTTATTCCTAAAAATTTAAAATATTATATTTATATCTCGTGAATGTAATTAATTTATCTTATACTTCTAAATGAATTATTAATTTAATCGCTATAATTCGTGACTAACATATAATTAGTGGCTAATTAGCAATTAATTTTTTATTGGCTGCGACAGTTGATTACAAATCCTTTTTTCTTGTATTGTACCCAAGTAAATATAATTAGTTAGTCTTATAATTTTAATTCAATTATTAATTGATTGCTTTAATTTTAGCCGATATCACATGATGTCGAAAACTCTCAACATTGTGATGCATTTATAACTTTGATTTCTTTCGCAGTAGATTATCATCAATATTATTGATTGATTAACATTAAAAGAAGGGAATCAAATATCTGTGAATTTAATTTTATTTATACATTAAATGTAATTTCAAAAAATTAATATTTATTTTTGTTTTTTGTAGGTGCTACCCCAAAAATAATTCATAGAGTTATGCAATGTGACATGATATCGGTGTCACATGTTAAAAGTCATCTCCAAGTACATTTTTGTTATTCCTCTCATTTTTATGGGTTTTGCTTATATTTTACTGAGTAGTACATTTACTTGTTGGAGTACTTTCTAAATTTTGATTTTTATTTTTGATTTGCGAATAGATGTACCGGCAAAAGCAGTATAACTATTTAACTAAAGGTAATTTTTTTTTTTTTTTTTTTTAAATGTATGAGCTACATCGAAGTATATTCCAATGCGAATTTTTATTAATTAATTAATTATGTTTTACATTTAATCTGATGTACCATTATATAGACAAATATCGGAATGGAAAAATGGAAATTAAAACCCTTTTAAATAAGGGTTTATCTTTTTTTTTTTTTTTTTTTTTAAACATGTTATACATCATGTTTTTATGCCACCTTTATTTTTATTTCCCAATTCTTTTCTAAAAAGGTCAAATAATTTGTCACTACCAGTTTATCGGATAGTGTCTTACCCAATTATTTCAAGTAGATGTGATCATTTGCTGGTTTAGGCTGGACATGGATCGGGCCAAAATTAGTTTATTGGCTTTCATGCCGGAGATTACTCGGCCTGCCTCGTTTATTCGGACCAATTTTCTATCTGTTCATTCCCGCCTTTTTCTAGCGAGCTGGGATACCCGTAGACAAGCGGGCTATAGTCTTATATATATCATACTACGTATATTACAAAATTATGATAAAATCGTGTCAAAATTTCTTAAAATACATACTTTTCTCTTAAGAATAATAGATTATTGTATTGATACATCAAAAAGCGACCACATAAATAAAAAAAATTTAATTTAACTCATTCATAATTTACTTTTAATATTCATAAAATGAATTAAAATCGTGAATAAAATATTTTTGAGACAAAAAAAAAAAAAAAAAAAAAAAAAAAAACAACCAATGTAGTAAACTAAGCGGACCTAACGGTCCGACCCATGGAATTTCTATATAATGTCCATGTCCAGTCCATTTATTTCGATTGGCCGGCTAGACACGACAATAATTTATTTTTTTATAAATTTATTTGTCCAACACCGCTAAGGTAACGAGACTAGCTTCACGGGTGAATGACCCATGAACATCTCTAATTTTCGGGGACACTTAGTGTATACAATATGTCTTCCTTAAGAGTAGTTAAGATAGATCTATCTGTCTCAACTCTCAACTCTCAAGGTTAAGATAAGTCAAATATGACTTATTTAGGCCCAATAAGGGTTTTTTTTTTTCTTTTTTTTTTTTTTTCTTTTTTTTTAAATTTTGTTTGTCAAAGTTGATTTTTTTTGTTTTTAAACTTGACTCAAAAAATAGTAAAACACAACTATATTAGGGCTCTTTGAAATGGTAAT
Organism: Dianthus caryophyllus; assembly: GCA_023091065.1. Classification (NCBI taxonomy): domain Eukaryota; kingdom Viridiplantae; phylum Streptophyta; class Magnoliopsida; order Caryophyllales; family Caryophyllaceae; genus Dianthus; species Dianthus caryophyllus. Next base: position 35,754,721 of record CM041522.1, on the reverse strand, counting down.
AAAATGGTTACAAACGGTAATTATTGTACTAAATTGGTGACATATTCTCAAACTAAAACAAATTACTCCATTTATACAATACGAAGTATATGATACTCTAATTTAAGTTTTTGATATGTTACGATTCTAAACAAATTATTTTTGTTTTCTAATATATTATTTTAACATTTACTATTGAATTCTAATCAAATTTTTTGAATATGAAAATGAGAAAAAAAAAAATACGTTTATATTTCAATGTAATATATTTCCATTTAATATTGACATATATTTGAAATAATTGAAACCTTTAAGACTTAACATATTTTACAATAATAATAACATATGACATAAATGTAATGTGAATTAGGCGCACTGGAAAAGGCAGAGAAGCTTGGCACGAAGGTCGAGCTGAAGGCTAAAATTAAAGAGATCGAGGTTTCTATACCCCGACCTGGACCTCGTAGACAGACCCGCTTAGAACGGGTTAGATCTATGCTAGCAAAATACTACAAGTATACTCTTGAGGAATATCCGTTAACTCAACCCGACCCGTTGAATTTGGGTGACAATAAAAACGTAACTACCGTTAAAATGCCGGGTGTACCAAGTTCTTCTTCAATTGATTTAGCTGTTGAGGTAAATACTGCATTAGATTTTGATAGACAATTTGTTTTACGTAGTATAATTATAAGCACTCAATTAGTTAGGATTAGAGCTTAAAATAATAAACTCCAATTAAATGTGACATAAAATGCAACTTTTTAAAATCTATGACACACACGGTACCTGAATGTATATTTCCTGCATTTCAATCAATTTCATACATTTTACTTTTTGAACAATATTTGTACCCGAGAAAAATCTTCTTTACAACTTTTAATACATAACATAAAGAAAAAATATAATTATGTGAAATCTTTTTTTTTTTTTTTTTTTTTTTTTAACGAGTGCATCAAGTGTTTCATATTTTTAAATTTTTTTGATAAGATGTACTTAAATATATATGAGCAAAATAAAATGATATCGAAGATGGTGAATCACATGCACGAAAAAATAGAATTGAGCTAATGTATCTTTTATTATATTACTTCCTTCGTTTTAAACAATTGATTGAAACAAGAGGATACGAAAAATAATTATGCGAAAATCACAATCGATTGATATTTATAAATCTGCATATATCAATGACAGTAGTTCAAAAGTTTTCAATGAAAAATTGTATTTAATCTCAGATTTTATAATTGTCACAGGAAATAAAAGAGAAGAGAAAACAAGAGATGGTGCACAAGTGCAATTCTTCTGTTGTCATCGAGCCTACTAATGATCCAAACGATATCTGTTTGGAGCTCAAGCTCTAGGATACAAAATACATAATTCGATCGATACAATATGTCATGTTTTATTAAATTAGTTGACATAATGTATCGATCGAATTACGAATTTTGTTTTCTAAACATTTGTTTTTTCTTTATAACTTCATTTTCAAACTATTTAGTGTAATTTTAGTTTTGATTTTAAATTTGGGTCATTGTTGGTTGTTTTGTGGATTTTATTAGAAGGGGGTTGTTGCTTGATTTTCTTTGGCTTTTGAACTTTCGGATTTATTTGTGTTTGGTTTTGTTAAAAAAAAAAAAAAAGACTTGAATGCCTTCTTTTATAGGAAAGAGTAATTCTTTGGTGAGTTAAAACTCTCATTAAGTTAATGTGAGACTAAGATACAAATTACAGTTAAATGGGTACAAAAGCATGAAACAAATTTACCAAAGTCACTTACAGGGTTACTAAAAAATTTAGTAACAATTAATCATAGTTATCACCTAAATGGTATACAAACTATATAATTGAGTACAACTAAATCAGACTTAGAATATTTTATTGTAAGATCAGACTAATACAAGAATTTGTATATAGGGAATTCTACTGCAACATTTATCGTTTTGGATTCCTTCCTCGAGACATTTGACTCTGGTACCATATAATAATAATAATAAGTACGGAGTAAACGATGTAAAAATTTCTTTCATAATAATAATAACGACTGCAGTTTATAATAAAAAAAAAAATTAATAATAATAATAATAATAATAATAATAATAATAATAAAAGTACGTGGATCTCATGCTCAAAGTCACCTACACTCACTTAAAAAAGATCAAATCTCTCCTTCCAAAAAGGGATGATTTACTTATGTCATATTGTAACTGCCTGATAAATTTAGAAATTTATCACTAATTGATTATTTTTATTATTATTAATATGATAAGTTTTCAAAAGGGTACACCAATTGCTTTAAATGATAATCCACCCAATAATGATTTTATAATAAGAAATAAATCAATTGGATATGCATACTCTTACATACGAAGAAAAAAAAAACATAAAAGGAAAGAAACTAATTATATAAACTGATCAAAGTCTATATTTTTCAAAAGTTGATTATTTTTATAACACTAATTATTGTATAAGACAGTTTTTACAAAAAGATTAGTGCAAATGTTGATGGCTCAATCATTTTCATAGTTAACTTTAATTTTTAAGTTTGAAACCTTGAGTTTTGTTTGGCCTTTCTCCTTCTCTCTCATGGGCATGTCTCATAATACGAGCATGCACTCATTGGAGGATTCTTTGTTTTTATAATTATTAAACTGATAAATTAACTTATACCTCTTCTATATACCCTTTTTTTTTTAAAAACATATACCTTACGGAGTATATAAGAATCTTAAGTAAGACATTCTTACAATAAATTATTGTAATACCGTCCCATTTGTACTATATTATAAATTTTTGTACCATTTTTAATGATAATTGTGGTACCATAAAATTGTAATTATTTTCATGAGTACTATCTATATGCCTTTTATGATTAATTGTGACTATATTTTTTAGTAACGTTGTTAGTGACTTTTATAGATATATTTCATCTTTTTGTACTTTTTAACTGTAATTTCTTGTTCGGTCTCACAGTAATTTAATATGAGACGGTCTCATATGAGGCTTACTTTACTCTTACTCTATATTTTATTTTATAACTTTTAAACACTTAACACGTTATATTATTTTATCGTATTCCTCATAATCTTATACTTCATTTTATTTGATTCCATACATTTACTTTTTGCACGTACGTCAATGCACGTTATCTTTTTTCATATTTTTAGTTATATTTTACAAAAAATTATAAAAATTTGATATTAATTATGCACTCGAAAAAACAATTGATACATGATCTCACATGAATATTCTACACCAAAATATAATCATGCATGCAGATTACTCTAATTTAGTTTTTTAAATAATAAAATTTCATATATTTTATTTCTTTTCTAATAAGTTATATTTCAACTAGGTGGAATTATCTCTCTAGCAAATATAATAATGCATTTATAATTTTGCCATTCAGTGTTTATTTTTGGCCAAGGCTATTGTGTAAATTTCATAATATCAAAATATTTATATTTTATTTATCTCAATATGTTACATGAATTATACTTTTAACCGCAAAAACTTCAATAAATTAAATCTAGGAAAAATATTATATTGAAGCAAGTTTTTATTGAAGCGTCCAAAAAGAAAGTATTTTTGGCCAAAGCTATATATATAGTTGGTCTTGTTTGAAACTTGACTTAACTAACAATTTACATTAGAGTAAGTCTTTTGTGAGACGGTCTCAAATTAAATTAGTAAAAGACCAAAGTACATATAGAAACGTTAATATTTGCTACGTTCTGAAATAAAAAGGTAAACGTAAATCAATGAGTGAATCAAAGGGAGTGCAATTTTGCTTTTTTTGTATGTGATGAATTTCAAAAACAGTACTCTCTCTCTCACTCTCTCTCTTCAAATTTTCTTTTTAAGCTTGTTTACTGGAGAGTAAAGGTAATTGACGTGGTATTTTCAAAAGTTTATTATCATGCATATGAGTGATGACCAAGTACACATAAAATCATTGTGTTTTGGTTGTTGTGATAATAATCATCATAAGTTGAGCAAAACTAAATTTAACTGAACTGAATCGAACATAAATTAAATCCAACAAAATATTGCCTAAAATAAAATTTAATTTTAGAATGTAAACTGATTAGTAAAACAAAGAATTAATCATGAAAAACAAATGTTCATGCGTTTATTTGTTATTTATGATATTATAAGTAATATGATATACTAAGGGTACATGTTAGAAATTTAAAAACATCCTATTATTTATTAGCATGGACATAGAAGACGACACTTGTTATAAAAATCGATTTAATGATATAATATACTCATTAGAGTAGCATTTATAATCTACTTAATATATACTGAGTACACTCTAACTAAAATACGACAGCTGTGTGATTTTTACTGGTCACTCTCCGATATTTATACTTCCATTGCATATGGCTCATTTATCAACATCCAATCACTTTGTTTACTCTACTCTTGTCAAAAAATTTATATACAAACTAATTAATTCATAAAAAAAAAATTAAAAAAATAAGATGAGGGTTTTAGAACATGGAGAGAATTCTAATAACAATTGTCATGGAAAATTTCGTTTTGTAGGGAATGTAGATGGCAAAAATACTGCAAATTTAAGTAGGAATGTTTTAAGATCTTATACCAAGTCAGCCCATAAAAGATCTTATACCAAGGCAGCCAATAAACGACTATGTTGGACTGATGACCTCCATCATCGCTTTCTCCTAGCCATAAATAAGCTTGGGGGAGTGGATGGTAATATTGCCATTACCCTATTCACATTTTTATTATTTCTTGATTAAAATAACATTATAGTTTTAATATTGCCATTACCTTATTCCTAAAAATTTAAAATATTATATTTATATCTCGTGAATGTAATTAATTTATCTTATACTTCTAAATGAATTATTAATTTAATCGCTATAATTAAGTGACTAACATATAATTAGTGGCTAATTAGCAATTAATTTTTATTGGTCATGACAGTTGATTACAAATCCTTTTTTCTTGTATTGTACCCAAGTAAATATAATTAGTTAGTCTTATAATTTTAATTCAATTATTAATTGATTGCTTTAATTTTAGCCGATATCACATGATGTCGAAAACTCTCAACATTGTGATGCATTTATAACTTTGATTTCTTTCGCAGTAGATTATCATCAATATTATTGATTGATTAACATTAAAAGAAGGGAATCAAATATCTGTGAATTTAATTTTATTTATACATTAAATGTAATTTCAAAAAATTAATATTTATTTTTGTTTTTTGTAGGTGCTACCCCAAAAATAATTCATAGAGTTATGCAATGTGACATGATATCGGTGTCACATGTTAAAAGTCATCTCCAAGTACATTTTTGTTATTCCTCTCATTTTTATGGGTTTTGCTTATATTTTACTGAGTAGTACATTTACTTGTTGGAGTACTTTCTAAATTTTGATTTTTATTTTTGATTTGCGAATAGATGTACCGGCAAAAGCAGTATAACTATTTAACTAAAGGTAATTTTTTTTTTTTTTTTTTTTTTTTAAATGTATGAGCTACATCGAAGTATATTCCAATGCGAATTTTTATTAATTAATTAATTATGTTTTACATTTAATCTGATGTACCATTATATAGACAAATATCGGAATGGAAAAATGGAAATTAAAACCCTTTTAAATAAGGGTTTATCTTTTTTTTTTTTTTTTTTTTTAAACATGTTATACATCATGTTTTTATGTCACCTTTATTTTTATTTCCCAATTCTTTTCTAAAAAGGTCAAATAATTTGTCACTACCAGTTTATCGGATAGTGTCTTACCCAATTATTTCAAGTAGATGTGATCATTTGCTGGTTTAGGCTGGACATGGATCGGGCCAAAATTAGTTTATTGGCTTTCATGCCGGAGATTGCTCGGCCTGCCTCGTTTATTCGGACCAATTTTCTATCTGTTCATTCCCGCCTTTTTCTAGCGAGCTGGGATACCCGTAGACAAGCGGGCTTTAGTCTTATATATATCATACTACGTATATTACAAAATTATGATAAAATCGTGTCAAAATTTCTTAAAATACATACTTTTCTCTTAAGAATAATAGATTATTGTATTGATACATCAAAAAGCGACCACATAAATAAAAAAAATTTAATTTAACTCATTCATAATTTACTTTTAATATTCATAAAATGAATTAAAATCGTGAATAAAATATTTTTGAGACAAAAAAAATAAAAAAAAAAAACCCAATGTAGTAAACTAAGCGGACCTAACGGTCCGACCCATGGAATTTCTATATAATGTCCATGTCCAGTCCATTTATTTCGATTGGCCGGCTAGACACGACAATAATTTATTTTTTTATAAATTTATTTGTCCAACACCGCTAAGGTAACGAGACTAGCTTCACGGGTGAATGACCCATGAACATCTCTAATTTTCGGGGACACTTAGTGTATACAATATGTCTTCCTTAAGAGTAGTTAAGATAGATCTATCTGTCTCAACTCTCAACTCTCAAGGTTAAGATAAGTCAAATATGACTTATTTAGGCCCAATAAGGGTTTTTTTTTTCTTTTTTTTTTCTCTTTTTTTTTTTTTTTTTCTTTTTTTTTAAATTTTGTTTGTCAAAGTTGATTTTTGTTGTTTTTAAACTTGACTCAAAAAATAGTAAAACACAACTATATTAGGGCTCTTTGAAATGGTAATAAAATGGTTACAAACGGTAATTATTGTACTAAATTGGTGACATATTCTCAAACTAAAACAAATTACTCCATTTATACAATACGAAGTATATGATACTCTAATTTAAGTTTTTGATATGTTACGATTCTAAACAAATTATTTTTGTTTTCTAATATATTATTTTAACATTTACTATTGAATTCTAATCAAATTTTTTGAATATGAAAATGAGAAAAAAAAAATACGTTTATATTTCAATGTAATATATTTCCATTTAATATTGACATATATTTGAAATAATTGAAACCTTTAAGACTTAACATATTTTACAATAATAATAACATATGACATAAATGTAATGTGAATTAGGCGCACTGGAAAAGGCAGAGAAGCTTGGCACGAAGGTCGAGCTGAAGGCTAAAATTAAAGAGATCGAGGTTTCTATACCCGACACGGACCTCGTGACAGACCCGCTTAGAACGGGTTAGATCTATGCTAGCTAGCAAAATACTACAAGTATACTCTTGAGGAATATCCGTTAACTCAACCCGACCCGTTGAATTTGGGTGACAATAAAAACGTAACTACCGTTAAAATGCCGGGTGTACCAAGTTCTTCTTCAATTGATTTAGCTGTTGAGGTAAATACTGCATTAGATTTTGATAGACAATTTGTTTTACGTAGTATAATTATAAGCACTCAATTAGTTAGGATTAGAGCTTAAAATAATAAACTCCAATTAAATGTGACATAAAATGCAACTTTTTAAAATCTATGACACACACGGTACCTGAATGTATATTTCCTGCATTTCAATCAATTTCATACATTTTACTTTTTGAACAATATTTGTACCCGAGAAAAATCTTCTTTACAACTTTTAATACATAACATAAAGAAAAAATATAATTATGTGAAATCTTTTTTTTTTTTTTTTTTTTTTTTTTTTTTTTTTTTTTAACGAGTGCATCAAGTGTTTCATATTTTTAAATTTTTTTGATAAGATGTACTTAAATATATATGAGCAAAATAAAATGATATCGAAGATGGTGAATCACATGCACGAAAAAATAGAATTGAGCTAATGTATCTTTTATTATATTACTTCCTTCGTTTTAAACAATTGATTGAAACAAGAGGATACGAAAAATAATTATCCGAAAATCACAATCGATTGATATTTATAAATCTGCATATATCAATGACAGTAGTTCAAAAGTTTTCAATGAAAAATTGTATTTAATCTCAGATTTTATAATTGTCACAGGAAATAAAAGAGAAGAGAAAACAAGAGATGGTGCACAAGTGCAATTCTTCTGTTGTCATCGAGCCTACTAATGATCCAAACGATATCTGTTTGGAGCTCAAGCTCTAGGATACAAAATACATAATTCGATCGATACAATATGTCATGTTTTATTAAATTAGTTGACATAATGTATCGATCGAATTACGAATTTTGTTTTCTAAACATTTGTTTTTTCTTTATAACTTCATTTTCAAACTATTTAGTGTAATTTTAGTTTTGATTTTAAATTTGGGTCATTGTTGGTTGTTTTGTGGATTTTATTAGTAGGGGGTTGTTGCTTGATTTTCTTTGGCTTTTGAACTTTCGGATTTATTTGTGTTTGGTTTTGTTAAAAAAAAAAAAAAGACTTGAATGCCTTCTTTTATAGGAAAGAGTAATTCTTTGGTGAGTTAAAACTCTCATTAAGTTAATGTGAGACTAAGATACAAATTACAGTTAAATGGGTACAAAAGCATGAAACAAATTTACCAAAGTCACTTACAGGGTTACTAAAAAATTTAGTAACAATTAATCATAGTTATCACCTAAATGGTATACAAACTATATAATTGAGTACAACTAAATCAGACTTAGAATATTTTATTGTAAGATCAGACTAATACAAGAATTTGTATATAGGGAATTCTACTGCAACATTTATCGTTTTGGATTCCTTCCTCGAGACATTTGACTCTGGTACCATATAATAATAATAATAAGTACGGAGTAAACGATGTAAAAATTTCTTTCATAATAATAATAACGACTGCAGTTTATAATAAAAAAAAAAAAATTAATAATAATAATAATAATAATAATAAAAGTACGTGGATCTCATGCTCAAAGTCACCTACACTCACTTAAAAAAGATCAAATCTCTCCTTCCAAAAAGGGATGATTTACTTATGTCATATTGTAACTGCCTGATAAATTTAGAAATTTATCACTAATTGATTATTTTTATTATTATTAATATGATAAGTTTTCAAAAGGGTACACCAATTGCTTTAAATGATAATCCACCCAATAATGATTTTATAATAAGAAATAAATCAATTGGATATGCATACTCTTACATACGAAGAAAAAAAAAACATAAAAGGAAAGAAACTAATTATATAAACTGATCAAAGTCTATATTTTTCAAAAGTTGATTATTTTTATAACACTAATTATTGTATAAGACAGTTTTTACAAAAAGATTAGTGCAAATGTTGATGGCTCAATCATTTTCATAGTTAACTTTAATTTTTAAGTTTGAAACCTTGAGTTTTGTTTGGCCTTTCTCCTTCTCCTGTTGGGCATGTCTCATAATATGAGACAGACTCATTGGAGAGTTGCTGTTTTTATAATTATTAAACTGATAAATTAACTTATACCTCTTCTATATACCCTTTTTTTTTAAAAACATATACCTTACGGAGTATATAAGAATCTTAAGTAAGACATTCTTACAATAAATTATTGTAATACCGTCCCATTTGTACTATATTATAAATTTTTGTACCATTTTTAATGATAATTGTGGTACCATAAAATTGTAATTATTTTCATGAGTACTATCTATATGCCTTTTATGATTAATTGTGACTATATTTTTTAGTAACGTTGTTAGTGACTTTTATAGATATATTTCATCTTTTTGTACTTTTTAACTGTAATTTCTTGTTCGGTCTCACAGTAATTTAATATGAGACGGTCTCATATGAGGCTTACTTTACTCTTACTCTATATTTTATTTTATAACTTTTAAACACTTAACACGTTATATTATTTTATCGTATTCCTCATAATCTTATACTTCATTTTATTTGATTCCATACATTCACTTTTTGCACGTACGTCAATGCACGTTATCTTTTTTCATATTTTTAGTTATATTTTACAAAAAATTATAAAAATTTGATATTAATTATGCACTCGAAAAAACAATTGATACATGATCTCACATGAATATTCTACACCAAAATATAATCATGCATGCAGATTACTCTAATTTAGTTTTTTAAATAATAAAATTTCATATATTTTATTTCTTTTCTAATAAGTTATATTTCAACTAGGTGGAATTATCTCTCTAGCAAATATAATAATGCATTTATAATTTTGCCATTCAGTGTTTATTTTTGGCCAAGGCTATTGTGTAAATTTCATAATATCAAAATATTTATATTTTATTTATCTCAATATGTTACATGAATTATACTTTTAACCGCAAAAACTTCAATAAATTAAATCTAGGAAAAATATTATATTGAAGCAAGTTTTTATTGAAGCGTCCAAAAAGAAAGTATTTTTGGCCAAAGCTATATATATAGTTGGTCTTGTTTGAAACTTGACTTAACTAACAATTTACATTAGAGTAAGTCTTTTGTGAGACGGTCTCAAATTAAATTAGTAAAAGACCAAAGTACATATAGAAACGTTAATATTTGCTACGTTCTGAAATAAAAAGGTAAACGTAAATCAATGAGTGAATCAAAGGGAGTGCAATTTTGCTTTTTTTGTATGTGATGAATTTCAAAAACAGTACTCTCTCTCTCACTCTCTCTCTTCAAATTTTCTTTTTAAGCTTGTTTACTGGAGAGTAAAGGTAATTGACGTGGTATTTTCAAAAGTTTATTATCATGCATATGAGTGATGACCAAGTACACATAAAATCATTGTGTTTTGGTTGTTGTGATAATAATCATCATAAGTTGAGCAAAACTAAATTTAACTGAACTGAATCGAACATAAATTAAATCCAACAAAATATTGCCTAAAATAAAATTTAATTTTAGAATGTAAAATGATTAGTAAAACAAGGAATTAATCATGAAAAACAAATTGTTCATGCGTTTATTTGTTATTTATGATATTATAAGTAATATGATATACTAAGGGTACATGTTAGAAATTTAAAAACATCCTATTATTTATTAGCATGGACATAGAAGACGACACTTGTTATAAAAATCGATTTAATGATATAATATACTCATTAGAGTAGCATTTATAATCTACTTAATATATACTGAATACACTCTAACTAAAACACGACAGCTGTGTGATTTTTACTGGTCACTCTCCGATATTTATACTTCCATTGCATATGGCTCATTTATCAACATCCAATCACTTTGTTTCCTCTCCTCCTGTCAAAAAATTTATATACAAACTAATTATTTCATAAAAACAATTTTAAAAAAATAAGATGTGGGTTTTAGAACATGGAGAGAATTCTAATAACAATTGTCATGGAAAATTTCGTTTTGTAGGGAATGTAGATGGCAAAAATACTGCAAATTTAAGTAGGAATGTTTTAAGATCTTATACCAAGTCAGCCCATAAAAGATCTTATACCAAGGCAGCCAATAAACGACTATGTTGGACTGATGACCTCCATCATCGCTTTCTCCTAGCCATAAATAAGCTTGGGGGAGTGGATGGTAATATTGCCATTACCCTATTCACATTTTTATTATTTCTTGATTAAAATAACATTATAGTTTTAATATTGCCATTACCTTATTCCTAAAAATTTAAAATATTATATTTATATCTCGTGAATGTAATTAATTTATCTTATACTTCTAAATGAATTATTAATTTAATCGCTATAATTAAGTGACTAACATATAATTAGTGGCTAATTAGCAATTAATTTTTATTGGTCATGACAGTTGATTACAAATCCTTTTTTCTTGTATTGTACCCAAGTAAATATAATTAGTTAGTCTTATAATTTTAATTCAATTATTAATTGATTGCTTTAATTTTAGCCGATATCACATGATGTCGAAAACTCTCAACATTGTGATGCATTTATAACTTTGATTTCTTTCGCAGTAGATTATCATCAATATTATTGATTGATTAACATTAAAAGAAGGGAATCAAATATCTGTGAATGTAATTATATTTATACATTAAATGTAATTTCAAAAATTAATATTTATTTTTGTTTTTGTAGGTGCTACCCCAAAATATATTCATAGAGTTATGCAATGTGACATGATATCGGTGTCACATGTTAAAAGTCATCTCCAAGTACATTTTTGTTATTCCTCTCATTTTTATGGGTTTTGCTTATATTTTACTGAGTAGTACATTTACTTGTTGGAGTACTTTCTAAATTTTGATTTTTATTTTTGATTTGCGAATAGATGTACCGGCAAAAGCAGTATAACTATTTAACTAAAGGTAATTTTTTTTTTTTTTTTTTTTTTTAAATGTATGAGCTACATCGAAGTATATTCCAATGCGAATTTTTATTAATTAATTAATTATGTTTTACATTTAATCTGATGTACCATTATATAGACAAATATCGGAATGGAAAAATGGAAATTAAAACCCTTTTAAATAAGGGTTTATCTTTTTTTTTTTTTTTTTTTTTTAAACATGTTATACATCATGTTTTTATGCCACCTTTATTTTTATTTCCCAATTCTTTTCTAAAAAGGTCAAATAATTTGTCACTACCAGTTTATCGGATAGTGTCTTACCCAATTATTTCAAGTAGATGTGATCATTTGCTGGTTTAGGCTGGACATGGATCGGGCCAAAATTAGTTTATTGGCTTTCATGCCGGAGATTGCTCGGCCTGCCTCGTTTATTCGGACCAATTTTCTATCTGTTCATTCCCGCCTTTTTCTAGCGAGCTGGGATACCCGTAGACAAGCGGGCTTTAGTCTTATATATATCATACTACGTATATTACAAAATTATGATAAAATCGTGTCAAAATTTCTTAAAATACATACTTTTCTCTTAAGAATAATAGATTATTGTATTGATACATCAAAAAGCGACCACATAAATAAAAAAAATTTAATTTAACTCATTCATAATTTACTTTTAATATTCATAAAATGAATTAAAATCGTGAATAAAATATTTTTGAGACAAAAAAAAAAAAAAAAAAAAAAAACAACCAATGTAGTAAACTAAGCGGACCTAACGGTCCGACCCATGGAATTTCTATATAATGTCCATGTCCAGTCCATTTATTTCGATTGGCCGGCTAGACACGACAATAATTTATTTTTTTATAAATTTATTTGTCCAACACCGCTAAGGTAACGAGACTAGCTTCACGGGTGAATGACCCATGAACATCTCTAATTTTCGGGGACACTTAGTGTATACAATATGTCTTCCTTAAGAGTAGTTAAGATAGATCTATCTGTCTCAACTCTCAACTCTCAAGGTTAAGATAAGTCAAATATGACTTATTTAGGCCCAATAAGGGTTTTTTTTTTCTTTTTTTTTTTCTCTTTTTTTTTTTTTCTTTTTTTTTTAAATTTTGTTTGTCAAAGTTGATTTTTTTTGTTTTTAAACTTGACTCAAAAAATAGTAAAACACAACTATATTAGGGCTCTTTGAAATGGTAATAAAATGGTTACAAACGGTAATTATTGTACTAAATTGGTGACATATTCTCAAACTAAAACAAATTACTCCATTTATACAATACGAAGTATATGATACTCTAATTTAAGTTTTTGATATGTTACGATTCTAAACAAATTATTTTTGTTTTCTAATATATTATTTTAACATTTACTATTGAATTCTAATCAAATTTTTTGAATATGAAAATGAGAAAAAAAAAATACGTTTATATTTCAATGTAATATATTTCCATTTAATATTGACATATATTTGAAATAATTGAAACCTTTAAGACTTAACATATTTTACAATAATAATAACATATGACATAAATGTAATGTGAATTAGGCGCACTGGAAAAGGCAGAGAAGCTTGGCACGAAGGTCGAGCTGAAGGCTAAAATTAAAGAGATCGAGGTTTCTATACCCCGACCTGGACCTCGTAGACAGACCCGCTTAGAACGGGTTAGATCTATGCTAGCTAGCAAAATACTACAAGTATACTCTTGAGGAATATCCGTTAACTCAACCCGACCCGTTGAATTTGGGTGACAATAAAAACGTAACTACCGTTAAAATGCCGGGTGTACCAAGTTCTTCTTCAATTGATTTAGCTGTTGAGGTAAATACTGCATTAGATTTTGATAGACAATTTGTTTTACGTAGTATAATTATAAGCACTCAATTAGTTAGGATTAGAGCTTAAAATAATAAACTCCAATTAAATGTGACATAAAATGCAACTTTTTAAAATCTATGACACACACGGTACCTGAATGTATATTTCCTGCATTTCAATCAATTTCATACATTTTACTTTTTGAACAATATTTGTACCCGAGAAAAATCTTCTTTACAACTTTTAATACATAACATAAAGAAAAAATATAATTATGTGAAATCTTTTTTTTTTTTTTTTTTTTTTTTTAACGAGTGCATCAAGTGTTTCATATTTTTAAATTTTTTTGATAAGATGTACTTAAATATATATGAGCAAAATAAAATGATATCGAAGATGGTGAATCACATGCACGAAAAAATAGAATTGAGCTAATGTATCTTTTATTATATTACTTCCTTCGTTTTAAACAATTGATTGAAACAAGAGGATACGAAAAATAATTATCCGAAAATCACAATCGATTGATATTTATAAATCTGCATATATCAATGACAGTAGTTCAAAAGTTTTCAATGAAAAATTGTATTTAATCTCAGATTTTATAATTGTCACAGGAAATAAAAGAGAAGAAAACAAGAGATGGTGCACAAGTGCAATTCTTCTGTTGTCATCGAGCCTACTAATGATCCAAACGATATCTGTTTGGAGCTCAAGCTCTAGGATACAAAATACATAATTCGATCGATACAATATGTCATGTTTTATTAAATTAGTTGACATAATGTATCGATCGAATTACGAATTTTGTTTTCTAAACATTTGTTTTTTCTTTATAACTTCATTTTCAAACTATTTAGTGTAATTTTAGTTTTGATTTTAAATTTGGGTCATTGTTGGTTGTTTTGTGGATTTTATTAGTAGGGGGTTGTTGCTTGATTTTCTTTGGCTTTTGAACTTTCGGATTTATTTGTGTTTGGTTTTGTTAAAAAAAAAAAAAAGACTTGAATGCCTTCTTTTATAGGAAAGAGTAATTCTTTGGTGAGTTAAAACTCTCATTAAGTTAATGTGAGACTAAGATACAAATTACAGTTAAATGGGTACAAAAGCATGAAACAAATTTACCAAAGTCACTTACAGGGTTACTAAAAAATTTAGTAACAATTAATCATAGTTATCACCTAAATGATATACAAACTATATAATTGAGTACAACTAAATCAGACTTACAATATTTTATTGTAAGATCAGACTAATACAAGAATTTGTATATAGGGAATTCTACTGCAACATTTATCGTTTTGGATTCCTTCCTCGAGACATTTGACTCTGGTACCATATTGAATATCAACTCAACTAAATGTTTAAACTGTTGGTTTTTGGTTGAAGGTCCAAGTTCAATTTTATACTCTAACATCTACCTCTTTCGTCCTACTAACTTAAAATTTAATGAGTAACTCAAATTCTTTATTGAAATCAATTTTATAATTTAATCTTTTCTTGATAAATTAATTTTGCCAGGAATTACATTGACATAATAATTATTGTTTTTATTTCTTTCCTAATTAGAGAGTTTAATTTTTAATTCATTTCCTATTTAAATTTGATTTATTATTGCAATAAATTAATTGTATTGATTTATTTACTAAATTATTGATATATTAATTGTATTATATGTTACTTTTTAAATAATCGATACACAAA
Source organism: Dianthus caryophyllus (assembly GCA_023091065.1). Classification (NCBI taxonomy): domain Eukaryota; kingdom Viridiplantae; phylum Streptophyta; class Magnoliopsida; order Caryophyllales; family Caryophyllaceae; genus Dianthus; species Dianthus caryophyllus. The sequence continues at coordinate 35,739,108 of CM041522.1, read as the reverse complement.
TTCTTGTGTGAGTCGCGCAATACAATAATTTATTGTAAGTCCGTCTCATTTGTACTCGATTATATAGTTTTTGTACCATTTGGAGATAATTATGATTGATTGTCACTAAATTTTTTAGTATCCCTATAAGCGACTTTAGAAAATTTGTGTCATATTTTTGTATCATTTTAACTGCAATTTGTACTTTGATCTCACATTAATTTAATATGATACTGTCTCACATGAGATTTAATAAATATTCTAATTTGAAATATTAAATGAATTGAGCTGATGTAATTTTGCTTTAAAGTAGAGTTGACATGTGTACTAATGTGTATTTAATTTTATACTGTATTAGTTCACGACTGTTTTTTTTTTTTTTTTTTTCATTACTTACCATTTTATTTTTTTGGTGAAGTGTAAATTCATTAATCTCCAACAATCAATCTAATACAAAAGGCGATCAATAAAGTGGTTATAGCGAGCTCTATTTTCAGCGAGAGGGCCTTAAATGTGTGTATTGTTTTTAAATAACAAAAACAAACTTTGAAAGATTTTAGAAAAAATTGAATGGGCTATTCTCCGCTTACGGAATCAATCAATGAATATCAAAATAAGATTTACTGAACGTCCCATGAATGTCACGGGCCGCATCACTAGTTACAAATTATTCCTCAATCTCCTCTATACTCCTTCCTTCTATACAATTTTATCTAACCACTTCCTATCACTATATTTAAGATCATGGACTATATGACTATATGAGTGATTCTACTTACCATTTTATTACTCGCATCATATACAATTTTTTCTCTTTTCTCCTTATACTTTTCCAATCAAATTTTATTGCTGTCTAAAAAAAAAAAAAAAAAAAAAAAAAAAAAAAAGACGTTCACCAAGCATTGGTAATAGTGGTGCAACACAAATTCTTATTTAAGACCAAAGAATCCGTCTTAAGTTTAAGACGGGTCGGGTTTGACCCGTTTTAATTTATTTTGTTTTTTTTCAAATATTTTTTTTCAAGACCCAATTTTTTTTTTTTTGAAAACTTCTGTCAAAAAGCGGGAAAAAACGGATATTTAAAATGGTAACAAAATGGATAAAAATGGTAACATATTATATTATATTAGTGACATATTGTCACGTATAGGAAATAAAAATTAGTCGGCCATTCGCATTTTATGACAAACCAACACATGTCTTCATGTTATTGGTCATCACTTTTTCTTTTTTTTATTGACATGTAACTATTATTTTTAGGCAAAATTACAAATAACTACCTTTTAAAACCATTTTTTTTCAAATAACTACCTTTTATAATTTTTTTTTCAAATTACTACCTTAAAACGTATTTTTGTTTTCAAATCAATACCAGTTCCCCGGAAAACGTCATATTTTATCAAATTCCGACCATTTTGAAAATTTTTGTTGCCTTTTATTTGAAACACCCATGTCAAATACCCATTCTACCCTTCTACCCTTTTCTAACACTTCTTCCTCTATTTAACTTAACCTCTTCATTTCCTCCTCTTTACCTCTTTACCTAAAATTTCTTCCATTGTTTTTAATTTTTTTTCTCTCATATTATTCAATCAAACAATGATTCTTTCACTTTTCAGCACTTTCCATCCTTTTTTTTTTGAGTTAAATGAGATTTCCGGGGAACTGGTATTGATTTGAAAACAAAAATACGTTTTAAGGTAGTGATTTGAAAAAAAAATTATAAAAGGTAGTTATTTGAAAAAAAGTGATTTTAAAAGGTAGTTATTTGCAATTTCGCCTTATTTTTATTCTAAATGCTATAACTTTAAATGTACAATTTTAAAATATACAAGAAATATATCAATATTTATACTTTTTTTCCTACACCACAAATGAAGACCCCATATGATATACTTCCTCCGTTCCGGTCATTTGTTTACATTTTCTATTTTACGGTGTACGGTCATTTGTTTACATTTTCATAAATGATCGTGGACTCATACTACTTTAACCAATTACATTTATTAATTTTGGTAAAGTGAACCCTCCACTGTATTATTATTATTATTATTATTATTATTATTATTATTATTATTATTATTATTATTATTATTATTATTATTATTATTATTATTATTATTATTATTATTATTATTATTATTATTATTATTATAAACCGCAATTATTATTAATATATAAACACAGTTTACATGAAATTGGTGGGGAGCCGAGAAACAATCTGGGCCCCCACCCCCTTTGCTACAGCAAAGCCAAGTTGAACAAAAATGTAAGCGGACATCCGAGCCCCTGCTTCATGGGAGGCAGAGAAGTTCTGAATCCGCTTGAGCAAAGCTACGGCCTCCGAATCGAGCTCCCCGAACGTAGAGAAAGAGAACGGTAGGAAACCATACCCAGCTGCTGCACACGAATCCCTGTACTTAGCACACTTGCGCCGAGCCGCATCAGCGACAACCCGTCCGGACACGAACTTAGCTAACCCAGTCTGAGTCAAAGGCGAAGATCCCGTCAGGTCCACACAGACGTCCCGTCCCCTGTACCAGGAGTAAAGCAGCAAATCCGCAGGACGAAGAGATCCGCCGTGATCATCAACAAGACAAATGTCAACCTCCTTCCCAGCCGAGATGCCAGACCGGTAGCAGATGTCCAGTAATGTGTCACGAACAAGGTTATGCCGATGCTTAACACCCACAATACCAGTACACGAGACCGCATGATCCTCATAAACGTCCGCATTATTATTATTATTATTATTATTATTATTTTATTAGTTTTTTCTTTATCTCTCTCATCACATTAATAAACGTGTATAAAGTAAACGTAAACAAATCACCGAAACGGAGGGAGTAGTTTAAAATTAGTTTAACTTTAATTTTACTTATTTAACCCTTAAATAAACATTTGTGAACAAAAATACATTTATGCATAAATAAATCAAAACTGATCACACATATCTTAAAATATTCTCCTTCATTTTCATTTAATAAGTCCCATTAGAGACAGGGGCGGACCCACGTATAAGGTTGTTGTTGCACTTGCAACACCAAAGAAATTAAAAACACTTTATATACAATAAGCAGACTAAGTAGAATAGCATTGATAGAGGTGGCGTGTTGGTTTAAATACAGGAAATAGTGCCACAATAATCCTACGTGTCTTGGGTTTGAGTCCTTCTGGTTGCACCTTCTTAGCTTTTTTTTTTTTTTTAAAAAAAAAAATTGTTCTAGTTTCCTTTTTTTTTTTTTTTTTTTTTAAAACCGTCTACATATGAGACGATTTTATAAAACACTGATTCCAATAAAATAAAAATTATAATTTCCAAACTATCCAAATTAAACAAAGAATATTGCCCAAGTTTATACTATAAAGATTTATTATTATTATTATTATTATTATTATTATTATTATTTTTTTTTTTTTTATTTTTTTTTTTTTTTTTTTTTATTTTTTTTATTTTTTTTTATTTTTTAAAAAAAAAAACGCAATTTTAGTAAAGAATTATAAACATCGTTTACACAAAATTGGTGGGCAGCCGAGACACAATCTGGGCCTCCACCCCCTTAGCAATGGCAAAGCTAAGCCTAGAAAAAATATATGCGGATATACGAACCCCTGCATCATGACCCCTGCATCATGGGATGCAGCGAAAGTCTGGATCCGCTTCAGTAGAGCTACAACATCCAAATTAAAGACAATAAACATAAATTTAGTGTAACACCCCCATTTAGGCAAAACGGACCCCACCTAAATAAAGGCGTTACTGAGCCCGAATGAACAGCCTCAAGGCAAGAGTCCTGTAGTCTCAAAACTGGATATACATGTATATAAAAGAACGATAACAGAACAAGGGTAAAACTCAACAAAACTGCTACAACTCCATGGCATGCCAAAACTCAACGATAGTCTAAGAGACATAAAATGATGCAATCTAGGGTGATATCTAGACGGAACTACTCAGTGTCATGCGATCTGTCACTGAAACCCTGCTACAAATTATCCGAGCGCCCGAGTACCTAAAGGGGTGGAGGAAAAGACACACGACAACAAACCTAGTTTGCTTTCACAACAATCTAACATATGGTAAAAAAAAAAAGGGGGGGAAAGAACTCGAGGGAAAAGATACATAACCATCTATCCCAAAGAGAAAGGGAAGTAACAAAGTAATGCTAACTAGGGCGCTTAACATCCAAGAAAACAACCCACTGTGTGACTACCACATGGTGGATTTACCATGCCACCACCTGCTCATACGTCGCCACTTCTCATTTCCATACGTTCTCAACTCAAACAATCGTAACTGTCAACAATACACAACTCATGGCTCAAGAAAATGTTTCATTTATCAGAAACAGTTTCACTTAACTTCGTATTTCGCGACATGGCACGAAAACGTTCCTAAGCATTTCAAACATATGTCAGACAACACGATAAGGACTAACTCAACAACAACATTTCAAGGATTCCAAGACTCGTATCATTCTTACTAACTTATTCTTCCTCATATATCATAACCAAGCACCACAACCATACATACGTGCTAGCAGTCACCACAATTCAAACTCACAACTCAAATGCCGCCATACAAATTACCATAATACAATCCTTCACACTTAAAGATACCAACCTTAATATCCTAAGAAAGAGGCTCACATAGACGCGTAAGAACATCATATACACTTGTACAATAATCACCTCAAACAACTAGGCTTAACCCAAGCCTCCATATACGAACATTTCAGGATTATCTAAGAACATCTCCAGACGACATAAGAACATCTCAGGACAACATAAGAATATCTCAGGACAACCTAAGAATATCTCACGACAACATAAGAACATCATTATCATTATATATGTCTAGTTTTAATTTATTTTTTTTCAAGCGACGTAAGAGAGTCAAATTTTTAAAAAAAAATAAATAATTTGTAATTGTCGAAAATTGTAATCGATCCCCATTACTTTGTCTAATTGTGAAATTAAACCCCGTAAATTTCAATCGGAGTGATTAAGCCCCATAAGTTACATACAAAGTGACAAATCAACCATCTACCCAAAATCTCATGCAAAATTAAATATATTTGGTGAAAAAAAGATACTATAGGCTTTGTTTTATTTTAATATTGATAGTTTAGAACAAAGTAAAATAATAATATGGAGTATTTTTCAAACTAATTTAATAAAAGAATTTTTAAAAATAAAAACATAAACATAAACATTTTTCTTATAAAACATTTGTAGTTTTTAAATAATGAGTTTTTGAATCTTACCTTTTTACTATTCTTAAAATTAGTTAAAAAAAAGTCCGGAAAAATATTAAATATGTCGAAAACTTGAAAGACCCTAATATTATATTTTATTTTGGCTACTAAGAGTTTTTTGAACTATTGAACAAAAAATAAATAAAGTATGAACTATACTACTCATATAATATAATTTTGAAATTTTCTTTTTTATTTAATAAATTTTATTACTTTTTCCTAATACAATTATTTGAAAAATATTCTACTTCTTATTTATTGTTTAGTTTAAATTATTACGAGTATATTTTTGTAATATGAGATTTTCAATTTCTCATGAGATTTGAAGCAAGGGATTATTTTTCACTTTTTATCTAAGTTGAGGGGCCCAATCACTTCAATTGAAATTTAAGGGGCCACGATTAGACAAAGTAGTGGGATTAAATTGTTACTTTCGCGATTTTTAATTTGTTAGAAGTATGTGAAAGAGTTTTAACAATTTTAATCAAAATAGGATACATTTACATGTATTAGTATATATATATATAACTTAATTTATCTCCCTTTGATTTATAATACAATACAAATCCTAATTGTTGCTTTGCATCAAATATACCGATCTCGCTTACTTTATTTTAAAATCATCCAATTCAATGCAACGACTTAAACATATTTTCTTTATTCTGAGAAGTGTATATTATCTAGAAAATATAACTGGAAATTTTTTTGAGATCAAACGTATCAGAAACCTTAGTTTAGTTATATTTTTTTTTTTACATCCTTTTAGGGTAAATAATGTCAAAGTAATCAAATAACTCCGAATTTTTTTCAGAAATTCGTGTTAAAAGCTTAGAAAGACAAAAAAAACAACTTGCCAATACTAGGTGTAGTTTCGTCATTATTTATTAATTTTCATGTCTATAATACTCCATATATAGGTAACGATAAGATATAAAAATTAAAAATATATTTTGACGAATATATGAAAAAAAATATTACGAGACAAAATATAATAAAATGCTTAGTTTGACAATACTATGGAGAAACTATTGTCCTAGAGCAACTATGGAGAAACAAATGAAGGTGACCATGGCGCAAAATGTAACCTATCTATCCATCCATTATGAAAATTAGTACAATTAGTAGGGAAACCCAACTTATTGACCGCTTTGGTTCTTAAATCACAGCTATAAAACATCTCGTTAAATCGGCCGAAACCTATGAGAACTGACCGTTGGTCATCGGAGTAAGCGTAAATCTGCAATTGTCTCCAAGTGCTTTCACGACGAAACAATATCATAGCATTGTCATATGAGCAGCGAAGCAATTGAGTCCACGAGCTTTTTACGCCGTACTCATTCATGACCCATACATCGACTCCCAAACACGCCTGCACACCACGACTTACACGGACGCCACCATAGGTCACCAAGTGCAAGAGCCCCCTTAAATCAGTCATATTCCAGTCAGTATATGAGGAAATTCTACGTGGCAACTCAACCTCGTAAAACTGTTCAGTTCCGAGATCAAAAGCAGCTATACCTTTACTGTGTCCGTTGTTCGGTACGCTTCTCCAGAATTTCTTATGTAGCGCGTTGTTTGAGTAAACAATAAAATCCGAGTAATGCCAGTTAAAAACCGAAGAATGTTTGATTTTTTCATATGAATCGTTTTGCAACCTGTAAATATAAGATAGATTGTCTTTGTCTAAAAGTAATAATATCTTGAAACCGTTGCTCTTGTGATCGTACCCAAACCCGATCTTGCGTCCGTCAAGTAATACCTGCAATCCCGAGGTGCGAATGTTGCTGGCTAATCTCGAGTAGGGTACGGCCTTATGATCTCGGGTTATGGGGTTGTACACCGAAATACAAGCATTCGAGGGATTGTTGAAGCATAACAACCCATTGGAAGAGCCGATGATGTCGCGCTCTGAGTCTATTTTATATCTTAGAGGCATCGAAACTCTACTAACAATGCCATGATCACCAGAATACACGAAGTCGGAGATAGAGGACGAGCGAATGAGGAGGAAACAGTTGTCTCGACAGCCGTTAATGTTTAGGTACTGATTAACGAAGCTTTGGCTAGTGATTAGGGACAACCAATGCTTCGATACACACTTGAATCGGACGACAGACTTCATCGGTAACCTTATTAGAATCTCGACTTCGAGCTCAAATGGAAGGCTCTTATTAGGAGTATCTTCCATAATTCTGGATTTTGAGGTAATGGATTCGTAATTTAACATAATCTAATCTAATCTAATCTAATACGGTATAGTTGGTTTATACACAAGGCAGAAAACCTAGAATTTAGGTTAAGATATTGTAAAAGATATTATTTCCTGATATTAGGCGTATATTTTTTGTAGTATTTTTTTTAAACATGTAGAATTTGTATTATTATTGACTTGATATTACAATAAGATGTACTTTTATAGGTTTACCGGAAATTGGAGAATAAGTTAGAGAGTCCCATAATTAGAGAACTAATATTAGAAAGTAAATATTTTTTACTCCGTAGCAAATATTACAAGAGCTCATATACGTCTAAATATACCACCATTTTGAATTACTCCGTATAAAAAAACTGTCACTGATAATATATAAGGGAGAATAGTTTCGTAAAGAGAATATTATTAATCAGTTATATTGTCTCTAATTACATATCATAGATGAGGTATTTATAATCCTCACAACATTAGTAAACCCTAAAGCTAAGATATACTTAACTTATTCTATAAGATAATAATATATCCTAACTTATATGGTATATTTTAATAATATACCATATTATTTATTTCTTTCCTAATAGTCACCAGAGTCATACTAAAAATTCAATAAGTAGTTTTCGTCTGACGACGAAACAATGCTCCCTCCTCTTCACTTTGTTTATCACCTTTACCTTTTTTAGAGTCAAAATTTTAAAAGTTTGACTGTTAATAATTTAAAATGTATAAATAATGAGAATATAGCAACAAGATATTCACACTTGTCGTTAGAACATCTTTCCAAAAATTATACTCCGTATTTTCTACGGAAAACGTCATCTACGGCCAAAGAAAAAGACGGTCAAACTATGACGTTGGAGACCGTGTATAAAGTAAAGGTGATAAACATTGTGAAGAGGAGGGAGTAGCTTTTTACGCCGTACTCTTTCATGACCCATACATGATACATCGACTCTCGAATAGTATATAAATTGTGATTTCGTCTAGTAATAGACTTATGGGCTCAGGTTATCGAGTTATTATCAAGGAATTGTTAAAGCATATCAACCCATTGCAAGAGCCGATATGTTAAATCTTAGGGGTACCGAAACTTTACTAAAAATGCCACCATCGCCCGAATACTCGAATGAGGTGAAATTCGATGTCACTGTAGCGGTTTTTGTGTTGGAAGTACAGATCAAAGAAGTTTTGGCTTGTGATTTCGGACAACCAAATCTTCGATACACACTTGAATCGAACAAGAGACTTCACTGGTAACCGTATCAGAATCGCAAGTTCGAGCTCTAATGGAAGGCTCTTGTTAGGTGTATCTTCCATGATTCTTGATTTTCAAGTAATAATTACAGAATTTTTGTGTGGATGTATTGTGTATATATACACAAGAAATAATGAAGAATCTACTTACCCTAGAATATAAAACACAATTTAGGTCAAGATAACGGAGAATATCTCTATAATATATAAACAATACGGAGTAATATACACCTAAATCTCTTGTACTCCATTGCACATTATTTTTCCATTTTTACCCTTTTATTACTTTCATAATACGGATATACAATTTTCTCTTTTTTTTTTTTTTTAAATGGGGGTAATCGATTTCATAGCATCTATCTAACGATAATCTATCGATAACTATTACGGAGTATATAAAAGAGAAACCATCCCCACAAATTTTCTCTCCAACTATCACAAGTTATATTTAGATTAATAAAGCCCAAATTAAAATGAGCCAACACATAATCATTATCTTGATTACAAATTTTATCATCCAACTAATACATTTAAATGGATTCAATACTACAAAACATACGCAATTCGTTTAATTGTAAAAAATTATTCAATTATTCAATTGTTCAATTTATCAATCTATATATTTTTATCTATATTATTTATATAAAAATAAAGACAATTTCTTGTGTGAGACGGGCCTAACGATAAATTTATCGTAAGTCCTCTCACACAAGGTAGTTACTAGTTAGGTTTTTTTTCTTTTCTTGCTTGTGACTTACACTAAATTATCGTTAGGCCCGTCTTTCAGGAGAATTACCCAAAAATAAAACCATGCTAAATATTCACTTACTTCTAATGGTCTTATTGTATTTAATTTCTTTGATTAAAGTATTGCAATACACTAAAATTCATTATACTTTAATTGGTTTTCAAAACCGATTAAAATAGTGTAATAAAACCAATGGTCTATATAAAACCATGTCAAATAGTTTATTGGTTTTCAATTAACTTACTTATATTACTTCTAATGGTCTTATAAAATCATGTAAATAGTGTAATGCAATAAATGGAGTTGAATGAAAGGAATACTTTAAAGATGAAAAAAAATACAATGGGGGTCAATATTGCGACGAGTAACCTAAATAAGAAATACGTAAATCGCATTGGCATTAAATTGTCTATATATAATCATGTCCGTTATTTGTTTGTATAATCTAAAGTCGAACCCACGTCCAGGGGCGGACCCATGTATACGTTTGGGGTTGCAAGTGCACCCCAAAGATTTTAGAAACTACTCCGTATTTTATATAATAACGAGATGATTAGGACAACAAAGTTGATGGTGATGAGTTGGTTAGGTGCTGGGAATTAGAACATGTCAACGCATGATGTCTTGTGTTCAAATCCAAATATATTGCAACACCAAAAAAATATTTTCTGGGTCCACCCCTGCCCAGGTCCCTAATTTAAATTATTGAAAGAAACATATTTTTAAACCCATGCATCGCACGGGCTTTACAGCGAACCATAAGCGTGAATTTAGGCTCTATTTTGTAACACATTTCAGCTAGTTGGTTTTACCAAAATTTCAGCTAGCTGATTACAAATGTGTATACCCTTATACCCTTTTTAACTTCATCCATCATGTATTTTGATTCAAATAATAAGCTAGCTGATAACAATTTTTTTTTACTACTAAGCTAGCTGATAACTTCATCCATCATGTTCTTTTACGTCATTTACATAATTTCAGTTATTATTTCAGGCTGTTTTGCCAAACAATATATTTAGTTTTTTCAGCTAACTTATCAGTTTACTATTTTCATCTACATTTTCAGCTAGCTTTTCCGTTTCAACTATTTTTTTAGCTTCCGGCTAACTTTTCAGCTATCAGCTACATTTTCAGTTAATTTTGTCAAACAGAGCCTCTGGTAACACATTTCAACTAGATAATTTGATCAACTAACTGGTTTGACTAAAATTTCAGCTACCTGTTTTATCTAGGAGTGTGGTGAAAGGGTGACTGGAAAATATTTTAACTAGCTGAAATAAACAACTTCTGATTATAAATTTATTTATTATTATACCCTTTTAACTTCATCCTTAACATGTAATCATGTACTTTTACGACATTTACTTTATTTCAGTTATCATTTCAGGTTGTTATATTAAACAATATACTCCGTATTTAGTTTCAGCTAATTTATCAATTTATTATTTTCAGCTACCTATTCAGTTAACTTTCATTTCAGCTACATTTACATCTTTCAAGTAACTTTACAGCTTTCAGTACTTTTTCAATTAGTTTTCCTAAACAAAGCCTTAATAGTTAGTTGCTCCCAAATTGAATTGAATACTTCATTTTGATGTACAAGGGATTTAATCGTTAACCACCACCAGTGTGCATGAGTGTATCTACTGAAAGTCACACTTTGGGCACACTAACAAAAAAAACTCAATAGTCTCAGGTAAAGTACAATTAAAACCTCGTAATAAAAACAATTTCTAAGGACACAGTTGTTTCACTTATAATCCGACTCAACCCACGCGATTGCAAGTGCAACAAATGGCCTCCTTGGTCTTCAATACTTACGCGCAGATCAATATTAGACAACATTAGAACGAACAAGCATTAACCAAAGATTATTGGTCAATATGTAATTAAAAAAAGTCCACAGTATTGGTTCAGTACAAGCGATAATCAAAATTGAAAAAATTATACTGCCGTGGAAACGAAGGCCACCTAATATTTTCCTTATAATTTCAGGGTTGCATTTACTCAAAGCATAACGCAATCGGTCTAAAAATTCAAGGCAGGGCACGCATCAACCCCCCGAAAAAATTGTGCTCAATTTTATTTTCATCTAACCACTCAGAAACTATAACAGAAAAAACCGAAGCAAGTGAATCAAATGTCAAGAAGCAACCTCCGGGGGTCTTCGATCACATCCTTGATGCGACGCAAGAAGAGAACTGCCTCTCTTCCGTCAATCAGCCTGTGGTCGTAAGTCAGCGCGACGTACATCATCGGCCTGGCAACTATCTGCCCTCCCACCACCATAGGCCGATTCACAATCGAGTGCATTCCTAAAATTGCTGACTGTCAAAGCAGAAAAAGAAATAGCAACATTAGCGCAAAAGACGTAGACATCATAATTACTCGTTCCATTGCCTGTAATCAAAGACAAAATAAATATCACTCATACCAAGGTTTTCTGTATGGTGATTTTCAAATGTCTCGTTAATTCATAGAATCGAAACAAGTACAGCTTACACCGTACAATTGCAGTATTGCACTGATCAAAAATGAAATATTACGAAAACGTCTTGGTTACCTGAGGAGGGTTAATGATTGGAGTACTTATGAGACTTCCATAGACACCGCCATTGGAAATAGTGAATGAGCCACCAGCCATCTCGTCAATTGATATTGTTCCGTCATTTGCCTTCTTAGCCAAAGAGTTGATCTCCTTCTCTATCTCGGCAAAGTTCATTTTCTCAGCTCCACGAACAACAGGAACCACAAGACCCTACACGTCAATGGCAAGGATCTACACATTATCATGAGCGCGGTAGGCAAATATGTGCAGCGGTTCATTGAATGTCATGATCTCAAGGAGAGCAGAAATCGAGTAATAAAAATTAGAAACGGACCTTAGGTGTTCCCACGGCGATGCTGATATCGATGTAGTCTCTGTATATTATATCATCCCCGTCTATGACAGCGTTAACGATTGGTTGACTCTGAAGCCCACTCACTGCTGCCTAAATATACAGCAATAACACACCATTCAATCCTTTTCAGGTGTACACAACAGTACTATCACTGAGAAACGACAGAGAACAAAAACACTGACCTTAACGAATCCCGACATGAATCCCAACTTGACTCCATGCTTCTCAACAAAGGCGTCTTTGTAATCAGAGCGGAGCTTCATCAAGTTTGTCCTGGAACATATTGAAGTCGACATGATGCAGTAGCATAAATTTTCAGCAACTTGTAAAGAAAAGCTACATCTAACTAGAACAGTCATGTTTCAGACTAAAATAGATGGAATCAAGCAAAATATGCATTTAGTAAATTACACACAAAAAAAGGAAAAAAAAAAGTTCCAATAATATAAACGGCTAGAGACGCGAGGCAGCATATTAGAATTGACAGAACATTTTGTGAAGTCTCTTACAGGTAAGGATACACAAGTACTTTAAACAACACAAACAAACAAACAAACAAACACCAGTTCATGGTTGCATGATTTAAACTTTCCCGAACTGAGGTTTCAAATGTTCGATGATGTCAGATTTCTCAGGGAAAAAAACCCATGCTCATATCATACAAACTATAAAGAGGTACGAGTGCATAGCTAAGCCAGACAAAAGGACAAAACAACAACCCTCCCTCCGACGAGAAAGGTAATTACACGCAATTAGGGTAGTTTTTTAGAGGCGTAATGGAAACAATTAATAACTTCAAACCAAAATAACGAACTAAGGAAATTTTAACCGATGAGGGTCCCATGCATATAAAGGAAAACTATATGTTGAAGTTACCTTGGATATATAGTGGACAATTATACTATGACAATTTAAAAACATCCGGAATAATAACTTCTAGAGCATTCGCAACAAAAAAAATTAAAATCAAACTCAAGACAATTATCTAATATTACGCAAACAATCAGACATTGTCCCAAATACTTACATATCGACTTCGTTAAAAGTAGTCAACATGGCAAATGTGTTTTGAGAGTCCTTCAAACGATTTGCAACTCTTTTCCTAAGTCTAGTCATGGGGACCTGAAAATATCACAAAATGTGTCCTGCATATCAGCAACAAATAACTACAAGGAGTTGAAAATAGCTCTAACTTCCAACATTAAAGAATATCATGGAATTAAATAAGCCGATAAGAATACTAACCCTTCTCTCCCTTTCCTTAGGAGGTAGTTGCGGTTCCGAAGGTGATGGCTTTGTAGATGGCGTAGCAGAAGCTTTCGGTTTGTCCTTAGGAGCTGAAGTTTCAGATTTAGGCTTCTCTTGAGAAGAGGCTTCAACTTTTGGCTTTTGCTCGACAGGTGTTTCCTTCTTCGCCGCTGGTGGCCCTGATGGAGCCACATGCGCTTGATCGGTGGATTTTGAAATGATTGCTATCTTATGACCAGGCTCAACAGTGTCACCCACTTTGGCTACAAGCTAACAATTGAAAAGCACCCACATTACTAACCCACATCAATTTTATATACACAATCAACAAGGGAAATCATTTATTGAGTAAATAAATTGAATGAAGACTTCACATACTTGCTGAATTATTCCAGCTTCAGGACTAGCAACATCAATGGTAACCTGATTATAGTACATGCTTCCTGGTTAAGTTCCTTCATATTTATTGGAAAAAGAAAAATAATAGCAAAATAATTATACGACGCCGTAGAGACACCTTATCAGTTTCAATCTGTGCTATTGGTTCATCAACCTCGACACGGTCACCAGGTTCTGTGTAGTCAAATAAATTATGTTACGGATAATAGGAAGGAATGAAAGATAATTTCCGTACTCAGCTGTATAGAATGCATGTTCAGATAATAATAGAAGGAAAAGAAAAATATTGCAGCTCAAGAACCTACGTTTCAAAAATGTAGCCAGGGTGCCATCAGTGACGGACTCTCCCATGTAAGGAACAACAGCTTCCACAACATCATCACCTGCAGCAGCAGACAATAACTTTTCCTTACAATAAAGTGACTTAATGTTACTTGGAATAACATTTACCATTTCAAGGAAATCATACCCCCATCTGAAGAGTAGAACCTGGTCCACATTTTCCTAGATGGATCTGTCTGAAGACAAGACCCAACTTGTCTATGAACCCAAACATAATCACAGTAAACAATTCACAAATTAATAGATTGCACGATTTCATGAACTAATCAACAGCAAAGATCAGCATTCAAAATTCAAGACAGTTACGAAAAGGATCATAAACAAACCTTAGTGACCTTAAGGCAGCTGGACTACCTGTGGTTGTTATTGAGATAAATGACCCATCAGTTAACAAGAAAAAAAAAATTATAAAAAATAAATAAAAACTTGCAAAATTGAATATGCTAGGAAAGTGAAAGTGACCTACCTAAATCCCCATGTAAGCTAATGATTTGTACGAGTTTTGACCCTCTCTTGAGCAGCAAAGTCTACAATGAGAAATGCAATTAGTCAGAAGTATAGATGCCTCAAGCAATCAATTATGTCATCGATTCAATTAATTTTGTATGGATGAACCCACAAATATAGTGTTTCAACAAAGCCCTGGACCTTAAGTTCGAAATATGTAGCCAACTTATGACATGCTAATATGGTTTAGGCTGTAGTGACAAGGAAATGTATTACTCCCTCTCATTCCTTAGATTTGCAACATACCAATTGGTACAAATATTAAGGTGGTGGGGTAGGTTACGTCGGATGAGGGTAAGGAGAGAAATACGGTGTGGTGTGGATGGCATGAGTAACATTTAGGGAGATGTTGCAAATTCACTGAATGCAGAGGTAAAATATGTTGCACTTCCGATGAATAGAAGGGAGTATATGCAACAATTCATAGGCATAAAACTAAACTACTCCGTACTATATAAGATCTCATCAATCCTATAAGAACACTTCTAAGATCTACCCATCATCTTCTTTTTCCCACCCTTCACCATTCACTAAAACAAATTGTCACAAGCCACCACAAGCCACTGTATGACCTTATCCTTATCCTTGTGACGCTACGCCACCATCATATCCATAGCACCATAACTCCGCAGTCCCGCTATCCACACTGCCATGGCTCATTGGCTCCACCATCCTAATTTAGGGATTCGCATAACACCGTGAGCATAAGTACTTCCTAATATATTTTATATTTACCATACTTATGCAATGATCCGTCGACCTTTAGTAACTCCTCTCGTAACTAATATTACAATATTCTCGACTCTTGTTTGAGATGCGTAAGGAAAGCAAAATAACTATTAAGTTTGACCAGCCTAAATGGTCGCCCTAACTTTAAGAATTTTTTTTTTTTAGCAGGCACATATGTAAGATAGGAACAGCAGAGCAAAGGAAAGGTAAGGTAAAGAAGAAACTTTTGTTAAAATAGGGTTATTTAAATAAATATTTAGCGTTTTGAGTCGGTTTAAAAAATATTAGAGAAATAGGGTATAAGTAGGCTTGGATAACTACGGACCCAAAAGCGTCACTACGCGTGGCGTTTATGCCTCTAAATGTGTATTTTCAAAAAATTGAAAAAAAAAATAATCCTGGAACACCAAAAAATGCCATGCCGCATGGCGTTTTTAATGAAAACGCCACTCGGGATGGCGTTTTTAGCTCTTCAACTTTTTCTTTTTTTTTTTTTTAATTTTTAGAAACACACGTAAAAGGTAGAAAATGCCATGCGTAATAGCATTTTCGGGTCTGTATTTATCCAAGCCTCCGTGGACCAATTTCGCTAAATAGTTTTTGAACCGACCCAAAACACTAAATATTTATTTTAAAAACCCTATTTTAACAAAATTTTCAGTAAAGAATACGAGATTAACATACGGAGCTTAGTAACACTCGCATTGCTAGTTGCAAAGGTGCCCTAAGCCATTTTGGTCCGTGCACTTATTAGCATATGCTCACAACTCAAGGCAATTCAAGGTTGGTAGGGTAGTGTTGATCACAATTACAAAGATATGATAGGAGAACTTTTTAAAGTGTAAAATTTGATGGAACACATGGAGTAGTAGTGCAGTAATCAAGAGAACTCATAATAAAGTAGAACACGGCCAAGCTAACATATAAAACACTACAAAGAGTTCCAAGGACTAAATCCACGATATATAATCGACAAGTTACCAGCTACGCATGAGAAAAAGTTCATTAATTAGAAATAACTCTGCCAAAATCAACAGATACCAAACATAATTCGCTGAAAAATACCTCATTTCCCGCAGTTACATAGCCACGAGAGCCAAACTGCGACACTGACGGTCTAAGGGCTCTCTGAAATTGGCACCCAAACACCTAAATAACACCAAGAAACAAACCAACACGACACGACATCTTCAACCAGTTCATACACAAATAGCAGTGTGGAAAACACGAAAAATCGAAATGATAGGTAATCAAAAGGCTCTACCGAGGTCGAGGAGATGCCCTCTCGAACGATTTTCCTCCGCACAACACCTAGCATCGTCCTACACCAAATTAAAATCAAAAACACCACTCAAATTCAGCGCATATATAAGCTTCATCGTCTCGATTTCTATCAGTTTCAAGTTACAATTCATCAAAACAACGCAAAAAGTCGATTTCGATTCGACAAAATGAAGTTGTCAATATAAAATCAAACATTTACATGAGTGCAACTTAATTATCACAGCAATATCAGCAAAAATAACATGAATGATTGATGATTAAACGGAAAATTGACGAGCAAAATATAATTCAAACATAGATCTGTTTCGAAATAAGTAAACAGTTGAAAATTAAAAAGGGAGAATAATTAAACCTAATTGTCGGAAATGAGAAACGGCGAAGAATATGAGAGAAGAATTGAGGTGCCGAACAATTGATTTGATGTATGAAACGTTCTTCAGAGTTTAGTTTTACTTTTTCAACAAGTTACTTTTTATTTTTGTCTACGGTGGAATAGTTTAATCGATCATGGAATAGATTACACCAAAATATTTTTACCATATTAAAAAGAATTAATTGCCAAAAATATTTCAAACTGGTCATCTTATTTCATAAATAATCTGAACTCGAATTAATCCACGAATAATCTTAACCATTGATATAACATTCCAATAATATAATTTGACCATTTTTAACCAGTTTTAATCGATAAAAAAGAGGTAAAACCGGTTTGAATTTTACTTAAGATAAGAGTGATGTAAACTTAGAATCGGTTTCATCATTTTTTTTTACGTGTTAGAGTCAATTGAAATTGGCCAAATTACATTATTGGAATGTTATTTCAATAGTTGAGATTATTCGTGGATTAATTCGAGTTCAGATTATTTATAGAACAAGAGGACCAGTTCGGATTATTCTTGGTAATTATTCCTATTAAAAAAAATATAATAAAATCTAGAAAATTTAATATTATTGTTACTTATTAGAATTTTAATAAAGTGATTGATAATTACGAAGTACTCCATGATATAAAACGGCGAAAGTAGTAATTTGCCCCTTAACTTTGTTCAATAGTGAAATTAGGCCCCTTAACTTTCAATTGTAACAATTAAACCCCTTAACTTCACTTACATGTGAAATTAAGCTCATTTGGTTATTTTTAATGAAATTCCACCAAAATTTATTTTATAATTTAATTAATTAATTATAAAAATTATTTCTTATAAAGTTACAACTTCTATAAAAGCAAGTTTTGTTTTTAAAATATAATTTTTAATTGTTAGACAGTTTATTATCATATTATGAGTGTAGTAATAGTTCATACAATTTTATCATATTTTTATTTTGGTTATTAAAGATAGATATAAAATTATTCTTTTGGTGAATAATTAATTTTAAATTAATTAATTAATAAATTTTAAATTAGTCTTTTGAAATTGATATTAGTTTCATAAAATAATTACGGATTTTTTGTTAATATTTAAGTGAAAATTGAAGATCGGAATTGAATTTCATTAACTTTTTGTTAAAGTTATGAGATTAATTTGCTACAATTGAAAGTTAAGGGGCTTGATTTCACAATTGAAAAAATTTAAGGGGCAAATTACCACTTTCGCGGATATAAAACGTATTAGCAAAACGACAAATATTTATTAATTTTATATTCTCCGTAGCACGATAATTAAACTTTTTAATGATACCAAAAAATATGTAAATCATTCCTTGAATTATTTACCGTTAATTTTAACCCAAATTATACAACTAATTATTATTAATAGGGTTAAACCAAGGGCATTTAAATCTTTTCAGTTTTCACTATAAAGTATTCCACGATTTAGTAAAAGTCATTCCACTACATAGTACGCTTCATTATTAAAAATTAAAAAAATTGTTATTTTTATTATAACTATTAAGGTGTAGGACGATGCTTGGTGTATTTAATTGTATAGAGAACAATATGTTAATTTCGATGTTTGAGTTAGAAGTTGTTTCGTGTGTATGCGAAATTGTATAGAAAAATGAATGCAGAAAGATGTTCAGAATCGTCAAATCTGTTGTGATTTGCTATTAGAATCTCCTGAGTTCTGACGATTCATTGACTGATCGCCAGTACTCTTGCGGTTTCCAGACCGTTTTGTTAGATCTGAAAAGTAATTTGTTAAACCCTTAGTTTAGCATATTTTGACGGTTTTAATGAAATCGGTACAAGTTTATGTCAAATTCATTCAATGCGTTAATGAAAGTTTTGCTAAAGTGTTCATTCAAATAATCTGTTGGTTCATTTTAAATGGTTGTTGTTTATGCAATATTGGCGGGGTTAAACAGATTATAAATCCCAATTTGCTACTATCCCTTTACGAAGGAGAATTCGCGATACCAATATTGGTGCAAGTTAGAGTGTAACACAAATGGTCTATATCCTTTTGAAAGTCATAAATCCATTATTTGTACCTTAAAAAGTGATTTTATAAAGAAAAATTGTGAGAAAAGAGACCGACAGAGTTTTGTTGTGTTTGTGTAAGTTTATGATGTTATAATGTGTGTGGAAATGATGGAGGAAGGTTGGTAGTTATAGAGTTTTCGGTGAAAAACTGCTTCAAATCGCCAGACTACTGGCGATTCAATGTCGAAATCGCCAATTAAGAGGCGATTCCAGCACACTAGGCATATTTTATACGTGCAATATTCTCTCCTTGATTTGCGGGATTTGCTTAATTACGTGTATTATGCTTTGCTTATCCTCGAAGACAACCGATTTTATGGTTTTAAGGAGATATTTTATGTGACTCGAGCCTCGAGTGGGCCCCAAATAATGTTTGGGCTCGAGGGGCCCCAAGCCCGAATTCCCGACAAAGGCAAGTTTTATTAGAAATTTTAACCTAAACTCAGGCGTAAGCTCAGTTTTTGTGTTTGGGGTGTCGAAAGATGGTTTTTGTCATTGGGCCTGTTTGACTCGGGATTTGATACTTGGGCCGAAAAAGTGAGTTGGGCTAAAAAGGTGTATTATTTTAGATCATATTAAGGCGTGAACTCGGTCTAAGCATACGATGCTCCAGGCTTTGAGTTTATGGTATTGAGTCTAAATTTAGAAGTTACAGGCTTTGTTGTTGGGCCTTTGTATCTAAAGGGCTGTATGAGGTGCTTTGGGCGTTTTTGTACGTAGCTGAGCCATTTTTGTGCAGTTGCGTTAGATCGACTTGACTCTAAAATGAACGACGCGGTCATTCAAATTAAACGACTTTGGTATTTAACCCATTTTGACGCATTAAATTGACTTAACTGTTTTCGACATATTGTATCGATGAAACTACGTTAAAACATGCATTAAAAGTCATGTTACATTGTAGGGTTTTGTTTGGAGGGTACGGATACGAGTATCTAAAACTTCTTACTTCTAATTTACTTTTTACGTCCTAATTATAAATCTAATATATTTATGTTTGTCAATTGTCATCAAGGATATTATTTATAAAAAGTACTCTGTACAATTTTATCCGAAAATATTGAAGTGTATATGAAAATATAGTGATAAAAAATTTACGTAATTGCTCAACTGTATCCGGCTTTTTCTCAGTTGTACCCGAAAAAGACATCGATACCCTCCTCATTTCCTTCCCCACATTTTTGATAACCTAATTTTCTCTCTTCTCTCTCCTCTCTTCATCCTCCTTTAATCCTCCCTCCTCAATTAAACCACCACCACCAACCACCCACCACCGCCTGTCCCACCACCATGGACCATCCTCCACCGCCGGCCTACCCACCCTCCACCGACCAGCCCCACCCACCACCACCCACTAAACCGGCCAACCTCCACCACCACCACCCACTAAACCGGCCTGAACCGCCACCACCCTGCCTTCTTTTTTTTTTTTTTTTTTTTTTTAAATTATTATTATTATTATTATTATTATTATTATTAATATATTATTATTATTTTTGTTGTTATAAACTCAGAACACCACTGGCCGCCACCGCCACGCCAAGGCCTCTCCCACCACTGGCCACAAGACACCACACCCACAACCACCACAGGTGGCGTCCTCTTCCCCACCATCAACCCTAATTCATAAAAACAATAAAAAAAAAAAATAACCAACCACCACCCACTGCCACCCCCACCACAGCCAAGCCCACCCCCACGAGTGCCGCCGCCGCCGTCACAGCCACCTCCCGCCGCCACAGCCACCGCCCGCCGCCACAGCCGCCGCAAACCCAAATAATTCATGTAAAATAAAAATAAAAAAACAAAAACATACAAACAAAAACAAACAATGAATGATAAAAAATTAAATTAATGAAAAAAAAAGTAAATTACATTAAATATATCGTCACAAGGATCCATATGTTAAGAATTGAATTAATTGTATAAGTAATTGAAGAAAAAATTGGTTGATTTAAGTTGTTTTAGGGTTTTTTTTGGTGGAAAGAGGAGAGAGAAAAATTGGGAACACAGGGGTAGGGGATGGAAAATTAATGACAAAAAAGGGTACAACTGAGAAAAAGTCGGGTACAGTTGAGCAACACCCAAAATTTATGTTTTAAACCATGAGAAGTCAACAAAATGTATAAAATTGAGTGAAACAAGTAAACTTATTATATGGTTTTAATTTTTAAATGACTCATGTAACACCCCGTGTTTTATTAACAGTAATTAATTATTTTAAACAAAATTTTTAAATTAAAATTTATATAATTTAACTTTTATTCAATTACTTTAAAAACGCGGCTGAAAAATTTCGTTTAAATAAACTTTCTCAAATACATTTCTAATTAAACTTTCTTGATTCTATATTAACCTATCTTATATTTTTTATTTCTAAAATACCTGTCGAACTAAAACTTTATTTCAATTGGATTTAGTAAACTTAATAAATTTGCGCTACATTTTAAAAATCCTCACGTTCATAAAATTTAGTCTTTATAAAAATATTCTTTCAAATAAGCAGACCGTTTGAAAATTTGTGAGGCAAGTAATACGATTTATGGTAACCCAACTTTTATACATTTATATTTTCGAAACTATAAATTTTATAATACTAATGATGAAACTAAAATTTAAAACAAATAATTTAAAGTATAGTATATTTTATAAAATATAAAAGTTTATAAATAAGAGTAAATGAAACAGAGCAAACAAAATGAAACAGACCCAAATACTCCTTGGCTTATGTCGACATACACACCCACTTGCTTTGAGATATTTATTTTTAGGTCAAAACTTACCTCACACACCTTATACTCCCTCATTTTGTTACTGCCTCCTTCTCCCTTCTTCTTCTTCTTCTTCTTCTTCTGCTTTCCTTTCTCTCTTTCTCTTAAAAATAAAAAAAATAAAAATACAATGACAACAACAAGAAGCAAACAACAACAGCAAAACCGACAACAACAATGGCGACACAACAAATACAACAACGACAACTCAAACAAGAACAACAACAGCAGCCACCTCGGCCACCATGGCCGCCGTACACTCGCCGGAGTTCAGCCTGCCACCACGTCATCCTCTCTCCCCCTGTTTTCCTCACCTTTCTCGGCCTTGCTCTGCCACCGTCATGCTCACCATCACCATGAGTCTCCCCTGCTCTTTTCCTTTCTCTCTCGCCGGAGCTGCTCGTCGACCACCCTCAGGCCGCCTCTTTCTGGGTCTGCTCTCGCCGCCTCTCCCCTGCTCACCGCCATCGTCTTCGGTGTCTCCTCTGTTTTTGTAGTTGCTGGAAAACGACGACCTCGCCGGAGCTCCAACCTCTGACCACCGTGTCAGCCACCACGGTGAGCTTAATCCCTTTCGTACCCTGTCATTTTATATGAACCACTCTTGTCTCGGTTCGATTTCAGTTCATATTCAATACAATCGATAAATTATGATCGACTCTTAAATTTTCCTCGTTGCTTGTTTTTCTGAAAATACGTTCAATGTCGTTTCGTTGCCGGCACCGTCATTGGAGTTTTGTTGCTGTGGGCCGTGCTACCTGGCTCTCCTCTGCTCTCTTCCTCTCTGTTCTCTCCCGTGTTGCTATTTTCTCTAGGCTCGGTTTCGACATCGAAAGTCGGACCGCAATGGTGAGCCTCGTTTAGCTCTGCCCTCTCTTTCTTTTCCCTTTAAATTTTTATTCATATAAACCAATGTTTTTGGCTCTGTCAATTTAATACTCCGTAATTCCCTTTCTTTTATGTACAAACTTTAGTTTGTCGATAATGATTTTATCGACTCTCATTCCTCTATCTCTTTGTTTTTCCTTGAGGCCTGCTACCGCTTGCCATTGAGATACTACTACTATTTTGGGCCATAAGGAAGCGGTGTGGTTATGGGTCTTGGGTCGACAAAATCATGGATCCAGACGAGCTAAGGAAATTCGTACCGAGCTAACCTAAGGTGCTCCCGCACACTATATTTGCTAAGCACTTACACCTAATTGATTATATGTTATGTTTGAGTGTGTGTATGAATTAGTATATCACTTTAGTATTGCATGACTAATTACAAGGTAAAAATCAAAAAAATAAAACTTGTGTAGCCTATTAAAAAACATACGGCCACCCTTCATTTTTTTTCACTAAATTTTTCGTTGTAATTTTTGTAAATTGCATGCTTAAAATACTAAGACTAATATGTTTATGAAAATATAATTAGTTTATGTTTTTGACTTAAAATGAAATTGTTATGAAATTTAAATGTTTTAAAGTAATTGTGTGTTTGAAATTATTGTTGAATTTATATTAATATTATCATGTTAAATTGTATGTTATTTGTAAATTAAAATATATGAATTATAAGTATCACAAGTATTATATGCAACTAAAATTTTATTAAAATTACTTAAGTAAATAAGTTCAATAAAATAAAATAATTATAGTAATAAAAATATTTATCGTCACTAAAAAGTTCAAATAAAAACTATAACTAAAAATGAAGATTTAAGTTATAAAAGTATTAAGTTTAAAGTAGGATGAAATCAATTTTAAAGGTAAAGTTCATTTTTAATATAAATAAAAGTTACTCGTATTAAATATCTAAGAGAAGTCGCATAAAAATAAATTTAAGAACTAACGTCATAAATATAAATCAGACAAAAATAAAGTGTCGAATTTACTAAGTATAAAAATGTAAGGATCGTAAAAGATTATCAAATCATATGAATAACTTAGTAAATATAACATTTTATATGGAAAGATTAATTTAAAGCAAAACTCACAAAAATAAAACAATATCGTTAAAAATAAGATTTCGCCTTAAAGTCAATAACTTACTAAACAAATGCAGTCGTATTATAAAATAAAACATATAAAGCGTATTACATTATAAAAAGGATACGAATGGATTCATAAAGATAATGTAGAAAAGATTCTAAGTTATAAAAATTTAAATAAAATTCTACGATTAAATTATCTTTTCACCTAAATCGAATAAGTAAAAATTATAATACAGTCGTATTAGGATATTAAACCACCTAAAAGAAATATAACTAAATGTCACTTAAGCATATTTTATCAAGAATACTAAAAATTGTCGAATATCATTTAAGTAATATTTCTAAGTTAAAATAAATGTTATGAATACTAAATCACTTAACACATTACGATTTAAATAAAAGGATGAAATAAGTGTGTGTTACATTGAAATTCAATTATTTATATCACTAATCACTAATCACTAATCTACTTTAAATTACTTAAAATTTAAATGAAACGTAATCAAACTTATAAGTAAAATGAAATATTATTATTACTAAAATATAAAATACTAATACGTATAAGTATAAAATACGTACAAGTATAAAAATACGTACTAGTATAAAAATACATACAAGTATGAAAATACGTACAAATACAAAGTATAAAAATACGCATACGTATAAAAATACGTATAAAATACGATGAATAGTAAAATAATGAATAGTAAAAATATTTAAAACTTACGAACGGCCTCAAAATAAAACATTAAATCTTACTATGTGTTCTGCTTACCTGAAGAACTGTTAGAACTAATATTTCATTATACAAAGTTCGACGATATATTTAAGTTTCAGAATTGTCATGTTACGATTGAACGAGAAAATAAGAATTTGAGAAATGAACTACTTGAATAAAATACTTGGATTGTTCGCCATGTCGCGACTCTTGTTTTCGAAGTTAATGAGGTAGCCGTCTATGGGGACTTTAGCTCCCTCCCAGAGTTGCTAAAGGCGATCTAATATTTTTATATAAAGTATTATTTCGGTGCGGGATATACAACCTCAGGGATGGGGCATGATTGATATCTCCGTGAGCCCATACTACTGCAGAATTGGAAACTCCAGCCCCACCCGGGGGTACCCGTCTAAGGTGATAGTCGTATTATTAGGTGACTACTTACTCGAGGGCGAGTATGATCTGAACCTATCTATAGTGGTGTATGCATACATTAGACTCGGGATTTGGCTGTCCTTATCGCTTTAGGTATCCTTAGCCTGTTCAGACACGTCCGCTTTGTTCGTACGACCGCTATTGCGCGCGGACGTCTAGTATGTCGACCACACGTCAATCTGTTTGGCCCTGTCCTTTGTTGTATAGTGTGTCGGACACGCCCAACTGTTTGGCCCATCTCTTATTGCGAAATTACGTCTGCATGCTTCCGCCTCGCTAATGAACATTCTTTAGTTAACATATGTTTGAATGTATTTCCTTGTCTTGTTTGTTTGATGATTGTCTGAATGACTTGGTTGAGTATTGGAATGCGATTTATTGAGAATGATTATCTATGAGTGTTGTTATGTTACGTGAATGGATTTATACTCATGTTTGAATCATCATGCTTTCCTTATGTGTTACATGCCTAATTGCTATTTGTTTTTATTTATTTATTTCCTTTATATAATGTATATGTTTTAGAATTGCATGTGTCGAAAGAGTGTTGCGGGAAAATGATAATATATAAAAACGCAGGTACCCCGAGACCAACGCTATTGAATGCTGGGGAGAGTTTACCTTTATTTTGTACTCCTTTTTGAGAGATTGTAATCAAATAACTCTGTTTATCTTAAACTCATATTATGTATATAGAGTTTGTAATACGATAACAGCTGGTTTTGTAATATATAGACTTAATTAATTTTCCGCCTTAGTTTAATTAAAGTCACGAAAAACCAGGTTGTTACAACTCATTAAAATCGAGCTACAATTTTCTAATTTATTCAAATTTATACTTTTACTAGTAAGTAAGCCCGTGCGATGCACGGGTTTAAAATAATATCTTTCAAATTTTTTTCGTAAAATAATAATAATTAATTTTTCATTGATCTATATTTTGATATGTAATTGTGAATGTATGCAAACAAATAAAATTAAATAAAAACATATAATAAAATGATTTAAAAGTTACACTCTCCATTTAATACTAAACATTACCGTCTTTTTATTTATTTTTTTACACTATTTTTTTTTTGTACTTGTATAGAATATTCCAAATTCTTTGCAACATATAAGTGATCATATAATTATATATAGTTGTATTTTATTTGCCTTTAGGAGTGCAATACAATATATTTATTTTTTAAAAAAATAAAGAATATAATATTAATTATAAAGAATATTCAAAATTCTTTTATTTTTTTTACCTTTTTGACAAAAAATCTAATTCGGAAAGTAAAGGAAGCATTGATATTTAGGTACATATAAAACTCTAATTTAAATTAAATATTCAATCAATATTTGGTATGAGCTATGTAGTATTCTAATTTTAATTATATGATTAATCAATATTTCACGACTAAACTTTTATAAGACTCATCTAATGTCAATATAACTCAAAATTACCATCAACTATGTATCATTAAATTATATTTTATTTTTATGTAAATGTTCTCCATACATAACAAATATGATCAATATGATTAAGAATTGATATAATGTAACTAACAAAAAGGTAAAATATATAACCATTTTTTATGAACAAAATATAATCAATATCAATAGATTTTTTGAACCCTTGTTTATACCTTTATTATGTTTTTGCGATTAAGTTGCATTGCTTTGACGGGATTTCCAAATCTTCCATTCAAATTACATCTACATAAATCTACGACATACCAGAGGAAACAAAAATTCATTATAATTAAACAACATTCATAATCAATCACCATTATTAAACAACAAATGTAAATAAACAATATAAATTATACCCGAAACATAACTTAACAATTTAACGTGGTGTTTTGGAAGTCCAAATTGAAGGTTTGAGGTATATACGGAGTACAACAAAAAATAGATATGAAGAATTTAATTTTGATAGAATTTGACAATTGTGTTTTCTACGTAAATTTTATCAATAAATCAATTACTTTATTTGTTTAAATTAATTAACCTTTATTTGATTACTTTATTTATGGTGTTTGTACCCTTTCAGCCATGATTGTATAATACAATAGAGTACTCTATATTATATGTGAAGAGTTTGATAATTAGTTATCGATATTATAAATACAATACAGTAGACTACTCTATATATATATATATATATATATATATATATATATGACAATTGAGCTTAATATATATACAAAGCCTAATATCACATCACATATAATACAAATACACTCACCATGTGTATGAATTGATAGGTCGTGTTCCACTATATTGAGCAAATTATGGTTGCTCCTTGAAAAAATTTGATATTAGTTACCACTGCTATATAAAACGAAATATAAAAGACGATTGAACTTAATATATAAATAATATAATTAGAAGATCACATATAACATAATTTTTACAGTAGTTCTTGCGTAAGACCGGCCTAACGTTAATTAATGTAAGTCATGCATGGAAATTTGTTAAAAAAAAAAAAAAAAACTACCCTCATGTGAGAATGCCTCACAATAAATTATTGTGAGACATGTCTCACATAAGAATTAGTGATTATTTTATACCTTTACAATCAACATGTATTCTTCATAACGATATAGTTTGCTTTTCACCCTATCAAAACAACAAAACATCAATTAGCATTAGTAAGTGAGCAACAATTAAATTAAAATATAACGTAA
Organism: Dianthus caryophyllus; assembly: GCA_023091065.1. Taxonomy (NCBI): domain Eukaryota; kingdom Viridiplantae; phylum Streptophyta; class Magnoliopsida; order Caryophyllales; family Caryophyllaceae; genus Dianthus; species Dianthus caryophyllus. The sequence continues at coordinate 35,711,242 of CM041522.1, read as the reverse complement.
AGCAATAAAAAGTTGATAAATTTAACAAATTAATGAGTCCTGGGTTGGGTACTTGGGTATATATACACGAGGTACATGTTGGTTCATTATGAATTGTTCTTACTTATGGACTCTCTAAAGATAAAAATTTATACATTTGACTTTTATCTCTTTATATTTGCATGATTAAATATATGAATATAATTTTATCTCTTTATATTTGCATGATTATCACTTTATATTTGCATGATTAATTATTTGAATTTTACATTTATCTTTTAAAATTAGAGTTTTGAAAAAGTTGGACTCTCTCACAGGCCTCGAAAAAACCTCCAATTATATAGATATATTGATTGATTTTATTTTTGGGATGATCCATTTGATTATTTTTTGGGAAATTTTTACTTGTGCCTCTAAACTTTTTTGTTTTATCACTAATACCCTTTAAAAAAAATAAAAAAATAAAAAACATTTTAACCAGCGATACTCTTTTCTATAATTTCAAAAAAAACGACGACTTTTGTTTCACATTGTACTTCTTTCAGAGATCTTTTACTTGGAAAAATAATTAGCATTTGTTAACTTTTTTTTGTCGGAAGTTATGAGCGGTCAAAGTCGTTTGACGAAATAAACTTTGACTAACTAAAACTATCGCGTACAAATTCCAAAAACGATGAATTATTTTTACAAAGGAAATATCTCGTAAAGACTTACGGCATGATAAAATAAATTATCCTTTTTCGAAGCGTAAGTCCACTTATACAAAAAGTCACTCTCTCTCTTTTTTTTTTGGCAAAATTACAAAACCTACCTTATAAAACCAATTTTTTGTAAACAATTACCTTATATAATTTTTTTTTTGAAAATAACTACCTTATAACGCCTTTTTTTTATTCAAATCAATACCTAAGGGAAGTGTTAAATTCAGTCGGCATATATATTACTCAGCTTAGTTGACATTTATTTATACTAATCATAATTAACACTTTAACACTAAACTAGTTTTGTGTCCCGTGAGATTCACGGATTCGTTATTATATTTTCCATATTTAATATGTTTATTAATTTACATGTTTGTAGTCTTAGTAAATGAAGTATAGATTATAACCTTTATTTATTGGCATACATATATGAAAACGATCTAACTGAGAAATTTTGGGCAATTTTGTTCATAATAAACTATTTTCGTATATTCGCTAAAAACATGGCATTGTTGATTGTTTTCATATTTCCAAACACATACGAATGTTCTTTGGAAAGACAAACATATAATTTTAGTACCAATAATGAAACAATGTTGTATATTCTTAATAGCATAATTATTTTGTTTTGAAATGTTATATACTCCCTCCGTTTCGGTGATTTGTTTACGTTTACTTTATACACATTTATCGATGTGAGGAGAGAGGTTGAGAAAAAACTAATAAAATAATAATATAAGTACAAAGGGGGCCCCGTTTGCTTAAAATTATTAAATGTTATTGATTGAGGGAGTAGGGTCCACCTCCCTCATGGGTCAAGCATGACCATTTTTGGAAAGTGTAAACAAATGACCGGGACGGAGGGAGTATGTTTTATGTATTAAATAATACTTTTATGTTTCATAAGCCTGACATTTTCAACTTGATGAAAAGATATTAAAGAAATCACAATTAAAATGCATAAAATGCATTTTAACTTGTACTTAACATTCATTATACTTTTCGTCTTAAATCTTCAATGTCGTTCATTGTATATGATGTAAAAACATATGTAACTCTATTTTTTTTAAAATTTATATTGTGTTTAACACTTGATAATACTATTAATATGTTTTTTTTTAATTGTTATCTTTAGTTCAATTTGTTGAATATTTAAATATTTCAGCAAACTTATACAGTTTTGATAAATTCTGGTCGATTAAATGTAGAAATATATAACGTGATTATGAATACAATTATATTGATGTAATTACACAATATCACTTTATTTTTCTCCGATTAATAAAATGTTATTATGAATGCAACTACATTGACTGACTGATTAAAGTTATTGTATCATTATTTATTCTAAACCTTTAATCAAAATTATATATTTAAAAACAAAAATCAATTGTAAGTAAATAAAATTAGTTTTTACTAATTAATGATTATAAAACTATGCTTTATTAAAATGAAATGCAATTTAGTTTAGGTATTGATGGTAAAAGCTACTCCATAATACATTTCTCCAAAAAAAAAAAAGCTACTCCATAATAAGTAATGTGAAATGAAAAGATATATGAAAAAGTGTCATTATGAATCATATTTAATAATCTTTTTTTATTTTTTATTTTTATTATTATTTATAATTAGTAGTATTTATTATTGTGACACGTGGCTTAATAAAGAGAGATTTTTTAGCAAATGGTGAGATGTGGTTGCTTGATAGTTTAATGAAATTGTTCAACTTGCTTCTTAATTATATATATAGATATAGAGATATAGATTATTTTTTAGGTTATTAATATTATTTCTATAGTTTTCAATGATTATTTTAACTTTTTAAGAAAACCGTCTACTTTAAAAACGTCAATTACGTAAAACGAAAATAAAAATAAAAATGTAGTAATGATAATTGTGATATCATATTTTTGTAGGCATTTTCATACTATTTGTATTCCTTTTATTGATTATTGTAAGACTTCGTAAGAATATTTTTTTCAGTAACTGTGTTATTGAGTTTAATAAATCTAAATTAATTTGTATAACTGGACTTACGTAGGGCGTGTTTGGTTCACGTAAAGGTATGGGTTAGAAATTCATTCTTGATACCAAGCGTTTGGTTCATTTTCAGGAATGAAATTCACAAATCTAATTTTAACTTTATACTTTAGTGGAATAATATAAAATGACAGAGTAATTATAGTAAAAATGAAAAACATTGTCATTTCAATCAAAACATAATATGAAAATGTTAAACTAATTTTCTCTATCTCTATAACATGTAAAATTTTAATAGTGACAAAATAATAACAATGAAGTTCTAAAATAAAAAATAAATTAAGTGTAAAACAAAATAATTAAAATGTATGACCATATCGGAAAACACAAATTCTTACTTATGACTTATGACCAAAGGATCCGTCTTACGCTTAAGACGGGCCGGGTTTGGCCCGCTTTATTTATTTATTATTATTATTTTCAAATTTTTTTTTTTCAAAACCCAATTTTTTTTTTTTTCGAAAACTTTTGTCAAAAAGCGGGAAAAAACGGATATTTAAAATGGTAACAAAGTGGATAAAAAATTAAAAATGGTAACATATTATATTATATTGGTGACATATTGTCACATATAGAAAATAAAAACTAGTCCCAACATATTTGTAATACGTTACCATAATTGTTAAATATGTTACTCCGTATCATAATTGTGTGATATGTTTTGGTTATTGTACTAATATTTTTCAAATAGGTTAATATTAAATGATAAAATATTATACTTTAAGGTAACATATTTATATTTTGCATTTCATACTCAATAACTTGATAACAATTCATTAATAAATGATAACATAATATATTATGATCCAAACATAATTAATTTATATTCCTAACATGTACTCCGTATTATGTTTTCTATGTTTGAGAATATGTCACCAATATAACATAGTATGTTACCATTTTTATCAATATTGTTACCATTTAAAGTTTGTGTTTTTTTTCGCTTTTTGAGTTAAGTTAAAAAAAAATAAAAAATTAAAATTAAAATTGGTTCTTAAAAATAATTTCGAAAAAAAAAGGGTTAATGGGCCAAAACGGGTTAAATTTGACCTGTCTTAATCTTAAGACGGATCTTTTGGTCTTAAGGGAGACTTATTGATCTGAAAATTGCCAAACAAACATAAGGAATGGATTTAGGCAATTTCAATCCTATATCTTATTTCAACGTGCCTTGAACCTAACTTTCCTGTAAATTATTACTCCCTCCATTTTTTCCATTTAGCTCCACTTCTCCTTTATAGAATTTTTTTTTCAATTAGCCCAATTTCTTTTTTTTGGTAACATTTTCTCACACAAACTTACTATTTCTCACAGAAGCCTACTTTTTCTCACTTACAGGTTACAACTAATTTTTTGTAATTAAACTATTCTACTTTTTTTTTCACCCTACCCGACTTTTTTCATCTTTTCTCAAAAATAAGGTAAAATTACAAAAAACAACTACCTTATAAAATCAACTTTTTGCAAATAACTACCTTATAATATTTTTTTTACAAATAACTACCTTATAACGCGTTTTTTATTCAGATCACTACCTAAATATTACAAATGTTATGCTTATCACTACCAAGTCACTTGAAAACAGTTTAAAAATTCAAAACTTTCGACAAATTTTATTTGAAATTTACACTTAAAATACCCAGTTTACTCTTATCAAACATCTCTATTATGTTGAGATGCCAAATAACGAGTGATAAAACGGTATTTTTATGGGTTAAATTGGGGTTTCAGGCGAAGTGGTACTGTTATGAATAAAAAATGAGTTATAAGGTAGTTATTTGCAAAAAAAAAAAAATTATATAAGGTAGTTGTTTGCAAAAGGTTGATTTTATAAGGTAGTTTTTTTTTGTAATTTTGTCTAAAAATAATGAAATTTTCAATGGGACTAATTGGATAATATGAAGGGAGTATAAGATTTGGATTAGCACAAATTCTTATTTAAGACGGGTATATCCGTCTTAGATTAAGACGGGTCAAATATTACAACTAAGACAAAAGATAAGTGGATATAAAAGATGTAATAGAGTTGTTTTTTACGTGAAAGTGGGAAAGTACTTGACCCGTCTTAAATTTAAGACGGATAATCCGTCCTAAGTACGAGTAAGACTTATCGATAAATTAGTGAGGAATAATGAGGGAATTGGGAAGAGTCTAACAAGTAACAACCCATGAGGACCATGACATAGAGAGGTAGGTGAGTAATGAATTAAGTGTAGAAAATATATATAGACTGACACTTTAAAACTCTTTTACTCATCAACCAACAATTCACAAAAAAAAAAAAAAAATTTAAAACAATTAACAGAAATCAAATCATATTAAAATTCAATTCAATCGTCTAAAAATCACAAAAAAAAAAAAAACCCAGAAAAAGTCAACACTAAAAATTATGACTGGAAATGTTGCAAAAAAGGGTTTGGATGGATACATGTCTCAACTTCAACGCCATCCTTTGAGAACCAAGGTTTAATTTGAATTTGAAATTGAAATTAATCCTTTTTTTTATCGTTGTTTGTGAAGTAAAATTTGTTGAAATAATGGAAATTTGTGGGTATAATCGCAGTAGTAGTAAAGTTTTGATCTTTGCTGTTAAATCCTCTGAAATTGATCATTTTGTTGTTAAGTTATGTTTTTAGCGTATGATTTATGGATTTATTGAAATTGTAGTAGAGTTTTGATCTTGGCTGTTTAAATTTTAGTGAAATTAATAAGTTTTAGTTGTTGTTGTTCATACAGTAAAATTTGTGGATTGTATTGAAAAGTAGTAAAATTTTGATCTTTGATGTTAAATTGTCAGGCAATTACTGCTGGAGTTTTATCAGCAGTTGGTGATATTGTATCTCAGAAACTTGCAGGGATTCAAAAGCTTCAAATTCGTCGCCTTATACTCAAAGTGGTAAAATTTTCTAACTTTTTTACTCATGGTAAATTGATTTCATCTGGGTTTTCAGTTTTGGATGTTGAATGCAGTTGTTGACCTTTTTTTTGCTTCAATTGATTTGATCATTCTCGTGACTTCGAAAAGATTTGTGCTTTTTTCGTTTTGTCTTACGAATTTAGTTGTGACTTGAGAGGGATGATGAGTATTGATGATTGCCTACCATTTACTTTTAGGCCTCGTTCTTTTGGACTAAATTTATCACGGAATAAAATTGTGCCGAAAGCAAAAGAGTTGACCTAAACGGAAGTGAAATGAAGTCCAATAGATCGGAACCTTACTCTTCGGAATGTTGAAAATCGATTGAAGTTGTTGACTTTTTGTAATTTTTCTTCTTGTCGTAGGTAGATCTTCATGGCTTTACTAATTTACTAGCAACTTCGAGAATGATGAATGCTAGGATTTAGTTTTACGCCCCTGAACTCAACTAAACTAAACTAAAGAACAAAGTTGTGCTCTGAAGAGTTGACTTGAACTGAAATTAGTCCAAATTAACCTGGCCTTATTTTTAAATAAATGTTTGGAAATTTGATACAAGAAGTTGACTTTAATTTTCTGCTTCAAAATGATGAGTACAGTTCAGCTTGATAATTCCTAGTAACATTGTGTGGATTAGTAATTTGCTGCAAATAAGATTTCGCTTTAAATACAAGAAATACTGAACAGCCAAACATTGGACGCTAACAATATTTTCGCTTTTGGCTGTGAAAGAACATCAATCTAAAGCTTATTCTAGGTGCTTGAAATTAGCGGCAAGAGGGACTTCCATCTATTAGTTTATCGCTAGACTGCAGTTAACTGTTTTGATGTTTTTCATATTGTAGAATGTAGATTGTACTGTATGCCTATATCTCGGTTAAATGTGTATCATTCAAATTGTTAATGTAACTGGCCAACCTACATCTCCCGTGTGCAGCTGTTAGGAAGCGCTTATCTTGGACCGCTTGGCCATTTCGTTCATATGTTGCTCGATAAGATTTTTTCTGGGAAGAAGGATAAAAAGACAGTCGCTAAGAAGGTATCATTGACCTCGACACCTCGTCATTCACTATAAACATTTCATATCAAAGCTAATATGCTTTCTACATCGAACTCACACATAAAGCGAACTTCATCTCAAATATACGAATTTAAATGTTTCAAGATATTCTTCTGTCTTGCAGGTTGTTCTTGAACAATTAACTGTATCTCCGTTGAACAACTTGGTATATTTGATTTACTATGGGTGTATCATTGAGAGTAAGTCTACAGTCCTTCAAGTGCTCGATTTTCAGTTCCTTTTGTGCTCACAAATCATTTTTGATACGTTGTTTACCTTTTTTTTTGTTACGGTTACATTGTCACTTTGTACTCCATATCATGGAAGGCCAATCTTGTTTTTTGTTTCGGTCCATGTACGTCTATCTTAGTTATGGTCGTATACTGTGAGATCAAAACTAGGGCTTTGTTGTTATTGATATTGTTGTTGTATACGATGATAAGTTTCCAAGACTATAACATGAAAAGGGTTGGTGTATCACTGTATCTACACTTAGATATATTTAGAGGCGGTTTATCAGTTTTGTCTCCACTAGTGTACGCTGACTACACGAGTGTGTTATATGAGTCACGTGTATACACGGTGAGCTGAATTTATTTCTAACGACTTATTAACCTCGAAAATGTAGGAAGACCTTGGACTCAAGTCAAAAGTAAAATTAAGACCGATTATCCTCCGTTGCAGTTGACATCATGGACGGTATTCTACTCTTCTTTATAACTCATTTTTATCATATGACGTAATTTCAATGTAAGTTACAGCTAACGTTTTCCATCTTATGTTTGTTTGTTCAGATCTGGCCTGTGGTTGGGTGGATAAACCACCAGTACGTTCCGTTGCAGCTACGTGTGGTTTTCCAGAGCTTGGTCGCTTTTTGCTGGTATCGTCATCTATATTCCATCTTTAGCCTTTACGTACACGTGAATTATCCCTGTGAAGGTTTTTGTACAAATTTTTCATTTGTTTTTTCTCCGTCTACGCAGGGGAATCTTCTTGAACTTGCGGGCAAGAACCGTGATTCCTATCAAACCCTAAGAAAACCGAAGCACTCGGTTTATATTTGCTCGTTGGTAAGAAGTATTCCATTCTCCGTATAATCAGTATGATATTCTTGTAGTATGATAGTACAACATAAAATCGGGATCGAATCTGAAGCTGATAGTCCTACACTCCTACTTCAATTGTATCTTTCAAACAATAGAATTTCAAACTAGTCCTCAGTTTCGTCCATCGATTTTTTCTTTGCGTGCCACCGTTAAAGTCGACTTTGACTTCTTTGGGCAACACTTATGTCTAATCTTAGAGACCTTATATGGTGGAACGTTGATGTTTCGAGAACATTATTTAATAAAGCTTCAATGTTGTATCATTTTCGCTTTTGGAAATTCAGTTTGATGATTCATGATTTGCTACGTATAGTTCTTACTTTAATTCCGATATTCGGTACATCAACTATTTGGGAGTGGTCAAAACGACAAAAGTGCGCCGGTTCCATTCCATGGTGGATTGTAGACGTTTTGGCCCTGAAATAATTGTGTTTTAGTAGAGTTTAACCGAGACATGTGAAATTTAGGTAGGAGGTAAAATAATATGGAATATAGTGTTTAATAAAATCCCGTCTACGAAATTATGTCCAGAATCTCTTTACTAAGACTCCTAAATAACAATCGAAATCAATGGCAGAGTACGGATTCAAAGATAGGTATGATATTACTAACATAGTGTAGCATAGAAAAAAAACAACGATTTTAGTTTATATTTTAAACTTCCATATTTCCGTTACTTAGGTGGGCGTCCACCCTTCGCTCCACCATCATCCGAACTAGTAAAGATAGTGATAGCACTTCCCCGAGAGATCCTGTTGAATATTGTGTATTTAAGCGCTACATACGAGTAATTATCCCATAGGATATCCATGCATTGGACGAGGTATACGTGATTAAAAAGGAGGTTTTTAATTGTTTTCAATCACTCGATTGACAATTCGACATGGTTACAATAATCATAAGAACGGTACATGCCAGTGGCACAGTTGAGTGTATGCAACGGTTTCATAGGATAGCTTCGTTAATTAAGCCACGGGATCTTTGGCGAAGCTTAAGATAGGGTCATTCTCTCGTAGTAGCTTAGCAACATTGAGTAGAGTGAAGAGCATGAGTCCAATGAAGACTAGCATAGAAAGTCCCGAGATTATGAGCATTAAAATGGCTGCTGTATGGCCCTTCACCTCCTCGGCATATTCTGCAGACGCTAATGCCAACATTGTCAGCGGGAATGAGTATGCCCACCATGCTATGTTGAACTTCTTCATTGACTTCTTGAATAGGGTCGGCCTGCACGCCTTTTTTACGAGAAATAATCACGGGTTAGTAGGGGTGAGCATTGGTCTAAGACGAGGTTGGACTTAATTTAACCAGACTTAAGACCTAGTGCATGTCATATGTGAGTAAAATGTTGATCTTGAATCATGTAGTGAATTAAATTGAACATAAAGCGTGATATGGTTAATGTCCTTACTAATGAAGCGAAGAGAAAGAGGGAGAGGAAGAAGAGCATCTTCGATCCATTGTCATAAGAACCGGAGATAGAGCTCCAAGCCAAACTAGCCATGCTCGGCACTGCAAAAAACAAGAAGAAGACGGGTCGTAGCATAGCAGGCAAATGGTCTCCACCCGATAACCTTTGATAAAGAGTCACGAATAGCACCAAATAATGCACCATCCCTAACGAGAACATGCACACCGCACTTTCCTTCCACCCCATTTTGGCTGCAACCCTAGCCCCTACCAAGTTCCCTAGGACCGATATCTGGCTTGTGGGGTTTGCAGCCATTGATAGGAATCGTTTCTCCGTGGTAAACCATTGTCCGTATATTTTGATGTCGAGGATTATAATTGGAATCGAAAATGTCCACCACAGGGTTAGAAAGGGGGTGTTTTTCGGAGCTATTACTACTATAGGTGTTGATTGAAGGAGGAGAAGCCAAGATATCCAAGGTGCAAATAGGTAATTTACTCCTACATGGTGTACTAGCTCAGCTTTAACTAGGTGGAAGTGGAAGATACACCTAAGGATGTAGAAGAATGATAAAGAAATGAGCACCAAAAGGGAAATGTACCATAAGAGTTGAGCTATAATTGGTGGGAAAATGTGGAAGAGATCTAACAAAAGAGGTGATAATGATGATGATGATTCATGATGATTAGTAGTGTGATTTTGGTTTGATGCTTGGTATAGGGTTTTTAGTAGAAGGGTTTGGCTTCCGAGAGAGAGGCTGATTCTGAAGTACCCTGCATGCAATCGGGCTAGTATGGATGATAAAGATTTATGAGAGCCACTAGATGGAAGGTTGTTTTGAGGGTTTATCGGGACACCGAGTGAGATGGTTGTCGTCGTGGCAGTAGCGGTGGTAGTAATTGCGGAGGGATCAACTATTAATTGAATCGAGGGTGGTTGCGAAACTCCACCGTGCATTGTTGTTGGTTGGTATGTGTGTATTTCTATCCCTAGGAAGTTTATATAAGCTCAAAAAATTTATGACTTTTGGGGACATAAGAAACGTTCCTCTTAGTTTGTGCTTCTCTTTTAATGTATCATTGTATTTGAATGATAATTTACGTAACCTATCTAGTGTAGTAGGTTTAAAGTGAAGCACAAACAATCTCAAATACCATGAAGCTAGATGCTCGAGTTTAGAAGCATATAGCTCTTTTTGTTATGGACATAAGTAAAGACAACTCATGAATTCTCTATGGTCAAATGACTAAACGACATGATAAATCTTAATTTAAGGAATAATATAAGCTTAACATTGAATTTAATGTACACTTTCCTAAGGATGTGTACATTCTATTTCCTTCGATAGTTGTTTTTTTTTCTTTTAAATGTACATAAAAAAGCGATAGATTGTTATTGATGAAAAAAATAAATTAATACTCGTCATGCTTTCTAACTTAAAAATCTGTAAAAATTGGAAAAAGAAAACATCTAATTCAGATTCTATTTTCATATGTTTTAACGAATGAATTTCAAGCAAAAGAAGTTATCCAACGAAATTACATCATCTCGTAAGTCACAATGTATCTGAGTTGTACAAGATAGTATATTTCAATTTACAAATATATGATGCATTTATCATAGACAAAGTAAAAGAGCATATGAAAAAAGAACCTACGAAAAATGTAGTGCACCAATTTAACCTAGCACATAAAAATAGGCAAATTGCAATGAAAAATAAAGGTAAAAAAATAAAGAATAGGAAAGCAATGGTTCACAATAACATAGTATAGTGACACTATTATTGGAATGACCTTTAAAATTGAAGCTTTGCATTCATTATTTTCTTACTAAAAAGTTTACAATGTGTGGTCATTCTCTAGGGATTTTGGTTTGGTGAATACTAACTTCTCCATTTTTTCTATTTTCAAGTACAATTTTAGCTTCGCCTTCTAAAGTTTGTTTACCATTCATTCGGGAATGTTCCTTGTACATTGTTTGATCGAATGTATGCAACACGTATTGTTAACATAACGAGAATGTCACTCTGATTATCGATAGCAAAACTAAGGATGCATAAGGGTTTTGATTTGTGCTCTAATACTTTTCTTAAGTTCGATAAGAAAAGGTTATTTGAATTGCACTTTTGTTATATAAGATTATTAGTCAGAAAAATGTGTTCTACACCAAACAATGACGAAAATGAATGAGATTAACGTGTTTTTGGACTCAAAGTTCTATTTTGGGCCACGTTCTTCCGTTAAAAACAAAATTGGTACGCCTAATGGGCTATAAAATGTAGGCCCACTGGCCCACTAACACGAAGAAGTTGAGTCACTCATGCAATCACTAACTCCTCTTTTCTATAGTACCGTCTTATGCTATAAGACAGATCCGAAAGAAACAGTCTATTTTAATCATGAAAGTTTTTTTTTATTAGCATGAGAAACTGTTAAGTTCAATTTTGAGTTATTGTTGTTATTGATTCGTCTTATAGTGTAACTCTTGAAATACCGAAGATGTCTTAGCCTAATGGTTGAGACTGAGTTATTCTAGACACTAAGTCCCAAGTTCGAATCCCCTCTCTCCCTTATTATAATGTCAACTAAGTGCGCGCTTCAATTGACTAGAAAAAAAAGTTGTTTTGAAGCCTTTTTTTTTTTTTTCCCAATCATTCATTAGTAAATTTCCGGCTCAACAAACCAACCATATTACTCCATACACTTTAAAAGGATTTTATCATAACTTAATAAACCATAAAATGATGTTTTGTGTTGACAGTTCGATACGCTGTACTTCGTATCAAGCTGATGGTTGGAGGCGCAAGATCAGTTTTATAGGGCTTAAAGTGTGGACGCAACTACAAAACCATCATACTTAGTAGGAAATAATCCATTTTAAACGGGAGGGGTGGTGAGATTCGAACCAGTGATCTCTTATTACTAGGCTTTGATACCATGTCAGGAACCAACTCAGCTAAAAACTTAAACTGATGGTTGAAGATCCAAGATCGATTTTATACACTAACAATTTAGGTGAATCAATTTCTTGATTATGACATTATTGTTAAAATTATACTCATATATTAAATAACTAGTATAATACCCGTGCATAAATGCACGGGATGTATAAAAATAAGTTAATAGTTAATTGAAAAATTTAGTAATTAAAGAAAATATTAAATTAAAATAAGAATAATAATATAAATACAGCCTAAATAAACATGTATTTTCAGACCCAAAATAAAACAAACTGTATTTTACCCGTCCACGTATTTATTTACGATGTAGCCCGCATATATGACTTGTTTAATGTAGTTAAGTATTATGAAAATATTTAAATCATTCAACCCGTATTTGTTTTCTAATTATCCCGTTTAATAGGTTTGAAAGTTTCAATTTTGATTTTTCTTAATTAACTATTAAAATTTAGATGATGGAAACGTTGAAAATTGTAACAAAAAAATTAGAATAGTGCGTGGAACATTTAAATTTTTTTATACAAATAGAGTTATAGTTTTTTAAAAAAAAAATATATCATAATTTGGTGAAAACCGATCAAAGTATCGCAATACATTGTCTTAAAATTCATCATTTATAATAATATGGTAAAGTGCGCGTAAAATGTTATACTGAAAACACATTAAATAAAAATGGTTAGTTTAAGAGATAAAATGTTATATTGAAAACACATTAAATAAAAATGGATAATTTAAGAGATAAAAAAAACATATACTACGTATTACATAGAAGATATTTACTTACTTATACGGAGTATGACATAATTTCAAAAAGGAAATAAAATAAAATAGAAGGGATAAAAATAAAATAGAATAAAAAGGATAAAAATATGTAAAAGTTGGAGAGAAAATTGGAGGGAAAATTTGTGTAGGATGGTTTTTGTTTTATATAATTAAATATAGATAGATACTCTTATCATATATATAAATGTTTCATTTTAGTGGGTCTAATATTGAAATTCACATACTATAACACAAATTTATAAGAGGTTTGCTCTTAATATATTACTCTCTCCATTATTTTCATGGGGCTAAATGGAAAAGATGAAGAGAGTACTCTCAAGTTATTTCGCCATAATTACTTGTTATTTATTTGTTTTTTATTAGATAAATTTTAAAAATAGATACTCCGTACTAATTAACTAAAACGGAAAGATTCATAATCTAAGTTGACAAAGGACTGAAATTGATTATGATTTATGAATCGTCCTTTATAATCGACATGATCAAATTATTGTAAGAATGATTAAATATAAAAACTAAATTGTGAAAGCATGATGCATGAAATTTATTGTCAACGATGTATCGTACTCGTATACAAGTAGCTAATTTGAGAAGTAGTCTACTGCATGATATAGTGTGTAAAGGGTATCTTTAAATTTAAATGGAATATTTCCTTCAAAAAAGACGTACGGTACGAATAATCCGTACATATCTACTTAAATCAACTTGATATTAAATTATTTTAAATGAAGCTTAGTAAATGACGAAGATGTGTATGATTATGACTTGTAAAATAATTTGTTAAACAAATTAAAAAAGAAATTATGAAATTAAACAACTAACAGATATCTACGAAGTCTATGACTTTTGTGTGAGTTAAACAACATACAAAGTACAAATTTAATTTAATCTTTCTAATATTTAACCCTGTGAAGAAGAGCTCCACGTGCAATGTCCCACATCGACCAATCTAAAGAGAGTTGAGTACTATATAAGTCACGGGGCTACTCCTCTCATCGCCAATTGGTTTTGGGATGGAACCTCTTTCGACTTATGAAATGTTTACCTCTCACGACGGGCGAGGCCCAAGCTCGATGCATGAATCTAACAAACCCCGATAGTAGGTCACAAAATAAAAAGGATTAATTGCCAAGAATAATTCGAACTGGTTCTCTTATTCGATAAATAATCCGAACTCGAATTAATCCACGAATAATCCCAACTATTGAAGTAACATTCCAATAATGTGCTTTGGCCAATTTTAACATGCTTTAATCAATAAAAAAAGAAGTGAAAACGGTTTTTGAATTTTACTTAAAATAAGAGTGAGGCAAAGTTAGAGTCGATTTCACCCCATTTTTTACGTGTTAGAGTCGATTGAAATTGACCAAAGTACATTATTGGAATGTTACTTCAATAGTTGAGATTATTCGTGGATTAATGCGAATTCGGATTATTTATGGAATAAGAGGACCAGTTCGGATTATTCTTGGCTATTAATCCTAAGAAAAATACTCCATATATATGAAAATACTATATTTAAAATTTACATGAAACAATCTTCCGCAAAATAATTTTAACAAAAAAAATATATATATATATATAAATAAAGGTAAAATACAAGTATGTAAACGGTGTAATACTCCCTCCATTCAAATCCAAATTGCAAGTTTCTTTTTTCACATTTGCCGAGACGACTTTTGCGAGTTACATATCTTTAGCTACGTTTATTCAAAAAATGTAAAAAATATATTTTAATTTTCTACTCATAAAGACGAATGAAACAAGATCACACATGAATATATCTATATTTACGTATCGAGAGATAATTGAAATTGAACGTCTAAGAGTGAATAGTGTACAAATGAGAAACTTGCAATTTGGATTTGAATGGAGGGAGTACTAATTAGATGAGTTATTGGATCTAAATGAAGCGAATACGTAGGTGAAATTTTCTAAGTCATTATATTAATGCAATGAAACTTGGTAGTAGTCGTCTAGTAGAGGTAGATTCGTACCGCTATGTGACTTGTTAAACAAAAATGAATCGAGAAATTAAATACTCCAATATTAGAGATTTAAGAGAATAGATTGTACATGTTTTTGACTTTTTGTACAATTACGTAGTCCATATGTGTTTGGTACAGAGTATTCCCTCCGCTCTACAATGAATCACTTACTGACTTTATCATGGTATAGATTTGAAAGAAGTGTAAATAAACGATGTTAAAAGAGTGAAAGATTTTATTTTTTTTTTATACAATTTCCTTAATTGATTTTTTAAAAAGAGATACTCCGTAAGTCTTTTTAGACTTTAAAAGAGATAAGTCTTTAGTCTTTTTTAACAGATATACATGATTTATACAGAGTACAAGAATTTATGCAGTTTCATACATTAGGTGACTTTATTATTATAAACGAGTATTCAGTTGCTACAAAACTTTATATCTATATTAATTATATATAACAAAAACCATCCTACACAAATTTTCCCTCCAGTTTCCCTCCAACTTTTTTTACCCCTTTTATTTTATTTCCTTTCTGAAATTATGTCAGTATGTCAATATCTTCTATGTACAACATAATATCTTTTTTATTTTTATCTCTTAGACTATCCATTTTTAATTAATGTGTTCTCAATATAGCATTTTAAGCACGTTTTACCATATTATTATACTATATGATGAATTTTAAGACAATGTATTGCGATACTTTGATCGGTTTTTGCCACATTATGCTATATTTTAAAATAAATTTATTACTCCGTACTATATTTGTATAAAAATAAATTTAGATGTTCCATTATTCTAATTGTTTTGTTACAATTTTCAACGATTCTATCATCTAAATTTTGATATTTACTTAAGAAAAATTAAAATTGACACTTTTAAAGCTATTAAACGGGTTAATTAGAAGACAATTACGGATCGAGTAAGCAGGTTACATGTTAAATAAATACGCGGTCGGGTAAAATACGGTTTGTTGTATTTTGGGTCTAAGAATACATGTTTATTTAGATTGTGTTTATATTATTACTACGAAGTATTTTTATTTCAATTTAATATTTAATTCAATTACCAAAATTTTCAATTAACTATTAACTTATTTTTATACATCCCGTGCATTTATGCACGGGTATTATGCTAGTGTTAATTAAAAACTCTTCCATATAAACATGTAAGAATATACGAGTATTTTTTTTTTTTTTCTTTATATGACACAGATTTAAAACAATTGATCGATCTCATAAGTTCAACGAACAATCGGATAAGTAATGAGTACGACTTACATGCTACATTCTAACTTTTATTTTAGTTAAATAATAGTGACTCAATTTAGTATTTTTTTTTTTTTTTTTTTTTTTTTTTTTGCATATACTATACATGCCTCTTCAACTATAATTTTCGAACCATAAAATAATTTATGAAGCCGTCCAAGAGGCCAAATAAATACATGAAAAAGAAGATGAAAAACTATTTATTTAAAATTAGAGAATTAAGGTGTGAAGACTCCGTACATTGTTCAAAAAAATGTACTAGTTGGAAAGTGACATAAACAGCTCAAGTACAACTCAACTAATTAAAAACATTAAAGGAAACTTCGTTACAATGGGCAATTTTATAGAAAATTTGTTGAATATAAAGTCTCTCCTTGTCAATTTCTTTAATTTGATCTTTTCAATTGTGTACAAATATTAAACTTTATTACGTGAAGACATTATTACAAAATTTGTTTTTTCTATTTCTTTCTTTCTATACCTATCTACTTAATTATAAAATATAAAATACTCGTATTATTTTGTTTTGTTTCAATTGTGTACAAAACATATGATTTTTCTATCGTGTTGCATTTAGCGCTACGATATATATTGAGATTAAAAGGAGTTAGGATCCTCTAGAGTTTATAAATAACTCTACACCGTAGAGTTTCGCATATTACACCATAAAATTATAATAAAATTATTTAATTTTTTTACTATTCTTATTCAAATACCCTCATATGCGTACTAAATGATTTTTTTCCCGAAAAAGGGTTTAGGATACGATTTCGGGATGTTCTGGCGGCTTCGCCGCCGAATCCGAACCAAAAGACACAAAATATGAAATTAGTGAACCCGTTTGGGAAATTAGTTAAAAGATTTTTTTAATTTTACGCAAAGAAAATGGCGAAAATTAAAAACTCTACGGTGTAAAGTTATTTTACAACTCTAGAGGATCTCTACACGATTAGAAGATACTCCGTATGACTATTAACACCGACTATAAAATATTAAAATTGGAGAAATATGAGAAAGAATTACTTTGGAAATTATAGCATCCTTAATTTAATTTTATATATAAAAAAATTGTTGATTTGTTTTTGCAATTTATCTATTAAACTGATGGGTACCAAAATGCACAATTATAACTATATGATCATTTTACCAAAAAATAAAAATAAAAAATAAATAAATCTATGATCGATTTCAGATCAAACAATAAATCTAAAAAAAAAAAACTGAATAGAAAACTTTAAGTCATAGTTACCGTCTTACGAAATACTTAGCATTACTTATCCAAGAAAAAAAAAGGTTTCATTTTTATCTATTCACTCATAATCATATAGAGAATATTTACAGTTTCAAGGTTTTGGTCTAGTGGTGCCAGGGGCTAGACTTGATAGGGAGAACTGAGGTTCGATCTCCCGCAAGCCCGTTGGGAGGAGTTTAAAACCTTAATCCCGGAACACGCTCCGAAACCGAATTAGTCGGCTCAAATGGGTTCGGATATCGGTTGGGAAACCAAAAAAATAGTTATATAAAGTTTTATCGTCATTAAAATAAAGTTTATTTACGTCTTCAGGGCCGTAGATTCATTTTGGTGGCCCGTGTTCTGTAATTTAATTGAGGCCCTTAATATTAGTTTTACCAACCTTCTATTGAATAAAAATTGGAAAATTTGTTACTAACGTAAACATTCCTTGTTCATTCGAAGAAAAAATTATTTGTCTACACATTACACAAATGAAAATAAAAAGTATTATATCGACTTTTATATAACTAAATGAGATATATGAACTAGATTTAGATGCGTTTTGAAAATATTTGGTAAGTGTTATTCTTAGACATTGAACATGCCAAAAAATGGCCCTGTACATCTTTCTTATATATATAAAAGAATATATATACTCGTTCAAAGAATAATAAACATTGTACAGTATATATTACTATAAATTTCATTTGTACTGTCAATTTACTATATTCACGATATCTATTTATATTTATTTTTTTAATATAATCTATTTTGAAATTTTTATAAATTAGATCGATCCTTAACAAGAAAATTATAACTTCACGCTAAAAAGAATAGAAAAAACTCATTTTTTTTAGTCAAATGTAGACCGTCTCGTCTAAAAGAATATTTTTCTTAAATAAAAAGGGATTCACACGTACAAAACCTTCTTTCTATTTACTAACGTGTCAAACTTCTATTAGCCGATAAAGTTGACCTAAGTTGAAGAGAAGATGCATACGTTCAAAAATTACCATTTTAATTAGTTTTATTTAGTAGACAAAAATATTAAATAAAAAAGTAATTTATTTATTCAAAAGTCCACCGTCTTTCTCCAAGGGTCTTCGATGACACAAGGGATTTTGGACCATTTTGATATACCAATTAAATTTAATGGTTTAAAGTCATCTAAATATCAACATCGAATTTTGTCCCATCTACATAAGCTTTTTTTTAATAACATTATCTTTTAATTCTACATGTATAAATATACGTATTTTATACGAAACTACTTGCCTTGTTTGTCGAGTAGTGTAAGAACGTGTGTACTACACGTATGTGATAATTGCTAACCAGAAAAACAGTAATTCTCTTGTAAGACTGAACTTACACTAAGTTAATGTGAGATCAATGTACAAATTGCAGTTAAAGGGATACAAAAATATGAAACAAATCTACTAAAGTCACTAACAGAGGTACTAAAAAGATTTAGTAACAGTTAATCATAATTATCACTTAAATAGTACAAAACCTATATAATCGGGTACAAATGAGGCGGACTTACAATAATTTATTGTAAGTTCTGACTTACACAAGAATTAGTGCCAAAAAAAAATGTTTGGACTTTATTATACTCCATACAAATTTTTATAACATAAATTCTTGTGTGAATTACGCTTTATTGTAATTCTATTTCATTTGTACTCGATTATATAGTTTTTGTACCAGGCCATTTAAGTGATAATTATGATTAGTTATTGTTAGTTTGTTACTATATTATTTTTAGTTTCCCATTAAGTGACTTTAATAGATTTATTTTATGTTTTTATACCATTTTAACTGCAATTTGTACCTTAATTTCACAATAGCTTAATGTGAAATCTACCTCACATAAGATATTAGAATATATGGGGTGACATATAATTATATCTCGATATTAATAGTAGTATTAAGATTACTCTTTTTATAATAAGGTTAACTAAGGTCTAAGGTATTTAGCTAAGGATAAAGATTTTCCATTTACTCAAATTCTTAATTTAGACTTTTAAACATTTTTTTTTTCAAATTCGTTGACCGAGTTAAATTGCTCTTGATATTTTATGTTTCAATAGAGAAGTTTTGTAATTCGCATAAATGATATTGGGTGCATGATTATATAATTGAGACAGTATATTACTTTGTATTTATTTTTCTAACACACGTATTTTATGTAAGGTTGTAAAGCTAGTAAAGAATGTTTTATAAAGATATCAGAACCATCGATGAGTTTTAATTATCATGTTAAAAATTTTATTGGGATAATGCTTTCACACGTGCAAAGTAGTATTTAATTAGATCAATTTTATTGGTTAAGTTAAAATAACTTTCAATAATAAACTTTATGAAATTTTAAAAAGTGTGTACAACTCTACGAAAAGGATCAACTCTTATTTAGCATTCCTACACAAATAGTAGTATTTGCATTATCAATATGCGATTCAACCATCAATTCATCAAATGATAACTGTAATAAAATAAAACGAGTAAGAATTAACCAAAATTATTGATACTTAACCGAAATTAAAAAAAATACGTATTATTTAAAAACAAAACAATAATCTTATAAAAGAATAATGAAGCTGTGTTCAAGTCTTCGTATACATGCAAGGCCAACAACGGAAAAAATAATTAAAAAAAAAAATTACTCGTATATAGATAGGAGACTATGAACATGTACGTGTAACTCTTCTGGTAATTTTGTCCCTCCTAAAATCTAATATTTCCCTTCTAAAACCCTAAAAAAATAAAAAAACGAAAAAAAATAATAATTAAACATATACTCCGTATTAATTAACATATTAAACCATGTTTCGCCTTTTAAAATGTTGCGATTTTCTTGTTTTATCGAGACCAGGGTGTCCACCACCGCGCCACACACGCTTCAAAATATGTAGAACATATTATTGTTTCATGTTACCATCATTCGATTTAACATTATTCTTATCATCGTTGTTGCTATTGTTGTTGTTATTTCCCAATGCATTATTTGCAATATTGTGATTATTATTATTAGCACCACCGATGATTGAGGAAATGGCGGCTGCTAGGGCCGCCGTGAAATTAGGGTCCGAAGTGATGGCTGTCGTGGCGGCACTTAGGGTATCAGCAAAGGCCGGGTTTTGGTTTGAATTTTGCAATTGGGAAGGGTCCATTGCTTGGGATGATGACGTATGTAACCCTGAAAATTTAGACTGATTATGATTATTATTATTATTATTATTGTTGCCGCCGTTGTTATTTAGAAAAGCTTGGCTTAAAATTTGAGGCATTGAGGCCAAAAAATTGGGAGCAAGTTGACCATTTGAAGATTGAAAAGGGAGTTGAAAAGGGGATATTGGTTGGGGAACAATTGGTGGTCTTTGGCTTTGAAGAGGGTTAGGTGAATGGGTCAAGTCCAATGTGACCGTTGGAAAAGGGGCCGAGGCCGAGATTGTAGCCATACTAGTAGAGTAAGGTAATATGGTCCTAGCTAGGAAATTCGGGTTCATAAGACCGTCACCACTTGGCATTGAGCCTGATAGAAGCATGCTTGCTGCGGCTGACGTGGTTGAGGCCATTGCCATGGCCGCTGGTGGTAATGGGTGATTGTGATTCCCTTCATAGGTCGTGATTAGAATTGACTTGTCCTCTGCACATCTTTGTACCTATAACACAAATTTATTAATTTAATATACAAAAACATACAAAGTACATTATTATAATAATGGTCCGATCATTGAAAATACAAAATAAGTTTGATTGATCTCAAATCAATCATAATTGTAAAGTTATGCATTTTTTCAATTATTTTCTACCCTATGAATTGTTCTAATACTTAGACTAATTAATAATATTGCAAGACAGTTTTTAAATATTTTCTCCGCATATAATTCCCTACTTTTCGATTTGGACCAAATTTTTAGGTCAAACGCAAGAGGTAGGAGTATAAAACGACTACTCATTTGTTTCACATGGGTATATACATTGGGGTCCATTAGACATTTTGACTAAGCAAAACGTATCTAATTTGTGAAAGTTTATTATTGTTCATTTTTATAAATTTGTTTTCCTTCTCTTGAAAATAAGTAACAAAATAAACATTTTAATAATAAGATTATTTAATGTAATTGTTCGAGTGATACACGTACTTGTTTGCGAACGGGACATCCAACTGCCATTGTGCATCGATAATAAGCTCGAGGACAAGGATTTCCCTTGGCCATCTTTTGCCCGTACTTTCTCCATTGACATCCATCGCTAATCTACATTTTGACAAATTATTTAATATCCGTATCCAGGTCCGATCAAATTACTGAAACAAATGAAGTAATGAAAATCTGTATATATGTAATGTTAATTTTATAAAATTAACTGATTGTGAACAAGACTAACCATTGGCGCTTCAGAACGAGCTCGAACTGAAACACGAGCTTTCCTCATAGTAGCCTCAGCAGTCGCTTGTTCGATCGGACTATTAACCCTAGGAACGTTCAATTTCGGGACTTTATTAGGCACCCAACCTTGATTTTCCGACTTTTCTAAGCTCTCTTCCCTTACTCTTTTGCCATGATCATACATTACAACATCTTTGTTACTATTATTATTTCTCGATGCAACTTCCGTGGTGTTTTGTGGTGAACCAATTGATCTATCGAGGGTTCGGTCTTCATCGGACAAGGTTTGAGACGTTAACTCGTCGGTCTCGTTGTTAACACTCGGTCCTAGGTCTAGGAATTGTCGTGGCACCATTTGTTCTGCTTTGCCTTGCATATTTGCCTATGTCATGGAACACAAATTAAAATTTACTACTCGTATAAGACTGTCTTATCAATTACAGAATATGAACGGCTTGATTTTGTTATAAAAAGAATACTTATATCCGTTAATTATGAATCATTTGCAATTTATCTAATAAGAGACTCGTATTTGATAATCTTCCTACGTAACAAGTGACATGAAATGTTATTTATATAAATACTACGGAGTACTTCGTAACTATTTAGTTGAATTATTCCATATTATACTCTGTACAAGTTAAAATTATAAAAATACCTCATGTTGTTGTTGTCGTAATAGTTGTTGTTGTTGTTGTTGTTGAATGTTTTCATCGTGTTGTTGTCGTTGCTGTTGTTGTTGTTGTAGTAACGATACGAGATGCATTTGAAGGGCATTGTAGTTCTGGCTTACTTGAGTTAGCATGTTCTTCAACTTTTGGTTTTCAGCGTTCATGCGTTGTAATTCAGCTTGAAGTTGTGCTAGCTGAACATACATGAACTATTTTTAGGTAACACTAATTATTATACATGAAAATATAAGACGTTGAAAAAAATTGAATTAAAATTTATACAGGCATCAGACGATATAAATAAACTGAAATAAATGTAACTCAGTATATAGTATTAATAATTTGTCATTAAAAAAAAATATACGAGTAAGAATTGTTATTAGAAATTTGTTATTCTTTTGAAATATGTACATATTCGTGTGTGTAAAAAATTAGATATGGTGAATGTGTTACCTCATTTTTAGCCCTCTTCTCTTCAGCATCAGAAGATGCACTATCATCAATGGTAGAATGATCGCTTCCCGTGTTAGTTGTGAGTAAATGTAGACCAATCTACATATTTACCGAACATGTATAATTATTATTATAAAAATAAAATAAAATAAATTAACTATGAATTTAATTTATCTATAATACTCCGTAAGTTTATTTGATAATGTATGACTCAGACTTTACAATAAATTATTGTAACTTTAATAACTGCAACCTTAAAAATTGTTGTATAAAAGATGAATTATTAATAGTGAATTACGGAGTATTATTTTTATTTTTATTTTTAAAAAAAGCCTAATTAAATTCAAATGGTATTATAGTGAGTCAAAGTAGAATAATATTGGTAATCAAATTTTAAATACCAAATTTAATTTTAATTATGATCTAAATTAGCTAGAGTATCTGACATATATCATTTATGTCGTGCACAAAATAACATGTACACGGTACAACGAAAGTACGTTTATGAGACTATGATCTATCTTACATCTTAATTATCAATTTTTCAAAATATATGCTTCCTAGATTCTACCCATGATTTGACCAAAAAATTCATCAAAAATCAATCTAAAATTTTTGTTAAGTTTCAAAAAAAAAAAAAAAATAAAAAGATAAAAAATAAAAAATTGTTATTTTTCTAACCTACCTCATAAGTCATAACACCTCTTGACCTTTAAATAAAATGAAAAGGAAGTAAAATGTTTTTTTCTTCCTCAAAATTAGTTCATATTTATAAATTACAAGGACTAACATTTTCAAATGAATAAAATGGTATACTTTTTTTGTAATTCTATGCGAATTAAACTTATCCTTAAAATATTAACTCGTAACCAACACTTATATTACATTAACAAATGACCCCAAATCCCCAATAACAAATACTCAAAGCTTAATTAAAAAAAAAAATGGAAAAATATATACTCCCTCCTACCCATATCTATTGTCCCTTTTGGGATAAAGTAGAAAATTTATGGGGTTGAATAGAATAATAAAAAGTAATGGGTAGGGGTAAGATAATAGGAGAGAGGGTTGAATAGAATAATAAAAAGTAATGGGTAGTGGGTAAATAGTTGGGTGAGTTGGGGGTAGATAATAATAAATCATTCATGGGGAAAAGCAAAAGGGACATTTTGATGGGTAAGAAATTGGGGCAAAAGGGACAATAGATATGGGTAGGAGGGAGTATTTCATAAAAGTTGAAAAAAATATACTCATAACAAGAATTAAGAAATAAGACTATTATATGACTAAAAAATAGTTTTCCACAAAAAACTACTTTTAAATCCCACTCCATAATTGATATCGTTATCATTTGAATTAATTGACAAAATGAATATTAAAGGGTGAGTCTACCGTAACGAGTAGACGGTTAATATAATTTATCAGTACTTTATTTATTATCAGTATTAAATAAGTTTAATATTTATCCAATAAAAAAACAAAAATGAAAGAGACTTACATTTACATCGAGGTTAGTAGTCCTAGGATCAAGTGCACAACAACTTTGATGAATATCACGAGAACAATTCTCTTCTTTCACATGATCTTCATGATTATCATTATGATGGTTTTTATTATTATGAGAGAAAAAATCAACTTCACCAACAACCACCTTATCACCACCACCACCACTACTGCCACCGCCACCGCCACCGTCGCCACGGTTGTTCAAGAGACTCATTGGAAAATCCATACTATTAATACTATGATTATTAGTATGATTATATATATAATTACTATTATTATGCTTAATAATATTTTTATCAATAATATGATGATGATTATTTGTGGAGTAAAAGAAAGTATTAAGACTAGAATTAGTAGGAAGTTTTCCCGATGATTCAAGGGCAAGTCCCCATTGGTCCATCAAAATGACAAACTAAATAAATAAATAATTTATTTAATTAATTATTTAATTATTTTATTTATTAAAATAATTTTGTGGAATTAATTTTGATGATGAGAATTTAAAGGGTTTTTGTTTGGTGAGAAATATAGAGAGAGAAAGTAAGAAAGAGAGAGAAGTCTTTTGAAGTGAGCAAATAGAATGCCTATTAAAAGGGTTTAGAACGAAGACCAATCTTAAATCCTTTTTTTTTTTTCTTTTATGTTACGTATTTTTGTTTGTTTTTGTGTGTGAGTAGTTGAATATAATATCAACAAATCAACGATTACTGCTCGAAAATGGTTAGAAAATACTAGGGTTAGATATTTAGATGGTTAAAGAAAGTTTAGATGTTCAGAGTCTTACGTTTGTATTAATTAACTCCGTAAAAGGAATTGTTTTGAAAATATTTTTAAATAAAGTGACAATTTTATGTGAGACGATGTGAAACCAGAGACGGGCCCGGGCCACACCCACGAATGGAAGGAGATAGCTCGATCCATAAAGCCTAGAGGGTTCCATCCCAAAACCAATTGGTGATGGGAGGAGTAGCCTCTAGACTTATAAAGTGAGCAACTCTCACTTTCACGATCGATGCGAGATTACATGTGAAGTTAATAAGGGTTTTATTCACAAACGATTTTCTTATTACTCCGTAGTCCATATGAGAAATTCTACTCAGCCAGGAAAGAGATAAATTTATTGCTCTATCAAATCGAGGTTTATTCATTTTATTGTCGAATGAAAGTAGCTAGTTTGATCTTATGAAGTAAATTTTTCTTTTTTCCTTTCAGGTGGGACTCGAGTCTGTTTCTGATTTTATATGGTAACAAAACTAGTGATTATATCACTCTATAATCCCTAAAATTAAAATTACAGACCAAGACGTCGACTACTTATCTAAATAATGTCATGAAGACTAAACCCTAGAAATTGCGGGATCTAGTATAATTAAGACTAAGAAAATGGGCTCACGTGGGAGCGGAAGGTGTGAAGATTCCCTTATCAAACCACGCTTGAAGTCTCCCATCGATTATGAAAAAAAGAATTCACAAATTGATCATTGTATTGAGTTAATGACATATATACGATTAATAGTGGAGTAGTAACTTGCCGGACATAAAAGAAAAAATATGATTAGATTTGCGAGTTCTCTAAATTCGATGCCATTACGATAGGCCGAACCTAACTTGATTAGAGAAATTCTATTCGCACTACTCGCTCTACAGTGGATTTGTTAATTTTTAGAAAATGTGGTAAAAATAAACCCGATTTAACTTAACCTACCATTAATAAATTACAAATACTCTGTAAGTACAATTATGACATGTATATTTACAAAACATTTCCTAAAACGAAATCAAACTAAAATGATCACTCTTTGATTAGATTATGACTCGACCAACTATTGGTGATACAAATAAGAATGAGATTGGTGATACAAATAAGAATGAGATGACATTTACGATTTTACGTGATAGTTTATACAGATAATTCAAAAGTTATACATATATACAAGTTTAATTTATTACTCGTAGCTTATAAATGACATGTATGAATAAAAAATAATTTTTTATCTATTAACATTTATGGTTCGTATATCAAGGAGATACTTTTTATATCAAGACTTACAAATGTTGATAACTGAAGAGTTCATTATACTTTTCATCCATTCAATTTATCCCAAATTATTACGATTAAGTATAAACAATAAAATTATGAATCAAATTCTAAAAAAATTAATTATTATCAAAATAAAATAAGGGAAATTTCGTGGTATACCCTTTTATTTTTTCGTTTTTCATGATATATCCTTACATTTAGAAAATTCTATGGTATACCCCTAAATTTTAAATTTTATCTTTAGTATGACTTATATTTATCTTTTTGTTAATTTAACTTACTCGTATTAAATAAGTCAATATACTTTATAATTTATCAATTATCTTCCCTGACTTACTTTTATTGATGTTAAACAGGGAGTGATGTTGTTTATATTGAAGTTGATCATGAATGATTGCTATAAATATTGAAAATTAAAAATTGACAAATTTGATGACAATTAGTTGTTGTTAACGATAAATATATAGTACGATAAAAATAATGGTTTAAAATGATAAACTATTGGTTGAATGAAAAATTTAAGAACACCATTCGATGCATTTTTTTGGTTTAATAGACCGTTTAAATTTATGATATGTTGAAAATAGTTATATTAGATACAAAATTAAAAACTTAGAGTTATACCCGAAAAAAGTCAAGAATATCAAGGTTATACATTGAAATTCTAAAACAATGAGGATATAATGTGAAAATTCGAAAAACTAAGGAATACACCGCAAAATTTCCCATAAAATGACATTTATGATTTATCACAAGTAAAACTGTGCAACTAAACTAGTTTTGACTTAACTACTAAAAGGCTAAAAGCTTTGAATTAATAAAGGCAAAATATTAATTGATCATTACTCCCTCTGCTTAAAAATATAAGTCGTTTTCGTTTTTCAATGTATGCCTTTGTTTTTTGTTTTTACAAAAAGTTACTTGTTGAAAAATTATAAAAATTATATCATTAAATTCATCACGAAAAATGATTTCATATGAATTACAAATTCTTATTTGCAACGGTTGCAAACAACCCATTTAAGCAATCTTGTGAAACGGATTCAAATATAACCCATTTTTAACTCAATTAAATTAATTAATCTAATTACAACCTCTATTCTCTCCAATAAAAATTGTTAACCACTAAATAACATTTTTGTTACTAGAATTATACTTTTTGTTGTCAGTGTAATTTCATATATATATATATACTAATAAAAATGTTTATATTTGTAGTATTTATTTTGTTATCACATCTCATTTTTTTAATATCTAAATATTATTTATCATTACGTATTACGTTATGATTTTGTTAACTGTGTATCACTCAATTCAATCAGATAGATTTGTCATATTGTTAGTACTATAAGGTCATTTTGTTACTATCAGATGTTATTTTTTTAACCATTGTCACAATAATTTTTATTGTAACCATTTTGTTACCAAATTAAGCTATTTTGCTATGAGTACTATGTATTTGACTTTTGTAACCATGTTAAAATCATTTGGATAATGTAAATTTTGTATCATCTAATATATCAAAGTCTTTAATAATGAGAATTTTTCTGTATATTTAACATATATATCTTGATCATCTAATTCCTCCATGGTTGTCCTTCGCTTGTTCTTTTCTTTCTTCGACCCCTCTTTGGGAGGGCAACCTCCATCTCAATTCTCCCTGATACGGAAAACAAATACATCACATAGCCAAATCAATTTAATCGTATCACTTTTATATTTTGTTACCACAATCATACATTTTGTTATCACGATAAGTATTTTTGTCACCACTTTAAGTTGGTGACCAAAAATTATGAAATTATAGTTTACATATTCCAAAACCAACTTATAGTCACATTGAATATAAACTTTTTTTTTATCTCATATATTTATTTTGTTACCACAACTATTCATTTTGTAACCTTTGAAAAATAAAATCAATTTATTACCAATAAAACCTTTTTGTTATCACATATATTCATTTTGTTACCACGGTTATTAATTATTTTGCCTGAAGTTAATTCTCTCTGATACGGAAAACAAATACATTACACAACCAAATCAATTATATCGTATCACTTTTGTATTTTGTTACCACAATCATACATTTTGTTATCAAGATAAGTATATATTTTTGTCACCACTTTAAGTCGGTGACCAAAATTTATGAAACTATAGTTTACATATTCCAAAACCAACTTACAATCACATTGAATATAAACTTTTTTTTATCACATATATTCATTTTGTTACCACAACTATTCATTTTGTAACCTTTGAAAAATAAAATTATTTATTACCAATAAAACCTTTTTGTTACCGCATATATTCATTTTGTTACCACGGTAATTAATTATGTTGCCTGTTTAAGTTGATCTACAAAAATTACTAAATCACAATTAGAATTGATAATATTTAACTACCAAATTACAAATACCAAATTGCCCTAGATCAGATGTTACCCTCAATAATGAGTTTGCTGTGAAATATCATGTTAAATATAAATTAAAATGACTATTCAAACCTGAATCGGCGTCGTCACTCTCGCAGATGACTCTTTGGTTTCGCCGGAGTTGTTTAAAAACATATCTTTTGTTTAGGAACACCATTCTTTTATTTACCTTTCACCATCTTCTACAAAAATTGATATCAAATACAATTTGATGACAACTTTTTAGAGATAATGAACAAATTAGCCAAAAATTAAAATTTTAGGTTGAAGAAATTACCTTTACTGCATAAAAATTAGGGTTTTAGTTTTTGAAAAATTGGGAACAATGTTTACTGCATAAAAGGAATAGTGAAGAGAGGGTTTTAAAGGGTTAAAAAGAGTATTTATAAGGTATCCATTTATTATAATATGGTAGATTTACTATCTGTTTTAATAATGAAACGGATATAACCCGTTTTAAGGGAGACTAACTACATATGAATACCATAATTTTTATTATGTTACGGAGTATATTTTATATTTTGAGAGATATCAAAGAGAGAAGTTGTCGCTTCAAAAAGTGAGAACGACTTATAGTATAGAATAGAGGAGTAGTGATAGTGAGTACCCAAATTAGGGCTTGTTCTCTTCGTCTGAAGTTTTCTGAACCAATCTTAAGTTTTCTGAAGTTTTCTCAAGTTATCTGAAGTTTTCTGAAGTAATCTGAAGTATTCTGAAGTTGTCTGAAGTTTTCTGAAGTTTTCTGAAGTTTTCTGAAGTTATCTGAAGTTTTTTTAAATAATTATTTCTTCTTATTATTAAACGCAAATAAAAAGTTGACAAAATTACAAAAAATTAGTGGGCACCCGAGACACAATCTGAACTCTCACTCATTTAGTTATAGCAAATATTTGTAGTACAAGATTATTCAAATCTTTATATATATGCACTTTTTTCACTAATATTTAGTTAATATTTATATTTAATTTGTTTGATTTGTTATATAATAGTAATAGTAATAGTAAAAGTAATAGTAATAGTAATAATAATAAATTTTAGCATTTTATTCATTAGTATTTGATAAATATTTATGAAAAATTTATTAACAGTCTATATATTTAATTTGAATTAATTTTTTTATTTATGATTTGCAATAAAATGGTTTTGGATTGTTCTTATTTTTATTCAAATTATTATTATTATTATTATTATTATTATTATTATTATTATTATTATTATTATTATTATTATTATTATTATTATTATTATTATTATTATTATTATTATTATTATTATTATTATTATTATTATTATTATTATTATTAATTTTTTTATTATTATTATTATTATTATTATTATTATTATTATTATTATTATTATTATTATTATTATTATTGTTAATAGTACTATTATCACTATTATTAATAACATTAATGTTATATATAACTTAGGTATTATTATTATTAGTTAATTTATTTATTTAGAAATCTGAAATTTTCTGAAATAATTTGAAGTTTTCTGAAGTTGTTTGAAGTTTTCTGAAGTTGTCTGAACTAATCTGAAGTTTTCTGAAATTATCTGAAGTTTTCTGAACCAGGAAAAAACTTAAGATGAGGAGAACAGGCCCTTAGATCCAACCCACTATTACACTCGTTGATGAACTAAACATGATCTGATCTAATCTTATGAACTCAAGTCATATTATATATTAACGCAACATTCTATACAATTGACGTAATAATCTAAACTCTAAAGTAATTATTTTAGGGATTTTATTATTGATCACTGACTATAACAGAATTAAACGAGCTATTTTAATACAATTAATAAACTTATAAGTTAAAGTATTGTTACCAACAAAATATAATATTGATGATTACTGATACAAATTATTAGGGTATACACAAATTTTTTGCGGAATAATACTTGAATACAAGAATGAATCTCTTCATTACCTTAAGGTGACGTTTGAGACCTCAAATTTGTTTTCAGAATTTGGATGTAAAATAATTAAACATTTGAAATTTAAGTCTTTGAAATCAAATCACTAATTATGGAAGTTGAAAGTTGAAAATGACACCTTTAAAGGTGTCATTTAAGGCAAGCTAGTTTTATGAAGGGATAAATTTGGGTTCGATTTGACTCAAATTGAAATCCAAATTCTTCAAGTTACCAAACACCTAATTTAACTCAAATCCAAGATTTGAAACGAAATAACTGTTCCCAAACGCACCAAAATATAATTATATTAAAGGTTTACATATTATTAGTATATCATCAGAGTAATTAGTCACATAGTATACAAATTTTACGGCGAGGTTGTCTCATAGTATAACACAACAAAGACATAGTTACTTTTGAAGGATAATAACGTTACTTTTCATATGTAATGCAATTACGTTTGAACAGAGTAGCTGTAAATTGATAGCGACATAAATAAACGAAAATATGGTCAAACATGATATTGACATGTGTTATTAATAAACCAAGCACAAACTTAGACAAGAATACTTTTCTGCACTTTATTTCAATGAGGGTAACGTATTTATACAAACACACAAGACTAGAATTAGGAAAGCTACTAGATACTAGAATTAGGGAAGCTACTAGATTTAGGAAAGCTCTGTTATGGAAAGCCACAAGGCCCAATTCTAATTCAACTAAACTGGACCGGTCTTGTTACCCCCCTCAAGACGGAGCATGCAGGTTGCAGACGCCGATCTTGGCTAACAATGTCGTGAACTGAGCAAGGCCAAGCGATTTAGTAAGAATGTCTGCCAGTTGCACAGTAGTGGGAACGTAAGACGGAGCAATAATGCCGGTTTTAATCGCGTCACGAACAAAATGGCAGTCAATCTCGATATGCTTTGTCCGCTCATGAAAAACAGGATTCTGAGCGATATGTAGGGCCGACTGACTGTCACAAGAAATAGGAACAGCAGACGGATGAGGTACGCTCAAGTCACGCAAGAGGCCGAGCAACCACTTGACCTCACACGTGATGGTTGCAAGTGCTCGATATTCGGCTTCCGCAGAGGACCGTGAAACAGTTGACTGCTTTTTAGTTTTCCACGAGACAAGAGACGGACCGAGAAACATCATCCAACCAGTCAAGGATCGCCGCGTCGTAGGACACGCAGCCCAATCTGAGTCACACCAACCCGCAAGTGTCAATGGCGCATCGGAGCGGAAAAATAAGCCCTGACCAGGTATACCTTTCAAATAACGAACTGTGCGGAGCGCGGCATCCCAATGACACTCACGGGGGGAATGCATATACTGTGACAAAATGTGAACTGCATACGTAAGGTCGGGTCGCGTAACAGCCAAATACACTAAACGTCCCACAAGACGACGATACCTAGCCGGATCGGGAAGAAGAGCACTATCTTCCCTGCCGAGCTGATGATGTTGCTCTAACGGTGTGGCGGATGGCTTACAACCCAAGTAACCAACTTCAGTGAGTATGTCGAGGGCATATTTCCGCTGACACAGAAATATCCCATCCGAGTGACGTGCAACCTCCAGACCAAGAAAATATTTTAGTTCCCCAAGATCTTTCATATGAAAACAATTGTGCAAATACTCCTTAAAGTTGGAAATTGCGGTCACGTCGTTCCCCGATATGATTAAGTCATCAACGTAAATGAGTACATATAACTGAACAGGGCTCTTGGAGTACATAAAAAGTGAATAATCTGAGCGACTCTGAAGAAACCCATACTTTTGTAAAGCGACGCCTAGCTTTGCAAACCAACACCGAGGAGCTTGTTTAAGACCATACAAGGATTTACGAAGTTTACAGACCATGCCCGGGTATGGTGGCTGAAAACCCGGAGGCGGACGCATGTACACATCTTCCTCCAAATCTCCATGAAGAAACGCATTATGAACATCCATCTGATGCAAATGCCACTTACGGACCGCGGCGACAGATAAAAATGTACGAACTGTAGTCATTTTCGCAACCGGGGCGAAAGTCTCGTCATAATCGACCCCTTCGGTCTGATGATTGCCAAAGACAACGAGCCGAGCCTTGAGTCGTTCAATCGACGAGTCTGATTTATACTTAATTTTGTACAACCACTTGCTACCAAGAGCTTTCTTTCCCGGTGGAAGCGGAACCCATGCCCATGTGTCATTGTCGAGCAAAGCGGTCATCTCGGTTTCCATTGCACGACGCCAGCCTTCGTGGTTAACGGCCTCATTAAAGGAGCGTGGCTCCGTCAAAACGCACGGTGTTCCGGAGAAAAGTCCTCACAATTAACATAATTCACTATAGGATACGTCGTACCTGAGAGAGACGGTGTTGTGCGGACATGGGTGACAGTGGACGGACTACTACCATGTATTGTATTCTCAACAACGAACCCACGAAGCCTTGTGTTAGGCAACTTAACGCGGCGACCTCGCCCAAGCTCTTCTTCAGGTGCCTCTTTGTCAGGACGGAGGTCGCTCGGTTCTGGAAGTGGAGCGGTCAGACCGTAGCGAGGAACCGGCGTCGCTACGGAGGGTCACACGGCCACTGTATAATGGCATCATTATTCGTGGCAGGAGCAGGGCTAGAGGCAACCGGGGACGACTGCGACAAGTAAGGAAATTGGTCCTCATAAAACGTCACATCACGGGACACAAAATATGCTTCGGCCTCAAGATCAAATAAATACCATCCCTTTTTACCCGACGGATATCCAACAAATATGCACTTACGACTTCTACTAGCAAATTTGTCGCTTTTAGCTTGTTGATTATGTGCGAAGCACAACGAACCAAACACACGTAATTTATCAAACGACGGAGGAGAATGATATAACACTTCATACGGAGTAATGCCACCTAAGAGTACAGACGGAGTACGATTTATGAGGTAAGCCGCTGCTAGTACACATTCTCCCCAAAACCGTAGTGGTAAACCTGCTTGAAACCGTAAGGCGCGCGCGACATTTAAAATGTGTTGATGCTTTCTTTCCACGCGTCCGTTCTACTGCGGTGTTCCCACACATGACGTTTGCAATAGTATACCCGATTCACGAAAATATGGTTTGAGTGAGTGGAGTTCTGTCCCATTATCACTACGAACAATTTTGACAATCGCAGAAAATTGCCGGTTTATCATGGCAACGAATTGCAAAAATTTGTCAAACACCTCGGTTTTATTAGTCAACAAATAAATCCATACTGCGCGAGAACAATCATCAACTATAGTAAAAAAATATCGTGCACCACTTGAGGCGGGAGTGTCGTACGGCCCCCGTAAATCACAATGAATTAATGCAAATAGTTGAGTACTTTTATTATTGCTCAAAGGAAAACTACTGCGTACGTGTTTAGCACGATACCATAATAAATCATGTCACTATATAATATTATCATTAAAGAATATAAGAGGTAATAAATCAAAAATTACAAAATTTAGAAAAATTTTTTTTAGAGAGAATTAATTAAATCCGCTGATTTTTCAACATCAGTCGGTTCGGACCTCCCAAAGGAGCAAAGCTTAGAGCCTTTACTTTTATGGAACAAAATTTGGTCTAATCGGAGGGTAGAAATTTAGCCCCTCGATCGCATCTTGTCTCATGTACTTCCCTTTGCCTTTCCGCTCACGCCTTGCTTGGATTTGATCCCACCAAATGGAACGGATAAGTAAAAAGTTGATAGTAATAGGAAAGAAAAATTACGAGGAGCCCATCAATGTGGATGCTCTAATAAAGGTTGAAAATATAAGAAGAAACGAAAAAACGTCATTTGGTGCGTAAGAAAGATGGAAAAATAAGAAAGGTGAGTAACAAGGTCTACAATTGGTCAAAGAGAGGTTGACTCGTTCATTCTTCAAAGAAATACCTCCGTCCCGTTGGTTCCGGCGGCTTCCACGTGATCCTTTTTCACCTTTCTTCACCCTCCTAACCCGCCCTTTCTATCACTCTTTCACCTTTTCCTTAATTTTTTTATACCGAAAAATTTAAAAAAAATCGTTTTTAAGTTAATGACGAGTTTTAAAATACATAAAAATATGATTGCATTTACACTTAGTACCTGTTCTTTCCACCTTATTTTCAAATTTCATTTCGATTTAAGACATTTAGTTTAAGACATTTCGTTTAGTTCAATTGATTCATTCGAGAACTGATTGATTCGATTGATTCGATTCAATTTCTTAAAAGTCAGAAAGAGCAGTCGCCCAGTGTGACAATTTTGTATCAGATATTCAAACTCAAATATTCTAAAATTAGTTATTTGTATTAGATTCAAATAATTTTGAATATAGATATTTAATTTAAGTCATTCAGATATTCATATAACACCATGATAAAAATAAAATGAAAATGTAGACACTTTGCCGAATTCATTGTTAAACATGTCATCAATCATATTCTTTACATGGTTTAGACAACTTATTTTTATGTAAATATATTTATTTCTTAGATGATTTTTTGTAAATATTTTAACGTTTAAAAATGACTATACTACAGAGTAATAATTAAGGTAACCATGGTAAAATCTAAAAAAAATATATAAATTAAGAGTTAAAATAATAACGTTAAATATTATAATAATAATATATTTATTTTATATACATTTAAAAGCGTTAGTTAATTCTGATCATATTAACATTTGTGTAAACGAAGAGTGAATAGCTATTACTTTCATTCTAAAACAGTCCAAATTTTTGTTCATTCAGCATGAGAGCGGATTCTCTCTCCCATTTTATGTCCCACTTGGTGTCCCATTACTTCATATAGTAATAAATCCTTAGTTTATGTAATTATTTTTCCATTAATCTTTGATAATCAATAAGATTTATTATCATTTATTGTAGTAATGGGACACCAAATAGGACATGAAAATGAGATAGAGAATCCGCTCCAGTATAACAACGATTAATTACGTCGTACTGTCGTAGACTCGTAGTGCAATTAATATCATCACAAGGCACCGCCGCACGTATGCCATTTTGAAATCTGGTGATTAGTTTAAAATAAAAATACGATTTGGCTTGTTATTTGTCCATACATCAACATGATTACATTACCGACACAATTTGTTATTCCATTAAAAAAATTGTGATTTATTTCGTAACATCTTTCAATTGTACTTGATTCAAGATTTAAATCATTTAATGTTGATATTTTTAATTATTATGTCATGTTAAATTACACAAACATAAATTATAAAAGTGTAATCATTAATTATGAATTGCATAACAATAGTTTTACATCGAACTTCTATTTATAGACAACATAAAGGCGGGGTGGTTATATCGAAGTGATGCTTCACCAAGAGATACATTGTTTCGCCGAGGTTCCACGTATTACTCCGTTATTCGGATACGGTCAATATACTCTAATATGTCAACATATCAATATTGTTTTACGGAGTAAATACAACGATTGTTTCGACCACGGTTATATAGAAAAGTAGTCCATTTCACATTCATAAATAATAAAATATGTTTATGTCACCAATTAAACTTTGACTCACCAAATATTTTTCGTAACACAAATTTAAAAGAGATCATGGTCATATCAAATAAATCACTTGGATAAGATTTTACTAACTTTAAATATTTAGATATAAATATTTTAAAAATCTGATGAAAATTTACTTTAAGAATTTTTTTTTATATTAGTTGCTTTTTTAAATATTTTTTTTTATATATTTTTATTAATTAAATTTATATCTATACATTTTCTCTTACATAAGTTTAGTGTGGTTTGAGACGGTTTTAATACTTTTAATAAAGGATACACGTACTATAAACTACCACTAGGATTCTGTTTTTTTTTTTTTTTTTTTTTTTTTTTTTTTTTTTTTTTTTTTTTCAGTTTAATTTCATCTCCTATAAGTTCAACTTAGTTAAACTCTAATAAGTCTTAATATTTTTTTTTCTATATTGTACTGGCAAGGATGTTGAATTGATATCGGTCTAGTTGATGGACATGGCGTATCTCTTCGTCTTGCGTACTTGCTTCTTTATTCCTAGGCAGGGGGAAGTATGTTTGTGTCGACCTAGCCGGGTCTTCCCCTTGACTCAGACTGGGATGACCGAGTTCATGTCCAGTCTGGTTATTGTCGATGCTGCTCAGCGTAAGTATGCTAGGTACCGGAATTTGTGCACATCTGCTGGTTATGATTTCTTCCCTTCTCTTTCACTACACTTGGAGAGTTAAATTCGGATGCTATTGATTTGATCAAGCGGATACAGAATTATTACTAAAATGGTACGAAAATACAAGAATTTGTGCATCTCCTATAAGATCAACTCCTATAAATGGAAAAAAAGATAAAAAGAAAAAAAAATGCCTAGATCTCGTGAGATGGTCTCAGGATGAGGGACTTATTATTATTAATAAAAAGGGAAAATTCATAACTCCCACCTATTCTATATCACTTTTTCAAAACTCCCACCTATTGTAATATTTTTTCAAAACTCCCACCTATTGTAACATCATTTGTACAAATCTCTCACCCATTTTGAGTATTTTTTTCTTAAATTACTACCAATTGAAAATTTCGACACGTTTAAGTTATATTTTCAATCGTAATTCAATGTTATATTCTCTTTTATCCTTATTTCATATGTCTATCTTTAATTATAAGGTGTTTAGTTGGTCATTTATTCTCAAACCGACTACGTTTCATCCTTTAACTTTTCCTCTACTAAAATCAAGTTAAATTTTCACTGACTCATCGAAATACATTATAAGTGAAGATGGTGAGTTAAAATACAGATAAAATTCTATATAACTTCAATGTTCAATTGAAATTATAACTTTTAAAGTGACAAATTTTCCAATTTGTGGTAATTTTAGAAAAAAAACACTCACAATAGGTGGGAGTTATGAAAAAAGTTAGAATAGGTGGGAGTTTTGAAAAAGTGGTATAGAATAGGTGGGAGTATTTCATACGAGAGATCTAAATATACTATAAGACCATATCTCATATGGGAATTTCCATAAACTACGATGCATGTAAAAGAGTGGGAAAGAAACGAAAGTTTACAAGGAGTTGACTAGGCCCACACAAGAGGAGAAAGAAAGACGAATAATAATAATAGCCAAATGCTTTTTGCAGTCGGCTAATAATTACTTCGTGCAGTCGGCTTTTCTTTTCACTAATTTCACTTAGCGATTTTCATAATTAACATTTTTTTTATGTTAGTAATATAATTTATAAAGTTTTGAATTATATTTTTTTAAAATTTTGATATTTTCACGAAATTTGTAAAATTTATTGTCGTTACATTTGAGTGAATGTTTAATTTTTTTTAGTTACGTTTAACAAATTTAAACGCCGACTATTGTATTATTGATTACTTAATATCAACCAAAATAATTGTATTAGCAAAATTGATAAAGTTAAAAAACGTAATATTTGTAGTGAGAAATTATAGTAAAATATAAACTAAACTATATTACATAAAATGAAAAGAAAAAAAATTAGAAAATGAAAATTTTACATTAGTGAGATTTGAACCTACAACTTTAAATTCAAAAATTAATCTCCTAACCAATACACTACCACAACTTTAAATTCAAAAATGATACGGTTTGAACCATATATACGAAATTCTTATATACGATACCGTTTTGACACGAATTTTCGTACATTTAAAATTGTATAATATATCTTATTCGTATATAAAAACCGTATTGCATATTTTTGCTAAGCCGTAGCTAACTGTGATCGAGTTTGTGACGTACAATGCAATGTCGTTTTAAAAAGATGATCTTGTAGAATTATGAGAATTAGTCATTGTCTTTGCTTTCTTTTCTTTACGTTCATTTTTCATTTTGCATAGTAATATAGTTCAATTAATGGATCGAATATATTTCTTTTTTTTCTCAATATTTAGTGATATTCGAAAAAAAACGTTAAAAATAAAGTAGAGAAAATTTGTTCTATAAATCATACTTGTAATATTTA
Source organism: Dianthus caryophyllus (assembly GCA_023091065.1). NCBI lineage: Eukaryota > Viridiplantae > Streptophyta > Magnoliopsida > Caryophyllales > Caryophyllaceae > Dianthus > Dianthus caryophyllus. The sequence goes on along the minus strand of CM041522.1, from coordinate 35,672,397 downwards.
TTTATTGAGTGGACTTTGGCTGTAGATCAACTTGAATGAGGTATTAAAATTGAGCCAAAAAAAAGGTTTTTTTTTTTTTTTTTTTTTTTTTTTTTCTCTTTTTGGACGACGTTCATCTACTCAAGACGTAAAAAGAATCATAAATAGACGTAACTGAAACCATAAAAAAATAGTTTAGTCTTTATTAAGTGCATTAGGCTTATATGTACGGAGTAGTTGGGACCTGTTCTTTCGGACTTTTTAGAAATTTGGCCAGTGGCCCAGAATTGAATCGAATCAATGAATGACCCAGGCGAATCGAATGGCCAGGCCCAGATCGGTGAATCGAATCGAATCGAATCGCCCAGGCCAGATGAAGTTCAAATTTATAACTTGTCATTGTCTTTGGCCCAGGCCCAAGTGAAGTGTCTTTGAATCGAATCAAGGCCCGAAGTGAAATTTGGCCCAATCGAAATGAGTGAAAATAAATTTGGAAAGAACAGGTCCTTGATATGGAGTGTAGACATTCAACATAAAAGAATAAGTTTTTTTTTTTCTTGTTTAGTAAAGATTTAACAGAAATCATTAAAAGACTTACCGTCGTTATAGTTGTATTCGGTCTAAAGTATAATAATCAATGGGTAGAAAAACAATTAAATTAATATACTAAGTACTCCGTATTAAACAATGTACTCCGTAGGTATATTCAATAAAATGGGCACATGATTGCTTATCACATTGATGAAAATGGCCACCAAATTCAAGCAATTGACGTCCTCTTATAGAAATAATGTCCACACAGGTTGTTTTCTATACCTTGACTTGTAAATCTTTAAAATTTAACTTCTACCAAATTAATAAACTTCAACATCATCATACACCCAAATTTAATGACTTACTAACACCCAAGAAATTTAGTAATTTGACTAAATTTTTGGGTACGTAGAGACTACATAATTTTGTAAAAGATATTTTAACGACAAATCATAATATGTTGGTTTTATAACATAATTTATATTATAATTTTAGTTATTGACGGTCAAATTTTACCAAGTTTGACCTCCAAAAAGTAAATGGGAGGAAAAAGATGGGATGGAGGGAGTATTTATTTTTCACATGGTCACAAATAAAGTGATATTCATCTATATAGCTAGTCAATATTCGACATGTTATAATCGATACAAGAAAAATGTAATGATAAACACGTAAAAACAATACTCAACTTTAAGGCGTTCACTAGTAATATGTTAACTACGTCTATAGTAGAATACGGATGATAATAAATTGGAGTTGGCCTGCAAAATTTAATTTATATACACCCTCTGTCCCAGTCATTTGTTTACACTTCTCTTAAATCCCCCTTACAAAAAAGTCAAACTGTAAACAAATCACTGAAACGGAGAGAGTAGTAGTGATCTCTAATATAACAGTGCTTGTGCACAATGATCTGATCATTTCCGCAATAAAATCGATCGGTCCTATATTTTCTTACAATGTGGAAGCATACCAATCGCACAAACCATCGCCCTTAAGCAAGGGCGTCTTAAAATAAATGGAGGCACAGTGCACCCTAAAAAATGAGGCCCCAAATATGAATATACAAATGCGCGATTCTTTAGTACTGTTTCTATACAATTACATCGATAACGCTTATAAATTCTTTGTGCAAAACTGGAGACCCTATTCCCCGCGCATGTTTGCATGGGGTGTTAGACGCTCCTGCCCTTAAGGCCTTGATTAATAGTTCGCTGAGTATTCAAGTCATAATCTAACACATCATGTATATAATTCTTTTTCGAAATTGAATGTTTGGCTGCTAATTGCATTCAAGAAAAGTCAAATAAAGTTTCAAAAATATTTCATCTACAATTTTTTTTAAATAATAGTTTTTTTTAAAATAATAGAAACGACGTAATGTTAAGGTTTGTATGCCGTCTCAAAAACGGCTAGGGGTAGAAACAAATAAATACTGACTAATGTGACTATCAATTTTTTTTTCCCATGAAATACTTTTCTCTTTTCATACATTATTCTAATAATAAATTCATATTGTTAGTCAAAATATGTGAAACATATTTTAAACTATTAAGCGGGAAACATATTAAATGGTTGAAGTAAATACTCGATCCGTAATATAATTTCTACGTTTTTGTTATGAATAAAAATAAAAAGTGTACTTATAAATTATAATCGTATTACTACACGTACTTTGAGCTAAGTAGGTTAGAAAAAGTTACGAACGTAACAATGACAATACACAATTCAGTGTTAATCATTCTTTTGAATTAATTAAGATAAGTTAAAATTTCAAAACAAGTTACTTTCATAAAAGAGCCGTAAAGTTGGATCAAAATTGAAACAATGGTCGTGACTTTGATTAGGTAGTTGGCCATGCATTACTCATTTATCAACTCTTAAATTAATGATTATTTTAGTCAAAGACATCATCCATGCATAGAAAGTTCATTGACTATATGTATGTATTCTCGTGGGAAATGATATTCCTTCTATGTAAAGCTCATCATAGATGCTTTTCACATCCTCACATTTAAAAAAAAAACCGTTCGATTCGAACGGAGAGAGATTTAAAATTCTCACTATTTCTTAGATTCATGGATCAAATTCAATTCAGTGATTTGATTTAGTTTATATTAGAGAATATTATGGTATATGGTAATGTACCGAGTTATGGTAGTGATAATATATTATAATATACCATATATAATATTTAGTTTTCTATTTCTATAATAATCTAGATTTAAGTTTGGTTTATATTCAGTACTATATATAATGTCGACTCTTTCTTGTAATAACAACTACAATTAATAATAATTATTCTCTTTATGAATATCCCCTCTCAAATTTTAATATGGTATCAGAGCCATTCGGCTTCTGAGGACCAAACCACAAAATTCCGCTGCCCTGCCAGTGGGCTGAAAAAGTTATGTATCGCCCACCGACGGGATTTTCACAAATAACGATCTAATTTTTATTATTTTTTTATTTAAAATTTACCTTTCTTTTTTTTTTTTTAAATTTCCTACGATATGATCGAGGTGTTCAAAATTCCCTCGTAATTAAAATTGTTTTCAAGCGTTTCCTTGATGATCAAATTGACGGATGTTTTTCTCGTCTTGTTCTCCTGATGATTTACCGGCGGGTTGTTACGCAAGACAATTGGAGTTCAAAAAACTTAGCGTTCTCCAAATTGATATTGGTGGATAATTTTCCGTTTTATTGAATTTTCAGGTTCGATTAGTGTTTCTGACGTTTTATTTCGACACGTCCGACAAACATGACGTTGTTCGAATTCGTTTGAGTATTCTACTCATTTACTTTGCCAACTTGCGAAGGTGGAGATTTGAAGATCGAGAATTTGTTCGTTCTCATTTTGGTCTTAGATTTGAAGATTCGAAAACCGTTGACGTTTTCGCTGTTTTCCCTATTTTCGCAAACCCATGGAAATTTTGACAAATTACCATGGGGTTTGAGGGGGGTATTAGGCAATATTACAGTATGTGGTAATATACCGAATTATGGTAGTGATTATATATTATAGTATACCATATATAATATATATTTTCCTATTTCTATGATAATCTAGATTTAAGTTTGGTTTATATTCGGCACTATATATAGTGTCAACTCTTTCTTGTAATAACAACTACAATTAATAATAATTATTCTCTTTATGAATCTCCTCTTCTCAAATTCTAATAGTTTATCGTTTAGAGTTAAAACCAATTCATTTTGATCGAACTATTTTGTATGATATAAGCTAAGCGATGTTGTTCGTACAAAGTTAAAATCTGATCTGTTTAGTTATGACTCGACTAATAAAAGTAATAAATTCAAAAAAAATGTGAATTTTGAGAACATAAATATTATATGTATATAATAGTACTTTTGATATACTACTCTGTTAGAGTATATAATCGATCTTGGGCCTCCAACCATCAACTTAAGCTTTTGGTTGAGTTGGTTACTGACATGGTATCAAAGCCTTGTGACAAAAAGTCACGGGTTCGAATCTCACCACCCCTCACTTTCAAAGTGGTATATATCGCACTGCGCAGAGGCGGGCGCAGAATTGATCAACGCTTCAAGCCCAAAGGGCATTCACGTGAGGGGGCGTGTTAGAGTATATAATCGATCTTGGGCCTCCAACCATCAACTTAAACTTTTGGTTGAGTTGGTTACTGACGTATAATATATGTGAGGTTGTGTTTATTTTGTGAACACACATCATAGAAGCTATCATGCATATCCCTCTTTACTTGCACAAATGTAAAGTCAAATAACAAGTTTGACAAAGCAATTGATAATATTCGCTATAAGCAACATTATTACCAATAGCTCTAACTCTTAAACGAAATGTTATTTTGCGTTAAATTGATAGATTATTTTGATTATTTTTCATTCAATTTTGAAATAAAAGACAATCCTCCATAAGATTTATAATATACGGTATGCTTTAATTTAGCTGCGTAATAATTTATATCAGTAATTTTCATGTTTTCCTAAGAAATCTCTAGAAACATTTTTAAAGTACAACACATATATCATACCGTCACACTCTTAAAATTGGCATCAAATCTCAACATGTCACCTTTAATTTCACATGATTAAATTTTGTTATTTACGAAAACTATAAAAAAGGATCGAATTCCGACTTTTAATCTTATTGAGTTATTGATAAAAAATACCGTGTTAATATAATACATACAATATTCTCTCCGTTTCAGTAAATTATTTACACACTTTTTTATTTTGTAAGGCAAAAATAAAATAAGGATAAACAATTGGTTTTAACAAAGAAAATATAAAATTTCCAGAGGAATAACATAACTGCACGACACACACATAAATGGTCACAACAACATTGACGTTTTGCCAAAATTTGTGCATATTTTTCATTTCTCTTTTAGGAGCTTTCAAGCTATTGTCAACGACGGTTCAAACACAGGTTAAATAGGCCAAGTAGCCAAATATGGCCCTTTGTCACTAAGTACTTACCCTACATACCTTCAATTCATTATAGTGAACGCCTTCTATCGACGTTTACTATATAATTATTCTCGAAAATATTCAAAAGAGTATAAATTGGACGACTTTGTTTTACTCGAAATTTCTCATGTCTTACGATTAAGTTGTTTGGAACTATGCGAGAGTTACTGATATAGTCGGTGTCACGAGTCGACTTTTTCTGACCAAAATAAAATCTTGTTATCTTTGATGATTTTTAATTAAGTTTAAAGCTTAAAGCTTAAAATCCTGATTGGGTTTTATTGCATAGCTTAATCATCTTAACCCTTCTAAATCATTAACCATTATTTTTCACCCTATGCGGCTCAAAACAATCATTTTTTTTAACGAATTAAAGCCCAACTTTGATTAAATTAATTTAAAACCTCGTTGAACTATCAAGTGTCGTTTCTGAACGTTAATATGACAGCCTAAACTCGAACCCAAGACAACTAAAAATTCAATACACAAATTATTATTTATCTCATATCCTTGAATAACTAAGCTTAAATTTTCAATGTAAAAAGAGTATATTAAATTGCTCGGCATGTATGTTGCCATCAAATATCACATCTAGGTCGATTAAACGTGTAGCTTCCGGCGTTATAAAGGGCAAGTGATAGAGCCAAATATCACTATTGGACCCCAAGTGTCAATGACTTTAGGTCAAGACAAATAGACAATAATTTACAATAATTTTATGCGGTGACTTTTAATTTAATTTGGAAATCGAATTTAATTTCAATCCATTTAAATTCTTATAATCGAAAAAATACAAATATAGTGAGATTTTGATGGGAGTGATGGATAGATGTTTTTGGTTCGATGAAGTTCCTAAACCTATATTCAAAATAGACAATAGTGTTATGTGTCCACTTCTGATTTAATTTGAAAATCGAATTTAATTTCAACCCGTCTAAATTCTTATAATCGAAAAAATTACAAATATAGTGAGATTTAATGGGGGTGATGGATAAATGTTTTTGGTTCGCTAAAGTTCCTAAACCTGTATTTCGAAATGTAATGTTCGATTTTGAGTTACTTGCGATATGTTTAGAATTGGATTAATAAAGCTATAACTTATATATCTTTCAAACTCTAGTAGTTCTATAAGTAACAAAAATTAATTTTGTATGGTACGTCTTGTCATTTAAAAAATGGATTTTAAACAATAATTTTTAAGTCGCAAGCAAGATAATATGTTCGCGATGCAATTACTGCCGGTTTGATTGCTCCTGCACACGTCTTCACTCATGCGCAACTCGCTGATGTCTTTACAAAGGCCCTCGGTGCTCCTCAGTTTCATTCTATTATTCGCAAGCTGGGCATTCTCGACCTCCACGCTCCAGCTTGAGGGGGGTGTTAGGCTTAGGCTTATGTTAGTCGGCCCATAAGGCCCAATATTTATAAGATTCTACTATTATATATTTCCTAGGTGTGTAATGCATAGACCAAGACATTAATTTGCCCAATATTAACATAATAGTTTGAATGTAAAATTAAAAAATATAAAAAAAAAATATATTATATCGATAACACAATAATAGTCTAAATTATTTATTTGCTACTCATTAAATGAAATAATTCAAAAAAAAAAAAAAAAAAAAAAAAAAATGAAATAATTCAAAATTGGAATTGACCACATACTTATTGATGAAGATACAAATCATGGATCTCTTGTAATTCCTAATCACACGCAATAGAAAAGATATTTAGTTTATATCACTAGACAGTAGACATCCACATCATAATCATAATACTCCGTGTATATACACAAATACACACTACCTACTAACACTTACATATAGTGATATAGGTGCAAGTGTTAGATATCTATTACTTTCTTCATTCAAATTCAGAGACTAAATTTATTTTTTTACACTCATCGAATACATTTTGTAACGACAAAAATATATAGTTATATGACGGTCTTAATGTCGTATGCTGCAAATTACAATTTATATCACTTAATTCCTATCACTAAATGAATAGTAAAGTGGAAGTTAGGGTCGAACCTACAAAGAATAGGACTAACTGTAATCGTATAAAGTGTAAGTAAAGTGGTCTCAAATAAGATTTAAGACCGTAGTAACCAAGTTTGGGGGGGTTTTGATTAAGTAAACTAAACTACTAAAATCGAATGCAACAGAATAGATAAAACTAATAAATAAATAAAATGAACTCAAATAATACTAAAGGTCTCGACTTAAACAAACATTCACAGTTTAAAGTCAATTGGTCATTGTAATCCGGTTCTAACTTGTAATCTCGATTACCTTATCATGAATTATGAAATTCTAATTCTCCTTACAAATAGTCAATTAAAGCGTATCGCACTCTTATAATTAACCCTAACTATCATACAACCTTAACAATCCAGTTCAAGATTTAATCTAACAGCAGCTTTAACGATACGAGAATCAATAAGGAATAAATAACATATACAATCCAGTTGTACTTTAGATATTATGAAAAACGCTCGTAAGATTAATCATTAACGCATCCTGTTCAATAATTAAACCTAGTTGTTACTAGCGTTAAGTTAATTAATAATCCAGTTCAATTAACAAAACTAACAATAACGCAATTAATTAGTAACCTAGTTGTACACTTAGAAATCACAAATCAATCTCGCAAATAACAATAATAATAGAGCAATAATCAATAATCAAGATTAAACATAAGAACTTTCAAACTCACAATTATAATCAAACCGCTTCAAATACTTGAGTCAAGATGAGAATTTAGCCTTGCATAATCGTCTTTTGCAAAATATAAAATTAGGTCTATATTCTCCTCAAAAGTTGAATTATGAATAATGATACTAATAACTAGGTAAAAGTCTAATATATCCTAACCTCAATTAAGTAAAACATGGTTTAAGTTAAAATAAGGCAACCCAGATTTTCCAAAAAATGTATCACACGCGACCTCTTGGCTCGCGTGTAGCTCGTATGTAACTTGCGTTTAGGTCTGTACTGGTTGCGCCTTGCTCGCGTGCTACTCGTGTGTAGCTCGCGTGTCAAAGTCAGTAGCTCCTGTTTTCAGCATCATCTCACACGCGACCAACATACAACCTCATGGTTCGCATACGTGTGGCTCACGCGTAGGTTGCGCCTGGGTTGCGTGTAGGTCATACCTTCACTTCAAAACTTCGTTTCTTCATGGCTTTCTTTCTCATAGCTAATCCTATGTATATGACATCATTTGGACCATCAAATACCTGCAAAAACGACTCATCTAACCCATACTAAAAACGCCTCATCATTACACGTAATAGCAAATTATAATATAAGATAGAAAATTGTATTTTGAAGGACAAATTAAACATGATTATTCATATGATTATATTTCCATCTATTTATTGTATGAAATTTTTAAAATTCTTAATATACATGTACAATGTCAAAAAGGAAATGTATTATTTGGATTTGAGCGGAAAGAGTACTACTCTACAAATTGTTCCACTAAATTTAGTGTCAAATGGGCCATTTGTAGAAATACACCTAAAAGTGATCCTCGAATACTCAAGCACGTAACCCGACCCAAAACGATTATGGGCCTCATTAACTATTCACAAAGATAGCAACTCAAGCACCCCGGCCCAAACACTATTAAATTGATGATCTTAGCTCGAAAATTTCAATTTATAAGTAGAAATTATATAACAACCTGATTCATCATTGTCGTAATATATTTTATTGGGTAATTGTGGAAAAGCGCCCACGTAAAGTCGCGTCATTTCGAGAAGTGAGAGTTCTTTCACTTTATAAGTCTGAGGCTACTTTCCCATCACCAATTGGTTTTGGGATGGAACCCTCTAGGCCTTATGGGTCGAGCTCTCTCCTTCCATTCGTGGGTGTGGCCCGGGCCCGTCTCTGGTTTCACATGGTATCAGAGCCTATGGTTATATCCTGGGTCTCTTGATCTAAAACCGGGCCATCTATATGCCGCCGCCGGATATGGGTTCGTATCTCTGATTAAAATCACTGGTTTCGTGTCTCTGAATCACCCATCCGATTGGGCTTTGTATGCCATGGAGGATCCCAATAATGTGAGCTCAGGTATAAAGGCTCGTTAATGGAACTACATGTGAGGCGTGTGGAAAAGCCTTCACATGTAAAGTCACGTCATTCGAGAAGTGAGGAGTTCTTTCACTTTATAAGTCTAGAATTCTCCTCCCATCACCAATTGGTTTTGGGATGGAACCCTCTAGGCCTTATGGGTCGAGCTCTCTCCTTCCATTCGTGGGTGTGGCCCGGGCCCGTCTCTGGTTTCACAGTAATTCTCACTTGTACCCCTCAACTTTTTCGTTTTCTCACAAACATCCCTCTTTTTCTAAGAAAAAACTTTGACCAACAATACTTTTTCTTATCACTTTAAAAACCGATAATTTTTGTTTCTCATTGTACATCTTTATGAGATCTTTTATTTGAAAAAAAAAAAAATTTATGGAATTTTTATTAGAGAGTTATGACCGGTCAAAGTCGTTTGACAAAATAAACTTTGACCGGCTAAAACTATCGCGTACAAAATCCAAAATCTATGATTTTTTCCCAAATCAAAGATCTCGTCAAGACTTACGATAGAAAAAAAAAATTACACTTTTATGAAATCGTAACTAAGAGTTATCGCCGGTTAAAGTTTTTTTCCAAAAAAATAGGAGTATTTGTGAGAAAACAAAAAGGTTTAGGGATACAGGTGAGAATTTCCCTATTTTATTTATAGACGGAGTGGTTACTTTTAGTTCGCACCTAAGCTTGAAAGCACGTTATTTAGATATTAAATTTAAGTGGTAGATAAAATTTCTTAAAAACATATCACAACATCTCTAACTATTGATATGAAACAACTAAAACCCGTTGTAATCTTGATATTAAAGATTACTGTCATGGTTACTTAGTAATTCCTTGATTAGGAATTCTTTATCCTCAAAACGTCAATTTTACGTGATTAATCGAACCAATCTATTGTGGATCTAAGTGGGATGATGAGTGGACTACCAAAACCCTTAACCGTTATTAATGAGAGTTGATTAGGTTTAAAAAATCTCTGATCACATACCCGATTATTGGCCAATGAACTAAACTCGAGAAAGAGACAACTTATTGTTAAAAGCATCCTTCGACGATCTTGACAATGGTAATGGAGGAAGAACAATAATTTAGAGTCAATTGTCAGGTCCCCCCGAACTTCAGATAAATTTGTATTGAAGCAAATAGTAACAAACAACAAAAGAGTAGTGGCATAGTGGTAGGCATGGTACATGAAATTCTGTATAAATATCGTAGCAATATCGTACTCGTACCATTGATCAAGCTTTTTACTCTGTATTGCTTTGTAGCAATATGCTAGTTAACCTTATTTTAAACTAATAAAGCTTAAATAAATAATTGTAACAATTACTATTTAATTTATCAATCGATTTAATTTAACTTGAAAATAATGTACTCTAGCTAATAATCGTGCATTTGCACGGTTATTTTAGTCACGACTCACGACATCCGAATTAAAAATATATAATCTGTATAAGAAAATTAAGAAGTTGCATGGTAATAATAGAGAATTAAATCAAAGAGGATTTGTCCTAGGGCTCTCTAGGGTTTTTTCTCTAAGTCAGGGCGATCTTAGCTTTCTCCTCCGTTTTGTGAGGTTTTTGGCCGTCTTTTCGGCCTAATCTTTCCCTAGTTCTTGCGAGTTTCTGGCTGAACGTAGGTTGCACACCATGGCTGGGCCATCACGTAAGGGTAAAGAGATTATGACCGTAGTAGGGGCAGACAACGAGCATGGAATAGAATGGACGTCAGGGGCAGATGACGAGGCGCAGGAGGAGAACCTCATGCTGGTAGGGCGAATTTGGGCACGTAAGTCGATTAACGCTAGGGCTGCGATTGACACGATGGCTAAATTATGGAATCCGTCGAAACCAGTCGTGGGAAATGTCCTGGATGCGAAGGAGAAGATTTTCATCTTTAAGTTCGGCGCTGCGAGGGATAAGGAGCGAGTGCTCGAGAATCAACCGTGGCATTTTGATAAATTTGTTTGGTGCTTTAACGATCCGAATCCGAAAGGTAAGATTTCTGAGGTGCCGCTCCATCACGTACCTTTATGGGCTAGAATTTACGATTTACCGATATCGGGACGGAGGAATGAAACAAATGCGATGCGAATTGGACAAGCTTTAGGGACGTACATAGGGATGGAGGTTGGCCCTAATCCAGAAATGGATAGGGCTATCAGAATTCGCGTGTTACATGACGTTCGCTCTCCCCTGCATACGTCAGTACCGATAGGTATGCAAGATGGCAAAACTCTGAAGTTTGACGTTAAATATGAACGTCTTCCTACGTATTGTTATGGTTGTGGCTTGTTAGGGCATGGAGAGAAGGACTGTGAGAATGGTCCATTCGAAGAGGAGGATCTAAGCTATGGGGAGTGGCTTCGCGCATCACCATGGAAACCATCAAAAACTAGCAGTGTAAGGACTAATAAGACTGCCCGATCTCTTCAGGGCGAACTGGAGGAGGTCGGACAACGAGATGAGGAAGATGAGATTGCTAGAATGATTGAGAAATTGCAGAGCATTGCAGTGGGACTGAAAGTAAAGAAAAACGTGGAGCTGAGGCGTGGAGGGGATTGGTGTGATTTGCCCGTCCACAACAGGGAGGAGGAGTTCCAGGAAGTCAGGGGTGCGGTGGGCAGACCAGAGGGTGTGGAAAACGGCTCGACTGTTGGTAAACGGCGGGAGGAGGGGTGTGATATGGACACTGATGAAGAGGGGATTTCTCATAATAAGGCTACAGGGGAGATTGTCAGGACAGGAGAGGTTTTTTCAGTAGAACAGGGAGTGGCGGCTCGCTCTTGGAAACGGAGGGATCGAGAAGAGGGAATGACACTTGATAGAGGGATAGTTCTTGAACACCTGGGAAAGAGAACCAGAGAAGGCGGAGAGGAAGGGCTTGGGAAGAAAGCACGGGGCTGCACTGACGGGGGCGTCGTAGAACCTGAGGCGAGGGTTGAGGAAGCTCAACCCCGCCGGGCCCAATGAGTATCCTTAGTCTTAACTGTCGGGGCTTGGGCCACCCCGACAAAGTTAGTGAACTCCGTAATCTTATACGGAGAGAGGCCCCGGCTATGGTCTTTCTGTGCGAGACTAAATTGAGTAGTCGTGAGATGCGGAGGCTGAGAGCGAAGCTGGAAGGTTACGAGGGTATGGAAGTGGATAGCGTAGGGAGATCGGGTGGGCTCGCTTTTATGTGGAGAAGGGACGTAAGGTGCGAGTTTATGTCGGCTTCTGTTCACTACATGGATTTTACGATCCGGGATGATGTAGGGGAGTGGAGAGTTACAGGTTTCTATGGGTGGCCGGGGGTTACGGATAGACATCTCTCTTGGGAGCTGTTGCGGATCCTTGAGAAGCAATCCAGTTTGCCGTGGGTGTGTCTAGGAGATTTTAACGAAGTTTTGTTCGCTACTGAAATGAAAGGGGGCCATCGCGCGCAGTGGCAGATGAACAATTTTCGAGATGCTGTGGACGAGTGTGGTCTGAAGGATGTCCCGTTCGAGGGATATGAGTTCACGTGGGATAATGGGCAGGCTGATGCAGATAATAGGCAAAGTCGGCTTGATCGAGCGTTGAGCACGTGCTCGTGGACTGACAGGTTTCCCTTCGCAAGGCTGCTGCATCTAACAAGGGAGTGGTCTGATCACTGCCCTATCAAGTTAGAGCTGGACAAACGAGGGGTGACAGGAGGAAGAAGGCATATGTTCCGGTTTGAGCAGATATGGGTGGGTGAACAAGGATGCGAGGATGCTGTGTCCAGGGGCTTTGAAAGGGGTGGGGGTGACCTCATGAGTGCGTTACAAGAATGTGCGGCTGAGTTGGAAAGCTGGAAAAAGGTGAGCATAGGGAAGATTGTCAAAGCTCTAGCAACGAAACGAAAGCAGATTGCTCGGTTAAATGAAGGTGGTCGCTCTAAAACAGACGTGGATTTAAGAAAACGCCTTGTTGCGGAGGTGGCTACGTTGTGTCGCCAAGAAGAACAATTCTGGAGACAGCGCTCGAGAGCGCTCTGGCTCAAAGAAGGCGATAGAAATACCAGCTTTTTTCATCGGCAAGCGGGGCAAAGAAGGAGCAAAAATTATATACATAAGATCTTGGACGAGGAGGGCATTGAGCGCACTGGAGATAATGACGTGATGAAGGTGGCGAATAAATACTTTGGGGATCTGTTTACGAGTTCACCTGACCGACATTTTGGCGATATCTTCAGTGGACTTGAGGGTCGGGTCACTAGTAGCATGAATGAGGTGTTGCGTCAGGAATACAGAGAGGAGGAGATCGTGGAGGCGTTAAACCAAATCCACCCGCTTAAAGCTCCGGGTCCGGATGGCATGAATGGGTTGTTTTATCAAACTTATTGGCATATTGTGGGCCCTGCTGTGACTAGTATGGTGTTGAGTGTTCTGAATGGTGCACCTATGCCGCGGGGTGTGAACAAAACACATGTCGTGTTGATTCCGAAGAAGAAAGCACCAGATAAAATTCAAGACTTCCGTCCCATTAGTCTTTGTAACGTGGCGTATAAGTTAATCTCAAAGGTTCTAGCGAACCGACTGAAAGTATTCTTGGACCAGATTGTGTCGGAGAATCAAAGCGCTTTTACTCCGGGGAGGTTGATAACAGATAACGTGCTCGTCGCGTTCGAATTGTTTCACTATATGAAAAACTTACAGAATAAGAATGGTTATATGGCTATTAAGCTCGACATGGCAAAAGCTTACGATCGCGTTGAATGGGACTTCCTTGAGATGACACTACGAGTGATGGGTTTTGACGTGGGCTGGATCGAGCGCGTGATGGAATGCGTTACAACGGTGTCGTCTTCGGTGCGGATAAATGGCGTGGCTGGGGACGTTTTAAAACAGGAACGTGGACTAAGACAAGGCGACCCGATTTCGCCATACTTATTTATCCTATGTGCAGAGGTTCTTTCCAACCTTATGCGGAGAGCGGTGGAAGAAAATACACTTCATGGAGTCCGTATTGCGCAGCATGCTCCAGCGATTTCTCATTTGCTTTTTGCCGATGACAGCATCTTCTTTGTTAAGGCGTCGACTGCGGAAGCTGACGTAGTCAGCAACTTACTGTCAAAATACGAAAATGCTTCGGGGCAAATGGTGAACTTGTCGAAGACGACAGTGTCCTTTAGCAAGGGTGTACCAATATCCAAGCGAGCGGATATTGGGTCGAGGCTCGGAATGGAGGTGGTCACTGAACATCAACGCTATCTTGGCCTCCCTACGGTGGTGGGACGTTCAAAAAAACCGCTCTCTGATATCATTCGGGATAAGTTGAATAGAAGATTACAGGGGTGGCGCGGGAAAACTTTGTCAAGAGCAGGTAGGGAAACGTTGCTAAAGGCGGTAGCCAATGCACTCCCTACGTATGTGATGAGCGTGTTTAAACTTCCGGCAAACTTCTGTGGCGAGCTTCGGTCGATGGTTTCGAGCTTTTGGTGGGGAGGGGATGGACAAAAACGGAAGATATCGTGGGTGGCGTGGAAACGACTCTGTCGTCCTAAGAGTCTAGGAGGGCTAGGATTCAAGGATTTTGAGAAGTCGAATCTAGCCTTGCTTGGAAAACAGGCGTGGCGCCTGTTAACGAGCCCAGAGTGTTTATGGTCCCGGCTTATGAGGAGTCGCTATTACAGTGACGGGTCGTTTCTGGAGGCTAACCTGGGAAATAATTCGAGCTACACATGGCGTAGTATCTTGGAAGCGAGGAATGTGCTGAAAATGGGTTTGCGACGGAGGATTGGGGACGGAGCTACAACGCACATTTGGCGGGACGCGTGGATTGTGGGTACGTCGACGGGGAGAGTTGTTTCGCCGCCTGTGGTGGGGAGGGAAGGAGCCCTGGTCTCGGAGTCATTGTCGGTGATAGGCAGATCGAATGAGCAATGACTTCTTTGCACTTTTCTCGCCTTCGAACGCGACCGTATACGTAATATAAGACTTAGCAGAATGTTAAGAGAGGATGAGTGGTACTGGCACCTGGAGAAGGACGGTTTGTACTCCGTAAAATCAGCCTATCGAATGCTTCAGGGGGGTGAGAGTGACGTAGGGGAACCATCGACTTGGGAACGTGAAAAATGGCTTTGGAATAGATTATGGAAAGCTCGGGTGTGGCCTCGAATTAAGCTATTCTTCTGGCAACTCTGTAACGACGCGCTCGCGACTAAGATCAATCTAGCAAGGAGGGGAGGCGGTGAGGATGTTACGTGCTCTTTGTGCCATGCCCACGCAGAAACTACTAAGCATATTTTTAACGATTGTTGGGTGGCAGAGAGGGTTTGGGAAGGGATGGGGATGGAAGATGAGGATGATAGTCATGTAGGGGTGAGGGAGTGGGTGGAGGCGAGGTGGAGAGGAATGCAAATGGAGGAGGGTGAGCGAATGATGGTGGCGTGTTGGGCGTTGTGGGAGGCGAGAAATCGGGCTGTCTTCGAGGAAGATAGAGTGGATATAGGGCGTATTTTAAAGAGAGTCAGTGATGTGATAGATGAAATGGCCGCAGGGGAGAACGAGGGTGGTGGCAATGGTGAGCAGAGGAGGAAGGGCGAGGAGGTGAAGGATGGTGGAGGCTGGGTTTGCTTGGATGAAGGATGGGTTAAAATTAACGTGGATGCGGGGATTAAGCAGGGAGGGGGTACTGGGGTGGGGGCAGTGTGTCGGGACGCAGGTGGCCAGATTAAATGGGGTTTGACGGTGTATAGGGATGAGGTGTGGGATACACATCTTGCGGAAGCGGTGGCGGTGTTGGATGGTCTTGATCAAGCTCGGCAAATGGGACATGAGAAGGTGGTTGTGGAGAGCGATTGTCTCCAGGTTGTCGACGCGCTCCGGACGAAGAAGAAAGGGCGGAGCACTTTCAGCATGGTGCTGGACGATATCGATCGTGTGTGCCAATTTTTTACCAATGTTGTGTTTGAATTTACGAGTAGGAAGCATAATAAGTTA
This sequence comes from Dianthus caryophyllus, assembly GCA_023091065.1. Taxonomy (NCBI): domain Eukaryota; kingdom Viridiplantae; phylum Streptophyta; class Magnoliopsida; order Caryophyllales; family Caryophyllaceae; genus Dianthus; species Dianthus caryophyllus. Next base: position 35,656,371 of record CM041522.1, on the reverse strand, counting down.
GCTCATGAGCTAGCGCACGTTACTCCGGTTGTTTTAGGTAGATCTTTGTGGCTCGATAACCTCCCCGCAAGGCTTGGTTGTGGTGCGGTAGTTTAATTTTTACCCAGTTTGGGTTTCAAAAAAAAAAAAAAAAAAAAAAAAAAAAAAAAATAATGCTCATGTAACTCAAGATATTTCAATTTCACTTTCTCTCAAAAAAAAAAACCCTAGCCCCCTTCATCTTCTTTCTCTCAAAAAAAAATCTCTTCTTCCCTTTTAATTATTCGGGGCTACCATTGACATCCAATTGTTGATGGTAAGCCCCAAAATTTAATTAATCTTTGATATCATATATTTTTCTATTATTGTTTTAATAAAAGTTTCTCATTTGTTGAGAGTTTTCAGTTCCTCTTTGTAGGATTTTTTTAGTACTTTTTTATGGGGTGTTTTTGGTTTGTTATTTATCAATATGGTTCTTTGATATCTCATTGGATGATAGTTCAATGGATACACGTTAATCGTCAACAATTAACGGAGCGAGACGGTTTCTCTACCATGGTCATTCAAATTGAAGGATCCCCTCAAAGGCTACATGGAGATAGCGATACGAGGTTGTACCGAATTGTCAAATTAAGGTTTGAGATCTTTCATTTTCCAAGAGAAATTTGTACTTTGATTATCGTTAGATTTGTTTTTCGATTTAACATTTTCGTTGTAATTGTCGTTTGATATTTCATGAATAAATTATTAATATAATTTCTTGACATTATAACATATCAACTCAGTGGAAAAAATGACGGCTGAGAGGAGAGAGAAAGAGAAGGGCGATTCTAATGGAAAGAACCCTAAAAGTGTTGATTTTCCTTCTTTGAGCTCTAAATTTACCCATGAAAAATCCCAAAAAAATCAAAAAAACTCACAAAATACAAAAATAGCTTCTCCTAAGGGTGGTGGCCCCGTCGTTGGTGGTCCTAGTGGTAGTAGTAATGGTGGATCGAAAAAGGCCTGTGTTAATGATATTGTCGGTATAGCTCCGTTTGATTTGGATGGTATTGGGGATGATACAGGCTGGAGTATTTCTGGGGCGAAGAAAGGAAGTGGTCTGGGGGTGATTGAAGAGGAACCATCTGCAATTCTTCGGTTCTCGGAGGAAGATGTCCAAGATGAAATTGCGTTCTGGAATTCTGCTGTGTACTGTTTCATTCTGGGAGCGAATCCTCCATGGGAGGTTGTTGAGGGCTTTATTAAGCGCATTTGGGCAAAACATACGATTGATAAGATCTCTTTCCTTCCAAATGGCGTTTTTTTGGTTCGTTTTGGTTCTTTGGAGGAGAGAGATAAGGTGGTACAGCAAGGCCATTTTCTCTTTGACAATAAACCCCTGATTGTTAGACCTTGGACTGAGGGGGTGGATTTGGTTAAAGAGGAGGTGAAGGAGGTTCCTGTGTGGGTGAGGTTGCAGCACCTGCCTCTGAAATTCTGGGGTAAATGCCTTCCTCGCATTGCAGGTTTGTTGGGTAAGTTTATCCACAGTGATGTTGCTACACAGAACAAGACGCGGTTAGGCTTTGCCAGGGTCTTGATTGAGGTTCCTTTTGGTAGGCCTATTCCTGAGTTTGTCTCTTTTTTGGATGAGGATGGAAGATTGATTAAGGTGTTTGTTGATTTTGAATGGAAACCCGTGCTCTGTGCTAATTGTAGAGGCATTGGTCATGCTGAGAAGTCTTGTAAGAAGAAGAAGGGAGGCGATAAATTCCCTACTCAGACAGTGAAGGAGTGGCGGAAGAAGGTCCCTGCTCCTGTTGAGGAGGTACCTGTACAGCCTCCTCCTGTCATTTATCTACCCCAGAAGCAAGTGGAGAAGGAGAATGGGGGATCCTTGCAGGTGATTACACCTGTTCATCAGGGGGTCCAACATCAACAAGTCCTGACCCCTGCTAGGAATATTATACGTCTGAGTAGGCAGAACTTGCTTGAGAAAGGGCAGAGCGCAGCCAAGTTTGGGTCAGTGACCTTCCTTGAAGCTCTAAACACTGTGACTCCTAGAGTTGGAGTTGGTACTAGTGGTAGTGTGTTACCTCCCTTGGGGGGTAATGCATAAGTTCGGTTTTTGGAATGTTCGGGGGATGAATAGCCTATCTAAACAGAGCTCTATAAAATGGTTTTTGCATCAGAATCAGATAGGGCTATTTGGTCTCCTGGAGACGAAGGTGAAAGCCTCGTCTCTTAACAATGTTTGCAATAGTTTTTGTAAGGAATGGAGTATTACTACAAATAATATGCTACATAATAGTGGTCGAGTGTGGGTTATTTGGAAGCCTACAATTTTTCAGATTACTGTTCTTGAATATCATGTTCAGTTTATCCATTTACTGGTGAATGATCTTGTAGATGGAAAAGAGTTCTTGCTTACTATGGTTTATGCTTCTAATGATATTGGGGAGAGGAAGGAATTATGGAGCAGGTTATGTGGAATTAGTGCTACTGTTTCAGGAGCATGGATGGTTTGTGGGGATTTTAATGCTGTTCTGGTCCCTGCTGAAAGGTTAGGAGGCCATACATCGGAAGAGGAGATGAGGGATTTTGCTGAGTGTGTTACCAAGTGTGATGTATCAGACTGTGTTGCTAGTGGCTCTTTTTATACTTGGAATAATAAGCAGGATGTGTCTACTAGAATCTATAGTAGATTGGATAGGGTATTGGTGAACCAGGATTGGATGGTTCACATGAGTAACATGTATGCTCATTTCTATAATGAAGGAACTTTTGATCATACTCCCTGTATTATTCAGCAGGTTGGTGTTGTTGAAGATAGGAGGAGGAGCTTTAAATATTTCAATATGTGGAGTGCTGCTCCAAATTTTGGTGACTGCGTTAAGAATGTGTGGAGAGCTAATTATTATGGTACTCCTATGTACCAATTGGTTAGGAAATTAAAGATGCTGAAGTTGCCTTTGAAGAACCTGAATAGAGATGATTTTGATGATGTAGTCAACACTTCTGCTAAGGCAAAGATGAATTTGGAATATTTGCAAAATCAGCTAAAGAAAGATCCCTTGAATGCTGTCATAATTCAACAGGAAAGGGATGCCTTGGAGAGTGTTCGAATGTTGGATAAGGCAGTATTTGAGTTTCATGTGCAGAAAACCAAGGCCGCTTGGGCTGAATTTGGGGATGATAATACCAAATATTTTCATTCGGTTATCAAAAGCAAGCAGTGTCAGAATAAGATTTTGCAAATTGAAAATATTGACGGAGTGCTGTGTGATACTCCTAGTAGCATCCAAGAGGGATTCCTTCAGTTTTATGTTCAGCTTCTTGGCTCTTCGACTGTTACTACAAATGTGAGTGTGGATATAGTGAGGAGGGCCTCGGTTTGCAATGCAACTCATGTTGCTCAGCTGCTGGCTCCAGTTACTCCTCAAGAAATTAAGGATGCCATGTTCTCCATTCCAAAGCACAAGGCTGCTGGCCCTGACGGATACTCCAGTGGTTTCTTCAGAGATGCATGGGACGTGGTTGGAAACGATGTGTGTTTGGCTGTTTCTGATTTCTTTCACTCTGGTCAGTTGCTTAAGCAATTGAATCATACTCTCATCACTCTAATTCCTAAGTGTGAGAGACCTCAGAATGTGACTCAATTTCGACCTATCTCTTGTTGTAATGTGGTGTACAAATGCATCACAAAGATTATGTGTAATAGATTGGCTCCAGTGTTGAAAGATATCATTTCTCCTACTCAAGGGGGATTCATCCAAGGAAGGCATATAGTGGAAAATATTCTAATATGTCAGGATATTGTTCGACTATATAAGAGGAAAGTCTGTATCTCCTCGCTTCTTACTTAAAGCTGATCTCAAGAAGGCTTACGACTCTGTGAGTTGGAAGTTTTTGTTTCAGATGATGGTTGCTCTTCAATTTCCCAGGCAGTTTATTAATTTGGTGATGGAGTGTGTAAGCACTGCTAGTTATTCCCTTGTGTTGAATGGATCAAGTTTTGGTTTCTTTAAAGGGCAAAAGGGTTTGAGGCAGGGTGACCCATTGTCCCCACTATTATTTACCATTGCTATGGAGTATTTGAGTAGAGTGTTGGCTTATACTACTGATACAATGGGTTTCAGATTTCATCCCATGTGTGCAAAGATGAAACTCTCTCATTTGATGTTCGCAGATGATTTGCTCTTATTCAGTAAGGGTGATGTTCGATCAATTATGATTTTACTCAGATCTTTTGCTACTTTTTCAGTTGCTTCTGGTCTTCAGATGAGTCCCGCCAAATCTGATGCCTACTTCAATGGGGTATCACAGCAGATTAAGGGGGACATTCTACAGGTAGCAGGAGTTAAGGAAGGGCAGCTACCCTTCAGGTATCTAGGAGTGCCAATCACTACCGGTAGGTCAAGAGTCGATCAGAACGTGTTAGTCGAGAAGTTGATAGCTAGGATACGAGGATTTGGGGCCAGACATCTCTCTTATGCTGGACGTCTCACTTTAGTACGGTCTGTTCTCTCTACTCTGTATGGTTATTGGATGACTGTATTTGTATTACCCAAAGGGGTGCTGGTCAAAGTTAATAGCATTTGTCGCAGCTTTCTGTGGGGAGGGTCTCCTGAGCACTCAAGGACGCCCCCTGTCAGCTGGGAAAAAGTGTGTTCACCAAAGGAAGAAGGAGGGTTAGACATCAAGTACAGTATTCTGTGGAATTGGGCTATCATCGGAAAGTTGGTATGGTGGATTTATACGCATCCTGATAAGCTATGGGTCCAATGGGTCAGTCATGTATACTTAAAAGGCGACACATTTGCCACCTATAGTGTACGAGGAGACGTAGCTTGGGGTTGGAAAATGATTTGTCGGGCTAAAGAGAAGCTTGATGCAGGTTTTGATAATGGTGAGTGGACTCTAGATCCCAAGGGGTATTCTGTTACGTCAGCATATAATCTGTGTCGAAATCAATTTCCTACAGTTGTGTGGTGGAAGTATGTGTGGAATCATTGGGCTATTCCTAAGCATCGATTTATTAATTGGTTGGTGTTTAAGGAAGCCTTGGTTATGAAGTGTCAGCTCCTATCTTGGGGCGTTTGTGTTGATGATAAGTGTCCTTTGTGCGATGTATGTGCAGAGGACCAAGCTCATTTGTTTTGGAAGTGTGTGTATGCAGAGAAACTAATGCTGGAATGGTCTAATTGGACTGAACTACCTGTGATGTCTGATATGGACGAGGTTTTGTTGGCTGTGCAGCGAGGACAGGATTGCTTTCGACGCTGTGTGGTGATTTTGATCCAAGCCCTTGTGTATTTTACGTGGCAGGAAAGGAATTGTGCTTGGGCAGAAAATGTTGTTCGTAGACCAGTAGTTGTGGTTGAACAGATGAAGCATGCTCTTAGGAGACGCTTTTGTATGGTAGAACAGGACAGTTTAAATGTGACCACCTCTCTTTGGCTTAAACGATTAGGATTAAAGTAGAGTGGGTGGTTGGATTGTAATCAAATTGTAATCGTGTATTTGGTTTGGAATAAAATTCTTACATTTCACCAAAAAAAAATTATTAATATAAAAAAAAAAAGGATTAATTGCCAAGAATAATCCGAACTGGTCCTCTTATTCCATAAATAATCCGAACTCGAATTAATCCACGAATAATCCCAATTATTGAAGTAACATTCCAATAATGTACTTTGGCCAATTTTAACATGCTTTAATCAATAAAAAAAGAAGTGAAAACAGTTTGAATTTTACTTAAAATAAGAGTGAGGCAAACTTAGAGTCGATTTCACCATTTTTTTTACGTGTTAGAGTCGATTGAAATTGGCCAAAGTACAATGTTACTTCAATAGTTGGGATTATTCGTGGATTAATTCGAGTTCGGATTATTTATGGAATAAGAGGACCAGTTCGGATTATTCTTGGCAATTAATCAAAAAAAAAATAATGCTTTTGTAACTCACTAATAGTTGAAAAAATTTGTAGAAGTATAAAATAATTAGGCCAATAACCATTTCTTATTGGTGAATGAAACTAGTTGCATGCATTTCGAATTCTGGATAAAACTTAAGACTTTATAGCAGAAATATCTCCACGAGTTGACTTCATATTTTTATAAAATTGTTTGAACATTCTTTATATTTGACCTTGCTTGTACAGTTGTACACCTATAGAAGTAGTATTTACGGAGTAATTGTTGCTCTTATTTTATTTTATTTTTTTAGTGTCATATTATGCTTTTTTTTCCAAAAAAATATAGCACTTAGGCGATCAGTTTAGCAATCAATTTAATTAGCGACTGAGTCTTCTACAATCAATTTAAGACCTTTTTGCGACCAATTTGCGTTTTGCGACCAATTTAAGGCTATTAGCGGCTAATTTCGTTGGTTACTAAATTGGCTATTAGCGATCATTTTGTTTCATTTGTTCATCATCTATAAAATTATCAAACTTATTTATGTGCTTTTACTATTATTAAGACATACTATGAATAAATTAAATTAAAATAACAGCAAAAAATAATGTAATAACAATCGTTGGTTGAGAAATGTCTTTGGTTGTAGTTAATTAGCATACATACTATCGATAACATTTATCCTCTACTAATTAAATTAACCTGTTTGACATTTATTTACTTATTCTCCTAAAATCAATTAATATAACATTTTGAATTTCTTTTCTGATTAAAATGTATTCCATATTACCTAGTACTAAAATTGTTCTACCTAAAAATTTCTCAAGAGTGAAGAGGGTAAACTAAAGTTAATACGAGTACTTTATATTAGCTAAATCGTAATTAATTATAAACTTACCTAACTACTTTTTGTGTCTCAGTCATTTGTTTACACTTCTCTCAAATTTCCCTCATAAAAAAGTTAAAGTGTAAACAATTCATTGAAACGGGAGGAGTAAGTAACAGCAATAATCTAAGCACTAACAAAGTAACAATGAATCATGAATGCAATATGAATAACCTTTTCTCATGAAACAATATCAATTGTTAACAAGTTGATTTGTTCCATGCACAGTGAACAATGTATAATAAACAAGATATTTTCCCTGTACAACCTAATTTCTGGTTTCCTAAGACTAATATACACGTATACGTACGACGTTTTAAGTCGACCATTCCACTACACTCTACCCGCCTAAAACTCTTTGAAATTTCACGAAGTTTCTTACAATTTCACATTCTTACATCTCATATTTCATGTATATATATAGCATCCTTCATCAATTATCTTACACTCAACAATTTCACAATAATAAATTAATTATATCATATCAATCATTCTTTAATTTATATAATTCATTACAATCGTTAATACTCTCTAATATTTATTTAATTTAGACGGAGTACTTAATAAGTTAGCTGGTTACTAATATAAATAGCAAAATGAATAATTTCATGTTATTCTTTGTTTATGGCATCATTACAATGGCTCTATTTTTACCTTACTATACAACAGCTGACGAATCCCAAGAATTACGAACAAGTCGTGAGTCATATAAAGGGTCAAGTCGTTTCTTAGGTCCAAAGAAACATGCGCCTCATAAAACTCCAGTCGTAGGACAACGACCTAGGGCTCAATTGACGTGTGACAAGTTCCCTAGGGTTTGTCACGTCAATGGGAGCCCTGGTCACGACTGCTGCAGAAAGAAATGTGTCGATGTTAAAACCGATAACCTTAATTGTGGGATGTGTGGGTTAAAATGTAGGTACCCTGAGGTTTGTTGCAATGGAAGATGCATTAACCCTTTGAATGATAAGAAGCATTGTGGAGGGTGCCATAACAAGTGCCTTAAAGGTAGTCTTTGCTACAATGGAATGTGCAACTATGCCTAATTAAAGATATGTGGTCATATAGGCGTCATTATTGGATGGTATCAAGTTTTAGTATTTACGTGCAACAAGTAAGCTTGAAAATAACGGTGAAGAAGATTCAAATTGCGTGAGACATGACTCACATGAGATAAAAAATTACTATATATAATATATAATAGTTTAATTAGGGGCACCGCTTAGGGCACTTTTTTTATTCATATGTGATTTATGTATCATTTGTTAATTCATGCATTTTACATATTGTTTGTCGTAAATTAGTACTCCGTATGTAGTATTTTTTATACCTTGATGATGTAAGACCAATAATGAAGATGACAATTATTTTATTTTCATTTAAAAAATATATATTCAAATAATAAGTTAATGGAATTGTTTTTTTAAATTGTTATAGACTTATAGTGTAGAATGTAGATAGTCTTCTATTGTATTATCGTCTTCTATTGTACTCATATAGTCATATATGGAATTCTTTAAATATCTTATGATATACTCCCTTCTTTTCCTCCATGACCTCCAATCATTAAGGAAAAAACAATTAAATGAATTCCATTCACTACAAAATTCAATTCTTAGGAATTTGGCTAATCAGTAACTCTCCTATAAGACCGTCTCACCATAACTTTAATTGAGGGGGTACATAGTTGGACTTTTATGTTTTATCTTCGCTTTGAGTTATCGAAATTTATGTATCAACAATGACTGAAAATCTTTCTCAAATAGATAAATTAATATTGTACTCCGTCCATTCCAAAATAAGTGTCCTTTTTCTATTAAATTTTTCTCCAAAATATGTGTCTCTTTTCTATTAAAATTTTTTCCAAAATAAGTGTCTGTTTTCTATTAAATTTTTTTCCAAAATAAGTGTCCATTTCTGATTATATTAAGTTTTAACAAATGATTTTTAATATTTTTCAATTTTCATTAAAACTCCTTAAATCCTCCCAAAATAGAAAGGGGACACTTATTTTGGGATGGAGGGAGCAGTATTTTGTAATAACTTTTGAAGGAATATCTAGTCCTATGCAGATAAATATCAGCCTATATATCTTGATATTATGGTAACCACGCATTAATCCATTTCTATATAAATTTCATCTCTCTCTTATACGGAGTACATAACTAGTAGAAATTTAAGTCGTATACCTTGCTATTAAATGTATTACATACGCGTTTATACATTTACACTGTAAAGAATCACTATTCTTTTCATCAATCAATTCTACAATTCAATTTTATTGTAACTCAGATCTAAAGACGATAAATTGACAGTGACGTCCTAACCTTTAGATATTGCATAACTTAAAACACGGCATGCCATGCTAAGATATTTAGAGCAACATAATAAACGATTTAAATGGTCCAAAATTTTCGTGCTCAAGGCAAGAAATTGATAGTGGTAGGGCACGTAAATTGGACATCACAAATAGTAGAAGTACTAATTGTTAGATTATTTCGAGTAGCATCTATTGGATTTATTCTAACTTTTATATTATTGGCAACATGAGTTGCGTCATTTCGATGTGAAAGTTAGATACCGATGGTTGTAGTCTTTTATGATGTGTATTTGATGCACTATATTTTGGTGGGTGGTGCGGTTAGCACCGTTTTTGTCATCTTATCAGAAAGATATTATTTAAAAAATAGATGAAAAAGATTTGAAACCTCAACAAGAACTCATTAATTAACAACATTATCATTACACCACATGTATTTTAGTGATTAGTAAATCAACATTAATTATACTCTGTAACTAAATACGGAGTAATAAATTAATTTCAGCAAATGCAATCACTTTCTTTTCATTTTTTATTTATTTACTTTTGTTCTTTCACTTAGTTTCAAATCGTCATCTTAATTCATTTCTTTTAATTCATTTAATCAGGTAATTAAAACACCTCGCGCGGTTGCGTTTTGTGTTTTAAAAAAATTCGAGTTGACATGGACCCCATAAGTCTAAATAGTTTATTTCCGACACAAAACTCGCTCTAAATATTTATTTTTTGAATAACACTATTTTACCAAATCATTCAAAAAAAGGCGCTAAAAACTCATTTTGACCCGAACTTTAACTTTTATCCTACTCATATTATACCACCGATTTTTTTTCTCAACTCATACGTCCTGACGAACCCATTTGTATATTTAGGCAGCACCCATTGTCCTAAAATTCTAAAATCGCGCATGCTTGGAATGGAAGGGAGGGCGTATAATTTTGCGGAATCTTACTGGATACTCATATATCTTTATAAATACTTTAAAAATGTGACCGACACGAAAGGAATACTACCTTATAATATTGTCTCTCAAGAACGATTTATTTATTAGAAAAAGATATTGTCATTCATTACCAAGATACAACAAATTAATCCGATTGTTCTTTAATTTCAATCTATCTTTAAAATTGAATATTATGTGAGTTCGTATATACTACTAATCATAAATTATGTCAATCAAACTTACGGAAACCACAAAACTTTTATGACCAAACTCTAACTTTTGTACTCCCTCTGTCTCAGTCATTTGTTTACAGTTTGACTTTTTTCCCCTCACAAAAAAGTCAAACTGTAAACAATTTACTAAAACAGAGGAAGTATCTAATTTGCAATTTAACATAATTTGAATCAAATCTCACCTGAAAATATAAATTTATAACTTCAATCGGAGAGAAAATGACAAAAAGATCACATGACATGCAAAACACTAAAGTGTACACAAACCTATACCTAAGAAAGTACGGAGTAAATGATATTTCATTCCAAAAGAGACACCAAATATAAATTAGATAAAACAAAACATACACCAACCTCACGAGAAGAGCAATCAATATTAAGATAACATACAATCAAACAATTATGATTGTATGAGCCTCGTGTTTTTTTTGTTTTTTTTTTTAAACTTAATACGATGTCAATTTAATTCAGGCTGCGTTTGGAAACTTGGAATTAATTTGAAATTCTTGAATTCAAATGTGAAATTTGAAATGTTGCATTTCAATTCCAAATCCAATTCCATAGTGATGTTTGGTGGTGCATGGAATTGAAATTGAAATTGACAACTTTAATATAAAATTTTGTTAAAAATTTATAGAAAAATGAAATTTAAGACTATTGTATCAACTTTTAAAATAATATTTTAAGATTTTACTCATTTTTAAGTCATACGGAGTAAGTGTGAAAAAACTAAAAGGAGGAGGAATTCAAATGACTACCCAAACCATGGGAATTGAGATGAACCCAAATTGAACTACCATGGAATTGGGATGGAATTGAGCCAATTCCAATTCCAATTCTTGGAATACCCCAAACATTGGAATTGGCTCAATTCCGGAATTGAATTCCAATTCCGGGTTGCCAAACATGCCATCAGTTCAATTCAGTTAATCTATGTCCAATTTTATTAAATTCAATTTAGTTAAGTTAAATTCAATTTAACTTATTTTTTTTGGGTGAGTATAAAATTCAATTTAATTCGATCTAATTTAAATAAGTTCATTTCATTCTCAACATGTCTTCCTTATGACGAGCACTTTCCGTCTTAAGTTAAGACAGACTAAATGTGACCAATTTATAATGAAATATAACTACTTTTTGATAAAATGTTACCATAATAACATGATAACAATGTGCTTGTAACAACAATTTTAGGATAAATCTACGAAAAATATTTTGCAGTTAAATGGTCACATTTTACTAAAAAATAACGAATATAATCTTATCTTATATTAAGACAAAAATACTAGTGATAGACTAGTAAGGAGAATTAGGGGGATGTTTGTATACGTCTTTTTCATTTCTTGAAGAATGAGGATGATGGTTTTGTGCTTAGTAGCCTTAATAGGCTATGATTTGTCTTGTAAATCCTTTTGATGATATGAATATGAGCTAAATTCCTTAAAAAAAAAAAAAAAAATTATTATGTTTTAAACGAAAATTTGCCTTTCATTTTAGGTTAACTAATTATATTATATTATATTATATTATATATATTATACTTCGTATATTATATATTATATTATATTATGAATTTTACTACTCCGTATTTGTTTTATTTTAATGGTAAGTTCAAATAAAATCAATTTTATTTTGCTCCGTTCACTTAAATTTAGTTCATCTCCAATAAATCTAGGGATAGAGTTTACGTTCACCGTGAGATCAATAAACTATAATCACAAGTTATCAACTGATGATTGATATGTTCAAATTAATAATTACTCTGTAATTCGAAGTAGCTGTATAGAAACAATTTTTTTATGCTCTTAAATGCTCATTTAAAGCCATATAGTAATCGTAGGCATTAAAAATTTGGCAAAGTCTTATATACCCTTTGATTCTATGCGCTTGTATTAATGAGCTTGTATTAATCAAAATATTGTGTACGCAATTCTTATATACCCTTTGATTCAATGAGAGAACTAGTGTATGCATGTAGTTGACTCGTACTACTTCAAGTGCGGCGTTATTTTAAATCTCTTTTCGATGAAGACAAAGCTATACACATGGAATACTACAAGCCGAGTACACACATTTTTTTTCATAAGGTAAGAAAATTAAGTTGATTATCTAAAGTAAGACCAACTTTATCTTAACATTTCGAATGAAAGATGCAAGTTGAAGTCACCGTCGTTCAGACCACCTCAAAAATGTCCAATAGAAAACATAAAGTCAACAATTTTAGTGGATTTACGAAAGTAATATTTAATTATCATTTTATCAAAGAATTAAAGGTCTATTTTATACACGCACGCATTAGCTACCCTTACAATGAAGTACTATTATATATAACGATTGTATACGTATCACTTTGATTAATGCAAAGTCATATACTCATATGTAAACTATTTTATATTTCAATCTTATATATTTCTCTGTGTAATACAAATTTTGTTTTTTACAGTAATGCATGTGCACATATAACGACTGTGTATTGTAATTTTGATAAATAGTTTGTCATACATATAGACGGTGTAATTTTAACATAACAAACTCTCTAAGCGAGATGGTCTTAGACAAAAGTGGTTACTTATTTATTTTAAGACGGTTTTAATTAATTAATTGTTGACCCGTGATACTCATGTGTTTCTTTTTTTAGTGTTTCTATAAATTTTATATAAATAAAATTGTATACGTGATATTTTGTCCATTTCGCGAACATCTTATACATTTTTTTAAGTATTGCTCTTATATTTTATTTTCCATGCATACATTACAAAATTATTGGATGTACTGTTTTTTAATTTACTCTTTTCATTCTCAAGAATCAATATTATCAATTATGAGCTTAAAAAATTGACAATCAATATCACTCATATCAACCAAATTTGTTTAATTACTTGATCATAAGCAATCAAAAAATTCTTCGAAGAATATAAGGATTTAAGAGAAAGTAACATGAATATGGGAAACGCTCGATTTCAGTGAATAAAATAATAGGTATTCAAGTACTTATTTTTTAGGAAAATTTTCATTTGTACCTTTGAAGTATTCACTTGTCTCACATGTACCCCTGCCTTTTACGTTTTCTTAATTGTACCCTTAATCTTTATTAATGAGTCCAAAACATAACATAAGTCCTTATTAACGTTAATTAGCTCCGTTAAGTGTCAGCGTGATAGTGAATTGTCGTGTGATTGGACTCCATGTTATTGTTTCCCCCATTAAATACTCCATCTTTCATTAAATTGGAGGGAAAAAATGACAAGAAGTGCAAGTCAAACGCCAAATTATTGCCACAATGGTACTTAACGGAGCTAGTTGACATTAATTACGACTTAAGTCACGTTTGGGACTCATTACTAAAGCTTAAGGGTACAATTTTGAAAGCGTAAAAAGTAGGGGTACATGTGAGAAAAGTGAATCTTTCAGGGACACAAATGAAAATTTTCCTATTTTTTAACAATAAGATATTCACATCTATATATAATTATTGTTTAATGTTTAATATTTGAAACTAATATACTTCCGTAACAACTTTTGTTAATTTATTTCATTTTAGTTTTTAACAAATGTGTAATATTTATTTTATCGTTTTATATGTCATATACATATAAATTTCAACAATATTATGATTGAACAACATTCAAAACTATTTTTTTAAAGGTGTGATAACAAAGATGACTCATATACAAATGGGTCAGCTTTTTGCACCTGGCTTCTTACAAGTCGTATATTCTACTTTATTATTCTTAAATTACTTTTGATTAAGTGATTGGGAGAATTCTTATAGTAAACTTATACTCCGTATATACTCAAATATATTTTAAAAAATAGAATTCAATAATGGTTTTTTATAGAAAAGAAAAATTAATAAATTAGTTTGATGATAAATTAAGTCTATTTAATATGTAGAGAGGCTACATCACCTCCCTTTACCTTTACACAAACTAATTCTACGGAGTAAGAAATATTATAGTCTGCAATACAACTTCTCGTATGGTTATTCAAAGTCTCTTATTTATTTTTTATAAGGTCTTTTATGCATTACTTTGACCGTATTTATGTTTATCGATAAAAGGGAAAAAATGGAATGAAGAAAGTACTACTCCGTATTATATAACTAAGTTTTAAAAAAGACGGTCTTTTTTTTATACTCGTACCTCTTTTTTGTTTTTCACCCACAGTTAGCAATATAATGACCAATATTAAGTATTTAATAACAATAATCTTACACTGGTCTAAAAAAGACCGTCTGTTTACTCGTATTATATACCAAGTAGTCCGTATATGTCAACACCTACTGTCTTCCACTACACTCAACTCTCCAACCGTTTTTTTTTTTTTTTGTTTTTTTTTTTCCAAACACCCGCCATTGTTTACGTGTTTCATTTCTCCGCCTCACAAAACCAAAACTCAGTTCACTTTCTCTCTCTAAAAACCACTCAACAATCTCCAACAAACTTCGGCCGAAAACCTCGCCGGTCGATGGCGGAAGCACCTATCACCGGCGCAATAGTGCCGTCGGTGAAGGCGGAGTACGGCGCAACTCCGGCGAGCGACGGCGGCGCGTGCGGCGGAGATGAGGCGGAATTCAATTGTCCGATATGCATGCAGATGATCAAAGACGCGTTTTTAACGGCGTGTGGACACAGTTACTGTTACATGTGTATCTTCACTCATTTGCGTAACAGAAATGATTGTCCTTCTTGTTCTCGCTTTCTCTCTCCTAACCTCATTTTCCCTAATTTCGCCCTTGATAAGGTTCTTACACTTACTTTTTTTCAAGTTTAATTATAATCTTTATTCTTATTTTTACTGTCTAATTTTCCTTGAATGTGTGTTGAATCGATCGATATTGAGGTGAATTTTCTGATTTTTTTTTTTTTTATGGAATGCGTGTTGAATTGATCGATGTTTGAGGTGAATTTTGCCGAGTAATAATGTCGTAAACTCGAATTTCAGTGAATTACTGGATTGTACAGTATCGTAAGATGATTTGCATGCGCGATTTTGTTCTCCGTTTGGTTTATGATTTAAGAATTCTCTGTATTAAGTGTTGCATGTGACTACTAATGTGATTTTTTACTGGAATCTATGATGAATCGATTGATATTCTGCTGTAATTTGTTGATTAGTGTTTTATAAATTATTGGATCATACGATTCTACGATGATTTTAATTCTCAATTTTGTTTTCTGTTTGTTTTGTTCTGTTTTATGTCATAAATTGTGAAGATTTGGCTGTTAAGTTGTATTTAGTGATTGTGTAAGATTTATTTTGGCTTGAGACTGGAGTTGATCTCCTGTGTTCTCTGTTCTGATAATCGTTCATTGTAAGGTAGATCGTATGACGCCATAGATTGATTTTGATGCTGAATTTTGCTGTCTGTTTTGTTTATGATCGTTTTTTTTTTTATTATTATTATTTTAATTTTACAGAGTATGTGTAATAATGAATAGTGGTTCAGTTGAAGTTGTGTCCTCAGAGTTGAAATATTGATAGTGAATAATGAAGGATTAATTGTCAAGAATAATCCGAACTGGTCCTCTTATTCCATAAATAATCCGAACTCGAATTAATGTACGAATAATCCCAACTATTGAAGTAACATTGGCCAATTTTAACCTGCTTTAATCAATAAAAAAAGAAGTGAAAACGGTTTGAATTTTACTTAAAATAAGAGTGAGACAAAGTTCGAGTCAATTTCACCATTTTTTTTAACGTGTTAGAGTCGATTGAAATTGGTCATAGTACATTATTGGAATGTTACTTCAATAGTTGGGATTATTCGTTGATTAATTTGAGTTCGGATTATTTATGGAATAAGAGGACTAGTTCGGATTATTCTTGACAATTAATCCAATAATGAATAGTGGCGTTATCTCTGATTTTTGAATGAGTGATCACAGATTGTGTTTGTATTTGAATTGCATGTCGTATAAATCAACAAATATACGCCATATTGCTTAAAATGCTAAAGAATAGCTTGTTAGTTAGTGGTTAGATTTTGTGTTAAGTAGAAATCATCGGTATACTTTTACCAGCGAATGAAGATGATCTCTGATCTCCAATATCATGTCATAGAATTATAAGCATTTTGCAAATATCTTTTTGTTGCTTCTTTTGCTTTGTTTCAGATAGTTGTGTTTTATGTCGGTCCAATTTCAATCTTTTCGAGGAAAAGTTTTAAATATATTGTACTCTATATTAAACTCATCTGACCTCTATGAGAGGAATTTTGGCTTCTGGCTAGAGTAAATACGATGAATGCGTACAACTAGCCTAATTATTGTTGTGATTACGTGCAAAATTGAAAATGCGTGATGGCTGACACGGTAAGAAGGGAAATACTTTATTTAGAAACATCGTAGTCTTTCATTTTCTCATAATTTATCCCTAAAATAAGGGTAAATAATGTTGACTTGTAAGTGTGTCTATTAATTGTCGTTCTCTAGCGTCATTGCATATTTTGCAATTCCTCGTAGGCTTGCAGGTAAATTGACGAGTCCAATGAGAGAATACGTTTTTAGATTACAGTAAATTTTGATGTGCCGGCCATCCTTTTTATTGGCTTTGAGATATTTATATCGATTTTCTGCCTAGTGTTAAACTTATGTGTGTCATTGCAGTTACTCAAGAAGATGTCTGATCGTCAGTTCATTCAAAGTGCGTCCTCAACTGATCAACTCCGACGTGCACTGCAAAAGGTTGGTTGACTCCAGCTAAAGCAGTTCTAATCTCTTAAGTTGAGCTCGCTTCTGTTCAATTCAGTTGTTCGCGAAACAATTTGATAGGGCTTTAGTCAAATACTTTAGTCATTGAAAAGAAATTCCAGTTGATGGGTTCTTTCTCGGAGAATCACTTATGATTTCCTTGGAATGTTTACATAATTGTATGCTGTAATTGAGATTGTGATTCAACCGTTACTCTTCGAACTCACTGTTGCATATAACTTGTAGACAGGGTTGTGACATGTCTATAAAGGATCTCGACAGTATGTTGTCATTACTTGCTGAAAAGAAGAGAAAATTGGAGCAAGAAGAGAATGAAACAAATTTGCAGATTCTTCTCGATTTTTTGGTATATTTAAAGAAACGGAAGCTTGAAGAGCTAAGCGAGGTTGTTGTGATCATTTGTTATCTTCGTTGTTGCCTTTTACTTGCTTCAAAGACCTATAAAAGTTAAGATACTAATTCAAATTTGTTTGTTTTTGTGCTAGGTGCAAAATGATCTGAAGTACATCAAAGAGGATCTACAAGTTGTAGAGCAACGCAGAATCAACTTGTCCGCTATAAAACCTAGATGTAACGTGAGAGTGAAAATGATAAATCCCGACTTAACTTCGATGGATGTATGTCCATCTGTATCTGGTGTTGCAACAGATGACTGTAGCACTCAAAACCCAATAACTTCTGGCAGTGCACAATGTAGAGAAAGATTTCAAACGGATGCTCCTTTGTGGTCTCAGGAAATCAGAGAAACGGATGTCGTTTGTCCAGACTCTCAACATCACGGTCCATCCGAAAGAGTTATAGCAAGGAAGAGGCAGATCCAAGCACAGGTTTGTAAACGTCAAAAAATTAATTTTTCACACCATTTTGGTCTAAATTTGAAGATTTATTTTGAAGTTTTTAGATGGTTTCTGAAGTGCTCTAAAGTAATCTGAAATTTAATTTTTTTGAACTACTTTGTATCATGAGGTTGAGTTTTCTTGAATCATCTTATAAGTTTTTTGAAGTGTTTGATAATTTAAGAAAAATAAGATGAGTAGCACACGTCGTTAGTCCTTTGTAATTGAGCACTTGAAGAATATGCAATGAGAATACATAAAGCATCATTTTTGTAGATAAGTTTGGCATTCAAATTCAATATCACTTCAACTTACTTTCAACAGTTCACTGATCTTCAAGAATATTACCTAAAAAAAAGGCGTAACTGGGGCAAGAACTCAGAAGCAGCTGAGGAAAAGGTTTTGAATTCAAACAGCACAGACTATTATGTTGGACTGGAAGATCTTCAATCTGTGATCTCCTCTTGTACTCGATACAGGTATTCAACATGTATGTGTTTTCAGTTACGAGTATTAAACGTTTTATCATCCTATGCATTCTGTACTCATTTTTTTTTTTTTTTTTTTGTATTAATATTTCATGGGGTTTATATTGGACTAATATAGCCAACTGAGAGTAGTTTCGGAGCTGAGGTGCGGTGATTTCTTTCACTCAGCGAATATAGTATCAAGGTAAGTTCATCTATCAATTTTCGTGGTGATTTTTAATTCCTCAGACCATGACTGTGTTCTTGTGTAAGATATTTCATAAGCTTCGGAAATTCTGGTCAATGTATTACACCTACTCCGTACTTGTTTTCACACTTGAGAGGAAATTATAATTATATTTTGTTGAAGCCACTGGGGTTTGGTTTTCTAGGTGATCCATTCTATGGATGATATGCCAATGCATAACTGATATGTGTAAATGCATGACCGTTTCTGATACGTGCCTGTTATCATGGCAGTATAGAGTTTGACAGAGACAACGAATTGTTTGCAACTGCTGGCGTTTCTAGGCGGATCAAAATTTTCGAGTTTTCCACGGTAAAATTTTTTCCTTTATGTACTCCGTAATTAAGTCCAGTCAGAGGCTGGTTATTGATCTGCTTTCCTCTATCGAAATAGTTGTATGTTAGGGTCACTGAAATTGTAGCAGAATTTTAAACGTCTCTGAGGCTGGTTATTGATCTGCTTTCCCCAAAGCGAAAGCAAAATAGGAGTTTATATAAGGATTACTTTGCTTCATTTCTGTGGATATTCAGTTTAAGTTCACTCAACTATGTATTCATAGTTTTGTTATTTGATCTATTTTCAGGTGTTGGATGAACCAGCTCAGGTTCACTGTGCTGTTGTCGACATCGCCACACGATCTAAACTTAGTTGTTTAAGCTGGAATAGTTACTCTAAACAGTGCATTGCTAGCAGTGATTATGACGGGATCGTCACTGTTTGGGATGTTAATACTCGCCAGGTAGCTCTGTTATTGCTCTTGTGCATGATTTTCTGTTGCTTACTATGGTTGGAGTCATCGTTGATGATTGTATGATCCCCTTTTCAGAGTGTTGGGGAATATGAAGAGCATGAAAAGCGAGCTTGGAGTGTGGACTTCTCTCGGACCGAACCTTCGCTATTAGTATCTGGTGGTGATGACTGTAAGGTAACATAAAAAAAATTGTTTCTATGTACCGAGAGGCGAGAGTATTATGAATTACGAAGTATATCACATAAACGGGAATGTTCTGTAAACTACATCCACCAAGCTCACTACGATGCGTTTTGAATTGGTGTCTGCTGAATCTGCTGAACAGGTTAAAGTATGGTCCACGAAGCAAGAAGGTAGTGTGCTTACAATCAACACGTCTGCAAATATCTGCTCGGTGAAGTGTAATCCTGGATCCAGTGTGCATGTGGCTGTAAGTACTGGTTTCGAATTTCCTAACTGTCAGTTATGATTATAACCATAGTTATGTCTACGTTACTCAAGGCTTCACTTATAGCGTTTTATACCCGCATCGACATGACACAACAAGGATACATTGGCAGGTGGGTTCAGCAGATCATCGTATTCACTATTATGACTTGAGGAACGTCAGCCAGCCTGTTTGCGTCTTCTCTGGTCACAGAAAAACCGTTTCATACGTCAAGTTCTTGACTAATCACGAACTTGCATCAGCCTCAACTGATAGTACATTGAGATTATGGGACGTAAACGAGTATAAACCAGTAAGTAAATTTATCTATAACTCTCAATTTATGTCGACGCCAAAATATTGTAGCTTCGTAAAATTCAAGCTCTTGTTACACCCTGGTTTTTCGTGGAGTTTTTACATGCCACTTCTCAAATCCGTTTTCAGCTTCAAATATACAGAGGACATGTGAACGAGAAGAACTTTGTCGGACTCACCGGTGACAACGAATACCTTTCTTGTGGAAGCGAAACCAATGAGGTCGTTGTTTATCACAAGGTAACAACACCAATTTCAACCCCATAAAACGCTTCCGTTATTCTATCAATTGATTAACCAATACTTTATCTCATATGCAGGCAATTTCCCGACCTATTGCTCGCTATAGATTCAGCACCTCAGACATGAACGACAGTGACGATGACGACAACAGAGGGCAATACTTTGTCAGCGCAGTGAGCTGGAAGAGTGGAAGTCCAATCATCATGGCTGCTAATAGTCGAGGAAACATCAACGTACTCAGTCTTACTGCCTAAGATCGCTAACCAAGTAACTGTCAATTGGCGGCGGTTCACATTTTATTATCCTCGATTTATGGCACAATAAGCCAAAAATTCTTACTACCGTCATTTTTTAGCTATGGTGGTTATATAGTATCTTTGGTCTTCTGTAATACAGAGTTACTTCGGTAAATCTTGTGTTATTTTTACAAATCACTATAGTCCAGCTCTGTAAAGCTAGTTAGAAGTCGGAGCAAAGTTATAGATTTACGGAGTAGATCTCTAAACAACTGTCGACTCGTTCAATTTGTTCACGTAATTTTTGACTTTGTTCGATTTTAAATCAGATCGATCGAGGTCATTTCAAGTTCAATTACATTCAAATTTCAGACAGCTAAATTTGGATTTCAAGGGACATTCTGGTTTCATGAGTTCATCCCTTCAATCACTATTTCAATTTGCTCGAAAATAAATATCAAAAAATTACTATATTTACGAGGGAGAAAAAAGTTCATCAAAACGTAATTTGTTGACGTAAAAAAATATTAACGTTGAAAATATGAAACGGAAAAAAATAGTAGCATCAGCAAGAGTAAAGTTTTCCACAAGGAAAAGTCTTTTTAAAACTTTATCCATTCGTTTCAAATTTCTGCATAACCATCATTTGCTCTCTATTTTCTCCCCTTCTGTGTAAATTAAATCGGGCCAAAAATAACCGTCTCATATAAAAATTAGTGTTTGAAATGTAGGCGAGTCAACAATCAAATCGTCAATTTCATAAAAGAAACATGACGACTGAAACGATAGCTCGTCTTTTGAATTTTGCCTCGAAGTCGTATTTTAGGGAAAAACAATTAGATGTTACGTTTTCCCATTTAATAATGACTGAGGCTGGTAAATAATTGATTTACATGAATCAACTAATATAATTACAAAACATAAACAAAAACAAAAACTAAAACTAAAACTTAAGAATTAATGGGAAAGTTTTGGATAGAAAAAGCAATGAAGATTTGCAGTGGTGAATTGAGGAGAAAGTGAGTTATATAGGAAGGCGGGTGGTGGCCGTATTTTACAACCCTAGTTTGTACAACACTACAAAGTATCTACTCCGTAATTTTTAATAAGCACATGTTCTATACCAGTGTTTGAAGCGAAAGTGGTAATTAACCCCCATAACTTTGAGCAATTATAAAATTAAGCCTCGTAACTTACAAATGTAGTAATTAGGCCCCGTAACTTTGACAAAAAGTGATATTAAACCATGTACTATTAGACCATTTAATATTTAGACTAATTGTACATTAAATATTTTTTTATATTTTAAAGTAAATAAATAATTTATTAATCATTTTAGTATCTAGATAGAATATTTTTAATATGTTTAATATCATTGACAAGCATGCAAATTACTTTACGAAGCCCAAAAATAATGTAATTCATTAAAAATTCTCTTATTTACCAAAACAGAAATAAAATTCATGCAATTTG
Source organism: Dianthus caryophyllus (assembly GCA_023091065.1). NCBI lineage: Eukaryota > Viridiplantae > Streptophyta > Magnoliopsida > Caryophyllales > Caryophyllaceae > Dianthus > Dianthus caryophyllus. The sequence continues at coordinate 35,634,400 of CM041522.1, read as the reverse complement.
TAAATGTGTAACGAATCTTATTGAATTGATAAATTATACTGGTATATAAATGAATAAAATTAACATTTTGTTGTAATTTTGGTTGAAAAATAAGAAATTCAATTCAATTTCTCTTTAAATCAAAGTAATGGGCCTTAATGACTACATTTGAAAGTTAAGGGGGTTAATCTCACAATTGCTCAAAGTTACGGGGGTTAATCACCACTTTCGCAAGTATCCCGATGTCAAGACATGTTTCAAAATACCATATATTGGACCTACTGTTTATTAAAGAAAACTCGTAGCTGAATGTGACATGTTGGAAAAATTCAATGAATTTGATAGGGGTGAAAGTGTGATGAAATGGTTTCAAAGTATGAAACTACTAGAGTATATTATTCCGCTGGATGATGATGGGGTGAAAGTGTGAAACTACCAGAGTATATTATTGCTAAGCATAGGAAGAAAGGCGGTATTGTTATTGTTGCGACTCATTTGCCTATTGAAATTGAAGATGCAATGTACTTAAGGTTGCCCCGAGATTTCCTCGGAAAATGACATTGACTGATATGCTCGGGAAAAAAAAAAAAAAAAAAAAAAACGTTCACCCAAAAAAGTCGCTTTTGTCGAGCATATCAGTCAATGTCATTTTCCAAGGAAATCTCGGAGGCAACCTTAAGTACATTGCATCTTCAATTTCAATAGGCAAATGAGTCGCAACAATAACAATACCGCCTTTCTTCCTATGCTTAGCAATAATATACTCGAGCAGTTTCACCCCATCATCATCCAGCGCAACAGACGGCTCATCCAACAACCAAATTGGTCTATCAATCGCCAGGAGTCTCGCCAACTGCAGTCTCTTCCGCTGTCCCATCGACAATATCTTCGGCTTTTCATGGCCAACCGTCCCAAACCCATAAGCTCCACAGCTGCCAACGATCTTCCTTCTTTTCCTTCTAAATATTCGTACCACATCGAATTCTCGACAACTGTTAACTTCTCCTTGATTGCATCTTTAAGCGACACCCAACCTAGTTGAAGCTTATACTGGTGGAAAACTCCTGAGTCTGTTATGTCGTGTCCGTTCCATAGGATCTCGCCTGCAGAAGGCTTCGTGAATCCCCCTAGCATTCGAAGAAACGTTGTTTTGCCTGAACCGTTGGTGCCTGTCAGCACAAGCGCGCTTCCATCATGAAGTGATGCATTCACGTTGCGCAATATTTGTTGCGCATTTCGCATGCAGAAGACGTCTTTGAGTAGGAGGCGAGGAACTGAAACTCATCTGTGTAACAACAACAAACCCAAAAGAGCGAATATCACAAAACCTTGCATCATAAAGGACCATGAATCAAACTGATATAGTTGAGACAATTTGAAAATGACAAACAAACCGATAACTGAAGAAACCCTAAAATATTTTGAGTTTCGAAAAGTCAGTACTGTTACAGCAACGACGAAAGCAACATTGTCATCATAGTGTCGTAAAAAGTTGTCGGATTTACGCAACCTTACCCTTGTGCTAACAAAATCGATTCATAAGCGAAAACTGAACCGAAAATCGACTCGAAACATACCCAACAACTCAATCACTAGAAACTCAAGACATGAATTCATTCATACAGCTGATTCAACAATTCCAAACACAACCCAATAACTCAAATTTGCTAATTTTTCCCCCAAAAAATACAGATTCAAGACCAAATAATACGGAATTAAAAAATACAATTACAACAAATGATTAAAAAAAATGCAAACTTGAGCATAAAATCACAGAACACAATCCAAAGGTGGTACCTTTACTCGCAAAAATCAACTGAAAATTGAACATGAGTTGAATTAAACATGATAGTAAACAAAATAGCACTCAAAGAAGTTAACAATACAATATCAACCTACATACACACTTGCTTTAATCAATCGTTAAAATAGCACCTACCACATCAACTTTACTCGTCATCACGAACAAGCCAAGCTTAAAATAACATAATACACAACTTATACAAGTTCATAGCGACACTCGAGATTACACCTTCATTTCACACAATATCATAACCATGTAAACACGGCGTCGACTCGTACAACCATAAGACCGAACACGGCCAGCAACAACCACAGAAACAGCAGCCCCATAACAGTAGTAAGTGACAGAAAACAGCAGCACTTACTGACGGAGAAAATAGCCTTGACATTAGCAGAAAAAGAGCAGCCTCACGGCTGCCTATAACAACATCCACACGGCAGCAGCAGCAACAGCAGCCCTCAGATGACGGGCTGTACAGCAGCCCAAAACAGCAGTAACACGGCAACAAATAATCAGCCATATACGGCCCCCACACACAGCTCTCCACCAACACTCGATTACAACTTCAACACCATTCACAGATACATACATACATTCACACATACATACTTCCACATACACACTCCTCAATCAACAAACAAATACATACAAACAACAATTCACACACAAACACACAAACAAGCTAAGTAAGGATAACCTAAAACTAAAGCCACTAACTTGAACTAGCTAAAGACCATACCTTGCCTCGAAACTTGTATGAGAAGGTAGAGGAGAAAAAGAGGAAGAGAACGCAACGAAAATCGGAAGAAACAGAGGCCCGACGAGGGAGATCCGGGGTGAGGACCGTGAGCTTGGGTTTCACAGTATTTCAATGGAGGAAGGGGGCTGTGTTTTGGTCGTCAGTTTTTGAGGAAGGGAGACAATGTTGTCTTAATTTTTTTTAGGGTTTTTCCATTTATACTCTCATATTTTTCACGGGTATTGATTTTTTGTATACGGGTTTTATTCCCATTGTATACTTTTATTACTATTATTTTTAAATTTGCCCTTTTTTATTCCCATAATATACAAATATTTTTACTTTTATTTTTAACTTTTTACAAATTCTACAAAGAAGCGGTCTCGTAGTATGAGACAATAAATTTATAGTTACTTTTGAAGAAAAGTTACGTTACATTTCATATTTAATGCAATTACGTTTGAACATAAGAGCTGTAAATCAACTGCGATATATATAGTGTGGTTAATGGTTAAATGAAAATATGGTCAAACATGATATAAACATGCGTTAGATAAATCATGTTACAAAAATTAATGGTTGAGAGGTAAGAAAAAATTAAAAATTAGACTAAAGAAGAGATTTAATTAAATTAGGGTTAATTATATTATTGAGTAATAGTGTGTCTCATACTATGAGACAGCCTCATAGTAGAATTACTCGTAACTTTTCCTAAACCATATACATTTCATTTCTATCTTTTCTTAAATCAAATTCATTAAATATTTCAGTTTATCAATCATGAATTCCGATAATAAATTCAATGAGGTAATTATCGTTATTAATTTTTATTTTCTTCGTTAAATTATTGAATTTTATTAATTTTTTGTGAATTTAAATTAAAATCAAATTAGGGTTTATAAGTTAAATTTAAGGTGGTTTATGGTGGTGGGAGTGGTGGTGGTCTTTGATTGTGTGCGAGTCACGGTGGCGTCGACTGGGCGGCGCGTCGAGGTGGGGTCGACTGGGCCGGCGGTGGTGTTGGCTTGTGTTGGGGTTTGGTTAGGTTGGATTGTGGTGGTTTGTGGTGGTGGGAGGGGTGTTTAGAATTTGGGTTGGGGTGTGAGTAAGGAGGGCGGTGTCGGTTGTCTGGGTGGGGAGAGGGGCGGCGTAAGGTGGCGGCGGTGGTGGCCGGCGGCAGCAGGTGGTGAAGGATGTTTGTGGAGTTGTTTTGTTTTTTATTTCAAGTCACTGTTATTTTTGGGTTTTTTTTTTAGTCTTTTGTTATCATTTATTTTATCTTATTTTTGCATTTTAGTGTTTATATTGTAAAATTTATTTTTTGTTATTAATTATTATATGATTTTCGCTTAAATAATACGTATTTTTATAGGTCGACGACGGTTTAGAAGATTTATCAGAAAATTCGAATGATATACATGATCTTTTTGAGATTGAGGTAGCTAATTTCAGGCATTTACGAGATTAAAAACTTTAAATAGGAATCTTGAAACGTAAAAGATGAACTCGTACCCGTGAAAGAAAGAAAACAAATAAAATAAATAAAGTCAAAATAATTTATCAACAAAAGATGATGTTTTTTAGAAAAAAAAAAAAAATTATATGGTGGTGAAAATTGAACTTGTGATCTCAAGTACCTAATAAATGCCTTATAACTTAACTATTACCACTATGCCACTATTGAATTGCTGTTTAATAAATAAAACATTAAATATATATTATTAATTGTACTAACTTAACAAATAAAAAAAAATGCGAAAATGGACAATCCGCGGTCGGCTGCCACCACTTCCCGCCGCCGTCACCCCAACACCGCATATACCAGCCAGCCAGCCACCACTTCATGCCGCCGCCACCCACCACCTCCGGCCGTCTCCTGCCGCCTCTCGTCGCCGGCAACCCCCAAAATCCCAACTTCATGTAAACCCTAATTTAATTTTTAACCTAAATTCATCAAAATTAATAAAATTTAACATAATTTTATGAAATAAATTGAAATTGAATAGAATTACTACTTTGTTGAATTGATTACCAAATTATAATTGAATTAATTGTATAAATTTAGGATTATAATTGAAATAATTGTATGAATTTAGGTTAAAAAAATTAGGAAAAATAAAAGAGAAAATTTTGTATACAAATGAGTAAAAAAGGGTAGGAAAGGGGAAAAAAATGAAAAAAGTATACAACGTGAATAAAATCCGTATACGAAAAATCATATTCGTTTTTCACTTTTCCAGTTGTACCGTTACGTTTGGCGTATTGTCAGTTGTACTCTTAAACTTATAAAATTAGTCTCAACCGTAACTAAACTTTAATTATCCGTTAAATTTAACAGTAAGTTTTGTTTTATACTCCGTATGAATTTTTGCCCTTTTTTGTTTACTTTTTTTTTTTCCCCTTCAATCTTTCGCATTAAACACCTTGTTTCTTATAATGGAGGGTAGAGTAGGGTATTTAATATGAAAAGATGGAGGAAAAAACTGAAAAAAATAAGAGTTAAAGTTTATATGAAACATAACTAACGGCTAAATTTAATGGTTTACTCTAGTTTGGTTACGGTTGAAACTAATTTTATAAGTTTAAGGATACGACTGGGAATACGCCAAACGCGGGTGTCTAACTGGGAAAAGTGAAAAGTACGAGGGTATAGATGGGAAAAACCCATTATGAAAGAATGAGGGTGTTAAGTTAATTTATTTCCTTTACTACTTTCTTACTTCTCACCTCAACACAAGCTTACTTAAGCATCGGATGAGTTATTCTTTGACCTTTTCTAGGCTAGGTTTGTCTCATTATGTCGGACGTCCAGTCAGAGAAGGTCAAGTGATACCGCAACCCACAGAAATCCATACAAATTAGATTATTTGGTTCGTGTTGTAAAATACTCCAAATGTTTGTAACCCGAAACAGGGTCGATTTTGGGTTATGATTATCGGGTCTGTCTTATCGGGTCGGATCAATCGAGTCGGGTTTGTTTTGCCAGGTCTATACTGGTGAGTAGGGTTGTCTCACAATGAATTTGTTTTGAGATCATTTTATACTTTTATGTGAGAATTTTTATTTTAATTTATGTTTTTCGTTATATAATCTTTCATCCTCAATTTAACTTACATGGTCCAATTTAACTTCGACGAGGTTATTTGTGCAGACTAGCCTATCTTGACTATTCAATAAAGTTATAGTCTTGTTCATTTTGGACATTAATAAAAGTATGCTGACTTTTTAAAAAATCGACTCTCTAGTCCTTTTTACATACTCGTAAATGTTTGAGTTATATTCCTTTTAATTCATTCTTTTGTTAACATTATCATTATTAAATTTTTAAGTGAGTGAAATATTTGTATTGTACTTTGTAACTTTCAATATACCTCTATATTGAGAGTTGTAATGAGATAAGATGAAAAGAGTAAGGATAAAAGTATTTTTTTTTAATTTAAAAGTAAATCCAAAATAAAAATATTAACAGTTGGATGAATTAAAAAGGATAAATCAGAAGAAGTATGACCTATTAGTCTATTACGACCTAACCCTCATTCCGAAAAGGGCCGCTCTTAGTTCAAGCAAATTAGGCCCAATTGTTCAACCAATTGGATTGGCCTAGCCCAACTCGCCCCTTCACCACCTTTATGTGTGGTGTCAAATGTGGATCCAAATTGGCATATTGAGGGTATGGATTTTATGGATCTTGAAAAAAACAATTAATGTAAGGTGTGAATGTGTGATAGAAGACAAATACTAATATGAAATGGTTTTACGCGAATAGCGGGTTATCGAATTGTGACAATTTAATTGCTTAATGAGACCATTTTATGGCTTAATGTACCCACTTTAAAAATCTCAAAAAGTATTCACATTAAGCGATATAATAGTCATTTTAACTTTTAAAGTAGTCGCATTTAAGTCACAGCTAACGCGTCGTAACTCATAAGTGTGAAATCGTATTGCAATATACTCGATGGTGATAGAAAGGTTGATTTCACCTGCTTTCTCCTTTCCGGTTAAAAACCTTACGAGCATTTGACCCGATTATTACACAAATTAGACAACAATGCTTACACAATGGAGGAATTTATATGGAGTAATGTTTATATAATGTCGGAAGTTGCTTAGAACAAGTGCAACAATAGTCATTTCTTGAGTTTGTCATCAAAAACTTCATATGCTACATTATAAGTATGTTCGTACTTTTAAGAACTCATTCTTAAAAATAAAATCTCAATTTTTATCATTGAAATTTATGAAATATTTAACACGCTTTATTTTCGTTACAAGAGTTGTTAGAAAAGTGTTTAAGAACTTTACTAAAAGGTCATCTAACGAAGTTGAGATTCTTTGTCTCATTTTGTGTTTCATCTTGTTTCCCACTACATTCTCCTTTTGACACATCAACAATTAATCATCCATCATTAGTATTTTGATCATCATTGTTATTATGTGAACAAAAGTTCTTAAATTTTGGTTTCGAAGTAGTATGACTTTGGCAAACGATATTTTAAAGTTATTCTATTGCTAAAGTTCTTATCCACTTCCCGTTTGGTTACTGTAACTTCATGTGAAATCTGAATCCTACCTGCACAACTAAACAATTTACCTAATTCTCCTAAATTTGACAAAGGAATTAAATTTTCATAAATATGAAGTTACTAGCTATTTTAGCTTTTTTAAATCAACTAAACGACTCCTAAAATTATTTGAGTCAATTTAAATTTTTAATTTTTAGATTTTCAAAATCAAGACTCATTTTCACATTGTCGTGTTCATATTCACAAATTAAACATCATGGACAACTCAACATAATGACAAATAAATTTTCGATATATGACAAAAACAAATCCTAACAACAAAAATATACTAATTGTTGATATTTGTATGGCCACTACATTTTATGAAATATTTGTCTTGTATTTTTCTGTTATTTTATTTTTTGTCTAAATGTTTATGGTTTATTCAAAAATAAAAATAAAAATCGAAGAACATGACTATCGTATGACTACTTGCCTACACCACCCGCTAAATCATCCTCCGTGTGCCAATTGCATTCCCAAAAAATCCTCCCCTCACATTGTAACACTTTACCTCCCTTCATACCTTTCACATTTTTTTAATATAATAATAATAAAACACATATATACATTTTTTTTTTCAAGTAATGTACTTTATTGTTTCAGTCATTTGTTTACAGTTCTTTCAAATTCTCCTTACAAAAAAGTCAAACTGTAAACAATTCACTGAAACGGAGGGAGTAATTCGTATATGTTTCTATTTATATATTTCATAAATTTAAAAAAAATTAGAATTTGATACATAGAATTTGTGAAAAAAAAAAATTAACTAATAACTAATGAAATTGAGAATTATTAGTCAACTAAATTGTTATTTAAGTAAAGAATTCAGTCAATTTATTATTTTTAAAACAAATATAATAGATGATCGAGATGAAAAAATTATTTTACATGTATGAACTTAAGGTTCATGAATCTATTCGACTATTCATACCAATATGAAAGAAAATATGGATATATAGCCATTAGGGACCATTATCAAGTATGTAACTATAATTTTTTTTATAACAATAAATTCACGATAATAGCAAGAATAATAGTTTTGTTAAATACTGCATAATGTTATTACTTATTAATATTGTTTTCACATGAAATTGGCATGGTTAAAAACTTACAATAAAGGATAAAAATCACGCAAATGACTAATTTAATCAGAAAAATTAATATAAGACTAATAATTTACCTAATCGAGAGGATAATATCTACTCCTTCTGTCCCAATTATTTGTTTACACTTTTCATTTAGAGGGTTACAAGTCAATTTGTTAACACTTCCAAATTTGTCGGGAATTGGCTTATGTGAATGTAGGTTCCTTTAATAAATAAACTCAATTAAAACATCTAACAAATATAAGTGGATCCCCTTTATATTTTTTTTCTATACTTATATGTTATTTATTCAACTTTTTCACTATATCTTTCCTCACATCGATATCTGTGTAAAAAGCAAATATAAACAGATACGGAGGTTGTATAACAAGATAATATAGTGTGAATTCTTGAAATATATGTTGTTGATGAGGTTATAGAAACTTCGAAATTATTATATTGAAATTATATGCAATGTGTAAGGGGAAAAATTGTTGTGTAATCATTTTAAATTCATCCTCTCAAAACACAACAGTAACATCTAATTCTTATAATTTTTTCATAATGTCAAACAATATTATTGATGTTTCAACATTTATGTCGAGTGTCGGCAAATGTAAAAAAAAAAAAAAAATCAATACACAAAGTATGTACTCCGTAATTTTTAATAAGCCCATGTTCTATACCAGTGTTTGAAGCGAATTGTAATTAGCCCCCATAACTTTGAGCAATTGTGAAATTAAGCCCCGTATAGAAAATTGCCATCTAAGAGAAAATTGCCACTATTCATCGAAGTATAGAATTTGCAAAATTTCTTGCAATATGTAGAAACAAACATAATCATGCGGGATCTTGAATGATTTGTCTTTATGAGTGCAACTGGAAAATCAAATTTTCACATTTTTTAATAATGTGAAACCATAGATATTCACGTTCCGACATTTGCCTCGGCAAATGTGAAAAGTACAAGGGATGCCATTGGAGTTGAATGGAGGGAGTAGTAATTAGGCCCCGTAACTTTGACAAAAAGTGATATTTTAAAGTTATTCTATTGCTAATGTTCTTATCAACTTCCCCTTTGATTACTGTAACTTCATGTGAAATCTGAATCCTACCTGAGCAACTAAACAATTTTACCTAATTCACCCAAATTTGACAAAGAAATTAAATTTTCATAACTATGAAGTTACTACTCCTATTTTAGCTTTTCTAAATCAACCAAACGACTCCTAAAAAATATTTGAGTCAATTTAAATTTTTAATTTTTTGATTTTCAAAATCAAGACTCATTTTCACATTGTTGTGTTCATATTCACAAATTAAACATCATGGACAACTCAACATAATGACAAATAAATTTTCGATATATGACAAAAAAAAATCCTAACAACAAAAATATACTAATTGTTTTTTTTTGTTTTTTTTTTTGTTTTTTTGTTTTTTTTTTTTCATACGTAAAGATTGTTTATTACAAATTTAGAGCGCTTTTAGCGATATTGTGCGCTCTTTTATTTAAATAACGAGGAATAAAGCTAATACATAAGCAATGAAAATCTGGTGCTTCCGACCATATGTCTCTGATGAGGCTTCTTGTACTGTGGCAAATTGAGTCTTCTCTTGCTGTCTGCTCCACCACTTGAAGGCAATCTGTGAGTATATGCACGTGTGGAAATCCGTTACCCTTTGCCCATTTGATCACTTGTAGAACTCCATTTGCTTCTGCTTGCGTCGAGTCTTGCCTCCTGAATCTTGCACCTTCCTCTGCTATCACCTCATCTTCTCGTAACGCTACCCACCCCACTGCTGCTCTCTGGTTGCTTGTCCAGGCTGCATCAACCCAGATTCGTAACATGGTGCAGTTTCCTTCCTTCCCTACAAGGAATAAGGGGTCCCCTGCCCTTAAATCTAGATCCTCCCTTAAATCTTCATCATCTTGCCTTCCCGTTGTTGTCATTCTATTCCTGATACGCTTTCCTTCTTTCCCCTCTTCTGCCTGGAGAGCTAGAATTGCTTCCACCGAGGCTCTTTTCAATGCTCCATAAGGGTTACCTGTTCCCCTATCCCAGATCTTCTCGTTTCAGAAGACCCATATAGAATGTAGAATAGCGAGGAATACGACAGTTTTTCCTCTACCGTCTTTCTCCTTTGACAAGTATTTTATCCAATCAATTATCCAACTTTGGATACCGATGTTCTCAGTCCAATCCGTCCTGATGCCTAATTCTGACCCGCCCAAATTCTTCTAGTTATCTCACAGTCTCTAAAGACATGTGCTAGTGTTTCCTCTGAGTTGTCATTACATCCCAATTTACATTTCCCATCATTCGTTAGGCCTCTTTTTCTGACTTCCTTCCCAATAGGCACTACCTCAATCAGGATTTTCTAAACCAGGATCCTCCATTTTGGTAACCTTGGTAGCTTCCATAGCTACTTCTTAAAGAAGTTCATATCGTAGCCTTCTAATCTGCTTCTGTCCTTCATGCTCCCTTCCTTTCTTTCCCATAGCCATCCGTACCCACTTTTGGTGTCATACTCTCCCGATTTTGAATGCCTCCAATAAGCAAAATCTTCCTTAACCGAAAAATATACTAATTGTTGATATTTGTATGGCCACTACATTTTATGAAATATTTGTCTTGTATTTTTCTGTTATTTTATTTTTTTGTCTAAATGTTTATGGTTTATTCAAAAATAAAAATAAAAATCGAAGAACATGACTATCGTATGACTACTTGCCTACACCACCCGCTAAATCATCCTCCGTGTGCCAATTGCATTCCCAAAAAATCCTCCCCACACATTGCAACACTTTACCTCCCTTCATTTCACATTTTTTTAATATAATAATAATAAAACGCATAAATACATTTTTTTTCAAGTAATGTACACCGTATATGTTTCTATTTATATATTTCATTAATTTTAAAAAAAAAAAGTTATAAATTGATACATAGAATTTGTGAAAAAAAATTAACTAATAACTAATAAAATTGAGAATTATTAGTCAACTAAATTGTTATTTAACTAAAGAATTCAGTCAATTTATTATTTTTAAAACAAATATAATAGATGATCGAGATGAAAAAATTATTTTACATGTATGAACTTAAGGTTCATGAATCTATTCGACTATTCATACCAATATGAAAGGAAATATGGATATATAGCCATTAGGGACCATTATCGAGTATGTAACTGTAATCTTTTTATAACAATAAACTCACGATAATAACAAGAATAATACGGAGTAGTTTTATTAAAAACTGCGTAATGTTTACTTATTAATATTGTTTTCACATGAAATTGACATGCGATGGTTACAAACTTACAATAAAGGATAAAAATCACGCAAATGACTAATTTAATTAGAAAAATTAATATAAGAATAATAATTTAACTAATCGAGAGGATAATATTTACTCCTTCCGTCCTGATCATTGGTTTACATTTTTCATTTAGAGGGTTATAAGTTATTTGTTACACTTCCAAATTTGTCAGAAATTGGCTTATGTGAATGTGGGTCCCTGTAACTAGGGGTGTTCATTAATCTGCTTGCACCGAACTGCTAATTTTTACTGTGTATGCGGTTCGTTAGGAAAATCAGAACCTAAAACCAACCATTAAGAACGATTCTTATGCAGTTCGGTTCACCTTTTTAACGGTTCGGTTATGCGGTTCACCGTGAACCGTTTACTCTGTCAAATTAAAAAAAAATGTAAGTTAGTTATTAATTACGACGCACTTTAACAACATACTAACGGTTCAAAATAAAAACGACAAATTACAAATGCCACATCTAATATACCATTATTAACTAAATAATACTCCGTAGTAAATAGAAAATTTATAAATGTTTAACTCAAAAATGCGTATTGAACAATAACAAAGCTATAAACATGTTAAAATTGAAGTGAGAGGGGTGCACATGAGATTTTATTTTACGAGAATGAGGCTTTTGAGTGCTTGAAAAATACGGTAGAATAAATAATTGATATTTGAAATTTGATGAAAGTTGTAAAGTTAAACTTTATGTTTTAGTTTGTATATATAAGTATAATTTATTTATATTTTTCTTTCTTACTTGGTTTAGTTAGGTTAGATTAACTCAAAATCTTAGAACCTAAAGCAATCGTAAATGGCAGATTAATTTTAATCGGTTCGGTCTGAACCATTATTTCTTAACGGTTGGTTCACCGAACCTATAAAACGTATGGTTCTCGCTTTTTTGGTTCGGTTATTTGCTCGGTTTTTTTTGCACCCTACTCAGAATAAATAAACTCAATTAAATCATCTAACAAATATAAGTGGGTCCCCTTTATATTTTTCTCTATACTTATATGTTATTTATTCAACTTTTTCACTATATATTTCCTCACATCGATATCTGTGTAAAAAAGAAAATATAAACAGATACGGAGGTTGTATAACAAGATAATATAGTGTGAATTATTGAAATATATGTTGTTGATGAGGTTATAGAATCTTCGAAATTATATGCAATGTGGAAGTGAAAATATTATTGTGTCATCGTTTTAAATTCATCCTCTCAAAACACATTAGTAACATCTAATTTTTATAATTTTTTCATAATGTCAAACGATATTATTGATGTTTCAACATTTGTGTCGAGTGTCGATAGATTAAAAAAAAAATCAATACACAAATTGGTTGGTTCAAATTGGAGACACTAGACCATTACAACGAGGAGGAAGAATCGAACCTGAGACCTACCGCTCAGAATATCTCAGTCACGATCATAATCACTAGGTCATAATATCCTCGGGCAACGTGGTCATACTAGATTCCCAGTCGACAATTCACACCTATATATATACTTCATAATATACGGAGTTTAACACCCAAAATATAAACTGGACTATTGACAACCAAGAAAACTGCTTCACTCTCTTCTCTTCCAAAGAAGACAAAAAAAGCAAAAAAATGTCGACAATCACACAATTCCACCACAAATTAACACCCAAAATCCCCAAAATACCCTCGAAATCCTCCAAATTCAGCACCGTTGTCCTCCCCACCTCCGCCCTCAGAAGGCGCGACTTCCCGCGCATATCCGGCGTCGGCGTCAGGGCGGTGGTCGACGACGACGAGTGGGGAACCGAGCGCGGCGTGGGCAGCGGGGGGACTGCCGTGGCGGTTCCGGCGGAGGAGGAGAAGAAGGAGGAGGAGGTGGTGACGACGGAGGAGGTGGAGGAGTTGAAACGGCAGCTGGTGGGGTCGTTTTATGGGACAGATAGAGGGTTGAAGGCCAGCAGTGAAACGAGGGCGGAGATTGTTGAGTTGATCACGCAACTCGAGGCTAATAATCCCACACCCGCTCCCACCGAGGCGCTTCCGCTCCTCGATGGCAAGTGGATTCTCGCGTAAGTCATTTCGCTACATTTTTCATTTTCATATTCAAATTCAAATTCAAATTCTCGTGTTTGTTTTTTATTTTTATTTTGATTTTGATGTTGTGTTTGTTTTATTGAGTTGATTTTGAATTTATTAGGTCCCGTTCTTTTGGAGCCCAAATTAAACTGAAGAACGAATTGAACTGAACTGAATGAAACTTATGATTCAAAATTAAATAAATCGGAAAAAGTCGAGACTTTTAGTAATATTTTTTTTGAACCCAAGAATTAACTTATTTTATTACTGATTCATCCCTTTGAAAAATTCCCAAATCCTTTGGGAAAAAATTGTGGCTCTTTCAGTGGTTAGGTTCACGTTCATTTATTATGAAATGAACGGAATTTGAAGGCGAAATAAAATTTGAAAGAAGGGAGGCATTCATTATTTCGTTAAAACCAATTGGTAATGGAAAGAAGACCAGTGGACTTTATAAAGCACACGGTATTGTCTTATCAACCATCAATGTGGGACACTCACATGTGGGCATATATTCCAACAATGTATTAGTCGCAATTTTTAAATACATGGATATATATATGTGTGGGCATGTATTCACTCTTTAGAGTCATGGACGGACGCTTTCTGTCGATTGAGGCCCAATGTCGGTTTAGCTTTTAATTTTTATTTTTTTTTTATGTTTTTTGGTTGAGACGGTTTCAAGACATAATACGGAGTAACGCATTTATATAATATCAAGTCTTGTAGCTCGTGTTTGAGTCTAATTGCTAGCAAATTTGACAACAAAAGTTTGGTTTTAGTTATTATTGACTTGTAGTGATAGGCTTCAATATGAGAGGTGTTGTTTTTGTTTACTGGGGGACGTAATTTACGACTACGTACTTCGATAGTAGAGTAGGAACAATTAGTCCTTCGACGTCGAATGACTGTACGTAGTTAGGGCGTGCATGAATCAAGTGAGCACTAGAAGCGGTTTGTAGATTCGTTAGTGAGTTGTCTAATTTTTTATCTCTTTGTCTTTAAATTATGCAATCAATAATGCATTCATGCAGTTAATATGCAAAGGAGCTTGCTTCTTAAATCGAGAGTTACATGTGGAGTCAAAGACTCGACTATTATGAACTACGGAGTATCAGTTATTTGATGAGTACCAATTTTTTGTTTTCGCAACTCCAAAATTTCTGTTAACACGCACAATTTGACTCTCATACCCTGATCATTGGCGGGTGCCTTTGAGGTTTTGAGGTAAATGTGAACATATTCGGCACTGAGTCATGTCCTCAGTTAAGCGCTGACGTAGTTAATCGTTGATGTGCAGATACACGTCGTTTTCTGGGTTATTTCCGTTATTATCTAGGGGAACGCAATCGTTGGTCAAAGTGGAGGAAATATCGCAGACCATCGACTCCCAGAATTTCACTGTCCAGAACTCTGTGCAGTTTTCTGGTCCTTTGGCTACCACCTCTGTCAGTACCAATGCCAAATTTGAAGTTCGCAGCCCCAAGCGTGTTCAGGTAATCTTCTTCTCTTATTTTATTTGTCGCAAATTGACTATCGAACGCTAAAGATTGTCGGGATCATTGTTTTTCGTTCAGCGTTAGCAGCTGCTTGGGCTTTACTAGAATAAATTACTTATTGATAAAGACATGGTTGGAAACCTGTGGTAGATTTTGATTCAAAATTATGCTGCGCTTTACTTTAATCTGCCGCGATGTGTGTGGCAGCTATGAATTCTGGAGAACCTTGCTTGAACATAATTTTTGGAAGTCTTACGATTTTTGTGAAAGAATTGTGTAGAAGTTGGCTAAAATACAAGGGTAGGAAAATTGGAGCCCGATAAACCAAATTGTCTCTTTGTGAACTAGAAAAATCTGGATAAGCTTCTCGTGGGGCACCATGAAAACAAACAAACATTCAGAAGAAAACGAGTATGTGAAGAAGACAGACACCAAGTTATACTAAGTGACACTTAAGCAGCAGGAATGATTGACGTTCGAAATGTGATAAAATGAAGGATCTTGCCCTTGGATTGAGAAAAAGACGGTTCTATCAATCATATTCCTTACTGCTATCCATTTCACAATCATTCTAATACGTGCTCCTCACTAAATAATATTCACAAAAACTTGTACGAGTATGAGTCTGTCTGACACGAGCGATGGCTTTATAATATTCACAAAAACTTATTTCCCATGTCCAATGTGGTGTCTGATTACCGTGACTTTGCGCTTGCAGATTAAGTTCGAGGAGGGAGTGATAGGAACTCCACAGATAACTGACAGTGTCGTTCTACCAGAGAACGTGGAGTTCCTAGGGCAGAAAATCGACCTGGCACCTCTGAAGGGCTTGTTCAACTCAGTCCAGGACACTGCTTCGTCAGTAGTGAGGACGATCTCCAACCAGCCCCCGTTGAAGTTCAACCTCTCTCAAAATGCGCAGTCGTGGTTGCTTACAACTTATCTCGATCAAGAGCTTCGTATCTCAAGGGGTGATGCTGGCAGCGTGTTTGTTTTGATTAAAGAAGGCAGCCCTCTGTTATTGTCCCTAGACTAACTTTCGTCTACGATACATGACTGTGTGCTGCCTCACTAGATAATCGATGCACAATATTATACTCGAATAAGAAGCCTGATTCGTAGTGATTCAATACCATGAATAATTGGGACGATACGGTGTACCTATATTTTTGTACAGTGAAACGATAAACAACTCTGAGTCTCTGATTCTATGTTTCTATATATGAAATGATTTTCACCTATATCTTCTACTCCGTATTATATTTTTTTTTGCCAGCCGTAGAAGATGTCATCACCGATTAAGATCATACATGAGCTAGGTCGGATAGAGGTGGGCACCCCCCGATTTTCTATGGAAACAAGTTCGTGTTATATTTTGTCGCACACAATATTTTTACGTACTGTAACATGTTGGTTTAAAATGTATAGATTAAACCTCGAGATCGTTTTACGTCTGCCATTGTGCTTGAATGTCTTTATAAATAGCATGGTCATACAAAACTTATGCAAGCAGCTTTCATCTCATTTGTCCTAATTCCGGTACCAATTCTGTTCTATCAACAACATTCAATACGCCGTATTCACAAAAACTGCATTTAACACAATGTTTTGAGGAAGAGAAATAACAGAAAAAAAAAAAAAAATGGACCATGTGTTGTTGATGCATACAACTAGAGTTGGCAAGCATAACCCATTCCAACTACCACCCAACAAACCCGTGACATGAAATCGACTTGGGTTGTGTTAGAGTATAAAACTGATCTTGGGCCTTCAACCATCGACTTAAACTTTCAGTTGAGTTGGTTTAAACATGGTATCAGAGTCTTGTAACCAAAGTTCACAGGTTTGAATCTCACCACTCCTAAAGGACACTCGTGTGAGGGGGTGTGTTAGAGTTTAAAACCGATCTTAGGCCTCCAATTATCATCTTAAGTCAGATTGACTCGATCGTGATCGTTAACATGACACAACCAAATAAAGTCTGACCTAAAATCAAACCCGATTCAACCCCAAAAAGCTTGAAACCTTATTTAACACCGACTCGACCTAACAATTGAAACGGCCCGAGGTAACCCGTGACCCGGTTTGACTCCGAAGTCAAAAACAAATCTCACAAGGTCATAACTCCTAACCCGAAGTACTACCAAAAACATAGGCGGAAACATCGAAGCTGCAAATCCGCCTACTTTTTATAAAAACCAACCCCCCACTGCCCCACACATACACACTCTTTTTCAAGTCTAAGCAAAACAAAAAAAAAAAACCAACAGTCACTATATATCTCCGTCGTAAAAATATCGAAATCTCATTGGAAAAATATCTCACATGGCGGCAGCTGCGGTGGCCAACGGCGGTGTTTCCACCTTCAAATCATCTTCTACGTCGGAAGTCGCCAGATACTCCACTGTTTACAGCGAACTTCAGAAGAGTCGTATCGATCACTCTCTCCCTCTGCCACGTGTCCTCGCCGGAAACTTCTCCGTCGTCGACGGACCTAAGAGCACTGCTGCCGGAAATCCTGGTATCAGTCTTCCTTCGTCTTTGAATTTCAATGTTGCTTATGTTCGTGTTCTTCTCTCTTAGATTTATCCGTGATTTTTAGCAGATGATTTGCTGAAATGTTGATTTTCTTTTGATTGATAATGTGCGTTGAGTGATCTCGAAAGTTGTACGAGTGATTGAATTTGAATCTTTGTAGTAATCTTCATTCGATCTGTTGTTTTTTTGATTTAGTTATTGTTTAAATGCAGTTAATACTGTAATAACTTGGCAAAAATGTTGCAGAAATGTTGATTTTCTTTCGATTGATTAATGATGATAAACTGCATATAGTTTAAGAATGTAGAGGGAAAGTTAACAAATTTGGATGTGTTTTTAACTTTGAAGAAGCGTAATACTTGATTTGATCTAAAATTTGAATGAAAAAGTTTGGTTCGTCGTGTTTAAATTTACATAAATTTGATAATAGTGATCGAGTTATCGTCGAAAAATGTCAAATTTATTTCAATTAAGTGGAGTGCTTTGAAATAAATATTTTGCTTTGAATCAAATTTATATCAATTAAGTGTGTTTGTGATTAATTGATTTGAGCATTTGATCAGCACTTTTTCGATGCAAAGAGTCCTTCTTCATTATTTGTACGAGCGTCTAAGCATGGGAGGAATGTCGCTCTTCATCAGTAGCGATATTTTTTCGACATGTTAGATAGTATAGTGCAATTTAGTCGTACCCGGAAGTTATTCGCGAAAAAATTCTTTCATAGTTGACGTGGTTTGTTATAAAGGTCGATCTTTTGCTCGCTTGAGTCATTGAGCACATTATAGTACTGAGGATGTTCTTTCATTTTGCTTCTTTTTAATAGCTTTAAAGTATGACCTCTGACGTGTTGTATTATCCGTAGATGAGATCGCAAAGCTTTTCCCATGTGTGTTTGGACAACCCTCATCGATAATGGTACCGAGTGATTCAGAGGGACTTTCATCTACCCAAAAGCTTAAAATCGGTGTTGTCTTGTCTGGAGGGCAAGCACCAGGAGGCCACAACGTCATTTGTGGGATCTTCGGTTAGTAGTTTTCTCATCAATTACGTACATTTTTTTTTATTAGGTTTACAACAAAAGAACATATGTCATTAATTTATTTGCGTTATGTGCCTCCCTATGTTGGGTGTAGATTACTTGCAAGCTCGTGCCAAAGGTAGCACTATCTATGGATTTAAGGGTGGCCCTGCTGGGATCATGAAATGCAAATATGTCGAGTTGACATCCGATTTTGTTCATCCTTATAGAAATCAGGTGATGTTACATCGACCTATTTTACATCATCTAGGTTTCCTATATTATACTGCATATTTGCGATTCATATTGGGTAGGTTTTGCAATAGAACAAGCAATATACTGTGCTTCAGTGCTTGTCACATTCGATCTTCGGATTTTCCGTTAAAATGTCTAACTTACTGTAGGCATGTTGTCCGCAGTTCCATGTTCTGATAGATCGTCTTTAAACTTTGATTTGCTACATACTGTAAACGTAATATTGTTCCATTCACTGCAAACACACTGAAGTTCGTGTATTATTTACATTTATCGTATAAGATATTGACTGGTCATTAACATGTCTCTTCAGGGTGGCTTTGACATGATTTGCAGCGGTAGAGACAAAATCGAAACTCCTGAGCAAGTAAGAACCAGATAATTGCTTTCTTTTTTTGTTTCTTGTCTTCCTGTTCGAGTACTGACTAAATTTTTGAATTATTAAGTTTAAACAAGCAGAAGAAACAGCAGTGAAACTGGACTTGGATGGGCTTGTTGTTATCGGAGGAGATGACTCAAATACTAATGCCTGTCTGCTTGCTGAGAACTTCAGGTATAATTAGAAAATCAACTTTTGTCATATTTACGCTGTCTGTTTACCGGAAAACGAGCCCATGATAATGCAATGTTACATGCACTGGCATATAGTTGTAACACGATCAGCATATTGTACGATAATTTGTTACTCTTTCATAGTGGCTGGACCACATGTTCATATTTATATTGTGTTAACCAGGAGCAAAAACTTGAAGGCTCGTGTTATTGGTTGCCCAAAGACTATTGATGGTGATCTTAAATGCAAAGAAGTACCGACCAGTTTTGGGTTTGATACTGCTTGCAAGGTAATTTATAAAAATAGTTACAACTATATCATACCATGTTAGACAACCTTGTCTGATAGTGCTTGATAGCATGTTTATTTACACTTAGTATTTGCCATTTGTCAGATATATTCAGAAATGATCGGAAATGTGATGATTGATGCTCGGTCTACTGGAAAGTACTATCACTGTAAGTAAATTGAGGATCAAAGTATATTCAGCTGGTTTCCCTTTCCTTGCTGTATCGGCTACTTTGCTATTGCTAATAGTGCATTCAGCGACATGCGTGTACGAAATGTGTCTAGCTTTATTTATACTAATTCTTCTAATACACAAGCTAAACTAACTGTTATAGCTTTATCTTGTGTGATTTTTTTTTTGAAGCTTTTTTTTTTCCGAACATACCATCCTTGGACCTTGATGATACAGTATAGGAGTGATCTCGGGGAAGGTATATTGGACGTGGTGACCGACTGAATTCTAGGGCCACATATAACATCCAATCTTTTAACCTTTAAATCAGCCCTTACCTTGGGGCTTTGTAGCATTATCGTTATTAGTATTTGGCTATCATGAGTAGTCAAGGTCTCGGGGTCATCCTGGTCATTCCTACTCCTGCACTTGATTATAAAACTGGCTATCCAGAAATGGCCGTCTAATTCAAAAAAAAAATAAAAAAAATCGTCTGTAGAATATATGATATGGCTTTTTGGAATGGATCTTCAGTTTGCATTCATGCCATGTTTTGTGTAGCAGAATGCTGATTTACTATTACAGTAATTTATTTGAAGATATACGATATTACCTCATGTCCTCATCATTGTAGTATGCGGCTTAGTTTTTATTTGGGTGTATAATATCACCAGTGTTGGTGTCTTTGTTCATGACATTCATGTTTTGTGCAGTTTTCTACGAACATAATATCTGTTGTTTGTTATTGCTATTCAGTTGTACGCCTCATGGGACGTGCAGCATCACACATCACCTTAGAGTGTGCTCTACAAACTCATCCAAATATTTCTCTTATTGGCGAAGAGGTATGATGTGTTTATTGGTCTTGCAAATCTGTTAAACCACACGCTGACTTACATGTAATTGGCCATTTTTTGCCTGATCTCATTATATAGTAAACTTTGAGTTGTACTGCGATGTTGCAGTCCCGATCAAATACAATGTTTGTGCATGAAAAATTGAGTTGTATTACATATTTTTGCCCGATGAATTTGGTTTTATCTTGAATTTAAGATGATTTGCGCTGTTGCCAAATTCTTGTTCATGAAGAGGAATTACAATAGGTACTATTCTTTCTGTAGGTTTTTGCCAAGAAGCAAACCTTGAAAAATGTGACAGACTACATGGTCGACATTATCTGCAAACGAGCTGAACGTGGCTTCAACTATGGTGTCATATTGATTCCAGAAGGTCTCATTGACTTCATCCCAGAGGTACGTAACCAGTTTATGAACCAATTGCGTCAGTAGTGGAGATCAATTTTTTTAATTTTTCCGTGTGTCGTTTATTAAAAGCAGTATATGTTTGTTGTTACTTCATCCAGGTTCAAAAGTTAATCGCTGAGCTAAATGAAATACTAGCCCATGAAGTAGTTGACGAAGCTGGCACCTGGAAAAAGAAGCTGACCCCCCAGTCCCTCGAGCTGTTTGATTTTTTGCCGCAAGCGATTCAGGAGCAACTGATGCTCGAGAGAGATCCTCATGGAAACGTTCAAGTGAGTGAATAACCTCAGCCTCGATGCTATTTTCCAATTACCCGTGTATGAATTGACATTTCTGTGATAATTTACGAACTACTTGTTGTCGTAGGTTGCAAAAATTGAGACCGAGAAGATGCTTATTCAGATGGTTGAGACCGAGCTGGAGAAGAGGAGGGAACAAGGCTCGTACAATGGGCAATTTAGAGGGCAATCCCACTTTTTCGGGTAAAGTAACTTTTTTTCTACTTTTACTAAAACCGAGGTACATGATATCATGATTTAGGACACTGGCAACTACGAAGTATGATTGTTTATTGTTGGGTAGCGTAGAACATCCTTTTACGTACATGAGCTTGCTAATAATGTGGACCATGATACTCAAATATTGTTGAAATATGAATCTGTTTCAAGTTTCAACAGACACCATCATTATTCTACGTTAAATCTGTCTAATCTTATGAAGATACATAAGTTAGTGAAGGGGTGGGTGTTGATAAGACTTGCAATTAACCGAAATTAATTACTTTTGCTGAACTAATTCCTTCATAACTGTCAGGTACGAGGGGAGGTGTGGAATAGGTGAATCTTTAACATTTGAGCACATTTTTTTTTTTTCATCGGTACCCATTTCATTTGCTGATTGCTAATATCATTTAAAATTTGAGCACATTTTTTTTTTTTTTTTTTTTTTTTTTTTTTTTCTTTTGTGGAATAGGTGAATCTTTAACACATTATTGTTAATTGAAAATTATGCCGTATAATTGGAGCACGGGCCCTGCACAAATTTTAAAATATACTGATGCTAACAGTTCTATAACCACCTATAATTCTGTTTTCAGACTCATAATCTGTTGTTTTCATTATTCATTCATCATTTAGGTGGGTAATCTCACTGCACCTGTCGAGGAGTGGACTGTTGGTGGAACGGCATTGACATCGCTCATGGATGTCGAGAGGAGACATGGTGCGCCTTTGCGTTTTGTCAATGTCATCTCCTTGTAGCTTTTACAGTGTCGCTTTTCATTTAGTGCTGAGCTATACTCGTCATTTTGTCATACATGCAGGCAAATTCAAGCCAGTGATTAAGAAAGCAATGGTTGAACTCGAAGGTCAATGTTAACACAGTACACATCTGCAGATGTTTTGTACTCTAATTTTTTTTTTGTAACCTTAAAATTAGAAGCATCAAAGCCAAACATACTCATAGTATCCTTAAAAAAAAATTTATTTTTTTTCCCTTGCAGGTGCACCGTTCAAAAAGTTTGCATCAATGCGGGACGAGTGGGCTCTCAACAACCGTTACATTAGTCCTGGTATGTCGTATTCTCATGTTCTCTTAAGTCTTAACAACCGTCCGCTTTGTTCTCTGCATGGCTGAGCCACTCATTCTGATTAGTTTGCTTAGCTCGACTCTAACAAAAAAAACCAATACTCATTCTGGACATGCTTTCGTATTTCAGGTCCCATCCAATTCGTTGGCCCGAACTCAAATGCGGTCAACCATACCCTTCTGCTGGAGCTGGGAGCACAGTCCTAGAACATTTTCTCAGTTAGGCTTATAGGATAATCATCCACGGCGTACATTTTTTTATTTTCTTAAAATGAGATTTGTGTTCACCTTTAGTTTTGAGAAGAAGTTCGTTTTGGTTACATCGGATTTATCTATTGATGGTGCAATAGTCCAATGACGCAGTTTGCTGCGTTGGATTCTTGGTAAAGAACTTGAAAGTTCAAATTCGCTGTAATACTTTGGATTCAACAATAAAAATGACTCGTCAGTTCAACTATGGGTATGACATGTGTGGGTATTGTCCATCTTTTTCGGCAAAATGGTTGCTGCCGATGATTTCGAATCGAGATTTGAGCTCAGCTGCTAACTGACTCAACTCAACCGATACGAAAAAAACATGTTAAGTCAGAAAAACTACTTTTTAAACTTACATTTTTATCGTCCTGTGATTAAATTTACCCTGAATTTCCCATGAGAACCACAACTTGACTTTAAATGGTCATTTCAGTTTTAAGTTTCTGCGTTTCAAGCGGCACAACGACCTCACTGAAGAAGATTTACTCGTCCTATTTTACGGGTTTAAGGTGAGTGAAGACTAAACACACGGCTTCTCCTCACACTATCAGTGCTGTTATATTCATCTATAGAGTATATGAAAACCATGTCCTTTTCACCTGAAACTGTTATATTTTCTTTGGAGAAAAAACAGTGTAGCGTGAATTGGTTATAATATTATTCCCGATAAAACAGCCATGTCCGTAGCAATGTTGCTACGACGATAATTTAAAGTCAGGCAATATGTTTCCCGAGTAACCGTTTCAAATTATGTTGATGATGGATAAAACACAGGTAACAATAAATCTATAAAAATACGAGAATTCTTTACAAACCAGCAAAAAAAAGGATTAATTAAGAATCGTTTAATATGAAATGTATGAATAATTAATGCTTCAGCTAAATAGTAGTCAAAAAGCCCGTCTAGCTCAGTTGGTAGAGCGCAAGGCTCTTAACCTTGTGGTCGTGGGTTCGAGCCCCACGGTGGGCGTTATTTATTTTTATTTTTTTAAATTTTCATCAATTCAAAATTGTAGCCCCTTAATTAGACAAACTATACACAAATATACAGTGATCGAAATAAAATTATTTATAAGTCGACAAATTTAATGAATAATTTTGTACTTGATCGTTTCTTGCAATAAGTTTTTAAAGGGTTAATTTCATGAGAATAATCCAAACTAAAGCCTATCTTCTCATTTTAATCCGAACTAATGTTTAACCCAAAATAATCCGAACTATCAAATCATTTAACTTAAATTGAACTCATCCCATTATTGACCTATTATAACCAGTATTACAGCCGGTAGTTATGTGAGCCCAATATTTTAATTAATTCATTGTCAAAAATGCAAGATATCAAAAGTGGAGAAAAGAAAACTCACTAATAAGAGAAGCCTAGAACGTCTAAAAGGGTCCCAAAGGAGTAATTAATTGTAGTATTGGTTTTTAGGCCATACACACGTGGACATGGTCCACAAAATTCCATCCACACAAAATTTTACGACTTCCTAGTAGTTCTTCCGTCCCGATTACTTGCTTACATTTTTCATTTATAGGTGTAAGGATTATTTGTTTACACTTTACATAAATATTTTTGGTGACCCATATGTGGAACGGGCTCAACTTTCGTAACCAATTACATTGTTTAATTTTACCTCTTTTAAACTAAGTGGGATCTCATTTGTACTTATATTATTATTATTATTATTATTATTATTATTATTATTATTATTATAAACCGCAGCCGCTGTTATTATTATGAAAGAAAATTTGTTACATCATTTACACAAAATTGGTGGGGAGAAAATTTGTTATTATTATTATTATTATTATTATTTTAAAAAACAATTTTATTAAAGAAATATAAACCTCGTTTACACAAAATTGGTGGGCAGTTGAGATACAATCCATTTCACCTCTTGAATAAAGAAAGCAGCAAGGAAAAAAATCATTAAAATAAACGTAAACAAATCATTGAAACGAATGGAGTATAATAACTTGACAAAATTAATTAATTAATTAATTAAAGTCGCATATCATCCTACGCACGTACTTACCAACCTTAGCTTGTTTCTAATCCTTTCAATTATATTTTTTGCATTGCCCATTTGCCCATCATCTAATTATTCATTCTTAGGTGTGTCCCTCAATAATACGGAGTATTAATCTTTTTTTACAATCTGTCATTTTTTGGACTTTTGTAATGCAATATACCTCTTCATGTATGTGTTGGTCATCCTTTCATATTTTGTGCTATTAATTTTTTCCAATTTAAGTAATTGCAAAAGATAGAAAAACACACAGCATTCAGTTCTTATTAAAACCGCTTGTAAAAGTTGTAGCTCTAACTTTTTCCTTGTATATGAGATATGTTAACAGATACGAAGTAGACTATCTACCTATGTATAATACAGAACAATTATTTTCCAGTAATTTGATGATATTTTTATATTTTTAATTTTAATTCTAAAGTAAAGTTTAAACCGATATATTTTATTTTATGAACTTATGAGATCTAATAAAATACTCCATACGAAGTATTATACAGAATATATCATTTTCCATGCAATTAAACTACTTAGCTTCCTAGCTAAAAGTCAAATAGTCCATCTTTGAATCAAGAAACAAACATATCTAGCCATATCTATTGACTTAATTAGAATTCTTTTAGTCTCTCTGTTTAATTATACTTCTCTCAAATCTCCCTCAAAAAAAAATTTAAAGTGTACAAAATTCACTAGAACAGAGTGAGTAATATTAATTAGGTATGTAGAAGCAAAACCTCAACTAAAATAACTAACAAAACATCTTCGATCATATTGTAAATTCCACTTCGCAATGACATACAAAGTAATAATTTTATTGTACATATATCATGATCTCATACGATATTACAGAGTAGTTGGTATTCAATCAGAATATTTCATTGACTTTTATTGGTAGTTTTTTTTGACAATGAATTAGGTCACTCCGAATAAAGATTGTTAGAGTATATAATCGATTTTGGGTCTCCAACCATAAGATTAAGCTTTTGGTTGAGTTTGTTCCTGACATGGTATCAGAGCCTCGTGACTAAAAGGTCACAAGTTCAAATCTCACCAGCCCTCACTTTCAAAGTGGTATATTTTACACCAAGTTCGATTATATAGTCTAACAATTATGTTAATTAATTTGACGATACGAAAATCATATACTCCGTACCACACACGGTTGGAGATTAGGTTAAATTATTGTTGCCAAAAGCTAAGCAAAGAATTGAAATTGAAATAAAAGATAAAAAAAGTAATGCACGGTTGTAGTTTTGAGGTTGTAATTTTGACGTTTTGTAGTAACATTTCGACAAAATTGTTGTCTAAACCATGTGAGTAGTGATCCACTTTAAGATAGCTTGGTTTATTTTTGTCATACTCTTTTGTGCATTAGCTAACTTCAATTAATTAACAAGTGATATGATCACCTAGGGAATCTTCCCTCATTACATGATTGGTTATTCTTATACTTAAATATTTATGCATATTTTCCAAATAATTTTCAAAATTTATTCCTATTTTCATCAAATGTTATTTTAGATTAAATTTACACAATTGTTAACCTAATTTTTTTTTTTTTTTTTTTTTATGACGAGGGGTTGAGTCAGACACGTTCGCACCACCACACGTATTCATGTAAGTTCACTTTGACTGCAGCAGCTGAAGTGGGGAAATTGGTTCCAGGTGGAATTTGAGCCTGGGATCTCACACAATTTGTTACACCTTCCAGGTTAACCCAAATTCCACCTGAACAGCCACCACTTGGTTATTGTTAACCTAAATTGTCGGAACTATTTATTGGTAAAGGTTTAGCTTGATTATTGAAAGTTAAAATCAATAATTATCGTCTTACACTCTTACTAATGTAATATATATACCTCTTCGATTCATTCATGCAGAATTGAAGCTCGTGGAATAGTAGAAGACACCTAATATATGAATTTTAGACTTTAGAGTACCGTGGAGCTCATAGCATATTAAATACATTTCAACCAAAAGATATTAGATGTGAGACTAGGATGATGCTAATTAATACTCCATATAAAAGTAATAATGTAGTTTAACTTATATGTATGACTTTTATTTCTGGTGACCACCTTAATGAGATGAGTTGATTGTTAACATAATGCCTTGTTTGAGTAACAAAATAGAAGGAAAAAAGATAAAAGATGGAAAAAGGTAAGGAGAAAGAAAATAAGGGAACAGTAGGTGAACATTTTCCTTCCATATCTAGTCTTATACTCATAATTGTAAGGAAAATAAATTGTCGTGGATAAGTGAAAAAAAATATTACAAAAAAAACATATTCCCTTTTATTCACTGGAAAGCTAACAATTGTTGAATATATGTGAGGTACTTCCTCCCGTTCACTGGATTTGCAACATTTTTTAAAAATGGCTCATTCAGTAGAATTGTACCCCGTAACATTTTCAAAGATATTTCTCACATAACTCAGTATATCCCACAACTTTTTCTCTCTCATCACACACATCAAATACTCTACTTAATATTTATGTCATTTGGAATTGTTGCAATTCCAATGGAAGGGAGGGAGTATAATTTATCAAATGTTAGTTTTCTAGTGTATGAAAGAGAGTATCTAATATAATTTTTTTTTTTTTTAGACAACTACCTAATATGAAGTATAATTTTTCTGCAAACAACTACTTAATAACGCGATTTTTTTAAATGGTATCAGGCCGCATGATTCCTTCATTTAATTCAAAAAAAAAGTGAACTGACCGTTTTATCTTTATGTATTTTATTCCCTAACACTGTACACCACTTCTTCAGTCCTTCACTTCTCATTCATATGTCCTTCCTAAAAGATCCTGAAAATTCATAAGTTTATCGAACAAAAACATTTATCTTCAACATTATATTTAAGGCAATTCAAGTTTATTTAAGGGTTTTTCTATGGTATACCCCTGAGGTTTTCCGTTTTCTATGTTATACCCTTACATTTTCGATATTCCATGGTATGCCCCTAAACTTTAAATTTTGGCTATAATATATCCTTAAACTTCATATTTAGTCTATAAATTAACCATTCTTAAACCCTCTTTAGCTATATTTCTTCCGAGTGTCCTTCATTTAACTTCTTTTCTTATCAATTAATATCAAGTGACCATATTAAATAGAAGTTTCTGAAAGCCACTCTTAATAACGTTTTTTTAGCATGAAAAATAACGTTTGTTTCGTAAATCATTAAATAACTTTATCCATGGATTTATAATCGTCTAATATATAATTAGACATGTTAATGTGTAATCGAATGCTATTATAAGCAAATGAATTGGTTAATACACAAACGGTTGGATTAAATAGTCATTTAGTAGCTTAAATAAACGACCAAGTCAATAATGACTAACAATTTGGTCATAACATAGACAACTTTTAAAGTTTAGGGGCACACCATGGAATATTGAAAAGGTGAGGGTATATCATAGAAAACGATAAACCTTAGGGGTATACCATAGAAAAACCCTTTATTTAAAGAACTCTCTCGATCTCAATCTCAAATACGTCCTTATTAATCTTGCGTTTTGTCATTTCAAATGTGTAATATTGTTGGACAAACTCTGGATTTTGAACGTGTAATCAATAATTGATGTTTATTTCGTTCTATGTTAGAGATGTCTAATGTTATTGGACAAATCCTAGATTTTGAGTTTGTGCATTTTCTAGATTGGTGTCTTTCAATTGTGAGATCATATGAAATTATTCATGACTTGATTTGTGATTAATTGTGAAATATTAGGTCATATATGAAGTTGCGGAGGAGTAAAAATTTGTTGTGTTTTATATTGCACTTATTTGATATTACATTTGTAGGATGAACTAAAACCTTATTATGTAGGTAACAATGAGTTATCTTTCTTGCCTAATGTCATTGTACACAAACAAACACTAGAAATCTTATTAATAACAACAAATTATAATTAACAAGTGGTTTAATTTCTTAACTCGTGTTGTTCATTTTCAAAGAAAAAGTAGTAGCAAACTCAAATTGTGCAGAAATTATCACTCCAAATTTTCTAAAAGTTACCCCATCTGATCGGTCAAATAGTTAACATTTAACCAATTTTATGAGAGGATTTTTTGATCAGATGTTAACTATTTGACCGATTAAAAAGAATACTGAATTTGACTTTTAAGTCGATGACAAGGATATAAAAATTACTCCATACGGAGTATAATAAATAACTACTGGTAGCATAAGATAAAGTAGAAACAAATCATGAAATATAAAAGATGTCAACGCATCCCTTAAAAATTTAAAAAATGTCAACGCATAGTTGTTGTCATACTCCGTACAAAATAAAAATACATGATATATACTGTAATTGAAAAGTAGACATGATAATCTATTTTCACATGATGATAACCTTTTGACATGACTTCACTCTTGTACAAAACTATAATATGCTGACACACCTGAGATGTCTATTACTTCAATTCTCCTTTATTTGAATTCCATTATTTTTCCAATTTTTTTCTTTGAAATTATGATCATTCTTTGAAAAATATGATGTGCTCACTAATTGCATTATTGTTTTGTCAAGTCATTTCTAGGAGAATTAATTACATAATAATACAAATATATAGCTACAAAATTATATGCATGATGGACTATTTGATATGGCATTACATATAAAAATCAGAATATGTACTAAATACATACGGAGTAACATTTATTATCGCAATATGTATGTAATAAATTAAATGATTAGATATTAGTAGCAGTGACTGTCAGGAACCAACTCAACCAAAAGCTTAAGCTGATGGTTAGAGGCCCAAGATCGGTTTTATACACTTTAACACGCCACACCTAACGCCTTTCGCCAAGTGTGGACGCAACTACAGGCCCCACATACCTGGTGCGAGATAATCCACTTGAAAGGGAGGGGTGGTGAGATTCGAACCCGTGACCTCTTGTCACAAGGCTTTGATACCATGTCAAGAACCAACTCAACCAAAAGCTTAAGCTGATGGTTGGAGGCCCAAGATCGGTTTTATACACTTTAACAGTGACCAATTAATTTCAACAATGAATAAACAATTATACAATAATTTACCTATATTTTTCCAACTACTCCGTATAATATAAACGCAGCTTTAAAACGAAATATTTTTTCTTAAGTAATTAAATTATCAAAGTAAATATTGTTGGACTAAGGATAATGACTAAGAGCAATAATTCGGATGAAGACTATATGTAATTATTCTATAATGAGTATTTTATATGGAGTAGCACGTTAGAAAAGCTCTTAACTAATATACGAAATATTATGTAAATGAATAATTCATTATTTGTAGCCTTGATAAAAGTAAATTAAATCCCATTGCATGTATATATGATTATACATAAATACATAATCATCAATGAAAATAATGCAACAATATTGTTCTTTCCGTAAGTATAAAATATAAGTAACTACGGAGTAGTAAATTTCATAATAAAAAGCTCAAATCTATATAACATTATTAAAAGGGTAGCTTAAATCTCTAATTAAGACTTTAAACTTAATAAAATTCCACGTGGCATTACTTCCTACCATCACCATTTTGATTCCACCTTGACATGCTCATCCATTTGATCTTCCACTACACAAATTCATTTTCATTTATTCACATTCATTTCCACCATTTTAATGAAACTCATTTAAATAACCTTTTCACCTTTATATTCGCCCGTTTCAAAACATTCATGTCATTATTCCATGCATTTACAAGTAAACTTTTCAAATCCCCTTTCTTTTTAAGTATATTAAGCTCCACTTTTGACTTTTTGTATGCAATTTCTTTCAATCCTAAAATAATTGTTACTCTGTGCTAAATGTTTGCACTTGAATTTGTCGAATTCTCCATTTACTTGCATAAGTATTCCTCATCTGAATATTCAATTGCAAGTTAAATTAAAAATGAATGTTGATATCTAACAATCCGTCATGAAGACATTGGTGAAATTAAAGTATTCTTAGTGTAAACCATTTTATAGGTGGGGTATTGAAAAACCTTTTCAACGTAGATAAACAACAATAACCACAGTGCGAAAGATGAAACATGTATGTAAGAATTTCGAGTCCTGTCCTACAGTTATGAAATTCCAACTCCTATGTTATGTATTTATAATATCTAATTTTTAAGACATTTGTTGAGTGTTTGTGTTGAATATTTTTTGATTATGATGTGTTGTTGGGGTAAAAAAGTATGTAATCATATATTGTCGTTAATTTCATGTATGAAATCAATGTCAAATAAAACAAATTCAATTCTTATCTTAAATTTTTGATTAACACATTATTTGGCCTCATTATACCCAAAAAAGAAACTAAATAAAAACCGTGAGTATCACGGGAGTTAAAACTAGTTAATATTAAAAAGATGGTATGAGAAACTCAATTAATATTATAAAGATGGTATGTTTAATATAAATGGTACGAGTTTATTTGTGTGTGAAATTAAAATTGATATGGTTATTTGTAATTCTTTGATACATATGTTGTATAATTCGAGCTTGCATTGGTTCATGTACTCCGTAGCGTTTTTCTAGATTTTTCTTCAGGTTATATTTTTAAAATATAATAATATTTAATTAAGTTGCTATTTTTAATGTATTATTTCTTTTTAGATTTTTAAAATTTGTGCTTCTATCTATATGACTACGAAATTTACTCATAAACTATTTATAAATAATAGAATTTATACAAGAGTAATAGAATTCTAAAACTAGCCATCTACAATGAATAACTATAAGAATATTTGATCATATGATTTGCCAATTATTGTGAAACTTGTATAACTTTCGGTTAAGGATAATAAAAGAATAAAAAAATGAAGGTGTACCATAATTTGGTGCATGCTCAAAATGCAAGGTATGTTGAAAGTAGTGGGAGACACAACCTTAAATTATGAGCTAAGTTGAAAACCAATAAAGTGTCACCTAAATTTTGTTTCCTACATTTTTCCATTTAACACATTTACACATACACCCACACATCTATCATTCTATTGCATTGATACATGTTAAATTACACGGGCCTGGGCCACACCCGAGAGTATGAGAGAGTCCGCTTATAAGGTTTAGGAGGTTCCATCCTAAAACCAATTGTGATAGAGTGAGAGTAAATTTCTGCCTTATAAACAAGACTAACTCTCATCTCACAACCGATGTGGGACGCAATGTGGGAATTTATATTAGGCTGGATCCATCTCCAACAATACATTTGTCATAGGTGTCACTTATGAAGTTTTGCACTAAATTTATTGTGAGACTATATTATATGGGTTTGAATTCTATGAAATTGAAATTATGTGACATTGGTGAAATTTAATAAAATTAGACAAACAAAGAATTTTTTTTGATAATTACCACATAAAAAAGGAAGAAAATAATATTTCAATTCGGATGGTCTTGATGGTCTCTTGATGGTCTTGATGTCTCTTGATAATTACCGTATATTTAATGATAAATGTATGTCTCTTGATGGTCTTGTAAAAGGTATTAAGTCGGATGTAAGCATTAGATTGCTTCATTGCTCAAAGATAGAAGATGAGCTTGCTATTGTAAATGCCCTAAATGGGTGATATATTGTAACACTTTTGGTTATAAATGAATACAATGAGCTAAATTCTTTCAAAAAAATAATATTTCAATTCCACATTGGGGTACATTTTATAAAATTCACCAACTTTTCACTTTCATGTATTCTAAATCAATCTCAAATGAAAATTTGTCTTATTTAAGAAGTAACATAATTAGAAAAATCATGTTATACTTCAAAATTAAAATTAGTAATAACTATATTCGCTTTGCTTCGATGACTTTACACTTTAATTATTAAATAGTACGAAAAGTAAGGAAAAACATACGGAGTATAAATTTAGATTATTTTAAATTTATATATACATGCAATCGTCTCACATAAACATTTTATAAGTTAACACATATAGAATTACATATCTATTACAAAATATGCACCAAGAGTCATAGAGTAGGATTAGGGTGAAAAATTGTCAACAAACAATATTTTAATGTATACATCCAGTCTGATGAGTAGCGATTTTACGAGTTTAGCAAGCGAGTTTTGACCGTTTTAGGAGGGGTTTAGAGCGACATTTGGTACCATTTATAAGCTAACCCAACAAGTTGCTCACTTAACGTAATGTATGTCATTTTGCATTGCAAAACGAAGACTTGAAGGATTGAAGCGAAGTTGATCACAAGGAAGCTTCGAAGCGGGTTTTTATGAAGCACGATAGAGCGACAAAGTGAAGCAAGGGCTAAGCCACCATGTCCTCATTTGAAGAGCCACAACATACCCTTAAAGACGGAGTACGAAAGACGGAATAATTGAGCCAAGAACGAGCAAAAGCCAAGCAAAGAGCATAGCAGAGCGAACCGCTCTGCTAGGAGAGCGGGCAACTCCTATCACAGAGCGAACCGCTTTTCCCCTGTTTTAATACGTGTTGTACTTTTTCGTCTTTTGTAGTTTTACACTTTCGGTGCAATCTCAAGGGTCTAACACTATTCATTCATACTTGATCATTTGGAAGTGTTAGACCCTTGAGATTGCACCGAAAGTGTTTTTTCTCATCATATTACATTTGTTTTAGTCCTTGCGACTTTAGTTATCGACTAAATCAATCATTTTAAAACCCCTTTTTTACATTTGTATGTATGCACCGTGACATTAGCCTAGATTAGTTCTTCCCTTGAGTTCGTCCCTACTTAATCGCTATACTACTTGCTTGTGTGTGATTGAATAGGCTTTACAAATTGTTAATTTGACCCTCTTTTAGTATCGACATAAAAAGCGAGTCATCATCCAAATAAAATTCACAAACAGTACTCATTTGTCCAAATAGAGTACTTCGTAGTAAAAACTAAAATAAAATAGGCGATGGTGTGTAATGGTAAAGTAGAAGTAATGTTATTAAATCATTTTGCAATATTTTCTTTTAAAGTCTTTCCTAATTCATGTTGCATGTCTTTTGTACTCCGATTATAATACAATGTCAAAAGGTTGCGTCTATAATAAAGAGTCTTTCATAAGAAAAGAACTCCGTTTAATTATAACAAATGTTGTTTTATATACCAATTAAAGAATTTCAACCATATATACTATATAGTACTAATAGTAGTAGAATGAAATATATAGGAGGAAGTGTCATCTAACTAAACATAGAAACAATATCAAATGTTTACTATACTACCGATAAATATAAATTATAATTCATAAAACATAAAAGGAAAGTGGGTATTAACTGTTACTAGGCGAATAGATAGGACCTGTTCTTTCCAACTTATTTTCAAAGACATTTCGCCTGGGCCTTCACTCGCCTGGCCTGGGCCACCACTTCTGGGCTCAGCTTCGCCAACATAACTATGTTATTTAATTGAAATTCATTCAATTCAGCTCGATTTAGTTGATTCGATTCGATTCAATTCATTTCATTGATTAGTTCATTTCACTTTAAAAATCCGAAAGAAACGAGTTCATACCTTATGACCCACACGTTAAGTTGACACTGTTCCCCACGATTCAACTTGACCCGCTTAAGAAAAGGATCGAGTTTTTCAGCCTAGTTCTTAATCACCAGGCTTGGAGATCTTCTCTTTATTTATTATATTATTATACCCAAATGATTTAAGCACACGAGTTAAGTTTCAAACAGTAATATTCAACCTTCTTTAACAATTAAAACTCGAGTGAAATTGAATAAATGCCAAACAAATTAGACTAAACCGCTCAATTCGATACCGGGCCAGCTCTATTTGGGACCCGAAATCCAAGTTTTATAACGTGATTGCCCATGATTATACATCATTAGTAGGTCGTCCTAGATACTAATTTATGCTTAGTAGTCTCTC
Organism: Dianthus caryophyllus; assembly: GCA_023091065.1. Classification (NCBI taxonomy): domain Eukaryota; kingdom Viridiplantae; phylum Streptophyta; class Magnoliopsida; order Caryophyllales; family Caryophyllaceae; genus Dianthus; species Dianthus caryophyllus. The sequence goes on along the minus strand of CM041522.1, from coordinate 35,599,521 downwards.
TAAAAATCATACTCCGTATGCACCAACTAACCTCAATAGTTGCCCTTCATTATTTTCTCATTCACTCTTTATATATAAATCTCCCTCATCATCATTTATTTGTACGTACCACCTTGTGTGTACCATCTCGATCTTTATTATTCACCATCCACCCAAATTAATTCAATTCTTCCCCCTATATTATTATTATTATTATTATTATTATTATTATTATTATTATTATTATTATTATTATTATTTCATTTCACTTTGATTCAACCATAAATAAATATAAATAATCCTCTTTAATTTTTTTGGTTCTTACAATTACTATCCACATTTATAACATTACATTACATTACATAACATACACATAATATCATGGAGAGCCCTTCTAGAGCTCTAATCCTCTCTCCCTCGCCACCGTCACCGCCTCGGCCCGACTCACCCTACTCGCCCGAGTTCGAGTTTTGGAACTCGGCCCAAAATAAACCGGAACCTGTCCACTCCGCGGACGAGCTTTTCTTCGATGGGTTCCTCCTTCCATTGCACTCCCTTTCAATTTCCCGGTCTGAACCGGGTTCTAATAGTGAACCCGGTTTAGTATCAGTGGGAGTGGTTGAATCCGGTTCAGAAGAACCGTCGGCTCGGATTACGTCCGTTGCGACTTCTAATGGCGGTTCTGTACTCAGCGCTTCGAAGCGGTGGATGGAAATATTCAAGAGGAGCGAGAAGAAGGCGGTGGTCGTAGATGATAACCCCGGTTTATGTGAAGAAAGTAATAATAATAGTAAATGTGAGAAGATTGTTGATAATAAGAGGAAAGAAAAAAACCGGAGAAAAAGAACCGGCTCAGGTTCAGGTTCGGGTTCAGCCGAGTTAAATATTAATTTGTGGCCATTTTCAAGGAGCCGGTCCGCCGGGTCCGGGAACAAACCGGAGAAGTCGGGCCGGAAGTCGAGCAGCGCGCCGTGCTCCCGGAGTAACTCCTCCGGCGAGTCCAGGCTGTCACCCCGGCGGTCCTGGCCCGGCAGCCCGGCCCGGCCCGGCCTCCACCTGTCCCGGCCCGGCCCAGTGTGGCAGGCCAAGCGAGCAGGGGCGGGCTGCCGAGTTTCAGCGGGGACCGGAGGGGGGAAAGTGGATGCCCCTAGACGCAGCGTGCGGTGCGGCAGTGATGAGGGTGGAGTGGTGGTTGGCGGCGGTGGCGAGAAGAGTGGTGGTGGGAACGGTAAATTGTTTGGGTTTAGGGGGTTATTCGGTAAGAAAAGTAGTAGTTGTACTGTTTTAACGGTTTAGTAACTACTTTTAACCGTACGTCGTAGTGTATTAAACAGTAAAAGTGAAAGCTATAGTATTAGGACCTAAAAGTAAATTTTATTAGTCCATTACTTTGGATACGGAGTATATAATTACTCCGTATTTGGTGTTATCTTATTTTACTCTTACTGTTTTTGTATATATTTTGGTAATGTAATTACGAGTATTAACTATTTTTATTATATATAGAATCTTCGTTACAAATTTGTGTTGATGTATTTGGATAAATGTGGCTAATTTTATAAAATTGACGTGAAAGAAAAGCGAGGCTTATTGAATGAAAAGGAGGAATTGAAGTATATGATTACTATAACTCTTGTGAGGGATTAGTGTTTACCCAACTGTTTTCTCCGCAAGTCGCGTCGTACACAAGAAGCAAACATAACCTTAGGGGTGTCCAAGGAAAACCTCATCCCCGCCTGGCCGCCTTTGTGTTAGACAAGTCAGGTCGCATATATAGGTTGTCCGACATTGGCGTACACCGAAGCCAGACTTTCGGGTCCTAAGAACTATTTGTATGTGGAACGACCTCTCTTTCCATAGAGGTGCATGGTATGATGTTCCATCCAATTGTAACATGAAATCCATATTAGCTAGCCGTGCGACTACTAATGATTACACGGTTGAACATTCCCCATCCATACATCACTTGAAACTTGTTGTTATTTAAGTCTAATATATCGACGGTTGTGCTTTTTGAAATCCTTCCAAGTTCCCCTTTTAGCTAACTCAAAATGCATTTTCGAAGATGAAGCATCTCATTCCCTCGTATTCGTTAGCGAAATTGTAGCAAGCTAGTTATAAAACCTTTCTCAAGATCGAAAAGCAATGGGCTCTCCATACGACCTACTCACCTAGGTGTCGTCGGTCATCCCTGAAATTCTTAGATCTTAGAGCCTTGTGTGAAAGAAAGAAATGGACCTTAGCAGCTGTAATTATGATTTGAAACTTGTTCACTTCTTAGCAAAGAACTCTAACACTATGAAAATAAAGTGTTGTTCGTTTCGATTTAAGTTAAACTCGTTTCGGTCTAAATTGACTAAAATAAGTTCAATTTAACCCATCTGTTTCAATAAGAACTCTAACACTACGACTAGGGGTGTAAATGATCAGAGCCGGCTCGGCGAGCCCTCGGAATAAAATCGGTCAAAGCTCGGCTCGAGCTCGGTCAAACTGATCTTGAGCCCGAGTCCGAGCCGAGTTAGGCTAAATCCGAGCCGTTTCTGAGCTTAGTAAAGCTCGGATCGGAAGCTCGAATTTGGGCTCGTTTTCATTTTTATATATAATTTAGTCTATGTACATACATTATATTTTGCTACACGTATATATATTTTTTATTTGCCATATCATTTGATCATTTTTTTAAAAAAATGATTATATAGATATTTATTTTAATGGACTTAAAAAAAAAACCGTTGAAAATACTATCCAACAAAGCTCGAATTGGGCTCGAGTCGAGCTCGAGAGTTCTTCAGAGCCGATTCCGAGCTTTGAATTTTTGAGCTTGGTAAATTCAGAGCCGATTCCGAGCTCGTGAAAAATTTCCCGAGCCAATTCCGAGCCCACGTGAGCTCGGTATCAGAATGGCTCGGTTACACCCCTAACTACGACATCTAAGGGCTCGCTTGAGATGTGAGTATGTGACTAATGATTAAGAAGAAATTATTACGGGGTAACGGATTAGCGGTTAATGATGGATGTATATGGTGGAAAGAAATGTAAGGGAGGAATAATTATCCCATATGAGGTAATACATTACCTAGGAGTAGACCTGTCAAACGGGTCGGGCGGGTCGGGTTTGGGTTATACGGGTCGGGTCAATACGTGTTCAGCTCAAATACGTGTCGGGTCGGGTCTGTTTCGGGTCAAAAATACGTTTTTCGTCCCTTTTTATTATTATTTTTTTAATTAAAAAAATTCTTTTATTGTTATTTTACATTATGTACATATTTTATTGTACATATGTAATACGGAGTACTAAAGTTGATATATATATTCATTCTTGTAATTTAAAAAATTAAAATAGTCTATTTATGAATATGTTCATAATATTTCAATCATAATTTTCATTATCATTTTGATATTCCAACTTATAATATTGAGGTTGTAATAATTATTAATATTAAATTTTGTTTTTCATGAAATATTAATTTTGTAGGTTCAAAAAGTCTTGTTACACGAAATTACACTTGACCCATCGCGTCGGGTCGAGTTTTGACCCTAAATTAACGGGTCATTTCGGGTCACGGGTCAAATTTTACGGGTCTTGACCCTAAAAAAATGGGTCGGGGTCGGGTCGATTTTTGACAGGTCTACCTAGGAGGAGGTGGGTAATTACTAATTAGCTAATTACTCCTCTATTAGAGCTAATCTTGTTGAGTACAATATCTTTCATTTTCATTACCCACTACCATTAGTTTCCTCCATTTTTAATTCATTTGGACTCTATTACTTCCGTAGTCATCTCTATCATTCCAAACAAACCCTAAACAGTGATAGTTAAAACCCAAACCATTTTTAATTCATTTTGTTCATGTGCAAATTCTTGAAAATCAATATATTTTGTATTAGATTTTGATAGCTAAATAGAATAAGAAAAATATTTATAAAAAATAATACAAGTAGTCATATTTTGAAATGTACTCCGTATAAAACAGATAAATTATAAGAAAAAATATAGATAAATACTCCGTAGATAGATAGATAGATAAAGATTTTGATACTCTATTTTCGTAACCATTTTCATAATACTTTTACTCTTTTATAAATACTCGTCCAAATTGCCCTGTTGCAACTTGCAATTACTGCACAATTTTCCGTTTTGTTAATTCTACATGTTCCAACTGATATACTCCTTGTAAGTCCACTCTTCTTAACTTTTCACAATAATTTTTTTTACTCTTATTTTAAACTATTACTAACTCATCCTCCAAATAATGTGGAAATTTATGTTGAATTGAAGGGAGTAATATCCTTTTTTTTTTTTTTTTTTTTTTAATAGACGATTTCAAAGTATTCTAAGAACACATAACCTAAAATTTTGAGGCCTAATAATTTTTACGAGTGATAAAGTCATTCTTCCTCCATTCAATTTTTAATTTTTGCCGTCAATTATTTGACATTATTTATGTAACTATGAAATTTTTGAATTTTGATTTCAATTTATTCAAAAAAAAATATAATTATGAGTGATTTTGTTGTCTTATTATTCCTGATTACGATAAAAAAAATTAAACTTTTATAATTTTTAAATAACTGAAACTAAATAAAAGTAAATGACATACACATACTAGTGCTTTATTAGTGCATACAATATGCTATTTCCTCTTCTTCCACCTTCTTTTGACTTTCCCTAAGAAATAATTTAATCATCTTCTTTCAGTTACTTTTGTCAATTTTTAAGTAATTTCATCCACAATCTACTTTTATTAATTTTTTTACTTTAATTTATCCATATCATCTATCCATCATAATTATTGTGTCATATTGAGGTATAGTACTCCCTCTATCCCAGTAAATTATTTACACTTTCTATTTCGGGGTGTACGAGTCATTTGTTTACACTTTCTATTTCGGGATGTACGAGTCATTTGTCCCAGTAAATGGCCATTGTGGGACCCTTAATTCTTAAACCAATCATATTACAATAAGAATACGGAGTATTATTTATGCTTACTTTATAACAAGTGGATCCCTTTTTGTACTTACACTATTATTTTATCAATTTTTTCCATTACATTTTTCCTCTCCTAAATAATTGTGCATAAAATAAACGTAACAACCCACCGAAACGGAGGGAGTAAGAAGAATAGAAGATGGTGAATTTGAGAGAAAATAAGTCATAAGAGTCTCTTCCTATCACCTACTCGAGCCTATTTCCTTTGAATCAGTGGCGGGTCCAGGATTTGACGCTAGGGGCACCGTACGAAAAAAAATAAAATAAAAATAAATGTACAACGTAACGTAAATTGGTTGAGGTTTAAAAAAAAAAATTTACTTGATATTTAGAATAATCCAAATAAATTCAATCGGTCTAGCGATATACTCCTTCCATCTCAAAATAAGTTCCCCTTTCTATGTAAATTACGTAGAAAAGGGGACACTTATTTTAGGATGGAGAGAGCAGTTTATTTTATTATGTCCTAATCTTAATGCGTCTAATTTATGCACTATCTAGGTATTAAAAATAAGATGTAAAAATTATGAGATCAATGTAACAAAAAAACAAAGTTTAAAATGATTTTTGTTCATTTATTTATGAAAATCATTGACGAAGTAATAAAATGAACTAAGACTTTTATAAATTAGTGTTAAAATGCTAGAAAAGCAAACAAAAAATAATTAACCGAAAATAAATTAAAAAAATTGATTAGACAAAAATAGAGAAACATATTAAAGTGTTAAAAAATCAAACAAAAAAAATAAATTGGTGATCCTAAGTATTGAACCCATGACCTCCTGAATTTAATTTAGCCCATTAACCAACTTAACTACATCAACTTATTGTTCAATCTTAGTAACAATTAGTACTAATTCAATAAAAAAAAATGGAGAAACAAGGGAAGAAGATGACACTGTGTGGATTGCATGCAACAGGAGGAGTAGTAGTAGAAGTAATTCCTCCTCATTGCATGGAAAATAGAAATTTCCCGCGCAAAAATAATATCAAAAGGAAGCTACAACACCATGAATGTGTCGTCGTCGTCTTCTACTACTAATAAAAGGAGCAGAACATTAGTCTTTAACGAAACCGATTTCTCTATTGTCGACTTCAAACTCAATTTTGGCCATAATCAACCTCATGATGACTATGGCAATCCAGGTATGTATATAAAACAAATGTTGGTTAACAATTCACTGCAACAGAAAGAGTATTATGATCATATGTGTAATGTATGCAGGTCCTCATACGAGACATATCCGTCGAAAACCAACTCGATCACAGATCCTTGCCATGAGAACGCGTATAGACCTCGAATACTCACGGTTTATCCGTCCAAAACCAACTCGATCACACATCCTTGCCATGAGAACGCGTATAGACCTCGAATACTCACGGGATGAAGGTATGTCTGAAGAAATCCATGGGCTCAACAATGGAGTTTGTGTTTTGCATCTTTTGATGATGATGACTGATAGAAGGTTTTGTAAGATTTGAAGATGATATTTTTATTCATACTTTAACAGTAGAGGCAGGTCATCCTTTTATAGGACACCTTTCTATGGGTTGATCATCTAACCCTATTACATTTGGGACACTCTTACATTTTCAGTTAACACAAATTGTAACTTGGGCCAAACAAATTAAAACAGCCCATAAGACCATAACAACACAACATACTGACTTAAGTAGATTGGGCCTCTCTTTTTCACTCCCCTTCAAGTTGGAGAGTTCACAACTCCCATCTTGTTCATGAGACGTCTGTGATGTTTGATTATGAGTGGCTTGGTCATCATATCTGCAATTTGATTGTGAGTAGAAACGTAGGATGGCTCAATCACCCCTGCTACTACCTTCTCCCTGATGAAGTGACAATCCACTTCAATATGTTTGGTTCTTTGATGATACACAGGGTTAGCAACAATGGCGAGCGCCGCCTGATTGTCACACTTCAAGGAAGCAGTTACAATATTCTTCATCCCAAGTTCTTTCAGGATGCTCAATAGCCAGATCACTTCACAAGTTGTAAACGCCATTGCACGATACTCTGCTTCAGCTGAAGATCTCGCCACAACAGTTTGTTTCTTGGATTTCCAAGAGATGGGTGATTTTCCCAAAAGAATACAAAAGCCTGTAGTTGATCTTCTCGAGAAAGGGCATGCAGCCCAATCTGAGTCGCAATATGCTGTAAGTTTTGCAAAATTTTGATTTGCGAATAGTATTCCTTGTTGTGGTGTACCATTGAGGTACCTGAGCACTCTTTTTGCAGCTTGCATGTGGTCAGAAGTGGGCTTTTGCATGAATTGGCTGAGAAGTTGAACCGAGTAAGAGATATCTGGCCTTGTCACAGTCAGGTAAATCAATTTTCCTATGAGCCTCCTATAGACATCAGGGGAAGTTAGTGGTACCCCTTTTTCTGGTTCCAATTTGATGTGAGAGTCCAATGGAACTTTCAATGTCCTCATATTATGAACTCCAAATTCCCTTATCATGTCAAGAATATACTTCTTCTGTGAGACAAATATTCCTTCCCTTGTATGTGCAACTTCAAGGCCCAGAAAATAGGACAAATCACCCAAATTCTTCATGTGAAACACTTCACTGAGCTTGTTTCTGACAGAGTTGATTTCTTGTTCATCATCTCCAGTGATGAGCATGTCATCAACATAGACAAGTATAGCTGTTGTATTCTCCCCTTGACTTTTGATAAACAATGAGTGGTCAGCAGTGGATTGCTTGTACCCAATGTTAATTAGAGTCACAGATAGTTTCTCAAACCATTGTCTTGGGGCTTGTTTGAGACCATACAAAGATCTTTTCAGTTTGCACACCTTAACATTCTCCTGAATTCCTGTCTTGTTAATGGTTATTCTGTCACCACATCCATTGTATCCCTTTGGCATTGTCATATACACTTCTTCCTTTAGATCACCATGAAGAAAGGCATTTGTTACATCCATTTGACATGTTTTCCATTCTCTCATAGCAGCTATAGCAAGGAGAGCTCTCACAGTTGCCATCTTTGCCACTGGTGCAAAGGTTTCAGTATAATCAAACCCATGTCTTTGCCTGCACCCCTGGATCACCAGACGTGCTTTGTGTCTTTCCAATTTTCCATCAGGTTTGAACTTCAATTTGTACAACCATTTGCATCCTATTGCCCTCTTGTTTGGAGGTAGGTCAATGACATCCCAGGTATCATTTTGTTCAAGAGCATCAAGCTCTTTGTTCATAACTTCTACCCAGCTTTTATCCTTCACAGCTTCTTCAAAGTATATAGGCTCTTTCTGAGAAGTTACTGTGCTTACCAGGTTGACAAAAGCATTTTCAACTTCAGTCTCAACAACAGGAGTAAGCTCAGCAGCTTCTGATCTCCTATTGCCTTTGGTATTAACAACAAAATCCTTCATCCAAGTAGGCACTCTTCTTTCTCTTGTAGACTTTCTCAGAGTAGCATCTTGTGGTGCATTTTCATAAGCCTCATTTTCTTCTTGAGTCTGTTCAACATCTTCAGTGTCTTGATTCTCAACATCTGATTCATGTGACTGATCAGGTTCTGTCTGATCCTGAGTTCTGAAATCAGTTTGCACAGGCATCACAGGTAAAGGATACAAGAATTGTTGATCTTGATTATGTTGTTGGAAAGGTAGAATATGTTCATAGAAGATGACATCCCTTGTTACAAATCTCCTCTTAGTGACCAAGTCTTGAACCTTATACCCTTTTTGTCCTGTAGGATATCCAAGGAACACACATGGAATACCCCTTGGGCTGAACTTGTGTTTGCCTCTATCAGGATTGTAGGCCATGACCATGCATCCAAAAACTCTAAGGTTCCCATACTCTGGCAGTTTGTTATATATGAGCTCATAAGGAGTTTTATTGAGAACTACTGGTGATGGCAGTCTATTTATGATATAGGCTGCTGTCAACACACAGTCTCCCCAATATTGTAGAGATAAACCTGAGTGAAACCTCAAAGCTCTGCTGATTTCCAAAAGATGTCTGTGCTTTCTCTCAACTACCCCATTTTGTTGAGGCCTATCAATGATACTTGTTTGATGTATCATCCCTTTCTCTTTGAAGAAGGCTTGACAGTATTGATCATCAAATTCCAGAGCATTATCACTCCTGAGAATCTTGATTTTGTGACCAAACTGAGTATTTACAAACTCATAGAACACTTTGAACTGATGAAGAGCATCAGACTTATGTGATATCAGGTATACCCATGTTCCCCTTGAGTACTCATCCACAAGGGTTAAGAAGTGCTTATATTTACCTTGATATGGAACCCTGTAAGGACCCCATATGTCCATGTGAACCAAGTCAAATGGTTTCTCCACAGTGGAGCTACTCACAGGATAGGGAGTTTTGGTTAGTTTTGCCATAGGACAATAAACACATATTTTATCAGAGGGTGGAATCTTTAAATTAGACAAGTATTTCAACTTAGAATAAGGTGCATGACCAAGTCTATGATGCCAAATAGAAAAGCTTTCATTCACAGCATTAGCTTCCAAAAACTTCATGTCATTACAATCAGACTTCACTTCAGATGTTCTTAGCATTTTATTATATGTACACTTAGCATCTAAACGACTTTCACCTCTTCTTTCTTCATGCTTGAGAATATTATATATGTGATATAGCCCTCTAGATGCTGCTCCTACCCCTCTGATTCTTTTCTCAGCACAGTCCTGCACAACACAGTGTTTATCACCAAAAATCACTCTACATTCATTGTCTCTTGCAAGCTTTTGTACTGACATGAGATTTTGTTTAAAAGCAGGTACACATAGGACATCCATGAGTTTTAGACCATTTTTCAGAGTGATATTCCCTATATGAGTAACATCAGCCTTTTCACCATTTGGTAGATTGATTTTTGACATGTTCAAGGCAGTTTCAGCCCCCTCAAGCAAGCCCAGGTAGGGTGTCATATGATCAGTGGCCCCTGAGTCAATTATCCAACAGTTTCTATGCGCATAAGTGAAGGTACCCGGATCGGACCTATCTCGACGCCTCGCGCGGGCTTGCTCGAATAGGAGCAAGGCGCTACGCGAGAAAATTTGCGTAAGTGCAAATGTGTACGAATATTGTTATGGGGGTATCATTGCTCGAAATACTTGAAAATCGTTTTGAAATGCTTTTGGAGTCGCCACCAAATATTTAAAGGAATTTGGAACCTTTTTCACGCGTCTTAAATAATAAGACACGAGTCTTAGAATTCAAGGCGCGTCGATACCTATCCTCCTAAGGTTAATGTGAAACCAGAGTGGATTCGGGGCAAGGTTACTTTTGAAAGTTAATCAAAACGTTTTATGAAAAACTGAAATCAAAAGCCTACGTAAAGTAGTCTCTACTAGCTTGAAAACAAGTGCTTAATTTCGATATTTGAGCAGATAAAACGCTACGTACAAGTGCGAATATAACTCGATAAAAATGCAAAGTAATGAATGTGAACCGTTAAGGTCGCAATGTTTTGCTATAGGAAATATACGTAAAATAATTAATTCATTGATTTGAATTAATATAAAACGTTATTTTCCGACTTTTGTCTAATTCTAGTATTTTGAAAACCCTCGCTTTGCATGTTTAAAAGACTAGTGAAACGGTACAAGTTAATGTCGAATCAAGTATTTTAGTCGTAATTTAATGCATGCATGAGAATTTGCTTAAGTGTAAAATGCAATGTCGGTTTGCTTTAGTGACGGTGAGTCGTTTGTTTATGCGATATTGGCGGGGTTTAGGCGGATTAGGAATCAGAATTACTACAACCGTATTACGAATACGTTCGTTATGCCAATATCGGGTCGGGTTAATGTAACCCTTGTCCGAAGTCTAATCCAAGGTAAAGTGTTTACCTTAAAATGCAAAGACGACAATTCAAAATGCATAAGAGTGAGTTAGAGAGGAGTGCAATGTAGAGTACGTTGCTTAAAGTGTGTTTTTTGTGAATGAAGGAGTATGTATATATAGGGAAGGGGTTGGGCTCGTGTAAGGTCCAAACAAGAAAGCCTGTGAAGCTAAAACAAGTCGCCGCGAACAAACGACTTGAAAACAAGTCGTCTGTTGACAGACGACTTGAAAACAAGTCGCCTGGCTGACAGCGACTTGTTTTCAAGTCGCCTGCTCACCGACGACTTGTTTGGGTTGTGTTTTGGGCCATTTTTGTATTTTGGCTATTTGGTTTGATTGGGTCTTTCTTTTGTCCGTAGGGTTTTTGTGTGTGTGCATGCTTTGGACCAAGGCATGCTTTGGTCCATTGGACCGAAGTTAGGCGTTTTCGTTTTTCGTGTTTCGGTTTTTGTCGTGTTTTTCGATTTTGGCTCGAAATAAAAATGTTTCGTGTTGTATTATTTTGTAATATCGTAAAATTTGGTTTTACGAAAATGTGACTCGTGAGGTGAGTTGGCCCGTTTTGAGTGCGTGTTTTTGTAGTTGCGGGTTGGTTTTTGTGAGGCCGTTTTTGTGGGCTGCTTTTTGTGGGTGTTTTTGTGGGCTGTTTTTGAGTGAAATAATCGTGTCGTATTTTAGCTTAAAAAAGGCGACAAAATTAAATGTTCATTTTACGAAAAATGCAAATTTGAATAAATACGTTAAAAACGACTAAAATGTTTTAGACACTTTGTACCGTTTCGTCTATTTATAAAACATGCGTAAAAGTCCATTTTCATCATCGGGTTGCTTTTTGGGGGGTACGGATACGGGTATCTATTAGAGCCCCGCTTGACTGAGCTTGGACTAAAGCGCTAGTCAAACTTAAAAGATAGTATCCGGACCACTACAGTCTCGATACTACCTGGCGGCGCTAAGTATGTGTCTCGGGGAGAGACGAGGACTTAGTGCCGGGAAATGCGGGGAGGGACGACGGGTACATGTTTAAGGACATGACGGTCCTGCATATTTAGGGGCATGCCAGCCTGCGTGTTGCTTGGATGCTTCTGGATAGTGCTTTGCTTGTGCTTGTGTGCGAGTGCTTGTGCTATTTGCTGGTGCTCTGCTTGAGGCGTTTGCTGATGTTGAATGATTCCTGGCGGCGTTTTGTAGTCTAGCCGAACTCTGCGTGTTGAATGCTTGCTGCGTGATTGATCTGGTGCTTGTGCTTCCATGTCCTTCTCGTAGCAAGTGTACGTCTTGCGTGAGAGGCCGTGTGTTCATGTTTTTGACTCGTAGAAGAGGCTTAGTGCTTTTGTAGGACTCGTAAAAGAGTGTAAGGTGTTTTTGTGACTCGTGAAGAGGTTTAGTGCTTTTGTTGGGCTCGTAAAGAGGTTTGAGTGTTTTTGTGACTCGTAAAAGAGTGTAAGGTGTTTTTGTGACTCGTGAAGAGGTTTAGTGCTTTTGTTGGGCTCGTAAAGAGGTTTGAGTGTTTTTGTGACTCGTAAAGAGGCTTAGTGTTTTGCTTGACTCGTAAAAGACTGTAAGGTGTTTTTGTGACTCGTGAAGAGGTTTAGTGCTTTTGTTGGGCTCGTAAAGAGGTTTGGTGCTTTGTTTGACTCGTAAAAGAGGTTTTTGTGTTTTGTTTGACTCGTAAAGAGGCTTAGTGTTTTTGTTGGGCTCGTAAAGAGGTTTGGTGCTTTGCTTGACACGTAAAGAGGTTTAGGTGTTTTGTGTGACTCATAGAAGAGGTTTAGTGTTTTTGTTTGACTCGTGAAGAGGTTTAGTGTTTTGTGTGACTCGTAAAGAGGCTTGGGCTTTGTTTGACTTTTGCGGAAAAAGCAAAAATTGATCCTGATTTTTGTGACTTTTGCGGGAAAAGTAAAAATTGATCCTGATTTTTGTGTATTATATGGTATAGCCCCCAGTTTGACTTAGGTTTTAGTGTAAAACGTTAGTCAAACTCGTTGTAGTTGCTTTTGATTTTAGCCCCCAGTTTGACTTAGGTTTTAGTGTAAGACGTTAGTCAAACTCGTTTGTAGCTGCTTTTGATTTTAGCCCCCAGTTTGACTTAGTTTTTAGCGTAAAACGTTAGTCAAACTCGTTGTAGCTGCTTTTAATTTTAGCCCCCAGTTTGACTTAGTTTTTAGCGTAAAACGTTAGTCAAACTCGTTGTAGCTGCTTTTGATTTTAGCCCCCAGTTTGACTTAGGTTTTAGAGTAAACCGTTAGTCAAACTCGTTGTAGTTGCTTTTGATTTTAGCCCCCAGTTTGACTTAGTTTTTAGCGTAAAACGTTAGTCAAACTCGTTGTAGCTGCTTTTGATTTTAGCCCCCAGTTTGACTTAGGTTTTGGAGTAAACCGTTAGTCAAACTCGTTGTAGTTGCTTTTGATTTTAGCCCCCAGTTTGACTTAGTTTTTAGCGTAAAACGTTAGTCAAACTCGTTGTAGCTGCTTTTGATTTTAGCCCCCAGTTTGACTTAGTTTTTAGCGTTAAACGTTAGTCAAACTCGTTGTAGCTGCTTTTGATTTTAGCCCCCAGTTTGACTTAGGTTCAGTGTGAGATGTTAGTCAAACTTGTTGTAGCTGCTTTTGATTTTAGCCCCCAGCGTGCTGGTCTTTCGTTTTGACGGCCGAGGTGCAGGAGGAGATGGAGACCAGGTGACTACCGGGCCTACCTTGACACGTTGCGTGTGGAGTTGCGTATGATTTTGATGAACACAGTACGGGAAATGTCTTGTGTTAGCGTCTTTGCATGGATGCCGTTAAGTGGTTGCGGGCGTTGGCTGACCCTGCTTGCGACTGTATCTTGAAACCTGCAATGTATTGTTAGTCGTGCGAGGATATGGATCTCGATTGAGATCAAGTACCTCGAAATGCGTGAAAATGCAGTTTTAAGAAAATGCATCGTGCTTTATGTGAAAACATGCGTAAAACGTGTTTTGACAAATGATGTATGCAGTTTGCAAAAAGTGTTTTGATGAAAACGCAATGTAAAAATTGTGCTTTTTGAAAAAATGAGTTGCGGAATGCGAGAATTGTAATTTGTGTAGAGTTGAAAGTGCGTTTGAGGATGCCGGGTTTTTTGAATGTGAAAAACAAAAAAGACGTAAAGCAGGGGTGTAAAACGGGGTAGTGTGATACACGGCTGCGTTCTGTTGAGTAGGGGAAGGTGTTATTAGTGCAAAAGGGGTGTAACTGCCGTATTGGCGAGGGTTTGCGGTCGGGCGTTGCGTTGCCTGAGAGGGTGGTGTTTGGTGTCGAAAAGTGGTTGCCTCCTCCTGTGATCCGTGGTCCATGGAATGGCAGGGATGTCGAGATTAGCACGTGCAGCTGATGGCGTCGAAGGAACCTCGTTGTAGTTCGTCGTCGACTCTAAACCTTGGTGGCATTGTAGCTTGCTTCGTTATTCCTAAGACCTAAGAGGACATCAGAGGTCGTAGTTTTGTCTTTTGCCCTAGAGACGGAAAATCCAAAACGTAACTAGTTTTGACAATCGTTAATGAAATGAACGTTTTTGTTTACGTTTGCCTCGTTTGCTGTTTTGTAAAAAGAGTTGTATCCTCGACTTTTTTAAGTTTTGGATCATGATCTTGCGTTTGTGTTGACTGTGTCTTCGACCTTTTTAAGCTTCAGACGTGTCATTTTTGCGTTGACTGTGCCCTCGACCTTTTTAAGCTTTGGGCGCGTCGTTTTTGTGTTGAATATTGGTCGCGCTTTTTGCAAAGCTGCCTAAGTATCCACGTGAGTGGAATCAGACCGGCGTAGTTCAGAGTCGTATTTTGTGTTGAATGTGCACGTTTAGGGGGCATGCCGGCCCAGAAATTTGTTTTTGATTTTTGTACAGGGAGTGCACGTTTAAGGGCATGCCGGCCCATGAAATGCTTTTGCTTTTTGTGGAGAAAGTGCACGTTTAAGGGCATGCCGGCCCAGAAATTTGTCTTTGATTTTTGTACAGGGAGTGCACGTTTAAGGGCATGCCGGCCCATGAAATGCTTTTGCTTTTTGTGGAGAAAGTGCACGTTTAAGGGCATGCCGGCCCAGAAATTGTGTTTTGTAGAAATGTGCGTATTTAAGGACCCGCCGGTCCAAGAATTGTGTTTTGTAGGGGGGTGCACGTTTAAGGGCATGCCGGCCCGTGAATTGCGATTTTTAACATTTTGTCTGTTTGCATCTTATAAATACATTGCAGTATGTTTCGTGGGTGTTGGTTGTTTTTGTAGTTGGGAATGGCTTGATACCAGGGTTTTGTATGTTCAGCCCCCAGTGTGGTTGGAAGCACGAGTATATGCTGGTTTGTTGCGCTGTTTTGCGCCAATGGGTAGTATTTGGATGTATGGGGGTTTGTTTAGCAGGGATGAAAGGTTGGGTAATGTGTCTGTGGATCCTTGTAGGTCGTAGACATGGGCTTTGTATGCTGTGGTGTTAGTGGTGACTTTGAAGCCTTGAGAGAGGGGTGCGTGGTTGTCTTTTGTGATTAATAGGAGTATTCCTGTATTATGATCGTGATGGTTGGACACCTGACTGATTGTGGAGTCCTTAGCGATTGTGCTTTCTGCGGTGTTTTTGACGAGAGTGTCGGTGTTTCTTGGATATGCTTTGTTTGGGTTATGGCAGTCAGTGTATACTGAGATTTCGCCGTTTTTCTTTGTGGCTGGGATTGTGTTTGATGTCCAGTTAGCATTTTTGTTAGCTTGGACGAGGTGTTGTGACCTTTGTTTGATGGGCTTGATGCCCTGCTTTTGTTTTTGTGGGGTGTTTGGTTAAAGACGGGTATGTCTTTGTGAGACCAGGTGAGGGTGTTATTGATTTTTGTAAGTAGCTTGGTGGGTGCACATGTTTGTCTGTGCTTGGGGAAGGCCACAGTGGTAATTCTCTGGGTTCCTAGGGTGTTTTAGTGTTCACGGCTGTTATACGTTCAGGGACGGAAGGCTGCTCGGTCTGGGTGACGGGAGGTTGTTTGGGTCTGGAAACAGTGCCTGCAATGTATTTATAAAATGCAATGTTGTTTTGTTTAATGTTATCGCAAACGTTAGAATGTGCAAAGAGAATGTGCAAGAGTAAAGAGGCAAAACGAGGCAAAGTGTAACCGAAAACATTCTTGTCATTAATGTTGTTAAAAGCAGTTACATTTGAAAATTGCTCAGACTATAGAGCTTGGGACAAACCTACAAACTCTAAAATCCTAAACTAGGTCTACTATTTAGGAATGTAATTGCGCGTCCTGGTTGACTTAGAAGACCTAGCGTCATGATGACGTGGGACCCTAAACCTTAGGCGTAAATGCTTGAGCTGAAACCACCTGCGTCATTGGTGGATCCGTCGATGCTTTCTCAAGTGTAGGAGGGTTGCTCGGAAGTTCGAGGCTTTGACGGTGATGATTTCGTTGTCCAGAGGTAGTTTAACCTTCTGATGCAGAGTTGATGCGACAGCTCGGGTAGCGTGAATCCAGGGCCTGCCCAGCAACATATTGTATGTCGGGGGAATGTCCATGACCTGGAATTCAGTTTTCGTCACGACCTGTTCTGTCATGACGGATAGTGAGACGATGCCTTTTACACTACGGAGTGTACCGTCGTATGCTGCCACGTTGTCTGAACAGGGAGTGAAGTCGTCTTCGTCCAATCCCAGTTTAGTGGCGGTCGCAAGAGGCAGGACATTGACTGAAGAACCGTTATCGACGAGGGTAACGGGTAGTGTCATGCCACGGCAATCTACGGTTATGTGGAGTGCCATATTGTGTGCAGCTCCAAAGGGCGGCAGGTCCGCGTTAGAAAAAGTTATAGCACCCGGTAGCCAGTCCCGGATGATGTGGTTAACAAATTGCGCTGGAGGCATTTGTCTTGCCACCGGAGTGACCTGTAGGATTCGACGAAGGGCCTTGCGATGCCTGGGTGAATCCTGCAAGAGTTGCCAGGCTGAAGTGCTTGATTTTGTTTCTGTAAGTTGCTTTGGCAGAATATCTTTGGCGCCAGGCCAGGTTGAGGAAACAGGTGGAGCAGCCTCGTCCACGAGTATGCCCTTGTCCTTGTTGTTGTTTGTGAGCCTGGACGGGAACCCTGGCGGTTCTAGAGGAGCTTGGTACATATGTGGGAGGTATGAAACCTCGTCGTCGCTGTCGGACCACCTGATGGGATGTAGATAAGGGACCTGTACGAAGACCCCTTTCTCGTCCGCGGGCCTTGTTTTTGTTTTTGTTTTTGTCTTGTGAGTGTACTTAGTGCTGTCGTTGCAGTCGTTGGTATCGCTGCTAACGACATTGACCTCATGGTTGTTTGTGGTAACCGGATGAGAGCACTCGAGAATGGGAAATGTTCCCACAAAGATAGTGCGAGCACGGAGTGTGCTATGCTGGTGTGGTGGTTTAGGAGCCGCGTTTGGCTTTTCGATCGTCTTGTTGTCGATCATGTCTTGGATTGCATTCTTGAGGCAGGCGATCCCTGTCATGCCCATTAACCCTGTGGAATTCACAGTAGGCGTTTTGGTTCCATGACTTTGTTTTCTTGTGCTTAGGTGGTATGTTGGTGGGGCTAGGAAGCCGCAGAAGGTTTTTCTTCACGAGCTTCTTCAATGCCTTGGAGTAAGACATGTAGAGGGGGTCAAAGCGTCGTCGTTGTTCCGACGAAGATGGCCCGACAGATGTTGACTTGGGTGTAGCAGCGTAGGTCGTGTTATGAACACAGCGATGCCGCTTAGTGCATCGAGTTGGCGATCTTTGGTGGCTTAGTTTTTCTGCAATTCGGGATGTCTTGCCTTTGTGACCACTACCGTAGCTTTGGCCGGCTTGTAGTTCACATTTTGTCTTCAAGGAATTGAATTCCCTTAGCATCTTTGAGCACTCTTTGGCGAAGAGTCTAGCGTTCTTCTCGACCTCGAACTTTTGCATAACGGCCAAAAGTTCAAGCCGAGACGTGAGATTGGTGATCTAGTCGTTGAGCAACCGGATGTGTTCAATGGCCACGGGTGATCGCAGTGCGAGGAGGGCAACTTCGTTGGTTGGGAGGTTGAAATGGGGATCCATGTTTCTTCTGCGGGCCGTGTATCCGGGGCTTTAAGTGGGTAAACCTGCAAAGCGTTAGACTTTAGTGACCCGAAAATGAAAGAAAAGACTCGATCTCGCATTCGCAACCCAAAATAAAGTGTATAAAGAAATGTGCAGGACTCGACTCGTGTTTTTTAGCTGAAAAGACACGGGAGGCTTTTGAGGTAGAGATAGGTCAACATATCTCTTGTCTCGATGTAAAAAAGGTTTTGTATGATCACATCTGATTAGCCCAGATTAGCAGTATGTCGCTTAGGGGCTTATCGTTCGATTGTGATATGAAAAGGAGTCAAAACGAAATAGCGATAGGCTGTCCGATTTGAGGATGTTAAAACGAGTAAAAAGCAAATGCTGCTTGCCTTTTACGTGTGCGTGTGCTAGAGGAAGTCGAACCAAAATGACGATAAGTCAGCTGATTTTGACGTGTAAAATGACGGTTTCGTGTCTGAACGACCCCGCAGTTTGTTTTTGAAAAGATGTTTGTTTAGGTCGAGACGACTAGAGAGTCATTCGGTCTAGAGTTGTTTCAAATGCATAGTGTAAAATGTGTAGCGTAAAGTGGTTGTTTTAATGAAATGCCCAAATTGAGTTGACATTTTGGGTTTTGCTTTGTGAAATGCTGTGCGATAAATGAACTATGACGATACGTCAGTCGTATAACTCATTTATGTTTTGTAAAGGATCGGAAATGTAGTGATTATTTCCGATCGAGTTTGAATGTCGCAGCGTGTTGTTTGTCTGGTTCGTTTGACGATAGGTCAATAAACCTGACGTTAGTGTTTTTTGAAAGCATGACTTTTCAATAATGTTTGAAAATGTATTTTGAAAAGACGTCTATGAATGCATATGCTTTGAAAATGTTTTGTATGATTTTGTTTTGAAAAACGACTATAGTGAGGGTACTATAGCTTCGCATTTGTACGTATAGACATGGGTTTTTGGCTTTTGGGTAAGGTTCCCCTCGGTCATTCCCGCAACGTTTGTGTAGGGTTATCCGCAAGATCACACACGTCAAAGTGTGGATTCAATACGGGTCCTAGAGCGTCCAAGTTTGACTGTTACGATTGTTTGTACGGATGCCGTACTTGTAATCGTGAAGGGGTGAGAACTCGATTTGTCCAGAATAGTCTCGCTTATGAAGGGAGCGCTATTAGGGGTCGATTCTCGAGGGTGCATGGCTCGTAAATCCCGGAGGATTTGACTCGAACGTTAAATTGCTCAAACATCGAAAGTGTACTTGTTTTCAAATTTTCAAGTTTTGCCTCAAGCGTTTTTAAATAAAAGAAAAAGAGTTTATTTTTCTTAAAATAAAAACGTGCTAATCCCCAGCGGAGTCGCCAACTGAAGGTACCCGGATCGGACCTATCTCGACGCCTCGCGCGGGCTTGCTCGAATAGGAGCAAGGCGCTACGCGAGAAAATTTGCGTAAGTGCAAATGTGTACGAATATTGTTATGGGGGTATCATTGCTCGAAATACTTGAAAATCGTTTTGAAATGCTTTTGGAGTCGCCACCAAATATTTAAAGGAATTTGGAACCTTTTTCACGCGTCTTAAATAATAAGACACGAGTCTTAGAATTCAAGGCGCGTCGATACCTATCCTCCTAAGGTTAATGTGAAACCAGAGTGGATTCGGGGCAAGGTTACTTTTGAAAGTTAATCAAAACGTTTTATGAAAAACTGAAATCAAAAGCCTACGTAAAGTAGTCTCTACTAGCTTGAAAACAAGTGCTTAATTTCGATATTTGAGCAGATAAAACGCTACGTACAAGTGCGAATATAACTCGATAAAAATGCAAAGTAATGAATGTGAACCGTTAAGGTCGCAATGTTTTGCTATAGGAAATATACGTAAAATAATTAATTCATTGATTTGAATTAATATAAAACGTTATTTTCCGACTTTTGTCTAATTCTAGTATTTTGAAAACCCTCAGTTTTGCATGTTTAAAAGACTAGTGAAACGGTACAAGTTAATGTCGAATCCGTATTTTAGTCGTAATTTAATGCATGCATGAGAATTTGCTTAAGTGTAAAATGCAATGTCGGTTTGCTTTAGTGACAGTGAGTCGTTTGTTTATGCGATATTGGCGGGGTTTAGACGGATTAGGAATCCGAATTACTACAACCGTATTACGAATACGGGTTCGTTATGCCAATATCGGGTCGGGTTAATGTAACCCTTGTCCGAGTCTAATCCGAAGGTAAAGTGTTTACCTTAAAATGCAAAGACGACAATTCGAAAATGCATAAGAGTGAGTTAGAGAGGAGTGCAATGTAGAGTACGTTGCTTAAAGTGTGTTTTTTGTGAATGAAGGAGTATGTATATATAGGGAAGGGGTTGGGCTCGTGTAAGGTCTGAAACAGCAAAGCCCAGAAGCTAAAACAAGTCGTCAGTGAACAGACGACTTGAAAACAAGTCGTCTGTTGACAGACGACTTGAAAACAAGTCGTCTGTTGACAGGCGACTTGTTTTCAAGTCGTCTGTTCACTGACGACTTGTTTTGGGTTGTGTTTTGGGCCATTTTTTGTATTTTGGCGGCTGGTTTGATTGGGTCTTTCTTTTGTCCGTAGGGTTTTTGTGTGTGTGCATGCTTTGGACCAAGGCATGCTTTGGTCCATTGGACCGAAGTTAGGCGTTTTCGTTTTTCGTGTTTCGGTTTTTGTCGTGTTTTTCGATTTTGGCTCGAAATAAAAATGTTTCGTGTTGTATTATTTTGTAATATCGTAAAATTTGGTTTTACGAAAATGTGACTCGTGAGGTGAGTTGGCCCGTTTTGAGTGCGTGTTTTTGTAGTTGCGGGTTGGTTTTTGTGAGGCCGTTTTTGTGGGCTGCTTTTTGTGGGTGTTTTTGTGGGCTGTTTTTGAGTGAAATAATCGTGTCGTATTTTAGCTTAAAAAAGGCGACAAAATTAAATGTTCATTTTACGAAAAATGCAAATTTGAATAAATACGTTAAAAACGACTAAAATGTTTTAGACACTTTGTACCGTTTCGTCTATTTATAAAACATGCGTAAAAGTCCATTTTCATCATCGGGTTGCTTTTTGGGGGGTACGGATACGGGTATCTACAATAAGAGGGGTGAGTGTCTGTCATACCTGCAAAGTTACACTCAAGTTCTTCATCACTGTCTATTTTTGCTCTCATGTTGTTTGTATTGTTGCCTGGTACCATTTTCAGGAGACCCTCCAACTGTTGTGTGGCAGCTTCAATTGCAGATGTCAGGTCAGAATTCTCAGTCCTAACATTCGATGCATTCTTCTTGTAACCCCTTGTGTTGTTCTGTCTGTAGTTTCCTTGCTGACTGCGACCTCCTCTTTGGTAATTCCCTGAGAATCCTCCCCTTGTCAGAGCATCGCTTCTTTCTGTTCTTAGGATGACCAATAGGATATCCAATCACTTCCCAGCATTCATCAGATTTGTGGTTTCTTCTTCCACAATGTTTGCATTTTTCTTCCTCTTGTTCTCCTTTGATCATGAAAGCACTCATCTCTTGTGTTTTAGCTCCATGAAAGTTCACTTTCTGGGCTTCTTCTTGTAACATCAAAGACAAGACAGTGTCCACAGAGGGTAAGGGTGACATGAGTAGAATGTTGCTTCTCAGAGGTCCATAATCTTTGTCAAGGCCATTCAAGAATTGGAACAACTTCTTCTCTTCTGCTTGTTTGTCAACAAATTTCCAAATACGCCTTCATTTCTCAGATTCATACTAGTCAAGGGAGGATAGTTGTTCATGTTTTCCAACTCATCCCATATGACTTGCATTTGAGTGTAATACTCTTCAATAGTTCTGCTCCCTTGGGTTATCTCGTATGTTTCCTTGTTCAATCTGAACTTTCGAGCCCCATTATCAACCATGTACCTCCTCTTAAGCAAATCCCATATTTCCTTTGCAGAGTAAGTATTCATGATTACAAGTTTGATTCTTTCACTTACATTTTGGATCAGCCAGGAGATCACAAGGCTGTTAGATGCCTCCCATGCCTCGATTTTTGTTGCATCTGAGGTGGGCTTTGGTACAGCCCCTGTGACAAATCCAAGCTTCCGTTTGAAAGACAGAGCAAGCTCCATCTGACGCTTCCATGACGAGTAGTTTTCAGTTCCTGCCAACAAAGTTGTGATCTTGAGTACACTTTCTGAAGGATTAAAGTATAGGGGATCAGTAACATCAATGGTAGTTGTGATTTGATTTCCCGCCATTTTTTTTTTTTTTTTTTTTTTTAAATTTGAAGAAAGGATAAAAGAGAATGGATAAAAACCAAATGGATGCTTCAATGGTGATCAGGAGCCCTAAGGCTCTGATACCATGAAGAAATCCATGGGCTCAACAATGGAGTTTGTGTTTTGCATCTTTTGATGATGATGACTGATAGAAGGTTTTGTAAGATTTGAAGATGATATTTTTATTCATACTTTAACAGTAGAGGCAGGTCATCCTTTTATAGGACACCTTTCTATGGGTTGATCATCTAACCCTATTACATTTGGGACACTCTTACATTTTCAGTTAACACAAATTGTAACTTGGGCCAAACAAATTAAAACAGCCCATAAGACCATAACAACACAACATACTGACTTAAGTAGATTGGGCCTCTCTTTTTCAATGTCTAATTTGATACTGAGAGTAGGTCTTTTTTTATGACCGTCTCGTAATATGGGAGACAATACATATAACTTAGATTAGTGGTACTCCAACTCACAGCAAAGGCACAGGTTTTCATCACCTTCATCTTTTCATTTTCATTTTTGATCTTTTTCTCATTTCTGGGCTTTCTAAGTTGCCATTATACTTCGTACTATATAATTTAATACTGTGTGTTTCGTTTCTTCACTTGAATTTTGCTTCAAGGAAGAGTCTTTTACTGTGCCTTTTTACTTGATTTTCGTAGACATTTATCGGCTTTATAATAGCTCATGCATCTCATTTATCGATAGCAAAGCTGTGGACGACGGAGGGACAACAACCGCGGTGCGGTGGTGGATGTCTGTCGTGGGGTTGGGTTGGTTGCGATTGAGTCGAAGGAAACGTGGTGTTGGGCGCCTGTAGCCCGCCTCTCTCTCGCGTAAAAGTTTCTGATATCAACTCGCCCTTTTTTTTTTTTTTTTTTTTTTTTTTTTTTTTTTTTTTAAATCAAAGAAAATCAATATATATATACGAAAATTTTTAATATCAATTTTTTAAATAGTATAAATAAATCAGGTTAAATATTATTATCACATTAATTTTCTTGATATGGTAGTGTTTGATTTAAATTATATTTGATTAAATTTGTGATAATAATTAAGAGTTTCAACAAAATTTAAATACTGGCTCATGTATATGCCCTATTTATAGGATTGCTCTTTGAGATTAGTCTCAAAACTTTTCTACATATTGAATTCCGTTGTTTGTTGAATATTACTTTTTATTTCTTATTCCGTATTAATTTTTTTTTTAATTTGTGATCATGGTTTTCGTAAATAGGCCAGTGACAAGTTTTCGTTGCTAAAGATTTTATGAAATATACTAAATACTGTTGTTATTATGTTTATGCAGTAATGCAGAGTAGTTGACTAATGTGGATAGCAAACAGTCAAACACGGAGTACTCCATATTGAAAGTTGATGCACACTCCTCCTTTTTCATTAAACTTCTTCATAGATCAAATTTCGTAAATTTTATTTATTCATCTTTTCTATTCCCTCCGTTTTAGTGAATTGTTTACAGTTTGACCTTTTTGTGAGAGGAAAAAAGTCAAACTGTAAACAAATGACTGAGACAGAGGGAGTAATATATAATTGCAATTATTTAATGTGATTCTGTGTTTATTTCTTTGTTATGGTTTGTTTGCTATTAAACTAATATTATTATGAAGTTCTAATTTACTTTCTCTTTGTTTACTTGACCGTAAATTCAAGACACATAGATCTTGACTGATAATGTTATATTCTTCAATTCCATATGAAGATGGCTAAAATGCCTTTTAAAAGGTGAGGTTGTAAAACTCTAATTTTACGAGATAATTTTAAAAATATATAATAATTTAAGGATACTTATAAAATTTAATAATTTAGAGAGTTTGAATGCAATTATTAGAAAACCAATAGCCTGCAACAACGATATAGAATCTGTTTACTATCTACAATATATAATATTATATGTATTTATGCTAACTTCTATTCGGTGATTAATATTATATGCACATATTTTTATTGTGGTTATGTAAGGTATGAGAGTGAAATTTTTAGTTATAGTACAACATAATTTAGTAGCATTTTCATGTGAAGAGAAGCACTCTAATTTCCTTAGAAACTATTTAATCAAAAGTGTTGAGTTAATTTTCAAATAATAAATTTCGAATAATGTAATTGTTATATGAGATTTGTAATCCTTGGAAATAGATTAATATATACGGAGTATATACTTAGGGGTATACTTAGGGGTGGCAATGAGCCGAGCTGATACCAAGCTCGAGCTCGGCTCGTATCAAATTATTTGAGCTCAAGCTCGGCTCATAGCTCGACGAGCTTTTCAAAATACAGCTCGAGCTCGGCTCGTATAACATTTTTGAGCTCGAGGTCGGCTCGTATAATATTTTCAAGCTCGGGCTTTATAACACATTTTAGAGTAATTCAATAGGCAATACGAAAAATTTGAATAGAAATTGTGACTTGTGACTTTGTGATTTTTAGGAAATTTATTTATATTTTTAATTTTTTATTAATATAAATAATTTCGAGCCGAGTCGAGCTTAACCGAGCCGAGCTCTATAGGGCTCGGGCTCGAATTCAAAAGTCAGGGATCGAGCTCGGCTCGGGCTCGTATTTGACCGAGCTCGAGCCGAGCTTTGACCGAGCTCGAGTCGAGCTATGACCGAGCCGAGCCCGAGGGCTCTACGAGCCGGCTCAGCTCATTGCCACCCCTATATAATATACTCATTTATGTGTGAATGAAATTAAAATTGCAAAAATAAATAGTTGAGGATGAGTACAAATATGCTAAAACAATTAACAATAAATCTAATATATTTTAGGAGTATTCTATGTGGTACCCCCGTTTTTAATGAAAACATCTTAAAATTAAATATCCAAAAAGCTCTAATTCTTCTTTATTCAATATTGAATAATTTATATATTTTTTTATTCATTTTATGGCAATGTATGTCATCATTGTAAGTACCTTTTACACAATTATAAACATATGTTCTTCATAAAATTAGGTCTGTTTAAAAACTTTATTTTTAGTAGTTTGAGTATTTTTTAAATTATAGGGATCCTTATATTTAAAAAAAAAACTAAGGGTACCATGTAGAATTTGAAAAAATATGGGGATACCATATTGGATATCCCTATGTTTTAATTGTTTTTAGTATGGGGTAGTACATAAGTTTTATCTTCTTATTGTATTTTTGAAAAGTATATACTCTCGCGGTCCTGATAATTAGTTATCACTTTTTCTTTTACACTATTCAAAGTGAAGAAATTATTTAACAAAAGTCTTATTATTATATTGTTTTTGTCACAACTCCCACATTTTATAACACTTTTTTACAACTTCAATTCGACCTTTTATAATTTAATACTTCGTATGAAGTAAAGGTAAAAAAAAAAATGCAAAATAATATAATGACAAAAAATAAATTTGACGTGGTTTTCCACCAAAAAGATGAACCGGTGGGAGTTAAAAAATTGATACAGGAGTTTAGAAAAAAAAAAAAATACAAAAGATGGGAGTTGTAAAATAGTGGGTATAAAAAATTAATACCTTTAATAAATTGTCTAAAATATTGTCTCACAATAATAAAACACTCCTTATGATATATAAAATAATCAACCATTAAAAATTATAATTTATTATAAGATTGTCTCATACAAAATTAATGATAGAAAATCATGAAATTTAATTTTTAATCAAAATACTATTACAGACTATTTAACATATTTTCTTTTGATTTTTTTATTTCTTATCATTTCTTTTTTAAAACCCGTGCATCACACGGGCTTTACAACTAGTATGCTAAGTATAGGGGCTTCGGGTCTTTATTCTTAAACTCGTAGATCCTGAAATATTTAACAAACCGTTACGAGCACCCATTAACTAAACAAAAACTAAACTAAAAATGCAAAAATGAAAACAATAAATCAAGGGTTGCCTCCCCGATAGCGCTTTTATTTAACATCGTTCGCTCGACGCCTTTTCCAAACTTCATTAACCAAGTGTCATCTCAATAGCGGAACAACTAAACGCTCGGAGTAACCTGTCAAACATGCTAGCAAACAAACCGTAAAAGTGATAATAGCAGATATAAACCAAATTATAGCACGCATGATCATACAAATTATAGCCACAAGTCAAATCTTTCTCCAGGCTTCTAAACGTAGGCTCTATGTCACAATTTGGCTCTATATACGATGAATAATTTCCATATAAAAGCGGGTGATGAAACAAAAATTGACAACGGACCTTAGGTATTGAGAGCATGCACATAATCACCTGACGGAATTTTTAATTGCGCATTTGGTTGTGAGAATGCATCAATTTGCTCAATCATCTCCTCCCTTACCTCATTCTCCTCATATTCCTCCCCCTCTTACTCATCCTCCAAAATCACACTAGATGAGTCCTCTAAAATCACATTATCACTCAAATCGAGAGAGGGAGCACAAAAAATCAAATCACAATCCTCATCCTCATCATCATCCCAAAAACCGTCATCGCTATCAACATCACAAGTCTTATGGGAATCACTAACCTCAGGTTCAACGGGAGGGGTAATATCAAATTCAAGCTCATACTCAGATTCGGGTTCATCAAAATTAAGAACATGATTATCTCGCGCCTCAAGTCTAGCTATAGCTTCTGCTATTTGCGTAGCCTTACACTCAAGGTTTTCGATACTAGCCCTAGTCTCTTGTTGGATATGCATTACATTAACCGTAAGGGCTCTAATCATTTCTTCCGTAGACATCGATGAACTAGGTGGGGTGTTAAAATTTTCACTCGCTCTCGGTTGAGGTCTCCTAAGAGATGAATTGTACAGCTCCCATTGTTCAGTATCGTGAGCTAAATAAAGGAAAAAGTCTCACTTCTCGTCATAGCTCATCTCATAAATGAACCTACCTTCAGTCATAGTATAAACATGTCCTGTAGTTTCCTCATTCAAACCGTTAAATATCACATGACAAAGCTCCCAAGTTTGATAAGGATGACGACAACGAATGACATGCATATTCATAGAACCTATTAAAGTATTTATAAAATAACTCATGCTCATATTGAGGGAAATATTTAGAAGCCATTATCTAACCTAAAACAAGACAAAAACAAAACTAAAACAAAAAAATAAAAATAAGGACTATGTACACTACACTATAAAACACGATTAACGCCTATTCCCCGACAACGGCGCCAAAATTTGACGGGCTTAATGTCGTATGCCGCAAATTAATAATTTATATCACTTAATTCCTATTACTAAACAAATAGCAAAGTAGAAGTAAGGGTCGAACCCACAGAGAATAGGACTAACTATAATCGTGTAAAGTGTAATTAAAGATCGTAGTAACTAAGATTGGGGGGGTTTTGATTGAAATATACTAAAACTACTAAAAAGACTAATGAAAAGACAAATAAAAGAAATAACTACGTTGAACTCAAATGATACTAAAGGTCTCGACTCAAGCAAACATCCACGGTTTAAAGACAATTGATCATAGTTATCCGGTTTAAACTCGTATTCTTGACTACCTTATCGTGAATCATAAAATTCTAATTCTCCTTATGTTTAGTTAATTAAAACATATCACGTTCTTTAACTAACCCTAACTAAAAGACAATCCCACAATCCAGTTAAAGATTTAATCAGTTAGCACTTAGCAGCTTTAATCACAAGAGAATCGATAAGGAATAAATAGCACATACAATCCAGTTGTACTTTAGGTATTATGAAAATTGCTTCTAGGAATAAATATCACGAATCCCGTACAATAGTTAAACCTAGTTTGTTACTAGTGTTACTGTGGACAAGGGATTTTGATCCACGCGATGTTTTATTTCAAAAACATTTTCATTTGAAAAGAGTCGCCACTAAATTTTTAAGGTGGAATTTAGAAACCAATTTTAGAGAAAATGAGTTCGTGTGAGTTTACGCGTTAGGAAGTTTAAAAAGAATTTCATTAATTTTAACGCCTAACCCCGCCCGTTACAGTAACGGTCTCTACTAAGTAAAATCATGGCTATTACGAGTACGTATGCGAGTATGCAAACAGCGTTTTAATCCTAAGCAAAATAAAATCAATTCTATGTCGTTTAATGCACATGTAACTTTGTCGAAGTTATTTAACATGGGTTCATTTACTATTCTAACAAACAAAAGAAAGGAGCAGAAAAATTTACCGACAGCATAAGATAGATTAACAAACGTTAGCGGCAGACAAACAGAGATAAATACACGGCTAGTACATAAGGGCAAGTACGAATGATTAACATAGATGATTAAATGCGGCACACGAATACGAAGCAGTGACAAGCAAACAAAATAATTCGCAAACATTAGCTAACAAACAAACACACATATATAAGCACAAACACAAGCAGATGCACGTTGCACACATATAAACTAATAACCAAGTATCCTCAAACAAACATGCAATCACTTACAAACTGTAATGAGCACAAAGGAACGTACAAATTAATAAACAAGTGTAGCTACGAAGACGTGCAGACATACGCGGATTGTAATAATCAAACACAAGCAAACTTACCAACTAGTAATCAAGCAACTTCCAAACACACTAACATACGTATATAGACTCTAAAAGAACAACTGACAGCATACGAGCAAGGGTATCAATAAGCGGAAATCAGCTGAATGACACGAAGCAAATCATATAAATACGGGTAAATACACGCGAACGTAAGCAGACTACACAAAGACCTAAACATATCATACGAAAAAAACCTGAACTGAACTATCCCGCATGTCAAACTACTACACAACTCGAGATTTAATATACGGAGCAAAAACCAACAGAAATCACGCATTACAGGGCTACACGACAAAGGATTAACAGAAAAAGAAACAGCAGACAGGGTTATACTCCACGAGGCTTTTACATGATTGAGATGAATTACTAAACCAACACTAAACGATGAAACCAAAACTACGATAACATAAGTTAATATACAAACGCGAATTACCAATTTAAAAGAGAGCATGACAAATCAGATTTAAGACAAACAACACAACTAACATGAGTCAGATTTAATCACGTAATAAACTATCGGGCTAAACAGAATCAATCTAACGGAGATTTTTCGAGTCATACCACACAAGAGAACTATACATGCATTCTAGGTGAATAAAGGGGCACGAAACACTTACATACACTAATCACAATCATGCTGAAAATATAAGTCTAAAACGAATGATAAGAAGAGCAATAACTATGATGACGAACAAAAGAGCGACAGAGAGTAATAAAAAACGACAGAGGCTATGAAAAACAATAAAAAAAACGATAAATTAACAAAATAAAAAGAGTATTTTGCACCCTCAACTTACATGTATCGTTGACCAAATATCCGAGTCGTAATCGATTGTAAGATTTTATCCCGAGGGGCCGTCGTCGACGAAAACCAATTGTAAACCGTGAGTTTTGAACAAATCTGACAGCAATTTTCAATCAAGATATCTCCTTCGTTTCTCAATGAAATTTCGAACCGAAAGATGTTTTAGAATCGTAGTAATGTGAACTTTAAGACCATGTAAAGAAATCAGAAAGACTGAGATGTTTTCAACACGAAAATCGAGGTAGAAGAGGCGACAGCTGAGCGAAAATCAGAAGGATTGCCCCCTGTTTTTCACACGACTTTCACGACTTCTTTTGAGTTTGCTTGAGGCTTTTTGGGGCTTGATGTAGAGTATGTTGGCTGCGTGTTTCGTGTCCTGAAGGCTTGTGTATGGGTGTGTATATATAGGTTGAGAAAGTAGGGTTTTAGAAGGGAAACCGAGCAGCTTCCTCTTTTCTTCTTGAGCTGCTATCCACGATTTTCTTTAGGGTTTTGGAGGGGTTTTCTTGAGGGTTAAGCAAAGGGTACGTGGGTAGGATAGCTAGGATGTGGGTATGGGTTTAGTGGACAGAAAAGGTCGGGTTTTGGGTTGTATCAGGGCTGTCCAAACAGGGTACGAGTTGGGTGTTTGGGCTGCTGCTAGACGAGTTCTTTGGACTATGTTTTGGGTTTGTTGTGGTGGATTTAGGATGTAGCTTTTAGGCTGTTTTCTGGTCTGACCAGTCGAAGGGGGGAATGGGTAGAAAAGGCCTCGAAATTCGTGCTAAAACGGGCTCAAAATCGCTCTTAAAATCGGGCTTAAAACGAGCTTTAAAACTTGCTGTTAAGAAAACGAATTCGTCGAAAACGATTTAATAAACTGTTTTAAAAGCACGAGAAACGACTTTTCAAGTCAAATATCAAATTTATAAAAGCGATTTTTCAAATCGAAATACTTAAAATGATTTTTCAAATCAAAACATTTTATTTTCAATAAAACAAAACTTGTGACAAATAAAATTTGACAGAGCTTATAAATCAAACATTCTTTTGAATTAACAAACATTGCGTCGACAGCGCCCTGCTTACATCGTAATACGGACTCAAATAAATGATACGAGAACACGTTGTCCTATCATCATAGGGTATTTGTCGGGTTGTCTATAAATTTCCATATCGACAGATACGGGTATCTACAGAGCCCCCACTTTGACTAAGGCTTGGACAGGCGAAAGTCAAAGTAAACTCTCGAGTCGATCGTAAATCACAACTTGAGGGCCTTACGGGTCGTTTATGGTCCCTTAGACCTGTGTATATAAGCTCACCAGCCATAAGAAGAAATCATACCTGAAACTTGGTTACGGATGCCTGTATTTTCCTGAAAGCGTGGGTTGAGCCTTATCCTTAGGCGCCTACGTATCTGTTGTGACAGAATCAAACCCGTATCGTAGTTCGAGCTCGCTGGCCTGTAGCTTTCTGCTGCTTCGGCCCAAATCAATGATATTTGTTTACTTGATTAAGCAAAGTCAAAATCATAGTTCTTTTTAGGAAGTGTCACTTCGTTTAGCTTCTGCTAATATTTCTTTATCTTGAGGATGTCATCCTGTCGTCGGGATCTAAGGTGGATAACTGTAGAGCCCCCTGCTTGAGCATTCCTGTTCAAACTTACACAAAAACATAGTATACGACTAACAAATCATTGTACACAACTCCCATAGTGAAATTTGCGTCTTTTGAAATAAAAAGAATGGATCGTCGATCCGAGCTGCGCATTTAATTTTGAAATGGGTCATCGACCTGCCTTTAAAGGGGATGAATCATCGATCCGATTTGAAAATGGGCCCTCACCCTGTTTTTTCAAAATTGTAATTTGAAAATGGGTCTTTGCCCTGCTTTTTTAACCAAAAGGATGGATCATCGATCCGAACTGAAAATTCTATTTTTGGAAATGGGTCCTCGACCCGAGCTTAAAAGCTATATTTTGCGTCCTCGATTCGTATTTCGAAATTTTGTGACCTCGGCTTATTCAAAAATAAACAAGCTGTCAAAAACCAAAAAAAAAAAAAAAATAGCTTGTGTCCTCGACTTATTTTTTGGATTTAAGAGTGGTGGGTATTTGACTCGTTTTTGGAAATGACAGATCATCGACCCGCGCTCACGGACACGTGTCTGACCCGTAGCTAGACACACATGCTCTCGTACGGTCCCACATGTTATCATGACTAGACATGTGTTGCCACAAAAAGCACACCCCTACGTGGGTCATCAACCCAAACAAAATATATACCCCAAAACGAAATTGTGCTGCAACAAAATTTCAGAACTTGTACTTAACTTATACGTGGGTCACCAATCCAAATCCAATATATACCCACAAAATAAAAAGAACAAAAAAACCGTAAGTATGCAGAGGGAGAATCCCAACTCCCTTGTACTCTTTCCGTATCGCTACGTAGCAAATTTCCACGAGAAGATTCAAGTTTCCATAATTCCGACTTAGCAAATATCTTGAGAAATCGTAATTCCCTTAATCCATACTTGGTAAATTTTCCATATCATCTCCTTGTATTTCCCTATAAAAAAAAGATGAGAGCCCCCTGATGTCTCACATCATATTTTCCAGCTTACATCGCGCTTATTTCAGAAAGGTTGTTGTGGGCGAAATATCGACTTGTAACCATGAATTCTCTGGTGGGAGCGATGAAGTCTTGGTCAACGGACTTCAAGATTCGAGAGACTCAAGCCCTTACCGACGCGGGGCTGCAGCAGATGCTCTCTCTCGTGCAAATCATCCCCCAAAGGGGCCTTCTGACAGAGTGTGTAAAGCTTTGGAATCCCGTTCACCACGTGTTCGCCCTTCCGGAAGGAGAGATATGTCCTTGGCCTGAGGAGTTTGCCGTACTTGGCGGCTGGAAGCTAACGCAGCAGCCCGTCATACCGGACTTCTGTCCTGGATGGGTCGGAAAATACCGTGATTTCTTGGGCTTATCAAACGAGGAGGCTCATAACATAGTTGAGGGAGAAAGGGTAGACCTGTGTGGTCTGGTCCACCTCTTTCGACATGCATATGACCCTACGAGGGCCACCGTTTATCGTCGGCGAGTCTTTGGCCTCATCATGCTGCATCTTTATTGTCTTGAAGGGTACGTGGAGCTCCCGTCTTGCCATGGGCAAGCAAAGTTCATCCGTATCGTAGAGCAAATGGAGGGGAATTGCAACCCAGCTTCAATTATCTTAGCCGAGACCATTCGTGGTTTGGATGTTTTCAAAGCTGACCCGGATGGTCCATTCCGAGGCTCAACCCGTATTCTACAGGTGACGTGACTTGGCTTTTCTTTCTCTTTTTTCGATTTTTTTTTTTTTCATACAGGTCCCTTCTTCCGGGGCTCTACTGTTTTGCTTCCTTTCTGATTTCTCGTAGGCTCGTGTTTCCTCCTTTGGAACTCGGCTTTTACTTGGCTTTTCACTCGTTTTTTTTTGTTTTGTTTCCTTTTACTCGGTTTGCTGTGAAGAGCAGGGAAACTCAGCTTTTCACTCGTTTTTTCTGATTTTAGAGCTCATTGATTTTCCGTAAACGCTTTTCCTGTTTTGGGAGCTCGTTTTAGAGCTCGGTTTTTCTGATTTTTCATAAGTCCACAACATAAGGAAGAACGCACATGATTTTTCTGATTTTAGAGCTTGGTTTGAACGCACATAACTCTTTTTCTGATTTTTCTGGTTTTAGAGCTCGGTTTTTTTCTGATTTGCGCAGGCCTTGTTTTTCTGATTTTTTTGCAACCCGTAACCTAACAGGTGACCTGACCCGGTTCTGTTTTCTTCGTAGGTGTGGCTTATGGAGAGGCTTGGACTAGTGGACCCGCCAAATGACCCGCGTGCTTATCGAGTGAGGAACTTTGGTGGTCGTGTGCCTCGATATGTTTTGGGAAAAGGGCCTCGCTATTGGCACCGTATGCTGACTGTAGGAGCCGGATCCCACATCCACTGGTTTTTGCCTTGGTTACACTTATCTTCATTTACCGGGCTCTCGGATGGTGACCGTTCGAGATATGTCATGCTTTTGGGTTTGGAGAAACCCGTTTATATTTATCCGGACCGCGTGCGTCGCCAGTTTGGTCTTCAACAAACTGTTCCCACGACCGAGGCCAGTCAAGGGCCTGAGTTTGATATTACTCGGGCTAGGTGTCAATCTTGGCTTCATTCTTGGAATTGCAGAACCGTTTGGCACCTTCTCGAGCCATGTGCGTCGACATGGGTATCCCCATCGTATTTGAAGTGGTTGAAGGAGACTTCCGTCGAGGTGCGACGATCATTAATTGAAAACGACGCAGCAGATTGGAAGGCGCGTGGTGAGGCGTTAAAGAACCGGAGATTCTATGCGAGACTGAGCGAGCCCGATGTGACACAGGGAGCGAATGCAAGGCGGTCAAACGTGTGGCAAAGGTTAGACACGGGCAAAGAAACACGTCCAAGTGTTGCTGAGCGACTGGGCCCACGCTTGAACGTGAAGGATCGCTTGGGGCCGCGAGAAGAAAGCCAGGTTCCTCCTAAAAAACGGGCCAGAATGATTATGGATCAGACGTCGTTTCGTCGTCGCGAGTCTCGTGGTTAGCCTAAGGAGCAAGGATAGGCTGTTAACTTACTACGTACTACTATTAGAATGTTATTAAAATCTTAGGATATTTTATTATGATGGTGTGACTTGGATTAGTTAGGATTATTATTATTATTTACATATTAGCTGAAATTAGTATTATTATTATTTACGACTACGTATTAGTTAGGATTATTATTATGTGTGCTTTCCTTTTCGAGTTGTGTGTGATGGGCTTCGCCCGCAATGAATAAAAGAAATAAAAAGTTACTATTTATTAGAAAAATTCCCGTTTCCACATTCATCAAGTTAACATTATTTCGATTGTACTCTTGTAAAGAGTTGCCTACGTATCTGCTTTTTACACAGAATCAAATCGAATCCGTAGTTCGTATGGTTAAACATTTCGTGTGGTGGCAAAAGCCAAGCTTTAAACTTATTCTAATACATCGCAATTCAAATATTATTTCATAACATTTGAGAATGAGGACTAAGGATAATATCGCTTCAGTTGATCCAAGTTCGTTGGATTTGAAAAATCGTTGCCGTCTAGATCAGTTATTCTAACTGCACCTCCTGTCAAGATTTTCTTTACCAAGTAAGGACCCGCCCAATTCGGCTTGAATTTTCCTCTCGAATTCGGCCAGGTAGTAGTCGCGTCTGGAGATTTTAACACGAGATCTCCTCCATAATTCCTCGAGGCTTCACCTTTATTAAAAGAGCGCTCTATCCTTTTTCGATAGAGTTGAACATTGTATAGTGCATTCAAACGCTCGTTCATCTAGCATCACAAGTGAGTCGTGCAGAAGCTGAACCCGACCCGCTTCGGGACCTTGCTTTCTAGCAGGATACGTAGAGACGGTATTTCTAATTCAACGGGTTGGGCTGCCTCCATCCCGTAAGTTAAGTAATATGGTGTTGCTCCGGTCGCAGTTCTAATCGACGCTCGCACCCCATAACGCCGAAGGGTATTTTATCTGCCACTCACGGTAGTTGTCAGTCATTTTCTTAAGAATGATCAGAATCGCTTTATTAAGCCGCCTCTACTGCGCCATTTGTCTGAGGGCGGTAGGGTGACGATTTGTGAAGCTTTATCTTATATTTATCGAGTAACTGAGCCGTCTCGGCTTGGAAATGGGTGCCATGGTCACTGATCATTTCATGAGGCACTCCGTATCGACAGATAATGTCATTTTGAATGAATTTTGCTACTTGCTTCGCATTTAGCACTTTATAAGACTTGGCTTCTACCCACTTCGTGAAGTAGTCGATTGCTACCAAAATGAAGCAGTGCCCTCCCGTTCCTGAGGGGTTAACCTTCCCAATAATATCGATACCCCACGTTGAGAAAGGCCAAGGCGATGTCATTGTGTACAGCATAGAGGGTGGAACATGTTGGACATTTGCGAATATTTGACAGTTATGACAATGACGGACATATCTTCGACAATCCATCTCCATTGTCGTCCAATAATAACCAAGCCTCATGATCTTTCGGACTAGCATGTGAGCATTCATGTGTGGCCCGCATTCTCCGTCGTGGACTTTTTCCATGACTCTTTCTGCCGTGGCCTTGTCTACACACCGCAAGAGCACACCCTGTGCCGTTCGTTTGTATAGTTGACCATCATCTGTTGTGACAAACTGGGTTGACAGAAGTCGCAATGCTCGTTTCCCACGTGTGTCGAGGTCGGCGGGGTATTCTCCCGCGTTTTTGTATTTCAAGATTGACGCGTACCAGGGTTCTGTCTCGTTTTCCTCCGCATTGTCAATCACATTAATATATGCGGGTGATGATCTGCGTTGAACACATAACGGCATACTGTCTATGCTATCGGGAATGTTAATTAGGGCTGCTAATTTTGACAGAGCATCAATCGGGTTTTCCTCCCTGAGGTGGACGTATCTTATATCGTCGAACAACTTTACAAGCTCTGCCATCTTGGTTTGGTAAGGTGCCAAACTGCTACTCTTAAGTTTCCATGCTCCACACACTTGATTTATAACCACGGATGAATCCCCCTGCACTAGTAGCCTTTTTACGCCTAAATTGACAAATGCGGACCCAACAGCATGCTTCAGATCACTGCCGTTAGTAATAAAGAAAGTCCACTTTAATGGATACGGGTATATGTTCTCCTTTTGGTGAAATAAGGAGGATTCCGATCCCGTAACCCATGTAATTCGATGCTCCATCGAAGTACAAATCCCACGTATCGTCTTCGACGTTCGCGACATTTTCATCTGGAAATGACCATGTATCCGTGATTTCAGTTTCGTCAATTGGATTGTCGGCAAGGAAATCGGCGACAGCTCTTCCTTTTATTACCTTCAGTGGTTTATACTTGAGGTCAAATTCTGCTAGCATGAGAGTCCATCTTGACATTCTGCCATTTAGTACCGGTTTTTCAAACAAGTACTTGATCGGGTCCATTTTGGAGTAGATGCTTACACTGTAGCTAAGCATGTAATGTCTTAACTTCTTTGTGGCCCAAACCAGAGCGAGGCACGTCTTTTCTAGCACTGTGTACTTTATCTCATACTCCAAGAATTTTTTACTGATATAGTAAATCGCCCTTTCTTCTTTGTCAACAGTTTGAGCTAACATTGCTCCCATCGCGGTATTCGTCACTGTTAGGTACAATGATAATGGCAACCCAGCCACTGGTGGGCTTAAAACAGGTGGAGAAGACAACACCTCTTTTATTTTGTCGAACGCAGCTTGACATTGTTGGTCCCATGTAACGTGTTCTCCTACTTTGAGCTTTTTGAATATAGGTTCGCAGATCATGGTTAACTTAGCGACGAAACGGCTAATGTACTGTACTCGACCCAAAAAACCTCGAATTTCTTTCTCGGTCTTCGGGTGGGGCATTTCCAATATGGCTTTGATCTTTGAGGGATCGACTTCAATGCCACGATGACTAACGATGTGGCCGAGTAGCTTACCCGAAGTGACTCCGAATGCGCACTTCTGCGGATTTAGCCTCATGTTGTACTTTCTTAATCTCTCGAAGAATTTCTTTAATGCACTTAAATGCCCATTGCGCTCCTTGGATTTCACAATCATGTCATCGACATAAACCTCTACTTCTCTATGCATCATATCATGTAGCAATGTTGTCGCGGTTCGTTGGTATGTGGCCCCTGCATTGATCAGTCCAAACGGCATCACTGTATAACAATAAGTTCCCCACTGTGTTGTGAATGCGGTCTTGTGCATATCTTCCTCGGCCATTTTTATCTGATTGTAACCCGCGTAACCGTCCATGAAGGACAATAATGCGTGGTTGGCGGTGTTGTCAACCAAGATGTCGATGTGAGGTAATGGAAAATCGTCCTTCGGACTTGCTCTATTTAGATCACGAAAATCAACGCAGACCCGCACCTTCCCATCTTTCTTCGGTACGGGTACCACGTTAGCTACCCAATCTGAGTATTCTGAAACTTTGATAAATCCGGCTTTGAATTGTTTGTCAATTTCTTCCTTGACTTTTAGAGACCATTCGGGTCGCATTCGGCGAAGTTTCTGTTTTATTGGTTTGAACCCTGGCTTGATTGGGATTCTGTGTTCTGCAATTTCTCTGTCAATCCCAGGCATGTCTTTGTAAGACCATGCAAAAACGTCTTTGAATTCATTTAGCAGATTGATAAACCCTTGTTTTTCAGCAGGGTCGAGAGTTGTCCCTATTTTCAGCTCTTGTGGCTCGAGAATGGTTCCCACGTTAATTGTTTCAGTATCTTCGACTACTGAGTTTTTCTCGTCATATTCCTTTATCCCTTTTAGCAACTGAGGAGATGGTTCTATCTCCTCAATTTCTACTTGTTCACCTTGGTCCTCATTCTCAATGTCATTATTAAAACAATCATTTTCAAAAATTGAATCGCAATGTAAAAGAGACAAGTCGTAAGCAAACTGGTTCATTTTATTATTAATTTGAAATTGTGCGAATTGTGCTAACATTTGGGCCAACTGATCAGGGGTCAGTGGCTGGATAGATGTGGTATCCAAGACAGGCCTCGGAATGCCGGAACTAGACAAAGGTACATGAAAAGGAAAGACTGGGGAGGGGGTATTTTCGACACCTAGCTCCTTAGACTTAACACTAAGACTCTTATCATCATCAGGTTCAGACTCAGAATCAGACTCGGAATTCCCTTCTGGCTCGGACATTTCTCCTTCTCCTACGGTCATCTTGAACTGCAGTCCCTTGTTGTCGGTCCATTTGATGGTTTTTCTCCATCCGGACATAGCCCCTTGTGGATTAACATCTGTAATGAGGGTGGATGGGTCGAATCGGTCACTTTTGAGGATCATACTCACCAAAGCTTCGCTCGATGCTTCTATTTTTCTCTCTTCTCCAAAAAGAAGGCCCATAGCTTTCCCGTCTTCGACTGGGTTGCATTCCTTCTTTGTTGTGATCGTGGCCATAATATCGTCTGGAATATAGTAACAATCTTGGAATATTTCAATTCCTGGGACCCAACGGTGTACCTTATGGTCATAGATAGGCTCGGGAAAGTCCAAGCATGGTGTGTCTTCTCCGGCTCTCACGAATTGCCCATTAAGCGTTAGTGGGTACGGTTTCAGCTTCGCATCTTGACCCTTACCCTTGCTTAGACAATCTTCATCCTTTGTTGGGTTGTACCCAAGGCCAAAAGTGATTCCTTTCGGGACCGTTGGAGGTGGAGTGAAGGCATTTTCTTTCCTTGGATATAAGGATAAGCCAAAATATTTTCCGGTCCTTAGCACTGTTTCACACGCACGGCTTCCGGTGTATAACTCCATGTTCGATTCGTTGACTTGGGATTCGATCGCATTGACGACCTCAAAGCCACCCGTCTCAATGATGACCTCATTTTGTACCTCAAAAGTCACATCTCCACCCGTTACGACCATTGGAGTAGCGTTAATGGTTACCACTCCTCCATTGAATGGAATTTTAATCTTTCGGTGAAGGGTTGAAGACACAGCTCTCGCGGCGTGGATCCAAGGTCTTCCAAGCAAC
Organism: Dianthus caryophyllus; assembly: GCA_023091065.1. Taxonomy (NCBI): domain Eukaryota; kingdom Viridiplantae; phylum Streptophyta; class Magnoliopsida; order Caryophyllales; family Caryophyllaceae; genus Dianthus; species Dianthus caryophyllus. The sequence goes on along the minus strand of CM041522.1, from coordinate 35,560,506 downwards.
ATATTAAAGGATGAGACAAGGTCTATAACTTGAAAATTGACCGTCTTTTCTACTGCCCCAGTATTCACGCTCAAAGTGACGAGCCCGGCTACCCGACGTATTGTGCCATCGAAAGCTCGGACCGTTTGCGTAGTTGGAATAAGATCATTCTTCTCTAAGCCCAAAATATACGCGGTTTTCAACGGAAGCACGTTTACGGCGGACCCATCATCCACTAGCGTCATTGGAAGCCTCTTGTGGCGGCATTCTACCGTGATGTACATGGCTAAACAATGTTGAGGTCCGAAGGAAGGCAAGTCTTCATCCGAAAAGGTCACGACGTTTGTAAGCCGAGGTTGGTTTGATGAAACCAACGAGATCATATCGTTAGGCGTGGTGGTGGGAGACACAGTCATGTTCATCAAAGATTGTAGCAGAGCTTGACGGTGTTCAAACGAGCTTAGAATAAGCTCCCATATAGAGACATCCGCCTTAGTTTTCTGTAGTTGCTTGATAAGAGGATCCTTTGTGGTCGACACTTCTTCGAGTGCCTTTGTTACAATAGGCGCACTTGCTTGCGTTTTGCTTTGGGTATCCTCGAAAATGGAAGTGCTCTTTGACTTTTCTACTCGATAAGGGCGTCCGGATCGAGTTAGGTGGTCGGATTCAAGGACATCTTTTCGTAATTGCATGATTTCTGCTTGGGTGCGCGGGATGATTGCACCTTCGGTGAGATAAATATCATCTTCGTCGTCGGCCCAAACACCATTAATTTCATTCCCACTTTGAGCCAGGTATGGTGTACAATCAATGTTGAAATCTCCGATGCGAACGTCATTTCTTGCCTTGGGAAAGAGGTCGACACAATCTATGTAGACCTTTCCCACGAAAAACCCGGTGAGATAATTAACGGGTCGGATTAAGTGAGACATATCATCATTGCTTCCAATGAACACGGCATTGGAGTGGTTGCCGAAGGGATTAGTCACATTATTTGGCTTAACCGTAGGGATTGGCAAAGATCCATTTTCGATCATGTCTTGGATCTCGTGCTTAAGGCGAAAACAATTCTCCGTATCGTGACCTCTTCCTTGATGGAATGCACAGTATGCGTTAGGCTTGTACCATTTACCTTGGCGGTCGACAGGTGGATCCGGAGTTGGACCAATTGGGCTCAACTTTCCTTGGGCCGAGAGCCTTTGAAGAGCAGAGGTGTATGTGCACCCGAGATCAGTGAATGCCCTTGGTGCTCGACGTTGTTGCTCTCGAGGGCCCCCAAAACTGATTGCTTGCACTTGATTAGCCGAACTGGATGCCCTTGATTTAGAGGAAGAGGGCCCTTGGTACCCCTTAGGTTTTTCGGCCTCTGCAATTCGGACATCGTCCTCTATTTTCCTCCCTACTCGGCTAAGGTCCTTGAACGAGCTGAAATTTTGGTACTTGATAGCATCTCGGTAGACGGGACGAAGATTCTTAACGAACTTATCTACCATTTCAACCTCTTCGGGCCTTTTTGGCAATTTCACGCTTTCTGCGCGCCATCGATTAAGGAATTCCGTGAACCCCTCCTTCTCTTTTTGTGTCATTACTTCCAACGTTCTCATGGTAGTTTGAATTTCAGCATTATCAGCAAAATGCTTACAGAATTCCACTGTGATATCTTCAAATGTCGGAAAATTTTTGAGCTCGAGACCATAAAACCATTTCCTTGGATGTTCCCCCAAAGACTGAGCAAAAACATGAGACAACATTTCAGCGGGCACCCCTTTCAAGGCGAGGTACTCTTTGTAGGATCGAATATGTTGCAATGGGTCTTCAGTTCCCTTAAACTTAGGGATGTCGGTAAGCACAAAATTAGTTGGTAACTTATCTTGAACCGGCGTATACCCACGAGCATTCTCAAAGTGAATACTTTCCCCATGAGACAATTTCAGTTGCTCCTCTATTAGCTTGAAGCGTTTCTCAAGTTCAGTTGGTGGTGGAGGTGGTGGATTTTCTATTGTTAGCTTCTTTTCTACGGACTCCAAACGACTCATCATTGCAGCAAGAGTATCGTTGAGTTTGCTTAACTGTTCTGCGGTAGTCATGTTTCTTGTTTCGACCGGCCTTTCTACAATAAAACCCCGAACATCATTCAGTCATCGACTTATAAACCCTTTGCACACTCATAACTTGACTGACACACACGTGAAGCACCTAAACGAGACCCAGCCTTGTACTTAAACTCGATAAAAGAGAACTAGCTTGACTCATTCTTACTCGTCTAGCCTAAACGCGGACTCTAAAGTGGATTGACTCGAACTCCCTACCCTAGACTTGGGTTAGACTCGGAATGTGACTTGGAATTTGAAATCGAGGACGACTAAAAGAAGGTGACATTTGATTAAAAAAAAAGATCTTTTTTCGAAAGAGTTAAACAAAATCCGGAAATAAATTATGATTATTCTAATCCTAAAAGAATAGCATTTCTGCTAGGAAAGGGTCTTTTTTCAAAAGTGCTAAAAAATCGGAAGTAAGATTATTCTAATCCTAAACGAGTAGCATTTCAGCTAAGAAGCGATTTTTGTTTTAGAAAAGGAAAAGCATTTCAGCTTGAGTCAAAAAGGTTTCAAAAGAGATGTTTTAAAATTATTCTAATCTTAAAAAGACAGCATTTCAGCTAGGAAAAGGGTTTTCTGAAAATCATTTGATTGAAAAGATGACAGTTTTGACTAAAAAAAGATTGAAAACATGGCTTTGGAATTCACAGAGCAATTAGTCACACGCAGTCCAAGGATGCAATGCATGACCTAGGCTATTCTAAGTCTCGAAAAGGGTCCATGCCAATGATTCCACGTTGTTAGGGAACTTACACCACCACCATAAGTCAGGGACGAAATGGTGTGTGGGCGGTTGCTAACCTCGGCGGAACCATCTTGGTATTTAAACCGCACACGATGAACGCCATTTCCTACTTTGAGGTCGACCCAAAGGGAGAAATGGTTCAATCCTAACAAGATGATGCATAAAAACATAAAAGAGAAGGGTACTCTAAATAGCCATCATTTTACTTTTCAAGTTTCACTGCCCCCAATGAGTCGCCAAATCAGGACAAGGGATTTTGATCCACGCGATGTTTTATTTCAAAAACATTTTCATTTGAAAAGAGTCGCCACTAAATTTTTAAGGTGGAATTTAGAAACCAATTTTAGAGAAAATGAGTTCGTGTGAGTTTACGCGTTAGGAAGTTTAAAAAGAATTTCATTAATTTTAACGCCTAACCCCGCCCGTTACAGTAACGGTCTCTACTAAGTAAAATCATGGCTATTACGAGTACGTATGCGAGTATGCAAACAGCGTTTTAATCCTAAGCAAAATAAAATCAATTCTATGTCGTTTAATGCACATGTAACTTTGTCGAAGTTATTTAACATGGGTTCATTTACTATTCTAACAAACAAAAGAAAGGAGCAGAAAAATTTACCGACAGCATAAGATAGATTAACAAACGTTAGCGGCAGACAAACAGAGATAAATACACGGCTAGTACATAAGGGCAAGTACGAATGATTAACATAGATGATTAAATGCGGCACACGAATACGAAGCAGTGACAAGCAAACAAAATAATTCGCAAACATTAGCTAACAAACAAACACACATATATAAGCACAAACACAAGCAGATGCACGTTGCACACATATAAACTAATAACCAAGTATCCTCAAACAAACATGCAATCACTTACAAACTGTAATGAGCACAAAGGAACGTACAAATTAATAAACAAGTGTAGCTACGAAGACGTGCAGACATACGCGGATCAGAATAATCAAACACAAGCAAACTTACCAACTAGTAATCAAGCAACTTCCAAACACACTAACATACGTATATAGACTCTAAAAGAACAACTGACAGCATACGAGCAAGGGTATCAATAAGCGGAAATCAGCTGAATGACACGAAGCAAATCATATAAATACGGGTAAATACACGCGAACGTAAGCAGACTACACAAAGACCTAAACATATCATACGAAAAAAACCTGAACTGAACTATCCCGCATGTCAAACTACTACACAACTCGAGATTTAATATACGGAGCAAAAACCAACAGAAATCACGCATTACAGGGCTACACGACAAAGGATTAACAGAAAAAGAAACAGCAGACAGGGTTATACTCCACGAGGCTTTTACATGATTGAGATGAATTACTAAACCAACACTAAACGATGAAACCAAAACTACGATAACATAAGTTAATATACAAACGCGAATTACCAATTTAAAAGAGAGCATGACAAATCAGATTTAAGACAAACAACACAACTAACATGAGTCAGATTTAATCACGTAATAAACTATCTGCTAAGCAGAATCAATCTAACTGAGATTTTTCGAGTCATACCACACAAGAGAACTATACATGCATTCTAGGTGAATAAAGGGGCACGAAACACTTACATACACTAATCACAATCATGCTGAAAATATAAGTCTAAAACGAATGATAAGAAGAGCAATAACTATGATGACGAACAAAAGAGCGAGAGTAATAAAAAGCGACAGAGGCTATGAAAAACAATAAAAAAGCGATAAATTAACAAAATAAAAAGAGTATTTTGCACCCTCAACTTACATGTATCGTTGACCAAATATCCGAGTCGTGTCGATTGTAAGATTTTATCCCGAGGGGCCGTCGCCGATTTAAAACCAATTGTAAACCGTGAGTTTTGAACAAATCGACAAAGAATTTTCAATCAAGAGTATCTCCTTCGTTTCTCAATGAAATTTCGAACCGAAAGATGTTTTAGAATCGTAGTAATGTGAACTTTAAGACCATGTAAAGAAATCAGAAAGACTGAGATGTTTTCAACACGAAAATCGAGGTAGAAGAGGCGACAATGAGCTTAAAATCGTAAGGATTGCCCCCTGTTTTTCACACGACTTTCACGACTTCTTTTGAGTTTGCTTGAGGCTTTTTGGGGCTTGATGTAGAGTATGTTGGCTGCGTGTTTCGTGTCCTGAAGGCTTGTGTATGGGTGTGTATATATAGGTTGAGAAAGTAGGGTTTTAGAAGGGAAACCGAGCAGCTTCCTCTTTTCTTCTTGAGCTGCTATCCACGATTTTCTTTAGGGTTTTGGAGGGGTTTTCTTGAGGGTTAAGCAAAGTGCGTGGGTAGGATAGCTAGGATGTGGGTATGGGTTTAGTGGGCCGAGAAAAGGTCGGGTTTTGGGTTGTATCGTGTCGAAACAGTGCGAGTTGGGTGTTTGGGTGCTAGGCGAGTTCTTTGGACTATGTTTTGGGTTTGTTGTGGTGGATTTAGGATGTAGCTTTTAGGCTGTTTTCTGGTCTGACCAGTCGAAGGGGGGAATGGGTAGAAAAGGCCTCGAAATTCGTGCTAAAACGGGCTCAAAATCGCTCTTAAAATCGGGCTTAAAACGAGCTTTAAAACTTGCTGTTAAGAAAACGAATTCGTCGAAAACGATTTAATAAACTGTTTTAAAAGCACGAGAAACGACTTTTCAAGTCAAATATCAAATTTATAAAAGCGATTTTTCAAATCGAAATACTTAAAATGATTTTTCAAATCAAAACATTTTATTTTCAATAAAACAAAACTTGTGACAAATAAAATTTGACAGAGCTTATAAATCAAACATTCTTTTGAATTAACAAACATTGCGTCGACAGCGCCCTGCTTACATCGTAATACGGACTCAAATAAATGATACGAGAACACGTTGTCCTATCATCATAGGGTATTTGTCGGGTTGTCTATAAATTTCCATATCGACAGATACGGGTATCTACAGTTACGTTAATCACAATCCAGTTAAATCAACGAAACTAACGATTACGCGATTAATAAGACGACTAGTTGCGCACCTAGAAATCAAAATCAATCTCACAAATAATAATTATAACCAAGCAATAATCAATAATCAAGAATAAAGCAAAGAACTTTCAAACTCACAATTATAAATCAAACCGTTTAGTTGCTTGAATCAAGATGAAATTAGGCTTCCATGGTTTTCTTGAACAAAATATAAAATTAGGTCTAAACTAGAATAATGAAAAGTAGCAGTAAAAGTTGTGGTAGAAGTTCCCTCATAAAACTAAAACAAACCCTATATGTATGCAGTTTCCTAAAATTAATTAATTACAATAAAATAAATTACAAGTCTTATTTCCAAAAACAACTCTTTGACTCGGTCTTTATTCTTCTTCTCGATCTTCATTATTCTTCACTTCTTCGTCATTCACTCCGAGCTCAAATGGATATCTAACATAATAAAGTTACAACGAATCGACCCAAATAATAAAACGTCACAAAAGTGATAACTAATCAATTATTTAACTCAACTTGAAATATATCAAAATCACTACTAAATCAACCTCCAAGTGTCTCCGAATGATATAAAACCGACTCCTAAACCCCTACTAATAACGCTCCATCAACTCCCGTATTATTTGTATTAAGTTTAATAAGATTAATCAAATGCAACGACCGGTTTATTATTAAAAAAAAAAAAAAAATAACTTATTGTTTTCTGTTTATTGTTTGAGTATGATTTATAAACTGTTTAAAATTATATATATATATATATATATAGTAGATTAGTAGACTCAAACTAATTTTAGGATTGAGGGTATTTGATATAAGATAAAGAGTTGAATTGAAATTATATTGTGTTATATTCAATTGCAATAGAGTTACAAGGTATTTATAGGATACATATTCAATTAGGAAAAATATACCAACCTAGAATTCTAGAAATATACAGAGGCTAAAATAAATATACAGATACTAAATTTAGGAAATACAATCTAATGACTGACATTTGAGACCCTATTATTTTTGTTTAACTTGATTTTGCTACTCCGTAATATTTTAAATAATTTAACATGGTTTAGTAAATGTATTTTTTCCCTTTTATTATATTTTATTTCATGGAGTATAATTAATTTTATATACATAATAACACAATGCATGTAGTAGTACTCTATAGCATTTTTAAATATTTTTTTCATGATGTTGACATATCTGAATAGCTCATTGTATTTTTCTAATTAACTTTATTACTCCGTATATTTTAGGTTAGACTATGAATGATGTAAGCTAATCTTATATTTAGTTTTGTCATTTATTTAACTTTTTTTTAGTAGATTGTGTTTTTTAAAATACTCACTTAATTATCTTATGTGATTCAGTAATTTTTTTTTTTACCTTGTTATGTTAGGATGACATAATGTGATAAGTAAACACTTTATAAAAAAACTAAAATAAATGTAATCTAATTGGACATAGTGTGGTAAATAAACATTTTGGGTTTTTCTCAACTGTACCCCTGTACTATTGGGTTTTCCCAACTGTACCCTTGCGTATATCGTATTCCCAATTATACCCCTGAGTTTCCTTAATTACTCCCAACCATAACTATTTATGCTTAAGCCGTCAATTATCACCGTTAAATGCCAATTAGGATGCGTAATTTGCCTACGTGGAAGGATTAGTTGTAAATTAGAAGTTGAGTCAATTTATTAACCGTCATTTCTTTCTTTTGATTCAATTTTTTTTAAAACCCTTTAAAACCCTTTCACCTTCCTTCCTCTGTTCTCTTCATCTCCTTCCTTTTGCTATTGAACTTTTGCAGTTCATCGTCGTTGCAACATCTTTATCGTTGAACTTTTGCAATCCTTCCTTCCTCTGTTCAATTTCATGTATGATTTTGGGTAAATTAAAGAAACTCAGGGGTACAGTTGGAGTTATTAAAGAAACTCAGGGGTACAGTTGGGAATACGATATACGCAGAGGTACAGTTGGGAAAACCCAATAGGACAGGGGTACAGCTGGGAAAAACCCAAACATTTTATACGAAGCTAAAATGTAATCAAATTGTTTCGGGTATAAAGTTAGGGTAACTAAGTATACAAACTAGTTAAATTAAGTACAAATGAATTAATGCTGGAGATGTCCTGTGGGGTCTTCTAATGCTTGGATGCTGCTTGTCTTTCTCTTGGTCTGAACCACGTAGCAAACCTAGCCTCGGGGGTTCCAGGAAAAGACCCTCCGACGCTCAAGTCAGCTTATGTAAATAGATAAACTGAGAGAGAAAGTAATAAACCTTTTATGTGAGTTTTTTGTGTTATCTGAATGAATGTTACTTAGGGTTTTGTCTCTTATTTATATTCATACCTTATTTGTCCTTTAGTGGATAATGACCGTACTGTACGGCCTAGGAGGTTGCCCTCCGTACAGCCTAGCATATATTCCCCCGGTCTCGGGAGGGGGCCGTGGGGTTTTGGGCCAAGGGCTGCCCCTAGCCTCTTGCTCACCCGGCCCGGCCTGGTAGTTGTCGGGATGACTCACCCCCAACACAAATTACTATCCTAAATCATTTAAACGAAATTGACATCGTTAAAAACCAATAACATTTTGGATCAAATTATTTTATCTTATGAAAAAAATGTCAATTAATTCAAAATAAAAAGGTAAATAAATGAATTAAATAAGAGGGTAAGAATTATATTGAGCTAAATCTAGCTAAAACCTATAATGCGTAAATTAAATTATTAAAATCTAATAATATAGTTACTATACAACATAATTAGATGTACTCTAGTTCAGTAGAGAAAAATCATTGTTAAGATTTAGAATTTATGAATTCATAGAAATGATATTGTATTATTGTATTCAAGTTGATTCCTTAGATATTATAATTTACCATCTTATATAGTTGATAGATAGTAAACCAAAGGTTACTATTAATTGCACTAATGAAGTAGACCATTATTACAACTCTTCATTATCCTAATACCCTCCCGCAATCGTAACGGTAGTATTACGGACGATACGATTGGAGAACTAACAAAGTTCAACTGTCTTCAGCCTTCGGTCTTCTATCTTCATCTTCATCTTGGTAAAAAAAACAAATGCGTATAGGACTCGTCAGACAATACTTAGATGCGTATAGGACTCGCTAGACAATACTTAGATGCGTATAGGACTCGCCAGACAATACTTAGATAAGAGGGTAACAACCTACCCAATACGTGCGTATAGGACTCGCCAGACAAATTTTCATTGCGTATAAGACTCGCCAGTCAATTCCGAAGTAAATTATCGAGGTATTTTTATTTATTTTTTCGATAAAAAAAAAAAAAACAATATTTATTAGGAACGCCGCAATTTTTCGAACCTAACAAACTAATAACAACCGAAGAGAACGTAAATCTTTCCGAACTCTTCAAAAATTCGATCCAAATAAAAAATTTCATTAGAGGACATCTTCCTTTTCAAATTCCTCAAGAAAAATAAAATAAAACGATCCCTTTGAAAGTCATAGATAAGCAAACAAAAGGCCGAAAGGCCCATAGGGAATTGGGAACTTATGAAGCTGGGGTGGGATGTTGATCGGGCGATGTGGTTCATCATTTTCCATTAAACGATAATTTGATAATCAATTAACAAAATAAAATATTTGTCTTTGAAATCCTGCCGGTGGGCAATGTCGATAATTTACCCACCGGCAAGGCAGCGGAAATGTATTTAGGTGTCAAGAACCCGAAGGCTCTGATACCATGTTAAGATTTAGAATATATGAATTCATAGAAATGATATTGTATTATTGTATTCAAGTTGATTCCTTAGATATTATAAGTTACCATCTTATATAGTTGATATATAGTAAACCAAAGGTTAATATTAATTGTACTCATTAAGTAGACCATTATTACAACTCTTCATTATCCTAATAATCATTAATACTACCTGTACGTAGTTGCATACTTGATACTTGCATGTTGAAACAAATTAAACAAAGGAAGTATTGAACACCAAGGAGGATTACGCAAAGTATTGACCTTGTTTGACCATTCATACTTTTATTAAGGAAAAGGAATTGTATTGCTAAAATTTTAAGTGACCTTTTTTGGACCTTAGGTATATCTCTTTTATGTTTTTGTACCTCTTGAAATACTCTAATTTGTACTATTATGATCACTACAATTTAACGTAAGATCATTTCACAGAATACTTACTCGTTCAGTAATATTTTCTTTTGTTATTTGTTTTGATAAATAAACAAAGTTAATATTTTATTAATTAAGTTTTTATCATTAAGACGGACCTCTAAAATTAGTTTTTGTACAAACTAAATTAAGATTTACTTGTCATTGGGCCTAACAATTGGGCTTAATGCCACGTATCTCAGAGACCAAATCAACACGCATCAACTTTGTGTATAATCTGTATAGTGTATATATAGGTGGTTGTTTAATTATATTAAAAAAAAAATATTGTTATTTTAATAAAAATAATCGAACACATTTTGATATTACGGAGTACTTTAGTTTATTAAAACATATAATTTCGACTCGAGCCACTCTACATAGGTAACAGAAATTCTAACGTGATCTTACATGTTATAAATAGGACAATAATTGTAAAGCTGGTGGAATTTGCACCCAATTCAGTTACGAGTATAATAATAGAATTTAGGAGGGAGATAATTTATGAATGGGAATATGTTTATTAATATTAGTTGTCGTCTAATTAATACAATAGCAACATATATATACTAATATGGCTACGACTTAATTTTAGCAACAATATAACATATTATTCTCTATGATATATTTTCATATACCGTATTCCGTAAATATAATATGTCGATACCTCGACATATTCCAAAATATCCCAACACCCCCCTCAAACCCATGGAAATTAATTAAAATTTTCATGGGTTTGTAACATATAACAAAAAAAACCTTCAAATTCTTTGGTATTCTTCGATCTTCAAGTTTCAAACGGGAACTTCGTCGTTTTTCTTGAACCCGCCAAACAAAAACCACTGGTTGGGAACACCATAGTTTTTCGAACCCACCGAAAATCAATCGAAACGAGAACGACGTTACAATTTTTCGAACCTAACAAATTAACAATCCAAATGAAAAGCAGTTGCTAAAAATAGTTAATGAAAAACACATCCATCAATTTCAAATATGAAGAGAGCGTGATTTTTTTTTATTTTTTATTTTTTTATTTTTTTTTTTTACGAACTCTAACAATCGACCAATTATAGCATAAAGACTACAAAGTTAAGAGGACCCTTATTAGATGGCAAGGGTACGTACCATACCATCTACCATCTAAATTTTCATCGGCAAATTATTTTTGTTTTTCCAAAGTATGAAAGTTCATATCTTTTAATCAATGCTTTTTATATTATTCTAAAAATTTATCCCTTCCAAAATTATGCAATATCAAATGACATTGTAACAACCTGGTTTTTCGTGACTTAAATTAAACTAAGGCGGAAAATTAATTAAGTCTATATATTACAAACCAGCTGTTATCGTTTAACAAACTCAGTATTCATAATACGAGTTTAGAGATAAAACAGAGTATTTAGATTACAAGTCCTCTCAAAATAGATTACTAAATAAGGCCTTCAATCCCCTGATAGATCAACGGTCAAGACTCGGGGTACCTGCATTAAACTCTCATCATTTTCCCGCACACTCTTTCGATACATGCAATTCTAAAACAATATGCGATATAAATATTAAATAAACAAGGAAAACAAATAGCAAGTATACAAATAAAGCACATAAGTAAATCATGATGATTCAATACGAGTATAACATCCAATCAAATAACGTACCACACTCACAGTCAATCATACTCAATAAATCGTATTCCAATACTCAACCAAGTCATTCAGATAATCATCAAACAAACAAGGAAATGCATTCAACATCTATTGACTAATGAGTCTTCGTTAGAAGCGCGAAGACGCAGACATAATCAGCGCAGATGGCGGTAGAGGCCAACATAACTTGGACGTGACTACCGCGGCTTAAAGATATCTAAGGTAATAAGGATGATTCAATCCTCGTCTAATGTATGCATACACTACCTATCGAGGATCATACTTATTCGCTATTGAAAAGGTATCACCGACTAAAAAGTTCGACTATCACCAGAGAGGCAGATGCCCTGATGGGGTTGGCGTTTCAATTACTATTCTATGGGCCCGCTAAGTATCAAGTATGCCCCATCCCCGAGGTTGATACCACACGCCAAACAAAGAATCTTAAGATCGTTGAATAGCCTTGGGCAACTCGGGAGGGAGCCCAAGTCCCCATGTAGACCACCTCGTTAACTTCGAATTTCAAGAGTCGCAACATGGCGAACAATCCAAGTATTTTATTCAAGTAGTTCATTTCTCAAATTCTTATTTCCTCGTTCACATGTAACAAAGTGACAATTCTGTAACTTAATTATATCGTCGAACTTGTATAATGAAATTTTAATTCTAGCAGTTCTTGGATAAACTAAGCACATAGAAAACTTAAATATTTATTTTGAGTTCGTTCGTATACTTTAAATATTTTCACTATTCATTATTTTACTTTTAAATATTAATTCTCGTTACTTAGTTTACTTTAAAATGATTTATTTCGAATAACTTAAATATTTTATTAATTCAAGTGTAAGTATTTTATTTGATTAAGTTAAATGATTTAGTTCCGTTTAAATTTCAACTTAAGTATGTTTACAATTAGTGATATAAATATTCCAAGTTTCGTTTAATATAATAATCATTTGATATTTTCATAGTTAGTATAAATAATGAAGGTGTTTAGTTACATAATATTCATAACATTTATTTTAACTTTAGAAATATTACTTAGATGAGATTTGTCAAGTTTTAGATTTTTGATAAAATATAATTAACTGACATTTAGTTAAATTTCTTTTAGGTGGTTTAATTTCTTAATACGATTTTATTTATATAACTTTCACGTAGTCGTATGAGGGGATTAGGTAACTTGATCTTGAGATTATTAATATTTATATTTTAGTAATATTCGCTTAAGTGTAATTAATTTAATTATTTATTACTTTTTATAATGTCATAAACCTTATAGTCTAAATTTTAGTTAGGTTTTGTATTTATATATATAAATACATTATTCATGATTTTTATATAACTATACTTAGTAAATTGTTAGTCGATCTTTATATATTACTAAGATATTAACAATTTACCTTTTAGTTAATTTTTATTTGTGATTCTAATTTTTAGCTTTATTTAGTAATAGTTTTAGTTAAGTTTATTTTAAGTTTCAAGTTCTTTATTTCGTTTTGATATTTTAAGCAAATACTTATTTAGTATAGTTTAAGTACATTTTAAACTTTAGAGTTTTTAAATTAAAGTACTTATCATATTAAATTAGATATATGAGTTTTTATACGACTGTTTATATTAGATATTTAATACGAGTAACTTTTATGTATATTAAAATGAACTTTACTTTTAAATTGATTTAATCCTAATTTAAACTTGATACTCTTTTTATTTAACTCTTTATTTTTAGTTGTATTTTAATTTGAACCATTAAGTGACTACAACTATTTTTACGACTATAAATATTTTCATATTTATTTAGTTTATTTACTTAAGCCGGTTAATAATATTTTTAGTCTTATTTTATACTTGTGATGCTTATATTTAATATTTTCAATAAATTACACATAACATATAATTTCAACATGATAAAATTTCATATAAAATCAACAATAATTTAACAACACATTTTTCACCTAAAACATATTATCATAAAATCATACAAATATCATATTTCACAATTTAATTCAACATCATATATATAATTATAACATCACTTAGGAAAATAACATAAAATCAGTTACGAGGCGCTTATCACATAAGCCACATGGTAAGACCTTAAATTTGGCTCACGAACAGAGGCCTCCAAATAAAAACGGTCCTAACCCATTTAATTAATTTCCGAAGCACGACAAGGTCTGGCCCGACCCAAAACTGACCCGTTTCCTCGTAGACCCAAATAGCCGTGAAATCGAAAGAGGACAGCAACAGTGACGTTGACAGCAAGACCCACAAAAGAGAAGAATGAAATGAGACTTGACACAACGTATCAATATAATAAATTATAGACGGGAAGCGAATTGAGCATCGAGAGTTCTTTAATTGAATGAATGATTTAAAATAAGAACAATGAAGTAAGAGGAGAGCTCACCATCGAAGTGTGGTGGCTTCCACAAGACCAAGGCGGCGGTGGCAGTGATCATGGCCAGAGAAAAGTGAAGCAGAAACGATGTGGCGAGGGGCATGTGAGGAGAATGATAAAGACGTAGTAAGCCAAACAAACAACACAAAAATAAGAATACGTGAATCGATAACAAAATATTAACTGAACGAATACAGACTGAAAATAAAAAGGATGTCGAGGTTATGATGTTAACCAGGACGAGGAAAAGAGGGAGGCTCACCGTGAGAAACTCCGGTGGTCGAAGTTGAAGTCGAAACCGAGCCGAAAACAGAGGAAAGCAGGGGAGGCCGAGAAAGAGAGAGGAAAACAGGGGAGACGAGGAGGTGGCCAACGTGGGGCAGGAGGATGACGGCGGTGGTGATGGCCATGGTGGTCTGAGGTGGCGTCTCCGGTGATTAGGGCGGTTTCCGGCGACGAAAAATAAAACAGAGGAAAGTAGTGAGCAGAGAACCGAGAGAGAAAGAAGGGGAGAACGAAAAAGATGAAGGAGAGGAGGTGGAGCTTACCAGCCTTGTACAACTCCGGTGGTCTCGAAGGTCGGAGCTCCGGCGAGACTGAAACAAAACAGGGCAGAGAACAGGAGAAAGAGCAGGGGAGAGAGTGGAAGCTCGAGGAGAACAGGGGAGCTACGGTGGTGGTGTTGGCCGAGTAAGGAGGCGGCCTGAGGTGGTGAGACGGTGGTCACGGTGGTGTGGCTCATGGTGGGGCCGAAAACAGGGGAAAAAGAAGGGGAGAGCAGATAGGCGAGAGAGAAAGAGAGCAGAGCACGATGACGGAGCTCGAGCTTGAGCTCGCCATTAATGGTGGTTCGAAGGCCATGGCCATGGTGGCCGATGGTGTTCAGGTCGTCGTTGTTGTTCTTGTTATTGTTGTTGTCGTTTTTGTTTGTTGTTGTTTGTTTTATGTTGTGTGTTGTTGTTGTAGCTTTGTTTTATTTTAATGAAAATAAAAACAAGAAGCTAAGGAAGAAGAAGAGAAATAGTATGAGAAAAGGAAAAAAGAAGACCAGATAAACAAACAAATGAGGGAGTGTGTGAGTGAATTATTATAAAAACAAAATATCTTATACTCAAGTGGGTTAGTGGATGGAGATAGTGAGTGCCGACATACTTGGGAAATAAATGGGTCTGTTTGATCCGATTTGCTCTGTTTCATTCGCTCTTATTTATAAACTTTTAATTATTATTAAATATATTATACTTTAAATAATTATTTGTATTAAATTTTAGTTTCATTTTTAATACTATAAATTTATTGTTCGAAAATATAAAATGTATAAAAGTTGTCAGTTACAAATTGTATTACGGTCTCACAATTTTCAAACGGTCTGCTTATTTGAAAGGTTATTTCTACAAAAAGTAAATTTTATGAAAGTAATGATTTTTAAAATATAATGCAAATTTATAGAATTTAAAAATGTAACAAAAGTAACGCTTAGTTAAATAGTATTTTAGAAGTAAAAATATAATATAGGTTAATATAAAACGATCAAGAAAGTCTAATTAGAAATGTATTGAGAAAGTTTATTTAATCAAAATTTTTCAGCCGCGTTTTTGAAGTAATTGAATAAAAGTTAATTTATATTTTTTTTAATTTAAGAATTTAGTTAAAATAATTAATTAGTATTAATAAAAACACGGGGTGTTACAGACATGCTTAGTACACCTCTTAGCATATGATCATTTCCAAATTCTAATTTACAAAAATAAACTGTAGATGTCTAGGTTTAGCGGTTAGGACTGAGGTTTTCTGTTAGTAGATCTCAGGCCCATCCCCCCTACCATGTAATAATGACTTTATCCCTCTTTTAAAACCAAAGAAAAAAACAAAATTGGTTATTAATTTATCTCGATTTCATGGCACAAATATTAAAAAATAGTACTCCCTCCTCCTCATTTTGTTTATCACACTTCCTTTTTAGAGAATCAAACTTTTCGAAGTTTGACCGTCATTATTTTAAAACGTATAAATAATGAAAGTATAATAATAGAATATTCATATTCGTTATCAAAATATCTTTCCAAAAATTATATTTTCAACAAAAAAACATCACGTATAGACAATGAAAAAGATGGTTAAACTTCGACATTGGAGACCGCGCATAAAGTAAATGTTATAAACAAATTGATGAGGAGGAAGTATGTAATAGGTGTGGTGAGAGAAAAAATGGTAATATATAATGTGTTATTGAGTTACATTTTTAAAAATGTTATAATTTCACTGAATGAACTATCTTTTTTTTAAATACTACGGAGTACAGTTTTAGTGAATCAGAGAAAATATCTAATTAAAACATTTTTCTAAGGCTTTAAATAATTAGTAGTGTTGATTTGTCTTAATTGTGTTAATTTGCAATTCTGTCAATCAATTTTATTCCTTTTTTTGTTTCTTTGTAATAATGTGTAGGACGTAGAACTATAGGAGTAGCCGAGTAGGTACTTGGCAATTAACAAGTCAATGATAATTATAGCAACAAGGATACTATTTATATGCACAACAAATAATCTTTTGAGAAAAGGAATAAATTTACAACTATGAAGTTCACTCATCAATTTTTTTTAGTCATATATTTCATGAATATTGGCATCAGTTCAATCAATCAATCAATCAATCAATCAATTAATTTTTATCTTTAAAACACGTAGTGTCGTTATTAAACAAAAATGGAATATTTAAAAATATAGAGTATTATAAAAAAAACCCTAACTCTCTCTTTAAAACACGTAGTGTCGTTATTAAACAAAAATGGAATATTTCAAAGTACATTATTGGAATGTTACTTCAATAGTTTGGATTATTCGTGGATTAATTCGAGTTCGGATTATTTATGGTATAAGAGGATGAGTTCGGATTATTCTTGGCAATTAATCCATCTAATTTGTACCCGTTCAACTATTGTAGTCAAACGATTATTAATTCAAGCAATTGTAGTCGAAAGTTTTATTATTTTATTAAACACTGATGATGTTATTTAACTCGGGACAATTAGTTGAATAATTAAAATACGGACCCGTATAAGAAACCCAACTCGAGACCCGTACAACATACTCGAATGAGTTCACATACCAAACACGAACGACCCAACTACAAACACAAATAAAAAGTTTTATGCTCGTGCAACTACAGATGCAAATATAAAAAACGCTAAATTAATCCATATTTGTTATAAGTAATTTCTTATAGATAAAAAGTTTTATACCCGTGCAAATTACAGGGGATAATTGGTTAAAGAGTTAAAATAGGGGCAATTGATAATGGATGTTTTTTAAAAGGAGTTTGTAAAGAGTGTTTTTTAAAACTATTGAAATAGTTACGTTGATGTTTAATTTCTTACTATGCAATGTTACTTATTCTCATTCGATAAATTATTATATTCGATAATCTTATAAGATAAGACTAATGTTTAATCAATTGAAACACAAAAAAAATTACTTTACATATAAGATAAACATTATTTTGATAATTAAGTTTTATATTGACAACAAAGATAACTAAATTGAATATAAATAATTAGTATGTTGTAGGCGTGTTGCCGTTTCATATTAACTTTTGTTTGTCAAACACGACTCAACCCGCAAACTCGAGCCAAACCAACTTTTTAGGGTCTACACCTGTTACCCGTGACCCAAAACAATGCAAACCCGAAATGACCCGTAAATTTAGGGTCAAAACATAACCCGACCCATTCGACTCGATGGGTTAATGATGAGTCGATTTTAGTATAGGTTAATACGATGATTTTGAGCTCATTTAGTGAGGATTTGACGTGGTTTTACGAAGGTTTTTGTGACTTGTGATCGATTGCGAGATGCTTTGGATTCGCGAAGTTTTGTTGCAGTTTGACGTTAGTGGGGACGGTCACGGGGCTTGGACGAGATTTGAAGGAGCTTGGATGAAGAGTTGGTGAAATTGGCAACCCACAGGCGACCTAGAGGCTAGTGCGGGTCACGAGCAAAGGGAGAAAGCGAAGGAAAAGACAGACAATAATTGGCAACCTGGGCGCAAGCTACACGCAACCCAGGCGCAAGCTAAACTCAATTGAAGATTAGGGGCAGCGCATTTTTGGCAACCTGGGCGCAACCTATTGGCGACTTAGGCGCAACCTGCTTTACTTATTCCGGATTTTATTGTAATCTTTTAGGAAACTCAATATTATTAGTCTTAGACTTAACCTAGTTTTATTATATTATCAGCCATCATCTTTTCATTAGTTTTAGTTTACTTTTCCAAAAGAAAACTTGAGAAGTGATTCAGGAGATTATGCGTAGCTAAACTTTTAATTTCTTGATACGATCGATTGAAGCGTCGGTAATTAATCCGTGAGATTATCTATTTCTCTACTTTTCTTTGAGTATTATTTAATTCTTTGTTCTTATTATTATTATTATTGATTTTAATCTTAATTAGGGTGTACAACTAATTAGGGTTATTATTGATTAATTTGCTAGATTTGATTATTGGCTCAGTTTGCTTTATTAATCTTATCGCGGTAGCAATTGTGATTGATTTATTGTACTCCGTTTGTCATGAATTAATCATAAAAGGAATTGAATTTGTGACTCGAGTATTAACTGCGTTGTTAGTATTAGTCATCTTTATTGATTCTCGTGCTAATTCTTCTATAGATTTGAACTTAATTCGCGTGATTTGGGTTAGTCTTAGAAAGGGTAATTTAGGTAGGGGTGTTTATTAACGGTTCGGTGCACCGAACCGTTAATTTTTACGGTTCGTGTACGGTTCGGTTCGGGAAAAATCCGAACCTAAACCGACCATTAAGAACGGTTACTATACGGTTCGGTTCACATTTTTAACGGTTCGGTTATGCGGTTCACCGCGAACCGTTTACTCTGTCAAATTAAAAAAAATTGTAAGTTAATTATTGATTACGAAGCACTTTAACAACACACTAACGGTCCAAAATAAAAACGATAAATTACAAATGTCACATCTAATATACCATTATCAACTAAATTAATTATACTCTGTAGTGAATAGAAAATTTATAAATGTTTTAACTCAAAAATGCGTATTGAACAATAACAAAGCAAAAAACATGTTAAAAGTGAAGCGAGAGGGTGCATATGAGATTTTATTTTACGAGAATGAGGCTTTTGACTGTTAGAAAAATGCGGTAGAATAAATAATTGATATTTGAAATTTGATGAAAGTTGTAAAGTTAAACTTTATGTTTTAGTTTGTATATATAAGTATAATTTATTTATATTTTTGCTCTTAACTGATTCGTTAGGTTCTTGCTAACCGTTAACTCAAAATGCCGAACCTAAAACCGAACCGTAAACCGTTAATTTTAATCTGTTGGTCGCCAACCATTATTTCTTAACGGTTCGGTTCACTGAACCTATAAAACGTGCGGTTCTCGATTTTTTCGGTTCGGTTTATCGGTTCGGTTTTTTTTGCACACCCCTAAATTTAGGGCATCCGATTTGACCTAATTACTGATTAAAGAGAGAATACGTAAGTTAATATTATTGAACGGTATTAGCTTTCACAATAAAGTACTCAATTAAAGTGGTTTAATTGTTTTCTATGATCGGTGATTTTATCGTCTGTGGATATCGTATCGTGTCAAGGCCTTTCTCATATTTGTTTTCACACATCCTTTTATTATTGCTTTTACACTAGTTATTTTAGCTATCACTTAACTAAACTTCCCCCAACCTGTTACTGTACTTAATTACTCCGTATTATTGCATTTTTTACACTTCACTTTATTACAATTAGCCTATTTCTCTGTGGATCGACCCTTACTTCCGTTTTACTACTTGTTTAGTATTTAGGATTTAAGTGATTATAAATTATAATTTGCGGCATACGACTTTTAGCCCGCCAGTTAAGTATAATTTCGTATAAAAGGACTTTTTGAACCTATAATTAATATATAATTAAAACTAAATAATTTAATGTTGTTTAAAATGATATGACAAACAATAATAATTAATCGAAAATTTCAAAGTATCACATAAAAAATAAAGATGAAAGAAAATAATACTCCCTCCTACCCATATCTATTGTCCCTTTTGCCCCAATTTCTTACCCATCAAAATGTCCCTTTTGCTTTTCCCCATGAATTATTTATTATTATCTACCCCCAACTCACCCAACTATTTACCCACTACCCATTACTTTTTATTATTCTATTCAACCCTCTCTCCTATTATCTTACCCCTACCCATTACTTTTTATTATTCTATTCAACCCCATAAATTTTCTACTTTATCCCAAAAGGGACAATAGATATGGGTAGGAGGGAGTATAACAATAGGATGATACATTGTATAATTTTAGTAAATTGTACATCCATTGTTTTATGCCTGTATTTTAAGGTTTATGCCCGTGCAAATCATACAAAGTATAATTTAATTACAATGTAAATTGTTAATTGTTAAATTATATAAAATAAGTACTTTATCAACTATTACAGGAAGTACTACTTACTAATACATGAACATTGATGCTCGTGGCTCTGTGGTTGTTCAAGTGTTCGGGATTGCCCTTATTTCTTATTCACCCAAGTTCTCAATATTTATAGATAACAATATAAATATTACCTATATTGATAATAAATGAAATATGCAAAAAGCTCTCATAACACTAAGCCCGTGCAATTTGCACGGGCATAACACTAGTTTACAAGATATAACTAGATCCCAAAAAGATAGTGGTTATGACTTACGAGTTATGAGCATAGCTATTGTCTGTTATTAGTATGCAAAATAATACTATGTACTAGAGTATCAAATAAAATTTATCAAACGACTACATCTCATTTTGAAGTAAATCTCTTGTGAGATAAGCCTTACATTAAATAAATGTGAGTTTAAAGTACAAATTGCAATTAAAGTGGTATAAAGACGTGAAATAAATCTTCTAACGTCACTTTTAGAGGAACTAAAAAAATTTAGTAACAAGTAATCATAATTATCACTAAAATAGTATAAAAATTATATAATCGAGTACAAATGAGTCGGTCTTATAATATTTTATTGTAAGACTTGACTCACAAAATAATTTGTATTGATTTAATATGGCTACTCAAAGTGACATTTAACAAGATCACTTTGATTACCAAAGAAAACTTCTTTTATACTCCATCTAATTCATTGGAATTGCAAAAAATGATTTATTCACTGGAATCGCAACATTCGATAAATAACTCTCTCATAACACATTCTTATACGGTTATACCCCACTATTTTTTTTTCTCTCTTCACACCCATCCAGCCGTTTCTTTAATAATCGTACCATATATAAATGTAATATTTGCAATGAATGAGAGAGAGAGTAAATTTTTCCACTAAAAAAGTAAAAGGTGAAATTGAAAATACATAAAATGTGACCACAATCAATTCAATAGATATAAAATAGTAATATCTTAGTCAATACTCCGTAATAACCACAATCAATCTAATTAATTTTTTAATGGGAAAATCATATCATTAATCAAAAGTCATACGACATTTATAATAAACGTTAACAATCAAACTTTCTAAATTTAAATGAATCAAAGAAAATAAATACTAAATAAAAAAAAAGAACATAACATTTGATAATGTGAGCTTTTGCATACCCTCTATCATATCGACGTTTTAATACAGAATTAACGAGGGAGTTTATAGTTCTTCCCAAAAGTTTTAAAAGTAGATTTTTCGCTTGACCAATTAATTTGTATACGATAAAAACTTATCGTCAATTGCATTACCATATAAAATTCAAACGACCATACATTTTCCGCATATTATGAGACAACAGAGGACAAATTATTGGGAACTAAACCCATCGAAAAAAAAGAAAAAAAAAATACGAAAACCCAATTTAATTAGTGAAGTGGATAACATCAGTTTTTTTATTTTATTTTATTATTTTATTTTTATTTTATTTTTAATTTTTCGTGTTTTTAGAGAAAGATTAACTACATTAACAATAAATTATATTGCGCATACAAATGAGAACAAAATCAATCGAAAACAAATTACAATGATTCGGACGAATTTCTTCTCCTTAAAACAAAGATCTCTATTGAAAAAATATACTGCTTCTACACACTCGCCTATATTACATCGCTGTTTCATGATACAACCTTCCATGAGGAGCTCTATAGATCTAAATCATCTAATATGATTATGAAGAGACAACATTTCATCGAATATTATAGATTATAGTCGAAAACTCGATATCATTTGTAGGATCACAATAATTTTCCTCGTTACCAAACACATTTCATGAATTTAGAAAAAGAGGGAGAGAGGCTTGGATAACACTCATAACAGCATTTAAGTCAGCATAAAATGCATGACAACTTTTCCATTATAAACCACAAAATCCAGTAAAATTCTTAAAAATCACTTCAATCGAATTAAAGATAAATAAAAATCAATGGCATCGAAAGACAAGAAACCCGCGAAATCAACAAGCAGTGGCAGACCCGCAGGCGGTATTCGGACCCTGGCTGACTTGAATCGTCATTCGGGTCATGACTCGGACAGTGACTCGGACGGTGCTCCTCAACAGTTCTACGCTGGTGGTGAAAAAAGGTTTCTTTTTTCCTTTTTACCCCTCTTTTTTCACCTTTTTACTACTACCCTTTTGGTTAAATTTGTTTGGTTTGATCTTTCTGTATGTGGGTTTGTTTTAGTTTTGTGTAAAGACATGATCTTTCGGTTTATTGGTGAGTAATTTGTTGTTTTTGTTGATTATTTGATGTTTGATGACTGTTTTTGTGGTATTATTTTGTGAGAATTTCTTCAATTTGTGTGAAGACTTGATATTTTGGTAAATTTGTGGGTAATTTGTTGATTAATTGATGTTTCATGACTGTTTTTGAGGTATTATTTTGGGAGAATTTTCTTCATTTTGTGTGAACACATGATATTTTGGTTTTGTTGATTAATTGATGTTTGATTACTGTTTTTGAGGTGGTATTTTCTGAGAATTTGTTCAATTTATGGTCAAATTAGGTTTTGTGCTTGTTTAATACTCGTAGATTTGTGCTACAAATTTATGTTCATGTCCATGAAATGTTTGTTTTCTTTTCCGCTGGCTGCGACAAACCTACCGTAACTCTCATCCTTAATCGTGGTTTTATCAATAACGAGTGTTATGAAGGCGCTCACAGGCGATGAGATGATCTATTTAGTCTAAATTATAGGGTTTTTTTTTGGGGTGTATTGGTGTAAAGTTGATAAATTGTACGGAGTAGGTTTAATTGAGGCTTTTCAAAATGGTCAATGGTAGTTCTGAAAGTTGAAGTTGTGTTTGTTACGTAGTGTTTTCTATTATTTCATTTAGGGGTGCTTTTTTGGTTAACTTGGTAAGAAATTATAGTTTTCCTGCATTATTTAATAGTTTCCGAATGTAAAATGGTTGTTTTACTTGTTTAGTGAAGCAGCAATGCTAGCGACATTGATCAAATAATTGGGGATGATGGGAAGGATAAATTGGATTGGGTGACGTGTTGAAAGGTTGTGACTTTGTTCTAAGTCTAGTGCTGCGTTGATTTGTCAAGTGCAGGATTCTAAGATTATCAGTTGTTGTCTTTTAAAAGTGACACGTTTGATCGGTGAACAATGTGTTCGGCCAAATTGATATGAGTGGTAGTTGTGATAGAGGCTGCTAGCTCTCTTTTGTTATCTTAAGTGTCTTTTTCATGTTATCGGCGACGAGCAAGTTTGTAAGAAGTATCTGTGTACATTTCTTTGAAATAGACGATAAAATAGGCATATTGTCCACTTATTAACTTTAAATTTAAGTTTATTGATGAGTGAAATTTCTCCTCCAGCCATTTCATTTCAGCTTTATTGGGTGACGTCTTGCATATTGATCATGTGTATGTGGGTTGTTTTTAATTTGGTGAGGGATGATTGCTAGAGAAGAAACCATTTATATCAGATAACGTGTTCTGCACTGTTATTGAGGAAACCAACACCCAAATTTTGATGATTAACTGTCCGCGAAGAACTCTTGTAAAGAAACTTTTCTTAAAAATCATTCCATGTTCAATTGCTACCCGTATATTCTTGTGGCTCTTTCCGATCTATAGAGGCATCGAAATCATTGATTCATATCTGCTGTCAAACAAGTCTGCAAGCGCATCATCTAGGACTCTAAAATCGATAATTTTAAGTTGTTTTTGTTTTTTTAATATGAAGACTACGATCTGCACATTGTTGTCCACCTCTTTGTATTGACACTATACAATAGAATTTTGTTTCGTCTCTGAGCTTTGACTGTGCAGCATTTTTCCGATATATTTAGCTAAGCTGACCTAAAGCATCCTCGAAAACTCATGTCATGAAAATCATAAAATGTCTCTAATCTTTCAAAATATATTTCTGCAGCGGAATGTTGGTTGAAGGACCACCAAAAGGGAATGACGTGGACGAGATTTTTAACCAAGCGCGTGAGCTGGGTGCTGTGGAAGGGCCTCTTGACAATCTTCGCCCTTCAAGCTCGAGAAGTTTTACTGGCACCGGTAGAACGTTAACCGGAGAGGCGGTTTCTGCAGCTTCTGAGCCACCTCAGTCTGTTGTCCACAACATCGTTTTTTGGCGCAATGGCTTCACTATTAATGATGGTCCTATAAGGAGGATGGATGACTCCGAGAATGCACCCTTTTTGGAGGTATACAATCGCTGTCTCATACTGACTAATTCCATTACACCATTATGACATTACCCATATGCTGAAAATATGAAGAGGCTGTTTTCGTGTGACCATGAATTGCGTCGGAAATTGCATCTTGCTACCTCATAACGTTAAAAACATATACGTATAGGACATGTTATCTTCATCTTATTTTTTCCTTAACTTATCGAATACATAGGAAAATTAAGAAAAATTCACATAACATCACTACTTAAAAACACTAAACTTCACAAGACGACTTAAAACGAAGAGGACAGGTCCTTACTGAGTCACTTTTGCTTTCTACTATCTATTGGAAAGGAAACAATAGCTGGCTTTTGGTTCAATATATAAGAAACGAGAAAAGAAATGATCCAATACTTTGACTAACAAAAGTTGAACTGTACCTGGTATTAAAGGTCAAGGACAAATGATCGTGTGTTTTCCTGTCCCCACTATCGCTTCATATTTTTTTTTTATGATGCATTGTAGAGCATCCGGAAGTCTGAATGTCCAAAAGAGCTTGAACCAGCAGATCGGAGGACTCAAGTGCATGTCAATCTCATCCGAAGGGATGAACCTTGTCCCGTGAGTTCTAATTCTAACTTCATATGTTGATTCTAAACAGCCGTATTGTAGTCTGTTTGCTCTTGAGAGCAGAGCTGAACCATCTCACAAGTATAGATGGACGGTATTTGTGACTCTTCATGCACACCAACCTCAATTTTGTACTGACCATATCCATGAACGGGTATAAAAATGCCAAACAAGGGTACTCACAAAACTAATTTTTTGTATACCACGTGTTCATTTTTTTTTTAGGAAAAAATTACAAACGACTACCAAATAAAATCAACTTTTTTCAAACAACTACCTAATATAATTTATTTTTTCAAATAAATACCTAATAAGGGGATTTTTTTTTTTTAAAAAATGGTACCAGCTCGCCTGATTCCTTCATTTAACTCCAAAAAAAAAAAAAAAAAAAAAAAAAAACTCCGTATGTATATTGACTGTTTTGTCCTTTTGTTATTTTATTCCCCACTAGACCTCATCTTCATCCCTACTTCATTCATTCACTCCCTCCTTCCTTATATCCACTCCTTCATCCTCAATAACCCCAACAATGGCAACGTCAATTCCGCATCACCACCACACCTGCCATGACCACCGTCGCTTCCACCGTCACCGCCACACAAAGCATCGACCATCTGTTACACTGCCATCGACGACCTTTCTCCCTCACACTCCTTTCTATGTTCAGCCTTCTACCACCGGCACCACCTTTGGTGACCGTGCTTGCCGCCAACCACCACCATCTCCTCTCTCTGCCTTTTCTTCTTCCTAATCTCCGTTGTCCTCGATCCCACCGCAATTTTCAATATCTCCTTTTGACTCACAAAAAGCGTACTTCATCTGGGTAGCATTGCCTCGTGAAGCCGTTTATTATTGTCGCCATTGTTGAGAAATGTTTGAAACATTGTTGAGAAAAAAAACCCTAAATTTTGAATTTGTGCATGTCTTGAATGTGTTGCTTACATGTTGCTTTTTTATTGTGAAATTGATGGTCAATTACTCTTGTGCATGACTTAATTTTGTGATTTAATTATGAAATTGAATTGATGGTGATACGATGACATGAATGAGAGATATTGTGGTGTCTAAAGAGAGAGAGGAAGTTATGATGGAGAAGAAGAAGGAGGAGAAGAAGAAGAGATGAAGCAAAAGAGGAAGATGAAGAATGAAAACAATAAAAGAAATCTGCTTACACTAACAATGGAGGTGATCGATAATATGAGAGATATTTGAGGTTTGAATGAGGAAAGAGAATGATTAAGTGAACAAGATGAGTTAGCTGTTAGTGTACATGCTAAAAAAGTAAGGAAGGAGGATTATTAAGGGTAAAAAGGGAATTTCAAGTCTATGTTTTTAATAAAAGAGGGGACAATTAAAGATTTATTGAAAAAATTGAAAATTTTGAACGTTTCCGGGGACTCGGTATTGTTATGCATAATTAGGTACGAGTAGTTGTTTGTAAATTTTCCTTACAATTCTTGTAAAATCCACATCAAAAACGAATTCTTACTAAAATAAGCTTATGTTTTAACTGAATATCAATCATGAAATCTGTTTTATCGTTTTCAAATGTGAGTTTTGGTGGAAGACAAAAATGTGCTACTGGTGGGATTTTTTTTTGAGGAAATCTTTACAGAAGGTGGAAGGTTTGAAGTATATGATTTTTATAATGTTAGTGCTGCAACGTATTGTGTGTTTCAGGAACCTGAGAAGCGCACAGTCGCTTTCCAAGGTGTTGCAAGGACACTCGGTGGGAGCAGTAGCTCTGTCACGTCACCAGACCAAACCGATAACACTCCTCTAAACTCGGCCCCACCCCCTTCCGCAGGCTTGGTTGTGGACCCAAACCAGCCATCGACCTCGATTCAGATACGACTTGCAGATGGGACCCGCATGGTGGCGCACTTCAACTACCACCACACCGTCAACGATATCCGTGCATTCATTGATGCCTCACGACCTGGAGGAAGCAGAACTTACCAGCTCCAAACTGTCGGATTTCCTCCCAAACCTCTGGCTGATCTTGAGCAGACGATCGAGCAGGCGGCGCTTGCTAATTCTGTCGTTGTTCAGAAACTATAGGTCGCACCTGCGCCTGTGCGTGCTTGAAATTGTCGTTTTTGTGGAGATTGAAAAGGGTTTAATGCACTTGTACGTTCCTTGGTGTTTAATGAATTGTTGAATCATGCATGCAAGTGTGCAACTGACTATGTAGGAACCAATATGACATAGCAGGTCTATAAAAGCAGTACGTTCTTGTAAACGTATATGCATAATGCATTTTATGATTCGGTTTCTCAAGTATGTTTACGGAGTATTTTTTTTATTTTTATTTAGTGATATATAAGGTGGATACATGTTAGAAAAATCGTTTATGAAGGAGATATTCCGCGTTTAGCCGTTTACTTGGTCATGAATCTGTGAATTTGTTGGAGAACTTTCCTTTTATTTATCGTTACTGATTAACTGTATTCAAATTTTACTCAGTTGTATCCATTTTTACCATAATGTTTCCTTCGACTACCCTCATCTTTCTCAACTTTTCTCTCTTTCAAAACTTGTCAAACTCAAACTAAAATCACTCAAAATTCATTAAAATTTGATCAAAATTAATCAATTCATCAAGGGTTATATCAATCAAGTAATTTTTATCTTTCATATTGCAATCAAGAAGTAATTTTAAAATTTTTCTTTTTAATTTTTATAATCAAAGATTATTTATGATGAAGGCGGCATGGGGCAGGAGGTGACAGGCAGGGTGTAGCGGTCCGCACTTCAACCCCGTAGATTTTATATTTCCGCACTTTATTTTCGCAACTTAGGAACTTTTGTAAGTCCTTTGGTCAGTTAGCAACCTTAGTGTTGAATCTTGGCCCGGGACATTTAGTATTTCTTAGTTTTCTAGACGGTTTAGAAAAGTATACGCTATTGTGCGCATTCAATGTCTACTACCAAAAGATGTGTACAAGCAAATTTCCCTCTTTCTGAACCAGGTCAACGAAAACTTCCTCAGACTCGCCTTTGATATTGTTGTTGTCTTGCTTACGATCAATACTCTTGCTTGAACGTTGCCTTCCGAGACTCGATAATGATGATCACGACTGGGATTTTCGAGCCTCGACCCCGAGTCCCGTGTCCCGAATAAAGTCATGTACTAGTGGGCGATCCCTCACTTAGTCTTGACCCTCAAATTGCTTACTTACGAAACTCAAGTTGCTTACTTAGTCCCGTGCTAGTCAAGTGTGCGCGTCACGTCCGTAGTGAAATAAGCGGACCGTGACACAGGGCGGGTCACAGTGAGTCAGGGCTGATCTGGGTGGTCGGTGGGGCGGCCGGTCTTGGCGGGGGGTGGGGTCGTGACCACCATAAGTGGTGGCTGGGGTGGTGGTTTTTTAGGGTTTGGGTTTATTTAAATTTTGCTTCTTTTTTGGCTATTAATTATAATATTATTATTATTACTATATTTTATTATTATATTTATTGTTATTATAGTTTTGAAGGGGTCTGCTGGAAAAGGGCGACGGTGGCGGAGGACGGCGACGGTGTCAGGTGACGATGGCGGCAACTTTGAGATTTTTGTGATGAATTAGACAATGATAGAAAAAGAATAGTGAGAGAAGTGGGAATGTGGGATGTGGAAATGAAAGGGGTAAAATCGTCTTTTGTTGGGTGGTCGGTCGGCCGGTCATGGTGGTGGTCGGTCGGCCGTCATGGTGGTGGTCGGTCGGTCTTGTTGGGGAGGTTGGCCGCCTGGTGTTGGGGTGGTAGGGGTGGGTTGTACATGATGGTTGCAACTTTTATTCAAGATTAAGGGTTGGGTTGTATAGGAAGACAGGAGAGATAATGAGTGTTTTTAATTTTTGAAATGTGGGAGGGGAAATGAAAAGGGTAGTGTGGTTTTTTTGGGTACAATTGAGAAAAAGTCGGGTACAGTTGATCAACACTCTTATTTATTATAGGGTTATCCAATGAGGGCCAACTTTTAAAGTTATTTCAAACTTAGTCCAATATTCGACTCAATGACATCGATTTAATTTTGGTACTTGTACATTGGTAAGTCAGATTAAAATACAATATCAAATATATCCCCTCTATTCCTGTTGGAGATGGATCCAGCCTAATATAAATTCCCACATTGCGTCCCACATCGGTTGTGAGATGAGAGTTGGTCTTGTTTATAAGGCTTAGGGGCTACTCCTCCTATTGCCAATTGGTTTTAGGATGGAACCTCCTAGACCTTATGATCGGACTCTCTCATACTCTCGGGTGTGGCCCAGGCCCGTGGAATTTAACATGTCAGGAACCAACTCAACCAAAAGCTTAAGCTGATGGTTGGAGGCCCAAGATCGGCTTTATATACTCTAACACGCCCCCTCACACGAATGCCCTTTGGGCTTGAAGTTTGGGCTTGAAGTGTGGACGCAACTACAAGCCCGCCATACCTGGTGCGAAATAATCCACTTTGAAAGGGAGGGGTGATGAGATTCGAACCCGTGACCTCTTGTCACAAGGCTTTGATACCATGTCAGGAACCAACTCAACCAAAAGCTTAAGCTGATGGTTGGAGGCCCAAGATCGGATATTTGACTCAAATATTAGTAGCTTATATTTATAATTTTATGTCATTAAAATTGATATATATGTTTACTAAGAAAGATATATCAAACAAAATCACACATGTGGATGAATTTAAAATAGAGGGGTAATTAATAAACTCCAATGTTATTGGTGGTATATATTTTGTGTTGAATAAAACCCTAAACCTAACCCTAAATCTAACCTTAACCTTAACCTTGTGAATTGGAAAGGAGGGAGAGAGTAATAATGATGAAGGGAAGAAGCAGCTAGATGAAGATGAGCGTAAATGGCGTCTAGACCTGGCAAAATAGACCCGACCCGATAAGGTTAACCCGAGACCCGAAATGAATCGACCCGACCTTGACCCGACCTGTAATGCCTTAATTCGATATGACTCGAAACCCAAATGGACCCGATAAAAAATACTCTTAGTGACTTCAAATGACTTAAAAATAACTTATTTGATATCGTGTAATCCACTCAATACATCTAATCTAATACTCCGTACTATATATATAAACCGGACCCAGAGGCTCCGATGATCGACATTTGTCATCCAATTATTGGATGTTATTTATTAGTAAATTTAGTACTTATAATAGTAAAAATAAATAAAAATAGATAATCTTAACAATATTAGAACTTTCCAAATTTGTTAATTGTAAATGTTTCCAAATAAATATAGAAAAATTATTTGGAAATAAATAATTATATGACACATACTTTCCTTATTTAATTATAATACATTACATAAGTTTAGGTAGGTCTTCAACCCTTTTTGTATATATACATCAACTTTAACTTCGGATTCTTAGGTAATACATTAAAGAGTTTTGGTTTATTATGCTTTAATTATGATTACGATTTATGTTATTTTTAATTTTTACGGCGTATTTGATTTGATAAGAGTGTTTAATTTTAAACAGTTTTATTTCTTCATTACCATGTTTGTATTTAAACATAGTTTAATTTCGTGGTGATTCTCTTTTCTTTGTATGTTGTAGATTTATATTTTAAGTTCAAGATTTAAATTACTCATTGAAGAAACTTGATTACAAAACTAATAACAAAACTATGAATATATCACGTGAAAGGTAAAAGAAATACACAAGATCTATTGATTATCTTATTCTCAAATTAAGTCATTAGTTATGGTTGTATAATGTGAAGATTTTGATGATTAAAATACATGATAAACACTGAAGATTTGAGAGGAATGAGATCACCTTCTTTGGTGGTAAGCTGCGTTTTGCAGTCAATGTTTTTCTTTTCAATGATATTTTTGTGTTGAGTTCTTACAAGCATAGAGTTGGTATTTATAGGTAGGCAATTGCACTAAACCCTAGGAGACACTAACTGACAAAATGATTTTTATGACAACATTCTCTCAAGCTCCTCCTTTCCTATGAGTAGCAACATCATTCTTGATTTTGAGTTGGGCCAACAATTGTTGGGCTGAACTGAGTGCATTAAAAGCTTTGCCATACTCTTGAACTTGACTGATTTGTTGGGCCTGTTTTCCCTTGTCTTCATTTAATTTCAATGAGCCCATCTTCCTCATTTTACACTCCTCCTCAAGATGTGAGTGTGGATTCTTCAACACTCTCATCTTGCGCAGGTGATGCTGATGCGTAGAGACTTGCAAGGGTTTGGTGAGTAAGTCCGCCAATTGATGATAAGCTGGAACGTACACTGGAGTAACAACACCTTGAGCCACCTTCTCACGAATGTAGTGACAATCCACCTCGATATGCTTCGTTCTTTCGTGATAAACAGGGTTGGCAGCTATGGAGAGAGCTGCTTGATTATCACAGTTCAGAAGAGTGGAAGCTTGACTTTTGAATCCCAAGTCCTTCAACAATGACCTGATCCAGGTCACTTCACACACAGTTAGAGCCATTGCTCTATACTCAGCTTCAGCTGAAGAGCGTGCTACGACACTCTGTTTTTTAGACTTCCAGGATATAGGTGAAGCACCTAAGAAAACACAAAACCCTGTTGTTGATCTCCTTGAATATGGACACGATGCCCAATCTGAATCACAATATGCTCTTAGCTTAGTTGAGGAGGAGTTAGCCAACAAAATACCCTGTTCAGGAGAGGATTTCAGATACCTGAGGACCCTCTTTGCTGCTTGCATATGATCTGACGTTGGAGTCTGTACAAACTGACTCAAGACTTGCACAGAAAAGGAGATATCAGGCCTAGTGATGGTAAGATATATCAATTTTCCAATCAATCTTCTATATGTGTCAGGATGAATCAGAGGTGTTCCTTTTGTTGGCTCCAACTTCATGTGAACATCAAGAGGAACCCTCAGAGATCTCTCTTTGTCCATCCCAAATTCTCTTATCAGATCAACAATGTACTTGCGCTGAGATAGAAACAATCCCTGATTTGTATGAGCAACTTCTATTCCCAGAAAATAGGACAATCTTCCCAAGTCTTTCATATGGAACTGTTTCTGAAGAGCAGCCTTCAGCCTTTGAATTTCAGACAGATCATTTCCTGTCACTACCATATCATCAACATACACAAGAACCACAGTTGTGCTCTCTCCCTTGTGTTTGATGAATAATGAGTGATCAGCATTGGATTGATTAAATCCAGCAGCAGACAAGACAGTAGAAAGTTTTGCGTACCATTGTCTTGGGGCTTGTTTCAAGCCATATAAGGCCTTTCTCAGTTTGCAGACCATCAGCCCATAGGTAGGCAATTGCACTAAACCCTAGGAGACACTAACTGACAAAATGATTTTTATGACAACATTCTCTCAAGCTCCTCCTTTCCTATGAGTAGCAACGTCATTCTTGATTTTGAGTTGGGCCAACAATTGTTGGGCTGAACTGAGTGCATTAAAAGCTTTGCCATACTCTTGAACTTGACTGATTTGTTAGGCCTGTTTTCCCTTGTCTTCATTTAATTTCAATGAGCCCATCTTCCTCATTTTACATAATGAAATTTATAATGCTTGATCTTTTAGTTAGCTGGATTCATTGTAGTAAGTTTTAATTTAATTGTTCATGTCAATTTTGTAGGAGAATATCTGAAAAGTAGCCAAAAAAAGCATGGTATAGTATAATGACAAAATTCAAATTTATTATTATCCTTTTTTAAAGTATTTCTTTTCTGAATTAAAATTAAAATTATAATTATATGACACATGATTTCCTTATTCTCAAATCGAGTCATTAGTCATGTGTCTGTAATAAAATTATAATTTATAATGCCTTATTTTTTTTAGTTACATTATAATAAGTGTTGATTTAGTTGTTTATGTCAATTTTGTATGAGAACATCTGAAAATTAGGTAAAAAAAAGAAGAAGCATGATGTACTATAATGATAAGGTAAAGTTAAGTTTAATAACAAAATTCAAATTTATAACAGATGAAGTAAATTAGATAAATTTACGTGAACAATGACCATATTAAATAAAATAGTAATCACCTATGTGACTATCATAATAAAATAATAGCAATAATTTTCGTTGAATTAATGATGATACATGTGAAGGTAGAAAAAGTGATAATTAAAGTAGTAGTGGTGGTGGTGGTGGTGGTAGTAGTAGTAGAACAATAGTAGTAGTAGTATTAGTAGTATTATACGGAGTATAAATTATGAGTATTAGTATTAATATCTTTACTCCTCTCTGTTTTACACTTTTCTTAAATCCCCCTCACAAAAAAGTCAAAGTGTAAACAATTCACTGGAACGGAGGACGTAGAATAATGGAGCAAGTGTTAAATAGTGAACACTAATTTATTGTATAGATGGTCTTACAAGAAATATATTGTAATACGTCTTACTCAAATAAACAATTATTT
The DNA here is from genome assembly GCA_023091065.1 of Dianthus caryophyllus. Taxonomy (NCBI): domain Eukaryota; kingdom Viridiplantae; phylum Streptophyta; class Magnoliopsida; order Caryophyllales; family Caryophyllaceae; genus Dianthus; species Dianthus caryophyllus. The sequence goes on along the minus strand of CM041522.1, from coordinate 35,526,817 downwards.
ATTTATTTAATTGTCCATGGTATGAGACGGTCTTACATACTCATTCTGTTCCAGTGATTTGTTTACAATTTGACTTTTTTTTGTGAGGGTTATTTGAGGAAACTGTAAACAAATGACTGAGACAGAGGGATTAAGACCTATTAAATAGTGAACACTACAAGAAAATCATAATCGGGCGACTGAATCAGGCGACTGAACCATTTAGTCGCCAAATTGGCAACCACTAAAAAATTCGGGCAACTGAAGTTGGTCGCTAAAATTGGCGACCACCAAGATTTCATTTATTTTTATACGAGCCAATTTGGCGACCATAAAACACAAATGACGACTGTGTTTCGGTCGCCAAATATGGTGACTGAATAAAGGGTGGTCGCCCTTTTTTTGTCCCTTTTAGCTGCTCCCCCTTCCCTCTTTATTCATTTCAACCATTAAAAAAAAAAAAAAAAAAACAACAACCCCAACCCCCAATTCCTTAAAACCCCGACACCACCCCCCTTGCCCCCACAGTGCTCACCGGCCGGTCACCGCCGTCTTCACCGTCGCCGCCATCGGCGCTTCAACCACCACCTTCTCTCCTCGCCGCCACCTTCCCCCACCGTCACCTCTCTCCTCCCAAATCAATTTAGGTATTTTTTTTTTTCAATATCAAACTTTAAATTAGTTTAATTAGTTTTTAAATTTACAAATTTTGAGGTTGCATTTGGTCGTTGTTATTTGTTGTTAACATAGTCATTGATGAATTAGGTGTTGGGTTTGTGTTTGGGTTTGGGTTTGGGTTTGGGTTTGGGTTTGTTTGTGTATGTGTTTGTGTTTGGGTTTGGATTTGGGTTTGTTTGTGTTTGTGTTTGTGTTTGTTGAGTATGGATTTGTTTTTGTTTGTGTTTGTGTTTATTGAGTATGTAACGTAGTATGGTTTTTGTCTTTGTGTTTTAGTATGGATAATGGATTATATTGTAATATTGTAAATTTTGATGAATATTGTTGAAATTAGTCTAGATAGTTGTTGTGTTTGTGTTAGTATTGTTTATTTGTTTCTTTGTGTTTATTGGGTTTGTGTTTGTGTTTTAATTTTGTGTTAATAATTTTATCCTAATATGATTGTCTAATAAGTATTCATCAATTTTGGTAAATAATTTAAAAGATAGAATTTAATCAAAAGTCATAATCAAAAGTCATTATAATTACGAGTTATCTAATTCATACATAATTTGAATATATTTAGTAAGCAGTGTATAATTAACAAGTAAAAACCTTTAAAAGGTAACATTTTGACAAAAAAAAAAAAAAAATCATCTTTTTTTAACCAAAATTTTTGCATTTTAACCCGAAAAGTTCACGACTCGACCCGACCCAAATTGACCCGAATCCTAAATGACCCGATAACGGTCAACCCGAAATAGACCCGAAACCCGAAATGACCCGACCCGATCTTATATATTGAGTAGACCCACAATGACTCGACCCGATTGACCCGTTTGCCAAGTCATGGTAGTGTGAAGGTGGAAAGAGGTGACTTGTGGAACTATTACCCTCTCTCATATTCTGAACAACGTGAAAAACAGCGTCCTTTGGCTAGAATCGAAAAGGCTAAGAAGGTTGAGACCCTCTCTATGCTTAAAAATGTTCAATCTAGTGGCGATGTTCAAGTCTTGGCTGAGATTGCCCTTTCTCCCCTCCCTTATCCACCCTCATCTGCATCCTAACCCCAAGGTCCTCGACCCTTTGATTTTCAAAAAGATTATTCTATGACCCTTGAGGCTTGATCTATTCGACATGAGGGTTTTAGTGAAGAATCATTTAGAAGCTCGTCTTATGTCGTTAATCTCAATACATGATACTAAAACGCTAGAACCCATAGAGCGCTTTCTTACATTTGCAAACTTAACCTCCTTGTGTGCGTCTAGTGAGTATTTCCTCACAATATCCCACGTCATCAAACATCCGTTGCAAAATTTTGACGCTCTTGTCGTCGAAGATGCATTGACTTTCACCGAATATTGTGATAAGCTCGCCAGTGGCTTTAAAGAGCTGGGTGATACATCGGAAAAATCATGGTGGCCATTTATTGCCAAGGAATTCAGACTGCTGTTCCGGTACTTTTGTTAATACTTTGTTCTAGTTTGTTCAAGTTTTAAAGAAAGCTCTCATATATAGGGGTTTGGGTGACTTGTCGCGTAATTGGTAGCGTCTTCTGCTTTTGTTTCTATTCGTCTATGACCCATAGCTCATTGACTCCATATTCATTTCCTGTTTCTCTGCATTGTCAGCTATTTCGACAACCCTCCTGCTCTTTACTAACGTGTGTAATTCGTTTCTTATTATTGATGTGTGGACAATATTTCTTGTCTTAAACCTTTGTTAACTATTGTCAGTGTGTACCGAAGTCTTAAACCTCCTCTCCGCCTCAATTTTGATTTTGCTTTCTACGCTTGGATTTCATTTGTCGGGCATTGTGATGTTGAGTCTTCAAATGTATTTTTGCGAAGGTTTCATCTCCTACAAACCATTTAAGAATCTCGGCAATGGTCTTCAAGTAGGCGTTTCTTCATCTAAATATCGTGCTGACACGACATTGCGCCTTCAACCGATTGGATATCCTGCCTCTCATTTCCCTAAATCAAAGGGAGTGAAACGCAAGTTGGGTTCTAGTCATGGAAATATGGGTGCGCGATGACGGTTTGTTGTGTTTAGGGTTGGGCCGTTCATCGAGTTCGTCGGACAACAAAGGTAGTTTAGAAACTGCTTGCACTGCCATTTCTTCACCCAAAGAAACTGAGGCAAAATCATCAATGGATGTTGATTTGGACTTTACTCTTCATCTTGGAAGCGATAAGTCTCCTAGCCCGAGGAAATTTGTTGCCTCAAATGTTAAGGAAATGAATTCACGGCTGAAGCTCGACCTTGAATTGAGCCTTTCGGCTGTGGCTTCAGAATCGGATATAACAAGCATTCAAGAAGAGTCAAATGCACTCCAGAATACTGCTGCTGCCCACTTTCCTTTCGGCAGACGTGCATTTATCGAGAGTGAATCTGCTTCATCGCATTCAGAATTTGCAAGTTCCCTGTTTTCAGCATTTGGACCTCCTAAAGCAGGGGAAGGTTCTGTTTTGAACCCATTCATAAAAAAGCACACCTGAACTCAGCCACGCCGGATATCACAGCAAGTGCTCTCAATAGCTCAGTCACTTGTACTTCCGAGATCACGCAGCGATCTCAGCAGTCGCAACGTGGCAGTAGTTTGAAAATGTGTCAATTTATTGGTTGTTCCAAGGAAGCACGGGGTGCTTCTAGTCTTTGTATAGCCCATGGTGGTGGTAGGAGATGTCAGAGGCCGGACTGCCACAAGGGAGCTGAAGGCAGAACTGCCTTTTGCAAGGCACATGGAGGTGGGCGTCGACGTGAATTTCTCGGGTGCACCAAAAGTGCCGAAGGGCGCACTGATTACTGCATCGCCCACGGTGGTAGGCGTCGATGTGGCAATGAAGGTTGTACCCGAGCCGCTCGGGGAAAGTCTGGTTTTTGCATAAGGCACGGAGGTGGCAAAAGGTGTCAAAGGGAAAACTGTACTAGGAGTGCAGAAGGCTTATCGGGTCTGTGCATCTCACACGGCGGGGGGCGTCGATGTCAGCTTCCAGACTGCACCAAAGGAGCTCAAGGAAGCACCATGTTCTGCAAGGCGCATGGGGGCAAAAAACGCTACACTGTCGATGGGTGTACTAAGGGCGCAGAGAGAAACACTCCTTTATGCAAGGGCCACGTTGACAATTTAGGTGTACATGTGTACATTATATATAGGAGAGAAGGTTGGGCAAAAATTATGCCGAGTTTGGGTGGTGGACATAGAAAAGATATGCACTCTTTAATTGTCTTGATGAAAGAAATTCTTTTTTATCCTTTTGAATCTTCAACATTAGACGGTTTAGGACTTCCTTGAGATTTGATTAGTTTTAATACTAGTATTTGTCCGTCATTTTTTTTTATGCAAGTTTATATTCTAAGTGATCGTTCTAATTTGCCAACACATCACACTGATAGGTTTGAGAGTGCCACTATTATCTTTGGCTTGGGCTCAGTTAAGTACTATACATAGATATTTTCGTTACCCCTTTGTTGGCATTTTGAATATTTTTGGTTTTTTGGGGTTATTTTTCTTTCGGATTTGATTGTTTTTTCTTTTTTTATGCATATTAATTGTCTTTCTGGCGTATTATCTGTCGGTAGTTGTTATGGAACAAGTGAACAATGCCTTTCTAAATAGAGTTTTTGAATTGTAGAAATGTCAAATGTTCTTTCTTTTTTTCACCCCTAATTATTTTTATTAAGTGGAAAATTAGAATACTGAGATACTCAATTTGAAAAATTGTTGAAGAGACTCGAACGACTATCGATTTTCAAGATCTGTTAACAACCATTTTACCCCATTATCAAAGTTTTCTATTTAATTTAGTACAACATTTAAGAATATGTGTCACAAATTATGCCACAAAAATTTGAAAAACGTGGTAATATTTTATTTAATCAACGAAAAAACAATTTTAATTGGCACAAGATTTTTTTTTTGTCACGATTCTATTGCAATTTGCAAATAATCATTTGCGCCATGAATAAAAAGTAAAACTTGTGGAAAAATATCTATTTAGCCACGAATTACGCCACACACGTGGCAAAAAAACACAAACATAGCCACAAATTGTTTTACATTCGTGGCAAAAAATTGCTAGCATGAATGCTATAAAAATTCTCAAGATGCGATGTAAATTTGTGACGGGAAATATATATGTCGTTAAAAAGTTGTGTCAAATAAATTGTTTTGAGACGAAATGATTTCACGGGACAAAAAATTTCACGAATTACGTTGTGGCACAAGTGATATTTTGTATTAATATATGACACTTGATCCATTGGATAGGAGGGTCTCGGTAATTGACCGTTTGAAAACTTATCTTAAGTGTTTAATCTTATCAAGTGGTAAAACGTTTGAAGACATGGAATGTCTTCACACATTAACAAACTTGACTTCATTAAGTGCTTTTAGACCATGTTTATTGGTAGTTGGTGAAGTAGTTAAGGAAGTAGTTTAGAATTAAAAATAAAGGAAAATTAAATTAAAAATTCTAAACTAGTTCCAACTAGTTGGACATTTTTTCCAAACTAGTTCTTCCTCCCAACACTTAAAACTAGTTCTAAACTAGTGCAAGTGTCAATTTATTATTGCTCAACCAAATTTGCAAGTATTTATTTTTTAAACTTTAGTTTAATTTTTTATTTTACAAAATATAAAAATTTAAAAATTATACCAAAGTTCATATTTTTTCATGCTCTATAATTAGAGATCCATTTTCATATCCTTTGGAGTAAATAATTTTTTTTTTCGTTGAATTTTTTTTACATTTATCGCCAATTGTAAAGTTAACTCTATGTAAAAAAAATAAAAAAACCTAAAGTAATAAAAAAATATTTAGTAATATTTTAATAAAGTATAGAATATATAGATTAAAGTAGTTTAAGTTAAACTACGGATAAAGTGTAAAAAATTGGAAGTAGTTGGAGAAAGTAGTTGAAGAGTAGGAAAATATTATTTTATTGTCTAAATTACTTTAAACTAGTTGGAGCTAAACTACGAATAAACATGGTCTTAGCGAATACTTTCTCACCATTTTCCATGTCATCCAACACTCGTGGAATAGTTTTGACGCTCTAGTGGTATAAGACGTCATAACATTCACTGAATTTTGTGATGAACTTGAAAATGACTTTAATGAGCTGGTTGATAAATTAAAATGATTATTGCAAAAGAATTCAAGTTGTTGTCTGGTAATTTGTTATTACTTTTAGGGTGTGTTTGGATAGCAAAATAGGAGGGAAAGGGAGGGGAGGGGAAATAAGGGAAGGGGAAGGAAGGGGAAGGAAGGGGAGGGGAAGGAAAATGGTGGTGTTTGGATACCATTTTCCCTCCAAATCTTGCCTATTTTGGAGGGACTCCAACTAGGCTTAGAGGAGGGAAAATGGATCCCTCCAAATCCCTCCCCTTCCATTTCCTCCCATCCATATTTTGTATCCAAACAAAGGAAAATCAATCCCCCCCATTTCCCTCCCCTTCCTTTCCCTCCATTTACCTCAATCCAAACACACCCTTAGTGTTTTGCAATTTTGGTGGTTATATATTATTTATGTTAAAATTCGATTGCTTTAGTTATTTGCTTGTTAATTCAAGCCAAATTATGTTATTTGCTTTACTTATTTGCTTGTTAATTCAAGCCAAATTATGTTGTTAGATTACACTAATGCGATGTTGTTACACTAACTATTATTTTTGAAAAACCTTGTCATGGGACAACCGCATAGTAGATTTTAATGACATACTCGCTGAGTTTAAGTTAGACTTGGGTCATGTCGCCATGATACATGTTTAGTGAAATATCATGTTGCTCTATGTATTCTTATAGGGTGTGTTTGGATAGCAAAATAGGAGGGAAAGGGAGGGGAGGGGAAATGAGGGAAGGGGAGGGGAGGGGAAATGGTGGTGTTTGGATACCATTTTCCCTCCAAATCTTGCCTATTTTGGAGGGATTCCAATTAGGCTTAGAGGAGGGAAAATGGATCCCTCCAAATCCCTCCCCCTCCATTTCCCTCCCTCCATTTTTTGTAACCAAACAATGGAAATTCAATCCCTCACTTTTCCTCCCCTTCCTTTCCCTTCATTTCCCTCTATCCAAACACACCCATAGTCTCCTATAATTTCTATTAACCTGACCTATTGTTATGATTTGGGTTGCTTTTCGTAGACTTATATACAAATTTGTTGATATATTTCAATTTCGTAGTATATCCAGTGATATTAATGATAAAATTTTGGCAAGTAATGTTGTTTAAAAGTCTACATTTATCGGGTTAAAGTCGTAAGGTACGTATGACTTATATTTATGGTCTCTTATAATCGTCGTTTATTTAACTCAAAACTTTATGGCCTACAAAGTTTTTAAAGAAAAATAAAAAACAAGGACGATGACCCATTGGGGGTAAGTCGTGTAACAACTATCTAACAAACCATATTTCGTTAGTTAATTTGCTAAATACCACTATTTTCTGAAACTTCTAAACTTCAATACAAAATTTTAATCGCAGAAGTGGTAATCGAACCCCACTACTTTGCCTAATCGTGAGATTAAACCTCTTAAGTTTCAAGTGGAGTGACTAGGCCCCTTAAGTTTAGATAACTAGCGAAACTTAAGGGGCTTAATAGTGTTATTTAGCAAATTTAATCCGTACAATTTAAACCCCTTAAATTTTTTGTATTAAACTTAAAGGGCCTAATCATTTAGGCCTTTTATAATCGTTTTATTTAACTGAAAACTCCTTTTATAATCGTTTTATTTAAACTTAATTAAGGGGCCTAATCACTTGAAACTTAAACCCCTTAAGTTTGATCATTTGTTTCATTTTGCACGAAAATTTAACGTAGTTATTGTATCATCGAAAAAACTTAATCCGTACAAATTTGGACAAAAAAAATTAATTTTTATATCAAGGAATTGAAAACCCTTTATTTTATTATGGAATACAATTTACTCCGTATTTTTTATTCTAATTCCGTAAACTATCAATTTAAAGCAAATTATTTTATTTAAAATTTGTTGAATTATTTTGGTCTTAAAATTAGCTCGGATGCTCCTAACATACTATACAAAATGAGTAATTCTTGTGAAAGACGGTATCACGTTAACTTAACTTGAGACGAATCAATATCAACCACATATATTAAGGAAGAATAGAAAAAAATAAAAATAAAAACCCTAAAGTAACCATCACCTTGTTAGAGGTTTCACAATAATTTTATTGTGAGACTTGTCTCACACAAGTATTTGTGATACAAAATTACTCTGAGCCTTATTTTCATGTCCTCTGCCATAACTTCACTTAATTGTAACACCCCGACTTTTTCTTATATTTTAATAACTCATTTCTTGAATATTATGGTCGAGTGTCTAAGTGTATGGGTGTGTGTATGAGTGGTTTAGGAGGAGTTAGAAGGAGTTTGAAGGGGTAGAAGTATGAATATTAAGTTAGGAGGAAGATTTCCGGGACTAAACTCTCTGTCCAAAAAAATGGCATCTGGAACCGCCAGGTTCAGGGTGGGAACCGACCGGTTCAAGGTCTAAACCGGCCGGTTCAGACTCTGTTTTGTGAGCAGTTTTCCGTTTATGCTTGCACTTCTTTTTATACAAATTCCTCTATATTTTGGAGACTTCCTAACCCTAATAATCATTCTAAACCTTTTGAAACCCTCATCCTATTCTAAACCCTCTCTTCTCTCTCCTAAACTCTCATCAATACAACCTCGATTCTCCATTAAATTTATCCAAGTCCCTCTCTTTGTTAACCCTAATTCATCCTTTTCATTTGTTCCTCGGTAAACCTTCCACTCTACATCGTTTCTACCATAGTTTTAGTAGTTTTTGTATTAATTTATGTGTTTTGATTGTATGCTTATGATTTTATGTGTTGTTATGTACTCTAACCAAAGGAGAAGGCGAGTTCCACGCCGAGGACGCGATTTACATTGAAGAAGAGGAAGGCTAATTGATTCCTTGCATTGAAAAGATAACTAGGTGTAGCCCTAGCCATATTTTGACGTGTGTGAGGCCATTGTTATTGTGTGTATCGTTGTTAATGCTTGTATGTATGAAAAGGTGTGACCTTTGACTCGTGTTATTGTTCATGTGATCATAATTGCTTGTTTGGAGTCGGTCTCATACTAAAGAGTCTAAAAGCATGTTTAGGATGTTTATATGCATGTTTAATGTTATTATTGATGGTTTTGAAGCATAAAGTTGATGTCTTGTATTGGTTTGACTATTGAGTATCATTTCATAAGCTTTCCATTGTTAATCCCTCCGTATTTAACTTATTATTGCGTTGAGATTATAATTCATGTTGAGATTGGCTTGAGATTGTATTGTATTGACATCGTTGAGTTAAAGGTTGTTGTATTGACATTGATACTGGTTGGTTTGTTGTATGCTTGAGTTGAGTGTTTGTACGTGCACTGTTGGGCACGTGCGTGAGGAGATACGACGTCTTTTGTAGGACGGTGCCACCTGTCGTGGGTTCTCATCCATTTTGTAGTGGCTCTGAGACTATGGTTATTGAAAGCTCTTTTTTAGGGGCGCCACTCTTTTGTAGGGGTGGTTATTTGAATGTCGACACTCTTTTGTAGGGGTGGGTTTGGCCAAACTTAGACTAATATATTGAGGCATTTTGTAGTGCCGCCATAGGGTTTGGATCTTTTGTAGGGTCCGGGGTGTTTTGTAGCGCCCAGTACTCCGTGATTACTCTTGCGATTGATTGTTGATTGTCACTTTGTTGATGGCATTCAGCTTGTTAGTTATTGTATGTCACTTTGTTGATGACATTTGATTTTGAATATTGACCCTTGTACTTTGCTATTGTTGATTGTTGTTATCTGATCATAGGCCGTAGGCCAAGTAAGGTACTTGTTGAGTTGTTGGTTGAGTCTATAATGTTGAAATATGATTGGAGAGCACCTACTCACTCCTCACTGATTGTAGCTGTTACATGTTTTGTGGCAGGTATGCGAGAGGACGGGTTTTGAGTGAGAAGTTGCGAGAAGGATGACCCGTAGCTAGCCTTGATTTGTTAGAGATTAGACTTGATGTCGTTTCTTTGTTTTCATACTTATGTACTTTGGGAGTTTGGTTTGTAAGAGGTTTTTACTCCCCGTTTGTTAGGCCTCAAGGCCTACACCTTTTACTCGTTTTTTTGTTTGTTAGTGAGTAATGACTCGGATTACACGGTGATTCCGCCACCGTGGTTTCTTTTATTTCATTTTCTTTTCTAAAACCTTTTTTAAACGTATTTTATTTTATTTGAAAATCCGGGTTGTTACAGTAATATTCTCTTTCATAATACACAAATTCTTGTTTGAGACCAAGAAACCCGTTTCAAGCTAGAAACGGGTCGGGTCAGACCCGTTTTTCTCTTTTTTCTTTTTTTTTTTTTTTTTTTTTTTTGAAAATTTTTTTAAGACCAAATTTTTTTTTTTTTTTTTTTTATCTTTTATCGAAAATCGTTTTTATAGGATAATTAAAAATGGTAACAAAGTAGACAAAAATGGTAACATATTATATTATATTGGTAACATATTATGAGACCTCAGTTTTCATGGGTTTGTTTTCCTTAAAAGATAATGTTGTCCTTTTCTACAAACAGGTAACCATTTAGTATAATAATGTTACCATGTTAGCTTTCAGTGTTTGTATTCCTTAAAAGATAATGTTGTCCTTTTATATATACAGGTCACCCTTTACTACAACAATGTTACCATCTCATTTTTCAGTTTCAATGGTTTTGTTTTCCTTGAAAAAAAATGTTGCCCTTTTATACAAACAGGTCACCCTTTAAAGAAACAATGTTACCATTTTATTTCTCAGCTGAACTAATGTTTCAATGGGTTTTTTGTCCTACAAATATAATGTTGTCCTTTATTACAAACAGGTCACCATTTAGTACAACAATGTTACCGTCTTTCCATGGGTTTGTTTTACTTGAAAGAAAATGTTACCCATTTATGCAAACAGGTCACCATTTACAACAATAATGTTACCGTCTTTCTTCTTAATGTTACCGTCTTTCTTCTTCCCTCAAATCCCAGCAAAAAAAAAAAAAACGAATACAACAACAATGGCGACATCACCAATCCCCTACAGGTCACCCTTCTTCTTCCCCTAAATCCCCCCAAATCCACCATTAAAATGGGTTTAAAAAGGAGAAAAACGGGTTTAAAAAAAAAAAAAGAGAGAAAAAAAAAAGAGAAAAAAAAAAAACAAATACAACAACAACATGGGCACGACAACAACCACAGCAAACACAACACAACAATGGCGATCGCCAGGAAAGCGGCCCACTGGCTTCTTCTTCTTGTCTTGCTTCGCAACTTTGGGGAGAAAGAGGAAGAAAGACTTTGGGGAGAAAGATCCGTGCACTTTACCCATGGTGATTGTGTGATTTTAGGGTTAGGGTTTTGTTGAAATGGAAGAAAGAGGCAGGTTTATACTGTTGAAATGGAGAGAGAGAGGAGAAAGAGGTGCGAATGGAGAGAGAGAGGAGAAAGAGGCAGGTTTTGTTGAAATGGAGAGAGAGAGAGGAGAAAGAGGCAGGTTTATAAACAAACCCTAATTGATGTGGGCTGGGCCTAAGATCCGACCCGTTTCTTGTGTGAAACGGGTTTACCCGTTTCACACAAGACTAATTGTTCATAATATAGAAAATGTAAACCAAAAATACAAAGTTAAATTGCTTTCAAAATCAGAAAAATAATTTTTGCAAATGGTTTGCAAAAATAAAGTGGTAAAGTTTTAAAAGACTTAAGTGGTAAATTGAGATACTACCACTTGCTTTATACGTGGTAAATAGGTAAAACAAAACCCAATAAAATAGGATATTTAATTTTTAAGAGGAGAGAATACAATATTAGTTGAGATACTCCTTCCATTTTTTCCATTTGCCCCCCTTCACCTTTTCACAATTATTAAGAAAAAATGAAAAATGTAGGATAGGATAGAGAAGAAGGATGAAAGTTTAATAATAAAAAAAAGTTAGTTGTGAGTGAGAAAAAGTAGGATATGTGAGAGAAAAAGTGGGGTATGTAAGAGAAAAGGTTACTAAAAAAGGAAATGGGGCTAAATGAAAAAAAATTCTAAAAAAGGTATATGAGGCTAAATGGAAAGAATGGAGGGCGTATTATTTTTTGTTTGTTTGTTCCAAATTTTTAGCAGTGCACGGTTGTTTGGGAAGTATGACAACACTTAATTGACTTATTTTCCAAAAGAAAAGGTGTTTGTTAGGAGAATATATTAAGGAGTGTATCTAGACACTTTATTATTTCCTCCATTCCATTTGATTCTATACATATTCCTTTTTCGAAAATTCCAATCAATTCTATACATTTCTATTTTAGTCTCTACTTTATTAAACTAAAAGACCAATATACCCTTCACTAATACCCACTCAACCCACTTGCAAACAATAAAGTAGGGGTATTTAAGTAATTCCATTATCTACCCCACTTGATTTTCTTCTACCTTAATTACCGTGTTTTGGTCAAACGTATAGAATCAAACGGAATGGAGGAAGTATTATTTAGGAGATACAATTTTTAGAAGTATCGAGTTTGGAGTTAAATTTTTATTCAACTAAAAAGATATTTTTATTTTACTCAAAAAATAATTTACTCAAAATAAAAACTCAAAAGAATAAAAGGAGTATAGATTTATAATGAACATGTTTTATGAAAAAACAGATAATATTTTCCACATCTTTCACAAAAAGATTTTATATATCTCAGCTTATTAGATAAGATATAGACAAATCTAATTTTAAAGATGAGCAAATATATTATCACAAAATAGATATTAACAAAAACTAAAAATAAATTTTCATAAAAGATATATTTAAAGAAAAATATCTCGTAGGTAATTTTTTCATGAAGAAATATGTTACAGTACTAATGTTATCATAACGCGAAACTATGTTATGATAACATTATTGCTAAACCATTTTAAGTGCATAGGTTCTTTAAGACCCTTTTGCATAAGTTGTTCCCTAAAAATCTTGTCTTGAACAGAAGCATGATCAATAGCACCACTTTTCCTCTTCTTTTCGAGATTTGAGTCCTAAAAATAGAAACACAAGCGAATACCCTAGTAGAGACTCGATAATAGAAATAAATATTTGACATTCATCAAAACACGACAGTCAAAGGTTCAACAATTTCCCCCTTTTTGATAATGTCAAGTCTCCTAGGATTTATTTCTATAATTGTTCCCCCTTAAATGAATATCGTCTCGAAAAGAAGTTCACGAGTAAGGAATACAATAAACCATCTTAGTTCAACCAAAAACTATTCGTCGATACAAGAACAAAACGACTAGATAGTGAACAAGAAAGATAGACAACATCATGAAAGAGTAAAGACAATAACGATGAAATCTTAGACTGTCTTCCCTTCTTGACATTTTCGAAAATGGAAAAAGGACTAGAATAAGATCGTAGAGGCAAGCACACATATGCGAGACATACACTTTAAACACACTAGATTTATTACTCCCTCCGTTCCGGTCATTTGTTTACACTTTCCATTTATGGGTGTACGGGTCATTTGTTTACACTTTCCATTAATGTCTATGGTGACCCACTTGTGGAGGTGGACCCAACTTCCTTAACCAATCACATTGTTTTATTTTACCCACTTTGTACTTATATTATTATTTTTATAGTGTTTTTATTTATCTCTCTCCTCACATCGATAAATGTGTATAAAGTAAATGTAAACAAATCACCGAAACGGAGGGAGTATTATATAGCACACGATAACATTTGAAATTGTTCAAATAAGACACACCAAAATGGGACAACAAGTCATAGTGAGTAAATCAAAGATAGCAAAACAAAGAGAAAAGATAGTTTAGAAACTAGATAGACCTAAAAGACACAGAACTAGATGACAACAGCTAGAAATCAGCAAGACCGATAACATGGAAAGTAGTAACACGACAGCAGCCCCAAAAGCAACACGACACCCGCAAACCCCTATGAGAAACTTAGACCTGATGTTGACTCCCTATATATACGCCGTACGATCCACTTTGTCGGTGATATTGTGTAAGCGATCAAAAATTTCGACAAGACTTTGTGAAGGCGGATTAGCATGAGCACGAAATAGGTCCACCAACTTACCAACTTTAGTACTGAGAGTCGCGCCACGAGAGTTGATCCTAACTATATCCTTCTAAATATACTTGACATTGTCTTGAATAAGGGCCCATCTTGTAGTCAATCCTCCAAAGGGACTTTAAAATCTCGTCACGAGATTTCTAAGCTTCAGTAGCAAACTCTCATAGCTTTCCCCCGACATCAAAATTGTCGTCAACATGGGCAGAGCCTTGTTTTCCCAGTTTCCCAGCAAACGCCTCAAACTGTCCCAACAAACAGTTTTCCAAAGCATTAAAACGAGAGAGCATAACAGCCTGGAGCTTGTCCAAAAACTCCTTTGTACGCCCCACATCAACTCGCACACCAAGTCCACTCGTTTCTCCACTCGCCTCACCCACCTTTTCTTTCCCCTTTCTTTGTGGTGTCTCGGTTGTGACTGGCACATCATCAAGCTTCATCCTTTTAAGGATGACATTATTCATGACATCGGTAGGAGTGATAGTGATGTCTGATGATATTTTTGCTAACCAATCCTTTGACCTTAAGAAGCTTCGACAACCACATACCATATGGGATAATTAGACCAGATGAAGTCCTTTTCGAGAGCAATAGTTGGTGAAAAAAAGTATAGTGGGAGAAAATTAAATGAGGGAGATTAATCTTATCTCGTACCATCAATTGATACAAGAATCGATTTTCATGAGTATTGACACGCTGAAGACCCGTTTTCTTAGGTAAGACGGTTGCATGCATAAAGTTTGCTAAAAAGCGAGCGAGCGAACCAAAGCGAGAAACAATTACCTCATCAGAAAGCCCCACCTCGGGATCAACGAAACGTTTGTTTTGTAGCTCTCGTCGTCCGAGAACCCATTCCACTGGACTCCGAAATCAATCTCAATCCCTTCGGCTGTATAACCCATGTGTTCCCAAAGTCGACCATTGTGATTTTGATCTGCTTATAACCAAAAATTTGCGTAAAACACCTTGTTTTACACACGAAGTGTGCCCCAGAACAGGGCGAGTTGAACGAGGTAGACGACATGTGACCCATCAAAGAACTATTTCCAGCCTTGAGTGTGAAGAGTATCACTGAATGCACTCAAGTTGTCGAGTTCATCGTACCAGCTGATGGAATAGACTCGACCAGTATTAGCCATATTACTCTAGATATGTAATATTACTTATCTCTTAATCAAGCAATCAAATCATCAATATAATTGTGTTCACATGGAAGTAAATAAAATCATATCTTTGTAATTAGAGATTTTATTCTAGTTAAGATTTATCATGTAGACCTATATATATGTATCATCTGTTGATATCAGAACTACGCACTCAATTTAATAAAACCTTTCTTACTCTTCCATTATTCTATCACAGATCGTGAGCCTCGCTCGATGAGAGTGAACACCTCGGAGTAGATCCTACGGCCAAACCACCCAACCAAAACCAAATTGTCCTTGGCCTAAACCTACACCTTTTTCGCTACCACCAACCCAAAATTGCATCAAACTCACAACCAAAATTATAACCAAAATCACCATCGCAAACCATTGTGTTGCTGATGATAAAACCAAAACCCATAACCCGGGTGGTTAAAACAAGCTCTAATGGGCGCACTTTCATCCAACCCACAACCAAAATTATAGCCAAAACCATCTTGGCACAAACCCACAACCAAAATTTACTTATTCCAACCCATAATATTGTTCAGATAATAGAACAATCTTACCCATAAATTTTATGGTACACCACCATTATGACCATAAAATTAAATTTATTAAAAAAAAAAAAAATTGTGCAAGTGTGCAATTGCAACAAAAGCAAAAAAAACCTGCTAATATAATTTAGCAAAAATAAAATAAAAATAAATAAATAAAAACCCACAAACCTAGTAATATAATTTACTTAACAAAATCAAAACCAACCAAAACTCTGAATTCCCCTTCATCACTTCAAACAAAAAAAAAAAAACAAATAATTCATCCAAAAATTCAATCTACAAAACCCTCGTCAATGACAGACGTCAAAAACCCCGAGGAACCCACATTACCTCTCAAACAACCACCACCGCACAACCCCCAGCCCCTGGTGTCCACTACACCACCAACCAACATTCCTCCGGCGATCGCACTCCCAATCTCCACCATCTCCCTCGGCGTGCTCCATCTCGATCGTTCATCGTCTACTCATCAAGCTTGGTCAAGATTGATCTTACCCTTCGGACGTCCATCTTGCGGGGGCGTATTAGCCATATTACTCTAGATAAGTAATATTACTTACCTCTTAATCAAGCAATCAAATCATCAATATAATTGTGTTCACATTGTAATTAGGAAGTAAATAAAATCATATCTTTGTAATTAGAGATTTTATTCTAGTTAAGATTTATCATGTAGACCTATATATATGTATCATCTGTTGATATTGTAACCATGCAATTCTGAATTTAATAAAACCTTTCTTACTCTTCCATTATTCTATCAACCAGAATGAAAAGGATATCGAAGAACAGTGCACACCTGATGTAGCTCCTTGTTCTTGAGGCGAGTATCCTCGACAGCCTCAAGAACAAGTTTGTTTTCTACTAACACAAGCTGAGCAGGGTCGACTTCTGGCCCTGTGACCTATCATCACAGGTACTTCATGTTGGACTTTTCATAAGATTTTATTCTGATATTATTATTATTATTATTCTGATATGATAATATATTTAATATCTTATTCAGTAATCTTATGAGTTTGTATGTGGTCCAAATTTCGGTAAGAATCAGTTTCTTCTGATCAAAGAAACTGGCTCCTAAAATATCTCCTATATTGATTAGGTCTATTATTTTATTCTATTCACACACAATATTTCCATAATCACCTACTAGTTTTTGATGGCAAGACTAGTATATATATGAGGGTGATTTATTTGTTTTGGTCACTGAACCTACTCTCCATTAAGTGATATTATACACCATCTATATTGTGAGTGCGAGGGTTTAGAACCGTAAAATTACAAGGGTTACAAATTTGGGTTTATAGCTGTTCAGGAATCCATTAGCAATGGCTGGAGGTTATTTCTCGATCCTTTATTGCTTCCGCTTTATTATTGTTGTATATTCCTTGTGTAATTAGAATATACATATTTAAGTTTATTAAAATTAAAACTTACAGTTGGTATCAGAGCGAGTAATCGCCTCTGTCTTGTTTTAATGGATTTGGCTTGTTTCACTCCGTAATCCGTATGCTTTTATTAATCCGGTCGTGTATGTATGTTGTTTTGCACGAGAACTGTGTTTTTAATTCGGAGTGTATATAATTGCTGAGTAATTTATTTAAATCATTCTGCCACTAATATAATATACTGGTACTCATTAATTACTGCAACTTGTCATGTGTATATTCAACCTTTCTTTTGGATTTTTGTTGCTTTAATCCATTGCTTTGTTGTTTGACTGTTGATGCAACTCCTATTCTATTATATGTGGCCTTGGCCCTGCTGCTTTTAATTACACATTATATGCATGCTGGAGTCATCTATATAAACGTGGTTTTTATTCGTGAGTTACAGTACATTATGTCCTATACAGTGAATGTTGATTAATACTCCGTACTACTCCCTCCGTCCCGGTCATTTGTTTACACTTTCTATTTTGGGGGGTACGGGTCATTTGTTTACACTTTCCATAAATGGTCATGGGTGACCCATGTGGGAGGTGGACCCCTACTCCCTTAGCCAATTACATTTCATAATTTTAAGCAAGCGGGACCCCCTTTGTACTTATATTATTATTTTATTAGTTTTTTCTCTACCTCTCTCCTCACATCGATAAATGTGTATAAAGTAAACGTAAACAAATCACCGAGACGGAGGGAGTACTTATCACGTTCTATGATATTATTCTGGAGTATATTTTTTTTTTTTCCTTTTTAACATTGTTTTGTTCCGTATGTCTCGCCGTGTTATAGTGCATTATTGATTATGTAACCTTGCGATACAATTCTTTCTGTTTTTATTTTGATACTCCATATTATTTAAGGATTCACATGATATTTTTTACCTATATAATATTTTTGGAACATGTGATTATAATATTATTGCACTAATTTTTGGTGCTCTTTTTTTGATCTTTTTTGGAGTTTATATATTTATATATATTGTTTGTACATTTTGACTCAAGTACATAAACTAAAGTAATCAATTATATGTCGAGCTAGTGATTCAAAATTTTTATTAATTGGGGAGTAGCCACAGCACCTCTGGTTAATTTAAATTTTATTTTGGAGTCACATTCGGATGATAGACATATATTGTGATTAAATAATCTATATACATGACGTTAAGTATATGGAGTTTAATAATTGAATGTCTAAGTAATTAAAATTTTATTAATGTGAGAATAGCCACAGCATCTCTAGTTAATTTAATTTTATTTTGAAATTACATATGGATATAAGACATTAATTGTAATTGATTGTACACGATATGATAAGACTTACCCACAGGAATCTTGTTATTTTTGTATAATTAATTAGGATAAAATGTTAAATCATGGTTCTTAATTTACCCACAGGAGTTAAGAATACGGAATTGATTTGATAGTTTTGTCATTCAGTAATCGAATTTAATTTGAGTAGGACTTTAGCCCACAGGCAAGTTTTATGTCACTAAATTCGTTGTGCATGATTTACATTGGTAAAACATGATTTTGTTTAAGTCTCAATTTTTGATATTAAGCATGTTGTTTTATTTGCAGTAAGTATGCCTGGAAACTTTCCAAATATGGCGTGTGACATTCCTGATTTAACTGGTGATAACTACAAGGTCTGGAAAGAGAGGGTTTTACTGCAATTGGGTTGGATGGATATTGATTATGCTATAAGGAAGGATGAACCCGCTAGTATCACTGAAACTAGCACTGCTGATGAACTTGAGCTTTATGATCATTGGGAGAGATCTAACCGTCTCTCCGTTAGTTTCATAAAGACCAGGATTAGTGCTAGTATCAGGGGTTCTCTTGAGCAGCATACTAAAGTCAAGAGCCTCCTTAAAGCCCTTGATGAGCAGTTTGCCACTTCTGATAAAGCTCTTGCCAGTACTTTGATAATGCAGTTTTCATCTATGAGGCACACCGAGACTAAAGGAGTGCGTGATTACATCATGCGCATGAGGGATATTGCAGCCCAACTTAAAGCTTTAGAAGTTACCATGTCTGATGCTTTCCTTGTCCATTACATATTGTGTACTCTTCCTTCACAATATGCTCCATTTAAGATCTCTTACAACACACATAAAGATAAATGGTCAATTAATGAGCTTATGACCATGTGTGTTCAAGAGGAGGGGCGATTGTTGATGGAAGAGAATGAAAAGGTGAACCTTACTACTGCTTCTTCTTCTAAGAAGAAAAAGGATCACCATAAGGGGAAGGGAAAAGGAAAGCTTGACGCTGAGTCAACCATAAAGAAGGAGCCTAAGTGTCACTTCTGTAAAAAGAAGGGGCACATAAGAAAGGATTGTCCTGGTTTTAAGGCTTGGCTTATAAAGAAAGGTAATTTTCTTGCGTTTGTTTGTTATGAATCTAATATGGTTAATGTTAATCATAATACGTGGTGGATTGATTCTGGTACTACGATCCATGTTTCGAATACCTTGCAGGGTATGACAAACCTAAGGAAACCAGTGGCAAGTGAATGCTCTATCTATTCTGGAAACAAGATGGGTTCACGTGTGGAGGCCATAGGGACATGCAGCTTAATTTTATCTAGTGGTTTTACTTTGCGTTTAGAAAAGACTTTTTATGTACCAAATTTCGCTAGAAATTTGATTTCCATTTCAAGACTTGTACCTTTTGGATACTCCTTTAATTTTTCAGATTCTGGTTTTAGTATTTTTAGAAATTCTGATGTTATTGGTAGTGGTATTTTGTCTGATGGTTTATATCGTCTTTATTTGCAAAATGATGCTGCTTATAGTACTATGCATGTTAATACTGGTTTAAAACGATGTATTATGAATGAAAATTCCTCTATATTGTGGCACCGGAGATTGGGACATATCTCCATAGAAAGAGTTAAGAGATTAGTAAAAGATGAAGTACTTGATACTCTAGATTTTACTGATTTTGATACTTGTGTTAGTTGCATTAAGGGCAAGCAAACTAACAAATCTCAGAAAGGTGCAAAGAGGAGTTCCAAACTATTAGAAATCATACATACGGACATTTGTTGTCCGGACATGAACGCGAATGATCCAAAATACTTTGTCACCTTCATTGATGATTTTTCACGATATATGTATCTCTACCTACTTCGTTCTAAAGACGAAGCTTTGGATGCCTTTAAGTTGTTTAAGGCTGAAGTAGAGAATCAGTGCGATAAGCGCATTAAAATCGTGAGATCAGATCGGGGTGGTGAATACTATGGTAGATATACTGAGAACGGACAAGCACCTGGTCCATTTGCTAAATTTCTTCAGGAACATGGGATCGTTCCACAATACACTATGCCTGGTTCTCCGGACCAGAATGGTGTTGCTGAACGAAGAAATCGGACATTGATTAACATGGTGCGAAGTATGCGAAGTAATGTTAAACTTCCTGCGTTCTTGTGGACTGAAGCACTTAAGACGGCAGTGTATATATTAAATCGGGTTCCTTCCAAGGCTGTCTCAAAGACACCTTTTGAGTTATTTAAAGGTTGGAAACCGAGTTTGCGCCATATACGCATTTGGGGATGCCCGTCTGAAGTGAGAGTGTATAATCCACAAGAAAAGAAGCTAGACCCAAGGACTATCAGTGGGCATTTCATTGGATATGCCGAAAAGTCTAAGGGTTATAGATTTTATTGTCCGTCTCATACCACCAGGATTGTGGAATCAAGAAATGCTAAATTTCTTGAGAATGACTTGATCAGTGGGAGTGATCAAATTCAGGATGCAGTTTCACCTGAAAATGATCATCATGAGGTTTTACCCTCTGATGCAAGTACTAGATTGGTAGTTGTTCACGTTCCTCAAGTTAAACGACGAGTTCAACAACCAAATACAGAAATTCCACAAAATGTTGATCAAGTAATGATAGATCATAATGATGAACCTGTTCATAATGAGCAGGAGGAACAAGTTCACCAAGAGGATGAACCTATTAACCAAGTGGTTGAACAAGTTCCATTAAGAAGATCTATTAGAGAAAGAAGATCAGCTATTCCTGATTGTTATGAAACAAATCTACAAGAATTGGATTATAATGTTGGAGCTGACAATGATCCTATGTCATTTTCACAAGCCGTAAGTTCTACAGATTCAAACTTATGGATGAGTGCCATGAAAGATGAGATGAACTCTATGGCTTCTAACCGAGTTTGGGATCTCGTTGAGTTGCCTGATGGTTTTAAAGCCATCGGATGTAAATGGGTCTTTAAAACAAAGAAAGACTCGCTAGGCAACATCGAGAGACATAAGGCAAGACTCGTAGCCAAAGGGTTCACTCAGAGGGAGGGAATTGACTACACGGAGACCTTTTCTCCTGTATCAAAGAAGGATTCTCTCCGAGTAGTTATGGCACTAGTAGCTCATTTTGATTTCGAGCTACATCAGATGGATGTGAAAACGGCATTTCTCAATGGTGACTTAGAGGAAGAGGTTTATATGAAACAACCTGAAGGTTTTTCCTCTAAGGATGGTGAGCATTTGGTTTGCAAGCTAAATAAATCCATATACGGTTTGAAGCAAGCTTCCCGCCAATGGTATATGAAATTCCATGAGGTCATTACTTCATTTGGTTTCGAAGAAAATGTAATGGATCAATGCATATACCTTAAGGTTAGTGGGAGTAAAGTTTGTTTCCTTGTGTTGTACGTGGATGATATATTGCTAGCTACCAATGATAAGGGGCTGCTACGTGAAGTGAAACAGTTCCTTTCAAGTAACTTTGAAATGAAGGATATGGGTGAGGCATCTTATGTCATTGGCATAAAGATCCATAGAGAAAGATCTCGAGGCATTTTGGGCTTGTCTCAAGAGACCTATATCAACAAAGTACTTGAGAGATTCGGTATGAAGAACTGTTCGCCTAGTGTAGCACCCATTGTGAAAGGAGACCGGTTCAGTTTGGACCAGTGTCCCAGGAATGCCATCAAACGGGAACAAATGAAAAATGTTCCATATGCTTCAGCTGTTGGTAGCATCATGTATGCTCAGGTTTGCACTAGACCAGACATTGCATATGCAGTTGGAGTGTTGGGAAGATATCAAAGTAATCCAGGAATCGATCACTGGAAGGCTGCAAAGAAGGTCATGAGGTACCTTCAGGGTACTAAAGATTACATGCTTATGTATAGACGGACTGATAATCTTGAAGTGGTTGGCTATTCTGACTCCGATTATGCTGGCTGCATAGACTCGCGAAAATCCACCTCAGGATACGTGTTTATGCTAGCTGATGGTGCTATATCTTGGAGGAGTAAGAAGCAGACCTTAACCGCTACTTCTACTATGGAAGCTGAGTTCGTTTCTTGTTTTGAGGCTACCTCACATGGTGTATGGCTGAAGAGTTTCATATCTGGGCTTAAAGTCGTTGACTCCATTTCGCAGCCGATAAGAATGTATTGTGATAATTCAGCTGCTGTTTTTATGGCTAAGAATAATAAGACTGGAAGTCGAAGTAAACACATCGACATTAAGTATCTGGCCGTAAAAGAACGTGTTCAAGAAAAGAAAGCGATCATCGAACACATTAGCACTGATTTAATGATCGCAGATCCCTTGACTAAAGGCATGCAAATCAAGATTTTTAAGGAACATGTAGTGCGAATGGGACTTGGTTCCTCTATGTAAATACATTCATTTTGTTTTGTTGTTGCTTGAAACCTTCAAACTGTTGGATATTTTTCATTTAGTTTTATACGCGCGTATTTATGCTTTCGTTTTGAAAAATATCATTATGTTTTCGACCAAGAGTAAACATAGGGTTTGCTCATTCAGTTTTAGTGTGTGTGGTTGAGAGATTGAGTATATCGTAATACATGGAAGATTAATTCTCGCTCTAATGGGAATTCGTCGCTATGATTCGTATATTTTGTCTCTCATTAAATTGGACCAAGTGGGAGACTGTTGGACTTTTCATAAGATTTTATTCTGATATTATTATTATTATTATTATTCTGATATGATAATATATTTAATATCTTATTCAGTAATCTTATGAGTTTGTATGTGGTCCAAATTTCGGTAAGAATCAGTTTCTTCTGATCAAAGAAACTGGCTCCTAAAATATCTCCTATATTGATTAGGTCTATTATTTTATTCTATTCACACACAATATTTCCATAATCACCTACTAGTTTTTGATGGCAAGACTAGTATATATATGAGGGTGATTTATTTGTTTTGGTCACTGAACCTACTCTCCATTAAGTGATATTATACACCATCTATATTGTGAGTGCGAGGGTTTGGAACCGTAAAATTACAAGGGTTACAAATTTGGGTTTATAGCTGTTCAGGAATCCATTAGCAATGGCTGGAGGTTATTTCTCGATCCTTTATTGCTTCCGCTTTATTATTGTTGTATATTCCTTGTGTAATTAGAATATACATATTTAAGTTTATTAAAATTAAAACTTACACTTCAATCTTAACCACTAGGCCAAGATATCCTTGACTCGACCATATGTTGAGAAAAGATTTTTGTGAAAGTTTTCTTTGTGTTTTATTCAATCGTATGAGCCACCCTGTAAGTGACTTTAGTAGATTTATTTTATATTTTTTTTTTTATTTTGATCTCACATTAATTTATTGTGAGACATGTCTCACAGGAGACTTACTGTATTTACGATTGGCAAAATATCCGAGATATGATTCGGATATTATGCTAACAGTGATACTTTGTACATGACTGCACCATAGCAAACTGATCACCTTTGATGGTTTTCATACCGACAATAATGAATTTACTTTTGCTTACTCTCTTGTCAAATTCGAATCGACTCTCATCGATGTTGTTTTTGTCTGTGATATTACCGTTCTTTTTAGAAATGTCAATGTGTGGTTGTGGTCTTAGCCTAATGGCAGGAACTAATTTTACCAAAGGCGACGTTCAAAATTTTGTTCATCTCGAAAAGCATTTGTGTGTATAAACTATGTTAGGACTAAGCTAGGAGGGTTGTAATCGTTGAGAGTGTAAGACTTATGCTTGTGCTTGAGACAATGAGAGCGTAATCTGTGTATGTGTCGGTGCTCCCGTGGGCTTGCGTGACTTTGTTGTGTAAAATTTGTGCAGATAGACGAATTTCGGTTCTTGTGACGAGATATATCGAGAATCTCGATCATATCTCGATCTTAGCAAAAGATCAATAATTGAGTAGGAAATACTTCAATATTAGGAATAATACTAGCTTAGATCCCGTGCATAAATGCACGGTTACTAAAGATATTATATTATTCTAATTAATAAAAATATAAGCAATAAATTATTTGAAGAATAATAATATAATAATTAATTTAATGAGATTATAATGTTACAATGAAAAAATAAAAATTCTCTTAAAAAACAAAAAGGTAAAATATATAAAATACGTAAATTTTATTTTTATAGACTTTATTTGTAAAGCTTATGCCTATCATTTATTTTTGATTAAAAAAGAATAATTTTTTTTTTTGAAATAGTGAATAGGTTTAGTACTTTACAGTAAGTTATAAATTTAAATAACAATAATGGATAATAAATATATATAATACTTATTTGAAAGTTTAAGAATAGGAGTTGGAAATAAAACAATAGATTAAGTTGCTTAGTTGTCGATTTTATTATAAATTAAAAATAAAAAGTAAAATATTAAAATAAGTAAGTAATGAATTTAGTACAAATATTATATTGTTAATAATACCAACATTTTATTTTTTTATGCATAAAATAAGTATAAACATGATTATTGTAGATAATGAATGTAGACTTAAAATCAGATTATATGAGAAATGATGTAAGCATTGAGTCTTGGCGGGAAAAAATTGCACAGAATCGCGACATGTGGCATTGATGATGTCAGCGAAAACTGTCAATTAGTATAATAAAGGTTACCAGAATATATTTTATGATATATAAATATATGATTGATATCTTAATTTAGGCATATTATATTTTACATTGTAGTATAAATAAGGTAGTGATGTATTCATTAATCACAAGTTATCAATTAATAAGATTATAAGTTTATGAATTATTTTTCTCTTTCAAAATTTCTACAGTTCAAGCCATTTGATGATTTCATCAACTTGCTGCACACATTTTGAAAGCAGCACGCTTTATGACAAGCCTTTTGGCTTATGGCCTTCATTTTATGGTACATACATGTCCAAAGTAATTCCAAGAGGTTGTAATGTTTTTCATACACACTGTAAGATGGTGAGCTTGATGCAGCAATGGTGATTTGAGACGCCATTGATGAAGCTTGTGAAGGTTTGAACAAATTAAAGAGAGAAACGATGAAGAATCAATTGAAGAAAACAGAGAGTAAATAAAAGTGTGTTTTTATTGCATTAATTAATTATGTACAAATGATGGTGGTGTATTTATAGAGTATGTACAATCATAACCAATTCACAACTCCCTAACAAACTCTATAACAAACTCTGTAACAGAATGTAAGTTTGTTACAACAAAATTTGAGAGGTAGTTGAAGCTTGTGGAAGAAGCTTCTGGAAACAGAACATGGTAGTGAAGTAGAGCTCAGCAGCAAAGAAGTATCTTATACGTATTTTCTACATTCCCCCCTCAAGTTGGAATTACACTGGAAGATGTGAAAGGCAAACCCAACTTGGAAACCACAATGAAGTGTTGAAGATGATCCAAAAGCTTGGTCAAGACATCTGCTAGATGAGCATTTGACCTAACTTAACAGGTAGCAATGAAGCTTTCCTACACTTTCTCTCGAATATAATGACAATCAATATTGAGGTGTTTAGTACGCTCATGAAACACAAGATTTGCTGTAATATGTTAAGCAGCTTTGTTATCACAGTACAAAGTGACAGGTAATGGGATTTTGACACCCATGTCTGAGAAGAGTCCTGCAAGCCACACCAACTCAGAAGCAGTATACGACATTGCTCTGTATTCAGATTCTGCAGAGGACTTAGATACAATCTTTTGCTTCTTCGTCTTCCAAGAGATGATGGATTGACAAAAGAACACACAACAGCCTGTGACTGACTTACAGCTGAACTGACATGATCCCCAATCAGAATCACAATAAGAGGAAAGACCAGGACTGGAATTAGAAGAATAGAAAATAGTGGCATCCATAGTACCCCTCAAATACCTCACAATATGCAAGGCTGCCTGCAAATGTGGTAAACGTGGTGCACTCTTAAATTTACTAAGATGCTGCACGGAATATGACAAGTCTGGTCTGGTGAGGTTGAGATACAAAAGTTTACCCACCAGCCTCCTGTAAACCTCAGGATCTTGTAACAGTTCTCCTTCTTCAGTACTCAATTTGAGACCCTTTGGTAATGGAAACGAAACAGGTTGACTATGAGACTGATTTGCTTCCTTCAGCATATCTACAACATATTTCCTTTGGTTGAGAAATAGACCTGCAGGTGTCCTTGTAATTTCCAAGCCCAGAAAATACTTGACTTGCCCTAGGTCTTTGATAGTAAAAGCTTTGTCAAGAGTAAGCTTAAGTTGAGAAATCAGTTGACTATTGGGACCTGTGATCAACAAATCATCAACATAGACCAATACTGCCATGAAATCTTCTCCTAATCCTCTTGTAAACAAGGAGTAGTCATGTTTAGATTGAACGAAGCCATGATTAACAAGCAATTCGGTAAGTTCTAAATTCCATTGCCTGAAAGCCTGTTTAAGGCCATACAATGATCTCAGCAGCCTTCACACCTGTCCTGGAACTACGAGAGAATAAACTTTTGGTGGAATTATATAAACTTTCTAATCAAGGTATCCATGCAGAAAAGCATTATTTATATCTAATTGATTGATCATCCACTGCTTTGAAGCTGCAACAGCAAGCAAAGCCCTCACTGTGGTGAATTTAGCCACAAGTGAGAATGTGTGCTTGTAATCTTTACCTTCAAGTTGATTATAACCTTTGCTACAAGTCTTGCTTTGTACCCTTCCACAGTTCCATCTGCCTTGAATTTGATTTTGAAGACCTATTTGGATCCTATAGCCTTGTGACTAGGTGGTAAATTGGTGATCACCCAGGTCTTGTTTGCTTCAAGGGCATCAAGCTCTTTCTGCATTGCATTAACCCACAAAGGATCATCTTTAGCCTGTGCATAAGTGATAGGCTCAACTGTAGATAACACCTTTTCCACTGATGCTAAATGAGCAGCAAAGAACTGATCATCATAAGTAATTGCCTGAGAAGAATCAACCAAATCTGCCTGAGCATTTATCTGCAATGTGGGACAAACAAAACCTTTAAGTCTGTCAGCTATGCGCCTATTTTTGTCTGACTTTTTGACTAAGTTACCCACTATGGATGATAAATTTCTATTCCCAGGTCTGAGAGGTACAATAACATGAGTATCTACAACTCTTGTAACAACATCCCTAGAGGAATCAATATCAGCCTATACGGTATCTTTACTAGGTTGTGGAATGATTGTTTGAGGGGCTGATAAAAGAGAAACATCATCGTCCAAGACTGTATCATGAGCTTGAAATAAAGGCTGAGACGTGGAATGCCCTGCTAAATCATTTACAGAGTTTTTGAAAGGGAATACATTCTTTTGAAACACCACATCCCCACTGACAAAAACTTTTTTAGTCTCCAAATCATAAAGTTTATAGGCCTTCTGTGCAAAATGATATCCAATGAATAAACACCTCCTAGCTTTAGAGGCAAACTCGTCCTTCACATGTTCTCTGATCAAAGCAAAACATTAACACCCAAAAACTCTGAGATCATAATACTTGGGTTTACGTTTAGTCAGGAGCTCAAAAGGAGTCCATCATCCTAGAACACTAGATGGTAATTTGTTAATGAGATGGATTGCAGTAAGAATACTTTCACCCCAAAATCTTTTAGGCATGTTAGCTGATATTAACAAGGCCCTAGCAGTCTCTACTAAGTTCATATGTTTGTGTTCCACTCTTCCATTCTGCTGTGGAACACCAGTAACACTCTTTTGATGTATAATTCATTTAGAAGCAAACAGTGAGTCACACATATCTTGATCAATTTCAAACCCATTATCACTCCTAATAATCTTGATTTTAGCATTATATTGAGTGTCTGTTTAAGCAATGAATGCACTAATGATCCCATGAGCCTGTGTCTTATGACCAAGCTGAAAATTCCATGTGATCCTAGTATGATCATCAACCACAGTAAAAAAAAATAGTGTGCTCCTGTGATAGAAAGAACCTTGTATGGCCCTGTTACGTTTTAAATTTATACCGCAAGCGTACGGGTGTCGTAGCACACAGGTCGATCTCAAGGAGGTCAAGGACTGAGTACTAGATTGTCTCGAATTACGAGTTATCTACACGAATCAATTATAGGGATGATTAAAAGCTAAATAAAATAATCTAACTATACTAATAAAAATAATCATAAACTAAAGAAGACGAAATCAACAATATAATAAAAGACAAGGGTTCATATCATCGCTAGACAAGCTCAAAAATAACGACACGAGTGCTTAATTGTTGTTCAAGTGAGATTACCACAACTCCGTAATATTAACGATCTCTCCCGAGTAACGATAATTCTCCTAAACAAGTCTAATCCCCGCTCCCGCATGTAAATTAGACCGTACATAAATCTCAATTATACAAATTCTCACTCCCATGAAAACTCGTATAACCTTGATTAGATTGTGTTCTTAATTAACTCTCAGCTTCAGCGTTTTGAATTAATTATAACTGTAATAGACAACTCAAATAAACTGATTTAGCACTCAACCAAAATATCGCCCAACTTCCGTTGATAGCTACAAATAATCTCATGTTAAACTCAATCAAGAATTATCATCTAATAATCATGATAAAACCTAATCAAACTCGAACAAACAACTTCGCAATCGTATCAATTAACAATTAAAACATTTTTGTATGACTAACGATGATATAAAACCCTAACATTAACTACTCATAAATTATGGAGAAAACATTAATAACAATAACAATAAACATGATCAAAATAAAATAGAGAAAAGAAAACTTAGTCTTGAATTAATTTGGAAGGAAAAAGCATCGATCATGTCAAAGTATAGAACTTGAATGAAAACTGTGTTTTTCCTAAAACCCGAAATTGACTTGAAACTAACGTACTGTAAAACTCAATGTAAAACTGAAGTAAAACTAAAATTGAGAGTTTGGGTTTTTTTATTCTCTTCTAAACTAATTACAATTTGGGCTTTAGTCCAATACAAGTCTTTCCTGTCCAATTCTTATTTAATTGCTTGTCCATAATGTTTCTTCTTGCTCGGGTTTTATTTTCACAAACTCACATAATCCACGACCCGTGTTTGCTCCTCGAAAATTTTAGCTCATAAAATCTTCATCCTGCCAATAATATAATAAACTCGTAGTAAACCGTAAAAGGATAAAATATTATACAAAACGTACTAAAAATGTCGTGATAATTATAAAATGACAGGGAATAAATATATAAAATACCTGTAAAACATGGACTTATCAAGCCCCCAGAAATCAATATGCACCAAATCAAAAGGAGAAAATAGAAGTACTGTTATTGAAAGGAAATTGATGTAACTTTGCTGATATACAAACATCAAATGAGAAATCTTTAGACAATTTCTGAACATCAGACTGCAATTCAGTTACATGCACCAGCTTACTGAGAGAGCTATGACCCAATCTAGCATGCATCAGATCTAAAGTACTTTTCTTATTACAAACAGAACAACTAGAACAAGAATTCTTTGAAATGAGTGGAGAACTTTGAGCAGAAGAAGCATCATTATGATAAAGGTTGTATAAGCCTTCCTCTAACTGTCGAAAAGCCAGATTTCTTTTAAAAAAAAGGGTCTAAATAACACATTTGTCATCATCAAAGTGTATGAGAAGCTTATTTGTCAACAATAACTTGCTAATTGATATGAGATTATGCTTAAAATCCGGCACCAATAGCACATCATGGAGAATAATGTCAGATTTCAACTGAACATTTCCAAACTCAGTTACTACTTTTGTAGTTCCATCAGGTAAACTCACAATAACAGGTTTAGTGAGTGTATTAAGGCATAGAAACAAGCTTCTTTTGGAAGTCATATGATCAGAGGCTCCAGAATCCACAATCCAATACAGATTTTGAATTTTATCAGTAGATAAGGCCAAATTAGAAGCTGATATAATACCTGCAAAGTTCACTGTAGAAAAAGGAGTATCTGGAACTTCTGAAGTATTAGAAGAGCTTGTTTGTGACTGAAACATCTTCATCATCTCTTTGTACATGGCTGAAACAAGGACAAGATCAAGTTTAACTTCTCCTTGACGATTATAAGGTGCAACTTGATGAAAATGAACTTCTGCATTATTTGCTGAAGGAGTGAACTTCGCCTGATATTTCAGCTTTTGATCAGGATGTAACCTGAAACAAGTACCTCGAGTATGACCTTTCTTATGACAGTGATCACACCATCTGTCATCAAACCTTGGTTTCTTTCCATCTCTCTTTCACACATTCCAAGTATTTCTTCCAGAAAACCTTCCAACAGAGTTTGTTGAAGGTCCCTTCATTAACAACTGATGTCATTAACGCACTCATGTTCTGTGAATTGTGAAGAATAGTTGAAGAATTTTTCTGACTTTCAATCTGACAGACAATAGAATCACATTTCTGTGCAGTTGGAAAAGGATCCATATAGAAAGAATGGAGGTCCTCAAACTATCATATGCATCATTCAATCCCATCAAAAACATCATCACCTTATCTTTACTTGCTTTCTCCAATGAATCCTTCAAAACATTCCAAGTGCATTGATCCATAATTCCACAACTACAAACCTTCAATTCCTTCAATTTCATCAATATCATCCCAATACTTCTTCAATGTGTTAAAGTACTCAGGAACTAACATGTTTTCTTGAGTTACATTCCTCAACTCCTTCTTTAATTGATACAAAAGAGGACCATTAAATTGACCATATGTTTCAACAATCTTTGACCAAAGTTGCTTCGTGTTTTTTGCAGACATAAAACCTTCCTTAATTGTTGGAGACAGTGAATTAAGGATCCAACATTTGACCATATTGTCAGCTCTCCTCCATTGTTGAAACCTTGTAGAATTGACCGTAGGTATAACAATCTTTCCGGTGAGAAAACCTTCTTTATTCTTCGAATCTGAGGCCATATAGATTCCTCTACTCCAGTTGATGAAATCTTTGCCTTCAAAGAGACTGTTCACGAGCATCATTCCTGGAGAATCTGATGCAGAGAGGTACAATATAATGGATCATCGTAAGGACTTTGATATGATGAAGTCACTGATTGCACTGAATTTGTTTCTGTGTTTTGTGTACACATGTTTAGTAATTGAATCGACAAAGAGAATTAAGTGTTTTTGTTTTTGAATTGAAGAATTATAGAAGAAATTTGAACAAAATTGAAATGATTAGAAAAATTAGGGTTTCCGAAAGAAAACACACACCCAGATTACAATAGCACAGAAGCAGGTTAAACCTGCTTTGATACCATGTAAGATGGTGAGCTTGATGGAACAATGATGATTTGAGACGCCATTGATGAGAGCTTGTGAATGTTTGAACAAATTAAAGAGAGAAACGATGAAGAATCAATTGAAGAAAACAGAAAGTAAATAAAAGTGTGTTTATATTGCATTAATTAATTATGTACAAATGATGGTGGTGCATTTATAGAGTATGTACAATCATAACTAACTCACAACTCCCTAACAAACTTTGTAACAAACTCTGTAATAGAATGTAAGTTTGTTACAATAGAATTTGAGAGGTAGTTGAAGCTTGTGGATCGGAGGAAGCTTCTGGAAACAGAGCATGGCAGTGAAGCAGAGCTCAGCAGTAGAGGAGTATCTTATACGTATTTTCTACACATATACTTCTTACAAGTCCTAAATCTCTAACCAAAACTCCGCTCTACAAACTCCCTAAATATCGGTTAGAGTTTTTAATGGTAAGAAAACTTGAAGGTGATTGGCGTTTCTCCCATAAGCGTATATTTGTCGCACGTAGACAAAATTGTTAGACAAAAAAAGGCGCATGATATAGCCAGGCGAGGTGAATAATCAGTTAACATTGTTTTACTTTCTGGACTGAAATAGTAACGGCAAAATGTTACTTTCGAAGGTGGTGCATAGGATAAAAAATGTTAATGAAAACCTTGAGGAGGCAAATAGAGTATAAATCAAACAAGAAGGTTAAAAAAATCAGATTTATTTTCGTAGAATGTCGATAGCATTATGCTTTGAAAGTTTTAAGATAACATATTGTAGAGCTGAAAAGAATGAAACTAAAATATCGGTTAGACGGTTAACCACCTAATTGAGATTGCGACTCAAGTAAAGAAAATTGGACGTGATTACAACTTTCTCGCTTTCAAATCAAGGTTTCGAATGATGATGATCAACTATAAAAGATTATGTTATAAGTTTAGATCTTAGGTCAACTAATTAAGGAAAAAAACATTGATTTAGCAGCCTAAACTTTAGCACTTGTAGTTTGTAAGAATACTTCAACACAATTATAGAACATGCTGAGATTATGACAGTGTATACTTTGTCATTGACATTTAAGATTTCTAGTATTAAACAAACATATATTGATATATGGCACCAAATATAATATTCTTTCATTAACACTATTAAAACCCTTTAACATAAATTTTTATACATACACAACACCACAAGTGACCAGACGGATATTTAGTTTACTTTTTTATAATTTTTTCCTATTTTATTTGTATTTTGACTTCTGAGTGATCTTATCATCTTATGTTAAAAAAACGCGTAATTATATGGTTTACAGATAAATATATTTTCTCTATAATTCAGTCATCGGTTTACATTTATATTTTAGGACGGAGCATGAAGGTACCACTTTTTCTATACAAAACTAAAATGTGGTCCAATTTTTATCCAAAAAATTTAGACGAAATCGACACCTTTCAAAAGCAATGATCATATTGGATCAGAATATTTTGTTATACGAATAGAAACGTCAATTAGTACTTAATCTAAAGATAAAAAGATTCAAATAACTTAAATAGAGGGATTATTATGATAAAAAAAAATATATATTACATGTAGAAAATTACTAATCATTTTTGTGAAATACATCATTATTATGATAGAACCGTGTCATTTGAAGATGATAAATTATCATACGAAACGGTCTCATAATATATCTATTATGAGACCTCTCACATTGAGGAATATTCACTACAATTATTTGTGAAATTTCTATGACATCATCTCACATAAGACCTACTAATCTACTACTCCCTCCGTCTTGGTCATTTGTTTACACTTTCCATTTATGGGTGTACGGGTCATTTGTTTACACTTTCCATAAATGTCTATGGTGACCCACTTGTGGAGGTGGACCCAACTTCCTTAACCAATCACATTGTTTTATTTTACCCACTTTGTACTTATATTATTATTTTTATAGTTTTTTATTTACCTCTCTCCTCACATCGATAAATGTGTATAAAGTAAATGTAAACAAATCACCGAAACGGAGGGAGTATTAAAAAACATATTTTGCCATTAAAATGTACTTTTATTTTATTTATCGTTCACCGAATTAAATTAATATGAGAACAATGTACAAATTGCAGTTAAAAGGTTACAAATACTTGAAATATATCTACAAATAATAAAATGATACAAAACCTATATAATCGATTACAAATAAGACCAATCTACAATAATTTATCGTAAAGACCATCTCACACGATAATTTGTGTTTTATTTAACATTGTTTTAGTATTAAACGGTCTGGGCTAAATAGAATATTGCATGTTGATCATTTCTTCAACTTAACGTTACCGAAAATTAAAAAAAAAAAACACCATCAATAACAACGCACCCACGATCATACATTTTCTCTCTCATCACAATAATTTCTCTCAATTTTCATCAGAAAAATGAAAGAGAAATTGTTGGGTTGTTTCAATTTTTCACTTTTAATTCCAAGTTTGACCCTTTATTGAAAATTTCGCATTAATGTACAAATTAAATGTAATTTAATTGTAAATTTTTTTTAATCGTCATTGTAAATTTTGTAATTTTGCAGTAATTTCCCAGAAATAGTAAGAATTTTTTTTTGGGTTTAAGGCAGAGATTTTGTGTATGTTGTTTCACCTGTTTTGAGCATTTCAGGTAATAAAATTGTTTCCTTTTTAATCAAAGTTTCCATTTTTATTTTTTTTTGAATTTTTTTAATTCATATAAATTTTAACTATTTTTCATTTTTGTAATTTTCCCAGGTTTTTGTTGCTCAAATTTATAGGGATATTCACTCACAACTAAGTAACTTTTTCATCTTCTCATATAGTTTGTGTTTATTTATATTCATGTTGTTCTTCATTTGATTTGCATTGTGCATTTGTGTTTATGTTGTGGTCATGTTGAATTTGTTAAATTTGGTTTCGTTTTCTCTATATTTGAACTACATTGCAAGGTTTATGAATTTTTTCAGTAGGTCTCACGTGACATTGTCTCACATCTGCTTATAATCTTATCGTGAGACCGTCTCGTATGAGATTTTTTGTAATTTTTTTGTGGGACATGTTTGGATATTCATTGGATTAATAAGTCTCACGAGCAACGAGTGAATGCACATAATACATTGTGTTTTTCAAGGTTTATATAGTTTTGTCGCACGCATATGCAGTATGCCTGACGTATTCGAGTCATCGAATCATCTATATTTTTAACATTTTGACATGTTTCAATACTTCTATTGGGTGGCGTATCCCATATCAATACAATACTTCAACCAACACGACGCTGGATACGTATCTGATACTTCCATTTTATAT
This sequence comes from Dianthus caryophyllus, assembly GCA_023091065.1. NCBI lineage: Eukaryota > Viridiplantae > Streptophyta > Magnoliopsida > Caryophyllales > Caryophyllaceae > Dianthus > Dianthus caryophyllus. The sequence continues at coordinate 35,492,081 of CM041522.1, read as the reverse complement.
ACTTTGTTGGGATGTTCATTAAAGCAAGTGCAATGGAAGAACATTTTATAAAGTTATTCCCATGCCAACTCATATTTTTGCATATTCCAAAGTTTAAGAACTTTTTACTACAATAAACATATTTTATAATTTATTTTTGTGTGGACCCACTAATCTTATTCTAACCAATATACTATATCGGATACTTAGATACGTATCCGATAGGACACAACGTCGCCGTATTGAAGTAACATAGGTTTTATGTTCACACAATTTTGGTTCTTAATATGTAATATGATAAATTAGGAACAATATTCTATGATGTTTTGGAGAATTTGATGTTTGGTTATAGTATATATCTTGGGAATAAAATATTGCTATGCACATTCTAGAGAAATGTGATGTTCTATATTAAAAATTGTTTTGCTATTTGATTCTACTGATTTTCTGGTTACAAACATCTGAATATGTTGGGAGTTTTTGGGAATGTTTGAACAAAATTCTTCTTCTTGTAATGGTATATACAAGTTCTGTATTTCAAACATATCACGGAATTCTCGAGAATTATTTATTCATAAAACATCTGAGTATTTTGTGAAGCTTCCTTGCTAATTTTTCTTTCTACTGATATTTCAATTTGGTTGTGGCTGCAGACTGAGTACCGTGGGGAGAAATCTCGTAAAAGGGAAGGATGGCGAGCCTTGCAGATATAGGGGTTTCTGCAGGCTTCAATCTACTGAGCGCATTCATCTTTTTGTTGGCATTTGCGTTCCTGAGAATCCAGCCTTTCAACGACAGGGTCTACTTTCCGAAATGGTACCTCAGAGGCCTACGAAACAGCCCCATGAACACGGGTGCTTTCGTGGCCAAGTTTGTTAATCTCGACTTCAGGTCGTATCTCAAATTCTTGAATTGGATGCCTGACGCCTTGAAGATGCCTGAATCCGAGCTTATCGATCATGCAGGACTTGATTCGGCAGTGTACCTGCGTATATATATGATAGGGTATGCAATGTGTTTTCCTTACTTTACCTGTTAATTTTTGCATATGCAATGATACAGAGAACTCATTTTTTACGAGAGTTTAGATCTTGACAGAGGCTGTATATTTTTTCAGCATAATTCATAAAGTGGGAAAAAATAGCTGAAATTTGTTGTTGATACTCGATACTACCATCATCAGTAGCAGACTGTTAGTTTCGTCAGCAATAGATTGACAGCGTTTTGGAACATCAGCTCATATATCCTGTACTTATCATAGACCATTTATTTGATCTCTCGTGATCAGTTGATTTGAAGCGTTCTGTCGTTCTTACTCTTTGCAGGATTAAAATTTTTGTCCCCGTAACATTTCTAGCTCTAACGGTTTTGATTCCAGTGAACTATACAAACAACACACTGGAATCACTATCACTCAAAGTAACGTACAGCAAGATTGATAAATTATCAATTTCAAACATACAACTCGGCTCTTCCAGGTTTGAATCTTTTGCGTCATTCTTTAACTTGTCTACTTCTCAATACAACTCGTATTTGTTTTGCTTCCAATGTTATATTTGTATCGTAATTATCCTGTTGTATGTTTTTCTGATATTTTAGGTTTTGGGCGCATATAGTGATGGAATACGCATTCACCTTTTGGACTTGCTTTGTGCTGTATAAGGAGTACGCAAGAGTGACATCAATGCGGTTGCAATTTCTCGCATCTGAAAAACGACGTCCAGATCAATTCACTGTAAGAACATCTATTTCAACTTGCAATTCTATTGAACCTGCCAAATGAATAAAGCGAGACGATTCCTAAGAAAAAATGGGGTATTAAGTACTCCGTATCTCCTCATTCTTCGTTGATGGGTTCATTTGATATATTTTAGGTACTAGTACGAAATGTTCCTCCAGATCCCGATGAATCCGTTGGTGAGCTTGCAGAGCACTTTTTTCTTGTCAATCATTCCGATCATTATCTTACTAAACAGGTTGGATTTCCTTTCCTAGACTGGTAGGCGGTAGCTCATATACTCCGCCTTTTCTTCATTTATTCTCGAAATCCTTTAGTATCCTTGTGAAGTTAAAAGACATTCATTCACCTAGTTGTATTATGAACTTTTAGGTTGTCTACAACGCAAATAACTTGGCAAAGTTAGTTGAAGAGAAGAAAAAGACGCAAAATTGGCTTGACTATTACCAACTAAAATATACAAGAAAGCAAGAGACAAGACCCAAGACGAAGGTAATACAAACATAATGTTTTACTTGAATGTTCGTGTTCCTAATGACGGAAAACAACTGTTAAATTTAGAATGGGAAGGTTATTTGTTGTTTCGTTACCTTAATGTAACTCTAATCTTCATTTCGCAGACGGGGTTCCTTGGGCTGTTTGGACAAAAAGTTGATGCTATAGACTATTATGTTTCCGAGATTGAGAAGCTCAATAAAATGGTTCGTACAACATAGTTGCCTTTCCGATCAATATGCTATTTTTAACACCTTTTTTTGACATTTTAGGGAGAGTTTTTGAAATTATAGTCTTTCACGTTTTAATCCGATAAATTAACTTGTGCTCATGGAACTGCATGGTGCTAGATTGCTGAGGAGAAAGAGAAAATCAACCAAGATCCAAAGGCGATAGTTCCAGCTGCTTTCGTCTCCTTTAGGACTCGATGGGGAGCCGCTGTCTGTGCACAGACCCAACAAACCCGAAATCCAACTATTTGGTTGACTGGGTGGGCCCCAGAGCCACGTGACGTGTATTGGCCAAACTTGGCCATACCGTACGTTCACCTAAGCATCCGAAGGCTGATAACTTCCGTTTCCTTCTTCTTTCTCACCTTTTTCTTTATGATCCCCATCGCCTTTGTTCAATCGCTGGCAAGTCTCGAGGGAATCCAGAAATCGGCTCCATTTCTAAGTCCTGTCGTAGAAATGTGAGTTTTCTTTGGTACTTCAACTATGTCTTTGCATATTTCATTTCATTAAATATGTTATGCGATATGATTTTCGTCTGTTTTGTTTGATTTGTCCATTCTGCATTAGTCTTCTAACCCGTAGCGGCCATAGGAGTTTATTCTTGTAATTTGGAGTGTTATTTTGACACTTTTAATTTAACCCATCATTTTTTTGGTTCTTCATCTTAAGGCAAAATGTGAAAATTCTCACGAAATGACCGTGTCCATCCGTTTAGAGGTTGAGTTGTGTTATTTACAACATGGCGACACTTGACGCCAAGTTAGAATAACATATCTTGGGTACAGTATTGTACGTATAAATAAAACCTGTTCTTTTTGTCTTAAATTAACTGGAGTCTGAACTTTTTAGAAGTCATCTAAGTTGTCTTAAGTTTTCTGAAGTGTTCAATAAGAAAAAATAAGATGAGGAGAATATGCCCTTACGCAATAAGCCATGACAATCGAAGTCAGCAGAAGAGAAAATCAGGGAACTTTTAAGCATCGTCCATTAGGGAACTCTTTTCGACTTTTTCACCGTTCAAACAAAGAATTATGATTGTTGCTGCCTCTTAGTCTGTATAAAATTCTCGTACGCTTTAATCCTCATCGACGATTCTTAAATTCACTGTGCAGGCCTTTTGTCAAGTCTGTCCTGCAAGGTTTTCTTCCTGGACTTGCATTGAAGCTTTTCCTCATCTTTTTGCCAGCGATACTGATGGTGATGTCTAAATTTGAGGGATACGAAGCTATATCAGCTCTTGAAAGACGATCCGCTTCAAGATACTATATTTTCAATTTCGTTAACGTTTTCCTTGGAAGTATTATCGCTGGTTCTGCATTTGAACAACTAAATATATACCTTCACTCACCCCCAGACAAGTACGTGACTCTCAACACTTTTTTACCTAGACTTGCTCGATTATGCATGCGATGTTACAGTTTCTACATTTTCAAAACTTTTTATTTTGTGCGGAGTATGTAGTAGTATGTATAAATGTTTCTAGGTGATGAGTCATGCAGCCGATCCCAAACATTTATTACGACTACGGCTTTGTTGTTGTAATGATATGAAATTGCTCATATGTCTCGATTATGTCTCGTAATCTATTCTTGTGGAACATCGACAGGATATTTGTGACTGTTGGTGTAGCAATTCCAATGAAAGCGACTTTTTTCATTACGTGGATTATGGTTGACGGTTGGGCTGGTGTTGCTGGTGAGATACTGAGATTGAAACCGCTGATCATGTATCACTTGAAAAACGCATTCCTAGTGAAGACAGAGAAGGATCGAGAGGAGGCAATGGACGCAGGAAGCATCGGGTTTGACACTGGGGAACCTCAGATACAACTCTATATATTATTGGGCCTCGTTTATGCCGTTGTTACTCCAATTTTGCTGCCGTTTATATTGGCTTTCTTCGCTTTCTCTTATCTCGTGTACCGTCATCAGGTAATGGACGACCTATAACATATTCATATGCTCTTTTGACCCATCATTGATTTAACGAGCTGTTCTCTTCGTCTATAACTGTCTGGAGTTTTCCGAAATGTTTGATAAGTTATGAAATAATAAGCTGAGGAGAACACGCCGTGTATGTCCCCTGATTCAAGTGTGGTTGGTTTTGGTGTTTTGTAGATCATAAATGTATACAACCAGGAATACGAAAGTGCTGCGGCTTTCTGGCCTGATGTCCATGGACGCATCATTGCAGCGATGATTTTCTCGCAGCTGCTTTTGATGGGGTTACTGAGCACAAAGCACGCTGCATCATCGACACCGTTCCTCATAGTACTTCCGATTCTCACTTTCTGGTTTCATAGGTTTTGCAAGGGTCGTTTTGAGCCGGCTTTCAAGACATACCCTCTTCAGGTTATCCCGAAATCTGTTTTATCACAGAAATATTTTCGTCTTTTCATAATTTTTTATGAGATAACAAATGTGTTAAGGCAAACCTTTGAAAGAAGGCAATCTTCAATTAAGAAATTGAAAGACAGGTTCCTTGATCGCAAGGTGCTCGTGATCGTTATTAGGTATAATGTGACTATTATTGGGAGGTATGAAAGCGGTCACGATTTAGTCAATAATGGTTACGATCAAGCTAAATGTGGTCACATTGATGTATCAGGAAACTCGCCTTTCACGACTGTTAGTGAAAGACGGTCTTTGATAAGACATAGACGTGTGGTATTTAACGTGGTGAATCTTCATGGGGTTTTTCAGGAAGCGATGATGAAAGATACTCTCGAACGTGCAAAGGATCCGAACTTCAACTTGAAAGGATACCTTCAGAGTGCTTACATACATCCAGTGTTCAAAAACGACGACGAAAATGATGATGAAGCAGTCGAGAACAAGCTAGACGGAGACATGGTGCGTGTTCCAACTAAACGAGGTTCACGACGAAACACTCCTGCCCCAAGCAGACAAAGCAGTGAATCACCACATCAGCTTATGGACATTTGAAGATTGTACATGTGACAAAACCTCTAAGATTTACGAGCTAATTAACTAATCAGGAGCGTCTACGTTATAGGGAGAAAACGAAATCAGTATGTCTTGCTTAATTAGTTCAGTGGTTACGATCTATAACCAACTCATGTCGCCTCATTTTTCTCTCCTGTGTTTGTCGTCTTCTCGACTGAGGAGATATGTAATGATCATGTGTGAACATTGAGTGTTAGACGATCAATTCAGGAGTAACTCAAATTCTTTCTCGGTGAAAACTGTTCTAACATTGTGTAAGAGCACATGCACCCCCAACGGAAAAACACAACCCCACCAGATACGAATTCAGTGTGGTCCGATATGAATCCAACCTAACCCACCTGATAATGCAATAGCTAAAAACAAGTAAAAACGTTTATACAA